>CM050454.1:232500-3177500 GCA_027563935.2 Costus lasius
GCTGATTCATTCATTAGTGAAGCCAAAGTTAATAGGAGTACTATTGTCAAAAAATTAAGACCTCGAGCTCGAGGACGTAGTTATCCGATAAAAAGACCCACTTGTCATATAAAAATTGTATTAAAGGATAAATCTAAATTATTTTTATCTTAGATCAATCTAAGATTTAGATTCATCATAGTAAAATAAAATATATGGATGGAAAGAAAATATAATAGGAAAATATGGGACAAAAAATAAATCCACTTGGTTTCAGACTTGGTACAACCCAACGTCATCATTCCTTTTGGTTTGCACAACCAAAAAATTATTCCGTAGGTCTACAGGAAGATGAAAAAATACGGAATTGTATCAAAAACTATGTACAAAAAAATAGGAGAATATCCTCAGGTTTCGAAGGAATCGCACGTATAGGAATTCAAAAAAGAATCGATTTGATCCAGGAAATTAAATATCCAATATAGATTATAACTTATGTTATTTATAACTTATGTTATGTTTATTATTGTTATGTTAGGTCTTTTTATGTATGCTGTGCTGTACACACAAAAAAAAAAACTATTGCATGAAACCAAATAGCAATACCCCATATCTCGCTGTAGCGAGATATGGGGTATTGCTATTTGGTTTCAAAGTATTGCTACTTTCTTCTTATGATTCATATCCACTAAGACATCTTATCCATTTGTGGATAAAACTTCGACAGCAGCTAGGTCTAGAGGGAAGTTGTGAGCATTACGTTCATGCATTACTTCCATACCAAGGTTAGCACGGTTGATGATATCAGCCCAAGTGTTAATGACACGACCCTGACTGTCAACTACAGATTGGTTGAAATTAAAACCATTTAGGTTGAAAGCCATAGTGCTAATACCTAAAGCTGTGAACCAAATACCAATTACAGGCCAAGCAGCCAAGACGAAATGTAAAGAACGAGAGTTGTTAAAACTAGCATATTGGAAGATCAATCGACCAAAATAACCATGAGCAGCTACGATATTATAAGTCTCTTCCTCTTGACCGAATTTGTAACCCGCGTTAGCAGATTCGTTTTCAGTGGTTTCCCTAATCAAACTAGAGGTTACCAAGGAACCATGCATAGCACTGAATAGGGAGCCGCCGAATACACCAGCTACACCTAACATGTGAAATGGATGCATAAGGATGTTGTGTTCCGCCTGGAATACAATCATGAAGTTGAAAGTACCGGATATTCCTAACGGCATGCCATCAGAGAAACTTCCTTGACCAATAGGGTAGATCAAGAAAACAGCAGCAGCTGCTGCAACAGGAGCTGAATATGCAACAGCAATCCAAGGACGCATACCCAGACGGAAACTAAGTTCCCACTCACGACCCATGTAACAAGCTACACCAAGTAAGAAGTGTAAAACAATTAGCTCATAAGGACCGCCATTGTATAACCCATTCATCAACAGATGCTGCTTCCCAGATTGGATAAAAATGTAAACCTATAGCTGCGGAAGTAGGAATAATAGCGCCAGAGATAATATTATTTCCATAAAGTAGAGAACCAGAAACAGGTTCACGAATACCATCAATATCTACTGGAGGAGCAGCAATGAAGGCGATAATAAATACAGAAGTAGCAGTCAATAAGGTAGGGATCATCAAGACACCGAACCATCCAATGTAAAGACGGTTTTCAGTGCTGGTTATCCAGTTGCAGAAGCGACGCACATAGTATAGTATAGCTTATAGTATAGTATAATAGTATAGTAAAGTGAATAGTATAGTAAAATATATAATATAGTATAATAGCACATAGTATAGTATAGTATAATATAGTATAGTGTAGTAAAGCTGTAAAGCATATAGTATAGTATTAGTATAGTAAAACAAATAGTATAGCATAATATTGCATAGTAAAATATATGGTATAGTATAGAAAAGCATATAGCTTATAGTATATAGTATATAATATATAATATAGTAAAGCATACAGTAAAGAATATAGTATAGTAAAACAAACAGTAAATAATACAGTAAAATATATGGTATAGTATAGAAAAGCATATAGCTTATAGTATATAATATACAATATAGTAAAGCATATAGTAAAAAATATAGTATAGTAAAACATATAGTAAATAATACAGTATAATAAAGCATTTAGTATAGTAAAACATTCTATTTCATAGTATATAGTAAAACATGTAGTATAATAAGCATACAATATATAGTATATAGTACAATATATAGTATTGTATCATATAATATAGTATATAGTATACTATAGTAAAGCATATAGTATGTATATATAGTATAATATAGTATAGTATAGTATAGTATAGTATATAATAATATATTATACTCTATACTATATAATACTATACTATTCTATATACTATACACTATACTATATTATACTATAATATATATCATATACACTATATTATATTGTATTGTATATAATATTATACTATATAAGATATACTTATACTATACTATTTAATATACAATATATATAATATATACAATATTATACTACAATATACTATATTACACTATACTATATTAGACTATAATATACTCTACTATATACTATAGTAAATAGTATAGCACTATACTATATTATTATATACTATATACTATATACTATATACTATACGAACTATATTATATACTATACTACATGCATACATTATATTGTATACATATACTATACTATATATAATATACAATATACTATATTATATCATATCATATTACATTATACCATATTATACTATACCATACCATACTTATACTATAATATGTACTATATTCTACTATACTATATTATATTAAACTATACTATACTATATACTCTACTTATATTATATTATGTAATATACTATATACTATATATTATATACAATATTATACTATACTGCAATATATATTTTACTATACTATACTATATTATAAATTATACTACACTATATATTATACGCTATATACAATTTACTATAGTGTATATATTATACTATGTATACTATATTATATACTATATAGTATATATTATATACTTTACAATACTATATAATACTATACTATGTCATTTATTATACTACTCTGTATACTATATAGTATATATTATATGCTATATACAATTTACTATAGTGTACTATATATTATACTATGTATACTATATTATATACTATATAGTATATATTATATACTTTACAATACTATATAATACTATACTATGTTATTTATTATACTACTCTGTATACTATATAGTATATATTATATATTATATATTATACTATATATTATACTTTACTATAGTATATATTATATTATACAATATACTATACTATAATATATACTTTATTATATTCTATATAATATACTATGATAACATATATTATATTATATTATATTATATAATATACCATATACTCTATCATATACTTTACTATATTATTACTAAACTATACATATTATATATTATACTATACTATACTATATATCATATTTTACTATACTGTATACTTATACTATACTATATAATATATTAAATACTTTAGTATACAATATTATATATTCAACTATATATATTATACTATACTATAATGTAATATATTATTCTATATGATATTATATGTATTATATTCTACAATACTTTACTATATATTATACTATAATATATCATATATTATATTATATTATATTATATTATATGTGATGCCCTAGATTTAGCATAAATCTAAAAGCACACACAACATTAATTTTAATCATTAGATATGATGGATAGGCATATAGATCACTTAAACTGAGAGTGATT
Organism: Costus lasius; assembly: GCA_027563935.2. Classification (NCBI taxonomy): domain Eukaryota; kingdom Viridiplantae; phylum Streptophyta; class Magnoliopsida; order Zingiberales; family Costaceae; genus Costus; species Costus lasius. The sequence goes on from CM050454.1 coordinate 236,294, forward strand.
AATTAAGTTAATTCCCCAGGGTTTACCTAACTAGATACCCTAATTTAAGGGTTAGACAATGAATCGCACAAGAGAAACGTGGATGCTCAGTCTATCACATGCAAAAGGTGTGCGCAATCTAATCCGCCTGTCCCCAAGTTGCATAAATTAGGTATGAACCTAGGGTGTAACTTAAACCATTGACGAGCTTAAAGTTCAACTCATGAGTAGAGCCTAGTGATACACACAAGGTGTTTAGATAATAACATACGGCGTTTATGTGTGCAGCTCACTGGATTTTAAATAAACTCAACGGCCGCAGGGTGACATCAAATAAAAGTTGACGAATCCATGATTTGCCCAGAGCTTTTATACTAACGATGAAAAATCTAGGCGAGAGAAGAAAACGCTTATCGCTTCTTCAGTTTTGCACACGCACGGACCATCAGAACGTCATGCGGCAGCAACGCTGGTCAACGACGTCATCCTGGCGTCTGGCGACAACCAGCGGCGTCTCTTCCATCTCCACGATCATCCGACATGAGCAGGTGGTATTCTTCTTCGTCGCGTCCGCACGGCTGGAAAGCAAATGCAATATTCTTATCACGAAATGCAACTTCAAGTCTTGATTTTTTGAGTAAATATGGACCAGCAGAAATGTCAATTTATTACGAAATCAATACAAATTATTCGACTCTTGCCTGCGATCAGAACCGATACTTATAATCAACAGTCCTACATTCTTCCCAACATTGACTGCCGACAGAGTCCAGTATATCACAGACATACATTGACATCGGAACAAATTATGAGGGAAATATTGCTTTAGGAAAGAATGCGCTCTAATGGATCCTAATCTGGAAAATTACGATTATCCGGATCAATTTGAGCAGCTCCATTATTCTCAAGCAAAAGTTAGGAGGCAGTATCCTTTTTCTCGGAAACAATCATGAACAACCTTGCTTCCTTTGTTCATGGTATCTTCTTCATACCACGACAGCACGTTTATCTGTTGGTTAACAGCTCTCCAGAAGTCAACATTCCTCATCCGAACTAACAATATCAAGTTCAATCATGTTTTGTGAAACATGATCAACTTTCTTCCTTTTTGCGTGTGGCTCATTTTGTATCGGTGTCACTGATATTTTGTCCTTCCCTAGTGATGACCTAACAGAGGTTCATAATTGGCTCAACATGACCAAATATTACATAAATCAATGGTCTTAAAGGGTTACAAACATTAAATACCTTTTCTCAGTGCTACGATTAGTTTCATGGGACAATACGGGTAATTTGCATAAATCTTTTGCCTCCTTAGCTATAAAAAATACAAACAAAAACTTCAAAAGAATAGATATAGGCATCATACACAAGACTATCAGAACAGATGCAAAGGCAACATTAAATGAGAGAATGTGATTTCATACCTGTGACTTGGGTAAGAAACCTTATTCCCTGTGAGTGATGATTAGTGGTAACTTTATCCGCTTTACTGGACAGCAGTAAACATTAGTTGCTTATCAAATCACGAATACACGAATGCATCCAACAGAATTTACTGCTAACCACGATCAAGTAGATATAAAAGCCACATTAATCCTTAGAAGGTTTCGATTTCAATATACCTCAAGATGTCCTAAAATTTCATGTGTTGTTATTGAAGAAACTTGTCAGGAATTAATATTACCAAACTGAAATAGTTGCATATTACAATGACACGTTAACCATCACATGTAATAAGTACATTGTAATTGAACTCGGCACTGATATCCTGTCGTTCTCAAGACCCTTGATTGCTAGTTTGGCAAAGTAATCATGTCTTCTAATTTTGATTATATCTTAGTTTAGGAACTTGTTCTATAATGTACTGCAAAGGGTTAAAACAATTCTGATTATACCATGATAACATTGTGTTGCTTTAGACTTGAGTTATGGCAAAATTAAGATAGAAAACAAGTTGAACATCCTTTTTTTTTGGACTATCATGCCTGTTTAAAGCTTAAAAGCAAAATATTAGCCTGTACTAATCTCTACTTTTACCAATACCGCTTGTATCTTGACAGGATGTAAGCATGCATTTCATGTAAGTTTTGATTAGGACTAAAGACTACATAATCTTTATCTTAGTGATGGCGGATAAGTTTCAAAGATCGTACATTTTATATCTTAACTCTAGAGCCAGAGGTACCTATTGTGGATCATTTATTTTTAAGTCAAAATTCCTCATTAGTTTTTAGCACCTAATACAAGGTTTACAAGATTGAAAACTAACCTAACAATAATGGAGGATCCACATAATCAAAACTTAGGATCATAAGATCCTAACAAGTAATCTAAAACATGAATTTTCATGAGTAATTATCAATTTCACACCCATTCCCATTAAGTATTTAATCCATTTCATGGTCCAGTTTTTATCTTGGATCTACTACAATCGAACATTATAATCTTTCACAAATCAAAAACCTAATGCGGTGCACAAAATAGATTAAGAGCAAGACATTTATAACATTATTTTCATTGGCCAAATAATTCATACATCGTATTCACACAATATAATATTTTCATAATAGTAAATGATTGCTAATTTACTTATAATTTTAATTGATTACTATATATTATAATACTATCACTATATAATATATGGTATATAATATGAGTATATTATAATTACTTAACACCACTTATTATCAACAACAAGGGGTGTAGATGTGTATAAATATGTGGGTATATGTGTATCTGTGTGTATAGTTAGATAGAAAGAAAGAGAAACACATATATAACATCTTTGCATTGGCCAAATGTATTCATAAATCATATCCAAACAATATAATATTTTGATGCACAAGTGAAGTTGTGAAGGCACATTGATCTGCTGTCAAAATTAACTTGATCAACAAAGGTGTGAAGATAAAGGCATGCAAACAACAGAGACAGACTATTACAACAAAGGCATGCAAGAAGATGATAAAGGCTAAGGCAAACATGATGAAGACAATGAAAACCAACAATTAATACAAAAATAATGACAGACAACACCAATAAAGACAAAAGCTAGTGGAGGTAAGAGTAATTGGGGAAAACAACAATGAGTAGAAGATGACGAAGAGACAAAGGTTAGCATGGAGCAAGTTTCAAATTCAATGACATTTAGGGCTTTTGTTCATTAATGAATTATCGATATTCAATATGAGTAGCCTAATTCAAACTCCTTATCCATTGTTTCATAGGATCAAATGAGATCAACAATCCTACTAATGCAATGACATGGATCAACAATCCCATCAATCTTACTACGTTTCCATCTTGCAATCAGAATTGTTCACTTGATGATCCTACACAAGGTTATCAAAAATACGTTCTAATTTTTGAATTCTTTTAATCCTATAACCTAAATTAGAAAATTCATTTGAGACTGAATATAAAATTTAAAATATAGTAGAATCTTACAAGCTCATGATTCAAGTTTTAGGATCAAGTAGGATTTTACAATCCAATAAATCATATTTGATCCTAAGTTAATACATAACAGGTAAAATAAGTTTAGATTTAATTATTATTATACCAAAAATCAATAATCTATTATACCAAAAACCTTAAATTAATATATGATGTAATTTTTTATTTGCTCTTTCTTTGATAAATATTCATAACTTAGCTTGTTGTTATGTGTCAATTTTAACTATGCATCATAATCAACCTTTTTAATCTTAATAATCTTTATATAGTGACTTCATTAACATTTTTACATTTTTATCATTTATATAACCATTACCATGTATACCTTCATCTTCATTATTTATATTGTTATTTATATTATCATTGCCATGTATACCTTCATCTACATTCTACATCACATTTTTTACAATTCTAGTTAAATTGATCAGTTGAATGAGATAACTGTAGGAGCTTAGGTACACTTCTAAAATGCTTGATTGTTGATCATATAAGAAGACTGTACATTAATCGTGGACCAATTCAATCAACCACTCTAAGGATTTGAATCCTTTCCTAGTTGTTCGTCAACCTAGGGTCCTTATTGAGTTGAGTCATCTTTCTCATACTATTGTCTTTTAAATCTACTAGAATCTTACTAACCAAGTCCACTTAGATAATGATATTGGATATACAATTGTTTTAAAGAATGGACTTTTACAAGCCATATGAAAACACTCCTCATAAGTTCCAAGAGTTCAAGAAGAAACATAAATTATATTCAACAATTCCCCCATAAGGTTCTTACTAAAGACCTTGAAAAAATGCATACAAGTATGATTTTCCAATGTCAAAAGAGTAAAAAAAATGTATATACTCTCTATTGGCATGAATAACTTATAAGAGAACTAAACCTTTTTATTCAAATAGATCAGCCCACCCTTGGTAGCATGGTTGAGCCCTCTAGTTCAGTTCCAATAGCACCAAAGCCTTTGCTTCCATTCTCTCCTTAACACCAAGATAAGATCACAACTGTTTTTTTTATAAATGAGCTTTTAGGAATGTTTATGTTAGAATATGTTGTAAAGGACTAGAATACTTAAGGAACCCTTATTTTTGTGTTAATTTCAAGCTGGAGTTAAGGTAGAGTTCAAGTCAAGGTTGGGCTAAAAACTAACTGAACAACCCTTCTTTAGGTATCAGGTAAATAGACATAGATAGAACATAATACCTAAAGCAAGGTCTCCAACATCCAATCACAAACATCACTGACTCTGTCATTGCCCTGGTTTCGGAGAACCTTGAATCTGATTGCTTCCTGCAACTGAGAGCTGAGTCCTAGAAAAGTGTTATGACATGCACATTTATGTGTCACCAGTCACTCACCACGACTATGTCATAGTAATTCAAGCCTAAAAAGAAGCTCATACACCACCTGCTACCAAATGTAGGGGAAAACGATCCCCAATTTTATTCACTCTTCAGTTACAAAAACAAGACCATCTTACAGTAAATTGCATAATCTAACCAACAGAAGTAAACTTAATCATATCAATATAAAAATTTTCCAATATGATCATTATTCTTCAGGATCACCAAAAGTCACAGGACAAAAATTGCCTAAGCTAAATGAGTTAAAATTATTTTTACAGAAAACAAAGTACAAAAATCAAGACGGAAACAATCGTATAGTAATAATACTGTGATGTGCTTACCTCTTGCACCTCGCTCAGATCATAATAACTCATAAAATAACATGAGAAAACCAAGGCAAACGAAATAAATTTAAATTCTTCTACACGGGAGGCAGCATAAACGTTTTGTTACAATCAGAACATTACATGCCACTGCAAGGTAGATAATTGCTTTGGTCAAGAATGCTATATACCTCAAAGCTTTTCTGAGTCCATCAACGGACATTACTTTCACCGGCTGTAGTGGCTTTCTCAAATTTGAACCTCTATCCGGAGGAGCAACTGCAAAAACACCTTCTGACCGAAGTTTGAATGCATTTTGTGTTCTTTCAGACCGAAGCTTAAATGCATTATGCAAGTTCCTGGTTCCCAAATGAAGCATCGGGTAAGAATATGAATGATAAAGAAAATTTATAAGCTGCATACAAAAGGAGAATACGAGCTGTTAGGTTATACGAGATGGATTATCCTAGAATAATATGTAAGAAACAAAACAAGATGCAACTTACCCACCACCAAGCTCAGTACGCTTTGTAGCATATATCTGGGAAGATTTCTAATAAAAAGAAATGATAACATATCCTAGCTCAGTAAATTGCCTGACAAGATAAACTTACAAACATTGAATAGTGATTCTTAGTTTCTTACTGATGAGTGGAATTTGCAAAATGCTCCTTGTGATCTGAGAAAATGGCAGTTAACTGTTAGAAAATGGACGTGGTTTAGAGAAAAGTACCTAGAGTCTAGTTTAGTATAGGGAAAATAATAATAAGAGAGTTGAAGAATACTGTTGCTTAAGCAAAATTCACATAACATCATAATATTACTTAAACAACTTGCAACTCAGATATAGAATAATGTCTCTTTGACACTATGGAATTGAAGTAAGCATTGATAGTTGAGATTCTTTTGACAATTAGAAATGTCATCTTCAAAGAACTCATAGTTGATTTGCTTTAAGGGGATAGACTAAACAAAGACACTTAGAAAATATGACATCTGAAAATTCAATGTTATCCGATTGCATCAACTTTTATATGTTATTATATTTTCTTATGAAATATAAGAGAGTTCGATTCATGTTGTTTATACAGATGACAAACCATCATCCCCCAACACAACCATCAAAAGCCACAAATGAGAGCAAAATCATGTTAACAAGATATGAACTATTTAACGGTAAATCTAGCATTTAAAATTATGATCCTTAAACAAGAAAATTAATGCAAAGAACGGCAAGCATACTTGTTTATGGCCATGGTGCAAGCCATCCCATCTTTCCGTTTTCCTTTGCAGATGCCATAATCAGAAGAGACCCCTATCTTAAGCATTTGATTGGCTGAGTAAATGCTCAGAGAAAACCCCTTTCCCTAATTAGTGCAGATTAAGGTTAGCAATGCACGAGTTAACGCCCGATTAAGTCATGATGCTACGACTATTCATGGCATACCGCAACGTCCCTCCTTACTGCAGCACTAAAAAGCGCAAAAACCATCCCAGCCTTCTCCTTGCAGTTGTTTTCGTAAGCATCTCCAAATAAGAAGACAGACACATCTGTGCCATTGAGACACCCCATTTTCCATATACAGTAGCTCTTCCCAGATGAACTCAGTTTAGGAGCTCCATTTTCAGTTAAGACACCAACTGTTGCCCAGCAACCAGAAACAGTGTCACCTATAAGCAAGTTGCTAGAAAAGAAAAAGGAACGTTAGTACACAACAGAACCTTTTTTTTATTTGTTTGTTCAGCATTACGTCATTTAGCAAACCTGATGGCAGGTAGACGGATAAAACGTACATCTGAGAAACGATTAGCGAGCTCAACGGAATCAACCAATGACCTCCTGGAACAAGAAGGAACAACAAATTGCATTCCCAGAGTGAAGAAAACTACGAACTTTAGAAGTTAGCATTCTTCTTGCATGTACCTAACCCTAAGCCCCGAGAACTTCTCAATCTCGGCACCACCAGACTTCCTTGGCTCGTTCGATTTGGGGGGAATAACCGTGGCCGTTTCCGGCCTGGCTTCGAGGTAGTCCTTGACAGCATCCCGGAACACCGACATGTCAGGTGCCCGAGAACATCTCGGAGAGCCATCATCAGAATTGTACCCTAGAAAATTAAACGAGAAATGATGACACATCGTGGAAAAAGAGGAAGCAGAGTATAAGAAAGAGGGAGAAGCGGTGAACCTTGGACGTGAGAAGGACAGGAAGAGGGGGAGGCAGGCGGGGTCTCCAAAACCCTATCTTCGCGGAGGGAGAGGAGGAGATCGAGATCTTCATGGCTTGCCATTTTGCCGCAGAGACGGGCGTGGGAGAGGGAGGAATTTGCAAGGTAAACTTGGGCTGTGGAAATGGTCGATCAATTTAATGGAAATTAAAATTTGGCGGGCGTCGAGTTGGCTCCAAAATCCAATTGCAAGGGCGGGAGTCGGCCGTCGGCACATGAAACGACGTGCAGGAGTGCGTGCGTGCGTGTCCAAATTTTAGTCCGACTGTCCAAAAGCAAATTTTATATTTATACTATTGTTTTTACTTAAAATTAAATTCGTAAAATTTATATGTTTTATATTTTATTTTATTACAAAATATGTAAATTATTTAAATTTTAAATAATTGATTTAATTAAAACAAATCGAATTGAACTTAATTTTTTGGGTTTAGTTTGAGTCGTACTTTTAGTGTAAAAATTCAATTTAGGATGGGTTCAATTCCGGTTTAAATGTCTAAACACCCCTACTTTCAAACCTAAAAACTATATACTCTTACTTTCGCTTAAAATTGTTTTAATATCTCTAATCCTTTTAAATAACTTATATCCTACAAAAAATTTGATTTGCTCTCTCTAATGATTAGTTCACAAGTCACCAAAATAAAAAAACACTAAGCCGGGTAATAAAATATAGTATTTTAAATATAATTTATGTTATCAATAAATCTCATTTACTTATTCTTATACAATTAATGGTGAAATCTGGATTCATGAAAAATCAAAATGATGTGATAGTAACAAATGCCCTAATAAAAGAGATAAATTTAAACTTTTGATAATAATGATGAAGCTACTTCTCTAACACCCATTGCAACTCGACTGAAAAACAAAGAAAATTGTGCATAACATTAGCATATCAAGACCATGCATGAAAAACTGCTAAAACATTGTCATACAAAAAAAACGAATATAACAATGACTATACTTTCTCTAATTTTATTTTTCTGCTAAGAATCAGGTAATATAGCAAATTCGTTAAAGTGATACTTGGAATAAGAATGCAAATCTTTTCAAAAACTTTTGTTTATGAAAACACTACAATAAATAAAAGTTTATAACTTAGGCTTTAAAAAATAGTAGAAATATCATGATATGGATGCTTTAAAAAATATGTTATCAAAATAAAAAAAATATTATAAAAAATTCCTATCAGAATTATTCAGCCCATCGAATTCTTCGCTCGATAGTAATTATTTATAAAAATAACGATTCTTACATTAAATGTAATTGGCACATGATCCAAGTTATTAGAACTTTTTTCCTCGTTTATTTTTTATTTTTTATTAATATTAGACCGACATGAAATAATTGTTTTATTCACTTGCAAGGAAAAGGAAAAAAAAAAAATCTTCCCTATCGTTTACTTAAACGAAAGGAAGAAGGGAAAAAGGAAAAGACAGGAGAGATTTCAAGATTTCCCCCTTTCATTTACTAAATTTTACTCCTAAATCCTTTTGATACCGGATAAATATTGGAAGAAAATTTATGGTGCTGCCATGAACAGTACACAAAAAATACGGTCCCACCACATGTATAATGTAGAAATTGTACATTATAACTGACAAATCAAAACATTATAAAAGTATAAAACCATAGCACACTGGAAGCTAAAAGCAAGAGATAGGATTGACCATTAATTATTTTCATTTCAAGCGCACGTGGGCTTAGCAATCTGCAAGCCCGCAGGCAAATGAGAACCCGCCCATTAGTGTGCAAGGAAATGTTAAACGGAAAAGGCAATATCGAGAATATGCCATAAATCAAGAGGAAGCAATCACAATAGCACCGAGACCGCTGATCACATCGAATATGGTACTTTGCCCATCAACAAACAACATACAATATTTCTTGAAAAGAACATACAACACACTGACGGGACATTTTATTACAGTCTCGGAACACAGGCTGGTGACTGCAAACAACAAATCAGTACACAATAAATCCATCATGCATTTAAGCTAGCAAGGACATGAAAGCTGTAAAGCACCTTTAACTATATCAACTGCTGCAAGACATGCCGAAGTTGCCAACATAATTGGGAACTAGAGCAGCTTCTTTCTGAGCTTTACACCTGCAAAATGCAAGTACACTAGTCATTCAGGGTGACAGTCGTCACCAAAAGTAGCAAAACAAGGAGGCAATGAAAACTAAAATATAAACAAGGAAAGGAAAAGAAAAAACATGTCGATCCAGATGCAGGCATTCCAATTGGAGAGGATCTTGAGTAGGGGTGAGCAAACGGGAATTCGGGACTGGTATCAGTACCGAACTCCCAAATTTCAAATCATAGGTATTGGTATCGGTACCGAATTCTAATTCGGGAGTTCGGTATCGGACTCCCGAAAATTATTTTGGAAAATTTCCGAATTCACAAAATTTTAGATTTTATTTTTTAAAAAAAAATATTTAAGAGTCTAAATTAAAAATAATATAAAAATAAATAAATAATTAATAAATATACCTTATAAATTGTAAATATACCTCATAAAAATGTCACATAAATTAGTATATAATATATAAATAAATATATTAATTAATTAATTATTATTATATTTCGGTACTTCGGGACTGAAAATAAATTCCGAAGTTTTTTTTAGATACCGGTACCGAAATCCCGATTTAAAAATCGGTACCGATAATGAAGTACCGAAGTACTGAAATACCGAAGTACCGGTACCGAAATACCGAATACCGAAAATTTCAGTACGGTACTTCGGTACCGGTACCGACCGAATGCTCACCCCTAATCTTGAGGCTCATTGTGTGACATGCATACAGTGTGAAGGTAGAAGTGGGAGGTTAGAGTACATCCTACCAACTGTGGTGAATTTTTTTTATTTTATGATATTATACATTACAAGCAGCGTTGTATGAAAGATAGATTGTCGATTGATTAGACAGAAACAAAAACAAAATGGAAGACTCGCCTTTTTACATACCTCCAAATTAATGAGAAGTTGCTTAGCAAGAACCTGATCTACGCAGACCTGACAAACGATAATAAAAAAACACCCATTGAGTGGTTCAAGGGTGTTAAGGGGCCATGTTGGGTGTTGGAGAGCATCTCAAACTCCATTTGGTACAAGAATGAATACCACTACAAAAGGAGACTACAAATTTGAAACCAAGGTCTATATGGTTGATCTGAGTAAATCTCTTGGCCTAGGATACAATCACTCAGGGGAAAACTGCATCCATACGATCAGAGGAAAACAATCAAGCCATCGTAATGCAGTAAATCCAAGGTGATAGTATATCATCATTATGGAGAGTTCGAATATCTTGCCTGAGGCATTAGAGTTTCTTTATATGTTTAAGGCATAGCAGAGAAATATTGTCATACATTTTGTTTTTTTTTTTTCAGTTTCATTGTGATGCTGCGGACAACTGAGTCAAGCTGGGTGGCTTTGTGCAAAATAGGGTGGCCTTGGAGAGTTGGAGTGGATAAAAGATGTAACGGCTAAAGCAGGGTTTAAACATTCCAAAACAAATTTGTTTCCGTATAACTAGAGACTCCCCATTTCGAGGATGTTAAAGTAATCTTTAAAGTGAATATTACCACAGGAAAAAAATAAAAATTATCCCATGTCTTTGCGAACGGCTTGCCAAGGTTTTAAGTAGTTTCTCTCTGCGTCTATGAATAGGGAAAAATATTAAATTAGGATCTCAATCAGTGTAGGATCTCAAAAGCGCACCATTCACACACATCTAAGAGCAAAAAGCATGTGAAGCCCAAGAAAACATCTAGAAGTCCTAGGCGTGTGCCTAGACAAAGCGTAAGGCACTTTGACTAGCATTTAGACTCCAACTATAATTATGATAATTACAAATATGAGAAAGAAGAATACAAAACAATGATGACAAAGATATGAATGATGATCATAATAATTTAGAATGTCTTGATGATTATGAATAATGTGTTTACTTATTTTGACTTCTAATATTACCGTGAAACACAAATACAAACAAACTAGGAAGAAGACTTCCTAACACTTTGTGCTCGAATTAAGAAAGCACCACTACATGTAGCGCCAAAACTACGTGCATAGTATAGGCAATTGCCCTAACTGACCTCAAAGTTAATGCCCACATACACTCGAGTCCCACATCTCTTTCTGAATAAAAAATACATTATTTTCCCCATTAATTTAAGAAAATATCTAACATTATAATTTTGCCCTCATATAAGCTTAGGGATCCACCACTGTCTGCAAGAGATAAAAGAGGAAGTAATGTGTTTTATTTCTTCAATTAGAAGTTCTCTAACAAGGTAAAATACTACCTATGACAGGAATAAATATTAAGATATAAGGTGTCATAGGTAAGATATGATTGAAAAAAAAAAGAACATATTATAAGTAGTAAAAAGTAATAGATAGGTCATAAATAACTAAAAAAAAACATAACAATAGATAATTATTAATAACAAAGATTACTAGTATAGTATCTCTCAATATATAAACATATTATGTGTGTATATATATACACACGTATTAGTATCTTATGATACCTTCAAGACAGTTCATATTGATATGTCGATGCGTGTAGGTCCAACAATTGTCCCAAACAAGTGCTCAAATCAAGATTTAGAACCTTGAAATGTATATTACAAGTTTAGGAACAGGCAACTCAACCATGCTCATGTCTACTTTACCGTTAAATGTGAGTAACCTTATATACTAAAATATTTTATTACAATCCCTCCAACTCATGGTACGAAGCTAATTGGCAAGACACAAAAAAATTCCCAAGAAATATTTCAGACCTATATGACTAAATAGCCTGATGTATATACAAAGTGGCAGCTCAGAAAATGGATAAACAGGCCCAAGTTGCATATAGTTCTCAAAGATAAGCCACATTATACAAACTCACTCTTGCATCAGAATTACCAAAGAATAAAAAGAAGGATAATAAATACCACAAAATTGATTATCATACTAATTCAACAAATAAATAACAAAGAAGTTTTCCTTGATTGTACAAACAACCAACTATGATACGAATTCATTGATGCTATACCACAACATTAAATATGCATCTCAACTCTTATTGTTATATCAGTTTGAATAGTTCCACACTACTATCAGTGCAAAAATTAATTCCTCAAAAACAAACGCCACAAATCTTCTCAACACAAATCCTCCTAGTTTGTATGAAACCTCAAATCTTACAGCCGTCAAGAAACTATTGGTATCAAAGGTACAAAGTACAATTAATTTAGGGGAAAAAATAAATACCAAAGGTACTAAAATGGAAAAAGAATGTAGATAATATATTTGTAATTAATATTAAATGTGGATATTAATTGTATTTCGTAACTAAATAAAATACAATGCACTAAAACCAGCATTATTTTTTATAAATTCTTTCATATGATTAAGTATATATTTCTAATTATTTTAATGTTTAGAAGTACTTTTATCATAACTAATTATAAAGCGTCATAGTTTTAATTTTGAAGTAATTAATAAATTAGTTAATATAACTAACATGGTTAGTTATATTTACACAAAGTGAAAAGTTAATTCCTAGTGTAGCTTGATTTTATTAATATACTAATAAAACTTGAAAACCTACATTAGTTTTCCCCACAAAATATGTGTATATTTATATATTCACTAGATATTTGTGTATATGATATATATACTAACTATATATCATATAGATGTATATAATATATAATATTCAGGATATTCCTCCATATTATTAAAAATCTTAAGGTAGACATAATTTCACTGCCTATGCAATACATGCATACATTAAGTCAAAATTGATGATTAAGTGGCAAGTGTAGACTAATGAATCTTCTAGAAGTATTGGCAATATCAATTGGCCTTATCTTAGTTATCGACTTCTATTGATGATAGATAGAAGGCACAAGCTTGTTCACCAAAATCAATAAAAACAATTGCCATTGGCAATAAGTTGTGGTTCCTCTAGGTCCAATGAATCATCTTCAAGTATAATTGATTCCTATTGAGCTTTCATTCCCCATCAATCAATGATGGTTATCTTTGATTGGTAATATCTTCAAAATTGGGTAGATATTTGCCATAAAATAGGGACTTGGTTGTTCCCAGCATAGTTTTAAAAATCAATCCATACCAAGCAGTGCGGTCAGCTTGTAGTAGTTCGACCATGGACCGGTACCAGTTTTATATATATATATTCAAAATTGATCGAAACCGAACCGACTATTAACCAATATTGATAGTAAATAAACCGGTACACTAGTTCAGATCAATATCTTAAATCTTGGTTCCAAATAGCATAAATCAACTCGTAAATCCTCAATGACAAGGCCATTTGATATACATTCTCCATTTAAAAGGGTAATGCAAAATATTCGAACCATCAATCGGTACCAATTATATATATATATATATATATATATATATATATATTCAAAATTGATAGAAACTGAACCGACTATCAACCAATATTGATTGTAAATGGACCGGTATACTAGTTCAGTATCTTAAATCTTGGTTCCAAGTAGCATAAATCAACTTGTTAATCCTCAATCACAAGGCCATTTGATATACATTCTCCATTTAAAAGGGTAATGCAGAATATACATGATATCTATGATATTTGGAGCGGGGCATATATTAAATTGCACCATATGCAAAGAAATTAAATAAAGTAAATGACTTAAGTTAGCAATATCTATCATTTATAACATATATCTATCATTCAATTCGACGACATCTCATGATCGTACAAACTAAATTTGGGCAACAACATTCAATAAAGTAATTTATAGCAACTAGCTCAATATTATAATTCAAGAATTTACTTGTGCAGTCAACAATATATATGTGATAAAAAAGTTACGTGCATTCTTCAAAGATGATTTACCTGTTGCAAACAGAACGAGATGCAAAATTATGATTATTGCAATTATTGCACATCCAATCACCATCACGCCATTGTTTTGCCCTGATAAGTAAGAAAATAATTAAAATGATGCACTTTTTTCTTACCACATTGAGCATTATATTTCATTAAAAAACTTTTTTGTATCCATCAAAGAAATACAGCAGGCATACAAACATGTTATTCTTCAAGTGCATCAAGATGGACAATGACAATAATTACCATAAATACTATGGAAAAGAAGGCAGTGCACAAGCATCAATACTTAACTTGGCTTTCAGTTGATGAATTAAATTTTGTGCAAGTTCACAAGTTGGAGTTCTGCAACATTTAATTTCAGTTTATCTTGCTTCGTAAGGTTTGAGATTGTTAAGTACATAGGTCACCGAAATTCATAGTAAAAATTCATTAGAAAAATCATTTTTGCATTAATGCATTATAATTCACATGAAAATTTTAAACAAGTGGCTTGATGAAGAAGTTTACTGCTATTGTTCAGAAATTGAAAAGAGCAATTTGATCAAAAGGACAAGGTACTGAAAAATAATAAGCTATACCACTAATAGTATTATTATCCATCTAACAAGAAAACTAGCTATTAACTAGATTAGCTTAAAATGATTAGTAATACCAAGCTTATTGGGCCTTAAATATCAATATAATTCTCACATAATCGAGATGTCACAATCCTCACACAAAATTTGGCCTTCTCATCAAACCCAATGGCTCAACTCAACTTAGTGACACGAACTATTTCGGTACAACATGTGAGGAAATCCAATGCTGCTCCACTATGTATGGTCTTTTTGCTATTGGAATATCAATATATTGACTAGTTCCACTCTGATACTATTTATTACCGTCCATCTAATGAGAAAATTATGAGCGGCATAAAACAATATGAGCCAACTGGAATTACTGAAGAACACGTAAATAGTAGTACACTTACTAGTCTAAAATGTCACAAATTCTCTTTCGAATTTCAAAGTAAGACTAAACAACCAGAGTATGGTTACTAGAATTTTCGTATACGTATCAGAATGATAAGAGTAATATTTGAATTATAAAAAATTCATAAATTTATCATATTAATAAGCCCCTAAGATAATATTGATAGTTGGCTTAAATGTGGGCAAGGGAATTCAGTTTGGAGTAAATAATCATTCCAACAAACATATATAAGACAGCCCAAGAGAAGAACGGAAAAAACCGCATATCAACTCAGAGTTAAAGATAGTTTATTTAGATGTACAATATATATGACTTCTTATAACAGTATATATGGCTTCTCATAATAAAGGAGAATGGCTGAACAAACTGAAGAGAAAAACCATGTATTCTGTTCATAAAAGGAATTTGAACATCACCCTTTTCCAACAAGAGTGGGTATAGGTTTTTGTTGCAATGAATGCATGTTCACTTGGATGGATGCTGTCGCAAAATTGTCATTTGGATGTTTAACATACTCTCCAGTGACTTGATCAAAGCTGTACTTTGCTGATTGCTCAAAAGCCTGATTTGATTTCCTATTTCCATTTGTCTTGCAAAATGCACAAATAGTTGTTATAATGCATCTAGGATATTAAACAATTAGTACAAAAAGGTATTTACCAGAAAAGAGTTGTTTATGTCTCCTCCGTTAAGCCTTTTGCTATCCCAACAGATAGCTAAATCCTCTGATGCTAGTCGTTTTGTACCTACAGCTGGACACAAGTGAATAAATAGATCATCATTTCACAGCAGTAATGTAATAACAACTAAGTCTCCTTGGTATATATTGCGTTATTTTTGGTTTGCATATTGTGTATATCTAAACCATATAATGCATGATGAAAATGTAAAATGCATAAAACTAACAAGTAAAAAAACACTAATATGCTAAGCCAATGATAGTTCAGCATCTGTGTTTGATCCCCCTTTTCAACCCACCACAGTAAACTCTTTAGGATGCACAGGGAAATTTACATTCTAGCATTAAAACTAATTCTGATAAACTGTATGAAAATGTTTCTCTAATAAGGGAAACATATTTCGTTTGCTACAGCACTACAGCATAGAAATTCTTTAAGATGTTAACTTTCAATGTATTAATTGTTAACGCTAACACAAATATGACGAATAGTTACAGCACAAAAAAACTAAATTGCAGATGTTGTGGTCTAGGACAAGTGAGGAAAGAGAGAAAAGAGAAAAGGACACTGCAGCCAAGAGGAAGGAAAGGGCAGGGAGAGGAAAATATCTTCAATAATTTATTGATCACAATTTGTCTGCTCATAAAATCCAAGTTTTCATCTAGGCTTTAATCCACAACCCTACTAGCACTATAATAACTACTCAATAACTAGCTACATGTCTCCTAATATTACTATTCGTTAACACACTACTAATATACCATTAAAATAACTAAATAACCACTAACAAGACCGCACCAAGCGGCACTTACAACTAGAAGATTCTGGATGCATATTGGTCAACCATAGCAACTAAGGTGTGACCCATTTGATGTGGAAGAAGCATCAATACTTGATTATTATTAGAACTTTTAATAAGATTCTCTCTTTCCAATAAACATGTGAAAAACAAAGGATCATGGACATACTTGAAAACCCATCTGAAACAGTTGAGGTCGCTTCTGAAGGAGCACCAGATGCTAAAGGTGCACTGCACTTTTTACACTGGAAAAAAAAAAAAAAGAGAAACCAGATCAGGTACTTAGTTTCTAAGCGATAAAAGATGAAAAACTAGCAAAATCAAAAAACAAAATTTCAGTCTATACCGTCAAGTATATACCAGCCTGTCCCTTCCAATAATGATGCACGGTAGATACTAGTTAATTAAATATATAAAAAAAAAATTGATACAAACCTGTACCATGTATCGGTACCACCGATACCATACCGATCCGAGCACGGATAAGTACCATATCTCAGACTGATTTTTTAAATCTCGGCAAAATATAGTAACAAAACGATTTTTGTGGTAACAAGATAGAAATTTTCTTCAAATTTGAAGAATGAGGTCAGAAAATATAGGTGATAGTTGAAACTTTTAACTAAACGAGAAAATTTCAACTCAAGAAACTAGAATGAGGCAATACAAAACTTAAGGACAGTAATTTAGCTCCCTATTCCAGTTGCAAATAACTAAATATTCTTAAAAACTGAAAAAATAACATGAAAATTGCTGGTTCATTGTTTAAGTAATATGTCCTATCAATATGGAAAATGGACGTCATATGGCACATGAGGGAACAAGACTATCATTGTCAACACAACCATTATATCCAAATTTCTGTTTGTCTAAATGTGTATTTATTTAGTAAACATTAAGATATGTCACATATATTATAGCCACAATTCTTTCACCTGTATCTAGGACGTGAATAGAGAATTAGGAATTCTTGAGTGCTTGAGTGCATGAGAAAACCAAAAAAGTGCGAAGAATATTTCCTTTGGCCAATCACTTGACGAACAAAAACGTAGTCAATGTGTTAGCAAATTCAGGAGCAAATTTTACTGCACACAAAAACTAGGAACTCAAAATTTTTCTTGTGTGTGCCAAACGATTAAAACTGATACACCTATGTACCAAATTGATATAGCATACTTGTTTTTTGTATAACCATTTAAGAAGAGACAAAACCCAACAAATTCGAGTCACTAACCAATTATGAAAGGAAGACAGTTTGAATCACCTATTAGGTTCATCTTCATATTACAAGAGTTCGACCACTTAAGAATCTCCACCAAAAGTTAACTTAAATTGGTAAACAGACAATCATTGCATTGTCAGTTTGTACTGGTTCAAAAGAAAATTGGTACCCGGACCATCATTTAATCAGGTAAAATATAGTACTAGCTCGATAGACGTAGGAGAGTAGGACATCTGATTGTACCAGGTGGTACAATGGCTGTAGTGGGTGGTACAACCCCAATAAATGTTGATAATCTACATAAATATAAAACTAGTAGAAAGACCAATGATGCATATTATACATACTTATCTGATAGAAGACTGGTATAAGTACTCTCTTCTCTTCTCTCCATTATCCTGCTTCCCTTTCTACCCTTTTCTATTTACTTCTTTTCTCTGCATCTCCTTCCATTGTGATCATCTATCTCTAATCAATGGACAAGAATAGCAAATTCAAATGAAGATCTATAAGTATAAACTGATATAATCAATTCCTAATTGAGATTTGATTTCCCAGGAAGAAGCACAGAAATGACCAATTTGAATTAGGTAAAGCAAATAAAAATGCGGATTCAAATACAATGGGGCGCAAAGTAATGCTATTTAAAGAGCTACGAGTTCAAATTAGACATAAGTTCAGTAGCATAAATTTTAGTATGGTAGGTAGTGAACATGAGATTGGAATACGGAATGGAACTACAATCAAAGCATCCAACACAAGAATTGCATGCAAAAGTAGCATGAGAACACAAGTAATAGATAGTTCAAGGGAAAGTTTCAAATGCTCATACTAGGAAAAATAATTGAATTATTACTTTTACAGAGAAAAGAAAACTGTTAATTCAGTTATACAAGAAAGGTACAAACATTATAAGAGCGAGAAAGAAAATAGAGAAATTTTTAGAACAAGATGTTAAGGCCATTTAAGATCACAGCGGTGACATTCCTGATAAAGAGAACATGATAACTACTGAAAATCCCTACGTGCTAACCTCTGAACGAGATGAGTAGTTATGGAAGCCACAATCACAGAGCCAATCACCATTTCGCCAACCCTTTGGAACTAGAAGAAACGGACTTGCATTGCTTGGAAACGAAAATCTTCTACCGTTTTGAGTAAAAGAGGAACTAGGAGCAGACTGCATCCCAAAATTATCATTTTCTCGAAATAACCAAGTTGAGATGGGTGCAAGTGACTGAATAGCAGAATTGTCGCTCAATGAAAAGTTTATATGTGACCCATAAACTCCACGTAGCCTTGCAAAATAATGTGAATAATTAGCCAACGATATTCCAGGCACTGAAATAGCTGGCATTGCTGCTTCATCCTTTGTCTGGCCACACTTTTTACACTTTTCTCTGGATGCATAATTATTGTTACTGCAACCTATTAATGAATTTGGCATAGAAACAAACAGGCACAGGAAGTATAAGAAAATCCACCAGCAATACAAGATTAGAAGCACAAGAAAGGGCAAGGCACTTGGACAGTTAGGTCCTTTTTTAATACAACTGACATTCTACCTAAACATGTAATGTACTGGAGATTGTTCTACGGTTAGTAAGTGAACACATAAGGCTAATTCACGGATTGTAGAAGAAAACTGTGTCTTAACTAAAATGAAATAAGCATGCATACAATAAAAAACTGTCTTCCGATGTAAATGAAAACATTATTCAGCAGAAAATCACGTAATATTTTGTTGCAACTAATTTGAATACATTCTTGATCAGATCCTCAACAGGAAGTCCCCTAATACTAAATGAAATAACATGTATCAAAGCAGATAATATTCATTATCTACAGCAAAATAAAACAAAAGCATATAAAATCACAACTGATGCAATCATACTTTTGAAGCTGATGTAACCAACCAATGTCAAGAATCAGTCATACCCAACACATTAGTTTTAGCAAAAAAAAATGGTTCATTTCAGTAAATCGGCTTGCAGTTTGATTGATTCATCCACTTGTTGTTCAAAATGTGCAATTTTACCCGTGCCTACTTTTCTCTAAGTGTTACCAAACTAGGCTTTGTTTTGGAGTGTTCCCGCCTACATACTGTAGCAACGTGGTTAAACCCAACTAATTCATTTCAAATAATTAAAAAATTTAGTGATAGATAAAAGTTTATCATTCATCTATGTAATAATTAAATAAAAACTTTAAAAATATTTCAAATAATTAATATATCAAATAATAATATATATTGTTAATAATATTATGATTAGGATTTAGTGTATATTAATATTAATATACAATTTTAGTAATATAATATTAATATTAAATTTTTATTTAATATAAATTTATCTCTCTCCCATGTTGTCCTCTCTCCGCTGAGGCCCACACCCTCACTCGCTATATCTCCTTCTTTTGCCATGGGGCTCGTACCCATTTCTCACCTTGTGTCTCTCTCCCACGCCGTGCCGCGCTCAAAGCAACTGGCCATTACTTCCTTGAGTGTTATGTTTTTTTTTACGGTTGATCAGCAAAACAATTCTACCAAAAGAAATTTTTCACATTTGTTGTGGGCCTTAGCTTGAGTGTTATGTATGGGCCTTAGCTTCCAACCAGTCTTTAGATCAATTAGGCAACATAATATCATTATTCTTATTTAGTAAAGCAAGGTTTTCAATTACTATTATTTTTCATTTTTCATCCTATACTGACCCTCCACTCCTCTCCCATACATGTGTGCATGATGTTGATAGTGCAAGGGGACGAGGAAGAGAACAAAAACAGAAGAGAAAGAAGCATTCAAGTTTAGTTTGTCTAATTGGTCTAAACCTACGTATGATTTGCAATAAGAGCAAATAGTAGGTGGGTAAGGTTATCAGCTTAGTGCTATGGATAACATTTTGAAAATTAGTAAACCCATGAATATTCTAAAGTGAATGAACATGCCAAACATTATTTAAATCCACTTAATAAGCAAACTCACCAACTAACTTAGTGAGTCAGAATGGCAATGTAGCTCAATTTAAAATGTTTAAGCCTAAGTTGATGGTAATAAGCTCACTAATCCCTATATATTATACTATCTTTTCTTTTACTTTCAATATGAGATTAAACCGAAATATTACAATCTCCCTCATCTAAGATATGACATTCTCGTCAAGCCTAAGCTCTAACATATATCCTAAGACCATCCCTTAGTTGGCAACATGTGAAGTCAATCTAATGACAACTCCACCATCTTCAGTAACCCTTTCCTATTGGTCTATGACAATACTTAAAACTAAATTTCGCTCTGATATCATTTGAATTATCACATCCCAAAATAGGTACCAACCTACATACAATTGGTTAACTGGATATGCGGAGCGACACTATAAATCATATAATTCATAAATTCACAATAACTAATTCAAAAAACAAAATATCAAAAATCACCCGAACATGACAAGCACTCAATAAAGTTGAATCAACTCATTTAAAATCATACCACAACAAATCACACACACAACCTGTATAAAAATCATATGAACGACAATATAAAGTTGATACCTTTCATAATTCCGTTTTGTAGCTTACTAGCATTAATTTATATAATAAAATCAAAACATTTGTTCGACATTGCAAAACCAATGTAAAGACTGGCACACCCAATTGGTCAGAAATACTAAATTCGAATACAACTTAAAGATATCAAAACTATAACAATTGAAAACATAAATCTATATATTTGTTTACATCACCATAATATAAAGTCTACCTAACTATCTATCTAACCAAATAGATCACTTTGACATCTATATAATCTCGAGGATAATATATCTAGCTACCACCCCCATCATCATGAGCAATCTCTTTTACCTGGAGACAAAACAAAGAATGTTAGCCCAAATAGCTAAGTAGAAATCACAATAAATATACATTATACATCAAGTAAATTGAATCATAACCAATATCATGACCATAAAATAACTTCATTACGAGTTCACACTCTTATCAAGAGTGTTTTCATCAATCGCTCACACGATGAAACAACTACCCCAACTAACAGCTCAACGGTGTTGCATCCAACACCTAGAAAACCTTGGACAATTCCAAAGGACTCC
This sequence comes from Costus lasius, assembly GCA_027563935.2. NCBI lineage: Eukaryota > Viridiplantae > Streptophyta > Magnoliopsida > Zingiberales > Costaceae > Costus > Costus lasius. The sequence goes on from CM050454.1 coordinate 258,312, forward strand.
AAACAAGTAACAGGAATGACTGATCTCATAGTCAATATATGGCCTCGGGTATAAAACATAGTCTGCTGGCCTACAAGCTCAGCCACAGGCTATAATCAGCCAGCGACAAATCATAAAAATGTCACAACATATATCATATAAGCATATATCCAAATGCATCATAACATAATTGTTCAACATAGATTATAGGTCCACAAGCCCATTAATAAGATTATTGTATCAACAATAAATATTTTAACTAATAATCCATTTAAATTACCACTATACAATACCAAAATCAATCATATCTATATTAACAAATACAATGTGATACTATCACATAACTCATCAATTACCATCACATGTATGCATCAATGAATAATTAAACAAGAGCACAACAGTAATAAAAGCAAGATCAACAAAAGAGAGCAATAAGATGTCATGGCATCTAATTTTTACTTATCATACCCATATATTATCTGCATTGTGTTATGATTCCAAAAACCAAAAATAATTCCTACCCGTGTTGTTGTAACTCCTAACATGTTTATAGCTTTCAATTTATGGACCACTCTGTCCAGTCTCAAACTGAGTATCACCTACAGCATCATATATCACAATATAAATCACTAGTGATGCCTCTAACACCCGCACTATTTACTAATTTATCAATATCAACTAGTAAATACCACTTTTATCAAATCCAATTTAATATTCCACCATTCATAACTAACATTAAAACATGTATTAACCTCTACACACTTACAATTTCCCCACCAGTGTAGGCATATATACACATATATGCATATATATATATATATATATATATATATATATATATATATATATATATATATATATATATATATATATACACATATACACACATATACATACACCTCCTACATCAACAAGTATATAAAAAATTAATAAATAAAGAGGAAAATAGGGTAAACCATTGTTACCAAAAAGGCTGGCGCGAACGACAGCGCGATACAGTGGCGAAAGGGCGATGAACAATGGCAGCACGCGGACAAAGGAGGTTGATCAGCACTGCATGAGGTGTCGCCCGGATTCTACTCGACACCAAAAGCGATCGAGTTATGAATGGTAGAATGTTAAATTGTATTTAATAAAGGTGGTATATATATAGTTGATATTGATAAATTAGTAAATAAATGTGGATGTTAAGGGAATCACTAATAATTTATGTTGTAATATGTGATGTTGTAGGTGACACTCAGTTGGAGACTAGACAAGGTGGTCCCCGAACTAAAAGCTATAGACGTGGTAGAAGTTATAGCAATACAGGTAGAAATCATTTTATATTCTTAGAATCATGGCATAGTGTTGATAATATATGAGCATGATAAGTAAAAATTAAATGTTATGATATCTTATTGCTCTCTTGTGTTGATCTTACTTCTATTACTATTGTGCTCTTGTTTAATCATTCATTGATGCACACATGTAATGGTAATTAATGTTTTATGAGTTATAAGATAGTATCACATTGTATTTATTAATATAGATGTGGTTGAGTTTGGCATTGTATAATAGTAATTTAAATGAATTTCTAGTTAAACTATTATACAGTAATCTTATTGATAGGCTTGTGGGCCTGTGATCTATGTTGTACAGCTATATTATGATGCATTTGGTGGATACATGCTTATATGATATATGTCGTGACACTTTATGAACAATGGCCGGCTAATTATAGCCAATAACTAAGCTTGTAGGCCAGCAGACCATGTTTTGTACTAGAGGTCATATATTAGCTATAGAGTCAGTTATTTCGATTACCTGTTTAGAGTCCATCAAGATTGTCCAAGGTTTCTTAGGTGTTGAATGCAACACTGTTGAGCTGCTAGTTGAGGAAAATTTTATCATGTGAGCGATGATGATAATACTCTTGATAAGAGTGCAGACTCTTAATAGAGTTATTTTATGGTCATTGCTCTTAATTGCACGACATTGTGTTTTAGATATCATCGTATACATATATGTTCTTATGTATATGATATTAGTTATGATTCAGCTTACTTAATACATTTATTTATTTATTGTGATTCCTACTTATCCATTTGGGCTAACTATCCTTTATTTTGCCTCTAGGTAAAGAGATTTCTCAGGATAATGCGGGTGGTAACTAAATGTGGAGGCTACCATATTATATGGATGTAATAGTGACTTATTTAGATAGATAGACAAAATTTATGCTCCAGTGATGTTTTTAGATATATGGATTTATGTTTTTAGTTGTTATAGTTTTGATATCTTTAAATTGTATTCGAATTTGATATTTATGACTGATCGAGTGTACCGGTCTTTATATTGGTTTTGAAATGTTGAGTCGATGTTTTGATTTTATTATATACAATTAAATATTAGTAAGCTATGAAGCAGGATTATGGTGGTATCGATTTTATATGTTATTGTTGTTCATATGATTTTTGTACAAGTTGTATAAGTATAATTTGTCGTGGTATGATTTTAAATAAGTTGATACAACTTCATTGAATACTTATCACGTTCATGTTATTCTTGATATTTTTGTCTATTGAATAAGTTATTATGAATTTATAAATAATATGATTTATATTGTAGCTCCAAAACCACCTGTAGTTAGGTTAGTGCCTATTTTGGGACATTTCACCGATTTTCAGATTTTAAGGTTAGCCAAAAAAAAGTGTAACTTAACAATTGGAAGAAAAAAGGAACATAAGTAGTTTGCAATTGGCAAGAAAGGAGAGGAGATGTTTATAGAAAGCATTCATCCCACAACAGGCCAAAGGAAGAAAGATGTAATCAATGTGGGAGAAAGAAGGATGAAGGAAGAAGAAATATGTAGGGGATTCCTCCCAATTCTTAAGACTACAAGCGAATCAATATCTAATGTACAAAGCATTCATCCCAAGGAAGGCTAGAGGAAGAAAGAAGAAATATCTAATGTACAACGCATGCAATTGGAGAGAAGGAAGGATGAAGGAAGAAGAAATATATAGGGGATTCCTCTCGTTCTTAAGACTATAACCAAATCAATATCTAATGTACATACCAAGTACCAACATTTCATCTATCCTTCAGCTAAGGACCTGATTGGAAGTTTGAAATAAATCAATAGTTCAAGGACTCAACTAGGACAAAAAAAATGATTTAGACACCCACTAGTGTATTTAAGTTGAAGAACCATCTAGATCATTATCATCTAAATAAGGGAAAACCATGTAGGAGTTTCCACTCCAGTAAATGGAACTTCTTGATTCAATTATTGATATTTTACTCTTTTCTCCTATGGTTGTTAGTTGTATCTCAATCATCTAAAATTCTGCCCCTTTATAGGTAGTTTCCCTGCCTCATCTTTATCTCACTGGTAGAGAAATTAGTATTCTTAGGGAACAAAAGGTTTAAGGTACGGATGCTATGTGCTATCCTACTTTTTCAAATTGCTAAATAAGTATCCTTTTTACCCCTTAGGTGGAGGTGGAAGTTGATAGAGGTATCCGTCACTAGTTTTGCAATATCCCCACTAGTTATGCACTTACCACCCTGGCCTCTTCACCTCTGGCTCCTGAGATGTTGCTGTTAGCATGGGTGCTAGAGCAATGGGTATCATTTGACTCGGTGATCTAGAAGATGTTATCGCAAATCAAACTAATGTCACAAACTCACAGGAGCACCACCAGCTCGCATCACTTACAAGTTTGCAGTATTATGGTTTGTAGCATTTGTGCTTTGAGATGATGAACCATCCTGTGAACTCATCAAGATCACCTTCGACATAGACAGGTTCATCGATGGGCAGCAATCAGTCCATTGTTGCTAAGCCATTCGCCTTCGACGAGTTCATTTTGCCTTGAACCCATTTGCAATATGAATCGATCCAAGTTTGTTTCGCCTTCAACATAGACAGGCTCATCGATGGGCCAACAATCAGTCCATTATTGTTAAGTTCTTCACCTTTGATGAGTTTGTTTTGCCTTGAACTCATCTACAATATGAATCGGTCCAAATTTGTTTCGCCTTGAACTCATCAACACCACTATGTCAGGCTCCTCATCATCAAAGGCAGTCATCAATGGGTGGCAGTTAGAACCAACATGACCAACAGTTTATACTAGCTCCATGTGCCGATCCAAGCTCAAACCCATACATGCAGGCTATACCATCTGGTACAAACTATTATTGAAATCCTTACTTGGAATATTGTCACTGTAACTTTGGATTCAAGTAGAATAACTCCTATTAGGCACTTGGGCATTCCTCTAATGCCTCTGTCACCAAGATTGTATGCCCCTTATTAAGATTATATTATGTGGCAGGCAGTTCCCTCTTCTAGTGTTCTAGATTCGTTCTCCCAAAGTTCACTATTCACTGTTAGAGCATCTATTTTTTTGCTTACTCACGTGATGCCGAATTAACACCAAAGGAGCAGGATCAATTGGGGGCGCTCATTGCTTTGGAGAACAATTATTATAAGGTGGCCAATCAAGTAAATCACATACACTAAGGGGGTATTTGTGGGGGAAAAACTAAAAATCAATGTTCTTTTTTTTGAGGTTAGGAGTCAACATGGCCTCACCTAAGTAAATGGGACAAATATAGGAGCTTATCAGGGGAGCAAAAAGGGGCATAAGAGGAAGAAAACCCTAGTTTTGGAAGAAGAAAAAAAAAGGAGAAGAGATGTTATTTGCTCGGCTAGTGGGGGCCAATTCGTATTTGTATCCTGAGAGGCATCCCAGGTGGTGATGCATCCTTCCCTTACATTAGATGTGGTTAGGGATTTGCTTTTGGTTGACCCCAGGAACTCCCAGGGCATCCATTATAAGTCAGTAAATACCATTAAATTTGAGAACCCTCTCGGCAAGTTTTCAAACATTGTCGAAACTAATATAAGATGAATAACAGTGTACCCATTAGTCCTCCTCACTTCATTCGGTCTATGATGCAACCCATAACAACACACCTTGGACGTCAACCCCATTAGCTAGTTACCAAAATCTTGCACATCTTTTTTATCTACTCAAAATATGAGAATATCTAATTAAAGCCACGATGGTGGATTAATATGAGGTGATTTGGTTTAAAGAAAGGGTCATGAGATCCTCCTTTATCACTTATCTTTTTTATAAGTTCAAATATCCACTCTTAAGAGGGTTAAGATCATTTATATAACTCACATAAGAAGAGTATAGACCACTTCTTCTTACAAACTAGAGGATACTAGTATGGCATGTATCTGACGAGTTGCTCTATCAATCATCACGGTCTTCATCCTGTATGGCATGTGCAAACCATTTCACAAGACCCTAGCTATTATGTCTCTTGCGCACATTTCTTGCCACCAACACTAATATCTCCTTCAACTCCATATGTGCTTGTACTACTATTCATTACGCCTAAATCATTTTATACCTCCCAAACATATATACATTTGTTGTTAATATCTTCCTTCTTATTCCTTAGATGAGAAATTAAGAATATTTTGGTTGGGAAGATTGGTGTTGTGGTTGAACTCTACTAAATCGAAACAGCATCACCTGCTGTAATCTATCATCAATATATCATCTCGTAATGCTTGAGTCAACTAGCCAATTTCACCACTAATTAAGTAATTAAATAAAATTAAATACTCGAGTCTATCTTATATTATAAATCCAAATCAATAGAATCTTTAAATGTCATTTCACTCTCAGTACATTTAACCTTCTAATTGTCATAGTATCCTCTTCTACAAATGGCTTAATAAAGTGCATCACACGCTGTAAGATAGCAAGCCTGACATGTAGCTAAGTTATACCACATGGAGAGGCTCAACCATAAGATATACATATTGGCAACACTATCCCACGAGCGTGTGTTGAGGATGATGTGCCCCACCCTCCTACACTCCCATGAAGATGAATATGAAGTCACATTATTCTACGCAAGTAAACATCATCTGAGCATAGCATTTGAAGGAAAGACTCAAACTATAAAATATGTTGCAAATCTCATAGGCCATAGTGGTAGAATCTCTTCCTTCACAAAATGTTATAGATACAAGCATGCACTAAGTGGTGATTACAGATGACTTGCGACAATTTGGACAACCTTCATTGTATTTTTCACTTTGTCTATCTCATCAATATCTTTCATTATTGAGTTAATGCAATTTGCAGCAAGGGAAGTCCAAAAGATGTGTAGATAATAATCTTGAATCATCTTGTTGGCATTTCTCAACTTCATGCTTTTGATCCATGTGTCGTATTCCTCTATTTCATCACCAAGATACTGCCCAGCAATCACATATGACGTAAGATGTTGAATTATAATGATTGGTTCTTAAAATCTTTAAGAATATCACGTGATAATTTGTATAGCTTCCAATACGAAGAAGAATGAGATTAAAGTTAGACCAATTTGAAATAGTCTAGCCGATGTTTTTTGTCTTTGTAAACATCATCAATTTGAATTTGCTTACTTGCATGGCTTCTAGTGACTATATGCATACTCATGCTTTAGCTTATTTGTTGCGTAATTGACCTGTGAGACTTCAACTACCATTATTACTACCGATCTCAAGTTATCACATTGAAGTGGATCAACCATCCTCCTTCAAGGGTTATTTAGCCCTTTAAGCCCAAAAAGCTTCATCTCCACAGCCCTAGTACTAATCAGGGCAGGTTTTGGTTTATATCATTAGTTTTGACAACACGTTGCTTGTTAATGCAAAATTACTTCATACTTTTTTGCAAATGGTTGTGTAGATCTCTTGTCCCACCTTGGTGCATTTGAAGACATCAGAAGAGCCATTGAAGAGATGTTGTTTAACCTAAGTAGCACCACTACATTTAAAATATTATTATAAATGAGTGTATTACCAATAGTGGCAATTCTCTAGCATTATCCATAAATGAATTTATGTGAAATTAGCATCGTGGCCTTAAGGTGGCATAAAATGCATATTATGAAGAATTTAGTGAACTGGGGAGAAATGTTATAGAGTTGTGAGTGTTTGAGAGCAGTGAGTGTTTTGGTTAAAAATGAGAATTATAGGGGTTTAATATAGAGAAAAATCTCTCCAAATTTAGCCATTATCACCCGTTTTAAGAACCAACAACTAGATTCATAGCAATTGGAAAAATAGTTCTTGGACATGACATATAATGTGTGTGGTACCGCATGGGACAGTATCACAGTATACGTGGAAATTATATACAATGGCTCCATGCACCATTATATTGCTACACCAATTGTGTCGCCTATATCGGCAGGCACAAATCAATTCACAAATCCTTGGCCCAAACTAAGATCTTTCCATGGTAGATATGAGATGGATAACGAAAGGTATAAACTAATACTTTATTTTATATCATTAGTCATTAATCAAGTATGACGCTGAGAGATAACTACTAACTGTGATGGTCTTCTTTTAACAAAAGATAAGCACTATGTAATTATCAAACTAAGATTTCTCTAACTAAAATTCAAAAAATACACAATTAGTAGAGATGGCAAAAAAACCCAAACTTAAGCCGACCCGATTCTAATTGAGAAAACCCAATTTGACCAAATGTAAAACCTAACTATTATAAGTCAAGCCAAGATCAGATATAGGATTTTTGAAATCCAAGAACCTGAACCCGCCCACAATCTAAAATTACTATATCCCCTTAAGTATACTTACCCAAAACAACCCTACTTTAGTCCCAATGCTTAGTCATGCCCGCTGTTATAATTTGTCACCCGCTATTGTCCACTATCCATCAGCCCACCTGTTGTCCACTCGTATTCGCCATGGGCCCACCGTGGGTAGTTTTTTTCCAACCCACCTCGCCCCAACCCATTGTCGTTCCTACCAATTAGGCTCCTTAAGTACATAATTAGGTCACAAAGTTAAATAAAATTGTGTTGCTTTTTGTTATATCCCAATTTTGCCCTAGTGAGGAAAAAAACTATCACGGTATTAAGGCTTAATTAGCTTATTATTGTTAAGCTACATTTAAGCATTTTTAATTGAGTTACATCATTTTAAGCCCAAGTTACCAGATCTAATACTATATATAATGACCCACCTAATGAGGAAGGGAAGTCATATCATGTTATTAACTAAGTATGATCTCAATTACGAATTATGTCTTGGGCATGACGAAAACACCAGGCCACAAGTGAGAGAGATTGCTATATCTTGTTTTAATCCCACGTGAAAATAATGATAAGCATTGTCATAGTATATCAAGCTTAATATAAGCTTACTATTATTAACTTAGGCTTTAAAATATTTTTTTAATTTCATCACATTATTCAAGACTTATCAAGTTAATAAATTAGTTATCTCTTTAGCCAAGTCACAACACTGCTCCTCCTACACGGCTAAATAAATGGCCCCAAATTCAACGTAAATAATATACCATCCATCAGGCAATCAAATCCAAGAATTCAAATGTTCATTACAGGTAGCATACGAATAACTCTACCCAATGCATCACAAATGTATTTACACTTCTATGGTAAATCTTTTTTTACAAGAAGTGTATTCTTAAAGAAACTCTACCACCCAACATGCTAAGCTCTCGATTTCTTTTGGAATTAAACATAACTAAGTATCCTAAGATCATAGTGTAAAACAAATTTAATAGGCAATAAGTAAAAATTCTATTATCTCAATGACTGAACAATAAGCTCTTTTTCTTAAGCTGCGAAAAGACAATAGAAAGAGTAGGAGCAAGGTAATAGAATTAACAAGACTCGTGTTCTAGTAAAAATTTCTTTCATACACAATCTTGAAAGGAATTAAGGAATTATAGGTATGTAAAAAATCAATTAGTAAAGAACAAACAATGGCACTAATAGATAGAAGATTTATAGGAAATATAGGAATGTGAAGCACATCATGTAATGAAATAAAACATAGGTATGAGCAGACTCCAACCTGTGAACATGTCTTGAAGAACCATCAATAATGAAAATTGGAGGTAAGATGAGAGTATACTATTACGAGGAAAAGTTTGTAATTATCTATCAAATGGAAGGAGTCAACGACCCATAGGATAGATGAAAACACCATGAGAGCTATATCAAAAACTAATAGGAAACATTGCAGTGAGCTAGCATATTTGATCACTAAAGAAGCCTCTCATAGAGTTTAAACATCAATGGTAAAGACAACAATAAGCAAGAGAATAGAGGAGTAAGAATTGCATGATCAAGGTAATGGTAACATGAGTTTGTTGTATAAGGCCATATTTCTTCCTGCAACACTCCAAAGAATAGTTTGTTGACCGTAATAAATGTAGTGAGGATAAGAATCATAACCTCAATTATGTCCATCCACTATGTGATCCAAATCAACCAATAGTAGCAAGAGAAATGAGCAACTAATAGGAGCAGTTGTAATACAATCAATTGATTCAAGAACAAAAGTGTAGATCCTAATAGTAGTCAATCAAGATGAAGATTCAAGCAACAATATGGATGTCATCAAGGATAAAGAAACTTGGTCATAAGAAAGTTTAAATGTTGCTTGAGAAGAACAGAAATGGTCTTATTAGGAGGTTGGTAGTTTTGTAACTCAAACCACTTTACCCTCAAAGTAATAATCTAGAGAGAGTGGCCATCTCGTATAAGGTTGAAGAGCTCCTCAGAGAGAGTAGACATGCACCATGTTCTGTTTAGGAGAATGGAACCTGTGTAAAGCATTATTCTCCTTAGCAATATCAAAATAACATAATGGTATATTGGATATGGGGCTCGATGTTGTTAAGGAGCTATGTGAGGATGGCAAAGTTAGAAGTCTACCACAAAGAATATGTTGAATTCACAAAATTAGGAGAGTCAAAACGATGATGTTTTCATGAGAACCAAGGAAGAACTAGAGTGATCATGCCCAAAGAATCATAGTTGGTAGTTGGTACCATTAAACTTATTGGTGATAATAATGGCAGGAGGATGAGGTCTAGAGAGCTTCATCCTTGATTACCAGAAACAGACAAGAACTCCCAACCTTCACGCCTTAATGCTTGGGAACTAAAGAAAAAAAAAAGAGAGAGAGGAGAGGAGAACATGTTGGTTGCGTAGAGGCTAATGGGCTTAAATGAGGTAGAGGCACGATATAGATGGGCAAAAAGGGATAGTGTAAGATGGGGTTCACGAAAGGAACGGTTGGTGGGGCAAAAGGGAGGTGGTTGGCAAGGAGAGGAAGAGGATGGTTGATGGCAGGAGCTAGAGAGGAAAAAGTGAGAACTATCAAGAATAGTGTTGTCAGCTCTAATACTAAAATGAATGGAGGAATAAATTATTGATATGAAAAAGATAACTTATATAGAACCAACTACACATGCTAGTACGCTACATGGTAGCCTAAGCAATGTGGGACTAATGTAACGAAAGAAGATATTTCTAACATTAACACTATATCAAGCATAGAGAAACGTTTGATCTTTTTTAGATTCTCCTTTTTTAGATCGCTAGTATTAAACTCTTCTTTTTTTAGAAGTCTTCGATATTATCAATCTGAATAGTATGCAACTTAATGCTAAACCAGAGTTCCCCGAACCCATTGCAACTCAACAAATGTTTGATCTTCATTTGAATACCTCATGTACAACAAAGCTATGCTACCGGTAAGAAAAGGGAACAAATCTTGTTAGCTTGTCATGTTTCATTCTTTATCGCGACATTCTATGATGACGGTGAATTGACGGTGAATGATTATGTCCATTGGAAGTATTAAAACTACTTCAGTAAAACCCATTAGGGTTAGTTTCATGGGATCATATAGATAAACATATTGCGCATCACAACTTTCCCTTAAATATCAAACTTTTTGATGTGCGACTATTTCTAAAATGATAATAATATTATTAATAATAATACTAATAATAATGTTTGCAAAGCAAATGTTATTTTAAAAAAAAACAAAAAACAAAACAAACATTAGAACATCAAAAGTTGGTTTATATTGGTAAAGTGAATTTCAGAGGGGCTTCTGAGTCTGAAAGCATGAAACAAAGTTTATGCTAAAATAGAGAGAACTTCTATTAACAATAGAGTATCAGAATAGTTGAGATGATATAGAAAGAAATATATAAATAGAACAATAAATTATTTCTACTGAATACAATCTTGAACATCAAACCCTAACCACGAGCTACTCAGCAGTCCATCATGCAAGACCTCAACATACCAGAAACTCAACCGATACGTTTCATGTGGACAAAAAGGAAATCAAAGATGCGAGCCGACAGACAAGAGCAAAGGAGAAATAGATGGAAAGAGAGAGGGAGATGATTACCGGTGCAGATCCAGTCGCCAATGCGGGGAAGCCACTTAGAATCGGCGGGGGTCTTGGTGTCGACGAGAAGGCGTGGCTGCTTGCAGCGGTTGCAGAAGGAGCGGAATGCGTAGTTGCGATTCCGGCAGCCGCTGCACTCCCAGTCGCCTTCCTTCCCCTCTCCCATGGCGGACGCGACGAATGAGAGAGCAGCCGATGACGGGGGATGAAGAGTGGGGGACGGGTGACTAAATCCAGAGTCGGGGCCGGAAAGGTATGATTCCAGTTTCTAAGAGCATATTCTAACTTAGAGTGGCACTCGTTGCTAAGCGGCTGACGACGATGTTTCAAGTCGCATCGGAATAGCGGCCCCGGTGAAGGCCCAATTTCAAAGACAAAAAATTATTTTGCTTAGTTGATTTTGATGTGAAGGCCAAGATGCATAGTCACCCAATCTTTTGAAAATATCATATTTTAAATATTTAATGTATGTATACTAGAAATAAGGTAGGAAAATAATAAGGATGATAAAAAAAATTTCCTATAATGAGACCTCAAGTCAAAGTATTGACTTATCAAATAATCAAATTTTAGACTTTTGTAAGAGTTACCATGTGTTAGGCCCTGGGCTTCCCGGTTCAGCCCAGAGAGGATCGGCCTAACCTATGACCCAAGCCCACATGAAGAGATGGAACTTTATGGTCAACATTGGATGTTGACCTTAGGCATTTCCCCAAACGCACACGACGCACGCGTGACAACGGCATCTTCACGTGCGAAGCGGACGACAACACCGAGATCGGCTGGGCAACAGAGCTCGCGGAGGAGCGGAAATCTCGGATGCAGCGCGACGTCGTCAAAACAGAGGACGTCGTCCTCGATTGGCAGACGCGATAGCGTCCGGATCTGACGGAAGACGCGTGCGTTTTGACGCTCGTGAGACGGCTTCGTCGTCGTCTCCGAGAGACTCGGACGACGACGCCAAAGGAGATGCATCAGGACACAGTCGACGACGAAATCGGCGTCGCCGAGCGATGCGGACGCGAGAAGATCGGACGCAGACGACGGACGCGGCGTCGTCTTCTTCGGGCGACCGCTTCGTGCGGATGCGGAGAGGAAGAAGAGGAAAAGCGGCAGCTTGGAGCGTTAAAAGCAGGAGGCGAAGCGGCGATCGGCGATCCACCTTTGGCAAGCGTCTTCCAGAAGAACGAGCGGTGAGTGTGTAAACGGCAGTGAGATCGCCGTCGACGTGAAGGAGAGCGACGAGAGGAGCGCCGACGTGTGACGGCGAGAGGGAGAGAGATCGGTGAGGAGAAGGGTTTTTGTAGCTCTTGTTGACAGTAATAAAGAGTGAAGATTTTCCCTTCAAGTTGAGATCTGTTCTGGCTCAGGCGACTCCCTCCGGCGTCCGAACGAGACTCCTCTGTTCCGGGTGAGTTTCCCTTGTTCCGGCGTTCTCTGTTTCGGGTCGGCGATAAGTGACTTCCGGCGGGCAATCTCCAGACGTCGACGAGAGGTTGAAAGGCGGCGGCTTTCCTTTCCGACGCGGCCTTCCTTCCTCCGGCGAGCCGCGAGCGAACGCAGGTGTGCGTTCGCGTGGTTAAGACGACGAGCGAACGCTTCGAGGCGTTTGATTCGAGACACCGACGTCAGCAAAGCCACGCGTGACGGAGGCAAGTTAATTTCGGCATCGGTGATTTTGACCTGGTCAAAATCACAAATCGAGACGAGGACGCGTTCAGTCGGTGACGTCAGCGTGACGTCATCCGCGGAAGGATTACGCGCGGCGGAGAAAAATTTGGTGGCTGACGTCGTGCCGACGTCAGCATCCGGCGATTTCAAATTCGGAAAGACGGTACTATTTGGTCAAAATTAATTTTGACCAGTGAGGTATTTTGGTTTAGAGTTTTCCGTTCCTTTCCGGTCTTCTCGAATTAGGGTTAGGGTTTTCCAATCCCTTCCGTGCGAATTGTAATTTGGGGTTTTAAAAGTGAGCGGGGAACTAGGGTTTTGAATTTGGGGACAAAATTCAGTCCGGAAACCCTAGCGCAGTTGCGTTCCGGTGTTCCGCCGGACGGCTCCAGGAAGCGGATAAGCGCCGTTTTTAGACCGTTCCGACCGGGGCGTGACAACAGGTATCAGAGCTTAAAGTGATCCAACAGCATGGTGAATCAAGGAGATCGCATTGCCCGGATTGAGCAGGTGCTCGATTTGACGGGGAACAGCAGAGATGTGGTGGTTCCTCAGGTGGAGGACCTCCATCGCACGGTTGAAGAGCAAAGGTTGCAGATTCTTGCCATCCAACAAAGTTTGGTTGGAGAAGCCCAGCAGAATGATGAAAGGACGGTAGCACTCCAACAACAAGTGGCGACCTTGCAAGAGCAGGTGGCCACCTTGACAGCACAAACTCAGCAGGTGACTGCGTTGCAAGGTCAGGTAGCAACCTTGACAACACAGTTGACCAACTCCACGGCTGTGCAACAGCAGATATTAGCTGATCTGGCGGTGACGCACATGGCACTGGCGCAGGCACAAGGGGGTGGTTCTACAGCAGCCAGGCCGGAGTATGGGGCTCCCAACGGCAACGGGAAGGTTCGCACCCCAGAGCCTGCAATGTTCAAAGGAGCCCGATCTGCAAAAGTGTTGGGTAACTTTCTATGGGATATGCAACAATATTTTGAAGCTAACCGTGTCACAGATCAGGAGAAGGTGAGAGTGTGCACGGCATATCTCTCAGATGATGCAAAGCTCTGGTGGAGAACCAAAGTTGACTCTACATCAGAGGCGGCTAGTTGGACTTGGGAGGTGTTCCGAGAGGAACTGCGACAACAGTTCCTTCCCGGAAACTCAGTGGACCAAGCACGAGAGGCGGTGGATCGGCTAAGGCATACAGGGACGATCCGGGAGTATGTCAGGGCGTTCTCCGCGTTGATGTTGGAGCTACCTGAGATGACAGAGGGGGATAGGAGGTACTTCTTCCTCCGGAATCTCCAACCTTGGGCGGCAACGGAGGTATGACGACATGCGCCACAGGATTGGAGGACGGCTGCAGCTATAGCCGAGTCCTTGGTGGACCAGAGGACTTCAGGGACGACCTTCCAAAGAGCACAAAGGTCGCCTCCGAAGCGACCATCTCCACCGAGACCTAGAGCGTCAGAGAGGGAGAGGCCCTCTCCCCGACGAAACGGAGGACAACCAGCATGGCAGGGGAATACTCGACCTGCAGAGCGAGAGCAAGGTCAACTGAGACCGATTGCCTGCTTTTTGTGCAAAGGACCACACCGGATACGCGACTGTCCGGATCGACAGCGGGTGAACGCGATTGCTGCGATTGTGCATTGGGAGCTTGCTGAGAAACCGGCGGAGGTGCATGACGAGGAACCAGTAGAGGCCCGCCTAGGAGTTGTGCGCATTGCCTCAGTGGTCGCAGGAGGATCATCATCGACCCCCGCAGAAGCAGAGCCGAAAGACGCAGTCGGCAAGAGCAACGTCGAGCAGAAGACGAGCTCCGAAGATACGAACCCTCCGCAGGAGAAAAAGTCATATAAGCAGGTAGTAGAGGAAAAGACTTCACCGAAGTCTTGGGAGGAGATAGAAGCAGAAGAAAACACAAAGATACGTGCGAACCATGAGAAGCTCCAACGAAAAAGGGAACAGACCTGGAAAGAGTGCTACGAGGCTAACTGCGCCGAGCAGGAGCGGTGGCTCGCTAGCCGGCGTTAAGCGGACCGCCCGTGCCGGACATCGAGGGCGATGTCCAAATTGGGCCGGGGAGAATTGTTAGGCCCTGGGCTTCCCGGTTCAACCCAGAGAGGATCGGCCCAACCCATGACCCAAGCCCACATGAAGAGATGGAACTTTATGGTCAACATTGGATGTTGACCTTAGGCATTTCCCCAAACGCACACGACGCACGCGTGACGACGGCATCTTCGCGTGCGAAGCGGACGACGACACCGAGATCGGCTGGGCAACGGAGCTCGGGGAGGAGCGGAAATCTCGGATGCAGCGCGACGTCGTCAAAACAGAGGACGTCGTCCTCAGTTGGCAGACGCGGCAGCGTCCGGATCCGGCGGAAGACGCGTGCGTTTCGACGCTCGTGAGACGGCTTCCTCGTCGTCTCCGAGAGGCTCGGACGACGACGCCAAAGGAGATGCATCAGGACGCGGTCGACGACGAAATTGGCGTCGCCGAGCGATGCGGACGCGAGAAGATCGGACGCAGACGACGCACGCGGCGTTGTCTTCTTCGGGCGACCGCTTCGTGCGGATGCGGAGAGGAAGAAGAGGAAAAGCGGCAGCTTGGAGCGTTAAAAGCAGGAGGCGAAGCGGCGATCGGGGATCCACCTTTGGCGAGAGTCTTCCAGAAGAACGAGCGGTGAGTGTGTAAACGGCGGTGAGATCGCCGTCGACGTGAAGGAGAGCGATGAGAGGAGCGCCGACGTGTGACAGCGAGAGGGAGAGAGATCGGTGAGGAGAAGGGTTTTTGTAGCTCTTGTTGACAGTAATAAAGAGTGAAGATTTTCCCTTCAAGTTGAGATCTGTTCCGGCTCAGGTGACTCCCTCCGGCGTCCGAACGAGACTCCTCTGTTCCGGGTGAGTTTCCCTTGTTTCGGCGTTCTCTGTTTCGGGTCGGCGATAAGTGACTTCCGGCGGGCAATCTCCAGACGTCGACGAGAGGAAGAAAGGCGGCGGCTTTCCTTTCCGACGCGGCCTTCCTTCCTCCGGCGAGCCGCGAGCGAACGCAGGTGTGCGTTCGCGTGGTGAAGACGACGAGCGAACGCTTCGAGGCGTTCGATTCGAGACGCCGACGTCAGCAAAGCCACGTGTGAACGAGGCAAGTTAATTTCGGCATCGGTGATTTTGACCTGGTCAAAATCACAAATCGAGACGAGGACGCGTTCAGTCGGTGACGTCAGCGTGACGTCATCCACGGAAGGATTACGCGCGGAGGAGAAAAATTTGGTGGCTGACGTCGTGCCGACGTCAGCATCCGGCGATTTCGAATTCGGAAAGACGGTACTGTTTGGTCAAAATTAATTTTGACCAGTGAGGTATTTTGGTTTAGAGTTTTCCGTTCCCTTCCGGTCTTCTCGAATTAGGGTTAGGGTTTTCCAATCCCTTTCGTGCGAATTGTAATTTGGGGTTTTAAAAGTGAGCGGGGAACTAGGGTTTTGAATTTGGGGACAAAATTCAGTCCGGAAACCCTAGCGCAGTTGCGTTCCGGTGTTCCGCCGGACGGCTCTAGGAAGCGGATAAGCGCCGTTTTTAGACCGTTCCGACCGGGGCGTGACACCGTGCGAAGTTGCATATTCATAGAGGCAATTCGACCTTTCATTAAGACTATCTTAACACTAATAGTTTATTTGGCCTCACTCTTAATAGTTTTATAACTATACTAAATTATGTTGTACTGTACTGTGCTATAGACCTGACAATTCGGGTCAACGGGTCATAAACGAGTCGTGTCAGCTGTGATGTCAGCTATGACCTGTGACCCGATTAAGCCAACCCGAACACGACCCGTTTAACTAATTGAGTTAAAATGTGTAACCTAAATACGACATGAAATTAATCGAATCAACCCGACACTACCCGAATAACCCGTTTATTAAATGGGTCATACATTAACTCGAATACTGACACGACCCAAATAACCTATTTAGTAATTGGGTCATTTGTTAACCCAATCTGTGTGACCCGACACGACTCAATTATAACCAAAATCACAACTTACAAGCTCACAAATATAACAATAATACAAATATAACAAAAATCACTAATATAACTAAATCGCTAATAAGTCACAAATACCATCACAGATATAACTAAATCACAAATACCATAAAAAAAACCATTCTACATGCATCATTTTCCATTTAAATTTCAAAATATCACAAGTATCAAACTATCAATGTATCAATGTATTACAAATATTAAACTATTAATATATCATCAACTACTAGCTTCAGATCTTTCTTTAAAATGTACACTGTCCACGAACTCCCTACCAAAATGAGAAGAGTCTTCTAGACTGTTAGCTTCCTTGCTATTCATAGTGTCACGAGTAAATATACACATGTCAAGAGCAAAATTGACATCCTTCTCTTCTATCCAACTTTATAAAAAGTGTTAATAAGCTAAAAAAAGAGTTAGTATCCATCTTCAAACCTAAAGAAAAAAATAATTTAACATATATTAGTTTATTTTAAAAGAAATATATTATAACATTAAAAATTTACTACCTGAGTTACTATATCTAAAGCTACAACTTCTGTTCCATCTATCTTCTCTTCAATATTAGAATCCAAATAAATAATACCTTCATCAAGCTCATCCAATGATGACTTTTCCTCTATTTCTAATTCAAAATTATAAACAGTGAAAAAGTTAAAGTACACTAGCTTAAATAAAAACATAAAAATAAGTACATTATCTGCTTCTCCAAATAACCAATCTTTGGTGCAAATAAGTGCTTCAACAGTTTCTGGTTTTAATGAACTCTAATATTGATCAAGGATTCGTCCACCACAACTAAAAGCTAATTCCGATTTTATAGTGGAAATAAGAATAGCTAATATATCTCGAGCCATCACTGAAAAGAATTGGAAAACGATGTTCATTTAATTTCCAATAGCTAAGCACATCTACTTTCATCTTTCTATCGAGTCTTGATTCATCCAAGTATTGCTCAAGTTGAGATTTACGCGAAACATTATCAAATTCTTCCCTTTCAAATAAGTCAAATTCCTACATCATATCAAAATTAGTTAAATTATATATATATAAATAAACTATAAATACTCATTATGAAATAACACTTATCTATTACCTGTAGTAAATTATTATCTTTATTTGATGATTCTCCTTCCATAGTAATGGATGCAGGTGCGATACAGCTAGACATGACTGAAATGGCTGAATTGTCCTCATAATATTCATTGCAAAGCTTGAATAAACTATCTCGAACCTCACTAAACTCAATTGAATTGTATCCATAAAGTTTCTTATAAGCTCAATCAACAAACTGAATTTTATATCGAGGATCTAATATGACAGCTATAGCCAATATCACATTGATTTGAGACCAATACTTATCAAAATTTCCAAACATCTGGAGAGCCATCTTTTTCAAATAATCATCTATGCTCTTTCAATGCTACATATATAGTGTAAATAGATGGAAAAGACAAATTTGCAGTTGGATATTTAACTTCAGAAAAGACACAAAGTGATGTTATAAAAAGCAGCTAAAAACTTCATAATCTTTTGAATTTTTTCCCATTCAAACAAAGATGGACAATTCTTATAATTGGAATCACTCAACTCCAAGTGACATAGTGCACATTTAAAATATATAGCATTTTCAAGCATGAGATATGTAGAATTCCATCTAGTAGGTGCATCTTGTCTTAGCCCCCTTTTTCCATCCAAATTTAAAAACTTAGCACATTCAAGAAACTTTTGCTTTCTAACTTGAGAACCCTTGATATATTTTACCGTCTCATGAACTTTTTCAATGGCAATATCAACTTATTTCAAGCCATCTTGGATAATTAAATTAAGAATATGAGTGCAACATCTTTGATGAAAATATACACCATGACTTAAAAGTGCTATTGAAACAATAAGCTTTTGTTTTAACAATCCTACAAAAGCATCATTTGCTGAAGCATTATCAAATGTGATGGAAAATAACTTATTTTCTATCTCCCATTCAACCAACAAAGAGCTTAATTTTTCATACAGTGGAGGCATATACGAGAAATTAAGTAATCGCTTATTCAAAACCCAATCTTTGTCAATATAGTGTGCAGTAAGCAATATATATCCATCAGTAGCAACAGATGTCCATAAATCAGATGTTAAACAAATTCTACTAGGTACTTTCTCCAAATAACCTTTCAAGTTGGCTTTTTCTCTTTTGTACATCTTAAACAAATCAGCTTTCATTGTGTTTCGAGTAAAAGTAGTACAATTCTGATGTAAGTATGCAAATAATGCTCTAATTCTAGTAAATTCCACAAATGATAATGACAAATTATGTTTCACAATTGCACTAATAACTAACTCACGAGAACGTATATGATCAAATGTTGCTTTTCTCATAGCTAAATCAGGGCTAAAATATAGCTGATCAATATCCTTTGTGTTTTTCCTCACACAAGTGTCAATATGCCGCTTTAAGTTACTGGTCCCATATTTACTATCAGATAAAAACAAAGAGCTACATTTTTTGCACTTACACCGTGATTTTCCATCAATTATTTTTTCAGCTGGTTCATAGTGTTGTCATACAATTGATGTGTGTTTTCTTTTTCGTTTTCCTTTGGCTTTGACTATCTCCTTTTTTTCTTCTTCAATGTCTATATTTTCTAACTCATCATTATTTTCAATTGGCTCGTTGTTATAAGGGTTCTCCATATTATCCAAATTCAATCTAGACTGAAATAAAATTAAATTTGAGTTAAAGACTTTTAAAGATTAACTACAGTGCAAAAGATAAAATTTAATTTTATACCTTAATCAAACTCGGAGCTATGCTTGTCGAGTGGAGTTGCTGCCTTGTGTCGAGTGGAGTTGCTGCCTTGATTTTGTGCAGTGGAGTTGCTTCTTCAATGTTGAGTGGTTGATTGGATGGAGGGGATACTTTGCTCGGACAACTAGTCTAAATGCATGCTTTTATAAATCATGCTGGACTATTATTCGTAATGATGTGATTGTAGCTGTTAAGAGTTTCTTTAGAGTGGTAAATTGCTTACCTAAACCAATGTTACTTCCTATTTCTCTTGTTTGTGAGAAGCATTAGCCTTGTTCCTCCTGGTGTCCTGCAGCGATGTTCTTGAAGTGTTTCACCTAAAATCTCATTTGTGTTACTTTGTTTATTACTTTGTATCATCAATTCTTACTAGGTTTTACTATGTAAGTAGTTGCAAATTAGTCACTGAAGCAGAACTCAAATACTCACCTAGGTATGCGGAGGCGCGACGTCGACTGGATGTGGGCAAGACCAAGAGATGGCGGTGAGTGCAGGAGCTAGGAGGCGACTGGAGCAGTGGAGACGATGAGAGATTTGGCCGGCGATGGTGAAGACCTCGTGCGGCGGTGGAGGCGACGGAGACAAGGAGAGATCTGGCCGGTGGTGGAGGCGGACAAGAAAGAAGGTGGAGGCAACAGAGACAAGGAGAGATCTGGCTGGTGGTGGAGGTGGATGGAAAAGAAGGAGATGAGTTGAATTAGCTGAAAGAACGCGCGGAGTGGACGAGTGGTGGACTGGAGGCGACAGGAAAGAAAGAGAAGGGTTGAATACTTGAATCGGCTGAAAGAGTGAGAAACTAATTTTAGGGTTTAGTGATTTGGATTTTAGGGTTATTGTTTTAGTGGGCTGTCTGGGCTTAAATAAAATTTGGATATGTGTTAGAAACTTGTAATGGCCCATTCAGAATAGTAGGCTTTAGAAATTAAGAAATATATATAATTTATATTTTATACGGGTTAAGCAGGTCAATCCGTTTATGACCCGACACGACCCGATTATTTTCGAGTCATAAACGGGTTGACCTGTTTATGACCCGAACCCACCTAATTTCGTGTCGGGTCGGGTCAGTTTTTGCCAGGTTTACTGTGCTGCACTGTTAAAATTTATAAGATGTTTGGTTAATAACTTTGTCAAAATTTAAAATAATAAATAAAAATATTATTTTAAATTATTTAAAATAAAAACATATTTTATTTTTTTAGTGTTAAAATTTTAAATTATTTAAAATAATAATACATAAAATTTTAAACAAAATTATGTAAATTATTTTTTTTAGAGAAGCAGAAGTTGTAAAAGCATCAAATTGTAGTTTTCCCAACTTCTATTTTTTTATTACTTTTTTCTACTTCTGCTTTTCATTACCAAACAGTTTTCTAACTGCTTTTCTACTAAAAAGCTGCTTAAAATCAGTTAAAAGCGGGGTGAAACAGACCCTAAATTGTGTCTAGCTAATCAAATAGATATACTTTAATTTAATTAAAATATTAAAAATAATAATATAAATATAAATATTTATAGGAATATATATAAAATATCATAAAAATTATAAAAATATTAATTCGTTAAAATTTTATTTTGATAATTATAACAATAATATAAAATTTTTTATATGTTAATAATAATAATAATATAAAAATATAAAATATATAAAATATTCATTTATGAAATGTTTATATAATAATAATATAAAAACTTTGGAAAAATAGAAAAAAAATTAAATGAGGCAATATATTTATTATATAGGGATTAAAAATAACTTAAACCTTGTATTTAAGCTTCATCACATAACTAAAGTTCAAATCAGCTTAATTAAATTTAATATTTATAAATTATACATTATAGCTTTAACAAGCTGCCGACACAATGGACACAAACGATTAACTTGTAGCCAGCAATGCAAGTAGCCATAACGGAAGATATGCAAGCATGGTGTTGAGCATACCTCTTCATGTTTCATCTTTTCTATGTATATTGTGCATGCTATGCTTGCAGTTCTATCTATTTCTTTAACAGTGAAAAACTCACTCGACGCTTGAATTTAGTTTGGTTTTGTATATTGCTCTGGCTAATCGTTAATATTATCACTACCGTTGTTGTTGTTATTAAGCTAAAAGTTCTCGACCTCCACCTCAATTTAAACTTAAGAAGGGGAGGGGGAAGAAAAAAATCGGCATCTTACTATATTAGATAAGTGGAGAATGTGTTCTTCAAATTGGAATACATTGATTTGTATGATTCAATGAACACGCTTGATAATACTTTAAAACTGTGATCCACCATTGTTTAGCATCAAAGAAAGTTAAGATATATGTATTGAAGATTAAGCATTAAGAACCTATATAATTATCTTCAATCTTATTTTGCCCATCATTTTTCTCTATCTTTGTGCTCACTTGCAACATAATTAATAAAATAATTAAAACTCAGTAATTAAGAAGAATAATAAAAGATAAATATAATTGAATTTTGTATGTGAAAATATAAAATTTATAGAGATGAAGTTGATATAAATTTAATTTTTTTATTATTAAAAGATAAAAAAATAGTAGTTTTATAAATAAAAAGATAATTATACTCATAATTTTTTTTATACTTTATAAGAGTGTGAAAGTAAAAAAACATGAGTAGAGTTTAAATTTGGGTAGAAAAATGTGAAATGCGGTGCCACTGGTGCCACTGTACCACACGGTGGCACCATCCACCACTCACATTGTTGGGCAACCTAAGTTTTTTTCCTTAGTGAATGATGGATGGTGCCACGGCATACAATATTTATTCAATTTGGGCACCCAAATTGACAAAAAATATTAGCCCGTGTGCCTGGGCTAGCTTGCTCAACCCAGCCCTACCCGTAATGGCGTCAATTAGGGCTGTGCACGGTTCGGTTAACCGAACTGTGAGGCAAAAATCCGAACCGAACCGCATCTACCGGTTCAGGAA
Source organism: Costus lasius (assembly GCA_027563935.2). NCBI lineage: Eukaryota > Viridiplantae > Streptophyta > Magnoliopsida > Zingiberales > Costaceae > Costus > Costus lasius. Next base: position 281,026 of record CM050454.1, read on the forward strand.
AAATGCGAACCATTCCCGAACCGGTAGACCGGTTAACCGGTAGATCGGTTAAGCGGTTTTTTGGTCGATTAACCGCCGGTTTCTGGTTAACCGATTGATAATTAAATATTTTAAAAAAATTAATTTTTAAACTAATTTTAATTATTATTTAATAATTAAATATTTTAAAAAATTAATTTTTAAGTTAATTTTAATTATTAAATATTATTATTTGATAATTATATATATATTAATTAATTTTTAAGTAGCAAAATTACCTCTAACCATTGCACTAGATAAACTATCATGATATAAATTTGAGATATATATATACATATACTGGTCGGTTCGGTTAATCGGTGAAATTTTATTTCCTGAACCATAACCGAACCGAACCGATCCATTATACTCTAAAAACCGACCGTGAATCGAACCGATCCATTCGGTTAATTGCCCGTTCGGTTCGGTTCGATTGGTTTTCCAGTTCGATTCAATTTTTTAGTTTTTTTGAACAGGGCTAGCGTCAATGGCCACCCGCGACCTGTTGAGAGGTCACGGGCCGGCGGGCCCATTAACCATCTCTACTCAATGCCATTTTTTTCCTCGAGGTTGAAATGAAGGGCCCTTTCTGCAAAGTTTTTATGTGATTGCCACCCCCGCACGCAAATGAAGCAATCATCAGACTCTGAAGATAATGCAAGAGTGCCATATTCTACGCTTAACTAACCAAGAAAAATGAATCGATTAATTGATGTAAGCAACAGAACAAAAAAATCATAGTGGACTGATTTAACTCACGACTTAGATAACGATATCACACGTGTCCATCCAAAAATTGCGATAGCCCCACTAAACGGTGACCAAAGCCGTGACTAGCCGTTGGCTGGGCGTGCGATGCGACGTAACGCTCCTCTAACTTGCCTGATCGTGGCACTGTTCCCAAGGATATAATCTCAACGTTTGTTCTTTATCACATCCGTGACTGTTCCCTTTCTAATTCATAGCGCACTCGCTGGGCGGTTCGACGAACGAAACGAGGCATGGGGGACTCCGACTCCGAGATTACCAACCTCTTCCTACAAATCGTCGAACACCCTGACGGCACAATCACCCGCCCCACCGTCCCTACCGCGCCGCCCTCCGGCGAGCACGCCGACGCCCCCGTCCTTTCCAAAGACGTCCCCCTAAACCCAGCCAACAACACCTGGCTCCGCATCTACCGCCCCAACCCCCTTCCTCCCGCCGCCAAACTCCCCGTCCTCATCTACTTCCACGGCGGCGGCTTCGTCGTCTTTAGCGCCGGCTCCACCTTCTATCACGCCTTCTGCGAGGCCACCGCCGGAGCGGTCTCCGCCCTAGTCGTCTCCCTCGAGTACCGCCTCGCGCCGGAGCACCGCCTCCCAGCGGCGTACGAGGACGCTGTGGAGGCGCTTCTCTGGGTCCGGTCCCAGGCTCGGGACCAGGCATCGGGGGAGCCGTGGATCGCCGGCTACGGCGACTTCTCCCGCTGCTTCCTGATGGGCAGCAGCTCCGGGGGCAACATGGCGTACCACGCGGGACTGCTTGCCACGGCCCTGGAGCTGCAGCCTCTCAGGCTGCTAGGGATAATCCTCAACCAACCGTACTTCGGCGGGGTGGTGCGAACGGCATCGGAGGATCGGTCGGAGGAGGATCCGATGCTGTCGCTCCGGGCCAACGATTTGCTGTGGCGGCTGGCTCTGCCGGAGGGGGCCGATCGGGACCACCGGTTCTGCAATCCGACAGTGCAGGTGCTGCCGGAGCTGAGGCATCTCCCGCGGTGCCTGGTGCTGGGCTGCGAGGGGGATCCGTTGGTGGACCGGGAGAAGGAGTTCGTGAAGATGCTGGAGAGGGAAGGAGCGACCGGGGCCGTGGAGGCGCGGTTTGAGGAGGGAGGGATGCACGCCGCTGAGCTTTTCGATCCGGCCTGGGCTGAGGGTTTGTTTTCGCAGATACGGCGGTTCGTTTCCGGTGGTTGTTGAGTGCCAGCTTCTCGGCTGTGAGTGGCCTTGGAGCTTCTGTCCTTGCCCACTGACGTAAGCACGATCGCCTCTTCTGCAATGTGTAAAAAAATAAGAAAGAAGAAATTGTGTTTTGTTGTTGATTGTGTTCATCTATTTCTTGCGCTACATTTAACGCACAGCGCAGCCTGCAAATTCGAATGGTTTCTGGTTATTGGTGAAGGAGATGTTCTGAATCGCCGTTTAGCTTGTTTATTTGTGTGGAAATGGTTTCTTTATAAAATATTTATCGGTACGGTGAGACGATATTTTTTATTTTTTTATTTTTTATTTTTTATTACGGTGAGACGATACTAATGATGCTCAGATGCCTTGTATTAGAGACAAAAATGACAGGTGCAATAGTTGTCCCTCGTGCTTAGATGAACAGAAGAAGACAGGGTTTCAATTTTTTACAGGAATTTACAAGTCAATCAGCGGGTAGGTGCTTGAAGTCTAATGTATTTAATGTTGCTGCTGCTGCATGGGCCCGTGTTGCCTGTTGGAGCACTCAGAGTTGATTTGAAGCTTTTGAAACAAAAGAGTAGTAGCAGGCTGCGACACGGGCTTTTCTTGAATAGATGATAGTTGTTTGCCCAAGGCCCATTTTGAATTGGCCCAGTCAACTGGGCTTTTTTGACTGGATCAAAATTGGCTCAAACCCAGGCGAAACCGGGAATCTGATTTGGGGGAGAAAATTGAGCGTTGAAATCACTCGATCCTACTCCGATCGAAGATGACATTGGCGGCGTTGGCCATGTCTCCGACCGCCTGAGGTCTTGAACAACCCGACCGAAAGTGGTGTCGGTCAGTGACGCGCTGCCAGGAGCCGATCCGTGGCAGCTAAGGTGACACATACTCGTAGGCGAAGTAGCGGACGACGATGGCGCAAGACGTCGTCACACCTGGCAACGACGTCCGGGCATGTCCCTAGCACAACCGCTCCGGCTTCTGGTCACGTCGCGAGCAGCACAGCCTAGCAAAACATCGCATCACGCAAACGCGAGCTCGTGGGACGACGAGGCGGCGATGCTCAATCCAGCAGACTGAAGAGACGATGATGCTCGATCCATCGAGTTGAAGGGGGAGCTGGGTGACTGGTGGCCGGGCAGCGTGGGAAGGGCATGGGCAAGCGTCCGGAGCAGCATGGGTGGGCTACCGTCCAGTCGCTATCGCGTGAAGACCAACGCCCGCGTGCGTCTAGATGAATGGCGGGAAGATGGAGCCAAGTCGCCTATAAAAAGGTGGCTGGCGAGCTCGAGGAAAGGGGAGAACCACTAGTAGAGGTAAATACCAACATCCTGTGAGGGGAGAGGCTGGACTGAGAGAGGAACAGACGGCTGAACCAAAGGGGACGGCGAGGGAGAACGGGCGACGTGAATGAAGTAAAGTTCAATTAGCAAAGTTGATAATGAATCTTGACCAACCCTCCCCGTTTGCTCCTCCTTCCGACGACGGCGACTCCAGCGAAGGCAAGTGGCAGCCCTTGTTGGTGGCTTTGGTGGTGTGGTTCGAAGCTCATTGACGCCAAGTTCCCTCACGCGAACTCCTCTCAATTCTTCACCTCCGACTCCATCTCGTACGTCTCTCGGTGGCTTGAGGTGGTGACCTCGGGTGGACGACGGATCACTGCTGACGAAATGTCCGACGGTCGCTCGACGGAGAGGAGCCCGTAGACAAGCTCGTTGAAAGGACGCGATGTCGTCCCTTCTTCTCCGACGCGAACTCGATGAACGCAAGCGAGCGTTCGAACGCCGTGTTGACCGTTGCCTCGATGAGCGTGCAGACATGACTCGCGAACGGGGCAGCAGCTCCGATTTCGAATTTTTGGACGCGAGCGCAAGCGCTCAGATTTAACGCCGACGAGTGTGGACCCGCGATCGATTTCGGGCACAATAGAAAATTCGCGAGCGGATTCGGGTCTGGATCCAATAAGCTGAGGTATGATTTCTTTTTCTATTTGATTTTTAATTGCTAACGTAGCTTTCTGATAGGATCCGCAAGCGTACGATCTATCGAAGTAGTAAATGATTCGTTCCCTCAGGGAGCAGGGGGCAAGTACCAACTATGAGTATCATTGAAAGCTGATGATTTGGAATTTTATCAAGAAAACAAATGAACTATCTAAGTCGATTTCTAATTATCGATTCCAAACAAAAACAAACTAGCAACTAGCAGAGGAAATTCAGCTTTTTCAAAAGGTTCGGGATCTTGGGTTTCACCTTGTCAGATGAATAATTATGCAAAACAACGAATCAAAGTTTAAGGGATAGGAAATAGATTACCTTTTCTCGAAGCGTAATCTGACGGTGAAATGATTAAGACGATCTATCCTTTGGTACGGATTACCTTCTCTCGAAGCTTAATCTGATGCCTACTTAAATTAATTCTCTACTCTCGTAGCTAAATTAACTTAAGAAAGACCCAGTGAACTCTATGAAGATCGTTCGTCCTCGAGTAACTTAAAACTACTCTCGTAATTTTAAGGTTACAAGTTAAAATTGGGCAATCGAGTGTTACGATTCACCTTTCGGTACATCTCGTAACACTTAAAACATACAAATATTTGGCCAAAATATTAATACGCAATGAGCACACCCAATAATAATAAGCAAATCACTTAAAAAGTATTTTGAGATTCATACATTGTGTTTTACAAAATGAGAATTTTCCAACAGGTTACGTCCAAGCCCCGAACAAGGGTTTTACTCAACCAAATACATCATAAACACACAAAAACCCTAAAGAATGAGTTCGCAAGTTAGGGAAATTACTAGACAATGTTAGGAGACGATAAATCTTGGGTTTCCTCCCGAAAGCCCCAAGAAAATCAGTCGAATCGAGTCCTTGAAGTCCTAAAATCGTTGCTTTCGCCCTAGCCGTGTTCTTCACCAAATCTCCCTCCGTAACCATCCAAATTAGTCGATTATCCACACCTTTTGAAGCTTTGGGTAGTTAGGAATGTTAATTGGGAATTTTCCCCAATTTTCTGGCATCTGGGGCGTTGGATTTGAGGAGAAACGAACGCACGGTCGAGATCAGCGTATGCGATCACGGCCGTGCTCGGTTCGGCAAACTCTGAGTAAGTGAAGCACGGGCGTGCGGCTGGACACGGGCAGGCCGTGTCGACTTCGGCGATCTGCAGGTATGTAAGCACGGCCGTGCGTCTGAACACGGGCACACTGTGCTTTTCTCGTCAATCATTGATTCTAAAGCCGTGAAGAACACGGAAGCACGGCCAGGCCGTGCTTTGCACGGAAAACTCCAAAAATTATGGAAAATTGCATGTAACTTCGTCGAACTATTACAAATCTTTTCGCAACATTAGATCTTCAAAATTCTTCATGAAAATGTGGAGAAATGACCTGCATTTCAAAAAATACACGAAAAAGAATGAAGATTCCATACTTTACAAGAAAAGATAACAATATTTGCCATAAAATATCACTAAAGCCTATAATGATGGTATAGATATGACTCTAAATCCTATAAAAATAACACCTATCAAAATATCACAGACTTAGAAACTTGCTTGTCCTCAAGCAATTACACTATCTGAAATAATCAGATATCAGAAAGACAGCATGTTCATAAGCTAAAGTATGACCCGTATATGCCAGCACTTATACTCAAGCCAAGGTTGAAGAAAATAATTTGAGGTATACCAACTGCGAACAAAGAATAATGTTCAAGGTCTATTCACAAATCTGAAAATAGGAAAAACACATAACTATGTTAAAAGTAGTCATACGCATCTTTTCCTTCTAAACTCAGCCAATCAAAAGTAATTGCATTAGATGACTTATTCAACATGGTTGAGCATGGAAACATGAATTTTTAATCGGTGGGTTCAAGCTACTTCCTTGAATTCATTTTCAACCTTGTCACGCGAAGGACAAACATTTGTGATGAATGCACCCCCGGTACTTAGTTAGAGAATGAACTCAAAGTACATGCATCACATAATGCACACAAACTCATTTCTTCTCCCTAGGGTAGAAAAAAGAGGAGTTGTTCACTATTACCACACCCCTTCTTTTCTCATGTTCCTTTCCCTTTTTTTTATACTTGTCGACAGTGCCAAGTTAGATGAACCTTTGGGTCATTCTCACTTAGGTACCACTGCCCCTTTTTACTCAGTATCTCTTTTGTTTTTGTTTTTGTTTTTTTGTTTGTTTTTTTTAATAAGCAAATGCCATCAAGTTGACAAGCTGGTAAGAAGGACTATAATACGCATGAATATTCCAAAACATAATACTGTGTAAGAAGTAATTCAGAAAATATGGATCAACCATTTGAACATCATGCAAGTGACAGTGAACATACTCAAATATAATCTAGAACCATTGATTCATAAGCATAAAAGCAGGCATGATAAGATGTGCATTCCTTAACTCAAAAGACAGACATATCTTTATGATTCTCATCATGATACAGAATAGCATGTAAATTGAGGACAAGATCACAGAAACACCATCACAGACTTAGGTCTTTGAAGTCATCACAAGCATCATAGGCGAAATTATATTAGGATATGAATACCCATGAATCTCAGAAACAAACACACTAATTTATTCTCAGTAAGCAAGCATACTAAGCAAACACGCTAACATAGTAAAGCATAGCAGAACACAGAACTAAACACACTAAAACACACTAAGAGGGGAAAACCCTCTACCCACGGCAAAGAACTGCATAGTCTCCTATGCAGGGAAAAAGTACATGATAACATTAAAAAGAAAGGAAGCAACTTACTAAGGAAAGAAACACAGCGGTAAGAGAGCAGAAGCAGGACAAGACAACGGAGGTCACCACCCCTTGGAGTTCATGCGCCGAAGCATCTCTTGAATGGCCTGATGGTCCTCGCTCTGCAACTGAACCTGGCGAGTCTGCGCCTCCTCTATAGAGGTCAGACGCCTAAGAACATCCTGCATCTCTAGACGCGTCTCAAGTTGGTCATCACGAATGGCCCGAAGTTGACTCTCGATACGGGCGTAGGCATTCTCGGTGGAGGCAGAGGAAGATGCACCGGTATGCTGGAAGGGACGGAAGGATGGATGAGGCGGGACCGTGTCCATCGGAACCTCACCCTCCGCGTCGGGCTCCGGAAGCAGGTGCCAGTTCCGCCTCTCACGGATAGACGTGCGCCCAGGATGCGGAAGCAGCATAGTGGAGTCACTCCCTCGAAAAAGTAGACTGAAGGCGTCACCCTAGCGGGTGATCATCTTCATCGCCTGGCATGATTCCAAGTCGATGCGGGAGCTACCACGTGCCTGCTCAATGCCGTAGGGCTCAACGCCAAAAGCAAGGGCGATAGGGGTAATGAGGCCGCCAGAGGCAATAACTCCCTTCTGGGCGGTGGCCTGTTTCTGCAATTGCTTCATCAGAAAAAATGCGGTGTTAAGCTTAAAAGAGTGTACCATCGACCAGAGGAAGAGAAGCTCGGTGGAGCGCACTAAACCATCACTTTCACCACGCGCAAAAATGGTGTGCGCTAAGACGCGGTGCACGTAGCGAAAGCAAGGGTTGCTGACATGGCTGGCTCAGGCCGTCCGTGCGATATAAGGTCGCTGTCCCGTAATAGCAACCCAAAAGTCTTGATCACGAAACTCGTGCGGGGGTTCGCGAGTCCCATCCACCGAAAAACCAAAAATTTGATTTATCTTTGATAAGGTCGTTGTGTGCTCCGTGTTCCCGAGCCAGAAGGAGATAACACTATCGTCCTCGTCAACATGGTTGTCCAAGTCGATCTCGAGGGAGGACAGGAACTCCAATGTAGGCGCAACATAAGTCGGCGGGGGTGGGGCCATCTGGAAGAAGTGCTCCCATCCAATCTAGTGGAACATGAATAGCACGTCGTCATGCAGCCCCAAGGTATGGAGGGTCACCCGATCAAGATAGCGAGTGTTGATGACGGGCCGAGACACCAAGAGATCGTATCGGGCTTTCTGCGCGGCATTCCGGAATACAATTCCGTGCTCATTTGGCTCGGCTGGCGCGGCCGAGCACTTGGTAGATTTCCTGGCCATCGACTTGGAGCGTCCAGATATGGTGGAGGAATGCAGAAAGGAGGCCGGCTGGAGATGGTGGCTGTAGAACAAAGGGAAGGACCCTGGCGGCGGAAACCGGCGAACTGGCGGCGGCGCTGAGGGAAAAAAAATGCGAGCGTAGGCTCGTAAACTCACAGATCTGGAGAAAGCAGGGTACCAGAGGAGGAAGGGAAGCGCTGCCCGACGATGTGGAGGCTCGAAGACCAGAGGGCGGCGAGATGGGGCATAAATCGGTGCAGATCTGCTGGAGGCGGCGGAAACCGGCAAACTGGCGAAAACCGGTCGAAAAACTGAGATCCCGGTGCCGCCAAGAATCGAAGAAGGAACCTGAGGCTTGGGAAGGCGGCGGACGGCAGATCTGGAGGAGTTGAAGGCCGGCGACGAAGAGAAAGGGGTGGCAGAGGACGGGCACGGGCGTGTGAACCCTAGGTTCCGCCGCCGTCTTTAAAAAGCCCTAAACCCGTGATTCAAGCACGGGCGTGTCTTTCGGCACGGCTTGGCCGTGGTTGACTCGGCAAAATCCGGTGGAAGTGGCACGGGCGTGCCGATAAGCACGGGCATGCTGTGTTTGACTCGGCGAAAATCTTCTTCGTGGACACGGCCGTGCCTCTGAACTTGGCTCTGTCGTGTCTGCTTCGGCAAACATCTTTGACATCGACGAGACAAGCACGGCCGTGCGGATCGGCACGGCCAGGCCATGCTTCGCTCGGCGACTGGTAAAAAATTCCTGAAAAATCATAAAAAATTCACATTATCAATAAGGTGCTAGTAAATGCAAAATAATAAGAAAAACTTTGCCATGAGATAGCACATAAATAGCAAATCTAACATAAAATACCAACAAAACAAAACATCACAACAATGAACATCAAGTTTGTCAAAACAATACACAAGACAAATCCATGGGGTGCCTCCCATGAAGCGCTGGTTTAAGGTCAGCAGCTAGACCAACGTTCACGTATCAATCAGGTAATAAAGGGTCAGAGAGTGTAATAGCAACTCCCTCTTCAATTTGTTCCGGCGCATAATAGGGCTTGAGGCGCTGCCCATTAACTTTGAAACTGCCAGTGCGTTCACTCCAAATCTCCACAGCACCATAAGGAAAGACTTCCTTGACCACGAAGGGTCCAGACCATCGGGTTCTAAGTTTCCCTGGAAATAACTTTAATCTGGAGTTGAACAAAAGAACGTGCTCTCCCTCTTGGAAATGCTTCTTAACAATATGCTTGTCATGCCATCTTTTCGTTCGCTCCTTGTAGATTCGGGCATTCTCATAGGCCGAGGCACGAATCTCGTCCAACTCATTCATCTGCAATTTCCTATGTTTCCCTGCACATTGCAGATCAAAGTTTAGCAATTTAATAGCCCAAAAAGCTCTATGTTCCATCACAACTGGTAAATGACTGGATTTGCCATAAATTAATTGAAATGGAGACATCTCCAAGGGTGTCTTAAATGCCGTTCTATAAGCCCACAATGCATCATCTAACTTGAGTGCCCAGTCGGTCCGTGAAGTAGAAACAGTCTTCTGTAGAATGGCTTTTATCTCTCTGTTGGACACCTCAACTTGACCACTGGTTTGGGGATGGTATGGAGTAGTCACCTTGTGTTTAACTCCATATTTCCTGAGCAAGGCTTCAAGTTTCTGATTTAGGAAATGGGACCCACCGTCACTAATGAGCACTCGAGGTACTCCAAAATGTGGGAATATATTCTTTTTTAACATCTTGGTCACAGCCTTAGCATCATTGTGGGGCTCAGCCGAAGCTTTCACCCATTTAGAAACATAGTCAACTGCGACCAAGATATATTTGTTTCCACACGATGATGGGAAAGGGCCCATATAGTCGATCCCCCAAACGTCAAAAATTTCCACTTCAAGAATAGTTGTCATTGGTAATTCATCCCTCTTAGATACACCCCCAGACCGCTGACACTGATCACAACGGAGGATATAGCTTCTTGCATCCTTGAAGATAGTCGACCAATAGAACCCCGATTGCAAGCTCTTGAAAGCAGTCTTGGTGGCACTCGCATGCCCTCCATAGGGAGAGGAATGATAGTGGAATAAAATGTCTTTGATTTCTTCCTCTGGAATGCACCGTCTATAGAACCCATCGGCACAATGCCAAAATAATAGTGGTTTATCCCAGAAGTAATGCTTCACATCAGATAAAAATTTCTTCTTTCTCTGAAAGGTCAAGTCAGGGGGAAAAACAGAAGAAACAAGATAATTTACATAATCAGCATACCAAGGTGCATCCATATTAGTGACGCCATGAAGATGCTCATCAGGGAAGTCATCATTAATTTTCAGCTATCTCTCTGCGTCACTCCGTTCATTCAATAATCTGGACAAATGGTCTGCAACCGAATTCTCTGAACCCTTCTTATCACGAATCTCTATATCGAATTCTTGAAGAAGAAGGATCCAGCGAATCAACCTTGGTTTGGCATCCTTCTTACTCATAAGGTAGCGTATAGCTGCATGGTCAGTATAAATGATAACATTCGAATCAATTAAGTAAGAGCGGAACTTATCGAAGGCAAACACGATGGCGAGTAGCTCCTTCTCGGTCGTAGCGTAGTTGACCTGGGCTTCATCTAAGGTCCGACTGGCATAATATATCACATGGAGCTTCTTATCCCTGCGTTGTCCTAGAACCGCGCCAACGACATAGTCGCTGGCGTCGCACATCAACTCGAACGGCAAGGACCAGTCGGGAGCCTGCATAACAGGTGCAGTAATCAAAGCGCACTTCAAAGTTTGAAAAGCAATTAAACAACTTTCATCAAATTCAAATATAGCATCCTTGACCAAAAGGTTTGTTAATGGCCTAGCTATCTTAGAAAAATCCTTGACAAATCTTCTATAGAACCCGGCATGCCCGAGGAAGCTCTGAATTCCTTTAGTTGAGGTCGGCGGGGGCAATCTTTCTATCACTTCTATTTTCGCTCGATCCACTTCGATTCCCCGCTCGGAGTTAAGGTGCCCAAGTACAATGCCTTCACGTACCATAAAATGACACTTTTCCCAGTTGAGAACCAAATTTACTTCCTCGCACCACTGCAAAATTTTAGAAAGATTAATCAAGCATTTATCAAAAGACGATCCATAAACAGAAAAGTCATCCATGAAGACATCCATGATGTCCTCAATGAACTCTGAGAATATCGCGATCATGCATCGCTGGAACGTCGCAGGCGCGTTGCACAATCCAAACGGCATCCTCCGATAAGCGAACGTGCCATAGGGACACGTGAAGGTCTTCTTCTCTTGATCTGTCGGGTGTATAGGAATCTGCAGGAAACCAGAAAAACCGTCAAGGAAACAAAAATATGAATTGGCTGAGAGTCATTCCAACATCTGGTCGATGAAAGGCAGCGGGAAATGATCTTTTCTAGTGGCCTTGTTGAGCTTTCGATAATCAATGCACATACGCCACCCGGTAACAGTGCGGGTGGGAATTAGCTCATTCTTCCCATTTTTCACCACTGTAATCCCACTCTTCTTTGGAACTACGTGCACCGGGCTCACCCATTCGCTGTCTGAAATAGGGTAAATAACCCTTGCATCCAAAAGCTTCAGTATTTCAGTCTTAACGACTTCCTTCATATTCGGATTCAATCTCCTCTGGTATTCAATGGAAGCCTTACTGTCCTTCTCAATGTAAATATGATGCATGCAAATCGATGGGTTCAGACCAGTGATATCATCCAAAGAATAGCCAATCGCCTTTCGATGGACACGAAGCTCCTCAAGTAGGCGTCTTGTCTCTTGCTCGGTTAGGTCGGAACTGACAATAACCGGACAAGACGACCCTTCATCTAGAAATTCATAGCGTAAGTTACTAGGTAGGGCCTTCAACTCAACGTCTGCTTTCATTGGCTTTTCCTGTGTATTCACTTCCAAAACCTCGCCCTGGACTTTTTGCGGGTGTATACCAAGGCTTGTATCCAAAAATCTTGTATAACTTTGCACTTCCTTCTCAACTGCTGCGTCCACGTGCTCAAGGTTGCCTAAGAGGCATGCCTCAAGAGGGTCTGTATTGTACCTTGGGATCTCAAAGTTATCTTCTACAACATCAACACGATAACATCACCCTGAAAGGTTGGGGCTCTTCAAACTTGCAGAGAGGTCAAACTCCAAACTGTTCTCTCCAATATTCAGGGACAGCTTCCCGTTCTTCACATCTATCACAGCCCCTGCGGTAGCAAGAAAGGGCCTACCTAAAATGAGGGGCAATCAGGAATCCTCTGACATCTCGAGAATGACAAAGTCTGCTGGTACAAAATAGTCCCCAACTTTGATGGGGACATCCTCCACTATCCCTACTGGATGTCGTAGAGATCTATCAGCAAGCTGGAGGGCGATAGAGGTAGCTTTTAGATCCCCCATGTCCAATTTCTGAAAAACTGAAAGTGGCATGAGGCTCACACTGGCCCCCAAGTCACAGAGGGCCCGTTCAAAAGGCACATTCCCAATTCTGCATGGAATGGAGAAGCTGCCCGGATCTTTAAGCTTGGGGGGGGGGGGTAGCTTATTCTGAATTATTGCACTGCATTCTTCCGTCAGTGCTACCGTCCCTTGCTCCTCGATCTTCCTCTTGTTGGACAGTATATCTTTAAGAAACTTGGCGTATGTAGGCATCTGTGAAAGTGCTTCAGTGAATGGTATGTTGATATACAGCTTCTTGAGCACCTCTAGAAACCTGCCAAACTGTTTGTCCAACTTAGCTTTTGCTAACCTCTGTGGAAATGGCACCGATGGCTTATACGGCGGTGGAGGCACATATTCTGTCTGTGGTTCGGCCTCCTTCGCTGCTGGTGGTTCCTGGGCGGCTTCACATTCTTTCCCTTGCCCATCTGGCTCACAAGCAATATCATGACTAACCTCCATTGGGGGATCCTTCAACTGTTTGCCACTCCTTGTTATTATGGCATTGCAGTGCTCCCTAGGATTAGCTTCGGGCTGAGAGGGGAGTTTTCCTGCAGGTCGTGTTGATGAACTTGCTTGCTGGGCAATCTGGTTTTCCAGCATCCTTGAGTGTGTGATTAATGAATCCACCTTTGAATTCAGTTGCCCCACCGTTGAACTCAATTGCCTAATAGATTCGTCCACATCATCATTTTTCTTAGACTGCGTGGTGACAAAGTTCTCTAGTAGTAGTTCCAAATTGGACTTCTGCTGTTGATTAAATTGTCGCGGTGGAAGTCCAGGTGGTGGCCTGAAGGATGACTGGGGAAACTGAGTGCAAAAGTTTCCCTGTTGCGGTTGGCTGTTGAAATTTTGAAGATTTGCCTGGTTCTGATTATTCCGGTAGGAGAAGTTGGGATGGTTTCTCCAATCAGGATTGTAGGTGCCTGAAAAAGGATTACTTTGTTGCCTCTGGTTGGGATTGCCTAAGGCATATACCTGTTCAACAGAAACATCAGAAGAAGAAGGTGCCATAATTTGGCAGTCAGTAGCACAATGTCTAGAAACCCCACAAAGTTCACAAGAAATAGAATTAATAGATGATGCATTACAATTCATGGAAGTAATTTGGTGGGATAAGGAATCAACCTTGGCCGCCAATGAACTCAACATGTCGAGGTCATGCTTACCTCCTCCCCTTACCGAGACGTTTCTCTCACTCGTCCACTGGTAGTGGTTCAGAGCCATGTCCTCGATCAGGTGCATGGCATCGTCAACATTCTTCTTCATAAGTGCACCGCCCGCGGCTGCGTCGACAGACAAACGAGTTTGATACGAGAGACCATTGTAGAAAATATGCACAAGTACCCATTTTTCGAGTCCGTGATGCGGGCACATGCGTAGCAATTCCTTAAAGCGGTCCCAGGCTTCATATAACGACTCGCCTTCCCTTTGGCCAAAATTTGTTATCTGGTTCCTCAAATGAGCCGTCTTGCTAGGCGGGAAGTACTTGGAGAGGAACTCGAGGGAAAGATGATCCCACGTTGTGATTGAGCCTTGGGGAAGGGATTGCAACCATGCCCGCGTGCGATCTCTAAGGGAAAAAGGGAAGAGACGTAAGCGAATTGCATCAGATGATACCCCATTTATTTTCAGGTTATCGCAATATTCAAGAAAAATTGACAAATGGAGATTTGGGTCTTCCTGTGGTGAACCGCTGAACTGGTTCTGTTGAACCATATGCACCAGGGCCGGCTTGATCTCAAAGTTATTTGCTTCGACCGAAGGTCGAGCAATGCTAGAGTGCAAGCCCTGGACATTAGGTGCAGCAAAATCTCGTAGAGCGCGGTTCTCGTCCATTGCAGAGGTAGTTGGAAGGTGTTCCTCAAGCTATATTTCGTGAACTTTTCTTTGAGCACGAAAAGTCCTTTCAATCTCAGGATCTTCCGGTACTAGCTGACCTGTTCTAACTGTTCTTGGCATACACAGGGTTAGCTAACCAGATAAGACAAGCTTGAAGTAAGAAAGACAAGAAATAATATCAAATGACTTGACTAAAAAATAAAAAGAAATTAACTAAAAGAATCTAGTTTATCAACTCAACTTTTTAGTCGATATTGACTATCCGTTGCTCCCCGGCAATGGCGCCAAAACTTGATAGGATTCGCAAGCGTACGGTCTATCGAAGTAGTAAATGATTCGTTCCCTCAGGGAGCAGGGGTCAAGTACCAACTATGAGTATCATTGAAAGCTAGATGATTTGGAATTTTATCAAGAAAACAAATGAACTATCTAAGTCGATTCCTAATTATCGATTCCAAACAAAAACAAACTAGCAACTAGCAGGGGAAATTCAGCTTTTTCAAAAGGTTCGGGATCTTGGGTTTCACCTTGTCGGATGAATAATTATGCAAAACAACGAATCAAAGTTTAAGGGATAGGAAACAGATTACCTTCTCTCGAAGCGTAATCTGACGGTGAAATGATTAAGGCGATCTATCCTTTGGTACGGATTACCTTCTCTCGAAGCTTAATCTGGTGCCTACTTAAGTTAATTCCCTACTCTCGTAGCTAAATTAACTTAAGAAAGACCCAGTGAACTCTATGAAGATCGTTCGTCCTCGAGTAACTTAAAACTACTCTCGTAATTTTAAGGTTACAAGTTAAAATTGGGCAATCGAGTGTTACGATTCACCTTTCGGTACTTCTCGTAACACTTAAAACATACAAATATTTGGCCAAAATATTAATACGCAATGAGCACACCCAATAATAATAAGCAAATCACTTAAAAAGTATTTTGAGATTCATACATTGTGTTTTACAAAATGAGAATTTTCCAACAGGTTACGTCCAAGCCCCGAATAAGGGTTTTACTCAACCAAATACATCATAAACACACGAAAACCCTAGAGAATGAGTTCGCAAGTTAGGGAAATTACTAGACGATGTTAGGAGACGATAAATCTTGGGTTTCCTCTCGAAAGCCCCAAGAAAATCAGTCAAATCGAGTCCTCGAAGTCCCAAAATCGCTGCTTTCACCCTAGCCGCGTTCTTCACCAAATCTCCCTCCGTAACCGTCCAAATTAGTCGATTATCCACACCTTTTGAAGCTTTGGGCGGTTAGGAATGTTAATTGGGAATTTTTCCTAATTTTCTGGCATCTGGGGCGTTGGATTTGAGGAGAAACGAACGCACGGTCGAGATCAACGTACGTGATCACGGCCGTGCCGATAAGCACGGGCAGGTCGTGCTCGGTTCGGCGAACTCTGAGTAAGTGAAGCACGGGCGTGCGGCTGGACACGGGCAGGCCGTGTCGACTTCGGCGATCTGCAGGTATGTAAGCACGGCCGTGCGTCTGAACACGGGCAGACTGTGCTTTTCTCGTCAATCATTGATTCTAAAGCCGTGAAGAACACGGCCGTGCTGATAAGCACGGCCAGGCCGTGCTTTGCACGGAAAGCTCCAAAACTTCTAGAAAATTGCCTGTAACTTCATCGAACTATTACAAATCTTTTCGCAACATTAGATCTTCAAAATTCTTCATGAAAATGTGGAGAAATGACCTTCATTTCAAAAAATACACGAAAAAGAGTGAAGATTCCATACTTTACAAGAAAAGATAACAATATTTTCCATAAAATATCACTAAAGCCTATAATGATGGTATAGATATGACTCTAAATCCTATAAAAATAACACCTATCACTTTCTCTCTTTTCTCTCTTTCCTGGGCTGGATGAAGGTGATGACATGCAAATATATGATATTTCGTGACTTAATTCTGTTATTATTTTGGAGCAAAATGCATACTTTGTCTCATTTACTTGCTTAAATGCTTCATATTCTTCAGAGTCTTCACTTTTCCTCTATTTTAATGAAATGTAGGTTTTTGGCCTGAAAATTGGTGGAATTTGGAAGATTTGAACATATGGGACGATTTCTTATGATGAGACGAAGCTACCTGCCAAATTTTAGCCCAATCAGAGCTTTCTACAAGATGCACGGTCATGGGTGTGTACCCATGCACGACCGTGCATGATCCTGCTACTCCAGGCTTCACCGAGCCATACATGGCCATGGGTGTGCACCCATGCATGGCCGTGATCCATAAGTTACCCCGCGACAGAGCCATACACGGGCATGGCCGTGCATCCATGCATGGTCGTGTATCATTGCGAACTACTCGACAGGCGTTCGGTATTTCGCTCGTAAATTTCTATTCTTAGCTCGGATTGGAGCAAAATTTGGGGGAGACCTTCCTAACTGGTATACGAACGATTAGGGACTAGAATCATAGGATTTGGGCAAGCAACGAGGAAGAACAAAGTGAAACGGTGACAACTTAGGGTTTTGGGTGATTTTTCGATCGGCGACACTGTTCCGGCGGGTTTCTCTCTTTGTTCCGACGTGGAGGATCATGCTGAGCCGTCTCCAGTCAAAGATATACCATTCCCCTTGGTTTGATTCGATTTTCATGAGAGATTTTATGTATTTAACGATGTATACCATAGCGTAATCTTATTTTTCGGGGTTTGGGCTAGCCCACTGTAAGAATACTTGATATTATGACTTGATCTATATATTTCTTTATTTACCTTCATTTTTATTCATGTCTAGGATGTTTTATCTCATGTTTATGTACTGGCTATACTTATACATGCTTTAGATGCTGTGGGAAGGACCGAGAGGAGAACCACAGTCATCGGAAACCCTTAGACTGGACTGGTGACTTCATGTTGCGAGAGCACTCGAAATCACTCGAGGAACCCTAATCTTTCACAGATCCCATTGGATCCGCCTTAACCCTAGTAAGCCACGAGAGTAGGAGACTTGGGTTAAGACGGATACCGGACCGTGTCCTGAGAGGGAGCGCGTCTGTACCCTAGGAAGGATTACCTTGAGAACTTAGCTGAAACTTTATTTAAAACTTCAAGCTTTAATTTTTATGCGTTCTTCGGTGTGGTAAAACCTAAAACTCCGATCTTCTCTCATAATCTTAAAACCCTGTTTGCTTGTTTCCTGCATTATTTACTTTTAGTCCGCATTAGTTTAATTACTTGCTTTAGGATTAGTGACACTTCTACACCCTTTCGATCACCTAGCTATTGATTAACCGATCAGTTAGTACTTGACCCTAGTCCCTGTGGGTTCGATCTTTTTATTACGCGATAGACCGTGCACTTGCGGTAGTAGCCGTTTAGGCCCCTATCAAGTTTTTGGCGCCGTTGCCGGGGACTAGGTTGCCAATATTAACAAAATCATGAGATTGATAGACTAGGTTTAGTTAGAAGGATAATTTTCTGAGAACCAACCAATGGAAGCTAACCGCCCTTTGAAGGACTTTGCAGCACCCACCATCTCTGGTGTGCACTCAAGCATATCGCGAACGGCTATCGAAGCTAACAACTTCGAGATCAAGCCGTCCCTTGTACAAATGGTATAACAGAATCAATTTAGTGGAGCAGCCACTGACCATCCTAACCTTCACTTGTCTATTTTTTTAGAATGCTGCGACACTCTGAAAATTAATGGTGCTCCCCCTGATGCTATCAAACTTAGACTTTTCCTTCTTTCTCTCAAGGATCGAGCCAGGGCATGGTTGCAATCTTTACCGCAGGGCTTCATCACGACGCGGGACCAGCTATCACAGGCCTTCTTGTCAAAATATTTCCCACCGAGTAAGACCGCCTAGCTCAGAAATCAATTCACCAATTTTGCCCAACGAGATGGAGAGTCCCTATATGAAGCATGGGACCGTTTCAAAGAACTGCTAAGACTGTGCCCTCATCATGGTCTACAGAAATGAGTACTTATTCATATATTTTATTGTGGTTTACTTTACCAGACTAGACTTTCTGTAGATGCTGCAGCTGGTGGGGCACTAATGAACAAGAATGTCGATGACGCTATGAACTTGATTGAGGACATGGCACTCAATCACTACCAATGGTCAGGAGAAAGAAGCCAACATGTAAGAGGCTCAGGTAAGTATGATTTGGATATGTTGAGTTCACTGGTAGCTAAGGTAGATTCATTGTCACATAAATTTGATTCTATGAATGTATCTATCTCTAACTCTGTCACTTGTGAAGTTTGTGGAGTAACAGGCCATTTTGCTAATGATTGTTATATCTTGAACACTCATTCAGATCAGTTCAATGCTATTGGAAATTACAGGGACCAGAATGACCCATCCCCGAGCGCATATAATCCGGGATGGAGGGATAACCCGAATTTCTCCTACAGACTTAATCAAGGGCAAGTCCCTTATGCAAATTTTGCTAATCCAAATTCTTTAAAGAGCACTCTTGGACTTGGGGGCCAGCGTTAGTATCATGCCGCTCTCTATCTTCAAGAAGCTAGACTTGGGGGATCTGAAACCAACATCTAAAATTCTTCAGCTTGCCAATAACTCTACACATCAACCAGCGGGAATTGTGGAAGATGTGCCATTAAAGTCGGGAAATTCTTCGTTCTAGTGGACTTCGTGGTTTTAGATATGACGGAGAATTCCATACTTCCTCTTATATTGGGCAGACCATTCCTCGCTACAGCCGGAGCTGTAATAGATGTCAAACACGGAAAGCTGTTATTGAACATTTGTGAGAATATCTTAAAATTTGACCTTTCTATTAATAATGAGAAATCATCTTTTTCAGGTTCCTGTTGCAGCATTGAGGTGGTGGAAGAGAATGCTAAATCATCAAGAGGCACGAAGGGATGTTTTGAAGGAGTGCTTGACGACTTGGCCAATCCAAATGAAGAGAAGGTGTTGGCCTATATGACCTTGATAGATGATGGTCTGGGAGTTGACCCTAAGAGAGTGCTACATGGAGCGCCTAAAGACAAGGAATTGAAGGGCATTGAGAGAACTTTAGAGTTTAACTATCTTCTTTTTCCATATCATTTAAGAACAATAATAATTGTACTGTTGTATTTGATGTTCATCTTAATAGGTACAATTTTCAGGCGACGAAGAAAGCAGAGACTACATGCCCTTTATTTTGGCTCTGCTCCACCAAGACCACCATGATTATTTAGACATTGGTCAAGCTAGTGACCTTAAAGAAGCGCTTGTTGGGAGGCAACCCAACCTCTTATTTAGATTTCTAGTTTCTTATTTATTTTGTCGTTAAGTCTTTGTAGTTTATCAAATTTTCTTTCATAATCCATGCTTTTTAGGTTGTACCCAGCTGATGGAAATTTTTCTAAACTTTTTCAGGTACTTGCGAGCCATTCACGGTCACACCCGTATATCCATGCATGACCGTGAATGTCTTGTAACATTGTCTACCCAGCTCGACCGCATTGAGGCCTATGTCAGCTTTATCCGGGACGCACAGGAAGAGACTCATCTGTCTGTCTCTGAAGGCAATTACCGGATCCAACAACTTGAGACAGAAGTGGAGCGCCAAGGACGAACACAGTCCTCTATTTTAGAGTCTGTGCATGAGCTTCAAGCGAGACTCCGTCGGCGCTGGGGATGAGTATCATCGGTTTCACCCATCACTTGGCCAGCTTTCTGAGTTCTAGTAGTTTTCTTTGCGTAGTTTGTTAGTTTTCATTAGCTAGTCTGTCATTTCTCTTTCTTGCATGCTTAATTAGTTAGTGTTATCATCATCTTTTAGTGTTATGCCTAACCCCTACTTTTCTCTATGTCATTTGCTTTGTATTCTGGCTTTGCATTGTTCTAAGAGTACATGATTACTGGGTATAGGAATCTTGACTTTTATTTACCTATGGTCTATACTGGTTATGGTTTTCATATATGACTCTTAGGTTTGATGTAGTTGAATGATGTACTTAACCCAATTCATTATACATATGATCTTGACGAGTATGCTTGTCATTTTACCTTACCCTTGATATGCATCTCATGTCTCCTGATTGATTGATTCTTGCTTC
Organism: Costus lasius; assembly: GCA_027563935.2. NCBI lineage: Eukaryota > Viridiplantae > Streptophyta > Magnoliopsida > Zingiberales > Costaceae > Costus > Costus lasius. The sequence goes on from CM050454.1 coordinate 301,398, forward strand.
TTACCTACACTTGATTTGTGCACTTTGTCATGGGAGTTAGAAATAATAATAGTGGTACCGAAGTGTTCTTGTACATTGCACATTGTACTTCCACTTGACACTATTCTTAGCATCTTAATGAAAAAAGGGTTAGTGGTACCTAAGTTTACTGCCCATCATACTTGGCACTAACCCCATAATAACAATAGAACCTAAGTGGTACCGAAGCAAAGCTTGGCACTTAGCATTATACTAAAAAAAAAAGGCACCACATAGGGACTATGTGGTACTGATGCTATTTCTCCATGACTTATTGCACAATCATATGCCTTTTTGGATGCTTGATCAATTATACCATGTGTGTGAGATGTAGTGTAGAGGTTTTTGGTAATGTAACTAGGGATGCTCTAATAGATCATGTTCATGATAATTGGTTTAATTTGATTTCCATACTGCATTATAACCTGAAGAATTGTTGTGTTTAACCATTAACCACATTAGACCTACTTAAGCTACTTTGAGATTCTCTTTTCCATATCATCATTGTATTCTAGACGATTCAATTGCTTGAGGACAAGCAAAACTTTAAGTCCGATGTATTTTGATGACATGCAAATATATGATATTTCGTGATTTGATTCTGTTATTATTTTGGAGCAAAATGCATACTTTGTCTCATTTACTTGCTTAAATGCTTCATATTCTTTAGAGTCTTCACTTTTCCTCTGTTTTAATGAAATATAGGTTTTTGGCCTCAAAATTGGTGGAATTTGGAAGATTTGAAGATATGAGACGATTTCTTATGATGAGACGAAGCTACCTGCCAAATTTCAGCCCAATCGGAGCTTTCTACAAGATGCACGGTCATGGGTGTGTACCCATGCACGGCCGTGTATGATCCTGCTACTCTAGGCTTCACCGAGCCGTACACGGCCATGGGTGTGCACCCATGCACGGCCGTGATCCATAAGTTACCCCGCGACAGAGCCGTACACGGGCATGGCCGTGCATCCATGCATGACCGTGTATCATCGCGAACTGCTCGACAGGCGTTTGGTATTTTGCCTGTAACTTTCTATTCTTAGCTCGGATTGGAGCGAAATTTGGGGGAGACCTTCCTAACTGGTATACGAACGATTAGGGACCAGAATCATCGGATTTGGGAAAGCAACGAGGGAGAACAAAGAGAAACGGCGATTAGGGACCAGACTCATCGGATTTGGGAAAGCAACGAGGGAGAACAAAGAGAAACGGCGACAACTTAGGGTTTTGGGTGATTTTTCGATCGGCGACACTATTCCGGTGGGTTTCTCTCTTTGTTCCGACGTGGAGGATCACGTTGAGCCTTCTCCAATCAAAGATCTACCATTCCCCTTGGTTTGATTCGATTTTCATGGGAGATTCTATGTATTTAACGATGTATACCATAGCGTAATCTTATTTTTCGGGGTTTGGGCGTAGCCCACTGTAAGAATGCTTGATATTATGACTTGATCTATATATTTCTTTATTTACCTTTGTTCTTATTGATACCGGATCGTGTCCTGAGAGGGAGCGCGTCTGTACCCTAGGAAGGATTACCTTGAGAACTTAGGTGAAACTTTATTTAAAACTTCAAGCTTTAATTTTCATGCGTTCTTCGGTGTGGTGAAACCTAAAACCCAGATCTTCTCTCATAATCTTAAAACCCCGTTTGCTTGTTTCCTGCATTGTTTACTTTTAGTCCACATTAGTTTAATTACTTGCTTTAGGATTAGTGACACTTCTACACCCTTTCGATCACCTAGCTATTGATTAACCGATCAGTTAGTACTTGACCCTAGTCCCTATGGGTTCGATCTTTTTATTATGCGATAAACCGTGCACTTGCGGTAGCAGCCGTTTAGGCCCTATCAGAAGGCCGAAACCCTTCATGGAGGATGAGGGGTGTGCAGGTGCACCCCCTGCCGGTTGCACTGAACCTGGACGAATTACTAATTTAAGCCATGCGTGATAACAAAATCATTATAATAATTAATTAAAAATTGATTCATTGTATTTGTATAATACATGACGTAACAATAATGACATTGTGCGTAATTAGATGTAGGGTTGAGCAAATGGTACCAGTACGGAAATACCGTTCCAAAATTTACAGTATTCGGTATTTCGATATCGGTATGTCGGTACTTCAGTACTTTGGTATCGGTACCGAAATTCTATTCAGGAGTATGGTGCTGGTACCGGTACCTAAAACCTGATTTGGGAAATTCCCGAACTCCCAAACCTATATATATTATTTAATTAAAAATATTAATTATTTACTATTTTATTTACTTACTAATTCCTTATCCAATCCCGAACTCCTGAAATAGAATTCGGTACCGGCACCTACGATTTAAACTTCGGGAGTTCGGGACTGGGAGTTCGGCCTGATCCGGTACCAAACTCCCGTTTGCTCACCCTTAATTAGATGCACGCTTAACTAAAACTTCGTCACGCAAACAACTTCAGAATTCCACTTGGATTTAATTAATTAGTTCGGATTATAATTGATTTTGCCGATCAAACTGGTCTAATCCGTGCTCAACTTACTTGCTTAGTTTCTTTGATCAAAATAGATTTTTTTTCTCAACTAAATCTTTTCTTTCTCAATCTTATAGTAGCTCATATACAGTTATTTAAGTGCTAATTCAAAGATGAGATATAAAAAGTGCTTTGTGCGGAAAGTAATTAATATGTGCCTATTGATTGTTATTGTTAGGCCTGCGGGCCAAATTTGAGCGCGGCCCAAATAACAGCCCAGCCCACCCTACCTTTATCTATTTACCGGATCGGATCGGGCGCCGCCCAAATCCGAACCCGGATCTGTTACACCCAACGGACGAATCGAGCGGTGAATTCGTCGTGTGGGTGGCGTGACGCAGACGCGAGGTGACGCGTCGCAGTGAGGCGTGGGGGCTGAAGGGACGAGTCGTGCGGATGCGAGGCGGAAGAAAAATGGGACGTTGTCGTCTTCGCGTGAGGGCACGTCTTCGCGACTTCTCCTCCTACGAACCCCTCGCGATCAAAACCTCTCCAGAAAATTCATGCGTTGCATTTATATCATGTTTTTGCCTATATTTTATATCATATTTTGGGCTTAATTGAATGATTTTATGCAATTTTTAGTGTTTTTACTTCACTTTGCATAGAATCTTCACTTTTCTTGGTTTTACTGAAAATGTAGGTACAATGGCCCAAAAATGATGGATTTTATGAGTTTTGAAGCCAAAGCATGATTCCCAAGGAGATCACGAGCCTTCACGTCGAATTTGGGGCGAAAATGATGAAAAACGAGACTTTCACGGCCTTGGCGGTAATTCTGGGTCGGCCGTAATTTTGCGTTCGAACGAATAGTGAAAAACGGCTAAGTATGGGAGTTCACAGAAACTTTCACGGGTGAGGCCGTGAATCCATCACGGGCCGTGAATATTTCTGTGACTTAAGTGCTGTACACACAGAGACATTTACAGCCGTGGCCGTAATTTCATCACGGACTGTGAAAACGTCCGCCCTTTCAGTTTTTCACACGATTAGAACCCGATTTGAACCAGAACTGAACCAAACTCTCCAAAAACCTTCCTAGATGGGTTCTATACTGATTAGACTATAAAAGGAAAGGTTTTGGTAGGGTTTCGGGGGCTTCTAGGCACAAAAATGAAGGGCTATAGCGGCGGCGGCGGAAATCAATTCTGGGGCAGAGATCCGGCGAAAGATCACGCAAAGGAGGGGTTTGATCACTTCTTCTTCGACTCCAGATCAAGGGGAAGAGTTCTAATTACTATCCTAGTGTCTTTTTGCATTATTTTAGAGAGATTACATGTTGAATTCATCGACTCCAGATTCGCTTGAAGGATTACTATGGTTTTTCACAGAACTTAATGAGTCTATTTATGTTAATTGTCACGAGAGTAGGGAATTAATGTAAATAAATACCGAATTACGCTTCGGGAGGAGGTAATCTGTACCCTAGGAAAAATCTCTTTCAAAACTATAATAATCTGTTAAAGATTTATTTTTACTAAGTTCGTAATCGTCAATGTGGTGAAACCCTGAGTCCTGATTTTATCCGAATTGATTTTTAGCCAAAACCCTAAAACCACCTTTCTATTTTCCTGCATTAGAAGTTTTCAAAACAAAAACCACATATTGAATCGTCTAGCTATAGATCAAACGTGTAATCGGTACTTGACTGCGCCAGATCCTCGTTGGGAACGATATCTTTTTATTACTTCGATAAATCCGTGCACTTGCGGATCACTATCAAGTTTTTGGCGCCATTGCCGGGGATCAGGCCAGTTAATATTGATTTAATCGTGAGATTTATAAACTAGACATTTATTTATTTATTTATTTTGGTTTTTGTTTTTGTTTTTCTTGTTTTATTTATTTTTCACATTTTTTTATATAGTTAGTTTATTTTATTTTTCTCTTTTTGGATTAACATGTTGTATGAACAGGATAACTCAAAAATCACTTGTCTGCATATTTTATATTTCCTGTTCTACATTAATTATTTTTGAACTTATTTGCATTAATTGCAATGTCAATGGTCAAATCAGAGTTATGTGCCGCTAGTTGCATTTCAATCACCTGCAGTAGAGAGGTATGTGCCGCCAGTTGCATTTCAATCGCCTACAGCAAGGGTAAATTCTTTTTTTTAATATACTGAATATTTAAGAGTGCAATCTTCTGTTACTTGTGATATTTGTGGAAGTTATTATCATTATCCTTCTGAGTGTCAATTTGGAAATCCTGCCAGTTCTCATCTATCATGGTACCAATATGATCAGTATAATTCTATATGGAAAAATCACCAAACTTCTTTTTATGATGATTTCTCAAATAATATTTCAGAATCACACTTTGAGGAAACTGAAGAATCCATGCTAGAATCCATGCTTGAAAAATTTATGATAAATCAAAGTAAGAAACTTGAAGATCTTAGTGGGATGATTGCTCAGCTTACTTCTGAAGTAGAATTTATAACTGCTAATACTGAAAAGCTAGAAACCCAGATAGCACAATAAAGTTGTATACTTGAGTTTGATTTGAAAAATGAGAATATTCATAGTATGATTTATGACACTGATAAAAATGACATAGAGGATGAAATTCAGGATAAATCTGAGAATTTTGTAGAGATGGAACAATCATTAGTCATGACTCCTGATTATGATTTACCTTCTTCAAATTTTGATGATTTTAAAAATTTTGATGATTGTGATTTACCTTCTTCAAAATTTGATGATTGTGATTTAACTTCTTCAAATTTTGATGATTTGGATGATTATGATTTACCTTCCTCTGCACTTTACCAGCCATCTAGTCCCCTCTCACATAATGAAGTGCCTTGCAGCACAAATACTTGGGACATGTTTGAAGAGATATATGAATTTTTTGAGTCTTATGAGGAGAAGGATGATGAATTTAAGGATCCTCAAGTAAGAAATAGTGAGATAGATGTGGAGGAATTTGATTGTGTTAGGATGAAATGCACCATTGAAGAGAAAGAAATTGAGGAAAAATATGAGGAAGAGGATCCTGAGCATATGACACCATCACCTCCATATGAACCATCAATCCCTATTCTGCAGAAGAATTCATTAGAAATTTGTATGATAGATGATGAAGGAGATGATTTTAAGGATAATGCTGATGAGGTGATTGAAATATTATTTGATTCACATGACACCACAGGTACCCAACAGACACATGAGGTTCTTGATTTCATTGGCATTGAGGTAATTGAAAAATCAAAAATAAAATTTGAAAACTTCTTGATCAATCCAGGGTATGAAATTTTTGATTTAAATTCTAATCTTCTTCCAATTGCTTATACAAATCTAAAGGAAGAATGCATGATTTTACTCTTGGATAAATATAGGAAAATTATTGAGTATTCTTTGCATGACTTTAACTTTTATTTTTGTATGCATGTACAGGACATTGCAACATGGATCCACCTGTTTAACTGGATATATTTGGTGGACACACTGATGAGACGGAGAAAAAGAAGAAGATTATATGCTCTCTACTATGGCACAGATTCACCAACTCCACCATGACATGAAGCTTTGGTCAAGCTAATGACCTTAAACAAGCGCTTTTTGGGAGGCAACCCAAATTTTTGACTTTTACTACTCTTATTTTTAATTTTTTATTTTCTTTAAATTTTAATAAATTTTTGCAGCATGTATTGATGAATTTTTACTGATAGAAAATCTTTTAATAGGTTGTTTTATGTGCAGGAATTTTTGAAAAATTTTACATGAAAAAAAAGGTCTCCGACGAGACATTCACAGGCGTGGCCGTGAGTCACTCACGGCCGTAAATTTAATTTTTGCAGATGGATTTATGTCACAAAAACTTTTACGGCCGCAGCCGTGAACGGCTCACGGACCATGAAAACCCGATTTCCCGTCGATTCTCTCCACCTTAGGCGACGGATCTTTGTTCCTGACCCTCCTTCATCACTGGCGACCCTTTCCGTTGATCCTCTGACGAAATTTCATCCGGAAATTCTCAAAAATCGCCGGACGATCTCAGGAACATGACTTCGCCGCTGGCGCTCAACTCCAGCCCGATTTCTTCACGATTTTTGACAAATCTTTGCTCTGCTTTAGTCATTTTACTTCTCTATCAGATTGTCAGGCTTTTGTTTCAATTTTGAAACTGGTTTTCATTTATTTACAAGGATTTCTTCTGAGTCTAGGACGAGTTCCTTCCTGATGCTACTGTTCATTCGAGTTTTTGAGTGAAAATTGGTGTATTCTACAAAATCATGGCTCCGAAAAGAACAATGAGCACTGGACCTTATGGGGGCCATTAAAAAACAATTGGAAGACCCTTTCCTCCACGGTATCCGAGCTACTGCACCAAGATCGATTGATATTCTTTGTGAGTATATTGAATGCTGATTTGATTGATGGGACGTGATGGTATTTGATGTTTAAAACTTATTCATAGTGGAAAATATTGATATATATGTTGTGAAATAGTTTCTTAAAATTTTTTCGAGTCACGTTTGCATCTTTTGATATAACTGAACAGGTTTTCACCCACATTATAAAGGGAACTCTTGCAACATTTTTTCTAAAATCTATCATTCATTGATTTTAATGCTTATGTATATGCAACAATTTAAGTCTAGGGTGTCCTTCATATATTGCTTTTTCTTCAAAGCTTTATGATTCTTAAGGAATAATCAAATTTGTTTTACCTTTAATTTTGAACTTAGAAAATATTTTGAGTGATTGATTTGATGACTTAGGAAATTTTTGAAATTTCATGTAGACTTAAATTGTTGAGTAAATTCAATTCTGGAATTGATAAAATTTTTACATAGATTGTTATATGTTCATATGACACATGCATAGTATCTTTATACTTAAAGATTTAATTTATCTGTTTCTGCTTGATAGAAATTTTTATGAATAGAATTTGGTGATATATCTTAAACTGAGATTTGCTCCAACTCCTCTAGTTGAGAAATCTATAGTCATGAGTTACATTATACCATTGTTTGGTATACTTTAAATCTGTTGTGATCAAGTAACAGAGGGAAATCTTAAGAAAATAAATATTTATCCCTCTTGCAGAAAGATCAACAACGATTTAAATATCATGCCACTGATCGGCGCTCTCCAGAAAAAAAAATGATAAAAAAGAAAAGAAAAAGAAAAAAGAAAAAAAATGGAGAAAAAGAGAAAGCTGTAGGTCAAGTGGACAACTTCGCTGACTTTATAATTGAGACTATGAGTTATATTATACTACTTTGTGGTATACTTTAAACAATGTTATGGTGCCAACAAGAAAGGGCACATAACCGTTTAAAGACCAAATTGCTTTAAAAATCTCTTATCTTTAACAACACTGAAATTCTTGAAGTAGAAATTTTATCTGTTAAGTGAAATAGATTTATTCAATTGAAAGTATCTGATATTTAGTACGTGAAGAATGAATATTATGACATGAATTGTGAATTTTATCTTTCTTGGATTGTAACCTCTTGGGAATTTATCTCTATTATGATTTTTCTTGAATTACTTGAGTTTGAAAGGTTGATTACTTAACTTGTGGACTAAGGATATTATTAGGGGCAAAAACAAATGAGTGTTCCTTATCTTTACATTCTTTATACATATCGAGATATTGCTTGAGGACAAGCAAATTTTAAGTCTAGGGTTTTTGATGTGTTGCATTTACATCATGTTTTTGCCTATATTTTACTTCATATTTTGGGCTTAATTGAATGATTTTATGTAATTTTTAGTGTTTTTACTTCACTTTGCATAGAATATTCACTTTTCTTGGTTTTACTAAAAATGTAGGTAAAATGGCCCATAAAGGATGGATTTTACGAGTTTTGAAGCCAAAGCATGATTCCCAAGGAGATCACGAGACTTCACATCGAATTTGGGGCAAAAATGGTGAAAAATGAGACTTTCTCGGCCTTGGCTGTAATTCTGGGTCGGCCGTATTTTGCGTTCGACTAAATGGTGAAAAACGGCTAAGTATGGGAGTTCACAGAAACTTTCACGGGTGAGGCTGTGAATCCATCACGAGCCGTGAATATTTCTGTGACTTAAGTGCTGTACACACAGAGACATTTACAGCCGTGGCCATAATTTCATCACGGACCGTGAAAACGTCCGCCCTTTCGGTTTTTCACTCGATTCGAACCCGATTTGAACCCTAACTGAACCAAACTCTCCAAAAACCTTCCTAGATGGGTTCTATACTGATTAGACTATAAAAGGAAAGGTTTTGGTAGGGTTTCGGGGGCTTCTTGGCATGAAAACGAGGGGCTGTTGCGGCCGCGGCGGAAATCAATTCTAGGGCAGAAATCCGACGAAAGATCACGCAAAGGAGGAGTTTGATCACTTCTTCTTCGACTCCAGATCAAGGGGAAGAGTTCTAATTACTATCCTAGTGTCTTTTTGCATTATTTTAGAGAGATTACATGTTGAATTCATCGATGAACATGCTGTTTGCTTTGAACATGAACGTGTAAACCCTATTTTCGGGATTTTGGGGAATAGCCCGTTGAATGATTTATGGATTGAATTAGTTATTTAAATCCTTGACATGATTTTTATATATTTGATTTGATCAGAATTTTTCTTATTCTGTAAATTACCCTGATCAAGTATTTTTACGTCTTAGACGTTGCGAGAAGGACCGAGAGGTGAATCGCAACGTCTGAACTATTCTTTTCAAACCTGTCAATCCGATCACGAGAGTAGTTCGGATTCGCTTGAAGGATTACCATGGTTTTTCAAAGAACTTAATGGGTCTAATTATGTTAACTGTCACGAGAGTAGGGAGTTAGCATAGTTAGATACCGGATTACGCTTCGGGAGGAGGTAATCTGTACCTTAGGAAAAATCCCTTTCAAAACTATAATTTTCTGATCAAAGATTTATTTTTACTAAATTCATAATCATCAATGTGGTGAAACCCCGAGTCTTGATTTTATCTGAATTGATTTTTAGCCAAAACCCTAAAACCACCTTTCTATTTTCCTGCATTAGAAGTTTTCAAAACAAAAACCACATATTGAATCGTCTAGATATAGATCAAACGTGTAATCGGTACTTGACCGCCAGATCCTCGTTGGGAACGATATCTTTTTATTACTTCGATAAATCCCTACACTTGCGGATCACTATCAAGTTTTTGGCGCCGTTGCCGGGGATCAGGCCAGTCAATATTGATTTAATCGTGAGATTTATAGACTAGACATTTTTTTATTTTTTATATTTTTATTTTTGTTTTTGTTTTTCTTGTACCGATTACACGATTGTTTTTCTTGTACCAATTACACGATTGATTTATAGCTATCCGCAAGTGCACGAATTTATCGAAGTAATAAAAAGATTATCGTTCCCAATGAGGATCAGGTGGTCAAATACCGATTACACGATTGATCTATATCTAGACGATTCAAATGATGGTTTTTGTTTTGGAAACTTCTAATGGAAGAAAACAAAAAGGTGGTTTTATGGTTTTTGGCTAAAAATCAATTTGGATAAAATCAGGACTCGGGGTTTCACCACATTGATGATTATGAATTTAGTAAAAATAAATCTTTGATCAAAAAATTATAGTTTTGAAAGAGATTTTTCCTAAGGTACAGATTACCTCCTCCCGAAGCGTAATCCTGTATCTAACTATGGTAACTCCCTACTCTCGTGACAGTTAACATAATTAGACCCATTAAGTTCTATGAAAAACCATGGTAATCCTTTAAGCGAATCCGAACTACTCTCGTGATCGGATTCACAGGTTTGAAAAGAATAGTTCAGACATTGCGATTCACCTCTCGATCCTTCTCGCAACGTCTAAGACGTAAAAATACTTGATCTTGGTAATTTATGGAATAAGCACAATTCTAATCAAATCAAATCTATAAAAATCATGTCAAGGATTTAAATAACTAATTCAATCCATAAATCATTCAACGGGCTATTCCCCAAAATCCCGAAAATAGGGTTTACACGTTCATGTTCAAAGCAAACAGCATGTTCATCGATGAATTCAACATGTAATTGATAGCCCCCACCGATATAGGTAGGCGTCACCCGCAAGTGCACGGGTCTATCGAAGTAATAAAATATCGATCCCACAGGGACTGATGGACAAATACCGACAGATCTCGAACTTGTTAGCTAGACGATGCGAAATTAATGAAGTCTAAATGTTAACTAATTAAATGCACGAAAATGTAATTGGAGGAATTTGCACGAGAGAGTCTTAAAAGTTTGAAATATCAGGATGTGGGTTCACCACCTTGACTCCTTACAGCTTAATAGTCCAGACTCTAATGCCTTTATCCTTTCTAGTTCAAGGGACTCAGCTTCTTTGTCACTTAGGTAGTTGCTCCCTCCGATAGCTGGCTTGCAGCACAGCTATAGGTCAAATCTATTAGGTTCTGGCGCTTGGTCGGAAACGCTTCTCCTCAATACGCCTTAGCTCCTAGTACTTCCAAGATGGGCACAGGATGACAAAAGATGTCCTCCACGAGAATTCCTGGCTTACAAACCTCCCCCGCGTAACTTCTGGCTCAAACGCGCCCTTTCGGGCAGCGCAGGCATAGGGTTCCTATATAGTCTAACGTACTGGCACGCAAGAAGTTTGCCAGATGCGTTTAAGATCCAGGAGTTAACACAAGGAGAGTGCAGTTCATCAAGTGGATTCTCCCCAAGAATTCCTGCCTTACAAATCCCACACTAGAGAATACAGGCTTAAACGCTCCCTTTCGGGATGCGTAGGCAGAGAGATCAAATAGATTTGATAAAACCCTTGATCGAATGCTTCGGACGCGCGATCGGACTTGTGGTCTCCCCGACGCGTCTAAAACCCTAACTACCCCTTGGTTGAGTACAGACAATCAGCGAGTTTCCCTGTGATTATTTGATTTACAAACCTCAGTTCAAGAGGCAAAGGCTCAAGCGCACCCAAAATGGGATGCGCAGGCAAGGCGCGCACATAGGATCGAGTTGGACTATAACATTCAAATCTAGACTACCAAGCTAGTAAGGCATCAAAAAGGCTACTCCCACATCCTGATTAGGAGTTTAGCCTAACATGTTCATGGTGAACGTGTGAACTACATTGATAAACATCTCATACATGTGTAGGTTTACGCTGCAATAATAAGAGATAGGCAAGATCAAGTAAAACTTGCTAAAAGGATTACACAATACAGCTCAGCAGAATGAATGTAGAAACAGGATCTTCCTTACAGATTTAACCTTAGGGGATTCACGCATCAAATATCTTCAATGTTTGCAAGTGCGCAGCCCCCTTTCTCTTGGTGCGTAACCTCTTCTCCGCAGCCTCTCCTCTCATTCTTCACCCGTGCGAATCCTCTTTCTTTGTGATGCTGAACTACCTTTTGTATCATCCTCCAAATGGACTTTCTTCTCTTCCCCATGCCCTGCAAAAGTTGCTGCAGCCGCTGTAGAGTTTCAGCCGAAAGTCTTCTGCCAGCCTCTATTTCCTACAAAGGTTCAGCCGCCCATACCTCACAAAATGATGATTTCGTGAGGGAAACCTCCCCTAAAAGCTGCTCCATGCCTCCTTCGTCAATGGAGGTGAAAGGTCCTAGGTGCCCTTCAGCCTCCCCTTAGATCAGATCAAAGAAACGTGGGAGAAAATGGTGATTTCGTAACAGGCGGGTCCGCGATCTCGGGCGAGAATTTGGTCGTGACCTGGTCGTGATTTGTCGATTTCAGCTTCAGACTTAGCGACGATCACGGTCATGATTCTAATCGGGACCCGGTCGTGATTTCCAACAAAGGCTTCAATGAATCTGAAAACTCCTGGTTAGGATCATCTTGAGTAAGGATAAGCTCTTCTGTCACCAAAGTGTCAGAATTTACCCTCTATGTGGCCAATTTGACTTGAAAACGTGAAAATACCGAAACAGGTGTAGATTCCATAAATGTATCCAAATATAGGCAATTGCATGACTTAAAGTCGTGAAATAAGCATGATTCCATAAGTAAATTGACACATGAAACTCTATACAAATCTGTGTCAACAGAATACCTACGACTTAAACCTTTGCATGTCCCCAAGCAAATAGAAAGAAAAGGAGTTTCATGGGGATTGTTCAATCAAAGTTATATTCCCAAATGACCTGTTAATGCTTAAATTATTACAACTAGTCACAAGAGGCGCAAATCACTATAGAATTGAGAGATGTCGATATGAAAAGCAGAATATCTAGGTCAAATCTATGTGCAACAATTGTACAATAGCATTGGATGAAAATAGATCCTTACCACATGAGGCACGAATACACTTAAAAGCACCAAGAGGGTAGATTCCAAAGTGGTAGTAAAGGTCTTACTCATGGCTTCGGTACCACCGCACTTTTCTTTCTTCTTCTCTGCAGTGCCAAGCCTAAGCTTCGGTACCACCGCTTTTTCTTCTTTTGAATTTCAGTGCCAAGTTACGACTTCGGTACCACTGCCCTTCTTTCCTTCATTTTCTTTTCTTTTGACGGCAGTGCCAAGCCAAGGCTTCGGTACCACTGCACTTCTTTTTCTTCTTTTTTCTTTTTATTGGGCAGTGCCAAGTCGCAACTTAGGTACCACTGTTTCTTGTTTTCCATTCTTTTCTTTCTTTTTCTCTTTTGTACAGTGCCAAGCCAGAGGAGCTTGTACCAAAACTAACACCAAGAGTTTCCTAAGGTGGTAAGTGTGTATCCAGTGGTTTGGTCTATAATCTCCCAAATAAATAGCACTCATGTTGATATAGATTCTTCCTAGACGCAAAGCTCATCAAAGTTCAATCCCTAAGTTTCCAGTGTATAGGGAATCGAGTGACTAGTTGTTCAATCAAGAATGTGATCTAAATGCAGTGTGGGGGATTGAATCGACCATAAATCAGGCCAATGAACAAGTATCAATCTCAAATGAGAAAATATCAGGCAAATAAAGAAAATCTCGGCTAGGACCTATGACTTAGGTCCTCACGTATTTGGGAGATAATCATCACAGAGTTCAAAATGTATTCATAAAGTTATGTCGAAAGAGTAGCAAAAGGGTGTGGGCGTGATAAATGTGCTACAATATAGATGTCCTTACAAAGTTAAAGTGTCTAAGGGATGACATAGTGTGATGATAAGACTTCAAGAAAGCAAGTTATAAAAAATGTTACTCATGTTCTACACATGTTCGGCAGTTGTGGATTAAAATCATGGTAAAACAATCAAAGCATCACATCAAGCAGCATCAGTCTAACGATATACACAACATCAGAAAGCTGAAATACTATTTCTTGTACAACCATTTCATCATCAAAACATGTGCAGTGAAGGCATTATAAAAGTGAAGCACATTGAAGTCCAGCAGTGGAGCAGGTTAGCGAGTTTGGTACAACAGCAGAGCACAGTAACAGTTCATCACAACACAAAAGTTTACCATCACAGTGCGTATAACATCATATAAAAAATAGTAGATGACCCATCAAAATGTGTAAGTACCCTCACCCAAAGCAAAAGATGCATCATCCAGATGCATATAATATAGGTATATATAAAAAGGGGTGAGGGAGAACTTACTAGAGTGCAGCCTTACTCACTGCACTTAGCCGGGTCGTCATCGTCATCGTCGTCGGCTGGCTCGGAGGAATCAGAGACATGGATGGTGTCGTCGACGTCCTCATTTTGCTGCTATTTGGGAACAAGAAGAGTGGACGATGTCCAACTAAAATAAAAAGATCCCTCTTCTTGGTCCAATTGAGCCAACTTCGCATAAAGGGACGCCTTATGTGAGGGAAGCTTGGGAGCACAGCAAGGAAAAATCCTTGAAATCAGTCCGGGGTTCTTGGCATATGGGGACGCCTGTATGAGTGGAGGAGACCCAGGGACAAAACGGTAATTGGGGTGAGCTAAGTAGTCTTCGACGGGGATGGTATGGGACGCCTTCGAAGAGGATGAGACTTGGGCGCTACCAAGTTACCATGTTGGACGAGTCTCCTGGGAATATATGCCATCCAATTCGATCGTGGGTATTGTTGGACCCTTTTCTGCAATTCAGTTGCAATTTCGAGTGTGAGTTGAGTCGCACTAAAAGTTTCGTTAAGGACGATAAATGGTTGAGAGAGTTGGACTTAAGAAGTCCTCAGCACAGGACCGAGTGAGGTCGGTTGGTGCAGTAGACCCCGAGGTCTTTGGAGTATCATTCGATATGGATATCGTAATCGGTAGTTGGCAGGGCCGCTGCTAGGCGAAGATTCTGAATCTTCCAGGCTACGAAACGATCTTTGGCCTCGAACTTTTGGTCAAGACAAAGATAGCTGCGATGCTTTATCTGTATCTGGATGGGATACAAATGTATGATGAGAATTTCCCTTGTCTCGTGTCGTGCATCGGAAGCATCGGAACCAGTGGGCTTCCGAGACTGGAGTGCTTTATCGGCCTCCTCAGGGTAAGAACGATGGTGATGGTTGGCGCTCTCTTGTAGAAAAGGTAGACTCATTATGTAACCGTTTTGATTCTTTCCAAATGTAAACCGCTGCTGTATCTTCTGTTATTTGTGAGGTTTGTGGGAACAATGGGCACCATGCTAGAGAGTGTAAAATCATTATTGATAAAGGTGAGGAACAAGTGAATGAAGTAGGGGATTATAATCAAGGTTGATCTAATGACCCTTACTCCAATACCTACAACCCTGGTTGGAGAAACCATCCTAATTTGTCTTGGAGGAGTAACAATCATACCAGTGAGCAAAATGAGAATATGGGGTATAATCAGAGACAGTCAAACCAAAGTCAACCCCAAAAATCTTGTTTAGAAGAGATGTTTGAGAAATTCATGGATAAGCAGATGAGCAAAAATGATGAGATTGAAGAAACCTTTAAACAAATCAATTCCAAGTTGGATGGTGTTGTTGCCCATAGTAAGATGTTAGAGACACAAATTGCCCAGCAAGCTAGCACTTCATCTAGACCCCTAGGAAAATTACCTGACAAACCTGAACCCAACCCTAGGGAATATTGCAATGCTGTCATAACTAGAAGTGAAAAACAATTGGATGATCCTAGGGAGTCTCTTGATGATGATGAGGTAGAGCCTAGACTTGAACTTAGGAGTGAACCAGTTTGGGAATCACAACCTGCACACAAGCAATCCCAAACTAGTTTGTCACCCCACAAGGGTGATGAACCTGAAGGTGATTTGCCATGTAAGGTTAATGATTCTAAAACTAGTTCACCACCACCCTATAGGCCACCTATTCCTTTTCCCCAAAGGATTGTGCAAGCTAAGTTAGATAGGCAGTTTGGGAAATTTTTGGAGGTTTTGAAAAAGTTGTATATTAATATTCCTCTCACTGATGCTATTTCTCAAATGCCTACATATGCAAAATTTTTAAAAGAAAATTTATCTAACAAGAGAAAAATAGAAGATTATGACACTGTTGCTTTAACTGAAGAATGTAGTGCCATCATTCAAAACAAGCTGCCACCCAAATTGAAAGATCCAGGTAGTTTTTCTGTCCCCTGTTCTATTGGGAGTGTTACTTTCGACCGAGCCTTATGTGATCTCGGTGCTAGTGTTAGTCTAATACCTCTGTCTGTGTGCAGGAAACTGAATATTGGAGAGCTCAAACCAACCTCAATGTCTTTGCAACTTGCTGATTCATCAGTAAAGCATCCGGTTGGTATTTTAAAAAATGTTCCTGTTCAAATTGGTAAGTTTTTCATACCTGCTGATTTTATAGTTCTGGATATGGAGGAAAATTCAAAAAACCCTATTATACTTGGTAGACCTTTTTTGGCCACAGCTGGAGCTCTCATTTGATGTGAAAAAGGGAAAATTGACATTTGATATTTGTGGTGATTTAATTGAATTTGACTTAACTGATTCTTTAAAAAAGGCATCACACTCAGGGACATGTTGTAGCATAGAAACAGTTTATGAGGAGGTTATTTGTGACATGCATATTTTATTTTAAGAACCCTCTGAATTTGATATATTTTCTGGGTGTGCTAATCAAGAATTTCAGGAAAGGGCAGCAAAGAAGAATAGGAGACGAAGAAGGAAAGGAATATCAAAATTGACTGAAGAAGTAAAAAGGCTCATAAATAAATTTGGATACTATTTTAAGTTTGAGCCTTATGTTCTTAAGAGCCCTGAACGAGACGTAGAGAAATCAGGATGGCCACCAAAGACACAACCACGATCAAATCTGAGTGTTAAACGGTCAAGCTAATGACCATAAATTAGCGCTTCTTGGGAGGCAACCCAAACACTTTTACTCTAGCATAATTTTTTACTTTATCTTTGTTTTTGTTTTTTTTACTTAGCACTAATTTTTCTTTTCTTTTTGTAGGTGAAAATTAATTTTTGTCCAAAAAAAAAAAATCTCTGGTGGTTCGAACCCGAAGACACAAAGGATGATTGAGTCTGACACAGACTAATAGACCTTTGTGAGTATTTTCTTCCTACTCATTTGCATTTCATCCTTTATATTTTTCTGATAATCCATGTGTTCAAATGGAAGATGAATACTTCAAACTTCTTGTGCTCACATGCCACGGATCCTCGCCTTTTGATTTTATTGATAGATATTTCGATTGGGTTGTGTTGACATAATATGATGATGATGTGTAGAAATATTTTTCTGAAAATACTACAAACACCGTGCCAAAATTTTTAATGAACTATAATGCATATCAATTTCTGAAAATACTACAAACACCCGGCGCTTTCCTCCTTCGTCTCTCTCTCGGCTGCCAGTCCGCCTGCGTGCGAGAACTCCCGGAGTCACTTCCCGCCTGCGTGCGGTGGCCTCTTTGAAGCTCGCCGGACGAGCCCTTCTCCGCCTGCGAGCGGAGTCTCCTTCCTCCTCGGCCGGTGAGTGTTCTGGTCGACGCCAGCTACACCACCTCCGTCCGCGTTCATCGCCTCCTTCTTCGTGCGAACGGACGATCGCCGCCAGTTCTCGGACACGCTCGTGCATTGTTGTCCAGCCGTCGTCCCTGTTAGGAGGTACCGATGAGGTACAGCCAGTTCCCCTTTTCGCCGGCTGCCGGCGAGCGACGTCTTCTACCCGACGGAAGTGAAGCGGGTGGCCAACGCCACCCTTCCCGTGCAGCCTCCTCCTCAGCCGAGCCCGTATTCGGGCATACGCATCTTGTTTCAGCGCCGACCGTTGTCCGCAGACGACAGTAGCCGGCTGCTTTGGTTGATCCCCTTTGGGTGGATCTTCCTCCCCGGCCGTTCTCGTCGGCGCACGAGAGGGAGGTCACCTTCGGAGTGTCGTCCGGCCTCTTCGCCGGTGCGCGAGTGAGGAGCCGGTCGGTCCTTTCCGCCACCGGCATGCGACGCCGTGTGGAACATCGTCCTTGATCGCCGGGTGCCAGCCTGATCCGCGGACAACTAAGGTACTTCTGTTGTGGACTTCGTCCGACGCGGTCGGATACGAGTGCGTCCCCTTTGGGTCCGTGAGGGACCTGGTTCAACTTGACGACACCGGTCTTCGGTAAATCGTCTACGTTGACTTGAGTCATGTTGGAACAGCAGCGATCCTTATTGAGTCCTTCGTCGGGCCGGGGGTCGGTTCGAGGAACCTTCCCTGCCGGTCGTGCCCAATCCAGCGATTTCGACCGCTGCGATATCTGCGTTGACGTATTTGGACTCGAGTCAAGCGTTGACTCATGTGGAAATCCACAAAAAAATATTACCGTAAATAAGGGCGTGACAGCTATTACGTTCCACATAGGTTTTTAATCTTATAGTTTGTTCTCGGACGTGGATAGGAATGACAATGGAATGGGTACTCATCTTGCCATATAAAATCTGAACCCGATTTGATTAAGAAAATTTGCTATTCGAATCCAGATCAGGTATCCTATTATATAATCTGAACCCAAGTTGGGTATTTAAACGGGTACCCAATTAAATAAAATATAAAATATTTATTATTTATATTTTATAAAATATAATTTTGAAAATTAAAATAATAACAAATATATTCATATAATTATTTATTTACTATTATTTATATTTTTACTAATAATAAATATTTATACAATAGTTATTTTATTATTATTTATATTTTAATATTAAAAGATATATATATTTATATTTATTATTGAAATTGGGTATCAGATACCAAGTACTAGCATTTCTAAACCCAAACCTGATAGGGATCCGTAAGTGCATGAATTTATCGAAGTAATAAAAGTTATCGATCCCACGAGGACTACGAAGCTAAGTACTCACTTCTTGACTTATTCGAATCTAAGCAGACTAATTCAATGGTCTATTTAAACTTCTACGTACGAATAAACTCGGAAACATCTTTTAAGAGACTCGATTTCTAAAGAATCGGGATTTCATGGGTTCGCCACATTGACAGTCATGAGTTGTTAAAAAGAATAACTAAATCATAGAAATTATCTATCATGAAAGGAACTCTTCCCATGATACATACTACCTCCTCTCGGAGCGTAGTACGGTATTTAATTAGATTAACTCCCTACTCTCGTGACAGTTAACCTAAGTAAACCCCTTATGTTCTATGAAGAGTTGGTTAAACCCTTCACACGAATCCAAACTACTCTCGTGATTGGATTCGTAGGTCTAATTGAAATAGGTCGGACGTTGCGATTCACCTCTCGGTCCTTCTCACAACGCCTAAAACGTAAACTTACTTGGCCAGGGTAAATTACAAAATAAGTGCGATTTCAACTAAATCATGAAGATAAGTTCTAATGAAAGTAGTAAAAGCATGGATTAAGTCATAAAAGTCAATGGGCTACGCCCAATCATCCCGACAAAAGTATCTACTTACTCATGATATTAAAGAAATACATGATGTCTTTGATGAACAAGTAAGAACTCATGAAAAATTGCAAGAAATCGCTAAAAAGACTATATAACCGCCTTCTCCTTAATCTGAGGATGAGAATTAGTCGATCGATCGTCACTTTCAGAGAGAATCTCGCCAGAATATGCTTAGAAATCGTGTTGTCGCCTCTATCGCCGCCGCCGCTTGTCTTCATCCGAAAAAGCCCTTAAGCCCCGATCAAAATCTCATCTTTTATAGTTGAACCGGTTTAGAACTCATCAAGGAACGGTTCCATGAAGTTTGGCTCAAATCCGGTTTGAATCGGGTGAGAAATGAGCGAGAAACTCGTCGAGCGGGAGTTTTTACGGCCCGTGACGTAATTACGGCCGAAGCCGTAATTGTTTCTGTGTACAATGCCTTCGGTCACAGAAAGTTTCACGGTCTGTGATGAAATTACGGCTCCACCCGTGAAAGTTTCTGTTCGTTCCGACACTTAGCCGATTTTCACCTCCCGCTCGTCGTCACTTTCACGACCGCTTCCATGATTACGGCCAAGGCCGTAATTATCTCGTCTTTCACCGTTTTCGCCCCAAATTTGACGTGTAGGCTCGTAAATTTCTCGGGAATCGTACTTTAGCTTCAAAACTCTCGAAATCCTTTGTTTTTATGCCATTTTACCTACATTTTCATTAAAACCGAGAAAAGTGAAGATTCCGTGCAAAGTAAGATAAAAACACTAAAAGTAACACAAAATCATGCAAATAAGCCCAAAATATGCTCTAAAATATAGGCAAAAACACGATGTAAATGCAACGCATCAGAACCCAACCCGAACTTGACTAAAACCTGACTCATCAAACTCGAATGCATCCTATTTAGGTAAACGAGTACTCAGAACTCGGTGTAAATTAATCGAGTTGGGTACCTGAATCCGATGAGTCAATTTGCTAACCCTAGGTGTAGATATCACGTACAACTTAGGCCCTTGGTAACGTAAGATTAGGGACGGTAAAAAACTTAATAATAATAATATGCTAATTTTTAATTATAATTAATAAATCCATTTTAAATTTTAAAATATGCTTTAAATAAATAAATAAACAAATATATATATATATATATATATATATATATATATATATTATTAAGTTACACTAATTAATATTAATCGCAGAATATTAAATAATTTGTAACGGATACGAATTTTTTTATTTTTAAAAAAATAAATAGGTAAAAACATGTGATCGCAATTGTATATATATATATATTATTAAGTTACACTAATTAATATTAATCGCAGAATATTAAATAATTTGTAACGGATACGAATTTTTTTATTTTTTAAAAAATAAATAGGTAAAAACATGTGATCGCAATTGTATTTAGAGAATTTTATTAGGAGTAATTTAGTTTTATTTAAATATATTTTAATCTAAATATTCCTTTAAATTTAGCTGCAGTTATCTTTCCAAATCATCGATGCCATTGTTCGCAATCCCTAGCTGCGTGTAGGCCGTGGGACTCCGTATTGGAAAACTAAGCTCGCGGCAAAAAAGCCCCCAAATCGCTCTCCGAGATTGAGGCTGATGGAAGACGATGCGTTTGTCCGGCAATACGATCAGGCGGAGCTAGAGATTGCCGCCGAATTCTTGACCAACTGGCTCTCCTTCCTCACCCGAGACCTCTGCGACGGCTGCTCCGCCACCCTTCGCAGCCGAATTGATTCCCTCCGTTCAGGTATCCCCTCGGCTCCCCTCCCAGTTCCCTGCGCCCTTGTGGGTTTTATTTTATCTCGATTTTATCTAGGGTGCCTGCCTGGCGAGGCAAAATCTTTATCCACCACGGAAGATCCGGAAGTGTCGATCTCCGGCGGTCCGGACTTCTTGTTGACAGGCATCCAACCAACTGGTTGGGACGTGGATCTTACGCCGCCGCCATCGGAGTCACATAGGGTTCGGTTGTCTTGGGCCGACATGGCGCAGGAGGATGAGCTGGAGGAGGCGGCGGGGGAGGAGAAGGGGGAGACAGAGAGAGGTTCAGCAGGTGACAATTTGAAGGGAAAAGGAGACACCACGAAGAAGGAGACTGGATTGTCGAGGGAGCTGAGAGAGGAAATTCGCTTCAAGAGTGTCGGCAGGAAGAAGGATTTTATTTGCCTGGAAAGGGTCAAGGGCAAGATCGTTAATATCCTCGATGGTCTCGAGCTGCATACGGGAGTTTTTAGTGCTGCAGAGCAGAAAAGGATTGTAGATTCCGTGTATGAGCTCCAAGAGAAAGGGAAGAATCATCAGTTTGGAGGTGAGTTTAGCATTAATTCAATCTTTTACTTGTACGTTATTTTTTTACCTTCAATTAAATAATTGTGCCTAATATAGATGTTGGTTGACTTAGCACATTATTTCATCTTCTAATTATTTTGTGTAGGCCTGGCAAAAAATTATACGACCCGCCAACACGACACGACACGACACGAGTTTTCGCGGGTTTGGGTTTAACATAATCGTGTTTCGTGTCATTATCGTGTCGACCCGTTTATGACACGCTAAAATTCGTGTCGTGTCGTGTCGCGGGTTGACCCGTCTAACCCATATATAATATATATTATATAAAATTAATAATTTATAGATAATTTTAATATAATGAGTTACACAAGTTATTCGTAATGTGTCGTGTCAACTGTGTCGTGTTGTGTCATCTAATAACTTTATATTATAAATTGTGTCGTGTTGTGTCATCTAATAACTTTATATTATAAATCGTGTCAATCGTGTCGTGTCGTGTCATATTATGTGACACGACCTATTTATTAAACGTGTTAATCGTGTCGTGTCGTGTCACCTGTGAAATAAGCGGGTCGTGTCTGTGTTTCGTATATTGACACGTATACATAAACGGGTCGTGTTCGTGTCAAGCACAATCATGTCACGTGTCAAGTATGACACGACACGTTATGACACGTGAAACACGAATTGCCACCCCTAATTTTGTGCCAATTACTCTCTAATTATCACTTTGTTCCTCAAAATATTGAAGTAACAATAATTTGTATGAACAAGTTAGTATTGGTCAACTCTTCATAAAAGTTCAAATTTGAAGAATAAAAATTTGAGTTTGAGGACAACCAAAAATTGAATTTGGAGTAATTAAAGAGAGATTTCTAGAGTATGAGAGTATTTGATATTTGAAGGGTTTTAGCAAGTTCTTAGTTTTATATCAATGAATTAGGTAAAACCGTGTTATTGTATTTAGTGATAAGCTGAACATGGCCATAGCTTTTATTTAGGTAAGTATAACTAATTTTAAAACTGAGCCTAGCCCAAAAAAAAGCTGAGTTGTTGCATGAACTAGATTTTTGTCATTGTCTATTATTATTACAGTATTACCAAAAGTACAATTTGATACATCCACACATGGTATTTAGTGATCGAACAATAAAACAGACCAACTTGTACACTTATCTGAATTCCACTACCATCTGGGCCATATTGCTTAATTTATTTGCTTGGCCAGGATAGTTTTTAAATCATGTTTAAGCATGCATATATACAAAAATTGGCCTCAAGATCCTTTAAACTAGAAAGAACCTAATACTATGAGAGGGACCCAAAAAAAAACAGTAACAGGTTTATCACTATGTCCTATCAACTAGTTGACTCTCCTTCCTGCCATTAGCTTTTGCTGGATTTCCCTGGACACGTTGCATCCAATGGTTTTGGAAACGGTGTCTGTTCTTTACTTGATGCCAAAATGGGCTAGAAGTGCAATTCCTTTCTCAAATCCTTATTTCTAGCTGATCAAAATCCTCTTGACTTTGATATGAATTTGGATTGATCAGATTAGATGAATCAAGTTAAATTAATCAATCTCTATATTCTAGAGTCCTTGTAAGAGTTGGGCTAGTTTATTAGTTGATGATACTTGACTAAAGCTTATCAACTCTGTAATTGGTTGTATTAGGCATTGTCAGACGATCTCACATATGGTGATGAGCCAATGCGACATCTCATATGTCCAATAGTTAGCCCAAGCCTAGACAACATCATTTACAGGGTTGGTTTAGTCCACTAGATCCAAAAATTATTGATATTGTTGCAAGGAGTATGATCATTCAATGGATTAGGATTAATGCGTCATAGAGGAAAATAATCTCCTCCAACTTCTATATGTCTGTCGCATTATATGACAATTTCAACTATTTTCATGCGAGTAATAACTTCAAGTGGAAACATGGTGAAAGTTAATTTAATCAAATTAATTTGGTTTGACAAAAAGGTTAAATTGGAACGCTTTAGGACCCAAAAATTGCCCAAAGCATGTGGTAATTGCGGTGGTCTTTGCCTTGTCACAAACTGAAGGGAAAATTTACTAATGTTTTAGTATAAGAGAAAATTTGCATGGAATTAACAGCAAATTAAAACTAAAGATATTAGAATTATTTAACCATTTGATACATCACCTCTTATAATCACAACATTTCCATATTGAGATTTGCTGATTGGCATGTAGATGACCGAGATGGTACTTAGAAAAACAGGACTGACCTACAAAAGAGCCCTCAACTTGACTGTACATTATCCTATATCTTCTGGTGAGTCTGCCATTTAGTTGCTTGTTAGGCTTGAGTTACCTTCAATTTCAAGTCCAATATGCACAACATACTTGATAACCATAGTTAATTCCCATTGCTTGATTCATTAAGGGTATAAAATTAGTTTAGCGTACAAGAGAGGGAAGCATATTTAGCATTATAGAGGAAACAATAATTCACCATTACTGTCCATCAAATAATGCTATCAACAACTTGATCATACTTTTCTCTCCACCATTTTGATTACTAATTCCCGTTTGTTGTTTGATATACACGATACATGAGAATACTATGTGGCACTAGTTTAACTATCGACAAAGAATTTTTCTGCTGAATCTACAAGTATAAGCATAGAATATTAACTATAGGCGTAGACGTACTATGTGAAATTTTAACTATAGGCAGAATATTTTTCTGCTGATCAACAAGTATAGGCATATACTTGTAGCAAGCATTGGCACTCAAATGAGTTCAAAAACAATTGCTTGAACTTCATAATCATACAAAGTAGATATGTCTCTGGTTTTAATATATTGTATCACTTTCATATCTCTTCATGTGGATTTCCTCATTAAATGAAGGTCTTTGTGGCAAAATCTAATATCATGCCTTTGTTATTCTCTCCAAGAATAAATTAAGAAAATAATTGCGAATAGGCAATCTTTTTCTCTTGAAACTTGATTTTTTGGTCCACATTAATTTGGAATCACGTTACAGTAATCTCGATAAAATATTGATCGAGGTTCATCTGTTTCTAAACAATTTTTTTGGTGATTTTAGGTTGATATTTTAACATGTTTTGGATTTGGTAAAACAAGACTATTTTGTAGGTTGGATACATATAAAATCGGCGCGAGGTAGTTATCTCATTAAGTATCATGGGTGACTGTAGTTTAGCTTGGGATTTGATTGAGATTTTGTAGTCCATGGGTGATTTCATGTTACTGATCCAAACCACCTCTAATTTACCATTTAATTGTCGTAGATGCTAGTATTTTTGGAAAAGCTTGTGATTACTCTTCTCATGTCTTTGTTGTCTGGTGCCTTTCTGTTCTCCTGTGTATCTCCTTTTCCTTTTTCTGTCTGCTACACTTTGTTTCTGGCTACATTATGTTAACGTTTTCCTTCATCAAACAAAGATATTCAATCTTTGTGCTGGAAACTACTGGCGAGCATTTCTTCTAACAAATAAATTAAAAAACAAAACGCTGTTCTCTGGGTCTTTTCAATTCTTTTGCGGCTCAAGTGATTTATATTAGATTTATAGGTGTCTGGTTGCTTTTTGTTGGCTTTGAAATTTTTTGAAGTGCTATATACTGTAATCTACTATGCTGATTCTGCCTGATCTTGGATTATCCTTTGCTTTCTTAGAAGCCTTATACGTGCTTTAGGGTCATTCTATTGAGTTTTGATTTGTACTTTCTAGTATCATTATACTCGGAATTTCTGATAGTGTATGTGTATTGGCAGAGTATACATATTCAGAACCACCAAAATGGATGCGTGGCAAAGGGCGAGTAACCATCCAATTTGGATGCTGTTATAATTATGCTGTGGTACTAAGCTTTTTTACTTTTACACTTCCAATTCACTGAAGATGAATTTGGAGCTAAGACATGTTTGGTTGTAGGATAAGCATGGAAATCCTCCTGGCATCTTGAAGAGCGTTGTTGCTGATCCAATTCCTCCTTTTTTTAAGGTGATAATAAGAAGGCTGATTCGCTGGCATGTACTTCCAACGACATGTATCCCTGACAGTTGTATTGTCAACATCTATGAACCGGGCGATTGCATCCCACCTCATATTGACAGCCATGATTTTGTTCGCCCATTCTGTACGGTATCATTTCTTAGTGAGTGCAGTATAGTCTTTGGATCAAGTTTACAGATTGCTGGGCCAGGCGAGTTTATCGGTTCAACTGCTATCCCTTTGCCTGTTGGGTAAGGACGATTAACTGTCACCCACCTTGTGATGCATGCATATTTGAGATCGTGCTTCGCTTAAAGAATGAATATAGCTTAGATGTTTTTTATTGAACATGAGATAATCAGAATGATGTTGAAATTTATTTTGACCTTTAATATATGATCCTATTTCCACCTGTAATGTCCAAGCATACTTCTATACTTGATTCAAATGACAATAGATTTTCTTTCGCTACAAAGCAATCTATATCTGGGTAGATATAATATATTTTAACGTTATTCAATTTCTTTCGATGTAGTATTTGCTTATTTAATTCTTGTGATTTTATATCCCTTTACTTGAACTGCATTGTTTATGCTTAATTTTGAAGAATCAGTTAATTATGTTCCTGGCTGATCTTTCTGGTTCTTTTTAGGTCTGTACTGGTTATTAATGGTAATGGGGCTGATGTAGCAAAGCATTGCGTTCCAGCTGTCCCATCCAAAAGGTGTGTTGGTTGTAACTTACGTAACTATTCCTTATTTCATGCCCATGGTTCTGATAGCTTTTCCCCCTGAAATCACAGAATTTCCATTACATTCAGAAAGATGGATGAGTCTAAGAGGCCTGTTGGATTTGTACCTGAACCAGATTTACAGAATATCCAACCTCTCAATTTTGCTTCTGAAGAAGCCAAGGGATATTCACGCCATGACAAGAACCAGTTGCCTGCAGTAGAGAGTAAAAGCTTCAAGAAAGGGAGGAACAGAGGAAGATCAAGTCCAATGAATCCTGGAGCATATTTCCAGGATGATCATCATCGCTCCAATGACTCAGGTACTAATGCGAGGTTATTCAATCGTGGAAATCTGGATAGCCAGTCCTCAGGAAATAGTGGTAGTAGTCATTTTGAGACTGGGAGCAGCTCGGTTCTTACTACTGAGTCAAAACACAGACCAGATTTCCAGTCAAATGAATCATTTGATGATTGTGCTAATGAACTTACAAAATCAACATCACACAGGCAGCAAGAAAAGGAAGTTGTTAGTAACGTGGAAAGCAGTAGGGAACATGTTGGAAGGTCAGTAAGGTTGGAACAGAACCGGGTTATTATTAGTCGTAGCATTGAAGGAGAAGACGAATCTGGGGGAAAAATGACTCGAAGACCAGAACCAACTCATGTTTCTCGGCTTCATGTACGATCCTCAAATAACCACCGGCAAAGGATTTGGCTGAACGGAACCGATGGCTCGTAAAGGAGGCTGCTGGTTTCTGGTTTACTTGGAATTGGCTGGGTTTTCTATTCTTTATCCAGAAGTTTGACATGGCATTAGCTTTTTTTTTTTCTATTCATTATTGTTATCCATGGTTTGTGGTAAGAGGGATAATATTTAATGCGTAGGAAGAAATTTGTGTATAACGGATTTTAGTTGGTTGCTGAATCTTGTGTACTATATTTTGTTCCTCCGTGTTGCTATTTGGATTCAATTGGAAAGTGTCTTAGTTGTAGATAAAAAAGTTTAAGTGTTGAGATTATGTTCTAGGTATATTTTAATGCATTAATGTTGACCTCTTTTTGAACTAGTATAAAAGTTGCTGAAGAATATGGACAATGAATTATCAAAGTCTCTTCTACTTGGAAACCTTTGACCTGTTATGTTATGTCTTCGCTCTTTGGGATACTCTTATTGTCACGCCCCGGTCGGAACGGTCCAAAAACAACGCTTATCCGTTGTCTCAGAGCCGTCCGGCGGAACACCGGAACGTAACTGCGCTAGGGTTTCCGGACCGAAGTTCGTCCCCAATTCGAAACCCTAGTTCCCGCTCAATTTTTCTTCCCAAATTACAAGTCTCTCAAAAGAAACCATAACCCTAATTTGAGAATCTGAAAAACCCTAATCAAAATACCTTACTCTGGATTTTGACCGAAGTCAAAATCTTCTCTTGCTGACGTCGGCGTGACGTCAGCCCTCCGATCGTAATCACGCCGCGCCGAATTTCGCGTTTCGCCGCTCCGATTTTGCTCCGCTGACGTAAGGTTGCGTCAGCCGCCACGAAATCGAATTTCGAATTCGATTTCGATCTGATTCCGTTGACTTGACTTCGCCTCGTTTCGAACGCCCGAGCGTTCGAAACGCTCGTCTTCTTCATCTGCTCGACGCCGCCTGCTCGCCGTCCGACAGCCGTCTACCGTCGGAGCTCGTTGCCGATATCGCTTGACTCTCCTCGTTTCGAACGCTCGACGCGTTCGAAGCCGTCGTCTTCACGCGTCGAACGCGCGTCTGCGTTCGACGCTGCCATCGCCGGAGAAGGAAGGCCGCCGCCTTCCGTCGTCGTAGAACAGGGGAAGGAGAAGGAAGGTAAAGCTTCGTTTATTCCTTGAAGAATACTTACAAGCCTCCTCTCTCAACGCCGACGACCACCGTCGCCGGTGCCCCTCTCCCTCCCTCGCCGACCATCGTCGGCTACAATCTCTCGTTCATCTTTCTCTCGCCTCGACGTTCGTCGTCGCCGGCTCCCTCGATCTCACCGCTGGTAATGGGCTCTCGCCCTGGAGGGGCGTCCTCCCCGACCCGCCGGGAGAGCCGCTGTGCGTCGCGCGCTCGTCCTCTTTGTGGTGTCGCCTCCGCGCACCCCGATCGCTGCCGCCTCAACGCTTCCTTTATAGAGGAAGCTGCCTCTGTCCGCGTCCTCCGCGTCCGTCTTTGCTGCGTCGTCCGAAGCTCGCGGCCGCTTGCTTCGGTGCGACTGCCTCCAAGCCGCGTCCGAACTCTCTCTCGTGTTCGCAGCTTTCGCACCGCCCGTCCGCGTCGCACGCGAAGACGCCGCTCGAGCTCCGCAGGATCCGGACGCTGCCATGCCTGATTCATCCTCGACGTCCGCTTCTTCCTCGGCGCTTTGCTCTGCATCCAGGTCTTCCTCCAAAGACCTCGCTGAGGAGACGAAGCTACTGCTTTGCCCGAATCTCCTGGATGAATCCGCGTTTGCTTCGTCCCCCTGCGCCGTACGCGTCTTCCGATTTGGGTCAACACCCAAATCTTGACTTCGCAATTTGGACTTTGGGCTGGGTCTGAACGTGGGCTTGGGTTGGGCCGAACCGGCCTGACCCAGGCCTGACACTTATAGCATCATCCTTCACAATAGTGTCATTATGCTCGTATAGCATCGGCATGCTTTTTTTTAACGTGAGCAAGGAATTAACGGTGAAAATTGATCTCAAAACCTTATTATCATCCTTAATTTCACAATTATGTCTATGCCATTACGCTTGCCTATATTGCCGTACTTTTTTAACACCATTGTCCCAAACCAATATTGTCCCACCAATACTATTGCAGGTGAATTAACTGATGTACATTATTAAATAAAACAATTAGGAAGGGAACTAAATAATTGGTGTTACAATCCATCCACACTGCGTGCATATGAATACAGTAAACACACATTCAAAGCAACTATAGATCATAAACACATGCCTAGAAAGATAAAATGAACCAAACATATAAACAGATAGATAAGATAAAATGATAAATAATATATTGAAATCTTTTTACTTGAGTCGGAGTTATTCGATCTGATGCTGTGATTTAGATTGTTCGATCAAAACAAGGTTATCTTTTTTACTTCAGATTGGAGGCTTCGAGTTGTTTAGTGTTCGATCGAATGACTCGAACTCAAGGATTTGACCCTCAAGAGGGCCCTTTATGATTTAGGGAAGTTGGAGTTGCTGCTGCAGCTCCCAGAGGTTCTCTGCGGAATGCCTCACCGTCTCCTCCGTAAGCTTGACGTGGACGACGCCGAGCACACCGTCTCGCCCGATCCGCGCCGCAAGGCTGAGGAAGACCTCGTGTTCGTCGCGGATGCCGTAGAAGCCCCTAGCCGGCAGCGACACGGGGTGGATACGGTACTGATCGCGGAGGAGAGACCGGGCTAGGTTCGCCATCGAGTAGCCGATGGCCCATGAGGTGTAGCCCTTGAGGCGGATCACACCGTACGCGCACGCCACCAGAGTCTTTCTCATCTCCTCCAGCACCTCCGGCGCCCGCCAGGTGCTCACGTACTGGCTCAGTATCGCCGCCCCACCCACTCTCACGCTCGACCACAGCGCCACCAAGCTGTCCCCCATGCTCTCCGATCATCCATACTTTTTGGTTATTTAATATCTTTCATTTATTTCATTAATAAGCACTTGGGTTGTCACTAAGTCCAAATTCCCAAGTTATCGTGGCAAACAATCTTTATTAGGATGACAAATCATAAGAAAAGTCAACGCGCTTGATGCCATAAAGTCAAAACACTTGTTTATCTATAATAAATTTATTTAAAAAATTAAAATAATTAGTTGATGCTACGCTGATTAGTAAATTGGATTTGCTAAGTTGAGGAAATATAAATTATAAAACACCTACAATTTGATAAAAATTAATACAATAAATTGAGGTGTAATTGGTTTTAATTTATAATTAAGGGTTTGTTTTATCGGGGAGAAAGAAGAAAAAATATAAAGAAAATTTTTTTTCTCTTGATTTGTTGGAAGGGGTGATTTGGAGGAAGAGAAAAGGATACCATTTTTCTCTCCTTTTTTGTTCTCTCCAAAAGAGAGAGAAAACACTTCTCTATAAAAGGGGACCATTTTTCTTCCAACTTATTTTTCTTTTTTTTCTCTTTACTTTATTCTCTTTTTTTCTTGCCCCCCAATAAAACAGACCCTAAAAGATGGGAAGCAATACAAGTCGTCACCGCATATTCTTGATGCACCGGAAACACAAATTTATTAAGGAAATTAAATTTAACAAGCCTCTCAATCCAATCCCACACTTATTGTTTTCATTTTAATTGCTGAATTATATGGATTAATCAATTTCAACTTCTAATCAGGTTGTTGAAAATCCACTAACCTAATATGAATATTCGTTTAAAAAGTCAACCTCTTCCTTTTTAATAAACTCAGTATAATACATCTTATCTAAGACACTTAAAAAGTTAGAAAAAAATTTTAGAGAGCCCGCTACTTGATATCATTGGATAAAAAAAAAATCTGATCGGGAGAATTTGGCACACCTTAGCATCTTGCTAATTTGCACTGAGATACTAATTTTAATTCGAGAGTTGAAATGTGTTGTGCGGTTGATCCAACAATAGCCTATAGGGTTTACAATTTGCAAGAAGACTGACACTCCTTGAAATTTAACTTGGATGATCCGTTTAGAATATAGATGCCATATCTTTGAAAGCAAAAGAAACTAACCTATCTGGAATTGAAATTTTATAAAGGGATACTTCATAGTTCTTATTGAAGGCTTGAGTATAGTTGTTTAGTGCAGCGTAATTTAAGCTATCCAATCAAAATAGATTTATTTTTTATTTTAAAAATGTTCAACTTTTTTCGTTTCTTCTCTTATATTTTTTTTTCTGTCTTTTCCTCTTATTTTGAGTAGAAAGTCAGTCACCTTGAATTAGTTACAAGGACTTGAGCCTTTCTACTGAGACAACAATATCATTTGTTTGAAAATTTTTTAATTTATCATTTTTATAGAAGGCGGCCTATTTACCAATTTAAAGCTACATATGCCAAGCAGCCAAACAAACTTCAGTAAGATTCAGATTATCTACAGAATCCCTTTAAATTTCCAGTTTTTTTATGTTATAAATTCCGTTGAAAATTCTAGATAGCAAAATCATACATGAATAATCCTCTTGCAAATGCATCGAAACAATATTTCACATTGAAACATAGACATGTGTTGCCTGACCATTTCCATAGATGACAGCAAATGCTTTCAATTAAATAAAATAAGCAAGGAGAATAAATTCTAGGGCTCATGACTTTGTCCATATAAGATTGAAAACAAAGGAGAAAAAGAATGCAATCGGCTATACCATTGTATATGGCCCCGGCTGAATAATGAAATCTCGTCCGACTGTCTGAGCATTCTAACCAATATGACAACTTTCTTTCCTTCGTTCCTTCTTTCCCAATCTCTCCAATTCATCAAATTTACCAATTTCGGTCCATGCCTCATGCCTCTGACACCGCTACTTTATTCATAGCAGCAACAGAGCCATGAATGTGGAGCAAACCAATAATGTAATCCATATTCACAATTCAGAAGCTACCGTTGATGTGGATCCATTGCCTGCCGTAGCATCTGACGTTCTAGCCTCTATCTTGGCCTTCACCTCAGCTATGACGAGTCTTGTCAGAAGCAGACCAGCAATCAGTGCCGCAACCATCAGCATGGTAAACACAGCACCCCAGCTCTTCGAAGAAATGTACCCTGTCAAAAGTGGCCCAACTGCTGCGCCTACCGATCCCGTCCCATCTATGATTGCTGTGACAGTGGCCAGTGCTCGAGAATTGCCACTCAAGCTGCCGTGAGTACCGAGGTCAGCAGACACAGCTGTTGTTATAAGGGCATATGGACCGTTCACAAACAGTCCTGCAATGAGCATCAAGATGATGTTCCAGAAGAGGGAGATGCCCCCATATATCCGATACAACAATAGGGCTGGGATTGCACAATAAATGAAGCTAGCAGCTGTGGTCGCTCGGGCATCGAGTTGATCAGAGATGTGGCCGGCGAGGATACCACCGATCACTCCTCCGACATCAAACAGTGTGGAAAGAGTCCCTGCTGCTGAATTCGATAAATATTTGCCGTCGATGGCTACATGTGCGCAGAGGATAATATGGTGTAAGGGGGAGTAGTCAGAAGGCAATTAATGCATACTATGTAATAATGTTTATAATATTGCCAAACCAAAAAGAAGCTCAAATCATAAATTGTGTAGTAATTGCATACTTTTGCATTTGACACTTGTAACTAAAATATGAAAACATTAGATGCTCAAGCAAGACTATCGGTAGTTGGATATTTTCAACTAATGTAAGATGAATATGGTGTTAATCATAAAAATGATGAACTGTTCTCTTCATTTATCACATGTTTGATCAGGTTAAAAAGATTTAAAAGAAAGGGAAATCATTTTGTTCAGAATCATAGAGGAATGAATTTTAACAATTATATGAAAAGTTTTGGTCCTTACGAAAAATCCACTACTCTGCCTTCTTTGGAAAATAAACTGAGTTGTATAGTAGATTAAAACGAAGAGCTCTCGATCCAAACCTACATATATTTAGACACTCCTGAAACATCTATTGAATGGGTGCGCGACCAGGCATTGAAGCCCTGCTCATCACTGCATCCGCACTATAATATGCCAGCAGGTGTGCTTTCGCACATCCATCAGACCAATGCACAAAGTCTCTGCCTACGGCTAGGGGTGGCAATTCGTGTTTCGCGTGTCATAACGTGTCGTGTCATACTTGACACGTGACACGATTGTGCTTGACACGAACACGACCCGTTTATGTATACGTGTCAATATACGAAACACAGACACGACCCGCTTATTTCACAGGTGACACGACACGACACGATTAACACGTTTAATAAATAGGTCATGTCACATAACACGACATGACACGACACAATTGACACGATTTATAATATAAAGTTATTAGATGACACAACACGACACGATTGACACGACACGACATGAATAACCTGTTTAACTCACTATATTAAAATTATCTATAAATTATTAATTTTATATAATATATATTATATATGGGTTAGACGGGTCAACCCGCGACACGACACGACACGACACGAATTTTAGCGTGTCATAAACGGGTCGACACGATAATGACACGAAACACGATTATGTTAAACCCAAACCCGCGAAAACTCGTGTCGTGTCGTGTCGTGTTGGCGGGTCGTATAATTTTTTGCCAGGCCTACCTACGGCTAAGTATGCAGAGGCCTAACTAGATCCCCATTCGTGTTTCCAACGTTTGCAGTGGGTGCTGACTAAGGATGAAAATCTCATAGCATTGAACTAAATTCATTTCCCTTTATATCATACAACTGGGTTCTTATCTGGCCGTAACAATTTACCCAAATTAAGCCTCTTTCCTTGATAACGCAAAAGCAGAACTTCGAATACAAAGCCAACAAAAGTAATAACAAAATAGATGTACATCAAATTATTCCATAGTTCTTGCCTTTTTGAGTATAAAGAGGTAGAAGAGACAAAGCAACTACGAATGAAGTTCGCATAACACCTAGTCACGGGGAGTTTGAAATCAGAGTTTCTTATTACATAATTGTGTATTCTTGAATATGTAAAGTAGATAAATTTGGAAGAGATTGCAATTTTAAGCAGGGCTCTACATATTGCTTAGTATGTAAGATCCTTCTGTACTCGCCTGGTCCAGGTATGCAGCCTTAATGGCCTTGACAGGTGCACCGCAATCAACACACAGTAAAAGCCCCCTACCTAGTATGCGCAATCCGGCCCCGATAATGGGTATACAGGCCCTTACCTAAGATTTCTATGCTACAAATGGCTTGATATGCAAAAGACACGAATGAAGAGTAAAATGAACCGAGATTGTAAACAGGATGATAAAGATGAAAAAGAGGAGGAAAGGAATGTGAGGAACATATGAAAGTAAAATGATACGTTAAATTTTTGGATCCTAGAATGTTGGATGGGATAAGGAACTTTTAAAATGCATAGTCATTAAGGCGCTTTTTTTTAAAAAAAAATTGACAACGCAACATTTTAGACAAAATCACTATGGATAAGTATGTACCAATCAGCTATATTTGACATGTTTCTAAGGCTAAAAGCACTCTAGGAATGCATTCACAAACACATAAAAAGGGAAGTGATGGAAAAAAATAGAACAGGACAAAATTGTTGAAATTTCATCCTCGTTTCTGATATAAGAAACTAAATTACTATCTGCGATAAGATTATTTTTATCCACATAATAAATTTCATGTAAATTTATTTAACACAGAGCCCGTGCATGTTTGCAATTAAATAACTACTTTTTTGTTTGACAAAAAGGAACGTAGATCCTACTAGTTCTTTTAAACCAGTTTTTCCATGTTGAAGTTGTTATCAAGCATCCTACTTGTTTATGCCCATATGTAATGCTTCTGTACTCTCCTAAAGTACATTAACATGGTGAGCTTTGTTGCCCATTTTCTGAAAAAAATAAAAGGCATACCTGTATGACTGATGTAGAAAGGTAACCAGTAGAGAAAGGTATAAGCAACCAATTTGGAGAAGAAAAGACAGAAAGCAAAAGGTGCAACACCAGGTATTCTCCATGCCTCCAAAAATCCTACTGCTGACTCCTTCGTACCTTGTGCTACATCCCCTAAGAGAGGCTCAGTGCTGTCACTACTCTCCTTGTGAGACTTTGATAAATCATCTTTCTTTTCTGCTCCAACTGAGACAGGACTAACAGGCAAAAACAGAAAAATTACAAACCCAAGAAGGCCCATGAGAAGGCCAGGGACTGCAAATGACCACCCCCACCCGTACTTAAGCAGAAGAGAAGCAATCAGTGATCCAGAAATGTTCCCAACTGAAGTGTGCGCATTCCAAATTCCCATGATCAACCCCCTCTTTCTCTTTCCATACCAGTTGCCAACAACGGCGACCACAGACGGCCAGCCAGTTGACTGAAACAGACCTGCAAGCATTTGAACCACCAGATAGTAATAGAAGGTGTGAATGTTTAGCCAGTAACCAACACCAAAGAGAGAAGTGAAGACGGCTGTCCCCACCATTCCAATTGTCAAAAGAATCCTAAGGTCCATCCGGTCACCAAGATGCCCGGCAAAGAACATGCCGAAGGAGTACATGGAGAGGAAGGCAAGATCAATCACTCCAAGCATTGAATTTCCCTCTGGACCATTGAATGGAGCCCAACCACTTGGTGTTCCCTGTTTTTCAAGTGCAGAACTGACTGCACCAAGAAAGTTTGGCAATGGCCATGGAGGGAAACCCAATTCAGAGGTCTTCGGGTCAAGCACACTTTTGACTATACTTGTAGTTTTTCTGGTAGCATGATAGCTGGTGTAGGCAAAAAATGTTAAGATCAATACCATTCTCTTGTAGGTTTTGCGTGTGATACATTTGCCTCTTGCATTTTCTATGATGTGGATACCAATGGGCTTGCTTCTTTGACCTTCACCAAAATGAGCCATGAGGCTGTGTGATTGTTGCCAGAGAAAACTAAATTCCACCGCTGCATGTTAAACACCTCATTCTTAATTCTCCTACAAGAAACTACAATATTGTAGAAAAAAATTGAATGTATAATATGTTGTCAGTAAGTTAAATGCATTACAAGATTTAAACTAAATGGATCACATATGATTCTTTTGTTTTATTTCCTCGCTCCATTTGTTTTCTCCTCAGGGAAAGAGATCTTAGTGGTGGAATAAAGGCTTCGTCGGATCCAAGCCATAATTAATCGGCGAAGACGAAAAGTTATTGCGAGTCCTCTGTCTGTTTAAGTATACTGTCTCTTAATTCAATGTTATGACTAACTGATTTTCAACTCTTTTATTAAGGTTATAAACCCGACTTAGCGCAAAAAAAATCAAATATGCCAAGCCAAGTTTGAGTCTTTTTGGACATCATGGATTTCCCTATTTTGGTTTTGGCTTTTTAGGTTTTTAATTTTTTTTTCTGCAATTTGTTTTTACTAGGTTTTGGTTTTTGCGGGAACCAATTTTTTTGTAAAGACCGTGACAAATTTTGGACCAAATTCATCCTTTGCCATCAATTGCCACTTGACTTTTAGAATTTTTTTTTAATATAATTTAGTATTTGCTTTGGGTATATGAGTTGGTTTCAGTTTTTTCCCATATTTTGGCTTCATAAAATAAACTTGGGATTTGATTTATATGTTTATTCTTGTTTGAAGTGGTTGAGAACGAGCCAACGCTAGCTTTCAAATAAATCTACAAAAAGGCATTGTAGAAAATGTATATTAAATCTACTGCAAAGAAACAAACGGAATATCTCATTCTCTGGTTGCAACCCAATAGCCGACAGCATCGACAGAAAAAATTGAAACAAAAGAAGGGTATGCATTAAGAAGGATTTTGTAAACTTCGAGGAACTCACATTTATCGAATCAATGTTTAGTAAACTAGATTAGAGAATCTACAACATAAATTAATAATTCTTGACTCCTAAAAGTTTAATAGCCGAAAAATTAACAATAATACAACCAAATGAGTCGATAGCCGATCCTAAGATCACCACAGCCAACATTAGCAGATATGAGTTACATTTGAAAACAAATCAAACAAAAAGAATCTGTTCTAAACTTAGAACACTCTAAACAGGCATAATCGGATTGAGTGTCGCCAACCCTAAGAAAAGTCGCGGATTAATTTACTCAAGTAATTAATTGCTAGATGTGGGAGTAAAATCTACAGAAAACATGCTGTTAGATCACTGATTAACATATCATATCACTACAAACACAGAAAGCAAAGAGAAGCAGCGTCCATGCAGCAAAGAGATTGCAAACGGCCGATGAGGTAGAGAGGGTAACGAAGAACTTGATAATGGAGGACGTTTCGCAAACACGAGAAGACAAATTCGATTACCTGATAGACAGATAAAATCTACGCGATTGTCGGATGATTCGTGTAGCTAGGGTTCATGCTTTTCCGATCGGCATCGCCGCCGAAGTGCTCCTCTTCGACATTATCTCCCTTAATTCTTCTGTATCTTGTAGAGCACGAGTCGCCCTCTGGGCTTGACGAACGACGTCGTAGAAAGAAGAAATCGGTGGAAAAATATGGTTAATTCACTGTAGAAATAGGAAATAACAAGAATGCCCTTGCATCGTTCTTAATGTCACGGAACTGCTCTTAGTTTCCATGTATGTGAATTGATTGTATTTATTTGCTACAAATTAAAGATAATAAAAATTCTTTAGTTGATAAAAAAAATTAAAAATTAAAATATATATTAAAAATATTTACAGACAGTATATTCTGATTTAGTTTATTAATATTTTAATTGAAGACATGCGCACGTGCTAGGACTCATGGCTGCAACGTGGAAGGTCAATGGAGTAATTATCGCCAGAAACGGTGGCAAAGAGAACGAACACGTGGGACGTGCGTAGCGAATATTTTAACTTAAGTTTGCGTATTAAAGAAGAGCTGTAACAGTAGTAGTGTGCATAGCGGCGGCATATTCCTCGCAGGCCGGGGAATAATTCCTCGTGTCGCCATTCGCGACGCGCATCGCATCACGTGCCATCGAGCCCACCGCAACAGTAGTAGTCTGTGACGGGATTGGTGG
The DNA here is from genome assembly GCA_027563935.2 of Costus lasius. Classification (NCBI taxonomy): domain Eukaryota; kingdom Viridiplantae; phylum Streptophyta; class Magnoliopsida; order Zingiberales; family Costaceae; genus Costus; species Costus lasius. Next base: position 339,403 of record CM050454.1, read on the forward strand.
GCCAGGCCAATTTACTACCCATCGGCTTGTCGCATATTCCCGATTTCCAACCCAAAGATCCGATTTCAGGAAGCGGAAATTTTCAACCGTCATCACCGCCGTCGCTAGCAGTTCTGTCAGTTGCGATTACCGACCGTATATGATCCGATATAATCAGCGGCGACCGAAATTATACGACTATACGAGTCTTGCTTGAACTAAAGCCACAGTCAATACTTATTCAGCGACCGCCGCATGATCGGAGATGAAGATCAAATACTAACGATAAGCTCACGCGCCGACGCCTTGGCGGCGGTGCACTGGAGGATCCCCCTTTGATGCTTCCACCACCGGCAGTTGCTCGTAAACCTCGGTTTGTAAGTTCATGAAATCAATATAAAGTTTGTAAAATCAACATCATGAAAAATATAAGAATAACGATTATGATATCATCATTTATAATTTTTGGATTTTCAAATAAATAATTTTCACGATAAGACAATAACATAAATGTGCACCTGATGTGGAAGACGACATGAACGCTGAAGAATTGTCGAATCTCTTTAATTGGTTTCTCTCACTTGATCTCTCCTTCAGCACAAGTCTCGATAGAAAAGATATAATCTCGTGCATATTTATAGAGATAGAGAGATGACCAATTAATACATCTGTTACATTGAATACGTAACGTCTATCACGTTACATAAATGATATTGATGGCATTAATTTCACTATTAATGTTAGAATTTAATATGAACCATAAATGCAGATAATTAATTACGTTAAAGATAGAGTCATCATTAAGGTCATAAATATGATATTAGTATGACCATTAATGAGAAACATGAATCTTAACGTTAAAGACATACAACCATTATTAAGGTCATAAATACGACATTAGTATGACCATTAATGAGGGCCATAAATCTTACATTCTCCCACTTGGCCCGATATTCCAACACATAATTTAATAGTGAAAACATTAAGTGCGCATACATCCAATCAATATCATTAACATAATATACCTCAACTTAATAAATTCACATAATGCAAGTTATGGCGGTTGTACACTGTAGCATCGTATACTTCCTTCCATATACCACAACATTAGTAATTTAATAAGATAGACATCATAAGAGATATATAAAAAAAACATAATGGTCTACATTAGTGTCTCATAGACATTTCATCTTTCTTGTTCGATATCATTAGGTGTACACAAACATAATGAACAAGAAAAATTAACAATAAGGTCAGAAACATTTATTAAGCTCAAGAGTGTTATTACATAATCACTATCAATCATCATTATTACAACCAAGACCCATTCTTTGAACATGTTCTTTAAATGTCTTTGGTTGTAATCCTTTAGTTAAAGGATCTGCAATCATAAGATCCATCTTAATGTGTTCAATGCACACTCTTTGTTTCTGAACTTCTTCTTTCACAGCAAAATATTTCAACTCCATATGTTTTGCACCTCTAGAGTATTTATCATTCTTGGAGAAGAAAACTGCTGCAGAATTATCACAATAAATTTTCAGCGGCTTAGAAATAGTATCAACAACCTCTAGCCCTGAAATAAAGTTTCGCAGCCATAATGCATGAATTGTAGCCTCAAAACAAGCTACAAACTCTGCCTCCATAGTGGATGAAGCAATAACAGATTGTTTGGCACTTTTCCATGAAATTGCTCCTTCTGCTAGTAGGAACAAATAGCCAAACGTTGACTTTCTACTGTCAATGCATCCAGCAAAATCTGAATCCGAATATCTAATCACTTCTAATGGATTAGATCTCCTATAAATGAGCATATAGTCTTTTGTCCCTTGAAGATACCTCATCACTTTCTTTGCAGCTTTCCAATGCTCAATACCAGGATTACTTTGATATCTTCCAAGCATTCCAACTGCAAAGCTAATGTCGGGTCTTGTGCATGTTTGCAAATACATTAAACTGCCAACTATTGAAGAATATGGAATAGATTCTATTTCCTTTCGTTCTACATCATTATTTGGACATTGCATAAGACTAAATTTGTCTCCCTTTTGGATTGGAACAATACCTGGAGAACATTTATCCATATGAAATCTCTTAAGAATTTTCTTGATATAGTCTTTCTGATACAATCTTACTAATCCTTGTGATCTATTCTGGAATATTGAAATTCCTATCACAAAGGATGCTTCACCCATATCTTTCATTTCAAAATTTTTAGAGAGAAAACCTTTAGTCTCATACAATAATCCTAAATCATTAGCAGCAATCAAAATATCATCAACATATAGAACTAAAAATATAAACTTACTCCCACTGATCTTTCGATATATACACCGATCAACAGTGTTTTCTTGAAAATCGAAAGATGTTATGGTATCATTAAACTTAATATACCATTGGTGGGAAGCCTGTTTTAGTCCATATATTGATTTCTTAAGTTTACATACCATGTGACCCTTTCCTTCTATGGTAAAACCTTCAGGTTGATCCATGTAAACTTCTTCTTCAAGATATCCATTTAGAAAGGCTATTTTCACATCCATTTGGTGTAACTCTAAATCAAATTTAGCTACAAGTGCCATAATAATTCTTAATGAGTCTTTCTTTGAGACAGGAAAAAATGTCTCCACATAATCTATGCCATTCTTTTGAGTATAACATTTGGCAACAAGTCTGGCTTTATATCGTTCTATATTGCCATTCGAGTCATGTTTGATCTTAAAGACCCATTTACATCCAACTCGTTTACAACCTTCTGGTAAATCAACGAGATCCCAAACATTATTTTATGCCATTGAATTTAACTCATCTTTCATGGCATTAATCCATTTATCAGACTCTTTACTTTCTATGGCTTGTGAAAAAGAAACAGGATCTTTATTAATGCCATAATCAAATTCTGACTCCTGCAAATAAACCACATAGTCATCAGGAATAGCTGACCTCCTTATTCTTACAGGTTTACTTAAGGCTATTCCACGTGGTTCATTTATATCAGTTGGATGTAAGTTAGTTACTTCATGAGGTGCTGTTTCATTCAAATATTGCTCAACATCATTTTGTTCATCCAATGTTGGGACAACATTCGATGTGGATATGAATATTGGAACATTTATGGGTGATGGAACATCAACCCTAATTTCTTTAATATACATAATTTGTCTTTTAGCACTCCCACTAACTTCTCTATTTTCAATACATTTGGTATTGCCCGTTTCAACAATTCTTGAACTATGGTTTGGACAATAAAACCTATACCCTTTAGATTTCTCTGGATAACCAATAAAGTAACCATTAATAGTTCGAGAATCTAATTTTCTTTCATGTGGATTATAAACTCGTGCTTCTGCTGGGCATCCCCAAACATGAAGGTGCCTCATACTAGGTTTCCTACCGGTCCACAACTCAAAAAGAGTTTTAGGAACCGCGTTACTAGGTGTCAGGCCCGGGCCAGGCCGGTTCAGCCCAAAGCCCGTTGGATCTAGTCCGAACCTAAATCCAAACAACGTACAGGAGAAACGAAACCCAACGCTTCGTTCGGAAGATCCAGTCAACATCTAATGTTGACCGAGGTTCTCACACCCGCGTTTGTCTTCTCCGCGTGCGACAGATGCGGGCGTCGACAGACGACGCGGCATGAACGAGGGACGCGAGCTCAAAGGCGGCGGCAGCCTCGTCCCCGATTCCTTCGGCGAAGAACTCGCGGACGCGGTCAGGGCGGAGGTAGGATCGAGAGGCGGCGTCGCCTCCTCTATAAATCGAAGAGGCGAGCAGCAGCGAGGGCTTCTGGACCACCAGCGGGAGAGAGCTTGGAGAGCGAGCTTGAGCGGGTGATTGAGCGTGGAGTTTCGAGCGACGAGAGTGAAACAGAGAATTATAGCCGGCGCCTAAGGAGGCGAGCGGCGAGGGAGGGGAAGTGGGCGCCGACGACAGGGGTCGTCGGCGAGACTAGAGAGGTTTTGTAAGCTTCTACGGAGTGAATAAAGGCTTTTTCCTCTTCCATCTGCTTTCCCCTGTTTCTGGTTCCTTCCACGCGGCGACGAGTACAGCGACGACAGTTGGCGAGCTCCAGCCGGACGGGAGTCTGAGGGAGGCAGGCGGCTAGCCCTCTCCCTTTCAGTGAGATCACGAGCACGGTGGTGCTTGGCAGAAGCGGCGACGCGGGCGGCGTCGCAACGCGGACGTAGAAGACGACGCTACTCTTCCGATTTTCACCAAGTCAAAATCGGAAGGCGGACACGAGATTCGTGTGTCGAAATCAGATTTCAGCGGCTAACGTTGGGTGGACGTCAGCGGCCGAATTCGGACGCGAGGCGGGAGAAATTGAGGGCTGACGTCAGGCGTGACGTCAGCAACCCGATTTTGAATTCGGAAGAGGATTGACTGAGAGGTATTCTAATTTGGGGTTTTCGATTCGTTAGGGTTTTGCCGAGCGAATTGTAATTTGGGGAAGAAAATTATTCGGGGAAGTTAGGGTTTCGAATTGGGGACGAGATTCGGTCCGGAAACCCTAGAGAGCGTTGCGTTCCGGTGTTCCGCCGGATGGTCCTAAGATAGCGGATAAGCGCCGATTCTAGACCGATCCGACCGGGGCGTGACAACAGGTATCAGAGCCTAAAGTGATCCAGCAGCATGGTGAATCAAGGAGATCGTATTGCGCGAATCGAGCAGGTGCTCGGTTTGACAGGGAACAGCAAGGATGCGGTGGCTCCTCCGGTGGAGGACATCCATCGCACGGTAGAGGAGCAAAGGTTGCAAATTACTGCCCTTCAACAAACTTTGGTTGGAATGGCTGAAGCCCAGCAAAATTTTGAAGGGATGGCGGCGCTACAACAGCAGGTGGCAACCTTGCAAGGACAGGTAGCGACCTTGACGGCACAAACCCAGCAAGTGACAATGTTGCAAGGACAGGTAGCAACCTTGACGGCACAGGTAACCAACTTCACGGCAGCACAGCAGCAGATATTAGCAGATCGTGCGGTGACGCGCATGGCATTGGCGCAGGCACAAGGAGGTGCCCCTACAGTAACCAAGGCGGAGTATGGGGCTCCCAACGGCAACGGGAAGGTTCGCACCCCAGAGCTTGCAATGTTCAAGGGGGCCAGATCAGCAAAAGTATTGGGTAACTTCCTTTGGTATATGCAATAATACTTTGAGGCTAACCATGTTTCAGACCAGGAGAAGGTGAGGGTGTGCACAGCATATCTCTCAGATGATGCAAAACTCTGGTGGAGAACTAAAGTTGATTCGACATCAGAGGCGGCTAGTTGGACATGGGAGGTGTTCCGAGAGGAACTGCGACAGCAGTTCCTTCCCGGAAACTCGGTGGACGAAGCGCGAGAGGCGGTGGATCGGCTAAAGCACACGGGGACGATCCAGGAGTATGTCAGGGCGTTCTCCGCACTGATGTTGGAGCTACCTGAGATAGCGGAGGGAGATAGGAGGTACTTCTTCCTCCGGAATCTCCAACCCTGGGCGGCAACAGAGATCTGACGACATGCACCGCAGGACTGGAGGACGGCTGCAGCTATAGCCGAGTTTCTTGTGGACCAGAGGACTTCAGGGACGAACTTTCAGAGAGCACAGAGGTCGCCTCCGAAACGACCATCTCCACCCAGACCTAGAGCGCCAGAGAGAGAGAGAGGCTCTCTCCCCCACAGAACGGAGGACAACCAGCATGGCAGGAGCATACTCGACCTGCAGAGAGAGGGCCGGGTCAATTGAGACCGATTGCTTGCTTCTTGTGCAAGGGACCGCACCGGATACGCGACTGTCCGGACTGATAGCGGGTGAACGCAATTGCAACAATCGTGCATCGGGAGCAAGCTGAGAAACCGGCAGTGGCGCACGACGAGGAACCAGTAGAGGCCCGCATAGGAGTTGTGCGCATTGCCTCAGTGGTCGCAGGAAAATCATCACTGACCCCGGCAGAAGCAGAGCCGAAAGACGCAGTCGACAAGGGCAACGTCAAGGAGAAGACGAGCTCCAGAGATGCGAACCCTCCATAGGAGAAAAAAACGTATAAGCAGGTAGTGGAGGAAAAGGCTTCACCAAAGTCTTCAGAGGAGATAGAAGCGGAAGAGAATGCAATGCAACGTGCGAACTATGAGAAGCTCCAACGCAAAAGGGAACAGATCTGGAAGGAAGCCCACGAGGTTAATTGTGCTGAGCAAGAGCGGTGGCTCACCAGCTGGCATTGAGTGGGCAGCCCTTGTCGGACATCGAGGGCGATGTCCAAATTGGGCGGGGGAGAATTGTCAGGCCCGGGTCAGGCCGGTTCAGCCCAAAGCCCGTTGGGCCTGGTCCGAACCTAAATCCAAACAACGTACAGGAGAAACGAAACCCAATGCTTCATTCGGAAGATCCAGTCAACATCTAATGTTGACCGAGGTTCTCACACCCGCGTTTGTCTTCTCCGCGTGTGACAGATGCGGGCGTCGACAGACGACGCAGCATGAACAAGGGACGCGAGCTCAAAGGCGGCGGTAGCCTCGTCCCCGATTCCTTCGGCGAAGAACTCGCGGACGCGGTCAGGGCGGAGGTAGGATCGAGAGGCGGCGTCGCCTCCTCTATAAATCGAAGAGGCGAGCAGCAGCGAGGGCTTCTGGACCACCAGCGGGAGAGAGCTTGGAGAGCGAGCTTGAGCGGGTGATTGAGCGTGGAGTTTCGAGCGACGAGAGTGAAACAGAGAATTATAGCCGGCGCCTAAGGAGGCGACCGGCGAGGGAGGGGAAGTGGGCGCCGACGACAGGTGTCGTCGGCGAGACTAGAGAGGTTTTGTAAGCTTCTACGGAGTGAATAAAGGCTTTTTCCTCTTCCATCTGCTTTCCCCTATTTCTGGTTCCTTCCACGCGGCGACGAGTACAGCGACGACAGTTGGCGAGCTCCAGCCGGACGGGAGTTTGAGGAGGCAGGCGGCTAGCCCTCTCCCTTCCGGCGAGATCACGAGCACGGTGGTGCTCGGCAGAAGCGGCGGCGCGGGCGGCGTCACAACGCGGACGTAGAAGACGACGCTACTCTTTCGATTTTGACCAAGTCAAGATCGGAAGGCGGACACGAGATTTGTGTGTCGAAATCAGATTTCAGCGGCTGACGTTGGGTGGACGTCAGCGGCCGAATTCGGACGCGAGGGCTGACGTCAGGCGTGACGTCAGTAACCCGATTAGTGACGACATCAAGAGGTGGCCCCTGTCTGATCAAGACATGGCACTTTGCGTCTTATATCACCCCATCACATAAAGAGTAATGACATCAAGAGGTGGCCCCTGTCTGATCAAGACATGGCACTTTGGGTCTTATATTACTCCATCACAAAAAGAGTAGTGACATCAAGAGGTGGCCCCTGTCTGACCAAGACATGGCACTTTGGGTCAAAACCCGTTCTCCCAAAAGGTTCCTACTGGACAACAGACACATCTTAATTCATATTTCACATAGGTGAACATATTTCACAAAGGTGGACTCCTAAGTGTCAACTAGACTCTAGGATAGTCATCACAAAAATCATATCGGGCAGGCTGAACATCAACCCCCATCACAATAATCATAATAGGCAGGCTGAACATCAACCTCCTCACATATCACAATACAGGGCTGAAATTCAAACCCTTAACATAACACATAAGGACTATCCCCTTGAGTTCATAGTTACACCTAGCCTTAGTCCTAACCATCACATAATCACATAATTTTTTCCAAATTCACATAACCCATAATTTTCCAAATTCACAAGATCACACTTATTGCTCAAAATCATATAACATAACACATAATATTTTATATTCGAATATCATCGAATATAGTGTAGTCCTTAAATTTCAGGCTGATTAGTTTAGTCAAATTTTTGCTATGTTATCACCCAAACTTCTCAAACAAGAATACAAGTTACACCCACAAAGAAACATAAAATTAAAACAAGCATTCATAAAATCAACATAAAATGTAAAACATGTATTCTTATAATTTACTTTACAAATTACCACAATTACCACAATTTACCACATGTAAACATGTTAACTACAATCATCACATTTCGGTTTAACTACAATTAACAATATTTCGGCTACAAAAATCATTGGTTTAATATTACCAAAATTCTTTATAAAATATCTAATTAACAAGAAATTCATGCTCAATGTTCAATGATTTAATGCTACCAAAATACCTTAAATTTCATACAAATTTCGGTTAAACAATCACCAATACTAATTCGGTTTTTACAACAATTTTCAAGATTATTTCGGTTCTCATAGTTAACACCAAAATTCGGTTTTCATAACAATTTTCATGATATATACATTCTTGCAATTTTCGGTTTTTCACATGAAGAAATAACTAATGCCTTAAATTCGGTTTTCATCATATAATCATCTTTACCAAATTCGGTTTTCATCATAGTGAAGTCTTGAATTTCGGTTTTAGCATGATAGGGTTTCCAACAAGCAAATGTCTCATCTTAACACATCAATTAACACAAACAAATAGATAGCAATCAATTAAACACTCCACTCACCTCTTAACCGTGAACACCAACAAGAAAACCCTTCCAAAAATCCGTCTAAGGTTTTGAAAAACGCCACCAAACACCAAGGAATGCCGGCCAAAGGAAGAAGGAAGAGGAAGAAAGAAAAATTCCTCCAAGCCTTCAAGAATCGTCCAAGAAATCGCCAAGCTCCTCAAGCCGTCGCCAAGGTTTTTCTCAAGACCCAAAAATCGCCACTAATTTCACCCTAGCCGAAATTACCTCTTACAAATTTCGGTTTTTAAGGTTTTAACCCTCTAACCCATTAATTCAAAAAGGTTTAACCCATTAACCCAATAATTCAAATTTTAAAAACCCAATAATCCCTTAGTTTAAGTGAAAGTCCAATAAGAGTTAAACTAACATCCAATAAGCTTAGTTAACTAATTAATTTAATTAACTTACAAATAACCAAGCACTTAACCGAAATCCAATAAGGATTTAATTAACCAATAAACTCTAATTAATTAACTTAAAATTAATTAATTCACTTAAACTAACATCCAATAATAATTTATCATAAATCAGCCAACAATCAAATAAATAATCTCTAATTTATTTACAATAAATTAACAACCAAAATCTCTAGTTAAATAACTATAATTTGACAACCAATACATAAAATTATCATAGTTAATAATTTTATTTGAATCAAAATAATGCTTACCAGGACTTAAGATCCTTGGATCTTACATTCCTCCCTCCTTATAAAGCTTTAGTCCTCTAAAGCTCAGCATCCATATCATCAAAGAGGTAAGCATAAAATTTCCTCATATCAGCTTCAGTCTCCCAAGTCGCCTCCTCAACAGTCTGATTTCCCCAGATAACCTTTACCAAAGGTATAGTCTTGTTCCTCAAGACTTTATCTTTTCTATCCACAATCCGGAGAGGTCTTTCCTCAAAAGTCAAATCACTCTGAATCTGAAGAGGTTCCAACTCCAACACATGAGATGGATCAGGATGATATTTCCTCAAAGCAGAGACATGGAATACATTATGCACATGATCCATAGCAGGAGGTAAAGCCAATCGGTAAGCCACTGGACCAACTCTCTCAATAATATCAAAAGGGCCTACAAACCTAGGGCTCAACTTGCCCTTTTTGCCAAACCTCATAACACCCTTAGTAGGTGACACCTTCAAGAACACATGATCCCCTACCATAAACTCCAAGGAACGACGACGGTCATCAGCATAACTCTTCTGTCTGTCCCGAGAAATTTTCAGTTTATCCCGTATCTCTCTGACATTATCAGTAGTCTCCTGAACTGCATCAGATCTCAAAATCATCCTGTCACCAGTTTCCTCCCAACACAAGGGAGTCCTACACCTTCTCCCATACAAAGCCTCATAAGGAGCCATCTGAATACTGGAGTGGAAACTATTATTATAAGTGAACTCTATCAAAGATAGATCCCGGTTCCACTCAGAACTCCAATCAACCACATAGGCTCTCAACAAATCTTCTAGAGTCTGTATAGTACGCTCTGTCTGGCCATCAGACTGAGGATGGTATGCTGTACTAAAACTCAACTTAGTACCCAAACCCTCCTGTAAACTCCTCCAAAATCTGGACAGAAATCGAGAATCCCTATCAGACACAATATCAACTGGCACTCCATGTAGTCTGACTATCTCATCAATGTACAATCTGGCCAGTCTCTCTAAAGAATAAGTCATTTTAATCGGAAGGAAATGGGCTGATTTGGTGAGTCTATCAACAATCACCCAAATAGCATCATGACCCAATCTGGTTCTGGGCAAACCACACACAAAATCCATACTGATGCATTCCCACTTCCACTCAGGAATAGGCAGAGACTGCAACAAACCCCCAGGCTTCTGGTGTTCGGCCTTTATAGTCTGACAGGTCAAACACCTAGAGACAAAATCAAGCACTTCTTTCTTCATACCCGGCCACCAAAAACTTTTCTTGAGGTCCTGATACATCTTAGTCACACCAGGATGTAGAGAATATTTGGAGTTATGGCTGTCCTCCAATATTTCTTTCCTCAAGTTCGGTTCCTCAGGGACACATACCCTTCCACGAAACCGAAGAATACCATCATCAGACAGGCTAAAATCCTGAACTGCGCCATCAACCAGACTATCCCTGATCTGAACTAATCTCGGATCCACAGACTGCTGATCTCTGACCTTCTGCAACAAAGCAGACTGTACTCTGAGAAAAGCCACATAACCCGACTGAACTCTAGGAGTAACACTGATCCTGAGATCGCTGAACTCCTGCAGTAACCGCCACTCACTGACTCGTAAAGCAGCTACTGAAGTAACTGGATGTCTGCTCAGAGCATCCGCCACCACATTGGCCTTTCCAGCCTGATACTGAATGGAGAAGTCATAGTCTTTGATCAACTCCATCCATCTTCTCTGTCTCATGTTCAAGTCCTTCTGAGTGAAGATATACTTGAGACTCTGGTGATCAGTGAACAGATCAAACTCCTGACCCAACAAATAGTGACGCCATATCTTCAAAGCAAAGACTACGGCCGCCAACTCTAAATCATGAGTAGGGTAGTTCAATTCATACTCCTTTAGTTGTCTCGAAGCATAGGCTACCACAGAACCCTTCTGCATCAAGACACAACCCAACCCTTTGCCAGAAGCATCTGTATAAACAGTAAACCTTTCCCCATCACTAGGAATAATGAGGATCGGTGTACTAGTCAATCTCCTTTTCAGCTCTTGGAAGCCCTCTTCACACTTGTCATCCCAAATAAACTTAGCCTCCTTTCTGGTTAATTTAGTTAAAGGACCCGCCAGCTTGGAGAACCCCTCAACAAATCTCCGGTAGTAACCTGCTAAACCCAGGAAACTCCTGATCTCAGTAGCACTAGTCGGTCTTCCCCAATTAAGGATAGCTTGCACTTTAACTGGATCCACAGACACCCCCTGACCAGAAATCACATGACCCAGAAAACTGATCTTCTCTAGCCAGAACTCACACTTACTAGCCTTGGCATATAATCGGTTCTTCCTCAAGATCTCGAGTACTCTGCGCAAATCACTGACATGATCTGAGGTAGTCTGAGAGTACACCAATATATCGTCTATAAAGACCACCACACAAGAGTCAAGCAACTCATGGAATACCCTGTTCATCAAATCCATGAAGACAGCAGGTGCATTCGTCAGTCCAAAAGGCATAACTAAAAATTCGAAATGCCCATACCTGGTCCTGAAAGCAGTCTTAAATATATCCTCATCCTTGACTCTAAGCTGATAATACCCTGATCTCAGATCAATCTTAGAGAACACTGTAGCTCCCTGTAATTGATCAAACAGATCATCAATTCTGGGAAGAGGATACTTATTCTTGATAGTCACTTGGTTAAGCTGCCTGTAGTCTATACACATCCTCAGGGTTCCATCTTTCTTCTTCACAAATAGCACTGGCGCTCCCCAAGGTGAAGCACTAGGCCGAATATACCCTTTCTCTAACAATTCCTCCAGTTGTTTCTTAAGCTCGGCCAACTCTGAAGTAGCCATACGATAAGGAGCTCTGGATATAGGTGCCGTACCTGGCGCCAACTCAATGCCAAACTCCACTTCTCTAATCGGTGGCAAACCTGAAAATTCTTCAGAGAACACATAAGGAAATTCTTTCACCACCGCCATCTGAGTCAAATCAGAAGTAGAATCATCTTGCACCTTAACATGCGCAAGATAACCCTTGCATCCACTAGCCAGTAATTTCCTGGCCTGCAGGAAAGATATTACATGCGGTCCTTGGTCTGACACTAGACCTCTCACAAACAGTCGATTCCCATCTAACAAATTCAAAGTGATTACTTTCTCAAAGCAATCCACAGAGGCATGATGGGAAGACAACCAATCCATTCCTAAGATGATATCATAATCTTGCATGTCTAAGAGGATTAGATCTACCTGAAACTCATAACCCTCTACATGTACTACATAGTCAGCACAAACAATATCTGTAGATAACGATTTTCCTAAGGGAGTACTCACAGACACAGCATAATTCATCACCTTAGGTAACACAGGTAAACATGCAGCAAACTTAACAGATACAAAAGATAAATTTGCACCAGGGTCAAATAATATGCGGGCTAACTGATCAAATACGAATAAAGTACCTTCCACGACGGATCGGGAAGCTCGTGTATCCTTCTCAGCCACAGCATACACTCTAGTCTGGACTGTAGGCTTATCTGCGCCTCTAGGTTGTACCTCAGGTTCTTTGCAGTCCTTAGCCATGTGTCCTGGTTTCTTACACCTGAAGCATATACCATTCTTCCTATGACAGTCTTTCACTAAATGTCCCCTGAGCCCACAATGACTACAAGTGATACCGTTTCTTGCATCCCTGGCATCCCTGAACTGCTGCGGTGCATCACTGGACTGCTGCGGTGCCTTGTAGGAGTAAGGCTTATACCTGCTCTTCTTATAATCTTTATGCCTAGGGTACTTCTTACCCTTGCCGCCACTGCCATGCTGAGGAACCGCCGCCTCAGCTGCAGGAACTACTGTCACGGCAACATGAGAACTCCTCTCAGATATATACCTCTCAATAGTGCGCGCTCGCCCAACAGTTTCAACATAGGTCTCCAAGTGTTGTGCACCAACCTGCTCTCTAATGTCCCATCTGAGACCTCTGAGAAACTTAGTAGCTCTCCTCTTTTCAGTGTTTATCAGATGAGGAGCATACTTTCCCAATTTCGTGAACTGTAATTCATACTGGTCCACTGTCATATCACCCTGCTCCAGGTGAATAAATTCCACCTCTCGGTCCTCAACCAAGCTATCTGGGAAGTACTTCTCGTTGAATCGAGACAAGAAGTAAGGCCAATCTACAGTCTCATGTCTTTCTTCGGCAAGTCTCACCACGCCTTTCCACCACTCATCTGCGTCAGCACGCATCATATAGGTGGCCAGACATAACTTATCCTCGTCCGAGCAACGCATAACTTGGAAAATCTTTTCCAAGCACAACTGCCAATTCTCTGCATTACTGGATTCTGAGCCCCCATAAAAAGAGCTCGGACCCAGTTTCTGGAATTCACTCACAAGTGAAGCATAGCGCCTGTGAGCGCCCTCCTGAGAGTCATCCCCCACTGCCCGAGTAGTAGTCTGGGGTCTCTCTCGAGTCAGCTGCTGCAAAAGCTGCTGTTGTGCTTCTTGGTGCTGAGTCTGCTGCTGCTGCAGCATCTGAGCTTGCCTTTCTATCATAGCACCTTGTTGCTGAACCATGCCAGTCAGAGCCTCAATAGTTCTCGTGAGGTTCGGGGTCTGCTCGCCCTCATCACTAGCATTTCCTCTGGTTCGCACCATCTTAAATGCCTACACACGCATATCATAGTCACACACATATCATAGTCAGGAAAACAATCATAAACCTATTAGGTGTCTAGCAATACACAAACATGTTTTCCCCCAAACTAAGTTTTAGCTAGCCAACTCCTCTGATACCATTCTGTAACATCCCACATTCTTAACCCCAAACAAATGGCACAATTCACAAATGATACAGGATGTTTCATATAAGATCGATCATATGCTAGGTAAAACCGAGTTCAAGAAAACACGATCTGAAAAATTTCATAAATCCATACACACAAATTCACAAAACTCAAATCTCATAAGGGTACCTGCCACCACGCAATACTTGCACTAGACATATGCAAGTTACAGGGTATATCAAAACCGATTGCACGGAATATACAACAAGCCGAAATTCAAAACAAAATCACAAAATCGATTTTATAAACCCATACCAAACACCGAAACCAGGCTGAAGCCCGCGGTGACACAAAAATCAAACTCATTTAATTGCCACAATCAGGCAACACAAATTCACATAGTTCACATGGTTCACATCACATGGTTCACATAGTTCATAAAATTCATATTCGGCCACAGCCGGCCTCAAATTAATTAAGCATAAACATAGGGCCACAACCGGCATTATAAGCATAAATCACAACATCAATATCATGCTAACTGCGCCCCTGCTCTATACCTGAAAATAATGAGGGGTGAGCTACACAGCCCAGTGAGTGGATAGTCTAATTGACCATCCATAACATACACTCAAAAAAAATATATGCAGATTGTTTTAAAAATCTTTAACAGGAATATAATGTCGAACATAATGTCAACATATAACCAGATTAAATAACAAGATTAAATACAGAAGTAACATAAACAGTCAGATGTACACACCCACATATAACAAACTCAGGGTACTAGAGTTATACTCTAAACCAACTAAACACATATATTTTAAACCAACTAAACACATATAACTTAGGTTCACAAACTCAGGTTCTAGAGTCATACTCTAAACCACTAAACACACCAACACATAATCAACCTAGTTGTCCAGCATATTCAGTAGTGACCAATATGGTCTAACCCGGCTTGGCCAAAGCACTGGGAGCCGCATGCAACACATAAACATGGATAGTGAGTAGAATCAAGAGGTGGCCCCCGCCAGGTCACGACGTGGCACTTTGGTCCCTCACCCCATAACACATCAGAGTGACGACATCAAGAGGTGGCCCCTGTCTGATCAAGACATGGCACTTTGCGTCTTATATCACCCCATCACATAAAGAGTAATGACATCAAGAGGTGGCCCCTGTCTGATCAAGACATGGCACTTTGGGTCTTATATTACTCCATCACAAAAAGAGTAGTGACATCAAGAGGTGGCCCCTGTCTGACCAAGACATGGCACTTTGGGTCAAAACCCGTTCTCCCAAAAGGTTCCTACTGGACAACAGACACATCTTAATTCATATTTCACATAGGTGAACATATTTCACAAAGGTGGACTCCTAAGTGTCAACTAGACTCTAGGATAGTCATCACAAAAATCATATCGGGCAGGCTGAACATCAACCCCCATCACAATAATCATAATAGGCAGGCTGAACATCAACCTCCTCACATATCACAATACAGGGCTGAAATTCAAACCCTTAACATAACACATAAGGACTATCCCCTTGAGTTCATAGTTACACCTAGCCTTAGTCCTAACCATCACATAATCACATAATTTTTTCCAAATTCACATAACCCATAATTTTCCAAATTCACAAGATCACACTTATTGCTCAAAATCATATAACATAACACATAATATTTTATATTCGAATATCATCGAATATAGTGTAGTCCTTAAATTTCAGGCTGATTAGTTTAGTCAAATTTTTGCTATGTTATCACCCAAACTTCTCAAACAAGAATACAAGTTACACCCACAAAGAAACATAAAATTAAAACAAGCATTCATAAAATCAACATAAAATGTAAAACATGTATTCTTATAATTTACTTTACAAATTACCACAATTACCACAATTTACCACATGTAAACATGTTAACTACAATCATCACATTTCGGTTTAACTACAATTAACAATATTTCGGCTACAAAAATCATTGGTTTAATATTACCAAAATTCTTTATAAAATATCTAATTAACAAGAAATTCATGCTCAATGTTCAATGATTTAATGCTACCAAAATACCTTAAATTTCATACAAATTTCGGTTAAACAATCACCAATACTAATTCGGTTTTTACAACAATTTTCAAGATTATTTCGGTTCTCATAGTTAACACCAAAATTCGGTTTTCATAACAATTTTCATGATATATACATTCTTGCAATTTTCGGTTTTTCACATGAAGAAATAACTAATGCCTTAAATTCGGTTTTCATCATATAATCATCTTTACCAAATTCGGTTTTCATCATAGTGAAGTCTTGAATTTCGGTTTTAGCATGATAGGGTTTCCAACAAGCAAATGTCTCATCTTAACACATCAATTAACACAAACAAATAGATAGCAATCAATTAAACACTCCACTCACCTCTTAACCGTGAACACCAACAAGAAAACCCTTCCAAAAATCCGTCTAAGGTTTTGAAAAACGCCACCAAACACCAAGGAATGCCGGCCAAAGGAAGAAGGAAGAGGAAGAAAGAAAAATTCCTCCAAGCCTTCAAGAATCGTCCAAGAAATCGCCAAGCTCCTCAAGCCGTCGCCAAGGTTTTTCTCAAGACCCAAAAATCGCCACTAATTTCACCCTAGCCGAAATTACCTCTTACAAATTTCGGTTTTTAAGGTTTTAACCCTCTAACCCATTAATTCAAAAAGGTTTAACCCATTAACCCAATAATTCAAATTTTAAAAACCCAATAATCCCTTAGTTTAAGTGAAAGTCCAATAAGAGTTAAACTAACATCCAATAAGCTTAGTTAACTAATTAATTTAATTAACTTACAAATAACCAAGCACTTAACCGAAATCCAATAAGGATTTAATTAACCAATAAACTCTAATTAATTAACTTAAAATTAATTAATTCACTTAAACTAACATCCAATAATAATTTATCATAAATCAGCCAACAATCAAATAAATAATCTCTAATTTATTTACAATAAATTAACAACCAAAATCTCTAGTTAAATAACTATAATTTGACAACCAATACATAAAATTATCATAGTTAATAATTTTATTTGAATCAAAATAATGCTTACCAGGACTTAAGATCCTTGGATCTTACATTCCTCCCTCCTTATAAAGCTTTAGTCCTCTAAAGCTCAGCATCCATATCATCAAAGAGGTAAGCATAAAATTTCCTCATATCAGCTTCAGTCTCCCAAGTCGCCTCCTCAACAGTCTGATTTCCCCAGATAACCTTTACCAAAGGTATAGTCTTGTTCCTCAAGACTTTATCTTTTCTATCCACAATCCGGAGAGGTCTTTCCTCAAAAGTCAAATCACTCTGAATCTGAAGAGGTTCCAACTCCAACACATGAGATGGATCAGGATGATATTTCCTCAAAGCAGAGACATGGAATACATTATGCACATGATCCATAGCAGGAGGTAAAGCCAATCGGTAAGCCACTGGACCAACTCTCTCAATAATATCAAAAGGGCCTACAAACCTAGGGCTCAACTTGCCCTTTTTGCCAAACCTCATAACACCCTTAGTAGGTGACACCTTCAAGAACACATGATCCCCTACCATAAACTCCAAGGAACGACGACGGTCATCAGCATAACTCTTCTGTCTGTCCCGAGAAATTTTCAGTTTATCCCGTATCTCTCTGACATTATCAGTAGTCTCCTGAACTGCATCAGATCTCAAAATCATCCTGTCACCAGTTTCCTCCCAACACAAGGGAGTCCTACACCTTCTCCCATACAAAGCCTCATAAGGAGCCATCTGAATACTGGAGTGGAAACTATTATTATAAGTGAACTCTATCAAAGATAGATCCCGGTTCCACTCAGAACTCCAATCAACCACATAGGCTCTCAACAAATCTTCTAGAGTCTGTATAGTACGCTCTGTCTGGCCATCAGACTGAGGATGGTATGCTGTACTAAAACTCAACTTAGTACCCAAACCCTCCTGTAAACTCCTCCAAAATCTGGACAGAAATCGAGAATCCCTATCAGACACAATATCAACTGGCACTCCATGTAGTCTGACTATCTCATCAATGTACAATCTGGCCAGTCTCTCTAAAGAATAAGTCATTTTAATCGGAAGGAAATGGGCTGATTTGGTGAGTCTATCAACAATCACCCAAATAGCATCATGACCCAATCTGGTTCTGGGCAAACCACACACAAAATCCATACTGATGCATTCCCACTTCCACTCAGGAATAGGCAGAGACTGCAACAAACCCCCAGGCTTCTGGTGTTCGGCCTTTATAGTCTGACAGGTCAAACACCTAGAGACAAAATCAAGCACTTCTTTCTTCATACCCGGCCACCAAAAACTTTTCTTGAGGTCCTGATACATCTTAGTCACACCAGGATGTAGAGAATATTTGGAGTTATGGCTGTCCTCCAATATTTCTTTCCTCAAGTTCGGTTCCTCAGGGACACATACCCTTCCACGAAACCGAAGAATACCATCATCAGACAGGCTAAAATCCTGAACTGCGCCATCAACCAGACTATCCCTGATCTGAACTAATCTCGGATCCACAGACTGCTGATCTCTGACCTTCTGCAACAAAGCAGACTGTACTCTGAGAAAAGCCACATAACCCGACTGAACTCTAGGAGTAACACTGATCCTGAGATCGCTGAACTCCTGCAGTAACCGCCACTCACTGACTCGTAAAGCAGCTACTGAAGTAACTGGATGTCTGCTCAGAGCATCCGCCACCACATTGGCCTTTCCAGCCTGATACTGAATGGAGAAGTCATAGTCTTTGATCAACTCCATCCATCTTCTCTGTCTCATGTTCAAGTCCTTCTGAGTGAAGATATACTTGAGACTCTGGTGATCAGTGAACAGATCAAACTCCTGACCCAACAAATAGTGACGCCATATCTTCAAAGCAAAGACTACGGCCGCCAACTCTAAATCATGAGTAGGGTAGTTCAATTCATACTCCTTTAGTTGTCTCGAAGCATAGGCTACCACAGAACCCTTCTGCATCAAGACACAACCTCGTTAATATTGTGTTTGCACGAATCCCAACCTAAGTGTTTTAATTGTGTGTGGTGGATGCCACCGCACGGTGCAGTGGCGGTGCGGTGGCACCGTATAGAACTTTTTTCCCAAGATGGCGGCTAGAGGTGGCCATGGGCCGTGCCCGGGCCGGCCCGGGCCCGGGCCCGCCTCGGCCCGCCAGAAATCGGGCCGTGCCAGGCACGGCCCGATTGTAATCGTGCCGTGCCGGGCACGGCACGGCTGAAAATTCGCCCGGCCCGGCACGGCACGCGGCACGATTAGGCGTGCCGTCGCCGGCACGGCTCCGCCGGGCCGTGGGCACGAATCCGGCCCGCGGGCCAGATCCGGCACGCGGGCCTGGCACGGCCCGCGGGCTAACGGCGGCACGTGGGTCAAATACGGCCCAACGGGCCCAATTAGGCACGCGGGCCGTGTTGGGCCCGGCCCGGATTTGGCCCGTGGGCCGGATTTGGCCCGTGGGCCGGATTTGGCCCGTGGGCCGAATTTAAAAAAAATATTTTAATAAGT
Source organism: Costus lasius (assembly GCA_027563935.2). NCBI lineage: Eukaryota > Viridiplantae > Streptophyta > Magnoliopsida > Zingiberales > Costaceae > Costus > Costus lasius. The sequence continues at coordinate 358,925 of CM050454.1, forward strand.
AAATTACTTAATTAAAATATTTAAAAAGTGAAAAATAAAAAAAAATTAAGAATGTATATTACACAAATTTTTGAAAAAATGTTAAACTTTTATATATTTTAGACCGGACCCATTACAGGCTGCCTACGTATCCCACTCAAAGGAGGAATCAGGTCTACGTAGTTCTCTTTTTACAACTCTTTTTACAACTCTTTTTACAACTCTTTCTACAACTCTTTCTACAACTTTTTAACAACTTTTTTTATAATTATTTATTACAACGTTTATCCATTGGTGCTTCCGCTTGCACTTCCAAGACTTTGTTCATCATTATCCGATGAAGTTGAATGACCACCTTTATCTTGAAGACGATCTTCAGCATCTAGCCAATCTTTAAGACAAATACACATTTCCACGCTTTCTTCGTTCATTCGGCTTCGCTTCTCGTCCAGCACCCTGCCGCCTGCACTAAAACAAGACTCCGATGCTACAGTAGACACCGGAGGAGTTAGTAGATCACGTGCCATGGCAGAAACCACAGGATATGATTTTCCTTGTGATCTCCACCATGATAAAATATCAAAATTATCTATTTGTTCTTCTGTGAGTAAAGATGTATGATTATTTTCTAAAAAAAATGTTAATTCATTAAAATTACTAGATCTACTTGTTGATGTTCCTTTTCTATTTAAAATTGAGCGTATTCTTCCTGTAATATTTTTACTACTAGTAGATACATTAGTTTGAGAGGATGTTGGATTCATTGTATGTCCAAATTTTAAATTATAAGCATTATACATTTCATCTAATAAGGTAGAAATTTCATTTTTTTTTCTCATCTACTCCTTCAAGTTGCATATTTCTATAATATTCATCTAATAAAATATGAACACCTTCTAATTTTAATCTAGGATCCATAATTGAAGCTAAACAATATAAAGGAGATATATTTTTCCAATATTTTTTAAATTTTGTTTCCATTTTAAAAATTACTTGAAAAACATTTTCATCATGTCTATATTGAGAAAACATTTCACTAATTAAAACTAAATGTTCTAAAATTAAACATGATGTAGGATAATAAACACCAGATAAATGAGTGCTAGCATTATAAAAAATTTCTAAAATTTTATGTAATAATTTTGCTTTATCCCAATCATTTTCTTCAATGTTTCCATCAGGCATTCTTTCATTATAAAATAATGTAAGAGGATCCTTAAATGGAAAACATGTTGTTAGCATATCATAAGTAGAATTCCATCGTGTTTTAATATCAAGTTTAAATTTTTTATATGACAAACCATAAGATTTACATGTTTGTCTAAAATCTTGATTTCTAGAAGTAGAAGAAGTAACAAATCTAACAGCATTTCTTAATTTAGTTACATGTTCATCTACTTCTCTTATTCCATCTTGAACACATAAGTTTAGAATATGGCATGCACATCGTATATGAAAAAAAGCACCATTAAATATTGGATTTAACAATCTTTTTAATTTATCAATTGCACTATCATTATTACTTGCATTATCAAAACTAATTGAAAAAATTTTATTAATTATATTATATGAATGTAAAATGCTATGAAATTGTCTAACTATAGCATTTGCAGTATGAGGAAATTCAAAAATTTTAAATGCAATAATTCTTTTTTGTATAAAAAAATCACTATCTATCCAATGTGCCGTAATACACATGTATGACTGATCAGAATGATTACTGGTCCAAATATCAGATGTTAAAGAAAGACAAGAAGTTAATGTAATTAAAACTTGTAAAAGATTAGTTTTATATTCAGAAAAAAATTTTATAGCATCCCTACGCATGGTTTGTCTACTTATTTTTCTATATTTAGGTTGTAGTGATTTATGTATAAATTTTTCAAATTTATAATTTTCTGCTAAAGAAAATGGTTGTTCATCCCAAACAATAAAATTTAGCTAATTCTTTTCTAAGAACTTCAGTAGAATAATTAAAAACTTCAAAAGAACTAGAGGAAAGGTTGAGAGTAGCCTGTGCACGATTGATTTGAGTTTGATGGCTTTTGAGGTGGCGAGTCAAATGACTAGTTCCACCCGATGATTTGCAAGTCAGGACTTTTTTGCATTTCTTGCAGCTGGCTCTTTCTTCGCCGTTGATCATCACCACATCGAAGCTCTTCCAAACGTCGCTCGTGCGTTTTCTTGAGCCCGACGCAGTAGACTAGTGAGGGTTTGCACTGCATCCCTCCTCTCCCTGCATAGTGTTAGTAGGCTCAAATTCAACATGCTCTTGCTGTTGTTGATTTGGGTCGTAAAGCGGAGGGTTGGCATCTTGATCTTGATCGGGGGGCATAACGGGGTTAGTTGTCCCTATTAGCTCCTGCTCTAATGCCTCAATCTCCCATGGCAAATAATCCCATGTATTGTTCAATCCCGCCATTAATTCTACATATAATATTTAAAGTTAGTCAAAAAAATTTATAAAATAAGATTAAATACTTACTAATAATAAATTATACATTAAAAAATTACCTTATCACGTGTTTGAAGATCGCTTAATAAGAACTAAGAAGTTGATGTTTCAGCCTTCAACAACCTTAATTTAAACATAATTATGAAAAAAATTTATATTAGAATAATTTAAATTTAAGTACAATTACATTATAAAAGACTAAAAGTAAATTAATTTACTACTTACTTGATCTTCTCCACGTGACTAGACCGAGGGAGCTTTGAAATCTTGATGGCTAATTGAAACTCAAGACTTAGAAAAGAGATTAAGAGAGTATTAAGAGAGAATGAGAAAGTAATCCAAAGTTAATTGGAAACTTGTGTGAAGAAATGAGAGGGTTGGGGGGTCAATTTATAGGGATGAATTGGGTGTAAATTTATATATTTATCCCCTATTTTTAATTATTAAAAGGGGCTAAAATGGTAATTTTATAACATAAAGACAATTATATCCCTAACTTTTAAATTTTTTCAAACCGTTATAGGGGTATTTGGGTAAAAACACATGCCAAAATCAAATTTTCTACCGTTGGCGCCTAAACCACGCGTGCCGTGCCCGTGCCGGCCCGCGTGCCGTGCCCGTGCCGGCCCGCGTGCCGTGCCGAGCACGGGTCCGTGCCGTGCCTGGCCCGGCCCGCGGGCCGTGCTCGGCCCGGCCCGGCCCGCGGGCCGCGGACCCTCGGCCCAGCACGGCCCGAGCCGGGCCGCGGGCCGCCCGCGGCCCGTTGACTTGGTCAACGGGCCGTGCCCGGGCCGGCCCGTGTCGTGCCGAGCCGTGCGGGCCGCGGGCCGGCCCGTGTCGTGCCGAGCCGTGCGGGCCGCGGGCCGGCCCGGCCTGTTGGCCACCTCTAATGGCGGCCTAGGGTGGCCTTTGTCACGGAAACAAGTGGCACGGGGGTGCTGGGGGTGGTAGTGCATTGCCGAGGGACTGCTGATGTCATCGTTCACAGTGGGCTCTGCGGCGTCCACTGATACAAGTGTGACATAGAGCGGAGTATTAATAAGTCTTTCTTTGACAAAAGGTTACTCAATTTGTCCTTATGTTCCTTGAGTATATATGAATATTAGAGGTATTTAATAATTTTAAATAATATTTAGTAATTTTTATTTATAGTTTTTAATAGTATGAAATAATATTTAATAATTTTATAATATTAATAGTATTTATATAATATGAATGAAAATAATAAAAATTAAGATGTATATATAATTATTTAAATTTTTTCTTTTTAAATAAAAAAATATATACCATACTTTATCTTTTTTTAAATTTTTTTAATTTTTTATCCATCCAAATAAACAGGTACAGTCATGCAGCTCGTCTAGCTAGTTCCACTCTGGATTATCTTCGCCCTTTAATTTCCAGCCGCACACGCAGCGTGATGCGATGACCCACCGATGTGCTCGTCACTGTTGGTCACTAGCGCCGCCACCACCTATCGCCACCACCAGCGGCTGCCGCGCCTTTTCGGACATGATTCAGCTTCGATGGGACGCGCCCATGAATTCTGCAGTGGATTTCAGATTAAGAGCCTCATGCGAGGCATGTGCGATCGTGGACGATGGACTTTCGTATGCGAGCGTGGACCTTGGACTTTCGTCGGCATTAATTTCCAGCACTAGAAGCTCGCTATTGCACCGCACTATCGTAAGCTGTGGTGATAGACAGCTCGCGCGGCCCGAGTCCTCGCACTGGCATAGCTTTGCTCTCTCTGCAATTAACTTTTTAATTTCAAATAAAACGTTTATCCTTCTCAAGTCATATTATGATTTTTTAATAGCTAATATTTCATTTCGGTCTTGATGATATAAAATAAAAAAAGATTATTTTTATCAAATAAAACGTTTATCCATCTCTATAAATTTTCTATAGAGGTAATCTACTGAGAGTGTTTGATGAGTAGAAATCTTGTGAGGGATTCATGCCTCGGTAGAATTGTCAATTGAGTTCGATCGTGCTCAACTAAATTTTGTATGAGCAAAATCGAAGAGAAGATTAGTTCTTATATCTTTTTATTTTAATTAAATAAACCAAGTATAATATATTAGTTCGAGGTGGCAAATGGTGTCAGACAGGTCAAGCATGGGTTTGCTTCAACTTAGGCTATATGCTGTTGGATGAAATTTATTATGAAAAGAATGAAAAATATAATAAATCTAGATGAAAAGTCATCTAGATTCATTGCATTTTTCGTCTATCTAAATTTATTATATTTTTTTATCATTTTCATGATAAATTTTATCTAACAGAATATAGCGTTAAGACACAACTTGATAAATTTTGAATTGTGCCAATGATGTTTTTTTTTTATTGAACTTAAGCCCAACTCAACGCGTGAAATGCTAGGCAGGAAACAACTATTCAAAGTACAAACCCAAAACAGTATAAATATAATGAAAAAAAAATTAAGAAATATCATAAAAATGAGAAAATATTAGAAAAAAAAGACACATGTCGTGCTTGACCTAGCTTAGCCTGGATGCCTAGGTACACCTAGCCAATCCTGTATAAGGGTCTTGTGCTGCACATAGCGCATTGACCCATAGTGTCACGCTCCGGTCGGATCGGCCTAAAAACAGCCCTTAACAGCTGTCTCAGGACAATTCGGCGGAATACCAGAATGCAACTCTCCATACGGTTTTCGACCCGAAATTAGAAACCCTAACTCCCCGAATAAATTTTATCCCCAAATACAAGATCGCATGGAGAAAACCCTAACCCTAATTAGGAAATCCGATCAAAACCCTAAAATCAATTTACCTCATCTGATTTTGACTTCGGTCAAAATCACATTCGCCAATTAAATTCCTCCTCGCTGACGTCAACCTGCGTCAGCCCTCCAAATCAAATTCGTCGCGCGCGTTCGATTTCGGTCGCTGACGTCGTGCTCGCGTCAGCCGCCGATTTCGAAATCGAATCGATTTCGCTTTTGCTTTTGATCGTTGACCTCTGCCTCGTTTCGAACGCCCGACGCGTTCGAAACTCACGTCGTCTTCTTCGTTCGTCCGAAGCCGAGCGCCGCCTGCGCTCGCGACTCGCCGTCCGCCGTCGACGACTGCCGCTGCCGAAAATCTCCGCCGAAGACGATGAGAAATAGCGCCGCTAACTCAGAAACAGGGGAGAACAGGGATCGACGGAAGAATGCGTTTTATTCCCGGGAAACTACAGATCCTCTCGTCGTCGGCCCCTGGCCGGTAGCCCTCTCCCCTCCCTCGCCGGTCGTAGCCGGTTACAGTCGCTATGTTCCTCTCGCCGGTGCTTCCCTAAGCGCCGGAATCTCGCCCTCTCAAGCTCGGTGGTCGAAGATGCCGATGAAGATCGCCTGCGCTCTCCTTTTAACGCCACAGCCGCCGCCTTGACGCCTATTTTGGGCATGCGAGCTTCGCGCGTCCGCGTCCGCCGCCTGCGAACGCGTTCACCATGCGCGTCCGCTTCTCCCGCCGCTGTCAACGCCATCCGCTGCTCCTCCGCTCGCGTCCGCGTCCGACGCTTGCGGGGGTGACGAAGCAAAAGCTTCGTTTGCCTTTTTCGCGGTCAATCCCAGATTTGATCGAAATTCTCCCTTATTCGGGCTGGTGCTTGAGCTTGGGCCGAACCGGCCTGACCCAAGCTTGACACATAGTGTGCTGAGCAAATGCCAACCATAGACTGACCGGCCGCCATCTCTATTTTGAACAGCGAAAACCGGCTCTGTTTAGTAAAAAGAGATGGAAAATAACAAAGAAAGAAAATGAAGGGAGAGAAAAAGTATACACGTGAGGATCATGTATTTCATCTTCCTTGTTCTTTTCCTCCGAGAAAACACGAATAAAAATCATATTTTTCATCTTTCCTTCTCAGTTTCTCTCGCAGACACCTCTATGATTTCTTATAAAGCGGTATTTTTGATATTGCTAGGTCAAAATGGAGGGAAAAAAAGTACAACTAGCTTCTACATTTAAAAATCCTTGCCCAGCAGTACCCTGTCTCATTCCAGCACGTCTAGTGGTAGCACAACAAGAATTCCACGGCCCACGTTTCCAAAACCTAATTAACTTGTATTCTATCCACCGATATATTTTTTCTATATTCCCCGCCAGCCAAGGATGAGAATGAAGCTAGGTACGATAAGTTATTAAATATGACATTGATTTCTGGACTTAAAAAATCTCTAATAAGGATAACATAAATATTTGTATATATTTAATAGTTATTTATTATTTTTAGATTATAATAATAGTATAACATAAATATTTGTATAAAATTAATAAATAATTATAAAATATTGATTTAATCTGAAATTTTGGTGTTGAGTAAAAGAAAAAAAACAGACTTTTTTTAAAAAAAATTACAGGGCCGTGCAGAAGATGTTCATCCAACGTGATCGCAAATGCCTGCAGTTGACTAAGAGAACATATGAACATGCAAAGGCATGCATGCATGAATGCCGTGGAGCTGCATTCGGCAAGTAATAAGTAGAGCTAGGCGATTCGAATTTACTAAGAACCAAGAACAATAAAACATTCAGGCGAGATAATTAAATAAGAAAGGGATCATGGGCGGGGCGATCAGCGCATGTTCCACCGCCCGTAGCGACGGCGAGAAGCTCCTCCGGGCCAAAGTCTTGGCGCTCGAGGAAGAGATCGAGGAGCTGAAGCGCGGAAGGGAACAGCGCGACGCCCAATTAGCAGCTTCGTCCGGGAAGCGAGTGGCGGTCGTCGCGTCCGAGGAGGAGCAGAGGAAGCCGGAGATGGAGATGGAGTTGACGATGGCTGAGAGTGAAAGTTTGACGGTGGAGGTTGAAGAGGAAGAGAAGAGGCAGCTGAGATCGCTAACGGCGGCAGTGACCAGAGGCAGGGATGATTGGAATAACGAGCCGTGGGGTGGGTGGTGCAGAAGTTGGAGCACGGGGATATTGGAAGGGGAAGTGCAGCGGGACGAGCCGGCAGGGGAGAAGTGGAAGCAGCTCTACCTCGCCATCAAGACGGAGCTCGACGATCTCATCCGCCGGACTCACCAAGGTGCGCTTAATTAATTAGTTTGCAGTAGTGACCTTCTTGGCAAGGAGCTTAAGGACTGTGCTGAGGAAAAAAAAATCATATAAATGGCACTTCGCAGCCCCAATATGAAGGAAAAAAAAATGCAGGGAGCAATTTCTGATGAAACAACATGATACACATGTTTTTGTCCAAAATTTAAAGAATTTTTCAGTACATTAGATTGTTCTCTTCTTTAGGAGGGAGATGCGACTGGAGAGCAGAAGAATTGATGATGGAGTGGCATGAGAAGGAAGTGAAAGCTCAGGAGGAGATGATGAAGATGTTGAGATCACGAATAGCAACGATGGAGAAGGAAGAGGCTAAAAGAGACACAGAGATTGACATTTTAAGGCAGAGCTTGAGAATCTTGGGCGCTACAAAAAGGAGGAACAACTTTCTAAGAGCCTTCTGTGTGCTCACCAATTAATTTGTCCTCCAATATTAGATAATCATAGCAAATTCTACTTATGTGAATTCAATCATGTTTAGATAAAAGCTGTGAATTTTACAAAAAGTTATTGTACACCATTAAACATATTAACACTCCCTAATGCTGAAAATGTACGCTAAGAAGAAAAAAACCCATGTTGAATTCGATTCGTTCCTGCTATATGTGAGATTTGTCACACCTACCGTTTGATAGGAAGATTATGAAAATAACTAAGTTTTAATGACAAAATAAAAAACAGATAGAACTTTAAAAGACATGTGCATATGTCTTTAAGGACTAGGGATGCGAATAAAAATACTTACTGTGAGTTGGTTTTCCTTATGATGTAAGATTTACATCTACCTATTCTTAGCTACAACAGAAATTCTATGGTTAGGATCATGAAAAGGGGAATGCTAAAAGCAACATTGATAACTGAACGGGGAAATCTACATGAAGTAGCTTTTGTTAAGGATCAAAAGTACACACTTTCATAATGTATCAAGTGGTTCAAAAATTTATCTAGATAGTGGGATTTTAGTTGCTTTGAGCTATTGCATCTTGTGTATTGTTGCATGATAGATAGAAGCGGAAACATGCATATAAAGATTCTAGAACAAAGGATTTGTATTTTTAGTTATTATATGTTAATAATAGTATTGGAAAGAAACCGATGGGGTCTATAAACAACGGTTCCCCATTTTAAGAGAGGGTAAAGCTGTATATGTATCCTTGAAGTCAAAGCTAAAGCGATATTTCTGGAAAAAATGTGAACTTTAGCTACATCAATCTTATGACCAAAATGGGCTTTCAGGTCCATGACAATGCAAAAGATTCTTAAGAGAACAAATACACATATATGGGTTGATACAATACTATATAAGGCTAAATATTTCACATACCAATATGCTATCATGCTAATTCAAGTAAATCTTATTGGCAAAATATATAGATAATTTTTGTGATATCAAAAGGCACCATGCCATTGCCTCTTTCCCAAGAGAATCTTATTTTACGTTCTAGTGGCAAAGATCACTTACCCAGGTAGAAATAATCCAACAATCAATAAATCATAACAACATCTGCTAGTTTTGCCAAATACCTCTTGCATAATGGCTGGCGACAAGAAATCCTATTCTATAGGCATCGCTGCGGAAGTGAGTGCAGATGGAGAATATACTAATTGAATAGGACGCAAGCAATCCTTGAGCTAATCACAGCTTAAGATTATAGAGCGAAATATTAAATGCTGAATTAATTAGGCTGCTTATGGTGGCCTTTTACAGAGTTGCAGTAACCTATAGAGAATGTTTCCATTACTCGTTGAGGCCAAGCTGAGGCTGCCCAAAATTTTCATCTTCATATTATGCATTCCTTCAATTATTTCCTCAGCTTAGCTTGTAGGTCACTCATCTTTAAATGTCTCTGAAGAAGAACAAGTAGCATAATCAGTCCCAACAACAAGGCTAGTATAAGGGCCAGTTTGAAGCATAACACGTTTCTTTTCCAGATCAAGATCAATTTGTTCCTCTGTGGTAATATATAAATTAACTTCAGAATCGTTAATTAGATTGGGAATATCTGCAGCATTCAAATAAACAGGAGCATCATCCATCTTATAAGAAACTTTAAGAAGCTTAATATTCACTTCCATGTTTTCCAACTTTGTGGCATCCTGTTGATTCGGTATCTCATTTTCAACAGCCGCAGATGTATCAACTCTGCCGATGAACTTGAAATCACAACCTACTTCAGGCCCTTTAATGTTGTTTTCTTTGTACTCAATCTTAATTAGTTTGTCATCCTCCACCAGAGTAGCAATCTCTTTCTGTGATTCCTTGAGTTGAGCAGAATAAATTTTGTTGCCCGTATGATCCTCACTTTCAGGTTCAACATGAACAGTTGAACTATCAAGATCTTCTAATTCAATGGATGTCTTCTCGAGTAACTTGAAATTATCTTTTGGAGAACCTTCGGACACATCATCCTGAAGATCTGCAGAATCTACAGCAGTTCCTTCATTGTGAACCTGCACGTCTTTTGGCACCTGTATTCTTAGAGTTCTCTCTTGCAGCTGTGGCTGTACTAACTCGGCATTATTAAGTAGCTTTTCAATTGCAAGATTGACAGTATCCTTGACCCACCTATCATCAAGTAGGGTACTGCACAAGAAGATTGAAATCATTTAAACAGATACCATAGGCAGCTAGGAATGGCACGGTGCATTATTTGTATTCATTATGATTTCACGGTCATAACAAAATTGAACCAGAGAATGTCTTTTGTAGCATTTAAATTAATTGTGTTAAATCATATGTAAATTACATTCACCTACTTGTGTTTGATTCCGCACATTGTCCAATTGTAGTAGGTTGTCAACGATGGAGCATGGGCTCATTGAATAAAATTTAATTTGGCATTATAAGACCGGTTTGGTCTATGGGTGTTTAAGTTTTTCATTAAGGATTACACTCGCACTTCTTTCGTTACAAATGACACAGAATTTACTAATTCAATGAGACACGATTATACTATGGTTAATTTTCTCCTACTTTTCTCTAGATCAACATTACTGTGGATTACCTGAGGTCCAAGAACTGAAATTAAAATGGTATGAGCAGACAAGTCTTTAGCTTACTGTTAAGCTGCAAAGATTCTTGTCCTAGAGTACAATAATGAGGAGTCCGAAAGCATTATAATTGTGACATTTATAAGTTCTCTCTTTACTGAATTCATATTCTTTCCATGCTTCTTTTAATCATTAATGCTACAGAAATTATTCTTCACTTATTGTTTTATTATTTATAAGTGATCTCTTTACTGAAGGATACACTCATATTCTTGCTATGCTTCTCCTTTTAATCATTTGTGCTACAGAAATTATTCTTCCCTTATTGTTTTGTGCCAACCCCATGCATTGCACCATAGGAAAATGAGATCTAAAATCACTCCATATATACAATAAGAAAAATTTATAATTCTAATTATCATTTTTTTCACTGCCGATGCCTACCACAAGAAATTAGAGTTAGGTAGAGATACTATCTGTTAATGATTCTGTTTTTCATTGAAGTTGATACACAGACCACTTGACTAAATGAAAGAAACCTACTACTGCAATTAAATAATTAGAGAAAGAAGACGAAATAACTAATTATTTAAAGTATATTCAAAATGAGCAGAAAAAGGTCAGCTCATACCAGTGCAGATTACATGCAGATGTACTAATTACATCTATTTCTGTAAACATACCCATTGCCACAGCCATTAAATCATCGGACATGTAACCACCAAGCTTTGCAATTTTAAGCAGAAAATGAATGTCTATATTAACCTGTACAATTGAGAGCAAACAAACTTTGTTAGGCACATTAAAAGAAACATAAGTGATGTACAAACAGCACAATTCTGTATAGGAATCAAAATCTGATGCTACTGGCTACTCAACAGAAACCTTGAGGGGATTATTTGGTCATTTGCAAATGAAAAAAATTCCAATGCGAGTTGTATACAGGACTACAAATACAAAACATACAAATCACAGTTGCACTCTCTGTTGAATGGTTCCATATAAATCAGCAACTTGTAGGCATGCATTGTTTTGGGCAGACTACAAACACCTTCCAATTCAACACTTCATATTTCCAAAGATTATTCGTTACACTCTAAGACTAATGTTTGCCATCTTTTTCAATATATTACAAAAAGGATCCTCTATACTACACTCTAAGACTAATGTTTGCCATCTTTTTCAATATATTACAAAAAGGATCCTCTATACTTTCCCTAATCCCCTTGTTCTCTCCTCAAACTTTTTTATGACTTGCTTAATGACAAAATTAACTTATTTAACTTAATGAGCATGACCTGATTGAAAATGCTCGAGTCATTGAAAATACTCAACCAAGTTAATAGTATTAAGTTCATTATGCCTTGTATAATTTTTCTCACAATTCCCATGTGAATCTAAATTAAGGTATCATACTTTCCTACTTAAGATTTGATTTGATGTTCTCGAGCCTAAAACTAAACTCATAGTCCACAACCATTTATAATGGCAACACATGAAGGTAATCCAATAATGTCTCTATCAGTTAAGCAGTTCTTTCTTATTGAACTCTCACTGTGTGTAGGACACGATCTAATTTGATATCATTTGTTATGATCCCTAATAAGAAAAATGATTCATTAACTTGATGTGCCTAGGCATGAAGGAATCTGTATCAGTAAGTACTATATTAATTATAACAACAAAACAATAGGTATAGTTAATAAAATGTCACATATAATCATGCAACATCACACAAAGCTCCCTAATGTTCATAAATCTAAATATGTTTTTCATTACTATTCTAACAATTATATTCATTCATATATTTATATTCACTTCAGCCAACAAGTTCGATATACTGGCTACATTAAGAGCAACTATGTTTGCAGATTTTCAGCTTTAGTCGCAAGTATACATACTACAACTAATTCATCAGCAAGCAACCAAACACATCCATCTATCAATATTACAAATAACACTACCGCAGGCTCACTTCAATTAACTGAACAGTGAACAGGCCCAGAGATATTCATAATAATTTAAGCAATTGGCAGGAAATAAAGTAATAGTAATATGAGTATACAAGTTCATGGCTGGGTCATGTCGGCTTCTGCTACACCATCAACCATATGGCAGTAAAGAAAACAAAGAAGGAAATAAAGCAATACCTGCTTAATAAAGCTATAACTTTGCAAGTCTACAGAATCTTTAGGGATTTTGAAGTAGCTCGGATTATTAGAAATCCAAACAACAAGAGCCTCCATCAACTCTACTAGTAGCCTTTCCATAATCCCATGGTTTCTTTGGAAGATGGATCTGGAAACATTTTCTACTTTCTTCAACCAATGGAATAATTCCTTCAATGAAAAACTACATATCAGCATACACACAGTATTATGATCAAACAAGATAACCCATTTCTAAAGATAAACTTAATTTAAAACAATTCACATTTGTTTTCTAGAAATAAGAGAGATGTCAGGATGAATGAACTTAATGAGAAGATTAACAGCAGGAACATTCACAATCCTCTTGAGCTTCCTCAAAGCAATTCTGTGAACCACAAAGATGAGATACAAACATCATCGGATAGGAAATAACAACCCATTCAACTCCATTTTTTAGATGTGGAAGAACTGAGAAAAATAAAAGAAATTATGCAGCATTTTCAGCACTAGAAACTCCGAACGATTTAAACTAGGACCAAAATCCATCTGTTAGACGATGCATGAGGTACGAGCAAAACTTACCAAGTAAATGCCCAAATCAAATAAGCTTTCTAAGAGTAAATTTCCGTTTTCTTCTTCCTAGTACTATTTCAGGCGCATGTCATCCCAAATCAAGCATAATGAAAAACTAAATTCCCAGGTTTCATAGTTCGGTTATCTAAATAAAAGAAAAAATTTTTACAGCATCATCTTTGTATTGGATTTATGACAATTTATCCTTAGTTAATTCCAAAAAGCAACTCAATTATGTGACTATTTTGATGATAAAAAGTGTACCGACAGTCTGCAACTAGAAAAATGAGCTCAATTACTTGAAAAGGTGATCTGCATTTTCTTAGAAAAATTTAGGATCTCAGAAGTGTCCTGCCCTTTATTGCAGCCTAATGTTTGCTCTTTTACAACGTCTTCTCACACGGAAGGAGCGTCTTAACTCCTCTCTTCTCAGGTATGTCTTATATTCAAAAAAAAATCCAAAACCTAGGTCATACTCTCACTTATTTGTGCACCTTGTGAGCTGGTTCTTGTGTAGTCTACTATCACTATTTTTCCCCTATACCAAATCGCATACTCTTTGGAACAACTATATTTTATTAGGATAGTCTTTCTATTTCTTATCTGAAAACAACGCGAACAATTCATCTTGATGAGTCACCCTCCATCTGACTGCCTCATTGGCATATGGCTTTTTAATAGCATGGAATAGAATTTTAGTTGCATTGTTATGTTTCACTGTATTGCTAAGGAAACCTGGATTTCTTTAAATATAAATCGTGTGAAGATTTCTCTCCAACAAAATGGTATAACAATATTTTGCCTCCCTGAAAAAGTGAAAAACAAGTGGGATGAGTTATCTTCCAATCATCCTATTATAAGTAATATAGGAGATTTCTTTATGGCCCACATGATTCTTAAGCTTCCACTTGCAACTAACCATCATTGATGCTACCATTCCACGATTGAAGAATGCTTGTTCCTAGATGCACCAGATTGTTGATTGTAGATGGAGCACTACTCACTCCTAGTGTATATACACTTGCAATCATAAAGGGTTATGTCACATGAGATGGTCGTGGTAGCAACTACTATATTGGTTTTGGAAGGTCAAACCACAATTTCTTTACACGTTGAAATCACACCAATCATCCAACCAAGTGATGTTGATACTCGAATAACTTGTTTATCCTATGCTCAAGTTGACACTGACTTCTAGTACAATTTTTTGCCCCTTTGCTTCCTAATACACCTCCCACTATTACGATCTTTGCTAATAATTATGAGCAATATCAATACATAATGACTATATGCATTAGTTTTTCAATATGACTTGCTACTACACAAACCATATTTCGCATAGCCTCTAGTGCCTTACAGTGCCACTGGCACGTGATTCAAGAACCTCCTCTTAATTTTCGAGTACTCATTGACATTTTCCCATTTTTAACATGTCTAATATTATCCCATTGTGAATTCCACATTCTATTAATGGTACATATTCTGTTTTTTCTTCTTCAACATGATGTTATTTATGTCACAGCTCCTATTAGTTTGGTTTCCACTAGTCAGGTTATCAAATTACCATGTTGCAAATGTTACATTTTTTTTTCTTCCCATTTGCACTTTCCAGAATCTATACACAAATGTGACAATTGGTGGGGATTATAAGTCTAGCTTCATCTAGTATCATACTGATCGACCTACACCTTGTTCCTCAACTCCCTTTGCCACCTTAATTACCCCCTACCACTAGCACTGTCATTCGGGTCATTCCTCCTGCTCAAGTAAACCCTCATTATCTTTGTAGTTTAACAAGAAATAGTTGTTGCAAACTTGCAGTTACTGCACAAGTCAACAATGTCAGAATAGAGAGAAATGATCTTAATTGCACAATGGTTGTGATGCAATAAACGAAGCAATTTGATCATATTATAGTATAATAAGTGGTTCGCAGAATTTATGCTTTTACATTACATTGGATATTAAATCTTATATCTCATGAAAGGAAATCTATCATTGAGAAGAAACTTGCCAATTAAGTTGTCACTCTCGCAGCCTACTGGAGAGCATCTCTCACCATGGCATGGTAAAATTTATAGTCAATACATAGTTACGAAAAAAAATTGATTCGTGAAATCCAGAAAGTAGGAGATTCTTTTTGAAAGAAGTACCAAACCTGGAAAATAGAAGAAGGCACCAAGTGATCTTGTCTTGAGAACGCATAACACTGATTATTGTATTGAGTTTCATAAACAAGATGCTGGCAAAACGAATTTTGCAGTCGAGCAGCAACCTTTTTAATTGAAAGAAGTAAGACCTGGAAAGACATAATAGCCTGCTCTGGAGAAAAATGTGTAGGTTTGATACTGTGAAAGATACGAGAAGTAACAACGGGGAAAAGATCCACAAAGGTTGAAATATTGACTAGAAGTAACAGCTGCTGCTCTAGCTTTGGAGTAGAGATAATTCCTTGAGGACCTTGACCACAAATTGAAAGATTATTTTCTCTACTTTGTATAGCTTGTTCCATGGAAAAAATATACTCATCGACTAGGCCGGTGAGCCCTTGAGCTATTGAGCTATGCATCTCAAAAGCAAACAATGAAGATATGTCATCGATAATTACCTGTTTAACAATGATATCTGATTCAAAACGAAAATATTTCTAGCATTTGACTGTAAAAAAATTTGCACTTGGTTTAAACAAGTATCCAAATTAAGATCTAAGAAATAATGGAAGAAAGTACCTTAAGAGTTATGCATACATGTAAGATCATTGCGTCAATGGCGAAAGGACAATCTCAGAGTTAATTTTAATCTTTCTAATTATAGTAATCCTATATCTCAATTCTCAATATTGAAAATCTGGAACTAATTATAGTAATCCTGTCTCTAGGAATTCAATCAAGCAAAATATCAACTGTAAGAACAGCCAAATTCCATGATTTCCTACATTGAGAAATTCCCAAAAACAATGATGCAGCCAAGAATGTAAATACAACTATAATCCTGCATAGTTGAAATAACCAGTAGCCAGTAGGTACAAGGAAATTATGATATGATATTTAAGAAATTATGAAAATGACCGTCTAGAGATAGATGCGATAAGTGGAATACAATTTTCATATAAGATTTGTTTAGGGGCCAAAGGAATTGCTAAATACCTTATTGGCAAGGTGCTTATTTTCATTCTAAGGGTGGCTTTACACTAGTAGTTGGCATACCCAACCATAAATATATATGATTTTGCTAAACTTGTCTTCAATTTTGTAAGTGTGGATTCATTCCAAATATAGCAAATATAAATAAATCATCTAAAAATGCCAAAATGGTCCTTCTCGAGTCTAAATGGTGTCTATGAGGAGTAAGACACCCTTCTTCCATCTCATAAGAAGATAAGAGGCCATTGGATATCCTAGCCTTAACCTCTTGGTACTAGAAAAGAAACCAACCAAGGAACAAAAAAACAGGTCCATAGCGGCCGATATGGGCAGTATTCATCGGCCAAACCATACAAAATTGATATAAACACATATTATACATACATACATATATATATAATAGGTACCATCCGATACTGATCAATACATATTTGTTTGACAATAAACTAGTACACTGCAATAGACCGGTACCTTAAACCTTAAAACTAACATCCTTTCCCTTAGTGAGATGGAAAAAGACAACAAAGACATTCACCCAATAATGATTCTCAAAAATGAATATGCCTCAAGAACCTTTAGTAAAAAGTCTCATTGCACAAACTCATGAGCCTTGTGTAAATCTATCTTGAAACTCAACCATAATGGTCCTTTGTTACAATAATAGTTATGCAAAAATTTCATGGCAACAAATAATGTTCTTATAGATATAGCGTCCACTCATGAATGCATATTATGAAAGATCTATGATATTTGATAGGACACAAATACTCCTATTAGCAATAAGCTTCGAGAGTTTTGCATTATAGTCACACAAACAATCCAATGACATACCTTGCACACAAAGATCCATACATAATCACCAAAAATGTTTAGGTCATATTTCTTTAATACAAGAGTAATCGATAAAATATTGGCTTGCTTCAATAACTTGTAATTCCTAAAAAAGTTTTGGATTGTCCTGATAACCTCTTACTAATGATATGCCAACATGACTTGAAGATATATCCATTAAACCCATTGACCCTCAAGGCTTTATCACAATTTGATGGCTTGATGCTATGATCATATTCTCAATTTCCTCCCTATAAACCTCTGCGCTAGTAAACTAATGGATGCTTTGCTGAGGTTCCTAATTCGTGCACATCTTTGACATATCTAGATCAATAAAGTGTTAATGGAAAAAGATGTAAATGTGTAAATATATTAGATTAGTGTAAATACATAGTTTATTCTATTAGATTAGTGGATACAATTGTTTCGATATATGTAAACGCAAAACCCATTTTGTATATGAGTTGATATTAATGAAAGGGAATCACCAAAGGTGATTGCATTGTACAATTCTGTCAAGGAGCAAAATAGTTTCTAAAAGAATGCCATTACTCTCTTTTCAATATCATCCCCTATAAAATCTCACCCAAATAATTTAATATATTTGCAATTAAATTCATACTTCTTGCTCTAATAGAGTTGTAAAAATATCATGTGTTAAAATTGTACAATATAATCATCGGGTCTCTAGACTCAAACAAAAGGCTAAGTGTTTGTGTTTAAACAAGCTAGGAATTGATATCAACTTCACTCACATGAAGCACTCGATCTTGGGTTGTTCAAGACACCAAAAAATCATGAATTTCCTCATACCCACAATCTAAATTAGAGTAGATATCGTAACACACAAAAAACTAGATGGAAGATTATGCATAGTATATGAAATAATCCCAAAAATCACATGACACAAAGAACTTATCACATGAACATTAAAGTGAGTTAGAACCTAAATATGCCAATTATGCCCCCCTAAGGATTATAGAGTAGTCATGAAAGTAATTCTATCTTGATGGCATCATTTGTGTTGTCCATGTGAACCAAAAGGAAGAGAAAAAGAATAAAAAGCATATATAGATCTTTTATTGTTGCTTGCCTTGCTTAAGAATAAATCCCCTTAGTGTTCTAGCATGCTAAATTTTTCATCATTTAAGAAATTGTTCATGGGAATCTAGGCTCTTAGAATCCTTGCGCATGGTAACTTAGGCATAATCCACATTATAGCAAATCATATCAAACTTGTTAAACATTTTAAGAATTAAGTACCTCAAGAATAAACTAATGGACATATTGGTTGGTTTGTTCACTGGCCTACTAAGAATGATCATAGTCATATCCAAGACCATCATATTTGACTCTACCGAGAGAATCTAATAGTTACCCTTATTGCACACTTTTCTTTAGCGGTAATACCAATCCTCATGTTGTTATCCAACAACCAAAGTTGTCTTTTCCTTCAGCCTATGTTGGTACTCCTTCATGATCTTTCTTTAGAACCCAAGCGATCATGTTTTTTATTTGATTCTCCTGGCAATTCTTATTCGCATGGCCAAAAATAACATGGTGAGATCACTTGACTAGTTTTCAATCATATTTGAACTAGATCACAACATCTTCCCATTCACAGACACTAGAGGCTCAGATAAAACGCCCACATAGGTAATCACTTCCCATGCACAGGCATATCCAATTATAATCTTCGTTGTAGTTGCTTGATCCATGTGAAACAGCTTCCAAATGGCACTAGATATTCTTCTAATTAGCTTAGGTGTCCACAAATGGAGTAGTAGATTAAAGATCCTTACCGATAGTGAAACCATTGAATAATTAACTTTCTGGACTTGCATGCCATGACTCCGTGTGACCATTACTTAATTGTAGATGAACCAAAGACCGCCTTCAAATATGTGAATTTTATCATCATCCAGAGAGAACTGAAATAATATAAACCTAAACAATATTTATTATCGAAAAACACTATGATTGACACTTGGGTTGCTATAATGTCTGCACCTTATCTATGATAGTTGTGTATGCGGGCCAAGCACCTACAAAGAACCAAACAAGAGGGTATTTCCATCATTGAATTATTTCTTCCCTCTAATAATACTTGGCTTCTCATGTGTTAGTTCACATTCCTTAGATGCATTGCAAGATGATAATAAGATACTCCAAGATTTTCAAGAGGCAATTGCCATTGAAAGTAATGAAGGAGTCATACCCCTAACAAAGTTGATTCCATTTATTTTGCCAAGTCCTCCAAAAGCAGTGACAAAAAAAATGGAAATTCTAGATCTCGACTCCTTATGCTTAATCAGTGGATTCTCTATGAGCTTGAGGGGCCTCCTAAATCTGCCTTCACAAGGGACTTAGCATTCTGCTTTAGTGTTCCATCAGCAGAAGTAGCAACCACAATCACAAGAGGGGACGCCTCATTAATTGTTGACGTAGGAATATTCACCTCCTTTAGGACCCAACAATGTTGCTTTGCTCTTACCTCTCCCCCTCCATCTGCTTCCTCCAGCCATGAGAGTATTGTGTGGTTTGTGGTGGATTTTTGCAATTTCCTTGTTGTCCTCATGTGTTCAGGTTTGATCTATTGCCACATCAAATACAAACACAAATTTAGCAATATCTCTTTTCATTTTATGTAACTAATAAAGAATTTGTCATGTCCTTTAGGCTCTTTGCCAATGTGATACTTCTTTGGAACACAAAATCTACCCCTAAATCTCAAGATACTTTCTACAATCAATTGTAACTTCAAGCCTCAATCCCAATTCAACTTCAGAGTTCAGAGAATATTTTGCAATTGCACATCATCATGTTCCTAAGACTCTTTAATTTTATATACCAAGTTACCAACTAAACTGAGCTACCATAATTATCTATAGAATTTATCTTTCTAATAGTGATGAAATGTCTAGATTTAGATGTCCTTTCCACTAGGAATGGGTGTATTTTGCAGTTTCTCTGCTACCCTCATTATCTCGGGTTGACCTATTGGCATATTGAACACAAACACAAATTTAACAAAAAAAAAAAAACTCTTTTCGTTCCATGCCACTAATAGACCTTCTTCATAGTTCATAACTTCATATTATTAGGCATCCAAGCACAAGATGGGACCTATGAACTTCAGTCATTAACTATTCCTTACCATGACATTTCACTGGAACACACTCTACCAGTAAATTTCAAGATGCATTGTATATCAACTGTGAATATAAGCCTGCTCAACTTTGTAAACCATAGCTTCCAATGTATCCCATGCTTCGAAGGCTTTCATATTATGTACCAACTGAGCCTGGGCTACTGCAAATCAATATGTTGTGTCTCTTTCACTACAATAAAACTCAAGACATACCATATCTTCTATCATCTAAATCTTAGCAACTCTCAAGCATAACTACCAACTCATAGATTTCCTAGTAACTACAACAACCACTACAACATACTCAACTTCACTATTAGCTCATCCATGGCGATAATATACTCTACCCACCTTCACTATTACTGTATTACATGCTCAACTTCTGTGCAAACAAATACTTCAAGATTCTATGTAGTGAAGATTTTAGAAGTTATTTCATATAATACCTCCATATTTTCTGAACAAAATTACAACAAATAATCTCTAAAACATACACAAGATAATTTTTCTCATGTTCTTTAAACAATTTAAATCAATAAACAACAACACTATCATGTTGCAATAATGCACCAACGAAACTTTGAGCATCGGTATAAGCTCTCCAATAGGCAGCATACCATACACATTGGGTTCATAATAATCTTTATTTCAGTTCAAGGAAATTCTTTTAACAAGCATCATTCCAATGGAACTGCACCCCCCCCCCCCCCCCCTTAGTCAACTGAGTCAAAGGTAAAGCTCACCTAAAAAAATATTTCAACAGAATGTCAATGATATCCAGTTAGGCAAGAAAAATTTAAATCTCTCGCACAAATCTCGGTTTCTCCCATTCAAACACTACATCAACTTCCATAAATCCATTGTCACACTATGTATAATCCATAAATATAGTAGCAACATTAGTCAATGCAAACATTGGAGATTTGTGGAAGAAATATCTTCCTGACACAATCAAATACAGTTAGGGAACAGCCCTATATGAACTATATAATGCATTAAAAATTACAACTAAAGTACCAGCACATATAGATACATATTGGCACAAGATCCATGGGATTTTAAATATCGGTACTTATTGACGCGTACTGATAATACTAAGTTTTAATTTTATATATATGCATATAACACAGACCATGTAGTACAAACTGCCATACCATTTAATATAGACCTATTTTTTAAACAATGGTAGACCATATGTACATGTATACATGTACATATGTACATGTGTACATGTACATACATGTACATGTGTACATGTACATACATGTACATGTGTACATGTATACATGTACATGTGTACATGTATACATGTACATGTGTACATGTATACATGTACATGTGTACATGTATACATGTACATGTGTACATGTATACATGTACATGTGTACATGTATACATGTACATGTGTACATGTATACATGTACATGTGTACATGTATACATATACATATGTACATATATATACATACATATATACATATATATGTATGTATATACATATATACATGTATACATACATATATACACATATATGTATATGTATACATACATATATACACATATATGTATATGTATGTATATGTATATGTATATATGTATGTATATGTATATGTATATATATATATGTATAAAAGAAAAATCAACCGACCGATACTTACTAGTCTGATAATGAACCAGTACACCAATCCATACCGGT
This sequence comes from Costus lasius, assembly GCA_027563935.2. Lineage (NCBI taxonomy): Eukaryota > Viridiplantae > Streptophyta > Magnoliopsida > Zingiberales > Costaceae > Costus > Costus lasius. The sequence goes on from CM050454.1 coordinate 380,958, forward strand.
TTTTAAACCTTGGCGTATATATATTATATACTAGACAAGGTATCAATCTTGTTTTGTGTATCAGTCCATCAGACCAATATATATAGCTGAGATAAAATTTTAAACTCTTGATTACAAATTTCTAATGTGGGACTAAACTATATCACCTGTATAGGTAAATGACAAGAAATGGAAATGTCTATGTCAAAAGATAAAGGTGAAAGATTGGCATGTGAAGGTGGCTCGAGTGGAGATACAAGTGAAGATTGTTGAGGATATCCCTAGGAGACTCAAAAGAGGTGAATGGAGTCAATATCTGCAGTGATATAAGAATTAAGAACAAAGCTGGAACCAAGATGGTGCTTAAAAAGTGCAGTTCTACCATAGTCGGTTTTGTCATTTCTGGACAATGAAACTGACCACCTACAGTCCAAAACTGGACAAAATTCCAGCCTTACACGCAATACAAAACTGGATAGAATCAGTTTGTTTATTGCCCAAGAATTGCACAAATTTCCTGTTTCTTCACCATAAAAAAATGAGCAAAAATCCACTTCATTTTAAGTATAAAAACGGAGTTGAATGACTCTCTAAATCCCTTATTATTTGGTGCAAATCCCACATAACTAATTTTCATCAAAATCATAATATAGTGCTACTTCCTTATATTTCATCATTAAACCAAAAAAATTTAGGTTCGACCCCTATCTCAAAGAAGAATGAGATTCTTTTCCTTCACGCCAAAAAGTTCGTCCTAGAAGTCTTGGCTACTAGTATTCTTCCTCCCTTTTTCTCCTTTCCTAAAGCCTTCCTCTCCTCTCATGTTGCAGCCAAACCAATCTCAAAAGGAAACAGGTTTCAGCTGCTATAGAGAAAAAGAGAGGGTGACTAACCCACTCATATTGCTGCTCTAACCCCTTAAACTTAATTTTTTATTCAAATTAGTAACAAAATAAATCAACTTAAGGTCACATTTTCTCTCCTAAACTTTATCTTTCATTCAAGTACCATATCAACTTATCTGTGCTCCAGTTCTGCATATCTTTAAATTCAAAACTAAGTCCCTGCATTTAACAAGTAGATCCCTCAATACAAAAATAGCACTTTTAAGTTAAAAATTGTACATTAAATTTAAATTTTCATATCATAACAGGAATGCAATTAACAAACCTGTAGCAACATGACAAACGTTTTTCCACTGCTAGTGAGCAGAAATTTTTCGTCCTCAACAGTATCACCTGACAATGGTTGCATTCTATCTATTTCTGATAAAAGAAACTTATTAAGAACCCAAGTCTCACTTTCCACCAACCGAATGGCAACATCTCTATAGTGACTCAGATGCTTATCTAGTACTTCTTCCATGCAAGGCTTCACGTAATTAATCAAATCTTTCAGCAACAATAGCCTTTGAGATCTCAACAAAGAGCAAAGTGAGAAAGCACAATTTAAAGTCTCAACTGCCAAATGAAATCTCTCATTTGTTTCTAAGATAGATTTCATATATGCATCAAATGAGTGACTGAATTCCTCAATTTCTTTCCTGGCCCAGTCCAGAAACTCGGGAGTATAAGGATATGCTTCACCATGTAATAAAACAAAACAAGTTGCTGCTTGAGAAATAACAGAGAACAGTACTTTTGCAACTTCATAGAGGTACATGTGATCCAAAGATGCTTTTTGGAACAATAATTCTTGCATATGATTTTCAAGACGCAAATGGAAAAACTTGACCAGCAAAACATTGGCATGGTGATGTTCATCAAGCCTGCAAAGTCCAGTTAGTGCCTTTTGAAATTCTGGCAGAGCAACTCTTGTGTGTTCAGCCAATAAAATAAATTGTTCAGCTATTCTGGTCCTCCTATCTGACATTGCACATGAGTATGACATAATCATTGGCAAGAAATCTTCCTCCTTCTGCACCTTCTGCAAAGTCAGTATCATCATTTCCAGAAGATCCAGAGCATCATTCATTCGTTTTTCAGATATAAGCATATCTAAGTTATCCAAAGTTTCATAAAATTGAGAGCCAAATTTTGTAGCATAAAGGAATTCAAGATCTTCTTCATCATATGCTTTGTTTTCTCTCAAGTTATCAGATAGTTTCACCAGATTGAGACTGTCAATAAAATCCTCAACAAGCTTACTTTGGTGCAAAATTTGTCGTTTCAGCTCCTCAAGATCACAATTGGCATGTTCTAATTGTTCGAGTATCCTGGAAGATAGCAGGAACCTCAACTACATAAGCAAAACATTTATATTAAGTTTACCTCACACTCAGATGCAGAATAACATTGATTAAGAGTGACTAAATTGTTGATTGAATAAAAGATATTAGAGATAAGTAGCAATCTAGTGGATCCATTCTCATAGACTAACAAACTTTTTGGTATGGAAATAGCATTGAAAGTTAGATGTATTAAAATACAGGTGCTTGAATTAGTGTCCAAAGGAAGACTTGACACGCTTCATGTAAATTGTGCAAATCGAAACAATCTTACCCTAATACATGACCATGTATCCGACTACTATAATTACAAGTTGTTGACAAGGTGTTATGATAAGAATTGTTTTCAAGAATGGATATGGTTCATTTGTACTGTCTTTGACGTGGTACTCTTGAGTTAAAGGAAATACAATCTATAGACAGCCTTCAAAAAACTATCAATTTGTGCCATTTGAAAGGTACAAATACTGACTCTCCTAAATGCGATGTCTGTAGAAATTTGAAAAATTGAAGAACTCTTTAGTAAAATTTGGAAACTTATGTCTTAGAAATTGTTTTATTTTATGTTTTGCTGGTTTTCATATTTTGTTCTTTAATTTCATGTCCTTTTATAAAAATAGATATTCTTTAAAAAGTATCTTAATATCTATCTCCTATTATTCTCAATCATATTTTTTAAATTTGCATATAGTGTATTGTTAAACTATTCTTTAGGTACTGGTCTCGTCATTCTAACCCAATAATCCCATATATCAAATTTAGAGCAAAATTTTCTGTACGTGTTAATTGGAGACAATTTTTTTCTTGCTTTGATGTCGCTTTTTAATGAAAACCACAAATGCAAATTTTGGATGCAAAAAACAAAATATGAAGCTGATCTATGTCAACTCAAACTATATAATGGTTGCAGAATTTAACTCTTGAAGTAAGAAAAGCACTAGTTTCCATTAGGTGAAATCGCATTAGAATTTAACTAATCTTTGAAGCTGTAAGCTAAAATGATTTAATTGCCAAATTATCAATTTAGGAATGCTACTATTTTGTTTTTCCTTCGATATGGTAACTGATAGTAGTACGTATAACAGAGAAACAACAGGAAAGAGGACTTCATTAATTTATTTTTACAATAAATATTTATACAGTAGTATCTATAACAGTTACCAAACAACTTCACTAACTGATGGGTCCATAAATATTTAAGATACAGTATTTACCTAACAAAGGCCGAGTAGCATGAAGACACATTTTTGTGAAAGTCTTCCTCCGATGCCTTCTTTATTTCAGAGAGCTCTGAACATAAACGTTTGATACCCTATAAATAGGTTACATTTTAGTGCAGAGATTAGGAACAGAAGATACTAAAACACCACCAAATAGTAAATGGATAATTAAAACTCAGAAGTTGAAAGAGAATACGTAATTGCTATATATCATCACGCAGTTGTCATATGAAACAGTGAGTTTGAACGTTCACACTCATGAAGATTGTTGTCTATAAGGATGTGATGTATGTATCAATCACCATCCCATAAGCAAGCAAAAGTAGAACACATTATGTTCGTTTTGTAATTTTTGTGCATTGTGTCCATCATTAATATGTGCCCTTTGAAGTTTGAAGCAATGTAATATAAAGCATTGTTGCAAGGATCTGAAAAGCAATTCAACTTTCACGAGACAACAAAGAAACAATAAACTCAAAACAAATGCCACAAAGGCACAAACTGAGGTTGACAACGACATAATTAACCATTACGGATCGGACATATCTCTGTGATTTTGAGAAGTGAGAGGAGAAATAATCCCTCCATTCCTAAAGGATTATACCCAAATGAAATAAATGCTCCCTCCACTGCCGAAATGATTCTTCTCAAATGAAAAAAATATTCTCAGCCACTGGATTATAGACACATGGACTCCATGATTTATACTGTGATATCCAAAACTTTGTAGCGTATAAATTTGAGTAAATCCAACACCCTCTTAATTAAGTTTGTGAATGGATCTTGATGCCTTGGAGCATGAAAAGACTGAGATTTCAGCGCTTCCGACGTCTCTAGGCAAATTCATGGTTGAAGCGAAGAACTATGCTACAGAAACGACGGCATCAAAAACAAGAAGAAGAAAGAGCAGGAGGTACCTCTGCGGTCATCGACTGGAGACCCGTCGAGCACTCATGGTCGCCGTCAGAGCTCCAGGATCTGGGCGAGCCATCGGTGTGATGCCCTCCGGCCATTGGCACTGTGGAGGAGGAAGACAAGGAAGTGGCCTATCGCTATTAGAGGTAAGGAGAGTGGTTTGGAGTATCTGCATGTCGGCTTCCGCCATGGCCGGCTGCCTCGCATCGTTCCCTCCGCTGCACGCGTCCCTAATTCGAAAATGACTTCTTTATAACAGACGCCTAAGCGTCTCAATCTCTCCCGTTACCGTCAACGTTACACTTACCGCCGACGTCTTTTATGAATCCGCCGCTGCCTAATATTTTAAGAATCCACGGTTAATAACCTTGATTAAAATTGGTGAAAATCTCAAAGCATAACCGGGAAAAAAAATTTGTTACGCCGTTAACATTCTTTATCATTCCCCTCCCCAAATTTTTCTCCATAAACTTAGCCCTCTCTCCCTACACGCGCCACAACGCTCACTCTTGTTCCTCTCCCCCAATTTCTTTCTCTAAAAATCGCTGCCCTACATGCCTCACCGGCAATCGACGATATTACAACTTTAATATTTTTTATCGGACATCATTCTCTATAGCCGACTTCCTCCCATCTCCTCGCATTCGGCATAGCGATACCATCAACGACAACAATCATTGGCATTTCATCGATCTATGTGCTGTAGTACTGTTCGATATCGCGTAGTATACGGATGTCATCCTTCTGGACAAAGTTTATCCACACCCTACAAAACAGGATAATTGCATAATTAATAGTTAGACAGAACGTAAAGGTAGGGGTGAGGATTCGGTGCGGTAAAATCAGTTTTTACCGATTACCGAATATTTCGGTAAATTCGGTTCGGTAAAAATAAATTCGGTTTCGGTTTCGGTTTTAAGTTTTATTAAATTTCGGTTTTCGATTTTCGGTTCGGTTTTTTTTTTCGGTTCGGTAAAAAACCGAATTTACCGATATATATATTAAAATATATAAAATATACAATATATATTAAAAAATAAAATATATTATATTATATTTTTATTTTATTATATTATAATTAGTTACTAAAAGTATAAAATCTATTATCTAATACTTAATAACCTAATTACTAATCATATAATTAACTAAATCTTTAATAATTAAACTTTTCGGTAATTTACCGAATTTACCGAATTTTTTCGGTAAATTCGGTTCGGTAAAATTTCGGTTTTTACAAAATTCGGTTCGGTTTCGGTTTTTGAAAATTCGGTAAAAAAAAATTCAGTTAATTAATTTCGATAAATTCGGTTTCGATTTTCACCGAATGCTCACCTCTACGTAAAGGACACTATGCGTAGAAGATACTGGAAAGTTGTTGCTGCGCATCTTTTCAGTCAACCAGTCGACCTGCCAAATGAGCGTGCATCAAAGTCAGTCAGATTTCTTTATAATATGATAACATAAATAGATGTAACTAGATAAAGACTGATTGCCAGAGCACAAGTTATCTTCAACAGGAGAAATCACACGTCGCAATTTCAAATAAGTTTTGCTACAATTATGCCTCCAATTTATTAAATTTATTGAAATAACGTAACTGAAATTAACTTCACGACTAACGTTTTATGGCATGAGAGATATTTAACATAAAGGCATAGACAGCAAGTCTCATTCAATGGCCAAACTAGGATCAAATTTCATATTTTAGTGATCTAAATGTAAAAAGAAAAGCAAGTTATTTCAACAAATTTGATAAATTTAATTATGAGATAACTCAATAACTCAATTATAAATTGTAATAAAAATTACCTTGCCTACTTACAACACGATTGATAGTTTAGTGATATTGTAGGTAATTTTCCCAAGTAGTTAACATGAAGAACTTTTGCTAAGTAGACATGGTAAAAGTTGTATCATGGAATATTATGTCTTGCATCGGGAGAAACAATTAATAATGTGCATCTTCCAAATAATAAAAAAAAAAAAGAAAGAAGATTAGTGAAACAAGTGAGGAATATAAAACACTATGCAGCAATTTGTTTCCGCATCTTAGAAAAAGTGCATTTGCAGATCAAGTAGAAAAAGAAATAATTGCTTTGTTAAATTGCACAAACTTAAGCATGAGTTTGGTACCCTCAGAGAAACAGGTGGAGCTCCTAGGTAATGGACAGTAAACAGGTGGAGCTCCGTCCTATGGAAGCTTTAAGGTGCTCACTTAGTGCACCCAAAACCTCCTCGACAGGGATGGCAAAAAATCTCATCCCCGATCTGACCCGATCCGACCCAATCCGAAATCAACGGGGAAAACCCGAGTTGACCGGGGGTCGTGTCGGGTTCGGGGAAAACCCGACGGGGTATAGTCGTGTCGGGGTCGGATATGGAAATTTAGGTACTCGCCCCGAACCCGACCCCGAACCCGCCCCGACTATTAAAATAACAAATTTACCCCTTATAAGTTATAACCTAGTTACTAAATTTTAATAACTTATGTAGAAATGATGATATAGTTTATATAAAATATTTTTTTATTTATATATTATGAATAAAGAATGCAAATTAATTTTAAAATATTATTTATAATATTTATTTATTTTTTAGGTCGGGCGGGGTCGGGTTTCCCCGCGGGGTCGGGTGTGGGGCAAGATTTTCTAAACCGTCAGGTTCGGGGTCGGGTTTGGGGACGGGTTTGGGGAAGTCGGGGTCAGGTCGGGGATGGCAAAACCCGATCCCGACCCGCCCCTTTGCCATCCCTACTCCTCGAAGAGAGAAACATCTTGAGAAAGATGTACCCTTGGGAAATTTTAAGGTGCCAAAACCTTCACCTAGCTTATTTTTGTGTCTAGGCATGCACCTTGGTCACCTTTGATAACTATTCTACTAATTTTATAACAATGGCTGTATAGTAAAAAAATCCGACAAATTTTTTAAACTGATAAGGTCGGATAAATCAGCTAAAGTTGTGAAGGTCAAAGAAAAGTACTAAAGGAACAAACACCCTATCATCTATCATCTGCAAACATCCATATATACTTCCCAGCATATTGTGGTCTCTTCTCGCCTGTAGTGTTTCTACTTTTCTGTCATTTTTATCATTGGTTTAACAACTCTATTTTTCATCCTGTAGTCATATGTCATTCACTCAATAAATATTAAATTCATTGCAGTTCTTTCCTATCAGCAAGAATTCACCTTCACAAGCTACTCTTATGTGATGGGAATCACGGCCCGCTGCTGGATTGCGGATGGCTTCTCGAACCCATAGGCGTAGATTCCGCGGAGGTGGTCGTCGCGGATACCCATCTGGTCGAAGCTGGTGATGGCCTAGACCCCCGGGCTGGTTTCGAAGACCATATTTTCGTCATCCAAGGAGCGGCCAGGCGGCTGCCTGCTCCGAGGGGCCGCTGTGCTGGTGGCGGCCATGGCGAAGAAGAGAATCTCCGAGCAAGGCGAAGAAGAGAATCTCCGAGCAAGGCGAAAAGAGGGGTTCGAGGAGGAGACGCAAACCCTATAACTTCGCCGGATTGGCAAGAAGACGCGACGGCGGTGGTGGCTGTCGAAGGATCGGCTTTCTCCTGTGGGGACCAGTTGTTACGCCCAGTCGCGACTTCTTGGAATTTTAAGAAACGAACAAATGTCCTAAGCGGGGTACCCGGACATTTTCCTCTACTCCTTAAATTTGGTTCAAAAATTTATTATATAAAAAATTACATATAAGACAAAATATTATTTATTATATAAAAATAATAATTTTTGTATAAAATATTTTATACATGTATAAGATTTAAAATACCCCAATATTAATATCATTCGATAGTTTACAAGGTATACAATATTTTTTAAAAAAATTATTTAAAAAAAATTTATTCTTTAGCCCAAATTTAAGGACCAGATGAAAAAGGACATTTCTTCTTAAGAAACTACTTTATCTACCATTGATTAGGGAGTGCAAATTTTGAGACTTAAAAAAAAAATCTTATACTAATATTAACGTTAACTCTAATACTAATATTAATATTAAAACTAATGCTAATACTAATACTAACACTAATAATAATAATAATAATAATAATAATAATAATAATAATAATAATCCTAATCTTAATATTAATACTAGTCCTAATATTAATACTAATCCAAATTCTAATATTAATACTAATATTAATATTAGCATCTCAAAGGCATGCCTTGGGATTAGAGAGCATGCTGGGCAAATCAACGGCATGGAGTGGTGAATTTCTAAAATTTTAAGAATTCGCGACTTCATAAAATTTTTTTCCGGATTTAAGTTCTCTGGCGGGCGCCTGTGTCCAAGCCTTGTGGGGAAGATGAGCTTGATGCTGTGTCCGAAGTCGCATTGTTGTCGCCCGCATGCATTGAAGGCTTCGATCTGCATATGCATCCCGCGCTCGAATCAACAGCGGGGTTTGACTAGGAAAATCTCTTCGGACGGGCTCCGTTTTGTGCATTGCAATGTGGACTTGGCTTGGGCTCGTGTCAGGTTTGGCCTACTGATCCAAGGGCCTAACACCAGTGGAGCTTTTTATATATATTATATTTTAGGTTTATATTTAATTATTTTTTCATGGAGACCCGAAGAAGTACCCGCATTCGGGCGGCTACCTAGGCTCCGGTGCCCGCTCCCCAAGATCCAGCGTCCGCTCCCTAAGATCCCGCTCCCCAAGCTCCAGAGCCCGCCCCGGCGCCACCGGCGCCCGCGACAACTATTTTAATTCAGGTATCGAACTGCACATTCCACATCAACGTAAATATAGCGGCTCCTGCGACTCCAGCTGCAGCCCCAGTGCCTCTCGCAGCTCGACCTGCGCCGCCCCCGGTGCCTCCCCCTCCGGCTCTAGTGGTGGCGCCCCCAGCACCCGTTCTAGATCCCGCGGCACCTCCGACACGCTCTCACCCGGCTACATTCTGCATCAATAGCGTCACCGTAACGATTACGGCGACCTCGGAGTAGAGTTCATCCACACATTTTTTTAATAACTGGGTGTGGCGAACCCGGGTCTCAATGTTAAATACCACCCAAATAATAATACTAATACTAATACTACTAATAATAATAATAATCCTAATCCTAATATTAATACTTGTCCTAAAATTAATACTAGTTGTCACGGCCTGATTTAAGCAAATACACAAATCAGCTAAATTATTATTACAACAATTTACTTAAGTGCCACGCAGCTATTTAGAGCCCATGCAGGGGATCAATTCTAGCCAACTTGGGTTCAGGTGCAGCGTGACCGACAGGGACACATAGAGGTGGCCAACGGGCCGGGCCGGCCCGCACGGCCCGGCACGACACGGGCCGGCCCGGGCACGGCCCGTTGACCAAGTCAACGGGCCGCGGGCGGCCCGCTGACCAAGTCAACGGGCCGCGGGCGGCCCGCGGCCCGGCTCGGGTCGTGCTGGGCCGAAGGTCCGCGGCCCGGGGGCCGGGCCGGGCACGGCCCGTGGTCGGGCCGGGCCAGGCACGGCACGGACCCGTGCTCGGCACGGCACGCGGGCCGGGCCAGGCACGGCACGCAGGCCGTGCTCGGCACATCACGGACCCGTGCTCGGCACGGCACGCGGGCACGGCACGGACCCGTGCTCGGCACGGCACGCGGGCCGGCACGGGCACGGCACGGCTGGAATGGGCGGCAAAGTTCGAAAATTTGATTTGGGCATGCGTTTTTAAAAAAATAGCCCTATAACGGTTTGAAAAAATTTAAAAGTTAGGGATATAATTGTCTTTATGTTATAAAATTACCATTTTAGCCCCTTTTAATAATTAAAAATAGGGGATAAATATGTAAATTTACACCCAATTCATCCCTATAAATTGACCCCCCAACCCTCTCATTTCTTCACACAAGTTTCCAATTAACTTTGGATTACTTTCTCATTCTCTCTTAATACTTTCCTAATCTCTTTTCTAAGTCTTGAGTTTCAATTAGCCATCAAGATTTCAAAGCTCCCTCAGTCCCTCGGTCTAGTCACGTGGAGAAGATCAAGTAAGTAGTAAATTAATTTACTTTTAGTTTTTTATAATGTAATTGTACTTAAATTTAAATTATTCTAATATAATTTTTTTTCATAATTATGATTAAATTAAGGTTGTTGAAGGCTGAAAGTGAAACCTCAACTTCTTAGTTCTTACTTACTAAGCGATCTTCAAACACGTGATAAGGTAATTTTTTAATGTATAATTTATTATTAGTAAGTATTTAATCTTATTTTTTAAATTTTTTTGACTAACTTTAAATATTATATGTAGAATTAATGGCGGGATTGAACAATACATGGGATTATTTGCCATGGGAGATTGAGGCATTAGAGCAGGAGCTAATAGGGACAACTAACCCCGTTATGCCCCCCGATCAAGATCAAGATGCCAACCCTCCGCTTTACGACCCAAATCAACAACAGCAAGAGCATGTTGAATTTGAGCCTACTAACACTATGCAGGGAGAGGAGGGATGCAGTGCAAACCCTCACGAGTCTACTGCGTCGGGCTCAAGAAAACGCACGAGCGACGTTTGGAAGAGCTTCGATGTGGTGATGATCAACGGCGAAGAAAGAGCCAGCTGCAAGAAATGCAAAAAAGTCCTGACTTGCAAATCATCGGGTGGAACTGGTCATTTGACTCGCCACATCAAAAGCCATCAAACTCAAATCGATCATGCACAGGCTACTCTCAACCTTTCCTCTAGTTCTTTTGAAGTTTTTAATTATTCTACTGAAGTTCTTAGAAAAGAATTAGCTAAATTTATTATTTGGGATGAACAACCATTTTCTTTAGCAGAAAATTATAAATTTGAAAAATTTATACATAAATCACTACAACCTAAATATAGAAAAATAAGTAGACAAACCATGCGTAGGGATGCTATAAAATTTTTTTCTGAATATAAAACTAATCTTTTACAAGTTTTAATTACATTAACTTCTTGTCTTTCTTTAACATCTGATATTTGGACCAGTAATCATTCTGATCAGTCATACATGTGTATTACGGCACATTGGATAGATAGTGATTTTTTTATACAAAAAAGAATTATTGCATTTAAAATTTTTGAATTTCCTCATACTGCAAATGCTATAGTTAGACAATTTCATAGCATTTTACATTCATATAATATAATTAATAAAATTTTTTCAATTAGTTTTGATAATGCAAGTAATAATGATAGTGCAATTGATAAATTAAAAAGATTGTTAAATCCAATATTTAATGGTGCTTTTTTTCATATACGATGTGCATGCCATATTCTAAACTTATGTGTTCAAGATGGAATAAGAGAAGTAGATGAACATGTAACTAAATTAAGAAATGCTGTTAGATTTGTTACTTCTTCTACTTCTAGAAATCAAGATTTTAGACAAACATGTAAATCTTATGGTTTGTCATATAAAAAATTTAAACTTGATATTAAAACACGATGGAATTCTACTTATGATATGCTAACAACATGTTTTCCATTTAAGGATCCTCTTACATTATTTTATAATGAAAGAATGCCTGATGGAAACATTGAAGAAAATGATTGGGATAAAGCAAAATTATTACATAAAATTTTAAAAATTTTTTATAATGCTAGCACTCATTTATCTGGTGTTTATTATCCTACATCATGTTTAATTTTAGAACATTTAGTTTTAATTAGTGAAATGTTTTCTCAATATAGACATGATGAAAATGTTTTTCAAGTAATTTTTAAAATGGAAACAAAATTTAAAAAATATTGGAAAAATATATCTCCTTTATATTGTTTAGCTTCAATTATGGATCCTAGATTAAAATTAGAAGGTGTTCATATTTTATTAGATGAATATTATAGAAATATGGAACTTGAAGGAGTAGATGAGAAAAAAAATGAAATTTCTACCTTATTAGATGAAATGTATAATGTTTATAATTTAAAATTTGGACATACAATGAATCCAACATCCTCTCAAACTAATGTATCTACTAGTAGTAAAAATATTACAGGAAGAATACGCTCAATTTTAAATAGAAAAGGAACATCAACAAGTAGATCTAGTAATTTTAATGAATTAACATTTTTTTTAGAAAATAATCATACATCTTTACTCACAGAAGAACAAATAGATAATTTTGATATTTTATCATGGTGGAGATCACAAGGAAAATCATATCCTGTGGTTTCTGCCATGGCACGTGATCTACTAACTCCTCCGGTGTCTACTGTAGCATCGGAGTCTTGTTTTAGTGCAGGCGGCAGGGTGCTGGACGAGAAGCGAAGCCGAATGAACGAAGAAAGCGTGGAAATGTGTATTTGTCTTAAAGATTGGCTAGATGCTGAAGATCGTCTTCAAGATAAAGGTGGTCATTCAACTTCATCGGATAATGATGAACAAAGTCTTGGAAGTGCAAGCGGAAGCACCAATGGATAAACGTTGTAATAAATAATTATAAAAAAAGTTGTAAAAAAGTTGTAGAAAGAGTTGTAGAAAGAGTTGTAAAAAGAGTTGTAAAAAGAGAACTACGTAGACCTGATTCCTCCTTTAAGTGGGATACGTAGGCAGCCTGTAATGGGTCCGGTCTAAAATATATAAAAGTTTAACATTTTTTCAAAAATTTGTGTAATATACATTCTTATTTTTTTTTTATTTTTCACTTTTTATATATTTTAATTAAGTAATTTACTTATTAAAATATTTTTTTTAAATTCGGCCCACGGGCCAAAACCGGGCTGGGCCCAACACGGCCCGCGTGCCTAATTGGGCCCGTTGGGCCGTATTTGACCCACGTGCCGCCGTTAGCCCGCGGGCCGTGCCAGGCCCGCGTGCCGGATCTGGCCCGCGGGCCGGATTCGTGCCCACGGCCCGGCGGAGCCGTGCCGGCGACGGCACGCCTAATCGTGCCGCGTGTCGTGCCGGGCCGGGCGAAATTTCAGCCGTGCCGTGCCCGGCACGGCACGATTACAATCAGGCCGTGCCTGGCACGGCCCGATTTCTGGCGGGCCCGGGCCCGGGCACGGCCCATGGCCACCTCTAGGGACACATCAGCACATGCATCCCTCAGCCTCATCCAGTCCATTCCAGGATCGCCAAGTAAAGGGGAGGGGAAAGAAGCCACGTCAGCAGAATAAACAAACGAAAGGGAGAAAGAAATATACCTTACATAAGTTTGGATCCAAACTCGGTTTTAGATTCCGGTCCTCGCCCGAAATCGTCACGTCCAAAACCCGAAACCACGTCTGCGTGCGCGTGTGCGTGCGAGGCGCGAAGCTTGCATCCTTTCACGGAGAAGCGAGAAGGACTTCGTCTCCTTCGTTCGACCACCAAGGCGTCCGTGTTCCTTCCGGCGGACGTCGAAAGATGCCGCGCTCCGTCCGGTGAACTCGCGTCGAAGAGTAGGAACTCGTCGTTGCCCAAAGTCGGAGACCTAGGGCTCGTCGAGACCATTGGAGGAGAAAAGGGGAAGGAAAGGTTGATCAAAAGGGGAACTTGGCGTCGTAGAGCTCCGTACCTCGCCACCCACCCACCGAAGCTACCGAGAGGGGGTTCGCAAACCCTCACCGGTGAAGTCGACACTAAGTTCAAAGGAGGGAGGTGCGGAATCGGGGTGAAGAAGTTTCCCACGGCGAGCTCGATCGCCCGGTTCACCGTCCGCCGTTTAGAGTTTGGTTCCGCTCGAAGTCGCAGCTCTCTTCGCCCTTCGTCCTCCCTTCTCCTTCTTATAGAGAGTTTCAGCGACGCCTCGTCTCTATCTCCTCGATTAGATGCCCGTAATCTTTTATCCCACGCGAAGTCAGGCAAATACAGCGTCCTTTGCTCGAGCTAGATTTCCACCAGATCTCTGCCAGATTGTGTCGCTGCTTCTCTATACGCAAGGATCCACCTCGGCCTATTTGCTTCCAGCCACGCGGCGCTGATGGGCTCAAGCTGCAGGTTTTTGCCCGTTGTATCAGTTGCTGACGCCTCGTCTTTTCTGATTTCGTGTGCAGCCGAAGCTTCCATCCGCCAACCAAGCTCCATGCGGCCGTATCGTTCTGTCTCCTCCGCTGCTCTCTCCATTGAGCTAGCTCCACGCGGATATCTGTGTGATCTAGTTGATACGACTGAAGCCGAAGCTTAAGCCTCCTCGCCGCCCTTACGTTGCTTCAATTGAAGCTGTGTCTGTCCGGTCGTGTCCTCCGATTGCGATCGCCGCCCGCCGGGTGCCTTGGCTGCTATAGCGTTGCCACCTGGAAGGGACTCGTTGGCCGGTGTGATTTCAAGATCTCCAGCCGCTAGCGAGACAGTCATGACGCCGCCGGAATCAGGATCGAGTAACGCTCGATCTTCCTCGAAATCGGATTTCTGATTTCTTCTTGGGCCGATTTTGACTCGGTCAGCAAGCCCAATTGGGTTGGGCCGGTTTTAAGGGTTGGGCCTAACACTAGTCCTAATATTAATACTAATCCTAATTCTAATACTAATACTAATACTAATATTAATCCCAATATTAATATTAGCATCTCAAAGGCATGCCTTGGGATTAGAGAGCATGCTGGGCAAATCAACGGCATGGAATGGCGAATTTCTAAAATTTTAGGAATTTGCGACTTCATAAAATTTTTTTCCGGATTTAAGTTCTCTGGCGGAGCGCTTGGGTCCAAGCCTTGCGGGGAAGATGAGCTTGATGCTGCGTCCGAAGCCACATTGTCGTTGCCCGCACGCGTTGAAGGCTTCCATCCGCATATGCATCCCGCGCCCGAATCAATAGCGGGGTTTGACCAAGAAAATCACTTCGGACGGGCTCCGTTTTGTGCATTGCAATGTGGACTTGGCATGGGCTCGTGTCAGGTTTGGCCTACTGATCCAAGGGCCTAACACCAGTGGAGCTCTTTATATATATATTATATTTTAGGTTTATATTTAATTATTTTTTCATGGACACTCGAAGAAGTACCCGCATTGGGGCCGCTGCCCAGGCTTCGGTGCCCGCTCCCCAAGTAGCTTCGGCAACCGCTTCCCAAGATCCAGCGCCTGCTCCCCAAGATCCCGCTCCCCAAGCTCCGGAGCCCATCCCGGAGCCACCGGTGCGCATCAAGTATTTTAATACAGGTATCGAACTGCACGTTCCACATCAACGTAAATATAGCGGCTCCTGCGACTCCAGCTGCAGCCCCGATGCCTCCCGCGGCTCGACCTGCGCCGCCCCCGGTGCCTCCCCCTCCGGCTCCTATGGCGGCACGTCCGGCACGCGCTCGCCCGGCTACATTCTGCATCAACAGCGTCACCGTAACGGTTACGGCGACCCGGAGTAGAGTTCATCCACACATTTTTTTAATAATTGGGTGTGGCGACCTCAGATCTCAATGTTAAATACGACCCTAATATTAATACTAATACTACTAATAATAATAATAATCCTAATCCTAATATTAATACTTGTCCTAATATTAATACTAGTCCTCATATTAATACTAATCCTAATTCGAATACTAATACTAATATTAATCCTAATATTAATATTAGCATCTCAAAGGCATGCCTTGGGATTAGAGAGCACGCTGGTCAAATCAACGGCATGGAGTGGCGAATTTCTAAAATTTTAGGAATTTGTGACTTCAAAATTTTTTTTTCCGAATTTAAGTTCTCTGGCGGAGCGCCTATGTCCAAGCCTTGCGGGGGAAGATGAGCTTGATGTTGCATCCGAAGCCGAATTGTCGTCGCCCGCACGCGTTGAAGGCTTCCATCCGCATATGCATCCCGCGCCCAAATCAACAGCAGGGTTTGACTAGAAAAATCACTTCGGACGGGGCAATGTGGACTTGACTTGGGCTCGTGTCAGGTTTGGCCTACTGATCCAAGGGCCTAACACCAGTGGAATGATAGAATAGCTGGATTGAAAATGAAGAGGGCCGAGATTCGAACTCGCACCCTTTAGACAGCAACTTCACCGTGGCGAAAAAGAGCAAAGTGGGAAGAAAGCACCGAAAGGCTGATCGTCGACGTTATTTAGGAGGGGAAATCATTGTACACCGATCTAAAAAGGAAAAAAAAAAACTGTAATGTCCTTTTTTAAAAAAAAAAAAAACAAATATTTGGAAATCTTGGATGTGGTTGTTCGACCTTGGTGGATTGCTTTTTTTTTTGGGTGGATTGCTTCCTCTTATCCTCACACGAGTGCTGAGGAGTTCTGTTTTCGACCGCCCGCGTAGCTACTAGCTCCAACCACAGCCATAAAAAAGGTGAAGGGAAAACTGATGGCGGTTGCAAGCGCTGCCGCTTAAGCTTGGAACCGGGCTGGCGAGCGAGAGTGTAATCCCCTCCCTCTCTCTCCCCGTCCCTTGTTCACTAATGGTTGGCCTCCAGCTCGCCCATGGTCGCCGTCAGAGCTCCAGGATCTGGGCGAGCCATCGGCACTGTGGAGGAGGAAGACAAGGAAGTGGCCGATCGCTATTAGAGGGAAAGAGAGTGGTTTGGAGTATCTGCATGTCGACTTCCGCCATGGCTGGCTGCCTCGCATCGTTCTCTCCGCCGCACGCGTCCCCAATTGGAAAAGGACTTCTTTATAACAGGCGTCTCAATCTCTCCCGTTACCGTCAACGTTACGCTTACCGTTAACGCCGACGCCTTTTTATGAATCCGCGGCTGCCTCCGCCGCTGATAACCCTTGATTAAAATTGGTGGAAATCTCGAGGCATAACAGGGACAAAAAGTTTATTGCGCTGTTAACATTCTTTGTCGTTTCTCAGTACTTTCTCTCCCCCAATTTTTCTCCGTAAACCTAGCCCTCTCCTTACCCGCGCCGCGCCGCGCCGCTCACTCTCGTTCCTTTCCCCCAATTTCTTCTCTAAAAATCGCTGCTCTCCATGCCTCACCGGCGATCGACGATATTGCAACTTCTTCAACATTCTTCAGCGGACATCATTGCTTTGTAGCCGACATCCTCCCATCTCCTCGCATTCGACATTCGTTCTGAAGCGGTACCATTAACGACAACAGAGGTTTTCAACTAAAGCTAACATCTTTTTCAAATTTTTTATTAAAATTTTGTAAAATCTCAAACTCCTCCGTAAGCATATCAATGCCCTATTTTATATTTTTTTTATTTTTTTTACAAGTTTGACTATAGTATGCATTTTATTTAATATGGTAGAAATTTAGTAAACGAGATTTTAAATGTTTATTTATTCATAATTTGATGTCAATACCATTTTACCCAACATTCAAAGTATGCATTTTTTCAATTGTTTATTTATCTGTTGTATGATAACTTTAATTAAATATATGCAGTAAGTTGATGGATAATATGGAGAAGGGTAAAAAACCAATGACATACAATGAGCCACTGGGTTGGGATACCTCATCAGCATCACCATCTTATGATGTTAAAGTAGAATCAGGGGTACATGAGGAAGTGGAGGAGGTTGAGGAAGTGGAGGAGGTTGAAGCATCTGTGAAGGAAGGGGAGGTTGAATCAGTTGATAAGGAATCTATTGAACCTGTGGTTGGCATGACATTTTGTAGTGAAGATGAAGCATATGACTTTTACAATACTTATGCAAAAAGAGAAGGGTTTAGCATTAAGAAATATCATTTGAAACGTAGAATTGATGGTAGTTTGAGATTGCGAAAGTTCACTTGTAGCAAACAAGGCATGCGACAAGTGCATAGAACTCATGTCACTATAAAGCCACATGCAGAAACAAGAACAAATTGTATGGCACAATGTGAATTCAAGATTGACAAGAATAAAATTTGGACATTATTTAAGTTTGAAAGTAACCACAACCATCCAATGACAAGTCCAAACAAGGTACAATATCTTAGGTCACATAGGAAAATTCAACCTTTCCAACGTGATCTTATAGATAAGATGATAGAGTCTGGTATAAAAGCACATCATGTATTTAACTATTTGAAATCAGGGTTAAGCAACAATGAAGTTAGTTTTGCTAGAGATGATAGTACCAACTATATCCAAAGATGTAGGAGGAAATTATTAAATGGAATGGAGACCCGAGGTATTCTTAAGTACCTAAAGGACTGGCGGGCAAAAGATTGTTCTTTTTTTTATGCAATTGAAGCTCAAGAGTCAGGAGAGATTACTAATTTTTTTTGGGTTGATGGTAAATCCATCGTTGACTCTGCATACTTTGGTGATGTGATATGTTTTGATACAACTTTTCAAACTAATGATTATGATATGCCTTTCGCTCCAATAGTTGGCCTCAATCACCATAAGCAGACAATAATGTTTGGTGCTGCTCTATTATTTGATGAGTCTACTGATTCTTTCATTTGGCTTTTTGAGACCTTCTTACAAGCAATGAATGGTCGGCAACCTCAAACAATATTTACAGATCAATCGGCCGCAATCTCTAAAGCAGTGCAAGTTGTGATGCCCAATACAACACATCGACTTTGTGTTTGGCACATCTTTAATAATGTTGTAGTCAATCTTGCTCATGTCATCCATTGTTCATCTAGATTCTATCAAGAGTTTAAACATATTGTGTACCAAAGATGTAGTGTGGAGGAGTTTGAAACTCTATGGCATGACTTGTTGAGTAAGTACAATCTTCATGAAAATTCGTGGATGACCAATTTCTATAAGCTCCGTGAAAAGTGGGCTGCTTGTTATCGGGTTGAAACATTTTGCGCCGATATGACAACAACACAGCGTAGTGAAAGTGTCAATTCACACTTCAAGAAGTTCTTTGGGAAAAAACTTTCTTTGTTTGATTTTTTATCCCAGTATGATAAAGCAGTTTCATTCTTTCGTGAAAAAGAACTAAAAGTTGACTTTCAGAGTAGGAACAGTAAGCCAAGCATATGTATCGGTAACATGTTAAGAGAAGTTGCATCTGTGTACACAAGGGTTATATATGAGGAGCTCGCTGTCCAATTTGATATACAATTAGATTGTCGTATTCAATATATTGGCTCTGATGATGATGTTTTAACATATAAGATAAGTCCACCAAATGGCCATAAAGACGAATTGGTGAGGTACATTCATACTACCATGACTCTCTACTGCACATGTAAATTATTTGAAAGCAACGGAATTTTATGCATGCATGCTATGAAAGTTTTGTTGGCACACAATGTTCATTCAATACCAAAACAATATATTTTGAAACGGTGGACTAAATATGCTACAGAAGGTGATGGTTTTAATTCTTGTTCAGTAGAATTTGATGAATTAGGAAAAGAGTCACTTTCCTCAATTTATAACAGAGTATGCCAGAACCTACATTGCATTTCTAGCATGAGTATCAACTCTAGAAAAGCACTTGAACATGTTGAAACTGTGGCCAAACAATTGAGGTCACAAGTGGAGGAAATTCTACACAATGATTGCCCAAAGGAAAAAAGAAAAAAATGTGCTTGAAAGAAGGCCGAAGAGAATGAGTAAATCTACTGCTATATGTCCCATTGTTCCATGAGCTCCTACTATACCAATACCACCAGCTCCAACGCTGCATATGCTGTTTGATTTTAGGCCTCCTAATATATCCATGCATGACATGCAAACACAGGTTAGTATTCCTCTTAATATAATTTTATGACTTATAGGTGTTAATTTGTTAATATTTATGTTTTGTGGTTGTAGATGCCAATACCACCTGATAACCGAGCTAGTGAACAGAATCAACCAGGGGAACAAGCATAGACTAATATTTTGCACTTATTCTGAAATGACATTAATGCTTTTGTAATGACATTAGTGGTCAGGAGTGAAAGCTGTAACATTTATGATATAGTGATCACCTTGGTGATTTCTATATATTTTGGATTACAAATGATGTTCCAAGATTTTTTTTCAATATAACTAGATTTTATTACTTGTGATTTCCATGTATTTTGGATTAGAGATGTTACAGAATTTTTTAACATATTACAGGATTTTTTACTATCATCTCTATAGGAAAATTCATACTGCTTGGTGAATTTATACTGCTCAACTATATATTACAGGATTTTATATTGCTATCTTGTTATAGGATTTTTCCAGTTACCAATATAACTGAGGAAGATGCGAACTAATCGATCAAATTGAGCAAGAGGTTGAGCAGGCCATGATGAAGATGCAGTCAACTGATCCCACTGGCTGTTCTGACCTGAAGCAAATACTGGTAGATCTAAAAACCAAGCTTAATGAAATTGCTCCAGTGAACCAGCTTGAAGGTCTTCAAAAGGATTGGACTCGTGAGATATGTCAAACTTCTTGAGAAGTGTTTCAGTCCAGATATATCAAAAGCTTACCGAAATGTAGGCAGTGACAGTCATATTGCTATCTTGTTACAGGATTTTTCCAGTTACCAATATAACTGAGGAAGATGCGAACTAATCGATCAAATTTAGCAAGAGGTTGAGCAGGCCATGATGAAGATGCAGTCAACTGATCCCACTGGCTGTTCTGATCTGAAGCAAATACTGGTAGATCTAAAAACCAAGCTTAATGAAATTGCTCCAGTGAACCAGCTTGAAGGTCTTCAAAAGGATTGGACTCGTGAGGTATGTCAAACTTCTTGAGAAGTGTTTCAGTACAGATATATCAAAAGCTTACCGAAATGTAGGCATTGACAGTCATATATTAAATCAGATTATTAAGAGAGGCAAATGAGCCAGAACTGGAAACTCTGAAATCTCCAAGCTGTAAGCCAAAGAAATTGAGTAAAAAAGCTCCAATAACACAAACCATAACATTATAGTTGATACAAGTGAGTTTTACAAAACCTGATAGACATAGTCATATATATATATAAAAATATAGTCATATAATTACATTGACTTAATAACAATCAAATTGAGTATATGATACAAAGCTCCAAGCTGTAAGCAATGAGCTGCCAAAATGATTCAATCACCAGCGTCCAAGAACACTTCATATGACACAAAGCAGCCAGTTGCCAGAGCAGGAATCGGGAGCTTGTCGCCGAAGCTGGGAGCCAACCGCATCACCAGCGTCCAAGAACACTTCATATGATACAAAGCAGCCAGTTGCCAGAGCAGGAATCGGGAGCTTGTCGCCGAAGCTGGGAGCCAACCGCAGAGCCGAGAGCGGTGAACCCTCTGCTCGCAAGAGATGGCTAGGGCGGAGGGCGGAGGGCAGAGCCAGGAGTTGGTCACCGAAGATAGGAGCCGATCGTCGGAGGCCGGGAAAATCTTGGGAGTAGTGGCACCGAGCGAAGAAAATTTTTCCGGGGAATAAGAAGGATGAGATAGAGAGATAGAGAGCGCGTGGGGACGAGCGAAGAAATTTTCAGATTTAGGACGAAAGCTGCGCTTCGCCCTAAACCCTAAACCCTAATATTTTAAGAATCCGGGGATTCCTATAAAATTTCTCCAAATGGCACACTGGAACTGCAAGGTGGGATTCGATGTTGTGCTGTCCACAAAGCTGCGCTTACAATCTACCTTTTAAAAAAGACGACACGGCTTACCAAAACATTGGTGTAACTGCTATTTTGAATTTTAAAATTTATAATAAAATTTTTAAAATTACTCCCTTCATAAACCATAAAAATTATATATTAATAAAATATAAAAATCCATATATTTTTTCTTATAGCCTTACCTTTTTTATATACTATCAAACTAAAAGCAACCTAATTGCAAAATCAATTTATATCCATTAAACTTATTATATTATACTCTAGTGCTTTATTTAATACACAAATTTAATGTATATCTCCTCCAAGAACACTAATGAAGATAACAAATGATTCCAATACTAGTTGTATCATATTTCATAGGCAACTAGAACAAAATGAAACGAGTTCAACTCATCCTGTGTCAGCCTCTATTATTCACTCTATACCAGCAAATATGTAGCACAATATCATTTGTGTTAATATATCCAGTACAAACCAGTTCCAGATGATACTAATATAGATTAAAAAACTAAAACTCACATGAACACAAGTTCAGAGGCTGGAAAACCAACACAGATGACACATCCTCAGGTTTCCAGAGAAAGAAACGAACATTTAGGCAACAAAACTGAGGAGTTTCACTAGTTATCACAACTCATTTCTTGGGACCTTCCGAAGAATCATCCTGCCAGGTTGCTTGCCATTGCTTGTCGTATAAAGTGGCTTCCTCAAACAGCTTCTTCAGGTTCTCCATATCTTTGTTCTCCCTTATCAGGAGCACCCACCCGACAGCTAAAAGTAGCAGCGTTTTGCAGAAAAAGTTGCCCAGTTGATCGACAACGCCCATGCCAGTTAAGCTATCGATAAAATACGCCATGAAGAAGCCAACCATTGCAGCACGGCCTGCACAAACGACATTGATTCAATGTTTCTTTGAACAATTCATCCACTAAATCGAATATGTTTTGATGATTTAACAAACCATTAAGTTTCTCAGCTTCAGGAAGGTGGAAGCTTTTCATCCACGCCCACCAGGGAATTACTGATGTATTGAAAATTACTGGCTCGTCATTACTTGAAGCCTCTGGATTATCTTGAAGCCACTTTCTCCTTCTAGCCTC
Source organism: Costus lasius (assembly GCA_027563935.2). Lineage (NCBI taxonomy): Eukaryota > Viridiplantae > Streptophyta > Magnoliopsida > Zingiberales > Costaceae > Costus > Costus lasius. Next base: position 403,759 of record CM050454.1, read on the forward strand.
TGATCATATTGAACTAAAAGCTTTGTTGGTCAATCAGAATCGAACATGATTTATGATAATTATGAGGCCTCCATGATCATATGAATATTTAATAGTATATAAGAAACAAAGGTTGGCAAAAAGAAAATGTTATAGATGTGTGGTATTTTACTAAGTGCAGGCGCACTACATGTATACAAGTTTTATGGGATTGTAATTTGAACCAAGGTTTAAAATACTGATTCTACTCCTATATATATATATATATATATAGCTAAGTGTGTATTGATACATGGTACTAGTCAATAAGGTACTAGTGTACCGGTTTTGTCCCGGACTCTCGTACATACTGGACGTGAATACTATGCATACACATACCAATGCCGAGTGGTATCAACCAATTTTTAAAACTCTGCTTGTCAGTACTAGTTCAATATATAAAGTATGTGTGAATCAATATAGGATTATATAGAGGTTTACTACCTAGCATGGGCTGATATTTAAAACACTGATTTGTGCATGTGATACCTCTATAAAATGGAGTTGCAAGTCAAACCAAGTAATACACCACCCATATTACCTTGTATCAAGTTCTTGATTATTCTTTAATCAATGCGGCTAGTTTTATTGTCTTATAGGCTACAATAATACTCTCATCCCTTCAATCCTCAGTTCTCTACTCTCTCAATCACTCTCAAAGTAGCCAATATCTTTCAAAACTTGCAAATTCTTTTAAACTACTCTCCCTCTTACACATTATTCTTCACCTCTTAAATCATATATTGATCATATATGACAAAATGCTTATTGTTTAGAGGACAACCATTGCTCGTACATCCATTACAATATAATTCAAAATGTGGCAAGAATATCCATTTAAAACAACATTAGGCTAGAGAATATCTCAACTTTATCAGATACCAAAAGTCCCTTAAAAAAAATTGTCATACTTTTAAGAAGCACTTTAACACCTAGAAAATAAGCAAATTATGACATGTCATGCAACAGGACATCAACCAATGAACACCTAAACAGCCAACTTATGATGAGTATGAGGATTACGTCAATGTGATCTAGGAGGATCCTTTTGGGACAGGTGCTCTCCATGCTTGGAGAACCCAATATGCCTTTAGCTAAAACTAGTGTACTGGATCTCAGCATAATGCTACATGAAAAATCTTGAGCTCCATTTCAACTGTGCACCCATTAATTTGGTGTATGATAGCTCAAGAAAGCCCTACTCTCTTTTATATCGAGATGGCATCGAAGGAATTTTTTAGGAATTTGCATGTAAGGCCCTTAATTCGGATTGATGATGCATATCACATGGCAAAGAAAAGTAAGATTGGTGCCAGTCTCACTTCAAGTCTCATATTACATTAATCTGATGGCAAAGAAGACAGATGTATACTACACGGAGAAGAAGTTTCATTTATCTATGCATACAAGTGAGAGAATGTGAAACTATATGAGGATTTGTCTTCATCTGGTAAACTCATGAATCACCCTCTCTTAACAATGTATAATTATTAGAACATGTTATCATCCCTCTAGGGCAATTAGTTTGATTTACAAAGTGGCATACTTCCTCACACCTTATTCAAAGCCTTGTAACACTTTACTATTGCCTAGCTCATATTATTCAATCTTTCACAAGCTCAATAGTGAAGACTGAAGAGTATATGTGACCTCTAATACTACTTGTCATAGGCAAGAGATATGTGATATATCAATCTAAAATAACTAGTCACTTTGCTAGAACAATCCTCATCTCAAATGCTCATGAATCATTCCTCCATTATAAAAGGGTCATTTCGCTTGACTTTTAAAGACTTAGCGTGAGTCATGTCATGCATGTAGAGTGTTTTTTTCATCCTTGGATGTCAAAGAAGAACAGGACGGAAATAATGTAGAAGAAGGTTGAATATCAACAACCTTGCACGAGTACTAGAACCAATGATTTGCGGGTTAATTTTAAATTGGTCGCTATAGTTTTGCCTAAATTCTATTTTAACTATGAATTTTGAACATTTCCAAGACGGCCACTACAGCTTGCAGTTAATTTCGTAGCACAGAGGCCGTCAGAACCAAAATAAAAAGTACATGGCGCAATTCGAGAACAAACGGCAAACGCCTAATTTTACATAATAGATGTGCCGAACTGAAAATCAGAAATGGGGAGGGAAGGGATATACCGGCGTCTATGACGGCGTCCCAATCAGTTCTTCCATCTTTAATGAACTGGTTTAAATCCCAGGTTCCGCCGAGCCATCTAGGGTCCTTGAACTGAACCGTTTGAGATTTCACAGCTGATGTATCATTAGTCTGAAGAATCACATTGAGGTGGTGGTCTCGATGTTTCTTCTCCTCCGTATCGAGAGGAGGAGTAGCAAGAGCCGCCTCTTCCTTCTTCTCCAGGTTCTTGTCGCCGGCTGCAGATGCAGATGCAGATCCATCAATGGATCTCGCAAGAAGTAGAGAGAGATTTCTCTTAGGCAAAACCAAGAGCGGAAGCTGGAATGTAATGCTGACACTGGGAGGAAGGCGGCGGTGAGTCTTCGAGGGAAACGCAGAGAAGAAGGGAGGCCGCGGGTGGGAGGACAACGCCATCGTGATCGGGTTCCGTAGACCGTAGCGGCAGCATCTAATTTGTGCAAGTGGGCTTGGGGCTTGAAAGCGTCACATGCTGCGAGAACAGAGAGAACAGAAGAGAGAGAGGAGAGAGAGATGGGTTAGGAATGGGATGGCATGAATGCTGCAGTTGGCAGGCGTAAAAATGTCGCCTTCAGAGGCGTCCACTCCAGTAGTCTTAAATGTCATAGTACTTTGTTTTATTTTAAATGTCATAGTACTTTTTTTTTTAATGTCATAGTACTTGGAACTGAAATCAGCACTATCACAATAATTATAGGCCCACTGATCGAAATCACTGCCAGACAAAATAAGCCTGCATAGAGTTTACAAACAAACTAGCAGCAGTTTTCATCTTCCACTTAGCTAGATCTAATAATGTCTGCAGTTGTACAGTCGCACACTGGTGGTACAAACAATCGTTATAAAATAATTGAGGATTGCATGAAAAAGAGACCGAAAAAAAGTGAAGTTCTGAAAGTACACAATCGACAGTATCCTAGATAAAAATAGAGAATAAATCGCTGACAAACAGAGACTCGATAATTCAAGGGAGCTCGGAAAATATGCATGTGCCTGAACCCAAAGAATGAGGAAAATTGTAGCTGCTTGCTGCAAATGCCCTTTCAGGATGATCACCATCAATCTTTGAATGGTGGGGAAAATCATGTGGCATCGCTTCAGCTTGGAGATGGGCGTCAGTGAGAACTCGCACGACTTCTTTATGAACAACTGCATTGCCTTCTTCTGTGAGGTGCAAGCCATCACTGAACATTTGAATATGTTAGTAAACCATGCATAGCAATCGGATATTTATAACTTAGAGGCAGTAGGGTAAGCTGTTATCTACAAAAATAGATACAATAAAAATAGTTTATTTCGGTTGATTGCATAATATATGAACAAAAAACAATTGGAAACTACGTTTCAGCAAACTGTGTATCCTCAAGTAGCTCCAAGTTATACTGTATAAAGCATTTGTTTTAGGTCATTTAATGCAAGTTACCGAAGTCAAATGCGTAGGTTTTATACATGCACACGGAAACAATAAGTTTAAACTTAATGGAATAATATCTTCTGTAACTTTTAAGTAAAGATCATATAAAATTATATAGTGTCCTCATCTCTTGCAGGAGCAAGGATTTGAAATCCGTTCCAGTGAGCCGTTCCGGGTCCGATGGAACCGCTTAACCTAGGCGGGCGACGGGGCAAGCGGAGGCGGTGGAACCGCGGAAGCTTCATCCAGTTCGAAGCTTCTAGCTGCCGCCAACCTCCCGCCTCTGCCGTCTGCTACGCCTTCTGCCACCGCCACCTTGCCATCCGCCGCCGTCTGTGGTCTGACCGTGCTCGGACCACAGTTCCGAGACCGGTGGCCGGACGGACCGGTACAAACCACCCGGTATACGATTTTGTTAACCTTGTGCAGGAGAAGGAAAAAGTAACTCGAAGTAGATAAGAAAATCCCACCTTTAGTTTACTTCCAGCTTCTTTAGTAGTAAGTCGCACTGATAGCAATGTTTTCTTTAATCTAGATCCATAATGAGTGATAAGCCGGGGACAAAGCGATCCAAGGCATAACTTATAATTCAGATATTATCTTATAAATGTATAGTGCATAAACATGTTATTTTCATGTACAGGATCTAGCTGGGATATGCAGGGACTTAGCTGAAAATTTTAAAATTTTGTGGACTATAGTGCAAATATGACAATATAGTGCTTAGATTCTAAATAAGAATAACTTCTGAACCTTAACATGAGTTGATTAAGGTTCATTTGAGCCAAAAATTTACTGCAAATGGGTTTGCCAGGCAATTATTTGAGTTAGTTCCAACCATCGAAGACACATCTCCCCCTCTGTTCTTTCCCTATCGAGGGAGAGGACTTGCGAACCAAGAATCAGAGAATTGGAAAGTCTCCATCGATCTTTCTAGCATAGGGAGCGGGGAAGTGGAAACAAATCATATCTCTATTAAGGTAGGAGTTCTCGCCTAAATCTCTTTAACTTTTGAGTTTGAAAACAAAGATGTAAAGATGGTTTTGCATTAAATGAAAAGTGGATGTAACATTGTTGTTGATTCTCAAGTTTGTTTTGACAAATCGTAAACCTACTTTCAACATTTCGAGTAACAGGCGGTAGTATGCCTTCATACGACCGGACTCCGCTCACAGCTTGTTAAGGATTTCTTTTATTGGTCAAACGAGAGTTTTGACATGTTGTGATTAGAAATTTTTTTATGGGTTATTTATACCTACGAATTTGTGAGCATTGGACAATTTTTGGTCCTTGTATGCTGCTCAAAAGAGGACAGCAGCTAGGCTGAGTTGCTCCTCAGTTTTTGACAACAAGAAAGCTAGTATTTCCTTCTCGTTTCAGACTTCCAATTGCTACCAAAATTTTGGACAGCAAGAAGCTGCAAACACTGTCTAAAAATGGATAACCATTGGATTAATTTTCTTCCCAAATTCACATGACATTAAGGCTGGGAGTGGACAGTACATGCTGTACAGAAAATATTCATGGACCTAAATTTGGACAGCGTGAGGAAGTATAGAAAGTGCAGTACCAAAATAAACAGCAATATATTCGGAACGTTGTCCAGAAAACAATGGACCAAAAATATTTGCTTGGTTTTGATCAACATATGGCTGAACTTCTGCCAGGTTAAAGGACAATGTGGCTATTTAAGTTTACACAGTATCGGACAGGAGTTAGTAGAAAAGAATATTTCTTAGACATCACTATCTATGTTGAAGTATATAAAATGTGCTTGGCATTAATAATTTACATGCATGCCAATCTTGTTTAGATGATATGAAATTGGAAGAAAAAGATGTATAAAAGAGGGTAATCCTTTTTTAAGTACTAAAGAGCATATTTATGGCGTAGTAAACATAGCATGAGGGGACTGTTTAGTATACCACATTACCACCCATGTGGAACCTCAATAAAGGTGACCCATATAGATAGGCTAGTGTATTATAAATATATCCTAGAGAACATGAACTAATGATGTGATGGTGCTAAGATAACACCCAAGGTGGATCTTGTAGATCTGTCATAGAACACACAACCTAGTTTTACAGTGATTGCACCACCAAAGATTCATCTAAGGACCTCAAAATAAATCATGAAGGTTGTATTACTTCAAATGAAAAATGTGTTTGAGCATGAGGGTTGGATTGGAAAGAAAAATCCTAAACGTCGTATGATTACTTTCAAATAGTTTATGTTGCCACTTGTCATCTAGAAGAAATGCATAGAGTAGTCCATGCTTTCTTATTACTGTTTCCTTTGTCTTTACCTTTCAAATTTCAACATCTAATTTGGTGGGGTCATAAGTAGATAGAGATGTCCATCTCATTAAGTCGTAACAATGTTAGTTTTGAGAACATTATATTGGTCTGTATACATATAATTGCACTATGTTATGAGTTTGATTATACAGACTTTGAGACACTATAAGGTCTGAAATTTTTGTTATGAATAGGAATTTGCAAAAATGCCTAAGTTTGTTCTGCGAACCAGTAAGATGAGCAAAGGCAGCCGGATAGTAAGCTTGTGAGGGATTAACTGAAATGAATGAAAATGAAGAATTGTGCAAGCTAAGTTTAGGCAATCAACCACTTTTTCAAGCATGAAGAACCACATAGACATCTTACCTCAAAAACCTTGTTTGCCAATCAAGAGTTTCTTGCATCTTTGACCATAGATCAACGCAAGGAATATGCAACTCTTTAGCGAGCTCAACGCACTGCCTTGCATAAGCACCAGTATTGTCATTTGTCCTTTCTGGAAGTTCCATTGCTTTTTCACCGTACAAAGATCTTGAGGGAAAAAGACAATGTTATTTTAGGGGATGACTCAAAATAATTCTGTGTATGATTCAGTAAAACGGTTTACGAGAATGCTTTCATAACTTGTAAGAGGATGTATCAATTATCCTAATGGGAACTTGCTTTTGAATTCCTCGAGAATTTGTTGACTTCATTCAAAGTAAACATATTCACATGCTATAGATGAGTGAGGCAAGATTAAACGTTCACCATGCTTCTATCTTTCACTTCAGCAAGTTTCAAATTAGACAGTCTTAATTTAAAGTAATTGACATGTCACCAAAATTTGATTAACAAGACGGAAACTTATGTATGGATTCATTCAACAAAAGATCAGTAAAATTGAGTTGAGGCCAACTACATACTACTTTGGTAATTTTATTGTATTGAATGTATAGGTGAATTCCATACTATATGTGTGAATTATAAGGCATGTTAGTTATCAGATGATTTGCAGAATCAATAATGTGCATGTTATGATTGTTTCCATGGCTTGTATACTTGATTTTCGACAATCCTTCACTAAATTTTTGTTTAAAGCTCGCATTTAGGTGATAGCCATAAAAAAGACTGGAAAGCATAAATTGGAGGACAAAGGGATGAGAACAGTCAGGCAAAAGGAAGAAAAAAAATCTGACTATATCTTGATTAGTGTACATGCAAAAGATAAATGCCTTATGAAGCATATCATGTTGGAGGAAAAGAAGCAAAGAGAATAAGAATAAAAAAATAGACATGCAAAAACCAGGAGCAAATGAGTCAAGCACACAAAAGTACAAATGTAGAAACCCCTAAGGATCCTTATATATAGAGCTAATAAAATCAAGGTTTTCAAAGCCGGTACAAACCGACGTGCTATTCCACACTCAAACTAGCACATACCGGTCCGTACCAGACGAAACCAGAAGAAGAAGAAAGAAGAAGAAGCGGAAGAAGAAGAAGAAAAAGAATAAGAGGAAGGAGGGATCTGTCCACCACTCTGTATTCTTCCTCTCCTCCTCCTTCTCCTTCTCCTTCTCCTTCTCCCACTTGATTCCGCTGCTGCTCTGCCCTTGGTCTGGCCCAGACTTTCATTAGAACAATAAAAACCAAAAAAATTGACCAGTTTGGATTGATTTTTAAAACATTGCATAAAACTATCACTCAGGTTTGGACTGACTTTTAAAATATTGCATAAAACTATCACTCATTTTGCTACTAGACACCCATCTTTTCTTTTGTGAGAGTGGTAAGCAACTAAATTTGCTAAAGTGAAATCAACATCTGGTTTGCAACCCCATGACAAACAGCTAACAAAATGAGAAAAGATAGAAGAAGCTCCCAAAGCATGGTCCGTTTTTATGATACAGAGTATAGGGAGAGGAGAGCCAATTAAAGAGGGAGAAAATGGGCAGAAATATGAAGCAATGAGAATGCGTCGGTAGGGGGATTGAGGAGAGAAGGGAGAGGAAAAAAAGAGAGTAAGGCAAAAGAGAGAAGATAGAGAGAAAAGACTACACATAATCCAATAATTCATTTATTTTAATCTTTCCGCTGCTAAAAAATGTACGTAGGTTACTGTTATTTAATTTTATTACTATAATAGTAGTTAGTGAGTTTACCAGATTGAGTTAATTAGGTCATAATCTTAATAGTAAGTTTTTAATGGGTGATTATTATGTTTTTCAAAAGCCTATTAAAGGAGTTGAGTGTTTGCAATTGGGAGAATATGATATAATTTATTGAAAGTTAGTCCCTTTGAATCTCCCCATCCACAACATCACCCCCTCTTTAGCCCCAACTCTTTCTCCCCTTTGTCAACCTCTATCTCTTAACCACCCACCCACCCCCCGCCCCCACCTCTCTCTCCTCTTCTCTCTCTTCTTTCAATTTATTCCTCCCTTGTTAACCCTATTGTACGACATCAGTAACATTTAATAGTAAACCCTCACTAAGCATTAATATAGTTAAATGATTACAATTTACACTAATATAATTATATTCATATAATTATAATTACCAGTAATATAACTAAACAACTATAATATACACCACATCACAAGTTTTTGCGGGAGCAAGGTCAACATACGAATTTTTATTATCCACTACCTCTTACCTCAGCTTTTTTATATATTCTCTAGACAATGTGATTTTTTTAGCACACTACCGTCACCTTAGACTTACACATTTTTTAATTGGTTTATGTTACTAAGGCTCATTAACTTAATGGGTTAGTTTTCTTAATGGTCTGGTGTAACAAATAGTACTAAGCAAAACTATCCTAGCCATAGTGAGAGGCTAATAGGAAAGCTTTGTGAATAACAGAGTTGACACTAAATTAACCTAACATGCTACATGATTAGGAATAGTTTTAAATAGAGAAGATTGTGCTACACCGGTTTAATCTCATATCAGAATTGTTATTATATACAAGATATAATGAGCATATTACCAATTACTAGTGCTTAAGTATTTTTCAATTGGATCACGTTCTTTAAGCTCATTAAATGAATAGGTTAGTTTTCACATCAGGTGGGTTATAACAAATAGGAATATTATTCTTCCTACTAAAAAGATATCATCAGACTTGCTTTCCCACAATCATATATTGATTAAATTTGTTAGAATTTTAAACTTAATATTTTCATTTACATTTAGATTTTGGGTATACAACAATCATATATATGATATTCATAAGAATCTGGGAATATATTTGTACAAAAAATAAAAAAAAGTAATTAGAAGAATCGTAAAAAATTTTAACATGAAAGAATAGAGTTGTCCAAAATCAGATGTACCTATTTCCAATGCAATTGTTGTATCTGAAAAGGGAAAAAAGAAAGAGAAACCAAACCGTGCATATCTTTTCCGCCCATCCTCATCAAGAGGGGGTGGGGTGATCAACAGAACCAGCGTAGCAGCAGAGCATTCCTGAAACAACAAAACGTGAGCTCAAACAAAAACATATGTATAAACAAAATCATATATACAAGATACCATGCCAATATGATGTGAGGTCCAAACAAAGAGGCAGTGTGACTAGGATAAGATGAGGGATATCTTGGTCTGGAATAGATTGGCGGTTTCATATCCTAGGCATATGAGGATCAATCATGTTCCATAGATACTTTATCCCATGCTTGTGACAATAGCAAGGTAACTTGTGCCAGCATAGATAATTCAAATGGATTATAACGGGGAAGCACATATGCAAAAGCAACCAGTTCCATGTCTTGAAAAATTAAAATGTAAGCAATGCAAGCATCAACCTTGGCACCTGCTAACCTGATTCAACTGTATGAGATTACGCATGTTATTCACATTAAATAAAATCCATCTAATGGGGCAATGGTGCATGAGGTAGACAAGAGTGAGTTCTATATTTGGATTCTTGATTAATTTGGATCAATTTAATTCCTTTAGTTATTCTTTTGTTAGGTAAAATAGATCTTCCAGGTAAACCAGAGGGGTGGGACAGTTTAGAATAGTTTCAGAGATCAGCATGATCTCTTTTGATTTAACTAGAAGTCTAGAACAGATGTTCTTCTGACTCCTGAGTTGGTATGGAGCTTGTACCGGTACATATCTCATTACCAAGATATGTAACCTTGATCAAATTAGTAATTCTTGTCGATATAAACAAACATAAAGGAAAAACAAAGATACACAGCTGTTTTACAATCTATAGACAAGTTGATATCACCAACCAAACTACTAACCTTCAAATGATTGACAATTTTTCTTAGGTTCTCCTTGTATTCCTCAATAGGAACATATTGGCGTTCACTTGTCCGACCCAACAGGGCTGCATCATTAGCACCAAAAAATATAGTTACAACAGTTGGAGGTGTTGGAGAGCTCTGCGCACATGCAAATAGAGCTTCTTGTTCATCACAAAACAAAACAAAATAAAAAATATAAGAAATAAGATCGATAAAAATGTATTAGAAGCTATTATGACTTGTGCAACTTCTGAGACATTCCAAGTCAAGATGCATAGATATAGAAAGGAATTGCAAAATTAACATCCAAAAAAGAAAAAAGGCTTTGAATGGCATTGCAAGACATACCGGGGGGAAAAGGTGATTAAGCAAGAACAAAGCCCATCTTGTATTGTAGCCACCATAACCTCTAACAAGTACATCGGCCTTGAATTTTGAAGAAAAAGTAGATGGAAAAAAATTAACACAGTAAGATCAATGCTCCAAAAATTTAACATCTATATATATATATATGAAAATTGCAGTCAATATTGTTCTTTCATTAACGAAGATAGGTCATATTATCACTTGAATGTTATCATGATATATTTTTATGATATCCACATGAATTGGACCTTGGTCAACATATAAAAAATAAGCCTTACTTTCTAATTACAGAATCCCAAAAATCCTCGAAGAACTCCCATAAGATATGGTCCCAACCAGCCAGATCAATGACCCTTACAATCTCTACAAAACCTAGGAGAACAGGAGCCCAAGACCTTCAGTAGCTAAATACACGAACAGGTGTTTCCAACAGCTCCAAAGTTAGCTCCTGTAGAAGTACAAGTATCTTTCATCATTTTTTGATGCTTAATGGAACCAATTCCTATTGAATTAAACTTTGGGTCAATGCATTATAGCTTGACAGTATATCCACGAGTCTATGCTACTTCCCACCTCAATCCAATGAGGATATGACATTAGTTCACTGGTAGCAGGACTTAATTAACTTTGTACAGGATATCTAGACAAGACATATCATATGATTAGCACTAACATAGAAAACCATATGATGCATTAAAAACATGGCCTATTAAGTCTTTGGCCAAAACCAAACTAGAGTGATGGGCACTCTACGAATGGAACTGTTGGCCAAAGCGATATCATAGCTCAAGGAACACAGGCTTCTGCTGACTCACATCCCTTTGTGAATCCTGCAGATACAGCCTGCACTGTAAATAGATTTTGGTCAATATACTCTAGAAAAGTAAAGTCCCTCATGGTCATCACTCCTCAATGGATTGGGTGTCAACGTTTGTTGTGTCAATTATAAAGCCTTCCTCATGTAGCAGGAGAATTACAAATGGGTGTCAGGCACATGTTTCAATACTACAAAGTTATCTCATAAACTCAAACAAGTTGTAGTACGCAACCAGTTCAGTTGGAAACTAGCATGTCTTCTATGTACAACATGTCTGTATTCACTGAGAAAGTATTGAGGCGCCATACTATATGAAATCAATCAATTTAAAAGAGTATTAATTATAACCTACACTCAACACACACTAGATCATGCATACACAAATTGCTTATACTTTTCCATGTGACTAAATTTCCTTAATTGCAATCACTAAATAAATGTCACAAAAAAATCATTCCCAAAAGATGATACTAAATTAAACTCGAATATTATATTCATCATGATTCATGAGTATTAACCACACGATCATTATGCATGGAAAATAACTAGCAATATCACAACATTATTCTAAACAAATATTTGTGCCACACCATTTTATTTTATAATATAAGTGTAGATTGAACAATTTAAAATCTTAAGAACAAGAAAATACTAATTAATAATTGCAAAATCAAAGAAAATTAAACTTAAAATGATTTCAATAATTTACATCATGTGCATTATATTAGGTCTCATGCATGGTGTCAAGTAAGGGTGTCCAATAGGTTCAAACCGAACTAGTTCAACCCAAACCAAAATTTTAACATCTTTAAAAAACTGAAGTCAAAATGATTTTAAAAAAGATCAAATCGCAACCGAACCAAAAATTTCAATTTGACTTGGGTTAAACCAAATTTATATTTTTTTTATTATTTTTAAACTATTTTAAATTATTTTTAAAATAAAATAATATTATAGCATAAATATTTATATAAAGTTAATAAATAATTATTAAACTTTCAGTTTATTCATTTCAACCCAAATTTTGGTGTTGAACCGAAATTGCATTGATTTTATAAAGAATTTTTTAATTTTTTAACCAAACCAATTGGGATGGAAACCAAACCAAATAAAAAATTTTGGCTTGGTTGGTTTGTTTTTCAGTTCAAGCCATAAATTGGACACCCCTAGTGTCAAGTTTGGCATAGATTGCATGTGCAAGGAATGTTAAAAGGCTTATGGGGTCATAAATATATAAATAAGTATTTTCCTAATTTTAGGATATGCAACCCAATTAAATCCTCAAAGTATGAATGTGCATCTAGTAGATACAGAGGAGGTTAACAAGTTTTAGCCATCTCTCATAGTTAGTGCTTAGAAGAATGTTACATTGAGTTACAACTCCCTATAGTAACAAAGATCACAAATTAAGTGTGTACATTCATCAACTTAAGCACCCACTTTACCATTATTACCAATCTAAGTTTTCCCAATATTTGCATCTTGTGTATGTCAATGTCTCATAATCCCATTGACTACTATATTCTAAACAATATCACACTAATTAATCATTACAAAATGAAAGACAAACTAGACTTAAAATGATTTCAGTAACCTACATCAATATATAATGTGCATTATATTAGGTCTCTTGCATAATATCAAGTTTAATATAGGTTGCATGTGAGAGGGAATGTTAAATGGCTTATGGGGTCAAAAATATATAAATAATGTATCTTGTAATTTTAGGATATGCAGTCACCCGATCAAATCTTCAAAGTATGAATGTGCATCTTGTTAATATAGAGAAGGTTAACAAGCTTTAGCCATCTCCCAAAGTATGCTTAGAAGAATGCTACATTGAGTTATAGCTCCCTATAGTAACAAAGATCACAAATTGATTATGTACATCTTTCAACTTTAACCCCCACTTCACCATGATTACCAGTCTAAATTTTCACAATATTTGCATCTAGTGTATGTCATTGTCTCGTTGACTATTTTTTTTTTCTTCTTAGGATCGCTATTAGTTCACTACTTTTGCAGATTTTAGACTTTTATACTAATAATAAACTAAATTCTCAGTGTCACCCAACTTACAAGATCAGCAATATCTTCTCCATATTCATACGGGAGGAAAAAACCTCCTTAGAAGTTCCATAATATTAATTTGCACTCTGTCATATACCATTATCCAATTAACAGTCTAACTATCATGTTAAAACCTTTATACTTCTTAGCAATCATCTTGTGAGATTCGTTTTCTTTCGTTTCTCAAGAGTATTTTTGGAGTAATAGTTCATTTCGAGTGGAGTTATGAGCAGGGATCATAGACAGCACAACTAATATATTCACTATCGCCTGTCAAACAATCTACTAGTTAACGTCTTCTGGCTCCATGCCTCTTAAAAAATATGCAAATTAAATTGGAGATCACATTCATGTTAGTTTAGGCAGAGAAAAGCACATGCCATAGTTATTCAATCAGTTTCCAGTTTAAAAAATCTCAAAGAGAAATAAGTCAATGGTAAACGAAAGGAAAAACAAAGGAAATGCGGGCGGTACGATAATTTAAGGAACTGATTTCGATCTAAGATTCCCATTATGAGAAGAGTAGATCAAGAGTAGCAGACTTTAGGAAAAAGGAAAACCTTCCGCGAGTAGGTGTCCGCGAGAGCAGCCCCCCAACCGCCGCGTCTGAAGCCTTGCTCGGTGATGGAATCGCCGAACAGAACGAACTGCGGCCTAACCGACGCACTCAGATTCATCTCGCCGTCCGCTTCCGCCCCCTCTTAGATAGCGGATCGGAAGGAAGTAATGAGATTCCTCCTCTGCTAAGCTATCTCACCAACCTCGACTCCAGCAAAATGTCGAGGACAACGGGGCAAACGAAGCATTGCAGTAATGCGCCGGGCGGGGCGGAAGCGGCTCGCATTTGCACGACACGGGTCGAGCCCGGCCCGGAACAGTGACAAACCCTAGCTGTGTGTGTTAGCTAGGGCCGTGGGCCATATCCAGTCCGGATCTTATGGTATTTTTTTAAAATTTGAAATTGGATATCAAAATTTAATTTTTAAATATATTTTTTACCTATTTGTCATATGATAATTATCTTTCGCTTATCAAAATTATTATTTTTACTTTTTTCAATAATAAAAAAATAATAAATTTAAATTCATTGTTTCCATATAAATTGTTTCTACCTTTTCATTTCTTTACACAATGTCAATTAGTTTTGAATAAATTTATTACTTTTTCTTAATACTTTCTTAATCCTTTAACTCTTGAGTTTCAATTATTTTTTTAATTGAGCTTATGCTCAAGTGTTCAACCATTCAGTCTTTAAAACTTCAAGATTCTTTTAGTTTAGCCATATGATTAAGATCAAGCTCATCACGGTAAATATTAAAATTTTATTTTATAATGTAGTTTTTTGCTCCATTTAAAATTTATAAATAATTTTTAATTATGCCCAAGTTCAAATTATCATACTCACATGTTATCAATTAATTTATAACTTATACCTGGCATATAATCATACAAAAATTAATTTTATCATTAACAATGGAACTATAAAATAGTGCAAATCAGGTATGACAAAAAAAACCATATATACCTCACCTCTACTTACACCACCTCGATTTCCCTCGAAAACTCGAGTTAATTGGTATCGTGTTAGGTTCGAGTAAAATCTGGCTTCTATAATTCGAGTCAAAATAGGACGTAAGATTTTCAATACCTGCTTGAATTCAACATGGACCCAACCTAATAATTGATTAAGTTGAAAACTTAAACCATAGTCTGACTCGTAGCAATAATACGTAAATATAATCTTAAATTGGCTTAGTCCTAACTCGTAGCAATTGCCCCAAACCAGACCAGCAATAAAAGACGCCCGTCGTCTGTTCCTCGCTGTCACGCCCCCGGTTGGATCAGCCTAAAAATAGCACTTATCCGCTGTCTCAGGACTATCCGGCGGAACACCGGAACGCAACTCTCTCTAGGGTTTCCGACCCAAAATTCGAAACCCTAACTCCCCGAATAATATTTATCCCCAAATTACAAGGTCGCTCAGAAAACCCTAACCATAATTTGGGAAATCCAAAATCAAACCGTAATTGAAAATACCTCACTAGTCAACTATTTTTACCAGTCAACCCAATAGCCGTCAAAGCCGCTCGGTTGATTTAATCGCCCTTGCTAACGTCAACCGCCGACTGCTGACGTCACCCTTTAATTTCGTTCACCGCTCGCGAATTTGAAATCACGCCTCCAATTTTGACTTCCGCTCGCTGACGTCTGCTTGCGTCAGCCGAAATCGATTTCGTTGACCGCCTTATGTGTTGACTTTTACCTCGTTTCGAACGCCACTCGTTCGAACGTTCGCTCCGTCGTCTTCCTCCGCATGGACACACACCTGCGTTCGCTCGCCGCTC
Source organism: Costus lasius (assembly GCA_027563935.2). Lineage (NCBI taxonomy): Eukaryota > Viridiplantae > Streptophyta > Magnoliopsida > Zingiberales > Costaceae > Costus > Costus lasius. The sequence continues at coordinate 419,505 of CM050454.1, forward strand.
ACCGGGGGGAAAAGACGCCGCCTGCGTCTCAGACTCGTCTCCAATCGGAAGCCGTTGTCCGGAGGTCGCCCCCCGCCGGGAACCCTCAAGGACGTCGCCGCCGAGTACGTTGATGGAGATGCCGCCGATATCGCACAAATCAGGGAACGAGGTAAGGGAGGAAGAATCCTTTATTCACCTGGAAAGAAATTACAAGCCTTCCCCTTTATTCCGGCAACCTCCGTCGCCAGTACCCTCGATCCCACCCTCGCCGGTCGTCCCACTGGACGCCGGTTACAATCGCTCACACGAGCTCTCTCTCTCTCGTCGGCACCTCTGCGCCGAAACCCTCGCCCTCTGGCGGCATCAGAGCCGCTGCTCTGGAAGGGGCGACGGCGCCCTCGCCGTCGCCGGTGGTGGCGCTCCCCAGCGCTCTCCCCCTTGTCGTTCTCTTCTCGTAGCTTTATAGGAGAAGGGAGACACTCGTACGCCGCTCCTTATCTTCGCTAGACCCGCTCGTCGCCGATAATCACGCTCCGCCACTTGCCTTCGGCTTCTTCGTCCGCTCCGAGAAACCCGCCGAAGACCCGCTCTGCCTCTCTTCTTTCGCGCACGTCCGCGTGTAGCTCGCGAAGACGAGCTATTGCAGCCGCCTTCCGATTTTGGGGTCAACGTTGCCTATTGACCATTGAAATCGGGCGGCTCCAATTTGATCCTCACAAGTGGCTATGGGCCACCTCTTTGTCTTATGGACTTTGAGCTGAATCGGCCCGAACAAAGCCTACCACTCGCAGTCCCTCGCTTTGAGCCGTATCCAAATACCACCAATCCTCGATTCGGCAGAGAAAGGGGAATACTCCATGGAGATCGCCTTCTCCTCTCCATGCTTGCTCTCCGCTGACGCCAACCGCACGCTCTCCGTCTCCCCCATATCGTCTTGGAGGAGAAGCCGGACCGTGCCCAAGAGGGCGGCTCTCGGCTGGCCTCCCTCTGCCTCCTCCGACGCTTCCTCCTCCACGTGCTTCTCCACTTCTTCGTCGAGGTTTCCTTCCCTATATTGCAGCCTCGTCGGTGCGCCTTCCGTCGGTGGGAGCGTCCATGGCGACTTCAGCGGGCTGAAGATAAGGGTTCCGTCGCTAAAGCTCCCTAACGTATCCCGAGGTAGCCGGCCCTCGAGGGGTGTCGTTACCATGGTAAGAACCAAAAAGTTTTTAAAAAAAAGTCGGCTGTTTTGCACCTTTTATCTGCTATCCTTTCTCTTCCATTAAGTTTCTCGAGTGAATTTAGGGGGAAAAACACTCTTTTTAGTTTCAGTTCATTTTGGTGTATCGCTTTGCCAGTTCTTAGTAGTGGCACAGTCTATGCTAAGTGCTTTTTTTGTGTGTTTTTCATTTCATCATTTCAAATTCAAATCTTATACAAGCTTTAAATTCATTAAGAAAGTCAAACTGCCACTAATCTGCTATCAGGGGTAAAACTACCCACTACCCTCAAGGCCACTACATCTACCACACTAATGCATCAGGCAGTGTTTGAAATAACGGTAACAACTCCAATACCTTGTATCCCTAAAAGAATGTATCAGGTTAATGTATAGTAATTAGAATAGAGTATTAAAATGCTTCTGGGTTTGCATCATGCCATCATCAAACACTCCATGAAATTGAATGGGATGACTATTTTTTCTTTCTATTTAACTAAATAAAGTGTTTGCTGCTGAGAATACATTTTGAACATCTGTTAGTTATTATAAACCACTATGAATGTAGCTTGATGCAACGTTTTGGTGACCACAGTGTTCTATTCCCTCTCCTTTCTGACCATACCAGACATTCCTCTGAATCATCTTTCTGTTGTTATTTGTGACTCATGCTGTCTACTGTGATGCTTTTTGTTTATCAACTATTTGAATCACACAACAGAAGGCTTTATCACCATCACATGGAGTTTATATAGGTTGAGACTTGAGGCACATGCATCTATCAAATTATTAAGGTCAACCTCTTGGATAATATACTTAAAAGTTCCAATTAATCTGAAGATTCTGAACTTTGATTATACCCACAATTTATTTCCTGTCACCTCTTGTTTATAGCTAATTTTTTTGTAGACAGTGGCAATTATGAAACAAATTTCGTGCTCTATTCTTGTTGTGATTATGAATACTTGGAAATTATATATTTTCACCTGCAATACTCTTATTATTTGACTTCATCATCTGAACGTTTAGGTTGCAAGCCACTTTTAACATCATGTGTCTATCTACTACTGCCATTAGCTAGTTAATTTTTGGCAACCAAAATTCTGCCCTTCTGACCTTTGGTGCATTGATGTAGGAGTTAAGTCTTCAAAATTCTTAAACCAGACAAATAGCTCTATAAAAGGAGACTGGAAGGAGACCATCAGAAACATATCCATTTTCTTCTTCTATTTCCCTTCAGATGAGTTGTTAGGTCAATCTAGGTTGATTGCATGACTTTATTTCCATTTTTTTTATAGAATAAGTACGTTTTTGCATTGCCAAGGGCATTGTACTCCACTTGCACTTTCTAGAGTACCGTAATCCTGTTTCACTTATGTAACCTTATTGATGTTGTTGTGATATTCTATCTTCCATTTGAGTACCATGATTTCCGCAATTATTTCATATTGGGACTGTGCCACTTGATGTCAAATCTTCCACACTGTAATGTTGCTAAAACATTATTTTGAATTACGCAGTGTATTTTTTTTCTATTTCCTATTTATAGGTTATCCCTTTTCTGAGAGGAAGCGCATGGGAGCAACCACCTCCGGACCTAGCTTCTTACTTGTACAAAAATCGAATTGTATACTTGGGCATGTCTCTTGTTCCATCTGTGACAGAGCTGATGCTTGCAGAATTTCTTTACCTTCAGTATGAAGATGCTGAAAAGCCAATTTACCTATATATAAATTCCACTGGCACAACTAAGGCTAGTACATATTTTCACTCTTACTCATATCTTTTACCAAGTTTTTTCTGGGATATCAATGACATAATATGTTGTTGTACATGATATATAGTAGATTGAACATTATACAGAAGAGTTAATGCAGCACATTAGCACAATGTATGTTGATTGCATGAATGTTACTAAATTCATCTACTATAATTGGGTTGTAGATGTCATTTATCATGTTGTTTGTTTCACGTACTACAGTATTGCGGCCTTCTGGACCTAAAAAAATATTTTCTTGAATTTAAATATTGATGCTTAACTGTTTGAAAAAATTCCAAGGATTTCAATTTTAAAACACCTAGTTATGTGAATTTTATATCAAAATGACACTGATACACTGCTATTCCTTTTACCTTTTTTGCATCTTGATCCATTAATATTGAAATGGATTATATATGGGCTTTTTTTGTACCTGATAGTTTGCAAGAAAGTAGAATATTATCATGTATACACAGTTACCTCTACCATATGCCCTATGGAAGGGCATCAATGTGAATTTCATATTTTAGATTGCATAGACCCATGTCTGTCATGGTTCTAATTTATAGCGTTGGGAAATCTTGCGCTTCATTTTTAGATTTCAGATGACTCTCACTTTGCTAGAAATTTCTTGAAAGTTATCTCTTTCGATATTGCCTACTAATGATGTTAGGTTTGTTAACTATTTTTGGAAGCCGTTGGGGAAGAAATTAGGAACCAAGCTCTAATCTTTAGCATATTACTTGTATATTTGTGGGTAGAATTAAGGTGGTTAGTAGGATTTTTTAGTAGCTTATTATGGTTTTTAATCAGTGACATGTCATAAGTTGGGAAGAGATGCAACCAATTACTGAATTTCATATTTAACAGTTTAATCAATTAAACTACTTATCTTAGCTTATATCACACTTCCTTAGTTACCATCTTAGAAAACACATTGACTTGCTTACATATGCTCACCCTTCTGGATTTATTGAATATTTTGCACGACATGTGCATGATTTATAATTTTACATGGTGATGTTTGATGTAAAGTTACTTTAAGCAATTAACTGTACAAGTTCTCAGTAGATGTTCATGGTAAGTTTCAAGAGTTCAGTGAGGAGGATAGAGTACTTATGAGGATATACCAAAGAGTTGTCCAGTTAATGCTATAAAGAATTTGCATGCAAAGTCTTAGACCATATATCACTATGAAAAATAATATTAGATTAAATGCATATTGACTTTGATGTAAATCATGCCATTTATTTGTATCAGTACTAATGTAGTTTGTTAGGTCAATTGCTGAGTAGGGGTAGTTTATTAAGTCATGTGCTAATGGTTGATTTTATTTATGTGGTTAGCATTTACTATATGTCTGAAATCATATATATAGTTCTTTAAACAATGATAATGAAAAATTTTGATTATCTCTAATATCATTTTATTTATTTATTTAATCCCTCTTCCTCTCTTCTCCCCTCTTTCCCCTTCTTGATTTGAATCAATTGATATTATACTACCACTCAAGTCCCCTCTATTTTTTCTAGACATGCTTTCTTTGCACATGAATCACTTGTGAAGGAGACCACTCTTCCATCGAATGTTTAAAAAATTGGTCCGTATCAAGTGGTACAACTAGTTCGTATTAGTCCGGTCATGTACCAATATTACTATATGGTCGGTATTTTATATATAAGTATATATAATATATATTTAACTAAAATTGTTACATGCTAGTTTAATAGTGGACGGTACATTGGTACAAACCAATATTTAAGACCATAGCTCACTACATTTTCTCATGTTCTTACATCAAGAGGATGCTCATCTACATCAATTGCCACCGTTGCTTAGATCACTAGTTTTTCTATTACATCCACACTATTGAGGGACCCTGCCCTTGGTGGCATCATGCTTGTTATCCACTAATGATAGACCTTTACAGATACCACCTTTTTCATTTGACCTAACACCATTGTTGATGACACCTTAAGTTTTGGGCAGAACCTTGAAGTCATCGCCTCAGATGAACCCACTATATGGGTTGTAAGAGTGGAGCTGGGAAGGTGACTTGGTCATGAGCTACATAATCACATAAACTAAAGGCAAATAGAGTGGGCACCACAAACAATAGACAACAAATGCAAAACAACAAGACAAAATAGCGAGAAAAAAAATTTGTCTAGGCAAAAATAGGAATGACTTTTTTGTCATGTATGACACATGATAGAAAAACAAAAAGAAAAAAAGAAAAGGTGAAAAAATAGGAAAACAATACAAATGTGAATATTATATTGTGCAAAGTTTTTTCCGTATCAAATGCCATAGGCTAGTTCATTTGGTCATGTGCTAATGGTAGGTTTTATTTATGTGATTTGTATCGACTTATGGTGTCTAGAAGTATAATTTGGGTTTTAACAATTGTAATTATGAATTATTTCTTTTTGTCTCTTCATCTTTCTCTATAGTCTATACTTTCTCTATCTTATCTTCTCTCTCCTTTTGCTTTACCTCTGCCCCTCTATCTTTCTTACCTCAATATGTGCACGGATCTCTGGTTCAAAAGATACACTCCCGGACTAACAAAGCCTTCTCTTAGTTTGCTTTCCGAAAAACACAACCATCACCACCTACTCTTCACCACATCCACTCACCTCCATAGTACCATCCAATGCATCAAATACCATTTCATACCACCCAGTATGGGCAGTACTCCTGCACTGGTACAGGTACAAGGATAGTACCATATATATATATAATATTTTTTAGTGATACAATTGATATGTACTGGTTCGACATAAGATTGGTGTACTGGTACAAATTAGTACTTTAAAACCTTGGTACCATCTTCATTATATCTACATGTTGCCCTCCCAAATCTACCTAGGCTTGCTTCACCACATCAACACAAGGTAAGGTTGTTGGAAATGGTCAACCTCACATTATGCTTGTAATTCTTTATTTACACTTCTGTTGTCGGGAGAATGATGTCCTCACCAACTCGATGCCATCAAAGAGTCCAAGACTCATTGCCACCAATCGCTATTCACCACAATAAGAAGGAGAGTGATAACATTTGCCTCTGAACAAGGCTGATTCATAACATCACCAACTCATTATCACCCTATAATTGGATTGGTATTGTTCTTATGCAGAGTCAATTGTCACAACATCTTCTACATGGACAACCTATCATATTGATTTCCACCTCACTTTTGCATACGCAAATCCCCTTCTTATACTCCTTTTGGTTCAAGGCAATTTCGTCATTGCCTTCATGATTATCATCTATCCTAGAGGCCTATCAAGAAGACACTTTCTCACATTGACTGCGACTGATGCTTTTGTTGCTAGTTCATCAACTTTATTGAGGGATTCTCCCTCCCATGCCATTACCATGCTTTCCATCCATCGACGTAAACCATTTAGTCATGAAAACACATGTTGTAAGGGCAATCTTGTGGCAACCACCTCAAATTGTTTCACGATTCTTGTTTTGAGTGCAGATCCATGTGATCATGTGAACTAACCATAAACATCAACCAACAAATAGATAGCAATAAGAAAAAAACATGAAGAATGAAAATATATTATTCTTTAAAAATATATAAATAATGATGTGCATATCTTCTAGGCATCATGTGTTGTTAGTTGGTTTGGTTCAATCTGAGTTTTTTTTCCAATTGAGGTGAATGTTATATGTTTTGTAACTTATCGTTATTTATTAATACTAATGTGTTAGTGAAGTTTATTAGGTCAAGTAATGCTAGTGCTAGTTTCGTTTAGTGTGTAATACTTATAAACCTAGATATATTTGGAAGCATATGTATATGGCTTTAAACACTAGTGATGACATTTTTTTTATTATGAATTAGTGATTATTTATCTTTTCTTTCTTGGATCTACCCATTGACCTTGGTTTTAGCAACACTAAAAACTTGAATTCTTATCATGAGTTTGAGGAGTCATTATTTGATCTAGTGTCATGGCCCATCCAATGGAAAAATTAACTCATTAACTTATTAAGCCTAAATAATGTGACATAATTGAAAATTCTTAAGCTCAATTTAGTGGTAGTAAGCTTATTATATCATATATCATGGTCATTCTCATCTTACTACCTATATGGATTAAATTAGAGAATCATAAATTTCCCCCCTGACTTGACATCCTTGTCAAGCCTAAAAGCTAACTCAAGAACCGTATCTAGCCGCAGCAACCACTATCTAAGATGGCTCTATCCTAGCAGCCTCTCACCTTAATATGCCTATGAGGCTATGACTGGGTTCATATCATTTGTTATGATCTACCTAGAGAAAGCTCAATCATTAACCGGGTAAGCTTAAAGAACATGGCCCAATTGAAGATTATTTAAGTCCAAGTTAATGATGGTAAGTTTATTTCATTCCTATTTTTGTTTAGAGATGTTTTGCAATAGACTCAATATTTAGTCATATTGTCTAGGTTCGTCACAGGGTTAGCATCATGAAGCATATGGAAGAGTAGATAGGGTGTTTATTCTTTTTGAGTCATACGCATAACAATACGCTGAGAGAATGTGCCATGGGACTGCCAATATGCAGTGGCCAAAACATTTTGTACCATGGGCCCACTAACATGTGTGAACTTGAGTGGTCTGAGCCTTAGGTTGTTGTATATGATAAGGGTGGTTACAAGAATTTGGGCAGCTGTGATTGTGCTCAAGAAGATAACTAAGGTGTTCTTAAATAGTCTCAGTGGCCAAATGCTTCTTTATTGGGTTTACATTACTCTTTTCATGTGACTCGTGATGTATCATTGAAGTGAACTATTGAGCTAAACTAGGTCCAAATTGTAAGAATTTTTTTTCTTGTTTCATATGCGTTTTTTCCATCTTCCTTTTAGGAAATTAAGGATATACTAAGATGGCCATATCCATTTAGTTGATACTTATGAAATGCCAGGTGCTTCAGAGATTGACAATATGCAGTGTTCAAAATGTGTTGTGCCGGGGGGCCGATATAAAAAAATTGTTGGGTTGGCAAACTCTGTATACCACGAGCTAAAAACTCTCAAGTAGGTTGTTGGGTTTGCCAAACGCTGTATATTTTACCAATTGCTACTTCAATAAGTTTCTTCTTCTGTAGAAATGATGAGGATTATACATACAGTGCTGAACAGTTGAAAATTCATTTATTTTGTTAAAGCTTACTGTAATTAAGTACCAAACTATTCCTGACCTGGGTAGTACACTGTCATAGTTTTCCAGTATCATGAATAAAAAAGTAGAACTTATGCTGTTGAGGACTACATGACTTTACTCGTCTTCCTTTTGCTGATTATATTTTGGACTCAGGTTATTGCGAAAACAACAATTTTCCCAAAGCTTACCCTATTATTTTTCTTTTGCTTTTCTTCTAGGGTGGAGAAAAATTGGGTTATGAGACAGAGGCCTTTGCAATATATGACGTCATGAGGTAATTATGTCATCAATATTATTGGAACCATGACGTGTAATGCTTTATCCATTTGTAGTAATTCTGCTCTTCTGATTGTAATATATCATGAGGCACAATAACCAATTTTTAACAAGTTTCGTATATTTTTTTGTAAATTCTTTTATGTGGAACAGATATGGGTTATACTTTGTGAAGTTTGTGGCTTTAAAAAGGTTATTACAGGTCCCAGTTTCTTAGGGTCGGCATCTGTATTCCAATTTGACACTGATCCACGACAACTGCACATAATAAGTTATCATTCCATTCCATAGCATCTTGTAGATGTAGATAACAACAATGCTGCACATGATAATATCTTGCTACCTCCAAATGGTCCTAAGTACCTAAGTGTTTGTAGCTAGGGATGACAAGAAAGCCCATCCCTGACCCGACCCGACCCGAAGTCAACGGGAAAAACCCGAGTTGACTCGGTCTCGGGTCGGGTTCGGGGAAAACCCACCTAGGTAAAGTCAGGTCGGGGTCGGGTATGAAAATTTAGGTAGCCGCCCCCCAAACCCGACTCGATTATTAAAATGACAAATTTATCTCTTCTAAATTATAACCTAGTTACTAAATTTATAATAGTTTGATGCTTTGTTAATTATTTTTATTATTATTTATGTAAAAATAATTGTGTAATTTATGTAAAATATTTTTTATTTATATATTTATAATGAAAATTAATTTTAAAATATTATTTATAACATATATTTATTTTTTAGGCTGGTCGGGGTTAGGGTCGGGATGATTTTGGGGAAGTCAGGATCAGGTCGGGATGGCAAAACCCGACCCCAACCCACCCCATTGTCATCCCTATTTGTAGCCCTTTTAAAGTTTGGGAAAAATTGAAATCACATTTTACTATGACTGTATTAAGATTGCTAGCAGAAGAGACCTTTACTCATCTATGGTTAGGTTAGGAGTTACAGCTAATTAAATCTACGATAGAATCATTATTGAATTGATCTTGGCCAAGAACCCAAGGAAGCAGGTGCTTCAAAGCATCAGTTTAGATGTTGAATAACAATCTGAAGCTTTTGCTTTTAGATTGGAATGTGTCATTCAGCAGAAGAAATATCAAGATGATCTTTGGTGGGGAAAGATCATACCAGTACGTGTGATTCAGATTGTGCAAATCATGACAAAAACGATTCCAACTTTAGGAGACTCGATAGCTCATGTTACTAGATTACCCCCTACACATTTTGGATTTTGTGCATGACACAGTGCATTGACGTAGTGAACAAGGACATTGACAATATCAGTATATTGAAGAAGACAATTTAGTGGGGGCACAACTCATCACTCGCTTCATTGACATCCATCACTGAGCGCACTTTCTTTTGCAAGCCTTCACGATCTTATGTCTCTGACAACTAGGCTTGATTGCCTAAAAATCCCTTAGTAAAAACTAAGAACTAAAAAAATACTAATTGCAGATTAAGATAGGAAGCAATAAATAGCTCGCTATATGCCTCCTCAACGGATAGGGTGATGACAGAGAAGATCTTTTTAACAAGCAATTTAAGAGGAGACTATGCACAACAGGATATCATAGTTGCTATATAGTTTTTCCATGGCTTCTTGTGCAAGGTCAACATACAAAAAGCAATATGATATAAGTTCATTATGCAATTCAGGAAAGTTGGGAGGGAAATCATTGTTGCCATGTCAAGTCCTTCAAAGCGCAAATAATATATATGGGAGATGCAACATGTATATTATTGTTAAGTTCTTTTCTTATTCAGTAGTGATGGGTGATGTTTAATGAATACTGAAGATTGTTGTCAACAAACAAAAAGCAATATGATACTGATATTATCAAGTTCTTTCCTTATTCAGTAGTGATGGGTAATGGTTAATGAATATGGAACCCGGCAGAACGCGTGCTATATCACATTGTGAATGTAATGCAATTGTGTTTCTTCCCTCCATAATACAGTTATGTTAAACCTCCAATTTTCACACTCTGTGTTGGCAATGCCTGGGGAGAAGCTGCATTGCTCTTGGCTGCTGGTTCTAAAGGAAACCGTTCTGCTTTACCATCATCCACAATAATGATAAAGCAGGTATATTCATTAATATCTTGTTCTCAGTTGCTACATACTAAGTGGAAATCTATCTCCTTGTTTCTTATTATACTACAACTACCTATAAGATTGAAATTATTGGCATTATCTTTTTCTTTGGTTGATTGTTAATTAGGTCTATAATTGTGTACTAAGATGACCAAACTCACTTTTGTTTCAACAGCCAATTGCAAGGTTTCAAGGCCAAGCAACAGATGTTGATCTTGCAAGAAAAGAAATAAAAAATGTGAAAGCTGAATTGGTATATTCTCCTTCTGTCTTATGGAACTGTATACACTATTTATTTCTGAGTTCATCATATCAACATCATGATATGTTTTACGTCACATTGGAAAGCATGAGATTATTAGGCTTGTATATCGGGATGATTATTTTTTCATTCAATGATAGTTTGCCCTTTCAAGTTTCACTTAGTTCCCTTACAATTTAACTTGTATTAATTTGCTTCCTAAAATTTATTGGTACTGTTACATTGTATTAATTTGCCTCTTAAAGGTCCAGTGCATACCGAGATTTTAAACCTGGACCTATACTTTAAAAAATCTAAACAAAAGTTGCATACTGCGATCAGTAGTATACATCTTATGAATATTCTTGTTAGGGTGAATTTTGCAAATGCAGATCAGCGAACCTAGTAAATCTTGCATTGAAATTCTGAATCGGTGGCATTTTTGAAATTATTGTTGAAAAGATGGAACTATAATTGTAGAAGAAACTGATCCGGATTCTTTACTGGAGATTGCTTAGTATTTTCTTTCGAAACATTTTCAATCAGCGTGTTACTCGACTAGCTCGCTTGGCTAACGTGGTGTTGAAGAGTTGTTTATGCCGGAACCAAGGTTTGAAAATTTTAGACCATTACTGGACCATATAGCACGGTCTTGAATTGATGATGATAGTTATCTATCTTTTTCTTGCTTTTATACAGTGAAATTGGAAAGTACAGGGTGTTATGTTGTCCATATATCGTATTGATCCTACAAAGTGCCAAAACACCAGGTATTTGGAATCTTTTTCAAAGCAATCCAAATGAAACTTTCAAGTTTTGACCAGAATTACAAAGGCCCCGTGTATACTTTAGGCCACTCATCAAACCCGGTCAGTGTCTCCTTGATGAAAGGCAATTAAAATGAAAATTCTTGTGACTTATCCCAATCCAACTGGTTCTCACACATCTCTTTTTTTGCTATTTCTCTCGCATATGTGCCCACTTTACACCTTTTCCCATAGTTATTTTTAACTAAGTAGCTTTTGTTATGTCTCTAGTAGTCAAAAGTTAAATCCATGCTTGGGAGATCTGTGATTCTGAGCACATCTATCGTGCGTGGAAGAAACCTCACTTGGTCACTTTCGGAGATGCACAATTACTTTTTCCTTTTTTTTTGGCCAATGGCAAGCAAAATATATTACCAAGCAGAAAAATATTTTACTTTTTCCTTCTTTCATGTCCACATCTTTTCTCCCTATATAATATATGCTTGTGCTGCCAAACACTTTGTTTTAATGCAACAACCATCGGTGGAGATCCAAGACCTATGTGGGGATAAAAGTATGTTTTTAACCTGTGTCCTATATCAGTGGGGGTAATAATAATTTTTTATTTAAATTATATACTATCAACTCTCTATAAAATAAGTATATTTTCTAAATTTTACTTGGAGCAGTTGCTCACACAGCCATATATTTTCTTGGTTTTGGCATACATGAAAGGAACTGAACCTCGATTATGTATTTCAAATTCTGCTATAATATCTAAATATCCTGCCTACTCGTTCCATGGGAAAAACAGATGAAAGCATTATACTAGAAAGACATTGGTTTTCTACTATTATCATCAGTTTAGGATAACTTTATTTCTCTTTGTTCCCTGTGAAACTGACCCTTGGTTGCAGGTTGCTCTGTACGCAAAGCATATGGGAAAATCCATTGAGCAAATCGAAGAAGATATCAGACGCCCGAAATATTTCAGTCCCAGCGAAGCAGTTGAATATGGAATAATTGATAAGGTGGTATTTAGATAAAGAAATAAGTTTCTGTCGCTAAATTTTTGAATATAAAATCAAGATTTTAAATACTGCTTGATACCAAGATTTATATATTGGTTTATTACCGGACTGATCAATATATCAGTATGTACCGGTTCATACAAACACATTATTGATAGTATCAATTGGTTTTTATTAAATTTCTATTATATAATGTATATAATACATATACTGGTACTGACTCTGGGTACATAGTTGGATTGATATGATTGTACTCTGATATAGATTCACTTTTATGGTCTATACCAATGTACTGATTCACAGTTATATTAGTTTCCACAATGATACCAAATGGTACTATTAAAATATTATTCCTCAAACTGGTAATAGATCAGTTTCTGAAACTAACTAGAAAACTAGCTAATTCCTTGGCTTTTCAGGTACTGTACAATGAAAGAGGCCAGGAAGACCGAAGCGTTGTTTCAGACCTCAAAAGGGCGCAGCTCATATAAGAATCGTCAATGCCAATCACTTGTGATCCATGGTTTTTTATGTAACTTAAAAGGCTATGATTGTTTTAGAAATACAAGCTGCATTTTAGTTGTAATAAGAGCTCTTTTTTATGCAACTTATTTAAATTTTAGTTCTCTAAATTGATTCATTTTCCTTCTAAAGCGTGTATATGGCATCGTCACTGTACTCATTGGTCTAATTCCACATAAACAATTATGCTTTGATGAAACTCGTATTGTTGTGTAAGAGCATTTTGGTAGTTGATACACTAGTATCAGTGCCTATCCGAGATTGAATTGAAAGGGATCAGTCTAGCACCTTATGACGTCCCGTTCCTGACTGGTGGTTTGAAGTCTTACTTTTACGTTTGACTTTCTCATCCTTTTTTATCAAAAGAATGATCCGACGCTTCAAATTATCTTTCTTTCCTGAATAATTGCACGCCTTACTGAAATTGTAGCTTGTGCTCGACGATAGGTCGCGTTTGATGTAATTTTCTCTCTCATTATATTCTTGTGCAATATAAAGTCAGCAGAGTTATCACTGGATTTTACGTGAATCGATGGAGGCTTACTGTTATTATTATTTTTGGATAAAATCCTGCTTCGACCAGAATTTGTTGAGCCTCCTTAGGTTTGGTTTGGGTGTCACAGGAAGCAAAACAGAATAAGCCTTCAAAATTATCATCAATTTCTCATAGGAACATATGCTGTAAATTCTGACTTGAGCCGCCAGATTAAAATAACAAAGAATTTTCTCTTTTTGGACGAGTATAGATTTGACTGATCAACTGATGTTTCATCGTGATGAATTGTTACGGTCCTTCTGCAGAAGATTTTTATCTCTTTTAATATGTTTTCTTTTATGTGGCGCTCTGATTGATGAAGCAAGCAGTACTTTTAAAAGAAAATATTTGGTCTTAAAATTTCAATCAAAATTGGATCTACATACTTGGAAGGAAAAGAATTTTTTTAGAAAGATAAATATTATCGATTTTCACAAATAAAATACAAAAAAATACTTCAGATGAATGTTTTGTTCCTAAATATATATTTGAGTTTATTTTCTTTGTTAAAAGTAAAACATTGCATAAGTTTTTTTTCTTTTTTTTTCTTCTATTTTTCTCTCCAAGTACAAAACAGAAATCTTATCTCACAGCATGACACGGCCAAGGCCAATACATTGAACGGCGTTAAACAATTGTAAAAACAGTTTGTGTCCTTGACTCCAAAGATTTACAATATATTTTTAATATAATATTATTATAATTTTCATCCATATTTCTACTCTACTCTCTAAGATTTAAAAAATAACCTATAAACTTAATCAGGGTAGCCAAAAGAAATAGTAACAGTACCCTTTGTAGTTTTGTTATTTCAGCCACAATGATCAGTTGAAATTATAGCATCGTTTCATTCATAGAATACAACAAAAATATTGAAGGCAAGGTTCCAGGAGCCCGTCGACGGGGCAAAATCCCCAGTACAAGCACTTCAAGTGCACACAAAAAAAGACATTTGGAGGGGTTACAAACTTAAATCACAGCTTGTTTAAACAAAAACCCGTACTGCCAAATCTAAATTTGGAGCTTTTGCTGTGGAACATCCTTTCTGGTAAGCGTCTTCAGTTTCTGCAGTTGTGCAGAAGGTGAGAGAGATAGCCAATGTATGGAATGAATTCAGTCCTTATATGATGAAGACTCACCGTAATAAACATGGAAGGATCATCGATAATAGAAGTTCCCAGGATGACTTCCCTCTTCAGTTTTGGTGTGAGCTTGTGAATCGTGCGTAACTGATTAAAGGAGAAGAAGACATTAAGCCTAAGTATGAGAAGGAAACAGAAAAACAAATCGCTATAAATTTACCTCAGATCGAGTTGCTCCACCAATAATGAACAGAAAAATTCGTTGCCCCATTTTCTTCAAATCAAGAGACGCATTTTTAAGTACAGAATCGCTGCAAATTCCCAATTATCAGAATTTTTTTTAAAAAAAATGAAAATAGCACTTCAATTTTGTATCATCATCTGTGATGATCTTAAAAACTTTTCACAATAAAACTTTCATAGAGGCAGTGCGTTTTAGGGGAAAAATAAGGATTAAAATACTGGTCCGCCGATTCGGTGACTCGGTTCGGTGAGTCGCCGGACTGGTACGGTATTGATCCTATACCAGCGAATCGGGCAACAGCGGCAGAAGCCGCATAAAGCTTCCGGCCCGCCAGTTGCTGCCCTCCGCCGTCCGCCCACAAGTCATGCTCCGACGGCTATTTTGAGACCGGACGGCCACCGGACCAATACCGGTACAGTTTCTCATGGGGAAAATAACATTTTAGTTTTATACCTAGAACACCCATCATCAGAGTTCCGACCCTTTGCCCATGTGGCAGTCCTTCGGGATCTAATGGACTGAGCAGGCTGCGATCCAGGTGTCCGATTTGATGCAGCAAGTGGTGCGCCAGCAGGAGAAGTAGCAGTTGGTTCATTTATATATGGATAGTCATTCCGTGGCAGTTCACCTTTGCTTAATTTCTCTATTAGCTCCTGAAAGGGAAAATTTTCCAGTGTACAACGTCAGAAAATACAGTTCTAGTGTCTCAATCAATTTCCAATATCGATATCATACATAATGTTTGTGTGCCCAGTCTGATGTGGATCTCAATCAGTTTTTCGGTCTCCTATATCATCAGTACACTTCTATATGCGCTAAACCAATTGTTCTGTTAGATGGTATGTGCTGGGGTTTTGGAAAGACCTGTTTGGTAAAATAGATATAATCATATTATAAGGCTGTGAATGCTTTATCATTAGTTGATACCGGTTGGTACAGTTAGCTATTGCATCTTTACATTAATTGAAACTAGTACTCAATTGCTTGGCAAAGTTTAAATTCTAAGCCTTGGTGTACAAAACATACTAACACTATATGGTACTAATATTGGCACTGAATGTACTAGACACATACCGAAACCAATATCACCAATATCAGCTATTGTCATTGCCGGGCAAAGTTTAAATTCTCCGCCCTGGTGTACCAGACGTACCAACACTATATGTTACTGATACTGGCACTGAATGTACTAGACATGTACCGAAACCATATCAGATTGATATGAACAAGTTTTTAAATCTATGCTATGTGATACCGTTCTGTATTGCCTGATGGTGCCATCATGTGATATAAACTACTATTGCATCATCAAATTCTAGATGTACCTCTACCATGGGATAGAATCTGGACAGGGCCCATGTTTCCTCTTCATCACTCTTTTCCTGCCGAGCAGCTTGTTTTTTCTGGTCGGAAAAAGGATTTAGCACTTAGTTCTAGAAAAAAAAAAACTTAGTTTCCTGGGAAAATAATCCAAAAAGAAAATGTTGATATTACACAAAACTCAAGTATCTCCAAAACTTTACCTTCTGAGTATCAAATTTAAGAGAGAAGTTTTCTCTGGATTTCTTTGTGTTCATTTTTCCCAAGTACATCATATTATTGATAACTTTCATATCCTCAGATGACAATTTCGCTAGCTGAAAATAGTAAAAAAATAGAAAAAAATTTACATGAAAAAGCTCCTACCTTCACAACTACAAGCCAAGCAACATATACAATCCTAGATAAAAATAATCAACCAAATCCATCAATGATTACCAACAAATATAACTAATGTCAAAAACAATGTGTTGGTTTCAGGGGAGATTCTAGATATAGCATGTAATTTAGAAGATAAATGTGAAGAATTATTTAGCAGCGAGACTATGCTGAGCCTAGTCAAGTTCAACACAAAGAAACAAATTCACAAGAGTCAATATGCATCAACAAAGTCTGATATCCAAACACTACCGCACCTGCATCAACTGGAGACCTTTGTCACCTTCAAACTTCTCCGGATGAGTGGTTGAATAAATCATAAGCAATCTTAATTTATTTTCAGCACTCATACCCTGCAAAAAGTGAGTAAAATGTTGAATTATATTAGTTTGTTGGATTGTTTGATCGACGAATAAGATTTGCCATATTAATCCTCAACACAACCTGATTTGCCCTCAGGAAGCTAATCATTTCCTTTGCTCCAGCATCTCCAAAGACAAGATCTTGTTCCAACTGTCCAAGACTTCGCAAACCATTTTCTTTGATCATCGTATTAATTTTTCCTGCAATCTGCACAATATTTCACGAGTTGACAAATCAAGTATGCCTTGCATGTTTCATGCAACCAATTTTTTTTTTTTTTGGACTTAAGTAAGTTAAATATTGAGAGCGGAATTTGACCCCAAGACCGTATTATCAACAACTAAGGTCTTTACGAGTTAGTTACCCTCCATGCAACCAAATTCCTTCAGTAAAACATATGATATGTGACTTTCTATTCAGGGTAGCATTATCTTTCTGGCTCTTGCTTTTAGCAATCATACATTATAAAATTGTTAGCAACTGCTCCATGAAATTCCTAAATTTCCACTATAAAATCAGATAACAACAATGCAGTTAAATCGTTCATCAACTTAATGGTGATATGTTGCAAACAACATAGAGGAGACTGGAATATTAATAACATGTCTCAATTCTTAGATTCAGTTATGATAATCCATTGTCACCATTAGCTATACAGTAAGCATCTTCACTTTGTTCCTCTAGATATCCCTTCTTTTTTCCTGATCATAATTTTCATTTGTTCTCTCCTAAATGTAACATCGTTGATCTTTCTAAATTAGTGCTCAGAAGGTCTGCCGTTTAGCTTGTCAAAACTATGACAATCATCTCTGAACTTAATCCTTAAGTTTTTCAAATTGCAAGCTTAATCTTACCATGAAGGCCTTAATTCCCTTCAAAAGCATCATGTAAAAACAACTTTTAAACCTCAAAATTCTTCATCCACAAAACAAGATATTTCACTCTTCCCTTAAAAAAAGGATGCTTTAATCCAGGTAACAGAACAATCTCATCTAAAAAAAGGGGATATAAATATCCATAAATGTTCAAGAGGCAGAAATAAATTAAACAATCTAGACCTCGAAGATTAACTGGATTTTGAACATGGGTACAGTTAGTCCTACAAACCCCACAGCTGCAAAAAAAAAGGTAAATGCTAGAGTGCAAATATAGCATATCAGATTAACCTCAACATGCAGGGAAAGCTTTTCAACTTGCTCTTGGTATTGTGGCAAAGCTTGAACCAGTTTCTGCAGATCCCTAGTTGAAATCTCACCACCATCTCTGTGAATCAGTGAATAGGTCATCAGTGTATAATGGAAATCAACATTTATATATAACTAATTTTATCAAGAATGGGAGTCTACAATAAAGGACCAATTGTTGGAAGGAATAGCTAATCCCTTGCCTATGCAATGGAGATTCCTCTTTGCTAGACAAAGTGATCACAAGTCTTTCAGACAGAAATAATATTCCTAGTGGAAATAGAATACCTTTTCCCTGCTTGAGAGTTGAGACTAGGGATAGGCTTTCTACTGAGAATAATTTTATTATTATTTTCTATTTTGCATTTCTATTACCACTCTTAATATTATCCTCCTAATTGTGATTCCTTTTGTATTTGTGGTCTAGTCGTACTTCTAAACCTGATGAGAGATTTTTGTTCCTCATATGTTCTTAGAACTCCAGAAGGTGAACCAATAAATTAAGGGAAAAAATAAATTAATCCACTTTAAACAAAAATCTGAACTCAAATCTAAATAAAAAGCTCTTATGGGTAGACCAACTGATAATGTTGATTATAATAATAAAAAAAAAGCAGTTTAAACTAGCAAAAGGAAACATTAATATTTAACAACCACAAACTTTTGCCACTGAAAAATCCCATAATGTTTAACATCAATCATGGAATTCCTGGTAAAGTTTAAATCAATGTTTTAAAAACTAGTCTACACCACCCAGTACAAATAATATATACTGGTTTGACTTTATACTAGTCCTTGTACAAAGTCAATACTATAATATATGTATATATTTAATTTAATGGTAGAACAGTACCAACTAGTATATACGGATCCGATATTTAAAGCCTTGGTTTAAATTACTATCTTTAATGATCACTAGCACAAGCGTTTAAATGAATAAATCATTAATCACCTGGAGTTTGTTTGTAGTTGTGCAGCCTTATTCTTTGATACAAAACTGGACATCTTCTCATGTAACCTTTCACTCGCCTGCCACAATATTCTGTTAGCAGGCAACATAAACTACTAGCTACATATGTCAAAGCAATTGTCTTAGTTAACTTACATCAGCTATATGAGCATGACGGAGCTCAAGCCATACTGGATCATTGTCGTCCAAGAGTGCTTCCTTCCTTTCAGGTGCTGCTCCCATTTTCCCTGGTGCCTGTAAATAAATAGATGACCATGGATAATTTACATAAAAGATTACGGTCCCATTTGGTTGGATAGGGATAGAATAGTTTCTCTTTTGTATTTGATTGAGAAATAAACTAACTAAAAAGAAGGTGGTTAATTATGTTGATAGATTTTCTATTTTGATTTAGCCAGAATAATAAGTCTTATATATTGACCAAAGAGTTTTTTCCTTAACAATAAAGAATGACAAAATATTTTATCCTAAATTTATCTTTCTACTTTTTGGTTGATGCATTATTATTATTATCACAGTTTATTTTTTACTACTAAGTTTGTTATTAACAATATTTGATAGTTATATGCTGTTGTATAGTTGTATCACAGTGTAAAATTTCTAAATATATATGATAGGAGCAATTAAGCTGTAAGAAAATACTTTTTGTCCATTCTTTTATTCCATCCAACCAATGGAGTGATGGACCCTTAAAACAATAATTAAGAAAGTTGAAGAGTATAATGTAAAAAACATTTATTTACCTCATATATATATTTGTTTCCGTCCATCTCAAGTAAATCATGGATCATGGCATCATATGTCCATTCATGTATAACAGGGGCAATCTTCAGCAACAGGCAAAGCGGCAAAATATATGTCATGTCAAACAGCAGGGTACTCTTAAGCAAATAGCATCTTGCCAATCTAGTTTCTTCAGCAAGCTTGTACCTGGTCTACGAATCGATCCACAATGAGTAAGTCACATGTCTCCTTCTGAGGGAAATCAGGTACTGAAGACTTGTACTTGGACAGGATCTCCCAGACGGCAGCAGCAAGTCGTGAGGGCACCAAATCCTGAGCAGTTCTTGTATCAGACTTGGCAGCTCGGTAGCGCACATAAGGAAGCTCCTGAAGAGAAGCATGCAAGCAAAACTTGATGGTCGCAGAATTATATTTTGAATATAAAAATTCAGTTTCATACTATGGAACAAAAACAGTAATTTGGTGTCATTGAAGTTTTTCATATTAATAATAGTTTAGGGAGTAGAAGTTCAGCTTGGACCGACTAGGTGTACCAGATGTACAAAGTCACTACAAACTACAAACAATCGGGGTCTACCAATCTGATAACTTTGGTATACATAAGGTCCATCCGTCCATGTTAGTAGCTAGTTCTAGTTCATGGTTAAATTTACGATTTTGGGTTTATAGACCATACGACCTCAATCTTGCTTTAGAGTATATACTTACAATGTCATATTGTGGTGACATTTTAAGCATCCAATGCTCCCAAAGAAATGTCTCAATCAGGACAATATGCAGAGAATTTGACAAATTCAAATCTGTGTACCTAATTTTAATTTGGCAAAGAATAGTTTTGTCATGTGGTAAACGAAAGTATATTTTATTAATGAGCTATTCTCAACGTACTATATATATGTTGAGATTAATATATAGTTACAAAGTGAAAGTTATAAAGAAATCACAAGTTACAGGAAAAGAAGCAACAAATACCTTCAAGGAAGCAAATGCAGTTGCTATACGTATAGCCATAGTACTCACACACTCAATGTACTTGCGTGAATTTTCAGCATTATCTCCAAATAATTCCTCCAAAGCCATATCATGGTCAGTGATGAAGGCCTAAATATTGCAGCTTAATAAGATTAGATACCAGAATGCAAGAAAAGAACACAAGCTTCTCAAATTTGCCTTTGATACAAGGACCATCATAGCGTCTAAGTTCCAAGGTAAGGTTATAACTTATAAGATAACAGAACTACCAGAAAAAGGGATGAGAAGAACTGGTAACATTTACCTGAGAATCAATAGCAAAATATTCTAAGTTCATCTGAAAAAGATCATTAAAATATATGTTTCAGAAAGAAGCATAAGAAAAATAAATATTTTCTTGTTGTTAAAAACACAATTCAATCATTTAATAGACAAATTCACACAGAAAAAAGTTCACCTCTCTGAGAGCACCTATACGAGGTATGACACTAGCATCATTCTTAATATAAGCTGTTAATTCTCTAGGGATGGGTGAACTGAAGAACACATAAGCCCTGAAACAGCACATAGGATTATTTACAACACAGTAACACAAGTTCCAGTGCTAAAATTGGCAGCAAAACTGAATAATTCATACTTTCTATACAGTGGACATCTTCCAGACATGTCAGATAGGAACCAGAGCATACTGCAAGACAGCAATGTGTACATTAGGAAATATATCTAGTAACCTGGAAAGAGCGACCTCAGCAAATACTAGATTTTGAAGACCACAATAGTCTGTGTTAATTTAGGTTACAAGGACAACATATAAAGGGATCACCCTTCGGTGATAGCAATTTTAAGTGTCCCTACAAAAAGATAAAAACAACAAACATGATTTAATTTTTATGAGGAACACAAAATGAAGCAAAAAAAGAGGACGCATAAGAACAAAAACAACAAACATTAGAAACTAAAACAAACAAAAGGTAAAGAGAAAAAGTAGTAAATCGAACTTGGACATGTCTATTTGCTTGGTCTTTACTGACGAAGAAGGCTAAAGTGAAAAGTTCAACGTTCAAGTACTAGAGGATCTAAAGATAGAGACAGGTCCCTTGATTATTTGTTTTATTTATAAATAGCACAATAGTAATACTTGTCTCTTGCTTGATTAATTGCATATATAATAGTAAAGAACCTTTACTTCTCTTTAATATAATAATAAAAAAAATTGTGATAAAGAACCTTTACTTCTCTTTTGTTGGTTGCATGAAATATATTGCATCCATTGATGGCAATGGCTCCCTTCTTTTGACAATATCCTCTACCACTGCAGCAAAATGTGAAACTTATCAGAAGACAATATATAATATTGCTTGTAAGAAACACATATTTACTGATGAAAAAAATATGCAATGTTGTGCATTTTATAAGGTTGGGTATAAAGGTCTAAGTGATACCTGTTCCATCAGTCGCCTTTTCAATTGGTTGGAAGTTTTCTTTTTTTGTGATGAATGGACAATGTGAAAAACCACCTAAACAGACAACTATCACTTGGGCCTTCATAAGAGATTTTAGGCGAGATACCTACTGGCAAAAGGACTAACTATGGCCATCATATCAAGGGAAACCCCAAAAGAATATTGTCATCGCTTAATCAAGACACAGAAGTGTCAAAAATAATCAAAGAATAGTTTAGTCTCTAAAATTTGCAATTTTTGCATAGTTTGGTACCTAGCATTTATCTTTTTCTAATATAGCACCTAAAATTTGCAGTTGTTTTCAATTTGGCCCCTGAAGTTCACATTTTTTTAGTTTGATTATAGATTTTCATCTCTAAAACTTATTTTATCCAATTTGATCCTGAATAGCAGTCAATTTGATCTTTAAAATTTCAATTGGAATAATATATTTCTTTATCTTTCAAAAAACTTGATGTTATCACCTAAAACTAAAATTCCCATGAAAAACAACGTCTATAGTGAAACAACAAAGGAATGAGATAAGTTTCCAAATTGGCAGTAGAGACTTAAACCCACATGAAATTGCTTGATCTGTGATGTCTGCCATCTTACAAGAAAAGCTCATCACCTTGAGAGTTACCTTGTCCATAATAAGTATCTGCAGAACAACCCACTTCAAGTTATGAGCAATGGCACAAAATTCCTACGTATTGTTTCTAGTTTTCTTTAATAAACTCAGAAAGAAATAGATTAACAGCAAAAAATTAAATATAATTGTGTTGAAAGCAAGATTTGAATAACTAGTCTGAACCGATGTACCGGTTTGGTCTCGTACTAGTATTATGTGAAACCAACACTATACTATTGTGAAAGTGACTATATCGACAAAGTGCTATAGTAAAACTGAATCATCTCGGAATGAAACAAATCAAAAATTTCGGTTGGCTTGAACCGAAATTTCAAACTTTGGTTGAAAAGGATACTTGACTGAGATTCTTTCCATTATAATTATTTAGGCATTTATTGTAGATATGTCCAATGGAATCATCTTCAACAGGAATTACAATAACAAATACATGCAAGTGAAGAAAAGAGAACATTTGCAGATTTAAGCCAAAATCAAATTATATATCTATTGATACACAGGGCACACACATACTAGATTTAAGCCAAAATCTAATTATATATCTTTGGTTAAATTTGGTTTTTTTTTTACATTTGTCCATATTATTATTTAAAATATTATAAGATAAGCATTCATATAACACAAAATTAATTATAAAACTTTAGTTTATCATAAGATTTTCAAAATTGGTTAAAATCACCCAATATAAATTGTAGTATTGGTGCACCATGTATGAATACGACCGCTATAAGTTTGATATGGTGTCAATACATCTAGTACATAACAATCTGACATTGAACAAGTATGGTATTGGACCAATATCTTAGTATGAATTAAGATTGAAAACCACAATTTATTTCATTTAAACTAAACTAAAAGTACTAAATCAAAAGCTAACTAACATTTATGTAAAACTTTAAATCTAAACTAACATAAAGCTAACTATCCTAGTATTGGTGCACCATGTGTGGGTACGACTGATATAAGTTTGATATAGTGTCAATACATCTAGTACATAACAATTTAACATTGAACTAGTATGGTATTGGAATTGGACCAATATCTTAGTATGAATTAAGATTAAAAACCACAATTTATTTCATTTAAACTAAACTAAAATTACTAAATCAAAAGCTAACTAACATTTATGTGAAACTTTAAATCTAAACTAAAATAAAACTTGGATAAATTTAAGCAAAGTTGAATTTTTGGTTTAGTTTAATTATTTCTCAACAGTTGCTCAATGGTGAATTTTAAATCATTCAAGTGCTTTAGTAAGGCGTTCTCCAAAGAACACAAGGCCCCTCCGGTGTCATCATGCAGTAGAACGGTCTCATGTGACATTGGCTTGACACTCCGAGTCTTTAGTATGATACCGGATAAAAATTTTAAGCAGTGCCCCAAATTACTACCACGTATGTTGAGGCCTGCCAGGGCCCTTTGATGCAGGCAGACGTAGAGTGCCGGACACCGCCTCCCGCCACCACCTCTGCCCATCTCGTCACTCCACTCGGTTACCAGCCCATGCCTCATCACCGTCCTCCGCCACCCCGTCGCCGATGCCACCTTCCTGCACGCCCCGTCGCCACCTCACCTCCGACGCCGGAAGTTTTCCATGAAGCGCCGCAACCAGACTTCGGCTCCGATCCTCGCTTGGAATTCGTCTTTAGCCGTTCGCAGTTCCGTCGGAGATCGACGTCCGCGTCCGTCAGCCAGCACCGCCTCAGTTAAGTCCAGAGAGTGAGGCGACGGGTTTCTTACTGCGGCGCCGAAATCTCACCGCCTGGAAGCCCGACGCCGGATATCACTACGGCTGGCGTTCGTCACGGAGGTCAGCGCAGAGAAGTAAGTCGGCAGTGAAAAAAAAAGAAAAAAGAAAAAAAGAGCCGAGCAGCCGACCTGAGCCACACCTCGGCTCAGCGAGACCGCCGGGCCTACTAGATCCATGCCCCTGCACGCCGGATCCAGGCTGGTCCAGCCCATCCATCCAATCTTGAACATCCCAGTGTCAGTTTAAGCCCAACCTGCTTCTGGCCGATCCATTCCTGCTCGGCCTAGATTCACCCCAACCCAGCTTGCTGCACTGCCCAACCCCTGATTACCCAGCCCGTTCCTTGAAGCCAGTCTACTGAAGTTGCAGTCCACCAAGCCAAGCCCATCTCTGTGTAGCCCAAATTCAGTACAGCCCAGCAGCAGAATCAATTGGATTTAGCTCGATTCAAGTATAAAAGTTTAAATTGAAAAGTACTATTTTAAGCCTTTATCTCTTATTATCAAATTCCTTTCTCCTCCATCAAAGTGCTATATGCCCACATGCATGATCAGCAGGGCACAGCGATCGGAGATGAAAATTCTTAAATTTTACAATGCCGAAAATCAGTCGAGTTCTCACTAAATCGCATAAGAAGAACGGGGACAAGATGAATCTAAAAATTTCATCAACAAGAGATTAGTTACGTGTAGAGAACCTTCCAGGTTGATCTCGGATCATTTGCCGAATCACCTTTTTCAGCAGATCGAAGCATTTCAAACAGCAGCCCTGAGAGCAGTGAAGACAGATGGTTGAGCTGTAGCCAACATCGAAGAAAAAAACAAATGGAGGAGGAGGGGAAGGGTAAAACACTGACTGTCGCGGCTACTCTGGCGGAAGTTCTTGTAATCGGCCAAGGCATGAGTGAAGTCCCATTCCGACATCGACATGGTTGCGTCCTCTGCTGCCCCGCTGGGGTTGGTTTCAGATGTTGAGAAATGATGAATCGGAGGACCATGTTGGAAAGGAGAAGCCTTATTAGGAGAAAAGCGCGGGAGGCGGACTTGGTGCAGCGAGATTGTCGAGGTCGCGGGGTGACAATCGCCGATGCCTCTCTTTTCGTGAATTATTGTGAAGACACAGTCAAAGAAAAATTTGATGAAACCTTTTTTTTTATAATAATAACAACAAACAAATATTAAATAAATATAATATAATTACATTAGCAGGTATTTTATAAAATTAATATCATCTTGACAATAACTCCAAAACTTGTCTTACTCATGGACATCTGAAATTAGAAGCATGTTCCAATAAATTCAGTGGCCATTGAAGAACCAAATAAGCAGGTACGCGACCTGTAGTTCGATGCAGCAGACATTGGATGCAACAGAACATTAACAAATGATGTGACAGAATCAAGTAGCAACATCAACTCAACCAAGTTATTTAGTCATCAAATTAGTTTGGAACTATGATAAAATTAAAACACTTGTGCTCTTATGCACCACAACAAATTTGCCATCATCTTTTCGTATAGCCTTGCTGTGCCTTACAAAAAAAAAAATGTTCACCAAATCAACATTTAGGAGAAATAAATCAGAAGTGTAATAGATCAGGCTGAATGATGGACACTAATTTTCGGAAAGTGGGTGTCATTTGAGGAAGATGTACAACTCAAGCTTACGAATAAGTCAAATGTCATCAAATCGCGAACGAAATTAATAGTAATTGAAGATTCCTGATGTAAAACGAGTACATCAAATGTTTAAACCGTCTAGTGTCAAGTTAGTCAGAAACGTCCATGGAATTTATACACACTGAAGCTTCTTATATCCATGCTAAGCTGTAACTTGACCAGGTGACACTTAACCTGCGCAGTAAGGTAAATTTTTGGATCAACATGCATTCTTTGAGATGGAAAACACTTAACATCGAGAACATCAATTATTATCATACATTGCAAAAAACAGAGGGTACAGAATCAGTTAAGACGAGATTTCGAGCAGAGAACCGAAGCATTAGCAAGCATGTCGAAAAGGATTATGTTAGGTACAGAATCCATAGAGACAAAAGACTTCTGCAAACTCCTATGGGAAGAAATGAGGGTCCATCATTCAAGACAAGTAGAGTTGCAAAATATAGTAGCCAAGCAAAGTTTCAATGAAACTAATCCATGTACAAGAGGAGAGGGTTATGTTCACCCAGAGTGAAAATGGTACTTTTGTATATTTCTTTCAGTCTATATAAATCTCTATAGCATTTTGCAAAAAGAGAATCATCCATTTCGTGAAATGATGCATGATATTATTTCTGTTGGTTCGTGAAAGTCATTATATGTGTTTTGTTATGCATTATTAGCGATTGTATTTTCTGGACTTTATATTATAACTTTGGCACTACTGTGTTTATGACATGTTATATTTAATATTCAATGGAGTTGTAATGTGAACTTCAAAATCAGCCACCAAAGCAATTATGGGTATTATTATGGCATGAAAGAAAAATGGGGTAAAAGAAAACTAAAGAAAAAAAATCAAAAACTCGTTGTAGCAAGGGAGATTGGGGCAGTGAGTGGCGGCAGCGGCAGCGAGCCGGATGAGCTCGCCACACTTGCAGGGTGGAGGGAGAGAGGTGGTCGACGGGGGAAGCTCGCCATGAGTTTGTGGGTCAACCTTGCATAACTCACAAGGAGAAGCTTGCACGGGCAGCAAGGGGGAGGGGAAGGGAGGTGGCAGTGGTTGCAAGCAGGGGAGGAACAGTGAGCACGAGGAGAGGGAGGGAGTAGGTGGTCAGGGGTGTTTGCTAATGGAGAGCGTGAGGGGTAGGGATGGAGGCCACGATCGCATTCTCCCCTATTGGGGCGGAACCATTTTCCTGAGGAAAATGAGGATTTTATATTTCCTTCTATTTTCTTTTTTCCCAAAACAATGAAAGAAAAATCACTTTTATTTCCTTTCTTCCCTTTTTCTCCCCCATTGGGGTGGAACCATTTGAGGAGAAAAATAAGGACTTTTTCTTTCCTTCTATTTTCTTTTCTCCCAAAAAAACAAAAGAAAAATCATTTTTCTTTACTTTCTTCCCTCTTTTCTCTTCAAAAAAACACAGCCGAATACCATTCCAATGTGTAAGACTACGTTTTAAAATAGTCGACCACAAAATATTGTTAACATGTGCAAAAGCACTCATGTCAAATACAGAGGTTAATACTGCAATGATCAGGCAGAATTTGACTGTCTAATAAGGTGGTAGTTTTGGGGAAAAAAAATCAAAAAAGGTCATGATTTCTATCAATCTATAAAACCATGAGAAAACAAGATGTCAACAAGATATAATAAACAACCAGCATACTCGAAGCTTTATGGGCGAGGACAATAATGAACTGGGGTGTGTGAAGAGTGTGACTAGTAATGAGATATCTAAAGAATTCAATATGGTTATCAAAAAAATAATCTGGATATAAAGGGACAAAAAAAAACATGGGAAGTCAGGGATGCAGCACCTCTCTTGGTAATACGCATGGATCAGCAGCGAAAAGCTGCACAACATGCTATTCCCTCCATGCATGAAAAATGTCCGTCTAATTAATCACACAACTCTTGAAATCAAATGACTTCTGTGTTTGTAATTTCCTTCATCACTAATGTCCGACCATGAAATTCCTGCAAGAAACACCATTGTGAATGAACTAAAAATTAAACAAGTAGCTATAGATTCTGGCCAAAGGTGATGTGCACAAAATGGTCAATCAAAGACATTATGCAGCACCCATAAGAAACAAGAAGGCATAAAAAGGAACATAAAGAAAAGCGGTGACAGCATTAACATCGGAAACTATTCACGTAATAATTGCAGCATGCATAAAAAAGTTGTTAGACTAGTAGTCAGTAAGATCAAGGAAAGCAAGGAAGAGTACCGATCCATTTTTCGTCATGGCCACCTTAAGTTCATCAGAAGAAGAGAACGAAATAAAACCATAAACTCGGTTTCTCCCTCCTTTACGGTCAAAGAGCACCCGAGTACTTACAACAGTACCAAATTGACTAAAAAACTCCCTCAAAGCTTCAGGTCTTACGGACCAAGCAAGATTACCAACATAGGCTTTGTGGGGGCTCTCAAAGACCACGTTCCTTTTGGGTGCTGAATTCTGGGCGTCAATATTTTTCCTTCCTGAGGTCATCTCAGCTGAATATTTTACACGCATTTCTCTCCCACAAAGATCCTATGAGATGAGAAAGTCACGAGAAGTGATAATTGATCAAATTCAAAAGGCATGTTGTGAAACTTACTGAACCATCCAAAGCAGCTATTGCTGTTTTGGCTTCTTGCATAGAACTCATTGTGACATAACCACAACCTCGACTAAGACCTGTCTCCGAATCTCTAGAAACCTGAACAAATACATAGATTAAGAAACAATAACAACATTCGAATATAGTATGATTTCAAGCATCATTAATCATTGTGCTAGAACCATGGAACTTGGTAATGAAGAGATATTCTTATTGCCACACAAATGGTAACCCCCAGATCATTTTTCCTGAGGAAAAGGAGGAATAAGGACACTTTTGCTCTTTCAAGTTATTAATCATACGAGTTTGAGAGCCATTAAACTTGGCATAATAGATGTATCAAGTATCCTTGCTCTCACCCAAACGTTGACCAACCAAAAAGAATATCACAATGTCTGGGTGAAACAAGGACTAGCATTAGCAACAAAAACACATAATTCTCTTAGTATCAAGTTGGGAATCAACGCCTTCATGAAATGTTGGCTGACACTAGATGCTGCCTTGTTTATTGACGACCATAACAAATTGAGACTTAAAAGATGAACACCGTAGGATTATCTACACAGAATTCTCTTAACATCAAGTTGGAAATTAGGATTCCAATTTCCAAAAAAAAAAAGGTTTCCTGTCCCGCGTAAACGAATCGGATTTCACGGGCACGGATGGCAGAGATATAGTTATGCACGGGCAACTCAACAACCGGAAGTGCCAGCCTTAGCGACACAGGAGATTAATAATCCTCTTCATAGTACCAATCATGTCTAACATTACTAACAGTTCTCATTCAAGATTGGAAGACAAGACAAGAAGCAACAAGTAAAAAAAAGTAGACAAAAAATGTTTTACACCTCTACGGAGAGCACGGTGCCATGGGGTTTGAAAAGATCCAAGAGCTGGGCGATGTCGCAGCCCCTCGGAAGATTGCACACGTACAACTCGCAAGGGCGCCGGAATGGGGCTTTCCGCTCCTCGGCGACCCCACCTTCGTCGGGATTCTCCGCGACCGCCGTGGCAACGGCGGTGCTCTCCTTGCCCTCGGACACGGAGAGGGCCTTCTTTGATCTGGGGAAGTGCGGCGGAGGGAGAGGGGATAGGGGACGGTGGCGGTGGGAGACGGAGAGAGGCACAGAGAAGTGGGAAGCCGTAAGAATGCGGAGAGAAGAGGGAGAGGAGGAGAGGGATGTGTTGGGGAATCGGAGGGTCGAGAGGTTAAGAAGAGACGACGAGGCTGCGGCCATCGTTCGACTGGAGGGTAGAAGAGCGAGTGAGAGAGGAGCAACGAAGGGGATAAGGGAAAGGGGGAAAAATGCCCTGATTTTTGATCTGGTCCTTCAATTTGAACCCAAAAATATTTTTTAAAAAAATATTTTTGTATAAAAATATTATATATTTGGTAAGTTATCTAATAATATAAATATTGAGGTATTTAAGATTTTGTATACATATAAAATATCTTATACAAAATCGCATATAAGATAAAATATTATTTATTATATAAAAAATTAATTTTTGTATAGGATTTTTTATAGATCAAAAATCCTACATTTCTTCGAAAGGGAGCGGACATGCTGGACTAGCTGTTACCCCAACGCGGAGGAATGGACGCCTTCAAAATTAAAATATCATTAGGAAATAAAAATAATACTTAGGAAATAAACAATTAAAAATAAAAATAATTAAAAGGTTTTCATTTGTGATTTTTTTATTTTTATTCATCTCTTTTTTACCTAATATAATACGTTTATTAATTAATTTAAATTCTTCTTTATTTTATTAAAATTTAGAATTTCGGATATGAAAATTTAAGTTTGTTGGTTCGGGTTCTCCTTTAGGGGTGAGCATAAGGTACCGGTACCGTACCGAATTTTTTGGTATTTCAGTACCGGTATTTCGGTACTTTGGTACCAGTACCGAAATTTTATTCGGGATTTCGGTACTGGTATCGGTACCTAAAAATTAATTCGAGAAATCCCGAACTCTCAAACTCCCAAATTTTTTTTATAAAAAATTAATAAAATTATTATATGAAAGATTAAGTTTATATTTCATATAATAATTTAAGAAAAGGTTAAAAAATCCTAATTACCTATTATCCCTAATAAAATTTTCAGCTTACCTAATTATCTAATCTTAATTTTTTAGTTTACCTAACTATTTAACCACGGGATTTCGAGAATTTTCTAAAATTATTTCCGGAAATCGGTATCGGTACCGATCACAATTTCAGTACTTCGATACCAGTACCACGGTACCGATATAAAAATAAATAAATTCAGTACTTCATTTCCCGATTCCACATCCCTCTCCTCCATCATTTTTAATCCTTAAACCCGAAATCCAAATTTCTATATCTTCCGGTTTTCCTCTTCCCGCCGCAAGTTGGCCGAGGCAAAACGCCACTATAAAATCCCGCAGCTGTTCCACTTTCCCAACTATCGAGCTCATTAGAAGAAAGCCTTTTTTGTTAGGGCCACCCCACCCGTAACAGGTCTAGGCCCAGCGGGCTAGGTCCCTCCGACCTCACGAATCCCGGTTTGGATCCCCGTTACCCCAAACAATTCACGTCTGCAGCGGGATTCGACCCCTGTCAATGACCCTCACGAGTCATGACCCCTTAACCATCTGAGCTGCAGCTCAGATGGTTAAGGGGTCATGACTCGTGAGGGTCATTGACAGGGGTCGAATCCCGCTGCAGACGTGAATTGTTTGGGGTAACGGGGATCCAAACCGGGATTCGTGAGGTCGGAGGGACCTAGCCCGCTGGGCCTAGACCTGTTACGGGTGGGGTGGCCCTAACAAAACATAAGACCACCGCCTAACGTCCATCAGTTCATTCGGGCGACGGAAGGATGAGGGGAATCGAGGAACCCCTCCCTTGCCCTCTCTGTTCTCTCTATAGTAAGATCACTCGAATCGAAGCCAGATTACTGCTCATTTTTTCTTTTTCCTTTCCTTGTTTGTATTAGATTGAGCTCGTCCTGATCTCTCGTTGTTTGGAATATTCATCACTGTGTATTTGTTTGAGGTACAGAATGTTGTAGTTTGATTGATCTGATCCACTTTCTTTTTTTTTCAATAGATCTGATAGGCCTTGTTGAATCATCTATTTCTTCCGATTTGGTACTGTGATCTGCTTCATACTTATGCTTCGTACTTTGATCCCAAAAACTTGTTATCAACAACGAAGGTCCTTATCAACAACGAATGTTTCATTATAGTGTCTTCCTTTCTTAGTCAAGGTACTAAACAAATTCTCTTCTCCAGTTAAAATCATGCTGAGATCTGTTAAAATCATGCTGAGATCTGTGAGTTCGTCAGAAGCGAGTTGTTCTGAACTTTATTTTGTAGGTTTTTCTTTTTTTGAATTTAAACAGAGAAAGATTTTAGGCTTTGTTTAATGGAGAGGAAAGATAAAGAGAATGGAAGGATAGCAAAATTAGGTTGTCTAACAGAGGGGATGGAAATTGAGGAGGGAAGGATGAAAGAAAAGTACATTACTTTTCCCTTGAAATCGTTCCGTCCGATTTGATTTGGACGGAAAGACAACTTTGCTCATATTTCACTCTAATATCACCCCTCTCACATGTTTTTATTATATTTAATTAATATTATCCCTCTCACATGCTTTTATTAGTATTTAATTAATATTATAGTAATTAATAATATTTAATTAATGGTATAGTAATTAATAATGTTATATTATTTAATAATATTTAATTAATTTTATAGTATTTAATAATATTTAATTAATTTTATAGCATTTAATAATATTTAATTAATTTTATAGTATTTAATAATATTTAATTTATCATATAGTATTTAATAATATTTAATTAATGATATAGGATTTAATATTATTTAATTAATGTTATATTATTTAATAATATTTAATTAATTTTATAAAATTTTACAATATTTAATTAATTTTAATAATATTTAATTAATGGTATAGTATTGAATAATATTTAATTAATTTTATAAAATTTAATAATATTTAATGAATTTTATAGTATTTAATAATATTTTTATATTTTTATAATATTTAAATAGGTTATTTTGTTTTATAGTATTTAATAATATTTAATAGTTGATTAATTACTTTTATAATATTTAATAATATTAAATGATATTTTTTAATAATATTTATTGATATTTATATAATACGAGTGTAAAAATAAAAAAAAGAGTGACTATATCAATTTTTCTAATTTTCTTTCCCTCTAATTAAACACAATTGAAAAAATCTTCTTACTTTTCTTTTCATTTTCCTTTCTTTTTTACTTTTCTTTCCTTTCAATTTTCTTTATTTCCAGTTAAACACAGCTAGTCTTCAGATAGAGAGAAATTTGAAATGAGCACAATATTCAATTCTAAGGCCTTGTATACTAGGATGGAAAGAATGAAAAAGATAATTTTTCGCCGTTTACTAGAGCGGATGGAACCGAGCAGACGAATTTGACAAAGGATATGACTGCTCTTTTCCGCTGCTTTCTCATCCGCCCGAATCGAGCGAAAATAAGTCTTTTCCCTAATCTCACACCTCTTTGCGCAGAAAAAAATTTTTAAGCGACCCGGGTCGCTTAAAACTTTTTAAGCGGAGGGGCTTAATTTTTGCCTCTTCCATATTTTTTTTAAATTTTTTTTTTAAAGAAATAGTGTACTCCTTTTAAACTTTATAATGGTACTAAATTTTAGGTATTTTACATCACGTATACATATATAATACCTTATATAAGATTAGAATATTTTATAATAGTAAATAATTTTTTGTTTTATATGTGATATTGATTAAAATATTTTATACGTATATATGTGATATAAAATACCTAAAATTTAATACTATTGAAAAACTTATAAAAAGTATATTATTTTTTTAAAAAAAAATTAAAAAAAAATACTAGAGGGCAAAAATTAAACCCTCCGCTTAACGGGTCGTTTAAAAAACGCGCTCCTTCGCGCACGCCTCTTCGACTGCAGCAGTTTCGTTTTCAGCCCTCCACTGCACTCGTGCGCCGTCGTCTTCTTCTTTTGAAAACCTTCGTCGACCGTTGTCTTCCACACGAGCAAACCATCCAAGGTATTTCAACGCCCTCTTACGTTTTTCATTTCGACGCTCTTACTTGTTCATTGCGTCTTCCTTCGGAACCTGTCGAGCTTGCATCAACTCCGCCTTCGCCATCTTCTTCTTCCACTCCTCCATTCGCACCCTTCTCCTTTCCTACCGACCCCCTCTTCCTTCACTGGCGACTCACAACCCAACCCTAAACTAGCATCACCGACAACCCCCTCTTCCTTCATCCATCCCCCTCTTCTTCCTCTTCAAGCTCTAGCATGGTGAAACCAAGGGCGACCCCCTCTTCCTTCTCCAAACCTACATCCCTCCCCCTCTTCTTCCTCTTCCTCCAGCATGGTGAAGCCTAGATATCTCAGAAAACTGCAGCTGCTTCAATGGCTTCTTTCATTCGGTAGATCCGGACTTCATAGAATGTTACTATTTTGTTTCTGATTCTACCCTTCACCTCTGATTGGACTGTATTTCAAATAATCCTGTCGATTGTGATTTGTTATGTCATTCACGTTTGAGAATTTTTTTTTGAGTACACACTTGAATAGAAAGAGAGCACACTAGAGAAATATTTTCCTGAACGTACAGGAATTATCTAAGCTGGACTCTTTCTTCATGAAAGTTCAACTAAAGTTCAGAGAAGTAAAAGCACACTATAATTACCATTGTTCACATTATTTTAATCTTACCAAATTGGCATTTGGAGCTGCATTTATTCACTACCTCAAGATATTTTTCCTCCTTCTTGGTTGGTCTTTGGTAGTGGCAAATGGGTATTCTGCTATCTGATCATTTTGCTTTCATTGGTCACTCCAATGTGGAGCTCTCCTTATTGTTCTACACTAGCTTTGGTCTTTTTTCAACAAACTGCCTGCTTTGTTGCTATCATATTATGGCTAAACCATCCATAGAGTTTTCTAGCTCCATTTTACACTAGCTTCATTTTCTTTATTTGGCATTTACTCCTTTAAATATTGCCCTCTTTTATCTTCTTTATTGCACCTTCATCCTGCTCACTCTTCTCTGATCTCTACACTCTTGTAAAATGGAGTTGTTCTGTTTCAATAACAATTTATGATATGACGTCTTGTAAAATGGAGCTGTTCTATTTTAATAACAATTTATGATATGATATGACACAAGTATAGTTTTCTAGCAACGTGTAGGGTTTTATTTGTAAAGTGTTTTTATTTAAAGGGTTGATCCTACTTGTAGGAAATTTTGGATACTTCTCATCTTGTGTAGTTTGATCCTACTTGTAGGAAATTTTGGATGTTTTTTATGGATGTTGATCGACATTTGGATGTTTGTATTTGCAGTCTTATGAAGTGAAAACTAAATTGCTTATGGAATGATGTGTTTATGATTTAAGTGATGTTAGATGTGTTGTTAGATATATTATTGTGTTGTTTTAAGTGATGTTTTAAGTGATATTTTAAGTGATGCTGGTTGTTGCTTCTATTTTAAATCCGTATCAAATTTATTAATTTATTTTGAGAAGAATCAGTGGATTTTGCACATTTGAGAATGTTAGCTGCGTGTTTTATTGTTTTAAGTGATGTGTTTTTGATATATTTTATTGCTTTCCAAACAGAGGATCACATCCTAATTCCAATTCTGAGAATATTGGGAATGAATTATTTGATCTAAGCCTTGTGAGGATGGATTTTGATATAAACCATGTGAAACATGAGCCAGCAGAACAAAAAAGTTTTGAGGGCTTCAGTGGACAGTTTTCAAAGTGACAGATAAATTATAACCGATATTAAGATTCATTGTTGCGTTTATGAATAACCATTTGTTGCTGGGTCACAATACCTGTGCTGAGTTAAGAATGGTAGCTGAGTTTAGAAACGTTTGCAGCTTAATTGAAGATTGTAGAATGTAATAGTTCCAACATTGTTTGGGCAGTAACATTTTATTGCTTTCAGATCTTAGCAGCAGTATCTCTTTTCAGTTAACCAAAGTTTCTTCATAATTGTGTCATACCATCAGGTTAATGAAAATATGTATTTCCAATTATCAATGCTGTCATTTTGCTACTGATTTTGACCTCCCATTTGTGGATGCAAACTGAAAATGAAGTTCTTCGGTTCCCTGCAGAACTGTGTGATGCTCTTAGTTGAAAGAGTGAGCAATTAGGAAAGCTTTTTACAACAATTACTTTAGTTAATTACTATTTAATTACATTTAATAGTTAATTACAATTTAATTACATTTAATAGTTAATTACAATTTAATTATATTTAATAGTTAATTACTATTTAATTATATTTAATAGTTAATTACTATTTAATTATATTTGTTGATCCTAGTTAATTTCTATTTAATTATATTTAATATCAGTTAATTTAATAATATTTAGTTAATAATTTTACTACTATTTAATTATATTTTTTAAATCTGGATATAAAATTGGAAAGGTAGGGTGAATATATCTAATTTATTTGTTCCTTCAAATTTTCCATCCTTCCAAAGAAACACAATGGTGGAAAATTTTATCTCTTTTCTTTCCATCCTTTTATCCTTTCCATCTAATTTTCCTTTCCATCCTTATTTCCATCCTTGCTAGTAAACAAGGCCTAAATGAAATCGATAGAAAGAAAAACACGGGAAAATAACAACTTCCGACAATTGTACAGTGTACAGCACTCACTTTCAAACCAATGACTTGAAACAGCTAATAATTTGAACTTCAGATATATCATGCAGAAATCCATGAATCTATATATCAGTTCACTTTGTATCTTACTGCAGGCTGTCATGCATCTGAATGCTTTTTGACGCATAACACTAGAAGGATGGTCAATGTAACAGTTTGTGTGAGGTTTAGACCTTTGAGCCCTAGTGAGAAACGGCTTCATGGCGACTCTACATGTATTCAGGCATTGGATACCCAGTCTTTTTTAATTAAGGTTTTATTACACTCAAGTTATATTTTCTTTGTTTCATTATGCTTATGGTTGGTAATTCTCTACTTCTTTTCTTGTAGGATGAGAAGGAGGAAGATGTCACCTTTTGCTTTGACAAGGTGTTCTATCAAGACTCTGGACAAGTGGAAGTCTGTGACTATCTTGCATTACCAATAATTGAAGGTTGTTCCACTTACATGACAGAAAAGACTTGTTATTATGCTGGAATGTTGTTTCATCTAGCAGTCTCTTTCTGGCACTTATAACTTAATTAGTTACATTGTGTCAGTTAGCAATGAACATGTTGTTTTAACTAGTCTGAGAAATAGGTCAAATGTTTCTTTATGTAGGAGCTGTAAATTCAATAAATGGTGCCATTATCACTTACGGGCAGGTAATCTGTCGTAAAGCCATCAAACCTGCTTCTGTTTGATGTTTACTTTGCCATTATAGTTTTTTTATTTGGTCCTCTTGATCAGCCCGAGCAACATTAGCTAGTAGAAGCTTCAAAACTTTTTGAGATATCTGATTGGTTTTGTAGTAATTGATAAGCCGTTTTACTGACTATTCAATCTGTTGAATGTGATTGGACAGACTGGAGCTGGGAAGACATACAGCATTGAGGTTAAGAGTTACCTTTTACATTTTTTTTCCTTTTAAAAGAAAGTTAAATGGAAGTTATTTATTCAATTATTCTCAACTAATGGCTGACTATGATTATTATGGAATTTAAAAGGGCCTTGGTGTTTTAGATGGAGATCAAAATAAGAAAGGATTGCTTCCACGTGTTGTTGATGGACTTTTTGAATGTCTTCATTCTTCCTTAAAAGCGACCAAGTGGACGGTCAAGTTGACAATGGTGTGAAAACATTTTGATAGATTTCCTAAAGTTACACCTTGCAATATGGATCGGTTCTGTTTAATAACTAAAAATTCCTTTTGTTTGTTTAGGTTGAGATTTATATGGACAAGATAAGGTTGGTATAGCACTAAAATTGAATAAATGACATTCAGTATTTATTATATGGCATGTCTGGGTTTACCTACATGGAGGGAACAAGTTTACACATTAATTTTAGCATTGTCTCTGAAGACTGAATCATAACTCACGGGACTATCTTATAGAGATCTTCTTGACTTGTCAAAAGATAACATACAAATTAAGGAGAGTAAGAGCCAGGGAATATTACTTTCCGGAGCAACTGCGGTGAGCTAAACATGTTGAACATGTTCTGTTGGTGAGTTACAATCTCAGGTTGACCTTACATTTTAGTTTGTGATTTTCAGATGTCAATAACAAATGCTACAGAAGCTTTGCAGTGCCTTCGTGTAAGAGTAATTCTGAAATGATTCTCAATTTCTTCAACTTCCATTTAATTTTTTGAAAAACAATGCAGCGTGGAATTGCGAATAGAGCTGTTAGCGAGACACGTATGCCCCCCTTTTGCATGCTTTAGCTTTTCAGTGGCATTTTCAGGATTTCATTTTTGTTATTTGTCATGTTCAACTACTTCAAAGATCTGATCTTTAACATTTCTATTTGTTGTATCTGTACACTCGCACAGAAATGAATTTGACCAGCAGCAGGAGTCATTGTGTCTACATATTTTTAGTTCAACAAGAATCTACAACAGATCACGGGTAACCAACTTATTTCTGTTTATATATTCTATTTCATTGATGCATCTTGACTGAAACTAGCCTTTAGCTTCATGCTTTGGAGGCTGTTATATACATTAAGCTTGTGTATGCCCTTTTACAGTCTGAGGCTGGCTTTTATATATAATGGACTTGTGTATAATGGACTTGACCAATTTCCATCTTCTCAGTAGTAAAATTGTGTATAATGGACTTGACCAATTTCCATCTTCTCAGAATGGTCTTTTAGCACCTATGTAATATATTGATGCTATGCGGTATCTAGTAAACCAAGTGGCCAACAACTTATAGAATATACCATTTAATTTGATTGCAGAAGCAGATTAAAAACTGGAAAAATTGTTCTTGTTGACTTAGCTGGCTCTGAAAAGGCTGAGAGAACTGGGGCCACTGGAATCGTCCTTGAAGAGGCGAAGAGCATAAATAAGTCCCTCTCAGCACTAGGGAATGTAATCAATGCTCTGACGACTGGTAAAAGGGCTTCTTACAGTTAGCATGCAACAGTCTAACACCAATTATGTGCTAAACTACATAACTTTGCTGTTTGTGATCTTTAGAATCAACTGTAACAATTTCCTTTTCGCAGGAAAAGTGAATCATATTCCATACCGGGACTCCAGACTGACCCGGATTCTTCAAGATGCACTGGTTAGTTATTTGGTTCAAAATTAGGAAATCTGGTGCCATTATCACATAACATTATGTTGTAGGGTGGAAACTCCAAAACTGCATTGCTTTGCTGCTGCTCGCCTAGCCCAACAAATGCATCAGAAAGTCTCTCCACTCTTCGCTTTGGAGCTAGGCATGTCTGAGATTTTTCATAAGACACCTCTACAACTAGAAATTAACCATCAGTTTTCTGCAGGGCAAAACTTCTAAAAATTTCACCCAGAACCAACGGGGTTGATGCACGGGACAACATGGAACAGATTATTGATTGTGAAACTGTAGAGTGTAAGCGTGAAAGGATATTGGAGAAGGTCATTCAAACAAAGATAATTATCGAGCTTAAAGAACTTATGGTAGAAATCTTTTATTATTTGCATATTATTTTGTACAGCTAAGGCAGAAACTCAGTGAAGAAGATGTTGATCTGCTGGACGAGTTGTTTACACTGGAAGGAATCTTTTTTGAACCCCAATCTGCTGAAGAAATAGAATCAGCAACAGAGGACCTAACCGTCAAAACAATCGCAGCATTGGAACATGCAGTTGAGAAGCTTAACGACATGAATAGCGAGGCACGTAGCATTACAATAAAAAATTCATGACTAATTGTTGCTGTATCCATTAAATGTCGTGCTATAATCTGCAGCTGATGAGGGAGAGCATGATTCTAAATGCTGAATTGGCAGTTGCGAGGCAATTTGCTGTAAAGAAATCAGGTACTACTAGTCTAAAATGCACCATTATTTAATAAAGTCATGGACTTCCTAGTTTCGTATCTACCTTCATTCAATCATGCTTTAAGAAAGTAAGGCTGCCTTGCTTGACGCCAGCAACAATGCTGTATGGGATTAGTAAATACAACATTTGTAGAATCACATGCAAAATATTGTTGTTGAATGTCTCACGATTCTCGTTAAGAAAGTCGACGTTTGATTGATATGGGCTTCGGCTCTCTCTCACACAAAAAAACCCACAAAACAGTTGTTTCTTTGTAGTATACATTAGGCAGAAGGATGTATGTTAATACAACTGAATTTGATAAACTGAGATCAACTACATGGTATCTTATCAACATTGATTTCTCCATATTGATTGTGGCTTAAACTACAAATGATAGGGACTAACAATTTTAAGGAACGGAGCAAAATAGTAGATGCAGAAATAGCAATAGACTGTCTTTAGTAAAACCTTGATCATTCATCTTTGAACTCCTCTTACAATTATGTATAAAGAAGTACATAAAAAAAATTGTCATGCTATCTTTAGATGGCTGTGGTTTGAGAATCAAGATTCTCGAACCAAAAACATTTATACGAACACTTGGCCTGCATCGTATTCTATTTCTCCCAAGTCCCAACCACCAAAGAATAAACGAAATCAAGAAGAAGAAATAAAGAAGGGCGTGAACAAGTGGTGCTTTAACTGTAGGGAATCAGCGTCTCGAAGACGTCGACCCCGTCGAGCTCGGGGGCGAACCGAGCCCTGGCGAGCCGGTGTCGCTGGCCGTCGCCCTTCGCCGCCCGCCTCTCCCTTTCTTGTTCGTCGGCTTTGTCGTGGTTGGCAGAGCCGTGACGTCCCTCGGCCGCTGCTCGCTGCTCCTGGGGCACCGCCTTCTTCATCCGCAGCGTACCCACCCAAAAAGGCCATTGGCCTGCCGATAGGTCCGCCGGGGTGGAG
Source organism: Costus lasius (assembly GCA_027563935.2). Lineage (NCBI taxonomy): Eukaryota > Viridiplantae > Streptophyta > Magnoliopsida > Zingiberales > Costaceae > Costus > Costus lasius. The sequence continues at coordinate 460,409 of CM050454.1, forward strand.
CTGAGAATGGACATCGCCAGGAGTTTATCCATGTCACCCAAACAGCTGTCTGCCTGCCTTCGATATAGAGATCTGGATTCCTCCGCGAATAGCCTGTGCTCTGCTGCCTATCGATTGCAAGATTTGACTCTGGGATGAGAAGCAAGGGGGTGGGAAGTGCGTAATTTATAGTCGAGGTACGAAGTCCTCTCCAGAGGGGAGAGAAATTTTTAGGGCTGGGGGTTTCTAATTGGCTGGAGTTCTAGAGAGAACTGGGAGGTTGATTTCGTATCCAAATTGGGTTAGTATTTATCTACGCAAGCGCGCCGACTTGGAACGGCAACGCGATTACTTGACTTGGTCACTGATGTCGGCTGAAAGTGGACGATCGGTTGGAATTGTATCCTCCGCTTCTAGGCTGCCGCACTTTGACTGACCGTAGAATATGCCACTGAGAGCATTCCCACGTAAAAGTATGCAACGACCGAGTCTTCGTGTGACGAGTCTGCCTGCGGCCACAAAATTTTCCAAGGGTCGTTCAACGCACACACGCAATTGGTTCAACCAGGAGCTTTTTTCTATCACAAATATGTATTTGGAATAAGACTATTTATAAAAAAAATGAAAGGTATTTTAAAATTATGTTAAAATTTATTTATTTATTTAATTTCTATCCAAATTGAAAATAAGAAATCATAATTTTCTCTTTCATCTTCCCGTCAATAGGGTACATGATGTGAATTACTTGAGGTTGCGCAGCATTCGAGCTTGAAATTGGACTCACCAAGAACTGAGTCCGATACAGTGAGATATATGACAGGTCCAAATCGTTTTTTTATTTAAAAAAAAAGCGTGTTGGACTCAGGATTCAGGAACGATTAAATATAGGAAATTTTCTGGCCTTGGGTACTACGTCGTGACTAGAGTCGCCTGCTTCGAGGAAGTACACGTGAGTCATGCATTAAGCAAATAGGTCAACACATAATTGCACTGCTTAGGAGCACTTTCCAAGTATAATTACTAATTTCGCATAAATATCGGGACTCTAAATTAAACACTTCCTGGATAATATACATCTTCCTTTACAGGACATATGATGCAATATAGTTAATATAAAATGATATAATTACTAAATTTATATTGCACCGGCATAGCAGCATCCTGTATGCAAATGGGATCATCGTCCATCAAGTAATTTAAGTCATATATATATATATATCTATTTATTTGCCATGCATCCCCAGAGCCATTACAGATAACATAGAATTAGCAACAAGACAAGTTATAAAACAATATTCGGACACTCAACGCGTCAGCCATACAATGAATCAAAATGTTAACCAGACTACCACCGCACAACAAGTTTAACGCGATACTGTAGAAAAATAAAACAAGCCACTTACTACAACCATAGTTCACGCACAGTTCTTCGGACAATTTCGTGCTTCGAAAGGAATTCTGCAATTATCAAAGAAAAAGAAAATTGTAAACCACGATTTCCAAGGTTCAAAACTACATGGAAAATACAAAACAATTTCAAGAAAGAAATATCTTAAGATAAACTAAACGAATACACGAATGCTCTGTAGTTTAGACAATGATAAAAAATAAATTTGAGATTGTAGCCTATATAAGCCTGCAAATGATTTTTCTAATCCCTTTTCAGCTTAAAGATTTGAACATTCATGAAGAAAAAAAATTGATACCACTATTGATTGTAAAGATACACAAGATGAGAGGCATCAAAATTACCAAGAACACTGAGATGTAATATTACTACGAAATTAGAGCCTAAACAAAGGACAAGGTTTGGTCCTTGAGTAAATACAATTTGAGTCACATTTTGGCCATCTTTGGATGATTTTCAGCAAGGAAGAGGGAGGAAGAGGTAGGAAGGGGATGGGTCGTATGATTGCCCCCCTTTAAATAAGCTTCTAAAGTATGTCAAGCATCAAACAAGGGATAGCAAGCTCCATTTCTTTTTGAATAATGGAATAGGAAATTTCATACGAAGCAAGTGGAAGGACTATAGAGGAATAAGGTCCCTCCCCTTCCTTTAAATAAGCTTCCAAATCAAGGAATACCTAGCCCTATCCTCTAGTTTCCCTCAAAATCTCTATCTAAAACAGTAAACTTTTGCAGTAATCTTTCTTTTTATATACAATGTTTGGTACACTAAAGGATATGACTCGTGATGATTATTTAGTTATTGCAATAACTTTAACTTAGGTAATAGCAGTTACTTTTTATTTCCTTTCCTTCTCGCACCAACAGTTCCTTCCAAATGCAGAAAGTAAATATTTTATATATACACACATAAGAGAGAGGGAGAGGGAAATATAAACATTTCAGATTCTTCAACAATATTTGGATATTTATATTAAACGAGATAGGTAAGTAATCAATTTGGTTTTTCCTCAATAATGACATCCCAATCCAAATTTGTTAAATAACTTCTCACAATATCAATCGTGAACGTTTCTTTTTAGAATATCTACTACATTGGCACCACCAACTACTGGGGTTTAATTTGACGATGCTTTTAACAGCTATAGAAAAGCCATATAGCTAATTGCTTTTACAGCTATTCACCAAAAAGCTATTCGTATCTGATAAACCACTGTACGGACATACGGAAATGATGGAAGTGCAAATGAAAAAAAAGAAATAATTTCTTAAAGGTGATACTTAAGAGGTCAATATGTATTTTTCTTTTATTGTATTGATGTCTTATATGAATCTAATCATAATTAGTATTACTTATGAATATATATATATATATATATATATATATATATATATATATATATATATATATATATATATATATATATATATATATATATACTAATGTAAATATATAATCTCCATAGCAGAAAATCAATCAATTCTCTCTCTCTCCTTAAACTACATGTAGATATTGTGGCCTCAAGTAGAGTTAGAAATGTTCACTGTTCTAAGGGCTCTTCTAATGCAACAAAGTTTGTCATTCTATTTTTGTCCAGCAACCTTATACTGAGGTTGATATTCTACCAGTGGAAGTTGATGGAATAGTTTTATTAGGTAACGAATAGTTTGTTTTCTAGAAGTCAAATGTTATCTTTGAGGTTCACATTTTTACTATGCAAAATTTACCTCCTATAGGCAAACTTATTAAGTAGAGAACTACCAACATCATTAGCATCCTACAGTTCATACAAATCCACCATAAACATTATGTTGGAACTTTCCACATTAGCACCTATCAAGAATACTATTTTCAACAAATTATGCAATAACAATACAATTAACCTAGATTTCCCCAATCAAATACTAATATGGCATCAAAATTCAAGCCAAAATTTTTAATGGTGGAACACAACTAACTGAAATTATTATTCAATTGGATCCCTCAGTATGGGTTATTCATGGAAGGACAATGGCTTGCACTCAGATAGACCGAGAAGGGAACGGTGTTAGAAGACAATAATTTCACTTAATCCAACATCATAGTATATCCATTAACAAAAGCTTTTAACTATGTTTTTTTTATACAAACCAAACATTATAGCACTAACACCATTGAATAAACTATCTACTAATGTAAATCCCACTGAAACACTAATATAATTAAATAACTAAAATTACACAAGAGACTATCCTCTACAGGAAAAAAGTTTGCCTCAAGCGAGTCTAACTAACCTACAAAATTTGATGTCAAATAAAAGAAACCTACACATTTAAATTTCATATTTTTCTAAAATTTATGAACTCTTTTACTAAGTTTCCACCATTTGCTTGTTTTGGTAATGTTCCTTTTCTTCCTTGCTATTTCTCCATTTTTATGTTTTTAATTGTTAGTTATTTTTCATATGCATCCGTTTTTCCCAATGGTAGGTGATCACATGAGTAACCATGTACACCATTGTCTTAAACAACAAGCAACAACACAAGGAACAATAATCACAATAAGGATGGTAGTCGGGTTGTTTTTTAGTGGGTATTCGACCTACCCGAATCCGATTATAAGTAAGCGGTACCTATTCATCGGGTTCGGTTCAGGTATGGAAAGTATATATATGCTACCCAAGTCGGGTTCAGTAGAAGACAAATACCCACTACCCGAACCTTTATATATATATATATAATAAATTTATAATCTAACCTCTCTATCGTCGTCGGCCCCTTCTTGCTGCCAACACTTGTCGCTACTAGCTTCATTTTTGCTGGCCCTCCTCGTCGCCCTCGTTGCTATCTTGCCGCTAGCTCTCCTTGTTGAAGCGACAATCACTTCTCGTCATCGTCTTCTTCTTTAAGAGGTCGGTAGCAAGGGAAAGGCAAAGGCGATGAAGAGGGGGAGGGGGCAACTGATAGTAAGGGCCAGGCAAAGAGGGGAGGGGCAGCCAGCGCCAAGGGCTAGCACAGATTTGGGCGATTGGGGCTTAGGGTGAGTAATTGATCATGGTAGTTACCGGGAATACTCGGGTATTGAAAATATTAGTAGGGTTGGGTTCGGGTAGAGAGTTTAGAAAAATAGCGGGTAGTTATCGGGTTTGGGTAATACTCGAGTATTGAAAATATTAGTAGGATTGGGTTCGGGTAGAGAGTTTAAAAAAATAGCGGGTAGTTAATCGGGTATAGGTAATAGAAAAAATAGTTAGATTCGAGTATGGGTAGGGTAAAAATGGCAGGTATCTGCCTGCTCTCATTCCTAAACAACGATGCCACAATGTCTTGATCAAATAATCAATATTCTGGTGTTTGAACAATGAGATCTAGTGAAATGATGAAGATGGGATGTGTTGCGACTAGATACAATAACAAAAACAATCAACAATGTCGATGTCGTTGAGTGAAGAGACATTCAACAATTCCAACAATTAAAAAGCTAGAGGCATAGTATTCATCTAGTGAGTTTGTGAGTTCTCCCAATGGTGGCAAGTGGCAACATAGAAATGAAGACTTAGCATGACAAAGGCACAAGGTAAAAGGGTAAGATGGAAACATATGTCAAGTTGGTGGGTGTGGTGAAGAATGCCATTGAAGTTTGTGATGGCAATAGTGATAAGCTACTCTAACAAGGGACAGTAGAATATTCAGTTGTTTCATTAAAAATGTTGGAGGAAGTAGGTCAAAATATAGTGAAGCAAGCAAAAATTGAATTTAGAGCAATGAGAAATATGATGTTGATGTGCAAAGACAACCAAGAGTAGAGAAAGAATAGAGAAGGAAAGAAGAGATTTGTCTAGTTAGGATCTATGATGGACACATGATGTTGAGGCAAAGAAGAGGAGATATAAGAGGAAGGTATCAAATTTTGAGAGAGGAGATGCCAAAAGGAGGAGAGAAACAGAGAATAGAGGAACACGATGAGAAGACAAGCAATAATCTCAATAATTTGATTAATCATTGTCTGCACATTACAAATAGTCTTTGAAATAGGATATTGTGAAACATAATAACCACACATTAAAAACCTAACTCACTAGTTACACCATATCAATAAACTATACATTGCTAACTAAATTATTTAGTTACACTACATGTACTAATACATTGACTAACAAAAGGAATCAAAGCCTTTTGTAGCCCAATCTAACTCCATATTAATTTATCTTCTGGCAAACATGAGATTCTAAACAACAAATTAAAAGTCCTATTGTTTGAAGTCTAAAAATTCAAGATAAACTTTTCTTCTTGATAGGATCCATATTGTGAAGATTGATAAGTTAGGATTATTCTAAACTTAGAATCTACAAACGTCCTCAAAACATAAAGATTAAAGAGAACGAGTCACATGGTTTAGTAGGAGGAATACTAATAGATATAATTTATGTATTAAATTGGATCGTAAAAAGTTTTTGAGCATTTGAAAAATAACATCAGCAGGGTTTTCTAAGTAATTGTGGTCAGACTGAATTTTCTCTTCTTATCTTCTCTTTCCAACATTTATCTCCATGTTGAAATAAATACCATACTTGTATTAGATACGAGCACATGATGACTAACAATCCTATAAAGGGGTCAGCCATTGGATTGTTGTGAAGGAGGTGTATTGACCATACATTTCACCTCGGCCCTTAATTTTCTAACATACAGATATGAATGATATGGCATTTAAATTAAAGCTAGGGATCAAATCACATAGGGAGATGTATGGTCAGGAGTTCCCTTCATAAGATTCATATAAAGGAACCATTATAGGATTATTATTCACATATGATAGCAAATAATAGAGTATATTTGAAGTTCAACACAAGTATTTTGCAACATTTCGCATCAATATTCCTCAAAAGAACATTGTGCAAACTTCAAACAATAAATGATTTCCATGGACACAAGCAATTCACAAAACGTACATCTACCATAAATATTCAAAGAAAAATTCAGAGCCATAATGTTGCATGGATGTTAGCATTTTATAGATTCTAATCACCTAGGCATTTAGTCAGAAATCACTTCTATAATCACTTAGCCGTAATAAAGTTTGTGTTCACGAAAATCCTTATCTAATGTTCTCCTAGCTTAATAGCTTGGTAAACTAAAAAAATGCAGAGAAACACAACCATATATGGAGTAGAAAAAACTTATCTTCGCAATAGATTCAGGAACATTACACATCCAGAATAAACTTAAAATTATATTCAAACTGTAGATAATTAAATTGATAAGCATCAATCGATTTATGGAAAAATTACGATCATGACACTAAGGATGAAAAAAAAAGGATTAGTTTGGCATGGTAGGCAGATGAAATCAATGAAAAGTTTGAGACTAATTTATTCAACCTAGTCTAGGGCCTTTAGGCACATGCATCTGATTGATAATCAATAGTAACAGGATATCGACTAAAAACCAACCAAATGCATAATCGAAGTTTGTCCAGGCCACAAATTCATGATCGCTAAAGAGAGCATTGAATCAGGCAAGTCATAGTTGGATCAACTAGATCTCAGGAAGAAAAGAGAGGAGGACAGATCTAACACCGTACCTGGCGAGGTGCCTACGGAAATGGCGGAATCACTTTGCGACCATCCGTTGGATGAAATCCTCGTAACGGATGGTACCATCAGGGGCGACCTCAACCTCGCGGATCCACTCGTCAAACTCGTTGGGCTCGAGCTTCTCGCCGATGTTGGTGAGAACGTGCCGTAGGTCGGCGACGGCAACCTTTCCGGTGGAGTCCTTGTCGAGGACACGAAAGGCGTCACGAAGCTGGCGGTCAAATGGCTCAGGGCGGAGGTGTTTGCGCATGAGGTCAAGGAACCGAGGGAAGTCGAAGGGGGCGATTAGACCCTCGGATGCGGCGATCTGCTTCAGCTGGGCCTGCGTGGGGTTGCCGCCGAGGGAGCGCATCAGGATGCCGAGCTCCGACGCCGCAATCTTCCCGTCGCCGTCCGTGTCGAAGAGGTTGAACGCCTCCCGCATCGACGACACCTGCTCCTCCGTCAGCTCGTCCTTCCCCATCGCTTCGCTGGGCTTCTCTTCTCGCTCTCTTGAATTCACCGGTGTCCTTTCCCCTGCCCTCCAAACTAGGCTTCTTAAGGTATTTTTCATCAAATTTTCACATAAGTCCCTATAGTTCTTGATTTAGCTCAATCTGTCCCATTTCTAACTTTGATTTTTAAGTTTGTCGAAACATTATTTTTTAAATATTATACTTTCAATAATTTGAAGGAAATATTTGAGAATATTGAGATTGAGATGAATTAATAACAATATTGATCACTTTTAAGAGAGTAATATTATATTAAAACTTTCAAAAAAATATTAAATACCACCACATAGACCAAATTGGAAACAAACTAAATACGATAAATTAAATTGGAAAAAAACAGAAAGGCTTAAATTTAAAAATAAAAATGTATAAGGAGCAAAGCGCGAAAACTTGCTTCTTAATTTTTTATGGAGGAAACGGGAATATTTCCCGGAGATTGAGAGCCGAGCAGAGCCGCAAATTAATGTAACGCATCCTCGCGGCCCAGATCCACACGGACGGCCCAAATAAATATATTTTCGTGTGATTGAATGGGCCCGCAATAAAATATAAATATAATTTTAAATAAATTGATTAGCACAATCAACTTTACTTATTTAAATCTTATTATATAATATGTAATTTTTTTGCCCCATGTTTATCTTAATTAATTTACGGTCATCATGGCGTAGAGATGAACCGTCGCCGCACTGCTATTACTCCTGAGGCTTAAGATCCTGGAAACCAGCCTTGCGGCGAGCGCATCCGAGTCAGCCGCGAACACGGCGCCGGCGATACCCATCACACCCGGGTTCTGGCTGTTGAACACGGAGAAGGCGGTGGCGAGTCCGAACCCGTCGTTGGCGCAGAAGTGCAGCAGGCCGCGCGGGACGACGAACACGTCGCCTGCCCTCAGCGTCCGCTGGAACACCCGGTCCCCGGTGTCCACGAATCCGACGATGATCGTTCCGTGGGACACGAACATCATCTCGGACGCCCGGGGATGGGAATGCGGCAGGAGCACGCCGTCGATGGCCAGGTCGGCGCGGGCGAGGGAGAGGCCCTGCGCGTTGAGGCCGGGGAACTCGGCGACGGTCGCGGCCCTTATCGCCGACCGCTGGAAGTTGTCGGTGTCGCCGGCGTGATTGAGCAGCGAGGTCTTGAAGTCCGCGGCCGTGACAGCGGCGGGGTTCTTGCAGGGGAGACCGTTCGCGAAGAGCGGCGCCGCCTCCGATCGGGGCGCCGCCGGGCATACGTCCTGAAGCGGGGCGTCGTCGGCCGAGCAAGTGGCGATGCAGCTGCAGACGGCCATGATCGCCGGGAGGAGGGCGTGAAAGGGGGGTCGCGAGTTTTGAATTGGAGGGGAGCTTCGGCATCTTCTCAATCCCTAACCGACGCTGCGGATTACGGTTAGTAACGTTAATTATAGACAGGCTTCCTGAGATAAGGCTAGATTTTACTGGGGCCCTAGTACTATTAAAATTACAATAACACTCAGAACTCACATAAGTGAATCGTGATAAATTAGGTTTAGTGGTTGAGAGAGCCCTTAATAGTTTGAAAGTTATAGAAAAACACCCCCATGGATTTGAATTTTTTATAATAAATAAATAGTATAATTTCAAGAGCTATATTACTCTCAAAAATGACGGTAAGCAACTTGGAGTTTACTGCATTGCTTGGTTCTTGGGATGGCTTGGTATGAACTAGAGCTTGCTTGGAAGGAAACAGAGGGTCCTTTCACGTCACACATTACTTTCTGAACAAAAATAACTGAACCAAGATGCTCCCACAATAATGAAACTTGATCTTCCTACCCACTCAACAGAATCATCGGAACATAGAATATTTGCCAGGTTTACTGAAAATTATCCCAAAAAGATTTAGAAGTCTGAAATAAACAAATTATGACACTCCCGAATACTGTAGATTGATGTGATGAAGGTGATCTATCGCCACTTCATTTTTCTGCTTTTTAAGTTTAGTTTCAAGCAGACACTCCATCTAAAGCCACAGTACTGAACTTTTTATGGTGCGTCAAGAGATTTTGACAAATGAAAACCATATAGAGCCCAATTTCTTTTATTTACTGGAAACTGATCAATTATCTGAAAATTAATGCTAATCCAAGATAGTCAAGAACTGAAAGATTAGGAACATACAAATCTTACTGCATTATGCATAACTAATTCCTATTTAAAAGAAATGCAGACTTCAATTTATCTATCAGTCGAAAGCCGGAATCATGGAACCCAACACATGTTGGAGCTCGACATACCTATTGAGATGTTCAACTCAAGCCACTAGAGTTCGACACACTAGCATTCCAAGTCAAGAACATCTCAAGACTAGCCCCACTCCACTGGAGAGACGTCTGATTGGCCAAGCCCAATTGAGAAGTTATTTGGCAGGTATTTGATCATGAAAACACTTAACTAAGTCCTAACCCACATGTAATGCATATCACAAAGAAAAGGTAGGCAACTGTAGGCATCACATCCATATTATGTATGCTAAATAAGGATATAAATACCCCTCCCACAAGTTAATAAAGACAGACCATTTTCACACACTACATCGGTTTTCCCTTTCTTCTTTACTTGTTTTCCAATCATCATTTAGGGTATGTTCTGTAGAACGGAATCCACAGTGGAAAAGATTTATTGCTCTTTCCATCCTTTCCACCATGGATTCCGTTCTACAAAACATAGCCTTAGAGATTCTGATCTTTTTCAAAGTGAGGATATTTAAAAAAATAATAATCTTAGGTCTTCCTTTTTTAGATAGTGTAGTGTTCTAGATAGTGGCATGTTCACCTTCCTGGCAAGAAAGATACATCAAGGACAAACAAAATCGACACTAACCAGATATCTTATGAATCTGCTCCACATCAAAGTTACCCAAAATAAGACTGCTGATCTTAGGTTGAGCAACAAATGACCACGCAAAGCTATTACTACTGCCCAGTGTCTACCGAGGCATCATCAGACGATCCCATGTTCTCCTTGATAAGTTGCATAGATTGGTAATTTCTGCTTAACTACTCAAGACATTATCCAGAATGCTGATAGAACTGGTTATCTGATACTAAGTAACACGTGCTAATGGATGCTGAGGATTTATCTTAAGTACATCCAACATAATCTAAGTGCTGAAGCTGGCACACTATAGTTTAAGCGAATAACACCTTAATTTGCTTCTGGGCAGGCTGCACATATGATTAATATCTGCTAGCATTTTCAACTACAAGTTTATAAATCTCTCCACTTGTTCTCTAACTTTATTGCAGAAATCAAGTTCAGAAATTAGCTGTTATTATATTTTAGCACACTTTGTTGCTATTCAAGGTCCAATTGTAGTATTCTACTATGCTCAAAAACAATGATGTTCATCATTCACCGTTTCATCTCCAAGTCACTACTACACTTTAATTTAGTAAGGCAATGAATCTAGCGAGGAGTACACTTAAGCAATTAGATTATAGTGGTAATTGGAAGCCGATTCCCTAAAGTTGCTTGCTCAGTTCAAATCCAAATTTTCTCGATATCTCTGAGTCTATTGCAAAGTGAAGGTACCACTACACTCTCAGAAAATAAGGGCAACTAGAAGCTGTATTCCTGCGGTTGCCTGCTCAGTTCACGTCAAGTGTTTCCTTTCAGTCTATTGAAAAGTGAAGCTACATCTACTAGAGTCATAGTACTTCAGAAAAAAAAGGATATCAGAATTTGTAAAAGCTTATAATACACACGATTCAATTCAGTTAATGTTTAACTCTATTATTGAATCTTGCAAAATAAAAGATATATCAAGGGCTCTCATGACTCATAATCCTTCAACATAACAAAGCAGAAAAATACTTGAGTAAATTAAGTCATCTCTGTCAATTGCTAGCTCAATCCACATCAAGATTAACTCTATACGTGATATCTCAATTTCATTATATATGATAAGTGCAAGGAAATTTGTCTCAGTATGTAAGACTTAATGAGTTTTCTATCAAATTATAGCAAATGGTGTCAAATTGAACTTAGTCATGTTTAGATTCCAATAAGATAGAGTTATCTTCAGAGGTGAAGTGGGCATTGGACCATGGTTTTTAATCTCTGTTCGTAACGGTACATATGTTACATCTCAAATATGTACGTATTGGATATACCAACACATGACACTTAATATACCAAACATATCAACATAGAAGGTTCATGTATTGAATCAATCTCGGGCTAATACGACAACAAACTAAGATTATAAGTAATGCATTTGACTAACCTCACATATTACCAATTAGGCTTTGAGCACGATGAAGACATCAAGTTTGCATCCTATTTAGTGCATATGGAATGTAAAAGGATAGTTATTATAATATATAAGACTTAATGAGTCTTGGCAGCTCATCCTATTCTAGATAATTTACCTTTAGCATATGATCTCCAATATTGGGAGCTTTATTTTGATGGGGCCTCTTCAATCCAGCCATCTAAACTCGTTCACCCAAATTTAAACGTTTGCTCCACTGCCCGTGCACTCAACTCGTCCACTTGATTCAAACAATGAGTCTATTAGTTTTAACTTGGACTTAAACATGCTAGATATTTTTGTTTCATGCTTATCAAGTCAACAAATCAATTTTCTTGTGGATTCTAACACTACATCATTGAGATCAATTGCAAATTGAGCATGTCCTTAGAGACTCAGTTTCTTTCTCAACCAAAAAAAATGCAGAACAAAGCTTCAACTATTAGCTACATAAACAAGATACAACTACATTTCAAATGGAAATGCCAAGTACCTTCAACAATCAGATTAATATATCAAAAACAAGGAACCTACGCAGTATAATTGTTTACAAAAGTACTTATCTCTCTCAGCCTCTTTAGCGTAAGAGCCTCGCACCTCCGACCAGCGCCGCCTCATGCCAAGCCCGCCGGTACCGCCTCAAACAGCTTAGCAAAGTAGAACTGCGTGGTGATCAGCCCCCTCTTGCTCACCTTCCACCCAACCTTCGCCAGAGCCCGCTCCACATCGCTCTCGGCGTGCAGGTACGCCCTCGTCGCTTTGCTCGGTCCGGGGAACAGCTCCCCTACTCGCTTCAGCAGGTCGTAGTACAATGTCTTGGGCGCGAAGCTGAGCACCAGCCTTCGCTCGGCCAGCGAGGCCAGGTGGGCAATCATGGCCTCCGCCTTCTCCTGAGGGTAGTGGATTAGCACGTCCAAGCACACTACGGTGTGGAATCGTCCTTTGAGGCTTTCGAGATCCGTCACTTCGAATTTAGGTATTTGGGCGCCGGATTCCCCTGTTAGGGCTTCGCGGGCCTGGCGCTCGGCTTCCGCTACCATGGCGGCGGAAATGTCGGTAGCCGTGACGAGCGCACCCTCTCGAGCGAGCGGGATCGCGAGGCTACCGGTGCCGCATCCGGCGTCGCAGACGGAGATGCCGGCCAGCGGGCCGCTATCACGGAGCATGCTGATGGTGTTCTCGACCGTTTTCGCGTGGCCGAGGCGTATGTCGAGCTGCACGCGGTTAACGCCCTCGGTTGCCTCGCCGTAAATCTTCTTCCAACGCTCAAATCCAGTCTTGTTGAAGTATTCGCGGACGACCTCCTTGTCGTCGCCGCCCACTTCCTCCGCCTGCTGGCGGCGGCGGCGCTCGGGGTCGGAGAGTGAGAGCGCGGCAGCGAGGGCGGCAACGGAAGATGCAGCAGCGAGGGCGACGGGGGCGTCGAGTGTGGGAAGGATATCCGCAGACGGCGGTAGAGCGAACGTGCGGGTGGCGGTGGGCAGGAGGCGAGGCGTCAGTGACAGAAGGTGGTGGTGGCGTCGGCGTGAATCGGCGGCAGTAGCCGTGACGGTGGCGGGGAAGAAGGCGGCCGCGAACGCCATTGCGCACGTCTCGAGCTCGAGCCTCCTCTTTTCTTAAAATTGTTTATGGGCTTTGCTTACTTGGACAGTTTCTCGATCCCTCAAGGAGGAGACGAGAAGATTTCCGATAAGGCTTATGGATTGCACTTTATCTTTGTTATTTTCAAACCTTTAAAACAAATTAGGCTATTCGTCTATTAGCGTGGACCCACACTCACCTACAGGCCGGGTATGGAAGCAGGTAACGGAAGGTGTTTGTTAATTTTTTTAAGTTAAAAAAAATAATTTTATTATATACTAGTATAATAGTTTTCACATTAAAATTTAAGCTTGTTTTGGTAAGTTAATTACTTAACTTTACACTACATTTCAACGAGGGATGGAAAAGTGAGAGGAAAGAAATATAGGATAGGAAAGAAAAATGAAAGGATTAAAAAATAATTTTATTTCCTTTCTTGTATGTTTTAGTATAAGGAAAGAAAATAGGAATAATCATATTTTTAAGTTAGCTTCGCCTCTATTCTGAATTATTATTTGTTGTCCAACACGTCGTTCCACCGAACGACAGAAATTGTTTCTTCCTCTATCTCGTTGATCCCAGGCGAACAAGGTCCATCTATTGGATCTGGGCAATATTTTTTGTCGTCGTGCAATATTCTCCACACTCAACCTCTCGACAAAAGGATTAAGCAACGGAGGCTCCAATCGCCAGAATCGAAAGACGGCAGGCGCTGTAGATGGGCGAGCGCTGCAGAGGGAGGGAGGCGGCTGCAAGAGGGGCGTCTGAAAGAAGAAGTCGCGCATGAGAGGAGAGGGAGGCGACAGAGAGAAGTCATGAGTGAGAGGGTGGCGGCTGGAAGAAGAAGTCGCACGTGATGAGGGACCACAAAGGGGGGGGGGGGGGGGGGCGCCTGGAAGAGGGAAGGATGCAGATGGGGCAGGCTAAGATGGAGGCGGCTGTAAGGGGGGCGGCACTACAGAGGGGCAGTTGGAAGAGGGAAGGGAGGCGACGAGGGATAGAGATAGGAAGAGCGACGGCTAGAAGGGGAAGGAGTCAGTTGGAAGAGGGAAGGGAGACGACTAGAAGCAAAACGGGAGGCGGTTGAGAGCGCAAGGGAGGCGACGTGCGACGGAGGCAGGAAGAGCAATGGCTGGAAGAGCAAAAGGAGGAGGCTAGAAGAGGGTAGGGAGGCAACGGCAACAACTGCCGGAAGCGGGAAGGGAGGCGACTGGAAGATGGAACAAGCATTAGAAAGTTGAGAGGCAACGTGTGTGGAACGTCCGTCTAGTTTTCTCCCTCATTTGGGGAGAAAATTTTGAAGAGAAAATTTTAAAAGTCATCCCTCTATTTTTTTTTTTCTTCTCTCTATTGAAACAGGAGAAAAAGTATGTTTCTATTATTTTCTTCCTATTTTCTCTTCATTGAAATATAGTGTTAGTGTTTTTTTTATTCCTCAAGCTAACAGATATTGGAGTTACTCTGGAAAAAAAAAGTCAAAACATTTTCATTACAATCTTTTGGTCAACGAGAGTAGGATTGAACAAATATCATAGTCTGCATCTTCCGGTGCATTCCGGAGCGGAGGAAAAGGCCCAATTTTCTCCTCGCAGATTATTATTTCCTTTCCATTGTTTTTTCCAGCTGAAAAAAAATCATAATATTATAGAAACACCATTTTTTAAATAATGACAAAAAAACTTGTGCCATATTAATTCAATAATAGCTTAAATTATACCAAATAAATCCATTTTACTTTAGCATAAATTTGACATTTTATAACGATAATATTTAATAACTTTTAGATTGAGTGTGTCTATTATTTAAGCTAATTATCTATAGAGTTAATTAAAATAAAATTCATTTTTATATTTATAATACAATTTCTTTTTCTTTTTTATTGAAATTCAAACACAATATAAAAATTTTACTCACGTATAATAAAATTTATCTTCTTGAGTCTGGTCGTCCTCGATAAACTAGTGAATTGCCGAGAGACTATAGGCGATAACACAAAAGCCATGTTTACTTGGACAGATGGATTATGCAAAGAAAATGAGAAAAGGAAGGAAAGGAAAAATAGATGGATGGAATATGTTATAAGTTTTCTTTCCTTGTGTTTACTTAAAAGGATGAATAATTTGATGGATTTATATATACATCCTTAATTTTTATTTTTTACTCATATTACATAAATACTATTAATATTATAAAATTATTATCGATACTATTATATAATATGAAAATTACTAAATATTATTTGATAGTGTTAAAAATTATAAAAATTACTAAATATTATTAAATACTATAAAATTATTAAATATTATTTAGTACTATTAAATTATAAAATTAAAACATAAAAAAAACACAACACATAACTTTCTTAAAATGTAATAAGTTTCCAGCGAAGCAAGCAGCGAGCAATCCGCCCGATTTGGGCGGATTGAAAAACGAAGGAAAATGCCCTATTTTTCCTTTCCTTTTTCCTCTGTCAATTTTTCGTCCGCCCAAGTAAACGATGGAAAAGGTATAATCCATCATTCCTTTCCTCTTTTTCGTCCAAGTAAACATGGCCAAAGGAAGTGACGAAGAAGAGAACAAAAATAACACGTCTTAAATCCATAGATTTGTTTAGAAAATAATTGTTTTTAGGTTATTGAAATTGTATTCCTATTTATATTGAATTATTTTAAAAAAAACGTAAATTAAGACATTATGGGAATAACATTTATGCTCTAGAAGTTATCTATTCAAATTAAGAACTGTTTTTATTAAAAAGAAAACTTAACTCCACATATTAAAGGGTTAAGTAGCCTATAATTTTTTTATAACTCCATTCCATTTAATGGAGAGATTAGAGACAAATAGTATTAATAGTAAATTAAACAAGTGTTTGTTGGGTCAGGCTTCATGATGGGTCTTTTTCTTGCATGTTATATAATCATGGGAGTTACTTGTTGGGCTTGGGCTTCACTCTAAGCCCTAGGTAAGCATTGAAATGTAATTTATGAGGTTTACCATTTTTTTTAAGAAAATGAGAATAACATTAAATTAAGAATATGATCTTTCAATTCCCACAATTCCATATGGTTTTCTAAATCTTTTATTGTAGCATAGCTTATTAAAGAGATAATATGATTTTTTTTTTTTTTGTAAATCTCAATAAATAAATAGATGGAATGTGTTATAGATTTTCCTTCCTTATATTTACTTGGAAGGAAAGAAAGTTTGAATGATTAATATATACACCATAGTTTCTTTTTTTTTCACTCATATTACATATATACTATTAAAATCATAAAATTATAAAATATCAAATATTAAATATAAGCAACGACAGCGAGGACAAGCAGCAACGGCAAAAACAAGTAATGACAGCTAGCTCGAATAGTGACGATAAGGACGAGTAGTGGAGGAAACTCATAGTGAGCGAGGACGAGCAACGGTGCAGTGAAAAACGAGATGTGAAGTTAGTAAAGTTAAACCATAATTTTAACAACTCAAATAAATAAGTCTATACTCTTTTCCTTTTTATTTTCTTTTTTTTCTTTCTAACTTTTCCTCCGTGTAAACAAGCCCTTAATAATGAAGATGAGATTTTTGACTCGAAGACCTTATTATCAATAAATAAGATTCGAACTAACTTACATCAAATATATTTTTGAATTACAAATGAGATAAAATTATTCTTTTTGAATTACGAAACAATATAATTTTATTTGATTAGCTAATTATCTTAGATTGATTATTTTTTCCACCTAAATTAACTTTGTTTTGATCAATTCAATTACACGAGTCAATTTAGTATTTTGTACAATCTAGTTTTCAATTGAATCTAATCGATGGGACCAATTCACTAATTGAATAATTAATAAGTATAATTTTTTTTATTATTAAGAATGACCAGACATTGGACCCAAGATAGGTTGATGTATCTTGTCAGGCTCAAGCCCGACAATAATGCCAAAATTAATTAAATCCAACATGTTCCTTTGACAAAACGAAATTAAAGTACAAATAGTACGTTTGATGGGCTTTGTGATGTTGGAACACATTAATTAACTCGCACCGCGTCACACGAAAACATTAATTCCCCGTTGAAAATGTATGCCCACATAGGAGTTAATCATAAATTAGTCGTGTCAATATAACTCATGATCCATTTAAATTACTGTAAAACTTAACTACATAAATCATAATTTTTTTTATAATTACTAAACTATAAGATGTGGTAAAAATTTTAGATATTAATAACAAAGTCTTAGAATTGAGTTCGCCTTTATTACTTTATCTACGTAAAAAACTAAAAGACTCGAGATTTGAAGTGATTATATAATATTATTTTTTTTTAAAAAAAAATAACAATTCACTTACATATTTGACAAGAATAAACAATATCTATCTATAAATTTGGAAAAAAAAAACTCAACCGTTCTATCTAAATATAATATTAATACTTAAATATAAAAAGTACCATTGGTTTCTAATTAATTAATTATTGAGAAAGTTTGATCAACTTATCTAACCAAGAACTTGGGCTATTGAAGGATGATGTGGTTACATGTGTTTAATTAATTACATATATAACGTGATAATAAATAAAGAGGAGGTAATTAATATTTGTACTTTTAGGACCACTATTTGAGATAAAATTTTTAGACATGATCACCGCCTAGGAAACTATATATCGCACCTTAGATTAGGGTAACAGATTTTTAATATTTATACACGTGAGTCAACGCCTGACTTGAGTCAGAACATGCCCACGTAGGGGCACCACGGTCTTAACCACAAAATTAGGTGCGACTGGTGGGGATGGTTCCCCCGAATCAATCCCGAGCCTGACCAAGGACTCAACGAGGATCTCTGTCGTCCCAACACGATTCTGATCAACGTTCACGATTCACCGAGAACTGGTGTCACTGAGGTAAACCGGGTTCACTCGATCCCAACATGGACCCACCTGTAATCGACCACGTCGAACAGGGTCCAAAACAGTTTCCGAGCATGCTTACGTGCCGGAGAGAAAACAGAGGGGAGTAGCCAGACATCCCATGTTGGGGGAACGAAGTCACCCACTCGTCCACTGCTTATGCTGGAAATCGGCATTCGCATACGGTTGTCCACACGGCATCGCGCGCTGGTGATGGAGAGGACCCAGCCGGTGTTTCATTCGCACGCCAGTGAGGAGGAAAGCCCAGCCGTGGAAGCACCGCGTAGAGCCACACGCGCGTACACGTTGGCAGTCGGTAGGCGGCCGGTCCAAGCATGCCTCGCGTGCATCTACCAGCAGGCCAAAGGGTTGGCCGTCCACCCCTCACGCGCAGGTGAGTACGAGGACAGGAGAGGAGGTAGGCAGGGAAGAAAATGTGCCGGTGAGTTTTCATTTCAAAAGTTGCTACCCGCGTGATGAGGACGATGTCCTCGTTTTCTTCTCTACGTAGCTGACCCATGCCTTGCACACAAGCCGAGGCAAGCCCCATCGCGTCAGCACTGGAATGTGCTTGACGAATCACACACAAATCATACATTAGATGATTTCGGATCCGGGCAAAGCCCGATCCGACTCCTCACCTACCAACTGATAGGGCCTAGACGGCTGCTACCGCAAGTGCACGGTCTATCACGTAATAAAAAGATCGAACCCACAGGGACTAGGGTCAAGTACTAACAAATCAGTCAATCGAGAGCTAGGTTGATGATTAATGAGAGAATTGTCTAATGTCCTAGAGCAAGTAATTAAACTAAGGCAGATTAACAATAAGCAGCACAGAGAGCAAAGCAAACGGGGTTTTGAGATTATGAGAGAGATTCGGGGTTTTAGGTTTCACCACACTGAAGCATGCATAAATATTAGGGTTTGACAATTTAAATAAAGTTTTATCTAAGTTCTCAAGGTAACCTTTCCTAGGGTACAGACGCGTTCCCTCTCAGGACACAGTCTGGTATCCGTCTTAACCCAGATCTCCTACTCTCGTGGCTTACCGGGGTTAATACGGATCCATTGGGTTCTATGAAAGATTAGGGTTCCTCGGGTGATTTCGAGTCCTCTCGCAACACGAAATCACCGGTCAAGTCTAGGGGTTCCGATGGTCAAAGTTCACCTCTCAGTCCTTCCCTCGATATCTAAAGCATGCATACATATGACCAGTATGTAAACAAGAATTAAAACATCGTAAATATGAATAAGAACAAAGATAAATAGAGAAATATATGTGTCAAATCATAACATTCAACATTCATACAGTGGGCTACGCCCAAACCCCGAAAAGTAGGTTTACGCTAGTGTATACATCGTGAAATACATCAAATCTCTCAAGAATATGATATCAAACCAAAAGAGAAGGTAGATCTCGGTTGGAAGAAGGCTCGGCGTGAAGATCTTCGTCGGAACGGCGAAGAAATCTCGTCGGAACAGTGCTGTCGCCCCGAAATCGCCCCAAAACCCTAAGCTGTCGCCGTTTTTCCTCGTTCTCTCTCGTTGCTTGACCAAATCCAATGATTTCGGTCCCAAAACGTTCGTGGCTAAGTTGGGAAGGTGCTCCCCAAATTTTGTCTAATTCCCAGCCCGGAATAGAAAGTTACAGGCAAAATACCAGACGCCTGTCATACTGTGCGTAACGATACACGGCTGTGCATGGGT
This sequence comes from Costus lasius, assembly GCA_027563935.2. Lineage (NCBI taxonomy): Eukaryota > Viridiplantae > Streptophyta > Magnoliopsida > Zingiberales > Costaceae > Costus > Costus lasius. The sequence goes on from CM050454.1 coordinate 480,343, forward strand.
GAACGGCCATGCCCGTGTACGGCTCGGTTAAGTGAATTCTGGCGACTTATGATGCACGGTCGTGTATGGATGCACACCCATGGCCGTGTATGATGTAGAGAACTCCGATTGAGCTGAAAATTGGCGTATAGCTCCATCTCATCATAGGAAATCGTCTCATACCTTCATGTTCTCCAAATTCCATTGATTTTGAGGCCAAAAACCTACATTTCATTAAAACAGAGGAAAAGTGAAGGTTCTGAAGAATATGAAGCATTTAAATAAATAAATGAGATGAAACATGCATTTTGCTCTAAAATAACAATAAAATTAGGTGCCGAAATATTATATTTTTACATGTCATCATATACATCGGACTTAAAGTTTTGTTTGTCCTCAAGTAATTGAATTGTCTAGAATACAATGATGACATGGAATAAGGAATCTCAAAGTAGCTTAAGTAGGTTTAATGAGGTTAATGGTTAAACACAACAATTCTTCAGGTTATAAAGCAGTATGGAAAGCAAATTAAACCAATTATCATGAATACAATCTATAGAACATGCAAAGTTACATAACTAAAAACCTCTACGATGCATCTCACGCACATGATGTGATTGATCAAGCTTTCAAAAAGCATAACACTGTGTACTAAGTCATGGGAGAATAGTGGTGCCTTTTTTATATTTTTTTTTGTGTGTTTTTAAAGAAATACAGTACCAAGTGCCAAGCTTTGCTTCGGTACCACTTCGATGCCACTGTCATTATTGAAAATCATGGGGTTAGTGCCAAGTATGATGAACTTAGGTACCACTATCCCTTTTGCTGGTAAGATGCTAAGAATAGTGCCAAGTGGAGATACAAAGTGCAATGTATAAGAACACTTCGGTACCACTATTTTTATTTCTAATCCCCATGACAAAGTGCACAAATGAAGTAGAGTGAAGAAACAAGAATCAAGTAATCATGACACATGAGATGCATACCAAGGCAAAGGTAAAGCAACTAGCATTCTCTTCAAGATTCTATCAATAGCAATTGGGTTAATTACATCAATCAACTACAGTAAACCAAAGAATCATATATGTAAATCATAACCAGTATAGACCATAGGTAAATAAAAGGCAAGATTCCCATCCCAAGCAATCAAGTAGGCATAGAATAATGCAATACTAGAAGACAAAGCAAATATCATGAATGAAAAGAGTGGGGTTGGGTAAGACACTATAGATGTTGATACAACTAAGAAAACTAAAACATGCAACTGAGAATGTAATAAACTAAAAACAGACAGATGAAAACTAAAATCTAAAATAAACTACTGGAAAAACAGATAGCTGACCAAGTGACGGGTGAAACCAAAGAAGATCATCCCTAGCGTCGACGCAGCCTCGCCTGAAGCTCATGCACAGACTCTAAAATGGAGGACTGTGTTCGTCCTTGGCGCTCAACCTCAGTTTCGAGGTGGCGAACTCGATTTATTCCTTCATCTGCGGAAAGCTGAGTTTCTTGCTGGGCGTCGCAGACAAACCAGATCATAGTCTCAATGCGGTTGAGCTGGGTAGAGGGGCGCTGCTCAGAAGGTTGTGGTGGTTCAGTTGCAAAAGGTACATTTTCATCCTCAACGGCTTCAACTTTCCAGTTCCGCCGCTCACGAATAGTGGTGCGTGCAGGGTTTGGTAGCGGCAACTTCACATCGCTCCCGGGGAAGATCAAGTTGTAAAGTTCACCTTCCTTCACTATCATCCGCATCGAAACGCAGGAATCGAGATCAAGTTGGCAGTTGCCCCGGGCTTGCTCCATTTGGTAGGGATGAATCCCTACTGCGCGAGCGATAGAGGTGAGAAGTCCCCCGAGAGCTATTGCACCCTTCGGTGCTCTTGATACTTTTTGGAGTTGTCGGGCAAAGTGGAAAGCAGTGTTGAGGCGGACTCCATGCAGCATTGCCCAAAGAAATTGAAGCTCGGATCCTCTGACTAAGCCATCAAGCTCTCCTCGTCCAAAGATGGTATGTGCCATGACACGATGCATATACTTCAGAACAGGGTTCCTAAGGGAGGTAGCTCTGGCTGTCCTAGTGTCAAAGGGGCGGAAGCCAGTCAGATCAGCCCAGAAGTTGCTTGCTTTGAATTCAATTGGCGTGAGGCGCGTCCCATTAGTAGGAAAACCATAAATAGAATTCAACTCTGTCAGTGTAAGCACGAACTCAGTGTTGTTGAGTCGAAAAGATAGGTTTCTGCCATCTTCATCGGTATGAATGCTAGCATGAAGCTCCATGGATGACAAGAACTCCAATACAATGGGAATGTAGGTGGGATAGCAGATCGTAAAGAATTGATCCCAACCGATGCGTTGAAACAACCATTGTACATCTTCATAGAAGCCAAGAGTGTTGAGAGTACCATGATCGAGGAATCTGGTGGTGATCAATGGGCAGCGTGCGAGCGCAGTAAGCTTGGCAAGTTGCTCTGGATCACGGCAGATGATCCCGTATGGTGTAGGCGGCAAGGCAGGTGGCGGATGGGGTTCGCCGATGGCGTGAGAATAGGACACCCCGTGCTTGGAGATGGGTTGCTTGCGTCTGGACATCTTAGAGGTGTAAGGAGGCGACGGGAAGGTAGCTGGTGCCGAGTAGGAAGCTCTGGAGGCGTCGGCGATGAGGAAAGACGGTCGGCGGCGGCGGAATCGCGGGCGGCGACCGAAGTTAGGGTTGCGGCGGACGGCGTCGTGAGGCACGGATCGGTGCTGGAAATATGGGGGAAACGGTCGCCGGAAGGTGGGGAAGAGGATGGTGGGTCGCCGGCGGTCGATCGGGCTCCGGAGGTGGCGAATCGGGAAGGCGGCAGCGGCGGTTAGGGTTTCGTGCATGGGTGTGCACGAGGCTGTGTATGCTCCCATTTTTATCACTTATCATGTACGGCCATGTATGGATACATGGCCCAGCCTGTGCCGCTCTCGGTCAGATCGATCCAACAAAGTTCACTTATGATGCACGGGCGTGCATCGGTGCACGAGCGTGCATCGGTGCACGGGCACGCCCGTGTACGTCTCGGTGAATATCCAGAAAAGCGTTCATGGCCGTGTGTCTCTTCACGGCCTTTCCCGTGCATCTCTCGGCCTCGCGCTGGGATGAGTTAACCGAGCCGTGCACGTCCGTGCATGGATGCATGGGTGCGACCGTGCATGGCTCGGTGATGCCTGAAAAATCTAAAAAAATTCCCATCAGTATGGTACAACTTATAGAGAAAGAATATGAAAGAAAAACTGGAAAATAACAATGTCTAAATAGTGAAAATAAATATAAAAGTATGAAAATGCAAAAGAGAGTAAGAGTGCAAAAGAGGTTAGGTTGCCTCCCAACAAGCGCTTCTTTAAGGTCACTAGCTTGACCATCATGATGCTCAAGGTGGGTCTGGAGGTGGAGGATCAGAAATATGTAAGGAGACCCCTTTGTCGATGGTATCATGTGCTAAGTACAGTTTCAACCGTTGTCCATTCACTTTGAAGTTGTCTGATCGTTGGCTCCATATTTCAACAGCTCCATGCGGAAAAATCTTCTTGACAATAAATGGTCCAGACCATCTCGTCCTTAACTTTCCTGGAAAGAATTTCAAGCGTGAGTTAAACAGAAGGACATGATCTCCCACTTGGAAGTGCTTTACAACAATGTGCTTATCATGCCATCGCTTCGTCCGCTCTTTATAGATCTTTGCGTTGTCATATGCAGACAAACGAATTTCATCAAGTTCGCAGAGTTGAAGTTTCCTGTTATCGTCAGCCCGTTGGAGGTCATAATTCAGCTTTCGGACTACCCAATAGGCTCTGTGCTCAATTTCAACTGGGAGATGGCAGGACTTGCCGTATACTAGCTGATAGGGAGACATTCCCAGCGGAGTTTTGAATGTTGTTCTATAAACCCAGAGTGCGTCATCTAGTTTTAAGGACCAATCAGTTCTTGAAAGGTTGACCATCTTTTGCAAGATATTCTTTATCTCCCTATTCGATACTTCCACTTGTCCGCAGGTCTGTGGATGGTAAGGGGTTGCAACCTTGTGAGTTACCCCGTACTTCCTTAATAGTGTGGCTAACTTGTGATTCAGAAAGTGCGAGCCGTCGTCGCTTATCAAGACTCGCGGTACACCAAATCTGGGGAAGAGAGTACGTTTGAGCATTCGGGTGACCGCCTTAGCATCGGATGTGTGTTCGGCTGAGGCTTCCACCCACTTAGAGACATAGTCGACGGCCACCAGTATGAAGCGATGACCACAGGATGATGGGAATGGTCCCATAAAGTCCATCCCCCAGACGTCAAAGATCTCAAGTTCTAGGATATTGGTTAATGGCAACTCATCTCGTTTAGAAATATTGCCTGATTTCTCGCACTGATCGCAGTGGTTGATGAACTGCCAGACATCTCGAAAGATAGTTGGCCAGTAAAGTCCGGATTGCAGCACTTTGAAGGCTGTCTTGGAGGCACTGGCGTGGCCACCATAAGGAGATGAGTGGCAATGAAATAAGACATCGTGGATCTCTTCTTCAGGTATGCATCGCCGAAAAAGGCCATCAGCGCATCTTCGAAACAACAGGGGATCGTCCCAGTAGTAGTGCTTCACGTCATGTAGGAATCTTTTCTTTTGCTGCCATGAAAGATCAAAGGGGAGGATATCAGACACTAAATAATTTACAAAGTCAGCATACCATAGAGCTCCAATTTCGGTTATAGCTAAGAGGTGTTCATCAGGAAAATATTCGTTAATGTCTTGACAATACTCCTCTTCTCGGTCTTCCTGTGGTAATCTAGATAAATGATCAGCTACCAGGTTTTCTGACCCCTTCTTGTCCCGGATTTCGAGATCGAACTCCTGTAGCAAAAGGATCCAGCGAATCAGTCGTGGTTTTGCATCTTTCTTGGCTAGAAGGTACCTGATGGCTGCAAGATCAGTATACACGATTGCTTTTGAATCAATAACATAGGATCTGAACTTGTCCAAAGCAAAAATAATAGCAAGGAGCTCCTTTTCTGTGGTAGCGTAGTTGATTTGAGCTTCATTCAATGTCCTGCTCGCATAATAGATGGCATGCAACTTGCTGTCTTCTCGCTGTCCTAGTACTTCTCCAACTGCATAGTCGCTGGCGTCGCACATGAGCTTGAACGGGAGTGTCCAGTTGGGCGGCTGCATGACAGGGGCTAAGATCAAGGCTGCTTTCAGTTTTTCAAAAGACGTCATGCAATCCTGGTCGAAAGAAAAAGGAACATCCTTAGCGAGTAAGTTAGTCAATGGTCTAGCAATCTTTGAAAAATCTCTAATGAAGCGCCGATAAAAGCCGGCATGCCCAAGAAAACTTCGAACTCCCTTTTCAGATGAGGGCGGCGGCATCTTTTCAATGGCATCCACTTTGGATCTATCAACTTCAATCCCACGTTCTGAGATTAGGTGTCCAAGCACTATTCCTTCTCGCACCATGAAATGACATTTTTCCCAGTTTAAGACAAGGTTAACTTCTTTGCACCTGTTCAGCACTTTAGAGAGGTTAGTCAAGCAAATATCAAATGAAGTGTCATAAACTGAGAAGTCATCCATAAAGACATCCATTATGTTTTCTATGAAATCAGAGAATATTGAAACCATGCATCTTTGAAAAGTGACGGGGGCGTTGCATAGCCCAAAAGGCATTCGGCGGTAAGCAAATGTCCCATAAGGACAGGTGAAGGTAGTCTTCTCCTGCTCGTCTGGATGAATAGGGATCTGGAAGAATCCTGAGCAGGAAACAGAAATGAGAGTTCTTTGCTAGCCGCTCTAGCATCTGGTCAATAAAAGGAAGGGGATAGTGGTCTTTGCATGTTGCTTTGTTCAGCTTCCTGTAGTCGATGCACATGCGCCAACCAGTCACAGTGCGGGTGGGGATAAGCTTGTTGTTCTCGTTCTTGATCACAGTGACCCCACCATTCTTAGGCACGACATGCACTGGACTTACCCATTCACTATCTGATATTGGGTAGATAACCCCCGCATCGAGTAATTTTAATATCTCCTTCTTGACCACTTCCTTCATATTTGGATTTAACCGGTGCTGGAATTCCACCGAAGCTTTACTGTCGCTCTCTAAGAAAATTCTGTGCATGCAGAAAGAAGGATTAATTCCTTTAATATCCTCTAATGAATAACCACCTGTTTGTGGAGTCGTAGTTCTTTCAGCAGCTTCGCAATTTCTTCTGCATTAAGGTCAACACTAACGATGACAGGACAAGTGGAATTAGCATCAAGGAATTCATATTTAAGATTAGCGGGAAGGGGTTTAAACTCTAACTCCTTCTTTGTAGAAGGACCAAACTTAACCTCTCCAAGACTTTCAAACTGTGTCCTCTTGAATCTCTCAGGGTGAACAACTCCCAAACTTTCTGTTTGAACTTGGTCCTCTCCAGTATCATTCTCTTGTTCGCCATTCAGCAGACAGACTTCCCAAGTGTCCTCGGCGATTGGTGGGGTAGGTTCAATGTTGTCTTCCATTATGTCAATTTCGCAGCAAGCTCCTGCAAAAGATGGTTTCTTTATAGTAGAAGACAAATCAAATTCTAATTTCTCCTCACTAACATTCAGTGCCAATTTCCCATTTTTCACATCTATAACGGCGCCGGCAGTTGCAAGGAAAGAGCGCCCCAAAATGATGGGTAGTCGAGTATCCTCCTCCATTTCTAGCACTACGAAGTCCGCGGGGATGAAGAAATCTCCCACTCTTATCGGCACGTCCTCAATTATGCTGACCGGTCGACGCACTGAACGATCAGCTAGTTGAAGGGATATAGAGGTAGGTTTTATCTCATTCATACCCAGCTTCCTGCAAATAGATAAGGGAATTAAACGTAAGCTAGCTCCTAAGTCACAAAGAGCTTTATCAAAAGGCATGTCCCCAATTTGGCAGGGAATAGAAAACTCCCTGGATCTTTTAGTTTGGTTGGAAGTTTATTCTGGAGGACGGCACTGCACTCTTCAGTTAGGGCAACTATTCCCTGCTCCTCAATCTTTCTTTTCTTAGAGAGGATCTACTTTAAAAACTTAGCTAAGCTGGCATCTGTGAAAGAGTGTCAGTGAAAGGGATATTGATATAGAGTTTTTTTAATACCTCCAAGAATTTTCCAAACTGCCGATCTAATTTGGCCTTAGCTAGCCGCTGAAAGAATGGGATAGGCGGTTTGTACGGTGGAGGTGGGATGTAAACATGCTCCTTTGGCGCACTCAAGTCTTGCTGTTCTTTCTCTGGATTAATTACAGGGTCCTCTTTAGGTGGATTTGTCCTTGATTTCCTTAGGTTCGGGCACCTTAGGGTCTTCTAGCTGGATTCCGCTCCTTGTTGTTATCGCATTACAATGTTCACTGTGGTCGATTCTTGCCTGGATCGAACTAGTTCGTTAATCAAGTTGTGTGATCTGGTTCTCCATCATTTTCTGGGTGGTGGATACAGAGTCCACCTTCATGTTCAACTGGCGGATTTGCTCAAATGTAGAGTCATTGTGATTCGTCTGACTCTCCATGAAGTTTTCCAACATTGATTCTAGCCTGGACTTCTGTGGAGGATCTTGTTGTCTTTGGTTGGCTGGTGGATATTGTATACCAGGAGACCTGGAATTAGAAGAGAAGTTCTGATTAGAAAAATTAGCAGGAAGAACTTGCCCTTGATTTAACATGTAGGAGAAATTCGGGTGATTTCTCCATCCTGGATTGTATGTGCTCGAGTAGGAGTCGTTCTGGTTCCTGAAATTCCCAATGGCGTTGACTTGTTCAGAGAGGGCGCTCAAGATGTGGCAGTTATCAGCAGAATGCCCTATCACACCACAAACATCACAAGTCAAAGAATTAGAAGCATAGACATTAATAGAATCAATCTTAGAAGAAAGAGAGTCTACTTTTGCCATTAAAGAATCGATTGAGTTAGCGTCAAACTTCCCTAAATTTCGAGTATGCTGGCTCCTCTCTCCTGACCACTGATAATGATTGAGGGTCATGTCCTCTATCAGTTGCATCGCATCATCATAGTTCTTGTTCATTAATGCCCCACCAGCAGCAGCATCTACAGACAGTCTGGTCTGGTATAGCAATCCACTGTAGAAGGTGTGAATGATCACCCATTTCTGTAGACCATGGTGCGAGCATATCCTCAATAGTTCTTTGAAACGGTCCCATGCTTCATACAGGGACTCTCCTTCTCTTTGGGCAAAGTTGGTGATTTGATTCCTGAGCTGAGCGGTCTTGCTTGGTGGGAAGTACTTTGACAGAAAAGCTTGTGATAGTTGTTCCCACGTTGTGATTGATGCTTGCGGTAAAGACTGCAAGCACGCCCTAGCTCGATCCCTGAGAGAAAAAGGGAAGAGTCTTAGTTTAATAGCATCAGGATAAGCACTGTTAATCTTAAGAGTATCGCAGCATTCCAAAAAGATAGATAAATGGAGGTTAGGATCTTCAGTGGCTGTTCCACTAAATTGGTTCTGTTGCACCATCTGTATAAGTGATGGCTTGATCTCGAAGTTGTTAGCTTCGATAGCAAGCCGCGATATGCTCGAGTGCACACTAGAGATGGTGGGGGCTGCATAATCTTTCAAGTAGCGAGTGACTTCCATCGTTTGACTGTCAGAAAAGTTGCCTTCAAGCTTAAGTCTTTGCAGATTTCTTCTGACTAAACGGAAAGTGCGCTCTATCTCCGGATCTTCAGGTACAAGTTTCCCTGTTCGCGCAGTGTTCCTGGGCATAAACAAGTACCTAGACAGAAAAGATTAGTAGCACCGCACCAATAAAAAAAGAAAAACTACAGCTAAAAACAAAAAGCAAATAAACAAAATAAAAGGCAAATAAAATCTAACTAAACCTAGTCTATCAATCTTTTGATCGTGTTAATATTGGCAACCTAGTCCCTGGCAACGGCGCCAAAAACTTGATAGGGCCTAGACGGCTGCTACCGCAAGTGCACGGTCTATCGCGTAATAAAAAGATCGAACCCACAGGGACTAGGGTCAAGTACTAACAAATCAGTCAATCGAGAGCTAGGTTGATGATTAATGGGAGAATTGTCTAATGTCCTAGAGCAAGTAATTAAACTAAGACAGATTAAGAACAAGCAGCGCAGAGAGCAAAGCAAACGGGGTTTTGAGATTATGAGAGAGATTCAGGGTTTTAGGTTTCACCACACTGAAGCATGCATAAATATGAGGGTTTGACAATTTAAATAAAGTTTTGTCTAAGTTCTCAAGGTAACCTTTCCTAGGGTACAGACGCGTTCCCTCTCAGGACACGGTCCGGTATCCGTTTTAACCCAGATCTCCTACTCTCGTGGCTTACCGGGGTTAATACGGATTCATTGGGTTCTATGAAAGATTAGGGTTCCTGGGGTGATTTCGAGTGCTCTCGCAACACGAAATCACCGGTCCAATCTAGGGGTTCCGATGGTCAAGGTTCACCTCTCAGTCCTTCCCTCGACATCTAAAGCATGCATACATATGGCCAGTATGTAAACAAGAATTAAAACATCCTAAACATGAATAAGAACAAAGATAAATAGAGAAATATATGTGTCAAATCATAATATTCAACATTCATACAGTGGGCTACGCCCAAACCCCGAAAAGTAGGTTTACGCTAGTGTATACATCGTGAAATACATCAAATCTCTCAAGAAGATGATATCAAACCAAGGAAGAAGGTAGATCTCAGTTGAAAGAAGGCTCGGCGTGAAGATCTTCGTCGGAACGGCGAAGAAATCTCGCCGGAACAGTGTTGTCGCCCCAAAATTGCCCCAAAACCCTAAGTTGTCGCCGTTTTCCTCGTTCTCTCTCGTTGCTTGACCAAATCCGATGATTTTGGTCCCAAAACGTTCGTGGCTAAGTTGGGAAGGTGCTCCCCAAATTTTGTCCAATTCCCAGCCCGGAATAGAAAGTTACAGGCAAAATACCAGACGCCTGTCGTGCTGTGCGTAACGATACACGGCCGTGCATGGGTGCACGGTCATGCCCGTGTACGGCTCGGTTAAGTGAATTCTGGCGACTTATGATTCACGGCCGTGCATGGATGCACACCCATGGCCGTGTATGATGTAGAGGACTCCGATTGAACTGAAAATTGGCGTATAGCTCCATCTCATCATGGGAAATCGTCTCATATCTTCATATTCTCCAAATTCCATTGATTTTGAGGTCAAAAACCTACATTTCATTAAAACAGAGGAAAAGTGAAGGTTCTGAAGAATATGAAGCATTTAAATAAATAAATGAGATGAAACATGCATTTTGCTCTAAAATAATAATAAAATTAAATGCCAAAATATTATATTTTTGCATGTCATCACCAACCCAATTGGTAGAGGAATACTGGGCTGGACTGGACCAGCTGAATTGGGCTGGAATTTTAGGCTGCACCCCAATTTCAATCGAAAGGCCTAACAGTAGAGAAGGGTGATGATTATAAATTTTTTTGCTTTGAGATTTGTGCTTGTATGATAATCAAAATTTGAGACTAAACAGTACATATCTCAAAGGAAAAGGAAATGTGAAATTATCATTCCTCAGAAGTAATAGCACATGCATTGTGGAGTCCACACATTGATATCTTATGATACAATGCTGAGTCGTAAGTCTCAAACAAATAGCTCAATGCTCAAAGTAATAGCACATGCATTTCTTTGTCTACGCCTACACATAACATGACATTTCTCATCAATTGATTACTCTTAGGTTGTTGTTGCAAATTAAGTTTGGGATACTATGACAACCTCACATTTCGGTGAATTCAATTTGCTCAAACAAAACTATTGGTAATTATGAATGAATCCAACCTCAAATTCAATAGTTGTTGACAAGGATAGGGAATGAATGCCTTAAATGCTAAGGGGGAGCTCCATTAAGCGATGCTAGGGTGAGCATGGGAATAGGATGCTATAATCTCGCCACGCCTCATTTGTTACATCAACTAATTATTGTTTGGGAAGATAAAGATTGGATTTAATTTTTTTTTATTTTGGTTTAGATTGGATACATAAATTGAACAATATTGCTTTTGCTCGACCCCAAATCCCCTCCCACTATCACTAGGAATAAACTTTATTTCTATAAAATAAACATAATATTATGAATAAATAAAATTTATTACTCAAATTATTTTAGGTTAATCAGTTACCCAAAAATACTAATATAAAAGGGAATAAGAACTATAAGCCAGCGACCAACTTCTGGTTCATCTCCACCAACTGAACTCGTCAAACTCAAATTCTAGGATTGAGACGAGACAGAATCTAACCCTTTTACGTTACTGTCCGAGATCCTAGCTACAGAACGGCGCATGGGCCATGAAAGAAAGCCCATAGTCGGACGCTAAACGCGGTGCTCAACCACCACCCACCCTTCTTTTGCTTGCCGAACAAACCCCTCAATTAATGACACAATCAATTCCATCACTTCGCCCCCATTCTCCACTTTCAATCGCTCAGCGCCCGATTGTTGACTGATCAGCCTTCCCTTGCCTTCGCTTTAATCCCGCAGTAGCTAATGGACCAATTGCTTGGCGTCCTCACTCCTTTAAATCCTGCAAGCGTTAAGAGATTACTTCATTGAAGCATTCAGGACGTTGGTTGCTCGGTTGGTTGCGCCAATTGGAGCACCGAGGACGCCGCATTAAGATCGGAGGAGGCGAGCGAGGAAGAGACATAGAGAAAGAGAGAGATGGGTGGCAATCGTAAGGCCCGCGGCGGCTGCAGAGATCGGTCTTTGTTGAAGCTCGCGGGGGAGCTGCTCAATGCGGCGGTGAGCTTCGTCGTCTTCTCATTCCTCGATGTGCTCGACGTAGTGCTCTGTGCGGTCTACAAGGTGATCGACTACGCCATCGAGGCGGAGTGGAAGCCGTGCTACTGTGAGTCCGGTAAGAACAACGTTGCGGGCCGGGACATGATCCTGGTGCCGTCGACGTCGGTAAACAGGGGGCCCAAGGTGGTGCGCCTCTGCTCCGCCAAGCTGCAGCTGGAGGATGTGTCCGGCACACTCTACTCGCGCCCCTCCCGCGTCACCGAATTTTCATGGAGGATGTCAGCCCGCTCGTCGACGCCGGCCACCGCCTCCTTCACCGTCAGCGAAAGCATTTTGGAGATGCTTAAGGGAAAGATCAGCCCCCGCCGCCAGAAGCCACTCTGGTCCGACTGCAACTGCAAGATCTGCAACGCCTGGAGCGGCTCCGCTGCCGGCACTTCCCAGCTCTACGTCCACGCCCAAGGCCCCGCCGTCCCAGGTCATCCGCACTTACTTTCACATTTAATTAATTAATTACGCTCCGCTCACTTAGCAGCCGCCGCCACACCCGCGCACGCGCAGGCACCTCGAAGACGATGACGGACGTGCTATTTATCCACGGCTTCATATCGTCGTCCGATTTCTGGACGGAGACGGTGTTCCGGGAGTTCACGGCGGAGACCCTGGCGAGCCGACGGCTGTTCGCGGTGGACCTGCTGGGGTTCGGGCGCAGCCCCAAGCCGGCGGAATCGCTCTACACGCTGCACGAGCACGTGGAAATGATCGAGCGATCGGTGTTGGAGCGCCACGGCGTCCGCTCCTTCCACGTTGTAGCGCACTCGCTCGGCTGCATCATCGCGCTGGCGCTAGCCGCCCGACACCCGGACGCCGTCCGTTCTCTGACCCTGCTAGCCCCGGTAATTAATTGCTGCATGCCTGGTTACATACGTTAATATGATTATGTATTCCGGGTGGTAATGATTGTTAAGAATTGGTTGGGGCGCACCACAACAGCCATACTTTCCGGCGCCGAGGGGGGAGGAGGCATCGCAGTTCATAATGCGGCGGGTGGCACCACGGCGAGTGTGGCCGGCGATCGCGTTCGGGGCGTCGATGGCGTGCTGGTACGAGCACGTGAGCAGGACAATTTGCCTGCTCATCTGCAGGAACCACCGCCTTTGGCACTCCCTCTTCAAGTTCTTCACCGGCAACAGGTGCCCACCATACTTTTTTTTAAAGAAAGAAAAATACTTCCTTTCATCTACATGAATAAAAATCCTAAGCTAAGGGTGACGACATAAATGACTTGGAGCTGGCGTCTGCCTGGGAAACAGGCAAAGCGCATGTGCCTACTTATCAGAGCAGTAAATTGACTATAACGAAAACAGAACACAATAAAAGCAAGTTAGGTACTCAACCTTAATCTTTTGTGAAAAAAATTAGATGAAATCTAAAGATTAATTAATTTGATACACTTAAATTTAAGCCATTCACTAATATGAGGCAGTAATCATCAATGTCTAGAAATAGAAATAGCAACACTTAAAGTAATCATCAGCGAACTCAACTCATCAAATTTAGCACTCAGGTACTTTCTGATAATCCCATTAAAATTAAATAATATTAAAATCTTTATGCACTATCCACAAGCTAGCAATTAATGTCATAATCATATTTTAAAATTAAATAATATTAAAATTTTATTTAAATAATTCATATTATAATTCAAATATATATTTAGATTCTTTGAACATTAAGTTAAATGACAAAATAAATTAACTTCTTTCTTTTTCTTACTCTGTTTCATTTTTTTCACTTCAACTCGGTTGGATTTGTTTGTAAAAAAAATCAAGAAAACAAAAAGTAGATACATTTCTAAGAATCTATATGAATATATGTATATACATTGATAGATTGCTGAATTAAGTTATTGGTTATGATTAACTATGATGGAAAGTATAAATTAAAAAAATTTATAGGATTCGGGGGTTCATGATCGAGGTGTTCATGTGCCACACGCACAACGCGGCGTGGCACACGCTGCACAACGTCATCTGCGGCAGTGCGGAGAAGATGGAGAGCTGCCTGGCGGCGGTGCGCGACAGGCTTACCTGCGACGTGCGCGTTTTCCACGGCGGCCGCGACGAGCTCCTTCCGGTCCGCTGCAGCTACGACCTCGCCTCGAGGATCCCCAGGGCGCGCGTCAAGGTCTTCCCCAGCAAGGACCATGTCACCGTCGTCGTCGGCCAACAGCGGTCCTTCGCTAGGGAGCTCGAGCGGATCTGGGCCCGTGTCGACAGCAATACATGATCCTATTATATATATACACAATCTCTCTGATCCACAAATTAATTCTACTCCTGATCATCTTCAGTCTATCACAGGACTCTCCCCCTTATTTAATTCTCCAATTAATTGATTGGTCTTATCATTTGGATCGGGTCATGTGTATTGGTAGATATGTAATATATGGTACATTGCCTGCTGATTAATTATGTATGAAGATACAATAAGAAAATTAATTATGTCAAATTTGTGTGCTATATATATGTATAGATATGTATGCAGATAAAGAGTACTGATCAAGTACCTTAGATGAAATTATTCTGATTTCACCGACCCCGGCAACCTGTATGCTCCAAATTCATCTCAGAGCACAACTATGCCAAGACCTGAGAGATCAAATTCAGGAATTAAACTTGCTCATTTGATGCAACATCTATTTAACAGGAAGATAAAGTTAAAACATTTTAGGGGAACAGAAATGATATCACCTTTCTGTCAAACCTAAAAATCCAATTTTGCAGCTCGCAATTCCTAGAGGTGTCTGCATTTAAAATTGGAGGGATATGAAACCTGAGACCTTAACAAGCAACAAATTAGCTTTTGTACAGAACAATTTATATCAATGATTCGACCAATAGGTGCATTGATCACATTCCTGTTACATTATTCATTTGACAGCAGTAACAACAGCAATACATTTCAACAATTAATATGTAAAAAGAATAGTATACACCATTTAAACATGTTGGTAATGTATATTTTTTTGCACCCCCATACTTCTATAAACGGTCACAGGCTATGCAGACAACAATCCTTCTGGAAACGGTACGTTCTCTCCGCCATCTGGGAAAAGAATTCTTCGGCAAGCGTGAAGGACTGCTGAGTGAAATCCAGATGGATTATCTATAAACACAAAGTGTCCTCCCTGCATTTCACAGATGAATCAAATTTGGAATATGTCGTAGCTTATACATATTATCTCAGGTTGAACTTTTTTTTTCATATTTGCATTTGGCTCTTCAGTTCAAAAAATTCCAGAATTTGGCCCTACAGTTTGATAATTGCTATCGGTTTGATCCAAACTTGCAACCAATTATCAAACAAGGGGCTAATTGAAATTTTCTGAATATAGAGGTCAAAATGCAAGGGAAGCAAACTGTGCGGGTCAGTCAGTTAAAGAGAGAGAGAGATACCTGAGGTACCCTTATAATTTCACAAGGTACATTCATGTCCTTCCGAGCTTGCTGGGCTCCTTGATAGTTCATCCAATCTTCGTAACCATATATGAAGGTAGTTGGGACTTTCCATTCTGCGGCACTGCATCCAGTAATAATCAAGTTTACAAGTCTTGAACTATCATCCAATTTGATGGCTTTAACATGTAAGGCTTCTTTCGTTAACGACTCAGTACAAGGAATAAACGGCAATCATACAAGGTCAAATGACATAAAGTAGTTAAAATTTCCTATTTGCCTAGTAAATTGAGGAAACCCATTACATTTTGCAAGGACTGTCAAATTTCACTCGCCCATCTCAGGACAAGTACATCACAAGGAGCGAGTGGTGACACGGTACCAACTCAATAAATTGCTACATAGGTAAAGGCAATTACTACAGTAGATAATCAGGATAGCCATATCGTGGTAATTTGAGAGGTGAAATGCTCAAATGGTGTTAGTAGTGGAAGGAGGTTGTGTGATAGTGATTGTCATGTCATCGAGCTTCGAGGGAACCAGGTGAATGGATGAGTTAGAATGCAACATTATGAATTTATGTTGTACAGCCACTTATTTAACTTTTTTTATAAAAAAAGTGTTAAATAGATAGCTCTGTATACATATTACGACAATGCTTCTGCTGTATATGTTCTTATAATTAGTTAGCTCTGTAACGACAATGCTTCTGCTGTATATGTTCTTATAATTAGTCACATGTGCTACCTCCATATATGAAACCTCTGATTATAACGGTGAAATCTGCAGAAGTATACAGGTACTGAAAACAAATTGTTTTGAAGTTCCTTGACCACCCTATTTTAATTGAGATTTCTAGATGTACTATCGACCTCTGCATAAATTATCAGCCAAGATTTCAACAAGAATAAATTAATATAACTCCAATTGCTACTATTTCGCCATTCTAGTTCTAACAATTAAAAGTCAAGATTCCAGAACTTGCAGCATTTCTACTTTCATAGGAGCAAACTGTAGAGGAAAAGCTTTCTCAAAAACATAGTAAAGAGTAAAGCCTATGCAGATCGTTTGACGTGGAAGCCTGATACAAAAAAGGAAATTTTCCACCTCGAGTATGTAGTTTATAGTGAATTTCCACATGATTCGGGCAATGTTGGCGATAATGCTAGAACGGGGGTATATTGTGCGGAGACCATTCGAGAACCCTGCTGGTCATTACTAGCTACTACCAACATAACTATGACATTGAGGCATGTAACAAAAAATCTATTGTAGATTGAAGGTGATGCAGACAAGAGAGAATGAGAAAGAAGAAAAACCCTACTTTCTTCAAGGGGATTGGAAGAGACACAAGGATATAAAGATAAAGTCGACTCATTAATTCAAGCTACAAATTACAACAGTGAATGACTTTATGCAAGCTTTATTGAGACATAATAATCACATAATGTAAACTTAATAAATCCATAACCCTACAATTAATCATGATTAAAATAATTAATAAATATTAATTAATTAGACACCAGTAATATATTAGTTTACTAATTAATTAATCGCTTCATTCTTCTCCATCAAAGAGAACTATTAAGGTCGAGCTTGACTTGAGCATCATCAACAAACATTATCTTCAATAAGGTCAAGTCAATACAACTAGCGTGCATTCTTGTTGTTGTTTGAATGTGGTTCCGAAGTAATGTTTTGAAGTAGGTACAAGTGGAGGCGATTGTGATGAGGTGTGTGGGTGTAGCTGCTGCAAAGGGGATGCAAAAGACCATTGTTGGGTAAGAGGACACTAGCAAAAGGGTGTGAAGTTTCATTCTTGGTCAACCATTGCGATCAACAAGCAAAATTTGTTGTTGTGGCCAGTTAGTACCAGTCATGCCATGGACCAATATCGAAACATAGTCACTATCGGTTATATATATATATATATTAAACCTTAGTTGTGGAATTGTTATTGTTGTTGGGGAAGTGTTCAGCTAGCTTAAGATGGGATAGTTGTCCATCCATTGTTCCATCGCACCTGTGGGGTGTTGACATGGAATAATAGTAAAGTGTGCAATACACAAGCAAAAGCTGAATACAAAGAATTGCAATCACAATAGAAGGGCTGATTGCTCGCAGACGAGGTCCCGGCTGAACAGGTCATGCAAGAGGTTGCGATTAGCAATAAGAGAATAGAGCTTGCATGAACAAAGTGCGTTGTTGAATCTGATAGCTTTCATGCCATCAACTTCCCGCCAGTCATGGGTATCTTTGATGAAATTTCATTCATGAAAGCTTCAAGCATATTTGTATTTGTTCATACTGTAAGAGGCAAGAACAATCCTGCGAGTTGGCTTGCAATGCACGCCAAGTCTAACCAAACCTCTATGGCTTGGACGCATACTGGCCGACTGAACTAGCCAATCTTCTGTATTTTGATATCTGCTAACTTTTGGTGTAAAATAAATTTATGTTTTATAAAAAAATAAGAGAATAGAGCATTGCCTTGAAAGAGGGTGGTGAGGGAGGGGGTTGGTGTTGTGCAAGTTGTCACTACTGCAAGAAAAGCATGCAGGACAATTGGATATCTTGACACACGGATGCCAGTTTTGCATATTCATGACAACCTCCTTAAACACTCGCATCTAATCTAAGTATCCTATTATGTTCTTTTCATTTATCCTAACCTAAGAGAGTAAGAGGTCAAACACTCAATATAATTAAGACCAATTCATCCTTTTGCTAGTAAAATAAGCTTATAGGATGTCGAAACGTCTACCCTTACAGATCCAATATTGTGTTTCAGATTTGTCTATGGATCAATATGGCCAACACTGCAAAATCTTGCTCAAAAGATTTTTAGCCTTTTCTTTATATTTGATATTAAAACATTTTTTAAGAGGAGGAAACTTGAAATAAACATGTAAGCCAACATCCAACTTCCAAAGGAACAAGATAAAATTTATAGGAAAATAGAACGAAGAGTAGAAAACATCGAAGTTCTAACACTAACCTTTGTAAAAGAGGCTTCCTAGCAAACGCTCCAAAGGAAAATATGTACTTTAAACACAATTCTCCACTTGCCTTGGCGGCTAGAGTATGGTACACATAATCTTCAAAAACATTTGAAAATCATTTGAAAAAGTCCAGTGTATGGAAGAAAAAAGATATTTACTAATCTTTTATCAAAATTAGTTTCTAAATACCAGTCAATAGAGTAGTCTCCTCTTCGGTCAACATATCACCCGTCGAGTATGTTCCAAATCTAGCACCTGTATATCTCCGCACCAGATCTGGGCCCCAAGGACCTAACCCTCTGTTGTCCAAGACAACTAATATGATGAAGTGCAACTGTTCAAATACATCTCAATTTACTGGGAAAATAAGAATCTATACCTGATAACTTTCTGAGGAGTCACATTGGATTCCCAAAGATGATTTATGATAATCCCCTTCCATGTTGCTCGGAACTTGGTCAGAGCCTCTGATTTATGTTCTGTTTCCGATGAAAAACCAGCAGGGCCAACCAAAATTAAGTGTTGGATATGTTCAGGGTACTGCGGAGTAGCAAGCAAGAAGTTTAAAGTTCAGGCAACATAATTGGAATGGAAGTGCGTTGTACAACACTTGAAAAAGGAACTACCTTCAGTGCATACTTTGCTGCAACATAACCTCCAAAAGAATGTCCAAGCAAAATAAACTTACTAAGATTTTTGGCTTTACGCCATTCTTCCAAAGAATCAATGAACCATGCCTCAGTCTCTGCAAAATTGAAGTAACAATGACATAACGGGTACTCAAAAGCTAAATACACAAAAAAGAACTTTCAACAATATCTATAATTTAATAATCCACTAGAATTTAATTATTGAGGATGCTGAATTTACTATATTATATGCAATTTTCTAGTGCATCAAATGCAAATACATATGAATGTGGAATATGAAATTATTAAGACATTTCCATTGGTTACAACATTAGAATGCTCTTTTTATGAAGCATCAAAATATTGAAAAAATTAACCATGCATTAGAAATGAAATGTAACTATATTGATCAATTAAAAAATAGACCACAGTTTTAAGAGAGAAATAATAATTCAAGAAACACCACCAAGACATGAATGGCTCTTGCCATTTTTAAGACCTAAACACTTGTAGATCTCCTTTCCCTCTACAAGAGGGAATGGAAAGCTAATATGATGCAAAACAAGAGGGAGAGAAAAAGAAAAGCCTACTATTTAGAAGAGGGATAGAGAACCGGAATCCAATTTTTAGGTAGATTGGGAGGAGGATATATAAATACCAAGTAAAATCAATATATCAATAATCATAAGATACCAATTACACAATAAGTTTGTATATATGCTTTAATAAGATACAATAACCATATTAATCTACCACTAACCCTTCACCCCTCGATCTTGCTAACACATTAACTAAAAATAATATAATATAAGGGAAATAGAATGAGAACCATCAGCTAGAAAAGAGAAGTCAATATAGATACAATACTAAAGGAATAAGAAGGCATCCTAATGGAGAAGTCATTAAGTCAGGTTATCTTTTGGGACAAACCAGAATGATGAGGTATCACAGATTTAAACATATCTAGGAGATTTTGCAAACATGTACTCACTTTATTTGTATATTCAGTTATTATATGGACTAAGAGATGATTATGTTATTACAACCCTTTATGCAGAACATAAAATAAAAAGTACAAAAGACAATATTCCAGAAGTCATTTCACTCTCAGCATCCTGTTCATTTTCTCAGCTGTTTACAAGAGAAAGAGGTTATAAGAAAATCCCAAGCAGTCTAACGATGTTTAAGTTAACAAAAGAGAAGTCTCATACAATTTATCCCAAAATAGGCAAACATATTCAATAAGGATTTAATAGTCGGACCACCTTGTTCAAGCAAGAATGGCAAGAATTTGGCCAATTACTACCTGACTCATTCAGAGTCAACTTTTTCTGACTGAATTTTGCTGTTTGGTTGGTAGATCATGCCTAATACTCTTGCCCTTTCATCATTTTTTTTTTCTTCTGTGGATTGTGCTCTTTGTTTGGTTAGTTCAGGCATCGTATCGGATTTGAGGTGGAAAAGTGATAATTCTTCAAGTGGATATCCTACATCACTCATCCTTCAGCTAGTTGAGCCACTGAAATATTTCAAATAGATTTGAAATTGTTTCAGTTGTGGGCATTAAAGACTCATGAAATTGTCCTCAACTATTACTAGCATGGTGCTTCCATATATAATGAAACTCACAATTCATTTTGGAATTAGTATGGGCTAAAGTCTGAATCCTTGTATCGAGACTCAATACATAATAAACCATATCAAGCCTGTATGACACTAGCCTAGTTGTTCATAAATAAACCAAGGCTTATATCCCATAATTCAACTATATAGTACGCATACAGTATTAGTAGGGCTCGTTCTAAGCAGAACAATTAAACTCAACCCACAAAGTTTATCCAAATCTCAATATGACAAATTTTTTAAAAAATCAATTGAACAAGTAGAGACTTGAATTGAGTTTCAATCATGGTTCCAAAACTCGGTTCGGCTGGGCGGCCAGCCGGGCCAGTACATATCGCCGGTACCATACCGGTGCCGGATCAAAACTGGCGGTGCCCTAGCAAGCGGCAAGCGGTGGGAGCTTCGAACAGGCGGGCGGCGGAAGCTTCGTTCCCGCCTCGCCGCCCGCCGCTTGCTCCGATAGCTCCGAGGGTGTCTGGTGTCGGTCCCTAGCCGGACCGATACAAACTGGCCTGTACCGGCGGTACCGGACCGATTTTTGAATCCATGGTTTCAATTAACTAGTAGTTTAAAATTGGACACTGACCAAATTTAATCCATTATTATTACTCAATATTTTTTTATTTCTTAAGCAATAATCATGCCTCAACTTCAATTGTGTTATAATCTTGTTATTAAAACAAAGAACATTTGTTTGTCCCAAAAAATAGTGCGATAGGTCAAACTGTTCAGTAAATAAACTAACCTTCTGTGCTTTTACAAGTGAAGTCAGGCCTACTTGATCCACCCCAACTGCAAAAGCGTATTGAATAAGACAGTAGGATGCACAGAAAAAAAGGTATCATGAAAAGGCACAGAAAAACTAATGGAAACGACAACAGATCACTAAAAGGTGTCTTTAAACAAATAGGATATGGAACATAAATAAAGATTGTTTGTGGAACAAAAACTGCTGTCAAGGATTCTATGGACAGAAACAAATAATCCAGATATCCAAATTATTAGGGTACATTATACTCATTAACGAACCATCAACAAAGTAGTTTAACAACAAGCACATTTGTAACCATAAAAATGTAAACATGGGAGCTTAGAGGACAAAAGAATAATGTTTTTCAATACCAACTTTTTTCTACAGTTCCATATCCGCCATTATAACTAATTAGCAATCTACTAGATCCTAAACCAGATGAGCCAGCTAAATTCATCTAGTTAACCCCAATTTGTATTACTATAAATAGCTCCAATCAAGTATCTCTCTTTTGTTTGTCTAAAATAAAATCTATGAAAAATGTTACCATATTTCACAACCAGAGATTCCATTTCCAGGAATAAGTAGGGCAAAAACATATTCAAGTTTCAAGCAAAGACTTAAAGAAAGGATATTATAAAGGCAAAGCGTAGTTCTAAATGCAAAAAAAATATCATTTTTGTCCAGGCAGACCCAGTTCAAGAAATGCTAGAAACCTACCATGAGAAAGAAACACAAGAATAACAAGCACCAGAAAACAAAAAGAAAATTACTAAACATGGCTTTTCTAAAGAGAAAGATGCCTCAGAAAAAAAAATCAAGAGAAATAATGATCAAGCTAACAGGAATGGTCTGGAAAGAATCTTAGGTGGAAGAGATTGACAGGAATTTAATCAACACACCATATAGGAGTCGAAAGAATTTCATATGGAGGATCAGTGGATTCAGAGCAGTTTAGCACACGAGCAACAACAAACAATGGAAAGCAAGTGACTGAATTCTTCAGGAACTCGCAAACAGAAAGAAATCAAATCTGAATTTTAAATACAGATACTTGTAAATGTGGATGTTTGTGCAATGAAGATTAGTGTTGTAAAGATAAAAAAAAATATTTTTTTGCGTGCGAACAAAATAATATGAACTTCCAAAAATTTTGGCACACAGGAAAGAATATGTCGCATTTTCTTAATAAATATACTGAAAATATGCATGATATCATAAAAGTTGAAATAGCCCCGTGATGAGCGATGAGAACAATATCTACAGTTCAAAATTTCTCTCAACAGAAAAAAATAAACAAATGAACTGATAAAGACAATATAGTCCAATAAAGTTGAAATGCAATGGCATCAACTAACCCAAGTTGATCAATGGCAATCACACGAAAACGAGCTGCAAGTGCATCAAAGTTTCTAAAGAAGAAGCCTTGAGAAGCTGCATATCCATGTACCATAACAAGGGTGGGAGCATTCTCCTTGCTGTCAAATGTTATTGTATTAATAAACCTTGGCTGATCACTAGAAGATCTGAACCATCTGACTGCCGATCCTGGTGGTCCAGCCCCAATATTGACCTGCTCTTGCATATACCCTGTCCTGAAATACGGAAATAATTTGAAAAATAATGAACAAAATATTTTAAAAGAACACATTAGTATGCTAAGAAAATAAAATTTCAAAGTCAATTACAGACAACTTAATTATCTAAAAATCGGGAATCCTTGAAATCTAACAATGGACATAAGAAGATTGAATAGTTTCAACGATTGGCTAACTGGAAGAATCTCTTTTCAAGGATTTTAATATAGGATATTTCAGACTGCATGAAAAAAAGGGCTGATTGTTATATAATTAGAGTTTAAAGTAACTTTAAACAGCTAGTTTAGTGCAAATTAAACACAATTAGAAGTGGCATCTTATTTATGAAGACAAATGTAACAAAAGTAAATGAAGTTTGTACAAGTTTTAGCAAAATTATAATCAAAATTGAGCCAGCCTCTTGTGTACCATCTCTAAAAGTTTGTTCACAAGGGGAGAAAAACCAAAGAAAAGACGGAAAAGTTGTTTTTCCGTGGTTTACCCAGACGGACGGAAATACTTGAAAGGAAAATGGGAGGAAAATTTGTTAACTTTTCCAGCACAACGCGTTGACGCCGCTGCCTCTCGCGCTCTTCTCACGCCCGCTTCGACGAACGCCGCCGCCTCTGCTCGCCTTTCACGCACGCTTCGTCGTCGGGTAAGAAAACCGCTGCCAGATCGGAGGAGGAGAGGGCAGGACGACGCTCACCGACTGCATTTGTCGTCGTCCGCCTTAGCGACGCCTGCCGCCTGCACGCGTCGCCGTCCACATCGCCGCTGCCTGCACGCGTCGCCGTCCGCTTCGCCTGCCGCCTCGCTGTCTGCTTCACCGCTGCCTGCACACATTGCCGTCCGCTTTGCCCACTCGCCTTCCGCCTACCTCGCTGTCCGCTTCGCCGCCGCCGCCGCCAAATCAACCGCCGCCGATGCCTGCTGTCCTCTTCACCTTCGCACGCCTGCCTCATCGATGTCTCGATGCCTCTGCTCGTCCGATCGGCGAAGATCACTCGTCCGCTGCTCTCTCCCAATTCGTTTTCCCTTTATTGTTCTCACGTGCGAATCACGTGTTCCACTTTTCCTTTCCACTCATTTTCGAAGTTTTCTTCTCCATCTATTTTCTATCCATTCTAGTATACCTAAGGCTGTGTATACAAGAGAGGATAGAAAATAAAAGGAAAATAGATGAAAAAGAAAAATTAGAAAAAAAATGGATGGAAAGGAAAATTATGGTTTTCCTCCTTATTTGGAGGTATTGAATTTGGAAGGAAAACTAAGAACTTTTCCTTCCTACATTTTCCTTTCTCTTCCGGAATACAATGGAAGATGATAGATATTTTCCTTTCCCTCCTTTTTCCCTACCTTTTCCTCTCTAGTATACACTGCGTAAAAGTTTGTTCACTTAGAAAACCAGGATTCCTCTTCCTACAATGAGGGAATATAAACAAAATATCTCTTATATTATGTGACTTTAAGTTTTGCATGTCAAGACAAAAGGCTAAGCTAAAAATCACTGTGGCTATTCTATGCTTTGTAATGGCACACCCATCACAGCATATCAAGGTACAGCCTTCGATCATGTTAAACCATCACTCAGCAACTAACATTTGGGTCCATTGTTTCATGAAATTCGCAACAATCTCAAAAGGTGAAACCAAACATTCCAGGAGCACCCTCTTTTAATCTATTCTTTTCTCATTCTCCTGGTATTAAATTCTTGCAACACCCCAACCATGTGGAAGCAAACCAACTGTCTCAGTGTATTTCTATTTGTTTGACATTTCAAAAAGAAATTTGCAACGAAGTAAACAGGATACGTTCCAAACATATTACAGTCCTTAGGTGCTTAAATTCACTACTCTATCAGATTCAAATTTCAACAAAAAAAAAGCATAATCTTAACAGCTACAATGATATGAATAAGTTAGCACTGAACATAGTTAAAACAAATAAAATTCTGACTTATGATCCAACTGCCATGATAGTTGAAAATAGCACAGTACATCAAAAAGCAAATTTACATGGAATCCGTCATACTATCAAAAATTGCAAGTTCAAGGTTGCAAAGGATATTAGTGTAAAAAATTAATAATAATACCGCCCATGTACTTCACCATACAAGTCATAAAAACATATAGTAGAACGCCATGTGAAATAAGAAAAATTACCATCATATTTTATGGAATGATTTAAATGATAATCAAAAGCTATTTCCTTACCACGTTTTGATAGTGATATTCATTCACAGAAGTAGTTGCTCATTCAGAACTACTCACTCTTATTGATGAACAAGATGAGGGTTTATCAAAGAGGTCTCGTGACTCAAATATTTTCCCTGGCAACTTAAATTTGAGGTGTTTTACCATTCCATTTGATCAAGGAGGAAATAGAAGTATATAGCTTCTATTGTTTAAGCCAGCAAGGTGAACTTTTTGAGAGGAAGTTGAAAAGAAAGCCATGGCCTTGTTCAATATTTTATTCAGCCACCAATGAGATCAAAGAAATTTAGACCTGTATATGTGACAGGCTCTTTTTCTTAAAATGCTAACTTTTTGTGGCTAAGATATCTGCTAAGGAAATTGAGCATATTATTCTCAATTCTCATCCTAGTGCCCTCCTAAATTGTTGCTCATCCAATAATCAAGGATGATGCTATCTGTGCGATCCAGGATTTTTTCCAGTGGAAATCTATTAAGCGAGGTGACTCTCACTTGGATTACATAGATTGCCAAAGATTGATTTATGTAAGGAATCAAATTGTGCTTGTTGGGATTTTTATTTGAATTATTTGAAGCTTATTCTTTTCCTATTATTTGAGCAAAGCTTGCATCTTAAACTGCATTTAACTATTTTCTGAACGTTAAAGACGTGTGCTACTTCAAAAGATCTCAAGGACACCAGCAAGGTGCCCTATATCTATTATATGCCAAAAGTAATATAGTTATCTTCGACACATGTTCGCATCATGAACTAGCAGAAATAATAGTACTTCTACTTGGTTTCTTATTTTTCTTAGAGCATTGGTTTCATCCAAGTGAAAGAAGAACTTAGTTTGGCGGAGCTTAGATTTATTTATGTAAATTAATCTAGTGCATGCTCTGTGGCTGAATAACAACTCAAGCCATCAATCTCCACTAACTGAGATTTTCATAACTGAGGAAAACACTTCAACTCTTTGTGCCAAGTTTCAAAACTGCACAGGTTTCACTGCCGTAAAAATTTACAATCTAAATACCCGACAAGCATAGAACACATAAGAAGGTGGACTGTAATTGGAAATTACCTATTAGACTATCACCACTTTGAAGTCAAGGAAAGATAAAAAAACTTACAAGTCACTCACCCAGTCGCTCACCCTCAATCACTTGTCCGCACACATAGTGCATTGACACTTTCTCTTTTCTAGTCTCGAGTCTCGACCACCTTCTAACGATCCTATCTCTAATCATGAGTACGACAACTTCAATCATTTGTCATGAACTCTTCTCCGAGCATGAGTACAATTGATGACCACCAATCCATTTAGGCTTCCATCAAACTGCCTACCGGGATGAACTTTTATTTCCTTTGTAGCCTTCTTTGGCACTTTTTTTCTCATTAACTAATAGTCATGTTAATAAGTTTCGAAGAGTAATAAGATTGTACTCCTGGTTGCCCAAGTTCAAATATGCCAACCATCATTAGCAATAAAAATTTTGTTGCAACAATAATGTGCAATAGTTCCAACTTCTACATAATCATTTCACACCTTTTTACACATGTCCACGGCTCTGGACCTGAGCTTCTCCCCACCTAACCACTCGGGCATAGCCACCTGACTAAACATTTATCTTTCACTACCATGCCCGGTATGCAAGTTTTAAACATGAGTAACAACCTTCACCATGTCGCTCAACTTGGCATGAGTGTCATATATCTCCATGTCTCTCGACTTGGATCTTTTTATTTGAGACACGTCCACCAAAAATCATCTCCAAGTCATGCTTAGCTGCGCTCAGGCCCTATGCTGCGCTTTGATTCCTCCTGAATGTTGACTTACGCTTCACCTAAGTTCCTCCTGCTTGTCGACTTGTATTCCACTCTAGTTGTTGAGCAAGCATGGCATCCTTATCAGTGTCACTTACCTGAATTCATTGTCATTCTCAACTTGCCTCACACCCAAGCTTCCATGCCTCTATTTGAAAATTTTTAAGTACTCAGTTGTCCTTCAAGTTTGACCTCCACAATCAAGGTCTTGCCCATGTAACGTTGACTCCAATAGTCTAACACAGTCTCTACTCATTTGTTATACACTGGTAGACAAATTAGTATCTTATATATTTGTTCTTTCATAAATCTTTAATTTGTTATAAGTAATTGATTGTATTGCAATATTAGTTCAATGCTTAAAAATGAACTGAATTTCCTCATGAGTAAGGATTACGATCAAGCTACATAAAGATGTATTGGGTTTTGTTTGAGATGAAACCAAGGATTTAAAAACCTTGGATAAAACTATAGACCACAAAATCATTGTTATGTTCATCTCCAAATCCATAGATCTTAAATGAAACACATCGAAGTTAATGTAACAACAGGAAGTTAAACCTAAATTATTGTACCCACCTTCATGGGTTTAAAAATAACTTACCCTATCCACTCCAGGGAGTTAAACCTTGAGAACTATCAAACATGGTCAATTCAAAATATTAAATCCACCACAAGATTAAATATGAATTTTCTATATTGTAATGGTTAACAAATCATTTTACTAGTGTTAAGAGTTGAGACATGAATATTAATTGCATTGTTGTGTCTCAAGGAAGTTATTGTAACGAAATTAATTTAGGGATATCTTGCTCTAATCTTCATAGTTAAATATGAAATTGTGCATCTAATGATTTCAATTGTTTCTTTTAAATTTGTACAGATAAAGAGATGAGGAGCAAGCTAGGTCGGGTCAAATCATGACTACCTAGAATCTATTGATGATCCTATTGACTTATGCAGATAGCATGTTAATATGAGTATTGATGTTTTGTACATGGAATAGAATGTGAAATCTAGTTGTAAATTTGAAAGCATGTTATACTTAGTTCATATAGTAAAATGCATAATAAGGAAGATTGCACTCGTCAGAAGTGAAGTGATGTTTTTAGGTGATGTTACAAAGGCACCATATTCACTATGCTGATGCAATTTTTATATCTAATTCATGATGAGGTGGTTTATATATAGTTTACACTTCATAGTCTATGCTTAAACCTTTAGTAACCCACCAAACCTTTGCAGACAATATAATTATTTTCTCTAAAGTGGAGAAAAGTTCAGCTATTAGTATTTTGACAATTTTGGAGACTTCATGTAAATTATCCAGCTTCCATGCTAGCACAACGAAATACAAATTTCTTTGCATCTTGTATTGATCATATTCAAGCGGATATTTGTTTTGTGTTTGGTATGCAAATTGGTTCTCTCTGCATCTAACTCCTTGTGAATCCTTTTGGCTTATAGAAGAATCTATTCAAGATTTTCTCTTATTAATTTGCTTGAAGGAATAATCAAAAGTCAAAATAGTAAATATATCTTTTATGCAAGCAAATTAGTGTTGATTCGTTCATTTTTTATGGTCAAAATTATGTTTTAGAGTGCTTCTTACTTGTGCTATCTACTGGTAGGAGCAGCTTTCATACAATATCTAGGGATATAATATAGTTCATCTTTATCTACTTATGAATGTGATCTTGTTCCAACAATCAAATTGAACCTATATCTTGTTACTAGTGTTTTCTTGTTTCTCTCATTTAACACCTAGTGCGAATAGATAAGATACAATAATATGGTTCGACCATTGGTAACCAGATGGTATGCAGTATGACAGTTAAATTTTCACCTTAAAGCACCTTCAGGTCAAGTGATGAAGTGGTTTAATTGCCTACTGCTAGAAGAAGATACAAAATCAAGTTTGCGTATAAGCCCATTTGACTAACTAGGTAGTCAGATCTTGTAGTGTGATTTAATAGGAGAGTTCCTTTGTTTTCCCTCCTCACCTGGCTGCTCTTTATTTATAGATTAACCACACTGGACAGGTTCTATCAATGGGGCAGTTCTACTAGACATACAGCAGTCAGCAGACTTTCTTTTTTGTGACATGTGATGGGGATATTGGGCACCTTTCCTTCTAATTGGCTCTTCCAAAGAAAAAAGTGTCGGGTTCTGTATATTATCATGCAATTTTCTCGTTATGCAAAAAATGGTCTTGGGAGAAGGTATAGATTACTTCTGCATTTCGAGTGAAAATATTATTATAAGGCGAGGAAACTATCTCTCGCTGCATGTGTCTATCATCTGGGGGTCAAATGTAAACAATCATCATGGGAAAAGGGGCAAACTGGCTAGGCATGTTCTTGAGCAAATTATTCATGATGTTTTCCGTCAAGTGGCTAATTGGAACAATTTAGTGAAACCGGATTTGAAGTGATTTCTACTCTAACTGGAACTGTACTCGTCCGTCCAGTAGAGGAGGAAATGAATACGGTAACAATTTTAGGATCGGGTTTTGCGTTGTGTGGTGCCTATCTCTTTTTTCCACGGAACATGGCACATCTCTTTTTTTTTTTCGGGGTTTGTTTGTTAATTTCTCCTGCAATTTAAAACAGAGGTAGAATTGGCCGCGAGCATAACTGCTGATCTCAGATTATAGACAGATTTAAAGGTTTATCAGAGAAATAGAACAATTGATAGCCACATGAATTTTGCTTTTCTTTGAGAAAGAAGATTAGGTAGGACTCACTTTACGAGGGAAAGAAGACGCTTCTCGGCAGCGATGATGTGATCGGTGGAAGTCGGGATCCACCGCAGCGCCCTCGGCCACGCCCACCTCCTTGTCGCCGCAGTAGAGGAAGAAGACTCCGCCGCCGCAGCCCTTCCGATTTCCTCCGCCATTCTCGCTGCCGCCACAGACGCTCTGCTCATCCGAAAACTAGAACAATCCCCTTCCCACCACTGCGTGAAACCTCTTGGCCAAGGCTTGCCCCTCAAGATACTTCCATTACCGGCCTGCCTTGGTTTATATAGGAATTAGAAATTTTGGTGCCACGATGACCGCGCACTTCATTTGACTCGCGAGTTCGCGACTAGTCGTCCATGACACACGTAGGATAGTGATTGACGAACTTACTTACGTAATTAGCCAAATGGTACGAGTTTAAAATTAGTAAATCGAATTTTAATACGGTTCAAATCGTCTTTGAATTTTATAGGCAGATGTAACTAGTATCCGATATTCGATTTAAACATAAATAAATAATATTTGTATTATTAAAAAATAAATATTTAATATTATTATTTATCAAATTATATTTCATACAAATAAATTTAAATGATAATTAAATTTTAATTTTAATTTTTTTTTGTTAGATAAGTTCGTGGAGGTGGAGATGTCCACGATTTGGTTATTCGAATCTAATTTCTTAACTTAAACTAAACCTACGAGTATAATAAATTTATAAACCACACGTGTTTTGGTTAATCTATAATTATATATATTATGACTATTGAATATTCATAATCAATATTAGGTATTTATAGCATTAATATTTATAAAATTATTATTGTCGTACCAAAAGTTCTATTTAATATGCTCAGATTAAATAAATATTAACTAAATACTCTCCAATAAATATATTATACTTTATATAAATTTTACGAAAATTAATAAATGAAAATATGCATAATAACATATTTTTAATTAGAAATTTAATATCCTTTAATTTTATATTTATAATTAGAACAGTTAAAAAATCAAAGTCATAAGCCTTATGTAAGATATAGGCCCCGTTTGACCTAATTTTTGAGGTTGCTTATGGTGTTGCGGCCAGCAGAAAAGGGCTTGGCCCTTCAGCTATTCTGTTCCAACCTATAAATATAATCAATTTCAATCTTCTAATAACCAAAAAGAATAAAAATAAAGATAGGTGTCAACTGTCATGTTTTAGTTTATATACATTATACTAATTAATAGCTTAAATAATTATTTTTAAAATTAACTAATATATTAGTTTAATATATATATATATATATATATATAAACGATATTACTTAAATATAATATTGTTTTCTTAGATGGAATTCACAAGGACAAAAATACATTGAATCTTATCTCTCGTTTAAATTCAATATAATTTTCTTTCTTTTTCTTATGGATATTATATAAGGAATCACTAATGCAATCCATCCAACAAGAATTTGACTTAATTTAGCCCATCATTTTAACCTCTTCAAATACTATCTCAACCAACTATGATAAAAAAGAAAATCTAGTGGCATAATTTTACACATTTTAAATTTTATAGTATAATGTGATTTTCAACTGCTATTAGGTTTTAGGGGGAAAAATATAAATAAAATAAAAGAGAAAGGAAAATAAGTTTTTATTCACGCGATCTTGTTTGTGAGGCTAAAATGAACGGCGGGCACTAGGGAAGAGGGGGAACAAATGAGCATCAGAGAAACTAGGGGAGAGGGGAGGCAATGGACTGCGAAAAAGGGGGGGGGCGGCAGGAATAGGTGAGCGACTGGCGCGGTAGTAGATGATAAATGTTGGAGCAGGTGAGTGGCGATTGTTGGAGCACGCAAGCAACGTAAGCTAAGAGCTAGTGACAGACGAGCAAGGCGAGAGCCGTTGATAGATGAATGACATAAGTGAGAGCCAACTACGGGTAAGTGGCATAAGTGGAGAGTAAGTTTTATTTACGTGATCTTGTTTGTGGGATTAAAATGAGCGGCGGGTACTGGGGGAGAGGGAAACAAACGAGCAATAGAGACACTAGGGGAGAGGGGAGAGGGGAGGGGGGAGGCAATGGACTGCGAATAGCGGGGGATTAGGAACAGGGGAGCGACTGGCACAGGAGTAGATGATAAGCGAGCATCGAATGGATGTTAGAGCAGGTGAGCGATGATTGTTGGAGCATGCAAGCAGCGTAAGCTAAGAGCTAGTGAAAAAGCCATCGATAGACAAGTGGCATGAGTGAGAGCCAACTATGGGTAAATGGCATAAGTGGAAAGTAACGAGGAGTAATTTTTTTCTTTTCGAAAAATAAAATAAGAGAAAATTATCTTATGTTTGTTTCTATTTTCTAAATGAAACCGTCTATTTGCCCTACAAGAAAATAGAGGGAGACATGATTTTTAATTTCAGGGTTTTAAAAATCGGGTATTATTATTATTATGGATCTAAATTCAATGTAATTTTCTTTCTTTTCCTTATAGATCTCATCCAAGGAATCACTAATGCAATCTATCCAACAAGAATTCCACTTAATTTAGCCCATCATTTTAACCTCTTCAAATACTATCTCAACCAACTAAGATAAAAAGAAAATCTAGTGGAATAATTTTACACATTTTACATTTTATGGAACAATGTGATTTTCAACTGCTATTAGTTTTTAGGGGGAAAAATATAAAGAAAAAAAAAGGAAGAAAAATAAGTTTTTATTCATGTGATCTTTTTTGTAGGGCTAAAATGAGCGGCGGGCACTGGGGAACGAATGAGCAGCAAAGACACTAGGGGAGAGGGGAGGCAATGGACTGCGAATAGCGGGGGAGTAGGAACAGGTGAGCAACTGGCGTGGGAGTAGATGATAAGCGAGCATCGAATGGATGTTAGAGCAGATGAGCGGCGATTGTTGAAGCACGCAAGTGGCGTAAGCTAAGAGCTAGTGACAGATGTGCAGGGAGAGAGCCGTTGACAGACAAGTGGCATAAGTGAGAGCCAATTAGGGGTAAGTGGCATAAGTGGAAAGTAACTAGGAATTTTTTTTTTCTTTTTAAAAAATAAAATAAGAGAAAATTATCTTATTTTTGTTTCTCTTCTCTAAACGAAACGGTCTACTTGCCCTACAAGAAAACCGAGGGAGACATGATTTTTAATTTTAGGGTTTTAAAAATCGGGTATTATTATTATTATTATTATTTAGTTTTTATTCTGAAGAAAGGTATAATTTGTAGCCCTAGCAAGCGTATTGAGCATGTCTTCCACAGTCGCTTCTGATTCCCATCAATTTGTATCGCTCTTTTTGAATTGGAATTCTTATCTCCTCCAGAGTTCGATTCCCTTTCTTGTGGATTTGTTTCCATTTAATCCGAGGTCGCACTTCTGCTCTATCTCGATCCAGTGCATCACGCTCCGGAGGACACGCTGATACCAGGTACGACCTCTATTTTCTGTTCGACTTTTCGTTGATTCTGTTTTCGCCTTTGTTGGGGGGATCCGGTTTTAGTTCTTTTGTTTTGGGCTTGCATCTGCGAGTTTAATCTTCAATATCTGATTTGCTTTTGTTTCAAATCAAGATAGAGTGCTTATGGATGATAGCGAGTCGATTTGTTGTGCAAATTATTTTTCCCCTTCATCTGCTTGGAGTTTCTTGAATTTGCTTTGAATTTTAATGATTGCTGTATAAACCAACAAAGAATTCGTCACTCTTTTCGCACTAATCGTCTGATTCCCGGGTCGCGAAGGGTGAAAATAAAAAAAAAGGTCGACGCAAACCCTGCTCACTCACCCTTTCCGCTCGCTCGCGATATCTCTCCGACGCGTTTTTCCTCCGATTATTGCCGACTTCTCGTTGTTCCGGTCATCAACATCTCACCAGTAATTTTCTGTCACCCGTTCCTTATTCCGATCTATCACGTCACGTCGGTTTCGACGGAAACCGACGGCGATCAATCGATTGCGGGTCATTCGGTCGGCTGCCGTCGCCAAACGCGTTTGCACCTGCCGATGTCGCAGCCGGTGGGTCCACCGCCGACTTCTGGGTTTTGCTACCGCCACCCACGGCAGATGGATCTTGCGGGCGGCGGTTCCGTTGGCTCTCGAGGAGCTCCTTTCTCCTTGCACACTGGGTGATCTCTCAATTTGTGAACATTTCATTCAATAGATTAGTGCTAAGCATCTTTGATCATTCATCTTTATAAAAGCCAACATAAATAGAACACTTTTTAACCTGTATCAATAGCCAAAATCTAGTTCAGTATTATGGGAAAAATCTTTTAGTTCACGTCAGATATGTAAACCTCTGTTTATGACTATTGTTTTCTTTTCCTTTAGGCAACTTGAAGTGCCGAGTAGTTGTGCCTGCAGAGAAAATGGTAAGTTTTTTTTATGAAATTCTTAAGTATTTTCATGTACTTATCTTTATATTTTAACAATACCACATCAAGAACTCAATGAAGTTCACTTTTTGTGTGCAGTTTTCTCCATAAATGCACCTTACTTTGTTTTATAGTTAATTCATCAAAAATAAGTTATTCAGTGCTTGTAACTCGTGATTGCATTTTCTTGCACTTATACGATAGAATATCCTTCGTTCCTATTGAAGTTGTTTTTTGAATGATAGACCACCAAATGCTTGCTCGGTTTTTGTCAAAATACGCCTAAAATACATTGCACGGAAGTTTTCCTTTAGTTGGATATGGTTGGACAGCAACTCTTTTATGTTTTTGGTAATGCCTTCTTTTCTTAATTGTAAACTGAGATCGGCTCAAAGGTTAACCAGTTCTGATAATGGACTATCGACCCTTCTTTTTTTATCATTCTTATGAGTGGCCTCTTCTCTCCTTATTTTTATAAGGATGTCAGCTAGAAAGTTTGACGTTTCTTATAGTTGACTTCATCCCTTATTTAAGTTTTACCCTCGTTAGGAGTGGCCCAGGTGGCTCATGTGTTTACTTTTGTTGAGTTAGAGTAAAGATAATGTAATTTGTCTTGTACAAGCCGTCATCTATTTTTAAGTTCCCTAGTTAGACGCTACCTACAAAGTAAGAAGCATAATAAGATACTTGTTGCTGAGGTAGTTCGACTTCTCAAAATACCCGGAAACTTCCCATGAAGACTATTGAAAATCAGAAATATCAATTAAAATTGCTATACACTTTTTAAAGTTGAAATCACATTTTTAGATATCTTAGGCCACAATGCTTGTAAATGTCTATCCCTAGAATATATTTTTGCAATCCTTCATGAAGATAGATGAGTTTTCACTTGAAACTTTTGCCAACCTTTATAAAGAACTTTCTTTCCTTTTTAAGTTTTACTCGTACTAGGACTGGCCCAGGTTGTCCTCCGTATTTCTTTTTGTTGAGCTATACTTGCTTTACCGTAATTTAGCTAGTCCTGTTCTCATCAAGACTGCAGAGTTTTGTAGTATGTGGTTGGACACCTGTACTACCCTTTTCTCTTCTCTTTGGTATAAATTCATTTAGAAAGTATCTTGATGCATGAAGTTCCTTCATTCTTTTATGAAAGATGAGGTAGCCAAGGGTGAGGATGGGCCTAGGTGGTATTGACAAATAAATGACTATTACAGTCATAGGAGCCTTTTCCAGGCCTAACTATGACGTTTGATGACGATTGAGCATTTTGTTATTATTAAAATTCAATTTATAGGGTTATTTTGTCTTTATAATGAACTAAAACATGTAAAAAAACACTAAATGTATTTTGGTTGGTTAACTATCCTACTATTTTAGATGTTGGAAAGAGGTTTCTATTGGGACCAACTAAAATTACGTATGAATCAAATTTAAAAAGAGGGGGATACGAACAAATCAAGGAAAGGAATTCATAATTCATTTAAAATGAGATAAATGACCATTCACTCCGATCATCACTAAAACTAGCTCCATTACATCAAAGAACTTCAGATTAATAACTAATCATTTCCAGATTAATTTACTACAATAATATTTTTGTGAACTGGTTCCAGAAAATAATGAAGGCTACTTATGTTGCTCTCATTATTATCTTAGAACAGTATAATGTATCGTGAAATTCAATGCTTTGGTTATTTTGCTCTTTTGGATTTTTAGTTCATTTATGTTGGTCGCTTAATTTTTTTTATATCAACTAATTAATTTCATTATTGTTTCAGTTTTTTGGAGGATATAATTACCATGGGAATTCATTTGAGCAGACTTATCGTTGTTATCCAGCTTCATTTATCGATAAGGTTTGAACATCTTACTATAATAAATGATTAATTTTACCTTTCTAGCTTTTTAGTCAAAGCATAATACATAGTAAGGAATTCAAACACTGATCATATGTTAGTTTCGATACATGATGGACACGGAAATACTAATCACTGGGGATACAATTAATTCTTGTCTTCCGAGTAAAAAAAAAATTAAGCGTGTAGTTCACAAGCAACAAAATATTAAAATTAGTATTATGTTCCAGCTTTAGTAACTAATTGAAATGATATATACCAGTATACCAAGTAGCAAATTAGAGTATGATCAGTAGTAGCAGCGATAAATATTAGTATAATGCACAGTTTCATTCTGGAAAAAACTGGTTACTGCAGTACATATCAATTTACATTTATCCTGCAAATAATATCATATAGGCATTTGATTTCAAGTAATGTTGCAGAATCCTAGTAGTTTTATAACTCAGAATTTGTATAACCCTGTTTTATGGCCTATTTAGTTATCTAAGTTAACAATGGATCTATATTACCTAGTATGAGGGAATTCAAGTTACCTTTTTGATCAGTGGTAATATGGATCACCATAATGTAGTAATTTTGCAACAGAACTTGGACAAAATATATACCGGAAGTCCGGAACTGATACCCAACCTTTCCCTCTTCTTTATTTAATTGTTGACTACATAAGGGTGTAATAGGCATTTAAAAATAAAGTAAAATGCCAGTAATATATTTGTTGGCTAAACATGTTAGTGCATGAATGTTCTCTTCTTTATTTAATTGTTGATTATATAAGGGCATAATAGGTATTTAAAAATGGAGTAAAATGCTAGTAATCTATTTGTTGTGCCAAACATGTAAGCATGTAAGTGTATGTTTTTCAATAATTTTGCGACAACATACTTGCAGGTATCAAACGCCACGACTCAATTTTATAACATTAATTAGTCTACATGATGCATGAATTTCTACAGACCATGAGCTCCCTAATTTAGTAAAATGCCAATAACATATTTTGATATTCAAGTAGAACATCAATCTAGAACTTTAGTATACTGTGCTCTAGATCCACCTAAACCTTCATGATATCTTTGTACACATGTTTATATTTACATTTAAGTCATGCACCAATTTAACTCGCTGAAGCTGAGTTTTTGGGTTTGGGAAAATGCTGCAATTATACTTAGTAATTAATTTGGCACTTGTCATTGTTATTTTTATGAAATTTACCAAGTCATTGGTAGTGGCTAAGCTATGTTTGTGGTTATCATTGTTTCTTATTAGCATCCAAAGCATTTGTTAATAAATGAATCCTATTTTGAATGAATTATTAAATTTTCTCACCTGATTTTTCTATTTCTTCTCTCTTAATGTTTTTCTAATATACACTAGTAATTTACCAATCTGGTAAGTTTCTATCAGTGGCATTTTGTTAACATCTGAAACCATGGTTTTTAGTGTACAAAATCTTTGTTTGGGCCTAGCATATTAGTGAACTAATTTGTCCAATTGGTCTCATGCGTAATACATTCAAAATTACACAAAATGTATTATAACATGTATGATTATTGGGTATCTTTTTGATAATAAATCAAACAAATGATTGTGAGTTGCTTGTACTTTCGAAGTTTGTTTCCCCTCTTTTACAATAAGCAATACTTGTTCCGGGGCAGGAGCATTACAAATCAGTATATAGACAATAGTTATTGTGTTCCTAATGCACCTCCTTTTGTCATAAGACTTGTTGGATCAATTATACAAGACCTTCTAACTAACCTTGACATTCATTCACGTTTAATTTAATTCAGCTGATTTTGGATTATATAGCTTAATATTTTTCAAGGTTTAAAAAATTGGTCCGCT
Organism: Costus lasius; assembly: GCA_027563935.2. NCBI lineage: Eukaryota > Viridiplantae > Streptophyta > Magnoliopsida > Zingiberales > Costaceae > Costus > Costus lasius. Next base: position 517,975 of record CM050454.1, read on the forward strand.
GCTATATCAGTTTTGTCTCGGACCGGTATACTATAGGAAAACTGACACTGTCCTGTGGTGAAACTAATCATACCAACAATGCTATAGTAAAATGGGCCCATCTTGGACTAATACAAAAATTGCAAACCTTGTGAGTCAGTATTCAAATTTATTATTATTTTATTAGTTACAGTAGGTTGTAAAATTTAGACTGCTGTCTAGTGTCTAGGAACCAAATTAACTGAAGTCGTCCAAAAATCATTTAATCTGTTTTTACTGTCATTTCTGTGATCAATATAAAGGCTTATGCTTTAGTTTAAATTAGATATCAGTCAGTCTGCTGTAGTTGAATAAGATCTCTGGCCAGCATCTTTGACCTTGATGCAAATTCTTTTTCTGTAAGTTTTTGCTTTCAAGAGTACTTATTTTATCTCTTTATTTGAGCCTCAATTGGAGATCGGCGACAAAAGTAAGTAACGACGTCCTTGCTTATCTTCATATTGGCATGATATTTTTCTTGTATGTCCTCATAACCTCAGTTATTGTGTATGTTTTTTGTTTGTTTCAGTTATAATGCCGCCTTCTGCACTTGATCGTCTTGGTAAGTTAAACTTTTCTTGTTCAGTGCAATAGTTTATAATTGCACGAAGCATATGATGGTTTATTCTTTAACTTTATTTATTTATTTTTTTACTTTTGGATAATCATCAATTGATGGATTTGGATCATATCGTGCACCCCACAGCTTCTCTACACATTGACTACCCTATGCTCTTTGAGCTGTATAATGCTGCTGAGGAGAGAGTTTCACACTGTGGTGTTCTAGAATTCATTGCAGAAGAAGGAATGATATACATGCCATATTGGGTAGCTATGTTCATATCTTTTTAACTTCCTCGTTCATCACTATATGTTCTGGATAAGGCCTTTCGATTACTTTCTCATTTCAGATGATGCAAAATTTACTTCTACAAGAGGGAGATATTGTCCGTGTAAAAAATGCCACTCTTCCCAAGGGTACATATGTGAAGCTGCAGCCTCATACAAAAGACTTCTTGGATATCTCGAATCCTAAAGCCATGTTAGTAAATTTTTTGTCTGTTAGTCATGCGCTACAAACGAATATCATCTATATCCATTCTGTTGCCTCTGATTTTTCTTTATGCATTGTTGGTATGTTATATTCTTCGTAATTGGTGGAAGGTGCGTCAGTCACTAACTATTTCCTTTCAATTTGTTGCAGCTTAGAGACAACTTTAAGAAATTTCTCATGTTTAACCACTGATGACAGTATAATGGTAGCGTACAACAACAAGAAATATTACATAGATATTATAGAAACAAAGCCGTCTTCTGCAATTATCATTATTGAGACAGATTGTGAGGTTGATTTTGCACCTCCTCTAGATTATAAAGAGCCAGAGCGATCGCAGCCTTCTGTAACTACAAACAAAGCTCCGGACCAAGGTTTTGATTCAAGTTACTATATTTTTGTTAACTACATTTCATGTTCTACATTTCTTCTTTCATTGTGCATTCTGTGTAATTTTACTTTATCACATTCTCCTTTACCAAATTTATAAGCTGCTATAGGAATATATCCTTTTTTAAAATCATTTTGTTTTTTCTTTCTTCAAAAGTCATCTGCTTGTTGCACAAATTTATTCCTAGTTATGTACTTATATGTTGGTATGCATCAAGCAGATTTTATAGGAAAAAACCAATATAGTTTTGGTAAATGTTGTAGACTTTGTACTGAATGAGCAATCCCGTTAGTCTCTGTTGATTGTAAAGCCCGAAAAGCGCTTTGATTTGTCAACGTGCATAAAGATTTTTTTCATTTGTAAAAGAAATAAATATTGACAAAGGGTGTGCATGTGTAGTGACAAAGAGGATCACAAACCAAATCAAGATTGGATATTTTTCATTTTGATTAGGTTCTATGTGCCTATATTGTGACTGTGGCTAGCGACTCTGCTTTAGATAGACAGCCCGTGTTTTGTATTTGCATAATTGAAATTGCTTAAATTTTGTATGGTAAAGTAAAACACCAAAACCAGAGCTAGATCTGTAGTCCTTAATTACGAGAAAATTGAACAAATTTTTAATTTCATCAATTAAGGACTTTGTCTTACTGGTTCGACGTAACGTCTGACACTTGAACTCAATTGGCTTTGATGTCCTCTCTCTAATTTTCTCACGTTGGAAGCACAGTATAAAGAACTTATTTTTATTATCATCTTATTTTTCTGTTCCACAATTGTATTCTAGGTGCACTTTTCTTTCTCTCTAGGTTATTCGAAGTTAAACTATAAAGCAAAAACTCAGGAGAAAGTTTGACAAGTATTTGTCTGGGCGCAACTGCAAAAATATTTTTAATGGAGGTCAAACTAAGATTTTGGAACCTGAGGCAAAGTAAAATTGACCCTTAAAATAGTTGCTTTTGATATGCACTACACGGCATGCCAAAAAATTTAGTGGAAGTTTATTTATAGTGTTTGATGTTTCGTGCTGCGGAGGGCAAAAATCTGCAAAAATCTCTGTTGGAAACAAATATCTTTTGTTGAACTGATACTGTTTGTTTATAGTTGGAATATGTAACACTCAAGCCTAATAATCTTTAGAGAATACAAAAGGTAAATATTTTGTAGAAATATGTATATTTGGGATGACAACGTACTGCAAAGAGAGACATGATTAGAGGTTCCGAAAGCTAAGCTAACCATCTTATTCGCAAGCTAAAAATACTTAGAAACACACACAATCTACTCAAAACATGTGCAAATGTTTGTGGTAGAGGTGCTAGAATTTTTCTGCAGTTCTTCACAGAATGCTCTCAGTTTTCACCCTACTTTTTCAGTACAACATCTAGCACACATTTCTTACCGTAGAATCGTTGGGAAGCTATGCAACACTTGGCTTATCTGAGAAACCCATGTAGAAGTTAACTAAAGTAAATAAACTAATACTAGTTTCCTTTTTTTTTTTTAATAAAACAGCTATATTAATAATCAATCGTTTACATCACAAAACAGTAGCTGTTTGAGCTCATCTGGCCAGCTATCTACCCAGACTTTTGAAACCAAGTTGTTTCTAGCATATAGTGCTAGCCAATTTGCAACAGAGTTACAACTCCTGCTAACATGAATGCATAGGATCTCTCCTCCATTACTTAGGAATTTAATTTCATCTAGAAGAGCACGGACCTCAACTGGAGGGTAGCTGTGAGCATCATTTATGGCCTGTATTGCCTCTAAACAATCCGATTCGATTATTGTTTTCTTTCCTTGCCCAAGAAGATTGCAACGAAGGTATCCAAGCGCAGATTTAATTGCCATAAGTCCCGTGTACAATGGTGAGGGACTTATGAGGAATGTGGCTGCTGCCGTCAATGCTCTTCCATTTTCATCCCTTACAACGTATCCCATCCCAACTTCTTTAGTCCGATTGATCCAAGCGCCATCTGTATTAACTTTCAATTGACTAGCTTCCGGCCTTTTCCACTTCATGGTCCTCAAGCGTTGATCTTTTTCACCTCCCCTTTCCTTTGTTAATTCTTGAAACATTAACTTCCATTCTGAGAGAGCTTCTCTACTTGTCTTAGTTGAATTTGCCATAACCCCCTTGAAAGCTACTTCGTTCCTCATTTTCCAAATCTGCCAAAATGTAGCACTCAGGTGTAATCATCAGCGAACTCAACTCATCAAATTTAGCACTCAGGTAGTTTCTGATAATCCCATTAAAATTAAATAATATTAAAATCTTTATGCACTATCCACAAGCTAGCAATTAATGTCATAATCATATTTTAAAATTAAATAATATTAAAATTTTATTTAAATAATTCATATTATAATTCAAATATATATTTAGATTCTTTGAACATTAAGTTAAATGACAAAATAAATTAACTTCATTCTTTTTCTTACTCTGTTTCATTTTTTTCATTTCAACTCGGTTGGATTTGTTTGTAAAAAAAATCAAGAAAACAAAAAGTAGATAAATTTCTGAGAATCTATATGAATATATGTATATTGATAGATTGCTGCTTTAAGTTATTGGTTATGATTAACTATGATGGAAAGTATATATTTAAAAAAAAATTATAGGATTCGGGGGTTCATGATCAAGGTGTTCATGTGCCACACGCACAATGCGGCGTGGCACACGCTGCACAACGTCATCTGCGGCAACGCGGAGAAGATGGAGAGCTACCTGGCGGCGGTGCGCGACAGGCTTACCTGCGACGTGCGCGTTTTCCACGGCGGCCGCGACGAGCTCCTCCCGGTCCGCTGCAGCTACGACCTCGCCTCAAGGATCCCCAGGGCGCGCGTCAAGGTCTTCCCCAGCAAGGACTATGTCACCATCGTCGTCGGCCAACAGCGGTCCTTCGCTAGGGAGCTCGAGCGGATCTGGGCCCGTGTCGACAGCAATACATGATCCTATTATATATATACACAATCTCTCTGATCCACAAATTAATTCTACTCCTGATCATCTTCAGTCTATCACAGGACTCTCCCCTTATTTAATTCTCCAATTAATTGATTGGTCTTATCATTTGGATCGGGTCATGTGTATTGGTAGATATGTAATATATGGTACATTGCCTGCTGATTAATTATGTATGAAGATACAATAAGAAATTTAATTATGTCAAATTTGTGTGCTATATATATGTATAGATATGTATGCAGATAAAGAGTACTGATCAAGTACCTTAGATGAAATTATTCTGATTTCACCGACCCCGGCAACCTGTATGCTCCAAATTTATCTCAGAGCACAACTATGCCAAGACCTGAGAGATCAAATTCAGGAATTAAACTTGCTCATTTGATGCAACATCTATTTAACAGGAAGATAAAGTTAAAACATTTTAGGAGAACAGAAATGATATCACCTTTCTGTCAAACCTAAAAATCCAATTTTGCAGCTCGCAATTCCTAGAGGTGTCTGCATTTAAAATTGGAGGGATATGAAACCTGAGACCTTAACAAGCAACAAATTAGCTATTGTACAGAACAATTTATATCAATGATTCGACCAATAGGTGCATTGATCACATTCCTGTTACATTATTCATTTGACAGCAATAACAACAGCAATACATTTCAACAATTAATATGTAAAAAGAATAGTATACACCATTTAAACATGTTGGTAATGTATATTTTTTTTGCACCCCCATACTTCTCTATAAACGGTCACAGGCTATGCAGACAACAATCCTTCTGGAAACGGTACGTTCTCTCCGCCATCTGGGAAAAGAATTCTTCGGCAAGCGTGAAGGACTGCTGAGTGAAATCCAGATGGATTATCTATAAACACAAAGTGTCCTCCCTGCATTTCAGGGATGAATCAAATTTGGAATATGTCGTAGCTTATACATATTATCTCAGGTTGACCCTTTTTTTTTCATATTTGCATTTAGCTCTTCAGTTCAAAAAGTTCCAGAATTTGGCCCTACAGTTTGATAATTGCTATCGGTTTGATCCAAACTTGCAACCAATTATCAAACAAGGGGCTAATTGAAATTTTCTGAATATAGAGGTCAAAATGCAAGGGAAGCAAACTGTGCGGGTCAGTCAGTTAAAGAGAGAGAGAGATACCTGAGGTACCCTTATAATTTCACAAGGTACATTCATGTCCTTCCGAGCTTGCTGGGCTCCTTGATAGTTCATCCAATCTTCGTAACCATATATGAAGGTAGTTGGGACTTTCCATTCTGCGGCACTGCATCCAGTAATAATCAAGTATACAAGTCTTGAACTATCATCCAATTTGATGGCTTTAACATGTAAGGCTTCTTTCGTTAATGTCATAAAGTAGTTAAAATTTCCTATTTGCCTAGTAAATTGAGGAAACCCATTACATTTTGCAAGGACTGTCAAATTTCACTCGCCCATCTCAGGACAAGTACATCACAAGGAGCGAGTGGTGACACGGTACCAACTCAATAAATTGCTACATAGGTAAAGGCAATTACTACAGTAGATAATCAGGATAGCCATATCGTGGTAATTTGAGAGGTGAAATGCTCAAATGGTGTTAGTAGTGGAAGGAGGTTGTGTGATAGTGTTTGTCATGTCATCGAGCTTGGAGGGAATCAGGTGAATGGATGAGTTAGAATGCAACATTATGAATTTATGTTGTACAGCCACTTATTTAACTTTTTTTATAAAAAAGTGTTAAATAGATAGCTCTGTATACATATTACGACAATGCTTCTGCTGTATATGTTCTTATAATTAGTTAGCTCTGTAACGACAATGCTTCTGCTGTATATGTTCTTATAATTAGTCACATGTGCTACCTCCATATATGAAACCTCTGATTATAACGGTGAAATCTGCAGAAGTATACAGGTACTGAAAACAGATTGTTTTGAAGTTCCTTGACCACCCTATTTTAATTGAGATTTCTAGATGTACTATCGACCTCTGCATAAATTATCAGCCAAGATTTCAACAAGAATAAATTAATATAACTCCAATTGCTACTATTTCGCCATTCTAGTCCTAACAATTAAAAGTCAAGATTCCAGAATTTGCAGCATTTCTACTTTCATAGACTGTAGAGGAAAAGCTTTCTCAAAAACATAGTAAAGAGTAAAGCCTATGCAGATCGTTGGAAGCCTGATACAAAAAAGGAAATTTTCCACCTCGAGTATGTAGTTTCTAGTGAATTTCCACATGATTCGGGCAATGTTGGCGATAATGCTAGAACGGGGGTATATTGTGCGGAGACCATTCGAGAACCCTGCTGGTCATTACTAGCTACTACCAACATAACTATGACATTGAGGCATGTTAAAAAAATCTATTGTAGATTGAAGGTGATGCAGACAAGAGAGAATGAGAAAGAAGAAAAACCCTACTTTCTTCAAGGGGATTGGAAGAGACACAAGGATATAAAGATAAAGTCGACTCATTAATTCAAGCTACAAATTACAACAGTGAATGACTTTATGCAAGCTTTATTGAGACATAATAATCACATAATATAAACTTAATAAATCCATAACCCTACAATTAATCATGATTAAAATAATTAATAAATATTAATTAATTAGACACCAGTAATATATTAGTTTACTAATTAATTAATCGCTTCATTCTTCTCCATCAAAGAGAATTATTAAGGTCGAGCTTGACTTGAGCATCATCAACAAACATTATCTTCAAGAAGGTCAAGTCAATACAACTAGCGTGCATTCTTGTTGTTGTTTGAATGTGGTTCCGAAGTAATGTTTTGAAGTAGGTACAAGTGGAGGCGATTGTGATGAGCTGTGTGGGTGTAGCTGCTGCAAAGGGGATGCAAAAGACCATTGTTGGGTAAGAGGACACTAGCAAAAGGGTGTGAAGTTTCATTCTTGGTCAACCATTGCGATCAACAAGCAAAATTTGTTGTTGTGGCCAGTTAGTACCAGTCAGGCCATGGACCAATATCGAAACATAGTCACTATCAGTTATATATATATATATATATATATATATATATATATATATATATATATATATATATATATATATATATATATATTAACCCTTAGTTGTGGAATTGTTATTGTTGTTGGGGAAGTGTTCAGCTAGCTAAAGATGGGATAGTTGTCCATCCATTGTTCCATCGCACCTGTGGGGTGTTGACATGGATTTCTTTGTCTACGCCTACACATAACATGACATTTATCATCAATTGATTACTCCTTAGGTTGTTGTTGCAAATTAAGGTTGGGATGCTATGACAACCCCACACTTGGGTGAATTCAATTTGCTCAAACAAAATTATTGGTAATGATGAATGAATCCAACCTCAAATTCAGTTGTTGTTGTTGTTGACAAGGATAGGGCATGAATGGCCTTAAATGCTAAAGGAGCTCCATATTAGGCTATGTTTCATTGAATGAAATTTATAAGAAAAAGGATGAAAAATATATTGAATCTAGTAATTTTTTTAATCTAAATTCAATATATTTTTTATCTTTTTCACTGTGGATTTCATCTTAAAAAAATATAAGAAGCTATAATCTCGCCATGCCTGATTTGTTACATCAACTAATTATTGTCTAGGAAGATAAAGACTGCATTTATTTTAGATTAGATACATAAATTTAAATATATTGCTTTTGCTCAACCCCAAATCCCCTCCCACTGTCTCTAGGAATAAAATTTATTTCTATAAAATAAATATAATATTATGAATAAAAAAAATTTATTACTCAAATTATTTTAGGTTAATCATTTAAATATATTGCTTTTGCTCAACCCCAAATCCCCTCCCACTGTCAACTCATCAAATTTAATCATAACCATTAAAATTAAATACATTAAAAGAGAGATGAATATTATCTTTTACTCAAATGTCACAGGACAACTTTCACTGGATTTGTCCGCCATACTTAGAATCTTTATGCACTATCCACAAGCTAGCAATTAATGTCATAATCACATTTTAAAAATAAATAATATTAAATTTTTATTTAAATAATTCATATTATAATTCAAATGTATATTTAGATTCTTTGAACATTAAGTTAAATGACAAAATAAATTAACTTCATTCTTTTTCTTACTCTGTTTCATTTTTTTCATTTCAACTCGGTTGGATTTGTTTGTAAAAAAAATCAAGAAAACAAAAAGTAGATAAATTTCTGAGAATCTATATGAATATATGTATATTGATAGATTGCTGCTTTAAGTTATTGGTTATGATTAACTATGATGGAAAGTATATATTTAAAAAAAAATTATAGGATTCGGGGGTTCATGATCAAGGTGTTCATGTGCCACACGCACAATGCGGCGTGGCACACGCTGCACAACGTCATCTGCGGCAACGCGGAGAAGATGGAGAGCTACCTGGCGGCGGTGCGCGACAGGCTTACCTGCGACGTGCGCGTTTTCCACGGCGGCCGCGACGAGCTCCTCCCGGTCCGCTGCAGCTACGACCTCGCCTCAAGGATCCCCAGGGCGCGCGTCAAGGTCTTCCCCAGCAAGGACTATGTCACCATCGTCGTCGGCCAACAGCGGTCCTTCGCTAGGGAGCTCGAGCGGATCTGGGCCCGTGTCGACAGCAATACATGATCCTATTATATATATACACAATCTCTCTGATCCACAAATTAATTCTACTCCTGATCATCTTCAGTCTATCACAGGACTCTCCCCTTATTTAATTCTCCAATTAATTGATTGGTCTTATCATTTGGATCGGGTCATGTGTATTGGTAGATATGTAATATATGGTACATTGCCTGCTGATTAATTATGTATGAAGATACAATAAGAAATTTAATTATGTCAAATTTGTGTGCTATATATATGTATAGATATGTATGCAGATAAAGAGTACTGATCAAGTACCTTAGATGAAATTATTCTGATTTCACCGACCCCGGCAACCTGTATGCTCCAAATTTATCTCAGAGCACAACTATGCCAAGACCTGAGAGATCAAATTCAGGAATTAAACTTGCTCATTTGATGCAACATCTATTTAACAGGAAGATAAAGTTAAAACATTTTAGGAGAACAGAAATGATATCACCTTTCTGTCAAACCTAAAAATCCAATTTTGCAGCTCGCAATTCCTAGAGGTGTCTGCATTTAAAATTGGAGGGATATGAAACCTGAGACCTTAACAAGCAACAAATTAGCTATTGTACAGAACAATTTATATCAATGATTCGACCAATAGGTGCATTGATCACATTCCTGTTACATTATTCATTTGACAGCAATAACAACAGCAATACATTTCAACAATTAATATGTAAAAAGAATAGTATACACCATTTAAACATGTTGGTAATGTATATTTTTTTTGCACCCCCATACTTCTCTATAAACGGTCACAGGCTATGCAGACAACAATCCTTCTGGAAACGGTACGTTCTCTCCGCCATCTGGGAAAAGAATTCTTCGGCAAGCGTGAAGGACTGCTGAGTGAAATCCAGATGGATTATCTATAAACACAAAGTGTCCTCCCTGCATTTCAGGGATGAATCAAATTTGGAATATGTCGTAGCTTATACATATTATCTCAGGTTGACCCTTTTTTTTTCATATTTGCATTTAGCTCTTCAGTTCAAAAAGTTCCAGAATTTGGCCCTACAGTTTGATAATTGCTATCGGTTTGATCCAAACTTGCAACCAATTATCAAACAAGGGGCTAATTGAAATTTTCTGAATATAGAGGTCAAAATGCAAGGGAAGCAAACTGTGCGGGTCAGTCAGTTAAAGAGAGAGAGAGATACCTGAGGTACCCTTATAATTTCACAAGGTACATTCATGTCCTTCCGAGCTTGCTGGGCTCCTTGATAGTTCATCCAATCTTCGTAACCATATATGAAGGTAGTTGGGACTTTCCATTCTGCGGCACTGCATCCAGTAATAATCAAGTATACAAGTCTTGAACTATCATCCAATTTGATGGCTTTAACATGTAAGGCTTCTTTCGTTAATGTCATAAAGTAGTTAAAATTTCCTATTTGCCTAGTAAATTGAGGAAACCCATTACATTTTGCAAGGACTGTCAAATTTCACTCGCCCATCTCAGGACAAGTACATCACAAGGAGCGAGTGGTGACACGGTACCAACTCAATAAATTGCTACATAGGTAAAGGCAATTACTACAGTAGATAATCAGGATAGCCATATCGTGGTAATTTGAGAGGTGAAATGCTCAAATGGTGTTAGTAGTGGAAGGAGGTTGTGTGATAGTGTTTGTCATGTCATCGAGCTTGGAGGGAATCAGGTGAATGGATGAGTTAGAATGCAACATTATGAATTTATGTTGTACAGCCACTTATTTAACTTTTTTTATAAAAAAGTGTTAAATAGATAGCTCTGTATACATATTACGACAATGCTTCTGCTGTATATGTTCTTATAATTAGTTAGCTCTGTAACGACAATGCTTCTGCTGTATATGTTCTTATAATTAGTCACATGTGCTACCTCCATATATGAAACCTCTGATTATAACGGTGAAATCTGCAGAAGTATACAGGTACTGAAAACAGATTGTTTTGAAGTTCCTTGACCACCCTATTTTAATTGAGATTTCTAGATGTACTATCGACCTCTGCATAAATTATCAGCCAAGATTTCAACAAGAATAAATTAATATAACTCCAATTGCTACTATTTCGCCATTCTAGTCCTAACAATTAAAAGTCAAGATTCCAGAATTTGCAGCATTTCTACTTTCATAGACTGTAGAGGAAAAGCTTTCTCAAAAACATAGTAAAGAGTAAAGCCTATGCAGATCGTTGGAAGCCTGATACAAAAAAGGAAATTTTCCACCTCGAGTATGTAGTTTCTAGTGAATTTCCACATGATTCGGGCAATGTTGGCGATAATGCTAGAACGGGGGTATATTGTGCGGAGACCATTCGAGAACCCTGCTGGTCATTACTAGCTACTACCAACATAACTATGACATTGAGGCATGTTAAAAAAATCTATTGTAGATTGAAGGTGATGCAGACAAGAGAGAATGAGAAAGAAGAAAAACCCTACTTTCTTCAAGGGGATTGGAAGAGACACAAGGATATAAAGATAAAGTCGACTCATTAATTCAAGCTACAAATTACAACAGTGAATGACTTTATGCAAGCTTTATTGAGACATAATAATCACATAATATAAACTTAATAAATCCATAACCCTACAATTAATCATGATTAAAATAATTAATAAATATTAATTAATTAGACACCAGTAATATATTAGTTTACTAATTAATTAATCGCTTCATTCTTCTCCATCAAAGAGAATTATTAAGGTCGAGCTTGACTTGAGCATCATCAACAAACATTATCTTCAAGAAGGTCAAGTCAATACAACTAGCGTGCATTCTTGTTGTTGTTTGAATGTGGTTCCGAAGTAATGTTTTGAAGTAGGTACAAGTGGAGGCGATTGTGATGAGCTGTGTGGGTGTAGCTGCTGCAAAGGGGATGCAAAAGACCATTGTTGGGTAAGAGGACACTAGCAAAAGGGTGTGAAGTTTCATTCTTGGTCAACCATTGCGATCAACAAGCAAAATTTGTTGTTGTGGCCAGTTAGTACCAGTCAGGCCATGGACCAATATCGAAACATAGTCACTATCAGTTATATATATATATATATATATATATATATATATATATATATATATATATATATATATATATATATATATATATTAACCCTTAGTTGTGGAATTGTTATTGTTGTTGGGGAAGTGTTCAGCTAGCTAAAGATGGGATAGTTGTCCATCCATTGTTCCATCGCACCTGTGGGGTGTTGACATGGATTTCTTTGTCTACGCCTACACATAACATGACATTTATCATCAATTGATTACTCCTTAGGTTGTTGTTGCAAATTAAGGTTGGGATGCTATGACAACCCCACACTTGGGTGAATTCAATTTGCTCAAACAAAATTATTGGTAATGATGAATGAATCCAACCTCAAATTCAGTTGTTGTTGTTGTTGACAAGGATAGGGCATGAATGGCCTTAAATGCTAAAGGAGCTCCATATTAGGCTATGTTTCATTGAATGAAATTTATAAGAAAAAGGATGAAAAATATATTGAATCTAGTAATTTTTTTAATCTAAATTCAATATATTTTTTATCTTTTTCACTGTGGATTTCATCTTAAAAAAATATAAGAAGCTATAATCTCGCCATGCCTGATTTGTTACATCAACTAATTATTGTCTAGGAAGATAAAGACTGCATTTATTTTAGATTAGATACATAAATTTAAATATATTGCTTTTGCTCAACCCCAAATCCCCTCCCACTGTCTCTAGGAATAAAATTTATTTCTATAAAATAAATATAATATTATGAATAAAAAAAATTTATTACTCAAATTATTTTAGGTTAATCATTTAAATATATTGCTTTTGCTCAACCCCAAATCCCCTCCCACTGTCAACTCATCAAATTTAATCATAACCATTAAAATTAAATACATTAAAAGAGAGATGAATATTATCTTTTACTCAAATGTCACAGGACAACTTTCACTGGATTTGTCCGCCATACTTAGAATCTTTATGCACTATCCACAAGCTAGCAATTAATGTCATAATCACATTTTAAAAATAAATAATATTAAATTTTTATTTAAATAATTCATATTATAATTCAAATGTATATTTAGATTCTTTGAACATTAAGTTAAATGACAAAATAAATTAACTTCATTCTTTTTCTTACTCTGTTTCATTTTTTTCATTTCAACTCGGTTGGATTTGTTTGTAAAAAAAATCAAGAAAACAAAAAGTAGATAAATTTCTGAGAATCTATATGAATATATGTATATTGATAGATTGCTGCTTTAAGTTATTGGTTATGATTAACTATGATGGAAAGTATATATTTAAAAAAAAATTATAGGATTCGGGGGTTCATGATCAAGGTGTTCATGTGCCACACGCACAATGCGGCGTGGCACACGCTGCACAACGTCATCTGCGGCAACGCGGAGAAGATGGAGAGCTACCTGGCGGCGGTGCGCGACAGGCTTACCTGCGACGTGCGCGTTTTCCACGGCGGCCGCGACGAGCTCCTCCCGGTCCGCTGCAGCTACGACCTCGCCTCAAGGATCCCCAGGGCGCGCGTCAAGGTCTTCCCCAGCAAGGACTATGTCACCATCGTCGTCGGCCAACAGCGGTCCTTCGCTAGGGAGCTCGAGCGGATCTGGGCCCGTGTCGACAGCAATACATGATCCTATTATATATATACACAATCTCTCTGATCCACAAATTAATTCTACTCCTGATCATCTTCAGTCTATCACAGGACTCTCCCCTTATTTAATTCTCCAATTAATTGATTGGTCTTATCATTTGGATCGGGTCATGTGTATTGGTAGATATGTAATATATGGTACATTGCCTGCTGATTAATTATGTATGAAGATACAATAAGAAATTTAATTATGTCAAATTTGTGTGCTATATATATGTATAGATATGTATGCAGATAAAGAGTACTGATCAAGTACCTTAGATGAAATTATTCTGATTTCACCGACCCCGGCAACCTGTATGCTCCAAATTTATCTCAGAGCACAACTATGCCAAGACCTGAGAGATCAAATTCAGGAATTAAACTTGCTCATTTGATGCAACATCTATTTAACAGGAAGATAAAGTTAAAACATTTTAGGAGAACAGAAATGATATCACCTTTCTGTCAAACCTAAAAATCCAATTTTGCAGCTCGCAATTCCTAGAGGTGTCTGCATTTAAAATTGGAGGGATATGAAACCTGAGACCTTAACAAGCAACAAATTAGCTATTGTACAGAACAATTTATATCAATGATTCGACCAATAGGTGCATTGATCACATTCCTGTTACATTATTCATTTGACAGCAATAACAACAGCAATACATTTCAACAATTAATATGTAAAAAGAATAGTATACACCATTTAAACATGTTGGTAATGTATATTTTTTTTGCACCCCCATACTTCTCTATAAACGGTCACAGGCTATGCAGACAACAATCCTTCTGGAAACGGTACGTTCTCTCCGCCATCTGGGAAAAGAATTCTTCGGCAAGCGTGAAGGACTGCTGAGTGAAATCCAGATGGATTATCTATAAACACAAAGTGTCCTCCCTGCATTTCAGGGATGAATCAAATTTGGAATATGTCGTAGCTTATACATATTATCTCAGGTTGACCCTTTTTTTTTCATATTTGCATTTAGCTCTTCAGTTCAAAAAGTTCCAGAATTTGGCCCTACAGTTTGATAATTGCTATCGGTTTGATCCAAACTTGCAACCAATTATCAAACAAGGGGCTAATTGAAATTTTCTGAATATAGAGGTCAAAATGCAAGGGAAGCAAACTGTGCGGGTCAGTCAGTTAAAGAGAGAGAGAGATACCTGAGGTACCCTTATAATTTCACAAGGTACATTCATGTCCTTCCGAGCTTGCTGGGCTCCTTGATAGTTCATCCAATCTTCGTAACCATATATGAAGGTAGTTGGGACTTTCCATTCTGCGGCACTGCATCCAGTAATAATCAAGTATACAAGTCTTGAACTATCATCCAATTTGATGGCTTTAACATGTAAGGCTTCTTTCGTTAATGTCATAAAGTAGTTAAAATTTCCTATTTGCCTAGTAAATTGAGGAAACCCATTACATTTTGCAAGGACTGTCAAATTTCACTCGCCCATCTCAGGACAAGTACATCACAAGGAGCGAGTGGTGACACGGTACCAACTCAATAAATTGCTACATAGGTAAAGGCAATTACTACAGTAGATAATCAGGATAGCCATATCGTGGTAATTTGAGAGGTGAAATGCTCAAATGGTGTTAGTAGTGGAAGGAGGTTGTGTGATAGTGTTTGTCATGTCATCGAGCTTGGAGGGAATCAGGTGAATGGATGAGTTAGAATGCAACATTATGAATTTATGTTGTACAGCCACTTATTTAACTTTTTTTATAAAAAAGTGTTAAATAGATAGCTCTGTATACATATTACGACAATGCTTCTGCTGTATATGTTCTTATAATTAGTTAGCTCTGTAACGACAATGCTTCTGCTGTATATGTTCTTATAATTAGTCACATGTGCTACCTCCATATATGAAACCTCTGATTATAACGGTGAAATCTGCAGAAGTATACAGGTACTGAAAACAGATTGTTTTGAAGTTCCTTGACCACCCTATTTTAATTGAGATTTCTAGATGTACTATCGACCTCTGCATAAATTATCAGCCAAGATTTCAACAAGAATAAATTAATATAACTCCAATTGCTACTATTTCGCCATTCTAGTCCTAACAATTAAAAGTCAAGATTCCAGAATTTGCAGCATTTCTACTTTCATAGACTGTAGAGGAAAAGCTTTCTCAAAAACATAGTAAAGAGTAAAGCCTATGCAGATCGTTGGAAGCCTGATACAAAAAAGGAAATTTTCCACCTCGAGTATGTAGTTTCTAGTGAATTTCCACATGATTCGGGCAATGTTGGCGATAATGCTAGAACGGGGGTATATTGTGCGGAGACCATTCGAGAACCCTGCTGGTCATTACTAGCTACTACCAACATAACTATGACATTGAGGCATGTTAAAAAAATCTATTGTAGATTGAAGGTGATGCAGACAAGAGAGAATGAGAAAGAAGAAAAACCCTACTTTCTTCAAGGGGATTGGAAGAGACACAAGGATATAAAGATAAAGTCGACTCATTAATTCAAGCTACAAATTACAACAGTGAATGACTTTATGCAAGCTTTATTGAGACATAATAATCACATAATATAAACTTAATAAATCCATAACCCTACAATTAATCATGATTAAAATAATTAATAAATATTAATTAATTAGACACCAGTAATATATTAGTTTACTAATTAATTAATCGCTTCATTCTTCTCCATCAAAGAGAATTATTAAGGTCGAGCTTGACTTGAGCATCATCAACAAACATTATCTTCAAGAAGGTCAAGTCAATACAACTAGCGTGCATTCTTGTTGTTGTTTGAATGTGGTTCCGAAGTAATGTTTTGAAGTAGGTACAAGTGGAGGCGATTGTGATGAGCTGTGTGGGTGTAGCTGCTGCAAAGGGGATGCAAAAGACCATTGTTGGGTAAGAGGACACTAGCAAAAGGGTGTGAAGTTTCATTCTTGGTCAACCATTGCGATCAACAAGCAAAATTTGTTGTTGTGGCCAGTTAGTACCAGTCAGGCCATGGACCAATATCGAAACATAGTCACTATCGGTTATATATATATATATATATATATATATATATATATATATATATATATATATATATATATATATATATATATATATATATATATATATATATATATATATATATATATTAACCCTTAGTTGTGGAATTGTTATTGTTGTTGGGGAAGTGTTCAGCTAGCTAAAGATGGGATAGTTGTCCATCCATTGTTCCATCGCACCTGTGGGGTGTTGACATGGAATAATAGTAAAGTGTGCAATACACAAGCAAAAGCTGAATACAAAGAATTGCAATCACAATAGAAGGGCTGATTGCTCGCAGACGAGGTCCCAGCTGAACAGGTCATGCAAGAGGTTGCGATTAGCAATAAGAGAATAGAGCTTGCAGGAACAAAGTACGTTGTTGAATCTGATAGCTTTCATGCCATCAACTTCCCGCCAGTCATGGGTATCTTTGATGAAATTTCATTCATGAAAGCTTCGCATATTTGTATTTGTTCATACTGTAAGAGGCAAGAACAATCCTGCGAGTTGGCTTGCAATGTACGCCAAATCTAACCAAACCTCTATGGCTTGGACGCATACTGGCCGACTGAACTAGCCAATCTTCTGTATTTTGATATCTGCTAACTTTTGGTGTAAAATAAATTTATGTTTTATAAAAAAATAAGAGAATAGAGCATTGCCTTGAAAGAGGGTGGTGAGGGAGGGGGTTGGTGTTGTGCAAGTTGTCACTACTGCAAGAAAAGCATGCAGGACAATTGGATATCTTGACACACGGATGCCAGTTTTGCATATTCATGACAACCTCCTTAAACACTCGCATCTAATCTAAGTATCCTATTATGTTCTTTTCATTTATCCTAACCTAAGAGAGTAAGAGGTCAAACACTCAATATAATTAAGACCAATTCATCCTTTTGCTAGTAAAATAAGCTTATAGGATGTCGAAACGTCTACCCTTACAGATCCAATATTGTGTTTCAGATTTGTCTATGGATCAATATGGCCAACACTGCAAAATCTTGCTCAAAAGATTTTTAGCCTTTTCTTTATATTTGATATTAAAACATTTTTTAAGAGGAGGAAACTTGAAATAAACATGTAAGCCAACATCCAACTTCCAAAGGAACAAGATAAAATTTATAGGAAAATAAAACGAAAAGTAGAAAACATCGAAGTTCTAACACTAACCTTTGCAAAAGAGGCTTCCTAGCAAACGCTCCAATGTACTTTAAACACAATTCTCCACTTGCCTTGGCGGCTAGAGTATGGTACACATAATCTTCAAAAACATTTGAAAATCATTTGAAAAAGTCCAGTGTATGGAAGAAAAAAGATATTTACTAATCTTTTATCAAAATTAGTTTCTAAATACCAGTCAATAGAGTAGTCTCCTCTTCAGTCAACATATCACCCGTCGTCTCCTCTTCAGTCAACATATCACCCGTCGAGTATGTTCCAAATCTAGCACCTGTATATCTCCGCACCAGATCTGGGCCCCAAGGACCTAACCCTCTGTTGTCCAAGACAACTAATATGATGAAGTGCAACTGTTCAAATACATCTCAATTTACTGGGAAAATAAGAATTTATACCTGATAACTTTCTGAGGAGTCACATTGGATTCCCAAAGATGATTTATGATAATCCCCTTCCATGTTGCTCGGAACTTGGTCAGAGCCTCTGATTTATGTTCTGTTTCCGATGAAAAACCAGCAGGGCCAACCAAAATTAAGTGTTGGATATGTTCAGGGTGCTGCGGAGTAGCAAGCAAGAAGTTTAAAGTTCAGGCAACATAATTGGAATGGAAGTGCGTTGTGCAACACTTGAAAAAGGAACTACCTTCAGTGCATACTTTGCTGCAACATAACCTCCAAAAGAATGTCCAAGCAAAATAAACTTACTAAGATTTTTGGCTTTACGCCATTCTTCCAAAGAATCAATGAACCATGCCTCAGTCTCTGCAAAATTGAAGTAACAATGACATAACGGGTACTCAAAAGCTAAATACACAAAAAAGAACTTTCAACAATATCTATAATTTAATAATCCACTAGAATTTAATTATTGAGGATGCTGAATTTACTATATTATATGCAATTTTCTAGTGCATCAAATGCAAATACATATGAATGTGGAATATGAAATTATTAAGACATTTCCATTGGTTACAACATTAGAATGCTCTTTTTATGAAGCATCAAAATATTGAAAAAATTAACCATGCATTAGAAATGAAATGTAACTATATTGATCAATTAAAAAATAGACCACAGTTTTAAGAGAGAAATAATAATTCAAGAAACACCACCAAGACATGAATGGCTCTTGCCATTTTTAAGACCTAAACACTTGTAGAGATCTCCTTTCCCTCTACAAGAGGGAATGGAAAGCTAATATGATGCAAAACAAGAGGGAGAGAAAAAGAAAAGCCTACTATTTAGAAGAGGGATAGAGAACCGGAATCCAATTTTTAGGTAGATTGGGAGGAGGATATATAAATACCAAGTAAAATCAATATATCAATAATCATAAGATACCAATTACACAATAAGTTTGTATATATGCTTTAATAAGATACAATAACCATATTAATCTACCACTAACCCTTCACCCCTCGATCTTGCTAACACATTAACTAAAAATAATATAATATAAGGGAAATAGAATGAGAACCATCAGCTAGAAAAGAGAAGTCAATATAGATACAATACTAAAGGAATAAGAAGGCATCCTAATGGAGAAGTCATTAAGTCAGGTTATCTTTTGGGACAAACCAGAATGATGAGGTATCACAGATTTAAACATATCTAGGAGATTTTGCAAACATGTACTCACTTTATTTGTATATTCAGTTATTATATGGACTAAGAGATGATTATGTTATTACAACCCTTTATGCAGAACATAAAATAAAAAGTACAAAAGACAATATTCCAGAAGTCATTTCACTCTCATCATCCTGTTCATTTTCCCAGCTGTTTACAAGAGAAAGAGGTTATAAGAAAATCCCAAGCAGTCTAACGATGTTTAAGTTAACAAAAGAGAAGTCTCATACAATTTATCCCAAAATAGGCAAACATATTCAATGAGGATTTAATAGTCGGACCACCTTGTTCAAGCAAGAATGGCAAGAATTTGGCCAATTACTACCTGACTCATTCAGAGTCAACTTTTTCTGACTGAATCTTGCTGTTTGGTTGGTAGATCATGCCTAATACTCTTGCCCTTTCATCATTTTTTTTTTCTTCTGTGGATTGTGCTCTTTGTTTGGTTAGTTCAGGCATCGTATCGGATTTGAGGTGGAAAAGTGATAATTCTTCAAGTGGATATCCTACATCACTCATCCTTCAGCTAGTTGAGCCACTGAAATATTTCAAATAGATTTGAAATTGTTTCAGTTGTGGGCATTAAAGACTCATGACATTGTCCTCAACTATTACTAGCATGGTGCTTCCATATATAATGAAACTCACAATTCATTTTGGAATTAGTATGGGCTAAAGTCTGAATCCTTGTATCGAGACTCAATACATAATAAACCATATCAAGCCTGTATGACACTAGCCTAGTTGTTCATAAATAAACCAAGGCTTATATCCCATAATTCAACTATATAGTACGCATACAGTATTAGTAGGGCTCGTTCTAAGCAGAACAATTAAACTCAACCCACAAAGTTTATCCAAATCTCAATATGACAAATTTTTTAAAAAATCAATTGAACAAGTAAAGACTTGAATTGAGTTTCAATCATGGTTCCAAAACTCGGTTCGGCTGGGCGGCCAGCCGGACCGGTACATATCGCCGGTACCATACCGGTGCCGGATCAAAACTGGCGGTGCCCTAGCAAGCGGCAAGCGGTGGGAGCTTCGAACAGGCGGGCGGCGGAAGCTTCGTTCCCGCCTCGCCGCCTGCCGCTTGCTCCGATAGCTCCGAGGGTGTCTGGTGCCGGTCCCTAGCCGGACCGATTTTTGAATCCATGGTTTCAATTAACTAGTAGTTTAAAATTGGACACTGACCAAATTTAATCCATTATTATTACTCAATATTTGTTTATTTCTTAAGCAATAATCATGCCTCAACTTCAATTGTGTTATAATCTTGTTATTAAAACAAAGAACATTTGTTTGTCCCAAAAAATAGTACGATAGGTTAAACTGTTCAGTAAATAAACTAACCTTCTGTGCTTTTACAAGTGAAGTCAGGCCTACTTGATCCACCCCAACTGCAAAAGTGTATTGAATAAGACAGTAGGATGCACAGAAAAAAAAAAGGTATCATGAAAAGGCACAGAAAAACTAATGGAAACGACAACAGATCACTAAAAGGTGTCTTTAAACAAATAGGATATGGAACATAAATAAAGATTGTTTGTGGAACAAAAACTGCTGTCAAAGATTCTATGGACAGAAACAAATAATCCAGATATCCAAATTATTAGGGTACATTATACTCATTAACGAACCATCAACAAAGTAGTTTAACAACAAGCACATTTGTAACCATAAAAATGTAAACATGGGAGCTTAGAGGACAAAAGAATAATGTTTTTCAATACCAACTTTTTCTACAGTTCCATATCCGCCATTATAACTAATTAGCAATCTACTAGATCCTAAACCAGATGAGCCAGCTAAATTCATCTAGTTAACCCCAATTTGTATTACTATAAATAGCTCCAATCAAGTATCTCTCTTTTGTTTGTCTAAAATAAAATCTATGAAAAATGTTACCATATTTCACAACCAGAGATTCCATTTCCAGGAATAAGTAGGGCAAAAACATATTCAGGTTTCAAGCAAAGACTTAAAGAAAGGATATTATAAAGGCAAAGCGTAGTTCTAAATGCAAAAACAATATCATTTTTGTCCAGGCAGACCCAGTTCAAGAAATGCTAGAAACCTACCATAAGAAAGAAACACAAGAATAACAAGCAACAGAAAACAAAAAGAAAATTACTAAACATGGCTTTTCTAAAGAGAAAGATGCCTCAGAAAAAAAAATCAAGAGAAATAATGATCAGGATAACAGGAATGGTCTGGAAAGAATCTTAGGTGGAAGAGATTGACAGGAATTTAATCAACACACCATATAGGAGTCGAAAGAATTTCATATGGAGGATCAGTGGATTCAGAGCAGTTTAGCACACGAGCAACAACAAACAATGGAAAGCAAGTGACTGAATTCTTCAGGAACTCGCAAACAGAAAGAAATCAAATCTGAATTTTAAATACAGATACTTGTAAATGTGGATGTTTGTGCAATGAATATTAGTGTTGTAAAGATAAAAAAAATATTTTTTTGCGTGCGAACAAAATAATATGGACTTCCAAAAATTTTGGCACACAGGAAAGAATATGTCGCATTTTCTTAATAAATATACTGAAAATATGCATGATATCATAAAAGTTGAAATAGCCCTGTGATGAGCGATGAGAACAATATCTACAGTTCAAAATTTCTCTCAACAGAAAAAAATAAACAAATGAACTGATAAAGACAATATAGTCCAATAAAATTGAAATGCAATGGCATCAACTAACCCAAGTTGATCAATGGAGATCACACGAAAACGAGCTGCAAGTGCATCAAAGTTTCTAAAGAAGAAGCCTTGAGAAGCTGCGTATTCATGTACCATAACAAGGGTGGGAGCATTCTCCTTGCTGTCAAATGTTATTGTATTAATAAACCTTGGCTGATCACTAGAAGATCTGAACCATCTGAATGCCGATCCTGGTGGTCCAACTCCAGCTCCAGCCCCAATATTGACCTGCTCTTGCATATACCCTGTCCTGAAATACGGAAATAATTTGAAAAATAATGAACAAAATATTTTAAAAGAACACATTAGTATGCTAAGAAAATAAAAATTCAAAGTCAATTACAGACAACTTAATTATCTAAAAATCGGGAATCCTTGAAATCTAACAATGGACATAAGAAGATTGAATAGTTTCAACGACTGGCTAACTGGAAGAATCTCTTTTCAACGATTTTAATATAGGATATTTCAGACTGCATGAAAAAAAGGGCTGATTGTTATATAATTAGAGTTTAAAGTAACTTTAAACAGCTAGTTTAGTGCAAATTAAACACAATTAGAAGTGGCATCTTATTTATGAAGACAAATGTAACAAAAGTAAATGAAGTTTGTACAAGTTTTAGCAAAATTATAATCAAAATTGAGCCAGCCTCTTGTGTACCATCTCTAAAAGTTTGTTCACAAGGGGAGAAAAACGAAAGAAAAGACGAAAAGTTGTTTTTCCGTGGTTTACCCAGACGGACGGAAATACTTGAAAGGAAAATGGGAGGAAAATTTGTTAACTTTTCCCGCAAAACGCGTTGACGCTGCTCCCTCTCTCGCTCTTCTCACGCCCGCTTCGACGAACGCCGCCGCCTCTGCTCGCCTTTCACGCACGCTTCGTCGTCGGGTAAGAAAACCGCTGCCAAATCGGAGGAGGAGAGGGCAGGACGACGCTCACCGACTGCGTTCGTCGTCATCCGCCTTAGCGACGCCTGCCGCCTGCACGCGTCACCGTCCACATCGCCGCTGCCTGCACGCGTCGCCGTCCGCTTCGCCTGCCGCCTCACTGTCTGCTTCACCGCTGCCAGCACGCGTTGCCGTCCGCTTTGCCCACTCGCCTTCCGCCTACCTCGCTGTCCGCTTCGCCGCCGCCGCCGATGCCTGCTGTCCTCTTCACCTTCGCACGCCTGCCTCATCGATGTCTCGATGCCTCTGCTCGTCCGATCGGCGACGGTGATGATGAAATTGAGGGAGACAAGATCACTCGTCCACTGCTCTCTCCCAATTCGTTTTCCCTTTATTGTTCTCACGTGCGAATCACGTGTTCCACTTTTCCTTTCCACTCATTTTCGAAGTTTTCTTCTCCATCTATTTTCTATCCATTCTACTATACCTAAGGCTGTGTATACAAGAGAGGATAGAAAATAGAAAGAAAATAGATGAAAAAGAAAAATTAGAAGAAAAATGGATGGAAAGGAAAACTAAGAACTTTTCCTTCCTACATTTTCCTTTCTCTTCCGGTATACAATGGAAAATGATAGATATTTTCCTTTCCCTCCTTTTTCCCTACCTTTTCCTCTCTACTATACACTGCATAAAAGTTTGTTCACTTAGAAAACCAGGATTCCTCTTCCTACAATGAGGGAATATAAACAAAATATCTCTTATATTATGTGACTTTAAGTTTTGCATGTCAAGACAAAAGCCTAAGCTAAAAATCACTGTGGCTATTCTATGCTTTGTAATGGCACACCCATCACAGCATATCAAGGTACAGCCTTCGATCATGTTAAACCATCACTCAGCAACTAACATTTGGGTCCATTGTTTCATGAAATTCGCAACAATCTCAAAAGGTGAAACCAAACATTCCAGGAGCACCCTCTTTTAATCTATTCTTTTCTCATTCTCCTGGTATTAGATTCTTGCAACACCCCAACCATGTGGAAGCAAACCAACTGTCTCAGTGTATTTCTATTTGTTTGACATTTCAAAAAGAAATTTGCAACGAAGTAAACAGGATACGTTCCAAACATATTACAGTCCTTAGGTGCTTAAATTCACTACTCTATCATATTCAAATTTCAAAAAAAAAAAAAGCATAATCTTAACAGCTACAATGATATGAATAAGTTAGCACTGAACATAGTTAAAACAAATAAAATTCTGACTTATGATCCAACTGCCATGATAGTTGAAAATAGCACAGTACATCAAAAAGCAAATTTACATGGAATCCGTCATACTATCAAAAATTGCAAGTTCAAGGTTGCAAAGGATATTAGTGTAAAAAATTAATAATAATACCGCCCATGTACTTCAACATACAAGTCATAAAAACATATAGTAGAACGCTATGTGAAATAAGAAAAATTACCATCATATTTTATGGAATGATTTAAATGATAATCAAAAGCTATTTCCTTACCACGTTTTGATAGTGATATTCATTCACAGAAGTAGTTGCTCATTCAGAACTACTCACTCTTATTGATGAACAAGATGAGGGTTTATCAAAGAGGTCTCGTGACTCAAATATTTTCCCTGGCAACTTAAATTTGAGGTGTTTTACCATTCTATTTGATCAAGGAGGAAATAGAAGTATATAGCTTCTATTGTTTGAGCCAGCAAGGTGAACTTTTTGAGAGGAAGTTGAAAAGAAAGCCATGGACTTGTTCAATATTTTATTCAGCCACCAATGAGATCAAAGAAATTTAGACCTGTATATGTGACAGGCTCTTTTTCTTAAAATGCTAACTTTTTGTGGCTAAGATATCTGCTAAGGAAATTGAGCATATTATTCTCAATTCTCATCCTAGTGCCCTCCTAAATTGTTGCTCATCCAATAATCAAGGATGATGCTATCTGTGCGATCCACGATTTTTTCCAGTGGAAATCTATTAAGCGAGGTGACTCTCACTTGGATTACATAGATTGCCAAAGATTGATTTATGTAAGGAATCAAATTGTGCTTGTTGGGATTTTTATTTGAATTATTTGAAGCTTATTCTTTTCCTATTATTTGAGCAAAGCTTGCATCTTAAACTGCATTTAACTATTTTCTGAACGATAAAGACGTGTGCTACTTCAAAAGATCTCAAGGACACCAGCAAGGTGCCCTATATCTATTATATGCCAAAAGTAATATAGTTATCTTCGACACATGTTCGCATCATGAACTAGCAGAAATAATAGTACTTCTACTTGGTTTCTTATTTTTCTTAGAGCATTGGTTTCATCCAAGTGAAAGAAGAACTTAGTTTGGCGGAGCTTAGATTTATTTATGTAAATTAATCTAGTGCATGCTCTGTGGCTGAATAACAACTCAAGCCATCAATCTCCACTAACTGAGATTTTCATAACAGAGGAAAACACTTCAACTCTTTGTGCCAAGTTTCAAAACTGCACAGGTTTCACTGCCGTAAAAATTTACAATCTAAATACCCGACAAGCATAGAACACATAAGAAGGTGGACTGTAATTGGAAATTACCTATTAGACTATCACCACTTTGAAGTCAAGGAAAGATAAAAAAACTTACAAGTCACTCACCCAGTCGCTCACCCTCAATCACTTGTCCGCACACACAGTGCATTGACACTTTCTCTTTTCTAGTCTCGAGTCTCGACCACCTTCTAACGATCCTATCTCTAATCATGAGTACGACAACTTCAATCATTTGTCATGAACTCTTCTCCGAGCATGAGTACAATTGATGACCACCAATCCATTTAGGCTTCCATCAAACTGCCTACCGGGATGAACTTTTATTTCCTTTGTAGCCTTCTTTGGCACTTTTTTTCTCATTAACTAATAGTCATGTTAATAAGTTTCGAAGAGTAATAAGATAGTACTCCTGGTTGCCCAAGGTCAAATATGCCAACCATCATTAGCAATAAAAATTTTGTTGCAACAATAATGTGCAATAGTTCCAGCTTCTACATAATCATTTCACACCTTTTTACACATGTCCACGGCTCTGGACCTGAGCTTCTCCCCACCTAACCACTCGGGCATAGCCACCTGACTAAACATTTATCTTTCACTACCATGCTCGGTATGCAAGTTTTAAACATGAGTAACAACCTTCACCATGTCGCTCAACTTGGCATGAGTGTCATATATCTCCATGTCTCTCGACTTGGATCTTTTTATTTGAGACACGTCCACCAAAAATCAACTCCAAGTCATGCTTAGCTGCGCTCAGGCCCTATGCTGCGCTTTGATTCCTCCTGAATGTTGACTTATGCTTCACCTAAGTTCCTCCTGCTTGTCGACTTGTATTCCACTCTAGTTGTTGAGCAAGCATGTCATTCTCAACTTGCCTCACACCCAAGCTTCCATGCCTCTATTTGAAAATTTTTAAGTACTCAGTTGTCCTTCAAGTTTGACCTCCACAATCAAGGTCTTGCCATGTAACGTTGACTCCAATAGTCTAACACAGTCTCTACTCATTTGTTATACACTGGTAGATAAATTAGTATCTTATATATTTGTTCTTTCATAATTCTTTAATTTGTTATAAGTAATTGATTGTATTGCAATATTAGTTCAATGCTTAAAAATGAACTGAATTTCCTCATGAGTAAGGATTACGATCAAGCTACATAAAGATGTATTGGGTTTTGTTTGAGATGAAACCAAGGATTTAAAAACCTTGGATAAAACTATAGACCACAAAATCATTGTTATGTTCATCTCCAAATCCATAGATCTTAAATGAAACACATCGAAGTTAATGTAACAACAGGAAGTTAAACCTAAATTATTGTACCCACCTTCATGGGTTTAAAAATAACTTACCCTATCCACTCCAGGGAGTTAAACCTTGAGAACTATCAAACATGGTCAATTCAAAATATTAAATCCACCACAAGATTAAATATGAATTTTCTATATTGTAATGGTTAACAAATCATTTTACTAGTGTTAAGAGTTGAGACATGAATATTAATTGCATTGTTGTGTCTCAAGGAAGTTATTGTAACGAAATTAATTTAGGGATATCTTGCTCTAATCTTCATAGTTAAATATGAAATTGTGCATCTAATGATTTCAATTGTTTCTTTTAAATTTGTACAGATAAAGAGATGAGGAGCAAGCTAGGTCGGGTCAAATCATGACTACCTAGAATCTATTGATGATCCTATTGACTTATGCAGATAGCATGTTAATATGAGTATTGATGTTTTGTACATGGAATAGAATGTGAAATCTAGTTGTAAATTTGAAAGCATGTTATACTTAGTTCATATAGTAAAATGCATAATAAGGAAGATTGCACTCGTCAGAAGTGAAGTGATGTTTTTAGGTGATGTTACAAAGGCACCATATTCACTATGCTGATGCAATTTTTATATCTAATTCATGATGAGGTGGTTTATATATAGTTTACACTTCATAGTCTATGCTTAAACCTTTAGTAACCCACCTAACCTTTGCAGACAATATAATTATTTTCTCTAAAGTGGAGAAAAGTTCAGCTATTAGTATTTTGACAATTTTGGAGACTTCATGTAAATTATCCAGCTTCCATGCTAGCACAACGAAATACAAATTTCTTTGCATCTTGTATTGATCATATTCAAGCGGATATTTGTTTTGTGTTTGGTATGCAAATTGGTTCTCTCTGCATCTAACTCCTTGTGAATCCTTTTGGCTTATAGAAGAATCTATTCAAGATTTTCTCTTATTAATTTGCTTGAAGGAATAATCAAAAGTCAAAATAGTAAATATATCTTTTATGCAAGCAAATTAGTGTTGATTCGTTCATTTTTTATGGTCAAAATTATGTTTTAGAGTGCTTCTTACTTGTGCTATCTACTGGTAGGAGCAGCTTTCATACAATATCTAGGGATATAATATAGTTCATTTTTATCTACTTATGAATGTGATCTTGTTCCAACAATCAAATTGAACCTATATCTTGTTACTAGTGTTTTCTTGTTTCTCTCATTTAACACCTAGTGCGAATAGATAAGATACAATAATATGGTTCGACCATTGGTAACCAGATGGTATGCAGTATGACAGTTAAATTTTCACCTTAAAGCACCTTCAGGTCAAGTGATAAAGTGGTTTAATTGCCTACTGCTAGAAGAAGATACAAAATCAAGTTTGCGTATAAGCCCATTTGACTAACTAGGTAGTCAGATCTTGTAGTGTGATTTAATAGGAGAGTTCCTTTGTTTTCCCTCCTCACCTGGCTGCTCTTTATTTATAGATTAACCACACTGGACAGGTTCTATCAATGGGGCAGTTCTACTAGACATACAGCAGTCAGCAGACTTTCTTTTTTGTGACATGTGATGGGGATATTGGGCACCTTTCCTTCTAATTGGCTCTTCCAAAGAAAAAAGTGTCGGGTTCTGTATATTATCATGCAATTTTCTCGTTATGCAAAAAATGGTCTTGGGAGAAGGTATAGATTACTTCTGCATTTCGAGTGAAAATATTATTATAAGGCGAGGAAACTATCTCTCGCTGCATGTGTCTATCATCTGGGGGTCAAATGTAAACAATCATCATGGGAAAAGGGGCAAACTGGCTAGGCATGTTCTTGAGCAAATTATTCATGATGTTTTCCGTCAAGTGGCTAATTGGAACAATTTAGTGAAACCGGATTTGAAGTGATTTCTACTCTAACTGGAACTGTACTCGTCCGTCCAGTAGAGGAGGAAATGAATACGGTAACAATTTTAGGATCGGGTTTTGCGTTGTGTGGTGCCTATCTCTTTTTTCCACGGAACATGGCACATCTCTTTTTTTTTTGAGGGGTTTGTTTGTTAATTTCTCCTGCAATTTAAAACAGAGGTAGAATTGGCCGCGAGCATAACTGCTGATCTCAGATTATAGACAGATATAAAGGTTTATCAGAGAAATAGAACAATTGATAGCCACATGAATTTTGCTTTTCTTTGAGAAGGAAGATTAGGTAGGACTCACTTTACGAGGGAAAGAAGACGCTTCTCGGCAGCGATGATGTGATCGGTGTAAGTCGTGATCCACCGCAGCGCCCTCGGCCACGCCCACCTACTTGTCGCCGCAGTAGAGGAAGAAGACTCCGCCGCCGCAGCCCTTCCGATTTCCTCCGCCATTCTCGCTGCCGCCACAGACGCTCTGCTCATCCGAAAACTAGAACAATCCCCTTCCCACCACTGCGTGAAACCTCTTGGCCAAGGCTTGCCCCTCAAGATATTTCCATTACCGGCCTGCCTTGGTTTGATAAATATATATATATATATATATAGGAATTAGAAATTTTGGTGCCACGATGACCGCGCACTTCATTTGACTCGCGAGTTCACGACTAGTCCTCCAGTCCTGCGGCGCATGTCGTCGTGCGGCGCATGTCCTCGGACCTCCATTGCCGCCCAGGGTTGGAGATTCCGAAGGAAGAAGTACCTCTTATATCCCTCCGCCATCTCGGGTAGCTCCAACATCAGCGCGGAGAACGTTCTGACATACTCCTGAATCGTCCCCGTGTGCTTTGGCCGATCCACCGCCTCTCGCGCTTGGTCCACCGAGTTTCCGGGAAGAAACTGCTGTCGCAGTTCCTCTCGGAACACCTCCCATGTCCAACTAGCCGCCTCTGATGTCTAATCAACTTTGGTTCTCCACCAGAGTTTTGCATCGTCTGAGAGATATGTTTTGCACACCCTCACCTTCTCCTGATCTGAAACATGGTTAGCCTCAAAGTATTGCTGCATATCTCAAAGGAAGTTACCCAATACTTTTGCTGATCTGGCCCCCTTGAACATTGCAGGCTCTGGGGTGCGAATCTTCCCGTTGCCGTTGGGAGCCCCATACTCTGTCCTGGTTGCGGTAGGGGCACCTCCTTGTGCCTGCGCCAATGCCATGCGCGTCACTGCAAGATCTGCCAATATCTGCTGTTGTGCTGCCGTGGAGTTGGTTAACTGTGTCGTCAAGTTTGCTACCTGTCCTTGCAACGCGGTCACTTGCTGGGTTTGTGCCGTCAAGGCCGCTACCTGTCCTTGCAAGGTTGCTACCTGCTATTGTAGCGCCGCCATCCCTTCAAAATTTTGCTGGGATTCAGCCATTCCAGCCAAAGTTTGTTGAAGGACCGTAATTTGCAATCTTTGCTCCTCTACCGTGCGATGGATGTCCTCCACCTGAGGAACCACCGCATCTCTGCTGTTTCCTGTCAAACCGAGCACCTGCTCGATTCGCGCAATACGATCTCCTTGATTCACCATGTTGTTGGATCACTTTAAGCTCTGATACCTATTGTCACGCCTCGGTCGGAACGGTCTAAGAACAGCACTTATCCGCTGTCTCAGTGTAGTCCGGCGGAACACCGGAACGTGATCGCGCTAGGGTTTCCGGACCGAATCTCGTGCCCAAATTCGAAACCCTAGTTCTCTGCTCACTTTTTTTCTCCCAAATTACAAGTCAGACAGAAAGGATCGGAAAACCTTAACCCTAATTCAGAAATCCGAAAATCCTAAATTAAAATACCTCTCGTCAACTTTTTGATTTTGACCGGAAAGTCAAAATCCGCTGCTTCGCCGAATTAATTCGGGTCGCTGACGTTCGCCTTGCATCAGCCGTCCCGAAATCGCGAAATCGAAATCGAATTCAATTTCCACCCGATCGTTGACCGCTCCTCTTCGTTGACTTCCTCGAATCGAACGCCGCTCGTTCGATTCGCCCGCGTCGTCTTCTTCGTTCGAAAGCACGCCGCTTTCGTTCTTTCCGGCGTCTTCTTCCTCTAGAGCGCCGCTTGCGCTCGTTCGCCGGAGAAGAGCGCCGACAAGGAAAGGCGTCGCCTTCCACACGTCGGTCACAGTCGAGAGCTTGACAGCCGCTTGCCCTCGGAACACGCGAAGCACCAATCAGAAACACCGAGACTCGCCTGAGAAGAATGGGATGGAGATGTCGAAACAGATGGTAGATGCAGGGGAAAACTTCCTCTCTTTATTCCTTTTCAAAGACGAGTACAAAACCCCTACCTCTCCTCTGTTTCACTCACGCCGGCGGCAGACTCTGCCGCCGACTCACAGTCACTCGTTGATCCGCTCGTCGAATCTCTCCCCGATCTCTCTTCTCAATCACTCTCTGCTCTCTGGACTCTTGGTGGTTGCTTGCTGCCGAACCCCTTTTTCTCTGCCCGCAAGTCAGTTCTTATAGGGCAGAGACACTCGCCTTGTTCAGCACCGGACTCGGGCGCCATCCGCGTCGCCTGCTCGAGTAGCAGCCGCATCCGACGTCGGCCCGCATCCTCCGTGCCGCTCGCGTCCGAAGGAAAGAGCTGCGTCCATGTCCGCTTTAGCCAACTCCTCAATGTCGCCGGAAGACTCGTTCGCCGCCTTCCAAACCTTCGACGTGTCGTCCGCTTCTTCCGCGGGCGTTTGCGCTGCACGCTGCCGCTCTGTCGCACGCAATGAAGACGCAGGATGACGCGTGTGTCTCGTGCCCGTGTCGTCCGCTATCGCAACACGCTGCCATCTGCGCCTTCACCCGAAACTTCCGCCGAAGCTGTCGAAGACGCGGCTGCGAGAAGCCAAAATCTCCATCCGATTTTGGCGTTGACCCCACGATTTGGGTTTCTCTTTCGACTCTTTGCAGCGTGGGTTTGGGCTGTGGCCCAGTCCAACTCCTCCTGGGCTGAACTGAGGAACCCAGGGCCGAACACGTAGTGTCACACCTCGGTCGGATCGGCCTAAAATCAACGCTTATCCGTTGTCTTAGGGCCGTCCGGCGGAACACCGGAGCGTAGACTCCCTAGGGTTTTCGACCAATTTCTTTCCCCAAATCAGAGAAGTCCGGAAAACCCTAAATCAATCTCTTCATCCAATTTTGACCCGCTGGTCAAAATCATGCTTCTGCTGACGTCGGCGTGACGTCAGCCCTCCAATCGAAATCTCACCGCGCCCAAATTCCCCTGCTGACGTCCGCTAACGTCGGCCGAATTAAAACGACTTCGTTCGAAATCGTGATCGACGCTTTCCGATTTTGACCCAGTCAAAATCGGAAGGCGTCTTCTCTTCTTCGTCTTCACACAGACGCCGCCTGCGTCACTGTGATTGTGGAGCGCCGCTGCGCTCAGCCGGGAAGGGGAACGCATCGCCTGCGCTCAGCCCTCCGCCTCTCGTCATTGTCCGGCAGCCGCCCGCCGCCGGAACTCTAGCAGCCGCCTGCTGCTGGGAGCTATCGTCGAAACCGCTGAAACAGGGGAAGAGGATATCAGAGTGGTGAAAGCTTCGTTTATTCCCGGAAAACGTTACAAGCCTCCTCTCTCAACGCCGACGACCACCGTCGTCGGTGCCCATCTCCCTCCCTCGCCGGTCATCGCCGGTTACAATCTCTCGTTCACCTTTCTCTCGCCTCGACGCTCGTCGTCGCCGGCTCCCTCAAGCTCACAGACTCTCCTTGTTCTGTCTGTGGGCTTGGACAGGGCGACGGCGCGCCTCGCCGTCGCCGGTGGTGGCGTACCCGCTCATCTGGTGGATTCGCTCTCCGTCGCGCACTCCCCCCCCCCCCCCCCCCCCCGTCGTCTCTGCGTTGAGTTTTAAAAGGGAAGAGCCGCTGCCCTTTTGGACCTCGTTGTCCACTCATCACGCGGCCGAGTCCGTCGTCCGCGTCCATCGCTGAAGACCCGTTCTCGCGCCGCATCTTCCGTAGGAATCGGATGCTCGTCGTCGCCCGCGTTGATCGCGTTCACGAGCACCGCGTCTCCCAAGTCCTTCGCGAGCTTCACCCCTGTGCCCGCGTCGTCCTCGCCCGAAGCCGCAGAGTGCATCCGGATCGCTCGACGACGACGTTGTCGCTGCGTCCTCGTCGGCGTCGACATCCGCGTCTGACGCACGCGAAGAAGACGAGCCACGCCTGCATCCCGGGTCTAGGTCAACATCCCAAAACGCCGTTGACCGGGTGATTTTGGGAGACAATTGGGCTCCGCTTTGATTTTTGCAGCCTGGGCTTGGGTTTGGGCCTGGGTTCGGGCCTGGGCCGGACCGCTTGAACCGGGCCCTAACACGTAGGATAGTGATTGACGAACTTACTTACGTAATTAGCCAAATGGTACGTGTTTAAAATTAGTAAATCGAATTTTAATACGGTTCAAATCGTCTTTGAATTTTATAGGCAGATGTAACTAGTATCCGATATTCGATTTACACATAAATAAATAATATTTGTATTATTAAAAAATAAATATTTAATATTATTATTTATCAAATTATATTTCATACAAATAAATTTAAATGATAATTAAATTTTAATTTTAATTTTTTTTTGTTAGATAAGTTCGTGGAGGTGGAGATGTCCACGATTTGGTTATTCGAATCTAATTTCTTAACTTAAACTAAACCTACGAGTATAATAAATTTATAAACCACACGTGTTTTGGTTAATCTATAATTATATATATTATGACTATTGAATATTCATAATCAATATTAGGTATTTATAGCATTAATATTTATAAAATTATTATTGTCGTACCAAAAGTTCTATTTAATATGCTCAAATTAAATAAATATTAACTAAATACTCTCCAATAAATATATTATACTTTATATAAATTTTACGAAAATTAATAAATGAAAATATGCATAATAACATATTTTTAATTAGAAATTCAATATCCTTTAATTTTATATTTATAATTAGAACAGTTAAAAAATCAAAGGCATAAGCCTTATGTAAGATATAGGCCCCAGAAAAAAGGCTTAGCCCTTCAGCTATTCTGTTCCAGCCCACAAATATAATCAATTTAAATCTTCTAATAACCAAAAAGAATAAAAATAAAGATAGGTGTCAACTGTCATGTTTTAGTATATATACATTATACTAATTAATAGCTTAAATAATTATTTTTAAAATTAACTTATATGTTAGTTTAATTATATATATATATATATATATATATATATATATATATATAAGATATTACTTAAATATAATATTGTTTTCTTAGATGGAATTCACAAGGAAAAAAATACATTGAATCTTATCTCGCGTTTAAATTCAATATAATCTTCTTTCTTTTTCTTATGGATATTATATAAGGAATCACTAATGCAATCCATCCAACAAGAATTTGACTTAATTTAGCCCATCATTTTAACCTCTTCAAATACTATCTCAACCAACTAAGATAAAAAGAAAATCTAGTAGTATAATTTTACACATTTTAATTTTTATAAAACAATGTGATTTTCAACTGCTATTAGGTTTTAGGGGGAAAAATATAAAGAAAATAAAAGAGAAAGGAAAATAAGTTTTTATTCACATGATCTTGTTTGTGAGGCTAAAATGAACGGCGGGCACTAGGGAAGAGGGGGAACAAATGAGCAGCAGAGAAACTAGGGGAGAGGGAAGGCAATGGACTGCAAATAGGGGGGGGGGGACTGGCGCGGTAGTAGATGATAAATGTTGGAGCAGGTGAGTGGCGATAGTTGGAGCACGCAAGCAACGTAAGCTAAGAGCTAGTGACAGACGAGCAGGGCGAGAGCCGTTGATAGATGAGTCGCATAAGTGAGAGCCAACTACGGGTAAGTGGCATAAGTGGAGAGTAAGTTTTATTCACGTGATCTTGTTTGTGGGATTAAAATGAGTGGCGGGGTACTGGGGGAGAGGGAAACAAACGAGCAATAGAAACACTAGGGGAGAGGGGAGGGGGGAGGCAATGGACTGCAAATAGCGGGGGAGTAGGAACAGGGGAGCGACTGGCACAGGAGTAGATGATAAGCGAGCATCGAATGGATGTTAGAGCAGGTGAGCGGTGATTGTTGGAGCATGCAAGCAGCATAAGCTAAGAGCTAGTGAAAAAGATGTCGATAGACAAGTGGCATGAGTGAGAGCCAACTACGGGTAAATGGCATAAGTGGAAAGTAACGAGGAGTAATTTTTTTCTTTTCAAAAAATAAAATAAGAGAAAATTATCTTATGTTTGTTTCTATTTTCTAAACGAAACCGTCTACTTGCCCTACAATAAAACAGAGGGAGACATGATTTTTAATTTCAGGGTTTTAAAAATCGGGTATTATTATTATTATGGATCTAAATTCAATGTAATTTTCTTTCTTTTCCTTATAGATCTCATCCAAGGAATCACTAATGCAATCTATCCAACAAGAATTCGACTTAATTTAGCCCATCATTTTAACCTCTTCAAATACTATCTCAACCAACTAAGATAAAAAGAAAATCTAGTGGAATAATTTTACACATTTTACATTTTATGGAACAATGTGATTTTCAACTGCTATTAGATTTTAGGGGGAAAAATATAAAGAAAAAAAAGGAAGGAAAATAAGTTTTTATTCATGTGATCTTTTTTGTAGGGCTAAAATGAGCGGCGGGCACTGGGGAACGAACGAGCAGCAAAGACACTAGGGGAGAGGGGAGGCAATGGACTGCGAATAGCGGGGGAGTTGGAACAGGTGAGCAATTGGCGCGGGAGTAGATGATAAGCGAGCATCGAATGGATGTTAGAGCAGATGAGCGGCGATTGTTGAAGCACGCAAGTGGCGTAAGCTAAGAGCTAGTGACAGATGTGCATGGAGAGAGCCGTTGATAGACAAGTGGCATAAGTGAGAGCCTACAAGCTCAACAATACCAAAATTCTTTTAATGAACTTGCCTCTAACTTACAGAGAATAGTACAAGTGTCGTCTACAACATCGACGACAACCCCTACTACTTCTCAGACATCAGTGTCCAAAAGACCACTAAGAAGTACTCAGTTTATTTGGAAATGAGTACAAGACCACGGGTAAGTTGCATAAGTGGAAAGTAACTAGGAATATTTTTTTTTCTTTTTGAAAAATAAAATAAGAGAAAATTATCTTATTTTTGTTTCTCTTTTCTAAACGAAACCGTCTACTTGCCCTACAAGAAAACCGAGGGAGACATGATTTTTAATTTTAGGGTTTTAAAAATCAGGTATTATTATTATTATTATTATTTAGTTTTTATTCTGAAGAAAGGTATAATTTGTAGCCCTAGCAAGCGTATTGAGCATGTCTTCCACAGTCGCTTCTGATTCCCATCAATTTGTATCGCTCTTTTTGAATTGGAATTCTTATCTCCTCCAGAGTTCGATTCCCTTTCTTGTGGATTTGTTTCCATTTAATCCGAGGTCGCACTTCTGCTCTATCTCGATCCAGTGCATCACGCTCCGGAGGACACGCTGATACCAGGTACGACCTCTATTTTCTGTTCGATTTTTCGTTGATTCCGTTTTCGCCTTTGTTGGGGGGATGCCGGTTTTAGTTCTTTTGTTTTGGGCTTGCATCTGC
This sequence comes from Costus lasius, assembly GCA_027563935.2. Classification (NCBI taxonomy): domain Eukaryota; kingdom Viridiplantae; phylum Streptophyta; class Magnoliopsida; order Zingiberales; family Costaceae; genus Costus; species Costus lasius. The sequence goes on from CM050454.1 coordinate 554,490, forward strand.
GAGTTTAATCTTCAATATCTGATTTGCTTTTGTTTCAAATCAAGATAGAGTGCTTATGGATGATAGCGAGTCGATTTGTTGTGCAAATTATTTTTCCCCTTCATCTGCTTGGAGTTTCTTGAATTTGCTTTGAATTTTAATGATTGCTGTATAAACCAACAAAGAATTCGTCACTCTTTTCGCACTAATCGTCTGATTCCCGGGTCGCGAAGGGTGAAAATAAAAAAAAAGGTCGACGCAAACCCTGCTCACTCACCCTTTCCGCTCGCTCGCGATATCTCTCCGACGCGTTTTTCCTCCGATTATTGCCGACTTCTCGTTGTTCCGGTCATCAACATCTCACCAGTAATTTTCTGTCACCCGTTCCTTATTCCGATCTATCACGTCACGTCGGTTTCGACGGAAACCGACGGCGATCAATCGATTGCGGGTCATTCGGTCGGCTGCCGTCGCCAAACGCGTTTGCACCTGCCGATGTCGCAGCCGGTGGGTCCACCGCCGACTTCTGGGTGTTGCTACCGCCACCCACGGCAGATGGATCTTGCGGGCGGCGGTTCCGTTGGCTCTCGAGGAGCTCCTTTCTCCTTGCACACTGGGTGATCTCTCAATTTGTGAACATTTCATTCAATAGATTAGTGCTAAGCATCTTTGATCATTCATCTTTATAAAAGCCAACATAAATAGAACACTTTTTAACCTGTATCAATAGCCAAAATCTAGTTCAGTATTATGGGAAAAATCTTTTAGTTCATGTCAGATATGTAAACCTCTGTTTATGACTATTGTTTTCTTTTCCTTTAGGCAACTTGAAGTGCCGAGTAGTTGTGCCTGCAGAGAAAATGGTAAGTTTTTTTTATGAAATTCTTAAGTATTTTCATGTACTTATCTTTATATTTTAACAATACCACATCAAGAACTCAATGAAGTTCACTTTTGTGTGCAGTTTTCTCCATAAATGCACCTTACTTTGTTTTATAGTTAATTCATCAAAAATAAGTTATTCAGTGCTTGTAACTCGTGATTGCATTTTCTTGCACTTATACCATAGAATATCCTTCGTTCCTATTGAAGTTGTTTTTTGAATGATAGACCACCAAATGCTTGCTCGGTTTTTGTCAAAATACGCCTAAAATACATTGCACGGAAGTTTTCCTTTAGTTGGATATGGTTGGACAGCAACTCTTTTATGTTTTTGGTAATGCCTTCTTTTCTTAATTGTAAACTGAGATCGGCTAAAAGGTTAACCAGTTCTGATAATGGACTATCGACCCTTCTTTTTTTATCATTCTTATGAGTGGCCTCTTCTCTCCTTATTTTTATAAGGATGTCAGCTAGAAAGTTTGACGTTTCTTATAGTTGACTTCATCCCTTATTTAAGTTTTACCCTCGTTAGGAGTGGCCCAGGTGGCTCATGTGTTTACTTTTGTTGAGTTAGAGTTAAGATAATGTAATTTGTCTTGTACAAGCCGTCATCTATTTTTAAGTTCCCTAGTTAGACGCTACCTACAAAGTAAGAAGCATAATAAGATACTTGTTGCTGAGGTAGTTCGACTTCTCAAAATACCCGGAAACTTCCCATGAAGACTATTGAAAATCAGAAATATCAATTAAAATTGCTATACACTTTTTAAAGTTGAAATCACATTTTTAGATATCTTAGGCCACAATGCTTGTAAATGTCTATCATTGGCTGCTCCTAGAATATATTTTTGCAATCCTTCATGAAGATAGATGAGTTTTCACTTGAAACTTTTGCCAACCTTTATAAAGAACTTTCTTTCCTTTTTAAGTTTTACTCGTACTAGGACTGGCCCAGGTTGTCCTCCGTATTTCTTTTTGTTGAGCTATACTTGCTTTACTGTAATTTAGCTAGTCCTGTTCTCATCAAGACTGCAGAGTTTTGTAGTGTGGTTGGACACCTGTACTACCCTTTTCTCTTCTCTTTGGTATAAATTCATTTAGAAAGTATCTTGATGCATGAAGTTCCTTCATTCTTTTATGAAAGATGAGGTAGCCAAGGGTGAGGATGGGCCTAGGTGGTATTGACAAATAAATGACTATTACAGTCATAGGAGCCTTTTCCAGGCCTAACTATGATGTTTGATCACAATCGAGCATTTTGTTATTATTAAAATTCAATTTTTAGGGTTATTTTGTCTTTATAATGAACTAAAACATGTAAAAAAACACTAAATGTATTTTGGTTGGTTAACTATCCTACTATTTTAGATGTTGGAAAGAGGTTTCTATTGGGACCAACAAAAATTACGTATGAATCAAATTTAAAAAGAGGGGGATACGAACAAATCAAGGAAAGGAATTCATAATTCATTTAAAATGAGATAAATGACCATTCACTCCGATCATCACTAAAACTAGCTCCATTACATCAAAGAACTTCAGATTAATAACTAATCATTTCCAGATTAATTTACTACAATAATATTTTTGTGAACTGGTTCCAGAAAATAATGAAGGCTACTTATGTTGCTCTCATTATTATGCTTAGAACAGTATAATGTATCGTGAAATTCAATGCTTTGGTTATTTTGCTCTTTTGGATTTTTAGTTCATTTATGTTGGTCGCTTAATTTTTTTTATATCAACTAATTAATTTCATTATTGTTTCAGTTTTTTGGAGGATATAATTACCATGGGAATTCATTTGAGCAGACTTATCGTTGTTATCCAGCTTCATTTATCGATAAGGTTTGAACATCTTACTATAATAAATGATTAATTTTACCTTTCTAGCTTTTTAGTCAAAGCATAATACATAGTAAGGAATTCAAACACTGATCATATGTTAGTTTCGATACATGATGGACACGGAAATACTAATCACTGGGGATACAATTAATTCTTGTCTTCCGAGTAAAAAAAAAATTAAGCGTGTAGTTCACAAGCAACAAAATATTAAAATTAGTATTATGTTCCAGCTTTAGTAACTAATTGAAATGATATATACCAGTATACCAAGTAGCAAATTAGAGTATGATCAGTAGTAGCAGCGATAAATATTAGTATAATGCACAGTTTCATTCTGGAAAAAACTGGTTACTGCAGTACATATCAATTTACATTTATCCTGCAAATAATATCATATAGGCATTTGATTTCAAGTAATGTTGCAGAATCCTAGTAGTTTTATAACTCAGAATTTGTATAACCCTGTTTTATGGCCTATTTAGTTATCTAAGTTAACAATGGATCTATATTACCTAGTATGAGGGAATTCAAGTTACCTTTTTGATCAGTGGTAATATGGATCACCATAATGTAGTAATTTTGCAACAGAACTTGGACAAAATATATACCGGAAGTCCGGAACTGATACCCAACCTTTCCCTCTTCTTTATTTAATTGTTGACTACATAAGGGTGTAATAGGCATTTAAAAATAAAGTAAAATGCCAGTAATATATTTGTTGGCTAAACATGTTAGTGCATGAATGTTCTCTTCTTTATTTAATTGTTGATTATATAAGGGCATAATAGGTATTTAAAAATGGAGTAAAATGCTAGTAATCTATTTGTTGTGCCAAACATGTAAGCATGTAAGTGTATGTTTTTCAATAATTTTGCGACAACATACTTGCAGGTATCAAACGCCACGACTCAATTTTATAACATTAATTAGTCTACATGATGCATGAATTTCTACAGACCATGAGCTCCCTAATTTAGTAAAATGCCAATAACATATTTTGATATTCAAGTAGAACATCAATCTAGAACTTTAGTATACTGTGCTCTAGATCCACCTAAACCTTCATGATATCTTTGTACACATGTTTATATTTACATTTAAGTCATGCACCAATTTAGCTCGCTGAAGCTGAGTTTTTGGGTTTGGGAAAATGCTGCAATTATTGTTAGTAATTAATTTGGCACTTGTCATTGTTATTTTTATGAAATTTACCAAGTCATTGGTAGTGGCTAAGCTATGTTTGTGGTTATCATTGTTTCTTATTAGCATCCAAAGCATTTGTTAATAAATGAATCCTATTTTGAATGAATTATTAAATTTTCTCACCTGATTTTTCTATTTCTTCTCTCTTAATGTTTTTCTAATATACACTAGTAATTTACCAATCTGGTAAGTTTCTATCAGTGGCATTTTGTTAACATCTGAAACCATGGTTTTTAGTGTACAAAATCTTTGTTTGGGCCTAGCATATTAGTGAACTAATTTGTCCAATTGGTCTCATGCGTAATACATTCAAAATTACACAAAATGTATTATAACATGTATGATTATTGGGTATTTTTTTGATAATAAATCAAACAAATGATTGTGAGTTGCTTGTACTTTCGAAGTTTGTTTCCCCTCTTTTACAATAAGCAATACTTGTTCCGGGGCAGGAGCATTACAAATCAGTATATAGACAATAGTTATTGTGTTCCTAATGCACCTCCTTTTGTCAAAAGACTTGTTGGATCAATTATACAAGACCTTCTAACTAACCTTGACATTCATTCACGTTTAATTTAATTCAGCTGATTTTGGATTATATAGCTTAATATTTTTCAAGGTTTAAAAAATTGGTCCGCTGCTATATCAGTTTTGTCTCGGACCGGTATACTATAGGAAAACTGACACTGTCCTGTGGTGAAACTAATCATACCAACAATGCTATAGTAAAATGGGCCCATCTTGGACTAATACAAAAATTGCAAACCTTGTGAGTCAGTATTCAAATTTATTATTATTTTATTAGTTACAGTAGGTTGTAAAATTCAGACTGCTGTCTAGTGTCTAGGAACCAAATTAACTGAAGTCGTCCAAAAATCATTTAATCTGTTTTTACTGTCATTTCTGTGATCAATATAAAGGCTTATGCTTTAGTTTAAATTAGATATCAGTCAGTCTGCTGTAGTTGAATAAGATCTCTGGCCAGCATCTTTGACCTTGATGCAAATTCTTTTTCTGTAAGTTTTTGCTTTCAAGAGTACTTATTTTATCTCTTTATTTGCAGCCTCAATTGGAGATCGGCGACAAAAGTAAGTAACGACGTCCTTGCTTATCTTCATATTGGCATGATATTTTTCTTGTATGTCCTCATAACCTCAGTTATTGTGTATGTTTTTTGTTTGTTTCAGTTATAATGCCGCCTTCTGCACTTGATCGTCTTGGTAAGTTAAACTTTTCTTGTTCAGTGCAATAGTTTATAATTGCACGAAGCATATGATGGTTTATTCTTTAACTTTATTTATTTATTTTTTTACTTTTGGATAATCATCAATTGATGGATTTGGATCATATCGTGCACCCCACAGCTTCTCTACACATTGACTACCCTATGCTCTTTGAGCTGTATAATGCTGCTGAGGAGAGAGTTTCACACTGTGGTGTTCTAGAATTCATTGCAGAAGAAGGAATGATATACATGCCATATTGGGTAGCTATGTTCATATCTTTTTAACTTCCTCGTTCATCACTATATGTTCTGGATAAGGCCTTTTGATTACTTTCTCATTTCAGATGATGCAAAATTTACTTCTACAAGAGGGAGATATTGTCCGTGTAAAAAATGCCACTCTTCCCAAGGGTACATATGTGAAGCTGCAGCCTCATACAAAAGACTTCTTGGATATCTCGAATCCTAAAGCCATGTTAGTAAATTTTTTGTCTGTTAGTCATGCGCTACAAATGAATATCATCTATATCCATTCTGTTGCCTCTGATTTTTCTTTATGCATTGTTGGTATGTTATATTCTTCGTAATTGGTGGAAGGTGCGTCAGTCACTAACTATTTCCTTTCAATTTGTTGCAGCTTAGAGACAACTTTAAGAAATTTCTCATGTTTAACCACTGATGACAGTATAATGGTAGCGTACAACAACAAGAAATATTACATAGATATTATAGAAACAAAGCCATCTTCTGCAATTAGCATTATTGAGACAGATTGTGAGGTTGATTTTGCACCTCCTCTAGATTATAAAGAGCCAGAGCGATCGCAGCCTTCTGTAACTACAAACAAAGCTCCGGACCAAGGTTTTGATTCAAGTTACTATATTTTTGTTAACTACATTTCATGTTCTACATTTCTTCTTTCATTGTGCATTCTGTGTAATTTTACTTTATCACATTCTCCTTTCCCAAATTTATAAGCTGCTATAGGAATATATCCTTTTTTAAAATCATTTTGTTTTTTCTTTCTTCAAAAGTCATCTGCTTATTGCACAAATTTATTCCTAGTTATATACTTATATGTTGGTATGCATCAAGCAGATTTTATAGGAAAAAACCAATATAGTTTTGGTAAATGTTGTAGACTTTGTATTGAATGAGCAATCCCGTTAGTCTCTGTTGATTGTAAAGCCCGAAAAGCGCTTTGATTTGTCAACGTGCATAAAGATTTTTTTCATTTGTAAAAGAAATAAATATTGACAAAGGGTGTGCATGTGTAGTGACAAAGAGGATCACAAACCAAATCAAGATTGGATATTTTTCATTTTGATTAGGTTCTATGTGCCTATATTGTGACTGTGGCTAGCGACTCTGCTTTAGATAGACAGCCCGTGTTTTGTATTTGCATAATTGAAATTGCTTAAATTTTGTATGGTAAAGTAAAACACCAAAACCAGAGCTAGATCTGTAGTCCTTGATTACGAGAAAATTGAACAAAATTTTAATTTCATCAATTAAGGACTTTGTCTTACTGGTTCGACGTAACGTCTGACACTTGAACTCAATTGGCTTTGATGTCCTTTCTCTAATTTTCTCACGTTGGAAGCACAGTATAAAGAACTTATTTTTATTATCATCTTACTTTTCTGTTCCACAATTGTATTCTAGGTGCACTTTTCTTTCTCTCTAGGTTATTCGAAGTTAAACTATAAAGCAAAAACTCAGGAGAAAGTTTGACAAGTATTTGTCTGGGCGCAACTGCAAAAATATTTTTAATGGAGGTCAAACTAAGATTTTGGAACCTGAGGCAAAGTAAAATTGACCCTTAAAATAGTTGCTTTTGATATGCACTACACGGCATGCCAAAAAATTTAGTGGAAGTTTATTTATAGTGTTTGATGTTTCATGCCACGGAGGGCAAAAATCTGCAAAAATCTCTGTTGGAAACAAATATCTTTTGTTGAACTGATACTGTTTGTTTATTGTTGGAATATGTAACACTCAAGCCTAATAATCTTTAGAGAATACAAAAGGTAAATATTTTGTAGAAATATGTATATTTGGGATGACAACGTACCGCAAAGAGAGACATGATTAGAGGTTCCGAAAGCTAAGCTAACCATCTTATTCGCAAGCTAAAAATAGTTAGAAACACACAATCTACTCAAAACATGTGAAAATGTTTGTGGTAGAGGTGCTAGAATTTTTCTGCAGTTCTTCACAGAATGCTCTCAGTTTTCACCCTACTTTTTCAGTACAACATCTAGCACACATTTCTTACAGTAGAACCGTTGGGAAGCTATGCAACACTTGGCTTATCTGAGAAACCCATGTAGAAGTTAACTAAAGTAAATAAACTAATACTAGTTTCCTTTTTTTTTAAAAATAAAACAGCTATATTAATAATCAATCGTTTACATCACAAAACAGTAGCTGTTTGAGCTCATCTGGCCAGCTATCTACTCAGACTTTTGAAACCAAGTTGTTTCTAGCATATAGTGCTAGCCAATTTGCAACAGAGTTACAACTCCTGCTAACATGAATGCATAGGATCTCTCCTCCATTACTTAGGAATTTAATTTCATCTAGAAGAGCACGGACCTCAACTGGAGGGTAGCTGTGAGCATCATTTATGGCCTGTATCGCCTCTAAACAATCCGATTCGATTATTATTTTCTTTCCTTGCCCAAGAAGATTGCAACGAAGGTATCCAAGCGCAGATTTAATTGCCATAAGTTCCGTGTACAATGGTGAGGGACTTATGAGGAATGTGGCTGCTGCCGTCAATGCTCTTCCATTTTCATCCCTTACAATGTATCCCATCCCAGCTTCTTTAGTCCGATTGATCCAAGCGCCATTTGTATTAACTTTCAATTAACTAGCTTCCGGCCTTTTCCACTTCATGGTCCTCAAGCGTTGATCTTTTTCACCTCCCATTTCCTTTGTTAATTCTTGAAACATTAACTTCCATTCCGAGAGAGCTTCTCTACTTGTCTTAGTTGAATTTGCCATAACCCCCTTGAAAGCTACTTCGTTCCTCATTTTCCAAATCTGCCAAAATGTAGTAAGAGTTAGTGATTGAATTTGAAGAGTTTCATCCATACCTTTAGCTATCCAGTTCTCCTGTCGCCGTGAATCCATACTTAAGTTCCATGTTGTGAGCTGTACCAAGTGCTGATTCCAGACCTGCATAGAAAAAGAGCAATTGTGGAATAAATGATCCACTGTCTCTTACTCCTGTCTCTTTCTCCTCCTTACATAGGAGACAAGTGGAATCATTCCTTAACCCCATTTTCCTTAATATGTGAAAGGTGGGTAATCTCTTGTGCAAGAGCTTGCAACCAAAAATTTTGATACCATTTGACACCGGAAGCTTCCAAAGAGTTTTCCATTTCTCCTTTTCAACACCTTCACCCCAAGTGTTCATCAAAATAAAATTATATATGGATTTATTGAGAGGTAGCCCATTAGAGCCATCAGTCCAGATCCAAGTATCCTTTTTGTCCTTGTCAATACTTAGCCTGTAAATGGAATTACTTATATCTTCACTTGCCCAAGCATTAATGGTATCTTTGTTCCACTCAGCCCTGAGCATAATATCAGCCACCTTGGTGCCAAATTTTTTAGAATTATCAATGAAGGTAGGCTTGTGATCAATGGGAAGATCTAAGCACCAAGGTTGGCTAATTATATTGGTATCCTCACCATTTCCAATTTTCTTAATAATTTGAGGTCTGATATGGTTCAGGTCCTGCAGGAGGCTCTTCCAAGCTTGGCTAGATCTCTTATACTTTTTAGGATTCTAAGGATCCAGATCTCCATATTTAGCTCTACACACCTTCACCCAAAGTTTATCTTTAGAGTTGAGATAATCTAGAATTCTTTTACAATTGATAGCCGGTCTAAGGGTGGTGAGATCTTTAATATGAATGCCCCCCTGATTACGCGGCCTTATAAGGGTATTCCAATTCACAAGATGCATACCTATGCCCCTTTCACCTTTAGACCAGATGAAGCCTCTTATCTTAGCATTAAGTTTTCCAAGGTGAGTATTGGTAAGTCCATTGACAATCATGTTATGAATAGGAATGGCAGACAAGACACTTTTGGCAAGCGTGATTCTACCTGCTTGTGAGAGGAACCTTCCTTGCCAAGATTGGAGTCTTTCATGAATTTTCTCCTCACAAACATGATAGGTTTGTTTCAAGCTAGTCTTGGGGTCAATACAAGCACCTAGGTAAGTGAAGGGATAAGAACCCTGCTCAAAACCTAGGAGATTAACAATTCTTCTTTTAGTACTATCAGTACAATGTTTGGGAAAATAAATTCTAGTTTTCTCTTTACTAACTTGCTGACTAGTAATGAGCTCATACGTATGAAGGAGTTTAGCAAGATTAGTGTAAGTTTTCTTATTAGCACGAACACTTATAATGATGTCATCAGCATACATGAGATGCGAGATCATACATTTACCTCTTATATTGAAGGGGGTAATTTTGTTTTCCGCAACAGCATTCTGCATGAGGCAGCTCAAAATATTTGTATGATGACATAAATATATGGGGACAAGGGATCTCCTTGGCAGATTCCCTTATTCCCCTTAAACATAGTAGAATTGACTCCCTCAATATAGCAGCTATAAATAGGTGAGTGCACACAAGCTTCAATCCATTTAATGAAAGTATTAGGAAAGTTTTGAAGCTCCATAGCAAGTCTTATAGCCCCCCTCTTGATAGTGTCAAAAACTTTCTTAAGATCAATCTTGATAAGAATTATGGGATTTTTGGTTTGAGAGTGATGAAGACTATGAACCAACTCTTGGACAATACGAATATTTTCATGAATAGATCTGTCCTTGACAAAGGCAGATTGTTCAGGACTAACAATATTAGGGAGATGCACTTTCAATCTGTTGGCTAAGGATTTAGCAATGATTTTGTAATTGACATTACAAAGTGCAATTGGTCTATAATCATTGATGATTTGAGGGTTAGGTTTCTTAGGAATAAAGATGAGTTGGGTGCGAGCCCAAGAGTTCGGTATAGTGTAATGCTCATGAAAATGGGCTATAAGAAGCAAGAAATCTTTATTAACGATTTCCCAGTTGTGAATGTAGAACTCAGCCATAAAACCATCAGGTCCAGGGCTCTTCCCACGTTTAAGACTTTTGGCTACCTCCCTGATTGCTTGATCTTGGAAAGGAGCACGCAAGTTGTTATGGGAGCAGTTCTCAAGCTTACACATGTATTTGGACAAAATAGCTTTTGTATGCTTAGAAATAACAGGCTCAGAGTTATCATCGGTCCATAGATTAAAATAAGATTTCCTAAAAGCCTCTCTTATGAGATGAGGATCAGTGACGATAGAAGTATCAGGGAGTCTAATATATCTAATTTGGTTGACTCTTTGTCTAATAGTGACCCATCTGTGGTAAAATTTGTTGTTAGCATCTCCTCTATTTATCCAATTACATTTAGCAAGAGTGTGCTATTTTATGTTGATGTGTCTAGCCAAGGCTTTAGCTTTATTAGTGAGGCAATTAAGATTCACCTCCTCCTCTCTAGTGAGCATCCGACTAGCCTCGAGGAGATATAACTCATTTAATTTCATCTGAGTTTTCTCAAGAATTATTTTAGGTTTACTAAGGTTGCATTTGTTCCATCTTAAAAGTTTGGACTTGATAGCACTCAGTCTATTATGGAAAGTAGGATCCAAACCGTGATAATGAGACCACTCTTCCTTAATGATGTTTAGAGGTTCCTCATGATAGTTCCATATCTCATGGTATCTAAAGGGTCTCGGCTTACGTTTGCCGAAGGAGGAAATGGTAATAAGAAGAGGGCTATGGTTAGAGCACCCCCTGGGGATGTGTCTAACCCTAGTTTCACCATATAATTTAATCCAGCTAGCGTTGGCAACAGCCTTGTCCAACCTGCTTAAGATTTTTCTATTCCCTTTTTGGTTGTTAGACCAAGTGAAGGGACTTCCCTCGTAGCCTAAGTCCAATAAACCATGAGTATTGAGAAAATTATTAAAGGTGATGATGGACTTATTGAGGGTAAAAGGCACACCTCCTCTTTTTTCAGAGCTATTAGAAATGCAGTTAAAATCCCCACAGGCTAACCAGGGGGTATCTACGAAATCAGTATTAATAAAATCCTCCCACATTCTATTTCTAACATTATTTTTGTGACTAGCATAGAATATGGTGAGGAGCCAAGGATCATACCTCTCGTGTTCGACAATAAGGCTAATGAATTGTTCTGTGCTGGCTACCTCCGTCATATTAAGCATGTCAAGATTCCAGCCCACAAAAATACCACCAGATGCTCCTTTAGCGGAAGAGGCAGCAAATCTCCAATTCTTACCCAGCATCCTTGCAAAGTCCCTCGTTTCTTGTTGATTGAGGTGAGTTTCTTGAAGTGCTATGAAGCTTAGATTATGATGTCTTCTCCAAATGGCTATCATATCTTTAGCCTGGTATCGTCCCACTCCCCTACAGTTCCATGAAAGATCGATCATTAAAACAAGGAGAAATTTACTTGTGTGGAGATAACCCATACTAGGCTTGCCGCAAGGTGTTCTGTACTCTAGCCCTTTTAGTTTTGAAGAGCGAAAGCTCAAGGAGGTTGAGGGTGAGGATACCACAATGGCTCTAAGATCTTCATAATCATATCTTCCCCCAATATTCCGCTAAAGCCTAGTACTGTTTCAGCAATGAGTTTATCTTTATCCAACAGGGTTAAGGCCGTAGAGGGTATCTCTTGCTTCCTCTCATTTCCTCTGCATTCTCCATGTCGCACTATTGCTAGTTGATTAGAGTTTTCTGGCTCCATCTCTTCATCAGATTCTTCCACATGTTTAACTTCTCTATTATTTTCACTATTTTGGTTTCTCTTGGCCCAATCCGCCAGCATTTGATTATCTTCATGGTCCAAATCGGATGGCCGATCAGGCCTTTGATCCATGAAGTCTGTCTTTCCAAGGCAATGCTGGCTCTCTTCAGTGGTCACTTCCTCATCTGCCCCCTGTCCTAAATCCATCATTTCCGTCAGATCTGGATCAGAGACTGGAATGACTTTACTCTACATTTATTGCCACTTATACTTCTCTTTTCTGAGACAGTGCTTTGGAACTTTCTTGTACCAATTTGTCCGTTACTCGTCTTGTGACCTGTTTGCTTCATATTTTGGATTATTGGATTCTTTTCCGCAGGTTGAACATCCGCTACAGGTTTACCTTCTTCGTTCCTGGATGCGGGTTCTAGACATGTGAGATCCGCATCCGAAAGCTCACTTTGGGGTCTCTGCCTTCCTCCTCTTCGTCTCTGGTTCACAACCTTGATCCAAGGATTGGTTTCCGGCTTGGCAAGATCCGGCGTACGAATAGCAGCTTCCTCACCAACCTCCTTCCCGGCCTTATCTCCATTCTCTGTGTAAACTGCCTTTTCCATAATCTCATTTAGGCAATCTTGTATTTTGTGGCCTACACAGCCGCATCTCTCACAAAATGTTGGAAGGTTCTCATAAGCAAAGACCTGGAAGAATCCTCTCCCTTCTGGTCCAATCCAAACGCCCTCCCTCAGTGGTTGTTGCATGTCCACTTCGACACAAACACGTATATATTTCCCTCTGTTGGATGTTGATATTCTTTCATCATATCTCAGTGGCTTACCAATTTTTGAAGCAATATCATTAAACAGATCTTCATCCCAGTATTCCAATGGTAATCCTGGCAATCTTACCCATATTGGTACAGTTTTAATCTTTGAAGCAAAGGTTGAAAGTCAGGCACCCACGGTTGGAGGTTCAGAAGTTCACCTAGGATCGACCAAGGGCCACCTGTAAGAATCGCAGTTGCCTCCTCCATCGAGGTGAATCTGAACAGGTAGTAACCATTCTCTAGGTCCACCACCGCGCTTAGTGAGCTTGGTCTCCAGATTCTCATTACCGCCGCTCTCACAATCTCTATGGGAGGGGTCTTTGTTAGGAACTTTCCTAGTAGGCAGGATTTCCACTTCTCTCTCGCCAAGTCTAGCCTTTCCTCCGAAAAGATGATTCGGTCAGGATACTTCGCAGCGATGTTATTCAAGATCTCTTCGGATTTCTGTGAGCCTTTAGAAGGACCTCCAATGTTATTTCGAAAGAGAGCATTCCAAGCCTTCTTCTTCGGCATCGGTGCTTTCTTCTCCGGCATCGGTGCTTTGATTTGGTGTGTTTCCATATTTCTAGAACGAGTAGATGCAATTTCCTTAGGTGGATCAGGTGGTTTTAACCTTGGCGGAGGTTTAGAGGGTTGCCGGTGGCCATCGTTGGGGTCTCTAGTGCTTCGGGAGTCAGAGCGGTTCGCCATCGTTGCCAATTTTTTTGTAGACCGATTTTTAATACTGAAAGTTTATGTAACAAACAATACTAGTTTCTTTAACATGCACAAAAGTCTACAGGTAATGCAACTCTCAACATTCTCCCCCTTAATGTGCTGCAGTTGAACTCCAAGTGCTACTCTCATCTTCTCAGGTAAAGATAGCTCATTTGACCTGCAAAATTTCAGCTTCACAACACCTTTAATTGCATCACGAATGATGTGATGCTTGATTGAGATGTGCTTTGTACTGATACATAGGATTCTTTGCCATAGCTATTACTGATCTGCTGTCACAATATATCACGGTAGCTTCATCTTGTTTCTCTCCAATATCTTCAAGAATTCTCTTTAACCACATTGCTTGTTGAGTTACTGCAACATATTCAGATTCAACAGAAGACAATGCAACAGAATGTTGCTTCTTTGAAGACCAAGAAAACAATCCTGAACCAAGAGTAAAACCATAGCCTGAAGTGTACCTCATGTCATTAACACAAACAGCCCTGTTACACAAAATCTAATTTTGCTTAACAGCCACTTCCATATCTAATGTGATATCCTAAAGTGTTTCGAATATACTTCAAGGCCCTTTTAGCAGCTCCTTTGTGAATGTGATGGATTCTTTGAGAATCATGATAATAAACTAGTAACAAACATGATATCGAGTCTTGTAACATCCATCTGGGCATATTTCTTTTGACAAATGAAGACACCATCTCCATTTTGATAAACTTTTATGCCAAGAAAATGATGTAACATCCCCATATCATTCATTTCATATCACTTGGTCATTTCATTTTTAAACTTTTCAATCATTTTCTGGGCATTTTCAATAAACACCAAATCATCAACATAAAGAGCAACAATGAGAATGTTGAACTCACCTTTAGGCTCACTTTTGCTTCTTTGGAATTCTTGCCTCCTGAGATACTTGGTCAATTTAGCTACACTAAGCTCTTGGGGCCAAAGCCTTTGTCAATCGATACACCTTATCTTCATGCCCTTTAATCACACCCTTCAACCACAAAACCTTTGGGTTGTTCTTCATGCACTTCCTCTATTAATTCACCATTTAAGAATGCTGATTTAAAATCAAGTTGGTATAAAAACCAACCTTTATGGGCTACCAAGGCAATGAGTGCTCTAACCATATTCAATTGGAGCAAGTCTCATCAAAATCTATGTCGGGTTGTTGTGAATACCCCTTTGTTATCAACCTTGCTTTGTTTTGATGGATTGATCCAATAGGTTGAGCTTCACTTTATAAATCCATTTGACTTTAATAACTTCTCTATCTTTAGGTATCTCCACAAGCTCCTATGTCTCATTTTTCTCTATAATAACAATCTCCTCTTGCATAGCTTTCTTCCAAACTTCTTTCTTCATTGCTTCTTCAAAATCTTTTGGTTCTACAACACAATAATTGCAGCTTGCACTAACATCACTTAAAACTTTTGTACCTTTTAGGAGCTTCTTCATTACTTTCATCATCATCATGGGCTGATATCTTCTCTAAATTAGTAATAGAAGAAGAATTAACATCAACTATGTTCTCATAATATCAATTAGTATTTTCATCAAATATCAATAATTATCTTGGTGGATTCCAAATTGAATAATCTGTAGCCTTTTGATATGGAGCTATCGCCAATAAATGAATATTTCTGATCTCACCAAGCTTGTGCCTTTTCTCATTTATAATTTGAACATAAGCCATACACCCAATTACTCTCAAGTGATTCACTAGTGGTTTTCTTCCACTCCAAACTTCAAATGGTGTCATATACCATACAACCTTTGTTGGATATCTGTGCATTAAATATGCTGTAGTTACAGCCCAAAAAATCTTTGGCAAGAAAAACTCTTTGGCAACTTCTTATCAAGTAACGATTTGGTTCTTTCTTTCATAAACTCCATGTTGGTGTGAATATACCCAACCGGAAGCTGCCTTTCCACACCTTCATCTTTACAAAATGTCTTTCCACACCTTCATCTTTACAAAATCTTTAAAATTCTCTGAGCTTTTTTTCTTTATCACTTCTCAATATTTTGATGTTGTATCTATTTTGATTTTCAACAAGGCATTTGAGCTTTTTGAAAATTGAGAACACTTTTGATTTGTCTCATGAAATAAACCCATATGATTCTTGTATAATCATCAATAAACAAAATGAAATACTTGTTTCCTAAATGAGAAATAGTGGACAAAGGCATGCAAACATCATACACCAACTCCAACTTCTCCTTTGCTCTCCATGCAACTCCCTTGGGGAAGGATTGTATGTAATGTTTCCCGAGAGCACATACCTGCTTCATTCTTGTCATGAATATAAGGAAGCCCTTGTACCATTCTGTTTCGATAAATTAATTTGAGTCCTCCAAAGTTGATGAAGTAATTTGAGTCCTCCAAAATTTAAGTGACAGCTAAGTCTTTTGTGCTGAGGCCAAGAAACATCTTCTTCACTCACCTTCATTGCTTTATGATACTTGAATTCAAGTGACGACCTTTGCCCATAAGATTTCAAGGAACTAATCAGCCCTTGCACACCCAAAGTTAACATATCTTTAGTTTCTTCAATAGCAATGATGGAATCAAACTTTTCAGGAACATTAATCAAAATCTTTTCTACAATTCTCTTATCACAAAATTCTTCACTATAGTTTTTCATCTCATTCATTACCAGTGAAAAACTCATCAATTTCTCATTTTCTTTCATTTTTAGATTCTCAAAATCCCTTTTCAAAGATTGAAGTTTAGCCCTTACCCTTTATATCTCCTCGATACTCTTTTGGAAGTGCCTCCTTTGCTTTTGTTGCTCTCATTATTGAGGGAAAGATCACAACAAAAAAAATCCCCTTTTGAATCATCCAAAGAACAGCTACATCAATAGTTTTCTTTTCTTTCAACGCTCTCACTTAAGCTATTTTTATATTAATATCAACATCAAGCTTTTATACCCTGTTTCAATCATATATAACACTTGAAGTGATCGAAATAAGGTCTTTATCTTCACACTCTAAAAATCATACTTTTCTCCTTGGAAGAGAGGACCTTTGCTTATGATGTTGTTACTTGCCATCTTGTGCTCTTCTCTTCACTTTCTTACTTCACTTTGATGCTCTCTGAACTTGGTGGTAGAGGTGCTGGATTTTTTCTGCAGCAGAATACACAATTCTTCACATAATGTTCTCAGGTTTCTCTTTTTTCACACTACTTTTTCAGTTCAGCAACGGGCACACATTTCTTAAGCAGCAGAAAGCACTGTACTTGGCTTCTCTGGGAAGCCACATGAAACTTAACCCAAGTAAATAAACTAATACTAGTTTAACATACTAGCACAAAAGTCTACAACAAATGAGTAAACAAATCTTTTGTGAACAAACTATTGAAGGTAATCTTTTGTAGACGATATATGCAGGTCCATTATGATATCTTTTTAATTGAATGAAATTTGAGAAATAAAAGACGTGGCAACTTTAGAAGAGGAAAATTATTGTTTTAGCTTTTTCATGGTGATCTTTTGGTGTAAATTTAGTAACGTGAAATCAACATTAAATACCACAGGAAGAAAGGCACAGCATGACGGCTAACGTGCTGCAACTCTTCGGAGTTTTGAACTTGATTAACTACGTTCTAAACTAGTTGTTTTTTGCAGCTCACGATCAACATGAAGCTGAAGTTGAAACAAAATTTACCCCATTTACTGGTCACGGAAGAAGGCTGGATGGAAAGCCTGCGAAGGAGAACACTCCCAATGTTGGGTCCTCCGGGAATGCTAACAAGTCGGCAATGATCACAAAGCAAGTACCAGCCTCCACTTCAGAGGGCAGCAGTTCCCGTCAAGCCAAGGGGAAGCTTGTTTTTGGTTCAAATGCAAACCGTACTCCAAAAGAAACAGAAAAGGTGCTTGTTGATATTGTTATCAAAACTTATTTGATTTTGCTTGTCGAATTTGGTACCTTCTGGAGCATCGCACTATCCATGTTAAGTGAGATGCTACAATATAATATTATTCGCGAGGAGTTTTATTATTTTTCATGGAGGTAATGAAATATTTGGCTTGACCTATATATTTCTTTTGTTTCTTCTGTAGGTTGCATCCAAAGAAGCAAAAGAACCCGCAAAGAATGAAGAACCGAAGTTTCAGGCGTTCACGGGGAAGAAATATTCTTTGAAGGGTTAATCTAGCAACTGCTTGGCGTAATTTCTTTGTATTAAACTTTTATGCACTTGATAAAATATATCGCTGTAAAGCTTCATAATTTATGTTTTTACTTCCATATGCTATATTAATGATGCTATGCCTATGCTGTTTAATGGATTACTTGAATTCTTGATTTTATTAGTTGTAATTTCACAGCTTTCTGCCGAAACAGCTCATTTCTTTACCTGTATCACCAACTAATTTCCGCTCCTTCTAGCCACGCAATTTTTACGACTCTTCTCTCTAAAATGAATTCACGTGGTTTCCCACTGCCAATAACTTCTGTGAAAGAAAGTTTTGTTCCTGAAAGTTAAAAGAACATTTCAGATTGTTAAAGCTCTCTCGAGGTGTTACAATGTTAGCATAAACGCGATTTGTTTTCTGACCGATTGTTCTTTAAGAATCTTTATGCTAGCCTTCTGAATTTTAAACTTATTTTTTCCCCAAAATCCACTTTGTTTTCTATGAAATATCATATTGAATATGGATTATGAGCTCGGGTATAATTTGTTCCTAAATTCATCCAGATGTATGAGCATAACATGGTGATTCTATGCAGGTTAAGTAGAGAAAAAATTCTGGCAGCAGCGCTCAGGACAAGTTATGATGTCTTTCTTGGGTGTACTTTTGCTTTAGTTCGTTCTTTGGCTCTGAGATTGTTGTCGCTTCAATTTCATTTACTGTCATTGAAGAAAATCAATTTATTTACTCCCCCTTCATCATATTTATGGCCTTCGTGCGCTTTATTTACGTCCATGTGTGGAGTCGGATACGGGTGGGTTGGGTGCGGTTACACGATCCATTTTCTGGTTTATAAAATTGAATAAAAGTTTTGTGATGTCTGATCTAGGGCAGTAAAAACAACCCCGCTGTAGTAAAACATCATATAAAAGCCGGAAAATATTTTTTTATGACATTTATATGCCTTAGTGCAGATCATCTCTCGTTCCAGTGGTCCGAATAAAGATTTATATACTTATTGAAATTCTTCTTGCCACAGAGTTCTTAGAAATTGAAACCAAAAATTTTACCTTGGATCGCTTCGTTCAACAGGAAGTTAATAAACGATAAAAGCACATAGAAAAGTTTCTCTCGTACCCTTTTCTCCAGCAAACTCTGTTTCTCATAAAAAAAAAGAATACAAGAAAAGGGAGGGAAGTTGTCCTTCTCAGTCATATTATTGTCATGTCCATTTCGAACTGCTAACTTAATTTTGTAGTTTGATTTTTTTACTCTTGCATTGAAAAGAATTTATTTTTTAAAAAAATCTTCGAAGTTATTTTATACATGGTATGCATCGGACACTAGGAAACATCTAAGTATCTTATGCACACCTCAGGTGTAAGAAAATTAGGTCGATTTTTATCCATTGCATTGTGATAAAATCCCAAAACAATACTATAGTCATTTGATAAAAAAAAGACATTTTTTGTTTTTCAAGAGAGCAATGAGTCAATGACATTAACAGTTTGTTTCGTTGGAAGAGCGTAAAAATGAAGGGGACAGATTTATAATCCCTAAGGAACGGATGAACAATCTACAGAGAATGGATCACGTGAGAGTCACATGTCCTTGAGTGGAAACAAACGCGGACACCCCACATGGATGGGCCCGGAGAGGGAGGGACACAAGGATTGCGTGCGGCGGTGCAAGAAACGACACCGCCACCATGGCTCTTTCGCCGCCACGGCTCTTCACGCCTCTATCCTCTCAAATCTGGAGGGTGAGGATGGCGAGCGGCTAGGAGAGGGAGAGGAGGGAGCAGATGGAGGGCTGGGAGAGGGAGGGCGAGCAGCTAGGAGAGGTAGGGCGAGCAACTAGGAGAGGGCGACGAGGAAGGCCGAGCTGCTGAAGCGGTTGAGAGAGGGAGGGCGAGTGGATGGGAGAGGGCGATGAGGGAGGGCAAGCAGCTATGAGAGGGCAAGCGGCTAGAGTGGCGACGAGGGCGAGTGTCGAAAGCGGCTGAAATTTTGTCCTTCAATTTTTCCCTTCGATTTGAGCGGACGACCAAAGGAAGGATAAATTAGCTTTTTGCTCCATCCAATTTTTTGCCCCTCTATTTTCCCTTTCATGAAAACAATGGTTAAAATGCTAATCCTGTCAATCCTTCCATCTACCCTTTCAAGGAAATACTATGTAAAGATTTGATCAAAAGCCCTTTTATGAAGCCTGAGTCAAAACCATTAGATAAAAAACAAAAGACATTTTTTGTTTCTGAAGAAGCTTTATGAGTCATAAAGCACCCGATCAAATCCCGCAAACTCGAGACTTCATACTCGTATAGCTCAATCTCGATATAAAGAATTAAAACTCGTAGACAAGATTGATCCAATATGAGAAGTGCCTACAAGAATATGAGTGACTTTTACCTCACGTCATTCAATCAAAACACAAAAGAATAAAATTCCATCTCATATTTAAGAAATCTACCCCTTTGTTATTTTGGTTGAGCTACATGGGGTAAAAGAAACCTGATCGAATAGCTCTAAAAGCACAAGAGGGCCGAACAATCTAGAAAAGAAATTAAAATCTATAGTCTATAAGAAAGACAACAAATCAATTCACTAAACATAAGTGGCTTATCACAGTTCGAAGAGGTGGAACCACATAGGGGTCTCCCACCTTATTCAAAGTAAAAGTTGTTTTCACTCTCGCTAGCAGTCAAATCCCTAAGCATAGAGATCAATGCCCCAAAATTTGGCCGGCTGGTTAGTTCTGTACTTTCGATCAATTCCTTTGATCTTCTCCGTATCCTCGTCTGATATGGTGAAATCAAACACATTAAAATTCTCACGCAACCTGTCAGTCTTCGAACTCTTTGGAATAACAACAGTGTTCCTCTGGATCCCCCACCTGAGAACGAGCTGAGCCGCTGTCTTTTTATACTTCTCTGCCAAGGACTGACAAATACAACGGTGAAGAAACATTAAGGCATTTGTTTCAAGGAATGAGGTGAACAGTTAGATTTACAAGAGTCATAGATGAAATTATATCAACTTCATTGCCCCAACAATTCATGTGTCATGAGATCAAATAAGTAATGATCAAATTCATTAGCCACATGCAAAGCTGTTAACATATTCGAACCATCCCATTTCGACCATGTGCTCATTTCATGGTTACCAAACATGTTGGAGGGGAAGAAAACACGAAGAATGAAGATTAGGGTGGAAAAAAAAAGTGAAAGGATAGAAAAGTGTTTCCCATTTTCTTTCAATATGATTTCTTGGGAAAAAAGAAAATAAGAATGATTATTACTTTGGTGTTTTATTTATTAAATATTTTTTAAATAAAATCACTTTTTATTTATTGCATATTTTTCTTTCAATGTGTTATCTTTTATTTATTATCTTTTATTAATAAAATTACATATCAACATCAAATCAACTCATGGGATTAAGATTATGTAGAATACTTGAAAAATAAAATCTTTTTTTATTCTGAATAAGTTCGTTCACATTTATCTCCAAATCAAATAATTAAAAAAATTAAAAAAATATATTTTTAACTTGAACACATAGTAGGACATTAGCACATGTGTAGCATAACAAGTAGAAGAGTCAAATGCACTTGTCTAGTTAATACCAGATTCCAGTGCAGTCATGTGCTTATATTTCCAGCATTTCTCCTCCTCTTCACGATTAATCAACAATCGATAATTACACAATGTTATGGAAATTACCAAAAAGAACTGAACTTTCCAATAAAACATATGTAAAGAACAGAAAACACAGCGGAAGATAGAACTTGTCCAAATAAAAGACTCACCAGGAGAAATAATCATCAAAGACGAGAACCAAACCTCAGCCCACACTGTCTTGAAAAACAAAAATTGATGCAACAGGCAAGAGGATGGAAAAAGCAAAAAGGATGGGAGAGAACAGTGACTAGAGAGGCGATCAGAGAAGAAGGGTGACCGGAGAAGAAGGTGACCGAAGAGGAGGGCGACCGAAGAAGAATCGCGATTGGAGAAGAGGACGAGACAGTGGTGTCAAGCACAAAACCCTTTCTCCCCAAAAAAAATTGCGGTGTAAGATTCTCTAACTAACAAAATTAATTCACCCATGTCCAAGAATAACTTATAGGGCACTTGCAGGGACACTAACCAAAAGAAGACTTTAAGTGGCCGCTACAAATGAGTATTCTTATAAACCAAAATGAGTTCACCCACTTTATATCTCTCAAATCCTTAAATCTAAATATAGAGTTTGTATTCTGACAATTAAGGCATTTGAGGATGCTTATAATATTTTATTGACAGGATAAGAGCGGGAGATGATTGCTGCTTGTAAATAATTATCTGAACAGAGTATTAACATCAACATTGCCAAGGAAGGATGCATCACCTTGATAACTGGATCATCCATACATGAAACGGTGCCAAACCATTCAGCATTAGCAGCAGCGCCACCTAGAGGTGTATGAGCAGTTACACAGATTCCATGCTTCTGGCAAAACTTGACGAGAGATTCCCTTTGAAAGTATGGATGAGTTTCTATTTGGTTCACTGAAGGCTTTATTTTTGAGTAAGCCAGACAGTCTCTAGTAAGGAAGATGTCATAATTACTGCATAGAAGAAATTAATAGGGTCAAATATAACCAAGGTTTAAAATATTGGTATGAGGCAATGTACTGATCATATAGCTCATACTAGTACATGCCAATATACACAATATGCAACATCATATTATAAAATAAATAATTATCTTATTGAAAGCATAACCCAATACAAACCAAGATAACTAGAGAAATTGAATGTAAAATTTATGAAAATTCAGTGATTGTTTAAGATAATGTAACATGTCGGCAAAATTAACTTAAGGTCAAGGTACACAAAGTTGGTTCTACCATCTTTTTGTACTTAAGGTAAAGTTTTAATGGTAACCCTTTCTGAGTTTGTGACATTAAAATCATCTGTTGTCATTACCATTGAGCATGCTTCATGTTGGTTTTATTGAGAGAATCTTTGAAACACAACTGTGCTTTTAGCACACAATTATTTCCTAGAATATGTCACATTGGCCATGACACATTGCTCCAGTAGTTAATTTGTCAATAATATGTATTCAAGATGATAAAAATTCATGATAAATCAAGCACAACCGTGCTTTTAATTTTGAAATACAATGTCACCTAAGACAACTATCATATGAACAGTCTTTAAACCTATAACAAATAGAAAGCTATTCGGTTCACCTGATTCCAATGCTCCGTACAAGTCCTGAGTCAACAAGGTTTTCCATCGCATGCCAAGTGGTTTCAAGTGATACGGTAGTATCTATATCAAGCACACCATCTTCACCAAGAGCACTATCCGTCGTTCCAACTCCTGTGTTCATAGACGAGTGCAAACTTTGTTGAGTAGATTCTATGATGGAAGTAGGAGAAAGTATTAACAAGACATGAGCAGTTGACCAGTATGTCTCGTAGCTACTGGAAAGTGAACTAGGTAGAGATCGAGATAGTCTAGCTGGAGTTTCTTCAAGCTGTCCTTACAGGCCTCAATCACGTGACCGTGGTCTGAATTCCAGAGCTATCACAATAGTAGACAGATCGAACAGATGAGGATTCAAATGAATATCAGTACCGCATAGAAAAAATTCTCAGTCAACGTTTAACCAACCTTGGTGGTGATGAAAAGGTCCTCTCTTTTGACAAGTCCAGTACGAAAAGCCTCCGCTAGTGCTTCCCCAACTTCAGCTTCGTTCTGGTAATCAGCTGCATACAGTTCAAATTGGTTAGGAGACACGTTGGTGCTCCGCCAGTAATTGCATGACTGGATAAGATGGTTGATGCAGCAGGAGAATTCGCAAAATAAAATTGAAGTCATTTCTGATAAAATAAAATTGATTGAGCCAAAGTCTCTGTACGCGTAAGTGTTGATTTAAGTGTCATAAAAAAATAATTATGCATGAATTTTGTTTTAATGGCATGTCAGACACCACTTCATCTGCCATGTTATCGCATTTGACACTTCACGTCCTGTATGGCACCACCAAGCAAGACAAATGGCAACCCATGCCATTATGCATGAAGACCAAAAGCTGAATTCAAGCTACATTCAATGCAAATTTTATCATGCCGCAATGCAATCAATCATGTTGAGGACTTAACAAGAGAAGAAAGCCCTCAAAAGCATCACTTACCTTATTAAGGAATGGCCACACCATGCATTAATGAGACCCTTGTCATGTTGAAGAGCTGACAACATTAAGTCAGCCCAAGCCTCCAAGACATTTTAAGAGACTAAAAGAACTTACTCAAAATTGGGTAGACATGCATTAAAGATCATCCTACTAACGATTGGGAGAGGAAACTTCTTTCCTTGATCAGCCAATTAAGAAGGTTTATAAAAAACCTTTTGAAACACATGTAATGGTTAGAGATAATGTCTTAATGAAGTGGATAGTTCTCTCTCTACTCTCCCCAACTCTTTCCCTGATCTCAACCTGATCTCAGACTTCATGTCTCTCTCAACTGATGGACAGCTCTCAACCTTCCTCAATCTCTTCCTCTCAACGTCATTCAAGAATTCGAGCTGAAGGACCGCTCAACAAAGACCTCTCCTTCCTTTAAGCTGGATGCCCTTTCCTCTCACTGCTTCTAGGCAGTCTCTTACACATCGAAGGGTGAGGCCTCTTCTATCTCAAGAGGCCCAAAATACCTTCTTCCTTACTATTTGTTTAGTTACAACCCTACTTCTAATCTGTAGAATCGCGTGTTATATACTTTTATTCGATCAGTTGTGGTGCTAATTCCGTTTTTAGTATCCTTATACATCACTAAACCGAGATCCATCCACACAAGTCACTTCTCCACCTCACTCCTCGTGATCGTATAGATCCACTACATCAATGCTTGTACGTAAAGACGATGAAAACATCATGAGAAAAGGAATTTTTTTTCTGACTACAAAAATGCTAGAAATATATCAACATCATTAAAAAATGCCCCTTGCAACAAGGTGAAGCTATCAAGAGCAAACTAGTGCCAGGAAATGGAGGGTGGGCGGGGGGATCGTTCACCTCCGTCAAGAAGACAGAGGACGGGAATGCGCTGCTACGTACCGGCGCAATCGAAGTGGCGATAGTCGATGGCGATGGCGGAAAGGATGAGGTCTCGGATGACTGTAGGCTCCATTCGCCACACCCCGAGGCCGATGATGGGCATCCGGTAGCCGCTGCTGAGCGTGATCGCCTCCGCCATTGCTTGCTCCCCGGCCGCCGACGAGGCTTGGTTGCTCCGCGCTTCCTTCCCTGGGTTTTGCTCTACGGCGGAATGGTACGGTTTCAGTGAAGCTGTTCCTGAGGAAGTAAATGAACGGATAAACCTATTATTATTACACGATAAATTAGAGTTGGAAAATTTTTGCAATATGTGAATTATTTTTTTTTCTAATTTTCTATTGTAAATAAATGTGTATGTGGTTAATTATGGATCAAATTACCAAAAAAAAGGTAAACGGATTCGGATCTAATTGAAGAGAATGAACATGGCCCACCCAGGCCTGGTTGATCGGGGTTTTGGATGGATCTATATTTGGTCTTCTTGGCCCTGCCACTGGGCCCAAGAGTCGCTTCGTTCGCCGGAGGACCGATGAGTGCTGTCGGCGGGAAAAGCGACGGCGACAAGCGGCGGCCGCCTGACCCGGTGGCAGTCCTGAGGGGTCACCGCGCCCCAGTCATGGATTCCTGTTTCCACCCCTCCCGCTCCTTTCTATTCACCGGGTAATTATCCGGCATTCTCCGTCGATTTTGCCCCTTTTTTCTACTCCCTTGTTCTTCCCCTTGCGATCAAGCGATTCACCCAAAAGTTTGTTCCTGTGCAGCGCCGCCGACGGAGAGTTGCGAATTTGGGATACCGTGCAGCACCGGACGATCTCCAGTACCTGGTTCATTACTTCTCTCTCCGTTCTTACAGGTATCTGATGAGGCTTCTTGCTGCCATCATGTTCTTGATTTTCTTTGGGTGATGCAGGGCTCATGGTGGAGTGTCCGGCGTCTACTCTGTCGCTACCAGTCCTGCCGGGGACAAAGTTGTGAGGTGCCTGCCTTCGTGTTAGGTTCCTCGACTCTTTATATCTTTGTGGATGTCGGTTTGAGCGAGTTATGACCTTCTTTCTCTGGGATGTAGTCAGGGAAGAGATGGGACATGCAAATGCTGGGAGGTTGAGGAAGCTGGTCTCTCCAGGTAACTGTTATGCTCTCTTAGGTCTATTTCGTCATAACGACGGGCGTTATTTTGTGCTTCAATTTGAATCTTATTCTTTCCTTGTTCACACTGTAGGAGCTAAGGACATGCTACTTTTTCTTATGGTTATTTATTTTAGATTTTTCCTTCGTAATTTACTTATGGGGGTTTTATATTGGCAGAAACCCTTTAGTGACAGTGAGGACCGATACATATCACTTCTGCAAACTTTCATTGGTGAAGTCATCTGCATCCTCAGAACAATTGGACCAACACATTCTCGAGAACTCTGTTTTTTCTACTAGCCAATGTGATGAACGCAAGGAGAATAATGATCTGAATGAAAGACTTAGTGTTCCTCTTGATGCACATTGTGCGGAAACATTGACAAAGCAAATAGAAGGTTCATACAATTGTTTTGACATTATATTCTTTTGTGCCTTCTTCATAAGTGACACATCTTAACCAAACCTGGAAGAGCCAGAAACATGAAAAAAATTCTTAAATATGACACGAATACTTGTTCATTGTTCTCATGAGCTTTATTAGAGTTCACATCATTTGGCAAATTGGTCTCTTTAGATTTATATCACGTATGATTAGAGTTTCCATATTTATAAGCGTCTATATATCCCATCCCCTAGATGATCCTACTTTTGTTCTAGAACTTTTTGTTTCGAAGGATTAATGGAACAGTATGATGCTCTTTGATATAATATGTCACTAGATGTTGCTTCTAGATAATTTTGCAACTTTCTTGATATTACCTTTATTGTGCGTATGTATATGGTTTTTTCCCACATGGGCTAGAGTTAGTGTCATGACTCTTTTGTGGCTTTATTTTCCTTCATAAATATAAAATCACACCACTCCTTTAACTTGCATCATAGCTAGTTGCAACATTTGGAGTTACCCCTTCTATTGTCTGGCAGTAATTTTGTTGTCGATGAAATCATCTCTCTCTCTCTCTCACACACACACACACACTTTCTCTCTCATACTTGATCTGTTGCTTCCTCTCACCATTAGAAAAATCTCTCTTTATTGCCACCATCTATATCTACATTCCGACTTTGAACACTGCTTGCATCCTCAGCTCTGCTAGGCTTTCCTTCTTTGAGCATTACTTGCCTTCTCAACTTTATGGTTCTCTCAACTATATTGCATGTGCTAACAGTTATTATGTCCTTAATGCAATCTGCTCCTTGTTTCTCGCCTCAGCCCCAAAGCCTCTCTATAATTCACGAAGCACCATTGGCCTTCGCATGTGCCTCTTCCTCCTCACTTGCATCTTCACAAGCTTCTTGCTCTCTTTGTTTCTTTCCTCTATGTTGGTACAATGAAACGATGATGATTGGTGACATTATAAGTCTCTATAACTCTGATGCTTCCACTTCTCATTTCAACTTCTTTGCATTCATGTCTCTTCTTTTTCTTGTATGTACAAAAAAGCAACATTTTACCACCGTATGTAGATTGACACATTATAGCATATCTGTATGCAAGGTGTATAAATAAATAACACTTAATTACTTGCATGCTATTTTCTCTCTTATATGCACATACTCATAAAACTTCTATCATTCTATGTACAATAGATGCCTCCTTTCATCTACAATTTATGTGTAAGGTAAGGTTATGTCAGGTTCACCACTTGCAGTGTGCATATACATATGGTTTAGTCCCACATGAGCCAGATTTGGTGTCATGTCTTTGATGTCTCTATATGTGCATTTTCCCTTTTGAATGCTAAATCAATCCACCCCATTTCACTCAACTCTTGATTTCTGTTCAACTATGCTGTTTATTTGCTTAGACTTAAACACAACTAGGGGACCAATGTTAATGGCTGTAGCTGGTGAAGACTCTAGTCAGGTAATTGTATTATCAATTTTAGTTTTCTATATACATTCTGATAAGATGCACTTAATAACATTAACTCTAATACACAATTACACATTACTAAATATGTTTTAGTTTGCATAGATTGAGATATGGGATCTTATGAACGCTGAACGGGTGATGTGCTTGCCCCAGATATCAGCTGGTTCTCCAACAAACCGAAGAGGTATGCAATTATTAATTTATTGTTACTGGATAATCTCTTTTTTAAGTAAAAAGAATATATAGTAATGAATGGTGCGACATGAGAGTACTTTATTCTAGTCATGATAGTTTTCTCGCATTGGATGTCACTATTTCTCTAATTGCAGTATTTTTTTTCTTACGTGAAATGTTCTACATTTCTTTATAGGATGTTCATGTTTAGTGTTTCTGTAATATTTATGCTGAATAGTTTGTGTTGCAAATTGGATAATGAAATTTCATTTTGTTCCCTGTGGTATGAAGTTTTTCCATTTCTTTTAACAGCATGAATGAAGTGGTGCAATGTGTCTAGCATGTGATTGTGAAATGCCACGTATTTTTTTAAAAAATAAAATTCAAGTTACTATACTGTTGCATATATTATTTTATTATGCTTGTGTTTGGATAAGTTAACTTTACATCCAATGTGTTTGGTAGGGGTTGGTTCAATTGTTTTCTCTTGTATTTGAACTTTAAATTTTCTTTCTTTCATAATTGACCGCACGTAGGTTTTTCATGTTTGTTGAAATGATATTTACAACATTTATATGCAGAACATTACATAGTTTTCTATAGTGTGGTCACCAACTTGGATGGGTATACGCAATCTCTTTCACTGAAAAGGAAATTTGATCCACACATAAAAGCTTATGTCAGTGGGAAAGGGTTTTGTTGTAAGCTTTATTCTATGAATCAAAGATGTTTAGAATCACATTTGTATGACTTTTTATGTCAATCACTACCTTACATCCTTCATCTCTATGCTTAACAAAGTGTAAGTTGTTCCCTGTGTCTTCTTGTATAAGAGCAGAAGATAGGAGTCTTATTGTATCATGGTTTTCAAAAGTCATCAATATCATCTTCCTCAGGTATTGCATTAGAACATGTACTTCTTGTTGACTTTACTGACCTCAAGTGTCTTTAACGATCTTGTACAGTGTTTCACCTTGACTTTTCAATTTCTTGCTCAACTTCAGTGACCTCTAGTTTCCTTTATCATCTTGCTATATGCTAAATGATTTCAAGGTTGGAATTTGTCCCCTGAGAATGAGGAATTTCAAACTTGTCGCCTCTGGTGGTTGTGATGGCTGCTCCGTAACAAATGGTAGTTATTTTTGTAGCTAAAGGTTTGAACCAGGGGATGTTTTTTTTTAATTCCATTGGCTTGTGATTGGCTTAGATAGGCATTGACACCATCTTTGGCATAAGAAACAAGGCAACAAAGGTAGGTGGATGGTACTATAGATGAGCTATGGGATTGTGGATTGTTCAGTTGGTGTTTTGATTAGTTGATAAGAAAGGGTCGTCATGATCAGCCTTGAACAGAGTTTGAACTTTTGGTGAACATGTTATGGGCACTGGTGACAGTTTTCAACAGTATAAAGGAGGAATTCTGTGCATCCCGTAGGTGAATCAGTGATTAAAGAGGGACTTGATAACTGAGAAGAAAGAAGAAACTACGAAAGAATTGAAGTAGGAAGAAAAAAAAAAGGAGAAAAGGAAAGAAAGAAAAGAAGGTAAGTTCTGACACCTAAATGTTGCAGTAAGAGGGCAAGACGGGAGAAGTGGAGAGAAAAGTTAATGAAGAGGAGTAACCCATTAACCTCATCAAAATTTGATTAGCCAATGACAAGAGAGCTTGTGGATGTGGACAATACCACTGTACTGAACATGCATGAACCGGTCATAATAACTGTTATATAAGTCTAAAACCATATCTTCATTCCTACTGATAGTTAAACCATATTTTCTTTTAAATTGCACTAGATGATTGACTTTAACACTGACTGATAGAAATCTCAATCGTATAACTGGGAGAATCGTGCACACGCCCTAGGAAAGCAAGAAAGCAATTACAAAATACTTTACTTTCTCAACCCTCAATCTTCAACCTTAGACTCTTATAAATACCACTTTACTACTATGCAGATCAGATTTAATATACTAACCTGGATCCACTTATTAATAACTCGATTGTGGCTTATAACATTGCCCCCCACTTATAATTCAATTATTTAGTTAAAACTTTATCCTGCGTCTTCCCCAAGTTCCCATGTCACTCGTCCTTCAACTCCTCCTACATCTTCATCCTCTGATAGTAGCATCAAACATAATTGCTTATTTTCACATTGGTACATTGGGTGGTAAGGTTAATCACAACGGAAGCATAACCCATTTGCTCTTTTATTGACATAGTTTTGGTGGGACATAGCTCGACTCCTCTAGCAGTCATAAGTGCTTGATGCATGTTGAATTCCCACCTCTTTGGAGCCATTGTGAGATGTCTCACTTCTTCTTCCCTCTAACTGAGGTATCATATTGGAACTGGTACGTGAACTTCCCCTCAGTGGAGTACCACTGTTTGGGATGGTTCCTGGAGATGAATCAGGTAATGCTAGGTACTGTTAGGTACGTAGGAAGGTTCTAAGAGTAATATCCAGAATTTGAATGACTTTTATTTACAACTGTTTGTCCTTTCAAATTAGTCCCTCCTATTATCTTCTTCTCAATTATGCGAGCAAGTGTCATGGTTTGTATTACTTTGGTGGGTAAGAAGGCTTGCACTCTCTCTTTGATATTAGAATTTAAGCTTTTCAAAAAATATCTCACATATTGTTTTTCTAGAAGATCTGGTATTTGTGAGACTATCTTCTCATAAGCTACAATATGATCTGTCAAGTCCCTTTGCACTAGAGCTGCTAATCGCTTATATGCCGAAGTGGCTGGGAAATCACTGTAGTGCTATATCATTTTTTTCCTTTAGCATTTCACAAGTAATATTGATAATTCTTCTTTTTATCCATCGAAACTAGTGACCCACTTGGCTTTCCATGCTTACGAAAGCTATTGGGACCTTATATTCATCAGTTGTCCCTTAAATATGAAAATATTGCTTTGCCCGTGCAATCTATCCTATTGGATCAGTTCCATTAAATTGTGGTAGTTCCATGGGCTTGTGAATCCACCTTGTGTCATCTCCTGCAGTCATCAACCTATGTGCACACCTCCTCCCCGTTTGTCTTCATCGTTGATTTCTATCCTATTGGGTCTCATGCTGGACTCTAGTGGGGACAAATGCTCACGTGATGATGGTGGTCGGTATAACTCTTTAGCAGTGATTAGTATATGTTGGAAGCTCCATTTGTTCACCCCTCCTCTCTTTCATTAGCTTCGTGAATAAGTTCCCTATTTCGTTTCTTATCTTGTCCACAACTCCAAGGTGACGCTCCATCTGGCGCCGGGTAATTTTAGCTATCTCCTCACGATGCTGACGTCATTTTTTTGCCGCTGCCAATACTTCCATCCTCCTTTCCTCTCTTGTAGATTGGAGTTCTTCCTGCACTACTATAATATAACTCTACACTTCTACCACATTCTTCTCAAGAGCATCTAGCTGAGCCTCACTTCTCGTCATCTTCTTTCAATTTTTTTAACCCTAACCTAGCTACAGGACACCACATGTACTCCCCACGCACAGCGTCGCGTCTCCTTCCTCTTCCTTCCCCGTCGCTCGTTGCGCTGCCCTCGTCGCTGCTTGCCTTTGAAATCTTGGTCGCCTTCAAGCTTTGCCCAGCATGCATCACTTGCTGCACATGTCGCTCGCCACTAGTAGAGTTCGTTCGCTCGCTTGATAAAGATTTGTCGCTGCTCAACGGTTGCCGTCCACTGGTCGAGAGAAAGCATCCGCCACACACGCATCATTGTCGTTTGCCGCTCCTCCTGTGTTCGCTGGTCGCCTTGTCTTGCGTCTACCACCACCATCCACAGTAACGTTGCCTGCTTTTGTTCGCCTACGATCGGCAATCCTGTGGTTAACAATTGCTCGTTGTCAGCACCTCTACCCGAGAAAGAGGAAGAGGAAGCCGCTGCCGATGAGAAGTCCTACACGAACACCGAGGAAGAGGAGGGGAACTTGCACACTGCAGGCAAATAGAGACTCCTATCCATCTCACGTTGCGTGCTGAATGTCTCTCGCCACTAGGTTTTTTTTGATGGCTGACTACGATAATAGATCTGCCATTTAGCTCTATTACCGATAATGGAATTTCTTCTGCCTTTATCCATCGCTAGACCACTAGTTTTCCGGTGAATCGATCTGACAGGTCGAACTCAGATCGAACTAATTGATAGAAATCTCAATCGTATAACGGTGAGAATTGTGCAATGCACACTCTAGGAAAACAATTATAAAATACTTGGTCTTCTCAACCCTCAACCCTA
This sequence comes from Costus lasius, assembly GCA_027563935.2. Lineage (NCBI taxonomy): Eukaryota > Viridiplantae > Streptophyta > Magnoliopsida > Zingiberales > Costaceae > Costus > Costus lasius. The sequence continues at coordinate 586,692 of CM050454.1, forward strand.
GACTCCTATAAATACCACTCTACTACTATGTGGAATGGGTATAATATACTAACTCTGATCCACTCTTTAATAACCTAATTTTGGGCCCGTAACATCGACTGTGTTAAGATATGAGATGATGATCATCTCGGAGAATGGTGTTGTGCTTTCTAGTGAGCTAATCTCTGAAGCTTCTTTACTACAATTGGAAGTCAATTGTCCCAAACTGTACAACTGACTTCATACGCCATATCTTTCCACCATTTGTGGGCAGTGCTCGCATGATCATAATAAGTGACCTATACTGGCTGTTCGCCGGTGCATAATTTATTATCATTATTATTTTATTTGTGTAGTGCATTATGGGTGAGTACATTGTACACTGATATTATCTAGTTCGAGGTAATATAAACCTTTAATAATTTTTTTACTTAATCTCAACCTAATCCAGTTTGATTATTTTAGCATTTGATTCAATAAAATTCACATCTTGCAAATCTTTCATAGTCGTACCTAGCTAAGTATCAAATTCCTATTGAGAGCATGATTTAGGGAGATAGGTCCTTGAATAATTTGGGTCCTCGTAGAAGTAACTAGCATCTCATCTCCACTAGAGAAGATAAGATAGCATGCATTCAAATACGCCCAAAGTGGACAAATTTTTTAAACAGGAAAGAGACCTTCCTTTTACTATGTTCTGTTTGTAACTGAACTTCCAAAAGAGGGTAGGAGCCTCCAATATAACTATCACCAAATTCTGGAACTAGGTTAGCACATGAAGTATATTTGCTTTACTCTCATGTTTGCTTAGTACCTTACTCTTCTCGTACTTAGATTGTTAATATGTAGCATCTTTTGCAAAGTTCTCAAACTAATATATTTTGTTACCTTTCAGCTGATACTTAGTTTTTAATGTATCCCTGCAGGAATGTGTATGTCTGTCCAAGCTTTCTTATCATCTGCTTCACAAGGATTCTTAAATATTTTATCTGGGTGGGTTTTTGCACTAAATATTTTATTTTATTAATAAGCGTGCAGTTTGATCTATCACTCTGAGCTGTAGTACCACAAATTTGTCTCATAAACACGCCTTCTCACTTATGAAGTCCTCTGAGAAACATGCACGTACTAATATAATATTTTGATCACTAGACGTTCCTCGACTCTCTAAAGACGTGACAAAAGCATTAATTTCTTAAAAATAAGTTGAGTTTTCAGTAGCCCAAGGTTTCTCAATTATTAATTTGCAAAACTTCTGCATGAAAAAGGGGAATTAACACGTACATTTTGTATCACATTTGAAACCGTGCCAAGCAGTTTGCTGTTAGTCACGGTAGATTTTTGAGTACTTGTTATTTTACAATATTGATCATGGTAGAAAAGCAAAGGCCAAGCTAGAATGTTTGAGGATAGGAGGCTAGTGGCCGACGCATATCAACGAATAAAGGAGAGGCATGACAACCAATCCTATAGTTTGCCTTAATCACCTCCACTGTGTTGTAGCTATTGACTTGTGTTACATCTTGATGCCTGAATTGCCTTTATTGCAATGTAGTTATTGACCAGTCACATATCATCAACTTAGGGAAACAATGACAAAATGATGCTGAAATCACCTCTAGACCTTTGCTGCTTTGTGGCTGTCAACCCATCACATGTTGCCACCGTTGGGAGAGTAGTGAGACACTATTTACTGATGATGCCTAATCATGTGGCTGTGTACTCATTGAACCATTGCCACGCATCCTCTCATTACTAGTGATTGTGAATTAATTGTCACCATAACTTGTGTCGAATGGTGTCAAATGACATGAGTTGTTTAGTAAATAGGTTGGGCTTGTTGTGACATATTACCTGACTAATAAACAAGCTATGTTTGTGTTTTTGATACTAACCAATTTATGTAAATGAGTTAGTGTTTACACTTTAGATAAAGTGTAATTGTGTCATGAGTTAAGTGTGATACAACTAGTGTTATCAATAGCAGATCGCGAAAAATAGTGGAAAGCTAAAAATCCGCAATATAATATAGCATATTGCATTGCGGACAAATAGTAGATATCTTATAGTGAATGAAATATATATTATATACATCAAAATTTAAGTATAATGTTTGAAATATATGTTATATACCTAATAAATTAAGCTGCATAGAAATAAAATAAATTATATAAAGAAAGATAAAATATTACTAACTCAATTCAAGTCATCATTTTAATTTCTCAATCTTAAAAAATATAATAATGTGGTTCTATTCGCTATAGCAATGCTATAGCGTTTTAAAGCGGATTGCTCATTGCGGTTATTTTAATAAATTATATAAAGAAAGATTAAATATTACTAACTCAATTCAAGTCATCATTTTAATTTCTCAATCGTAAAAAATATAATAATGTGGTTCTATTCGCTATAGCAATGCTATAGCGTTTTAAAGTGGTTTGCTCATTGCGGTTATTTAATAACACTGGATACAACTTATTTTAACTAGTAAACAAAAATTGCTTGCTGTATGTAGATGCATTGTGTGAGAGTGAGGAAGAGAAAATGACAAAAATTAAGGCAATGGAAGAAGTTTACTGGCTCCTACTAATAATCACCGTCGAAATTAGCTTGAGATCACTACAAAGGAAAGTCATTTGCTTTTACACAAAGTTGAAAAACATAACAACTTGGATTATATCGACATACAAATCTACAACCTACTTGGGGTGTTTATATTCAGTGATAAAAAAGGATATAACTAACGATTATTAGTGAATATGAAGAGAGTTATGAAAACATATATTGGTGTAATATTAATCACCACAATAACTATATGATAATTGTCATGGATCAACCTCAAGTTATGTTACTTATGGGAAGAAGGTTTATAAAGCATTATGGTCTCAAACGAAATACTTAGCAAGATTGTTTAGAGGATCAAAATATATGTAGATAGGCTAATCACTTTAGTTTTGTTAGACATTCTTCTACTGATGTTGTACTTGTGTATGTTTGTAGATAAAAAGTGTTCTTAAGTTTCACTTTTTACTAAATGTTTTAGTCTTCCGATTTACTTTTTGGTGGGCAACATTGTCTACAATTATCATGATGTTGTTCCTACTGCAGGAAAGTATGTTGTTTAATGAAGTTAGTTTGTTGTTAACCAACAGGAAACCCTATAGTGAAAGTTGTGAAGACTTAATGGCGATTCTTATCATTATCATCATCTTGTAGGAAAGTTACAAGATTTGATGTTTCCTTTCCACTTGGTGTTGCAAGTCACTTTTGCAGAAACTCAAGATCAATCACTGAAATGCTATAATGAAACTTTTAATCTATGTTAAGAATTCTCCATGAAATGGTCTTTAGGTGTTATAATGCTGATTATACTAGATGAATCAGTAGCACAAGATCAATTTATAGTTATTATATTCTTGTTGGAGGAAATTTGGTAATATATATGTGTATTTGAAACAAAATGTTATTGCTTGTTTAAGCACTTAATGCCTACTATAACCTGTGACTGACGTAGCTTATGAATTATGTGCATCATAATTTTACTTGAAGAGCTTTATTTTACTTCAGTTGAACGTATGAGCATGTATTGAGACATATATGTTGCAAATAATACGGTGTTTATGAAAGAATTATGTATAAGAAATTGACTAAACGTTTATGTGAGATGCAATTCTATACAAGGAAATTGTTGTTGTTACTGCTGTCTCGTAGCATCATCTCTGAGGATGGTCATAGCAAAACTCCGAACGGATTTGGTATGATTGATATTATCATATATTCATATATATTGTCGAAGGTGGAGTTTTTGCATTAGTTCTAGTCAAATATGTTTCTTGATGGATGTGTTTCTTGTTATACACTGACAACCTTTTCATCTCTCTATATTAGTGTTTAGGTCAATACTATTGATGCTTTTTTACCTCTACAATGGTATAGCTGCGAAATCATGGGTTCAAGACCCCCTACTTATTTTTTTCTTCAAATTTCTGTTCTTATTCTTAGGTTTCCAAATCCTCAAGAGATTGTTTCATGTACCATTTTTTTTTCCTAATAGCTTAAGGAAGCTTTGAGTTTAAATTTAGTCTAAGTCCCAAAATTCAATTTAACCTACACTCTCACCCCTCGTATCCTATTCTATCAGGTAAATTATGATGTCTTTGAGGTGAAAAAGAGGCTTGGTAGGATAGATCTTATACAACATTGTGCATCCAATATTCTCTTGCTTGGGCAATATGATTAAAATTGCATGATTATATGTATACATATGTACACATATCTATGCATAATATTTAGACCTTAAGACTATGCAATATAAACTTACTAATAGGACGTTTTAAAATTTTTGTTCCTAATGTTGACACTAGTCCAGGTTCAGATTTGTATGGTATTGTTATATACCTATTTGTATCATAAAAAAAGAGAATATTATAAAAAAATACTAATTGTACTAATCCAACCCTTGTTAGAAAAAGAAACTAGGGACGTCAATTAAATCCGAGTTAATTGGATATTAGGTTGACCCAACCTGTTCCATTTGAAGCAAGTTCGTGTACTCCTATAACTTTACAGGACAGGTTTAGGTTTAAAGCTATTGAAACTCAATACTCAATACATTGAAAATGGAAATAAAATTATTATTTTACTCAAAATCTTTAGCAAACTAACCTTAAAAGTTATTTTAATTTATAGGGACCATTTAAATACCCAGGTCAAGTTTGGGTTATGTGGTAGGGTGTACGACTCAGGTATTTAGTGTGTTTGGGTTTCAGGTGTAGAGTAAAAATTTCAGTATCCCAAGTCTCAAATTCCCAACCGTTGCCATTGTAAAAGAAACTATTGCTGTATTTGTTAACTGCTCCAGCCTTAACCTGTTCTTTACCTTTCAATCTTCCTGGCACCATTTTGCAATCATCTATCTTCTGCGGCTATCAATCCATTGCTGGACAGCTTGCTATATATCTTCTTTCCTTGTACCTGAAAAGGTACAATAAGAAAATGCCCCATCTAGAGAACTATATTTCTGAATTTTTAAAATTGTATACAATTAGTCAGGAACTCAGGGTACACCACGATTTTGTAGCTCGTAGATAATCCTTTGCACGTACACCAGTAGGTGATCATGTCAACTTTTGACCAGATCAGATTTCGACAGGTCAGCAGAAGGGTACCTAGTTCTACAATGCTACTAAACCTGTGTTTGATCCAAAAGAAGCTTTTTAGCAGCAGAGTCTATAAAATCAATGTTCCAGCTAATGGAACCATGAAACTGAGTCTTGTGTGGCTTTTTCTTTGCCAATAGGCCCAAGTTGGAAGGATTAAAGCACCTTTTTTTTCATACCTTTGTCAGCAGACCTCTTTTTTGTTTTCCTGTTCTTGGATATGGAAACTTGATACTGCTTAGTGGTTTTTTTTCTTGTTTATTATCTTTTTACTCTTAAATCTATTCTGGTAACTATTCTGGTAATAAAGATGGCCACAAAATGATATTAGACAATACTTCATGTTAGCAAAAGTAAGCAAAATTATTTTGTTATTGTAAATTCCAAGAAGTTATTAGTTAATGATTCTTTGGCGTATCATGTAAGATGTCAAGTGTAGCAGCTGCATGTACGAACATAAAGGGCATGGATGAGCTTCTTATAAATTAAGATCTACTTGATTTTATTTTTCTATTTATTATGTTTTATTGCTGTGACTTGATTTAAATTGGCACATATTAGTTTTGCTACTTGAAAGCCAGAAGCTATTATCTACAACTTCTTATATGTCACTCTTCCTCTAAGATTATGCAATGATTATAATTAAAGTATGCATTATTTGCATTTTCTATTGACATAGTTATGAAGATGGAAGCATGGTTTGGTGGGATGTACGACAGCCTATGAATCCCTTATGTTCTGTAAAGTACCATTCAGATGCAGGTTTGGTAACTCGGCCAATGCATTTCATTTTGTAACATTGAAGAGAATATCTGCCATCATTCTTTATTTAAAATTATCAGATTTATTTTGAATTTTCTGATGATATGCTAATTATCTTTTGATTTTGTAGTTTTATCTCTTGCATTGGATGGCTTATGCAACGGTGGCATGTCTGGGGGTGCTGATGATAAAGTACTATTCTTTAACCTTGATCATCAAAAGGTATATTCTTAAGTGTAAGTTCTTGCTGTTATGGCCTTCTCTGAGTTTTTAATTGATTTCTTGATCCAGTTACATAAAGCATTTCTGTTCTGGCAATAAGCACGTGATATCAAAATTTTGGTGATTGATCTATTTGTATTGATGTGGATTTATGTAATATCATGCTGTTGATGACCTGTGTTGGATATTAAACAAATAAAAACAGATAGTCTGATAGTGTACATATGAATACATGATCTTAGCCAAGACCTGTTAGGCCTAACCGTATTTGATTTAATTGACCAATTTGTTTTGATGTGGATTACAACCATGGAATCTCACTTAATTGGTCAATTTATTTTGAGTTTTGAAATTAAATTATTCCATCAAACTGGGAACAAAGAGCCTAAATATCATGTATTCTATGTATGACTTGCCATGCTTAAGCATACGATAACCAATTTAGCATTAGATTCAATAATCAACATCTTGAAACCACAATTTATCTTGATGAAGTGCATCACCAGTAGCCAAAACCTTCAGTTTATCCACAGATTCATTGCAACAATGCTTTCCATCTGCAAACAAAATCGAAGCATTACTATTACGGTAAATGAATCCAACATTCCCAAACTAGTATTTGATACCAGTGAGCCATTAGTTCTAATTTTCAGCCAATCCCCATCTAGTAACAACGGGAAACGCCTCATTACTGCCCTTAGCATAAGTTGTTTGACAAATAACTGTAATACCTTGTTTATTAGGATGGAAAATAGGAAGGAAAAGATGGAAAACAAAATATTTGCTCGTTTACTAACAAGGACAGAAAAGTGAAAGGAAAATACCACTAAAATCCCTCCATTTCTCATCCAATCGGGTGGAAATATTGCTTCTTTTTTTGACACGAGCCACAAAGCCACAGCCGCGTCTTCTTCCCTACAACAGGTCGCTGTCATCGTCTTCTTTCCTATACTAAGCACGCCGCCATCAGAGCAGCCCGGCGACAGGGGTGGGGGCGGGGCACTCTTGTTCGTATGGTGGTAGGAATGGGGACAGGGAGCTCGTGTCCATCCGCTGGCAACAAGAGTAGGGGATGGGTTGCTTGCGTCCGTCCGCTGGCGGTAGGAGTGGGGACGCTCGTCCCAGTAGTAGGGGTGGGCAGCAAGGGTGGTCAGTGGGGCACTCGCAGCTACTGGGAGTGGGGGTGTTGCTACACTGAGATGATCATGCGAATTTCTAGTGATCAATTTTTCTTTTTCCCTCTTTTCTTTTCTCTCTATTTTATCTTCCCTCTCTCTTTTTCGTCCCTTCAAGTAAATAGAGCCTAAAACTTTAATAGATATGATAGTCAGTGAAGGAAAGACTATTCATAAAAACTATTGTAGTCGTGGCATCCTAAATCAACCAACAGCCACAAACAACGATACCATGACGAGTAACAGTATTTGTTCCAGACTTCTAATGCCTTACATTAGATTGTCAAAATATGACCATTAGTTCACTGCAACTTACCTGCCATAACCATCTAAAGTGGGAGACAAATACAACCTTTCTTGGAAAACCAGAAAGACACGAGTATTTTTAAAAATCAAGTTTTTTGTATTCTAAGGTTATGTGTACACTTACCTTCCTCCGACCATATAACTAAAAAATAAGTCCATGAGTGGGCGAACCCTATTTGTTTATACCAAATATTTAGTCAGAGAATACGTATAGAATTTGAAAGAATGTTGACTTTGTAAAGAAATATTTCCTTCAATTTTAGTTTACATACAAGTTGACTACTTTGAGACATTCTCAATTTTGAAACGAATTAAATTCTATTAAAGTACTTTTCTTTATAGGTATTAACTGGGATTCACAGTATCTCATATGGATGTAAATAATGTCGCTTTAGATGTTTATACAGAACAACCTCCAAAGTATATTGCTGAAGGGAAGAATAAATGTGTAAATTGGAAGCAGTTATGGATTGACACAAAGCATGATTACTTTGACTTCATTTGACAAAATGCACATGATATTGTTATAATATATATTAATGATACTCTTCTCATAGGCAGTAATACATAGAGAATTATGATTATTGTCAAGAAACAACTACAGAAGATTTTTTTTTCCTTCACAAAGATCTTAGAAAGCTATAATTCTTTCTTTAGGATCGAAGTTGCTTGCATGTCCAATTACCTCTTATTATGTTAAAGAAGTTATGATTTGCACTTAATTGGGGAAACTAAACTTCTTGAATGCAAACCTATTGGCACTCCTATTTTGTTGGATCTTAAATTGCAGCCTCTTAGGTTGTTGGTACTATTCAATATCTTTGTCTTGTATGCAAAACCCTAAGCAAATCATTGAGAGATCATTATAGTAGTTCTGCGCTATCTAAAGGAGACTCTTGGAATTTTTTTTACAAAATAAATTAACATCTTTGACTTGAGTAAGTTCTTTGGTATAAGAAAGGATGACTTAATATCATCCTGACTTGGTTTTACTTCTTTTTTCTTAATAATATTGAGCCAGGTTATTCTCCTACCAGTATGAATAGAACATGATGAACAAAATTTTCTCCATGGAAAACCCACTTGATTTAGGTTGAGAAATTCATATGGATTTTATGTAAGTAGCCCAAATTCAGAGCCAATTATTCGCCTCCTGTTTCTTTTTTCCGTTTTTTTCATAATCATTTCCAAAGTTTTGCGTTATTTGAGGATCCATAATAGTGTGAACTGTCAAAAGAAGACCCAATTCCAATTATTCAACCCTCCGCAAGTGGATTTACTACTTTTATTCATCAATGGAACTTGATTTCACTTACATCGTTACCAACTATGCAAGCATTCAAATAATGGAAGATCTACCTCATCTTACTCATTTATGTTGGAGATAAGTTTTAACTTAGAAAAGAAAAAGATGTGATTGCCAAATCTATTGCTTAAGCTGAATAGAGATATATGACAGTACCACTTCTGGATGATGTGGCTTTTGACATTTATGTGGGATTTGAATTTCAATTCAAGGTTTAGAATCTCGGACGGTATATGTCTCGGACTAGTACTTATGGTCTCCAAAACCTTGTTTCACTTACACTATGTTTATGAGTAATTGAGTATAAATTGTGATAATCAACAATTATATATTGCTATCAATCTAGCCTTCCATAAGTGAACTAAATATATAGACGTGGTTTATTCATGAACATTTTCTAGTATTAATTGAGATAATCAGGCTATTATTAAAGATGCTGTGATGTACTAGAGAATTTGCTCGTCCTTTATCATTTTTAAGAATCAGCTTGTAGATATATTTACCAAGTCTCAATGTCTCATGCATTTATTAAATTTCTTAACCTTTGTGGTAAGCTAGGTGTAATTGAAATCTTTGCTTTAGCTTAAAGGGGAGTACTTAGGAGTTAGGACAAATAACTTAGTTCCATATTGGTTTGACTATTGTGCTATCTAAATGTTTGTATCACCTTTCTTCTATTTGAAATTTTTATTGTTCTCTCAAATGGTTCTAAAGCAACAACTTCCTCTTGCCGAAGTCTTTCTTTTTTACTTTATTGTTTCTTGAATCATCTTGAAAAGACTTCTGTTATTTCTTCTTGTTTTCATCGTTTCCCCATTAATTCTGCACTCGCCAATTGACTTCTTTTCTATGTAGGGAACTTGTAGTATTAGGGAAGAACTAAGTTTCAGTCGTCAAGGAACCGCTGGCATTGCAATACGAGCAGACAGCAAAATTGCAGCAACTGCTGGCTGGGATCACAGGTTTTCTTTTGATTCCCTTCATACTTTTCCATTCAATTGCTAGGTCATTATTAATAATGATAAATTAATAAATGTTGTATGAACTCCTAAGAAATCCGAACATTATAGAAAAGGACATAATGGTTGCATATTTGTATGCGTAAGTCATAATAGCATGAAAATTTGCACATCTATGGCAGATTGACCATCATTATTTGTTATCTATTCACAAAGGCCGTAAGAAAATATAGTGCCCTCATTTTTTATTTTCATTTAGCGATAACTTTGGATGGACAATGAACTTGTAACCTGGAACTTGAAATACATTGGTACTAGTCTATTGTTAGCCCGATATGTATTGGTTTGTATAACATACGATGTCGAGTTTGTACCGGTCCGGTGAAGGATCGACACTGGAACACAGGGCGGCGCAACAGAACCAGAGGAAGCAAAAAAGCTTTGCGCGTGGTAGAAGCTTCGAAGTTTCGAATGAAGCTTTCGCAAGTGGGAAAATAGTTTCGTTCGAAGTTTCCGCCAGCGGGGGCGAGAGAACACAGGCTGCGGACGCGGGAGATGCTCCGCTCGGTTCAATCGAGACGCTGCTCAGTTCCACCAGTACATACCGGTTCGACTGCCAACCGGACCGACCAGTCGGACTGGTTCCTTAAACCATGCCTTGAACAAAAGAGAAAAGACACATTGGTGGCCTGAGGTGCACTCCTTGTTTTGGAGAGAAGACAGAGATATCTGAGATGCTAAGAGATGAAGTACAAAAGAGAAAAGACACTATAAAAGGATCTTCATATTATTCCTCCAAAGTTGGAGCATATATGTCAATGAAGATGGAAAAGAGCTTACTACTAATATTGAAGGAGTAGGCCATACTCCATCATAGTATGTCGCTACAAGGATAGTGATGAATGCGAGATAGAAGATTGTCTCCTTTTTTGTTTTATTGTTTTGTTTTTTCTAATATGGCGCTGGTTTTGGATGACAAACAAGTTCAAAGATAAGGGGATTGAGTGGTGGGATGCGAGAGCACATCTATTCTCACTCTAAGATGACTGGATGACGCACATGTTTACAGTCATAGTAGTACGTTGTAGTGTGTTCGTCAAGCTATAACCCACTGATATTCTGAACTTCTCCATTGAGAATCACCGTAATTGATGCCAAGGCCACCACCAATTTATTTTCAATCACATTCATCGAGGCATCTATCCTTGATAGCTCACGATAGATTTGATCAGCATCACTAATGCCATCAAAGAGCAGCAACGTGTAAGGAATATGCGAGTGGGAGCTGGAGGTAATCAAGCATCTTGAGACACTGGAGCTTATGGGTAATGGAGTAGGAACCTCAAACACTTTGTAGAAGTGGGAAAGCTGCGTAGACAAAATAGTGAAAAAAATGATCAGCTGAGTAGCGAGCTTTCCATGGTTGATGGCAATTAAATCAGCAACAGGGTGGGTTTAAACAGAAGTACTCAAGTATCGCGACCTTCTGAAGATAGGGAGGCATGAATAAGTTAGGCTTTGAGGCCAAGGGACAATACATATGAGTTAAGGGACAATATATGTCATTCACAAGCACTTACAAGATTGCAATTTGCAAGGGTTCCCTAAATGTTGTCGCCTGTGAGTCTATCCATAAGAGAATCAAGAGCTACATTGACGGGTGTAGATGAGTGGCAAAGTGTAGTATGTCAAATGTGGGTGATAACTAAGCTTTGCAAATACAAGAACAAGGGCGGGTCACTTTGTTGTAAGAATTAGTGTCTTCTACATGACTGCATGAAATTTCTACTGGGAGAATAGCGGGAGGCTTTGGTACGGAAGTTGAAGCAGACAAGGTCGGAAGGAGCTTGAGGGTAAGTTTGCCAAGGAAGGCAGTGGCGAGCAGTGAGCCAAGAAAAGTGTGCTGCTGGCAGCATTGGAAGGGAGGTGAGTGTTTTCGGAGATCTGCAGAAGAATTATAGGGTTGTAGCTTGCATTTGAACAGTGTCTTGAGATTCGATTATAGCAACGCAATAATGGTTAGGAGGTTTAATGCGTTGTTTTACAGGTACAAACAACATAATCTCTTGTGCACTATTGGACTAAGAATATATGAACTGAGAGCACAAATAAGGAAGCAGAGAGAGTGGGTAGCAAGGATTGAGTTTGAGTGATGAACTAAGCAAGGGAATGGATGTATGTGAAAAACTCTACATGGTGTTGCAAAACTATTATTATTGTGCATGCTAAACACTAACCTCAAACAAGAACGAGGAAAGAATAACAAGAACAAGAGGGGAGGTGGCCAGGGTTTAGAACTATGCTCTGATAGAGGATAAGAGGAGAGAGGTAAAATTAAAATATGTACAATGACCTACTATAATATTTAATAAAGTTATACCACAGGTTAATTAAAACTAAGTAAAACCGTATAACTGAGAATAACTATAATAGTTAGTAGATCCTCATTTGCTACATTTTATGCTTTCCAACAATCTTTATGTACAACTTATCTCTCATCAACAAAGTTGTTGACCAAGTAGGTAGGATTTGCATTTGAATTTGTTGTTTCTTCTACTACTTTAGGAATATGTATGAAGTGGGCGCTAGGGATTTCTCCAAGTGTTCTTACTCTGAAGCTTAAGTTAGATCCGGATCGTCATGTAGTCAGCAAGAATAGAATAGTGAGTTGATGTATGTGTTCGGGGGGACAATTAGGACATGTCTTGATTACCTTACCAATGTAGCCTTTAATGTGCATGCTTGCATGGGCATGATGTTTAGCTAACTACGGTTGCATCCTTGATGTGACTGGATGCCCTGATGATGGTGCACGTGTATCATAGTATGATGCTTGCCTAACATTGATGTTGTGAAGTGCCTTGACTTAGCAATAAGTAGTTAATGTTGTTGTCATTATTGTAGAGTGAGAGGCGATTACATCTTTGGCATGGACCACACAAGAAGCTTTGTGGGAAATTAATGTTATGAGGCTCATCACTTAGAAGGTATCTGAGTGACCCAAGAGCTTAAGAGTTGAAACCTTGAGAACTTGTTTGTTTGAAAGTTAAAAGGATTTGTCATCTAAGATGTATTTGATTAATTAGAATTGAGAAGCTAGCACCCAATAACTCAAGTAGAGTTCCAAGTGAGCCAAGCAAAGGTTCCAACAACAGAGCCCTGATTACTTGAGCAATACTATAGTGACTCTGGGCCATACGCAAGATGTTGATTACTTGAGAAAAGTTTCGAAGTGATCCAAAATTGCGTGACAAACCAAATGTGTGCCAATATGTTGGAAGATTCAAATATGCTCGAGCGGTATGGGTACTTGACATGTTAAATGTACATATTGCTTGAGTGGATTTCCATAAGCTAATTCGTATTTGTCCATATCAAAACCTATAAAAAAAGATATAGGGAGAAAATTTTAAAATCACAACTTGTTGATAAGGAAAACGTCAAGTAATCAATGTAGCAGATCTAGTAAGCCCAGTGGGCTATGACAAAAGAATAACTTTTTAGAGTTTTGGGATGGTAGTTAAGAGTATGTGGAAGTGGACTTGACAACAAGTAGATCACTAGAGGATATTCCATATACAATTTGTTGTAAGACTAGATTGCAACTAAACCCATGACTCCTAACCTGGTCCATCAATGAAACAAACCTGCAGTCCTCTAAACCAGAATGATACGCCCCTTGTCTGTAAGGGTTACTGCAATGCAAGTCATTGTTAAAGCTCTAAAATTCTCTATATGGCATGACTAGTATGACCGTTAATCAAGACATCACAACTAGATAATAAATAACAAGACACGATTCTAAGTCAAACTACTTGATTACATCAAGTTGTGGCTCCTTAGAACCATCAGACTAGTGATATGACGATCAACGATGAGTTTTTTGACAATACATGTGGATTCTAACTTGATGTCTACCATGACCTCTAACTTGGGCACTAAGTCTAAGTTGCCCTCATGATTAATAATTTAACCAAAGACAAAACTACATGAAACTAATGATCTAGGGCCAATAGTAGAAAACTAATCAAACTCCAGAAAAGGTAAATCCTCTTCAAAAAGGATTTATAGTGGTAGCATACTGAAGATCAATATTAATAGCAGGAAAATTAAAAGAAATCAATTGAAAAAAATGAAGCATTTCAATCAAAAGTATGAGCAATGTAATCTATTGAAAGAGATGAATTAGAATTATTTTGACCAAAAGTATGCATAGAAAACATACTAGCTTAACATGAAACTAATACATCTAAAACTATAAGTAACATACGAAGCATGGATGTTAATCATGCCCAAATTATTATAAACTACGATGAATTAAGTGGATGATTGTGGATAGGTGAAGATGAATACAAGTTGTTTTTTGAACTTGAAAACCTGGTGCCTGGATAGGTTTGAATACTGATAATTGGTTTGCTTAGTTTCGTCAAACTTGAGCTAAAGGAATTATCTTTAGATTCTACGGCAGAAAGTTAAGTTGAGTTCTTAACCTTGGTGATCGTTGTATTTCACAACTTCATCCTTACAATATTTCATTTACCATCAATGTTAGTGGCCTCGAAAATACCGATTATAACACATGAAGATGTTTAAAATAATTAATTATTTGTCAAGGAAATTCTAGGTCATTGGATATACATATTTGTGTGTATTACTTCATCCTGATAAAAGATGGCATGAATGATCTTTCCACAAATGAAATTGCAGGTACTATGTAAAATAAAGCAGAACTGGAGTGGTATTTATTCATTGAAATAGTGGATACTGGCGTTTGTTTTGTGCCTAGCAAGTGGCAAAAGATTGAGTTGGGCTTTGTAAAAGAAAATAGAAAATGATCAGAAGTTATGCTAAACTACGCTCCTAAATTAAACTTTTCAATGCCGTTATATATCTCTAGTATATGCCTTGTGTTCTTTAGTTTGTACTTTTTTTTGTTGAGATTTAAATCCCTTGATTATCAAACTTGCTAAAAAAAATTCTGGCTCATGCCTCACTTTTTATATGGACCTTTTTTATTGTTTAAATGGGGAACTTACGATTTTTTGTGGATATGATCATAATTTGCAGAGTACGTGTGTATAACTACCGAAAAGGGAGCATACTAGCGATACTTAAATACCACAATGATTCGGTAATGTTGCTTTACTGTTTGTTGTGTTTGAAAATTAATTATCATCATTTGAATTAATAATTCTATTGTGTGCATATTTGTTGCATATGGTTTTGGGCCGTGATAGTATACATTGCTAACTCTACCAACTATTACTTCTCTCTAAATGTACAACCGTTAGTTTTCTATATAAGTGGGTACCCAATTGAAAATGATGATCTTGCATATTGCTACATTTTTTGGAAAAAAAAAAAATAAAGGGCAGCAATTCCTGCTAAACAAATTAGTTAACAATGCAACTTGATTGTGTTTGCATGTTTTGGCTTCTCTTGTGTTGTATTAAAACGGATGTTTTGGCCCCGCTTTGTTATCTTTAACTTCTCTCGTTGCATAATACCTGAAGTTTCTGACGGGGATCAATTCAATCCCAGATAACTACTTTTTGCAAGCTAATTTGACTTAAGGAAGTTATTTTACCTACTAGCTGCAAATTGCAGCGTGGCATTCAATACTAATCTAGGTTTTCGTTTGCAATTTACGGGTGCCTCTTTCTGGTGAAGGTTGGATTTATGAGAGTCGTTGACTGGTTATGTTCAAAACGTGTGTTCCTAACAAAATTGTTTCTAATGTATCCTCTTTTCATGATATCTGCAGTGTAATGCAGTTACGTTTTCAAATGACTGCAAACTGATGGCATCTTGCTCGAAAGATTCCACTGTTGCGTTATGGAACATCTATCCGCCTCGAGTCAATTGAAAAGGAAAATGAAAGGGCCAACCGGGCTGGCTTCTGCAGCATTTGCATGTCACCCAGATCAGAAGATGATGAAAAAAGTTTGTGCCTTTGTACCAGCCCCAACCTCTTTCATGTTAGAGCACTGCTATGAGGCGTCTGTTTATTGGATGCAATTTGTAAATACCAAATGCACAGCTTCATAATTATATGCTGACTGTAATCAATTGCATGGGATATTAGCACTCGTAGTTCGACAAGCCTGCTCTGCCCGATAAACCGGTTATTTTTAGTATCTAAAATTTGTGTGCTTGCGTTAAGCATATTGGATATTATTTAAAAGGAACGTAACCGTAGTAACTTGGGACCTTTTAAGCCTAAACGAAGAGTTGAATAAAAATAGGGAAATCGTGGGAAAGAATTCCATTGACAGAAGGTTGCAATAAAAATTGGAGCCTCGCCTTGCTCCTTTAATTGAACAATGTGGATAAATAAAATAAAATAAAAATCATATCACAGGAACAATGTCATTTCCTCAGACCGTCAAATGTTTATTTGTTGCTTCGAAATAAAAAATCTTAACTGCTTTTAGTATGTTACGTTGTGTTATTCAAAAAGTTCCACCGGTCGAAGACAGTCACTTGACTCGTTTGTATAAGAAAGCATTAAAAAGAGCAACAGTTGGTGTCATTTGTGACTTTCAAATGCGTATCTATTGTACAATATAAGGTTTGAAGATAGCAGCGGAGAAAGAAAAAACAAAAAAGCAAAGAGGAAAATGTGCACACGTCCACTGTCGGCCACTCGCATTGCTTGCCTGTGTCATGACACGAGTGGTCGCGTTGCTTGCCTGTGTCATGACACAAGCACCTCTCTTACTCTCTTTTCACCTCTTCTCCGGCTCACTCAGCCCTTTAGTTTCAGTCCACTGCTGCTTCGAACCCGTACAAACCAAAAAAACTAGCTGATTCAAACCCATTTTTAAAATATTGGTACAATCTTCCTTCGCAGTCTCATCAAAGCGATGAATCAACAAACCTCAAGAAGACAAATATCAACGTTTTTCAAAATGGGTCCTTTGGCTGCCCTCTAAAACCGAATGATATAAAATAATTTCAGATGCTTACAGCCATTTCAGCACTTGCATCCATCATAAATGCCAATTTTGCCCAAATCAATCACAACAAAGAAATTTCATTTTTGGAAAGAGCATAATAAGATAGATTGCTAAGCAGGAGTGTCTAAGCACACAGTCAAAGACTATCGGCATGTAAACAAAAGATTAACTCGTACAAAAATTTCAGTAAGTCCACAGGTAGATTTGAAGGCGCAGAAAACTACGAACAATTATTATTCTTGATCCAAGTCAAATGCAATAATTTCCTCTCTGACATCAAGCACTTCCTCGACTTCAACTTCTTTGGCTTCATACTCTTCCTCCTCGTCGCTGACCACCCCATCCCTCAACTGTATCCTCAGCTGCCTCTCTTCCTCGTGCCACTGCTTCCATTTGGCCACCCACTCGTTCCACTGATCCTGCAGCATCTTCCTCTTTTTCCTGTCCTGCTCGTTTAATTGCATGGAAACATCTTGGTCCTCCGCTTCATACTTCTTACTGTACTTCTTCAGGTTCTTCGCAATCTCTTCTTCCTTCTCGGCGCTCAGGAGGGAAGGCGGCCTTGGGCGCCACAGGAACTGCAAGAAGATGAAATTAGACAACAGTTTCAGTGAGAACAATTCCATCTCAACTACTCGAGTGCTACCTGATAGAAATGATCCCTGGATATCCTGTATAGCAGCTTCCCACTGAAGGACCAGATGTGGAATCCGTTCTCCATCTCGTGGACCGAAGTAACAGCCGTTGCAGCATACCTGTAACCCGTACGCATTAAAGATTTCACACAAACTAGAGATGCTATTCGTGCCGACCATGGGAAAAGAAAGCTATTGATCCTAGAACCTCTTAAACAACTCACCTTCCAGTGGGATCCCACTCTATGTCAGTAGCCATAAAATGCTCGCCTGTAGACATCGTCTCCAGCTCATCGACATTGTAGAACTCCAACTGACCGTTGAAACCTTTCAGACCAGCAAGCACAATGTAGTGCCCAGCAGGAGACCAATAGAGCGCATTAGCCTGCTTGGCCTTTAGAGTTGTAAGTTTTGAGACCCGCCCTGTGTTCTGAATGGTACGCATAGAGTAAAAACTAATGTCTGGCCTAGGACTGTCTCCATGTATAACAACAAATCTGTGTCCCTTGGGCTCCCAGGCAAAGGCCACTATCTTGTCATTTTTGTTATCGAGTTCAAGTACCTCAATTGGGATATCTCTTTCCTTGATACGGAAAAGTTCAAAGCCTGTATAAGTGCTCTTTTTTGTTTTCGTATACCTATCAACCTTAACGGCAAGGTATTCTCCATTGTTTTGCCAATACATTTTGCAATCACTGACGCTGAAAAGGTTTTTCTGCCTAAGCTCCTCCTTACCAGGTACTTGGACAAGGCTCACCTGTTAATTAAACTGTCAGTTTTAGAAAACTAAAGGAACGTCAAAAGCAACAGAATCTGGTTAGGAGTTTGTTTTACCCTGGCAGGCTGATTTCCACCACCTTGCTCCGGTACAAATAATGCTAATATGGGATCTGTAGGAGACCAACTGAAGTCCAAAACATTATCAACCTTCATAGACTTTTTGTCTATAAGAGTAAATGTCTCCGTTTCATAAACAGAAATAAAATTCTTCCCAATTCTAGCAAAATATTTGTCTTCTTTACCACCACACCATCTGAAACATTCAAATAATCAAAAGAAAAACCAAAGGGAGACTTTAGATGACAATAAAGTTAATAGTATATTACATGATGTATTATGTGATACTGGGCGAGAATCACCTAAATACAGGCCATGGAATTCCAGAGACACCCCCAGTTCCACCAGTTGCAAATTCATCAGCATTTCCTTTAAAGTCTCGCATCAATTTTCCAGTTCTCACATCAAAAATGTTGATCACAACCCTCTATAACAACAAGGAGAAAATCAACAATAACAATAACAAGAGGGTAAGAGAAAAATTTTGAATAAATACTTACATGAGTATCACGAGGATTGCTAGGCTCATGACTGCTATAAGTAACCAAGTATTTTTCTCCAGGAGAAAAATCAATCAGGCTCACCTGTCAGTAGACCAGACCTCCAAATCAAGCACATAAAAACACAATTGATGGCAAAAATGTTTGGAGAATGTAGACCTGCGGATGGGCAAAACGCATCAAACGATTAAAAGTAGAAGCACCACCCCAGACAGCAGCACCCTGCCTATGCACTGTTGCCAAGTATGTTCCGAGAGGGGACCACTGGACAAAGTTCTCAGTCCAGTACTGAAAAGAGCAATATAAAAAATCATTAGCTATACAGCAACTTCATCGAAACAAAAGCTGATGGGGCAGAAGAATTCAATGTATGTGATAGGTAGTTTCCAATTGGACAATAAGACAATGGAGATAAAATAAATAAATAAATAAATACTTGTGTATTGCGGAGATCCGTTATGTTTATAATAGAACTTTAACAGCGTGAACAAAGTCCATTCAAAAATAAAAAATTATAATAAGATTCACTTTTTAGACCAATTATACAAAATTTGATATTAAAATAGTATAACATAAAGAGTCTGAATACCAGGCATATATATGGCTTCAAATGATCCGCATAATGTTAAACATAACAAGTCTTTCTTTTAGCGGGTCAACACACTCTATATTGCAAATAAAATGCCATAAATCAATTGTTAACTTAATTATTGACTGAGTAATTTAAGAAAAGTATAAGCAAGTAACATTTAAAAAAATAAAAAAAATGTTATCAGTTGAGCAACGATAGAAACGAAGTAATGTTTGTGGTTTGACTTAGAGTATATTATAGGATGTTCTGAAAAATTTAGAACAGTGGAAAATTTAGATGCTTACCTGTCGCTGATGGACAAGTTCAGGCATCAACTGCCTGGGGTCATTCCAGAAAACCTCGGTGTTTGATCCTGCACGTATAACAAACTGATCTCTAGCCTTCTCATCAGTAAGCCATTGCTGCAAATTTTCCTGTAGAATAAGAAGTTTTCAAGTAGGAACAATTACTTTCTGAAACCTCATATACATGGAAAAGTTAAGTCAAAAGAATTCACTTCAAAAAGGAATTCACATCAGTGAATCTAGTGTAAACCAGTTAAATAGAACTTAAGAAGCAAATTTAAAGTAATTTTCCTAGCCATGATGGATGAGTATCACTGAAATCATTTACAGAATAGAACTTTCATCAAGGTGAATGGGTTTAACTGCAAAGGTACTTTAAATCACCCAAGTTAGGTGTAAGATTTATAGAAGCATATTTAATGAAGTTACTGTATTCAGGAGACTATCCTTTAGTGCAAGCAGCGATACATAAGTTTGAAACATGCTAGCAATGAACAAATAGCAGCCTGCATATAATGAAACAGAGTTTTCACCAAAGGGATGAATTGCCAACGCTGGAACTCAAGACCACTCAAATTTGATGTGATATTCATTTCAAAGGAACATCTGAAAAGTGGCAGTGCCGGAAGCATGCTTGATAAGTTTTCCGTTTGTGAGAGATCATCATTTACCAAGTAGTAAAGAGAGGTTTGATGACGGCTCTTAATGACTGTGTGCATTTTACTTTCTCAATGTTTGCACAAAACGCTTCAAACACAGATCCTCTGAGTGAACATAAAGACGAGGAATTAAAGGATTACCCCAGGTGTGTATGGTTTAATATCCGCAGCTCTCCACTCATCTGGAACATTCATGTACTTCTCGAAGTCATCAAAAAGATTCACTGCAAATATATGTGATTTGTCCAACTTATACCCATTTGTCTTTTCCCTTGCAAGCTCTGCTTCCTGATATATGAAAAAAAAACATTAACCAGTATGGAATACGAAATCAAAAACATCTTAGTCCGCACAGTTCAAGCGGATGCCACAAAATTAAATCCTGGTACCTTCTAACGAAAAATGTCACAACAAGAGATGAAACCCAAATTCAAGCTTTTCATAACTGAATTACCTGAGGAGTATTATATTCAACGAAGCAATACCCTAGAGTCTTCTGCGTATCCGGATTAACCGGCATCCAAACTCCGCCTTCTTTTATCGTTCCAATCTGGCTATAGATCTTCTTAACAACACCTTCCAACTTCTCGAATTTCTCCGGCGGAACAACTGGCAGGTTGTCCACCACAATGACGTTCGCAAACCCAGCCTCAAACTCTAGCGGGTCTTCTTGATATAATTCCTCATCATCATCGCTGCACAAAAAAAACATTTTTAAACTAAAAACCGCAGTCCGAAACAAAACATCCGGCAGAAGACCAAAACCGCGCACAATACAATCTGGTGAGTGTATGGTGAGGCGTATTACCTTTTGATACCAAAATCTTCTCCAGGTGGGAGTTGAATTGAATCAACATCAACATTTGATAAGTCAATGTCGTGGCGCCGAGCGATGGCTTCTATGTCTTCCATAGAGATAACCTCCGCCATATTTGATGCAAAAGCAGTATCTTTCTGCATAAAATGGAGGCAAAAATTGAAAGAGATGGCAAACCTGCAACGAAGCTAGATCCCTGGTAGTGCTCGAGACCATACCAACCTGTCTGCCTCGAAAACCTCACGCTTATCCGGCGAAGGAAGGATGATGAAGCGATGCGCCGCAGGCGAAGACGGACGCTCGAACTTGGAGGCTGCGGCGGCCACTGCAAGAGTCGATAAAGAGAAGACCAGTTTTAGGGTTAAAAGTTACGACGGGTACAGGAATGGGTAGGGTTTTTAATTTTTGTTTTTTACCTTTTAACTCAAGTCAGTTATAAAAACACAAACCAACTTTGAACGAAGTAACTCCGTTTAAATAAAAATATTTATTTTCAAATTTATTTATTTTAAAATATTATATAAAATATAAAAAAATAAAATAGGAGTAAATATATTTGTGTAATTATTATTCATTATTGTTATTATATATTTTTAAAAATAAATAATATTTTGAACTTATTTTAAAATTTTAATATGTAGTACTTGGTATAAGTCAACATATTATAAACAATACCAATTTTAGCGTGTAGAATTGTCAAGTCAAAGTTATTTATGATATATGTCAATTTTCATAAAATCACTATATTTTTGCTTTTTTACCGAAACACCCTTGGTTTCATTTGCTCGAGGTCCTTTGGAAAAAAACAAAATGATCTTAAAAAATCAACTATAGCTTGTATGTCTATTCAATCTGTTAAAGTTGAACTATGATCAACGTGAATTGGTTCAATTTGAACTAAATTTTTTATTAAAAAAAAACTATAACTGAACTTCTCAAAATTTAAACCAAAACAAAACCATTTCAGTACTTATATTCTCCACATCCATTATATATGTAATGCCCAAATCAATCACAACATAGAAATTTCATTTTGGAAAGAGAATAACACAGTAGATTACTAAGCAGGAGTGTCTAAGTACATTGAAAGCTTGTTTAAAAAGTTATTAGAAAAAAAAAAGAAAAAAAAAGTACAAACTTATTTACTTGGCAGATGAATAGCTTAAAAGGAAAAATAAGGAGGAAAGTTAGGCATAAATTTCTCTATTTGTTTTTCGAAACTATATCTTAACTTTACTAATTTTATATCTCGCTTTTCATCGCATTGTTGTTCGTACTCGCTCATTATGAGTTTTTCTTGACTACTCATCCTTGCCGTCACTGCTCAAGTTTGTCGTCATTGCTTGATCTCACCGCCACTACTTGTTCTTGCCGCCATTGCTTATCCTCGCCGTCGTTGTTTGTATTTAATATTTAATATTTAATAATTATATGATATTATTAATATATATATATATATATATATATAATATGAGTTAAAAAAATAAAAATTGATTATGTATATATCAATTCTTCAATTTTTTTTTTTCTTTCAAATATATATACGAAAAAAAAATCTATAATATAATCCATCTATTTTTTTTTTCCTTTGCACTTTTCATCCGTCCAAATAAACGCGAAAGATTATATGCACGTAAATAACAAAAAGATAAAACTCGTACAAACATTTAACTAAGTCCTCTAGTAGTTATTATTCTTGATCCAAGTCAAATGCAACAAGTTCCTCTGAGGTCAAGCACTTCCTCGACTTCACTTCTTTTGCTTCATACTCTTCCTCCTCGTCGCTGACCAGCCCATCCCTCAACTGTACCCTCAGCTGCCTCTCTTCCTCGTGCCACTGCTTCCATTTAGCCACCCACTCGTTCCACTGATCCTGCAGCATCTTCCTCTTTTTCCTGTTCTGCTCGTTTAATTGCATGAAAACATCCTGGTCCTCCGCTTCATACTTCTTACTGTACTTCTTCAGATTCTTCGCAATCTCTTCTTCCTTCTCGGCGCTCAGGAGGGAAGGCGGCCTTGGGCGCCACAGGAACTGCAAGAAGATGAAGTTAGACAACAGTTTCAGTCAGAAAAATTCCTATCTCAACTACTCGAGTGCTACCTGATAGAAATGATCCCTGGATATCCTGTATAGCAGCTTCCCACTGAAGGACCAGATGTGGAATCCGTTCTCCATCTCGTAGACCGAAGTAACAGCCGTTGCAACATACCTGTAACCCGTACGCATTAAAGATTTCACACAAACTAGAGATGCTATTCATGCCGACCATGGGAAAAAAAAGCTATTGATCCTAGAACCTCTTAAACAACTCACCTTCCAGTGGGATCCCACTCTATGTCAGTAGCCATAAAATGCTCGCCTGTAGACATCGTCTCCAGCTCATCGACATTGTAGAACTCCAACTGACCGTAGAAACCTTTCAGACCAGCAAGCACAATGTAGTGCCCAGCAGGAGACCAATAGAGCGCATAAGCCTGCTTGGCCTTTAGAGTTGTAAGTTTTGAGACTAGCCTTGTGTTCTGAGTGGTACGCATAGAGTAAAAACTAATGTCCGGCCGTGGACTGTCTCCATGTATAACAGCAAATCTGTGTCCCTTGGGCTCCCAGGCAAAGGCCACTATCTTGTCATTTTTGTTATCGAGTTCAAGTACCTCAATTGGGATATCTCTTTCCTTGATACGGAAAAGTTCAAAGCCTGTATAAGTGCTCTTTTTTGTTTTTGTATACCTATCAACCTTAACAGCAAGGTATTCTCCATTGTTTTGCCAATACATTTTGCAGTCACTGACGCTGAAGAGGTTTTTCTGCCTGAGCTCCTCCTTACCAGGTACTTGGACAAGGCTCACCTGTTAATTAAACTGTCCGTTTTAGAAAACTAAACGTAAAATGCAACAGAATCTGGTTAGTAGTTTGTTTTACCCTGGCAGGCTGATTTTCACCACCTTGCTCCGGTACAAATAAGGCTAATATGGGATTTGTAGGAGACCAACTGAAGTCCAAAACATTATCAACCTTCATAGACTTGTTGTCTATAAGAGTGAATGACTCCGTTTCATAAACAGAAATAAAATTCTTCCCAATTCTAGCAAAATATTTGTCTTCTTTACCACCACACCATCTGAATCATTCAAATAATCAAAAGAAAAACCAAAGCAAGACTTTAGATGACAATAAAGTTAATAGTATATCACATGATGTATTATGTGATACTGGGTGAGAATCACCTAAATACAGGCCATGGAATTCCAGAGACACCCCCAGTTCCACCAGTTGCAAATTCATCAGCATTTCCTTTAAAGTCTCGAATTAATTTTCCAGTTCTCACATCAAAAATGTTGATCACAACCCTCTATAACAACAAGAAGAAAATCAACAATAACAATAACAAGTGGGTAAGAGAACAATTTTGAATAAATGCTTACATGAGTGTCATGAGGATTGCTAGGCTCATGACTGCTGTAAGTAACCAAGTATTTCTCTCCAGGAGAAAAATCAATCAGCCTCACCTGTCAGTAGACCAGACCTCCAAATCAAGCACATAAAAAACACAAGAGATGGCAAAAATGTTTGGAGAATGTAGACCTGTGGAATGCATCAAACGATTAAAAGTAGAAGCCCCACCCCAGACATCAGCACCGTGCCTATGCACTGTTGCCAAGTATGTTCCGAGAGGAGATGATGTAAGTGCAGCCCACAGACCCAGCCCACGAAGATCCAAGCGCCTCCGACGGCCCCCTCATCGGCTGGACCTGTGACCAGCCAGCCTGCAACCAGAAAAGAAAACACCACGGCCCGAGTTTCAAATAAATATCTCCACGTGGACGTTTTCCGTTTGCACAGCTGGAGAATGTAACCGATTGCTGCTACAAATTTACGCTATTCTCCCTAAATGTTTTTTTATAAATAAGACCCATGCCTCTCGGGACGAGGCAGAGTCTGAATGTATGGTTTTTTTTTTTCTCTAGTTCAATGAAGTAGTTTATTTTCTTTCTCTATTCTCTGTTGTCCAACGGGTGAATCGTCCCCACCAAGGTTGTTCGACGGTGAAGTGTCCCGTCGCCTTCCCCCTTCTATCCATCGCTACAAGCCTCGGCACGAGCTCCTCTTCCCTGTAGAGATGCCTCGCGGCCGCTAATCTCTTCGTCTCCTACGTTCTCATCTTAGACAAAGCGATCTGGCTTGTTCAGTACCTCACGGAGACTGTTTTCTGGCAGATCTTGGTGAGGTCGGTCCCTGAATACCTTCTTGTAATTCCCCACTTATGTAATGTGATTGGTTGTAAGCTGGGAGTTCCGGCGACATGAGCTCGACGAGGCAATGCTGGATGGGCAACAGATCCGGTTGTTGGCATGCGCAGCGAGGAAACCCCTTCCACCATCGGTGAGTAACTAAACTAAGTGTTTTCTATAGAATTTCCGTCGCTGGTAAATCTTGCGGATTACGTTGTTGCTCCAATACGATTCATTACTTATTTCCTCGTGGGTTTTTCCGCTGGCGTTCTAGCTTCGATTTCCCTCTGTTTTCCTGAATCGAACATGGTCGTTTCCTCCCTTCTTCTTCAATCCCCTCTCACGCAGCCGCGAGTTTTGTTTTCTGCATCATTCAGCCAAGATCGGCACCGTGGTTCTCCCACGACGATCGGATCCCGGAACCCTCCCACACACTCACTGCATCAATTTGGTATCAGAGGCAATGTCTGATCCGATCACTCACTGCATTTTTCAGCATATTTTTGAACGGATTTTCGTCTGTTTTCATACACATGGCTACCCGATCATCCAACTTCCAGCAACCTACCTCGTCTGAACCAGCCCCCAACCCAGATACCACTGAGCTCCCCAATTCCTTGATAGCAAGGTTGCTAGACCGAATAGAGGCGTTGGAAGTAGCAGTCCAACGATCCAATGCTCGCCTAGAGCAACTGGAAATTTTCCCCAGCCTACGTGGCACTCCTCCTCTGCCTCCAATAAGGGCGGCGTCCGAAGAGATAACTAGGCTCCCGTCCGACCAGAATCTTAGGGAACTTCCCCGTCGACTCCCTGTTCGACGTGAAAGATACGGTGACACTCGAGAAAACGAGTTTGAGTGGGATCACGGCCAACACAGGCCTCGCATCACATATCCTCGCCCCTGAGAAGATGACGAGGTCCGACGATTTGTGAAATTGTCTCCTCCTCACTTTGATGGAAACTTAGATGCCCGAGTTTTCCTAGACTGGGTTACTGCCATTGAGCAGTATTTCGATTGGAGTGGCATGCCTGACAACATGTGAGTGAACGCCGCCCGGCTATTGCTGCTCGGTCCGACTAAGCTTCACTGGCTCCATATCGAGCGTCAGCGAGAGCGTACTTACCTTCCCCCTGTTACTAGTTGGGATGAAATGAAACTGAGGTTGCACGAGAAATACGTGCCTCCTTCTTATCGGCATCGGCTGCTCGACCAACTCAGCAGCCTGTCTCAAGGAAATACTTCTATCCCCGAGTACCGAACCCAGTTTGACGAGTTGCTTATCTGAAGCAACCTAGAACCCTAGTTTCACTGTTGCCCGTTTTAAGAACGGACTTCATTCTGACATCCGCCGATCTCTCACCACTAGCATTGATGACTCCCTAGACATCATCTACCAGCGAGCCTGTGAGGTTGAGCGAGATCTTAAGAAGTCCTATGTCCGAAACCCTCCCCCAACCACCAGACACTCCCTGCCACCTCAACGAGCAGACCCGAATTTTAGGAATTCGGCCAGCAACCATGCCCCAGACCCTCACGTTTCCCCACTTGCCTTAGACAAAGGCAAGTCTGTTGCTCAACCTCTACCCAGCCGACCCACATGTTTCCAATGTCATCAGCCTGGCCACGTTATTCGTGATTGCCCACGCCGGACCCTGCACGTAGGGGAAGGTCCTTCTCTACCTGGCCCAGCTGACACACCGTTAGAGCCTTATATATCTGAGTCCCTTAAGGATGATCCAAGCATTAACGATGTTACACCTGATCACTATACGAGTGAAGAGGATGAGTTCACACCCACATTAGCTGTTGTCCGATGCACATTGGTTCAGCCTAAGCCTACCGAAGACCGGAAACGAACCAGCATTTTTTATACTTACACACATTGCAATGGGCACACGTGCAAAATCGTAATAGACAGCGGAAGCAATCTTAATGTTGTTTTACGAACGGCCGTGACTCGATTTGGCTTAAGTCTTGAGCCACACCCGAATCCATATTCTAACGCCTGGGTTGACACCTCTAACCTAGCTGTAACCCACTGATGTTTAGTGCCCCTTAAACTTGGCGATTACCATGAACATATTTGGTGCTATGCCATCGCTATAGACGTCTCACATGTCCTACATGGTCGTCCTTGGTTGTATGACCTCAATGTCATACACTATGGTAGGTCAAACACCTACCTTTTTGAATTTGAAGGAAAAAAAATTCGGCTCAACCCAACTCCACCCAAGGAGCTACGGGCTTCCAATCCTAAGGGAACCGTGCGCCCCACCCCTACTCAACCTTTGAGTATCTTACAACCCCAAGCCTTTCGTTCCGAGTCCAAAGATATAGACACATTGTTTGCCCTCCTTGTCAAAGAGGTGCCCGTCAACAAAGTTTCCTCACCCTTGGAAACATCCCCTGCTCTTAAGGACCTGTTACATGACTTTCAAGATCTTACACCCGACGAGCTACCCGCCGGTTTACCCCCTATGCGCAGCATCCAACATGCAATTGACCTCATCCCTGATTCAGCCTTACCCAATCTTCCCCACAGTTAACGTTAAAGGAATGAAAAGAAGGTGAAAATTACTTCTAGGATTAGGGTTACAAGCATATAAGAAGATAGGGTAAGTCAGTAAATGGGTCCAACGAATCAAACCCATTAGCAAGACCTAACCCGTTAACTAACACAAAGCATACTCTTAACACACCCCCTCAAGCTGGAGCAAATATATCAATCATGCCCAGCTTGTTACAGAATTCACCCACTTTGGCAGTGTTGAGAGCTTTAGTAAAGATATCTGCGACTTGCTCTTCAGATTTGGTATATGGAGTGGTGATTTGACGAGTTGAAATAGCATTTCTGATAAAGTGACAATCAACTTCAACATGTTTGGTGCGCTTATGAAAGGATGGATTATTTGCAATAAAAATAGCTGACTGGTTATCACAATGCATAATCATGGGGCTTTCCACAACTAAGCCAAATTCTATTATTAAACCTTTGATCCATAATAGCTCACATGTGGTATGGGCCATAGCACGGTACTCAGCTTCACAACTTGATCTAGACACCACATTTTGTTTCTTGCTCTTCCAAGTGACCAGATTTCCCCCAACGTATACACAAAAACCTGATATAGACTTACGGTCATCCACGTTTCCTGCATAATCAGCATCAAAGTAGGACTCAACAGTAAGGTGTCCATTTTTCTTGTACAGGAGACCTTTTCTTGGACATTTCTTGAGATATTGAAGAATGCGTAGCACAGCTTTCCAGTGACACTCTTTGGGGGATTGCATGAACTGACTGACTACACCAACTGCAAAAGCAATATCTGGGCGAATAATAGTAAGATAAATGAGTTTGCCCACAACCTGTCGGTACAAGAGAGGATCAGTATCGTCAGATGTTTCCCACAAGCTATGTCGTTCATTTGGGACCATCGGGACATCATGGGGTTTACACTCTAACATCCCAGTGTCAGATAGAAGGTCAAGTACATACTTTCTTTGAGATAAGTGAACACTTGAACCTTTATAGGCAATTTCAATTCCAAGAAAATAACGAGGTTTACCCATATCGCGAAGAGAGAATTGCGAATGAAGATATGTCTTGGCCTCATGGATGCCTTTGGAGTCATTGCCAGATAAAAGGATGTCATCAACATAAATAGCCAAGATGATAATACCAGAAGATGACTTCTTGATAAAGATTGAGTGATCAGATTTACAGTGAAGGAAGCCAATCTGAGATATGATAGTAGAAAACTTCTGGAACCACGCTCCGGGCTTTGTTTGAGACCATATATAGCTTTGTGTAATTTGCAGACCATCCCCCCCGGCTTGACATAACCAGGAGGTTGATGCATGTAAACATCTTCAGTAAGATCACCATAGAGAAATGCGTTCTTAATATCCAGCTGATGAAGAGACCACCCAAGGTTAATGGCAAGCGAAAGAATAAGGCGAACAGAGGTCAACAAGGCAACCGGAGAGAACGTATCCAAGTAGTCAACACCATATATCTGCGTAAAGCCTTTGGCCACCAAGCGTGCCTTATAGCGATGAACAAAACCATCAGGATTATGTTTGACAGTGTACACCCACCTACACATAACCGGGCGAGCACAAGAAGGAAGGGGAACAAGACTCCAGGTGCCGCGCGAGGTAAGAGCATCCATTTCCTCATCCATGGCAGCCTTCCAGTGTGGAAGAGAAAGGGCAGTAGAATGGCTGGTGGGAACAGTGCTCAAGGATAACTTAGTAATAAAGGCATTATGAAATGTGGAAATACGGGCGTATGAAACATAATGAGAAATGGGATACTTAGCGGTCGAGCGACGCCCTTTGCGAAGAGCAATGGGCAGATCATCTGGAGCTGGACAGGGAGCCTCAGGCAAGGTCGAGGCAGGTGGGGTGGCCGGAGCTGGAGCGGCAGATGCCCTGCGATGATACACCTGTAAAGGAACAGAAGAAGTACCAGGAACCAACGAGGGCACAGATGGCACATCTAAGGGGCACGGAGTAGGTAATGGAATGGGGGGATCAGCAGGGACCGAAGTTGAGAAGTATGGTGTAGATTCAAAGAATGATACATCCATACTCACAAAATACCGTCCCATCTTGGGATCAAAACATCTGTATCCCTTCTGAGTTCGAGAGTAGCCAAGAAAGACACATTTAACAGCACGTGGACTCAACTTATCATTTCCTGGAGAAAGATTGTGAACATAACAAAGACATCCAAAGGTCTTGGGTGGAACGGAGAATGTAGGGCAGTCCGGTGAAAGAATGGAAATAGGAGATTTACCGTGAAGTGTGGAGGTAGGAATCCTGTTAATTAAGTAGGTGGCAGTCAGAACAGCATCACCCCAAAATTGTTTAGGGACACGCATGTGAAACATAAGAGCGCGAGTGACATCAAGAAGGTGACGGTTCTTGCGTTCAGCAACACCATTCTGTTGAGAGGTATAAGGGCAAGTAGTTTGGTGGAGAATTCCTTGAGACTCACAAAACCTGGTAAAACTTGAACTGGTGTACTCAAGTGCATTATCAGTGCGCAAAATTTTCAACGGTAAACCAAATTGATTTTTAATCTCAAGGTAGAACAATTGAAAAACATGAAACACATCAGAGCGATTTTTTAATAAATAAATCCAACACATGCGAGAATAGTCATCGATAAATGTCACAAAGTATTTAAAACCATCTCTGGTGGAAACAGGACTCGGACCCCAAATGTCTGAATGAACAACATGAAAGGGGACAACTGTAGGGGGGCTAACACTTTTAGGAAAGGAGGTGCGATGATGCTTTCCAACCTGACATGCATCACACTCAAAGGTAGGACAAGATTTAAGAGACAAAAATTGCTGCACTTTTGCTGAGGAGATGTGACCCAAGCGACAATGCCACGTGTAGGGTGAAGAAGCAGCCGTCAAAACACGAGTGAGGATAGATGCAGGTTCGGTCAACACATAGACACCGCCAACTTTAAGCCCCCCACCAATCTTCGCCTTCGTCCTGAGGTCCTGAAACACGCAAGAGGAAGAAAAAAAGGTGATTGAACAGCTCAGGTTTTTAGTGAGAGCATATACAGAAATAAGATTCACTGGAAACTGTGGAACATAAAGAACATTAATTAAGGTAATTGTGGAGCCTAAGCGAACTGTCCCTATGCCATGGATAGGAATAAGAGAGCCATCAGCAATGGATACTGGGCTATGGTTGGTATCAAGTTGAAGCGAATCAAACAATGAACGATTACCTGAAACATGAGAAGTAGCCCCAGAATCTAAGATCCAGGTATTAGGAGATGCAGCAAGGGAGGCAATACCAGAAACACCAGGAGTAGTAGCCACCAAGGATGAGGAGGATTCAGCCTGGGCCGCCAATCTAACGAGGCGATCATACTCGGCTGAAGACACGGTGATCGTCGAGTCAGATGAAGGAGGTATATCAGCCTGTGCAGAGGTAGATGAACCATGATCAGCAGCCAACTTGGCATATGTAGGTTTACCAAACTTTTTCCAACACCGGTCTGAGGAGTGATTAGTACGGCCGCAGTGTTCACAGGGAATAGTGGATCGGCCACGTCCTCTCCCTCGGCTAGAGCCGCCAGCACCACGTCGACCACCATAGGGAGCAACAAGTGCACTACTAACAGGGGTGGTAGGAGTGCCCATAGAAACGCGCAGAAGGCGGGAATAAACACTCGAAACATCAGCAGTCGGCGGTTGCAACATTTGCAATTGATCCCATTTGCCCTTAAGAACCCGATAAAGGTCTGGTATAGACATTCCTGCTTGTTTAAGATTGAAGAGATCCTCATACAGTTGATGAACTTGCCCGATGGTCTCCTGAGGAGCATAAATAGACATCAGTGCGTCCCAAATTTCTTTAGCTGTGTCCAAGCACATGACAGTTGATGCTATACTTGTCTCAATGTTGGCCAGAAGAGACGTGACAACAGCCATGTCCGAACGTTTCCATGACTCATAAGAAGCATCTGAGGGGCTTGGAGGCAGGCTAGTAAGATGCAGTTCTCTCCCATGTGAACCAAGATAAAAACGTATAGATCTAGCCCAAAGTAAGTAGTTACTACCATCAAATTTAACAGTGGTTGCAACACTAGAGGCAGGCTTAAATTCAGACATAGTGGAGAAATCCATATAAAGAAGTGGTCTTAAGCAAGACTGAAGACTGAATACATGTCCAGATCAGATCTGATTTTCCTCAGTTAACGTAATGAAGTTTGGGCTTATGAGTATAATACCGTAAGAGTCCAATAGAGGAAAAAAACATCGAAGAATTGTTATACGAGAGTCCAATGCGGCTGGCTGGAGCAGGAGAGCTTTGACCCAAGAGAGAGCTGGCGAGCGATGGAAGCAGCGAAGGATGAGGCGGCGATTACCAGATGGAGCGGCTGCTGTTATACGAGCCCAGGTCTCTAGCCGCCTGGAGGATCGCTGGAAGAAGAAGGATCGCCTGGAGGATCGCCGGTCAAGCGTTAAGTAGCTCCAGCCGCCTTACTGAGGGAGTTACGTGTAAGCGGAAGGCGGAAGGTGAGCGCCGGGCGGAAGAGGGGAAGATACGTGCAGGCGGAAGCGCGAGAGAAGGGGCGCGAGAGAAGCGCCTGGCGGTCGGAACGAACGGGCGGAAGTGCGGAGCGAAGGGAGGAGGGCGGCTTGGCTCTGATACCAAGTTAACGTTAAAGGAATGAAAAGAAGGTGAAAATTACTTCTAGGATAAGGGTTACAAGCATATAAGAAGATAGGGTAAGTCAGTAAATGGGTCCAACGAATCAAACCCATTAGCAAGACCTAACCCGTTAACTAACACAAAGCATACTCTTAACACCCACCATAGGCTCAACCCCAATGAGCACATGGAGCTTAGGCGCCAAATAGACGACCTCTTAGCCAAGGGTTTTATACGCGAAAGCTTAAGCCCTTGCACTGTTCCGGCACTTCTCGCCCCAAAAAAAGATGGAACCTGGCGTATGTGCATTGATTGTTGGGCAATCAATAAGATCACCATCAAATATCGCTTTCCGATACCACGCCTAGATGACATGTTCGACCTAATTTCTGGATCCCAGTATTTTTCTAAGTTAGATTTACGCAGTGGGTATCACCAGGTTCGAGTCCGAGAGGGAGATGAGTGGAAAACAGCATTTAAGTCCAAAGATGGGCTGTACGAATGGCTAGTCATGCCATTTAGATTGACCAACGCCTTATCTACTTTTATGCGTGTCATGACCCATGTCCTAAAGCCATACTTGGGAAAGTTTCTTGTAGTATATTTTGACGACATTCTCATTTTTAGCCCTACCCAGTCCGAGCATCTTAACCATTTGCGACTCACCTTGGAATTACTAAGACAAGAGAAGTTTTATCTCAACGTGAAAAAATGCTCATTCTTAGACACTCAAGTGGTATTCCTTGGATTTGTTGTCTCGGCCCAAGGGCTAATGGTCGACCTAGAGAAAATTCAAGCGATAGTTGATTGGCCTGAACCTAGAACTTTGACCGAAGTTAGGAGCTTCCATGGCTTAGCCACTTTTTATCGTCGCTTCGTTAAAGGCTTTAGTACCATCGTAGCTCCTATCACCAACTGCATGCGTAAGGATGAATTTCTATGGACCCCTTCTGCAAATCGCGCATTCATAGAAATCAAAACTAGACTGACCTCGACCCCTGTCCTACGACTTCCAGACTTTGCAAAAGCTTTTGAAGTCACATGTGATGCGTCGGGGATAGGTATAGGGGGAACACTAAGCCAAGAAAGACATTCCAGACTTTTACGCAGTAGTGCAAACTCTCCGACACTGGAGACACTATCTCCTGCATACCGAGTTTGTGCTGTTTAGCGATCATCAGGCTCTCTCATTTCTCAATTCTAAAAAAAAACTAAGCACACGACACGCGAAATGGGTAGAATTCCTACAACGGTACACCTTTGTACTAAAGCACCGAGCTGGCACTGAAAATAAAGTCACCGACGCTCTCAGTCGTGTTCGACACCTGTTACACATTCTGCAAACCAAGATTTCCACATTTGACCATATGAAGAACGAGTATGAGACGTGTCCCGACTTTTCAGAAGTATATACCCAACTTGTCAATGGCCTCGTACTGAACTCCATCTACTCTCTAAAGGAAGGATATCTCTTATTGGGCACTCGCCTTTGTGTCCCACGAACTTCCTTAAGAGAATACCTCCTTTAAGAGATTCATGCCGGTGGTGCCGCCGGGCATCATGGACGTGACCAGACCTACACTTTGGCTGCCGAACGCTTTTATTGGCCCAACCTAAGGAAGGACGTCGAACTCATTGTACGACATTGCGGTATCAGTCAAACCGCCAAAATGCGAAAACCAAATACAGGTTTCTACACACCTTTGCCGATCCCCATGAAACCCTGGCAGGATATTAGTATGGATTTTATTGTAGGGTTACCGCGAACCTCCACCAAGTGCGACTCTATTTTTGTTGTTGTGGACCGTTTCTCAAAAATGGCTCACTTATTAGCGTGTTCTAAAAAACCTTTAATGCCTCTCACGTCGCAAAGATCTTTGTGAATGAAATAGTTCGACTCCATGGGCTACCCAAAACCATCGTGTCCGATAGAGATACTCGGTTCGTAAGCCATTTTTGGAAGACCCTACGGGTCTTGCTCGGAACAAAGCTAAGGTTCTCCTCGGCCTTCCATCCTCAAACGGATGGGCAGACTGAGGTAGTAAATCACAGTCTTGGGAATCTTTTACGCTGTCTCGTAGTCGAGCATAAGACTAGTTGGGATACTATCTTACCTATCGCTGAGTTCGCCTACAACAGTGCTATCAACAGAACTACAGGACTCAGCCCATTCCAAATCGTAACTGGCCAACAACCCAACAAGCCTATCGACCTGCTTCCCATTTCGTCTTCCACTAATATTTCTGAATCTGCATTGACTTTTGCACAACATCTTGCGGATTTACACAATGAGGTAAGACAAAAAATCGATTTGAGCAACAACAAATATCAAGCAACGGTTAATCAGCGTCGTAGGCCACACATCTATAGTGAGGGTGACCAAGTGATTGTGAGGATCAAACCTGAGAGGCTTGGTACGGGGGTCAACTCAAAGCCGCATGCCAAGAACATGGGACCGTTCACCATTCTGCATAAAATCGGAGACAACGCGTATGTCTTGGATCTCACAAACACCATGGGGATTAGCTCCACCTTCAACGTACAGGATCTACTTCCCTATCATCCCCCTCTTACAGAAGAACAGCCACCAGCCGAGGATGAACCCCACCAGATTTTAGAAGAACAAACAATGCTAACAAAGGAAGGGCACACACCCCGTTACTTAGTCCAATGGAATGACCAGCACACTGAGGATTCTGCTTGGGTAACAGAAGAAGAAGCTGACAGCATTGCCCCGATATTACTACGAGCGTACCAACAAGCTAATTCTCCAGAGGAGAATTCCTGTCCACCGGGGGAAATTGATGTAAGTGCAGCCCACCGACCCAGCCCACGAAGGTCCAAGCGCCTCCGACGGCCCCCTCATCGGCTGGACCTGTGACCAGCCAGCCTGCAACCAGAAAAGAAAACACCATGGCCCGAGTTTCAAATAAATATCTCCACGTGGACGTTTTCCGTTCGCACAGTTGGAGAATCTAATCGATTGCTGCTACAAATTTACGCTATTCTCCCTAAATGTTTTCTTATAAATAAGACCCATGCCTCTCAGGACGAGGCAGAGTCTGAATGTATGTTTTTTTTTTCTCCAGTTCAATGAAGTAGTTTATTTTCTTTCTCTGTTCTCTGTTGTCCGACGGGTGAATCGTCCCCGCCAAGGTTATTCGACGGTGAAGTGTCCCATCGCCTTCCCCCTTCTATCCATCGCTACAAGCCTCGGCACGAGCTCCTCTTCCCTGTAGAGATGCCTCGCGGCCGCTGATCTCTTCGTCTCCTACGTTCTCGTCTTAGACAAGGCGATCTGGCAAAGATAAGGAAACAGAACAAGGTAAAGATGAGAAAAGAATCCAGACAAACTCCTTTCTCTCCTCCTCAAAGAATCCTTCTTCTCCTTGGAATTACTTGCGTTCTTGCGACCAAGCTTTGGGTTCTCGAGCGTAATCCTCCTCTCTTTCCATGGAGCCCCGACTGGGCACTCCCCGGGCCTCTGGGCGCCTCCGGACGCTCCCCCCGGTTGAAGAGAACTCATCTCTCTTATATAGAGACTTCAAGATGTCTCTTCAATGTGTCTCTTCAATGTGTCTCTTCAAGGTGTCTTTTCAAGGTGTCTCTTCAAGGGGTCTCTTTAAGGTGTCTCTTCAAGGTGTCTTTTCAAGGTTGGCGTGTTATCCTCATTTATGAATATCTTTAATTAAATCCTCATTCATGAATGTGTTTCATTAATCCCTCATTGATGAATGTCTATTAAATACTCATTCATGAATGCCTATTAAATGTTCATTCATGAATGTCTTTTAAATCCTCATTAATGGCATGTCCCTTGATAGCTCTTGTGATGGCGTGTCCCTTGATAGTTGGCAAACAAAAAAAATGCTGGGCGCGGGTAAATTCTGACTCCCGTCTGAAGCTAAATTTCTTGTCATGAATCCAGATTCACTCGGGTATGTGATCGTACATCCGTATAGCTCTAAAAACGAGTGAATTTTCCTGTATTTAACAAATATGACAAGTAGTGAAGCTTCTGAAGAAAGTTAATGAAATAAGCTGGAAAGAGATATAAATGCATGAAAATAGGTCTCGATTCACAGGTAAATATAGGTCTAAAAGACGATATAATTTCGAGACATCGGATACATGCAATTTCAATCAAATCAGGAAGATAAAATTATATTAAAAGAGCAAAAGTATAAATCAATCCATGCAAATCAGTGGGCTACGCCCAATCAATCCCGAAAACGTATCTACTCGCTCATATTATCTAGAGAATACATGTTTTTGATGAACAAGAAAGATACCATAAAAATCGCAAAGAAATCACAAAAAGGTTGATGAAACCGTCTTCTCCTCAGTCTGGAGATGAGGATTGATGGATCAATCGTCGAAATTGTGTGAAATCTCGCCGGAATATGCTTCGAAATCAAGTCGTCGCCCTTGTCGCCGCCGCTGCTCGTGTTCCTCCGCTTCGAAGCCCCTAAACCCTCCAAAAAATTGATCTTTTATAGTTGGACCAGTTTAGAACTCATCAAGGAATGGTTCTGCGGAGTTTGGTTCAAATCTGGTTTGAATCGGTGGAGAAACAAATGAAAAACTCGTTGGGCGAAAGTTTTTATGGCCCGTGATATGTTTACGGCTGAGCCCGTAAATGTTTCTGTGTGTAATACTTTCGGTCACAGAAAGTTTCACGGCCCGTGATGGAATTACGGTTTCACCCGTGAAAGTTTCTGTTTCTTCCAACACTTGGCCATTTTCAACTTCCGTTCGTCGTCGCGTCCACGGCCGAATCCATATTTACGGCCAAGGCCGTAAATGTCTCGTTCTTCACCGTTTTTGCCCCAAATTTGATGTAAAGGCTCGTGATCTCCTTGGGAATCATGCTTTGGCTTTAAAACTCTCGAAATCCTTCATTTTTACGTCATTTTACCTATATTTTCATTAAAACCAAGAAAAGTGAAGATTCAAAGTAAAGTAAAAGTACTAAAAATTGCATAAAATCATTCAATTAAGTCCAAAATATGATGTAAAATATAGGCAAAAATATGGTGTAAAACTGTAAATGCAACGCATCACCACTCTTGGCTGGTGTTCCAAAGATGTCGTCGCACGACATCCCTTGGGCTACAAAGGCCTCACTTCCTATAACGTGTCATCACACAACACTTATTTGGCCGTCATCGGCCGATCTCTAGGATACGCCGTCGCACGACAATCCTATGGAGACATTGACTGGTGTTCGGGACACATCGTCGCACAATTGTCCCCTGGACCACCACCAAGTGCTCTCTAGGACAAGTCATCGCATGACTGTCCTATGGCATCAATGATTGATGTTCGAGATATATTGTCGCACAATTATCCCATAGGCACACTCGACTGCCCACAGAACATGTCATTGCACGACAGTCCCTATGGCCACCTCTAGCCTTGGTCGGTGCTATAGAAGCTATGATAACACGCTTCAGTTACACAACCCTCATAAGATCTGTCTCCGCTAGGGGACAAGAAAATTGAGCCGTGAGGCTCTAGTTGGACTATTCCAACCTTGTCGATATCATTGGAGCGAAGCTCCTCCATATCCAATAGTCTCCATCAGCAACTCAATGCTGTGGACACTTGTGATCATCGCAATGATCACTGCTGCCAACACGTGTACAATATCGGTGTACAAGTTGGAACGTGCAGAACCTCACTCTAATACCAATATGTCATACCCAGAATTAGGGTAATAAAATTTAAAATAAATTACACCCAAGTCAATACTTTGACTCGCACCTAAGCACGCCCACGCAGGGGCTAAGTGGCTGAACCGCTGATCCAGGCGCAACCGGCAGGAGCACGCCCTCGACGTACTCTTCAGCCTATCCCAGGCAGCCACCTCGACTCTCGTCTCGACAAATCATCGACTGCCACGTGTCCGCTGAGGACCGCTGCACGAACCAGCTCCAACGCGCAACAAAGTACAAGACCCGAGACTCGACGTCGGCGCAGCGCACGTACGAGTCCGGTACATCGGAAAAGAGGCAAATCCGCACGCAAACGGAGGCGCACACTCGCGCAAGAGACAACGTCACGCAGGACGCCGGGCACGCCCTAAATCCGACTAGACTGCACACAGGCGGTCGGACTCACCGCTCGCCCAAAGGGGACGTCTCGCAGACGTCCGGGACAGACAAACTGGCCAACGCCGGACAACACCACATATGGCCGGCGCACTTGACCGGAACGCGGAGAGGGGCGAGGAGACGCCGACCGAGAAGGACAACTCGGCCGGGAGCGCGAGGCTCGGGGAGCCAGAGAGAAGAAGATGCCGACCGAGGATAACTGATCGGCCGGGAACGGGAACCGCGTCCGGAACCCGTTAGAGGCGTGCGCACAGAAACGAGGCACATGCACGCTAACCAAAGCATGCGCACGTAAACTGAGGTAGCGGACCGACTGCCAAAGCACGTCGAAAACCCGCCTGAGACTTGCCGGAGCACCATCCAACGGAGCCCAACCTCGCCGGAGAGCAGGGAGGCACCGGCGAACCCACCCATGGTCGCCGGACACCACCAAGACAGGGAACGAACCCCACGTTTGCCGGGACAGCAGGGGGACGCCGGAGTTCGCCGGACATCACCAGGAAGGGGGCCGAAGCCCCAGTCCCCCAGACGAACCATGCCTCGCCGTTCGGCCTCGATCTCGTCGGAGGCGACAAGATCCAGCGGAACACGGCAAGGGAAGGAAGCAAGAGTCGGCGACACCCGCCGACGGAAACCTACAAACCGGACGAAGCCGGAGCGGGAGGAGGAGAAGGATTACCTTGGCGGACATCCGTCCGCCGGCTCCACCACCGGCGACACCGAAGACATTGGAGGAGGGAAAAGGGGCCGCCGCCCCTACGTTCCGTCGCTTCCCGTACCGCCGCACCCACACCACCGGGAAGCCGCCGGAAGTCCGTCGCCGCTGCCGGGACCCTCGCCGGAGCCGCACTGGACGGAGGGGAAGAGGATTGAGGGAGCAGTCGGCCGCCGCCGACTAGCGTTCGAGCGAACCCGTCGCATGGACGCGATCACACGGATGCTACCGTAGGCAAGGGGACTGTAGCCCTAACTCAACTTCACCTAACGGGTCGCCCGACCCGCATCCGTGCACCCGGCCCGCATTTGCCTGCAGCCCGTGAGGGCGGGCCGAATTAGCAGGCTTGGGCCGCGCGTGCGTATGGCCCATATGCCAATATTGGGCATAACAGTAGCCAATAAGACCAGATTACCGATAATTATAAAGATTAAAAGCCCAGGACAGGACAACATTTACTATGGATGAGAAGTTGACATAGATATAATTTATTGATTTGGAAACCAAAATGTGCAGCAACTGATAATCACTAAAAAATCTATGGCAATTGCACCAAGAGCTTGATGATTAAACTCGATGTTTGCCCAACTTTATGCGCACACAAGCTCTACGTCAGTACTCGATCTACAAACCAGCAACGTATGCAGCATCGTGTCCACGGTACACAAATAGATTAGAGAACATTCAGACCATTTTAAAGAGTAGAAATTAGAGGCAGCTCATAGTGACCAACTTAAGCTACAGCTGCAAAGAATGAAGTTTCTGTTGCAAACCCTCTCCAATGCACTTCTCCAGATTGAACGATGTGCAATGTCATGATTAGAAAATGATCATGTTCCCTGATTGGCGTCCAGGGTTCTTCTAGCTCTAAGCACCACTGCCCATAAGATTCAGTCAGGAGATCTTCATGTACTTTCAAGAATTCACTTGTACATCATGCTTCCCTTTGGACCACATCATTACAAGAGCGAAGCCCATCAAAGACATCAAAACAACCTGCATTTATAGTGAAAAATAGAATTAGCAAAACGTGAATGTCTTTTGCTCGTAGGTAATTTCAATTTGGCTTCTGTATTGGCCACGATCTCTACTTTAATCCCTCCACTCTGGTTTAGTTTCAACAGTTGCGAACTAAGCTCTACAAGGGCAATCTATAAAGCCATGTTCGCTTAAAATAATACAAAGCAAATGCGAAAATTTGGTAGAATTGAAACAAACAATAGAGAGATGATTAGTATTGAGCGCATATTCCACCTCAAATGTATGGACTAGGGAATTTGGCTAGAGATAAGTTACCATAGCGGCATTGATAGCAGGAGCATGAAGAGCCCTCACAAGCCAATGTACCTCCATAATTTCCACCATCTCAATTCTCAAGCCTTTTCCAATGTTCTCACTGCTCAGCTCTCTCTTATAGCAGGCTTCCCTTGGGCAACTTAAGTTGGGTTGTTAATATTTGGCTGTTATCATGAACTCTAGGACCAAGGTTTCCTTGGGCAATTCTCAAGCCTTTTCCCATCTTTTCACTGCTCAGCTCTCTTACAGCAAGCTTCCCTTGGGCAACTCGAGGAACAAGGTTAAGTTGGGTTGTTAATATTTGGCCTCACTTGTTATCAATGGGATCAGGGATGCTATCAACGAGAAACATATCAAAGAGGGACAGTTTAGCTAGCCAGAAATCTTAGTTTATCTGAAACAGTCTAAAATTCTCAAAAAAAAAGAAACAGCTTTTTTTTATAATTACATTGGTAACACTTCGACAAAAGGGGATTTAGTGAAAGCTGTCCATTAAGGATGAAATGGTTGTTAGGTGGTTATGACACCAATCTTTAGAATAAAAATATGCACAAGTTTTGATACGAAGGACACCCAAAGAGCCAAGGTGAAAGCCACCCAACTGAGCAACTCCCAAGGTGCCCTTTATATTGGAGCTTATGTAACTCAGTTCTTAAAGATACCTATTACCGTCTTCAAACACAAAAAAAGATCAGTTTTCTTAGTAGGTTGTTTCTTGACCTTTCTAGAACATTTATAGTAGATTTGATCAAGGTTTTCAATTTCACTACTAGTATATTGTCCCAATGTCAAACCGGTACATTACAGTATATATTGACATGCGCTAGTACTCAGAAACATCCCAGCTAAACAACCTAATCCTTAAACCTTAATTCAAATAGATAAAGATATAATTGTGAGAATCAATTTTCCTTATAGGACAAAACTAAAGTATAACATTAATAAATAGGTGTTATTGTTGAGTTTGAAGATGGCAAACTCAATGGAGTGGTTATAGTGGTCTTTGGGTATGAAAAATTACACTAGACATGCCCAATTAGGTGAATTTTGAATTAAATTGGCTAAAATTGAAACTAATAGTATTTTGAGGATGGTTCACTTTTGGCCATGCTATATTTGCTTTCTTGTTATTCTTCGAGCACATTTGGCATAGCAATAAAATGTCATTCATAGATGTATTGCTCGTATTGATATAATATCTTGAGTTGAATATCATCTTTTCTTTGTATCTTTCCTTTTTTTTACTTTGTGTGTTATATGCTAAGTAACCAGTCTTTGATCTTTTCAACAGCGCTTGTAAGGCTACTGCCCTGGCATTGTTCACTTGGTGCCCTCCACAAGGCCTGGAAGTTGGACTTGGCCTTCAAGAGGATTTGAACGCCCATATGATGCCTATAGAAAACTTGAAATGAATACTTCGTTGAGGCTTGCCAGGTTCTTTTTATGTGAATAATGTATTAAATGGAAGTGCCATTTCAACTGGTGTTTCACTTGTTTAGAAAACCTATCTCAAATTGTCTTTACTTGGAAGGAATGTTTTGAAATTAATCCTACAACAAAAAGATACTTGCACTGTTTCTCTCTATTCTTTCTTGATAAGATTGAAATCTTTCCATCCCAAGACTAACCTTCTGTTTCTTTGGAGGGAAGGAAAACTGTAAGGAATGAAAAACTGCAAGAAAAGAAAACAGGGAAAGAAAAAAATTCATATCTTGTTTTCTTAGAAGAAAGGAAAAGAAGGAAAATTAATTTCAAAGGTCGGGCAAAGTGGTGTTGTATTTTCTCCAACTTTTCCGTCCAACGGTGTTGTATTTTCTCCAACTTTTCCGTCCGACTCGGGCAGAAAAATTTCGGAGGAAAAGTTATAAAATTTTCCATCCACTTTTCCACTCAAATTTTTCCTTCCGCCCAACGAATCAGCGGAAAACTTATTTTTCTTTCTTTTCCCTCTAATTTTCCTCCCAAGGAAACAGACCCTAAAGTATTGAGTCTCATTTAGAGTATTTTGGTAATCTAAATTTTGCTCTGCCTACATTTTTTTTCTCTTAGTATTTTTGCAAAGGATAGTTGTTTTTCCAATCTTTAATTATTTCCATTGACTTGTCCTTCTAAGTAGACACATCCAAGTGGGAATAAATAAATACTAAAAGACTTGTTACTCGAGAAATAACATGTGACCCTTTGAGCTATAAACGTCTCCTATACTATAAAATATTTGTGAGCCTGATGTTACCTTTGTTAATGATTAATAAGTTATCATGCCTTAGTTTGACTCTTGCCCTACTGAAGGAAGAGGGGCAGATTGGGCTCAACACAACCAATATATGAGTTGATCATATCATACTTGCGGGTTAGATTGGATCTTTCAAGCCTTTTGACAACCAAGTGCAAAACGCTAACACAAGTAGCAGCAACTCAGGTTATTCATTCACCAGTGACCAATTATAAAACACTGACCTAGACCTTGGATGACTCACAATCCAACCCACTTTATTGGATTTTCCAAGCCCATGGCAACCAAGTGCAATGCTCCAACACTTGACGCCCCTCATCACTCTATAAAAGGGATCGAACTAGAGAGATAAAGGGACTGTTTTTAATGATGTTAACTCTTGGTTCTTCCATTTAATTTTTGGCTTAATCCTTGTCTAACTTAAGCATCAAAGATAGATTTATTGAGCCAACCATTGTGGCCCCTCTTATTATATGTATGATGTACTAGAACTCAAGACACTCCATGTTTCCATCCATGCAAAGGTCAAGTTAACTCTAATAAACCCCCTTTTTTTAAATCGCCATTTTTTGTAGTAGAGACATTGGCAGCATGGAAGACTTTGGTTGCTGACCTAATGCCACGCACTAAAAAGGTAATAGCACTACCCTCAACTCTAAGGATCATTAAAATTTTAACTCAGTTTGCTACCCAACACCTAAGGCTACCTACTCAATACTACAATTAACCACACCCAACTCCGTCCAAGCCCATCTTATTTCGCATATGTGCAATGAATAAAAGCATAATTCCCCAACAATAGTCCTACTCAAACATAAGTGCTAGGGAGAGAGTGCCCAAGTACCACAAAACAATATTAATCACCTTCAATCACAGAATCACACAATGTGTAAAACCTTGAGGAGCGACATGGAGAAGCAACATG
Source organism: Costus lasius (assembly GCA_027563935.2). Lineage (NCBI taxonomy): Eukaryota > Viridiplantae > Streptophyta > Magnoliopsida > Zingiberales > Costaceae > Costus > Costus lasius. The sequence goes on from CM050454.1 coordinate 630,550, forward strand.
TCACATGCAACATAACAATTATAAGGACCAACACAAAGAAACAACATTGTCTAATCTACATTGAATCTCTAACTAAGAAATACATATTGTAAGCGATTAACCATGGCTTTGTGCATGTAAATTGGTGTTTTGCATATTAGCATCCCTCCTCTGTTGAGCTCTATTTGAGCTCCTACGTTGATTTTTGCCTGAGCTTCGCCCAAAGCTCAACTATCAGTCGAGCTTTGTCCTTTGGCCTGAAGCTCCACTTTTGACTAAGATTCAACCAGAAACTCTCTTCCTCTCAAACTTCTCCCCTTTGGCCTGAAGCTCCACTTACCAATAGCTAAAAGGCTTGAAAGGATCAAATGGTGAAAATTCATCAATGGCAAAGGAATTTAAGCCATATGAGTTGAAAAGTCATGAAAGTGATGATGATTAAAGGTTGGTCATAACCAAAAAGGCTCAAAATGATGTAATGAGTGTAGAACAGCCCATGAAATGGTAAAGCTTCACTAATGAAGTCTTGAGCCTCGAGACAAAAAGGCCCGAAAGGGTTGACAATTAAAACACAAATCAATGACTTATTAAATTTTCACTGTCACGCATTGAAGGCAAAGGGGTTTCAGACCCATAAGCCAGAAGGGTTTGAAAGAGCTAAAAGCTAAAGACCGACCCATGTCTTGATAAACCAGAAATACATGAAAGATGGCAGACGATCGACAGTAAGCCACATGACTTAGCTAAAATCTTTAGGGTTATGCCAAGATTAGAATCGGCAAAATCAACTAAATGTAAGAAGATAGATCTTAAATTGGAAAAAATTAACATTGAAATACGACTCCATAATAACAGATTAAAGAATATAGCATGTTATGGGCATGCTGTAAAACTGTGTAAAAGTCAAGAATCAAGATGTCTTTATGATGATTATCCAAGCACACTTAAAGGCATTAGAGAGCTCTCCTGCATGGTCGAAGACTCATAGTCACAACATATCTTCCGGAACATGCATAACAGGCAATGAGTTCAGCATGTTCTTTATCAAGGATAACATAGCTTCCACCTGATATCTAATAAGAATAAAATAATTAAACGATAGCCAATTGAAAAATGAAACCTGACCCCCTAAACCATTTATATTAGTGAGTTTGATGCAAACTTTGTTTATGATTAATGGAAATATCATTACTTGGTTGAGTTTTAACCAAGTAATTGGAGAAGGTAGATTGGATTCAACCTGAATAGATCTGGCCCAAATGCTGATTTGATCTGATCAAAAATAGGATCATAATGGATCTGCTAGGTCCTGAATGACCACATGCAAATATTAGTGAGTTTTTGACACTTCATTGATAATTATTCACTCTATAAAATGGGTTATGTGCACCAAGGAACCTTTTTGTCCTGCTAATATCTTGGTTTTTTTCCTTTTAATTCGTTAGTTGGTGCTTATATGAATTAAGCATCAAAGGAGATTCCTTAGGCCAACCGTCAAGGTCTTCTTCTTGCAGGTATGATGCACTTAGACTTTGGACACTCCATCTAACTAACGGCCATCGAGGTCAACCCTATTTAGGCTCCTCAAACAGTCATCATTTGTATCATCAAATCCTAAGGGCCACAACCAAACTGCATACTTCATGGCAAATATGAAAAGTTTCAAACTACATGAGAAAAAGTAGACAACAAGATAAACTATTAAGATCAAATAGAAATAACATGAGTGCAGAATTAGATGCCCTTTCAAAACTGGGATTACAAAGTACTCACAGAGATGGCTGGAGGCACACCCACAAGAGGATCTTCGAAGAACTTGTTTGCAAGAGCAAGAGCAAGCAGACTGCTTTGCATCCCTGAATCATGTAAATTGTTAGATAACTAGGTTCAATTCCCTAATATATATATATATATATATATATATATATAATACACGAACTGAAGGTGACCTGTCTCAAAAGATAAGGTTCTTTGTAGTGGTTCTACATCTGCTGACCCACGAAATAAAATGCCAGAAAAAATATAACCAGCAACAAATGCTGATGCATGGAATGCAAACAAGAGCAGGACTAAAGAAATGCCGAAGGGGCTGATGATAGCCTTCATGTTTATTGCCAATGGTGACCCAACACAAAGAGCAGTCACAAATACTGATAGAGGCGGAAGAAAAGGTTGTATAGCAGCACAGATCCTAGGAAAAAACCTTCAAGGTACACAGACTGGTATTAGTAAATCAAAGCAACAAAAGTTCAGATATAAACGGGTAACTTATAATTACAAATACAAGGACATTGATAACTGGATTTAAAATTTACCAAGTAATATGAATATCATTAATAAGAAATATTCAATGAAAATCATGTTCAAACAATTGGGTACACTAAGATGGTGAAGAAACCGAGTACAGAACAGGAAATTTTAGTTAACAGTTAATTAATGTTCCTGTTAATTTAATATACAAATTACCAAATGCAAAAACAATTTGCATGTAATAGCATATGCATTTGCACTAGTGTTTCGATGTAACAGTTATCCACCATTATCCAACAATTAGCAGACGTGAATTATTGCATGCACAAATAGATAGTAAACTAGAAATAAAAAATGAAAACTATTCTTGTAGATAACTTGACCAAATAAGTTAATTTAGTAGAAGCATGAAACCTGTTCAAAAGAAGGCCTGCAGCAATAGGTGCGACCACAATCTGCATGATACTTGACATCATTCCTTTCACATCTACGGGTAACTTCCGGCCAATGAGCAATAAAGATAAAGTTGGTGTAACAAGAACTGCTGTGGCCGTTGATAATGATGTCATGACAATGCTTAATGGAGCAAATGGTGGATCTGTCAAGAACGTTGCATAGCTTGAAAGTTGAGCGCCACTTACACATGATACCAACATGATTCCAGCACCTGATTCATGAATAGGCTGAATTAAAAAAATAATCTGTTTTTCAGAATTTGCAAATAAATGTTGTATCTAATTACATTTCACCTAATGCATTAGGGAGATTGAAGACTGAAACTGAAATGATGCCAAATAAGTATCCAAGCAGAGGCTTAATAATGTATTGCCCAACATATCCAGCGAAAATTGCATCTGGTTTCTTGAATGCTTCCACAAAATCTTCAGGACTTGAATTTACACCAACAGCAAACATTAGAAAGCCAAGTGCTGGTGCATAATACCTACATTATTAAGAAAATAATATCAGAATCATTACGATAAGTTGTGATTATTCGTGAAGGTATCTGATCAGCACAAATATAAGTAGTAAACTGAAGTCATAATTAAGTGGTGCATGAGCCAATGAGGCACCTATCAATATGTGGTCTGACATTTTGGTCAGATTTGATCCAAAATCGGCATAACCTGGCTGCAGGCCTGCAGCGGATACAGGCCTCTAAAGCAGTTATTACTGCCATGTTAACTATTTCATCTGTCGTTCTTAGGATGAGGATTTCAATTTTTTCCTAGTTATTATTAGTTGGTTGAGCCTGTATTAGATCCTTAGGGAGGAGGTTCAACCAAAGTTTAAAATCTGGGGATTGACACCCAAACCAGTCATTTGTAGAATAGGACCATACAGTACGAATAAACAATAAGCCGGGAGATACTCTGGTAGTCTCATTCAGCACCGGAAGCTGCAACAGCCCTCTTTATCCCACAAGGCATTCTACCAACAAAAACAATATATAAATAGTTTAATAGCCGTATTGAGTCAAGTAGGATTGAAACCAATCTTCATTTGAACAGAAAATAAAATGTAATTGAATTATAATATTTTAGCTCGTTAGGAGTTTCTCTACTAAAACTATGGTTATTTACTGAGTAAGAACACTAAGAACCCCTATTACATTAAAGAAATGATGTTCATTGCCATAATGTTGTGCAATCCTACATCTAAAACTATTACAAAGTGCATTGGTATTTGGTTTTCCACTTGCGTAGCAAGTCATTGTGGTCCATCACACCTTGCACTAAAATAGCAAGGACTAGAAGGGACACTAAAACCAACATAACCACCGGCACAAATAGGCACAAGATGAGTCATCAAATGCCTTTGATCTATATTTTGGTAGCCTAACTAATCATAGTCATAAAACGCATTAGCTCAGCTTCTTTTCTCTTGGCTCTCTCTCAGGTTTCTCCTTTGGTAATATTTTATATTTCTGCATCTACAATCACCAAGATCTATGTCTTGAATGGCATGGGTGAATTGTGCTTCATACATTCAAGGTTGGAGACTTTGCGGCACTCAACCATAAGTTTTCTCACTACCCATTCCATGTTTAACATCATCATTATCTCCATCTTTGCCATCTTGTGTTCTAGTGTTGCTATGAACATCCTATGAAACATGACATTCATTTTCTCGAGTTGTCTCCCTTATGAGCATCCAAGAGGTCAATTGGGGTTATCCTGGAAATTTCTTTCCTTTATAGTTGCTTCTGTGAGTCTGTCATCGACCAAATCAGATTATTGGCTATGACAGTGTTATTGTGAGTCTGTCAAGTTGCATCATTTAATTCAAGCATCCTTGTCTTCTCCTTCTTTCTTTGGAGCTTTAAATGAATTGATACACATTAATATCATAGACTGGTTGAGAAATATATCGAGATAAATGTGCTTGATCTCCTAGTTCATCCATAAGTGGATTGTCTTCATCAACTACAAACCATTATGCCAATATGATGTACAAATGATGAGTCAAGTAGATTAACATCAAACCTCCATTGGCCTCCTATTAGACAATCTTCTTTCAACTTCAAAAGAAGAGTCTACTATAGACCTTGGTATGGACTATGGATTAATGTGAACATGACCATATGCTTCAACTACTCAAGGTTGTCAATTGAGCTAGAATAAGCGCTATTCATGGCAAAATTGTAAGCATGTTGCTACACAAAATCAGAATTAGCGCAGATTAGACTATTACAATTAAGAAATTTTAGAAATAATCTCAGCACAAAATAAAAAGTGCTATATATTTGAATTAGTGTAGTATCTTAAGCTAATAACCACACTTGTACCAAAATGCATGTTTGCCTCTCGGACGTAGGTCTTCTGCTAAATGGCATAAATGGCACATGCCCATATAAGCTTTAAAGCCATTAAAAAGGCTTTGACAAGAAAAGACATAAATGGAACATACACGTATCAAGGTTTAAAGTATCGGTTCATACTGGTGTACTAGCATGTACCAGATGTACCAAACTAAATAGTACCATACACTACATGTATCGGTACAAGTATCATCACGAACCGATATGTACCACCAATATTAGATGGTACAAAATAGTTTTTTAAAACCTTGGCACATATGTTGCATTTAGCTATGATTTTTAAAGTCAAAAGGGGCTTATACCAATCTCCTTTTAGTAAGATTAATGAGACACAACTAGTATTATAGCATCGACAAAGAACTTTATGTAATTCAACCTATTGACACTGGAAATAATATCTGAAAGTGTCAATCTTGCTTTGAAACACCAAAGCAAACAAAACCTTCAATTTGAAAGAAAGTTGAGACAGGTTGAACATGAGACCAAAATGATGCACTTGGTCGAAGGATTTTGTTTCTCTCCATGATTATTGTAGTGGTTGATTTTGAACAAATGAATATAAAATTTGATTTTAAATAGCCTTACAAGTTTTCACCTAAGTATTCAAACCAGGGCTCTATATCTGAGAAAGTGTATCCTCGTTAAAATGTGTGCTGGCGTCTCCATGTCAATTTGATTAGTGTCTAAATATCCTATGTTAAGCATATATGCTGGTCTAATATGAATTAAGTTGTATCATTAAGGGACCATAAATTGGATCTAAAACAATTCTTATTCCCAATTGACCAGGTAATCATGTATAACTTGGGAATATTGACCAAATTATATAATTGAATTTCACAAGATGTGATTACATTTTTGTTGAAGGATCTTTCTATTATATGAATTGTGTAAGTACAATGTTCGATAGTATCTTAATGAATTTCTTTATATCAATGTAATCTTGACTCTGATTAACTGTGTGAGAATTATGGTTTGATCGAATCAATTGGTTATTATGATGTTCATTTGCACAAAAACTATGTTATCTATTATGATTATTTTCCTCTGGCAAGTTTGCTTCTTGGAATCGATTGGTTATTATGATGCTCATTTGCACAAAAATTATGTTAATTATTATCCTCTAGCAAGTTTGCTTCTTGGTCACATTGAGGTCCATTTCATTCAAGTATCTTAATGAATTTTCTTTATATCAATGTTCGATAGTTGTCTTGTAATTTGAAGGTATTGCAGATTCATCAGAGCACGCTCATTCAACTATATATGATTGCTTCTAGTGATCTTGCCACATTTCATCTTGTCTTACAACTATTCAATTATATAAGTACAATGTCTAAGTGTTCTATTTTTAATATTTTGAATCTTGCTACATAATAGAAACAGGTCCATCCCCATCAGAAGAAAGCAATCAAGTTGTTTTTTCATTCGTTAAATGTAGTACGCTAGTTCTAAAAGATGGATATAAATATGGCTGAGAACACAAGACAATTGATCGGTCAATCATTCAAATTCACTAGGTAGAATAAGTGATAACTAGATAGTACTTAACCATTATAGGACTCAGATAAGTTCCACAATATCAGAATTCAGGAGTTTGCAAGAAACTGATGAATAAACATGACCTAGTGGTGAACCATGTGAAAGACGGTGGATAAACAAGTGCCAGCACTGTACTTGCTAGTACAATGTGAGGGATAAAGGAGTTTGTTTGCTTTAGAAGCTCTAAAAAACCAACTTCATGCCGCCGAACCTCCTGCAAGAAGAGAAAAAACATCAAGAAAGTCCATTTAGAGAATTTGGGATAAGCCAAATGCTTGACTAGCAATTACAAATAGCATTCCAGTACGATGCTATTATTTAAAAAAACTATTACTGAAAATATTTCTTAAATTATTTGTTTCCCTGCAAAATCTTATTTTGATTAAAGGCATATAAAAAGGGAACAACTTTTTGCGCCGAATCCGATTCCGCGAATTTATACAATCTTATTAGAGTAGCAGTTTGGATATTTTGAAATAACAACCAGTGAGGGCTCGAATTTAGCCTTCTCAGTTCGCTCGGGCTCAAATGAATTGGCCGCCTTCGCCGAACTGCATCTTCCCAACCAATACCGATCGTACTTCGCCGCTTAAATTCACAAGATAATTTAAATAAACCAGTGATCAGAGACCAAAAAACACAAAAGGGTAAACTCATCGGCACGGAAAAAATGAATAACTTACCACAATTAAGGGACGAAGAAGAAGAAAAAGAAGAAGATGCATTAAACGCTAGTGTTTGTCGCCGAAGCAGAGGGAGATGAGAGCGCCTGTAAGCGGGGGGTGGAGGGAGGATCGTCTTCGAGCCGAGAGCTTGGGGAATCATCTCTGTAGGGTATAGGAATCAGCAAAATTTCTGGGATGGGGGCTCGTGAGTTGACTTCAAGTGTCGAGTAAGAAAGCGAAGCCATTCCGATTGCTCAAAAGAACAAGAATCGCCATTGGCGATGGAAGCTGGTTAAGGGAATTGCTCGCAGCGGAAGATCCGAGAATGGAGAATATTTTGAAATCTACAGTTCTGGAAAGTCTCTGAAATGTGAGGGCAATTCGAGGACTGCGATGGATCGGCGTCCTCTTTTTTGGTTTTAGCAGTCGGCTCGAATTTTCTTATCACTCGCTGCACTCAGAGTCACGCCCCGGTCGGATCGGCCGAAAAATAGCGCTTAATCGCTGTCTCAGGATCATCCGGCGGAACACTGGAACGCAACTTACTAGAGTTTCCAACCCAAAATTAAAAACCCTAACTACCCCGAATTATAGTTCGCTCAGAAGAACCCTAACCCTAATTCTGAAATCAAATCCTAAAAATACCTTATGCTGATTTTGACCGCGAAATTTCACTTGCTGACGTAAGATGATGTCAGACGCCGATTTTTGTCCGCCGCGTGAAACAATTGTGTTGCTGACGTTTGCCTTGCGTCAGCGTGCCGAAATTCGAAATCGAATTCGTTTCGTCGTTTGGATTTTGACCCGGTCAAAATCCAAACAGTATCACCTCGAAACGTGTGCCCGTCTTCGTCTTCCTCGCGAAGCCGAACGAATGCTTCGTTTGCTTCGTTCGTCGTCGCCCCGCGCCACCGGAAAGAAGAAGAGGCATCGATGGGGGAAGGCCGCCGCCTTCCCTCCCTTTGGTATCGACTGTGTCCGGAGGTCGCCCGCCGCCGGAGACCGTCAACCGTGGCGTCGCCGAGTATCCACGAACAAGGGAAGGTAATATCGAAGAGAAAGCTTCTATTCACCAGAAAATAGATTACAGGACTCTCTCCTCGCTTCGGTGACCCCATCACCGGTACCCACTCCCCTCTCTCGCCGGAAATCGACTACACTCTTTCAAACTCACACTCGTCGCTCCCCTGAGCTCCCTCTGTGAAGGCGTCGATCTCTCCTTTTTGATCGATGCTCTCTGGTGGTGGATGAAGACGCCGCTAGTGGGATACTCTCCGGTGGAAGATGAAGATCCCCATGATCTCCTTCCGTCGCAGCTTTATAGGAGGAGCCGCCGCCTCCTTTTCCTCCTCTTAGGGCGTCCGCCGCACTAGTCTCTCGTGCGTCTGAGTCTCGTGGGGACGCCGCCATTGCGTCCGAGGTTTCCGCCGTCGACTGCTTCCGCTGTGCCCTTCGCCCGCTTGCCTCCGCTAAATCCGTCGTCGTCCGCGTCAGCCGCACGCGGAGGAGACAAAGACGAAGCCGAGGCTTCGTTTAATTTGGTCATCGACCCGGTTCTCGATTTTAACCAGCTCTGCTGCGTGGGTTGGACTTGGATTTGGGCTTTGTTTGGCCAAGCGGGCTTTGGGTTGGACCGCTCGAACCCGGGCCTGACACTCAGCGAATGGCGAGTTGGCGACCCGGGCCAACCTATCAGCTGTAGCAAGTAAAGAGACTTCACGAGAACCAAAATAGGAAGAAATGAACTTAATTTAATAAAATTTAATACTAATAAATTTAGCTCCATACATTTATTAAATGAGAAAGACACCCACACTAACAGGTTTTTTCGGAAAACTCCATCTAATGGTTTCACGGGATTCCTCAATAGGTAATGTTGCTCCAATCTGTTTACACGTCGGGTTCGGATATTTATTTACTTAGGGCGTGTTTCTTTAAACGGAAAACATGAGAAAACGGATGAATTCATCGATTTTCCACTGTTTTCTTGAACAAACGGACAAACAGGCGGACACAATGCCATTTTTTGTGTCCGTCCGAATCGGGTGAAAAACGGATGGATGTCCGTCGACCTCCTGGGCGTCCCCCTTTAACGAACCCCTCGTCCGCCGTCGACCTCCTCATCCGCCTCCGAGCCCGGCGCCCACCTCCAACCCCTCGCATCCGCCGCCGACGAACCCCTCATCCGCCATTGACCTCTGCGTCCACCTCCGACCCTCTCACTTCAACCTCTGACTCCTGCGCCTGCCTCCGACCCCCTCACGTCCGCCTCCGACCCCCACGCCTGCCGTCGACCTCCGCGTTCGCCTCCGACCCCCTCGCGTCCGCCTCTGACCCTTGCACCCACCTCTGACCCCCTCCGTGTCCGCCTCCAACCCTTGCGCCTGCCTTCGACCCCCTCGCGTCTACCTCCGATGAACCCCTCGTTGGCCGTCGACCTCCGCGTCCGCCTCCGACCCCTCACGTCCGCTCGTCTGTCGACCTCTGATTTCCTTTACCCCTTTTGCTCGTCCGCCGACATTCTCCCCGCTCCCTCACCTGCATTGCCATCCCTCGCCGATCTCATCGCTTGCAATCTTCACCCATGCGAGGCCGGACGCGAATTCGTGTCCACATTTAACTCAACGGCGTCACGTGACTCCCACGTTACTATTCCTCTCCTTCCCTGGTGATTTATTTTCTGTTCCCTATCGATTTTCTTCTTATTTTACAACTGTTGAAGGAAACATAGCCCTAAATGGGACGAGTTCGAGTTTGAAAGATCAGATTTTAATTGGGTTCGAATTTAGGAAAGCGGATACCCGATACCCGATTTTAATAATAAATAAATAAATAAATATATATTACTATTAAAATATAAATAATAATAAAATAACTATTATAAAAAAAATTATTATTAGTAAAAAAATAAATTTAATAAAAAATAATTATTATATAAATATGTTTATTATTATTTTAATTTTTTAATTATATTTTATAAACCATAAAAAAGTAAATATTTTATTTAATCGGATACCCGCATGTACCCATTTAAATACCCGACCTCGGTTCGGGTGAGTTCAAAAAACAGATTTTTCTTAATTGGGTTGGGTTCGATTTAGGGTGGCAACGCGGGTACCCAACCCATTGCCACTCCACATAAAAACAATGTTTTATCTCCAAAATGCGGCAATTAGGGTTGGAAAAAAATGAATCGAAATATTTATACTATACTTTGCCTTATAAAATTAAATATAAATATATTTCAATCTTATCTAGGGATGGCCCAAACTTTGAATCGGAACCGTAACTCGAACGTAGACTCGAATATTTATATATATATACATAATTAAAAAATAATAATTTTAAATTTTTCATAAAATGTAATCTTATAAATTAAAATAGAAATAGAAACATTTTTTAATAATTATTTGTATTATAATTATATAAATATATATATACTTCTAGATGTTTTTTGGTCAAGAGACAAATGGGCCACTTTAACCCAGGCCCGATCAATACTAAAACTGCACTAGATTTAGATCCACTGTTACCCATCAAGTCTGACTCTGCAAATGGACCACTTTAAAGGGAAAAAATTTTCGGGGCCACTTTAACCAGGGCCCCAAAAATTTGAATTTTAAAGCAAAGTCAAGTATACATTAGGAGTCAATGCACACAAAAACAAAATATCCAATGGTTTAGGGTGGCAACGCGGGTACTTGACCCGTTGCCACTCCTCGGAAAAACAATGTTTTATCTCCAAAATGTGGCAGTTTAGGGTTGGAAAAAAAATGATTCGAAATATTTATACTATACTTTGCCTTATAAAATTAAATATAAATATATTTCAATCTTATCTGGGGATGGGCCCAAAACTTTGAGTCGGGGTCGTGGGCCTCGCCAGGCCCACTCGTCGCTTCAGCCCGGCCCGTGACGCAAGGGCGTCACACCTACCCCTCTCCGGCTCGCTAGTCATCTAGATGATTTTCGGTGATCTCTGATCCTCTTCATCGATTCTATTGAAAATAATTTTCAATAATCTCTGGCCCTCCTCATCGACCCAAGTACCCTTCCACGATAATTTTTTCCACCGGGTCCGATCAGAACTAAAATCGCAGTACAATTTCACCCAATGCGACCTGTCAAGTCTGGTAGAGATCGCCACTATCGACAGCGAACTTTCCTTGTGTTTCTCGCCCCACCTCCCGTCCAGTCTGCGTTCGCGACTCTGACTCTGCAACGCGCGCGAGCGGGACAAACGCACAGCTGCCTACTTTTCTTCTCCTGCTCAGTCCTCACATTGCTTCGGGGAGTCCGGGCCAACGCATGGCTCGGACCGGAACTTCCAAAAAAAATTTGTCCGACGCATTCTTTTGTCTTGTCATTGACTGGAAATTTTAGATTTAATTATTACTTTTTTATAGGAAGAGGAATTGACTTATAGTCCGGCATGTCATCAATAAATGACTATACACCAGAATGAAACTCGTCGTTGCTGTCGTCGGCACGACGCCTAAAAAATTGACCGCCTCCTCCCCGTGTCGCCGTTTTCTTTGTTCTGTCCTTTGGCGACGCAGGACACAACAGTCGGCATAGACGACGTCACCCACTTCCCTCTTCTCCACCGCACAAATGTAATCGCCACGCAGTTCCTGATTCCTCTCGTCTGCGCGTATATAAGCCGACGTCGAGCCGCCCACCCTCGTCAGCCTCCGCCGTGGCCAAGGCAAAAGAAGAGAGCTGTAGGCGAAGGAGGAGAAGAAAAGAGGGGAAGAAGAAGGAAAAGAAGAGAGGTTTAGGCGATGGGGAGGAGGCGGCGCGGCGGGATAACGCTGCTGCTGCTGGTGGCGCTGCTTTGGGCGGTGGTGGAAGTGTTGCTGTTTGAGGCGGAGGCCATCAGTAGAGACGACTTCCCCGACGGCTTCACTTTCGGCGCAGGAAGCTCTGCTTACCAGGTGACTCCGATTAATCACAGTCACTATTCTCTTCCGATTTTTTTCCTAAACAGAAAGATGCTTTACTTCATTTATTGAGAAAAATACAATAATTTATTGAATAAATATGAAAAAATAATCTAGCCAACATCATGCCTAAAATTTTTTTCCTAATCAAGTGGTTGTGAATCTCAAAAAAACAACTAACCATTCATGATCATAAAACCTTCATCTATGATTATTCTATTCACGATAATATAATCTCTATTCATAATTTTATTTTTAACATTTATGATCATACAAGTTTTATCTGCGATTATGTAGATTTTATTTATGATTTTATTTTTAATATCTACGATAATACAAACTTCATCCAGAATTGTGTAGCATCCATTCATAATTATTCTATTTATGATCATGCAATTTTCATCCATAATTATTCTATCTATAATTTTATTTTAAATATATTATAAATAAATATCTAATAGAAATAAATATTCTTTATAATAAATATCGAATTGCTGCCAAAGTTTGGCTAGCAAAAATTTCCGGCCGGTGCCGTGGATTCGATGAAAGTATAAATTTTAAACAATATAAAATTAGCGACGCTTTGGAAAGCGTCGACAGGAATATTCAGACATTCTAGAATATTTTCTTTTAGCAGAAACCAACGAACGCGCTTCAACGGAAGTATCTTACTGCGTCATCCATGACGTCACAATAAATAGAAAATGACGACTCAATAATTACTTATATTTTTTGTCGCCTTGTACTCTCCTTTTAGCACAAATTAATAAATTATGGGGATTTTTTTATAATTAGGAGTAAGAAAAAAATTATATAAGAGTTATAAATAATTTTTAATATTATGTCGTATGATAAAAAATCTTTTAATTTTATATAAATCATGTAAAAAATTTTTAAAAGGATTTTAAATTTTGATGCATACAATATAATTGACAAAAGCTTTTGATTGGTTGAAAAATTCTATTTGATTTCCTTTTTTAAATAAATAAATTATATTGCTTTGCTGGGTGCAGGTAGAAGGAGCAACGGAAGAGGGCGGAAGAACTCCAAGCATATGGGATACATTTGCAAAAGCAGGTTAACTCGTACCAAAGTGCAAATCTTAAAATAATACCGACATGATGTCTCCTACCTAAAATTGAAAATTCTTAGTTCTAGCTTAAGAATTTTTCTCAATTAATTAACATAAAAAATAAAAATATATCAGGTTTTAATTTCATAAAATTATTCGTTTATTAAAAATAAAATATTTTACATTTTCTATTATTATGATTAACAGGCAAAACGATGGATAAGAGCACAGGAGATATAGCAGCAGATCAGTACCACAAATACAAAGTGAGAAATCGATAAATATTATATATAACAAAATTAGGAGATGAATGAACGATAATTGTTCTAGTTTGCACTGAATGCAGGAAGACGTGAAGCTGATGCATGAGATGGGGCTGGACGCTTACAGATTCTCGATCTCCTGGTCCAGACTTATTCCAAGTAAATAGTAGCCGCCATTTCCTTTTTAATTCTCATGCTGTTTTACTTGATTTGGATAAAAATCTAGGCAGGTGATGCATATTATCCTATATGATAAGCTTAGTGATGGAGAAAAATTTGCACTTTCAGAATTTGATGGCTTCTGACTATTCAATATAGGCATAAGATTGAGTGCTACAGAGTTTCAGTACGTGCGATCAAATGGCTGAAATAAGCCATTGCATGTGGGCGAGTAGCATGCTGAGCATCTCATATCCTCCTTTGTAATTGCAGATGGCAGCGGGTCAGTGAATCCGGAAGGCTTGCAATACTACAACAACTTGATCAATGAGCTCCAGAGATATGGTACTATATGATAAATATTATTATTTAATTATAATATTTAAAATAATAATAATATTATTACAGTAATAGCATAATTACGTAATCAAATATACAGGTGCTACAGTTATAACTCATCTATGACAATGCAGCTCTTTTGAACTGGACCATTGTGCGGGGAATGTAGATTTTTCTTTGCAAGCTTTGTGTTTTTTTGGACGAAAAATTAAAAGAAAAGAATGAAAAGTGCATTAAATCTAGTTACAATTTTGTGTTTAAATTTAATATGTTTTATATTTTTTTTTATAATTTTTTTCCAAAAAAATACACTACACGCTCGTAGGCTCGTAGCCACCAAAAAAATCTTTGATACGGTATTTCTTTTAATGTAGGAATTGAGCCTCACGTCACTCTTCATCACTTTGACCTTCCCCAAGCACTGGAGGATGAATACAAAGGACAATTAAGCCCAAAGTTTGTGTATGTATTTTTTTCATTTTTACTAATTCATGACTGAGATAAGTTTTTTTATGTATATATTCTATTTAACATAAGAACATGTACATTTTTATAATTATATTTTTTAATACTACAGGGAAGATTTTACGAGCTACGCGAATGTTTGCTTTAGAGAGTTCGGTGATAGAGTAAAGTATTGGATCACTTTCAATGAGCCCAACATTGAGCCCATATTGGGCCACGACTTTGGAATCTTTGCCCCAGGCCGGTGCTCTCCTTTTATGGAATCCTTCGGTTTTAATTGCACCGCAGGCAACTCCTCTAGTGAGCCTTACTTGGTTGCTCATCATCTCTTACTATCTCATGCCTCAGCGGCCTCTCTTTACAAACAAAACTACCAAGTTTGTGCATTTTTCCAACTTAATTTGCAAGTTTCTTTCCTATACATGTTTTCTCTTCTTAATTTTCATACGATTAACTTTGGTTTGTGCTAGTAGGAGAAGAATACTAGTTGTATTTTAGAGTACTTATCTTACACATAGAAAAATATAACACATTTGACTCTATTGCAGGCAAAACAAGGTGGTCAAATTGGAATCACACTCCTTGGTATGTGGTATGAACCTTTTACAACCCTACCAAAGGACATAGCAGCTACTACGAGAGCAAGAGAGTTCCACATTGGCTGGTAAGTTACACTTTGTTGAGAAAACTAGAAGGATTTTTTTTTCTTGGGTAGAAGAAAAAAATTTGAATGGAAAAATGAATGAAAAGATTTATAATTTTTTCTTCAAAATTAATCTGTCATAAGTTGGAGAAAACACAACACCAGTTCGCCCGACCTTTAAAATTAATTTGTCTTTTTATTTTTCTTCCTCTCGAGGAAACACAATGATGGACTTTTTTCTTTCCCTACAATTTTCTTTCCTTGTAATTTTTCATTCCTTATAGTTTTCTTCCCCTCAAAAGAAACAGAGTATTAAAATTTCACTCTGCATTTAACATAAACACATGTATTTGATTTGCCCAACCTCCAAAATTAATTTTCTTTTTTTTTTCTTTCCTCTCAAAGAAACAGAATGATAGACTTTTTTCTTTCTCTGCAATTTTCTTTCCTTGCAGCTTTTCATTCCTTATAATTTTCTTTCCCTCTAAAGAAACTTTCACTCTTCATTTAACATAAACACATATTTCTAATTTGATATGCTTTAACCAACGCAGGTTCATGGATCCCCTAACGAAGGGGACGTACCCCACTGTAATGGCAAACAATGTAGGATCTCGCTTGCCAACCTTCAAGCCAGAAGAATCAGTAATGTTAAGGGGTTCCTTTGATTTCATTGGATTAAATCACTACCAAGCAGTCTTTCTCCAAGAAGCTGCCGATTACCCAGATTGGTCTAAAATACCTGAATACTACACTGACATGTCTGTCAGTTTTGTAGGTAAGGAAAACTATTTTCTTTGTTTTTACTTACGGAAACACTTTTTTTTTTCTAAACACTTTGCAAACTGTGTTCTTCCGTGCAGCTCCACAGACACAAGCCATAAAGGTACAACAAATTGTTTTGATTCTTGAGTTTTAAAGAAAAACAATTTTTTGAATACAAGTTTAACACACTATGAAACTTGGTTTTCAGCTATTTGTTTCAGATGATCCACCTTCTATGCCTTCGACTCCTTGGGCACTGCAAAAGCTACTGGAGTACATGAAGGAAAACTATGGAAATCCACCGATTATGATTCATGAAAATGGTGAGTATTCATATAAATACCTTTTAAATTTTAACAAAAACAATTGTCTATACTAGAGACAATATAGATCTGCCTCCACTGGCTGTGTTTAGTAGAAAGGAGAAAAAAAAAAACAGGAGAGGAGAAGGAAAAAAAAAAAAGAAAGAGAAAAGAAAAGATGAGGGCACGTGCTCACATGCGTTTTGACATTAGGCACTAGAAAAGTGCATTCATGATAGTTCAGCAAGTAGCAAGCTTGAGCTCGTGTGCGGCAGAGACAATGGCAATGACTTGCGTTCGGTAGTGAGTGGCGAGCTCACGTGGTCTCATGGACGGATGGCGAGGGTGAAGCAAACGGCAGCACGATGAGGGCAAGGTGGATGGCAGCACGGGCGAGCTCGAGCTCGCATGGATAGCGACACGATGAGCTTAAGCTTGTGTGGACGGTGGTGAGGGCAAGGCGAATTATAGTAAGGGCGAGCTCAAGCTTGCATGGACGGAGGCAAGAGTGAGGCAGATGGCAGCGAGAGCAAGTTGTTAGCATATTTTCAATTAGGCGAAAAGAGTTTCAAGGGAAAATACTCCCATTTTTCCATCCTACTAAACAAGAAAAAAAAAGAGAATTTTCTTTTATTTTTTTTTTCTTTCTTACTTTCCTCCCTACTAAACACAAAATGTTTGGTTTGATTCAGGCTACGCAGAGTACAATATTGATCCTGCAACAAGTGAAAAGGAATACGAAGATGGATTCAGAGCAAGATACATAGAAGACTACTTAGAGGGCATGCTCCTAGCCATAAGGTATATTCATTTCATTCATATTAGAAAAACCTTAAATAGGGGTCACCTCTATAATGAGTGATGCAAGTGCAGGAATGGATCAAACACCAAGGGATATTTTGCTTGGTCCTTGCTAGATTGCTTTGAGTTGGTTTTTGGATACACATCTAGATATGGTCTCTATGGGGTTGACTACAGTGCACCGAATCGAACAAGGTACCGCAGGTATTCCGGCAACTGGTACTCCAAATTTCTCCAGCCTAAAAGTCAAAGCCAGGGATCTAGTGGCGTTTATGTGGAATAATTATACATTTATTCAGCTTGTCAAGTTGACTTTTTCTCCAAATAGTTGACATGCGTATGTAAGTACTGAACAAGGAATATAAACTTTTTCGTAGTATGAGATTGAAGCTTTTATACCCTTGCTGTGTTTGGTAGTGCTATTGTTGAGTAAGATCATCATCTCTCATTTTATAGAAGTCAACTGCATCCAAAAATTATGTTTTAGAATTTTAAGTTTAGATTTTTTTTTCATATTAAATAATTATTTAAAATTTGATTTATTCTATCATTAAACCAAATTGAACCTATTCAGTTTAGATAAAAATAGAACCAAATAAAAAAATTTCATTTTCATACTATTTTGATTTATCAGGTTGACCTAATTTTTGTTCTTCCAGTCTTAAACTAAACTTTGGTTAGGGCAAATGCTAGTTTGATTTAATATTCGATCTGCCGCTCAAAAGAAAGGAAAGAAAGTCAAGAGCAGCACATGGGGAGCTGCGAAAACAAGCAGAGGCAATAACTGAAGAAAGGAGAAAAGCGCATCGAGTCAAACCAACACCCAAAAAGAAAGAGAAGAAGAAGACTTTTGAATTCACAGCCCGCCAAGCGTACGAAAAAAACACACCCCTTAAAATCACTCTTTATATTGTGCTTGCTCAAAGAGAAAAGAAAAAATAGGTAGATTGATATAACTATACACTAATAGCTTGTTTAGTAGAAAAGAAAGAATGAGATGTTTAGTAGGAGGGATAGAAAATAAGAAAGAAAAAAATGAGAGAAAAAAATACCTTATTTGTTTTCTGCCTAAATCGGAAAAAAAAAATAGATTTACTTTCCTAATATCTATTTTCATCATTCTCTTTTTTATGTCTCATCTTCCTCTAGTGCCTCACTGTCACTATCGTCGTTGTTGCCATCACCTCTCACCTCTTGTTGTTGCCTTTTCACCATTTGTCTCTTATTGTCATCGTCGGCATAAAAAAAACAATAAGAGGTCTCTATCAATCGTTATAATTAACATAAAGAGAAAAAAATCTAATTATTTTTTTTATTTTCTTTTTTTTTTTATTTTTTTTTCCTTTCAAATTTATCCAATCTGGAAACTATACATATATTTAAAATTTATCTATTTATAATTATTAAATACTATTTTAACTATATAGTATATTTTTAAGCGTGATGAGGTGCGTAAGTTTTTTTTAAGCGGGTAATTTAGATATTTTTTATGAATTTTAAAACAGAAATATATTTTAATCCATTATATTAAATTCTTTCCACTACACCATAGGTGAAGGCTTAGAATAAGAAAAATACTTAAACCACAACACGAATCTCAAAGTATGATTGAACGACTGATTTTATCCCTTTCAAAAAATCTTAAGCATTCCTAAAAATCTAAAATCTATATATTTCTATTTCAACCCTTACATTTAAAATTTAACTAGTGATTTATCACTTTAGGAATTTTCGTTTCTTCACTTTAAAAATCTTAAAGGGGACTCGATCTGTATTTTAGAAAATAAATTTAAATCAAGGAGTTTTGAAATTACCATACGGATCTGAAAAAAAAAATCTGAAAACTTAAAACCCGATCCACTTTAAGAAATATATACTCTTTTAGAAATAAATTTTAGATCCGATTGGCCACGAGCCCACGATTGACATTTCTCATTTTTTTCCCACGGCGTTACACCAAGATCGGGCACGTTGCAACCTCCCTTTACTGTTCAGTCAATTGGCTCAATTTAAGTGGCCCCATTCGATCGCTCCGCCAATCACTGAAGGGTGAACATCCGCGCTTTTGTTTTGGTAGATGCTGGTATGAGAGAACGGAGAGATGGAGTGGAGCTACTAATATATATATAGATATATAGTTATATATATATATATATATATATATATATATATATATATAGATATATATATTTCTTTGATAGCGACGGGACGACGCTTCACAGAGCTTCCTTCCTCCCGTCACGCGCGCGCCTGCTCTTCTCTCTCGCTCCGTCTCCCGCGCTCGCCGGCGCTGGCGACTACACTGCTCAACTTTCCTCGAGGCCAACCCCAGCTCTCGAGGTTGCGAACCGCTACCCTTCCTTCCGATCTCTCTTTCTTTCTCCCTCTCTCCTCCTCTGATTCCGCTTTGCCTTCATATCGCTCTCGATCGGGGTTTTTCTCCGTTCTCTGTCGATTTTTCGCTTCGCTAAATGTTCCGGGAACCTTCCTCCGGGAGCGACAGGATACCGGCGCCTTCCACTGTTTCGCTGCCTTTCTGCGCGCTGCTATTCCGGTTGTGGTTTGTCTGGCCGTGTGCATTGATTTGGAGGCTTGCGCTTCTCCGTTCCTTGAATCCTTGCTTAGGGTTTTGAATCGATCGCGCTACTTAATGGATTGAGTGATTCTGATAGGACAGAGTGATGGCTTCGCGTGATTCAATTCATTCTTTGCTGTTTTAGTTCTGGTTCTTGTGACTAACTCTTTATTCCAGTGGACTAATCTTTTCTTACTCTTAGGTTACTAGGTGATTTGTGCTCCATATGGATCAGGTGAGCAAATGGCACACTATTTAACGCATTATGTAAATATCTATGCCAGTAAGTGGAAGGATTTTGAGTGGTAACGTGGTGGGAGTGTTGGTCTTAGTATGAAAAGGTCGAGAAGATTGGAGAAGGGACGTACGGAGTGGTGTACAAGGCTCGGGACCGCCTAACTAATCAGATGATTGCTCTTAAGAAGATCCGGCTTGAACAGGAAGATGAGGGTGTCCCCAGTACCGCCATCAGAGAGATCTCACTGTTGAAGGAAATGCAGCATAGTAACATTGTCAGGTCATGCTCGGACACCGAGAAAATTTCTTAATCATGTTTATGTAGTTTGCAAATACTTAATGTATTTGATCTCTTTATATTGTATTTACCATTTAATTAGTTCTAATTGCTGGAATCTGCAAACCATAACAAAGATCAACTTGCGAAATGAATGTACAGTATTTCAAAGCTTCGGAACGTCGATATCTTTTATTTTAACTATTTCCATCTTTCTCTATCTCGATTTTTGTTATGATATAATAAAACATCTATTTACAATTATCAAACAAACGTATGGTACAATACAACTATTAATCAAGGTTAAAATTATTTTAGTAGCTAAAGTAGTAGTGTAACAGGGTTTGAATGAGTTCCATATCAGCACATCGTATATGGCATGAGAATGAGGGATACTACTTTTTTTTTTTCTAAAGAAACCCTTTTTAATGTAATCCACCTCTGTAATGTGCTGATCACAGTACATGCTTAGTTTGACTTTTTAGACATTGTTCTTAGATGCATAGTTAGTGTGAGCAATATATAACGGTTCAAGAAGAATCTGGTCTAATACTATACCTTGTCGGTACTTCTGGTACCATGACTTAAGTGTGTCGGGACGTCTGGTATCATAACTTTACTATGTTGGTATGTTCAGTATATATTGGTTTGAGACCAAGATTTAAAGATCTGGACGACAGCTAGATCGGTACATACTAATTGTACCGGACAAAATCCCGATGAAATTGGGCGGAGCAGAGGAAGAAATAAGAAGAAGAAGGAGGAAAACCAGGACAAGGTCCGCTGCTTTGTTGGACTGGTCCAAAGAAGAAAAATATGTCGGTTCGGATTGGTTTTTAAAAACATTGTTCAAGAATAGACCAGGCTGAGATATATTACCTTGGTTGGTATATGTTTATTACTTCTTAGTTGAAAGAACATATAACTATGCAATAAAGCATAGAATGGCATAAGAGACTGCAAATGATTAACACCCATTAATAGCACTAATTGATGCTAACTTTCAAGTTTCATTGTAATACTTGCTAAAAAATTCAAATTAAAACAACTTAACTAAAAATTTGTTAAATACATTAATGAACAACACATATAAAGGAAACAATTAATGATTCTTGAAGAGCATGAAAGTCATATTACTTGTGCTTTAGCTTTAACGTTCTCAATCTTATTCTTAATGGCCATGAACAATTTGTATCAAGGTTTTAAATATTGGTCCTGAGTGGTACAAATGGTATATACCGGTTTGAGATCAGTTTGATATTGGTGGTGTCAATATATACAATACAATATAGTGTTAGCATGTTTGATGTGTTTTGGCTTGAGACAGGACCTGATTGAGATTATAAACTTTGGTATGAATAACTAATTCCGGAGGTTGGTGATGGCTTCTCATCACCAACTTTTTGGAACTTGTTCCATCTTAATGGTGCGTGATATGTTGAAAATATGTTACTGTACAGTTGAGAATTAGTAACTTAATGTAGTGTTCTCGATAAGGCATCAACATTTTTTATCACATCTCATCTATGCTTAAGTGCTTGGTTTCCCTTTTAGATATCTCTGTGTTATTTTGGAGCTCCTATAATGTATCTCCATGAGAATCATGAGGACTGCAAAACTAGGTGATATAGGACCATTATTCTAGCTTTCTGAACATCCATTAACAAGGTAGGCCTCCTCCCAAGCTTGTTTATTTTAATTGCAAAAGTTGAGCATATTTGTGTGTTAGAAGGTAAAACTTCAAGTTTATAGGTAAAGATTCCATCATGCGTTTCAGGAGCCCTTTGAGATCTTTACCTTCTAGTTGTGCTTAGTTAGAAGAATGAATTGACATTGTGATATAACATGTAGACAATAATATCGCATTGATGGCCTTTCATTCAAGTTAATAGAATATGTGATGCAAGCAAAAGAGTTTTTGATTATACGGTACCTCGTTTATGCAAGAAATCCTCTAGGAAGAAATTTGCTTTAATATCGCTTCTTCAAATGCTAGAGCTGATTCCGGTATTCTTCCTCTAATATCACTTAAACAAGTATAGATCTGTTGGCATATTTTAGGTATACATTGCTGATGCTCATTACGAAAAGTCTTTGTCATACTTTTAAAAGCCAACTAGAATTGGAAGGAGTTGATGATAGATGTTAGAAGGGACTTAGAAGCTTCAGAGAAAAAGAGGATGACTATGGAATCAATCCTCGATAAAACTTTGAAATAGTCTGAAACAATATCATAAATTGAAACAACAAACTCTCAACTGCATACCTACTTATTCTCACAACAGAAACTCCTGGAAATAATATAATAAATCAAAATCAAGTGTGCATTGTCATTTTAATACTTTCCATTCACGACATTCAATGCTCTTCCACATCAAAACTAATTTGCTATTTGGTTGTCTTTGTCTTATTCTACCTAGTCCTTGGTTTGACATGAAGTCAGCCTTAATGTCTTACTGTAACTTTAAGATAAACACTATAGTCATAACATCTAAAAATATCAATATAAAAATTCATCCGTTACATTCTAGCCAAAAACAAATGTCAAATTACCTGGAAAAGAGATATTTCGGTGGTTTTATAGTGATATTGCAGCATTGAATGCGATTTTGTGATAAAAAGCAAACTTGGCCTAGTAAAATTTGTGAACCTATATTATATAATATAGGGCTAATATGTTAACATATGCTGAATATCGTTTTCGATCATCCCATCCAGACTGACTATATTAGCATTAAGTTTTACTTGTATAATGGATTGTTCAACAAAAATATGGAGTTAATGTGATAATCAAGATTCAAGGGTATGGCATGACTTATACAATCAAGTAAGAGATTTTGATAACCTGTAAAGCATTAGTATAACATTTAACAAATGGGTGGTACAATTCATAAGTCAATTAGTCCAACGCAGGATGATAGCTGCTGACAAATGAAAATATTGAAAAATGGATAATTGATCAACTGAAGGTTTAGTTTACTAATGATTGGGTGAAGGTTTTTTGGTTAGGGGTTTAGCTGCCAACAGGCCTTGCAGAATAAGCAAATGAACCATGTCCTTTGTTTTGATGTATAACTTAAAAATCATCCTATTGCTTGGATAAATCAATTTGAAAAGGAAAAGTTCATACAGATATCACACAGAAGAAACTTATGTTAAGATTCGTTTAAAAACCTAGATATGTTAATGATTTATTGATGAATCGCAAGTGTTGGATATAAGAGAATAGTTGGTAATACTAAACTATAGTTACTACGTATTGAGACATTTGTAGGATTTTTAGAATTTAATTTCCTATTTCTGCAAATTAGTTTGATAATACCACATTGTATATTCCTGTGACCGTAATTCAATTTGTCATAATGTTGGACCTAGTTGCCATTTCGAATTATAGATAGTTTTCAACTAACAATATAAAGATATTAGCTGTACTTCTATAGTTCTTCCAGACATGAATATGCTGAAAATTCTCCTTGTACATTAATACTGGACCTGTCGAAAATTCAATCATATTTCTGCTAGTTTAATTCTGCAATGGCTTTCCAGAAATAGTGACATTAATTCTTGTATTTATGGATTATTATTTAATACAAAACTTTATTTTTTCTAATTCTGTAACAGCTCAAAACCTTATGACGTTTGAACTGGTTTATGATGGCAGGTTACATGATGTAGTGCACAGTGAGAAAAGAATATACTTAGTTTTTGAGTATCTGGACCTGGACTTGAAGAAGCACATGGATTCTTGTCCTGAACTTTCTAAAGATTCTCGTTTAATAAAAGTGAGGGTTTTGTTCCGTTGATTTTGATTAGCAAATTTAAGAATTTATTTCTTAATTATGGGCTTATACTTTGCAAAAGTTGTATGCTGATCTTTGCATTCCTGTGTTTTTTACTGCACTAAAGTTGTGCACAATTAGCACAATCATTTTTTTTAATAAATAGTTTCAAAATCATTAATCTTCTCCACTCCATGCTTCTAACAGGTGCAGATTTGAGAATCTAGAATTATTGTTTTATGTTATTAATCTAGCTGATATTATCTTGATATTTTATTCATCCGTTTAGGCTTTTTAGGCTAGGTTTAATAGAATTCTAGAAGGGCAACATTAGGATACGAAGCTATAATAAGCTAACAATAAAAATATAAATTGCATTTCTAACTTTCTAATTACCCACTTTCCAGTTTCCATCTATTTTTTTCTTCTAATAAACATAGTCTTTCTCAGTTTTCCTATGATTTTTTTGAATGAAAATTCATTAAGTTATTTTTCTTGCCTTTAATTTACTTGTAATGGTGAATGTTGAAGGTTGGGATGAATACTTTCCCATATTTACATCTGGGGTGTTTATTTTACTGGTCTAATTATTTGTTTTTTCTCCTTTTCATCTGTTATCTTATAAACTATGTTCATGTTAATCTTTAAGCCTTGTTAGCTTAATAATACTGTCAATCATTTATATATGTAAACATAAAATGACCACTGTCAATCATTCGTGAAAAGGGCATAATTTTAATACTGCCAAACATGTTAGTTATTACGTGCTATATCTTGTACGCTTGCAAAATGTACATTATCGTCATGCATCAATCTTCAAAGCTGACAGGTGATCCTTCCTTTTCTCATGTAGAGTTTTCTCCATCAAATTTTATGTGGTATTGCATACTGCCATTCTCATAGGGTTCTTCACCGTGATCTGAAGCCCCAGAATTTGCTGATTGATCGACATAGTAATTCCATAAAGCTCGCAGACTTTGGGTTAGCAAGGGCATTTGGGATTCCCGTCCGTACATTTACTCATGAGGTAGCTTATTATTTGATGACATTTCTTTTCTTAATTAATTTTCAAATTTAGGTTCATTAAGTACTTTTAGAGTATATTCTTTGTTAACCATATGAGAATAACTTAAATACTCCGTAGGAAAAATAAATTATTGTTGACAGTTTATTCAAGCACAAGACAACTGATTGTAACACATGCTTTGTTTCAATTGACATGAGCTACCTGCTGTGATAATGTTTATGGCATCTAGTCATTTCTTTCTTTACAAATTAGATTTGCCATTTGTCTTTCCGTTGTATTTTTTTTTTGTTCATTTGGAAATTTCTGTTTGCCGTTACATATTTTCTTATTTCAGGTTGTGACCTTGTGGTATAGGGCACCAGAAATTCTTCTTGGGTCTCACCTCTACTCTACACCAGTAGATGTGTGGTCAATAGGTTGTATTTTTGCAGAAATGGTTAATCAACGGCCACTGTTCCCTGGAGATTCTGAGATTGATCAATTATATAGGATTTTCAGGTTCACTTAATTTCATTAGGTTTTAAGATGGTTCCATTTTCTGCTGTTTTTGTACGTAGATAATTCTTATAGAATTTCCTTTACCATGTATCATTGAAGATTTTTGGGTACTCCAAATGAAGAAAGTTGGCCAGGAGTTACTTCATTACCTGACTTCAAGTCGACCTTCCCCAAGTGGGTTTCTAAGGTGTAAATGCGAACTTACTATTCAATATTCATATCTGCATCACGTATTGTTCATTATGACCCTAAATTTACTTTGGTTTTCTACACTCGTTAGAACAACAATAAGCCCTATGTCTCAACTCTCAACTATTTGGATGCTTTTTAATAATTATCTTTTGTATTTTTGGACAGAAAGTTTTCTTTGGTCTCTGTCATTACCATCACCTATCTTTGTTGATTCAACATTTCAACTCAGTACTGCATATTTATATATAAAAGTAGTGTGATGGTACAACCTGAAATCTGATCAATCATTTCCTATTAGTTTTTTGTTGTTAAATGGAGTTAGTAATTTAGTTTATGGAGAATAAGTGCATTTATTTGGCTGTGTTATTTGAGTAAACTTAACTGTTTAGAGGGAGAATTTTCTTCTTTCTTTACTTTTGCACATTATATACTAGATATAAGGAGTCTGCTTTGTTTTGCTAATGAGCTTCACGCCCTTCCATCACCATCATAGCTCACAAGGGCCTTCAATGGAGAAAATTCTTCTTGATTTTTTCTTTGAGGCGCCCGAAAATACTTGGGATACAGTAACATGGGTCTTCTTAGGACTAGTAAATGCTAGTATATTTACCAGACGACACTAGTATACTGACTGAGCATACTGGGCAGACTGAAGCACAGATTCCAGGTCACGTGTACCAGTCTAACCTGGTACGTGCTAGATCCAGTAGTACAGTAAACCTGGTAATGTTTCGTATTGACTGGTTTTCTAAATAATTCCTGGAACATGTCTATTGTCTCGTCATCTAGTTTCTAATCTACTTACCCTAAGTGTTCATCTTATTACCCTCAGTTTATACTTAAACTTTATTACATTTTTCTTGACTGCTCAAAACTATCTCCTAAGGTAAAGACTAAAGATAACAGTGTTTCATAAACATCATTGGTCTTGCAATTAATTTGTATGAACTTCTTTTCTTTTCTTAGAAGCGCACAAATATCATAAACTCGTCTCCATTTTAACTAGCTTGAATATACCCTTAAGTTATAGAATTAGAAATAACGAGAACTATTTGTGCATTTACTTTCCAGAAGCTAGCAACGGTTGTGCCCACTCTTGAACCTGCAGGAGTTGACCTTCTGGAGGTTAGATTTGCTAAACATTTTCATTTCATTTCAATATTTTATGCACTCCAACATTATGCCCCAATATCAAACAAAACAGCCGATAGTACTTAACTTTATGTAGAACAAACGAATATAAGACAGCTGTTCCAGTCTCCAGATTAGCAAAAATAAACGCAGACATTTATTTGCTGCTTTTTGAAAAACATAGAAGGGAATTTATGCTGAATTGCTGATTAGGTGTTTACCAAGAAGGGCTCGTGTTTTTTAAATTTTACGACATATGACGTCCTACCTGTTATGCGTATGCTTAGAGCTCTTTTTGGTAAAAATGAAAAACGTGGGATTTCCTTGTAAACCGCCAAACAAAATGCATTTCTACGTAAATAGCTCATAAACATATTGGTGATATAATACTGCCTTCAGGTACGATTATAAAAATCAAATGCCTTGTTATAAGTCGTCTTTTTTCCTAATTCGCCGAATGTTGCTGACAGTCATATGTAATTCTTATGTAACTACTAGCTGATCCCTCTATTGTGCACAGAAAATGCTATGCTTGGAGCCAGGCAAAAGAATCAGTGCTCGCAAGGCTCTCGAACATGAGTACTTTAGTGATCTCGGGGTAGTACCATAACCTTTATCGCTCTATATATGGTCTTTGGGAGTGCATATTATGATATGAGATCCAAACTCTTAGATTTTAGTGTGTGAAATTTGTTTGTTTTACATTTGTTGCAATCTCCATAGAACGTGTTTGTTATAGGAGTATAAGTAACTTGGGTGCTTGATTTTATTTTAACAAAGTTGATTTTTTTTTTGTTTGTTGTTTTGGATGTCTTGCATATATTCATCTTTGCAAATGATTCAACTTTGTAGCGCTACTAAATTCCTAGAAAATTTTGGTGGCTTTGAATCAGGTAAAGGAAGTGAACCAAAAATGTAATATGCCTCTGTTTGTCTAAGGTAGACAGACATTTGATTCAACTATACAATCGGTTTTATTGATTCTGTGTGAGGTTGGAGTTTAAACGATCTGGCAATTGGGCCAACGTTGTGCTTATCATCGTCCAATATTCCATTGTGTAAGTTTTGATTACAATATGATCGAACTTGAAAAAACAGCAAACGTAAAATAAAAAAAAAATCATATTCTGTCTCTTTATGCCGATCCTGATAAAATTAAAATTTTTTGTTCTGATATTGAAATAATATAATTTATTTAAAGTGGAATATTGCCTTGGTTATTTAATCCTGAAGCCCTTGGTTTGCCCGTTTTATCTTTTTCATAGCATATCCTTTTATATAAATACACACATAACAAAGAGTCATTTTAAGTTTGTGGTGCTAAATTGTGATTTAGGGTAGGAATATCGGGAAACGAAAATTATACTGGTATAAGCATGATGATGTTAATATGAATATTTTTGTCATTTTTTAGTATAGTTCACCAAGAGGTCCAAGACTATTTCTTTAACAAATTGAAATTCTCTGATTGGAAGAAATGTATAGTGGAAAGGCTACTAGTAATGCATTGATAGTGTACTAATTAGTGTATTCAATATGCATATTCATTTTTATGTTGGACAATAGATGATTTGTTTTTAAGATAGAGATGACAGCCATTCTAATTTTAAATACAATCTTTTATTGAAATAAGCCCATAAATGGTAATCTATATACCATTCATGCTAATGAAAACCATATCTTCAAAAGACTAATAAACAAAAATAAAAAGATTTTACGATACCTAAGAGGAAATATATCTTTGCAGAAGAATAGTGTGCATCACACTGAAATTTTAGGTAGAATAACTCGTTTGAGATCATACGGTTTTAGTTTTGTAATTAGACAATATATTTTTATTCTTCTATAAATTAACTCCTTTCTTGTTCTTAGTAAAAAAGAAAACTATTTAACTAGACTAAGGAAATGAATACCAAATATTGAATCTTGTTATATCATTAAAAAAGAATAAAATTTTTTGTAACGGCACACTTTATTTCTAGCATTACTTCTATAATATTTCTAGATCTATAATTCCCCTCCCGCTAGGTTACAGTAATCTTTGTTTTCAGGCATCAAACTATAACACAAGCATATTCCCAAAATTTCGATCGCCTTCAAAGCACGAGAGGGAGAGGAGCGGGGGAAGAAGAGGAGTTGTTGGCGATGGAGGCGGAAGCGCTGGAGGGGACGGTGCGGAACATCCTGGAGCAGGATACGCTCAAGTGGGTGTTCGTGGGAGGCAAAGGCGGCGTGGGGAAGACGACCTGCAGCTCCATCATCTCCATCCTCCTCGCGCAGGTCCGCCAGTCCGTCCTCGTCATCTCCACCGACCCCGCCCACAATCTCAGCGACGCCTTCAACCAGCGCTTCACCAAGTTCCCCACCCTCGTCAACGGCTTCACCAATCTCTTCGCCATGGTATTCCTATCCCTAACGCCTCTGCTCTGCCATCTCGATCGATCCGTCTGTTTTCGCTAGCATTTCCAGCTTCTTCCTTCTCTTATTTCTTTGCTAGATTTTCTTCCGTGAAATTCATTTTTCTGTCGGTTTGCAGGAGGTGGATCCCAAGGTCGAGGGCGATGATTTGTCGGACGAAGGCCTCGATGGGTTCCTCTCGGAGCTGACGAATGCGATCCCCGGAGTCGACGAGGCCATGAGCTTCGCTGAAATGCTCAAGTGAGTTTCGCTTGTTTGATCTCTGTTATGCAACAAAAATAATTGTAGGTGTGTTGAGGTCGGGCCTTTCACATATGTGCCAACTTAATTGAATGTCTGCCTCGGCTTGAATTTCTAGATCAGGCCTGAATGCAATGTGGACTGTGAACTAGATTTTGACTGCTCACTACAACTGCGATGATTTATTCATTAGTAAAAGCTCAGTCCGTGCTGCTGGAGATTGGTGATATGCACTAGACTGATGGGGTCAAGAGGCTAATCAGCTAGTTATAAATGATAATTAACATTATGGAGCATACCATTTATTCCTCGCCTTTTATTTCAGTTGTCTAAAAATCTCTTAACTTGTAGCTGGAGTTACATTTGGCACTGAAATTTTGATGTTATTAGATCCATATTCTCAGATATTTGAAGGCTTCGAGTCTGAATTTCTTAAATAGTTCATGACTAAAAATCATAATTTTATTTAATTGACTCTAGAATATCTAATTCTATGTTAGAAATGAAGAGTTAATTTGAACAACTGAGTATTATCAAACTGCTTTGTAGCTAAATTTAATTAAAAAAACATAGCAAACATAGGAGGTGTCCAAAAAAATTTGAAAGCACGAGGATCTTGATACAATTTAACGGTACTTTTAGGGTCTCCCTACAATTTGTTCAAAAATTCTTATGTTTTATTTTCAATCAAATAATTCTACAAATAATTTGTTCTTTTTATTTATTCTTTATTAATTAGGTATGACTTATTGTCATATATGACATCTTAGTTAGATTATCACTATAAAGATGTTGAAGAAGCTAATAAAAATGAAGAGAAATAAAAGAAATAGATAATTGTATAATGAATATATGGTATTAGAATCCTTTTTATGTTATTTTTGCATTTTCATTTACCTTTGTCAGCCGATGCCTATCCCATTAATATGATCTCATGGAGCTGGCTGATACTGATCATTATACCTTAAGTCAATCACAATCTAAACTTTACTACCTCTGATTATTGGTACCAAAAACAAAGTCTTTCTTCTTAAATATACTTTGATTCATACAGTGGACATTATGGTACTGTGTTATTGCAACTTAGAGTGCTACCATTCTCGTTCTTTCAGCTGGTTACCAATAGAATTGGCATTCAAGAAACAGGCAGAGATGAACTTGAGCAGCATTTTAAGAAGGAAAATATTCTTCATGCACTGCCTCTACTAGTAACTTGAACAGTTTGGCATCTGTTTTAATGCTCTCTTGTTTCAATCTTAACTCGAATTTAAAATAGCATCAGCACTAGTTATGAACTTGTGATTTTTCTGGCATTTATTGTCCAACGTAATAATCTAAGTGAAATTTCATTTCCTAAGACTTCATGGTCTTGCAACCAAGATGTCTGATCTATTCATTACTTTCTCCAACTGATGGCTCATCTCTTTATTTTTGTGTCCCTTGTCAGATCTTATTAAGTATCTTACGATGTTTGTTGATTGCTGCAATTGTGCTTGAGAGGAGGTGCAGAAACCATGATGATTAATTATTAATCATTCTATCTTGCTTCAGTTTGATACGTTTAAACATTATGTGAATCTGAATTTAGATGTCTATCTTGTTATATGATTTTTTAGATATTTTTTATTCTTAATCAGTTGAACCTTCTCTGTGGCAGTATAAATATAATTTGTGAACTCTAATACTCGTCATCTAAGTTTTTTTTTGCATGGCATGGGAAGGTTCTAGTTATGTGTTTCTTTTTCTTCCTGCAGACTAGTCCAGACAATGGATTATTCAGTTATAGTTTTTGATACTGCTCCAACTGGCCACACTTTGCGGTTGTTGCAATTTCCTTCAACTTTAGAAAAAGGTCTCGAGAAATTTATGACTCTGAAAAATAAATTTGGTGGTCTTTTGAGTCAGGTACTTACACTATACTTGGCAATTCATTTGATTTTGGTTCTCTATCTTTCTTGCTAATGATTTATAGTCGATTGATCTCTAGTTTTACCAAGGGTTGTGTGGTTCCTGTTTCTATTTTCTCTAAAGGTGTGAATATGAATATTTTGTGTTTGCAAATCTTTCTCAATATACTTTGCCCAGTTTCTATTTGATCTACTCTTGTGATGATTGGCATTCTTTTGACATCCTAACTCAACTTTGAGCATATGTTTATGTTTTTGTGCCATAGGCAAACAAGTGAATTACTAAAGGAACGATATACAAGCTTTGGTACAAAACACATCTTTCCCAAAGCCTCAAAAGACATAAATACAAAACATAACCACAAAATTGGCTATAACCTAACGGCAAAGAAAAAAACACATGATACGTCAAACACCAAATAAACAAGTTCCATACCTTTTACTAATGCGACCATATAGGATCATCCAGAAAGTTAGAAAAAAATATATTTTGAGGACAACTCAACTCATCATCCATTTTTATTCTCCCAATGAATGCACAATGATCCCGGAATTCCAAACAACAGCCAAATGAAGTGAAATATATTGAAATGTTGACCGATTCCCTAGTTTTCTCTTGAAGATTTAACCAAATTCTCAGCATGCCCATTAGAGTTACCATCAACGTATTAAATTATTTGGCCAAACCCCAGTAATCTCCACCTGCAAAGAATGTCAAGTGAATCGGGAATTTATCATGACGATGGCCTGTAGCGAATGAAAAATGAATTGATATTTATGTTGGTTATAACACAGATTATAAATGTGTTGGTCCATAAAATGACAAATTGATAAATCTTGCATCCCCTTTTCCTTCCCGAACAAACCATGATTCGATTGACAGTAAACATGAGATAAGTTGACTAATTCAAGTAAAAAACTTCGATTAAGGAACTGCTGCTCCCAGGAATTAACAAAACATATCCAATTAGCCTTCTCTTCAACACTAAACTTAAAAGAATTTACCGACTTTGTTAGTTACCTGCATCAACCCACGATGAATTCCAGTAAATAGTCGTTTATTCCCTTCAATCCAAACATCATAGATGACACTTGTTAAAAGAGCTTCTTCATCGTGTTAATGGATGATCAGTACTCATACTCGTTCCAAGTGCTTTTTGTTTCAGTATTACCCTCCTTTTTGGAGTTTGACATGAGTTCAGGAATTCAGGATAGTGTAGAATGACATAATGGTATTTTAGTATTATGGTACCAGAAGATGAGAAGCATTAACTTGAAGGTTAACAATGTGAATTTTGTAAAAGTAAAATATTTAGCAAGAATTTCATAGGCTGCTCATGTGGTGAACTATTGAAGATGCACGAAGGGAATTAATAGGTACTCAGGGCTTCAACAAGTTTCTCTGAAATTCAAGACATTACAATTTTTAATGAACAAATGTGGATTCAACAAACGGTTACAAAGCAATATTTAGGATTGGATTGAACTTTGAAGTCGGACTGGTGTTGGTTTCAACAGTTCACTGAAACAATATCATCTCGATATCTGAACAATGATTAACAGATGGTGGCAACGAAGTGAAGGAAATAAGAGGATGGAACGACTTTGATTTGCACCTCCACAGATGCAGTAATGGTGGTGAGGTATCCGGAGGTTTATTGCAACGATGCGTTCTCACATTAGTCTTGTGGTGGTATAGGATCATGTGAACAGCAAAAACTTCCAGTGCATTTGAGGGGTAGCAAGAGGTAAGGTGTTGTTGCATCTGCAATTGAAGGAGACAAAAGATTATCTGTACTCTAACACCAAATCGACGCAGGGTCATGTGGAGAGAAGAAAGAGAGAAGCCAACAAAGAGAATCAATATTTCATTCTTGAATCTGCTTTCGGAGACTATAATAACCACAGAAATCTTCCAACTAACACATAACTATTTTGACCTAGTAAATGAATTGTAATAATCATACTTAATATATATGACATCATTACCATTACAAGTCATTTAGTCTTTGTTTCTCAAGCTTAAGGTGAAGGATTCTTAGTAGACTATTTTAGAGGATAAAACCTACTAAGACATGCTCTTTTTTAGATGCAAAATTATCTGAGCTCTTAAATCTTAATTGTAATAACTGTTCATAGAAGTTAGAGAGGTTTGTTATATTTGGTTCAAAGTTCAAAGTTCAAATTACTTCTTTCTTGTCATGCATCTTCTTGGTATGATGTAGATGCAAAACATATGCTGCACTTCTTACCTATTGTCATTAATTATCTGGCAGGCTACTCGGCTTTTTGGTCTTGGTGATGAGTTCAGTGAGGACGCCATGCTGGGAAGGCTGGAGGGTATGAAGGATGTGATTGAGCAAGTAAACAAACAATTTAAGGATCCAGTAAGATCATGAGTCTGACATTATGCTTTTTTATTGGATAGCTTCAAAAGTTTTTTCAGTTGCAAAAGACTAATATACTCCTCTTACAAATTAACTGGCCGGTTACAAAGGATCATTATCCATGTTTTGAGTCTTTAAAAAGGAGTTTATTTAAGATAGAGGTGCATCAAGTGATCTGATTTAAGTTCCTGTGGTTTCTTTAGTTCATGAACTTCAGTCATCATAAATAAGCATGAGTTTAGACATTGACTGGATTATGGTGGAATTTTTAATGGTAGTAGTCCGTTTATGTCAAAATATGAGATAGTTTGAAACCTATAATAGTAATTTGGCGTTACATCCAAAGATTTTCCACATTTGAAGTTTGTTATCTTCGTTATATATGCTATTTTTTGTTTGTATTCAGTGTTAATAGCTATTCCATAGTGAGGTGTTAAAAATGTAAAATATGTTCTTAATCTGGTACCAGGGCGCCAATATGCTATCATTGTAGGACTCAAGGTTTAAAACTAGTTTGAGCTATTGTATCAATATTGTAAGATCCGATATATATTGACACATGGTACCACTAAATCTTATGACCCACCTAATGAGAAAATTGACTCAGCCTAATGTGATATAACTCAATTCAAAATACTTAAGTTGAAGTCAATAGAAGTAAGTTCTTTAAGTTTTATGTAATATTATAATTTTCTCTATTTTGTTTCCTTGGAGAGAAAAGAGGGAGGTTATCTTGAAAGGAAAAAAGGTGAAAGGAGAGAAAAACCATTAATTTTCCTACCAAAATATAATGAGGCAGAAAAGAGGGAAGAACGATGCCAGCAATCACTGGTGCTTCCCTCCCTGCGAATGCTATTGAACGCCTCCCTCCCCCCCTCCCGAGCTTCCCTCCCCCCTCGTCATTGCTCCCTTGCTCGTGAATGTCATTGACTGCCTCCTTCCCTCCTCCTGCGGGCTCCCTCTCGGCTTGCCATCGCTCCTATGCCCACAAATGCCGTCGACCACCTTCCTCCCTCTCCCTGCAGGGCTTGCAAGCTCCCAATTCCCCCACCTCCCTCCCTCCCCCCTCTTTGCTCCCCAACCCACGCAGCAAGCTCGCCCTGTTGACTGCCTCCCTCCCTCTCCTTGCAAGCTCCTTCCCGTGAACTCACCCTACCCCCTGAAAGCTCTTTCCTAGGAGCTCGCACCACCCCCACATCCCTCCATCTCTCCCCTGTGAGCTTGCTCCACCGTTCGATTCACAGCGAGCTTCCCGCATGTGTTCTTCAAGTGCTATTTTTGTCCATTCTCTCCTTTTTTGTTCCCTTTCTCATTTTCTTTTTCTTCATTTTTCCTTCTCTCTCAAAGGAAACACAGCCTAAAGTCAATTAAATATGGCCCCCCAATAGCCCTTATCATGATTAGAGTTAAGTTTTCTTTGATATTATTTGTTGACCCTCCCCAAAAATTTATCAATTAACTTGATGGGCCTGAATCATTGTATTTCTATTTCTGACCGTTTCAGTTTGGATGACCTATTACTCATTAGACAAGGAAGCAAGAAATGAAAGGTAAATAGGTGACCACCTAATGAAGCATGCCTTTCCCTTTTTTTGTAAAGAATATTTTACTATGTACTCTAGTTTCCATAAAAAGGAAGAAAATAGTTTACCTCTGGACCTCAGGCACTATGATACGAGACAAAGCTATGCAAACAATAGGTTGCATTCAAATCCTTTGAATTGAATTTACTTTCATTAGTCTTGTCTCTGGAGTCTGGATCACTCTGCAAGTCACATCGGTCTTTATTCCTAATATATATTTCAAAAACTACGTTATAAGAGTATTCTGTATTGTGGATATATGAGCTTGCTACAACTTGTTCTCCTCAATCCTCATTATCGCTTGAATCTTAATGCCATCTATTCTTCCAACATAAGAGCGGACCAGGATTTCATAGAATAAAGAACATAAGAGGAAAGGGCAGACGAACTATGTTAAGTTTCATGGACTATGTGGAACCAAGGATATGAAAACCGGTCCGGTACCGACTGGTTTTACCGGTGAGGGACCGGTCTCGGACCCATACAAAACCGACGGTATTTTAAAAAAATTAATATTTTATTTCGGTACCGGTACGATATTGTACGGTACCAGTCGGTTTGTATCGGTTTTGATTAAAAAATTATTACTTTTAGTGCGGTATCGGTACAGTACCGGTATAATTAAAAAAAATTTAAATTAAAATTAGGTTTTTTCCCGGTTTACTACCGGTACCGTACCGGTCGGTACATACCGGTCCGAGGAGACATCGGACCGGTACACCGAACCGGTTTTTCAATCCTTGTGTGGAACTAGTGTCTTTCAAGAGTCTACTGCAAATTTCACTAATAGTGATTCCATGCTTTAATTAAATCGGGTGTCGAATAATGAATATGAAATATGGAAAGTTGACTGGATAGTAGATGGTCGTCGGATGGAAGTTTACGTTTCTTTCTAAATATATATACATAGTTTTGAAACATGCAATTAGATTCAAGATTGGTGAACCTTTAAATAACTTGAACCTTTAAATAATCCAATGTATGTTGGATTATCTTGGAGTAGATAGGATAGATCAGATGAATACAAAAAAAAGAGAGGACCGACATAACTGCAGGGAAAGTTGAAAATAAATGAATAATATCCAAACTGAATTCTTTTAGCCAATTCTTTAACTCGTTTCAGAAAAATACACGACTTTCTAACTTGTATCGTAACTATTCAGTAGTTCGTTTTTGTGACAATTGAGGAAAACTTAGCAAGGATGAAATAGTGGGAGGATTAGATGGGGGTGGTCTGAGGCTGACCAGATTTTTGAGCTTTGACAATGGTGCCTAGAAGAATGGTTGGAATAGCCATAGTGCACATAGAGGATAAAAGCCCCAGATTTTGCCACATCCAACACGAGAATGACTGCCATTGTAACCATAATTGCCTATTACAACAAGGGATGCACCATGAGAGGAACTCAAGGCAAGAAGTCTCAGAACTTAAGATAATGTCTTCTTGTGGTCATAAACCATCTCATCGACGAGAACATATCTCCTGGTAGCACTCTAAGAGTTATTGAGGCTCGAGAGGAATTAACCACAAAGAAATCTTGATGATGCATGTGAAGATTGTGGGCTTGCTAGTAAGGGAATGATATTCTTGCAACTTATCCCCCTTGGCCTTAAGATTGATTAATACTCTTACAAGGAAAGATCCTCCTTATTCAAATTGAAAAGCTCCTAATAATGCGTGGCATGTATTACATTTTACTAAGGAGAATAGAGCTTATAATAAATATGCCAAATATATCTTGTAATAGATAAAAACATAATGAGGGAGTGAACATGAGGCTTCATACTATTGCGGGGCCAAATGAGCGCAATATAATCGTATGTTTACCATGTGGAGTAGGTAACGTCCCTAGCATGATCTGTAGAAAAGTTGATATGTTTGATTTTTCTCTTGCACGGAGGAAAAACTGTAGAGAATACAGTTGGTTCTATTAAATTTGGTGGCTGTCATGGGAAAAAAGGGCTTGAGATCAGAAATGAGCCCGAGAGATTTATCCTCAATCATGAAAAAAAGGAAGAGAGATTCTAGGATTATTTAGGAACTAGGGAAGAAAAAGGGTAATATGGCTAAAGGAGATAAGTAGTGGATGGCTAGGGTAAGATCTAAATATTGTTAAAAGTAGAGTAAATATGACTATATACTATAGGCTAAACATTAGATGACTAGCCTGTATGAGATTACACCGCATAACAACTTCACACAATCTCTAAAAGGATTCCTGCTAAAGTTTGTCATCATTTTGACTAGCCTGTGTGAGATTATCTTATCTGTGTTCGTGTAATTCTCTTCATCTATGAATTGGAGAGAACCATTAGATGTTCCTTAACTTCGTGAAGTCTGTTACAGGATTTGACAACATTTATCTGCGTTTGCATACCAGAGTTTCTCTCTCTTTATGAAACAGAGAGGCTGGTTCAAGAACTAGCGAAATTTGAGATAGATTCTCATAATGTCATAATTAATCAAGTGCTTTTTGACGAGGAAGGTGCGTAATAGTTCTCACTGTCAGATTTCTTTGTTTTTGTGCTAAATTTTTGCCCTTGTTTTCCAGAATCTTTTCTTACAATTGCTTTTCCTCAATTGTACAGTCGTTGAGTCCAAATTACTGAAAGCACGAATAAAGATGCAACAAAAGTACATTGAACAGTTCTATCTGCTGTATGAGGACTTCCATATAACCAAATTGCCATTACTTCCAGAAGAGGTAGTTATTTTTAGTGATTGATCATTTCTTTTACAGATATGATTCTTATAGTTAGGCAACATGATGTGGATGGCAGGTCCGTGGAATCCAAGCACTTACAAAGTTCTCTCAGCACTTTGTTTCGCCATATAAGCCTTCTCTCATTAGGGGCACTATAGAGGAAGTCCAACAACGAATATCTACATTGAGATTACTGCTCAAGGAAGCAGAATCA
Organism: Costus lasius; assembly: GCA_027563935.2. Lineage (NCBI taxonomy): Eukaryota > Viridiplantae > Streptophyta > Magnoliopsida > Zingiberales > Costaceae > Costus > Costus lasius. The sequence goes on from CM050454.1 coordinate 668,726, forward strand.
GAGCTAGGGGCGCTGCAAAAAGGCAAATAGAAGGCCTGATATACTGTCATAGAATAGCTGTCATTTTCCTAGATCAATGAGAAGACAAATTTGTATCCAAGGCGTCGCAGTAAATGATAGGTTAAGGTCTATTCGACTAGAATTGGCCAGGGAATATTCTTCTCGAGTTTTTATTCCTAAATTCCTCATAGTTGAGCTTTGGACATGCATTTTATTTGTTGATTGCGTGTATTATTACAATGCTATTGAGCTCATATATCACGTGACCACCGCAAGCTATTAATTTGTTTTTAATTTTTTTAAAAAAGGAATCATCTTAATTTTGTGTTAAAAGAAGGGTTAGTTTCATGTCTCTGCGAAGTTAAAATAATTTGTACTGGCTGTATAATTTTTTAGACAAATTGTCTACTCGAATTTTTTTTTTGCTATTTGTGCATTGGTTATCTTTGTTATCTTCCCTGAACTCTTCAATTCTTTATTTTCTTTTATTTCCTAATATGGGCTAAAGTGCTCGTGTTAGTCTATATATCTTTTGGATCTGATCTATAAACTTGGAGATGCGGATCAAACAGTTACAGTTTAAAGAGTAAGGCTGGAGTAATACATAATTTTTTTGGCAGGCTGGAAGTTTGTTCCTTTTCTGGGCTTGATTTATCTGCAAATAATAAATACGAGTATCTGTTTGGTAAATTCTTCGTGGTTGTAGATTAATTAGCCCATTGAATATGTGAGTAATTTCTTAGGCATGTTATGGCAAAGAGGTCATGGATTGGATTTGGGAGTCTCTACGGATGCAATATCTTCTAAATTAATTCAAATGGCGAATCTCATAGTTCGCTCGTTCATTGAAGGTAAGTCTTCTCTTAACGTCACATTGCATATTATATAATACTCGGTTTCACATTTATCATAATACTCATCATATTTGGGACGAAGTCTGTTAGGCACCACCGTTCACGATTGATTTCAATTAATGAACCGTGTAAAATGATTTACGCCAGGCTACTGGTAACAGGTTCACTAAATCTTGATACCGTTAAGTAATTCTTAAGTGAAGAACCCATGGCGCTAACCAAAAACGCTCTAGCTAGTTCGCCCACATTTCTCCTATTCGTATACTGACGGCCCAATTTGTATGGGCCTCCGCCAGTCCCCGGCAATTAGTTTAACATCATCCCACTCCTTTCTTCAACCTAAAGCCTCTCCTACTGCCTCCGATCATCCTATGCGCTCGTTCGCTATGTGGAAGCGATCCCAAAGCCGCCTCCCCTTTCCCCTCCACCACCTCCTAGCTTCCGCCGCTCGTTCCCTTTCGCAATCGACGTCCATTCCCAAGAAGATGCAGCGCGTCCGCGACCACGGCTTCGACGACGTGATGGAAGTCGAGAAGAAGGTCCGTCGCGCCCTCCACCTCCAGTCCCTCCTTCTCTCCCAGTCCTCTGCTTCCCTCCCCGTCTCCCGCCTCGAAACGCTTGCCCGCCGCCACCTCGCCTTCGGCCCTCATGAAGCCGGCCACTTCCTCCTCAAGCACCCCCACGTCTTCCATGTCTTTGACCACCCCGTGCAACGCCTCCTCTGGGTTCGTCTCACTCCCCGCGCTGCTCTCCGCCTCCGCTCCGAGTCCGACGCCATCCAATCCATGCTTCCCGACGCCGTCCGCCGCCTCCGCAAGCTCCTCCTCCTCTCCGCCCCCTCCTGCCGCCTCCGCCTCGAGCACATCCGCCTCGCCCGCCATGACCTCGGCCTCCCGGACGACTTCGAGCACTCCGTCGTCCTTGCCCACCCTTCCTTTTTCCGCCTCGTCACCTCGTCTCATGACCCCGACGACCCCCGCGCCAAGTACGTCGAGTTCATCCGCGACCCCGCCGATGGCGATGCCTTGGCTGACCTCACCGTGTGCGCCATTGAGCGCACTCGCGAACGCGAGTATCGCGAGCGTGGCACCGACGCCGAGGACTCCCGCTTCGCCTTCCTAATCAACTTCCCACCGGGATTCAAGATCGGCAAGTACTACCGGATTGCCGTGTGGAAGTGGCAGCGGCTGCCCTACTGGTCGCCCTACGAGGATATCTCTGGCTATGACCTCCGATCGCTCGAAGCAAAACGGCGGCTGGAAAAGCGGATGGTGGCGACTATACACGAACTGTTGTCCTTGACGGTGGAAAAGAGGATGACGATGGAGCGGATTGCTCAATTCCGGCAGGCGATGGGATTGCCGAAGAAGATGAAGGAGTTCCTGCTGCAGCACCAAGGGATATTTTATATTTCAACTAGGGGGAATCAGGGAAAGCTGCATACGGTGTTCTTGAGGGAGGCTTATCGGAAGGGGGAGCTCGTGGAACCAAATGACTTGTATCTGGCAAGGAGAAAGCTTGGTGAACTATTGCTGCTGAGTCCTAAGAAGGCAAATTTGGATAGAATGCTCACTAGCCTCGGGAGGAGGGTAGATGTGCTTGGTGACAGGGCTATTGGTGTCAAGCGAGAGTTCAATGGGGATCAGGGTGATCAGATTAGTGAAGCTGAGGACAGTGGTTCTGATTCTGGTGTTGAATCCCAATTTATTGAATAACAATCTTTAATAGTTGAAGGTACTCAATCGATTTGAGTTTGAATCACTGCAGCAGCTAATGGTGTAATTCTAAGTTGCCAAGACCTTGGGTGTATGGTCAAGCAGATCCTTTTTTGATCTGAACTCTTAAGATCAAGTTCTCTGGTTCGAACTGTTACTGAGAATGAGTTGAAAGGTTGGATATCAAGATCGAGTTCGCGGTTATATAAATCTGGAAGAGTGTTGCATATGATGCTTGGTTCTATATAAACCAACTCAGATGTGAGCTGACGCTTCAGCATGATGATGAGCTCACCTGCTATGGTGAATTAATTTTAGCAGCACAATCAACGCCACACAACAAAGGTACACTTTTGGCACTACAACGCAGCTATTTTTTGTTAATTATACTGCAGTTTGGATCAATACATGAATTGACGCATTTTATCTATTTATATTGTACAATTTCTTCTCCATTAAAAATTGAAATAGGCGCTTCCTTCTTGCATTTTCCATATCTTTTTGAAGTATATTCTAGTTTCATGGATGTCCTTCGCTATTTTTTTATCCATGGAAAATATCAGTTGTTTCACTGTCGCAATAAGTAACTTTCAAACTGATTAGCTACCCCCCACAAAGCCTTGCAGTTGTGTTTTTTTGTTTTCATATGCTTACCGTTAGTTAATGTGATTTACTGAGTAAATTTTCTTTTACGTACACTTCGTTACAGTTCTTCGGTAATTGTATGTCTAGCCAATTTTCTAAAGAATTGTGATAGTTCTGGAGTGGTGAAAGCATGGCGATGATGCAAATGAGTTTGGTCAAATTGGATTGCTTGTATATCAACAATTTGAGATACGAAGTTTATTGCTCAAAGATTGTTTTATTTATTTAGTTCATAGTTTATCTAGCATTCCAAAAACTATATAAGACTTGGTTTATGTAATGATGAAATGTAACAATCAATACTGAATACATTATGTTAATTACACCTACCTTTGGCACAGGATATATTATATATACCATCAGAGATTCACATCACACACCATAAGATAAATGAGCAATCAGTAACTATACAAGAAAATGTAACGAACCGAACACCAAAATCTGAAAAGGCCTGTGGCTTTCCAACTTATCACTTGGGAGGGAAGAAGAAAAAGTCTTGGAAGCAAAAAAAAATTTGAGTGTAACTTCCACTTTTGTTTGTTGGGGTGCATGGTGCTAGAATAAAGTCTCAGCTATAGATTGAAACATTCTAAACTAATTCATAATATCATCTGATTGTGCACTTTCTTTTACTTCCACGTTTTCTCTTTTACTTTGTAGCACTATTGTAACTCCTAAACTTGGCTATCTGGATCTATCTCTTTATATAAGGATGAAGATAGTAAAGGTAATTTGATGTGAGGTAAACAGACAAAAATAGTTATCAAAGAATTAAAGAAGAGCAAGGCTAGTAGTGAGAGCAAGGTCGGTAGAAAAACACATTCAGGAATCTGAATACGTAGAAGACACAAGATCTTACTTGAGCAACAAATGTAAAGGAACAAATAGATAGCATAATCTAACATACTTCAGATTGACTTTGGGAAGTGTAAGAGCTAATGAAAGTTTGGCTTCAAATAGGTTTGCAGAATAAGCAGTGGGTTCATAACAAAGCAACACCTTCACAAAATAGAATCATCGCTCAGGTTCAACAATAGGAAGCAGAGGGTCGCTCGGTTGACTGCCAGAGTCTATCTGAAGGCTTGGTCAATGGAGCTAGTCAATCAGTGGAGTCACTAGTGCTCGTTAGGCCCTCTGCTGATCAATCGATAACACAGTCCGGTAATCCATCTGAGAACTCTTGCTCATTCTATGAGTTGGATCAGGTGGACTCCAACACATCACTCAACAAGATGGATAGATTGAGAGTCAACATGTCACTCTGCAGCAACTTTTATAGTAGAGGATCACTTTTTATGGTTTTAGCGTGAATGACAAAATCTGTTGTGGATATATATAAAGTCTAGAGCACAATGAATTTGTTCTTCTACTGTTGTATGTTGGCGATATCTTATGAGTGAAATATGTAATGCTACATAAACTAAATGCATAATTATCAATTTGGTGCAAAATTTTATTAGAGCATATAAACTAGCGAACTATTTTCAGTATCATCCGTCAATTTGGTCTTTTGAGTGGAGCTAATGAAATAATGATAATGATGTGTATAAAATATTTTGTTTTAGTACTCAATCTTTATATACAAGTCTATTTTGGTACGATAAATTTACAGAATATTTTATTTATGCACCTATTCTAAACTTAGATATAGTCTGTGTACTATGTAACAGTTAGCAGTTTATTAGTTGGGACATATATTTAGAGGATCCAAGAGTCAAAGAAATACTAACTCACAGGCCTCACATGTTAACAATGTGCTTGCATAAGTTAAGGCATGATATTGTAATTAAGGGTGAAACTTTGAGTCTGAGATATGCTTTATAACTACTAAACAGGCTGAGAAAACGAATAGAATTCTATACCTATGCATATGGGGTAATCAAATTTATGCTATGATGTGCACGAAGCCAAATGGCAATTATTTGTTACAATTGCAAAAGAATGTTGAAAATGCAAGGCCCTGTGGTTGCAGTACGAGGTAATCATGTGTGGTTTGTTGGCTACTCAAATGCTATATATATTGTGGTGCATAACAAGGAGGCTGAATTTATAGTGATTGCTAGCAATACTTTTAAGAGGTTTGTTGGCTCTGCAAATCCTTGGAGAGCTAGATTTTTCTAATGCTGCCACTAATTCATCTATTTTCATTCACTAGAGGTCTCAACTATGCACCATGCCATATATTGAGGCGATGTATCTCATGATTATAATAAAATTTTGCTGTAGATTAATTATTGTAAATACATGATAAAATATACATAGTGCGTCAGTTATGTTCCATGGAATTGTCAATGATTGCTTGAATGTTGATAATTATATGTTCCATGGATTGGATCAGCCTGACCAAAGCTATTCTTTAGTATGAATAATGTTTGATGTTAAATTTAATGAACTTATTCAATCTTAGCTAGCAGATAAGACTAAGATCATATAACGTTGAGATAAAAATGTAATTAACATGGATATTAATTTATTTATCCATCATGTCTATCAAATTCCAACATGAAATCCGGTTTGAGTTCAAGCGTTCATGTAAAATATTTTATTTAATTTATAGAAAGAATTCACATATACACTGCCTGTGCGAGTCGAATTGACTGGGAGATCTCAATTTTAAGAAATGGAACTGTTGAATCACTTGTACCGAGATTTAGATAGCGGACTCTCTAGAAATGTTTGGTGTTTTCATTGTTTTTTTTCGTAAAATAAAAAAATAAATTGAAGCTCCAAGCTGCTTTACATTGTTGCTGTTATAATGTAAAGCAGGTAGACACTAGGCCTGTATACTAGGAGGGAAAATTGGGTGGAAGGGAGGAAAAATAAAAATTTTCTTTGTTTACTAAGACGGAGTGAAAAGCGACAAAAAATAACGCTCCTTTTCATCGTTTTTTTATTCGCCTGATTCGAGCGGAAACACGTTCTTGCTTCGTTTTTCACTGTTGCTGTCCCATGCTTCGCATCCTAGTGCTCCCTCCCTCCTTGTTGGCCGACTGCCTCGTTGCTTCTCACGTCGCCTCGACCTCCCTTGGTCCTCATCGTCGCTAACTACCTCGCCGCCTTGACCTCGCCCTTGATGTTGCCTCATGGACGCCACTCTTGATAGCTCGTGATTGCTTGGCTGCTCTCGTCGCCTTTCCTCTCCTTCTCCATCTCATCCTCGCTATCGCTGACTACCTCGCCCTCGCCTAGTCCTCGCCATCGCCGATTGCTCCGCCGTCTCTCACCTCGCCTCGACCTCGCCATCGCCAATTACCCTGCCGCCTTGAAATCGACCTCGCCCTCGCTCTCTACCTCGCCTCATGGACGCCCCTCTCGCTAGCTGCGGCCGCTCTCGTCACCTTTCCTCTTTCCCTCTCCATTTGGTCCTTGTCATCGCCGACTGTCCTGCTGCCTTGACCTTGCTCTTGCCTGGTCCTCACCATCGTCGACTGCCCCGTCACCTCTCACCTTGCCTTGCGGACGCCGCTCTCGTCGGCGAGTTCTGCTCTTGTCATTTTTCCTCTCCCTCTCTTGGTCCATCTTATCACGTAAAAAATCACGTGACTCAAATTTTCTCTGTTCGCTGATTCTTCCCCCTCCTCATTTTTTGTCCTGCTAGTAAACCAAGTGTAGACGCCAGACGATAGAGCGATGAGGCAGTTCCAAGCTTGTTAAATTATACATAAAGCAACTGCCATCAAAACGAAATAGAAGTTGGGCGTCTGTTCTAAGATTCGTGCTGCGAGACTCTAAGTGTCACGCCCCGGTCTTAAGGTTCTCCGACGGAGCACTAGACCGGCGTGAAATCCCTAATCTCTGGGTGCAAAATCACCCCCAAATCAAAACAATCGGAAAACCCTAATCATCGTTTGAAAATTCTTCCCCAAACCGAAAAGGATCGGAAAACCCTAAATTCAAATTACCTTCGGTCAACGTTGAAGTCAACTCTAATTTTGCCCCAACATCAAAATCGAACGCCGAGTCAAAATCATGCTCGCCGCTTCGCCGATTTCGAATTGTTGTGTTGATGTCACGCTGACGTCAGCTGGGCAATTCGATATGTCGAATCCGGAATCGGTCTAAGTTGATCCTGTCGGTTCTGCATCTGTCGTGCTGGCTGACTTCCGTCTCGCCGGGGAGAGGGTCTCTCCCTCTCTGGTGCTGTCGCTCTTGGTGGAGAGCGACGCTTCGGGGGTGACTTTGATGCTCTTGAAAAAGCCGTCCCCGAAACTTTCAGATCCATGATAGACTTGGCTATCGTTGCGGCCGTCCTCCAGTCTTGCGTTGCATGTCGTTGGACTTCGGCCCCTGCCCATGGTTGAAGATTTCGGAGGAAGAAGTACCTCCTGTCTCCCTCTGCCATATCTGGTAGCTCCAACATCAGTGCAGAGAAAGCCCTGACATATTCCTGGATTGTTCCCGTGTGCTTCAGCTGATCCACCGCCTCTCGTGCCTGTTCCACCGAGCTCCCGGGAAGGAACTACTGTCGCAGCTCCTCTCGGAACACCTCCCATGTCCAACCAGCTGCCTCTGGTGTCGAATCAATTTTGGTCCTCCACCAAAGTATCGCATCATCTGAGAGGTATGTTGTATACACCCTCACTTTTTTCTGGTCTGCAACATGGTTAGCAATAAAATATTGTTCCATATCCCAAAGAAAGTTACCCAACTCTTTGGCAGATCGAGCCCCCTTGAACATCGCAGATTCTGGGGTGCGAACCTTCCCCCTGGGAGCTCCATACTCTACCATGGCTGTAATAGGCGCATTGCTGTGTGCCTGGGCCAATGCTAGACGCGTCACCACAAGGTCTGCCTGTACCTGTTGCTGAGCGGTAGTAGTTTCAATCACTCTCTATGTCAGAACTGCTACTTGTTCCTGCAAGGTCGCTACCTGCTCCTGTAGCATCGCCGTCCCTTTAACGTTTCGCTGAGCCTCCACTACTTCAGTCAAGGTTCGTTGAAGGGCAGCGATTTGTAACATTTGCTGCTCTACCGTGCGCTGTAAATCCTCTACCCGAGGAACAACTGCATCATCACTATTCCCCGTCAGGCCAAGCACCTATTCTATCCGCGCTATGCGATCTCCTTGATTCACCATGCTGGCCGGATCTTTTGGCTCTGATACCAGTTGTCACGCCCCGGTCTTAAGGTTCTCCGACGGAGCACTAGACCGGCATGAAATCCCTAATCTCCGGGTGCAAAATCACCCCCAAATCAAAACAATCGGAAAACCCTAATCGTCGTTTGAAAATTCTTCCCCAAACCGAAAAGGATCGGAAAATCCTAAATTCAAATTACCTCCGGTCAACATTGAAGTCAACTTTGATTTTGCCCCAACGTCAAAATCGAATGCCGAGTCACAATCACGCTCGCCGCTTCGCCGATTTCGGATTGCTGTGCTAACGTCACGCTGAAGTCAGCCGGGCAATTCGATTCTGTCGAATCCGGAATCGATTCACGCTCTGCTGTTCTGATACTTAGTCAAAATCGGAATCTCGCTTCGTCTTCTCCGCGGTGTCGTTCGGACGCTGTCTGCGCTCGGGGTCCGCCGGAGAGGGAAGGTGTCGACCGAGAGGGTTCACACCTCCTCTCAGCCGCTCGTCGTCGATCGGAACTCATCGGACTTCGTCACCGACCGTCGTTAATGAAGACTGGAAGGATCTCGCCGTAAACAGGGGTATAGAAGAGGAAAGCTTTATTACCCTATTTGAAGCTACAAAACCTCTCTCCTTACCCGACAACCCCTGCCGCCGGTTCCCACTCCCCTCCCTCGCCGGCCGTCACCGGCTACAGTTTCTCCAATCGCTCGCTGGATTCCCTTATCGCTCTGCACTCGCTGGTCGAAGTCCTTGGTGGCGCCCCTACTCTCCTTCAGATCTCCCTGTCGGCGGCTGTATAGTGAGGATCCGCCGCCTCTCTAAGCTCCGCGTCGTGCATCGCCTCCCGTCTCCACGTCCGATTCCTGCGGAGAAGATGTCGCCGACGACCTCTTTGCTGCGTTGCCCGCTCGAGACTCCTTGTGCTGTCCATCCGCTTCCGAGTAAACCGCCGGTATCCTCACGTCGCTATGCTCTTCCTTCCGCCATCCGCGTCTCCTGTTGTCAACGTGTCGTTCGCAATGCTCGGCGTCATCCGCGTCCGACGGAGGTGCTGCGGACGAACCTTGCGAAGACAGCACGCCCACGCGTTCGCCCGATTTGGGTGTTGACTGCAGGTTGACCCCAAATCGGGCTCCGCTCCCGCGTATCTTATTTGGGTTGGAATTTGGGCTTGGGTCAGACCCACTTATCTAGGGCCTAACACTAAGTGCGCATACATTGGCATCTTATTCTCGATTATTGTGTCCGCGTAAAGATAACGGCCTGCACCCTCATAATAAATCCTGTGCGGGCCCACAACGTGATTTTTCGCTCTTTTTTTTTCTTTTTTCTTTTCACATCTGCTCACTATCAGTGGTTTAAAACAAGAAAGGCCAGCAGCTGGGACGACTTCAAAACAAGGCGGCGGCGTAAGCGGTGGCGGTGGTGGAATTAAATGGTAATCGTCCGAGAAGTCGACGTCGCCGGCCACAAGCTCGTTATCCACGAGGGCCATGACGTCGTCGACCCCCTCTCCGGCTGCGCTCTCACCGGGTCCTGGCTCTGGGACTCCGCCGTCTACCTCGCCGAGTGGATCGCCGCTTCTGGCCTCGACCTCACCGGTGCCACCGTGCTCGAGCTTGGCGCCGGAACTGGCCTCCCGGGCCTCCTCGCCGCCGCCGTGGGCGCGGCGCGCGTGGTGCTTACCGACGTGGCCCTGCTCCTCCCGGAGCTCCGCGCTAGCGCGGAGGCGAACGGGTTCGGGGAACGAGTGGAGGTGCGGGAGCTCCGGTGGGGGGCCGCGGCAACGAAGGATGCGGCTCCGGGGGAGGCGGACGTGGTGCTGATGTCGGACGTGTTCTATGACGCGGAGGAGATGGGGGCGCTGGCGAGCGCAATGCGAGCGTCGTGGGGGGAGGGGACGACGGGGTGGGCGGCGTGCGAAATAAGGCCTGCCGTGGAGGAGTGCTTGGAGGCGCTGCGGCGGGAGGGGTTCGAGGTGGAGCAGGTGGAGGAGAGCGTTCGGCAGCTGCTGCGGGCGGAGGGTGAGACTTCGCTGTTTGCCGTGCATCGAATCCGGCAGCGCTGAAAGGGTGATGCCATGAGCTTGATTCTTTAATCATGCGATTTACTCCTCCACACCTTCTCGTTGAAAATTAATCAGCAAGAACTGTGTTTTTTTCATTCAAGTCTTGAATTTTGAAATAATACAAGCTTGGAGATTTCTACCCAATGATCTTGAAGTTCTTCATTGAAAAGGATAAAGCAGCTTAAAGCTCAAGCAACATGTCCTTAATCGATTCTCTCTCTTTTTTTAATCATTTTAATCATCTCATTCTTTGTTCGTAGCTAAATAAAATTTAACTAAACTGAACGTAAGCTAAATCCGTATTAGATTGATCAATTTGAAGTTTTGAACCAATTTGATTGCTTGAATTACAAAATATTTATCTTAACTTTCCAGGTGATTAGGTTAGTGATACTATAAGAGATCCAGAAGACAGGAGGGAGAGTTCTGATTTACCTTATTTTTACGATGTTATTAATGGACCACCTAACCCCATGGCAAAAATATTTATCCTAATTAAAACAGACTTTTATCTATTAATGTGGATCCAACTCCCTAAACATAACATAACTTTGTTGTCGTATTAAGTTATTCCCTCAGCTGATTCAAACATCTGCAGGATCCACCAAAGTTGTTAACACATGACATTTTGGATCTCAACATATGCACACTTCTCAGTCTCTCCATTTGAAGCAATAAATTACAGCCTCTGACTTCACATATCTCTCTTGGAAGATCAGCATCCTTTCAACAAAATACTTTTCAGTTGCACCTCAATAATCAGCCTGTACAGTATAAGAAACAAAGTTGATTTTAACAGCCAAAGCATCTAGTGTCTAGGACAACTGATTTTATTGCATGTAAGACAATGTCTATGTTGAGTTGAACTATTTCTCAATTGCATAAGAAATTGTGAAAGTCAACAATGAGACATGCAATTAAGTGGAGACAATCATACATGTTCGAATTTTTTAGACGCCAGTTGCTAAGGCTTTGCTTCAATGTAAAAGTTCTTCACATGGAAAATGTGAGAATTTAGTCAACTATCCAAGACCTTCGACCAGATTCTTTTGGGAGACAGATGCATGATTTCATAAACTAGATTTTTTTTCCTTTTTTTCTCTTATAAGAGATAAGAGGTAAGATCTATACTTAGACAGCGTAAAGCAAAAAGTTAATAAGAGGAGAAAAGTGCAGAGAGGAAGAAAGCCTTTTGCCTCCAACATGTAGTAATTCTTTACAACCAAGGTCACATAAATTTTTCTTGTTTGCTAAAAAAGGCTCATATGACTTTGAACTTAGCAAAGTAGCCAAGAAGGTCAAAGAAGTAACAAGCAGATGCACAAGGGAGGCAAGCCGTCTATGCTGGTGGAATCGACTTGCAAAGAGAAAAGGGTTGTAGTTCAGAGTTCTATATTCATATTTTTTTCATCTCCAATTGGACCTACTTGTTTAAAGATGACATATCCTACTTGTTATGTGCCATTTAAGGCATGATCTTAGTCGATTTTAGATCTTCAAATATCTTCTGCATATTATCTAAATTCATCATAATTCCTAAATCACAGAAAATCCTGAGAACTGAAATGCTCTAAACTCGAGGGGGGAATCCAAGTTCAAGTTTGACTTCCCAACTATCTGTGGTTGCTGCCTTGACTAATATTTACATTAAACTTGCACCTGAAACCTGAAAGTGTGCTAGCGTGTCACATCATTTGCATTGCACATCATAATAATAGGAACATAGCATCTTAACTATTCAATGATTTTTTCAGATGTCGACACAAATATATCAATGAACTTCGGATCCCTCTAAGAAAGAAAATGTAGTGCACTTGAATACGCTCTATCAATAAATTACAATTTGTCTATGTTAAGGGGGAAAAAAACTAAAGTAGATGAGACGCTTCATTAAGGAAGAGAAGCTGATACAGAACATCTATACTAGAATTGAATATTAAACGAGAAGACTAGATGAGTAAAAATGTATCATTTGGATTAGTAACTTGTGTTTAAATTTATGTGCCAATTCGGTGGCTCAGTAGATAAAGAATTTCATTATGACATGTAGCTCAAAGATATATCCTCCACCTCGACAAGGTGTCAGCTGATAAAAAACAAATCATGCAAGAAGATAGATCTTTATTGAGCTAGATACAAGCAAAAATGAAAGTGAAATATTTTCCTAATCACATTCTTTGGAAGTGACATTAAGTTCAATACTAATAGTTTAGAATACCATTGTGAAATATCTGATGAAACAAAATCAAACTGTGATAACTAACATGGCCACAAGAACTATTTGTAAGTGGAAAAGTAATATAGAATAAGATCCAACTAATATGATTAAAAATATCTTTCCTTTCAAATCTGATACCATCTCAAATATAGAAAGCACAAAGGAAGGATGGCAGCGGAGAATATACAAGTAGGGAATAGAATAGCCTGGGATGGCTGTAAACAGTGCATGAAAAACAGAAATCTTGGCAAATAGATACTTGAGATGCCATTAGATCAAGTATACATGTGGAAGCTGGAGCAGCTAGGATGACACTCTACACAGTAAGGTATGATAATAAAAGCTTTTTAGTTCATTACAAAGTTTGAAATTTCAGTCCAAACCATCCAAAATTTTTAGTTTGTACTAGTATGGGTCTAGTTTTACTATAGCACTGTGTCGGTAAAGTCGGTTTCATATACCGATTCAGACCAATTTTTTAAACCTTGGTTCATTATGCTAGTGCAATAGCTTAATAGATATTAGCAGTTAAATTGAAGAACACTACAAAGGTGTTCAAAGAATGCCAAAAGCAAGTTGCAAATTATGTTGGAGAAGCTACAATGTTGAGGTATTTCCATAAAGTTGTATATGGTAAGCAAATTTAGAGAGCAAAAAACTTCATCATGCAATATAAAGATATGTAAATTTTGCATCTAAAATCTATATTTTATGTAATCAATATAAAACAATGTAAAGGGACAAATTTTTTGCCTAAAATTTAAATATATCTAATCAATATAAAACAATTAAGTATCAAATAAACATCAACCTGCATATGAATTTAAGCTTTTCAGTGTCCAGCTCTTTCTCAGATCCTATTGAACAGAGGTTCTTGTTTAGAACTTTTTGCAGCTAACTTCACATTTTCTTATTCAATATCATTCTCAATTTCTCAACTATAGTTGAACAATTAGACATTCCATGGCCATTTTTTCTTTATTTAACATCTGATATACATAAAGAAAACTATTATTCTTCCATTTAGCAAAGTTCCACTCAGGCTATTATTCTTTGTTACTGGACTTTTTGGTAGCCTAAATGGTAAAGAGTTTAGACAATGGAATGAAGTCCCGCATTCAGCACTTGCCTCATTACATAAATTACGAAAAAAAAAAGGTCTACTATGGACTATGGACAAATGCTCTCAATGTCATCTCGCTACAACCCCTCCTCCTCGACCTTGAGTTACAATAAGTGAGGAAAACTAAATGACCATGCTAACTAAAAGGTAGAAAACTTCTAACAGAATGATAAAGATACAAAGTATATAGTATTTATTATCATCTTCGTCAGTCTTCTCAAACGAAAGCAAGAATTTTCTTCAATACAAGTTAATATCAGAAAAAGGGTAAAACGTATTACCGTTGCTAATGAAACATACACACCAAAAGTAAAGCGAATTTTTTTCGTCTGGTAGAGATGGATAGCAGAACCTTGAGCTAGAATCAGATGGGAGCTCAGATGAGCTTGAAGGGCAGGGGCCAGGGGGTGGACCTGGGCACCTCGACCCGGTCCTTGATCCGCTGGATCTTATCCTTCTGCTTTCCCCGTGCGTTGCCGAACGACCCCTTGAATCTCTTCCCCCGCTTTGTCTTCTTGTCCCCCGCGGCCGCACGGCACAACGAACCCCACCTCAGCCGGCGCGTCCAACGATGCAGCGGACGGAATGGATGAGAAGGAGCGGACTGCCGGCTGCTCCACCAGCCGCCGCATCGCCGCCCTCGCCACCCACCGCATCGCCATATAGCCTGCTCACTGATAGTCACGGCCGTCAGAAGTGGTTTACAGGACGCTAAGCAGAAGATCCAAAACCCTCGTCCCCTGTTCCTTTCTTTTATGAAAGCCACCAACAATTTTTAAATATATAACAATGCCAAGTATACGGCTATATGAATCATGACAATACATTTTTTACAAACGTAGGGGGGTAATTGCAAATAGATTTTTAGAATATTCCAACAAATAAGATTGGTAAATAAAATATATAGAAACTAGAGAATTAGTATTTTTGTATTTCATTTTTTTGGTGTGTAATAATCTGACTTAATTATGCATGTAAAAACGTTATAAATGTATATATGTTACCATAATAAACTCACTTATGACTTAAAAATAATTAAATATTATAAATATATTAACCCCATAATAAATATGATATACAATAATAAAAAATTATTAAATAAATAAAAAATAAGTTTAACTTAATGGGTTATATATTATATTAACACAACCTATTTATGCCCAAAACGGTTCTTCCTTGTGATAGGCACTTCGTTTGTCACGCTCCCGTCGAATCGACTCTAAACCGGCGCTTAACTGATGTCTTAGGGCTATCCGGCGAAGCACCAGAGCATGAACTCGCTAGGGTTTCTGGACAAAATCTCACCCCGAACCAAAACCCTAACTTCCCCGCTCAACTTGTACCCCCAAATTACAATTCTCATGGAAGAAACCCTAAACCTAATTTCGAAATCCGGAAAGATTAGAACCTTAATCAAAAGTCAAACCTAAATGTTGACCAGACCTTCGCCCAAATCAATTCGGATGCTGACGTCAGCCCCCGACTTTGCCGCTCTGTGTCGCGCCGATTGATTCTGACGCTCAATTTCGTTTCGCGTCGCGCCGCTCGCCTCTTCGCCTCCGATTTTGACTCTAGTCAAAATCGGAAGGCGTTGCCGTCTTCGTCGTTACGCACGCCTGCTGCAGCGCTCGTCCGCGGCCCACGTTGCTTCAGCCACCGAATGCCGCTGCGCCTACGATCTCGTTGAGGAGGAGATGTGCCGGAAGGGAAGCGCCACCTTGTCCCAACTTTCGGCCACTGGTTAGCAGCCGCCTGGCGTCGTGATCGTCGTCGTGAACCAGAAAACAAGGGAGAGAATACTAGTCGAAGAAGATAACCAGACGTGGGGAAAAGCTTCACTTCTATCTCAAATAGCAAGTTACAAAAAACCCTCTCCTATTTCTCTCTCTCTCTCCTCTCACCGGCAGCGTCGCTTGCCGCCGTTTACAGAGACTCGCGACGCTCTCTCTCGGATCACCCGCTGCAGATGCTATCGTACTCCTCCTCCTTCTCTGATCGCTCCAGAACTCGATGATCTTTGATGCCTTCGCATCCGCCTCCTTATAACGAGAGGAGCCGCCGCCTTGCTCCTTCATGCCCGAGTCTTCAGCTCCGTTTGCAGCCGCCATCGACTGTGTCTTCTGTCGATGCTTCGTCCCCGCCACGAGAGTCGGCGTCCGAGTCTCCCGTTCCGCTCCCGTTTTGCCAGTGCCACCTCCGTCTCCTTCAAATCGAGCACGCGTCCGATCCCTCCGCGAAGCTCGACACCGCCTCATCGTCAGCTCTGCGAAGCTCGCGTCCGAAGTAATCGCGCCCCGCGTATCCGCTTTCCGATTTCAGGGTTGACCGCAATGTCGATCCTGATTTCGGGTTTGATCGTCGCATGGGTTTGGTTTTGAGCTTGGGCAGTCCCACCCTCCTTTGCGCTAAACCGGAGAGCCCAGGGCCTAACACCGTTGGTCCTGTTGGGAATTGGGATCTTCTGCAACTCAAATTCTATTTATTATTATCCAAAAGCTCAGGACTTTGCCACGTAAATTTTTGTATACTAAAGAAAGTTAATTTAGTATGACACTATTTATATTGTTTTTAATAATTGCTTTATTATTTTCCAAAATCTCAGGACTTTGCCACGTAATTTTTTGTGCAACAAGATTGTTGAACATGACAACTAATTATATTTTTTAAAAAATTATATTTAAAGTTTATGTTTTATTTTTTTTTTCAATTATATTATGCCCAACTCAATATTTTCGCATGATTGGACTCTACGAATTAATATTGCATTTGGATTTTGGAGAGGATCCTCGCCCGCCGGGTTTTCTGTTCGTGCACGGTAGCCCGAGGAGGCGCGGAAAAAATTTATCGTGCCGCAAGAGGCGAACGCCAAAGAGGGTTCGATCGGACGGAGACGACGACGCCAAGGGGAGGAAAGTCGACCTGAGCTAGGCGTGCGAGGCGGTGCGCTGCCTGATGCAACAGCTCCACCACCCACAGAGATCCGCCGGTGGGCCACCCGTGGCGGGGTCGGCAGGGGGGCCGCCGAGGAGGCGGTGCGAGGGCACGGCCATGGGCGCCATCACCCTCGATCTGCGCCCCGGCTTCGGTCTTGGCCCCTTCAACCTCGGTATACCTGTCTATTGATTCTCCTCTGCTCTTGTTTCCCCTTTATTAAACCGGATTACTCATCTTGTTCGGAAAGATATTTAGTCCTCGAATCAAATTTTAATCCATTTGTTCTTTTTCTTGGTGAGAGAGTAAGTGATCAAGGGTGGAATTTGATCCCAATTTATTGATTTATCCAAATTGATTCGGCCATCATAAGTATGTTTATCGTTTTGTGGTGCAAACTTCAGTTCGTTTGTTCGGTCGTATTGTATTTATCACGACTTGTTTACCTTGGTTAAGAATACTCGTTGTTTTTGCCGATATTCTTTGGCTCTTCTATTCTTTTTCTTCCTCATTGAGGGAATAATATTGAGTTGTAGATAACCATTGTTGTTGATCATGTCCTTGTACTATTGGGAGATGAGGCATAGCTAGAATTTTTGTTAGATGGGAGAATATTAATTTTTAATGCTGATTTTCCTTTTCTCTTGTACCCCATTATTATAAGTTCATAACTAATTGCTCATCAATGTTGAGGGAAATAAATGCCTTAATTAGTTTCCACATTAGCTATGATATTCATGATTCTATTTTACAAAGTTTAATAGTTGGTTCTTCCCTGCCTTTTATGGCGCAGATGTCCTTGTTGGTTTATTCTTTCTATGGGATTTATCAATTCATGTGGCAAACTCCGAGTTAGATAAACGCAAAGACAAGGGTTTGTAGATTGCAATTGTTATTGGTCATGCATGTGCACTATGTGCACCAGGGACGTAGTTAGAAAATTTGTTCTATGGTGAAATTATTATTATTTTTTGAATTATGTGCGGCAGAGCTGATTTTGCAATTGAATGCAATATTTTATTTCCTTCTTTCTCAATCATCTAATGTTGTATGTTTCAACAATTTTGTACTATGTACAATATGATGTCATAGCGATCCTATCTTCAAGGTTTGAAGCTATTTAATTTTGTTGCATCAGCTAGGGTGTTACTTGGTTTAGTTTTTCTATCGGAAATTATTTCATATTCAAGTTTAGGTCTTACCTGACGAACTTTTGTTCTTGTCCTTGTTGAAGTCATTATTTAATCTCTTTGGATGTTGCAAGATGTAAATGATGAAAATCTGAAACCACTCTTATAAGTGTTGTAAAGAGTACGTTGGAAATTGGATATGAACAATAGCAGCGTCTAGTGTAGGGATTTGAGCTGCTTGAGCTAAATTTAACTAAGTAGTTCCTTATCCTATATCTACATCCCATTACTTTCTCTCTGAATGAGCTATTCTTCTAGAGATATGAACAATATCACGGTGTATATGAAAGTGTTGGTCAGTTAGTGATTTAGTCCAGCGGCTAAAATTAACCATGTGTGATACTTTGGCGCATTGTCAGGTAGTTAATAAGCAAAACATAAGCACTTTCACCCTGCATAGGAGTTCTGGGTCATCTTCATGGGTGTATTAACTTGCTTATGACTTAAGCAAAATAATAATACTTAGGAACATTAGGTTAGGCTACATTAGTCAATTACTTTTTATAATTTTCCTCAGAAAATATTCAATTGAATTTAAGTAGTAGTTTTTGTAGTTCATTTTTTACTTCAAATATGTCACGTTAGACTTTGTTAATTATAACATGGAATTCATGCGAAGTAGGCATCCTTCAACTTCAACTGTATTCTTAGTAATGACATTATGGTATAAGATATTTGAACAGTCTTTTCTTTCTTACTTTGATGCTATACTTCTCTAAATAGGAGCAAATCTCAAAGTTAAATTCTATTATAAATTTATACTATCTTGCAACTTCTAACAACTATTTTTTTTCTCGTCTATGCTCTATGCCATTGTTGACATCTTGATAGGTATGCCATTACATGAAGCATTTGCTCAAGTTGAGCATAATCCCAATATCTATGATGTGGTCCATGTGAAGTATCTGGACGAGGTTGGCCTGCTTAGTACTTTGTATTGTTGAATTTCATTCTAGATATTGCTAAACATTTTTTTGTCAAGTAACATCGTATTGGAATGCTATCTATGAGTCTAAGCAAGCATGCTTACACAATGTTACCGGTCAGTAAACTGCATATTGACTATAGTTTTTTTTTTGTTTTCGGTTACATATTTACTAAAATTTACGTTTGAACAAACAGTAGTAGTTTTTCCAAATAGAGTCGGAACCTTGCACAAAGTCAGTGCATTTTTTTTATCAGGTTTGGGTCCAGTTTTACTTAGGTGCCTATGTTTGAAATCTAAGTGCTGTGCCTTCAAATGAGTGCTAAACCTCAGAAACTCTTCAAAATACTTTGTAGAAGTCTTGAAATAAAGTTAAAACCTATATGAATGAAACTTGCTACAAATCTAGAAAATGATCCTACATTAGCATGAAACTTCGCGGTGAATCTTAAATTCATTGGTTCATCTATACCACTTCGATCATTCTTTTAACTAACTATTTTAGTGTTGACAATTCTATGATGTGAAATGTGTAAAATCAAGGAGGAATATATATCAGGATATTGACATCAATACCAAGATGTTGAGACCATGGGCCACTAGATTGAGTGATACCTTCAAATATATAATCAGCATTCCTTTTAGTGTTATGTTCTATTGTCAGTTTGACAATATTGTTTGTCTAATTCAAGCTTCATGGTTACATCACCCAAAAAGGATTTAAGCATAACATGTGTGTACATATATTAAAAGGTCCAAGTTTTAATGTACATACTTCAAATCGTGTAATCCTATGTTGTCTCTTACCAAACATTATACCTTGCATTCAGTTAGTTGAATTATCATTACCCAATACGCTAGTGTTGATACCATCGACACCACTGGCATTGTTCAGACAAGTAGTGCCTGTATCCGGGTATGCACTGGCCTGCTCTGACAGAAATGGATGATTATGAGATTTGAAACCTTATTTAAATTTTAAATATATTAATATATGCTGCATTCTGTAAATTTTAGGAAGTTATTTTCTAAATTTCTTCTCTAGTATATCAAAGTTATGAGTTAAAATAGGTTTTACTTGAATTATTTTCTGTATGGATCTGTCTTTTCTAATTTTTTATTTGTTTGCAGGAACCTCTAAAATTAGACATTGTTATTGGTTTTCCTGATCATGGTTTTCATCTACGTTTTGATCCGTGGTCACAGGTATCCTTTCTGGCATGCCTCCGTAATCTTTATTACGTTAAAAGAGTTGCAGAACACCTTATGGCAGAGCCATACGTAATTGCATACTGTATAGACAACGAGTTTCTTTTTATCATTTGCAACTCTTAGAGTTGATGTGATCCTGATTAAAAAAATTTCTATTGAACTAATTAATTGTGCCTATCTTTTGGTACATAATTATGTACCTTGCGCAACAAAATTTTCTTTATCATGATGAAACTTATAAATTTCTACCCTGAATCTATTAGGATGAAATTGACTATTTCATTAATTGTACTGTTGATTCTTTTATTTTATTGTGGTACATTGCTTTCAGGAGTTTAAACAGTTTTAGCTGGTTGGGTTGGCAACCTTGTCTCAATAGAATGCTTGGCTAGGCCATCATAATCAGCAGAAAAATCATCGGTAGGAGATGCTAATGTTGTTATGAACCATATTTCAACATAGGTGAAGCAGTCCTAGGAACTCGGCTAATTTGTCATATTTATCCTTTTAAAATTAAACAAGTTTCAGTACTTTTGGTGTCTACATTGGAGGAAAGGCCCTTCAGAACTCAGAAGCTCCTCTATATTAAACAATATGCTCTAAAATTAGTTCCATACTTCGCATATGACTTGGCAGGTTTTCTTACGGGAGGCATTTTATTTACTGAATAAGAGAACTCAACTTTTTGGCCCAGCCAACAGAAATTAAACGGCCCAGACTGGCTTCAAATAATATAATTTGTCTTTTTTTTTGTAGAGATTGCGGCTCATTGAGGTCTATGATGTCAAACGATTGCAAATGCGCTATGCAAATTCTCTCATTGGGTTAGCTTTATTTTTGCTGTATTCCTTTTAGTCGTCTAAAATAAGACTCTCTATGATTGTTTCTTTACATTCTTAGTGGTTCCTCGACACTAGCCACCTTTGTAGCAGTTTATGCACTTTTTGGACCCACGTATCCTGGAACTTATGACAAAGACAGAGGAACTTATACATTATTTTATCCGGTAATCTGATTACTGTAATCAAGCATGAATTTAAGTCCAGCACATTTTCTTATATAAAAAAAATGTTTGTAGGGATTGTCTTTGGCTTTCCCTATTCCAAGCCAATATACTTATCGGTGCCAAAATGGTGAAGGTACTCGATACAGTTCTCTGCTAGTCTTCACCAGTGTCTTTGTTTGTTCCCATCAATTTCTTTTCACAAGTATCCTAAATTACTGACAGTCTCGTCAGAGTTACCTCTTGAGTTTCCTGATGGAACAACACCAGTTGCTTGCCGAGTCTGCGTATATGATGGTTCTTCAGATAGTAAAGTTGGTGTGGGTTCACTTCTTGTTAAAGCTTTAGTTCCTCCATTGCCAGGTGGCAGTCTCTACATGGAAGAGGTGCATGCTAAGGTAGGATCATGCATTACCTACTTAATGTGTTTTTATTCTACTCCCTCAGTTATGTGAGGATTGACAATCACCTAATATCTATGCTGTGAGAGTTTCAAATTAATAAATTGGATGTGGGCATCGTATGAGCTTTGAATTTTTCTTTTTCTTTTTTTCCTTGTCAAATACAGCTAGGAGAAGAATTATGGTTTACAGTCGGAGGTCAGCATATTCCTTTTGGTGCATCACCTCAGGCAAGTTTTTTCCCCTCTTTTTGTGTGAGCTATATCTTTAGCTTGCTCTTTTTTTTTTTTTCATTCGTTTTATCTTGTTATCTTCTCTCTTTTCTCAAGAAAATGACTATTCTATTGCTTGTTCTTGAATGCTTTTATGTGAACCTGTAAATTATTCTTGTTTCCTTTATGCTTATGTCTGTCACTATGTTGTTACTAAATACTATTGATTGGTTTTGCTTTTGTTTCTAATATTCATATGCTAAGTCTTACCCGTTACCACTTATTATAAGATATTCATTTTTTTCTGAGCCTATCTTTTTTTATTTATTGTTATATGTTTTTATAGGATGTTTGGACCGAGTTGGGTCGTCCTTGCGGAATCCACCAGAAGCAGGTGAGAGTTTTTGCACTTGTTTTCTTTTTCCATTATGAATGAATTTTTAAGACATTCTAGTTACCAAGCTTTACATTCCATGTTAAAGGGATAAACTATTTATTTACTTCCCAAAGTGTTGCTTATATGTCTCAGCAACTTAAGCTAGAAGATAATTGAAAGAATAAACACAATGTTTAATAATTTGATTGCAAGTTTTTGTCAGCACCAACTGTGAATTTCTCAATAACTAAATTGTATGTACATATATTATAAGTGCAACTATAAGATTGATCATTTCTGTACTAATCACTTAGAAGTGATGATAGTATCATGATACTATTACCAAAGGTGGTGAATTGCTGTTGCACTTGCTGCATGTAAGTGGTTTACTATTAGTTGACGCAATGTTTCATTCCCTGAACTATTGATTGACCTTTTCGTTTAAGATCCAATAATTTAGACTGTCGTCTTTGTCTATTTGAGAACTTATATTTTTAATTTTATGCAATTGAGAAATTGCTTGTTCACTCAAATACACTAAATGGAAGAGATGTGGCAGGCATTCGTAAGTAACAATATTGTTTGCTGGATTTGGTGTTTTCTAGCTATTGAGTTCTTTTTTTGTTTCAATGAAACTCTGGAAACAAATTTGTTAATGCACAAGATAGTTCATGTTCTTATGACTCGGTCATTTTATAAGGCATCAACGTACCAACTGCATGTTTCGATGTTCTTTTTCTTTATAATACAGTTCAGTGCCCTCAACTTCAGTAGTTCATTGACTACGATAAGTACTATGTGGGATGGGATTGCTAATTTAATTGACATTGAATACAGGTGGGATCTCTAATATTGTAGCAGCGAATATCATGTTGGCTACCTATGTAATATTGCTTTCCCAACAAACTGATCTGTCTCACTTTCCTTACCTGGGTTATCCTGTATTTTTTTAATACCTGTGGATAAAGTGACTCCAAAAGTAACCTAAGTGGGTTGGTTATGGAACCGGTATTTTGCATGTGGATAAAACTAAGCTTGCCCTAATTTTATGACACAGGGAAACTGAGTGAGTAATTATTCTGGACGAAAGAAAACAGGTCTTTGTAAGATTTTTAGATATAAATATATTATTCAACTGGAAGGAGAATTTGATGAAGAATTTTTTCAAAGAATAAAAAGCTAGGTGTTAAATCAAAAAGGAGCTTCTAAGGTTTGTGGTGATTACAGTATGCCCTAACTGAAAGGAAAGTTAGAAAGATGTACAAAAGCTAGCTTTATTGAATAAAATATAGAAGTTACGAGTACCCAAAAGCGATAAGATGAATGTTTGAATGTATCATGAAAGAAATAAACTAATGTAATGATATGATCAGCTCTGATAGCTAAACTGGGACAAAAGAGGCTAATATGTTGTGTAGTACATGTACAGTTGTACCTATTGAACGTAGCTTTTAGGATGGAGGGAACGAGGGCAGAGAGAGACTTAAAATAATAAGTGAGGATTTAGATAACCTTAAAGTGGTAGGAAATATCATTTTACACAACGATGATGGTAGCAAGGAGCTATGTAATTTCCCCAAGTAATTGGGAAAGAGGGAGACTTAAAATAATAAGTGAGGATTTAGATAACCTTAAAGTGGTAGGAAATATCATTTTACACAACGATGATGGTAGCAAGGAGCTATGTAATTTCCCCAAGTAATTGGGAACTTACTGTGCTTGTTATTGTTGTTTGTTGAGGAAGGTCTACAGGTTGTAAACACATATCTGACTGGGAACCAGTATACAGCTGTACAATGATTCCAAGAATTGGATACTAATAACTTTTGGTTTCTTATCCAATAAATATCCTAGTATACAAAACCCGATTTTGAAGCTTTGGCATATGTATCTTGAAGGGGTAAACAGAATCTTACAGGACAATTTTGGGTCTAGGTAGACCCTGATAGTCTGATATTTTAACTTGCAAAGCAAATGCTCTTGTGAGATTTTCTTCATTTTTGAAATGTTTAGAATGCATTCTAGAATTTTGAGTGAACTTTGATTTTGTAAATTTACATCATATATGCAAAATGTAGGGTAAAAAGCCTTGCATTATATTTTAAGGCATAGCAGTAGTGGATAGTGGTTTACACGTTAATGTTTCTTTTCATGTTCTAGGTTGATCAGATGGTTATTCACTCTGCTTCAGATCCCCGTCCACGGACCACTCTTTGTGGAGATTACTTTTACAATTACTTTTCGCGTGGTCTGGACATTTTATTCGATGGACAGGTTCTAATGTTACAAAAAGGACTGTTATTTTTTCTTTAATACACGCTTCAAAGTTGATAGTATTGGTAATTGATCTCCAAATCTCAAATATATTTCTGTTTGTGTCCTGATTCTTGATTATGCAGACTCACAGAATCAAGAAATTTGTGTTACACACAAATTTTCCAGGGCATTCAGACTTCAACACATACATGAAATGCAACTTTGTGATTTATGGCACTGATGGTAAACGTTACCACCCACTGCCATCTGATGTTGTTTTTTCTGACATTTAAAAGCATCTTGCATGCTTTCTCCTTGTAGATAAAGGAACAGTTCACCCTGGTAACATTCCTAAAAATTGCATCACTCCTAGCACCAAATGGGAGCAAGTAAAGGTGATATACTTTACAGATTTGCATATTTTGTAGAAGATCTTCACTCTCGTTAATATCTGGCTACACATCTAGCTAAATCACTGTGCTTTTAGAAGGTTGAAGTTTCATCTAGCAGGATGAAGTTCCACATGTGGTATTCCATGCAAATGCACTTGATCATTGGTTTAAGATTTATAATAGGATACTAATCAATTGTCATCATCCAGGATTAACTGTTTTGTTTGACGTTTCTTGTCACTTAATAGTCCAATTCCACAAAAGTAAATGATCCTGTAGCGTAAACTTGTTGTCAGTGTTGATTATTTATTTTCAGAATGAAATATGCTCGTTGCAGTTTCATGTAGAAATTGAACAACACATTTTTTAGCCTACCAATCAGTACATCAGCATTAGGATCACTAAAATTGAATGGTCTTCCTCAAATCAACTACCAGGGATTTGTCGAGCTTAAACTGGAGTCTAGACTATTAATAATGCATATGCTATTTATTTTGCATAGGAAAAAACTGATTCTGAGTAGTGTATATGCTTTTGCTTGCAGTACAAGAGTAGTGTATTGGGTTAATTTTATTTTGGCCCTTGTATTATGACCTGATTTGCATTTTAGATTATACAATTTTAAAACATCAAAATTGCCGCTATTGTTTAACAATTCAGACTCTCAATTTGGTTCAAATTTAAAGTAGGATAATTGAACAAAATTGATTACTTATCAAACCAAAACGACGATTTTGGGAATACTTATACTATAGGAGCTAAAATGTAACATTTAGCAAACTAAGGGACAAATTGAAATTAATATGAATTTTGTTAATGAGGCCTCAAAACAAGGTGCGTGAGCTTTGAGCGGTAGGTTGGGACAGTCGGAGCTAAACCACCGGCTGCAAGGCTTTCTTGTTTCAATCCTGTTGAAGTGCTTGGCTCTTTGGTTAACAATGCCCCTATTATTAATTTTTTCAGTTAAAAAATTAAGCTTCTATAAGCTTAAAAAGTAGGACTTTTGCGTTTACGTGTATAAATGGGACATCCTAACTTGGTTGAGTGTATGACCATCATATTTATTTTTTCAGTATTAATCCTTTCAGTGCTTGGTTTTTATGTAAGATTTCTTGACAACGGTAGATGTATTTTGCCAATCTTGTACATTACCCTTGAGCCCTGCTTTTGACTACTGGTGCATAATTGTTTATATAATCAACGATCTACTTGGTGCTTGAAGCAAATATGTTTGGCATGCTCATGTAGGAGATTCTTGGGGATGGTGGTCGTGCTGCAATTCAAACTCAAGGCTCAATGACCAATCCATTTGGTTCAACTTTCGTCTATGGATACCAAAATGTGGCATTTGAGGTCAGAAAAAGATACTATGCTACATTTTCCCACAATATCCGTGTGAAACATTTCCTTTCATTAAACTTCCCTAGTATTAATTGAAGATTGGATGCTGTGTTTCTCTCATCTTACTAGATTATGAAGAATGGTTATATAGCTACAGTTACTTTATTCCAATCCTAAGGTACGTTTTAGATTATTTACACAATTGACCTCATTGTTTAGTTACTATCACAGTGCTTTGCAGCTTGCTAGTAGTCCCCTTCTGCACTCTAATTTATTCTTGGAATTATCCCAGATTTTTCTAACAAATTAACTAGAGATTGTTTCCTCCAGTATGTTGATTGGCGTAGTTAAAGAGTTGTACCTGCTACGATATGTATTTACCATGGTCTCCATATACATGTGAATATATAAAATTCCTTTTGCATATAATACTTAGTCTCCTATTTTTCCATAATTATCTTTGTCATGACTAAAGAAACGATTAAAATAATAATGCTTCACTTTGACTAGTGATATTGCATTCTAACATAGACTCGATAGCAACCTACTAATGCGACTTTGTAACTATCTACTATAGCCTGATATTAGTAAGTTCCTTCCATTATCTGGTTATCCTCTGCTATGAAGAAATTTACTATGACTCGAGTTTCTCATTCCAAGATGAGATGATTGTTCAACACAAACAAGTGTATGTACGTGTATGAACTTTATACAATAATAATAAAGTGACAACTAGGTACTAAGAAGTGATTTGGTAACTATAATGGCTGCCTCTACTACAGCACAATATCAAATAAGTTTGGGAAAAATGCAGGCTGTTGTACTTGATTTAAATTGCTGAATTTGATGATTGTTAATAGTCAATATATTATTACATTTCACTATACTTGTTATTATCGAGTTTCAATAAATTTTCACTTTGTCTTCATCATCAAAAGTTCTATTCAACCTGAGAAATAGGGACCCAATACTTGTACTTCCAACATTTGAAGAATGAGCTATTAGTTTGCTGCATAAAACGATTTGCAAAATATTTAATAATTGTAGAGAAAACAACCCAATTTGTAATGCACAATAAGTTGAAACTTGAAAGATAGGGATTATAGTATGGCACGACACTTCGTTTTGGATATCCATTTGTTAAATCACAACGATTTACTACCCCTTTGAAATAACCAAATTGACAAGAGTGAAATTCTTCAACATGTCTAAACGTACAATTTCTTGACACTCGCGGTAAAATTTTTCATTTGATTATATACTTTTCGCAGTTTCTGTAACTAATTCTATGTATACTTTCTTTCTATTTTTCCCTGCTATTTTAAATTCTTTTCTTATCTTACAACACGTTTTTTTTTTCTCTTCCCTCCTCTCCTAGGAAAAATAATTAACTTTTGAGGGTTGTTTTGTCTTTTTAACCCTCCTTTCTTCTCTTCCTTCTTTAAAATTCTTTTTTAGTTTGCCTTTCTTCATAACCCATTTTACTTTTACCCAATGTAAGATATGCTTGCCAGATAAATAACTTCATATTGCCTTTGACAAGCCATGCATATAGCTTTGTCATTTTTGTACTGCGTATATGGTCTACATCTGTCTTGTGGAATTAAAATTTTTTTTTTCTGTTATTATGATCTGTATGATGTTATAATATGAAAAAAAAGGAGTGGGATTTTGCAAAAGAGGCTCTTGATAATGCGTCCCTATTAAATACAGCTGCAAAATTTTCTTATTTATGCAAAACTAGATCTTTACATTTATATCCATAATTTTGGATTTCTATTCATTTGATGCTTTGTTTTTGAAGTGTTTATTTATTGTTACTGCTGGTGCGTCACTGTTTTGTTAACTTCATTTTGATGTTTACTAATTCACCAATTTTCTTATGGATATAATTTTTGTGCTTGTGTATAACAGGCTGGGTGGTTGTGTTATTCTTAATGGAAGGATAGCCCGTCAATGACGTGGATTTGCTTGGGGGAGGGGGTGTACAATGTATAGTTTGTACATTTCATGTTATTTGTTACTCATGCTCTGTAATTGTCTGTAAATAAATGGAGCTATGGTGGGAAAAAAAATTGTCTTCTGGCTTTTCTGTTGGTCAGCCAATTCATGTAGAGGCCGAAGTTGGTGAAAGGTTAGATTTGACAGAAAACGTGGAGTATGAACGCTCATTGGAACGAGGGTGAAAAATAGTGAAATAAAATATCTAAAATATGAAAACCATGGACTCAAACTAGAAACTAGAAATAATTATGACAAGATGTAAATATGCGACGGATAAATTATTTTAAGCAATAAAAATAAAATTCGTATGATTTGGAAATTTTGCTGTGAGAGCAAAGTTCATGTTTCATTTGCAGATGGGTGGCAGAAGTTGATCCATGTGAGCAAGATGACAGTAGGGAAATGAAGGGAAAAGCTACAAGTTTACTTTGCCTAGCATCTTTCACCATCGATTCCATCTCTCCTGCAAATGTTGGTAGGAAAATCACTCAACAGTATGATTTTGAGTATGAAGAATATACCTTGAAAAATTACTCAGTTTCATTCATTATCACAAGTCATTAGAATACCATTTAATTATATTCACAAGATATTAGCGTAAGAGGTGGTAACAAAATGATACAGTAGTGGCTCCTTAAGCTCTAGTCATCCTTTTTTTTTTCTTGACTTCTCTCATCTTCAAATTCTAGACCTACTTACCTTTTTATTGGTGCTCTTGGAGTACAATTTCATGATCATTGATACTCTTGTAAGTTGTAAGGATGATAGGCTACTGGTTCTTTAAAAACTTAGCCGTCAATCATTTTTTTTGTCAATTTATATCTTTCTAATCTTTTCTTTCTCAAAATTAAAATAGGCATTATTATCATCCTTATCATTGGCATCCTCCTTGAATCTTGGCCACTAATACATTAAGCACTCTAGCTAGTTTCTTGCAATCTTAAACACTATCTTGATAACACTTGTCTGTCTCATGGATAAGCATTGATTTTACCAACACATAATGTTTAGTCTATTTTTGTTTCTTTATAAGCTCTAGGTTTATGTGGAAGACAACACCTAGGTCTTTGGACGATACTTTCTGTTTTTTTATAAGTATTTTTAATTTCTGACTTTTAATCTCCAAGTGTGTTTGTGTATATAAAAATATAGATTTAGATTGATAATTGGTAATCGGTAAATGATAAATCAATAAAATCAATAAAAATTAATAATTATCAATTAATACTCATCCCTAATTAAAGTATAGAGAAAAAGAGACAGTCCAAGCCGCAGGTGGAACCAACTAGAAAAATGAGAGCTACTTTGCATAAAAAGAAGTCACGTGTATGACTAGCCAGAAGGTTCTCATTTTACTGTCTCCTTTCTCCGTCTAAAATATTTGTTTTGAAGCAAAGTGCACTGCAGTAAGATCTCCCATTGGCTAACCCTGCAAACCATCACCCGGCACTGCCCAGCACCAGCTAATAAAAAAATCCAGCAAAGAGACATTCTCTTTCAGTGGATAATTTGAAATACTATCTCCAAAGGTTGAACTTGATCCATAGTCCGTCCACATGCATATCCTGTGGCTGTCTTTTTTTTTTTCTTAATATAATCCTTCCGTTGTTCTTTCAAGGACAGGCAAGTGCGTTTTCTCATGACTGCTTTTGTTTCCTCAAAATGTCATCCTGTAGAAGCAAAGCTCATTCGAACGAGGCACTCAAGGTACTTCTTTTTGTGTAAATTAAGCAGGCAGTACTTGTAGGTGCGTTAAGAAACAGGGCATGATGGTGCTTAGCCTTAACCGTACTCCTACTCTATAAAATATATAATAGTTTATTATAGGGATGCACTAGCTACAAGCAGAGTTTATCATTGAGGCGATCATGTACTTTGGTGTACACGAAGTACAACATCTTCTTGTGATAATGTATGATTCTTTTTTTTTAATGTATGATTCTTGTTAAAAAAAAGAGATAATGTATGATTCTTAAAGCATTTAATGTAATATTTAAAAGTTTTCTTCACCTTAAAAATACTATCATGTTAATATCGTTAGCTACACAGTATTTAAAGTTTTGATTCCGTGCCAGTACCAATTCGGCAAAAAGTCTAGCACTCAAAGCACCCAGGTAGTTTGACCCAGGTAGGCACTGGCTGATTGTTGAAGCTTCTATCGCGGTCCGAAGTTTCGAACAATGAATAATTTTGTTCAAAACTTTTATTGTCGCCAGAAGCTTCGTTCAAAACTTTCACTACGGTTGGTTTACCACCGATATAAACCGATCCGATAGCTCAGCCAAAACTTTAATCCTTGGGTGCACATATGACTATGATATTAAGATTTCTAAATTGATTTATTGCAAGCTAATGGTGATCGGTGAGTAATTAATTGATTCCAAATTTAGTCATATGTTCAATTGCCTATCGTAAAAAATATTTGATAAGGTTCGCCTACCTTATCTAGATTGAATGGGCAAATGTTAGCACATGTAATTATTATTATGCAGCACATTTCTCAATTTTCATTTTAGGTGGGAATGGGTCTTATCAGATTTAATTGAAATTTAAATGTCTAGAAAAGTTTGAGTTTTAAATATTTGAGCTCAATCATTAACTTGAATCTAGAATCTAAAGTGTGGATGGCCAGTCTAGTTATTTTGTGAGAAAATGATAAATTGTATGGTAGAAAGTAATATTTCTGATGATACATTTTAGAAGCATTATATGTTAATAAAAGAATATTCAAAATTATTAAGACATTATTATATAAAAATAAATAAAATTCTAATATATTATATAATTAGGTCAGAACTTCAGTTTGAGATAACTTATATAAACAAGATGATAAACTAAAAATAGTAATATATGGTAAAAATATTTAAAACCAAATAAAGTATATTAGTATTTTTTTTAGAAGTATAAGAGGTTCCTTAGCAAACTTCAACTTTATAAAATTATTTTCTCATAATTTTAATTTTTACAATTTAAATAAAACTATCTTATACTGCAAATACTTCAATTAACTATGTTCAAAGTCAAGAAGATATACTTTTTAGTTTTTATAAATAACACAATGAGTTAATGATAAGAAATCTTGAGTAATTATTTTTTAGAATAATAATATAAAAAAAAAAAAATCTAAAAATGACTATTTTTCTCAAATAAAAATATTTTATGAAACTCCTTACGCATCGAACTCATAATACAAGAGGGTTATATCCATTATCTGATAAGTGGACTTACGCGCTACTACAAATGTGTCATACAATAAATCTAAAATATGTTGTTGAAGAAAATTCACGATAAAAAGAATAAAAAAAATATAATAAATCTAAATTATTTTCATCTAGATTCATTATATTTTTTATAGTACTTTTTATTTTTTCTACTGTAAATTTTTTTTAACAAAACAATAAATAAAACTAAGTTTGATGATGCCAATTAATTTAATTGATAAAGATTTTAGTCTGCTTATTGTCTAATTCAAAAACAAAAAACAAAAGAAGCAAGCTCTCAAACCACCAGGACACTCGCACGTTCATTTATGTTACAGCATAGCACAACCCAAATTAAGCAAATCGCTTCAAATTCGAACCCTTCGAGACCAAGAACTTAATTCGAAGGGGAGAGAGAGTAGCTCAGTAATACCGAACCGAGTGCCTGGGTCTTTTGTTCGGAGCCGGGAGAGAGGAGATCTGTGGCACCATGAAGGTGGCGGCGTCTCTCCATTGCTGGTGATGGGCTCCGCTGCCGGCACCGGCCGCCGGACGTCCTGGCGTCGGGAACTGAGGCACACGGGGCGCGCAGATGGCTTCAAGCCCGCCACCATCCAGATCGAACTGTGGAAATGGGAGCGAATCATCCACCTGCCGGAAAAATTGGGGAAAGCGAGGTTACTTGTTGGACGCAAAACGCAAAGGAAAGAAAACCCTTCCTCTCTACTTTATGCTTGAATCCCTAATTAGAGGGTTTTCGTTACGCAGATGCAGACCTTGGATGCGCCATCCATGGCGCCGTTATCCAACAGATCCTCCACGTGCCAGCCTGGGCACATCTTGGTGAGGTAGTCCGAGATACTACTGCTGCTCTCGGCGGTGGTGCTGAAGGATTCTTTAACGGAGTTTGTGATGCAACTTGCGGCGTTCACGGTGGCGGTGGTGTATAGTGCCATCTTCATGCCTTCGCTTTGATTTATCTTCGCGGTCGCACGGTTCACGCTGCTTTCCCCTTCATCTTCCTCCTGGGCGGCCGCGAGGCGGATGCCGGTGAGGAGGAACCGGTTGTGCTTCATGGTGAGGCGGTTCGCGCCGTGTATTGGGGCGTCGCAGTCTATGCAGAGAATCGCGCGATCCTCTTGGCAGAACAAGAAGGCTTTCTTCTCCTTCAAAAATCGCACACGCGTGACCGGTCATGGGGTACGAAGATTCAAAACTTGGGGGCCGCCTGCAGATAAGTTCACAACGGACGGTACCGAATTGAACGATATGTGTGTACCTTGCAGATGTCGCAAAGCGGATGGGACTGGGCGGACGGGGGGCGGAGGGCGTGGCGGCGGTGCTTGCCGGCGAGCTTGTTGGCCCAGTGTACTCGGCGGTCGCAAGCGTCGCAGAGAGCGGCCTCATCAGCGCAGCAAAACACCAAGGCCTCGCCTTCCCCACAGACATCACACGCTAGCTTCATCTGCACTCACGGTCAGTCTCTTTCCACTTCCGCCGTTGTTTTTCCCTTGTAGTATTCAGGGTGCGGGGTGGTTTAGTCTGGCTGCAGGGGAGAGGCAGGGGGGATGAATTGGAGAGCTACTGCCTACTGGAAATGGAGAGGGGGACAGAGGGAGGAATAAACTAAGCACATAATAGCGGATATTTGAATAGAATAAGCATTATAATATAATCTGGCGAGAGAGTAGCAAGCAGCAGAGTGGAATTGTGGAGGGGGCGGAGAGGGAGGGAGTGGGGGCAGATGGATTCCTAGAATTTATGCTGCCAGTAGTTGGTAATGGGAAGCGGAGCCCTCCTCGCTCGCTGTCCCAACTAAACGAGGAATCATCTGATCATTTCTATATCATTTTTCTATCGTCGCTTCCCGGAGAGAAGATATGCTAATCAATCAGCCTTCCTATCTGCTGCGCTAGGAATCAGCCTCGGAGTTTCTTCTGCAGCAAGTTTTCTGATGTGATGTGTTCACTCATATACCTCGAACTAGTAAAATATTTAAGGTAAACTATATAATAATATTTAAATTATACCTATAATTGTGTTTAATATTTGCCTTTTTATTTTATTTAAGTTAGTATTTGTGTTTAATCAGCATCTCAATTAGTGTTTCATGCAAAATGTCATATGATAGACAACTAGTTAAATCTAAGCTCCAGGATCTTGATTATTCAGATTTTTTTCCTCGTTCACGCGAATAAGTATGTTTGATTGGACACCTCACATTCCTGTAGAGTGTTTGATCAGATGAGCGCATAAGGATCTGCATAAGACGATTTCTGTAGAGTGTTGGTGAAGGTTTTTCTTTTCCATGTGATAAGGTCACCAAATTTATAAGATTATTCACATTTTATTAATTATAAATTGATAAGTTCACTAGCTGATTGGAGCACTAAAAGAACTATTTCACTTTGGATCATGCTATTCTTTCCCAGACTTGAGTTGCCCTGATCTATCAGTTGTATTTAAAGAAACCATGGTCAAGTTGGTACCTCATCTTAACAATTAGAAGAATGGATAATATAATATTCTGCCTGCCAATACCGTGGCATCTTGAAGCATGGGCGATCGTGTCTGCCCCATGCCTCATCATTCAGTGAATGCCAAAATAAATATTTTTTTTGACAATCCATTCTTTATGGGTCAATCTTAATTTCCCTGTGTCCTACGACTTTCAGTAACTGAGTAACTGGAGGTTTCTCGTTAAGTTTAGGTAAAACTTAAATTTTGTGAGGCGAGATTGAGGGAAAATTTTCTTAAACTAAATCTGAACTCACCCATACATAAATTTTATTATTTCTTTATTATCCTTTAATCATAATTTTTTGCTTTCTTCTTATTTTTATCTTATATAATTATTTTATTTTAGTTAAATAATTTTTTTCTTAAGTTTTTTTAAATTTTTAATTTAAAAATTAGGATGGG
Source organism: Costus lasius (assembly GCA_027563935.2). Taxonomy (NCBI): domain Eukaryota; kingdom Viridiplantae; phylum Streptophyta; class Magnoliopsida; order Zingiberales; family Costaceae; genus Costus; species Costus lasius. Next base: position 702,792 of record CM050454.1, read on the forward strand.
AGTCAGGTACATTGGTACTAAAAGAGTGGGGTTTTTCAAAATCTATCAGTCTGGATTTAGCTCGGGGATAATTTTAGGGAACGACGCCAAGTCACTCTCGACCCATACGGTTGTCAGCTCTACTTAATCCTGATTTATTTTTTGCTTTAATAGAATTTATACTCAAACATCTTGAACCCAATCCCAATCCATTTTTCTTTTCAATCGATCATACTGAGCTTAGACTCAATCATTTAGAACTCAAGCTTGATTTACTTTTTCCTTATAGAGAGGCCAGAGAATAAGAAATTAACTTGATATTTGATCTTTAGGGGGACATCGGTTTTGGTGTGAATCTGCCAGAGTTGTCGGTCCATACTTCAACTTTATTATTTCGGGTGCTGCAACATGCTATCATCAACAATTCATCCACAGTGGTCTAGAGTTTTCCTGACTGTACAGGTACGATTCTTTATGATTCTCTAGGCGTGATTTGATATTATGTTTATCTTGATGCGGTAACATATTTTATTCTCTCTCAAAAGTGATACAAGATAAATGTATGAAGAACTAGTTATGTTCATGTGCATATAAGAACCTGCCCAGGTCGAGAGCAAGGATAAAACTTTAGAAATAGCAGCATGTTGACATAGGTAAAGAATATTTCGTTTCTATCTAATGACCGGAGCGTCAATTTTACAAAGCATTGATGATATATACAGAACAAAGTAACTAACGTACACAATATTCCCACACGTATTGGAGAGTATCTAATATGCAAGATGTGTTGGACGGCGAAATCTATACTATGCATATGTCAGTCTAGGTAAACGGATAAATGCTGGGTACATGAGTATGCCGAACACACATCTCATTGTGGTAAATGTGTTCAGCACTCTTCTTTCGTAGCACTGTTTAAGAAAAGGTATTCTCCAGAATTTATTTCCAGCCATCACTGTCTGCGCAAGTGCACAACAGAGGCCATCACTTGCTCCCCTTAAACCGATTGTTCCCTCTTTTGCCGACACTTGTTTTACACAGCTCGACGCTTTTGTTCTTCTATCGTTGGAGTTGTTGCCGCTTTGCCCGCATGGACTGGCCGGAACATAGTAAATTTTACATAATGGAACTTTTTCCAGAGTACAGCATTTTAGTAATTTGAACTTCATTCATACAGTAAATCTTTGACGTGGAGCAAATGCTTTTATTGTAAGGTTCAAACAAGGCATGTTAGGTTGATTTAAGGTGGGAGCTATCATTTTTAACCTAAGATTTTTACACATTAAGTGATATGTAGATGAGGCAACCTTTGCTACTAATAATCAGAAAACTTATGACGAGAAATATGACTTCAGCTAGAACCACTTATATGTGCTTATGTTTTAAGTCATAACTTAAGGAAACAAGTGATATAGAAAAGAAACCACAATAGACTTCAAATATAGTTTATAAATTCAATCTATATAGGCATTCATCCACAGTTAACTTATTACTCCATAGTTTAATTCTGTTACATTGAACGTTGACTATACAAAGTTTCATGCATCAAGTCACTATGTTCATTTTGTTAGTACTAAATTCTTATTATGGTAGAATCTTGTCTAATATATCACTTTTTAGTGAAGGTTGTATAGTCAAGATTGCCTATGGAGGCAGCTATGTAACTTTATCAAGTTTGGTAGTGGATAATATTGATAAGATGTATAACATAATAAGGACATTAATGATGAATATATTACTAATTATATGACTTTACCTTCCACTTGAATTGTGATGGGCTAACACTTACATTACAGGGGCTCACAATATAGAAATTTATTAAAGATAAGACTTAGCTCATATAATTCTATATTGAGCAAGTGATACGAGTCAACTCACAATATAGAAATTTATTAAAGATAGACTTAGCTCATATAATTCTATATTGAGCAAGTGATACGAGTCATTTGATTGGTTCCATTAGGTTTTCTCGACATGCAATCCTCTAGATATTAGCTATTAAAAGAATATTTATGTATCACTTTCTTTTGATAAGTAATTAATTGCTGACTGAGGATTTTTTTCTTGTTATCAACAATAAAGCTTCTTACTAGTTAAACTAATTAATATTGTTGATCATAAGGATTTGGAGTCAAGTCCCACCTTTACCAATTACTTGTCTTGATAAAAAAATATTTATGTTTCATATTCCGTAACAAAGTACCTTAACTCAAAATAGTGGTTATGATTCATGAAGTATGGTCATTTGGAATGAGATGTATATACTTCATTGGGAAAAAGATATATTAATATAATTGAGATATAATTCTAAAAGTATTTCAAAATTTTTATCTCGCATTCGGTGTACACCACATTTGGAATTTTATGATTCTGTCGTTGAAAAATATTTTTAATATATATATATATATATATATATATATATATATATATATATATATATATATTCCAAAAGCATTATTACATGCGTTAATAAATTCATAATATCTTAATTTACTTTGAAGCTAGAACAATTATCTCCCTTCTCTATGTCTACCAACGTATGGCTGGTATAAGTAGAACTGATCTGAATAGAGCTGGTTTGAAAAGCTGAGGTTGTTTGGGTGTATTAGCTGGTCTGATAAACAAATGTGAACTGCTGTGCTCTTCAATTTTATCAAGAATTTTTTTTAATTTATTCTTACAATTAAAAATTACTTTACATAACAATAAATAATTTTTAGACTATTATATAAATAAATTTAATTTTAAAATGAACAAATTTTAAAAAAAATAATTATAATATATCACAAATATAAATTTTATCTGCACTTATTATATAAATTTTATCACAAAAATAATATATAATTTTATATTAATTAATATATCTAATCTTATATTAAAATTTTCTTATTTATATATATCCTACACCTATACCCTGATTAAAAAAAATAAAAAAAATAAAAAAATAAAAAAATAAAAAAATAAAAAAATAAAAAAAATAAAAAACAAAAAAAATAAAAAAAATAAAAAAAATAAAAATAATAAAAATAATAAAAAAAAAATCCCAAATCCTGATCTGAGATTTGGGAGATGGCACGCCCTTCCCCTTTGCTGATGTCTCGTTGGGCGACGGGTGACGGATGGGGGGCCTTGGACGGGGGCGACGGTCGGCGTTACAGGGCGGCGACGGACGGAGCGCTCGTTGGCGACGGATGGCGAGGGCGAAGCGACGACGGACGAAGGTGACAGCCGACGGGTGATCGCGTGCGGGCGTAAACGCGAGCGGCTGCCGCTTCTCATTTCAGGAAAGTTCCCCTTAGGCGGCTTTCCACCAACGCTGCAGCTTCTCACTTGGGAACTGAGAAGCCGCATTTCAAATGCGGTACGTTTCCAAAAACAGCTGCCCGCAAATGCAAACGCAGCTAAAAGCTGCATCCAAACGGCCCCTAGTTGATGACTATTAGTGTGAGGTCTTATTAGTAGTATATAAGTAAATATAAAAAAATGTTAATGCATAAAATCTAATTAAGCACAAAAGTCAAAGTTAAATAATAATTAAATTATTACATATAATTAGTGAACTCGTACGAGTATATTTTTTTAACTATCCAAATATTTCATAGAAGCCTTATAATATATTAAAGTAAACTAAAATAATTTTAAAATATACTAAAATAAAATAAAACATGTCTTGCACTTTATACTATAATTACTAAATAAGTAATTTTTTGCCATTTAGATTCGGAGATTATTTTTAGCATAATTTAACCCATTCGAATTCGAGATGTTTAAGGAAGATATCTCGTAAAATACTTTCAGGAGCAAAATCATTTCATGTAAAATATTGTAAATTAGTGAGTTAGGGTATAGGAATTAAAATTTTAAAGAAAATTAATGTTAATGGCTCGAAATTAAAAATTACCACACTGTTAATAATGTTGATCTTTTACTTTTCTTTGTAAACTGTCATTTCACCATTCGAAGTAACCGAAATGTAACTGAACCAATGATCCTGTCGAGTGTCGAGCCATGTCAACCGAGCGTGAAACGCGTTTTCGAATACATACTGCGTCAGTGAATCTTCGCACGCTGGTCTAGCCGTCGCATGAGGTTTCCGCCTTTCCTCACTTGCATCTCGGCGCACAACCCTCAGACCAGAGCCCGCTTGCTTCCCCTCCTAAACCCTAACTCGTCCATGGCCGCCGGGCCTTCCCCGGCTCCCTTCGAGCCCGAAGACGACCCCGACGAGCGCCTCTGTGCTTCCCTCGACGGATGCTCCCTCTCTGATCCACCCGTGCCGTCACCGCCGCTCCCCATCGGGCGCCTAGTGAACGGGGAGATCCGGATCGAGCGGGCCTGGACCCACTGGAACCGGCTCGGCGCCCCGAAGCTCATCGTCGCGCCCATGGTTGACAACTCGGAACTACCGTTCCGGATGCTCTGCCGGAAGTACGGCGCCGAGGCCGCTTACACGCCGATGCTCCATTCGAGAATCTTCACGGAGAATGAGAAGTACCGGGGTATGGAGTTCACGACCTGCAAGGTTAGATACGCTTACTTATCTCTCAAATTGAGTTCAAGATGATGCAGTTTAGTGCTAGGTCGATTATTGTTCTCTATATTGGGGATTATGTTTCAATTGATATGTCGGAGATTTACTGTGCAATAGCGTATCTAAATCAGTGTCATGACTATATTGGATCTTAATACTCTCCCTTGAATTAAGTAGATAGCCTTAAGCTGTAAGAACACAGAAATTATTGGAAGCCATTTTTCGGATTAAATGACATGTAGAAAAATCAATGTACACAGGGAAACCAGGGAAGAAAGTAAAGAAACCACGAGCAAAATGAATTTTTGTCTATGAACTCGGATACAAACATTTTCTTACGCTGCAATCCTGAATAAACTTAGGGGGAGAGGAATTTTCAAGTCAAAGGATAATCTTGAATTTAACTCATCAATTGTTCATCATGCTTACCCCTCCATTCAAAGGACCAACTTAAACCTAACATGAACAAGTAGGGCTCACTCAAATATTTTAGCTCATACATTAAAAACCAGTAATCATACATAGATTCGGACATATAAGTCTAATCTCAAAACGCTTCCAATATGGTAATCAATTACAGTGACACATTTGACGCAAGTGGAATATGATTGTTAATTTTTTGCTCCACATGAACGTTCTCATTGTGATTGAGGGCATGCAAGATGCGTTACTTGTGTCATTCATTCACTAACAGTCCTTTTATAGCAAACATTATTGCTATTTGCCAAATTTTGAATTGTTATGGGAGGCAAAACACTCACATGCACACATAATAAATATAGAAGCCTTATGTGTATAATATGCCGCCAATAGCATGGAAAATAACTTATAAATTTCAAGTTGATTGGTCTTCTATTAACTGTTTTCATGCTGGAAGCATTGCACATAGCTTTGTGCAACTCTGGCAGTGTATTATTGAGATGTAGCATCTTTTTGAAGCAAATGTATCAATCTTGTCATCAAAGTTCAAACCACCAAAATTTCAGCAATTATTCGTATTAGGAACTGCATTTAAAGTTAAGAAACATGAAGAAGCTCACTAGATTAGCTTATGATTCCTAGTTCATTCTCTAAGTGAGCTTTGAGTTAAAAAACATTGATTATTCATATATTTGACTATTTTATTTCCACTTTAAGAATTTTTCAGTGTTCTTCCTTAAAGTTTAATATCATGTAGTTGATATCTAGATATTATTACATATATTAAAATTGTATGATAATGATTATAATTATTTGTTCTCTTGATCAAATCGAGATCTTTCAATTTCCTTGTGATGTGTCCTATATGTGTTACCTTACCTTGAGGTACTTATCTCCTTTTCCTGATATAGGAGATGATCAAAGGTAACTTTGAAGTGATAGAATAATAGAGCTAACCTTATTCAGTTATTCCTGGATTATTCTACTTGCAACTCAAAGATGTTAGCCTTCGTTTGAGAAAACACATGCTTAATGTAACTATGTTAATATCTTTCACTCTCTGTTGTAGGACGATCGACCTCTTTTTGTACAATTTTGTGCCAATGATCCTGATGTTTTGCTTGAAGCAGCAAAAATTGTTGAGCCTTATTGTGATTATGTGGACATAAATCTCGGGTATTTTTCTTGTTCTTTAAATTTAATGTAGTTTTGTTTTACGTATTCATCGACATTCATAGCACACATGGAACATTTTGAGCTTCTCAAAGGAGATCTTAAATTACCTTACTGAACGTGAACTGTATATTGTCCAAGACTACAGGGGCTAGGAGAGAAGAAGGGGAAGGATAGAGGGGAAGAGAGAAAAAGATCAAAGATAACAGAGGAAATCAGGTTTAGGAAAAAAAAGATAGATAAACATATGTATTTTGCCTTTTAGTGTTGTTCAAAGCCATAAATAGTCTTTTAGACATAGTCCTAAACTAACACACACAGACCACATATTATCAAATTTTGTCTTCTAATCCCCTTGCTCTCCTATACCTTCTCTTTTGCTTTCTTTATTAGTATCTACTAAGAGTATAAACTATTATGGACATTACTAATCTATTGGCTAGTTAGTGGGTATTAGATCACGAGTTGTGGTAGCATTAGTCTTCATTGCTATTGTGTCTTATAAAACTTATTTAAGTGCTAAAGTAGTTGTAGTTGATTAGTAGGGTTAGTATTTATGACAATTATAAGAAGAAGGGTTAGTATTTCATTAGTTATTGATTAGTTGGGTTAGTATTCATGACAATTGTATCTCTAGTTAGTGTTCCCTAGGTTAGTATTCAACGATTGTATCTTATAAAACAAATGTAAGCATTAATGTGCTTATAATTGATAAGTGTATTGTATTAATCAAATTATTGCTTCTAGATAAGTCTAAGCTGCTCTCTTTTTCCCAATTCTCCCTTTCTATCTTCAATCTCAATTGCTCCTCTATTCTTTCTCTTTTGCTCTTCTACAAGGTTTAAAATGCCGAACCGAGACTGTATTGGACGGAACTGGATGAATTGAGCGAGCTATGGAGTTGATTAGGAAGAAGAGGAAGGTGGTGGAGGAGGAATGAGCTATGGAATTGATTAGTAGGGTTAGTATTCATGACAATTGTAAGAAGAAGAAAACGGGTTAGTATTTGATTTGTAGGGTCAGTATTCATGACAATTGTATCACTAATTAGTGTTCTCTACATTCTAGAAGTATGATCTCCACTCTTTTCCTCTTCCTCCTATGTCTTCTATCTCAGCTCCACCTCTATTCAATCTCTTTTGCTCTTTTATATTAGTAATCACTAGGAGTATAAACCAAGGTTTGAAAAACCAGTCCATGCAATGGTACCAGGTAGAGTAGTAGCAAAAACACACCAACAAATGAAGAAACAAGAAATAGTAGAAGCAACCTTTTATTCACAAAGGAAGAACATGAGACTTAAAAAAAGAGAGCTATTTCACACTGGGGGGAGGCTGAAGGTTGGATGGTTCTTACAGAAGCTATCTATAAGCACACATAGATTAAGCAAGTGGCATCAATAATAGAGAGCACTCAGAAAAGAGGAGCAATAATAGAACGCACTCAAAAAAGAAAATGCCTAATGGGTGGCATTAATAATATAGAAAATAAAGGCAAAGATCTTTGTAGAAGCCACCTGGCACGCTAGGCTAGCATTGCACTTCTTTCAACAAAGTTCGTTGTTTTGTAGTAGTTGCTGTAGATAAACAGACAAACTCTGTTTGTTGTGGTGACAACTCATCTTGTGCTGAATGGAAGCTGCTTAGTCATCATCCATTATTTCATCTAGGATGTTCTCCTCCCCATCTAGGATAATCATCCGTCCATAGTCTCGGAACGATTTTGTGAGTCTTTTATTCTTTACAAATTTAAAATGATCTCTTAAACCTAGATCAGAGCAAAAATAAGAAGTAAATGGTACAAAAAATATGCTCATCTTCGACATATATTTTTATCATCTTGTCTTCTGTTAATAAATAAAGTTTGTAGAATGCCTTGCATTCATCGGCAAGGCAGAGATTCCTCCAAAGATTTAACACTAGTTCTATTGGTGTTTCTGCAGTATGTTTGATCTCCTCTTTGAAATTTTGATCCCAGAAATTTGGGAGATAATTGTCTTGAATCTTAATTAAGATTTGATGTTTTGCATTTGTCGGATATCCCAAGAACCATTGTGGACTTGACTGGATATCAAGATCCAAGAACCCTTGAAAAGTTCTTGTTTTGTAGATCTTCTCAATGCAACATTTGAGCTTCCAAGGAAAGGTAGAGAGCTTGACTAGCTGTTCTCTCGTTATGACTAATCGATTAAGTCATAATTAAATAAATCAATAAGAGCCAGTAGAGTGTTATGGACTCTGCATTCTCTCTAGTGTTCGAGGTCAATGGAGGTCTTGACAATAGTAAAACCTTTATGGCAATAATAGTAGGGCTCGTTGGGGTGAGCCTCTTTTGTATGGAGATACGTCATGGTGAGATGAAGTCCCTGTGGTTTAGTTGTCTCTCCTAAGGCCATTTGCCTAAGGAACCGAGCAATTTTCATGAACTGCCGGTGGCGAGTTGCTTTCAGTAGTTCATAAATCTGTTGCTTGACCGGAGTCAAAGGATGGTGGAACCTTTGATCTTGTTTGTGCCCATTGCACTTTAAGTTCTTTTTCCCATGCTTTATTAAACAATAGGAGTTGTTCTTCCGCTACTTCTTTTTGTTTCTGCAGAGTTTGTACAGTCTCTGAGAAGACTTTGAATTCCTTTTCAAGACTCGTAATCTTGACTTCTTTGGCAATATAGGCTTGCAGTGTCGGGGGCTCTAACTTCTCTTTTGGAGGAGTAGGAGGCAATGTCTTGTGCATATAGCGAAGAGCTTGCGGATGAGTGGCCAAAGTATTTATGCCGCTTAAAAACCCAGGGCCATGATGATCCTTTAAGAGAAGATCTAGTATCATATGGTCTTGAGTAGATAAGGCAGAAAACTGTGTGGGAGTTCGAAACAAATACATTGTTTCCTTGGGTGTTGTAGCTTGAAGGGCTTGTGTATAAGAGGATTCTTCATCCATAAGCAATTTTGGAGAAGGTCCGCTTTGTTTTGGTGCTTTCTTTTTTGAAGAAGCCGTAGTGAATGCCATTGGTTTTGCAAAACTTGGTTAGTTTTCATCTGGTCTTATAAGAAGACGTGATAAAATGTCTGATATAATATTTTCTTTTCCTTTGACATGTTCAAAGGTGATTTTATAAGCATTATTAATATGATGGTCAATAAAAGATAACCATCGTTTCTTAGAAATTCTTTTCTCTCTTTTTGTTTTGAAGAACTTAACTATAACTTCGCAATCAGTTCTTACTAGTATCTCCTTTTTTATTTAAAAGGAATAGTCTAAAAGCATTTAAGCCATAACAGACAGCTAAGATTTCTTGGTCAATACTGCTCAGGATGTTTTTTTCTTTAAACTTTCTTGAGGCATATCAACATATGACTTCTTTGTCATAAGCATATTTGTGTGATTTCCTGAGGAGAATAGCTCCCCAACCATACTTACAATCGTCTGTTTGGACAATTAAATAATTAGTGTCCAAAGATTATTTGAGCAACTGTAGAGTATTCACCAATTGTCTAATTTTATTAATTTATTTATAATCCTCAGAGTTAAATTTCTTAACTCCTGTTAAACTCAATTTAGAGTAGAGAGGACCACTTAATTTATGCAAATCTTTAAAGAAAGGTCTTGCATAGTTAATAAGAACTGAGAACTATTGTAAGTTCTTAGTATCTGTTACTTCCAAGGTTTTAATCTTGGATGAGAAGTGTGGTTGACGTTTGATAGTACCATTACCAATCTCCACACCCAGATAACAGATTTTTTTTTATAAAACTGAGACTTTTGTCCGGAGATAATAATCCCGTTTGTGTAGAATTTTTGTAATACAAGTTTCATGTGACTTGTATGTTCTTTCTCATTTTTGTTGTGTACTAATATATCATCTATATAGACCCAAACAAAGTCTTGGTATGGTTTAAAGATTAAAACCATTTTTCTTTGGAAAACAGCCGAAACAGTTTTTAAGCTAAAAGACATAACTAACTGTTCAAAACTGCCTAAAGGACAGGTAAACGCCGTTCATGAAATAGATTCTTCTGCCATCCAAACTTGTCAAAACTCGGATTTGCAATCAAATTTAGAGAAAAGAGTACTTCCCTGTATGGAGTTTAATAATTCAATTTTATCGAGAATGTCATAATTATTGTCTTCGATATTATCATTTATCGACGATAGTCAATGAATATTTGTGTTTTACCCTTATTCACTGTGTTTATTCACAATGAAGGCTGTGGATCTATGAGGAGAAATACTCCTTATCACATTGAGTTTTACTAAGTCTTCAACGTGCATTTTAAATTCAGCAATATTTTCATTTATTGCTATGATTTTTTTATTTATTATTCTAAAATTAGGGTTTTTGATTTTCAGAATAAAAAAAAGATTATTTTTAGCCCAATGAGCTTGGGGATTTGAACTAAAAATCTGGTCTTTTTCTAATAATCAAATCAAGTCATCCACGTCAGGATATCCAGATTCAATTTTGTCATTGAGAATGATAGAATCATCCACAAGGGATTGTTGGAACATGTCCGCAGGTTGCCGTTGCAAGCGTAATAGTTCATCATCTGCATCATCATCTTGGGGAAGTAGGACAGATGCAGGTTGTATAAAAACATCATTCTCTGGATCATAATCGGATGTCTTGTATGAGAAGTTTGTGTTTGCAAGCATTGGGGATACGACAAGAGCATCCACCACGTTGCGTAGCGGACAACTCTGAGGTATAAGGAATCAAGCAATGAGACAGAAGGAACATTTCGTCCTGGGTAAAGGTAACACCCATATACGAGTTGATGGGTAAATTCAACCCAATAAATTGGGTTTTTGCTAACGCCAGAGGATGTAAGCAAATACGACCTACATGAGCGGCGCCCCCGCGGGGCGGGGGGGGGGGAAGCTTTTGTTTAACAAGGCTTGTATAGTTTGGCCTTGTATAGTTTGCCTTCCATTTCCTCAGCATAAAACTGAGATCTAATTTTTTATGGAATTTAGAAGGTACTAAATTCAATGACAAAATTGAATATGGAAATCTTTACGTGGATGACTTGATTCGATTATTAGAAAAAGATTAAATTTTTGGTTCAAATCCCCAAGCTCATTGGGCTAAAAATAATCTTTTTTGTACTTTGAAAATTTTAAAAATTAAAGACCCTGTTTTTCGGATAACAAATAAAAAAAATTATAGCAACAAATAAAAATATTTCTGAATTTAAAATGCACATCGAAGACTTGGTAAAACTCAATGTGATAAGGAGGACTTCTTCTCATAGATCTTCAACCTTCATTGTGAATAAACACAGTGAACAAAGAAGGGGTAAATCACGAATGATTATTGATTATTGTCGACTAAATGATAATATCGAAAATGATAGTTATGACATTCTCAATAAAACTGAATTATTAAACTCCATATAGGAAAGTACTGTCTTCTCTAAATTTGATTGCAAATTTAGGTTTTGGCAAGTCCGGATAGCAAAAGAATCTATTCCATGGATGGCGTTTACCTATCCCTTAGGTTAGGTAGTTTTGAGTGATTAGTTATGCCTTTTAGCTTAAAAACTGCTCCTGCCATTTTCCAAAGAAAAATGGATATGCCATACCAAGACTTTGTTATATAGATGATATATTAGTTCATAACAAAAATGAGAAAGAACATACAAGTCACCTGAAACTTGTATTATAAAAATTTTACACAAACGGGATTATTGTCTTTAGACAAAAGTCTCAGTTTTATAAAAAAATCTATTGAATACTTGGGTGTGGAGATTGGTAATAGTACTATTAAACTCCAACCACACATCTCATCCAAGATTAAAACCTTAGAAGTAACATATAGTAAGAGCTTACAACAGTTCTTAGGTCTTATTAACTATGCAAGACCTTTCTTTAAATATTTGCATAAATTAAGTGGTCCTCTCTACTCTAAACTGAGTTTAACAGGAGTTAAGAAATTTAACTCTGAGGATTATAAACAAATTAATAAAATTAGATAATTGGTAGATACTTTACCGTTGCTCAAATTACCATTGGACACTAATTATTTAATTGTCTAAACAGACGGGTGTGAGAATGGTTGGAGAGCTATTCTCCTCCGGAAACCACACAAATATGCTTATGACAAAGAAGTCATATGTTGATATGCCGCAGGAAAGTTTAAAGAGAAAAACGTCCTGATATCCAGTCATATCCACCATGGTTTTTGGGATATCCGACGGATGCAAAACATCAAATCTTAATTAAGATTCAAGACAATTATCTCCTAGATTTCTAGGATCAAAATTTCAAAGAGGAGGTCAGACACACTGCAAAAACACTAATAGAATTGCAGTTAAATCTTTGGACGAATCTTTGCCTTGCTGATGAATGCAAGGCTTTCTACAAACCTTCTTTATTAACAGAAGACAAGATGATTAAAATATACGTTGAAGATGAGCATGATTCCTTTTTTGTATCCTTTACTTTTCATTTTTGCTCTGATCCAGGCTTAAGAGATCATTTTAAATCTGTAAAGAATAAAAGACTCACAAAATCGTTGTGAGACTATGGACAAATGATTATCCCAGATGGGGAGAAGAACATCCTATATGAAATAATGGAGGATGACTAAGCAACTTTCATTCAGCACAAGATGAGTTATCACCACAACAAACAGACTTTGTCTATTTATCTATAACAACTACTATAAGACAAAGAACTTTGTTGAAAGAAGTGTGATGTTAGCTCAACGTGTCAGGCAGCTTCTACAAGGATCTTTGCCTTTATTTTCTCTATTATTAATGCCACCTGTTAGGCATCTTCTTTTCTGAGTGCTTTCTATTAATGATGCCACTTGCTTAGGTATCTATGTGTGCTTAGGTATCTATGTGTGCTTATAAATAAGTCTCTGTAGAAACCTAGTATGGATCATCCAGCCTTTGGAATAGCTCTCTTTCTTTGTAAGTCTCATGTTCTTCCTTTGTGAATAAAAGTTTGCTTCTACTATTTCTTGCTTATCCATTTGTCGGTGTGTTTTTGGTATTAGAGCTTTGTCTTTCTTGATTTCCTGATTTGATCGAACGGGATCAAATTTAGCGAATGGATTAAAACACTTCTCTGAATGAGAAGAATAGCTTAGTAGATGTATTACTACTGTCATTTCAGATAGGATGTAATAGTCATGACTCTTCACAATCTGGATAATATGGGGCTGCCTAAGCCACTATGTTTATCTGAAGCTTTTACCTAGAGTCAATGGCTTGACAAGTAAATGTCCAAAGGTGAGGAGTGCCGTTAGGGACGACTAGGCTTGTTAACGTCCATACAACATGATGGTAAAAGGCTTAGCTAAACTTATGGTAAAGCAGATGATACCAGAGGAGGGTTGAGGCTTATTAAGGCCCAGGAATCTATAGATGATAGTTGTTCTTACTCCTAAGCTATTCCTCTCTTTATTTCACAGGAAACTGTTTCCATTCTGTTATATTTTAGTACCTAGTAGATCTGTTGAAGTAATTGACATCTCTTTATACTGTGTTTATTTCAAACACTAATCATGATATGTCTTTGTGATATCAAGCCGAAAGGCTTAGTGAAAAGTGCTGCTAAGCACAAACATAACTGAAAGGTTTTAATCAATCTAAAGGTGTCTTACACATTTCACTCACGTCCGTGAGCGGTACCTCCGCTTAATCAATCTAAAGGTGTTCTTACACATTTCACTCGCGACAAGGTACCTGCACTCGCGTCCGTGGACGGTACCACTGCTCACCCACTCACGTTTGTAGAAGGAGGAGGAGGAGTGTTAGACCAAGGTTAGTATTCTTAGCGATTGTATTTGCTTGCAATTGATTAGTGTGTTGAATTAATCAAATTATTGTCAAGTTCAAGCTTCTTCTCCCCTCTCAATTGCTTCTGTATTTTCTCTCCTTTTCTCTTTTATATTAGGAATTATTTAGAGTATAAACTATTTTGGAGATTACAAAGTCTTCGACTTGTGACTTAGTGGGTATTAGATCATAAGTTTGTGGTAGGCTTAGTATTCACATCAATTATATCTTATAAAACTCATTTAAGTGCTAATGTGCTTTTAATTGAGTAGTATGCCAAATTATTATCTTTTAATCTACTTTCTCCTTAAGCCTAATCTCCTCCTCGCTTTTTCTCATTTTTTTCCTCTGTGTCTTCTATCTATATTAGTAATTAGTTGGCCTAGGGTCGATTTTCTTGGAGAGAAAAGGGGGAGGAAAGGAAAGAAAACTAAGTTTTCATCATTTCCTTAGAGGGAAAGAAGAAAGAGGGGAAGGAAAAGTTATCACTTTTTCTTTGAAAATGCTTCCGCCTGAATCGAGTAGAAAATGGAAGGAAATGTTACATTTACTCTTACTCTCTTGCTTCGTCCCACCTCTCCACCCTCCCTCCTCGTTGTTGCCGCCACCTTTCCCCTCCCTCCTTCCCTACTCCAGCGAACTCATCCACCTCCCATGTCGGGGAACTCATCTGTCTCCCACCTCCTGTCAAGCTCACGTCCGCCTCTCTCTGAGCTCGCCTTTGCCTCTTGCCGATCTCGCACCCACCACTGCTGCCCTCTTCTCATCACTGCTGCTCCCCTCTTCCCATCAAAAGCACTTGCGCTCGCAACCATCGGAAGCCACCATCCTCACCGCCATTGGAAGTCCCTGCCATTGCCGCCGTTGCTCTCTTCTTCCCCCCTCGCTGCTCCCACACCCCGTTCAGCTGTTGAACACGTGAAAGTCACGTGACATTCATTCCTTCCTTTCTCTTTTCTTTTTTCTTTCTCATTCCCTTAAATCTTTCCTTCCTTGCAAGGAAACCCAGTGTAAATTATTGTGGATATTGCTATGTCTTCTATTCATGACTTTGTGGTTATTAGATCATGAGTTTGTGGACAGGTTAGTTTTTATGGCAATTGCATCTTATAAAACTCATTTAAGTGCTATAGTATTTATAGTTGATTAGTATGTTAAATTAATCAAAATATTGTTTTCTAGTCATCTTCTCATGAAGTTTGAGCTTCTCTCTCTTTTTCCTATTTTTCCCATTCTGCATTCTATCTTACCTGCCTCTGCATTCCTTCTCTTTTACATCTCTATATTAGTAATTACTAAGGGTATAAACTAGTGGTGACATTACTAAATCTTCTACTTGCTAGTTAGTGGGTATTAGATCATGAGTTTGTGGTATGCTAGGATTAATATTCATGGTAATTATATCTTATAAATTCATTTAAGTGATAAAGTGTTTATTACTGTATAGTATATTGAAATAATCAAATTATTGTCCTCTAATCCACTTTTTCCATAAGTTAGAGCTTCTTCTCTCCTTTTCCCATTTTACCCTATGTCTTTGGGTGCGGAGGCACGGCTAGAGGGAGTAGCGGACGCGAGGCGAGTGGGAGGAAGCGAGGCCTGGAGTTTCCGCTTCAAGCAGCTCCCGCCTGGAGCTTCTGCCTCGACCAGGAGCTCCGCCTGGAGCTTCCGCCTCGATCAGGAGGTCCGCCTAGAGTTTCCGCCTCGACTAGGAACTCCGCCTAGAGCTTCCGTTGGTCGGAAACGGAAGGAGTAGCTGGAGGCTAGAGCGGGAGCGGGCGTGGGAGAGGGAGACAGAACACAGAAGAGGGATACCGGACGAACCGTCCGATTTTTCACTGGTACCGACCGGTTCATACCGGTCCGGCAGCTGACCGGACCGAGCTGCTGGACCGGAACTTTAAACCATGCTACTCTCCTGTATTAGTAATTACTAAAAGTATAAACTATTATAGACATTGCTAAGTCTTCTACTTGTGAGTTAGTGGGTATTAGATCACAGGTTTGTGGTTGGGTTAGTATCCATTGCAATTGTATATTATAAAACACATTTAGGTGCTGAAGTACTTGTAAGCGATTAGTTTGTTGAATTAATCAAACTATTATCTTCTAATCACCTTTTTTGGAAGTGTGTGCTTCTCTTTTTTTTCCTATTTTCCCTTTATGTATTCTATCTTAGTAGCTTCCCCAATTCCTTCTCTTTTTATTTTCAATGTTAGTAACTATTAAGAGTGTAAGCCATTTTGGACATTGCGATGGCAAGATTTAATGGGTATTAAATCATGGGATTTTGGTAAGGTTTTTACTCATAGTGATTGTATCTTATAAAATTCATATAAGCAATAATGTCCTTGTAATTGATAAGTATATTGAATAATCAACTTTGTCTTCTAATCTCCTTTCTCGATTAGTCAGAGCTTATTCTCTCTTTTTCTGATTTTTCCCTCCTCCTTAATCTTGCTCCTCTATTCTTTCTCTTTTGCTCTTTTCTATTTATAACTAATACTAGGAATATAAACTATTTCAGACGTTACCATGTCTTTTACTTGCTGGTTAGTGGGCATTAGATCATGAGTTTGTGAAAGGATTTGTATTCATTGCTTTTTTATCTTATAAAACTCATTTAAGTGCTAAGTTGCCTGTAGTTGATTAGTATGTTTAAGTAATCAAATCATTATCTTTTGATCACCTTTCTTTAGAAGTCTGCCTCTCTCTTTTCGCTATTTTTCTCTCCATAAATTCTATCTCAGCTGCCCTTCTTTACCTTTGTTTTTGCTCTTCTATATTACTAATTACTAAGAGTATAAACTAATACGGGCATTGCTAAGCATTCATCTTGTAAGTTATTGGGTATTAGATCATGAGTTTTGTGGTAGGGTTAGTATTCATGCTCAATTTTGTAAAACCCTTTGAAGCACTAAAGTGCTTATAATTGAGAAGTATGTTGAATTAATCAAAGTTTTATCTTCTTATCCCTTTTCTCCTAAAGTTAAAGCTTATTCACATCTTTTTTCTATTTCTCCTTCTCGGTCTTCAATCTCATGATCTCTTCTGCCGTTGAAATTGTTGTGGAGGTTACTAAGTCTTCTACTAGCACTAGTGTGTATAAGATCATGAGTTTGTGGTCAGGCTAGTATTCATTGCTATTGTATCTTATAAAAGTCATTTAAGTGCAATATTTCTTGAAATTGATTAGTATGTTGATTTAATTAAATTATTATCTTCTAATCACCTTTCTCTGGAAGTCTGAGCTTCTCTTCTTATCTATTTTTCTCTACCTTCTATCTTAGCTGCACTATTGCTTCTCCTCTACTCTCCTGTATTAGTAATTACTGAAAGTATAAACTATTATAGACATTGCTAAGTCTTCTACTTGTGAGTTAGTGGGTATTAGATCATGGGTTTGTGGTAGGGTTAGTATCCATTGCAATTGTATATTATAAAACACATTTATGTGCTGAAATACTTGTAAGCGATTAGTTTGTTGAATTAATCAAACTATTATCTGCTAATCACCTTTTTTTGGAAGTGTGTGCTTCTCTTTTTTTTCTATTTTCCCTTATGTATTCTATCTTAGTAGCTTCCCCAATTCCTTCTCTTTTTCTTTTCAATGTTAGTGACTATTAAGACTTAAGAGTGTAAGCCATTTTGGACATTGCGATGGCAAGATTTAGTGGGTATTATATCATGAGTTTTTGATAAGGTTTTTACTCAGTGTGATTGTATCTTATAAAACTCATATATGAAATAATGTCCTTTTAATTGATAAGCATATTGAATAATCAACTTTGTCTTCTAATCCCCTTTCTCGATAAGTCAGAGCTTATTCTCTCTTTTTCTGATTTTTCCCTCCTTAATCTTGCTCCTCTATTCCTTCTCTTTTGCTCTTCTATATTTACAACTGATACTAGGAATATATATTATTTCAGACGTTACCATGTCTTTTACTTGCTGGTTAGTGGGCATTAGATCATGTTTTTTAGTTGCTGGTTAGTGGGTATTAGATCATGAGTTTTGTGTTTTAGTTGCTGGTTAGTGGGCATTAGATCATGAGTTTTGTGGTAGGGTTAGCATTCATGCTCAATCTTGTAAAACTCATTGAAGAGTATAAACCATTTTGGACATTGCAATGGCTTGAACTTGTGATTTAGTGGGTATTAGATCATGAGTTTGTGGTAAGGTTTGTACTCATAGTGATTGTATCTTATAAAACTCATAAACAATAATGTCCTTGTAATTGATAAGTGTATTGAATAATCAAATTTGTCTTCTAATCCCCTTTCTCCATACGTCAGAGCTTCTTCTCTCTTTTTCTTTTTCCCTGTGTCTTCAATCTTGCTCCTCTATTCCTTCGCTTTTGCTTTTCTATATTAATAACTAATAGTAAGAATATAAACTACTATGTCTTTTACTTGCTGGTTAGTAGGCGTTAGATCATGAGTTCGTGATTGGGTTAGTATTTATTTCTATTTTATCTGATAAAACTCTTTTAAGTACTATATTGCTTGTAGTTGATTAGTTTGTTTAAGTAATCAAAGCATCATGTTTTGATCACCTTTCTGTGGAGTCTGCTTCTTCTCTCTTTTCCATATTTTTCTCTCCTTAAATTCTATCTTAGTTGCCCCTCTATTCCTTTGTTTTTGTGCCTCTATATTAATTCCTTTGTTGAATTAATCAAAGTTTTATCTTTGAGTCCCTTTTCTCCCAATGTCAAAGCTTATTCTCTCTTTTTCCTATTTTCCCTTCTCGGTCTTCAATCTCAGATGCCACTCTATTACTAACAGTTGAAACTATTGTGGACGTTACCAAGTCTTTTACTTGCTAGTTAGTGGGTATAAGATCATGACCTTGTGGTAAGGTTAGTATTCATTGCTAATGTCACATAAAACTCATTTAAGTGCAAAATTGCTTGCAATTGATTAGTACGTTGATTTAATCAAATTATTATCTTCTAATCACTTTTCTCTAGAAGTCGGAGCTTCCTCTCTTCTTATTTATCTTTCTCTATCTTCTATCTTAGCTGCTTTGCTTCTCCTTTGTAGTAATTACTATGAGCATAAACTATTGTGGACATTGTTAAGTCTTCATATTGTAAGTTAGTAAGTATTAGATCACAAGTTTATGGTAGGATTAGTAACTATTGCTATTGTATCTCATAAAACTCATTTAAGTGCAAAATTGCTTGCAATTGTTGATTTAATTAAATTATTATCTTCTAATCTCCTTTCTCTAGATGTGTGAGCCTCTTCTCTTCTTATTATTTATCTTTCTCTTTCATCTAACTTAGCTGCTCTATTGCTTCTTCTCTGCTTTTTTGTTTTATTAATTATCAGAGTATAAACTATTATGGACATTGCTAAGTCTTCAGCTTGTGAGTTAATGGGTATTAGATCACGCCGTTTGTGGTAGAGTTAGTATCCATTACAATTGTACATTATAAAACACATTTATGTGCTAAAATGATTGTAAGCGATTAGTTTGTTGAATTAATCAAATTATTGTCTTCTAATCACCTTTTTGTGGAAGTGTGAGCTTCTCTTTTTTTCCTATTTTCCCTTTATGTATTTTATCTTAGTAGCTTCCTTAATTCCTTCTCTATTGCTTTTCAATATTAGTAACTATTAAGAGTATAAAACTATTTTGGACATTGTGATGGCAAGATTTAGTGGGTATTATATCATAAGTTTTTGATCAGGTTTGTACTCGTAGTGACTCTATCTTATAAAACTCATATAAGCAATAATGTCCTTGTAATTGATAAGTTTATTGAATAATCAAATTTGCCTTCTAATCCCCTTTATCCATAAGTCAGAGCTTCTCTATTTTTGTGATTTTTCCCTGCCTTCAATCTTGCTCCTCTATTACCATGTCTTTTACTTGCTGGTTAGTGAGCATGAGTTTGTGAGAGGATTAATATTCATTGCTATTTTATCTTAAAAAACTCATTCAAGTACTATAGTTCATTTGTATGTTTAATTAATCAAATCATTATCTTTTAATCACCTTTCTCTGGAAGCTTCCTTCTTCATTCTTTTCCCTATTTTTCTCTCCCTAAATTCTATCTCAGCTGCCCCTCTATTCCTTTGTTTTTGCTCTACTATATCACTAATTACTAAGAGTATAAACTGTTGCGGACATTGCTAAGCGTGCATCTTCTAAGTTAGTTGGTATAGATTATGAGTTTTGTGGTAGGGTTAGTATTTATGCTCAATCTTATAAAACTCATTTAAGCACTAATTTGCTTGTAATTGATAAGTACTTTGAACTAATCAAAGTTTATCTTCTAATCCCTTTTCTCCTAAAATCAGAGCTTATTCTCTATTTTTCCTTCTCGGTCTTCAACCTCACTGTTCTATTACTAACCGTTGAAATTGTTGTGAACGTTATTAAGTCTTCTACTTGCCAGTTAGTGGGTATAAGATCATGAGCTTGTGATAAGGTTAGTATTCATTGATATTGTATCTTAAAAAACTCATTTAAGTGCAAAATTATTTGTAATTGATTAGTTTGTTGATTTAATCAAAATATTATCTTCTAATCACCTTTCTCTAGAAGTACGAGCTTTTTCTCTTCTTATTTATCTTTCTCTATCTTCAGGTCTTAGCTGCTCTATTGCTTCTCCTTTGCTCTTTTGTGTTAGTAATTTCTAAGAGCATAAACTATTGTGAACATTGCTAAGTCTTCAACTTGTGAGTTATTGGATATTAGATCACGAGTTTGTTGTCGGGTTAGTATCCTTTGCGATTGTATATTATAAAATACATTTATGTGCTAAAGTGCTTGTGAGCGAATAGTTTGTTGAATTAATCAAATGATTATCTTCTAATCACCTTTTTTGGAAATATGAGAGCTTCTCTCTTTTTCCTATTTTCCATATGTATTCTATCTTAGTAACTTTCTCGATTCCTTCTCTTTTGTTTTTCAATATTAGTAACTATTTGGAGTATAAACCATTTTGGACATTGTGATGATCATGATACCACTAAATCTTGCTAAGTGTTCATCTTGTAAGTTAGTGGGTATTTGATAATGAGTTTTGTGTTAGGGTTAGTATTCATGCTCGATCTTAAAAAAATTTAAGCAAGAATGTGCTTGTAATTGAGAAGTATGTTGAATTAATCAAACTTTTATCTTCTAATCCCTTTTTTCCTAAAGTCAAAGCTTATTCTTTCTTTTTCTTATGCCAGCTGCCTCTCTATTACTAGCAGTTTAAACTATTGTGGTCGTTATTAAGTCTTCTCCTTGCTAGTTAGTGGGTATAAGATCATGAGCTTTTGTAAGTTTAGTATTCATTGCTGTTATAGCTTATAAAACTCATTTAAGTGTAAAATTGCTTATAATTGATTAGTACATTGATTTAATCATATTATTATCTTCTAATCACCTTTCTATAGAAGTCCATGCTGCTTCTCCGTATTTATCTTTCTCTTATTAGTAATTACTAAGAGTATAAGCTACGGACATTGCTAAGTCATTGACTTGTGAGTTTGTGGGTATTAGATCATGAGTTTGTGATAGGGTTAGTATCCATTGCAATTGTATATTATAAAACACATTTACATGCTAAAGTCTTTGTAAGCTATTAGTTTGTTGAATAAATCAAATTATTGTCTTCTAATCACCTTTTTTTGGAAATATGAGCTCCTCTCTTTTTTTTTTTCCTATTTTCCCTTGTGTATTCTTAGTAGTTTCCTTGATTCCTTCTATTTTGCTTTTCAATATTAGTAACTATTAGTAGTATAAACCATTTTGGACATTGCAATGGCAAGATTTAGTGGGCATCATATCTTGCTAAGCATTCATCTTGTATGTTAGTGGGTATTTGATCATGAGTTTTGTGTTAGGGTTAGTATTCATGCTCATTCTTATAAAACTCATTTAAGCATCTTTGTAATTGTTAAGTATGTTGAATTAATCAAAGTTTTATCTTCTAATCCCTTTCTCCTAAAGTCAATGCTTATTCTCGTTTTTCCTATTTTTCCTTCTCGGTCTTCAATGTTAGCTACCTACTGCTCTATTACTAACAGTTTAAACTGTTATGGACGTTACTAAGTCTTCTACTTGCTAGAGATCATGAGCTTGTGGTAAGGTTAGTATTCATTGCTATTGTATCTTATAAAACTCATTTAAGTGCAAAATTTCTTATAATTGATTAGTACATTGATTTAATCATATTGTTATCTTCTAATCACCTATCTATAGAAGTCTAAGCTTCTTCTCTTCTTATTTATCTTTCTTCTATCTTAGCTGCTCTATTCCTTCTCTTCTGTCCTTTTTTATTAGTAATTACTAAGAGTATAAGCTATTGTGGGCAGGGATAAGTCTTCAACTTATGAGTTATAGTGGGTATTAGATCACGAGTTTGTAATAGGGTTAGTATCTATCGCGATTGTATATTATAAAACACATTTATGTGCTAAAGTCATGGTAAGCAATTAGTTTGTTTAATTAATCAAATTATTGTCTTCTAAATACCTTTATTGGACATATGAACTGCTTTTTTTTCCCTATTTTCCCTTTATGCATTCTATTTTAGTAGCTTCCTTGATTCCTTCTCTTTTATTTTTCATTAGGAGTATAAGCCAGTTTGAACATTGCGATGTCAAGATGTAGTGGGTATTATATCATAAGTTTTTGGTAAGGTTTGTACTCGTAATGATTGTATCTTATAAAACTCAAATAAGCAATAATGTCTTTGTAATTGATAAGTATATTGAATAATCAAATTTGTCTTCTAATCCCCTTTCTCCATAAGTCAGAGCTTCTCTATTTTTCTGATTTTTCCTTGCCTTCAATCTTGCTCCTCTATTCCTTCTCTTTTGCTCTTCTATATTAGTAACTAATACTGAGAATATAAACTATTGTGGACATTATCATGTCTTTTACTTGCTGGTTAGTGGGCATTAGATCATGAGTTTGTGATAGGATTAGTATTAATTGCTATTTTATTTTATAAAACTCATTAAAGTGCTAAGTTACCTGTAGTTGATTAGTATGTTTGAGTAATCAAATCATTATCATTTTAATCACCTTTCTCTGGGAGTCTGCATCTTCTCTCTTTTCCCTATTTTTCTCTTCCTAAATTCCTATCTCAGCTACCCCTCTATTCCTTTGTTTTTGCTCTTCTATATTACTAATTACTAAGAGTATAAACTGTTGCGGTCATTGCTAAGCGTACATCTTGTATGTTAGTGGGTATTAGATCATGAGTTTTAAGGTAGGGTTAGTATTCATGTTCAATCTTATAAAACTCATTTATGCACTAATATTCTTGTAATCAATAAGTATGTTGAATTAATCAAAGTTTTCTCTTCTATTCCCCTTTCTCCAAAAATCAATGTATGTTCTCTCTTTTTTTTTCCTATTTTTCCTTTCTGCATCACTGTTTCTAAGAGTTTAAACTGTTGTGGTATTGCCAAGTTTTCTACCCTCTTGTTAGTAGGTATTAGATCACGAGCTTATGGTAGGGTTAGTATTCATTGCAATTATATCTTATAAAATTAATTTAAGTGCAAAATTGATTGTAATTGATAAGTACATTGATTTAATTAAGTTATTCTTCTAATCACCTTTCTCCAAATTCCAAGCTTCTTCTCTCCTTTTATTATTTGTCCTTCTCTATCTTCTATCTTAGTTGCTGCTATATTGCTTCTGTTTTGCTCTTTGTATTGGTAATTACTTAAGAGTATAAACTATTATGAACATTGCTTAAATCTTTGACTTGTGAGTTAGTGGGTATTAGATCACGAGATTGTAGTAAGGTTAGTGATTGTAACTTTTAAAACTTACTTAAGCACTAATGTGCTTGAGATTGATAAGGATATTAGATTAATCAAATTATTGTCTTATAATCCCTTTCTCTAGGAGTTTGAGTTTCTTCTCTATTTTTCCCATTTCTCCCTCTCTGTCTTTAATCTCAGCTGCTCCTCTATTCATTCTCTTTTGCCCTTCTATATTAGTAATTAGATAGACTATGAACTATTGTGGATATTGCTAAGTATTCTACTTGTTAGTGGGTATTAGTATATTGAATTAATCAAATTATTATCTTCTAATCCCTTTTCTCCATAAGCCTAAGCTTCTTTCTCTTTTTCCCATTTTGTCCCTCTCTATCTTCTATCTCTGCTGCTCCCCTATTCCTTCTCCTTTGCTCCTCAATATTAGTAATTTCTTACAGATTAAACTATTATGGGCCTAAGTCTTCTACTTTTAGTTAGTGGGTATTAAGTCACGAGTTTATGTCAGAATTAGTGTTCATGGAATTGTCTCATATGAAACTCATTTAAGTGCTAAAGTGCATGTAATTGATTATTACGCTGAATTAATCAAATTATCATTTTTTAATCATCTTCAAGCTTCTCTCTTTTACCCATTTTCTCCCTCTGTCTTCTTTCTCAGCCACACCTCTATTCCTTCTCTTTTGCGCTTCTATACTTGTAATTACTAAGAGCGTGAACTATTATAGAACATTATAATTCTTCTCCTTGTGAGTTAGTAGGTATTAGATCACAAGTTCATGGTTGGATTAGTATTCGTGGCGATTGTATCTTATAAAACTCATTTAAGCACTAGTGTGCTTATAATTGATAAGTATGTAAGTTGTCTTCTAATATGCTTTCTCCATTAGTCAAAGCTTCTTCTCTCTTTTTTCTATTTCTCCTTCTATGTCAAATGTCTTCAATCTCAGCTGGTGCTCTATTTCCACTTGTGCTCTATTTCTCACATAGTATTCATTGTTATTATATATCATAAATCTCATTTAAGTGCGAAATTACTTTTCATTGACTCCCATGCTGAATTAATCAAATTATGGTCTTCTAATCACCCTTTTATAGAAGTCTAAGTTTCTTCTCTCTTTTTCCTATTTATTCCTCTATCTTCTGTCTCAGCTTCTCCTTTACTAGTAGTATAAACTATTATGGAGATTACTGAATCTTCGACTTATAAGTTAGTAGGTATTAGATCATGAGTTTGTGGTAGGGTTAGTATTCATGGCAATTGTATCTTATAAAGTGTTAAGTTGCTTGTAATTTATAAGTATATCAAATTAATCAAATTATTATGTTCTAATCTCCTTTCTCCTTAAGTCAACTTTTTTTCTCTTTTTTCTGTTTTTCCCTTGGTATGTACAATCTGCCTCTCCTTTGCTCTTCTGTATTAGTAATTTCTGAGTATAAACTACTATGGGTATTAGATCACGAGTTAGTAGATATTAGATCACGAGTTTATGGTAGGGTTAGTATTCATGGTTATTATATCTTATAAAACTCATTTTTAGTATTAAGTTGTTTGTGATTGATAAGTACGTCGAAATTATCAAATTATTGTGTTCTATTCTCCTCTCTCCATAAGTTAAAAGTTTTTTTTTTCTCTTTTTCCATTTTTCCTTCGTTGTCTACCGTCTTAGCTGCTCCTTTTTTTCATTCCTTTTTGCACTTTTATATTAGATCATGAATTTGTGGTGAGGTTAGTATTTATGGCGATTGTAACTTATAAAACTCATTTAAGTTCTAAATTGCTTATGATAAGTATGTCAAATTAATCAAATTATTGTGTTCTAGTCCCCTTTCTCTCTAAGTCAACTTCTCTCTTTTGTTTTTCCTTGTTTGTCTACAATCTTAGCTGCTTCTCTATTCCTTTTGGTTTTCTATATTTAGTAATTAGTATAAACTATTGTGTACAATACTAGATCCTCAAGTGAGCTTATGGATATCACATCTTGAGTTTGTGGTAGGGTTGGTATTCGTTGTATCTTGTATAACTCATTTATGCCTTCCCTTTTGCTCTTCTATTTCTTTTCTCTGTTACAATTCTCACGAGTCTTTTGTTGCATTCCTGATGTTTCATGCAAATCACGGTCCTTTTATTCCTGCTGTAATGCCATGACTTCAGAAATACACCATGTAGCCTTGAATTTCATCGTAATGTTACTCATACAGTGGTTTTAGCGTTTATAACAGTATCTTTGGGTTCTCGTATTTAATATACCCTTAGGCGGTTTAACTGATGCCATGATTCAAGCCATGCATAGTATATTTTTCTAGACATTTATTCTTCTGTGCTTTCTTTTTAGCCTTTTACAACTAAATCGAGTATTATTGCAGTCAAACTATATGCTGCTGCAACATACTTAAAACTTTTATGTCCTTATAAATCGGTCTCTTTCGACGTAGATGCCCACAGCGGATTGCGAGGAGAGGAAACTATGGTGCTTTTCTCATGGACAATCTTCCTCTCATAAAATTCCTTGTCCAGAACCTATCACAAAATCTTCTAGTCCCAGTCTCATGTAAAATCAGAATATTCCCAAACATACAAGATACATTAGCATATGCCGGGATGCTTGAAGAGGCCGGTTGCTCTCTTCTAGCAGTTCATGGTCGGACCAGAGAAGAGAAGGACGGGAAGAAATTCCGCGCTGATTGGGATGCCATCAAGGCTGTGAAAGACTCGGTACGAATTCCTGTGCTTGCTAATGGGAACATACGGCACATGAAAGATGTTCAAGATTGTTTGCGTCACACTGGTGCTGACGGCGTTCTTTCAGCAGAGTCTCTTCTCGAAAATCCAGCATTGTTTGCTGGATACTGGACGCATAAATCAAGAGAAGATGATGCCGATGAGATTGAAAACGATAGGCTATTGGATCAGGCAGATCTTGTGATGGAATATTTGAAGTTCTGTGAGCAATATCCTGTACCGTGGAGAATGATTCGCTCTCATGTTCATAAGATGCTGGGGGATTGGTTTAGAGTTCATCCTCAAATAAGGGAGGAACTCAATGCACAATCGAAACTGTCTTTCGAGTGGCTCCGTGAAATGGTGAAGAAACTTAAAGAACTTGGTGGAGGAATCCCACAATATGTGAAGGGCGCCACTGCAAGCAATGATTCATCTAACGAAGCTGCTGCATGCAGTTATTGATTATTAGGCAAATCCATCTACAGCAATTATTAACATGCTTGTTGTCTGAGCGAGCAATATAGCGGCATTAGATGTTGGTAAGTTGATAGAGCAATGACGATCATTGATTCCTTTGTATAACACAATACTTGTCATATTGTTGTAGCAAGTACAGTACTGAACATTAGTACACATTACTATTGATTCACTTATCCAGCCACAGGGATTATATATAATATTTCTGATACTATCTTTGCATATACGATTAAACATACAAGAAACTTTTATATAATATTTCTGATACCATATTTGGATAATATCAAGAGATGCACTATTGATTCATTTATCCAGCCAACGTTTTAATATGCAAGTTTGTACCTTTGGAGTGAGCTCACCCGCAGTTATTTCAGCCCTTCTTTGCCATCCATTCCCCACTGATCCAGGAATGTACAAGTACATTACATTAAGGTATGAGCTAATCTGTTATACTAGTTTATAAACAATCAACAACCAATTTGTGAATTAGTTCTTAAGAGAAAATTTGAACATGTACCAAAGAAAAAGAATGGTATTTGCTCATCACTACCAGAACCATTCATTTTTTGCATCCACAGCCTTTATGCTGCTTGTAGCTAAAGGAAGGGTTCTATAAATCGAAGTAAAGTAATTGAGGCATTGAGTCCTCTTTTTAATATGCCCTTCTAAGCTGCTAATACCAAAGGTACCAATCTCATGTACCTTGCCTGAAAAAAAATATCCATGACAGTATGAGTAAGAGCATAATGATGGACGCATCTTATCTCAAAAAACAAAGCAAAACAATAAAAATTTCCGTAAAATGTTTTGCTTCTCGTCTGGTGCTAAAACTAAAATAGTTAACTTCCCTAAAAATTTCCCTAAGTGTTCAAACTTTATAATTCATAAAAAAAAGAAATACACCAAGCATACTAGTCATTCATCTTTAAGATTTTTCTAAGATTAATCAGAAACCTATCATAGAATACTAACATGATCAAGGTAATATGCATATCAATTTAAAAATAAATTAAACAATTACAAACCAGCAGGGTAACGATTGACAAGTTCTCATGAACACGACTATGCAATGAAAATAGTATTATTAACAACAAGTTCACATGAGCACGACTATGCAATGAAAATAGTATTATTAACAACGGAACTTAGTGGAAGTTTTCAAGTTTTTCTTTTCCATCACAGACTGATAACCTTTTAGGTTTTAAGATGGTAGAGTCTAGTATTTTTAATTAACTTAAAGACAATTTAAGATGCAATTCAACATATAGCAGTAGAAGCAAGTAAATGATCTAATACCTTTAACCCAGATTGGAGGAGCTCGGGTGACATTAGCGACAAGCAGTGACATTGCTATGTCCTCACAATTTCTGCAGAGAGCATACAGTTACAGTTGAAACAATAAAAAAAAAAGGTTTTCACTGCTAACTACAGACCTTTCCTTGGTCACATAATCACGAATTGTTGAAGGCATCTTATGAGTGTATGTATCCAAGTACTTGCGATGGAAAAAAGCTGCTTTTGAGAGAACCATACTGTAAGTGCCTGTCCACCATACTGACCACCACCCGCCATATTTGTAATGAACTACACCGTTCTGTAATATGAAATGTGAAGATAGCTGTAAAGCTTGCGCCTAAGTGATATGGAATGATTAAGGTAATTGAAATAGTAAATCATCCCAAAAGACAATTATCTTTAGCTTCCTCTTTTGAAATTGTTAACAAGTTTGATCACATTATTGTGCATCTCTTGAAATCTTGATGAATAAATTTATCCTGTGGTCCAATTCCAGGACTTACCAAAATACATAGTACATTGAACTTGATTGAAAATTTGGCTTGAGTAGATAACCAAACAGCTTAGAAGATGGAATTCCAAGAGGGACTTTTGAGCTTCAGGCATTAGCAGATTAGGTCTCTTCCATATAGCTATTACTTATGTGATCTCTAGTCTCCCCAATCTTCTTCTACCCCTTGGATTATAAATTCCAGAGCATTTGCTCCTATGATAAGTGATCGTGGCCCTTTTACAAATTTCAATCCCACACGGTATAGACATTGTGTTAATATAGTTAACAGCTCTACTACATTAATTCATGGTGCAAGCTCCATCGTTACCTCCTCCTAGTATCATATTACATGATGCACTACTATATGTTCATAGCTTCTCGATGAGTCTTTTTATCTATTCATTCTTTTACTGAATCTCTTCAATACTTGATAATATTTTATCCTACCAATTGTCCTCCAAGATCTAAAAATGAAGGCAAGAATTGGTCAAGGTGTGAGAAAGGTGGTGTCTAATAATTATTAGATCAACCCTATTAAACTTCTACAGTTACACCACAATTTTAGCATATTAGTGGAATTTCCTACTAGGTCACCCTTTTCCTACTTTAATAAAGCAATTTTTATCTTTAGATTCTATCCTTAGTTTCACTTATGATGCTTGTTAATTAAGTAAACATTATTATGTGTCATTTCCTATTATCATTTCCAACTATAATTTTTATTTTGAAGTTATATATTATAATATTTGGAGCCCAACTCTCGAGTCTTCTTTGTTTCTAGATTAGTTTTTAACCACTGTCACATGGATATACATCTTGAAAATTAGAGCTAGTGTCTTTGATGTTTTTAAAATCTTTCCTAGTGAAATAGTGGATTAGGTTGATGCTTCTACTAAAATCTTATGAACTGATATACAAAAGAGTATGTATGGTCATCTCTCTAGCTTTTGCCAGACATATGGTGTTATTCATCAACAACCACGTATCTGGATACCTCTCAATAGAATGGAGTTGTGGAACATAAAAATAAGTATTGCCTTTATGCGGCTCATGCAATAATGTTTCATTTTGCACGTTCCTAAGATTTACTAGGGGATGTTGTTCTTGCAATTGCATACCCCATTAATCAAATAATTTTCTCCACTTAACAAGGTCAAAGTCCTTGCTCACTATTATCCTAATTCTTCACCATATTAATTACCATCACATGTGTTTTAATCCTTGTAATATGTTCATGCACTTGGAGTAGCATGACAAACAAGGTCCTTAATTACCCTAATATCAATTCCTCAGAGTTAGCATCCTACTACCTTCATACTACTACACTGTCACTACTAGGACCCAGTATCATGGAGCCTTATTGATTCTTGTTCCAATGCCATTTGAGATTGATACAAGAGATATCTCTAGCTCCACATATTTACCATGTAGGGTTCCTCCTAGGGACGGGGACGGGCAATGAACTGAGTACTTATGTTTTTCCCAATACCCAAACTGAATTGAGTACCCTATTACACAGCCCGAACCCGACTTGGGATATTTAAAATGGTACCCATGGGTGTACCCAATTAAATAAAATTTATACTTTTCTATGTTTATTTTAAATTATTCTATAAAATAAAAATTTTATAAATTATTATAATAACAAAATATGTTTGTATAATGATTATTTTATATTTTAATAATAATAATTTATTTAAAAAAATTTATTTAAGTCAGGTTTTCCATACTTGTACTATTAAATCTGAACCTGCCATAAACTGGTCAAGTTAGGTTGGGCACTTAACTAAATTGAGTTAAATTATCATCCCTATGAGGGATCTTCCTACTATGTAGGTTCACAATAGGCATTCTCAAAAGGAACCACCTCACCGACCACTAGTCTTGGCTTTGACAAATGATCTTCCATCTACATCTACCTCATTGCAATGGCAGCAAGTAGGATACCCCCTAATTTTGCCCTACCCATACCCAAACCTAGCAAATTGATAAGTTACCCATACTGCCATACCCGATTAACTACGATATTTTTTTCAACCCTCTACCAAAACCCAACCCTATTAAATTTTTTAATACCTGTTAACTACTTGAACTCGATAACTACCCGGCTTAACCCTGCCCTACCCCCCTTGCCCTAACCTAACCGTCCACCCTCACCTCCACTCCTACCCCCCTCCCCAACCAATAGCCACTCCCCCTCCCCCTTGTCGCCTAGCCCTACCTCACCTTTGATGCCGCCAGGCACACTTCACTTCAGAGGCGCTACAACCCCCATCCCCTCATCGACTAGCCCAACCTCACTCCCCGTCGCCACCAACAATGCCCTAATCGGGGATTCAAGCGAGCACCTTGGCTCTGGCACTACCTACGCCTACCTCACTCTACCTTGCCACAACTTTGAGCAAGCGCCTGAAAAAGATTAGGGATTTAACCATTATCATTAATATATTATTATTATTATTATTATATAAATATAAATATAATCAATTTCGGGTAATGCATATCCGAAATATACGGCCCGAATCCAAGTCGGGTAGTATGTATGATACCCAAACTTGAACCGGTCCTACTTAATAGATTACCCAATAATCCATCCCTACTACCTCAGGATTAGATTTGCCAATTGCCCTTCATAAAGGTAAATAGTCTACCATTAATCTCTCTATCTCTAAATATTTTTCATGGATTTTTTTTCTTTTGCTTTTCATTAAATATCATTATCCTTGTCTTTTATTTATATCCCTAAGAACGCACCAAAAGCTATGCTCAGTTCTCAATGGAAGAAAGGTATGAATAAAGAGATGGAAACACAAGGGATTCAGGAACTGTAATTCCTCCAAAAGGAGCAAAGAGTGATGTTTGCAAATAATTTTCCATTGTGAATACAACCCTAATAGAATTATAGAATGATATAAATCAAGATTAATAGCAAAAGGATCTACTCAAACTTATGACATTGCTTAATTCAAGAATTTCTTGCTAGTTGCAAGATTGAATTTTCTTTGCATATTATTATCCTTTGTTACTAATCAAAATTGGCAAATGTTTCATATCTATGTCAAAGTTGCCTTCTTGTCCAGTGACCTTGTTGAGAAAGCATACATGAAGCCACCTCTAAGTATGTTGTTTGGGGGGAGAAGATAGTATGTAAACTAAATAAAGTCTATGAACTGAGACAAAGCCCAAGAGCTTGGTTTGAAAAGTTAAAAGTGACTCAATTCCATCTTTATATAAAAGACTCCATCTAGTATTCTTGTACTTGCATTCTATACTGAACATTTTACTATGGTACTTTCTAGAAATTGAGTTTGCTTACAAGACTGAGTGTCTATTTCTTTCTCAAAAAAAAAGTACATGACTAATCTTTTACAAGAAACTAGAATTTTTAGGATACGACTTAGCTAATATTCCCAATTTTTTAGCAATAAATTGTGCAATAGTGATGACACTAAAGTTAATCCAACACAATTTCAGACTTGTAGGAAAACTCATTTATCTTATTATTTCCAAATAATGGTGAAATGAGTGAGCTAACACTATACAAAGCCTCTATAAATTTAGTATTTAATTCATGTTACTTAAGATATGAATGAAAAAGAAAAGCATCTGAGCACGATGAACCCATCCGTAATATTTGCTGACCTTTCAAACAACAATGAACATTTTAAGCAAGCAGAAATCTCTTGAAAGTTTCCAATCAGGCATAAACAAGTTTACACATCAAATAGATGACTCACCTCCTCAGCCTCAATATGAAGACGAGGAACAAATCCAACCATTGAGTCTGAAACAGTTTGCCATAAAGTGAATGCAAACTCCAGGGAAGAGCAAGAAACTAAAACATCATCGTCAACTGAAAAGATTGCATCACTTTCCAGGTCTTCAATGGGCTTAAATCTATTATTCAAGCTATCCTCCTTGTTTATGTTAAACTGGAAATGAGGCTTCAGTGAATTCTTGGACTGGGAAAATATAATATGTCTGAGATATGTCGTAAGGCTTTCTGGTGGTGGGTCATTTTCACTCCAAACTACATGTATCGCATCAGTGCTGGGACAGGATGCATAATGAGTGACAGCTTTCTTGAGAAGAGAATTACGCTTCCATGTGTTAATAAACACCGTATAGCCATTCCTAAGAGCACAGAATGGAACTTACATGAGTGCAAAGAAAAGGATATGGGGAAAGAGGAGTAAAGGACCACAATTTTCTGAAGCCAATAATTAGTTGAACCAGATAGAATCTAAATGTGCCAATAATAACAGAAGAGACTGATATTCAGTATATTTCACTTCTCCCAAGTGTCCAAGAAATTTCTGACATGGTAAAGAATAAAAGAAAAAATGGAAAGAACAAAAAAAGCTAAAAAGTACAAGATCCTAATCCCGTTCAGATTTCATAAAATGATTTATCCAAAGTCTCTTTTTTTTTACATTTGAATACATTTTATTGACGAGAATGTGTATCACAATGAGTTTTGGCGTTATTCACATCAGCTACAGGATTTACACTTGGATGGGCTAAGTTTACCTTGATGATCACACCACTCATGGCATCCTTTCATATTTATAGGGTTCTTCATTGGCACTGTTGGGAAATAACAAGGATGTTGCCTAGTTAGATGATTCAACAAAAAAATTTATCATTTATTCTTTTGGGATTTTTGCAACGACTAAATTTTACAGCAACCAAGGTGAGTAGCATCAGATAATTGTAATATTGGTCAAGCGCTGAGGGCACAAACAAGCTTGAACAGTGATAGGCTTGATTTTCGTTTTCTCCTCTTCACCTTATCAGTTTAGAGATCATATAATCACAACAATCCAAACCTAGTATTAACTTGTATCCAATGATTTCATTTGCTTTAGTTCAAACTTTGCCAAATCCATTGTATATTACTCCTCTAAATCATGTTCTACTCATTTCTCCTTATTTTTCATTGTGTTAGAGAAAGAAGATAGAATCAACTGAGCAGTTACCAAACACAATTCATTTCATATGATCCAGATTAGAAGTGTCATGTTATGTGAATTATGTCTGCAAGTCATATAAGTTAGTACACCACCTTAGAGAAATCAACATGGTAGAAGGTCTTAGAGAAAATAACATGATTAAACAAACATTAATTGTAGGAACACCATTGCAGATTAAGTATACATTTCTTCTACATTTAAAAATAGCAAAGGAACTCCATGGAGTGCATAATCAATGAAAAGAAAATAATTCTTTACATTCTTTTAAATATATAAGCCCTAATCATCAAAACGAGTTGGTATTTTTATTGTAACCTAATTTAGATTAAAGTAAATTAAGAAAGTGAATGAAGTTCATGAGCTTAAATATATGATGTTTTAATTGTTTGTAAATTTAGGGTCTAAATTGTATTGGTGGAGGGTTGAGCTGATTGGAACACATTTATAATAAAAACTACAATGTCGTTGTCACATTTTGCAGTTCCAATTTACACTTGGAGTTAGTCTCAGTGATTGTAGGCATGCTATCCTAGAGTGGAGTCATCGATTTGCGTTTTTGTATTTCGTTTAAGAGATGATGAACCGAGGAGATGGTTATGCTTGTTTTAGAGGCGATGAAACAGTCCATATTTAACAAAGCCAGGATTTATATATTTTGAACTAGCTGTTTTCTCTAAAAAAAATGTTTTGGTTCAGGTATGTAGGATTATTGTTCTTTTTCATTCGAGCATTTGGAGTATTGGACTGATTTTGGTTTACCAAATGCACGGTACAGAACAAAAAATTGCGTTTGTCTTGTTTTGGGAGAAAAAATGGGCGGGAGTGATAGATTTTATGCGAAACCCCGATTTTAGCATTTCAAAGCATGGGGGAAACCTAGCGTTGAAAATTCCTACTGATAGAACCTGATTATGATTTACGAAAATTGATTTATAGTTTTCTAGGATCAATTTTCTCCCATCTTAACATATGTATCCTCATTAAGTTTCCCAGCCGAAATAAAAACTGGCCCAAATTGTCGTGCTGCCACGAAAGGTTGACCACCAGTTGAAAACTGTTGCCTACCTCCAATAAAAAAAAACAAAACCATACTTGACGGATTCAACAAGATAATAAATAAGAAAAATAAAGAAAGAATTGTTTATCATAGAAGCAAGATCTAGGGTTTAAAGAAAAACAAAAGCCAGATCCAGTTACTAATTATAATCCCCACCAAAACGTACTAAACATGACCATGATTTATCAGGACTATAAAGAGGAGGATTAGAGTGAGAGGAAAATAAGACCTGGAAGAGTCGGAGAAGGGCAAAAACGGACGGCGGCTCCACCCCATCAAGGGGCCCACCTGGCGAGCACAGAGCATGAGAGCGAGCAAGACGCCAGCGGCGATGAGAAGGCGGATCTTGGCGAGCTTCCGAACGCGAAGGAAGGAGGAAGAGTAAGCGCGGCCCCGAGCGGCCGCCTTCATCTTTGCCAGTGAGGAGGGCAGTACGGAACCGTTGCCGAAGGCAAGATCCATACCGGAGGACACTCCTGAAGACATTGCCGCCGCTGAGGCTCCGCCCGAGCCCGTTGATGTGGCGTCTCGGACACCCATGAAGGTGGCCATGGCCGCCACTCCATCAAATAGTGGCTCACCGCGCTGGTGCCCCCTCCGTTGCCAGATCCGTTTCGATCTTGCGCCTTCGCCGGCGATCGCTGCTCGGAACCGAGGCTTGGACCGGAACGATCTGCTGCGTCGGCTCCGTCGCTTGCCAGGGTGCGTGGTGCTTCGATCGCAAGTCCTTTTCTTACCCAGTAAAAGTGCAGAAAGCCCCTTCTACTTAGGATAAATCAAATTAAATTCCCTTGTAATATTAAGGGCTTTTTACTTTGAGGGAAAGTTGAAAGGAAAGAAGAAAGAAGAAAGTAAAATAGTATATACTTATTTACTTGGACGGATGGATAATTTATAGGGAAAAATTAAGCATTAATCCCTCAATTTGTTTTTCCCCCAAATCGGGCGGGAAGCTGAAACTACGTCTTAACTTTACTAACTTCACAGCTCGCTTTTTCACTGCATCGTTGCTCGTCCTCGCTTACTATAAGCTTTCCTCAACTACTTGTCCTTATTGTTGCTGCTCGAGCTCATCACCACTACTCGAGCTCACCGCTACTACTTGTTCTTACTGTCGCTACTTGTCCTCACCATCGTTGCTTATATTTAATATTTAATAATTAATAATTTTATAATATTATTAATATATATAATATGAGTGAAAAAAATAAAAATTAGAATGTATATATTAATCTTTCAAATTTTCTTTCCTTCCAAGTAAACACAAGGAAGAAAAGTCTATAACACATTGTATCCATCTTTTTTTTTTCTTTCTTTGCACTTTTCATCCGTCCAAGTAAACACAGTGTAAATGAAACCGCTAATCCCTTGCATAAAATAAAATAATGAACTATTAATTTATAAACTGCAATCTTAATAAATTTAAAAAAAGATTAACCACATTAAGTATAAAATAAGTTAAACGTTGTGGTATTAAGGAATTTAATATGATTTAAACTATTTTAAAGCTAAATT
Organism: Costus lasius; assembly: GCA_027563935.2. NCBI lineage: Eukaryota > Viridiplantae > Streptophyta > Magnoliopsida > Zingiberales > Costaceae > Costus > Costus lasius. The sequence goes on from CM050454.1 coordinate 738,948, forward strand.
AGCAAATGTCTAACCTAATAGCAATCCTTTGTTGCACTATAAAATTATTTCCATATGCGGGTCAGACATTCATGTGAATGTACTATAGCCTTTAAATTAAGGTTATTATTCTATGGCTTCACACATGTTACACGTGTGTACTCTGTAGTTAATAAAACAATTATTTAAATCATTATGATTCAAAGAAATCATCCATTAATCTAAATACAAGACAATTTCAGTTCACAAACTTCCAAAACAACCTAATAAGTATATCACAAGGTTTAAGCAGCAGAGAGGCAGGCAAGGTCCAAACAATTTTCGCTACCTTGAGTCTAAAGCAAAAGATTATTTAATCAGTTCACAGACATCTAATAAGGAAGTAGAAGAAGGATCAGGTATTATAAGCCTGGTTGTCGTTCTTGATAACTTGGGAACCAAAAGCTCAACAAGAGGTAGAAAACTCACAGCCAAAGTTTCTAACCAATGCTTAAGTAAACTCAGTAGAAAGTAGAAACCAGAAGATCTAGCCAAAAGTGGTTAACTTTACTATCAATAACAACAATGGTATTGCTGACAGACAAAAAATGGTTTTAAGTTTTCATTAAAATTTAGTAAGAATTAGGAGACGAAATTGAAGAATGCTTTTGAAGGTTCTACCGGCAATCCAGTTAAACCCATAACAAGCCTTTCTTTAAAGCAACAATCCTTCCTTGGAGGGAAACAAGGAAGAAAAAAAAAACACCTGTTTTACCTTATTTCCTTGAAAAGATAAAAATAGAGGAATGAAAAAATCGAAGGAAAAAAGGACCATTTTTCCTTAGTTCTGTGTTCCACCCAAATCGGAGTGGAAACACGTTTCCTCACGCATGCTGCTTCTCTCTTGTTTGCCCCGTTGCACCGCTCCAGCCACCACCGCCTGCCTCCAGCCTCCCCCGCCGCCGCTTCCAGCCTCCCCCGCCGCCGCCTCTAGCCTTCCCCGCTGCCGTTTCCAGCCTCCCGCATCTCCCCAGCCGCTTCCGCAAAAAACGAGCGGAGCGAGTGTTGGAGCAGTCGACGCTGTTCCAACCCTTGCCGCTACCGCCTCCAGCCCTCGTCACGGCTGCTTCTAGCCTCCCTGAGCTCCCGCCGCCGCCGCTTCTAGCCTCCCCGAGCCCCAACGTTTGAGCTCCTTCTTCACTTTCTCCGATGACGGCGGCTTTCGACGACGAGAATCTTCCCCTACCACACGCCCCGACTCCCTCTTCCCTTCTCTGGCGCCGACATCTCTTCTCCGGTGCCGAGTTCAGCCGACGCATACTGCATTCGTGACAACAGCAGCGATATCGAACGCAAAATCGAATGCGATGCTGATCAACATTTGGTAAAAAAATGAATTTGGAAGAAGCATGTGCAAGTCACGTGCCTACTTTTCCATCCTTACCAATTTTCTTTTTTTTTACCCTAATCTCTTCCTCTGAGTTTTCTTTCCTCCATAGGAAATAAGACCTATATATCTAAGAAAGCAAGCTCTGCACTTGTTCCCTATCCCACCTGCCTAAGGAGACTGAGTTGCACCCTTCCAACTATTCAAAATGAGATATAATTGGCTTGGGAATAAGAATAGAAATGCACTATGTTAAGATCTTACAAATAAATTATCAACTCAAGTCTACCAACAAAGGGCAGAATCTTTCCTTCCAATTCTGCATCTATTTCTGGATCTAATTGGAAATTCCGCACCAAATCATTAAAAATGATACATTTGCCCTTCCTATATGTATTGCTAAATAAGTAAATATACATTACAGCATAAATTGAGATTTTTGAAACAAAAACGAAATTAGTAGTTTTCTACATGCTAGCCAATATTATAAATTCATAAATTAAGAGCATTGAATTTTTATTCTTAATTTAGCCCAATAAGGTTTAATCTAATCCAGCATTTTATCACATTCATCATCATATAGAATCAATTCCATGTTATCGCATAAATATAAGCCCAAGAAGCTAGAAAGACTGCTGCATTTGAAATAACAATGACAGACATGAGACATCAGCAGGGTACAAGTAGGAATGAGAGATTTACTTGCTAGCGTAGGAATGAAAAAATACGACACTGTAGGAACGAGAAAATTGCTGTAGTAAAGGGGAAAAACCTTATATTCATGTAAAATGCACTATTCTGCAACTTGGAAAACGAATCTCTACATGTAAATTTTTTTTAGAAATATTTCACTATAAGAGAGTTGCTACATCATCTGAAACAAGATTCAGCAGGGGGGATCAATCCCCAATCCGGAACTCAAACAACAAGGGAAAATTTACATCATGAGGAGAATGGCGTACTGGGACTCAAAGATACTTCATCAGATAAGGAAATGTGAGCCCATAAGAACCTTTTTCATTCACCAGCTTACCTTCATCTCAAGCAATAGATGTTTCCTAAGCATACTTGTATAATATAACTAGTCACTCAGCTTGCAGCCCCTAACATAAGGGTGATCATACTTGATATACTTGGTCCAGTATGGCCTGTATTTCGTCATTGCCAGTTCCAACCAAGGTTTCATGTTCCCATTGTAGTGGACTACAGCAGCATTTTGCATTTCTGATTGATCAATGCTGGGGTTGTAACCCAAACCAAGAACATGCCATGATTTGTCAAGCGGGTATGTAAGTTTATAAAATGTCAATAGACCAGGAGGAAGTGTCCCAAGTTGCCACAGAACTCTGTCTTCATTCTAGACATCAAGAAACAGCAAAGCCACAGTTAAAAAAAAATGGATGTAGGCAAAACACAGTAATATTCCTCTGTAATAAGACATGCATGCAATCTAGAGGAAGAAGTTGCAGTTGGAAGTTTGAGAGACTACATGCACGTACTAAGACATGCATGTAATCTAGTGGTCGAAGTTACAGTTGGAAGTTTGAGATAATATATGCATTCGGCATATTATATTTACGCTGCAGAAAGTGAGCTGATTTCAAGTTTCTCAGCATAACAAGTCAAGAAATCTCTGCTCATTTACGTTCTCTTTTTTTTTTCTAAACACAGGGTGTTAAAAAGTATGCAATTAAACACTATCTGATCTATTAACCCAAATTCTTATAGCTGAGACTAATTACTACTATAAATGGCACTGAAGCAGATCAAAGATATTAATCATACGTTAATTTAACAGTTGCATTTTGCACGTTGAACTTGTAAAGGGACTATTAACATATGGCAAGTGCAAGAATAAGAGGTAAGTAAAGCCATGTCAAATCTACAAAATCTTTGTTGCTGCTGCTTAAATTTCAAGATGGTAACACTATATTCTGAACAAAAATACTCTAAAAATTTTTCAATGGACAGTATATGCAAAACGATCATATATGTTGATTTTGTAGGCTGTATAGATATTTAATTTTGGATTCAAGTATTATGCATTACTATGCAAAATAAATATATAACTGATGTATCAGAAATAATTGACAAGAAAGACGCTGAACAAAAACAGACATTTTAAATGTTGCATATACTGTACATTTAAATATTTGAATAAAAGTAACACGCTTTTCCAGATTTTGAATTCTAGTCTGTAGAATATCTCAAATTTCAAGAAACTCTCAAAATCATGAAAGTATTCTCTACATTTCTCTCAATATTTCTTGCTGATGCAACTTAAATGCCAAGTAAAATATAATTGAAGTATATAATGCACAAATATGAGGAATGTCAGAATACTCAAATTTGATAAGCCAACAAAATATAATGGAAATCCAATTTTAAAAATAAAGCTATTTACCAGGTTAATGTGAGCCCTTTTCTACTGTGAAAATTTGCACAAGCTTTCCCTTCAAATTAAGATACACATGCGATCTCAAAGACATCAGTCAAGATATTTTTGTGATTTTCTTTATTTCCACTTGTCTTTTTCTCTAATTTTTTGGGTCAACTTAACGCAACACAGCCATGGGATCATGTGTTAAGGTGGTGGTGCAAGGTCACTGTGATTGATATCAACGGCAGAAGTCCGGCGACTGTGCTAGGGCTCCGGTGCTAGGGCTCCGGCCCTGCGTTCTCAGGCAACGATGGGATCTCCCGTGCGGCAATGAGCTGTCCGCGGTGGGTGGCTTCACCCGTCCGGCGCCTCTGATTCCAGTACCTCTCTAGTTCAGATTCGACTCCTTTCCGTGACTTTCGTGTGTTTTCTTGTGCCATTTGGACTTTCGGATTTTTGCTGGGTGATTTCGGCTCGCTGGTCCCTGTCTGTCCTCTTCTTCGGAGTCTTTGGTTTTCCTAGCTGTTTTCTAAAGTTATGGGACTTGGGGGGGGGGGGGGGGGGGGGGGGTGGGTGGCGTGATGTGGGTGGTTTTCCTAGCTGTTTTCTAAAGTTATGAGTCTTCGTCCTGGCTCCCCCTTTCTTGGTGCGGGCTCCCATGGCGCCTGTCTTGCCCGTAGCTCTAGTGGGGAAAGCTTCTCGGGAGCCGGTGGAGGTGACCCCCCCCCCCCACCCCCACACACACGGCGCCCATTGCTCAGGTCCTTAATTCTACTCCTTCGAAATCATGGAGCTCATTGTTTGCATCGTGTACTCCGTACGCTACAAACTGCTTCCTAACACACTCTGATGTTAAGCTTGAATTTGGATCATTGGATATCTCCGTCCCCGAAGAGGAGCTGGCTGAGAATCGCTCTTTCTGGGCGAACACTTTGGTCGGGCACTTCATAGGGTATCGACCTAACTTCCAAGTTCTTAAACAGAAGATTACTCAACTGTGGAAGCCCAAAGGGGATTTGGAGGTCTACTCACTCCCAGCCGGATTCATTCTATTCCGGTTCGGAGCAGTGGATGACAAGTTAGCTGCCCTTGAGAAAGGTCCCTGGTTTATCTTTGGGAAAGTCCTGATCCTCAAACCATGGAACCCGGACGAGGAGCTGACTCGAGTGAACCTATCTTTCATTCCTATATAGGTCCGCATCCACAACCTACCCTTAAAATGGTGGTCTGCCGGAATTATCGGGAAGCTGGCTAGTGCACTCGGGAAACCTCTTTCAATGGATGTGGCTACTGCTTCTAAATCCAGGCTGGGGTATGCTCGAGTTTGTGTGGAAATGGAGGCAACCTCTAAATTCCCTGAGGTGCTCTCAGTTTCGGTTAATGGGGGCTCGGAATCTCACCTCCGATTTGAATATGAGGCTGTACCTACAAAATGTAGCCGGTGCAATATTTATGGCCATAGTAATAAAAACTGTGCGGAGCCTGGGCGTCCTTCCTCGGGTCCTATATGGCAGGAGAAACCAAAACCCAAGCAGGCTGAGCACTATGGCGCAGGGAGCTCAACAAATAATAATGCAACCAAAGGGGACCAAATAGAAAAAAGAGAATGTGATCTTTCTATGGAGATGCAGGGCTCTAATCAAGCCTTCAGAAGCTTGAACAGACCTGAAATACAAAAGTCATCCTCCTCGAGCAAAGATCAAGAGAAAGGAAAATCGATTATTCCTCGACCTCCCTCGCCGGAACCAGAGGCCGAGAATGACATGATAGAGGATTTGGAACATGAAGCAATAGATGACTTACAACAATTGGATTCCGGAGAAGACACCGGCAGCCTGTCGGATGTCACAGATTTTGTAATTAAGGGATCAGGGAAAAAGAATAAGAAGAAAAACAAACGAAAGAAAACGAACACCCCCTTGGACCCTAAGAGCAAGAGTCCTCCTTCTCCGGTCATCCCATGAATTCTCCCCCGGGCTCCATCATGTGTTGGAACGTGAGAGGTTTCAATGCATACCCGAAGAGGCAGGAGGTGGCAGCGATGGTTTTTAAATATCAGCTGAAAATGTGTGCTATTCTTGAAACATATGTTAGTGAAGCAAAGAGTGCTGACATCATAAAATCTATTTTTCCCGGATGGGCTTTCTCTTGCAGCTATGGGCAGGATACCCGCGGTAGGCTTTTGGCTTCTATGGGACCCCACTGTATATACCATAGAGACTCTAGAGACTACAAACCAGGTAACCATGGGGAAAGCCCTCAACATACAGGGGGACTTTCTCTTCTATATGGAGGTAGTATATGGCCTTTACACTGCTAGCGAGAGGAAAAAGATCTGGGAGACTATCTCAAATTGGCATCACATGGGGCCGATGGTATTGCTTGGGGATTTCAACATGCTCTTTTCAATTAATGATAAAAAAGGGGGAACAACACATAATGATTCGGAAATTATGGAGAACCTTGAGAAGCGGGCAGACCTTGATATCACTGATGTAAAATTTCGAGGTGCTTACTATACGTGGTCCAACTCCCGTATGGGTGATGATCGCATTTGGTGTAAGTTAGGTCGGGTGTTAGCTTCGAAAGATTGGATTGAGCAATTTCCCAATGCTGAAGCAATCTTCCTTCCCCCTAGCATTTCAGATCACTCGCCGGCCCTCCTTGTGTTTGGTGCAAATTTGAGGAATAAAGGGCCCAGGTTTCGGTTCTACAATAACTGGCTTAGCCATCCCGATATGAAACAGGTGGTCCAACAAATCTGGGGATCTCATCAGAGCCGCGGCACACCCATGTTCACTCTTTATCATAAGCTTTCGAAAGTGAAGAAGGGTCTCAAAACTTGGGCAAAGAATATGCGGGCTGGGAGGATTGAAGCACTCAAAGACAGCCAATACCGGCCGCATGATATCCAAATCCAACTGCAGGAAAACCACAATGATCCCCGTCTTTGCGTCCAGGAGAAGGAATACCAAGACAAAATTAAACTTTATTGGATTAATGAAGAATCGGCCCTCAAGCAGCGGTCCAGAGATCAGTTTATTTCCTTGGGGGACTCCAACACGGCATACTTTTATAACTTGCTAAAATCTAGACGAACTCGGAATACCATTTCTTCTATCAAAACCATGCAGGGAACCTATGTTTTCGGTGAGGAGATCTCCCATGAAGCGGTGTGGTACTTTAAAAACCTCCTTGCTCCCTCTACTCCAAGTCTGGAGCTATTTATCCCAGTCAATAAATGGCTCTCAGCACCGGCAGTTAGACCAAATTCCAGGAAGAGGATATCGAAAAAATCGTTATGAAGGCTAACATCCAAAAGGCTCCTGGCGTGGATGGGTTCAATGCAGCCTTTTTCAAATCATGTTGGAGTATCATCAAAGAGGATGTTCTCTATGCGATTCTTGACTTTATGGACAAGGGGCGCTTGCTGAAACGGGTTAACACCACCTCTCTTACCCTTATCCCTAAAGTTCCTAACCCTTCTACTTTTGCAGAATTCAGACCGATTTCCGTATGCCAGATGATATACCGCTTCATCGCCAAAGTGCTTGCAACTCGGATCAGAAATGCGCCTCCTGAGATAATAGATGACAACCAGCATGCTTTTATTCCGGGTCGATCAATACAAGAGAACATTATGCTCTGCCAAGAAATAATGCACGAATTTCACCTTAAAAAAGGATCCCCTCGCATGGCCATAAAGCTGGACATCCACAAAGCATTTGATTCTGTCAGATGGGAATTCATCGATTATATCCTAAGGGCTTACAAGTTCCCAACTTGGTTCGTTGATAGGGTGATGGTATGCGTGACCTCTCCTTCTTTTTCTATCAATCTCAACGGGCAGGATGTGGGGCTTTTCAAGGGAACCCACGGCCTCCGCCAAGGTTGCCCTATGTCGCCATATCTCTTTATCCTAGTTATGCAATATCTTACCGATCTTTTGGCGGAACAACTCACAAATGGCCAGCTTACCCCCACAAGAAATGTCAAAAATTGGGTATAACAAACCTTCAATTTGCTGATGACGTAATTATATTTTGTGACTCCTCTAACCTCTCTGCACAGGCTATTCATAAGGTGTTAGAGGTGTTCCATCAACATACGAGCCTCAGGATAAACAAAGATAAATCTCATATTTTTTTCTCGGCCTCCTCAGACCCCAGCCTTCAAGCGTCGATCACATCCATTCTAGGGATTCAAACGGGGTCTATGCCATTTAGGTACCTAAGAATGCCGATTACCAGCCGCCCGATCAAGGCTAGAGATTGCATGCCCTTGCTCGAAAAAATCACAAATTACCTCTCTGCCTGGAGGGCAAAGTCCCTATCGTATGCTGGGCGAGTCGAATTAATTAGATCCATGTGCTATGCGAATATTAACTTTTGGTGTAGCGCCATAAAGCTACCTGCGGCTATCATATCAAAATTGAATGCAGCATTGTCCAACTTTCTCTGGTCAACCGGGAACCGAAAAGGGTTAGCCAAGATTTCTTGGACCAACATTACCAAACCTACTAAATTTGGAGGCCTGGGTCTTCGTGATATCAGATTGTTGAACTCGGCCTTCTTTATGCGTCATATATGGAAGCTGATCCAAGACAAGCATACACTATGGGTCAAATGGATCCATGAAAACTACTTACGAACTGATTCGATTTGGACAGTTCAGCTGTCTAGACAGGCGCCTTGGCCTGTTCGCAGCCTACTCTCGTTCCGCAATACATGTAGGCAGCTAGTGGGTTATAAAATTGCAAATGGGAAATCAATTCGACTATGGCTGGACCCGTGGTATGAATCTATACTCCTCATCTCGTTGGTGGAGGATCTCAGATTCGCGAACCCCTTAGGGCGAAACGCACGCTTGAGTGCACTAATCAGTGGCAATAGTTGGTCTATCCCGAGGCCTAGATCCATGAGACTTAGTGACATTTATAGGGCAATTCCCCAAGTGCAAATCCACTGAAATCTTAACTCGGACTAGATTTATTGGAAGGCTACACCTAATGGAAAATTCACATTAAAATCGGCCTATGAAACCCAAACGCAGGGCAGAGAGGTTATCGGGCAAGGGCTAGTTTGGTTCAAAGGGCGAATACCTCGCCACTCATTCCTTATGTGGCTTTTCTGTCAAGGGCACTTAAGTACCAGGTCGAGGCTCTATAATTGGGGAATCTTACCAGACCCAATGTGCGCGCTATGCCGTACTCAACCCGAGACCATCGACCACCTATTCCTTCACTGCGAGGTCCTCAAGGGGTTTTGGATATCCATTGCAAATAGCTGTGGTATTAAGCTGGTTGGTTCTTCTTGGGAGGGGATCCTGTTACACCTCTCTCATACCTGGAATCAACTTAATTCGTCCCAAGTCTATATCAATAAGCTTATTCTTGCCGGGGCTATCTACCACATATGGCGGTATCGAAATAGGAAAATTTTTGATCCTGGATATAGAACAACTGAGGATCTTTTTGGCTGTTTAATTAAGGAAGTGGAGCACAAAATCACTAGCTATATTCCGAATGCAAAAAATGATCCAAACTTCACAGCTTTCTTTAGCATATGGTCGGATTCTTGGGGGCCTCCGGCTGCAAGTGCAGCTCTCTCTCTCCCACCCAGATAGGAGTTCTAGCATACCGCATATTTCAATTCGTGTTGGCGGGCTGGTGTTACATTATTGGTCTGTGCTACATTTGTTGGTATAATTCGCATCGCGGAAACGGGGTTTCCTTTGGGCTGCCAACTTTCCCAAACCTTCCATCATTTCTGGCTAGCTACCACTGCTGTTCCATGTTACTGTTTGCTACCTCGCCACATGTCTTATTAGTCCTGATTATATTCCATCGTATGGTTCCAGATATTATGCAGATGGGTGGCTTCAGATGCATTTTGACACCATATGCTACACAGCTTCTATCGTGCGAAGGAAAGGATTCGTGTCTGGTTACTTTGGCCGGCACTGGAATGTGCATGTAATGTATTGGGGCTTTTGTGATACGTGTGTAATGATTTTGCCTCGTCTACTCTTCATCCCTTGGTGTTTGTTTTGTTTTCGGTTGCCGGGAGTGCTATGAGTGTGTATTGCATTATTCATGCGCTAGGTTTACAGGGGAGACTCTGTCGGACTTTTTTTGAATCCGGTGTATGGAGTGAGTGGGAGTGGATGTACATAAACCTGTAACTATATCTGTTTTGGATCAATACAATTATACTCTTGCCCTTGGCAAAAAAAAAAAAAAAAGAAAAAAAAAGAGCAGAAGTCAATGCAGCAAGATGATCGACAAGAGTCCACAGTGATAATATGGTGAATGGTGCATGTCTTATGGTGATATGGTATATGTGCAGCGAAGTGCCCAACGCTCATTGATACAACAAAGCAGAAGATGGCAGCAGTGGCACGATGAGTGACCACTTGGTAGTAAACAACAAAGGTGTCAACAAGGTGTGGAACATGAGGCAGAATGATGATGATGATGATGATCTGGGTCTACACAAACACAAAGTCCACGGAGACAACCATGGTGACAAATCAGGAGGATGAATTGTGACATGTGATTGCTTCCCTTGGTGCAATATTGATGTACGGGATCATGTGGGCAGCAGCATGATCACTTATAGCAAGAGATAAGAGTGTTGTGGCTGCAACAAGGCGTAGGAGACAACATAGGTCTTTATACCAAACTAAGGTAGCAGTGTCAAGGGGTAGAAAAAAAAGATGGCAAGGAGAGAGAAACTAGGGTCTATTTACAACTAATGACTATGTATGTTTATCCAATTTTAGATGTCGCAAATTACATTGTTTTAGCCTATAAATAGGCATTCTAGTGCAACTAATAACTACACAAATCTTCCCACTAATATAACTATAATCGTACTTAATAATAAATTTGGGCACAAAAATAAACACACAATTCTTCACACTAATATATAATTACTTTGACCTAGTAAACAACTTAAAATAATCATCCTTAATATAACACACACACACACGTCATGATGGCATATATCCTTGCAAGAATTTATTTGTGTTCTTATAGCAAAGAAATGAATATCATACAAGCTATTAAATATGTCACTGAATAAACAAAGTCAATCATAAACTTCAACAAAAAATCATTTGTTAAGGACAATGGCAATATAATCTTTTTTCTTCATAATATAATCTCTTTTTTTCATAATATAACCTTTTTTTTCATACATCATAAGAATGGACTATATGATGAAAAGTTCTTACTTAAGCTTACCATATTCTGCCACTTGTGATAGATACCAGTTATATCTTTCTTCTTCCATTGTCTAAGATCAAAAACATTCATCCCATATGCCCAACCACATGCATTTGGATCAAAGTTACGGGCAATATGAGGGTTTGAGAAATTGATATACTTGTCAAAGCGATGAAAACTCTCACCACAGGTTTCCACAGCACCATTGACATTGCCTTTAAGATCTACAGACCATAAGGCTGTCAAATCCTTCTGCACGACAATGTCATCATCAAGAAATAGGATCTTATCCAACTTTGGATAAACCTCTGGGAGGTAGAATCGAAGATGATTCAGCATAGAGAGATATTTTGGATTTCGGTACTTCAAATTCGAAGAACCTGCTGCAAGAGTTGTTGGATGTTCAGCCTTGAAATAGTACTGTTTCATGGCTGAAGATTCAAGCTGTCGGAGAACAGGACAATAAGAAGAATTCAACCACTTGAATTCATCAACATTTTCAACATGAATTGTTGCAGTCCTTGGAGGGTTTAACAGAAACCACATGTTCATTGCTCCAAAGTTCAATTTATCAGTTACCAGATGAAATACATGTTTCTCAGGTTCCTGCAATCAAAATTATCTGTGCATCAGAAGAGGTGTATCCGTATTCAAAATACAACAGGAAGGCAAAGGAAACCCAACCTTAGCATTCATGATGGTCGAATTGACAACAACAGATGCAGCCAAAACATTGTCAGAGAAGAGAGCATAATGGTAAAGATTTGGATTTTCCAGATTTTCTCTCTTTGGGAAAATCCGTTTCTCTGGAGGGAGGAGATAATAATCTACAGTGAGGCGCATGGACAAGCAGTGGATTCCATTGGGAATTGTCTTTGCAGCCAACTGGCTAAGGAATGTATTCTGCTTCTTCAAGCTCCTAACTTCTCCGTCTGCAGATTGGAGCATCACTCTGAGTCTTTGAACTATTGCCTTGCAGTCATACAAGGATTCTCTTGCTCTGGATAGAACTTGACCCATTGCTTTGATTTTCTCAGGAGCACTGAAAATTTTGGATGTGAAAACAGTAGAATGGAAAAAGCATATGTTACAAGATAATGAAAACAACTCACCTTTGATGGAGATCCGCATCTGTATTAGCCTCCCCCAATGCACGTTGACTTTCCTTGATTCGAGTCAGCAATTCTTGATAAAGATCGAGCCTGTTCTTTGTTTTTGCAATTACTGTATAGACCCTGGCCATGATTAACTGGTCACGCATTAATCGAACTGTTGAATCAGAATTTTCATTCTCATTCTCTCTCCTCCATATACTGTATTTTCCTAGGATTGCTGAGTCCACTTGTTTTGAACGTTCAATAGCAGCATTTTCAAGTCTGACCAATGCTTCATCATCCTGCTGAACCAAATCCGTTGCCCTCTTCGCTCGCCTCTTCTCTCTCATTTGCTGGCATGTAAAAAAGTAGCAAATAGATCAATCCTTGATGAATGAACAAGGCAATATACGGTTACTTCTTAGATTTTATGTTTCTTCAAGCAAGTGATGGAACATGTGACATGTAGGCATATATGGAATAGTCAAAGGATCTTTAAGAAATATTCCAACAATAGTATTTAATTTTTATACGGACCACACTATTGAACTTGCAAGTCACACAAGACAAATGACTGAAGAAAGGATAAAAAAAATTGTATTACAAACAATTTACCCTACGGGCTACTTTGGCAGGTGAGTCAAGAAGTTGATGTCCATCTGCATTAAGGAAAAAAAATAGTAGATCAGGGAGATGAAAATGTAGAACTTACAAAAAAAAAAGAATAAAGTTATAATTACCTGAATTATTTCGAGTATCTTTTTTACCAGTCCATAAAGAACCAACCAGAGGATCATTCTCCAATTTGTCAGAATTCTTTTTTTCAACATCTGAAGAATTTTTAAGTGACTTCGAAATGAACATGGCAAAGATTAGTATGCACATCATAATTTTTATGGTCTGAGTATAAAGATTAAAAATAAATTACATCTGTGTTAGTCATATTATGCTGATCAGCTTCATCTACTTGCCAGGAAGAAGATACATGATTTCTTCTAAGATAATCAAGACTCCATTGTCCCAACTCACGCCGGCTGGCAGATATTAAATCAATCACCTGGTACAGCATAGTATATAAATTTGAGAGTTTAAATATATAGTCATTCTTGCAGATCAATCTTTTGTACAAGCCAAAAATTTATTCTGTTGTTCAGGCAGATATCCTTTATCTATGTAAAGTAGGTAGAACAACAAACCACATACAAAGAAATGAAGTTTCATTTGTCTTAACTATATTAAGCCACAGAATCTGAGGATTGAAATATCTATTAGGAGACTGTTTTGGCAATTCACAAGAGTTTAGATAGCTAGAATCTTGGATACCTTTATGCCGTGCACAGACTGGCACAAACAGAGTCCTGATTCCATTGATCAATCAATTAATCATGACTAGGGAACCCATTTGAAACTTCTGTTTTGAGGTCCATCTTGGGCTGTTAGTTCCAGTAATTTGTCTGATTTATTAAGGAAAGTGACGGATGTCATGAAAATGGAAAACATGTTTGTTCATTTGACAAACTAAAAATCACTTTGAACAAAAACAGACTGGGAGATGGTCTAGAGAGAGCTTGCTAAGGAAAGAGTAAGTGGAGAAGAATAAAAAATGAAAAAACAAAACAAACATTATAGGAACCATGATAGATGCATGATAAACATGTGTGTTGCTACAAAATATAACACAATATAATAACCAAGATAAAGAAATGGAAAACAAAGACCATTGGATACAAGGAAGGGAGAGAAGGCAAGGGGGTACACTAACAGAAACAACTATTGGTGGATAAATCACAACATAAAATAAAAGACAGTTGCAAGTATCCCATAGCTTGAAAATCTCAAACCTAGAGATTGTGCCACTCAGGAAAACAAGATAAGAAAAGAAACAAATTAATGCATTTAAATACATCTAGCTTTACATATTAAAGAAATCTCAGCTCTTTAAGAGAACTAAAATCAGTACAAGTACTAATCTTGCTGGAGTCTGCCAGCAGATAACACACAAAAGTTCGTTCATGCTTTCAATCGATTAATAAAAAGAGTAATAATATAATGTGATCAAGGAGCAGAGACAGAGAGGAAACAAAATTACAACTACAAAATGAAAAAAGAGGCCTTAGAGAAAATATCAGGATAACTTGCTAGAAACTAACCTCTTTAGTGAGAACAGGTTTCAAATGCTGGACTATCAATTGTTCTCTCCAATTTGTAGTCTGTAGAAAAGTTTACAAGTTTATATATAAGGAAAACTTAAGTTGACTTGTTGAGAACAAGATCAGAAGAAATAGAGATCATCAAACCTTTTTGCTTGAGAAGGTTGGGATACCTGCTAAATCTGTATCAATTATAAAAATTGAATGTTTCTTAGATCAAAGCCAATATTACTTGAAAAGCTTCATTAAAAGACAATACTTAGAAGCACTACTGCACACAAGTCCATTTAGTGTATGAGTTACATGCTTGTAATGCATATTGGATACTAAAATTCTAGCCTTGGTTTTTAATTTGTCCATATAGATGTACCGATCTGATGTCGAACCAATACATAGTATATGGTACCAATCAAATTAGTATCAACCATATCAACACAAGGTCAAATTAACATGTATACCCTGGTATGAGCAGTACAAAATGAGTCCTTAAATCCTACCACTAGCTCTAAGACAAAATTCTATTGTTTAATATGGTCATCCTTGAAGTTCAACTGCTCATAGAACTGAATGTAATCCTTTTATTTTAGTGATTATCCTTCAAGCGTTACTGCTCATAGCACTGAAAGTAATTCTTTTTGTCATACGAACTATAAACTAATCCAATTGACTATTAGCCATTCTCATTCTCTTTATCACATTCTTTGTCATATTATTCATAAACTGAAGCAATATTTTGTAGAGAGCAGTGGTTTTACCCCAAGCAAGATGTGGCTTGTAGAACATACAGAGTTCGGACATGGCATTGATTAAGCTACAATGGTAAAGCAACTTTTCTCTGGCCCATAGGTTACCATGATAGCTACTTCTTTACTTCACCGACTCAGGGTAACAGTAATTAACTGCAGTCAAAATCCCTCTACTCTTCTTCAACAACTTTTCTAATTGCCTCCTCATCTACTCTCCTTAATTTCCTTGCTCAACTAAGTCTTCCTCCATCCCACTTTCATCATTGCATTCCCTATCTACCACTTTCAATGATCATGTATTCCCTTCCCGTTTGACTCAGAAAACTCACAAGTTTACCAGGTGCACGTATTCATCTAACCCAATTCTACCAAACCTGAGCCAACTAACAAGTTCACCTAATAATATATTAAAACCTACCTACTAACATCACTAGGTATAGAACACCAATTAGCTACCCACTACTAATTAAATGGCTACAACTTGCAGAAAATAAAAAAGATTCCAAGAATGTAAGTTCTTAAAAAGTTAACCACGAGTAGGAAGAAAAATAAAGGATAAATAACATTTTATGTCAATTTAAGAATGATAATGGTTTGCTTAAAATTACAGTAAAGAAGGCTATATTACAATTATAGCCAAAACAAATGTGTGAAGCGGAGAACTAGAACGTCACACAAAGATTTACAGATAGAAAATGGATTGTTTATACACCAAAATACATTCACTACATTACGCAAGCCTTCCCAACAAAAATTGAGTTAGCTATGTTGAAAAATTAAGTAACATTTCTTTAGTTTTGTGCTGATTAATAAGATCAAATTGAAAGCAAGAAATATTATTGTCCTACAGAAGACCATTAGCTGGTATCAAATTGGCCTTATTGGATAAGCATAGATGATACTAGATGAAGAAACCATAAAATTATATAAATTCAATTTTATGGAATGAATACTATGAATGTGGCCATGTGGGTATGACCTGGATGTGTGAATGTGTACGGAGAAGGGGGTGTTATTGCCAACTTTACTAATTAACTATTTTACAGCTAAAAATGAATCTATTGGAAGTATGTTTTTCAATGGAAATGACATACTTGCACATTTGATTCTTCAATTAGAATGATATTCATACAGGATGTGTCTTAACTGTTAACTGATGAATTTTAACTACTATCGGTTAATGCATCCTTCAAAATGACAAACATCCACTAGTTTGGCATTTTATTACAGGTTAAGACTTCACATGTATCAATTTGAAGTCAACTCCAAGAGAGAGTGTGCTTTCTGTAACGGAAGATGGATATGTTTACAAAAATAGTGAGGTATCATTAATTTCTCAAAGTCAGCCAAAAATCAGAGTTCAGCATGCAAAGTTGTTTCAAGCTTTTGTGAGTAGCAAAGAAGAAGGTCTACTCATCCCTAAGGCATATCTTTCGTACATACTTCACAACTTAACATTTCTAGTGATTGTGAGATAAATAAGATGTGTTCAATTATCACTAATCCTTCTTTGGATATCATGGATAGTTATAATTACAGGGACTTCAATGAAGTTTAACGAGAGAGCTACGTTGTTTTACGTCACTCAACAAATTCAAGCTGCTTCCATCTCGATAAGGTATGACACAACCAAATCATGAGTTGTACAGTATCCGCCCAGGAAAGCTCATCCAATGCTTTTATTTTTGTATTAGTTTTATTGACGACTTTTGTGTGTCATTTCAGTATAATATAGCATATAATTTAATCCGAATGCAATTATTGTAGCTGTTAGGGTTTTAAAAGCCTGATGATTTAAGATTCACATTCTCAGGGTGACAACAATACGCGCATTTCTGAACCAGCTTCTTTAGGTTTACATTATTTGGTTCTCTGTTCAGATCTCCTGAGCATTTCACTGAGAGGTAACCGCAAATGAAAAGATCCGAGGATTTCTTAAGCTAAGATGGTAAGGAAATTCGCAAATGAGGATCACATGGACCCAGATCCGAACAATCTGGTTGGTTTGTCCACCCCAGTTGCAACAGCTCCAGTAGTTCTTGAGGGTTTAAAGTGATTCAAAAACCAGATCTCGAAAAGGAACCCAAGTCACTAAGAATCAGTTGACTGAGAAATAATTCCACCAAGAAATGGTCTAGGGATCGCAAGAGGAAGGGAGAATTCGACGACTCACCGGGGGAGTAGACGGAGCTGCGGGTGCTGCCGCGCGCCGCAAAGAAGACTAGAGGGGCAAGCACGCAGAGGAAGAGGAGGAGCACGACGGGAGGCCGGAATCCGCCGCTTCTCCTTGCGCCGATTCCGGCGGCGACGGGCCGCTTGGATTGCGGCATCGCCGACCGATTCCAAGCCGCCCGACGGCTAATGAGGGACAGAAAATGGGCAAAGCGGGGACTCTTGTTACTTAAATATGCAGAACTATCACCATCCCATAAAACTGCCATGGACTAGATTGATCCAAGTCTACTTTTTTTTTTTTTTTTTCTAATTCAATAGAGATATCTGATTAGATTTTTTTTTGTTTGTATTTTAGATTGATTGGATTTATTTTAATTTTAAATTTGCTAAATTATGCATTGAAAATTATATTTTTCTATAATTTTTATATATGTCTTTTGAATTTAGAGCTTTTTATACGAGATTACTATTCGGTTTAAATTGAACCAAACCGAATCAAATAGGATCAAACCAAATAGAATTTGTTTCAATAGTAATAAATTGAACCTGAATCAAATTTTAGTAAAACCGGATAAGAACCAAATCATTCAGTTTAAACCGAATAAGCATAGTATAATTTTTATGAATTCTATTTTTTTTTCATCCATTCAGCTACATGTTACCACTCAACCCTTTTCGTCGATGCTTGAATTAGACCTTGAATTCGCCATGAATCCCAGCGGCAAGTTCGGAAACCTCGCCACCGGCCTTCTCCCTCTCTCCAATCCCTTTGCCGCACGCTATGATTTCCCTAATCCGACCCCGATCTAGACCGCGTCGCTGTCGCAGCTTGCTTCTTCTTCTACAGATTCCTTGTGATGTCGACACATGCTTTGTCAACCATGTCCAGGAAATCCTTCACCACCCATGCTTGCTCTGCCCTAATTCCCTTTAGCTCCTCATTCGCCCCCTCCACGAAAGCCCTCATCTCCCTAGCAAATCGCCCTCCGCCGCCGCTCGCTCCCAGGAGCGGCATGATCTTCGAAACGCATGCCTGAAGCGTGGGCCACTCGGTGATGAGCGCATCGTAGTTGATTGTTACCACATTCTTTAGATTCATGAATTCATCGCTGAGCCCGCCGACATTTGGTAGCCCCAGCTTTGTGTACTCAAACTCCCTCTTCTCCCTAATCGGTTTGGTGATTAGCAATCGGTTTTTTAATTTTATTTTTAATTAATATCAAATCTAGTACGTTTCGATTTTTATAGATTTTGAAAAGAAAAATTTAAAACCCAACCGATTTGATTTCACTCCTGTTGAACCCGAATCATCCAAACCGAATAACTAAAAAATTAAAACAAACCAACTATTTTGATTTGGTTCGATTCAGTTTATCGGGTGGACCGATTAATAGACAAGCTTAAAGATAATGGACTCAAATTTTGTAATTTTTAGTTTAGTTTTTTTTAATATTTTAGTTTTATATATTTAGCTAGTTATTTTTTTTTCAATATAAACTTGCAAGGAATTATAACTTATAATAGCAAAAAAAATATAAAATATCTCCTTAATAAAAAAAAAATCATTTTTTTATTATTTATCGGTATCTATATTCAAAGTTTATAAGATATATTTACCTCCATAATTTCATCTTTTTATATATAGGTAATAATATTTTTATCTCTCTTATCAAATTTTTTCTTGAATTTAATTTTTAGCTTATGAAAATGGAAATAAAATATTTTTAATTTATTTTAAATAAATAATATTTAAAAATAATAACATTGAGAATGCATGATAATATTCACCTCAACTTTTAATTTTTTTAAAAAAAAGATATATTTTTTTAATTTCCTCTTGTTTTCTTTTTAGGAAACACAAGTATAACAAAACCAAGTGTATATCATAAGGGCTCATATGTTTCACACTTCATATAATGCCTTAATGATTTTATTTATTTGTGGAATTATATTCTTTAATGATGATGCCAAGTAAATGAGAATAACCTTACATAAACGACGCAACTTATATTAGCTTACTAAGGCCCTATTTGGAACTAATGCATCTTCTATTTCTGTAGTGGCAACAGCTTCAACAATAGTTGAGCGAGAAAAATAATGCTTCATTAGACAGCTTAATTTTTTAAGATAAATATGTATGATTATCAATAACTCAGAATATATATATATAATTACTGGTTGCACCATTTTTATTTGGAAAATTATTGTTTACCCCCTGAAATCAGTTTATAGTTTTATCTCAACAATACCTCAAAATTTTTGTTCTATTCATTTTGAACCTTGAAGTTCACATTGCACTCGAAGCTTAAGATATATATGGTGATTGTAATATATTTCGAGAATTAAAAAACATAGGCTAAAATCAAACATACTAAAACTCAAGAGGTAGAAGATGAGATAAATTATATACTTCAAGTACCAAATACAAAAAAATAAAAATTACTTCGTACTATTAGTTAGTGAACAATAATTGTTGTCTCCACTCTCCACTGTTAATCTGATTCTAGACGCATGCCAGTTGGTATTGACTGAAGAAAAAAGGCACGTTCAGAGAATTCTTTTTATCATGCATTTAACGGCTGAAGCAGACAACCAAGCAAATCAGCTGAGCTAGTTAGGGCAGAGTGCAAACAAGAGGCAAGTAACAGGTCGGATGATTACAATATATAAGTTATATACAACAAACATTATAAGGCTGCCTACTGCTGATGGTCTTTGCCTACAACAATTCCACCACAAGTGAGAGTCTCAAGAGAAAAAAGCAAACTCGTCACAATATTTTCTATGTACGTCAGTACAGCTTCATTAGTCAACTAATAAAAGGAACATTTCTCTATGTCATTAGATGGACGCGGCCTTCCGATGTGGGAGCCTTTTCTTTTAGGTTGTCTTTCAGTTTTGAAGCTCATCCGGCAGCTGAATCACTCTGAAAGGCACCAGCTAGTCTCGGCCGAGAATTGGGCTTCTCTTGTCGAACAAATTGCCCCTTCACTCGAGGACGCTGCTCCGCAAGTAATTTTCTGCTCTGGTAGCGAACCTGTTACAGCAGACACACTATTAATGATACGAAAGTCATTATCTCCAAATTGGTCACATATTTATGAAAATTTTCTTTTGTTGATTCAGAAGAGTTTGAACCAAAGTTTTCAGTTTTGATCTGCTCCAAATAAAAAAACCTATTGCAACCCAATCCAAGAGATGATTGATACAAGGACCAATTTAGTATAATAGGTATCACGTATCATTTATATCCAATATACCAATCCTGGTTAACTACTGGAACTTTGCAATTGAAAAAATAGAATAGTACCTTCTTCTCAAAGCATCTTTCTTTCCTCTTCAGTCGAAATTTGTTTAAGGCCATTTCTCTTTGAGTTAACCGCTGGGAATCTGCTCCTGGGTTCGTTCCTTCACATGCCATTATGCGCTCGTCATTTCCATTCACTGTGGCAGGCCATAAAACATGTGTTGTAGACGCGTGCCCAGTAGTTCCACTTAGAACGCTACCACTCTCACTGCTATTTAGATGATTTCTGCTAACGCCATTGCAAATGCTACTACCGCTTTCTCCAGCAGCGGATGAAAAATGCATCTGTTCATCGAGTTCCATGTGTTCATCCTGCTTTCCTCCGGAATGATGACAAGATGTGCCTCTAGAATTCTCCTCATCAGCCTGGTCAGTTTGGTGTGAAAAGTTTGCCTGATTGGTCGCTTGCTGCAATATAGATGATGTGGAACTCCAAAACGGATGACCTGGCTGTGGATAGAACATTTGTTGCATAACTGTGCAATAGCCAGAACTCAAAGGCACGTCTCCAACTGGGACAGTAAATGGAATAACTCGAATAGGGGTGCATTGAACCGCCATTCCATCTTGAACTGAAGATCCTTTTGAAGGGGTCTGAGTCTCTTCCATATTCATTGTAGAACTCTGATCTTTTAGAGGTTCAAGAGACCTGACTCCATGGCTTTCAGTTCCAGAATTCTGTTGTGTCAACAATGTAGGTATCATTGTCCTATTATTGTACCTGTCACAAACAACACCTTGAGTGGATATTTTTCAATGATAAATAATGTATGCGAAAGCCATGTCTGAAACAATACTCATCTTATTTTGTTTATATATAAGCTAAGAAATACCTCGAGTAGTCTATGAAAAAGCCAAGTCTGAAACAATCCCAACTAATTTTGTCTTATACATAAGAACAAGTAATATCTATTGCTATCAAACAAACAAGGAAAAACAATCAATTATATGAAGGACAAGCCTGTCTTTTGGAAGTGTTACTCCACAGACAAATAGAAGTTCCAGCTGTATTTTACATCCAGAAGTACAATGGTGTTTGTTGAACATAAAACCAGCTGAAAGGAAAAAAAAAGGAAAGGTTCCCTCTCACGTAATATCAATTGTACACAATGCCACCTAAAAGCTAAATCTTATTTTCTGCTATTTGCCTTATTGGGCACCGAGTAATAAGTAGCATTACGTTTGATTACTACTTTAAGATAAAAAGCCAAAATGGACCTCGAAAACAGCTAAATACATCGTAAGATATCCACTGTAACAAACTCTAATGCTCTTAGAGTCTCATTTTAACAGATTAGAATCTCCGACCATCTTGGTTTACATTTAACAGTTGTAAATGCAAGCTCACCTCAATGGAAATAACAAACGAACCATCTGAGAAACCATTTTCCATGAATAAGAGATACGGTGCTTGCTAAACATCTGACTTGTTTGTTCATCTTCGGGTTCTTCTATGTTCAAATATTATAAATTTTCAATCAAAAGAAGCACACGTCAAAAGCAACTCATCAAGTGTCCTCTTGAATTATAGTGGGCTGTGTGTATATATATATATGTACACACGCACATATGCAGCTCAATCAGATATGATGAGACCACTTGGTGAATTCTTCAGATGCTATTATAGTAGGAAAGCAATGTTAAGCTTTGGCATTAACGGATTACTGCATTAAGGATTCCAGACTAGGACGGTAAAATATACAGTCATACCCCTACATGCAATGACATCATTACACCTCGAATTCAAGATGACTAGCTGGTAAAAGTCAACTGACAGCAATGTTTTATCTAGATAAAAATTATTCTTGGCTGTAGAAGTATGGAAAAGGCAACGAGATAGAAAATAAATCTAATCGGATGTATTTAAGAATTTACTCAACAGGACACAGCACCGGAAAAGAGAACTTAGGATTGAAGTACGAGATCGAAAATTGCAAACCATTTAGTTGACAATTGAATCAGAGTAAAATACTCACAATGAGAAAGCTGATGAACTTGAATGGTTCCATGCATTGGATTCATCACATTCTTGCTTCTCAGAAAATGTCCCTTCATATCTTTTCAAAGAGAGCTCCAAATGAGGCATGCGACTTGACTTGCATGTAATGTTATTATTGTTCACTGCTAAATCTCTAGATGGAGGTATAATCGGCAATTGATTAGCTATCACTCGGATCAATTCAGGAACCTTAGAAGTCATATCATGATAACTTCCCTCGCCACGAGTTTCATTGTTGATGTCATTGAAATCGAGGGATCGTTTTTGCATGGGACCAACAGTTTTAGTCACTGCAGAATCAACTAATCTCATTTTATGAAATTTGAAAAGTATATAAAAACAGGGATATAACGAATGTAAATATTACCTTTTGCATGTTCACATTTATTTTCCATTTGAATACTGTTTCCACTATGATCTATTGATGTATCTACTGCTTGTGGCAGCTTCAGCTCCAGTGTCTTGTGTGTACTTTCAGCTTCTACATCAGACCTCGTACAAGAACTCTGTGTAACAGGTAAGAAAATGTGAGGTTACTACGAAGAAAAAAAAACTCTTCATAAATATGTATAGTCAATCCATAAAGTCACAAGTAGCAATGTGCCAAGTTATCCATGGCGTGACTCATCAATGAGCTAAACAACGTACACAACATAGTACAACGTGTCTAGTTCTGCCACTAGTGTAAGGAACTGCAGTGTAAAGTGTGAATATACATGTGTGTGTGTGTCATTGTAATTATGCATATCAAGCAAATAGTTGGTAGAGTTGCTACCGAAAGTTCTCACCACAATAATGATAATGCACATCACAACATGCAAATCTTCACATATATGTCCTGAAGCAAATGTAAAATATAATATAATATGAAAAAATCTTACTTGAGCATCACTCCCTTGCTCACTGCACTCTTTATTTGCCTGCACAATATCCACATGCTCAACTGACTGTTCTATTTTACCAGAATTAGATTTCAGTCTATCCTTTGCCTCACATTTATCTTGAATTCCATGTGTTTTGTAATCTCCATTTACCTGATGGAGCATGAAATTCACCAGAAGATAAATTTGAGCTCAAAAAGAAGGATGAATATTAGATTAAATGATGAAATTGAAGCTTACGATTTGCCTTCTCCAAACATGCTGCCACAAATTCCTTAGCTCGTTCCTACGAATTGGCTTAATGAGAAAATCTGCTGCACCTTTCAACATGCACTTGAACACCATGCTCACAGAATCGTGTGAAGACATCACTGGATGAAATAGTATGGTTTATTAGTGAAAATATGATTGTGAAGAATATTCTCTAAAAAGTAGTTACAAGTCAAACATCAATTGGATCGTACTTATTACTGGAATATTCCTGCAGGCATCATGATCCATTATCAAGGAGAGAAGGCCAAATCCTGAGATTGACGGCAAGTCAACTTCAGTCAGAACAAGGTCAATACTCTGAGGCTTCTCCTTCAGTGTATCCCATGCCTTCAAGCCATCTGATGCTGCAGCAACTGTATCGAACACCAAACGAAGAAATTATAAGAACACACCTCTTATGAACTTATAAATTTAACACTGCCAATTTACTTTGAAACTGAAAAGCATGTTCTACAGTATCTTGTATAACTTCAAGAGTGCCACGCGTAGAAAAGCTGATACTAAATAAAGCAGTGTACAGTAATTTTATCAATGCAGAATCAAGAACTGACGAGTGTTAGGTTCCTTGCAATTAAAATTGGTGAGAGAATTATCAAATGCATGTCTCTAGTATGACATAGCTATAAAAAAATAGATTTTTTTTGAGAAAGGCCAATGTAGCTTCATTATTTTTTTTTTCTTTTGGTCATAGTAGCTTCATTAAATTGATTATACTAAGTGTACATTTAATAAATCCTGCCACAGAAATGGAAAAACCAAGAATGAAAACTGGAGACATCATTTATCGTCATTCACGTTAAAAAAAAAAATACCCAGACTGATTATCTGTAAGATTTCAGTATAAAAAAATGTTAACGCAGAACAAAGTCAGAACACTCGTGCAACAAACAATCTTTCATGTCCCTAATTACATAAAACGGTCAAACATGCACATGGTAATAGCATCCATCTCGTCATCAAATTTTAGACCTATTAAATTTCTACTTTAAGCACAAAACAAAAGAACCCTAAGAGATCTCAAATCTCTAAATAATTATAAATAAGAGGTTTCATTACAGTCCACATAATAGGGCTCTGTACTTCCTTGGTTAGATAATGCACAATATTACTGGAGAATGGTTCTTTCTGTTAAGCTCATGTTTCTTCCAGCAAGTCACGAATATATCTTTCTGGTACCACCATAATGGAGGGAATTTGCTGTTCTGGATTACCTACAGACCTTTCTCAAACTAGAGCTGTGTCCCCATCTAACCCAACAAGCCAACTCCAGAGAAACTCAACATTACGTACGGCATAGAGGCCAAGAACCGAAAATTTTGAGCGAATAGGGCCGTCATCCCTAGTGGATCTTTTGAAATGATAAAACAGGCATCTAATTCACCTACGAATTTCTAGCACAATAAGGAAAATTCCACCCATACCAATTAGCACAAATGACTCTCAAATCGGTTGAAGTAACAAAAAGGCGGTAAGAAAAACCATATTTAGTAAACTTAGACGTAGTCTACAAGTTGAATCAGAGATAAATGTGAGCGTGTTTCCGAATTCAAAGCGAAATCAAGGGAGAAGGGATACGTTTGGATGGCACCGCACGGAAACAATCAAATACATACCCCAACCCCATGAAAATCCATGACATGATCCAATCCTTTGAATCTGGGAGAAACAGCATAAGACGCGTGCGAATCGCATTCACAATCCAAAGAATCATCAAAACCAGAAGAAGAAACAAACCTCTGTAGCTGCACTTCCTGAGGAGAGCTGCGATGATCTGCCGAGTGGAATCGTCGCCTTCGACGAGCAGCACCCTAACCGGCATCCTCGGCAAGAACTTTTCCCATCTCAACACCAGTCCTTTGTCTCCCACCATCTCCTCCTCCTCCGCCACCTCCGCCACCTCCGTCTCACGACCTTCTACCACCACCGCGACCGTCGCCTCTTCCCTTCCCTCTACTCTCTCCTCCACTCCGAACATTTCACCTCCACCTCACAATTCCACTTTCACCGAGCACGCCTCTCCGATGGCTCCGTCTCAAACAAGAATCCGAGAAAAAGAAAAAAAGCGTCGATGGCGTGACGAGTCCCCTGCTCCGCCCACGGCGCTCTTGTAACTCTTGTTCTTCGCCTCTTCTCTCACAAGTCGAGTCGGTGCGGTAAGCAAAACCAAAGATCCGCTCCTCCGCGTGTCTAACAACGCTAGAAAATATCTTCCTCCCTCATCGCTTCTCGACCCTTCGATTGGCGTGCGGGCCACGTCAACCCGTCTGCGCGCTTGCCGCCTCCCATCGAGCTGGGCCCCGACTGACGTGGCGAGAGCTGGGTCACCTATTCCGATATTTGCCCGGCCCGCCCAGCCCGAACTGGCCGTCCTCGTCGCGACGCGTGTCGCGAAGCGGACGACCGATGGAAGATATTTTTGAACGGGCGACGCGTGGCGTCTCGTCGTTGGCAGACGAAGCTCGCATTCGTGGTCGTGGTTCGACCACATCCGGCCCGGGCTTGAGGCTGCAAGATGGGGTGACGATGGGTTGTAACGGATACCACGGTAGTGATTGGGGGAGGGGGAATGCGAGGTAGGGCCGGCGGTGGGAGGAGGGGCTAGGGGGAAAGGGTGAGGGATGGCGTGGCGTGGGGAACAGTGGAGTCCGTTGTCGTGGTCTAAGTGGTTGTCTGGGCAGGGGACGAGGGAGCGTACGAGGTTTTTTCCCATCACGAGTTGTGCAACAGCAGAAAGCGGCAAGCCGATTCGCTGGCGATATATTTTCTTTCGCCAGCTTGCCTTTGCATCCAGTAACGCGCATATCGCTTCTCGACCCTTCGATTGGCGTGCGGGCCACGTCAACCCGTCTGCGCGCTTGCCGCCTCCCATCGAGCTGGGCCCCGACTGACGTGGTGAGAGCTGGGTCACCTATTCCGATATTTGCCCGGCCCGCCCAGCCCGAACTGGCCGTCCTCGTTGCGACGCGTGTCGCGAAGCGGACGACCGATGGAAGATATTTTTGAACGGGCGACACGTGGCGTCTCGTCGTTCGCAGACGAAGCTCGCATTCGTGGTCGTGGTTCGACCACATCCGGCCCGGGCTTGAGGCTGCAAGATGTGGTGACGATGGGTTATAACGGATACCACGGTAGTGATTGGGGGAGGGGGAATGCGAGGTAGGGCCGGCGGTGGGAGGAGGGGGTAGGAGGAGAGGGTGAGGGATGGCGTGGGCGTGGGGAACAGTGGAGTCCGTTGTCGTGGTCTAAGTGGTTGTCTGGGCAGGGGACGAGGGAGCGTACGAGGCTTTTTCCCATCACGAGTTGTGCAACAGCAGAAAGCGGCAAGCCGATTCGCTGGCGACTTCTTTCGCCAGCTTGCCTTTGCATCCAGTAACGCGCACATCGCTTTCAGTTCTAGGATATTATTTTCTAGAGGTGACCGTACAGATATTTCCTTTTCTTGTTCAATGTATATGTATTGATGGGCCTTGTGTGAGAGTCAAGCAATCTACAAATAGCACCCAGCAAGACGCAGGCCCAAATAGAAAATACATTTTGCCATTATGCAAGCTGCTTCACACGCCGGCCCATTAAATGATATGAGAAAAGTAGTAATGGATGTTCATATAAGATTGCTATTTTAACTAAGCAAGGACTTTGGTTATTGATATTTTAATTAGTAATGGATGTTCATGTTATAGTAATTAGGATATTTTTAATTGAGATTAGCTCTTTACTTCATGATAGGTTTGAAAAATAGAAAATTTGTCTTGAATAATCCTAACAAGAGAAGTAACTAAAGGTGAGTAGAAGCACTAGATATTTAATTAGGAGATGCAATGGGTGGATTACTCGCCTTCTCATATAAAACTCGAATTCAACTCGATTAGTAAAATTTACTATTCAAACTCAAGTCAGGTATTTAAACGGATACTCGCAGGTACTCAATTAAATATAACTATTTATTATTATTTTATATTTATACTAATAATAAATATTTATATAATAGTTATTTTATTATTATTTATATTTTAATAATAAAAATATATTTATATTTATTATTGAAATCAGATACTGGATACTTGCATTCCTAAACTCAAATCCGATTAAAATCAGACCCATCTAATTTAAGTAAACGAGTACTCGAATCTGATATAAATGGGTCAAGTCAGGTCGGGTACCTAAACCCAACGGTCAAATTGTTAACCATAAATTTAATATTTAATATTTTGGTGTTGTATTTTGATATTTTAGTACCGATACTAAAATTTTAATACTATATTGCAATAAGAAATCAATATAAGTATTAATTTGGAACCCTCCCGAACGCCCAAACATTATTATTCTATACAAATAGTTATAGAAATGATGACTCACGCACCGACACACGACACACCTAGATTCTTAGCTCTTATTTTTATTTAAATTTGATATTTTTCTAATAATTTAAAATAAATTTTGAGATTTTAATATTAGTACTATATTTTTTTAACAGAGGCCATACGAGTAAAATCTTTAATCAATATTGGTACTATAATTTTTTAAAATAGGCCCTATAAGTAATGTCATTAATCATTCATATTTTTATTAGAAAATTGAAAATGATACATAAATCAAAATACCACAAACAAGACTATATTTTGTTGAATAAAATTCACGATGAAAGAAATAAAAAATACAATAAATCTAGATGACTTTCTATTTAAATTTATTATATTTTCTATCTTTTTTACCGTAAATTCTATTCAATAAAATATAGCTTTTAATATTACACATCAAAGCGTCAAAATAACAAAATTTGCTTAAGAACCAACCAATGTAAAATATATAAAAGATGTTTAGATGGTCATATGGTCATATCTATCAATTTATAGTTCATGAGAAAACCCAAATTACAATAAGTTTTGCAATATCTATTAATTATTACAATTAATTCCCTGCCACTCCTTTATTCCCTTATAAGTTTTAAAAACAATTACTATTGGGTTTATTGTCAAAATCGATGGTTTTAAAATATAAAAAAATAAATTTCCATGTAATTTATTTTTACTAAAGAATTAAAATATTCTTTACAAGTTAGACCAGATACCACCTAATATTTTTATTTAAAAATTGTATATATATATATATTTTTCATATATTAATATAATATCTCACTTGCCAACCAGATCTTGGGTGGACAACATCATGCATGTGGATATGATATTATCTATACAGTTCATAAATAATAAATAAATAAATTATCTTACTCTCTAATATAATATTACTTATAATGCTGATGTGACATGATGAATGGATTATTAATGAAAATATTGTCCACATTTTTCCATTAAAGCCAAAACAAAAAAAATGTTATGTCCATTTACCTTATAGGTTTTTTATTTTAAAAAATATATAAAAAACAATATTTTATTTTCTATATTTACAAACAAATCCTTTGTTTGTATTTTACAAAACTAAACTCTTATTAGTCTAAACTACAAAATCGCCTATATAAAAGAAGAATTTGTAGTACTAAAAAAAATGTTCTCATGCTACATAATAAGAAAAATACAATCACACTTTTTAAATGACAAAAGTCTTTTTTTATATAAAATTTCTTTACATAGTAATTTTTTTTTTTTATCATTGAGCGAGTGTGGGGGGGCCAATTGATTAACTTAACATGTGAAAGTAAAAGAATCTGTTTGTAAATACAGAAAATGAGAGGTAAAATTTTCAATAATTTGCGTATTGTTTACTTTGCATGTTTATTTCACCTTGCAGTAATTTAATTTGTCGAGAAACTTCCCAAAAAGATTCCCGCGACATCGGCTCAGGCACACCTTTAAAGCAATTGTCTGTTTACAGCTGTCCGCTGCGTGAAACCACACACCCTTGCAGCCTTGCTCACTAGATTGCTTCCCATGTGCTCCTCACGTGAGACGTATCCTACTAGAAGAATTATGCGATGGACCGCATAGGTGATTTTACGCGGTGCACATCTCGTAAATTTGAATTTATAAATTTAATATACTCATGTTAAAGGCGTTATATAAAAAATTTTTCTAGGCCACCCTTTCTAGAAAAATTTTTCTAGGCGGGGACGCCGCTTAAAATAGTTAAGCACGCTACTCTCTGAAGCGTTGATGGTGCTTTAATATTTATACAGCACTTGATGAATTAATATTGTACAAATTTTAAAGTATCATAAGATCAAATTCATCTCTGCTCGACATTCCTAGACATTCTTAATCGAAGATTGTGCCTAGGAAAATTTTTCGTTTTTTAAAATTTTTTCATAGAATTAAAAACACAAATCTCGAAGCAATATTTTTTTTACTTTAAGATTCGTATTTTTAACTAGTGCAACGATAAGCATTCATCTTGATCTTGATTCCTAGACGGGTAAATTTGCGAAAATCTTTTATACAGTAATTTTACCTACCAATAAAAGCTTATAAAATAAAAATCTTAAAGCGATAATAAAATAATTTTGCTTTAAAATTTTTATTTTCAGCAAATCAATTATTGGGCATGTGACTCAGAGTTATTAAATTTAAATGAACTGATTTTATATATTCCACTTGTCTGTATTTAATGCATTCTGTTTAGAGTTTAGTTGCTCAAGATTTTTACTCTCATGAGTTGGAAATGTTTTGTCGTATTGCACAAAGTTAAATCTTCGTCACGAGCCTTCTCCTCTATCTCTTCGCTATCGTAACGCCCCACATATATTCTAATGGCAAAAGAGAGAGAGAACTAGAGAAGAGGAAAAGAATAGAGAGTTTGTGAGGTGTCTCTAATGGCGAAGTACGTCGCATTGGCCTTGATCCTGATGGCAACCAGCGCCTCCGCAGGGAAATCGACCTCCGGCAGCTCGCCGACCGACTTCGTCCGCTCCGCATGCGGCGCCACGCGGTACCCGGTCCTCTGCTTCCGTTGCCTCGCCTCCTACGCGACGTCGGTCCGCCACAGCCAGCGCCAGCTGGCCCGGGCGGCCCTCTCCGTCAGCGCGGAGCGTGCCCACGCCGCCTCGGCCTACGTCACGCGGATCGTGGCCGAGTCCAAGGCCGGGCGCCCCCGGGACGCCGGCGCCGTCCGGGACTGCCTCGAGAACATGGGCGACAGCGTGGACCGGCTCCGGAAGTCCGCGGAGGAGCTCGACCGCCTGGGCCGCGCCGGCTCGCCCGACTTCGCCTGGCACATGAGCAATGTCCGCACCTGGTCTAGCGCCGCCCTCACCGACGAGAACACGTGCCTGGACAGCCTCTCGGAGCGCTGCTCCGCCGCCATCCGCGCCGCCGTCCGGCCCAAGGTGGTCGAGGTGGCTCAGGTGACCAGCAACGCTCTCGCCCTCGTCAACCGGGTTTGGTCCAAATAGTCTAAAAAAAATCGCACCGGCGGCTACGCCGGTCAGCCGTGCTGTCTGCAGCTAGTTGTAGTAGCAGTATTATTATACTATTATAAACGTACTTGTTTGGTGCCATGTACAATTACTACATGAACTTGTTTGGCTACATGAGTTTCCTGTTTTGAAATTGATCCAATAACTCGCTTGGTAACGCGATGGGCTTTGCTCCACCAATACAACTTTTTGTTCCTTTTTTTTGGTTAAAAATTATTAGAAAACTAGCAATGGATAATAATTAATGAATTTTTATTTATTAATTAAATAACTATCGCCTTCGGGGTTCTCTCAAAAGATTCTCCTATTATCCTCGCACTGTTCTCTATACGAAAAATTATGAAAAAAATAAAAATATATTAAATTTGATTAAAAAAATACTACTAGATTTAATATAATTTTCATATAATACTATTTATATATTAAATAAATTATACAATTAAACTAAATTACTAATATTTTTGTATATAAGGAACAAAAGTGATTACATATGTATCCCTCTTTTCACGAGCAACATAAAATAGATATTATTTCTAAATTCTAATGACCAGAAGGGAGGGGTTAATTTGTAAATTGGTCAATTCTTATAATTATTAGATGAATGGAAGAGAGGAGCAGCGAAGCCCATACTTTCCAAACTCCCAAGTCCCAACCACTCTATGAGTTTCAATTATGTGAAGAATTACAAAATAACTCGTCTGTGTTTTTATTTGTAGGGACAACCTTATTGTTTTTTTAAGATTCATTAATTTGTAGAAGGTTTTTTTTAAGAAAAAAAGCAGAGGTTCTAAAATATAATTATAGAAAATAAGAGTATTATAGTGTATTTTATAAAAAAAAATGAAAGGGTTTCGTTTGATAAAATTGCCCCTGGACCCAGTTAGTTTGTTCTTCACAGATATCTTTGGAGCGGAGATAAGCCTTATTTCCAAGGCATCAAATGGCGGAGAAATTTTTTAGGCGGACGCGTTCGTCTAGAATTTTAAGGTCTTTATTTGTTTTTAGTCTAAATAATCTTTTAAATTAAAATATAAAAAAATAATTTATGTGTTCTAAATTATCCAACGATATTAATATTATGATAAAAAAATTTTTAGGATAATAAAAATTTATATTTAAAATATAGTAGAAATTTTTACTATATTAATTGATATTTTTCTACTATGTTTTAAATATAAATTTCTATGATTCTAAGAATTTTTTTATCATGATATTGATATAATTATATATATATATATATATATATATATATATATATATATATATATATATATATATTAGAATCGTTTAGACTAAAAATAAAGAATGAAATTTAAAATTCTAGGCGGATGCGTTTGCCTATAAAGTAACGAAATCAAATAAATAAATTAATAAATTCTGAGAAATTAAAATCCGTTTGGCACAACTTCCATTACAGGGCTGCCCATTTCTATCCGAACCTGACCCGAGTCGAGTATCTCTGTTAACCTAAATATGATTCAGATATTTAACCCGATACACGCGGAATTAAATAAAAACTCTTATTTTAAAATTTTTTATTTTAAAATTATAAATAAATTTTAATATTATAAATTATTATTATAAAAATATATTAACTTATAATTAGATTTTAATAATAAATATATATTTATTATTTTTAAATCAATATTGGATTTCAAATACCTCACACATTCAAACTTGAACCAAACTCGTTTAAATAATCGGTTACCTAAATCTGCCTTAAATGGGTTAGGTCAAGTCGAGTATTTTTACCACCCCAATATGTCCAAATAAATACAATTAACTCAAAACTAAATTAAAATTATCCATTAATATTTTTTTAGAATTAGTTATTTTAAAAACAAAACATCTTATATTTTTTATTTAGATAAAAGAAATAAGCATGACAAACTCTTATGTATCCCAATAATATTAAAATTTAATTCATTAAAAGTTTAAGCACTACTATGTCAAAAATAGTGCCCAACTTTTTTATGCACCTTAAACACTTGCATCAATTTTAAATTTTTTGGACTTATTTTGTCCATAAAGCTAATACTTTGAATTAATTATTGTACTTGTATGATTAATTGTACATTAATTTTTTTCACAAAAGAAACCCTAGAGCAAAATGGAAAAACGAAGGGCTATGCACCCTACATTAGAAATTTTAAAATATGGCTTGACACAACCCCTATGTTCACAATTCCATTGCAATCAATATTGCCTAAGAAAAATAATTCAACCAAATCTAAAGGCATCTCTATGGGATCTATCCCCTTCCTTTAAAGGCAACTTTTATTCTTTCTAAACTGGAACATTCATCTATTATTACAATTTTATTTTAACAAAAGAGAAACAAAGTAGATCCTAATATCTAGTGAAATTATAATGCATTAAGAGCACATTTTTATTTTAAAATGTTTAGTTTATTTGTTAAAATAATGAATTTGAGTAACCTTTATATATATATTGGAGATATCAAAATCTCTAAATTTTTATTATACTCGTATCGAATTCTCAAAATTTATTTTAATAAAAAAATTAATAATTAAAAAAAATAATATATATATATATATATATTATTTTTTAAATTATTAAATTTTTTATTAAAATAAATTTTGAGAATTCGAGTATAATAAAAATTTAGAGATTTTGATATCTCCAAGTTTAGTAAAAAGAGAAGTTGTATGAAACTGGTGATCCCACACGTGACTCACGCGATTGTTTATGTGTTTGCGATCGAATGGCGTGTGCATTCTTACGCTTGGATTATAGAGGGGTAGTGCATATTTTTGTCTATTTAAGACTTTAAGTGCCTACGCCGTTATGTTGTCTTTTTAAAACATCAATCTTGCATTGCATCGATCAATGGCGGCGAGCATTGAAACAGCGCTCGAGTTGGACTTGTCCCCATTTCTCCATCTCTACAAGGACGGCCGCGTCGAGCGCCTGTTTGCCTCCGACCCCGCCCCTGCCTCCGTCGACCCTGCCACCGGCGTCGCTTCCAAGGACGTCGTCATCGACCCTGCCACTCCCATCTCCGCTCGGCTCTACCTTCCTGCCCGACCACCAGCCGCCGCCTCCAAGCTCCTCGTCCTCGTTTACTACCACGGCGGGGGCTTCTGCTTAGAGTCCGCCTTCTGCTCTCGCTACCACACCTTCCTCAACTCCCTTGTCGCCGAGGCCCGCGTGGTCGCTGTGTCGGTGGAGTACCGCCTCGCGCCGGAGCACCTCCTCCCGGCTGGGTACGATGACGCGTGGCGCGCGCTGCGCTGGGTGGCTGAGGGAGGCGGCGGGGACCCGTGGCTGGCCGCCGAGCGGGTGGATTTCTCGTGAGTTTTTCTGGCCGGCGACAGCGCCGGCGCGAACATCGCGCACAACGTGGCGATGCGGGCGGGCGAGGACGGGCTTGGCGGCCCGGCGGCCC
Source organism: Costus lasius (assembly GCA_027563935.2). Lineage (NCBI taxonomy): Eukaryota > Viridiplantae > Streptophyta > Magnoliopsida > Zingiberales > Costaceae > Costus > Costus lasius. The sequence continues at coordinate 773,301 of CM050454.1, forward strand.
GGCGGCGGAAGTGGGTGGGGTGATGCTTCTGCACCCATACTTCTGGGGCTCGGAGCGGCGCCCAGAGAGCGAGCAAGCGGCGACAGCGCAGGTGCGCCGCCGCTGATCACGTCGAAGATAGCGGAATGGATGTGGTGGCTGGCGAGCGGCGGCAGGGCTGCGAGCGACGATCCGCGGATAAACCCGGTGGCGGAGGAGGCGCCGAGCCGAGCCTTGCGGGACTGGCGGGGCGGAGGGTGATGGTGGCGGTGGCGGAGGAGGACACGCTGAGGGATGGGGGGAGGGCTTACTGTGAGGAGCTGAGGAAAAGCGGGTGGGAAGGGGAGGTGGTTCTGTGGGAGACCGAAGCGGAAGATCATGTCTTCTTTCTCCTCCAGCCGAAAAGCAATATCGCCGTCGCCTTCATAAAAAGGTTGGCCGACTTCCTCAACGTAAATCCATAGTTACTATCACAGGAGAGATGATGAACAAATTTTATATGAAAAAGAAGTGCTGGAATTCAGGAACACTTGAGTTCTGAAGGAGCAGCTCAGTCAACTAAATAAATTCGGAGAAATAAAATTTAAGATCGAACATGAAGAAATCTGATTTTTTTTTCTTATTTTATTTGAAGTCAACTCAAGTGCATAAATTTAATATAGATATAGGAATGACAACGGATCAACGATTCAATTATTTTTATCATATATTTGAAGTCAACCCGATTGCATAAATTTAATATAGGTCTAAAAATGATAACAAATCAAGTATTAAATTTTTTTTATCGGATTCTCAAACTCAACCCAATTACGTAAATTTAATCTCAAACCAAACTCATAGTCTCATATTCTTTATTTATGGGTTTCTTGTCCTAATGACTTACGTCTACTCAACAATTGGTGACATCCATTCCATAAAAAACTCTTTTGGTTTCTAAAAAAGTCGATAGGACACCGACACGGCGGCACCTACCAAGAAGACCATTGGCCTAGCATTACGTCACATCCATTGACTTTTGACTTGCCTTCGAAGTTATTCCAGACGCGTCTCCCACTTACCATTTTCTCGCCTTATCTTCAAGTTGTTATGCGTTTTCTTGCTTATTGAAGACTCTTCATATAAGACCCTCTTTTCTTTGTGTGACAAAAGGATGGGAAAGAAAAAGAAAAGCATGTTTCCTTTATTTTTGTAAACGGATTAAAAATTTATAAAGAAATTTTGCTTTTCGCCGGAAAGAAAAAAAAAAGGATTTTTCTGTTATTTTTTTGAACGAATTGAAAAGTTACGAAGGAAAAGTGAGAGAAAAAAAATCTTACCTTTTTCTCGTTTTGCTTTCTTAGACAAAAACGTAAAAGCTGAATGTTCGCCTAGCTACGCCTTTGCATATCACTCCTCCACCTCGCCTCGCTCCTCCTCCTCACCTTGTTGCCTCGTCTCGTTATTCCGCCTCGCCACCTCGCCCCTTTGCTCCTCCTCACCCTGCTGCCTCACCCCACTCCTCCTCGCCTCACGGCCTCGCCACAATCTTGCGCCTCGCCTTCTCCTCCACCCCGCTCTGCTTCCCTCTGCAACGATCTCCCCCTTTTTTTCCTCCATAGAAAAACCTCAAAATCCATCATTTTCCCTCTCATTTCCACCCTCGTAAACAGGTTGTCTAGGATTTCTCTAGACAGTGCCGACAATTTTTCATAGTGGACTTCAAGATCACATTTCTGAAGTTTTATACTTCTACCAACAAAAAAAAGTTATTACTATACCTATTACAAATAAAAATTTTAAGATTTAAATAATACTTCGATTTGTAACTCCACCACATATGGATGTATAATCTATTTGGAAGATGAGATAGATTTCAAATTCAATAGGGTGAAATATGATAAAAGTTCGCCACTATTACTAAAAATATTCAAAACTTCTATAAAAAAATTATTTTCTCTATAATATAGCGAGTCATAAGAAAATTTTTTTTATACATCCGCGGATGCCTAATTTCGTTAAGACATCTGCGTATCAACACCATTCGCATCACATTATGATGTGCACACGAGATGTGATATACACATAGATCGAAATTTACAAACAAAATGAGATTTCGAGATTTAGAGCATTATCAATCCAACAGTAATTAATAAGGTTTTCTAAAATTTTAAGAATATTTGGATTTCTAGAAAACGTTCTCCTATTCTTGTGTGCAGGGTCCCCCAAGACATTAGATTAATGAATAGAGAATCATGTCAACTCATTATCACTCTTTATTGTGAATTCCGCATGACTCTTTGCCGATTGTATATTGTCTTGTGACAGAACGACACATCTTTACGCTTGGATTATGGAGGGGTGGCGGTGGCAGATCCAAGACCTTACATATATGAGGAAAAAAAATTATGGGGGCAAATGAATAGAATATAATATGATGATTAGGATAATATATATTTTTTTAAATCTAATGTACCTAATTATAAATATATATAATTAATGGGGTTTTTGTGCAAGTTCTTACGCTACTGCCTACTGGGGTAGTACATATTTATGTCTATTTAAGTGGCTACGTTGTTCGTTTGGCATTGCATCGATCAATGGCGGCGAGCAACGAAACCGCGCTCGAGTTGGACTTGTCCCCATTTCTCCGTCTCTACAAGGACGGCCGCGTCGAGCGCCTGCTTGACTCTGACCCCGCCCCTCCCTCCGTAGACCCTGCCACCGGCGTCGCCTCCAAGGACGTCGTCATCGACCCTGCCACTCCCATCTCCGCCCGGCTCTACCTCCCGGCCCGACCACCAGCCGCCGCCTCCAAGCTCCTCGTCCTCGTTTACTACCACGGCGGGGGCTTCTGCATAGAGTCCGCCTTCTCCTCCCGCTACCACACCTTCCTCAACTCCCTTGTCGCCGAGGCCCGCGTGGTCGCTGTGTCGGTGGAGTACCGCCTCGCGCCGGAGCACCTCCTCCCGGCTGGGTACGATGACGCGTGGCGCGCGCTGCGCTGGGTGGCTGAGGGAGGCGGCGGGGACCCGTGGCTGGCCGCCGAGCGGGTGGATTTCTCGCGAGTTTTTCTGGCCGGCGACAGCGCCGGCGCGAACATCGCGCACAACGTGGCGATGCGGGCGGGCGAGGAGGGGCTCGGCGGCCCGGCGGCGGAAGTGGGTGGGGTGATACTTCTGCACCCATACTTCTGGGGCTCGGAGCGGCTGCCCAGCGAGCGAGCACGCGGCGGCAGCGCGGGTGCGCCGCCGCTGATCACGCCGGAGATAGCGGAAAAGTTGTGGTGGCTGGCGAGCGGCGGCCGAGCGGGGAGCAATGATCCGCGGATAAACCCGGTGGCGGAGGGGGCGCCGAGCCTTGCGGGACTGGCGGGGTGGAGGGTGATGGTGGCAGTGGCGGAGGAGGACACGCTGAGGGATCGGGGGAGAGTTTACTATGAGCAGTTGAGGAAGAGCGGGTGGGCAGGGGAGGTGGAGCTGTATGAGACCGAAGCGGAAGACCATGCCTTCTTTCTCTTCAAGCCGGGAAGCGATAGCGCCGTTGCCATCGTAAAAAGGTTGGCCGACTTCCTCAATTGCAAATCCATGGTGGCTTGAGCAAGCGTTAAATTTTATTTAATTATAAAAATATGTATGCCACATTTCTATTTATCACTATCTCTGTTGGTATAATAAATTCAACTAATATATTGTTTCTTGTTGCTGTGGATTAGGGTAGCTTTTTTCTTCTATATCAATTTTCTATTCATTTTTACGAAGCCACCATTTATGACTTTTTTGACACTCTTTGTATTGTTCTTATATTTTTTGTTTGATTGTCAACTTTAGCTGCGTCATACTAAATTTTTCCTAGTGTTACACAAAGCTGGCAAATTCAGCTTTCCCAGCAGTCAGCTGCCATATTACCTCAACGCGCGTGCAAGTGATAAGAGTGTTCAAGTTTGATTCCCACTCATTACATTATTTGTTTTATCCTTTTATAGCTAACCAATAGTTACCTCTTTTTCCCTTTTTTTTTTATTAAAAGCTATTTTATATTTATATTTTATAATTCTATACAATAATTAATTATATTATTACATAAACATGTATAATATATAATATTATATTTATTTTAAAAATTTAATATATCAATATATATTTACTAATATAATATGTAAATAAAATTAATAATTAAATTTTATATTAAAAATAATTATTTTATCTTATAAATTTTAATAATTCTATTAAAACAATTATTTTAAATTTTAAAAATAAATTTTATTTTATTATAAAAATATATAATTTTAATTTTAATATATTTTATTAAATTAATATTTATTTATTTATTAACAACACCAATAATATATAACAAATTTGTCAAATAACTTTAATAATAATTGCTAGACAGCATAGTTGGATCAACTAAACACCCTTAACAGCAGGTGCTACAGTAATAATGCAACTATCATAGCGCAGTTATGGCAGCGCAGTAGAACCAAACTGTGCTTGTCGGGCAACAACTGCAACAAAAAGAGTCTCTTAGAGGGTATTTAAGCGTTTATTCGATAAAGTTATTCTTTGGGGGAGTAACTAGTAAGAAATTAGTATCAAAGTTAGGACGCAAGGATCTAAAATATTTGAGAAAAAAAAATTTTATAAAAAAATTATATTCATATAATCTATATACTCTAAGCTATCCAATGATACCAATATTATCGTGGATATGTTTTTACATGATGAAAAATTAATTAAAATATTATTGTAAAAAAATATGCTACAGTCGTCGACAGTTTTTTCACAATATTAAAAATACTAATTTTTCATCGTGGATAAATTTATCCACAATAATATTGGTACCAATATATAACTTAAAATGTGTAGATTGCGTGAATATATATATATATATTTAAAAATTATTTTTTTCTATAAAAATTTTAAATCCTTTACTCTGGGTAGAAAATTTGCCCTCAAGTTAATACAAAAGTTTTTTTTGCTGGATTTATATTTGCTTCTTCCTGTTTTGGATTGTGGTAGCTTCTTAAACTGTGGAGCTCCTTGCAAACGCAATCAAATTTGTGATCAAAACCAAGTCAATTTTCTATTCAGTATTATCAAGCTACCCTTAAGTTTTGATTATGCAAAGTCTAGCCATCAAACTCTTGTGTTGATGCCTCGTGTGATGGTTATTTGGTTTATAGTGATAAGCCTATTGTTGGGAGCTATAATGTTTTGAGTAGAGGTGTTAAGAAAAAAAAAAGATAAAAAACCACTTAACCATAATTAACCAACTGAATTAAACCAAACAAGCTATCAACCGAACTGTATCGATTCGCTCATCGAGCAATTTTTTTAAAAGATGACTAAGATTTGGTTCGAGACCAATTTGGCCCTAAGCTGGTTCACTGATTAACCGTCCGAAACGATTATAAAGAATAGTGTGTAAAAATTTATATATGAGAGAAAATTAAATCTTTGTAATATTTTTTTTCTTCCTTTTTCTTTACCATTACATTATAAATACACATAAAATTAATTATATGTCTATGTATATAATACATACGTATATACATAAATACTTATAAATAAAAATAATATATATTAAGATATATATTATTTAATGGTTAATCGAAAATTGATGGTTAATCAAACTAAAAAATCAACTAGAGTTAAAATTTTTTTGAGCTGATAGTTTTAGGTTGGGAAAAAAAAAAAGAAGGATCATAACCAAACTATGAACATCCCTAGTTTTGAGATTGGTGCCTCCAAATAAAAAATTGCATGCAACCATTTCACTAACTTTACGAGAATCATATTACAACATAAATGTGGGGGGTATTCTAAGCATGCAATTTTCTACTTTACAATTTTATTATGATTATATCATTGACTAAATTAATTATTTAGACCGATCTAATTGTAGATTGTTGGTCTAAATATTTTATACAGAATTTATTTAAAATGAAAATAAAATTAAGCAAAATTATTATTTTAAAATGTCAATAAATAAAAATATATAAATTAGAGAAATAAAACTCAAAGGCAGGTTATGAGTTATTTTTAGATAAAAATCAAAGCTCTCGTATGAGTTTATTCTCAATTAAACATTCGAACATACAATCAGATACTTCTCTGGTGCGAGCAAAATTGTGGGGAAGTTAATTGGCCTCTCTTTTGGGGTTGAGCGGCCAAAAATCAAGATGAGAATAAAAAAAATAAAAGAAAAGAGAAAAGAGGAAAAATCATACATACATGCACATGGGATTTGGAGCCTTTTGAAAGGCTTCATCGAAAGGCTAATTAAATCAAACCATTTGGATTTAATTGCCAAATAAATATGTTAAATATATATTATAATAATTCTTATTCCATCACATTACACGCAATATTGCACTATACTATTGTATTCGCCTACTACAGCTTTTTGATGAGCTATTCGTTTGCCATAAATATGTCTTTTAATATACATTAGGATGGAACTAAGGATGGCATAAAACTCATCTTCGCCTTTGATCCAACCTACCCTTCCCTAATTTGACTAAGAAAAATTCCAGTTGACCAGAGGTCAGGTCGGGTTTGAATAAAACCCGACTTATAAAAGTAGGATCAAGGTTTTTACTACTCGTCCCGTTTATAAAAATTATAAGTCAACCCTCAACTATAATGATAAAACTCCAACCTTAGCTCTAGCCTATTCTGTCCCCTCTCCCTCATCTCTCTCCCTTCTCTCCCCTCCCAACTCGTCTCCTCCATTTCTCCCCTCTCCCCTTCTAGCTCCTTTCCTTAGTTTTTTTTGCTCTCCCTTCTCTCCCTCCCCTCCTCGTGCCCTCCCCCCCCTTCTACCCTTGCACCACTTGCACTACCTGCTTATGACGCTTATGCCACCCTCGCTCAAGCGCCCCACCCCCACTGCTTGCGCTATCTAGCTCTACCACCCACACATTACTATGAGATTGAGTTTCCCCATGGGTACCCAATTCCCCAATGGAATCGGGTTTGGAATGGGTTTTCTCAACTCTATGGGTTTGGTGTAAGGGTTGAGTATAAAGTTAGGATGTCTGGATCAAGGTCAGGTAGATAGAACTACTAACACCTAGTCTTCTGTGTAATACTAATTGATAGGGCCTCATTGATAAGTGCTACAAGATCTCGTGCATTGGAACCCATGGTTATGGACCCGAATTCGTTAGTATGAAACATTTTCTTTTCCAAGTGAAATCCCCTAGCATATGAAAGAATGAAAAAGAGCTCTGTTTTATTGAAGAAAATCTATAGGGAAAAGAATAGAAAATGCAATAAATCTGGTAACTTTTGCATCCGGATTCATTACATTTTCTCTTCTTTTCTTTGTAGATTCTTTCCAATAAAACAGCACCATCACATCTACTTCCACTCAAGCATACTTACTCCGTTTCAAGAGCCCTCAGATTCGCTTCTTAGAGGCATTACTCAAATCCATATATTCTATTAGTAGGTTATTCGTCTGAATCACAAGTTATCAGTTTACGTGTGAGAGGCCTTGCTAGAGGGAACCCAACCAACTGCATGCATTAGGGTGGCTCTATAGCGCAGAGAATAGGCCAGACACTGGTATCCCTGGAATTTACTCTGCATATATGAAACTTGAATCTGAGCTTCCGCTGCTTAAGAGAATGGTATGGTTTTGGAAGAGAATCCCCCTCATTCATCATGCAGCTGCTGATTGTACTTGTATGTTGCAGACCTGATATGCTTCTGAGAACAACGATGATTTCTTGCAGCCGCTGGTGGCAATATGTGCATGTTAAACGCAGATAAACAGAAGCTTCACAAGTGATGCAGCTGACGAACAGTACCTCTTTCTTCCTTCCCACGAAAGCATATACTAGAGCTTAGTTGTTGGGCAAACTACATAAGTGAATAAATCTTTGTGTTTGAAAGAGCTTTTTTTTGTTGTTCTCAGATTTTGCATAGCGAGACCCTCTTTCACCAAAATATACTTGAGATGGTGCTGACCACTACATAATACACTGAGCTCAAGAAAGGAATAAGTGTAAAGCACGAACAAAAGTCATGTACCAATTTATAGATGAAAACTTCCACTTTGATAGACCTTTCTCGATGATTTGATGCCCAACAATGTTATAGATGACAGTTCAATCAACTTACTGAAAGAAAAAAGAGCTCCTTTCAAAACTCACTTATCAGAAATTCTTCAAGTCACATTTTTGGAACTCACCTTATGAATGCGGTGTTGTCAATAACGAATCACGGAAAATAACGGTACGCTAAAAATCCACTATACCATATAGTGAATAGCGTCGTGGACAAATAGCAGAAATTATATATATATATATATATATATATATATATATATAACAAGCTAAAAGATGACACATTACTACATTAAGTCATAATGTTAAACTTCATTCAAAACATGATAATAGAAATACTAAACAAAAGACAAAATAAAGTCCAACACAAAATACTGAAATAACTAATTAAGTACAAATAAAAGAAATCTATCCATGCTCATCCGCCTCTTCTCCAACATAATCATCAATCTCATTGTTAGATAATGAGGCATATCCTTCAGCTTCTTCTTATGAATTCTCAAAATCAAAGTCTTCCAATTATTTTTCTGATTCTTCTAAGAATGCATCATCCTCCACGTCAACCATAATCTTTTTTCCTTTTTTGGTTAAAGAAGATGCACTTACCAAACCTTTATTTGTCTTAGCTATAACACCAACAACATTATGAGGTCCCTTTCTCTTTTTAAATCTTTGCCTGAATGTTCTAGACTCTCCAACTCCTGAAGCTCTATAAACATCTTCCCGGTTAAGAGTATCATCATTTTCATCCCCAAAGACTTTTTCATTCCCAGCATCATCTTCATCACCATCCATCTTCCCAACTAACCACTCATTACACTCATCAATATCATTGAGTGAGATTGAGTCAATTTCATCTCTATAATTGTATCTTCTGAGTAATGCTTGATTATATTTGATATACACTAAATTGTGTAGTCTTTTATGCTCAAGTCTATTCTTTTTCTTGGAATGAATGTGCAATAAAAAATTAAACAAATGTCAAATAATTAACAAAATCCTATAAGTGCCAAACTATTAACTACTAGTTTTATCAGTTAAATTACTTACTCAAACACACTCCAATTGCGTTCGCATCCCGACGCACTACAAGTCAAGCTCAAGATTCTTATTGTCAATTGTTGTAAATTTGGAGTTGACAATCCATACATTCACCACCATTGTGCTATAAATTCAAAGAGATGTTATTATGTAATAGTAAGTATAATAATTTTTAAAATTAATAATTGTATAAACTTAATAAAATTGTGCCTGTAGGAGAGTTCACCGAGAAGTTAATTATAAATCTTTGTTTTCTGTCTGTCCATGCATCAGACATAATAAAACATTCAAATCTGCTCCAATGCTCTTTTTGACCCTTTAATAAATCTTCAGTATATATCAACTTCTTGTTGAGAAGTGAAACTCTATATCATGATAAGATGGAGGCTTTAAATTTGGCCCAAAGCTTCCAATAGCTGAAAGCATATCATGAAAACTTTTCAACTTAACCATGTTGAAGGATAGGCCGGCTTGATACCAAAATTGAGCTATATATTGATGAACTCTTGCAGTAGCCTCCTTGTCACATGCCTCCCTTAGGGTATGTTCGGTAGAGCGGAATCCACCGTGGAAAGGATGGAAACATCAATGAATCTAGATGGAATTCCGCTCTACCGAACATACCCTTATGTTTGATTGTCTCAGTTTTTCTATTCTCTTTTTCTCAATTGCAGTTTCAGGTGTTGTAAAATAAAGATCAATAGGGCCTTTAGAAGCACCCTTCTTTGAATTAGACTACATCTCTCTTTCATGAAGAGAATTTTCTTCAACACTACTATCACCAATTTCATTAAGACCATTGTGTTTCTTTTCCATATGAAATACTTCACTATCCTGCTTCTTCTTATCATTCAAATATCCCAATAATTCTTCTCTAACCTCTTTTGGGCATTTAGTGTAGGATGCAACATTACCTTTCTTTCCCATTAAGTGTTCTTTAGCTCGGGTAATTCCACCCTTAGTGATCTTATGGCAAAAATTATAAACACAGCTACCGGTATCATTCGCTTGTGCTGGTTTACAGTATTTTCAACCGGGATCATTTCTAGCTTTTGAAGGATTTGAAAATTACTCATGTGCCATGCTATTAAAAAAAATATAATTAAAAATAAAATAAATTAAGATCAAATATCAAATTGACAAAGATCAAATAAAAAAATAAAAAATAATTAATTAAATAAAAAACCTTGTCGGAGAATTGCTAAAGAGTTACCTGCCCAGTGAGAGATTAAGAGCAGGAGAACGTTGGCCCGTGGCGTCTTGCAAATGCGTGTAAGGCGTCTGGATTTTGGAAAAAGTTGATGAAGCTAGATGGCTCTCGGCTGGAGAAGTCCCGAACGCAGCAGTAGAAGGCGTCTGGAAAAGGCTAACGAAGTTAGAAGGCTCTCGGCTGGAGAAGTCTCGAACGCAGCAGTAGAAGGCGGAAGGCGGAAGTAATCTCGGTAGTAAAAGGCGGAATGCTAGAGAAGTCCCAAACGCAACATAAGGTGGAGGTGCAGTGCACGAAACGCTGGAAAAAAAATCGAGGAAAGAAGCGGAAGATTTTCTATTTGTACCTTACGACGCTTCATCTTTCGTTGACTGTTGACTTCCTTGTTGATTGAGTCATCCATGTGTCTTCCGCCTTCCGCCGAAGCCTTCCTCAGCACGCCTTCCACCTTCAAACTCTTCCGCCTTCCGCTTCTCCTTCTTCCCTTGCTCACGACGCTTTCTTCCGCTTCTTCTTCCCCTGCTCACGACACCTTCTTCTTCTTCCCTTGATTGCGCTGCCTTCTTCCGCCTGTCCTTCCCCTGCTCACGCGCCTACTTCCGCTTCTCCTTCCCCTGCTCACGACACCATCTTCCGCTTCCTCCCAGCCTTCTTCCGATTCTCCTACGCCCGCCTCCTTCTTCCGATTTCCCAACACTGGCTTCACGACGCCCGCAATTTTCGCTTTGTTTGCTGGCGCCGCTATCCTCATCGCGTCCGCAATGGCGAAGCTTGCGGAAGACGTAACGCGATGAATATTTCATCGCGGACAGAAAGAATTCCGCGACCGCAAAGCGCTATGGCGGCCATAGCCGCTTTTTGACAACACTATTGTAGTGAGAGGAATGGTTATTACTAAGCCAATCAATCTCCCCTTTCAATGCAGCAATTTATGAGAGCCCCCCTGCTGCAGAGAAAAAGAGAGCTTACAAAAGAGGATCGAATCCCTAAAGTTATTTTATAGAAGGGGAAATAAACATATTCTCTATCAAACTCAAAAAGAACTAATATTAACAGAAATAAAATGGGTAACAGACAGAAGAATGACAGGCATTTGCCAGACCTTACTTTGAAACCAAGCAATTTGATATTTCCTAACTAGCAAGAAAAACAAAACTTGTGCAGATCACACCAAGAAGGTGCTTCAAACTATTCTCACTCTCTCTCTCTAACTATGCAGCTGGAATTCTGTAGACATTAATGAGCATTGAGTACAGTGCACAATGGCTAAAACATTCTCTTCCACAGCATATTTATCCTGTCCTACATTCTTGTTCCACATCTCTTTAAGGCACTGGATCAGTTCTCTGACACTCAATTTAGCTGTTTATCTGTGTGGTTCTTCTTAGTATCTTCACAACTTCACTCATCGAGGGGCGAGCTTTGGGGTTCTTGTTAAGGCAACTGCTGGCAAGGTTAGCTATTTCGCGTGCAGTCTCGGGAGGATATTCATTTCTTAGCCTTGGGTCCATGATCATGCTAAATCTCTTAGATTCTGTAGGGAATTGTCTCACCCATTCCAAAAGCTTTTGTTCATTCTTTGGACGACTTGCCTCCATAGTGCGCCTACCAGTGAGGATTTCATACATGACGACCCCAAAACTCCATATATCACTCTTAGCTGTTAGATGCCCTGTCTCAATGTACTCTGGAGCTGCATATCCTCGAGTCCCTACAACCTGATCGACCACAGGAAATAGCATGCTTGTGATTAGGCAGCTGAGACAAGTACTTAAATTCAGAAATATGGTAAACAAACTAGAATCAGCAAAGTGCTAAACTGATAGAGCATAACCATCTGTTATGGAATTTCAGTTCAAGCTTTGAAATTGAAGAGATTGCTATTAGATTAAACCCAGGATTTCGGCCGGTATGCCTGTAGAACAGCATATTACCACATCAAACCAAACAAATATTTTGTATATATGTATAGTCATAAAAACTGACACTCCAGTACAATACTAGCATGTCAATATATACCAGACCATACCGTCCCGTCTAATACTAGAACATTGGGACTATTCAGAGACTTGGATGAAACTATAATTTATAATTTTGATTCATACCAGCATACTGATTCTATCTCAAAGATACATATAAGCGTACTAACACAAGATCCATATTGAGCATACCAAAGCAGACTCTCTAGTGTGCTGAGTATACTTACACAAGAGGTCAATATACTAATTCAACCTCTAACCAGTCCAACTAGAGAGCGGCACGTTGGATTAAACAGAAGTATGGAGGATTTTTGGTCTATCTTTTATTTGAAATAACATTTGATGTTCACTTCATCAAGTAATTCAAAATTCTCAAAATAAATAAGCACTTGAAACAACTATTGCTATAAGCTTCAATTAAACTGGTTATACTACGAAGTACTTCATCAATGATTCTCTAAAGTTAGTGAAGCTTCTGCACCATAGATCTATCAACCAACATCAAGTTCAACTTGAGATTTCAACCTTGAAATCTTGCAGAAGGTTGATCTAAATGATGCAATCAATTCGAATGAGTTGACATTACCAGCAGAGCTATTGCAAAATAAAGAGGGGGAAAGCATAGAAGAGATGATGAAGATGCTAGGAATTGACAAACATGTGAATAGAAAAAGAGAACAAGATAAATTGTAGGTTCTATCTGTTTGATAGAAAATATTTCTGTGAGAAACATACTGCTGTAGTTACATGAGTGCGTCCTGCTTCTGGTCCTTCCCTCGCTAGGCCAAAGTCTGACAGTTTTGGTTTGAATTCTTTGTCTAACAAAATATTAGAAGCTTTAAAATCCCGATATATTACCTGCATATACAATGATATTAAAAGAAATACATGTAACGAAAATTAATATATGAATTTATAGAAATGGTTTCAAAAGGTGGTGAAGAAAATATTTGCCTGGTAGGAAGGTAAGAAATATTATCACACTTTTTTTTTGTTATTACAATTTGAATAGAAATCTACCTTCACCAAGATGCATCAAAACCGACTTACTGAAGCATCAATGGCAAATTGCATAGTGAGATTATATATTTTATGCGAATTGAAAACTTTCTTGTATGTTACTTAGGCTAAGCTACCACAGAATCCTTGTTCATAGGAATTTATGTTCTTTCTTATCTGACTGAGTGTTCCAAGATGCATTTGATTGTACATCAAGATATTATGTACTAAGTACTATTAGAAAGACTAAATGGAAAGCAGTTTAAGATTGCAGATATTAATAGAAAACCTGAACTTCCAACCCTTCATGTAGATAAGCCAATCCTTCAGCTGCACCCAAAGCTATCTGTAACCTTCGGTTCCAGGAAAGAACAGGATAAGCCCTGTTGAATAGATGATCTTCCAGAGTTTTATTAGACATAAACTCATAGACCAATAGTCTATGGATTCCTCTTTCATCATCAACTGAACAATATCCAATAAGTTTGACAAGATTTGGGTGATCAACAACCCCAAGAAAATGAACTTCTGCCAACCATTGCTTGTGTCCCTGAATTTAAAAGAAAGGTATCAGCAAAAGGAGATATATCATGGAACATGTGAGCATTTGATCAATAATAAGATATACATATTACAAAGTATTCCTGTTGGTACCACTGATACAAATATACAAAAATACTATTTACATTAGAATAATTTCATACATAGCCCATCAACATATTATCAACTATCTTTGAGGCATATCAAGTTTAGTATATGAATAACTCGAATGCCTAAAATAGAAATTGTTGACTAATCAACTACTGAAACTTGTTTGCAAAATGAAATGGAGCAACAACACACACATATATATTTTTTAAGTTTAAAAGTTCAAATGCCCATTTCACAAAATCAACGAATATTATTCAATTGAATGACTTGCAATGTGTGATTGTACAATATAGGTCTATTGGGCGATTGCTGTCAAGGGGAACTTTTGTGTTGATAATGCGACCTCAAGCTTACTCCATTGTGGAGTCTAGATTGTTCATACAACTATACAACTTGTTTCTCTTGCTAAGCTTCTGATCAGAGACACTCAACTGAAGCACCCCTGAAGACACTAGTTAGTTAATTGGTAAAGACCTTGGAGGTTGATAATATGGTATTAGGTTTAAATCCCACATTCACCACAAATTACCACTTGCCTTCCTGGAAAAGAAAATTGAAGCAGTCCCCATGAACTCACATCAGTGAAGTTTAAACAATCTTGCCTCTAATACTCTCTCGTAATTCACAGATGAGAGCCGGCTGTTTTACATAGAAGTGAATGGATGTGATAAGATAGTACACAAATGCCAACTAATGATTGACTCTAAATATCTGATTGGAATCCTCTAAAAGATCGCTATATGAATTTATGAGAATATAAACACATAAATGTTCATTAGACCAATTGTCAACTTGAGATTGGCCGTAAAGAAATAAGAAAAACAAAACATTCAACACTCGAGTATAACGTGAGAATTGAGGTATTTCAGTAATAGAATAAACATGAATCTTCTAGCAAGCATATTATCTATCTTAGACAAATTGCCTACTTATTGCCTCTCCAAATAGTTTAACCTTCATATCCATTTGAAAAAAAATAGGTAATAGGTAATACATATTTTCATCACTGTGCTCACAATTACTCAAAAACTCAAACAAAAAAAAAAGGCATCTGAGCATTATGTATTGCCGACCAGGAACTGACAAAAAAAGAACAGAAGGAAAGAAAATCATTCAGTATGCATTTTCATTAAATGAGTGATCCAGGATGCATTTTCTTCTTCCACAAAATCAATAATATTCAAATCGTTGGAGGAGAAAAAAGAGAAGCTAATAGATACTTTGATTAATGTGTTCGCACTTAATATAAAATGAAATAGAAAGCACGAGTCTTCCAGAATGCACCTAATTCATTATTGGAGGAATCCAAATTGCTTGACGGCGGTGAGAACGCAATACCTGCAACCCTTTCGGGTTGAGCTTCTTGATAGCTATCGCGACCCGGTCCCCCTTTTCATCCGGCGGTTGCAAGAAGCCCTTATACACGCTCCCGAATCCGCCTTGCCCAATCCTGAGCATCCTGTTGAACTCATTCGTGGCATTTCTGAGCTCATCGAGATCGAAAACCCTCAAATTGTGAGCTTTCTCCTGGTACAGATCCGGTATGCCCCTGCGCGGTGACGCTGATGCCGTGGACTTGCAGGGGGTGACGCTGCCGGCCGACGACGTAAGCGCCGTACGCCGGCTAGCTTCCGCCCCCTTCTCCTTCTCCTCCTCCGGCTTCTTCTTCTTCTTCTGCTGCTGCTTCTTGTTCTTCAAGTATCCGAAGCACGTCATCATCGGGAAATTGAGGAGTTGGAGATACAGAAGAATGACTTGAAACAAAACGTGGATTTTGGGCCGATCAGCGACGAATAAATCCGACGCGGCTTGCGGCTGCTGCTCTCCCTACGTGTTCTTTTACTTGCGAAATTCGTCGCCTGTTGCGTGTTCTGATTTCTTCTCGCATCCCGAGACCATGCTCTTCCGATTTAGACGTTTGGTTTGGTAGTGGTAGGTCAGCAGAAGACTTGCTAGTCAAACAGAGGAATCTTCTGTTCTCTCACTTTCAAGGGAAATGAAACCGATGTTCGTTTCTCTTTATGAAATTTGACTTTATGCGTAGCCCGTTCAGATGATCAAAATGCTTTACATGGCGAAGAATAAGGATAAAATTCATACTGAGTGTGAATCTAGTAATCTTAGAGGTATTTCAGGGCCATTTATCTTCTAACATACGTAAATCTTAAAATAATACTAGTACAATTTCTTGTATAAGAATTTTTCTCGTTAAACCAGGGCCCGAAGTACAAATCTTGAAATCAAAATTACGCTAGTGTTGTTCTAAATTCACTCTTACTGAGATTCACACTTTGAGTGAGAGAGCTCTCTAATATGACTCTACTTAAGAATCAATTTTGAGTACAAGATCTTAATATTTACCACTCTTTTATATGCACATAATAAATTACTATTGTTACATCTCACGCATCATAGGCCATCATCCAACTTCCTCATATGGTATCTACAGAACGCTCTCTCGCACCATTCCTTCTAGCTAATCCAAGCTTTTATTCGTCAAATCAACTATTCTAAACTATGGGTCAACGGCAGGAGGTCGCCTTCTGAACCATCCATGTAATTTCATCCGCATCGCATCATCCACTGCCATCACATGCAAAGGGGACTTTGGTTCCTCACCATTAAGTGTGACAGTCTGCGTTGCTTCCTCAGTCGTGGGCGATCGATGAGTAGCGGCGGCCTCCGACGAAGAAGCAAGTCCAGTGGCGCATGATGTTCGCTCCTTAATTTTTTCTTGCACACGAATTCTTCTTGACACAAGTTCGGGAGGCGGTGGTGAAGCAGAGCCAGTCTGATGGGCTTCAGGTTGCCGCTGTAGCTGATGCTGCCATGCGTTGACATAACGGTAAGAGAGAATGCATTGAATTGCCTATAAAAAGTTTTGATGCAAATTCAACTACGAAGATCATTCATTACCAAACACATACACTAATTCAATTACCTGAACAGATTGTTTTGATGGGTCCTGTGACTGTGAAGCAACATATTGTAGGACTTCGAAAAACCACTTCTGCCCATGGCTCGCTGCCTTTTGCCAAAATTTTACCAGCACACTTCCAACCCTTGTTTTAAACTCCAGCAGATACCGATCAATCTCAGTTTCATGTTTTGCGATAAATGGTTGAAAGAAAAAATTATATATATATGTTGTTCCCTGAAACAATTCAATATACAATAAAGATAAGAGTAAAAAAAGAGAGTGAATAACCATAAAAAAAGGACAAAAAGTTTTGAGCTACCTGCGTTTTGGGATACCATAGGTAAACATAGAAAACTAATTTTGCTTCATTATACATTGGCAACCTTTGATGAGAAAAGTAGTGATGTTAGTGGAAAAACAATCTTCATATATAAACTTAGAATAATATAAAAAAAATATTCTTTACCAAGAAACAAAGGCATCCGCAATCCTCTCAAACGAAGTTAGTAACGCAACTAATATCCTGGAAAGAAATTCAGAGATATTTTTTTAAAGAAAAAATCCCAACACATTGAATACAACGTCGAGGTAGAAAACTGACCAGTATTGGCACCAGAATCGCAGATGCTCGATCTCCGGCACATTCACTTCCACGATTTTGTAGCATTCATAAGCAGGGTAAACATAGCCGAAGATCATTCTGCAAACGGTGAGTGCGGTACATTTTAGATTTACTCCGGCCTTTGAGGCAATCAAACAAACAAGACAGGGGCGGTGATAGCGTACAGCATTGCTCTGGTGAAAAAGGAACCCATCATGTGAACTGCCTTACGATCTACAGCGATCGATGCATGAACATGTCGCCCCACTGCAATACCACCACTCGGAAATACCAAGAGAAAGACAAATAAAAACCAAGAAAGATTGGAAAAAGCAGATGAAAAAATTAGAAGTGACAGAACATATCTGCTCCATCTCGGGCCTCACAACTCACAAGGCACAAAGAAAAAAAAAATCTAAAGAGAAAATAAAATTGAAAGGAAGAATAGCGAGAGATGGCTACCTTCTCTCCTCTAGGGTTCGAAGAACAAGGCCCGTGGGCGAGCGAGAGAGGAGTGGCTATAGGGAACGAGGCGAGGGAGAGAGAGAAATGGCGGATACGGGCGACAAGAGGACTATTTATAGCAAAGGAATCGGTTACGCCGTCAACTGCCGCATCTCTCTTCGGCGCCCCTTCGCTCGAACCGTTAGCCATCCGGGGACACACAATAAATAAACGGGGCAGGAGACGGAACGAATATGAATATATGCAAATTTTCACTTTCGGATTTGTAATATTACGATTTTTTACTTTAGGCCTGGTCAAATTTACACTTCACTTCATAAATTATGTTTTATCATAAGAGAAAGCTTTAGTAAAAATATAATGACGTATTGCGATTAATTTTTTTATCTTAACGAGAAACATGGCCAAATTATTTTTTTTGTAAAATATTTAATAAGTAGTTTTAAGTGACTCATCGTTTTGAATCAAATTAAAACTATTTACAAACTATAAGGGGTAATTTGAGATTCTACAAATTAAGGGGCCAAAGTGCAACAAAACAAACAATATTTGCTTATTTTGAATTAATCCTTATAAAAGCGATGGGCCAAAAACAAGGAGTGCAAGAAGAGAAAGATTGATTCAGTTGTGTAATTTGCGCAACAATTAAGCTCTAGTGCATGCTTCCGTCGGAAGGAAGAAGAAAGGTGCTCCTTGCATCATTCTTTGCATCCTCTTGTCAAACTTCTGTCGAGATGGAATTTGTTGATTAATCAGCTTTAAGGTGGATCAAAATTTCACTGTGCTATAGCATTTTGTTGTTTTATTTGCTTTATGCCCTGTTTTCTTGACGAAATTGAAGAGAAAAAAAAAAGAAAAATAAATTATTCTTTTTTCTGCTAAATTTAATGTATTTTTTTTCTTTCTCCCATGGATTCCGTCTAAGAAAATAGAGTATAAAGATGATGAAAAATTTCATTGTCCTATAGCATGTAAGAGTAAGACCACAAGCGGCTAGAAGAAATTATTATTAACTTTATTGCTTGTTTACATCGTAAACATACTTAATAAGCCTAATGATAGTGAACCTAATTTAAAATAATCCCAAATTGATGATAATAAACTCACAATATTTTATATACCATATTAGCTTTTTTTGACCTCTTATATGAACTTAAATTAGAGTATTATAATCTCTTTAGCTAAAGATTATTACCGAGGGTTAGAATCTCTCTCTCCATTCGCTCTCATTACTTAGACTTGATATTTTTTATTTCGAAGGAATTTTTTTTCTTTGATTTGATTTTATCACAAGTCAAGTAAATCTATAGACGGGATAAAATTATGGAATAGATAAAGATAAAATAAACAAATAATAAGAAAAAATTAGAAAAGAAAAATAAACAACTCTTTTTTTTTATTCCTAACTTCCAAGGACATTTTCATCATGTCAAAAATTTAATACCCGCTAGGAAATTAGTGGCAACACTAACATGGGGATTCTTCTGGTCAACCTTATGCTTGCTTCATGCTAAATTAGTGGCAACACTAACATGGGGATTCTTCTAGTCAACCTTATGCGTGCTTCATACTATTTTGGAATTTTGTAGCTTCTTTTTACGGGCGGGCGCGCGGGGGGAATTATGTCCTGATTACACAAGTTTAGCTGCGAAGCTCTTGTGTTGATATTTTCATATAATAGTTCCTTGGTTTCTAGTGATAAGACAAATGTTACAAGCTATAATGTTGTGAAGAAGGTGCCTTTAAATCCAAAGCTACAAGCAATCATTCACTAATATTATTAGACACAAATTACAATAGGAAGTTAGGAACCTCAGGGGTATTTCGGATATATAATTCTCAATATGAAGGTGCTCTGTTTCATCTTTTATATTTGGTTTCCTAGAAATCTAAAAGGTATTTCGAGTATGAAATAAAGCACCTTGATGGTGAGAATTACATACCTGGAATACCCCAAGATTTCTATTATATTTTGACTCTGGCGATGTTAGTGAAATAGTTGCTTGTTGATTTGGAGGCATCAGCCTTAAAACATCATAGCAAGACTAGCCTTAAAAGATTGATTCACTTCTATAATTTGACCAACAACTAAGCTCTAGTTCATGCTTTCGTGAGGAAGAAAAAGGTACTCCTCGTGAGCTGCCTCATTCTTTGCATCTCCCCTTGTGAAGCTTTGTCGTAATGAGATTTGTTGATTTATCTGCGTTTCGGTGGATCCCCTGCCCAACTTGTATATGATACCACCAGCGGCTGCAACAAATCATTCCTAAGGGCGACCAACTCATTCAATAACTTTATTTCCTGCGTTCGCAATCTAGATTAAAGATTGCAGAAAAGAGTTGCACAAATTTCACACCATAAACATGTCATCTAATGCAATTTTCAGTAAGTATACAAACATACAATTAATCAGAAGAGACAATTTCACTAGAGATTCAAAACAGGTACAGATTGCAATTTAATGGTTCGGTTTTATAATATGGGGAAACAAATGCTTGAGGCAATATGGACAAGGAACACTTACAAATCTGGAATTAAAACTGATAAATCTAAATTCAGGCAGATAAGGTATATCACTGTAGAATCACAGGTGAAAAGCAAGATTTTTCTACTTACCGTAGAAATAGCGATAGAAAAGAGATGGCAAGATTTTGTTCTGGAAAGGTCATACTTCAAAAGTCTAGCAGATGATGCAAATTAAGAAGTCTACAGTCTAATGTCACAAAGCGTCTTGCAATTATACTTCAAAATTCAAACAAGTTCTGATGCACATATTTAGCAAAGACTTCTGCTTCATACAACATACATGAATATCCTAAACAGAAACTGCAAGGTGTGCATATAAGCTATCAAATGCTATATCTACTAGTACTTTAAAAAAATTAACAGCAGTCTGTATGACACTACCAAAACCATAATGTTTCTTGATTGCATAAGAAAAAGGGAAATGATCAGCTAGCTTTGTTTATCACAGTTGAAAAAGATTCTAAATTAAAATCAATATTTCTAATTACTCAAAGGTTGTTCAGCAGGGTATGCCCATCAAATTATGCAGAAATAACACTCCACTGGGATACAACTTTCTTCCTTTCTTATATTGCAAACGTGATTGCCAATTGCTACTCTACAGCATTTCTGATTGAACATTGTATGCTTTCTACCCTTTTTTCCCAGTCCATTCGAATGGACAGAGGTCTGTGTTTATTGAATCCATGAAATAATGATATAACCTCTAATAATTCATATGTAGACAGTGATTTCTTTTGAAGGAAAAGAGAGAATAGTTGCATTAGGTTTCAAGATAAACTCATAAGATGTACCTTGCTGGTAATTATATTTTTTTAAACAATAAACCTAATAAAGATTAAGCTAGAACCCCAGATTTAGAGAAATAAAATTAAGGTGTTACTTATATACATGTTTATATATGGTAATAGGTTTTTAGTGCTATCATTTGTTAATTGTTAACTTTGAGTGGCATAACAAATTGGAACACTACTCTTCTTAGATCTAAACATGCCGGTTGGAGGGACTTGCAATCTTAACAACTTTATTTGAGGCAAATATGAAAAATCCATTGCCAGACTCATTAACTCGACAACTCTTCTCCCACCTCACGAGTAAATACTTCCAAAGTTTTAGCTGTATAATCCATAGACTGCAGTAACTCTACTCAATATATTCATGAGAAACCACTTAGATGCTACCCCCAGAATATTACTAAAAGCTAAAAACAAATTATAATTACTCTTTCAACTTAATAAAGATAGATGGATGTCTATAAGAAGAGAATCTTCAATGGACAACTGAGAATGTAAGATATAACAACTCTCAAACTAAGTCACAAAGTTTATGCCTTTATTGAACAATGTGAGTTGGAGAGCATACCAGACAGTAACAGCTTGAAAACTTGAACGAACTAAGCAAAATTATACCGTAATGACTGGGAAGGTATCTGAAACTAACCCTTAGTTCAGCAGCCGCAACAAAACCAGCAGAATGTTCTCTACTTCTTGCAATTATATTTACATGGTCTATAAACTATGTTACCCTGGTAGAACCACCACTAAGCCTCGTTCTTGGAAGTATAACAGGTTTGCAACATACAAGTAGAATCAGCAGCTGCATGATAAATAGCAACATACTGGTCCAGATGAAGAGGGTTCTCTTCCAAATCCATATCATTTTCTTAAGCAGCGGAAGCTCAGATTCAAGTATCATAAACGCAGAGTAAATTTCAGGGATACCAGCGCCTGGTCTATATTCTGCTCTGTGCTTTAGAGCCACCCTAATGCACACAGTTGGTTTGGTTCCCTCAGTAAGGCCTCTCATACGTACACTGATAACCTGTGATTCAGACGAATAGCCTGTTAATAGAAATATAGATTTGAGCAATGTCTCTAACAAGCGAATGTGAGGGCTCTTGAAACGGAGTATGCATGGTTGACTTGAACTAGTTGTGACGGTGCCATCTAATGTTAGTAGTTCCATCCTGACCTGTATAATAAAAAACAAATTTATGGCAAAAGAATAGCACATCAATAAGAATATTATAACAATATGGTCAAAATGATACTGATCAAATTATAATCAAGGTCATAAAAGGCTGTACTAGGCGAACATACTAGCATAGTGAAATGTGGTAGAAGGTTGCAAGTATACTTCAAGAAGAAAAACTATCATCAAAACATAGTTGGTAAGTAATCATTGCATAGTATTAAATTTCATAGAACAAATTAGTTTGAAGATATATAAACAATGTAGTTAATTGTCAAGATATATAATAATTAATAAGAGTGTACTACAATATCTTATAGACATCAACACCACTAAATCGAGGAGACGGCTGCATGTGAGACAACATATAATATACCACCCAACACTCTTTCTCAAACATAGGCATCACATGATGTGTATAGTACAATGAAAGAATAAACAAGGTAACCCTAAGCAACTTTGTAAAAATTTATTGAGATTATAAAAGGAGTGTATTTTCTCTAACATCAGTCTATATCTAACAAACAATAAACTACGGTTTAAAAACTATAGCGAGTGATTCAACCGATTTATACCAATCTGACCATATACTATTTCAAATAAATGATCGGACCTGTATATATATAGAGAGAGATTTGAGTAAAACTAATTGGTACTATCAGTACTATATATTATTATAGACCAATACATACCAATTCAACAACGAACGTGTGAACCAGTATTTAAAACCAGGTGACAAACCAAGCGACAAACAACACCAGCATGTTTGGTAAGCCCATGGAAAGTTGTTGCATCATTAGTTTAGTATGAGAGTAACTAAAGACATCCAAGAGACTCTAGAATCACATTATCTTAAAAGTAATATGAGTCATCAACTTCAATACCAAAGAAAGTATTGTTGATGGGTAAATGATGCAAGAAATGAGTACTGTTAAAGGCCAATTAAAAAAAAGAGGCAAATTGTCACCAACCATATCAGAGTAAAAAGAAACATGCTCAAATAAGATAGAAGCCAGCAGTGACAGACATCTCAATAATGGGATACTCATACTAAGGTTGTAAAATTTGATTCTTACCATCTTATTAATTCAATGTCCAACTTGTAAGTACTAGCATATGAACCTGTTTTTAAATCTATGACTTGTACAACAATAACCGTTTTTAGTATGTCACTATTCAAAAAAGATTAATCATAAAGTTTGAGGATTAAGTTTATCCAACCAGGACCTATGATGAACAAAGCATAGAAGAAGGAAAAGAGACTGACAATGTACAATAGAAGAAGGAAAACAATTAATAAGGTGTAGGATGTCAGAAATGAATCACACTAAAGAGTTTTAAAAAATGAATATAACATCATACAAGCAATACTAGATAATGATGATTCATTCAATGAGCTCATTTTGCCGGGAAGCACAACAAACACTGTGATCAATAATACCTTGCGGTTAACAAAAGATAGCACCACTGAATTACACATTCAATAGTATTTGCAAAATTTTAAAACTAATATCAAACTATATAATTATTTCTTGACAAAAAAAAAGCCTTCGTAGGTCAAGAACTCATTGCATACTCTCAGAAACTAGAGGTAAAGGAAAGAATCTAGTGAAAATAGGTAGTACAAATTACAATACACAAGGCTCATACCTTAAATATCACAGTGAAATAACTCCAATGTTAACAAACTCCATTTACAAGAACTCGAAGGGGGAACTTAATGATGCTTACCATCTAATAAACCTCAAAACATACCCAAGAGATGACTCTAAGGACAAGATTTTTTACTTTAAGTGAAAGGTAACCTAACTGTTAGAACTCATGAAGCTTCAAAAGTTTCAAGAGGCAGCATTGGATACAAGCAAGATTGGTTCATTTTACTTTAGCTGTCTTAAGGTTAGTTAATTTGCCGATTTACCACTCGATTCCATATGAAATTCATTGATCTATGATTGATTTCCCATGTTTTAATCAATTTTAATTTCTTTTGATTCATCTCTGTCAAAAACCCAATATCTTAGGGAAGATTATATGAACAAAGGTGATCTTGGTACAGCTAGGCAAATGGGAAACCATATCATCTGAATCTGCATGCTATGGTTTTTACCACCAAATGGTACTGATTATGATTCCAATTCATATTTTGTGATAATATTGCTAAGCATTCAAAGACTAAAAAGACTCAGATAGGGATTTTTATAAACTGAATGTTCAGAATTGATGCTAGACTATCATGCTATACTGAATAAAACCACATGGATTTAGAATTATCTTCAGTATGTTGGTATCTGAATCAAACTAATTAGTGATATGTGCAACAAATTGTGATACATTTGAAAAATGCTTAATCTTAAAGAAGTACAAGCAACTAACAATACAACCATGTCATAACAATTAATATATAGAGCACTAAAAGAACCAAGGCAATGTAATTTGAAGTTAGAACCTTGTACATGCATGTTATCTATATATATATATATATATATATAGATAGACATAATAAATTTCTACAACAAAATTGCTAAGGAGAGATTACATATAAGTGTACAGCAGAATAATATATAGACATAAAAAACCTCTAGAACAACATATATAAAGATGAAAGGAAGCACCTTGATATTAAAAATTACATACCTGGAATACCCCAAGATTTCTATTGTAGTCTGATTCTGGCAATGTTAGTGAAATGGTTGCTTGCAGCTTTTGATTTGGAGGCACCAGTCTCCAAACATCATTTCTTGCAGCATCTGGCTTATCACCAGAAACCAAGTAACTATCATATGAAGGAATCGATACAAGAGCTTCAGGGCTAGACTTGGTGTAATCAAAACTTAATTCCTCTGTCATCTGAATGGGCTCCTCCACCACACGTCGCATGATCAGACTCCCTCCTAAGAAAGATGCTACTAAAATCCAAAATAGTATGAAAGAGACGTAAAGTGACCAGAAGAACCCCCATGCTAGCTTCGTCACTAATTTTCCAGCCTCTTGCTGGCCAATGACTCTTCCAAATACCAATGGGACAACTTTATCGAGCAAATGTTTAAATGTTCCCAAGAACCTCTCTTTTGTTGCAGCCGTTGCCAAGTAAAGAGTGCCAAAAGGGTCATAAATGATAAGAAAAGTCAAATGAAGTACCCTAAAGGGTAGCTTGATGAAACTAAATAGCAAGTTGATCTGAAAGAAGACAGCCCTGATCACAAACTCGGCTGCATTTTCTAAGGAGCTCTGTGGCGGTAGAGGCCCATCATCAACAGTCTCTACGCCGCTACAATGAGCAAGGTTTCCGTCTCCCGATACCAGAGAAGCTTCGGTTAGTACGTCCGCTTGTCCTCCGGCTTCACTTAGATCGGAGGTGAGGGCTGAAGAAGACGGCGGAGCCGTATCCAACTCCTGACCTTTCAAGGCGGGCCGGACCTCCCTCCGCCTCTCAGTAGGGGACTCCAAGCTCGAATCGCCAGGGGCGGGGGTCGGGGGCGATGGAGATGCGGGGGACTGGCGAATGCGGCGGCGTAGGCCTGAGGGTGGGGAAGGAGTGGAGGCGGGAGCGGAGACGGATTCCTCAAGGGGAGGCGGTGAAGACTTGGAGAGATCTTCGAAGTAAAGGTCGTCGTCGTCGTCGTCGTCATCGGGGAAGGAATCGAGGGCGAAGAAGAAGTCATCGTCATCGTCGTGGGGCTCCCGCGGCTGCATCGGTAAAAAAATAGAAGTTATAAGGATGGGAGAGAGTTGAGGAGCGCGATCATTGAAATTAGCGGCCTAGCGGGTGGACCTGCGGGGCGCGCGGGTGCAGGGAGGGAGCAACACCCGCAAAAACCAACGCCACGAGCAAGCAACCAAGCAGCCTCAACTGCAGGTCGCGCGGATGGAATTTTACCAAATTAATGGAGGCTGACCCTTTAACGTTTCCATTTTTCTACTACTAAGTACTAACCACAATCCACAGTAACTTGGTTCCTTTCTATACTTATATATATAAGTAAATATTTATACAAAAGTTATATATAAATATATAAATGTATACATGTATAAATATACAAATATATATAATATAATATATACTTACATATTTATATATTTGTATATTTGTATATTTTATACATACTAAGTTTGTGTTATATATATATATATATATATATATATATATATATATATATATATTAATATTTAAAATAAATAGAATATTTTAATTAATATTTTAGTTAAAATATAAATTAATATTTTAAAATTACACTAAGCTTGCTGGAATATAAAATTTTATAATTATATTTTTTATACATTTAACATGAGATAATTTATCATTTTAATGTATATATGAATATTTTATTTTATTTAACAAATGATTTTAAATATTATATAGTTTTCTATATAATAATATTTATATTACTTTTTTCTATGGTAATTTACAGTATTTTTAAAGCAACTGCTTTTTATCCACCTGCACTATACTCCCAAACTAGCCCTTAACTAACCATATGCTATCACGCATCTAAGCAAGAAAGGCCGGCCCTTTCTTGATTTTTTTTATTTATTTTTATGAATGGGCACGCCATAAAATTTCTATACGAGAGAAGAGTACAGCCTAAAAAAAATAAAAATTGAATTTGAACCATTTATATGGCTATCAAAATTGTCTTGTATCAGTTAACCAAGCTTGTGATTGCTAAAATCAGTTTAGACTAGCTTCTTTTTGGTGAGAATTGATTTAAGCAATCAAATGTTCAATACAAACTGATTATATAACCAATTGCCCTTGTATTAAGTGCTAGCTTCAGTTCTTTAATTTAGACTGCAAAAGGTCAAAACATAACTTACAGCATCTCTTGGACTGAATTCTGCACCCTTGCGATAGATGTACAATCGCAGTGATTCATTCACTAGAAGGCCTGTATGTTGGCCTGTGTAAAATGTTTCAACACACCAATTCCACTCTTATCGTTTTAATGCTGACC
The DNA here is from genome assembly GCA_027563935.2 of Costus lasius. Taxonomy (NCBI): domain Eukaryota; kingdom Viridiplantae; phylum Streptophyta; class Magnoliopsida; order Zingiberales; family Costaceae; genus Costus; species Costus lasius. Next base: position 800,645 of record CM050454.1, read on the forward strand.
CAAGAAGAAAATACAAACATTTCACTCGGGCCATACAAGTTGGGATATAGATTTATTCATAGAAATTTGTTGTATTGTTAGATAAATAGGAATACAAAATATCATATAGGCAATTTTCCGCAAAATTGGATTATCAGATAAGACGATGAACACATTCAATCAGGTTTCACCATTAAAACAGGTTGTGTTCAAGCAGCAACTTTCTTTGAAGTCACTGAATTGACAATGGTGGCAAACTCCGGGCCCTGCAAAAATAAACAAACGCTTAAGCTGTAAAATATCTGGCAGTTGAATAAAAGACAAGCAACCTCATGAATGTGTTTCTCCGAGAGAAATGAGTGTGAACTAAAGAAATTTTATAATCTCAAACAAAACATTAGAGCTTGGTTCTCTAAATTTCATAGAACTGTCAATTAATTGATCGAACCATGCAACATGGCAGATCACTCGTTATTAATTTGTAGTTCCAGTGGTATTGTTAATTTCTGTTATGTATGTCAATAGTATTCTTTTTAGTGGGCGTGTCTATGTAATATTGGATGTACATCATGAACCGAGACATCAAACAACGACACATACGGGCTCATAATGCTAGTAATTTAGTCTCCAATGAAAGATTGCTACTTTATCAGATATATAATATTTTTATGTAACTCCAAAGATTTGCATTCCTTTTACATCTAAAAATCAACTGGTTGACATGTTGAAGTTTAATTAATTAATATATTAGTGTATCCATGGTGTTTAATAAATGAGTACATTTATTAACTATTGTTAGTTACTATAAATCTTTGCTTAGTAATCAAATTTTTATGTCTTATTTGATGTCTATAATTAGTTAGGAATAATAATATTAATCTATTTCTCTAATTCGTCCCTTATCTCTCCTCTATTTTTTTTTGTTTCAACAACACATCTTCACTATTTATCATGCCTCTACTATTATGCACCAAAAAGTTTACTTTGATTGATACTTAAGTTTTATACTCGGTTAAAGAGTTAGAATTATTTATGTACATGAGTTTAGCCGCACATGGACTAGTATTATCTATAACTTTACTAGTGTATGCATTCCTCTTCATCGTCATGAATAATGAATGTTTCATTCCATTCAACTATCTACACCTTCTATGAATTAAAGATGGATAGGATGTCTGCGTGAAAAGTAGCAGTACTTATAATCCATCAAAATATTGTATTTGGAGAAGTTCGCAAACAGAACATGCTCCAATCGAAAATGAGAATTCTTTAGCCTAGTGATCACCAAGATATATACATACGCCCCCCCATCCCCCCAATAGCCACTTAAACAAGTCTGTAGAAGACAAATTACAGCACCTACCACGTGAACAACAATAAAAAATGATACCTTCAGAGAGGCGCCTCCAACAAGAAATCCATCAATATCTTCTTGTTTAGCAAGTTCAGAACAATTAGCCCCGTTCACAGAACCTGAAATATATCATGACCTACTTTTGTTATTAACATGAATTAACCAATTCAGAAGAGATAAATCAATAAAAGTTGTATGCTTGCACAGAAAGCGATGAGTGGATTCTTGTAATGTTAGGCATTCTGTAATACAGTGCAACTGGAGTTTCTGGACCGCACAAAGTGTTATCGAAGGAATGAAAAAAAGAAAATACATGTTCAAAAGAGAATGATTACTTGCAAAACACCAAAGATTAGTTAGTAATCTATATTTATACAGCAAAATTTTACAAGCAACTCAGGACCATCCTATTATCCAAAATTCCAGATAAAATGTCAACACTATGAAAATGATAAAATATTCCGCATTTTGAAAAATAGCTCTCTAAAAAAATAATAATAAAAACATATAGTCGTGTAGATGACCAACCTATCAGTGGAAGGCGTATAGTCAACAGTATAATGAAGAATATTATATGCCCATAATTTGGAATTTCATAAAGGAAAATTCAAGTCTGAAAATATTGCCTGAACCAACTTAAAGATGGAGAGACAAATGAAAGTTAATATACCATATGCATTGTCAATATGATACAAATTTTCGCTTAAATTAATCAAGAAAATTCAGGTGTTTCATAAATATTAACTTGCCTTCCTTATCAACATTCAAGAATGTTAAACCATAATTATATAAATTGAGTCGTGTTACAGTTAAGTGGTTGACAGTGTAGTTTTTGTGCATATTGCTAGTTAGCATGTGCACATATATAGTACATACACATTTGTGGGAGGGAAAAATTAACATGTGTGGCATGCTATGAGGACAGAGCGCATTAGGTTAAAGAAGGTCTTGGAAGTTGTCCAAATTAAAAGACAATACCTCTACTCTATGACTTCAGACCATTGTATCTCATCTATTGGTTTTCTACATTCTTGCATAACCCTTTTCTTTAGTAAGCATTGCTTTGCAATATGTTGGTTTCACATTTCACATTGTTAGAGCATATTGCTTGCAATTGCACTAAACGCTTGAATACCCTATGAGAATAGTTGAGCCATATAATGCATGATATCTAACAGATAAATCTGAGACAATGGTAGTTAGTAGTAGAGTAAGTCCAGCCAACATGATGGCTCATAAGAAAATAAAACTAGCACTTGTGTAACTCAGGAAGGTGTTGTGAGATACAGCGTCGACCTAACAGAAAGTCAGTAAGGTACAAATGACAAATATCAAATCAGTGACTCCATGTGGTAGAGGAGACACTTTCAGTATTATGCTTTAATGAGGCATGCATTGACAACCTAGAGGCATTGCAAGTGTACAGAGCGCGTCATGTCAACTGGTTGAGTGCAAAACTCAACTAGTAGCATGATGATGATACTTACAAACGTATCAAGGTGACTGAGAGGAACCTCATAGATATCAAGATCAAGGGTTTAAATCTGAGCTAAAACAGATTCAAAATAATTTCTCTGCGAGGGAAAATGTGAAGTAATTCACAATGTTAATGTTGGATATCCATGGGCACTACAAGGTTGAATCGGTAAAATATCACAATAGATTTGATGTTCACACAAGCAACAATTAAATGGCTCACATACTTTGTTCCATCTGAGTGAAAAGAAAAGGATGGGTCTTCTCATGATACTCAATCCTCAGTTTTAAAGGGAGAACAACAAGACGAGCTCACCCTCTAATCTCTTTCTTTCTCTATTTTTTAGTTTGGTCACCTAGTATTGATTGTTCATGCAAAGCCATTGCTTACATTCCATGAAGTTGCCGCACCTTTACAGCCGGTGGCTTGATCATGAAAGAACTGCTAAACCATAAATGTACAATTTGAACATTTATTCTCAACTTCAACTTTGGGGAAAATCAAATCTGGCCAAAGAACATAAAAGATGAAAGACAATATTTTGCTTATATAAAAAATAAGCCTACTATAGGAACAATTTGACAGAATTATTAGAATTAGCATATCCCTTTTTCTCAATAAAGAACCAGTATAGTAGCGAGCTTTCAGTCAATTTCAAATAAAAGATCTCAGTACCAGAGCATTTTTTTCCTTCAGAATTAAATTTTATCACACATTTGAAGCTCTATAGTAGTTTGGAAGTTAAAAAAGTTACCTCCATAGATAATACGGATGGAAGAAGCAACCTCAGCAGAGACATTCTTATTGAGCCAATCACGTACAGCTGCATGTACTTCCTGAGCTTGCTCCGGTGTAGCAACTTTTCCAGTGCCAATAGCCCACACAGGCTCGTATGCAATTACAACATCCGTCCAATTTGAGATGTTATCTGCAAAATATTAGTAAAGATATTTAATATAATTCTCCAACCATATCGCCTAATTATTTTTACCATAAAGAGTATAAATCTGATGTGTTTTTAGGTGAAGGATGAACTAGAATAGTACCGGCAAAAGCTTTCATTTGCTGGAAACAGATATCAAAAGTTTTTCCAGCTTCTCTCTCTTCTAGTTTCTCTCCTATACAAGCAATTACCTTAAGATTTTGGCTCAAGGCATATGCAGCTTTTCTTCCTGTAATCTGTACATGAAAAAACTTAGTTATAAAATAATACGCTTGAAATAAGTTTAGCATCCTTAACCTAGTTTAGTAAATATGATAGAAGATTATAAGCATATTCTATGTTTGAGAAACATTTCATTCCGAAATGTGTGGTACCTGATCATCCTCACCAATAATATGTCTGCGTTCAGAATGGCCTAGAATAACCCACTTGCAACCAATATCTAGCAACTGCTCTGCACTGTGAACACAAATCAATTTCAGCAAATATTAAAAAAAATGTTGTACTACACTAGGTTACTTGTTTGAATACAAGATTAGCAGTATGAATTTTTAGCTGGAAATAGTTGGAGCATTATAAGTTTCCACTGGTTGCGACAAAGTATAATGGTTTTTTACACTCAAGAAATCATATATGCCAAATCTGTGGTGTTTGTATTACAGAAACTTTCATTTGCTACTTTCTCATATATCACAAAGAATACTATTTGCATGGTGAAGTAGCCACTCCACCTACATAAGCAGGCTATATAGTGGCTTCTTTTTACTCTATCCAATGTATAAGTTGTCAATAGTACACTCTAAATCAAGCAAACTTGTATAAATAATGAAATGTATGAACAAATTGTATGTGATCTTCACTTGGAAAGAACATTGACCCAAACAAAAAATCATCCTAAACTCTTAAAGGAGATTCTCAGCACTCTAGCCTAAGTATGATGCAGGCTGTATCTTAACTTTTATAGATCCAAATCTTGAGTGGATAAAGAGCAATAGTTCATCGTGTTCATTAAATTACTTAATATCAATACTTGTGTTTTAAATATCAGTCCGTAGGCAGTAAGTCTAGCACATATTTGTTTGATTCTACACAAGTACACGAAATATAGAACCGACTTGATCATATATATATACAAACATATATAAAACATATAATATTGATCTGTACAATAGCTACATATACAAATTATTGACAAATATCAAATTGTACAACAATACAATCCAAGCAAGTATTAGTATAAGGATACAAACAGATTATATATATATATAAATAATACAATCCAAGCAAGTATTAGTATAAGGATACAAACAGATATTTTGAACTTTGATCGATAGAACTTTAGAACTAGTCTCTGGTTTTTATCATAAGCACTCTAAATCTGGTTAAGTTTTTTGTCTTAATCTTCAACCCAATTACATATATAAGAAAGAGAGAGGATCCATTTTAAAATAAAACTAGTGAAGTGCAATACAAGTAAAAGGAATGTCATATATGAACTTGATCTATTAACTGAAAGTTTCCAATGTTTGTGACCTGATTTCTCCAGTGAAAGCACCACCTTTCCCAATCCAGGAATTCTGCGCGGATATTTCAATGCGATCGGCCAATGATTGTATGACCTGGTCAATATATATATATGGAGGTGCTACGACAACATCTGTAATATTGCAATGCCACATAGAGCAGAATAATTCACAACCACATTAATAGATGTTGCAGTACATGAATCTTATACCAGATAACAGGATATCTTCTTTATTCCAATACAATCATTAGGTTAGATTTGATCTTACCTACATCACTTTCCAATTTGGCATCATTCAGATCAGCAACAAGTTTCCTGATAGAATCCCTTGTCCCATTCTAGAAAGAAGTGTAAGTAGATCAGTCAGGCGTATAGGGAAAGATATATTACAAAATATAGTCTATATATGGAGAAACAAACTAAACAATAGACTAGAGTGCTGGACGCAAATATCAATCATAAAATTCAAGAGAAATGCCACTCAAATACTGAAATTGTGGCTAATGTTCACATCTGTGGAAGCCCCATTACAGTTTTACATGTGATATTGAAATGTATATCATTTTCTGTATGATTCACTAAATTCTCTTGATATACGATAGAGGAATAACTCTCAATGTAATGACAAAACACATAATGCAATCTATCCTACTTATGCTTGGAAGTTGGAAGTAACATAAAAGTTTTATAGCAAGGTTTTTAATCTAGTTTGTTCCGGTGTAACTGTCAAGGCTCAGCCACTCAAATCAATATATGTTAATATATCCTGAGTGTTCTAGATATACCAACCTATACTAGGTGACTCAGCCTAGGACATACAAAACAAGATTTAAAATACCAATTCAACCAGTGTTCCAATCCAAGCTCGAACTGGTGTGTACTGAAACCAGGCGCAACTTCTTCCGTTGTATGCTACTTCCACCATGAGTGAAATCTTCTTCTCAGTGGCTTCTACGTACTGCAGCTTCCACCAACTGCCAACCAATTTTCCCTAGCTTGTGTACCATTCCATGCTTTGACCCATACATACTAGTCATACCACTTGGTACGGATTGGTATTTTGATCCTTAATACTAAGTGATCAACACATGGTACTAATGTATCAACACAAAAGGTATGTGTACTGATTATGTCTTCAAGCTTACCACCTGATAAAAATTTAGATTAAAAGCACTGATTTATATTACCTGACAATATTTTATAATCTTTGTTTGCACTGGTATAATTGTCATGGTTCAAATCAATATATGTCCATATATCAACTGAGTGTTCTAGACATACCAGCCATGGTAGCGCATTGGTATAACCCAATATTCACCAAACCTCAGCATAGGTAGGATTCATGTAGAGGTTCATTGTCAAACCAGCATATGCCAGGCTTACCTCCTACTATAAACCGAGAACTCAAATCATGCTTGACATATTGTGAATTAAGGTATGTTTAATATGAAAATTCTCTAATATAAGAGATTAACTTTTGTATATTTCCCATTTCTTGACTTCTTTTATCAGATAAGAGCAAGACAAAAATGAACTGTACATTAAAGCATGCTAAATGGTAGCTAAATAATGATGACAAAAGATCCTACTTTAATAGGATCTCTAGCTAGAAAAATCAAAAGTAGGGCATGAATATTTAACCAAGGCTATCTACATAACAATGTCAAGGTAAATGTATAAAGCTTGTCCCATATCAAGAAATAAGAATTTAAATGGATTAGTGGCAATTGGATATGGAACTGAAAATAATATAGCAATTGAGTTGCAGATCTTTATGCCTACTAATTTTCACACTTCATAAATTCAAGTTGCATGTATCGGACCATAGCCATTCTAGCACCCCAAACATGCAAAGAGCATTGGTGTAGAATTGACTGGCTCTCCCACCTCAAGCTTAGTTTGCAGAAAATATTTTCGGATATGGAAGTTAAGGCTTTTTTGTCAATATATCCCATCATAATTTCTAATAATGAAAAAGGGTAAAATGATATAATAGTTTGTAATTATCGTGACCCTCCTAAACAGGATTGATCAAGTCTACTTAAGCCTGTATGTGAGGTTTAAGTTTTGACATGTTGTAATGAGATAAATTATTGAATGCAATATTGGATTAGTTTTTATATAGATCAATACAAAATAATGGCCTCCAGATGCAGGGCTAAGGTGTTTACATTTGAAAATAAAATTCTGACAATCCCCCTCAAGTAGGAGCGTAGATATTAGTTATGTCCAACTTGTTACAAAGTACATAAAATCTATTAACTACAAGTGGCACAGTGCCACAGTGAACATGTTCACTAATTGATTCCTAGACATAATGGAGGCGTAAATCATTGACGTTACATCATCTTTTATGAAGTGACAATCCACTACTATATGTTTTAATCACTTGTGAAACATTAGATTACTAGCAATGTAAATAGCAACTTAATTATCACATGTCATAGTCAAAGGATCTTTTAAAGAGCAACCCAACCCAATGGTAAAGGAGTGTAGCCACATCATCTCATAAGTTATTTGAGCAATAACTTTATATGTAGCTTACGTACATGATCTTGCAACATATGTTGTTTCTTGGCTTTTGCACTTGTTCATAAGTGCAATAACCATAGATGAATCTCCTATCTTCAGCATCAATATAGGATTCCATGTGTGGATGTTCATTTCTTCTATAAGTGCAATACCCACATCATCTCATAATCTACTATAAAATGACCAAGACGACAATACCATTAAAATGCTAAACTAGTAGTGATGACTAAGTAAGCCTAATAGGAATGATCATATAGGAAGTAGATATCACCACTTTCACACTCACCACCAATCATCGCCTTCATTTATGGATTCTAAAAGACAATGAAATAAAATGTCACTATATTGAAGAGACTTATCAGAGAATAAATGGACAAGAGATTCATAGGAAAACAAGAAAAACAAACCACTTCATGTAATTTTGCACCTAAGGAGACGTTAATAGATCCTGCACCATGAACCAGTTATATTGACATAATGTATTGATTACGAAGTGTCTAATTTTATAAAAAGACTATGATCATTTGTATATAAGCAAAAGCTCACGAATCCAGAATCCAAGGGGCAAAGGAAAAAGGCAGGGAAGCTATACATGAGGTCACAAAAGCCATACCTACTGAGAAGAGTCTGATGCTACTGCAGTAATTTGTATACTCTATACTGGATATAGTAGCAGCAGGAGCAAGAGCAGCAGGAGCCAAATTGGCCTAAATAGGTTGCCCAAATTTATGAGAGTACTGATTTGATAGATGATTTGAGTGATCACAGAGGAAAAATACATTGACGACCTTTGCCCTGATTAGATTTTTCTCCTATTTGATTGAATCCTCCACTCAAGACAAGAGTAGTGGATTGTATATCAATAGAAGTGGAGTTCTCACCAAAGGAACTTTCAGGCACTTTTATTATCATAAAACTATTAAAGGTATTTTTGAGATCAGGTCTTGTATCAGTTGTACAAATGTAAATTTAGCTAAAAGGAAATCCTGGTATTGCTTTGTAATATCAATTATATTTCTAGTTGGAGAAGTATTAGTTCACCCATAAAGACTTCATTTCGTAATAACAAGGTCCTAAATTCAAATCCCACCTTTATCGCTAGTTATCACTTACCTCTTGCAAAAAAAATTATTTGTTGTTGCAGGTCGATATATTTGTAATACAATTCATTTTGCTAGGAGAATAATATTTCCAAAGAGATTTATCATTTTGCTTAAGATTAAATATTTTTTTCATCAACAAAATGTACCCTTAGAACATTATTCTCTGGGGAGCAATCCGCTTGAAGAATCTCATATTTCCCTTGCTTTAGGAGAAGCATAATAATCCTCTAAATATTAGGCTCCATTATGAGCCATGTAACCACACCATAGTCTGTTATCTTTCATGCATGAAACCTTGGGTGTGTAGTGAGTGGAAATAGGGAAGTACTATGATGAAGTTTCCTTTGAGATATGAGGAAGTATTGAAGTGCTTGTGCCCAACTAATATAATTCTTCCCGTGGAATTTGATAGCAGTGACAATAAATTAAGTTGGCTTCACATTTTGGAACGAGCTAGAGAGACCATCCCTGGAAAGTAGAAAAGTGTAGTTAGGGTTTAATAAATTTTCAGATACCAAACCCTAAGAGAGTATTTGCAGCATCAAGTTACTGCAAGACAAGATCATCCGCGAGGCTGAAAATCTTTTGCATATGTATTATCACTGTGAGAGGACAGTGAGTGGATCAGTGGAATGTTGCTTCGCTAAGCGCTGACTGTAGGTTAAAGTCAGTGAGCTATGCTTCCTGTTGCAGCAGTGAGCAGAAGGAAAAGTAGAAGACGAAATATTGTAGCCCTGAGTGCTGAAATGTTCTAACCATTGCAGTAGTGAGCGGTACAATGAGGAGTAAAGTATTTTTGCACGTTGACTGATCTATTTCCTGCCGTGGCTGGATGAGGGGAAGGTGAAGAGCAGGCTAGCTGCTATTGCAGTCGGCTGTAAGAGACAATAGTAATCATGAGAACTGTTGCTGAGAATGGCAAGACAGAGATTGCAACAGTAATCTGAAAAAAATTGGCGGCAGTGACAGAAAAGACAAGGATGGTTAGGCAGAATAAGAATTGGTGTTGGAAGAAAGGGAGAGGTCGATTGAGTTGACATCAGCAGTAGTTGAGAACTTGAGATGTGGATTGTGGTGGCAGCATTAATGGAGAGGAGAGGTGCTGTCCACCCTATTTTGATAGCATGTTAAGAGAAAAAAGTACGTAGTCTTTTTCCATAAGAGAATATGATTAGTCTTTTATAGACCAATACAAAATAATATAACACCTAGTCTCCTGTGAGACTAAGGTATTTATATAGTATATTAAGTTCTAACAAACAGAAATACAAAAAAGTACATCAACGTGGTAGTCCCATTATTACAAAATTCCATGAAGAACATGAGCAAGTCAAACCCAAAATGTTCATCATGGAATATGTTGGCATGTAAATTATTAACTACTTATCAAGTGTTAGAGAACTATGAACTAGTCGCATATGGGACAATTAAAGGCTTAGCCCTCTCATTCTCATATCTATTTGATATCCAACTGCAAGGATTAAAGTAGTTTGTAATTTTGTATTTGAGCAAAGTCTTATATCTTATATACAAGAAACCACCCATTTATAGATCTTTTACCAATAAAATATAACACAATCAATAACTGGCTTACTTTACTGGAATGATGTGAAAATAAAATTTGCAAAATAATAGTACCATAGTAATGAATAGTTATCTAAATAACAAATTTTATTATATTTCAACCTACATTTACTTTTCATAACTTGTATCCTAATCTATTTATTGCTAAAAATTCCTAAAATCATTATTCCCGTTGCCTGGTTTCTTATGATGAGTTTGCAAGAAGCCGAGTGGTTCAAAAGTCATCACTAAATTGCCAGTGCATAACCAACATGCTAGTGAAACTATTGCTCAATGAGAGTTCTCTTAGCATCAATGAATCTAAAAGTTCCTGATAGTAAATACGATTTTCTTTTAATTTTTATTAAAACAGAAGACATAAAAGTGCATAAAATCCAAAAATAATCAGGAGCTACAAGGTAATCTAACAGTAATATGTTGGCAATGTAAGAAAGTAATTTGAAATAAAGGAAAGGAATATAAGATAAGAAGCAGAACAAATGAAACTTACACATTTCCAGTTGCCTCCAACAAAAAACTGCACACATATCAAAGAAAAAACTTTATCAGAAATATAACAAAATGAGAGGACTGCAGCTCCATCCACTCATAAAGAAAATAAAATCATGTGCAATCTAAAAGTACTCTGTATCATATTTATATGCCAGTTTTCACAGTTGATGCACATGAAAATCATTAACTTAGAATAGAAAAACAGGCATATAGCTTATAATACTAATACCGTATGATCCGTCTTTACAAAGTAGCCATTTCGTATCAGTGTATATGAGTTATGAAAAAGGATTATGAACTAAAAAAAGAAACAGAAAGAAGATGGCATAGGACTTGCGTAAAACTCAATCCACAATCTCCAACAAGTTGGAAATCATGGTACATACAGATTTTCCAACCCTGTACATCATCATCCCACGCATATCAAAAAACCCTCCTCACTATTCTGCTGCAGATAATAGTGACACTGTCCTCTTTTTATAAATCATACCTTATGGGAAAATACACTGATTTTGGTGCAAAGCTCATGTTTAGTCACAAAATATACTAATTTTTTCACATGGCGCGTAATTACGCTTCGTTGTAATTTGTCAAATGCACAATGAAAATACAAATGCAGTATTTTTTTTTTTTTTGCTAAGTGCTCAGTGAACTTAAGATAAAATTCACCTATAAAGTCCGTTTGCACGAGAAAAAAATGCATTCCCGCAAGAAAAATACTCAGTTTTGATCTCATAAATACAGAAATTGGACGGTACAAAATCTCCGAGTACATGACTCTGAAAAACTTTAACATCAGAGTAACATTTGACCACATCTAAGGAATGTGTCACGACATACAACAATTCTAATGTTATTTTCCACTTTGAAAGAAACTATTATTAATTCATAATAACTCTCCCTTTACGCGATCAATGAAGCAACACTCATCGAGTCATTTTATAGCCCATACGTGATCGTCCACAAAATAATGATCTAATAGTCCAAGTCGGCAAAGCCAGTCTGACCTTTAAAATTATTCCTCTTCTTGCGTTTCAAACATTTCCTTAATCTAGTGTCTGCAAGAACTACACCTCTGGACGGATTCCGATAACTACATTCTACTGGGATATTCTCCATTCTTGGATTAGCGGCTCAAACAAAGAATTGAAGAAATGACGAAAGGGACCCGACCTTTCCGGTGCCAGCCATGGCCACGACGGCTCTGGCAGAGCGGCGGGTCGAGGGCAGACGGATCCGGGACTGGACGCTGCTGAGGAAGAGAGCAGTAGGAGGGGCAGCCTCACGCGAGAGAACCTCGCGGCGGAGGCCCGAGAACTGCGATGCCAGAGATGACGCCGCTGCCGCCATTGCCTTCGCCTAGCAAACCCTTTCTCTCCTCGCTTCTGCTGAGCCCGAGCGCTGCCTACGGCGCCGATGTTTGGTCGAGAACACCAAAATTATCTGATAACGCGAAGGCCCGCTACCTTTCGATCACGTATATACCGGATCCAATGGGCCGAAGGATCCAACCAGCGGAGCTCGCTTTAAGAGCCGCTGCGGTACACGCGGATGAGCCACTTGTTGCGAGCGAACGAGCCTACGTGGGCTTTCCCTGCCGTCACTATCGGTGAGAAATGCTGTTGTCTATTTTAACATTCGTAGCGACGGGGTGCCGGTTGAGGGAGCAAGTGGCGATGAGGGATTTTTTTTTTTTTTTTTTAAGAAAAGAGATCTATATTAACGCAAAATATATACTGGAGCCCATAAGGCCAATTCGAATACCAAGAATTACAAACTAAGGAGTGCGAGGCATGGGTAGCTAACCAGTTGGCAGCCTGATTAGCCTCACGCATAACAAAACAAAGAGATGCTTTTGGCCGGTTAGACAACATATGTCTAATTTCAGAAAGTATGGGATCTAAAAAACGTGGAGATGATTGGCAGTTGCCTTCCACCATAGCAATAGCGTTGCTGCAGTCAGATTCGAACATAACCTTCGTACCAAATTGTGGCTGTCGTGTATAAGCAAAGCCAATGGCATTCCGCAGCGCCAGGAGCTCTGCATGGAGCGAGTCAACTACCTGCACAGTGGTAGCAGCAGCAAGTAAGCATAATCCAGAATGGTCCCTAATAATGTACCCAATACCCCCACAGGTAGAATGAAGGAGCCGGGAGCCGTCAGTATTTACCTTCAGCCAGCCAGGAGGGGGAGAAGACCATTTGCGTTGGCGGAATGTAGGCTGAGCAGAAGCAACCTGCCTCTCAAAACGGAAAGCAAGCTGAGTCATGTTAAAATCAATTAAAGCAAGCCGAACAACATTAGAAACATCAGGAACGGAGCCTTCAAAGATAGCAGAATTGCGAAACTTCCAGACATGCCAGAAAATTAATAACGTAAGCTCAGCATGCAAATACGGTTGAAAAATCCAGTTGCCCTCCGACCAGGTGGCATCAGGAAGAATAGAAGTATTTATGATGGATGCAAGCAAACGCCAAACTTGCATGATAAAGTCACAGCAGAAAACAAGTGCAAAACCGATTCCGAAGCATGAGAACATAAATAACAACGACGAGGGATACCAATACCGAGGTAAGACGCGGTTGGAAGACGATGGTGCAGCAATTTCCAGCCAAATAACTTGACATGCGGAGCAACATGCAGCGACCAGAGTCTACGCCAACCAGCCTAAGGATCTGCGAGATCAAAGCGTGTTCGCAAAAGCCAAAGGTAAGCTGATTTGGAAATAGCGCACCCATTAGGATCATCGCGCCAAAACCACACATCCGCAGCAGGATCGGCATCTATAGGAATCTGCTGGATGGTATTCGCAAGGTCAGCGCCCATCCGGGTTGAGAGCATGTCCTTATTCCATCCAAGGCCCTACATAAGAGAGTTCACTAGATTATCCTCGTCAAAGTTGACAATAAAAGTAGGTTTAAGTTGGAGCGGGATGTCATAACACCAAGGGGAGCCCATGAGAGAGGTACGGTCCCCTTTGCCAATGTGAACCTGCAGCCCCAACTTAAGGGAATCAACATCTTTAAGAAAATACTTCCAGCACCAACTGGAGTTCCTGGGAACAAGCAATTTCCTAGGGTTTATAGTGTCGTATTTAGCTTTTACAATTCGGACCCAGATAGTGTTAGCATCATTTAAAACGTGCAAAGCCTGTTTTGCCTGCAAAGCTAGCTGAGAGCAAGTCAGGTCTTTGATGCCAAGACCCCCATTAGGTTTAGGCTTGATGACAGTTTCCCAATTCAAGAGATGCATCCCAGAAGAGGAGTTTGAATGGGTCCAGAGAAACTTCCGAGAAAGGCCATTAAGCTTATCAGAGAGATAGTTATGAAGCCAACTGGAGGTAAGGGTGTGAATAGGGGTGGCAGCAATGGTGGAGTTGATAAGGGACACACGACCAGCTTGAGAGATAAGAGAAGCTTTCCAGGAGCTTAGATGTTGTACGATGGCATTATGAGAAGCTTGAAAAGTGGCCTTAGAGGGAGCTTTAGGAGAGATGAAGGCACCCAGGTATTTAAAAGGGAAGACACCTTCCCGCACATTAAGGCTAGAGGTAATGGATCGCTTCAGTCTAGCAGAGCAGCGAGTGGGAAAAAAGATTTGAGATTTGGAGGGGTTAAGGTGAAGACCGGAGAAAGCCGCGAAGTGCTGAAGGAGCTGATTGATGGTCTTGCAGGATTTGGGATTAGCATGGAAGCACAGAATTAGATCGTCCGCATAGAGCAAATGGGAGATATTGATAGAACCTTTGAGCTTAAACGGAGAAAAAAGACCCTTGTCCATCCAATCATTAAGAGTGATGCTAAGAATATTCATCTCAAGAACAAATAAATAAGGGGATAAGGGGTCTCCTTGCCGAACACCGCGGTGGCTAGAGAAGTAAGGGGAGGAGGTATTGTTGATACATCAAGTAAATTTGGGGGACTGGATGCACGCTTTAAGCCATGCAATAAAGGTAGCAGGAAAATTATGAACCAAGAGAGCCGTATAAATAGCCTCCCACTTAACCGTGTCAAAAGCTTTGGCTAAATCAATCTTAAAAAGCACAAGGGGGTATTTGCTTTTGGAGGTATTCATGGAGTGCGTAAGTTCCTGCACAACAGAGATATTATCATGAATATGGCGACCTTTGATAAAAGCCGACTGTTCAATACAGATGAGGGAAGGCATGAAGGGTTTAATCCGGTTGGCCAAAATTTTAGCAAGGATGCGATAGGAGACCGTACACAGGGAAATAGGTCTGAAATCACAGACACGTTGAGGTGATTGAATTTTTGGTATGAAAACCAATTGAGTTAAACCCCAGCTAGTTGGAACATGAGGGTCACAGTGAAACTTACTCAAAAAATGCAGGAAATCTGGCTCGATAGAGTTCCAGAAGAATTTGAAAAACTCGTTCGTAAACCCATCAGGCCCAGGACTCTTGCCATTAGGAAGGCTAGTTATAACTTGCCCGATTTCAGAGGGGGTAAAAGGGGCGCAAAGGGTCTGGACAGCCGAGTCAGGAAGAGCATTACAGTGATGGGAGGCCCGGATGGTAGAGAGATTCAAGGTAGCAGGGGCCTGGTGAGCCGGGGTAGGTAAACTCCAGAGATGGAAATAGAATTGAGTAAAGGATCGGGAGATAGAGGGCTGATCAGAGATCATTTCACCAGAATCAAGGGTAATGCTATGGATATAATTACGATGAGCTCGAATAGAAACAAGACGGTGGAAGAATTTGGAATTAGAATCCCCAGCTTTGAGCCATTTGAATTTGGCGAACGTCCACCATTTTAGGTTAATTTGTCTGGAGAGGGCTTTAGATCTATTAATGTGGCTCCTCATAAGGAGAAAGAGTACGGGTAGCTTCTAAAGCTTGAAGCGACAGGATATGCTGAGAAGTGAGGTCCAATAATTTTTCAAGCCTCCCCAAACAAGTGGTATCCCAGCGGGTAAGGTCAGCCTTAAGATTAGCAGAGCGGAAAGAGAAATCCCAATCGTTGGCCGAATGAAAACCGGAAGTGTTCCAGTTGGAGTGAACAATAGAGTGAACAGCAGGATAGTCAGTCCAGTAAGGTTTGAAGCGAAAAGGCCTAGAATTCTTGTTACCGGAACTAAGAATAGAAAGAAGAATGGGGGCATGATCAAAAACCCCACGGGCTAAGTGTTTGACAGTGGAAGAGGCAAACAGATTAATCCAAGGGGAGGTAGCAAAGACCCTGTCAAGCCGAGAGAGAATTTTTTGAACACCTCTACGGTTATTACACCAAGTAAAGGGGGGACCCTCAAAGTTCAAATTGATGAAACCATTATCAGAGAGAAACCGACGAAAACAAGTAGAAGAGTAGGAGTGGGAGGTGTCAATCCCACCCTTCTTATCTTCAGAATTGAGGATGCAATTAAAATCGCCACAAATGACCCACGGAGTGTCATGGAGAGAAAGGGACGAAAGATCATTCCACATAGCATTACGAATTAAAGGGTTAGTGCTAGCGTAAAAAATAGATAAGAGCCAAGGTTTACCAAACTTGGAGTTTACAGCAACATGTAAGACTTGAGGGCTAGAAGCAAGTACCTGAACCTCCAGATGATGAATAAACCAAGCGAGTAAAATACCTCCAGACGCTCCAGTGGACGGAACTTGGGCGTAGTCCCATCCTTTTCCCAGCACGCGGATGAAGGTCCTTGCTCCGTCGGAGGAGAGATGAGACTCCTGAAGTGCAAGCATTGAGAAATTAAATTGTTTTCGTAGCAATTTAATGTGATCACGAGAAGCTTTCCTTCCCGCACCACAGCAGTTCCAAGAAAGTAAAATCATGAAGATATATGAGAGTGGCGAGAAGGGCACTTTTGCGCAGAAGGATTCGCTCCTTGAGCAGATCTTTTATATTTGGTCTCCCTCTGCACCATGAGGGAGTTGGACGTGGCAGCGGCAATGGCCAGATGAGGTTGGGGGGGCGTCCTCCTCCCAGGTGGAACCAGAGGAAGAAGTAAGGTTTGGAGAGGGGGGGCGCCCATGGAGAGCAGCAGAGAATTTCGGCCCAGCATATTGCACTAAGGCGCCAAACGCGCTATCTCCGGTTAGAGCAGGTTGGACAGGAGTTGCAGGGCTGGGGGCAAGGGCTTTGGGAGCAAGACCAGTACTAGGAACGTCCGAGATCGGGGAAGTAAGCTCAGAAATCCCAGACAAGGACGGAGCAAGCACAGATGCCGAAGGCTGCTGGGCATTAAACACTGCCTGACAGCCCATTGCGATAGGTGATGTAGCCACTGGAGGAATGAAGGTACCATGTGGCTGAGCAGTAGGAGTCGAAACCATGAGCGGGTCTGTATCAAAAGTGGCCACAGGAAAACATTTGGCTCCAGGGTGTTCTGCGGCAGGGATTGAGTCCGGCCCAAAAAGAGGCGGCTCAACGGTAAAGTGAAAATCCGCCCGTTGGAAAGCAGAGTGGGAGTGGGCCTTCGGTAAGGCATCCCAGGCTTTGGGCGCAGGCCCATGCGAATGCGGGGCATGCCACAATGTGTCAGTTTCAGACGACGGCATCGGTACGGAAGGGCCGTCGGTGCCAAAGCCCGACCGAGGATCAACTTTGAGCTCTTGGGTAGGGCGCCGTGGCCGCCGGCGTTGAACGCGAAGCCAAGGAGCAACCGCCGGAAGAGGAGGTGGGGCCGGAGGCGGTGGCACAGGAGTATTTGGTGGTTACTGGGATAAGGATGTAAACGTCTGCTTAGGGACATCGACGGGCACTTGCGGACACGAAGCCGCCGAATGCCCGAGACACCCGCAAGAAGTACAAAGAGTTGGGAGATTCTTATACGCACAAGGTTGGAAAAAACCACTGCCTTCCGAGCCCACCCAGACGCCCTCACGGAGGGGATTGTGAAGGTCGATCTCAATACAGAGGCGAATGTATCGGCCTCTGTCCATTGATAGCAAGCGATCATCTACTTTTAGAGGTTTACCAATCTGTGAGGCGATAGAGGCGAGACTCTCCATGTTCCAATACTCGAAAGGAAGGTCGATCAGCCTCACCCAAACTGGAGCCCACTTAATACTCTGTTTCAAAGCTTGGAAGTCATGTTGCCATGGCATTAAGCTTAGGGTTCTCCCCTGAAACGTCCAAGGGCCATTAGTAAGTACAGAAAGAGCATCTTCTGTATCCTCAAATCGGAAGAGGAAGAAACCATTCTCCATGTCCACTATCTGCGGGGAGAGCTGCCATTGCTGTGGAACGAGAGAACGAAGAACATGTAACGGTGGTGACTTCGTTATAAATTTCCCTATAAGGCACCGACGCCAGGGGAACCTCCAAGCTTCCAATTTCTCTTCCTCAAAGATTACCCGATCGAAGTACTTGCTGGCCACCTTGTCCAAAACAACGGCTGAGAAATGTGCGCTTAGTGGAGGGATGCCAACGCGAGCTCGGAATAAACCATCCCAGGAACTCGGTGGCGTCTCACCAGAGCGGGCAGGCAATTTTGTAGAGCTTTGACCTATGGGAGGTCTCCCAGAGAGCGTAGCCAGCGGAGGCGCCGAAGGCGTGGAGAGCGGGGAAGGAGGAGGAGGAGGTGACGGTGGGTCACCCCGAATACCAGGATCCGGGGGGAGGCGGGGGGAGCGAGGGGGAAGCGATTGTCGGGAGCGAGGAGCCATCTTGCGAAGAGGAAACTTACGCGTGTCAGTCAGCCAAGCTTTCTTACCTGTTCCAACCCCCAGTCCCCCGCTCGGTTCTTCCCCCGTGCCCAACTACCTTGGACGTTTACTTTGTTAATTCAACCAGCGGAGCTGCTGCGAGAGCCGTTTCGTCACGGACGGCAACGAGCCACTTGTTGTGAGGGAACGAGCCTACGTGGGCTTTCCTGGAGTCGTTATCGGTAAGAAATGATGTATGCTATCTTGACAATGTAGCAACGGCAAGCCGGTTGACGGAGCCGGTGGTGGCGAACAGGAAACTTACGCGTGCCGGTAGGCCAAGTTCTTTTACCTGTTCCTCAACCCGCACTCGAGTTCTTCTCCGGTTCACGAACAGTGTGAGCTGGTCATCGCCGCCCGTGTAATTCATATAAAATATTTAAAATAAATAAAAAATAGTTAAATAATAAACAAAAATAAATATATGGTAAAGAGGCGCAAATATAATAAATAATTATTAAAGATTTAAAATGATCTCAAAACTTCATTTTTTATTTATACTCTATTTTTTTTTATCCATCGTTTTCATCTCTCATCGTCTCCAATTCCCTCATAAGTATCAGTATTGATATGCAAATAATCAAGATAAAAAGGTAAAATCTTAATATTTAATTTCCAAAATAGAAGTACTAATATGCAAATAATAGTGATGACAGCATGTCGTATATTTTCACTATCCATAGTTGAAGTCGAATAACTACCCTATTATCTTTATCCGATTATCTATTTAAATTTTTTCTAACACTCCTACCCAAACCCGATCCCAAATATAATTTTACTATCCATATACTACTCAAACCATATAAATACTCAATATGATGTACAACAAATATAAATATCTTGAATAATTTGTATAATCATTTATATATACAGGTCGAGTTTAATGGGTACCCGTTAAATTTGACCCGATTATTTATACTATTAGCAACATAAAACCTATATATATATATATATATATATATATATATATCACTAAGTTCGGGTAGCGGATATTCGGATTATACTATCCGAACTCTATCCAAATCTAATTCGGATAGCATTTTTACTGCTCATTTCTTAACCAAAATTTGATTAATCGGGTTCGGGCATCCCAAGTACCCACAAAAATAGTATCTGACAAATAACCATAAATTTTAAAATCACTACCTGCTAAACATATAATTTAAATACTTTATCATAGGGTCCAAATTTGACACGACCAAACAAGTTCTAGTTGAGATTTTAATCTTAAAATATTGAATAAAATGTAAACTATTTGTTTAATAAAAAGAATTAATTTATTATTAGTTTATATAAGACTTATTTTAGTGTTAGAAATAATTAATAAATTAAAATAAAATTATTTTTTATTATTAGTTTTAATCGGATGTTTTTTTAACGTGGGCAATAATGAAGGTGGAACTAATCTTATTAGTTGAATTAATTAACATTAGATAATTTTAATCAATAAGAAATAAATCCGAATCTGAAAGCACGGTCAGTGGCAACGGCCGAGATTAAATCTTAGCCACGTCATCGCCATCACGTTATACGACACCGATTAAGCTGCTCTTCCCTCGCCCACCGCAACTTGATAATTACTTTTCGCCCACGGCGTTCAAAAGGAAGTTTCCTCAATGGTAGTTGCAGTATTCTAATCCCCTCCCCGCTGCTCTATCTCTTCCTCTATCCATTTTTTTACGGCGAAATAATAATGGAGAAAGGTGGAGATAGCGCCGCCGGAAACAAACCCGCTACCGCCCAAGGCAACCCTAATCCCAGCTCCGATCCGGCCCCTCCGCCCTCCGCGGAGGCCGCAGCGTCCCTCCCTCCTCCATCCCGCACCCCCTTCACCAGCCTCGGTCAGTTGGACGCCGACCTCGCCCTCGCCCGCGCCCTCCAAGAACAGGCACGCGATCCTTCGATCTCACTCTCCCCTTCCTCCTCCTCCACGTGCGGTTGCGGATAGGGCTTTCTAATTTGAGGCCTCTTTGTTGTTCGCGATTTGGCGCAGGAGAGGGCTTACGCGATGCTGAGTATAAACGGGGTGGAGAGCAGTGACTACGAGAGCTCCGATGCGGGAAGCTACGATTACGAGGAGGAGGTGGAAGGGGACGGCGCGGGGGGCGAGCCGGACCACGTGATCGGCGAGGATGGTGGGAGCGTAGAGGGGAGCGATTACGGTGACGATGCCTTCGATGCGAATGACCCCAGCCTTGATCCGGCCGAATTCGAGAATGATGAGGCATTCGCGAGGGCGCTGCAGGATGTTGAGGAGCGAGAGGTCGCTGTTCGGTTAATGGCCTTAGCTGGATTGAGTGACTGTGAGAGAAGCTGTTTCGAGCTTGTTGATCTTAATCTCTCATTGCTTTTGGTTAATCTCGATCTTCATCTTACCTTCTAGTTTGCTTTCTTTCAGGGGCATCGGATGATCATGGAGATCATGGCAGTAACTCCCAGGTGAGTCGAATCTATCTGTAATTTAGTGGTATGGCTCGCCAAATTGAAGTTCATATGCTGAGCTTTAGTAAGAATGCAAAATGCTGAAACTAACAAGGCTTCAGTTATTTGTAGCTCGTTATTTAGTGTTGATTCAGATTTTGACTATACAACAGAAATAACTGAAGGTATGAGGTCTTGCACGAAAACAAGTGCTTAAACAAACAAAAATCTCTTCCTAGAACATTGTTTAGTGTTGAATTAGACTTTGGAAACACAAAAATCCTACACGTTTGAAATTGCACTCTGAAGGTGTGGTGTTAATCGGTGAGAACAATTTTAATGCTAGTGGAGCAGAAACAACATTAAACATAAGCATGTATAGCAAAGGAGGATTTTTTTTTTTTTGCCTATGCTGGATAAGCAGTTCATTATGGCAATAACTTTGGTGTTTTGGCACTAATTATAATCTTGGGACCCACAGTTTCAGTAAAATTATTTCAAATCAATTTGCTCAGATAATGCTATCAAAGCTTGATAAGAAAATTCAGATAAGTTAAATATGGATGGGCCGTGGGGTCAGGTCGGGTCATACTAATACTAAAAGACCCCCCAAACTCCACTTATAGAATGTATTTTTTTAGAGGAATGGGGTTCGGGAAGATAGAGAATGAAAATTTGTGACTAATAGAATTAATATTTGACTTATGAAGTTATCTTATATATTGTGATATCTTTTCCAGGATGCTTGGCAAGAAATTGATCCTGATGAATACTCGTATGAGGTCAGAGAGAACGTTTCCAGAAAACAAGTTCAATTTTTGAAATTTCTTAAATTTGTTTTTACAATTTCCTGCACTTCAGGAACTGGTTGCTCTAGGTGAGGTGGTTGGAACTGAAAGCAGAGGTCTTTCTGCTGATACAATCGCTGCCTTGCCCTCTGTAAATTACAAGGCAGGAATTGAGCAAGATGGCAATGCTGAACAGTATGTATTCATTCTGCAATACTTGAGTATCCTTTAAATCTAACTCTAATAGTAATCTGATAAAAGATTCGATGAATGCTGCAGATGCATTATATGTAGGCTGGAGTATGAGGATGGTGATTCTTTGGTCTTGCTTTCTTGCAAGCATAAGTACCACTCTGAATGCATAAACAAGTGGCTCCAAATAAACAAGGTAGGATTCCAGACTATCGATGGAATTTTTTCCGTGCAGTCATTTTTCTCTGTTTGATCTTTTAGCTTCTTGTTTGTATATTGGTGATGGTGATAGTTCAATAATGATTTAAGCTTCTAACTCAGATTTGCATGCTTAATTATCGCAGTGTAGTAATTTCTAATTGCTTTTTTTGAGCTCTATCTAGATTGAGTGTTAGTGTGGTTGACCATGAGTGATTGGTTGCATCAAGTGCTTACTTCTTAGTGTGATATCGTGATCAAGGTTTAAAGTACCGGTCCGGCGAGCCACCAGACCGGTATGGTACCGGCGTACTGCCCTGTTTCAGACAGCGGCAGCAGGCGGCAAATGGCAGCGCCAGCGTAGGCGGCGGACGGCAGTGCAGGCGTCGATCGAAGCTTCCTCCACCGGCAGAAGATCCGCCCATGCTTGCGCCGTCCGCCCGCCGTCCGTGCTCCGAGGGCCGCTCCGCGATCGGTCCTCCACCGGACTGGTACAAACTGGAGGTACCGGCCGATTTCGGATCGGTACCTCAAACACTGATCGTGATTCCTAGCATAATTTTTAATCTCTGTGCCAGGCATGTTGCTTGGCATATTCCCGTGAGCTTGAATCAGAAGACGAACCTCCTGTATTGGTACTCTAGGTATGCCTGGTATGTTTTGAACTAAGACATGACTAGTGCAATATGAGATTAAAAACCATGATTCCTAGTTTCACTTATGGCAGTGAGATCTGTGTTTGACTATTGGGAGGTCGTTTGGACCATTTTAATTTCTTTATTTGTTGTGAAGTTTTAATACAAAGATTTTTGTTAAAAATTCAACAAGCAATTTTGATTGAAACTAATCGGAATGAATTGTGTAGGCTAATTTGGGTCAGTAGATTCAAAGATCTTACCATTCCTACACTCATTAAGTTCTCATACACATAATTTGGGTCAGATCCTAAAATCTAGAGTGCGTTCGACAACCATGATTGTGATAGATCAATAGGAAAGAAAAGTACAAGGAATGTATTTGTAGAATAGAGAAGTATAAAAAATTTCTTAGTTATATTTCCTTTTGGAAAAATGGCCTTTCGAGACACTTATACATCCCGCAAGTATTTATTACTCAGCAAATAGAGGACATGTGTAAATTTAGGTACTAAGAATATGATTATGCAATACGTGTGGGTTTTTTTTTCCTCAATGGAACCAAAATTGAGGAAAACAACCTCAGTTTTTGTCTACTTTTTTTATCTTTTCCTTTCTAACCATCCAGCTCAATGAAGAAAAAAGTAACTTCCCATTGCTTTCAGTTTTGTCTCTACATGGTGTCAAGGATATGCGAAAATTTTCTCACATAAGGAGGAATGAAAGAAAGTGTATGGAGCACAATAGGTCAACCTTATTACTTGGAATTTTACCCATGATTAAGACTAATTTGGCTCAGTAGCTGACTGTAAAAGAAAAATTTTTTTAGACATTGTAGGATAATATTAATATGACTTTTGTTGCTTCAGGTTAACGCTGCAATGAAATTGTTTAAAAATTCTTCTGTTCTTTTCGCCTTATTTGTTTCGTTCCAAATAGTATTCTCTAAGTATTATTGGTATCTGAAAGACGTAAAAAAAATGGGCAAAGGACATAATACAGCCATAGAACTTGAAATGGATGTTGGTACGCATGATACAGTAAAATCAAAGCTGATAAACGGGCATATTAGTGCGAAATATGAATCTGTATGAGCATCGACATCTTTGGATTAGATAGAAGCCCCTTTAATGTACTTCAGAAGTTGTTAACGCCTAATAAAGAATCTGTTTAATGTTGTCCAAAACTATTGAAATTAACTGATTATGTTTTCATTTGATCATTGCAGGTTTGTCCTGTCTGCAGTGCTGAGGTATCTACCTCAGAAAACAGAAAAGATTGAGAATATAATGTATTATAAGAAACCATTGTGTTCATGTGATGCTTGAAGCCTTCATATACGCATTGCTTCTGTAGTAAATTCAGTGAAGATGCCCAAATTACGAGTTGATTGTGATGAAAGTGATGCAGATTTAACTTAGATAAAAGTGCGAAGCGTAATCTTCGTTGTACTAATATCTTCGTTTTAACGTTTTAAGCATGGAGTACACCGCAAGCACGGCGAGAGTTATTACAGCTACATATCCTGCATGATCAAATTGTTAATTGCACATCCATGACTGATCGAATTACATCGAATCCGTATGGACAAATTCTTTTTCAATTATTTATCATGCTCTATACCTATCGTATTTCAGCATAGATTAAACACTACTTTTATGCACAGATTAAACATCATAGTTTTGTCAATTTGCCTCCCAACTTTTACCTCGGACCACCCTTTTATCACGAATCATCCCATTACGTATGAGCACTAGCGTACCCGTCTGCATGTTCTTTTGCTGAGATACTCTACTCTGTCTCTCTGTAGAGTCATTGATCACCCGTTTCCCTTGGTCTTACCTCGGTACTTTATGCTTTTGTTAGTGTTTCTTAATTCAGAAGCTTTAGGATAAAAATCATTGTTTCAGATAACGCAAGATTGCGGTATCTATAGCATCTTTTTTTTTTATTTAGTTGAAAATATCGTAACATAAGAATAGACACTTAGGTCTCATTTGGCGTCGGTTCCATGCTTTTTGAGTTTTTGCCAAACATTTGTCTCATATATTACATAATAAGCTAGATGCATACGATGTTGAGCATGTAATGGGTTTACTTGCAGTATGATCCTGTCAGAGCCTTATGCATGGCTTGACAAGCGTAGAATTTTAATTCAATTAATAGATGCAAAAAAATAAAGAACTAAATCGGTCCTTCGTTACTTTTTTAAAAGAGAAATAATAATAATAAAGATTTTTTATATATAATAATAATAATAAAGATTAATTTTTAAGGATCCTACTGATTCCTGGGTGTACGTATTGCCATTAGCCCATAATAATAATAAAAAACACACTCCGGTTTGTCCAAATCTTTGACCTGATGAAACACGACGAGCCTCCAGAGTTGACTACGGTGGCTTAATAATAATTGGAACAAAGACCGGCAATGCCGCCGCATCGCATGTCGTGGGCATAACGGTACGGCAAAACCAACCGCCCGCCGCTCGCCATTAATTCTTCGCTCCGTGCGTACTGATTTTTGGACTTTTGAGTGACGGAAATTTGCCGTCACCCATGCTCGCGACCGCTCCTCCAACTTGCCACGCGGCCCACCCTCTCGCCACGCGCTTAGCGGGGCCCACGGCCGTTTCCTGTCGCTTATTGGATTGGGCCCATGGGTTGGAAATACAGGAGGTTAGGAGGGCCATCTATAGTATACCGTTGGAACAAAATCCTAATCAAATATGCTATCATTTAATATTTCAAATCTTAGCAAAAAAAATTCCATAACCTAATATTTTAAATCTTGAGCTGACTCGTTGGAACAAAATCCTAATCAAATATGCTATCATTTAATATTTCAAATCTTAGCAAAAAAAATTCCATAACCTAATATTTTAAATCTTGAGCTGACTGGTGCGCCCGCCCGCAGAAGCCTTGCTTGTACGCCTCCGATCCCTAGAAGTAGTAGTACCGTGCTGAAAACGAGTAGCTTCTGCCGATGAATAGCCTGATGCCAACTAAGCGTTCTGTGTGAGCCCCACATCGGAGCCGTTTGACGGAAGTACCTGCCGCCGTGGGATGAACGGAAGGGCAGGACGGTCATTTCGGTCGAATGGTTACCGCGCGCCCCACCCACCTTGCTTTCAGACTGCGAACTTGGACTGCAGACACGCGCGAATTGGTCAAACACGACCAAAGACGGCGATGTGCGAGGGCGAGCTCCGGAGATTTCTCCTTTTATACCGCCCACAGCGACTCGTGCAGGAGTGAGAGGAAAAGGAGTCGAGGCTACGCTGGAGAAGCTTAATCTCGGTTCCCACGATTAGGGCTCCGCTGAAGTTGTCTTCAGTTCCGCCAGAGATGGGCTCCGTTTGCTCGCGGCAGAGGAAGGAAAGTGGGGCGAAGAAGCGAGCGCCGTCCGCCGATCGGGCGGTGGAGGTTGATTTCAGTAGACAACGGAAGAGTGATCGCAAGCTTTTTGATTCCTGCGAGCTACGTGTGTTGCCGACCAAAGCTGCGGCTGGAAAGGTGCTTCCGTTTGTGTTTTACTTGACTTCTTTACTTGTGGTTCTGAGGGTTCACGAGATGCGTGATAATAACAATTAGCCTTTAAGCTTGTGAGAGCTTTCAGGATAATGATTTAAGTGTTTCCTGAGATGATCTTGAAATTGGCAAGAGAAGGAGACCGAGATATCTTGGTATGCCACGCCAGATTTGGATGGATTTCACTTGGAGATAGAGTTTATTGAATGGTCATTTTCGCATATTGGGTTTTCTTATGATTTCAATTAGCCAAGGAAAAAAATCCCAAGTACTTTCTCTCGACATTTTCCTTGTTAGGTTTCTCAATACATTTTGCAACCTTCGGTTATATATGGAGGTTTTGAAATTGTGAACACTCTTGCTCTCCAGCACAATGGCTAAGAAGTTTAAGATGGGGCTTGAAATAGTAAGTGGACTGTGATATAGCAAAGTTGACCTCAACAAGAGGACATGAAAAAGTGAATTATTCATATTCTTCAATTATTGATACTCCTGTTTTGTTTCAAATCATGCAAGGAGTTCAGGAAGCCAGGTGTAAACGCTTCAAATGGGACATAATATAATCGTCCAACGTCTCTTAGGCCTGATAAATGAGCATTCTGAAATTTCCAAATTCATTTGGCGCTATGAAAATAAATTACTAGTTTCAATATGATCTCAAGAGAACTTCAAATCACATTGTGCAATTTTGCTGTCTCATCATCGACACTAGTTGTGATTGCCCAATGACTGGTTATTAAATGCAAGCTATTGAGTTTACTTATGAATTCAAATACATTACATTCTACTTTTTGTGGCATTATAACAAGAAAGAAGAGACAATAATTTAAAGTAATGTTTTAAAAACCGATTTGAGCCAACGGGTTTTTTCTGTACATATTGGTATGAGAAGAATCTAGACCAGTACCATGCTATATCAACACACATAGTACCAAAATTTCATTTGTTAATACATCCAGTATATACTAGTCCGAGATTGAACTGGTACATCGTACCATACCGAAATTCAAAACCTTGGTTTAGAGGAATATTCCATATCACTCCATGTGAGCAATATGTATTGGCACACAAAATAGGATTAGTACCAATTTGTTATATATGTCTATATATATTACATAGCATACACAAGATTGGTTCAAGTGGTATTGATCTTTACCATGTATAAATATGTATCCTTACTTATCAGAGCAAAAAATAGTACACCATTAGGATTAGTACCAATTTGTTATATATGTGTCTATATATATTACATAGCATACACAAGATTGGTGCAAGTGGTATTGATCTTTACCATGTATAAATATGTATCCTTACTTATCAGAGCAAAAAATAGTACACCATTATGGATTGAGATTGAAAACCTTAGAAGAGACACATAGTATTATGGATGACAATTAAAACTCAAGTTAGTAGGATATTTGACCTGAGCTAACCTACTTACAATAGGTTCAAGTACCCATGTAGCATATTGGGATATATTCAAATTTAATGGTATGAGTATCTATATCAAACAATACTAATCAAATTATAATTTTATCCAAAATTCTCTACCAATTAATTATAAATATAATATTATATCAATATATAATTTTTTTTTATTTAAACAATATTTTATATAAAAAAAGAAGGCTTTCTTGTAGAATTTGGTATTTGCTAGATACTGTTTAATTACTTGAGTCATGTTCAGGTATATTGTATTGGACTTGGGTTTTGGTATTGAGTTGGTGCAATTATGTCATACAAAACTGCGTAATTGACCTATAGGATTGTGCCTAAGTTGAAATGGATCCTATAGGTTTAACTGAAGATGATCTTGATCATTTAAGTGAGTTAACTCTAGGCTAAACTTATAAATAACTAAGATGCTTTATTTCATTGAGTAAACAAAGAGGAATGGCCATTTTTTCTATTCCATATAAGGAAATTTGGAGTAGCTATTGTCTACTTTTTATTGTTTTCACCAACTTATGAAATGAGATACTAGAAGAAAAATGAAATAATTTATTTCATGGTTTAAATACTTGTTCATAATAGGGTACCAGTCCATTATCGAATCAGTATGTACATATGGTTTGCACTAATATACAATATTGATAGTGCCAGTTGAAATTGTTATGGACCTTGTACCAATATGTATTGTCCTAGGTGGTGTGTAAATATTTGCTTTCTTTAACCAAGATTACATAATATAGTTATTTAGGAGTCATCAAAACAGTGATGTCAAAGGTGCAGTAGGCATGCGCTTGGATAAGGTGCTAGGCACTCTTGTTGAATTCCTAGGCGCCAGTTATCATTTGATAATTTTGAAAAAGAGGAAGAAAAATACAAAGCGGTGGCACTGAGATATGGATGATAGATTGATAGTGTGATTATGATCTTTGAGTGTTTGACGATTATGAATAATATAGTTTGTTCATTTTGATTTTTGATATTATGATCTATATACCATGATATTGTGATTATTTCTTGTTGTTATGATATGTTAATCATTTTTGTATATGTGAAATGTAGTGATTTAGATTCTAAAATCGTTATTCCTGAACTTTTGTTTCCTATTGAAGTTTAACCTGCATAATACGTTTACGCACATACATGTATATATACATCCTAATGTATATACATGCACAATTTATTACAATTTTATGCCTTGCTTCATTCAGGCAAGCGCCTAGAATCTCACACCATGGACGATTTGGGACTTTGGCATTTTTTTATGCCTAGTGCTTTAAATAACATTGTATTAAAATTAACAATAGAAGTCTCATGTCTATAGTAGTGTTGAAAAAGCCATATCAACAAAGCAACAATTGCTTTGCCATGAATGACAATAGTGATGATAACACACAATCATACTTGTTTTTAAGGCTATATATAATACAAAATAAAAATATTTGTTCCATACAAGGATGAGAGGAAAAAGATGTGATGCTTGCAAAATGCATGACTTTTCATTTTAAGCTTTCTTTCTAAATAATAATCGATGAGAATAACAATATTATCATCTTGCTGTGAGAGATCAAATTTACTTTATTGTTCGGGTGGTACTGATCCATGCCAATAATTTCATATGAGACAACAATTAGATCAACATTCTGCATTCTTTTCATGCCATATTGATTGGATCATCTTAGTTGTTTGTTAAAGTTATATGTTTTAGTCCCATACGAGCATCTTAAGTGACAATGATTTGATGTTGACCTATATTTTTGCACATTTCTTTCCACGAAATACAATATACTCTCTTGTAGAACTTATCAGAATCGTGATCTTCAAATTTTAGCTGCCCCACTCTCTATCTCTCATGGCCCTCACGAGACCTTAGCAACCAACAGCCCCTTCCTTGCAGCAACCCCCACCTCTTCCCTGCTATAGACCCCTCCCGTCCTCTCTTGTTGTTGATCCACCTGAAGCTTCTCCCTCTCTTCCCTTTTGCATAGCAGGCTCCTTCTCTACCCCGCTTGCAGTAACTCCCTCCCTCCCTTGCCTTCCTCTTGTAGCATTGCAACTGCCTGACCAAGACTGTAGTTCCCTTCCACTTGCAACACAACCATCACCCATGGCTAGATAAATAAATACAATCCACAAATTTTCGTGCATATAAATGGAGAAAAGGGAAAAATACCAATTAACATAGGTTGACAAAAAAACTTAAGTGCCTGCTTTGCTAGGAAATTGCAAGCAAGAGACTAGTGTAAATTTTTGGATTCTTTTGATGGTTGTAGTCCTTACTCCTTAAAGTTGATAAGACTGAATTCTGTTTGGTTTAGATGTCTGTTGGAATCTTTTGTTATTCTCTAGCTTTTTATAATAATATGGTTTAAAAAGCTGTATCTATCATAAGTTGAACTAATAAATACTCGTATACTGACTTGTACATATCAGTATATTGATCGGTACATAATGAGTATACGAAGTGTTGGTATGCTATATTTTTATTATAAAACTATTATATTATAATATTAGTAGCACAACCTAATAAATTGGAGGTCCATGTGTCAGGTTAGGCTTTGAATGATAAGTATCAGTATCTCTAACACTTTCAATAAATAGTATAAACATAACTTAATATTCTGTGTAATTTACGCTTTAAAAAAACCTTATAACGCAATAAAATAAATTTAAGGCATTACTTCTCATGGAAGCAACTCTAAGTATGCATATGCCTTCTTTTACAGCAAGGACTTAATGATAGTTGAATTTGTATTTTCATTTTGGTCTATCATCATATTAAATGCATATCTCACTAATCATAAGTTGTAGAGTTAGAACAGAATTGCTCTATATGTGTTTGTCTAGAAGGATTTAGTTTGTTTTTGACCAATGGTTTCAATTTAAGGGTTTACCATTTCAAATCAATGCAGTTGAATGTTCAACTTAGGAAAGACCTTTCCTTTCTGGTATTGTTATATTTTTTAGATCCAATTCTATTACTTTTCTCTACAATAATGTTTAGAGAATGCTACTAGTGTATTTGGATGTATTGCTTAGAATTTTAAGATATCTGGAAAGGGTATTTATTATCCCATATATTATTTTAGTTGTAGTACTAATACTAGTATTTTAAGCTTAAGGAACATGTTTGAGTACCTGTCGTATTATTATTGTAATAAAATTATTTTGTTTCTGAATTTATAATTTTTAGAGTGCTGCTTTGGGATTTGGTAACACAAGAGTTTGTCAAATGTTTGTAACATAAAAACTTATGAATGTAGTGACCTTTGGTGTAGCATTAGAACTGGGAATATAAGAATACAAACTAACATACAAAACTAGAATTGGATTTGTAGTAAGAAATTTGTTTATGTTGAGTCAAGGTTTTTAAAATCGGTCCAAACTGGCTGGTTTTTCTGGTTCAGTCCGGTTTAATGAAGGTCACAGGGTGCGGTGTAGCGGAATCGAGCGGGAGAAGGATGAGAAGGAGAAAGGAGGAGAAAAAGGAGGAGAAGAGGAGAGGAAGAAGGAGAAGAAGAGAAAAGCACTTGCGTCTGGCGAGTGGATGAGCGGTGGACATGAGTAGTTCCTCTCCTTCTGCCTCCTCTTCTTCTTGTTCTTCCTCTTTTTCTTTTTCTTCCCCTTATTTTTTTGTGCTACTCCACCTGATTCTACCAAGATTTCATTCGGTAGTATGTACTAGTCTGATCGCTAACCAATTGTACCGGTTCGATTGGATATTCAAACCTTGTGTTGAGTCAACAATCTGGGTGGTGAAAGTAAACCTGGGAATATAATCCCTTTTTGTCAACATAAAAAGTCGAGGTATTGATTCATTTGTCCATGATTTTCTTCCTTGTTTTTGTTTCTCATGCTTGATGTTGTTAGTGTTGTGCAATGAATAATGAACAAGTTTGCATAAAAAATGATATAGAATACTAATTCATAACAATCAGCATAAAAATTGACATGTAATAATAGTTCATAACATGGTTTTAAAAACTAGTTTGTTTCCCCAATAAGAACAATCAGTCTAGTATCGATACATGTAGTGTCAGTGCATACGATATTTATACTATGTAATGTTGGTAAGTCCTATATGTATCGGTTCAATAGAACTGGTATACTGATATGAATCATGATGTTCAACCTGGGTTCATAAGTGTTTTTAATTTCCTTTCAAGTATGTTAGATATAGTATAATAATTTGAATTGTAACAACCCTAGAAATCTTTATTTTTTTGGGAAAATTATAAGTTTTTATATTTGTTGTAAATGCTTGTATTTTGATTATGTTCGTAGGGGTGGGTGGTGGGGTAAATGTTGAACATAGTGGTTAGTTTTCAAGCAAAATTTTTTGGTTGTATTTTCCTATATTATGATATTCTGAAATGGAAAACACCAGCATTTGTTTCCAAGGGCATGGACATACAATTTTCAAGAGTTTTCAGTTTCAATGATTACAGTTAATGGTGTTGATTGTGATTGTTTCTTAGGTATCAGAAACAAGTTCAATCCTGGGTCGGGCTAGCATTACTGGTCTGGAGAAAGCCGTAGATGTCCTTGACACCCTTGGAAGTAGCATGTCAAACTTGAATCCTGGCAGTGGATTCACATATGGAATGACAGATAGAGGAAATAAAATTTCAATCTTGGCATTTGAAGTTGCTAATACAATTGCTAAAGGTGCTAACTTGTGGAGGAGTCTTTCAGATGAAAATATCAATAGTTTGAAACAAGAAATTTTACAGTCAGATGGGATACGAATACTAATCTCTGAAGACAATAATGAGTTGCTGAGTATTGCTGCTTCTGACAAAAGGTGGAGTTAATAATAAAAGTGGTTTTGCAAACTTTCTGTTATTATGGCTTAGGGTTAATTTCCCTTACATAAACATTCACCTCCTTGTTATTTTAGTACATAAACTTTTAAATGTTCCAATTTGATGTATAAACTCTACAACCATTTACTTTGGTCATTCCATCAAATTATTTTTATGGCTTGCCAGCGTGACTGATGGCTTGTTGACATGGCAACCTTGGCGCTCCCACATTATCCTCTAGTTTGATTGACAGATGATGTGGCAGTAAGAGGTAGATGAAGTAACAAGGCTAAGTTGCCACAGTAAGCAAGTTGCTGACATGCCATCATATTAATTTGATGAAATGATCATTTTGAAAACTAATGCTAGTTTATGCACAAATTTGAAATATTTGAAAGTTAATGTTCAAAAATAAAATGGAGGCAAAATTTATGTACAAAAATGATAACTAACCCTATATCCTATGAACATTTGTTTCTGGGACTTGATCTGATGCATAGTAGTTCTTATATCAATGTAACAGAGAAGAACTCGACTTTTTCTCAAGAGAAGTAATTAGGTTTGGGGACCTATGTAAAGACCCTGTTTGGCACAAGCTAGGTCGCTATTTTGAGAAGTAAGTTTCCTTTACAACTTGCAAATTATATGCTATGTAATACAAACTGCCGGTCCTCTTTTCTTTATGGTTTCAAAATATACTGTCTGATTGGCTATCTAGATTGAGTTCCGATATGACTCCTGTAGAACAGTCAAAAGTGGATGTAGAAGCGACATTGCAACACTTGATAAATTTGGCTCAGAATACTTCTGTAAGTACTTTTGGATTAAATCTACAATTATACTTTCTACTTATCCTAGATGTTTATACACATCAATGACCTTGAACTTATTGTGAAATTAGCACTTAGATGTATATGCTTCTTTGTGTTAACGTTTCTACAATTCAATTATTCATGAATAGAGGGATATGAGCTTGTGCCAAATATTTCCATTGAAGTTGGTCCTTTTAAGTTCCTTAAAACTTTTATGTTTGTTACTTTTACTAAGGTTTTAAAAACCGTACCGTACCACTCGGTTTTTGTAGTACGGTACCGGTCCGACGAAGCGACGGCACCTGAACACGCATCGGAGCACGGCTCCGGGCGGAACGGCGGCGGACGGCAGCGGCGGTGGCGGACGGTAGAGGCGGGAGGTTTGGCGGCGGTGGACGATAGAGGCGGGAGGTTGGGGGCATCCGGAACACGAAGCTTCCGGATGAAGCTTCCGCCCTGCGGCCCCTACCTTCACTCGCCTCCGCTCGCCCCGTCGCCCGCCAACCCCGCCTAGGTTCGGCGGTTCGTACTGTTCCGTTTGCTCGCCAGAACGGTTTTTAAAACCTTGCTTTTACTACCCTTTTCTATTCTCTGATGCTAATGTTTTGAGTTTTGAATTTCATATGACATTATTTGACTCATAGTACATGGAGTAGCAAAGATACGTTTGTACTGGGTGGTATAGCGAGACATAACAGGTAGATGGGTTATTGGTACCAAGTGCCCTTTAGATATGTAGTGTTTGTATGCCTGTACGCAGAGTTGATCTTAAACTGAAATGGGAGTATGGAGTTGGACTGATGTTTAAACCTTGGCAAAGATATTCATGCTTACTTATGCAATTTTTTTTATAAGATCTAACAATTGTAGATCATGACAGAATCTACTATGAGCACTGTCGTACTGTGTTACACGGTTATACATTCTAGGTTGAAGTGAGTGGATATGGTCTTCACTGGTTTCTTTCCTTACAAACCTTGTATTGGTCTTGGAAATGTGAATTGTGTTATCTAAATATATTTATGGTAACCTTCATATATTTGAGAAGCCTCGAAAAGATTGTTTTTCTTTGTTTCTATGAAGATATTGATGCTACAGCAACATAAACTTTCAACCTGAACATAGGCTTGGTTTCTAAATCTGGGTTTATATTTCCAGGATCACCTAAACATGCATTGTTTTGACAAACGCCTTTGGAATAAATCAATAAATTAATTAAAAATTTGAAATATTATGAAACTGTAAACGAAATGAATAAACGCTTTTGAAATTTTTCTCCAATTGACTTACCCATGTCTTTCATTCCATATACTTCAATATCTTTTTTGCTGAAAATTTGATCTGATTAAAAGAACTTCATGTACGAAATAAACTTGTTTAGATTGCCACAGGGCTACTAGGCAAAATAAACAGTGGCATGTGAAAAGAAGTAATTAAACTGTGTTGCCTCATGACAAGCTTATTTCTATTCTTCAGTATTTCTTTTCTTCTGCATTTTTTTTAGATTCTAGAGATTTTTTTCCAACTCTTACTCCTATTGTCTGTGTAGACACTCTTTGAGACATCCAAAATACTGTGCAAGCTGTCAGTCTTGTTTGCTTGCACAGGAACATTGAACAAGGCCAAAACTATTCATTGTATCCAAAATCAGTCACTCTTATCTTTT
This sequence comes from Costus lasius, assembly GCA_027563935.2. Lineage (NCBI taxonomy): Eukaryota > Viridiplantae > Streptophyta > Magnoliopsida > Zingiberales > Costaceae > Costus > Costus lasius. Next base: position 835,803 of record CM050454.1, read on the forward strand.
TTCTCAAAAGCATTTGATTGCATCCGGTTAGACCCATGTGTAATAGAATCAACCAAATTTGAAAATAACTGCATCTGGGAACTTATAATTCTTGTGAGAAAACCACCAACTTATTTATATTTTATTTTATAAAAGTTTAAAATGTGTTAATTCAATCCAAATCTAAATCCATCACCAGTTGAAAATGATTCTGAATGTTACTTATTGGTATGGCTCGTCTTGAACCTTGGTTTCCATTATTATGATAGTTAAATAATTACTAGTACTGATTAATTTCCAAAGTGATTCTGGATGGACTTGTGATTCTTGGTTATGCTTTTTCTCTTTATTATCTATGTGATGATTACGTCATAAAGGTCTATTTCTTCGTTATAATTTAAGTTTTCACTGTAAGCTGTTTACTCTAATTCTCTTGATTAATATGTCTGATGTTTTAACTTCTTTAGCGAAAGTAATAATGCACATTAATAAATAGCAACAATCGTTATCTTTCCCGTACTTTTATGTAGCTCAATTTTATCTATAAGTTGATAGTATTTGTTAAATAATGTATTGTTATAATTTTGATTTTTGAGATTGTTTCTTAAAAGTTTTTGTTTCAAAATGAGATTGGTGTTATTTTGTTATTGTAAAAATGAAATGTTCTTCTGTTGCTTGCCTACATGAACGAATCTATCTATATGTTTAGGATCTTTATCATGAGCTACATGCGCTAGACAGATATGAACAAGATTATAGAAGAAAGATTCAAGATGAAGAGTTGGAACCTGCATCTAAACATGGTAAGAAACATGGAAAGGCACAGGTTTTTCTAAAAACTGAAGCACTAAAGTCAATATGTTCATTTTTACTAGAAATTTGTTACTGGTGTTTCTATCATATATATATATATATACACACACATACATATATATATAATACACTGTATAAGGAGTTGACATACTTGATGAGGTTGGGATGTCTTGTCGGGACATACGTATTAACTAAACAATTAGATACCATTTTTAAGTAACCAATTCAAAGACTCCATTTTAGACTACTTGAGTTGATCTCGTAGGCTCTCATAAATGTTAAAATTGAATGAGAAAAGAGATATATAAAACATAGCTATTACCAGGACTTGCAAAGAAGACTGGTGGTGAATGGAATGCAGATTTATGCATGTATCACAAAGTGATAATCAACCTCTACGTGCTTTACATCTTATGGAAGACCTGGTTACTTGATGTTTGCATGCTTATCAGAATGACTTAGCTTTGTATAACTGTTACCAAAATGTCTCTGAGCCTGAGAAATCATATCATCTCACAAGTGCTATCACTATGACTCTATATTGAGCTTTATCTAAAGCACCATTTTTTTATTCTTATTTCTCTAAGATATAAGATTTTCTCAACGTAGGTATAGTAGCTACTAACTAGAAATAGATATTTTATCATTAGAATTATCAACGTACTCTACGGTAGTATATAAATTAATCTGATCATGCCCATGTTTCTCATGGAGAAAGCCTTTACTACGAGTCCCTTTACGATAATGTAAAATGCTTGTAATAGCTTCCAAACAACATTGTTTAGTATCTTGTGAAATTGACACACAAAACCCATTAAAAAAAAAAATCATGCCTAGCAATGGTGAAATAAATTAGTTCCTAGCATGGTTCAAAGAACCGTATGATACCGGTCCGGTAGCCATCTAGTCTTAGACCGGCTGTCGGAGCATGGCTCGCGAGTGGACGGCGGAGGGAGGCAATGGGCGGTGCTGGAAGCTTCGTTTCGGAAGCTTTGAATGCCCGGCCCCGGCCTTCTGCCCGGTTCACCGATACGGTACCGGACTGAGTTGCGGAATTGAGACTTGAAACCTTGGTTTCTAGCAAGTGAACACATCAAGTATGATCAATATTTTTGAGAATTGGCATATGGCTATTATTTATGACTAGGTAAGAGTGGAGGAACAATAGATTTGAAGGCAGATAATTATGTGAGAATTGACATATTATGCTATTATTTATAACAAGGTAAGAATGGAGGAACAATAGATTTGAAGGCAAATAATTATGTCTCTTCTAGAAGATCCAAATCACATTTGCATTGAGACAAGAAGAGATCTTAAGCAATATAAGTATAAACAATCTTAATGCCTAGAAAATGCATGATTTTTGAGATATTTTATCTTTGCCTTTTATTTTATTATGCCTTTGTATCTCTCCTTGTTGGAAAATATTATTTACACACAAGGAGTTTAGTGCCACTTGTCTATGCATTCATAGTAGAGATAGTCTACAAGCACAAGTAACAACTCTTACTCGAGAAAGAAGCATGTGAATTGCTAAGTGGCACCTACGTCTACAATTGTGCACACAATATAAATAATTTGCATCAATTGACATATAAAGGTTAGAACACTACTTGTTCACATATTGAAGCATGTCAATGGTAAGAATTTTTAATTAGTACAGCTAAGTATTTGTGAGAGAATATGAGAGAAATTGTTTGGAGATATGAAAGCATGAGTATTGGAGAGAGCCTTTAGGTTATGGTCCTTACTTTCATTGTGGCATATGCTTCAATTATGTCACACTACTAAAGAGAAACTCATTTGTGTAAAGGAAGGCTCCCTATCAAGGCTCGATACTAACCCCTTGTTTACTTGGAGGGAATGGAAAAGGGGAAGGATGGAATTTGACCTTTTCTCTTGTTTACTAGGGAATTTCTGAAGAAGGAAAGGAGAAGAAAAATAAGGGTATTTTCCTTTAATTCAGGATCTACCAAAATCGGGTAGAATGCTACAGTACCATCATCACGCTCGTCGCTACCTCTCCCGATCGCCACCACTGCCGCTACCTCTTCCCTGCTTGCCCACCACCCCTCCATGTCGTCGCCTCACCCACTTGCCTCTCTTGCCCCTCCAGGTCGTTGCCTCACCTACTATCGCCTTGCCTAACCGTCGCTCCGCTCGCCCGCCGACCTCGCCTTGTCGCTCGTAGACGCTATCAAGATCCAAATGTTGCTTGCAGGCCTTCTATTCACTATTGGACATGTGAAAGTCACGTGATCTAGCATTCCCCTCCTCCCTTCTTTCCGTTCCCTCTCTAAGGCTAGGTTCATTGCATTTTCCTTCCTTTCCACGATGGATTCCATCCAACTGAACATAACCTAAATCCTTCCCTTCTAACTTTCCATCCGCTCTAGTAAATAGAGTGTAAAAATAACTAAAAACATGATCATAAACTCTAATTGTCTTTGATGGTGATGCCATCTTCAATGGTTTCAAGTCTTCTACTACCAAAATCAGATCGTGTAGGGTTGAAGCACTATTTATTTGACATGATCACGGGTTGATGCAGGGAGATTAGTTAGTGCATTGAGACTAATTCTGGGGAGGTTACTAGTTGTAGTTTCATGCAAGAGACTATTGAGCAGTTTGGTAGCAAGGAGGATGAGATAAGAGCATGGTTTAACCGGTGGTATGACTAGTTTGTAATAGTTTGATCAAGGACCTATACATGGTTGGTGTGTATATACACACACATATATATAAATTTAATAAAAGTTGTCAACAATAGATCAATATAGACTTGCATTTAAAATCTTAGATAGGGCAACGATATTGCCCGGTCTTAAGTAAATAGAGATGAAAATGGAGAGAGATGGTGCCACTACTACTACAATTCAAGTTTGTAGAGTTGAGGAGAGCAGAGAGGTAAATGACTAGGGCTTGCAAAGTAAATAGAGACGAAAATAGAGAGAGATGGTGCCACTACTACTACAATTCAAGTTTGTAGAGTTGAGTAGAGGAGAGGAGAGAGGTAAATGACTAGGGTTTGCAAGGATCCACTTTGACTCTAGGTTAGTTTGTGGTTCACTTATACCAAAAGGTAGAGTACAAAATATATGCTTACACCCACATGAGACTAACAATAATAAGCAACGTGAGACTGAACATACAGTAGTAACTTGCTTTAATAATTTTAACAACTATTTTAAAAGTTAATTATTTGTTCAATATATTGACAACCTATTCTTTTTCCTAAATAGATATATTAAAAAGCAAAATAATACTGACTAGTCTTCAAGCTCAACGCCGTAAAATTCAATTTTGCTGCCCAAAATTAACTCGCCATGGTGCACTTAGCAAATTTAGCAGCCCAATCAGCAGCAGATGCGCAAGTTGGATCTTTTGAAGACCCAAAGCAGCAGATGCACTCATCCTCTCTCTAATGGCCTTAGCCTCCAATGTGTTAAGCGTGGGGCCATGAATACGCAAGCTAGTTCTTGCAGTCTGACATTAATATGGTCATCAACTTGAGTTCGTTTCTTCTCCGTGGCCTATGCTAAGTTGTTCTCCTGCTGAGAGCTTTGAAGTTTGAAGTCTGCCAGAACTTCAATGCAGGAAGAGGAGGCAACTGCTGAATTCTGCATGGGACGTTTTGGAAAAGGAGGGGTGGCAATTCTTTTCTGTGCTAATTTTTCATTGCACCCTGTACCTTGGTAATCAACATTTTATATGTGATGGGACAAATTATCTTCTGGTTATTGGAAAAAAAACAAGCAGGGAATCAATGGTTTATCCCTATTTAATTTTTGGAATTTATGTTATATAGCCTTCAAAACAACCTAACTAGTGGTTTTCTTGGAATTTATATGCCTACTGGAATTCGAAGTTCTAAACATCCACTTTTGCCAAGTTTTTGTTTCATTGATAGGTTGACAATTTTGTTCTCATTAATCTCTACCCATTTTTTATGAGCAGAGAGTCTTCTAAATAGTGAACTAAAACACCAAAAGAAGCTAGTGAGGAGTTTGAAAAAGAAATCTCTTTGGTCAAGAAACTTGGAGGAGGTAATCGATATCTATATTCTTTCTTTACGAAGTAATGAAATTGTGTTGTTAATACTCGTTATGTAGTGAATCTTTATTATCAATATTTGATCCTTTTTATTTGATTCTTATGAATAAATTATTGTTCATATTGTTTGATTCTTGTACAAGAACTATTGCCTAGGTGTATGAGGGTATCCTTTTCAAAAATATCATGTTAATAATTGGAAGATTACTTCCATATATGACATCATTTTGCAGGTTGTGGAGAAGCTTGTTGAAATTGTTGCTCTTTTATATACGAAGACTTGGGAATCATTTAAAACTCCTGGTACGTTGTTGAAGCTTAAATGTTGATAACATTTCAAGCGTTGTACTACCCCTTTAGATTTGGTTATCAAACTTACAATGGATTTATTTGCTGCTATTTTTACTTTTATTTCTAATTTTCCGAGAACCTTACTGTTAAAAATCTTATATTTATGGCTGACTAATACTAATATTTGTATTAGTTGGAGGAAGAGAAAGATTCTATTTCATAAATGTCAAACATGCCCAATTTGTAACGGAATGTGTAAATGCATGAAGAATTAAGAGCCTTGGGAAAAATATTTGCAGAGTTGTTCTTCTGACTTAATGTAGGGAGCATAATTTGCTTAGTAAGCATAGCTTCTCAACTTTATATGTTTTGTTCTTTTATAAAAGATGAGATTATTAGCAATATGAATACCATTATTACATAACATGGTTAACTTATGCAAGAAAGGTTAAAATCTAGGTGTATATTTTTTAGCTATATTGAGTATAAACCATAACTCTATATCCTTCCTCACAACTTAATTTGGCCACCATATTTTGTTTCTTGTTCTCCCAAGTGACTAACTTCTCACCAACATACATACAAAACTTAGAAATGGATTGTTTGCCATGTATGTTCCCTACATGGTCGACATTAATGTATGCTTCAATTTTTACATGCCCATTCTTTTTATATATTGGTCTTTTTCTTGGTGCCTCTTTGATATGGCATAATATGAATAACATAACCTTCTAATGACATTGTCTAGGTTTTACTATAAACTAACCGGCAATACCCAAATCCAAGCTTTCAAGTTCTAGTTCGATCGGTTGTATTGGTTGCCGGCTGGATTCTGGTGGAATCGAATAGAGCAGCAGGGTGGAGCAGCGGGAGGAATAAAGAAGAAAGGAAAAAGAAGAAGAGGAAGATGAGGAGGAAGAGGAAGAAGAAGAGGAAGGCCTAAACTCATGTCCGTCCACCGCCACTGCTCCTTTTCTTTCCCTCTTCCTCTCCTTCCTCTTTCCCTTCTTTTCTCTCTTCATCTCCTTCCACTCTTCTTCTCTTTTTCCTTTCTTCTCCTCCTTCTCTCGCTTGCTCCACTTGCTTCGCTTGTTCCGCTCGTTCACCGGACTAGCAACCGGTTTGGATTGGTTCCTTGAACCTTGCCCACAACATTTGAGATGTGAAGTTTGGTAACAGTGAGGCATATTAGTTTTCCCATCCATTGCTGGTATCTGGTTGGATCTACACAACCAGATTCATCATTAGCATAATATTTTGACACGGAATTGTATATGTAGCAAACTATCAATAAGTTTAGACCTCAATTGACCAGTCTCAAGTAAAACATATTTGCATTATGAAAGAGATATATTTTACTCTTCGTAAGCAATGTCCATTTCTAGGAAATACTTTAGTATATTAAGATTCTTACGGCTGAAGTGGGAAATACAAGTGTTTCTTTGTTTCAACGATGCCTTGAATGCAGAGCTCAAGTTGCATAGGAGATGGTATGATAAACTTTATTATAGTGAAACCTAGCTGACATTATAATACGAGAGAATTAGAACCTGACTTTAGGGCTTTTTATTAAGTCTATAAATTGCCTTGTCTAATTTGCATGCTAACTTCCATGAGCAACATATCTTGAAGGTTCTTACATGTAGATCTCGTTAGAATGATTTCCATGAAGAAAGAGAAATGCATATGTGGACATCTGTGACACTTTAAATGATGAGAGACATGAATTTACCGTTTCTAATGATTGTACTCCCATTTCCCATGACTGCTGATTTTACATAGCCCTCGGTCCACACCCACTGTACGAACTAATTTGTATTTTGAACTATGGATACATCAGAGCTGCAGTGTAATTGTTTGGGTTTCTTCTATTTTGTCCACAATCCTAATAGATCAATGTCCAAGAATAGAAAAAGGTTTATATAAAGTGCTGCCTACCACATATGATTCTTCAATATAAAGTTTAAAATCGTATTAAAATCTCGGGAGGACCCTTACGTGGTGTGCATTTACTGTTTTGATGTCACCTTAAAAGGCTACCACAGAATGTCAATTGTGCAATCATTTAATAGTCTTAAGTTGAAGTTATTATCTTGCTAAAATTTTGTTATCTTTGATGCTCGTTGTGAAAATGTTGGTAAGGTTGTGTAAATTTTGAGTTATTTCAGGTGGTCAGTTTCTCAACCATAAGCGAGCTTCCAATCAAAGTTTAGGTGCTCTGGGTCTCGCATTGCATTATGCAAACATCATCAACCAGATTGATAATATAGTAAGTAATGTATTCTTACGGATATGTTATTCATAAGAATAACCAATACTAATCCTGCTTCGTATATGGAGATAATATAAGAATATCTTTTGCCTCTTATAGCAAAGGTGTATCTCGATTAATTAGAATTAAGTATGTGAGCTAAGATATTCATAAACAAATTGTACCTGGTTTCTGTAATTTGTTAGGCTATACAGATTACCTTTATAACAAATTTATACTATGTTTTCAACTAATTTGATGACTGTAATCATTTATTTATCATATTCTTGACATGGTGCCGTAACATGCCATATCATTCTAAGTTAAATAAAAACAAAAAAAAAATAAAGAAAATATGTTTAGGATTTTACGGTTTTATTTTTTTGTTTAATTTTAGGTGAGGTGGCAGATGATGTTGCTATACTGTATCATTGTTAGTGAGTTATGCTGTATATTTAACAGAGATACGATGAAAGAGTTATGCAGCGGATTGATTAGTCGTTAAGTTTATAACCATGAAATGCTTTGTTGTAAACAAAAAATTTAGGATATATTCATTAAAAATTTGAAACCATAGGGATATATTTAGAAATTTTCTCCAGTTTTTAGACATTGTTTCTATTGTTTAGAGGGAATTTTCTTAAATTTATTTCATTGACAGGTAGCACGACCACTGTCCCTTCCCCCAACTACAAGGGATAGTTTATATCAGGGATTGCCATCTCGTGTGAAGGCAGCATTACGCACCCGATTGCTGTCTATTGATGCTAAAGAAGAGGTATTCTAGTTCATATAACAGCCAAATTTGAATTAAAAAAAGCATAAAATACATATTCGGCATATTGCAGAATGCAAATTGGTGTCCACAAAAAGGAGCCATCGCATCTTTTAAATACCATCTGTGCACTGATAAATGTGAATTCCACAAAACAAAGTTTTGCGCATGTTTTATCCTATTTACGTTTGCTGCTTCTCTAGTTTGATGGAAATCTTATTGCAATCAAAAGTCATACAGAACGAAACTATAGTAATACGTGCACTCCATGGGAAAAAATGTATGTTGAAATTCAGCATCATTTTATCCTATTATACAGTTGCTTTAAATGCTTCTAGAGACCCTATTCAATTTACAAATAATATATAAAAAACCTGACATCGTTAAGGCTCTGTTATGTAGTACTAGTCAGTCTTTTTTGAGTTGAGTAATTGAGTTTTGGGGGGATGCTGTGGTTATCTTTGACCTATATAATGGTAATCCATGACCTTATATTTTTGTTTAGAAATATAATGAAACAAAAGAATAAATACACCATGTGCTCTAAAGCGCTCAAGTAATCTAGTATTCGGGGTTATGACCATACTACAACATAGTCAAGGGTAATAAGTTAATCCCTCTGCATGCATCAAAATTCAATTCCTTCGACTGAGCATCAATTATGTTAGGGAGTTTTTTGTATATTACTTAAACTTGAAATAGAGTTCTAGAAGCATAAAATTCTTAGTTCAACCAGGACTTGGTTTTCCTTGTGCAAGTCGCTAATGGGTACTTAACCAGTGATCAGAGTGATTATTTGTGTCTTGAATCTTGACTTGGAGACTAGACTCTGCTCTCACATCAAACATGTAACTTAAGCCACTATCGTGATTCCACTTCTCTCTGAAAAAATTGCCCCTGGACGACCAATGACAATGAACTCCATTTACATGTAGCTAGAGTTGCTATCTCCGAACTAGAGAGAAATATTTGCTGAAGAACTTACTAATTTGAGAAGCTGGACAACCTAATTTCGAATTATAGCTAATGGAAATTACATGTGCATGTAGATATGCTTTACATGAACTTATTTATATTATATTTTCTCATAAAGTAACATCTTTTAGAACTTATGATTTGCAGTGACCAAGTTGGTTAATGAATCTGGTTTTTATGTAATTCAATTTGGCATGTTTTTTTCCAAGTAGGCAAGTGGTGGTGGTGGTTTATATATTTTCAATTTAGCGTTTGTTTGTATACGTATTAGTTGTTCTTTGAATTATTTATCATAAATCAATTACTCTATTCAGTCTTCCGCAGGATGGCTGTTTTGATGCTCAATAGTCAATACCATCTAAAGTAGAATTTTAATCTTATAAATGATAGTCGTTTTGATTGCTAATTTGCTTTCACAGTATCCAACTGCTCAAATAAAATCTGAGATGCAGAAGATCCTACGGTGGATCACTCCAATAGCGGAAAACACAATTAGGTTTGTATTCTAGATGCCGTGAACTTTTTGTTTTCTTTATAAAATACTTTTTTCTCATTGCTTTTTTAGAAAATTCCCAATGTTACCTCATTTGATTTTTCTTCTAACTTCTTGTTTTCTTTGATCCAATTAGAGCACATCAAGGCTTTGGATGGGTGGGAGAATGGGCAAACATGGGGTCAGATCTTTATTCATATCGTTAGGCATTATTTTGTGATAATTTAGCTTGTAAATGCGATATAAAAGTTCCTTAATCTTGTTCTCCTTGCTAATTATGATATGTTCTTCTGCAGCACTGAGATTAACAAGAAACCTGAAACACAAAGCTGTATAACCAGAATCCAGACTCTGTATCATGCAGATAAAGAGAAGACCGAGGAATACATACTGGAACTTGTGGTATGGCTTCATCGTCTAGTTACTCAGGTGAAAAGTAGGGGTTTTGGATCAAAAACAGTAAACCCGGTCCAAAGTCAAAACGGCACAATGGAAAATATGGAGACTAGACAAAAACCATCTCCTGCACGTAATGTTTCTATTGATGATGTCTATCTTTCAGAAGACGAAAGAAAAATGTTGGACCAAGTAAGCCGAAGGAAGATTAAATTAGTTAGAAGCAAAAGCTTGAACCTTGAAAGCCAGAAAGAGGTGAGGGTCAAGAGATCTAGCAGAAGCTGCGGAAGTTCTCCTGTTAAGGAGCTTGGCAAGGCATTAGATTGGCAACTGGAGAGGTCAAGGGTCCTAGATGTGATGGATGGGCTCGATTCACTCGGTACCTTTCCAATCTTTCAGTATTGTACATAGTGGTTATGTTTCATGTGCACGTCTTTTATTTTATTTTTTTGTCATGTAAATTCCGTAAAGGATATCATGATTTTTTTGCTCATGTATAGTTATTTGATGTGAGTTATTGGATATGGATGAAAAGTTGCTAAACGAGTTGTTCATGTGCTCGGTTTCAGAAGGGTTCTGAATTTGTTGATCTACCAGATGAGTATAAGGTGAGCTAGTCTAGAAAATTCATGGATGCTATGTTGACTCAAAAACATCCCCTTTTAAAAGTATGCTTTTAAAAAAGGCAATTTTGGTATTAAGAAAGGAATATCCCATGTCAGTATTAGATCCACTTGTCATCAATAAAAAAGGTTTTTTAGTTGTTTGCTACTAGCTAAACAGTATGTTTTGCATTTCAAAAGTGCCTTGATCATTGTTCATGCGTGTGATAAATTGTCCTTATTGGTTCAAAGACAACATAGGTTTAATAGTAAGTTTGCCTCATGAATACACTATTTTTGCAAGAAAATGGATGCTATTCAACTTGTAGGGAATGTTGATTGATATATAGTTCATGAGAGCTGTTATGTACTATCTGAAAGTAAAAGGGAAAAATATTGCTTTAATGTGTGGTCACTGGAGACTGGAGTTGGCATTTCTTTAATGGGCTATTAATACAAAAATTACATTATGCTTTCAGAATAAAATAGCAATACATTAGCCATTAGAAAAGGGCACCATTGAAATAGGTATGAGATAATTATACCTAATAATTCTTTTCACCCACACATGGCTGTACATGTAGCATAAAACTCTATAGGTAACCGCTATGTATAACATTAATTGTGATGTTAACGTAATCAACATATAAAGAGGCCTATTCAATACCATGAAGTCATCATACATGGTCATTATTTCCACATAAAAGAATGAGAAAGAAATAGAAATGGAAAAAACAATATGGAATAGAAGCAAGTAAAATCATTTACTACTCATACAAAAGAGTAAGACTATTTTGTAATTGAAAGGTAATACTAAACAAATGCAAGTGAGTCCACATAAGGTGTTCTAGGGCTATATGCATCGACAATGATGTTTATGCATATGCTAATCTAAAGCCTAAATTTTAAATTAGGGCCCCATTAAAAATGATCTATTTATTTGTATACCTTAAGCTAGACAAGTATTTTTCTATCAATGATCTAGCATTGAATAACTAGTATTTTGTTGTTCTAGTTCACTCAAATAACATTTTTTTAGAATAATTTTACCCTCAAGTATGACTTATCATGAGTTATGATACTAAGCAACTATCTGTAGTAAATTGTGACTATTAATGACATTAATAAGATCTACACCCCATAAGTCATCTTATTATTACACTATTTAGTTTGTACTCAAGTAAGACCTTTTTAATCACATTATACTTAATTTTTTTTAGAACTTTGAATATTAAACTTTGTTTAAATTTTTTTGATTATACTTGACTTACCACCAAGTATCTGTTATTGTTGAGACTAAAAATAGGTTCACAACTTTGCATCCTCCTTTTCTAGATGCTTGAGATGAAACTAATCAATCAACAATCACAATAAATAAGAAAATTATTGACTATAGCAAAGAAGACGTTGACTCTACCTCTAAAGTACTTTAACAATGGTTCTGCGTTCTTCTTTTTCTTTTTTTTTTTTAAAAAAATAAAACATGGGTTTCTCTCTAGAACATCAAAAACATTAGTTAAAATTGTTGGACAATGGACACACTCACTTTCTTAAACCCATCAAGAAAATTTATTCATTGCATAGCATAAAGCAAAAAAAAAGTTTAGTCTTATATTCCTTCCACACATAAAAAAAGCCTTCACTAAGCCTAACACCACCAAAGAATCCCAACACATGATTTGAGTTGAAAGAATACTATGTTTGAGAAGAATCATTGGTGCTATAGCCCACTTGTAAGATTGTAGTGTTATGGTAGTGAGAGATTCTTATTCGGAAGTCATTTCCCAATTAGTAGTTGATTGAGAATAAAGAACACATTTGATGTCAAAACTTTTTGCATGCCTCGGTCCCAAACCTAGCAAATTATGTGAAATTGCCTCCGTATAGTGTTATTTTAGATGCAACATTTCATATGAAGTATGACCTCTAAAAAGATTTTTCTTGCTTTATACTTGATGCTGGTTATGGTCTGTTAATTAACTAGGCCATCTATGTCAAAGATAACTTAAAGATTTCAGATGTCTAACTCAAGTTTTCTCTCATCTAGAAACAATATTAAGGTAGTCTAAACCAAGTATTCTAGAGTTGTTAGTTCAAGATTATCAAATTATTCAAAATGTCCTAAGGATACAGTGCACAATGATTTTCCTCTATGCTTAACTAAAAGAAGAGAATAAAATTCAAGAATCAAACTACTTTTTGCCATTCAAAGTAAAAAAGAGAACTTTTTGCCGATAGATTCTTCCATTTTATAGGTGAATGCTACTAATGACAATTGTAGGGGAAGAACACTTTGGTAGACAAGCATATGTCTTCCATCTTTCTAAATTATTTTTTTATTATTTTTTATTGGCCTCCTTTTTCCAAACTTGTAGTGGCAAACCTTGACATGTGTCTTTGTTAATTTTTTTTTACTTGTCACCATCCGTGGCTCTTCTAACTCACTTGTAATATACATTGGAGTGTTGGGTGGCCCCACCATCTTGTTAAATCAAAAGGAAGGTAGAAGCGAAGGGTTGTATTGAGGGAGTACAGTTCCTTTTTAAAATAATAATAATAATAATCCAAATTTATATCTCAGTGACCACTAGAACAAGATTTGTTGATGGATATCCACCCGTTCCTAAAATGGGACTCGTGTTCTTTGTTGAGGAATAAGTTCTAGTGCCACTTGTTATGATTTTATCTCCCGCCAATCCAACACAAAAGATTCCACCAAATTATTCCCCGGCCCAACCAAGATGGCAACATCAACAAAATTTCTTTTAATTACCCAAGACAAAGTATATTAATTAAATAGCCAAAAATTATTATTTAAAAACTTCAAATAGTGAAAATTACCTAAAAGGGTATAGACTCGAAGTGTTAGCAAAAGAATTAAACCAATCCAAAAGTCATAATTAGTCGGGATGGTATTAGTAACACAATTATTATGTTTAAAGATTTGAAAAAGTTTGACATGTATCAAAGAGAGTAAGGAGTCTCCAAATATCATCACTGGTATTACTAAAATGCTAAAAAATTCTTCCTATTTTATGATAATTGGGGCAATCATTCATAAAGCTTTTTGTGTTTTTCTCTCATTCCTTCTAAAAAAGACTCCGTGATAGGGAGAGCCTCAATCAATCATTATTTCCTTTAAGATTTCACTGACGTATAAGTAACCATAGCCCTTCAATTTATGTAAATATTTGCAACACTACAATTAGAATTTTTTGGAAAGAAAAGTTATTAATATTCACCATACTCCATCCAATATTCCAATATAAGATTTTGCGGGTGAAATTTGGTTTTGCGGGTGGCAATTTCACCTGATGGATTCGGGTACCCGACCCATTTATGACAAATTCGAGTACTCGATTAGCTAAATGGGTTGAGTTCGGATTTAGGAATGTGAGTATCCGATACCTGATACCCGATTTCAATAAAAAAATATAAAAGTAAATTTTTATTATTAGAATATAAATAAGAATAAAATAACTATTATATAAATATTTATTACTATTAAAAATATAAAAATAATAATAGATAATTATTATAAAAATATATTTATTTTAATTTTAATTTTTAAAATATATTTTATATAATAAAGTAATAAATAATTTATTTTTTTATTTAATCACGTACCTGCGAATATCTGTTTAAATACCCGACCCAGGTTTGGGTCGGGTTCAGATAGTGGGTCGAGTTCAAGTTTATAGTATAACTGTGGGTACTCAACCCATTGCTAATGCTATTTTTGCCCACCATTTCTCGAGGTTAATGCATCTTGCATTGTTGGATAAATAATAAATGTGAGATATATTGTGATGCATCTTTAAGATTCAAGTTTCTAGCTTTTCTTAATCTTTTTAATATTTATTTTCACCCTTTTCCACCAAATTGTGTTTAAATGAAATGGAACTAGTCGAGTTCCAAGAAATGTCTATGATTAATATATTTATAAAAAATATTAAAAATTATGTTATGTTCATGTACAACCTAGGTGGTTGTTGATGTATCTTAGTAAAACTTGATTCTATAGATCAAATAATCAGACGGTCTCTATGTCTGATCCCTTGTAGAAGAGCTTCTATTAGAACATCAATATGTTCACCAATGGCAAGATTAAACCTATAGCATGCGTTTGACTTATTAGCAAGTAGCACAATTACATGATCCCGATACTCAAATCCACTAAACATAATCTCAATATTCAAGTCAATACCCGATTACATAATCTAATCTTAACTTAGTTATTTAATTGGATACCCATAATCACTTACCACAACCAAATCAAACATTTTATTATTATTTTCATCTTAAATTTTAAATAATATATACATACTAATTAGTTTAAGAATAATAAATAATTAGTTGAAAATTTTAGGAAATATATATTTATTTCTAATCACATATTAAATACCAAACCAACTTACCAATAAATAAACCTATCTTATCAAGCTAAATCGAGATCAAAAGCTTAACACATGGGTAACCCTTATGGCTCCATTTCTTTGGATGGAAGGAAAAATTAAAAAAAAAAGAATTAAAAAAAAAAGAAATATCTTCAGATGAAAACCAAAATCACATAAAGTTTACATGACATCACATAAAGTTTACATGACAACGTGCGTGGGTGGGTGCAATGGGTGAATGGGAGAGGAAGAGAGAAGGGGTGGCCGCTGAAGGGGCTTGCTTGTGGCACGGACAAGGAGGGAGAAGGGGTGGTGCGAAAGGAGGAAGTAGTCGGAGGCAACGTTGATGTGTAGTGCAGCAAGAGGAAGAAAGGGAGAAGGGGTGACAGCGAGTGGGGAGACGAGCTCGCGGGGAAGGGGAGGCGAGGGAGGGCGAGCTCGAGCAAGGAGGTGGGGAAGCAAGCTTACGACGAAGGCGACAACGGCAATAAATTTTTTTCATCTCGTTTTTTGCCTGATTCGGGTAGAACCAATATTGAAGGAAAAGTCCACTATTTTCTTTCTTTTTGTTTACTTTCTTGCGAATGGAACAAAAGAAAACTTAACTTTCCATTTTTTTTCCTCCCATGTTTTCCTCAAAGGAAACAATACCTAACCTCTTGTTTCCTTAGATGGAAAGTTGGACTGAAAGAAAGGATAAGGTACTTTTTCCTTCATTTACTTAGATGGAAAAAAAAGGTGAGGAAAGAAAAAGTACCAATTTTCTTTCCAAACTCATTGAGGCAAAAAATAAATAGAAATAAAAATGATGCTTCATGCCGCTCTCGCTACCCCCGCCCCAACGCCTCACCGCCCTTCCCTCCTTGTCGCCAACTCCGTTGAAGCACCTCATGTGCCCTCCCTCCCCTTCCCCGATGCTCCTCGTCGCTTCCCCCACCCCCATATGCACCACTTCCCTCGCTCCCATGTGCAGCAGTCGGAGACAGAGACAAAGTACCTCTGCCCTCATGTGCAGAAGCACTGCTACTTGCACCCCTGTGTGCAGCGATCAGAGATTGGGACGAAGCCCCACAGCATCCCCGATGCTCCTCCCTGCCTCCCCGTCCCCATATGTGCCGCTTCTCTCGCCCTCGCATGCACAGCAGCCGAAGACGAAGCCCCTCTACCCTCACGTGCAAAAGTGCTACTACCCGCGTCCCCGTGTGCACTAACCAGAGACGAGGACAAAGGCCCACGACATCCCCCTAGCTCACTAGTGTGCAGCACCACTTCCTGCTCCCCCCCCCCCCCCCCCCCCCCCAACATGCAGAAGCGTCAAGCTCTCCTTGATCGTGAGGAAGAAGCCCTTGTCCCCAACCTTCCTTCTCCTTGTCACACCATCACATGCAGCGATCAACGACGGGGAAGAAGCCCCTCCGATGTGAGCGTCGTCCCCTTTCGGATAAAGTAGCATATTTACTGTAGCATCACAGGAACTCCACTTGACTTATCTTTCTTTCCTTTTTTACTTGCTTCCCCCACCTATTTTCTTCATTTTTTTCCTTCCCCTCTATGAAACGCGCCGCCGGGTGGGAGCACTATCTTAAAGATGCTACCAAACACATTAGTAATTGAATAATCCATCTATTGACGATATCAAAAAAACAAAAGAAGAAAATCCATCTTGCCATCACCGTGGTATGATTATGAACTGCCTGTGCAGAACCAACTAGTGGCAAAAATTCCAGAAGAAACCGCTACCAAGCCGAGTCTGTCCCCTCCCTCCCTTGCTCTCCACCGTCTGTCCCCTCTATGCTCGAGTCTTCACCTCCTTTCTCGCCCACTTCTTTTATTCTGATTCCATCGCCCCAAACGCTACCAAGCCGATGCCTTATTCTCCCAGCACTCCTTTAATCCTTTACCTCCCGCCTTTAATCGCCTCCGCGGCTGGTAAAATTAAGCTCAATCATGCCAACGAGCCAGCCGCATCAACCAGAGCGAGCGAGCGCGAGGAGACGAAGAATGAAGCCGTACCTGAGCCTCCTCCTGCTCTTGTTCTCCGTCGCGTCCCCCTTCGCCTTCGCTGCTTCTGATCAAGGCGCCGGAGGCACAACCGACTTCGAAGCCCTACTGAAGCTGAAGGCCGCCTTGGTCGCGCCCGGATGCTCCGGCCTAGCCGACTGGCGCGCTGACGCCGCAGACCACTGCTCCTTCTCCGGCGTCACCTGCGACGCCGCGGGTGGCGTCATTGCCATCAATATCTCTTTCGCTGAACTCAACGGTACGCTTCCACCGGAGGTCGGTCTCCTCCGAGGCCTTGTCAATCTCAGTCTCTCCAGCTCCGGCCTTAGTAAATATCTACCTGTGGAGCTGGCCACCCTTCCTTCGCTCCGCTTTCTCAACATCTCGTACAACTACTTCTCTGGCGAGTTCCCGGACGTCAGTCCCGGTGGGTTCCCGGTGCTGGAGTCCATCGATGCTTACAACAACAACTTGACCGGCCTGCTGCCGCAGGCGCTCGCTGCGGCGCCACGCCTCCGGTACCTCCACCTCGGCGGAAACTACTTTTATGGGGCAATCCCGGAGGCGTACTCCTCCATCGAGAACCTGGAGTACCTCGGCCTCAACGGGAACAGCCTCAGCGGGCCCGTCCCGGCAAGCCTCAGCCGGCTCTCTAAACTTAAGTATATGTACATCGGGTACTTCAACACGTACTCCGGTGGGATACCACCGGAGTTCGGAAGATTGTCGTCGTTGGTTCGCCTCAACATGGGCGGATGCAACCTCTCTGGCCCGATCCCGGCGACCCTTGGTCGATTGAAGAATCTCGATTCCCTTTTCCTCCAGGTCAATCGGCTTACCGGCACCATTCCGACGGAGCTTGGTGAGCTCAGCCATCTCATGTCACTCGATCTCTCCAACAATGAGCTGACCGGCGAGATTCCGGCGAGCTTTGCAAAGCTGAAGGAGCTCACGCTACTCAGCCTCTTCCGGAATCACCTGCGCGGTGGCGTCCCGCCGTACGTGGCAGACTTCCCAAATCTGGAGGTGCTACATCTGTGGGAGAACAACTTCACCATGCAACTCCCGGAATCACTCGGACGAAACGGCCGGTTTCTCATGTTGGACGTGGCCTCGAATCGGATCACGGGGACGATTCCGCCCGATCTCTGCGCCAGCGGCCGTCTCGAAACCTTGATTCTCATGAACAACGGCATCTTCGGATCAATTCCGGAGAAGCTCGGTGAGTGCAAATCGTTGACTCGGGTCCGACTCGCGAAGAACTTCCTGAATGGGAGTATCCCAGCCGGGTTCTTCAATCTGCCCTCCAACAACATGCTCGAGCTTAACGACAACTACCTCTCCGGAGAGTTGCCGTCGGTTGTCGCCGGTGATATGCTCGGCATGATCGTCCTATCTAACAACCTCATCACCGGCCCCCTCCCTCGCTCAATCGGCAGCCTCCACGCTCTCCAGGCTCTATTGCTGGATTCCAATAAGTTATCCGGGACGATTCCGCGGGAGATCGGGCAGCTGAAACAACTGTCGAGATTCAACCTGAGCGGGAACAACTTCTCCGGCGACATCCCCGTTGATCTCACCCGGTGCACATCACTTGTCGCGGTCGATCTTAGTCGGAACCAGTTGAACGGCAAGATACCGAAGGAGATTACGGCGCTTCAGATTCTCAACACTCTAAACTTATCACGAAATCGGATCTCCGGCGGGATCCCCTCGGAGATAAAATGGATGCGGAGCCTCACCACGCTCGACCTCTCGTATAACAGCCTCCAGGGCCAGATCCCGACGCAGGGCCAATTCCTGGTGTTCAACGAGAGTTGGTTCGAGGGGAACCCGGAGCTATGCGGACCACCGCTCCCTGTCCTCCTCCCTTGCGGGCCGGCGGAGGGCCACGACGGTGGCTCCGTCGATGGGGATGAACCGCCTCCACGGCAGTGGGATATGAAGCGGGCGCTGCCGTTGCTGGGCCTCGCGGCGGCAGCGAGTGTGCCACTGGCTGCGGCGGCAATGAAGGGGTGGAGGCTGTGGAGGGAGAGGAAGGGGCATCGGTCCAAGGCATGGAAGATGACGGCGTTCCAGCGGCTGGACTTCACGGTGGAGGACGTGATGGAATGCCTGAAGGAGGACAACGTGATCGGGAAGGGCGGAGCGGGCATCGTGTACCGTGGGAGCATGGTAAGCGGGGCGGAGGTAGCGATCAAGAGACTGGTGGGGCGGGGCGCGGGGGCGGAGCACGACCGGGGGTTCACGGCGGAGGTGACCACGCTGGGGCGGATTCGACACCGTAACATCGTGCGGTTGCTGGGCTTCGTGGCGAATCGAGAGACGAACCTGCTGCTGTACGAGTACATGCCCAACGGAAGCTTGGGGGAGATGCTACACGGGAACAAGGGGGCGCACCTGGGTTGGGACGCGAGGTGGCGCATCGCTACGGAGGCGGCGAGGGGGCTGTGCTACCTGCACCATGACTGCTCGCCGCTCATCCTCCACCGCGACGTCAAGTCCAACAACATCCTCCTCGACTCCAGCTTCGAGGCGCACGTCGCCGACTTCGGCCTCGCCAAGTTCCTCATCGACTCCGGCGCCTCCGAGTGCGTATCCTCCATCGCCGGCTCCTACGGCTACATTGCCCCTGGTAATAATTAGCACCCAAATCACTATTTCGTTTCTATTCGACCACGGTTGTAGATCTTCTTAGAGTTTTGTGGCTGGGCCCTCGATCCTATTGGGCCGCACTAAGGCCTTGGATTATGGTCTGAAGATAGGCTCCTAAGCCTCTCTCTAACTAGTGCTGATATGGACGGTTAGATCTGACTTGATTAAATATTTTGTTTATTCTATTTTGATTTTTGCTCACGGTAAAACATGCCAGATCGGACGGTCTATATCAACCTTCACAGGAGCGGCACCATAATATTTTTGCTCTAAGCCGTATGATCAAAGAGATAACACTCGTTTATTTTGATAGGCGGCTTTGTATTTGATCCAGCAATATTTGATTGAGACCATATCAGGCATTGTAAGTGTCGCTGCTATTTTTTTTTTAACAGAATACGCCTACACCCTGCGCGTCGACGAGAAGAGCGATGTCTACAGCTTCGGCGTCGTGCTGCTGGAGCTAATCACAGGCCGCCGGCCAGTCGGCGGCTTCGGAGATGGCGTCGACATCGTCCGATGGGTTCGCAAGACGATGTCCGAAGCAAGCGAAGCTACTGACTCGGCGGTGGCCATGCTCTCCATTGTCGACAAAAGGCTCGCCCCTGCTCCAATGGACTTGATCACCACCCTATTCAAGGTGGCAATGCGGTGTGTGGAGGAGCAGAGCACCGACCGGCCAACCATGAGGGAGGTGGTGGTCATGCTCTCCAATCCGAAACCACCATCACGACAGCCGCCGCCGCCGCCACCCGCTGATCTCCTCAGCTTATGAAGCAATCCTCAGGTGGCTCAAATACTCCTAGTTAGTAAGGGTATAGTTGTATGGGGTTCTGTTCTGGTGCACATAATTCCCCACATTTTGGGTTAATTCCTACTGTTCAAAGCTACATGTTAGGATATATACGCTATAAGCTTATACTGCTATTAGTTGTGCCCCTTGAAATAAACTTGCATATAAATGTTAGAATTATATGGAGTTACTAAAGAATGATATGGCGTAAGGAGAAAATGGTGATGAAAATGTCTAACTTCACAACTATGCATAATAAATCAACAATGTATATATGAGCTGCAGAGGAAGGATTCTTTTGTGAATTCTCCCTGAGCTTCCCTTAAAAGATGAAAATCTACATAGAGGAAGTTTGCACGAGCCTCACCTTTGAGAAGATTTTTCTTGTAGTTGTATGTTTTAGATTTGGATGGGTAATATTATCCCACGACAACTTATAGGCTATGTTTAGTTGGATGAATTCCACGATGGAAAGGATGAAAAGTACAATAAATCTAGATGAAAAACTATAGTATTATAGTGTTTTTTCCTCCTCTAATGTTGTTTTCTTGTGATCACCTTGTTCAGGACCTGATTAAATATTAGACCCGTCAACTAATATTTTATGTTGTGCTCCTCTCTGTGAGGGCCAACATATCCTTCTACGGTTCAATCTTTCTTTTTATTTCATCAAGTAAGAGTATGGATATTATAAAGACAATCTTGTATTTGATGTTGTAAAGCTTGTAGACCTGGATTGATTTGTTTGGTCAAAAATGTGGAATCTCATCTCTTGTTATACTTTGCTTGTGAGGAAGATGCCCCTTGGTGATCAGGACACTGATAATATTTTTGGGATGAGGCTGTTTAATTTATCCACTTGGAGTTTAAATTTTTAAGATTGTCAACAACATATGGCTCTTGAGTGGGTTGACCATGTGTGTGACTAGACTATAACTACGGCTTGAGATTTCTGTTAAGTGATTAACAAAAATACACTAGACTTGTAGACAAAGTATAGATGCATTGTATGTTTATTTATCTTGCTTTAAAATTCATATTTGAGCCATAAGTTTTGTGCGCGCACCTTTTTCCTTTTCCATCACGGATCTCTGTAGGTCTCCTTTCTCCCATCATATCAGCGACAGTTTGGCAAGCCAGATTTTAACCAAACTGCTTATGTCCATATCGTGTGCTGCCTGAGCAAGAAAACAAGATAAATGGCAATATAACAAGCATGCATCAAGAGTTCAATCTGGTAAGCAAGCAATAATATCAATAGCACAGTTGCTCAAAACATTGCAAAGTGCAATAGCTTTACTATAATAGGCTTTCAACCTGCAACACGAAAAGCAAGTGTGCTAAAGAAGCATAACTCAAGTGCACGCTAACAATTTTGATTAAGGCTAATTCTTCATAACATGCCTTGTTAAATGTTCCAAAGATTTTGCCAAATGCAAGTCTAGATATACTAATCAAATATGAAAAATATGCATTATAAGGTACAATTTCAAAACTTCATATACTTGTTCTCTTAATCATGTTGATAATATGAACATAGGGTAAGCAACATACCATAACTACATGACTATATTATTCTCTCATATTATTATAACATATCTTTAATATTTCATGCCATCAGGCAATGGCGGAGCCACATGGAGGAGAGTGGGGTCCCCACTCAATTTTTCAAGTTAACTATATGTATATTTATATTTATAATATTATAAGCATAAAAATTTTAATTTGTCCTCACTAAAATTTTTTTTATCTTACTAATATTGTCTCTATATGCCTATTGCCCCCATATACCTTTGGTCCTAGATCCGTCACTGCCATTAGCATCAGGCATCCTTGCTTTAACCCTCTGGTGTTGGAGAAAAAGTCAACATCCTTCCCTTCAAGAGATGGAAAAAGTTAGACTACAAATACATGTTCCAACCCATCCAATCATGATGGTAAAAAATGAATATACCTCAAGAATCATCAACAAGAAGCCCTATAGCATAGTCATATGCCATACGGAAATTTATCATAAGACTCAATTATGGTGGCCTTTGTTATAGCAGTAGTTATGCAAAATTTAATAGCATAAAATAATGTTCTGATGAATATTGCATCCACTCATGAATATGTGTTATGAAATATCTGTGATATCTGATAGGACACAATAATCTTTGAGAGAAAATGGTATATTACCTTGTAGAGATTAATCTATAGTCACCAAAAGTGTTCAAGTTGCATTTCTTTAGTTAAAGAATAATTAATGTGGTATTGACTTGTTTCTGTGCAATTTTAACAGTGCCACAATAACCTCATTGATGATATGCTAGCAATATTTGAAGAAGTATGCATTAAACTTATGATTGTCACAGTAACCTCCTTTATCACTATTGTCATCATGATCATATCCATGATATCCGTCTATCCTTCCTAGAACCTCCACACAAAGTAAGACTAATTGATGCTTCAGCAAGATTTCATGCTCCTTCGGCTTAAGTAGATCTTTCATTGATAAAGCAAGAGCAAATAGTTTATGCAAGAATATCATCGTTTTCTTTTCAATATCTACCTCGAATATAATCTCATCCTGATCATTTAATATATTTGTAGCTGAATCTTTGCTTCTTTCTCTAATGGAGTTGTAAAAATATAACATGTTTGAATCTCTTTCCATTAATATTTCCTCACTAGAAACTCCTTAGATCAAGCTCTTAGATCTTGCTTGACCTCTACAATTATTTTCATTAAGATAAATATAAGAATGCCACCAAGTTCCCAAAACCACTATGTGCCAATATTCTTCAACAACTTGAAAGAAACCATGGTGGTTAATCTAAGAATTAAAAAACTTGAACTTTGCACCTTTGTTATCATGGTCTCCTAAGTTAATTAATATTAGGAAGTGATTAGAAACAACCCGTTAAGGTAATAATATAATATTGGCATTCATATGATACTTAATATACTCATGGTTCACAAGCACAGTTCGATTTAAACCAAATACACCTCTTGTTAGGTAATATGTTTGACCATATAAATTGAGTACTCTTCCATTTTAAGTTAGATACGGACACATGGTGCAAGAGATTAGCATAACATTTAAAAAGAATTGAAAAATGTCATATTAAAATCCCTTGGAATCATCCACAGACCAAACAAGGCACCAACAAAGTCTTGTAAGGCATTCCACGTATTTATATAGTCTAAAATCAGAATAGGGGTCATAACAAATAGATAATTGGAAGCATGGAAGATTATGCATGCTGTCTAAAATAATCCCTAAAAATTACTTGGCTTGAAGAATTTATCACCTAATCATTAAAGTTAAGTCAGATTATAAATACATTAAATACACCCCGATGGACTAAAGGATAGTCATTAAAGAAAGCAAAGTGTTTAAAAGTTTAAAATTTCTATTTGTTTTGTATTTCACTTTTCTTTCAATTTGTTCACCTTCCCATCTTTCTACAACCATATAATTGCTATATGCCTATATCAACATGTATAGTACATAAGACTATTTCCTTATGTCGTCTATTTTTACCAACTAACAATTACCAAAAGAAAATAGCTTTCGTGCAAAAATTAAGTAGTTCAAATTTGTAATACTTTATCATCAAATAAAATCCTCCAAGAGCTATGTGGAAATGATTGTGTGCATGGCATGTGAACCGACGCTTTACAGCTATCAGATCAAAGTGCACAAATGCACATGATAAACAACATGCGCGGGAGCTTATGTGGAGAGGACAACATTTTTTAACATGCATCAAACAAGCACACAAGGGTCCTACATAAGATTTTTCCTTTGGGACCCTCTACAGGATTTTATTCCTTATCATTATAGTTTGATTTAGTGTGACAACCAACCATGCACCTAGAAATATATGAATGTTAAGAGAATTATCAAACATTCATTTAATTGATTTGGATCGAAAAAAGATCAAATAATTGAGGGTTGCATAAATTTCCAGCATAAAAGAAAATAAAATTTGAAGAACATGTAACCTTTAAAATAATACTTTATTTTTTGAGCAGTTACAACAGCAACACGCGCACGACCGATCAATAACATCCAGTCGATTTGCACAAATCATATTCCACAATTATGTAAGAAGATTAAATAACAATCAGCATCGCTGTCAGGAAAATCATACCAAGCAGCAATAACACGAATAAAAGAATCCAACATCGTGCAAGAAATCGTTAAATGCATATCTTGATAACAGAGAAATCAAGGATCGTATAGAGCCGTTGAATTTTTTTTACCAGTATTAGGTCGAAGAGGATGTTCTGGTCGACTTTCAAGAACTCCTTGCCCCAACGCTCGAGATTGATTTCGCGAGAGGGGGAGTTATCGCCCAGAATCCTGGCGTCGTCGTGGAGGAACTCGATGGCCTTAGAGAGGACGGATCCGCTAACGTTGTGGAGGGGGACGGGGTCGCGGACGGAGCTGAAGTCATCGAGGAGGAAGTTGACCATCGCCTCCTGACGCGCCACCGACTCGTCCTCATCGAAGAGCTGCCCATCCGATCTCCGGAGCACCGTCCCGTCATCGGAAGACATGGAGAAACAATTAAAACCCCAAAAAGTAAGGGGGAACCAAAAAGGAGAGAGGGCGCCGACGGGCATGGATGTGCTTCAATTTATAGCGGTTCCTCGTGCTCTAAAGGGGTCATTTCAATTTTCAAATGGTTCTACTTACCTATACAAATTTTTTTCAATACAATATAATCTAAATTTACTTATAATTTAATTTTTTTAAAAAAAAATAAAAATTTTATTTAAATCAAAAATCTAATTAATGAATTATGTGTACCAACTACCATGAACTTTCATTCATATGAATTCGTATGAAGAAATAGTTTATTTTTTCAAAAAATTCATAGGTTTTTTTTTGCATGAAATAAGATTTTATTCAAAATCAAACATTGAATAAATAGGATGGTCTTTGAATTTTAAATTTAACTTTTTATTAAATTGTACAAAGATAAAAATACATTATACAATATAATGATGAAGAAAGTCATGTGAGTCCTCCATCTATTATTCATATGATTTTGCTTCCTTCATCTCAAATCATTGTAATTAATAAATCAAGTATATACGTGCCTCTTGCAAATCATTGTAATTAATGTTTCCATAGTTTCCATTTCTTTCTCCATCACATGAGGGATACGCATGAACCTTATTAGCGGCAAATGCAAAAATAGCACTTGCCTCAATCCACATTGAGCTAGGGTGAATAAAAACAATATTAGACAAAACCAAAATGCTTATCCATTACTATAGCTATAAGCCAATAAATAGACCATGTGCTTGTTGATGATCAAAACCCTAGTTACAAATGAGCCCTAAACTAATTGAGACTACTCTATGCCAACAAGTAAAATATGTACTCTAATGGTAATCAATGCTCTCAAACCCTCTTTATGAAGTTTAGATGGAAGAATGCCAACATGGCCAAGGCTAGATCTAAGTTAACTATGGACTGCTCAATCGGATAGGTCATGCGCTTAGACAATGGCCAAAATCCAAGCCTCATCTACCTCAACTCTTCCACACCTAAATTAGGATGTCACCCATCGATTTCACGTGGATCTAATGCTAACGGATACCCGAGCATCTCAACAGAAGTAAGCATTCAAGACCGAAGTTCACAAACCATATTCCTTGTGCCCAAGTTCCAATGGGCTATGCACTGCTTCGACTAGCCCCTACCGCGGCCCAACCCTTCGGATCAAATCTAGACAAAGCACGGTAACAATTAGGAATCAACCTTGGCTCAGTGGAAGTGCAGAACCCTCCTATGGTCCTCGAATACATGCAGTGTGCATGTGCCGGCGGGTCAGAAACGTGCTCAGCATATGTTCAGCAGAAAGTTTGATGACCAGTGCTGATGCATCATAATCCAACAGCCACAACAGATGGATGCCTGTGTCGGCCAGCCGTACGAGGGCTCTGCATTCAGAGAACCCTCTACAGCCACCCTACAGGGGGTTTTTATCCTCTGTCCAGTATCACAAACCAAAAATATCTACAAAGCATCCGAGAAAAGTTCTTTCCGGCAATTTGGGTTTCACAACCACAGACCATTCCGAGTCACATTAGATTCATCAGCGAGTACAAATTAACTAAAGCTTAAAAATGTCAGAACAAACTTTGAATATATCATTCGAAGGCCCATTGATTCTCCCTACGAACCTCTTCCTCTTCTTCGGGAGTGAAGTCATTCTTTATGTTGAAGGTTTTACGGATCTCCTCAGGCGTCTTCCCCTTGATCATGTCAGCCACCGTTTGGCAAGTCAAATCCAGCAGCCCTTTTATGTTCAGATAATTTGCGGCCTGAATGCAGAAGTTCATTAAGAAAAAAAAGCTCATAATATAGATACGGCATGCATCATTGACAGATGATTCATTTGAACAGAATTTAACATAATATAGAGATCGGAAAACTGTTTAAGCTTGAATTGGCGAATAAAATCAAAGAGCTTCCTCTCATGTTGATATATCAACTCCCCAAAAGATGTATGGATACAAGAAATTGCTAGGTTCCCACAACTAGGTAGTACACTTCTAGACATGAAGCAAACAGATCTCTACTATATGAACGAGGAAACATAATCCAAGCATAGACACACAAAAAACCATTCTATTTAACATGAATTTGACTACCTAACAGAGCACAAGAACTGATCAACATGAAGGATCACTAGTCTAAGAATGTATCCAAATGCCCGACATTATGTTCTTGTTTGATAAACTCAATCATATCACATCCTAACCATGTTTCTCAAAGGATGGCAAAATATACTATTGATATGAGAAAACCAAAACGTTAACTCTCTTTGCTTTTTAATGGATCAGTCAGCTTGCGGCCGAAGTCCATTCTCATTTATTAGTCAACTATTTAACATGCATTATCTTATGTTCATATCCAAAAAAGAATGATGTCAATTAAAAGAAGTATTAGAATTTTAATAATTTTCCTTCACATAAACAAACATTTAAATCTATATATGTTCACAAATGTAAGCTTAAATTAGATATACATTATATGAATCGTACAGTTTTAAATTTGTGCTTAAATAGAGCAAAAGGCTGGTCTGGTTTACGAGCCTAGACAAAACAATCATTTCTACACAACATTGGCATAATACATAATGAATGAAATAATCGTTTTTATTTAACATCATTGATCAATCTAACTCCAAATTCCAAAATGAGATTTGCATATTTTAGAAAACTAAATAATTGACTTTTTCATAAGTGCAATTTTTGTTACTTGAATTTGCTACTTATAAATTATACTTTACAAGCAAGGTTTAAAAAACCGTTCCGGCGACTCGGTCCGGCGAGCCACCGGACCGGTACGGTACCGTGCATACCGGATGGAACCGACGAGCGAAATCAGCGGACGGCGTTAGCGGAAGCCAGCGATGGAAGCTTCGATTGAAGCTTCTGCCGCAACTCCCGATGCCGTCCGCCAGCTTCCGTCAGCCGTCCGTCTGCTCCCACCACGTTCCGAACCGGTAGCCCAGCGGACCGGTAAGTACCGAGGATACCGCTCGGTTCGGAACAAAATTGGAAACACTGTTTACAAGTAAACAATTATAAATCATACAGATCTATTATTATAACTAGATAGCTCCAATCCAAAATGAGGTTTGTATGTTTTAGAAAACTAAATATTTGACTTTTCATAAGTGCAATTTTTTTTATTTGAACTTGCTACTTATAAGTTACTTACAAGTAAACAATTATAAATCATATAAATCTATTATTTTAACTAGATTGCTGGTAAATTATTTTGATTAGCAAGTAGGCTAGTGCAATCTCCATTAATTTAGGTGAACTACTATCTTTCCTACATAAGTTTGACGAACTTGCTCAACATTTTAAACTTGTTTCACCTTGGTACAAATTGTTCAAGTGATGTCTCTTTTTTCCTCACTTCAATTGACTAATAATCTTTTGAAATTTCTAATGAAATTATAGTTCATACCCTAATCACTTCTCAGAATCTATCCAAGTGAAATGTTTATACTTTGTTTGGTCAGATCATGTGAGAAGGGTAGAAATAGCTAGGGCTCTATTCAGTTTCACAGTGGGAATATTTTTATAAGTTCAGACGCAGGTAGCATTCTCTTGGGGAACATTCAGGTCACATATGCATCCATTAACATATAACGAATCGGAAACGAAAGTAGTCTAGAAGTGTACAAAGCTACTTTATTATCTTTATCTACATGCATCAATCCACTAGCATCATAATGCTCATCTCACAAAGAACACTCTTCCCACTATTAAGGCTGAGAAATTTCCTTCACGCACTTGATATAAAAGTTAAACACTACGTCAATATACTGGAACGTGTTTAAAAGAAAGCACTTGTACAAGCCTTATATTTAATCAATCCAAAAAGAAAGAAGTGTGTAGAATTGCCATTTCAACAAACAGAACAAGTAAAACAAAGAAGTTACATGAGATGTCTGGCAGTTAATAGGATAGAAGGAATGAGTAAAATGGATAGGAAATGTCCCACAGCAAGAAATCCAATGGAATCATGCAACAGAAAAGAATCATGAAAGATTTAAAAAGTAAAAAAATAGTAACGTGGAAGAGAAATTGTGCATCGTATTCTGGAAATAGTGCAAAGAATTACCTGCAGCTAGTCCAACTTAAAAATTTTAGAAAATGCAAAAACACTGAAGCCAAAAGATTGAAAATGAAGTATTTAGGTTTCAAGATGCTAAAGATAATAGGATCTTGCAATTCACTTGGCTTTCACATCTTAGAACACAAAGCAATAAAAAACTGATAAAAGATATGCTTGTAACAAAGCAACACTCACCCTAGACGCTCTACAGCCAATGTGTTCAATCTTTGTTCTTAATCACTGAATCTTCTTACATTGCAAAGTTATAAACAAAGTGAGAGGAAAACATATCTGTACATATAGGAGTTTAATTAACCTTTACTCTAGGCAAACAGGGATATATAGTATTCTTTGAAAAAAATACAAATTATTAACTGTTGCAATGCTCACTTTTCACATCAAAAATACATATGATCAATACTCGCCAGAAGCTCTAAAATTGAATGATTTAGAAAAAAAATCTATTAACTGTGAAAGAAAACAGAAACATAAGGATAAAACTCCTCAAAAGAATGTGAAACAGAACCTAGTAGAACCATAACAATAATGTCATTCAAAAAATCACCAGTATCCAATGACCTACCAACATAGTTTCTGATGTAGCCGCACTGTATAAGGTTAAGTGATAATATGGTAAGGTCTGAGTCAGACTACCTTGATTTCAAGTCAGTTTGTTTATTAACTGATTGTGCTGATTAAATAATTATAAAAATGATTTGGATCGGCCAAGTTGGATCAAAATGGATAATAGCTTGTCCAATATTTCTCAAAAATAAGTTTTCAACAGAAAGTAACTTGAAGGGACCTATGGTAGCATAAATTTGATCAAATAAATTTGAAATTGATTAGAAATCAGTCAATATTATATTGATTTGGGATGGAATTTGATCAACATTCCCAAGATCAGTGATCTTGCAAATCCCAATGGTGAAAAAATGAGAGAATCCGCAAGGAAAAAAGTAGAAAAGAATGATGTGGGGGCTTGAGAAGGAATTTCTGCAGCAAGAATGGCTAGAGAAATTAGTTTTTTATTCTAGATGAGAGCTGCTGCATTCAATGAAATCAAATAGTTTAGGAGCTTCCGCTTGCATATTTCCATTGAATGGAAAGGAGGATTTCTAATTCCATGCCTTAACGGGTTTATGAACTCTTTGTTCAGGTGTCCCTAACATTTGTCGCCTTACCATGCAAGTGCACAACTATATCTTGAACAATTAGTAGAGATGTGTTATGAATTAGTATTGTTAATGAGACTATCACAAATAATTGTTTTAAATAATAAAAAAATAATTTAATTTAATAAAAAATGATTAGACATAAATACTTCAGCTACGGTAACTGCCTTTGTTGCCTATAGTGAAATTCCAAATTAATGACTTGATGCAAATTTACTAAATGAAAAAAGAAACTAGACACCAAAAACACCGCAAGTAGAAGCAAATGGAGTCAATATATGAAAAGGCACAATATACAGTGCTAATTATCTAACTTTTACCGAGTTTCGCACATATGCAACAGAAGTCAGATCACTATGCATAAACTTATCAGAACAATATGATAACAATAAATTGTATTCAGAAAAATAAATTTCAAGTTCAATAATAGATAAGATGCTTTTCGTATACGATGGGCCAAAAGTATTCCGCACCTACCACAAAAGCAAACCGACCGACAAACGGAGAGATATCAAATTAAATAACCGAGTTCCAGATTCAACAGTGAAATCAGATCTTCACAAAAGGGAAGGGAATATGTTGGGAGATCTCACCAGGATAAGGTCAAAGAGGGTGGCCTGATCGACCTTGACAAACTCGGCGTCCCACGTCTTTTGCTCCTCGTCGCTAAGCTTAGAGGCCTCATCGGAGGACTTGGAGGAGGCCGCAGCACCGGCAGAGGCCTCGACGTGCTTCTTGCAGTACTCTATAACCTTAGCGAGGATCTTGGAGTTGACATTAGGAAGCGGGATGCCGCTCTCGGCGCAGTCGTCCTCGATCATGTGTTTGATGGTTTGCGACTCCATAGCCACCACTTCCTCGACCTCGAACACCTCGCCATCGGAGCTCTTCAGAGTGATCGTCTTCGCCATAGCAGCTGCCGTGGTGATCAAATTCGGAGGAATTTGTCGTCGAGTAAACGGGGAAGATACGTGACCTAGATATGGTGATCAACCCGGAACAAAAATACACGGAGACCGTGCTAATTAAAGCCCTAGGTTTTTTAGGTGAAAATAGCTAATTACGGTTTGCTCCGATGGGTTTCGCTATTTTTAGTTAGGCCCCTAATTTGATTTACAACTAATATTCTATTGGTATAAAACATATAAATATAATATAGAAAAATATATATATAAGGATAGAAAATTATTTTTCTCGAATTATATTTTTAGATAAAATTTCTAATTATATCACAATAAGTGAAAGAAAAAAAATAACTCTTTACTCTATTTTTTTTCCTTCTATAAAATAGAGTATCAAAGAAAATCGGATGCACTTTTAGGATGAAAATTTAATCTCTCTAAATAAAGAAAATTAATATTCATATATGGATTTAGAGACCAATGATGTCTTTTAAAATGCACCCTATGATTGTGTGGTTTACTATTTTGTTATTTTCATGCAAATTCAAAGCATCTAAGTGCTAGATAAATCATTTTTCCTTAAATATTCCTAAATTTAACTATAATTAAAATATCTTGCAATGTTGAAATATAATAATGTAAAAGACACATTAAATAGAGAATTTTATATTTTTTTATTTATAATAGCTTAACTAAGGATATACCCTTGGAGCACAAAAAAAAATATAAGAATTAAAGAGAATACAAATACAAACAATTGTGATCTATATTACTATTAGCCATAAGATGTTGATGGGATAGATTGCCTAGCTACTTGGGATGTAGCACTAGGGATGGCAATAGGACGGGTCGAGGTTGGGTTTTGCCATCCCCAACCCGACCCCCGACTTCTTCAAACTCATCCCCGATCTCAACCCCAAATTTGACGTGTTTAGAAAACCCAACCCCACACCCGTCCCCACGGGGAAACCCGACCTCCGGCCTAAAAAATAAGTATATATTATAAATAATATTTTAAAATTATTTTTTATTTCATATTCATAATATATAAATAAAAAATATTTTACATAAACTACACAATCATTTTTACATCAAACTACTATAAAATTAGTACTTAAATTATAACTTAGAAGGGGTAAATTTATTATTTTAATGATCGAGGTGGGTTCGGGGGCGGGTACCTAAATAACCATACGCGATCCCGACCCGACTTTTATCCCATCGAGTTTTTCCCGAACCCGACCCGAGATCCAATCAACTCAGGTTTTCCCCATTGACTTCGGGTCGGGTTGGCCAGGGCTGTCTATTCGGTTCGAACCGAACCGATTAGGGGCAAACCGAACCGATTTCATTTCAATGGTAACAACCCGAACCCGAACCGAATTACTCTCAAACTGAATAAGAAACGAACCGACTAACTCGGTTCGGTTGGGTTCTGTTCGGTTCAAACCGATTAAAACTGAATAAGCCAAATCGAAACGGTCAACACCTCTTATTGCTATTTGATTTGTCAGCCGAACCGATTAAGCAATGGCTTTTTTCTTAATTAAAGCTTATTCAGTTCAGTTCGGTTTATACGGTTTTTTGAAAATGAAAACCGACACCGAACCGAACCGACCCGAATTAGATAAAAATCGAACCGAACCGACAAAATTGTCGGTTCGGTTCGATTTATTAGGTTGAACCGATTAACTGACACCTCTAGTGTTAGGCCCTGAAAACCCCGGTTCAGCCCAGGAGGAGTTGGACCGGGCCACGGCCTAAGCCCACACGGCGAAGAGAAAACGGAGCCCGATCGATGGTCAAAATCGGGTCGGTCAAAGGTGAAATCGTTGCGCGAACGCAGACGATGGCGACGCTGGGCTTAGAGAGAGATGCGGACGCGCGTGGCAGCTTCGTTGAGCATGGAAATCGGATACGCGAGAGACGAGCTCGCAGAGGCTACGGCAGCTTCGTTGGTAGCGGAAGAGGCGGCTTCGGAGAGATCGGCGACCGATTCCTGCGGACGGCAAGATGGCTTCGACGGCTTCAGAATTCGGACGACGCGGTCCACGCAGAGGACGGATCACGCGGAGGCGTGATCATAGGAAAGGTTTTCCCTTTCCTATAAAGCTTTGTCGGGCGGATGGAGAAAAGGGGGGGGGGGGGCTGCTGAGAGCGACCTTCAGGCGCGACACCAGGCGGGTGAGCCACCATCGGCGACGGCGAGGCGCGCCGTCGTCCTCCACCCCTTTCAAGCCATCAGACGGAACAAGGATAGTCTGTGAGCTTGAGTGTGCCGGCGACGACAAGCGTCGAGGCGAGAGAGAGAGTTTGAATGATCGAGAGAATGTAACCGGCATCGCCGGCGAGGGAGGGAAGAGGGTTACCGGCCAGGGGGCTGACGACGACGAGGGATCTTGTAAGCTGCTTTCTCCGAAGAATAAGAGCTACGTTTCTCTCCACCCTTCCCCTGTTCTTCTCTACTTTCACGGCGACGAGTTCGGCGGCGCATTCTCGATTCTTTCGGCGACGACTAGGGTCGTCGGGTGGCGACCAGAAGAGGAAGGGAAGGGCGAGCCTTCCCCGGTCGGCACGTTTCCTTCTCCGGCGAAGGAAATGAAAGACGGTG
Source organism: Costus lasius (assembly GCA_027563935.2). Taxonomy (NCBI): domain Eukaryota; kingdom Viridiplantae; phylum Streptophyta; class Magnoliopsida; order Zingiberales; family Costaceae; genus Costus; species Costus lasius. The sequence goes on from CM050454.1 coordinate 869,609, forward strand.
GCGAGCAAACGACGCAGCAGTGTCGAAGCAAAGCGAAGGCGGGCGAGCGGACGAAGGAATCGAACGATCGGCGTTCGATTCATGGCGCACTGTTCCGATTTTGACCGGGTCAAAATTGGAAGAGTGAAATTGGAGTGGCGAAGCGAACGAAATAGGGTGGCGACGTCAGCTTGACGCCAGGAAGGGAAAATTCGTGCGCGGCGAATTCGATCGAGAGGGATGACGTCAACATCAGAAGAAATCGGCGAACGGCGGGAATTGGGGACATTGACCGAAGTGAATTTTGACTTAGTCAAAATTAAGTTGACCAGAGGTATTTTCTAAATTAGGGTTAGGGTTTCATGAGATTTGTAATTTGGGGATAAAAGTTGAGTGGGGAATTAGGGTTTGTGATTTTGCCCGGAAACCCTAGCGAGTGCACACTTTGGTGTTCCACTGGATAGCCCTAAGACAGCGGTTAAGCACCGGTTCAGGGTTGATCCGACCGGGGCATGACAAAAGGTATCAGAGGGAGGTTTGGACCACGCTAACGAGGTTGACTTCAACAACATGGTGGTTCAAGATGGCCGGAGATGGAGCACACATAGGTGCTCAGCAGGAGCAATCCTAGCGCGCTATGACGTAGACTGGGGCACGAGGGGTTGGGCAGCACGTTATGATGTGAACCCAGTCGTGCTAAGTCAGGCGGAGTGCTGAAGATTCAGTGCGCTAGTACGTGAACTCAGTTCTTGCAGGTTGAGCGGAGCATCTATGTGGAAGATGCGTTACTAACGTGACCCTAATAGCACTGAGTTGGGCGGAGCACTATGGCACGTTATGATGAGAGACCTACAAGATCACTTCTCGGAACAAGAGGCTTCGATGCCATCACCAGGAGGGTGAGGAAGAGGGGTCAACCAGGCCCTTCCCTAAGCAGGAGGCTTCGATGATAACGTTAGGAAGGCGTTCGACGAACATCGAGGACGATGTTCAAATCAGGTGGGGGAGAATTGTTAGGCCCTGGAAACCCCGGTTCAGCGTAGGAGGAGTTGGACCGGGCCACGGCTTAAGCCCACACGGCGAAGAGAAAACGGAGCCCGATCGATGGTCAAAATTGGGTCGGTCAAAGGTGAAATCGGAAGGTGGACGACGCGAGCAACGCGAGTGTCGTCTTCCGCAAGCTTTGCGGGGACGCGGACGACAGCGACGCTGGGCGTAGCGAGAGAAGCGGACGCGCATGGCGGCTTCGTTGAGCATGGAAATCGGACGCGCGAGAGACGAGCTCGCAGAGGCTTCAGCAGTTTCGTTGGTAGCGGAAGAGGCGACTTCGGAGAGATCGACGACCGATTCCTGCAGACGGCAAGATGGCTTCGACGGCTTCAGAATCCGGACGACGTGGTCCACGTAGAGGATGGATCACGCGGAGGCGTGATCATGGGAAAGGTTTTCCCTTTCCTATAAATCTCCGTCGGGCGGATGGAGAAAAGGGGGGGGGGGGGCCCTGCTGAGAGCGACCTTTAGGCGCGACACCAGGCGGGTGTGCCACCACCGGCGACGGCGAGGCGTGTCGTCGTCCTCCACCCCTTTCAAGCCACCAGACGAAACAAGGATAGTCTGTGAGCTTGAGTGTGCCGGCGACGACGAGCGTCGAGGCGAGAGAGAGAGAGTTTGAGTGATCGAGAAAATGTAACCGACATCGCCGGCAAGGGAGGGAAGAGGGTTACCGGCCAGGGGGCCGACGACGACGAGGGATCTTGTAAGCTGTTTTCTCCGAAGAATAAGAGCTACGTTTCTCTCCACCCTTCCCCTGTTCTTCTCTTCTTTCACGGCGACGAGTTCGGCGGTGCGTTCTCGGTTCTTTCGGCGACGACTAGGGTCATTGGGTGGCGACCAGAAGAGGAAGGGAAGGGCGAGCCTTCCCCGGTCGACGCGTTTCCTTCTCCGGCGAAGGAAACGAAAGACGGCGGTGAGCAAACGATGCAGCAGCGTCGAAGCAAAGCGAAGGCGGGCGAGCGGACGAAGGAATTGAACGATCAGCGTTCGATTCAAGGCGCACTGTTCCGATTTTGACCGGAAGAGTGAAATTGGAGCTGCGAAGCGAACGAAATCGGGTGGCGACGTCAGCCTGACGCCAGGAAGGGAAAATTCGCGCGCGGCGAATTCGATCGAGAGGGCTGATATCAGCATCAGAAAAAATTGGCGAACGGCGAAAATTGGGGACATTGACTAAAGTGAATTTTGACTTAGTCAAAATTGAGTTGACTAGAGGTATTTCCTAAATTAGGGTTAGGGTTTCGTGAGATTTGTAATTTGGGGATAAAAGTTAAGCGGAGAATTAGAGTTTGTGATTTGGGAGTGTGATTTTGCCCCGAAACCCTAGCGAGTGCACGCTCTGGTGTTCTGCAGGATAGCCCTAAAGACAGTGGTTAAGCACCGGTTCATGGTTGATCCGACCGGAGCGTGACATCTAAGGTTGGGTTGGGATGGAGATAGGTTTTCTTGCATTCCTACGTAGGACTGTAATTTTATAAAAAGCCCCCTATAAAAAAGTTATAATGCATATAAATATTTGTCATAGGACTCCAATTTTACAAGAACCTTACAAAAAATTCCTTTATAATGCGTTCACTCACATTAAATTGAGTAAAAATTAAATAAAGGAAGCTTTTATAGGATTTGTGAAAAATCCTATCTATATGTATCTTCACTTAACATATGGTTTACTCCTTTAATTTTTAGATAGGTGACTACTTTTTTTAAAAAATATAATAAAATATTTATCTTTTTTATATACTTTTCTCTCTTCAACTAGGACAATAACCTTAAACACCTTGAATCAATACTCACATAATTTTTATGTTAGAAGGAAAAACCCACCTCCACCTCCAAATTGTACTTAACGAACCCACACAGCTATTAATCACATGACAGATTGGCAGTCGGCAGTCGGCACCGCCCTGCCGCCAAAGCCTACGTACACTGCACAACCACAGTACTGAATGCATTATGGTTCACTTTCCAACTTACTGTATAGTACTGAAGTCACACGATTGGAAGGATCTAATTAAATCGAGCATTTTTCTTCCTTTCTCAAATACTGGCTCCATTGAATTTAAACTGAAAAGCAGAGCGTCTCTGCTAGCTTCGTCCTCCATGTAAGTTATGCCAAGCTCGCAGCTTTTATTTATTTTGTTGCTCAGAGCAAATCAATGCGGAGAGCAGCCTGTTGTGAAGCTTGGATTGAGGTCACAAGTGGAGGAAGGAGGGGAGGCCGCGCGCGAGCTCTCGGGCTCCGCATACATCACAAGTGCTTTTACAAAATTTGGCATCCCATTTAAGAAGTTATCTCTGTGCTCATTCCAAGGTGCAATACATTTCTCTTCCGGTAAAAAGTCTTTTGAACACTTGGAGAGAAGATGAGCAAAGGGAAACGTTGTTGAAAATAATTAAACCATTAATGTCCGAAATTTGGAAGCTTAAATTAAGCCGGTGGATCTAAGTTCAAAACTAGAGAGGCAAAAGTAGCACGGGACAGGGAATGAATTCAGCCAATAGATTTCCATCAACATGCTTTGAATGAATGGCCTCCATGCTTAAGACCACGAGGTCCAAGTTCAAGTCATCAGCAACCTCACCTATGATAGCAGTTGGTTTCTTCCCTTCCCCCAAGCGCTCCATCAAGCCAAACTCCTTAAATCCACCTAGCAAGAGAAATATTGGAACCTCAACTTCATCAACAGTTCAATGGTGTGCATTTACAATGAAAGAGTGCCAACCTTCAGAAAGGTGCCATCGGATGCTTGATAGTTGAGCATCATGCTCCGGGATTGATTCTTTCGGCTTGTCATCAATAACTACAACATAGATCAAGTCCTACAAGCTGTCAAACTTGGTGATGTATGGCTAAGTAGATCAAAACTACCTGTTTTATAAATTGTCAATCAGTCGAGATCACAAGGAATTATCATACCAACAACCGTAATATCAGCTCCATACTTCTTAGCTAGAGCCGTCGTAGTTGCAGCAGCCTGTCAAACAAAACTTGGAATTCACCGACACTGAAAGTAAATGTCCTCACAGAAGTAAGATCCATTACCACAAACATTAAAACATTATACAGAGCAAGGTGCACTAGAACTTTTTGGTGCAATATAGGACTGTTTTCTGTGCATCTGTAAACATAATGTGCATTTCCTTATCAATTAAGACATCAGAAATGATACACTGCACAACTTCTCATGCACTGAAATTATATTAACTAAACAGATGGCAGTTAGCTAGGACTTGGGAATTTTGAAGTGAATGTTAGGCACAAAAAGAGCAATACGTTCAAATGGAACCAGGAAAGGTTGTGTAGAATGAAAAGTCAGTCAAAAATATCAGATTGCGCACTTGGGAAACAAAATGCATAAGCAAAGTCCGGCAAGCAACTGAAAACATGTCAGACTTGCCCATCATCATAGAACAGAAGCACGTAAAATACTTACAAATTTCGGATAGAACAATTTGCGTGCTAGCTAGTGACTGAAAATCCTTAGTTATGATATCGCCATCCTATACAATCCTTCCATATTGTCAGATAGCTCAGCTGGACATATATGTGTACCACCAGGATAAATTTACCACGTGATTGAAGCTTTCTCAACCTACTCCTGATGAAATAGAAAGAAAGGGCTTATCTTATCTCTCTGCTAGTCATAGTGGAAATATGCTTCAGTTTGTTTACTTTTCTTAATTTTTTCTGGATGTAGTTTATCAATATTTTTTGTTGACTTAACAAGGAGCCATTGTTAGTTTTGAATGCTTAAAGATTATTGTTTTTCTTTCTTCAGTTATTGATGTGAGATCTTTAATTACTTCTTAATTTGAAAAATCATTTTTCCAATTCTTCTTTGATGAGATCCCGTATTATTTCCTCACTTCATTAGGTTAATTTGATACCATATCTTATCTACCGTACCACCTGGTATTTATTATCTGTACTAGATTGACAATATGGCTTAATGTTAGTATTTGGATTGACTAAATTTGATCTGAAATTGAGTATATCACGAGAGGATCCATGTATTGGTTCAATATTGGACCAGGTTGTACTGGGTTATAGACTGAGATTAAAATCCTTGATGTACTCATAAGAACCCTGAAAACAAGACATTGGGTAAAACTCTGAGCTTGAATCTTTTCTGGAGTCTTTAGTAACTAGTAAGAACAAGAAAATGCTTTTCTCCTTGCTCTAAAATGATTACTGACCACCCCAATCTCATATTTGTCAAAAACCAAACTTTATTTAAGCTCTACTCTTTTATTGAATCAGCATAGAAGAAAAAAGAAACAAGTGGCCTCATAAGCCACTATTGCGGTAGTAATAGTTATCTGTCAACATAATATTTTTTAGCAATCGTATGAGCATTTGGAAGCTTTCTCATCCTCAATCTTCGGATATCCTAGTTAGGAGTAAAGAGTTAAAGTCTTAATTAATGCTTTGAGATACTTCAGTGATTCCAGAACAGATATGATACAGAATTGTTGTAATGTTATTGTTGTTTTAACACAATAAAGTAATTATACCATATTATTCAACCAAAAGGAACTGATGCTATTAGAATGGTTCAGATAATGTATATATGCCTCATGATAGACGGCATATAAGATTACGTTTGAATATTGACATGTTGTCCTCAATAAAATGAAAGATGTCAACCTTAAGCATGGATGTTGTCAAACATGGCAATGCGGCTTCGTGAAAATAGCATGTGCACTGTGGAAACTTATGAATTCTATTCGGCCCATTTATTTGATGAAAAGGAAAACATTCGCTTACATTGGCATCACAATGGTCAGTACAACCTGGATACGAACGTTGCTTCAGAGTTTAGATTCATCACACAGACAAAAGATTGAAGTTTTGTATTTTTCATAGTAACTCTACAGCCATAATCAAACAAGCACATAACTAGAAGTAAATACTAATATAGGTACATGGAGGAAAAGAACCTGTCGTGTTCCCTCTGAAAGGTAAGGATTGCGATCAGTGATGGGAAGAAGAACATGCTTTACATTTGTTAAAGCATCAACTGCCAAAGAACTTCCAGATTCATGCATCTGCGCCTTTACTGAAACAATTTAACTCCATGTTTTTAACTATTAGCAATTTGGATTGAAAACAATATGACCAGATTCTATGAAATTCTTGAATACCTAAATAAATGCAAACATCAGAAAGAATGTTTTACAAGGCATTTGCAAGATAAACATTCAAGATAAAATACAGGGCATGCTATATGTGATATGTTATAGGCACATCAAGAAATTATTTGATATTATCATTTATAAGATATTAGAATAATGTCGTAAGAAACAGGTAAGCGCCGTATAAACTAGTACTATGTAAATGTAAGATCATGAAATTATTATGACAGCATCAGAATAAACATAGAAATGAAAAAAAACAAGAATGAACATAAATCAGACCGTTATTCATTTATGCTCCATTGAACCGAGCATACAGCATGCATAAATCATACAAATGTCAAACACAAATAAAACTTTATGTGAAGTGGGCTTATAGAACTGTATCTATGAAACTAATTTAAAATATTCTAGATGATTTATTAGAAGCTTCATCAATCTTAACAAAGATACTTTTCAATTCAAGGATTAAAGTTTTGATGAGTACCCTGTACAAGGCTAGAAGCCTGGGATGTGCCAGATCAAAAATGGCACCCTAACTACTTAGTCCATATGAAAGGTGAAAGAATACTGCGTTGCTTAATATGCAACCGATAGCAATTCTTTCAGTGTGTGGCAGTTCTTTCAAACAGTGCATGTTTGGATTGATTATGGAGTCCTTACAGCCCCCTCCATGCTCTTCTTTACACCCATTCATTCCTTAATCTCCCAGTCTCTCAATATCAAAACATTATACGGTTTCTAAACCACAAAATGATAATAACAAATGGCAGCATACTCATGAATTGGAGAACTACCACTACTAACAAAGCATCCATTCTAATGTCATAATACGGGGCTGAGAAATTGCCCACTTGAAGTGACATTTATCCAGTACAAATTGTCTCCGATTCAAATGTCGCCTTAAAACCTATCCGCCTGTAAAATGCTAAATCCGACATCACCTTTTAATACATCAAGAAAAACTATCCCTTTGGCTTTTCCATCCATAATCTCATGCAGTAAAAAGGATACAAAGCAAACTCCTTCGATGCTAATAAACCCTTGGAATACAAATTGACAGAATCAACCAATCCACCAAGCTCTCCAAAGACGCGAAATTCGAGCAAAATTAAAAGATGGAAATTGCGCCGGATTATGTTAGTACAGTAAAGACGAGGGCACCTCTGAGGTCGTCTCTTCTGAAGGCGGCGACGCTGCGGACCCGCTCAGGCTGAAGGGGGGACGAAGCGGAAGAGGCATAGGCCGTGAGAAGGAGACGCCGAGCAGGCACCGATGACGGCGCGGCATTAGCGAGAGGGTTGGGGCAAGAGAGGGAGAGCAGAAAGGCGGCAGAAACCATGAGTGCTGCTCGGAGTAGGGAGGGTTTCAGCTGCTTACTATGCTGGTCTCGGCAGGGGCTGAGGCCTGGGGGAGCGGGGGAATTATTCTGGATTATCACACTGGAAATCGCAGCTTCCTTCGAGCCTTCTCGAGTGTTTCTGCATCGACCGGCCGGTTCCAAAGATGAACCGGTTCATAACCGGTCCATCTCAATCTACAAATAATATTGATTATAGGTTTTTATTTTATACGATGTCCTGATGTCTAAATTCTTGGCTGGGCCTCTCGGGCCCCGGCCCACTCTCAACCCATTCCGGCCCCACGGGGCCGGCCCATCCATCGTCCAAGAGAGGCAAACGAAGCGAGCATCGATTGAACGAGCAATCGCAGGGAAGATGGGCGGCGGAAGCAGGATCAACGACGAGAACACGGCGGGCGAGGAGGAGGAAGAGGAGGAAGGTGATTTCTCATCCGCCACTCCGTCCTCGAGCTCACCATCTGCAGCGGGTGCAACTGCCAACGACGAGAACACGGCGGGCAAAGAGGAGGAGGAAGAGGAGGAGGAGGAGGAGGAGGAGGGCGGGGAAGGTGACCCATCATCCGCCACTCCCTATCCGAGCTCGCCACCTGCAGCTGGTGCAAGTGCGAGCGTCTCCCGCACCATGACCACCGTTTCTCGCCATTACTTCGGAGGTGATTCCTCCGCCGACCACCACGATTTGTCTATCGAAATCATCGAGGTAGACAGGAAATCTCTCCCTCAAAGTGCTACAGATAGCGAAATTGTGTGTATAGATATTGTCGAGAAAGATACTGTGTGTTTTATCTGCTAAATGACGTGGTAGTATTGGACGCGCAGAATATGCAGGAGGACTACGGAATGTTCGTCTGGCCGTGCGCCAGAGTTCTTGCCGAATACGTATGGCAGCAGAGGTCGCGGTTCCTTAGCGTTTCAGTTCTTGAGGTACTCTTGCTTTTAAAATAGCTCTATATTGACATTCTTTCTGAGAGTTCATGTTCTAATCAATAATGTAACCTTTTTTGTGACTTAAAGCTAAGCATTCAATAACAATGTTGATGTCAGTAAGATTAATTTTAATAAGAAGAATCCTAACAAAGAGGGTAAAAGACCACAAGATAATCAAAAATATCTTTCTCTATAAATCATCTAAACAAGGAAAACAAATTTTATCAAAAGCATTAATTGAACTAAATCATAATCTCCTAATGCAAAAAAGTGCGACTTTGACTTGTTGAATACTACTACAATAACCTCATACAAAAAGAGGGTAAAATACTGTCAAGCACAAAATCTTGGCTATAAATTAACTATACAAAATCTCTCTAAATCTAGAAATTTTCACCGGTAATGACATCAACAATCAACAATATTTCATTTGACATAAAGTCATTCTAAAGCTAATTGGTATCATGATAGGTATATATGATATCAATGTTCGAATCAAACATAAGTTAACTCACTAGAATCAAATAATTTTCGTTAGATGATGATGTAGTCGGATATCGTCCACGGGACCACTATCATTAATTTTTTTTATTATTTTATATTTACTAAATCAAGTAGTTAATGAATAGTAGTGTAATGATATGCAGTGTTTATTTTATTTAGATTTGTGTCTATAAGCTTCTATATCCTTAACATATTTTAATGAGGCTGATTGATTAAGGAAATCCTAATTGCCTCTCTAATCCTCTCTATTATTGATGCTCTATCTCTCCTCTTGGTATGTCTTCAACACTTGTTTTGATGTTAGTTTTGTTGTTGTCCAAGTGACAAGAGGTATATTCTCATTTTTGTATTTATGTCTATGAAAATTTACTCACTTGGAAATGTAAGAAACAAAAGATTATCTACTGCATAAGCTAAGTACAAGGCTATGACTTACGCTTCTTGTGAGATGAAGTTTATTTGTACTCTCTTAGAGTACTTTGGTTTCACTAAGAAGAGTTGATGGTCATACATTGTGATAATCAAAAGAGCATATACATTGCAAGTAATTCCATTTTTTGTGTGGAAAGACTAAACACATTAAAGTATGTTGTCATTTTGTTAGAGACACGATAATAATAGAAGATTTGTACTCCTTTCATCACATCAAAGAATCAACTTATAGATTTCTTCACTAATCCTCTTGCTTCTCTACATTTTGCTATTCTTTATAGTAAGTTGAGCATTAATGCTTAACTTGAGGAAGAGTGTTAAAATATAATGATGGAATAGATCACAATGATATGTTAAGAGTTAGAATGAATCTTTGCCACATGTTTCAAATTGCTTAATGTTTATATATATGCACTTTTATCTCTTGGTATGACAAGTATAAGAATTACTTCCTGCCGTTCAATTAGAATGTTGTTTTTGTTATCTCAAAATTTTGAATTCAAATTGACTATGAGCTTATACTCTTTGGGTGTATTTATACTCCCAACATCTTACCCTAAAGATGTCGTTCAAGACTGAACCAAAACAAATCAGAAAAAAACTAAGGCTGCCAAAATTAAATTGAGCTGGTTAGTTGGATGGTGAGTCTTCCAAGACACAATTGCCTTCATTTGGTTTTTCTCCAATTAATTTCTGATAGGACGAGTTAGTCCATGTCTCAACCTAAATAGAAAACTCAACCCAAAAAATAAATGTTAACTCGTGGACATAAAATTGGGTGCACTAACCCAACTCAACAGGAGATAAAAGATGCGGCACACAAGTACCAACTTGATGAAAACAATAAAATTGGACATGAAGACTAGTTATAGCAAGATAACCCATCCCCGGCCCGACCCGACCCGACTCGAAGTCAACAGGGCAAACCCCTGTTGACCGGGGGTCGGGTCAGGTTCGGGGAAAACCCGACTTGCATAAGTCGGGTCAGGGTCGAGTATGGTATTTTTACTACCTGCCCCGCCCCCGACCCCGAACCCGTCCCTGACTATTAAATTTACTATATTACCCCTAATTCAAAAATTACTCTTATCTTATAATATTTATTATTCCAGATTTTTACCCTCATAACTTTGCCCTAACCCGATTTTTACTATTCACTTTGCCTTCACCCGATTTTTACTCTTATCTTATAATCAAATTGTAAAATTTGATTTGAGATAGGTCAGGTTTTTTATGGGGTATTTTCCCCACGGGGTTGGGTTTTTTGCGGGTACCCGATGCCCCGGCAGGGTTGGGTTTCCCCGTGGGTACCCGATCCTGATGGGGTCGGGGGTGGGATTAGTTTTCTCAAACCCGACCGGGTCGGGGTCGGGGTCGGGTATTAGTATTGGAGGTCGGGGTCTGGGTCGGGTTTGGCACTACTCGCCCCGCCCCGCTCTGATGCCATCACTAATGGAGACTTGACAAGTACAAATGAAATATAATAAACTAAAATGAAAATGAATGCAAAATTGTACCAGAAGTCAAAATGCTTGATCTAATGGCTTATCACTTGTGAACCTCGACATATCTTCTTTTAGGTGACTTCAAACATAAATATTGATCTTGGTCTTTTTTTATAGACAAATTTTTCAACTGTTATAGAGTTTGTATAAAGATTGCATTTATCTTATCTTATTTTATTTCCTCTTCAACTAACATTAAATTCCTTAGAGAGGATTGCATCTCATCATCATTAAACGATGATATAAATTTATCAGCATCTATAGACCAAGATAAATAAAATTCTAATCTAGACAATTAATAACAACATTCAGATTCATCATGGATTGGGATGCATCATTAATTTTTGCATTGCTGAGCTAGTTCTCAAGGTCTAATGGCTTGATCTTGAAGTATTGATCTCATTGTATATTACTCACATGGTAACAATTAATTAAATCATTTAATTTTTCTGTCCAAGTAAAAGAAAATATCAGGATGATATGAAACAGGTGAGATGCAAGATGCAAAGCTAAAAAAATGGGAAAGTAGAATTAAGAGATAAGAATAATATTTTCTTCCTCAAGTATTTAGCAAAAGATTTAGATTGCTTTCCTTTTTTTCTTGCATTATAATATAACCTATACCTTCTGTACCCAATTTGGACAGCCATTCTAGCAGGATTACATTTCAAATTAATTCCAAAGCTTCATTTTTATTTTCTTTCCATTCTTTGGCTAAGCACTATAGGTTGTTAGAATTCAATATATGCATCACTTTATTGTTTTATTTCGACAAATTAGAGAAACCTTAAGAATATGACGTTCATGTCACTGAAATAATCTTTATCCACGAAAAAAAGTGTTTTTCTTTGCTGCTCATTGTGTAGTATTAAGAACTGTAGCTATTACTTTTCTCTATGACATGCATATTTAATTTGGTAATAAGGTATAAATTTGAATCTTACATCATAAAAATAATTGTACAATCCAATTTCTCCTTTTATATTGCACACATCTCATTATCATGTGATTGGGTAGTCACTCGTTTTGTAATTTTGAACACCCTTTTGATTTGTACTTGATCTTTACACAATACTTACAATATATATATATGTGTGTGTGTATATATATATATATTTTTTTTTTTGATTGTGAAATTTGGATGCTCTTCACCTATTTATTACAGCTAGGTGCTGGAACATCATTGCCTGGCTTGGTAGCAGCCAAAGTAGGGGCAAATGTCACCTTAACGGATAATTCATGCGAAACAGAGGTCACTTCTTATTTCCATTCGCGTTTGAATTCACAAAATTTATGATAGCATAGTCAAATGCTTTCTTGACCTTCTATATCTGTCCAAGAAAAAATTTGAAATTGTACATCTGTCTGGTGGTGGTTGGTAAAAGTTTGCTTATGCTATATATTTAATTTACTTCACATGCAATAGTACCTTCAATGATCTATATAAAAAGGCTGGAAAGAAAATAAGCTTCGCTTTTCTAGACCCCTTTCTAAATCTCAAGAAACTCTCTTTTCTCCAAAACAAAATTCACTTCACTTTGATTGTTTAAATTGTTATTTCTGTCCAGACGTCTTCATTTACATGAAAAGAGCGAATTTCAGTTTTAGTTGATGGTTGGACAATGATCATTCATTAACGATGGCTGATGTGTCCTTCATTTCCGCTTGGCATCTTTTCAAAAATTTTCTCATGAAAACTCCATGTGTGAACTTCTGTCCAATCTAATTTTGAACAGCAAGCTGATTCACGAAAGTGGATAAAAACACTTTAGGCCAGCTGATGTATATCTCTTATTTTGTTAACTATATGAAAATTTCCACTTGCTTTCACTAGCGTATGCAGTTATATTTTAGGCCTAATAAGGTTAACATTTGCAACCTGGGTGACCCATGCTGTCGTGAATATAACATTTTCTTCTGCAAGGATGTAAACCGGACACTTGGACTCAGCACTATTCCTGCATTAGTAAGACCCTCGTAGACTGGGATTTTTTTTCAATATAGAAACTTGAAACAATATGTATTTGATTCTGTTGTCCATATTGTGCCTGATGTAATATGCATTTTGCTGTACCCGATTCTATTGCGGAACTGTTGAAGATATATAGGTTTAGTTTTTTTACATACATTTGTATAATTTATGGTTTACATAAGGGACAACTACCCCTGATTTTCTGTGCAATTTGCTAAAAAAATTCTCTCTTATCATCCTGTTAAAAAAGTTATAAACCCTTATTTATTGGAATAAAGGGAGAACATCTGTTCTGGTTTTTTATCAGAGGGAATTATTATTTCTTGTAAACTGTATAAGTATAATTCCCCTCACCTATACGTTGCAGTTTCCTACCCATGCAACTTTAGGCCAATCCAATCCGGAGTGAATAGATTCAGGCAAAACTGATGCAACTCCTTTCCTTTTTGTTAATTCTTTTTGTTCCTTCAATGGAGAAGAGAATGATGGGCCATTTTGTAGCGATTGGCGTTATGCTATAAACGAATCCGATCCCACAGGATTCATTTATTGAGGCCTTGTCATTTGAATCTAACTATTTATTAGGAAATTGCTAATATTTCCTTATGAGTTTTAGTTCACAATAATAGGCCTAACATGAAAGACTGATTTTCTATGGATATACTCGGCCACTGAGTTTTTTTTCCTTTGCATGCTGTTTTAGGGCCTCATTTCTTCTCCAAAATCCTCCTTTTAGAAGATTTGCTACCTGGCAATAAGTATCTCTTTTCCTTTCCCTGGTGTTATAAAAATGGAAGCAGAAGTAAATTCTGCTACTATTTCTTTATCCTTGCTCTTCAGTTTCTTCTGAAATATCTTCCTAGTTGTCTCAGATTGTCGTAGGATTTCTCTGATTTAAATTATGAGATAGACGTTCGAGTTCAGTGTGGAAGAAGAAGATGCAAACAAATATTTAGCTGGCTCTGTTATGTTTATGCACGGTTCTGTTTGCACAGTTCCATTGTCCCTTATGTTTTTTTGAAGGATTTCTATAGAATACCTTTTTTCCGCTTACGGCCATTTGGCATTACAGGTCCTGGACAATATGAAAAGAATATGTGATATGAATGGACTAAAATGTGAAGTAAGTTTTATCTCGCAGTAATAATTGTGTTTCTGGATCCAGTTTGTTTTCAAATTGCTTTTCCTTATATTTGTAGATATTGGGTCTCACATGGGGAGAGTGGGATGAACCTCTTATGAATTTGCACCCTCAGATAGTGCTTGGAGCTGACGTTCTTTATGACACAACTGGTAGGCATGTCATTGAATGAATGAATTCGAGAGTTGCTTTTCCAGATTTTTGCTTATTGTAGCTGAAGCACAGTCGAACAATGTGTTTTGAAGAATTTGATGATCTTTTCGCAACTGTGGCTTATCTGCTTCAATATTCTCCTGGGTCTGTGTTTATCACAACATACCATAGTCGAAGGTGGTTGCCTCGTCTTGTTGGGTTACTAAATTTCAGTGTTGTGGTTATTATAAGATAACAAGTCATTTACTTGCTCGTTTGTAGATAATAAGAACAAAACAAATACTTAAATAACTAAAACTGAATTGTATTTTTGTTCATGCAATATTAAAATGTTAGTATACACACACAAATATAAAGCAAAGGCAAAAAGCAAATCTTTTTCTTACCATGCCATGTTTGATTGTCATTGTGTGTCAATCATGTTTATATATGTATATATGTGAATGAATACATATGACCTAACTGACATAGTATCTTGCATACAGTGGCCACCATTTAATTGAGTTCTTGTTGGTAAAATGGGGATTGAGATGCTCAAAACTTCTGGACGCCTACTCTTTCATGCCCCCTAACAAAGCTTGTTGGCTGAAGGGCAACATTCAAATAGTTGAGATTACAATTGACAGCCAGTTCTCCTGATGACTTAAGAAAAGACCATTCCAGATTGTACGTACAGTTATCTTTCTCAATATGATTGCTTTTAAAAAACAAAAATATTGCATGCACTTTTTATATAATAGAGCAGGTGCAAGAACCAGGTTCATCCCACATCCATATTGCGACTTGGATTTGGAGGGCGATGACCTTGGTAGAAATAATAGGTCTTTGATGAAAGCTCACCAAGGACTCCATTTTGTTTCTTGCAGTTTGCTTTCTTCAACCCCATTACAAAAGAAATTGTTTACCACCAGTTTCTCATATCCATGCCTAAAGATCTGTCAATTAAGAAGATGAGAAGACTTGTGGCACTTGGATTACAATGTGGAAGAGCTGCTTTGGTCGTTACAGGTAGAATTTCTAGCTGGCCAAGGAGTCTTTATATAGCCTATGCATGTATCGAGTAGAACACTTGTGCATATCCATGGGATGATTTAAAAAAAAAAAATTTTTTTTTTTTGGTTCATAAAAATATACAATAAGGGCCTGGGTAACCATTGGATCTGTTTGTATTTCTTTTACTTTTTGGTAAATGAAATTACTTTTCTTCCTCGTGCTGTGCTATGAACCTGGGAGGCTGTCATACAGGCCACATGTTTTAAAATTAATGTTTCATTCATACTTTTAGAATATAAGGCTGTCCTTGAGTTCAGTACATATACTTTTGCTCATGATGTTTAACTAAAAAAATGTTACATAATTATTTGTGTGGCGACAAATATGACAATTGTCACACACGTCAATAGCAAATAGCTTTCACATCGTACGCGTGTGATGACTGCTCGACGTGAAGTTGTTGCCATCACACGTGTAGGATCGAAAATTGTCCACACCTCACTTTATTGCTCTCACTGACAAACTAGTGGCCATTGTTGAAATCAGTAAGTTGAGTTTTGCATGGGCCATGGGCCATTTATTCCTAATAATTAAATCACATAAAAACTATTACTTGCCTCTCTAAATAATTTGTATAGTTAATATTATTTTCATTGAAGTTAGCCAACCTTTCTACTCTCGTTAGTTTCCAAGGCTAGTTTGATATGAATTTTAAAATTACTTAAAATAGAGACGGAAAAGTAGTGATGGAAGGTGTTGATTGTCAGTCAAAACCATGGTTGGAGCTCAAAAAAAGTAATCCATGTTTTGAAATCTTGTTTGCTTCACTCAAGGCTATAAGAATTCTTGAGTTACTTAAGTCTTGTTCGTCATTTAGTGCAGTTGTCCACACCCAACCTTCCCCCTTGCATTTGGAGGCCGCCTTATGGGGTGAACATGTCACGTCCTGTGCACATGGTTCAAGTACTGGGGCACCTTTTGTTTTAAAGATTCATTGCCCTTCTTAAAGTCATGCATTTTGTGGCTCAATCAAACTTTTTTGCTCGGACTTATTCTGATCATGGATCCCTTTCCATGCCTTTCAATCTGGATTACACCCCTTGGATGCTTTTATCTTTACTATTCAATTATCTTTCTACATGCCATGCACCCTTAGATAATCACCCTGAGTAAAGCTTCTAGGGTTTTCTAGTCATATCCCTAAGCAAACTTTTGTGGTGGCAAATCTTCCCAAATGTTTAATCTTCTCATATGCGTGATCCTTGAAACCAATAAGATGTTTGAAGGTCTTAGGGTCTCTGATGAGGACACACTTGTTGAATAGCTGATGAGTGATTGCTTGATGCTTCTCGCAGAAATGGTGTATTATAAAGGTGAGAGAAGCTCGAGGAAGGCTTCTAATCTCTGGAGATAAGTTGAAGTATATTATAAAGGTGAGAGAAACTCGAGGAAGGCTTCTAATCTCTTGAGATAAGTTGAAAGCAAAGATGATGAAACTTTTTGATATTCAGCTAAGTCCACACCACTGCTCTGAGCTCTGGCTCTTTAGTGATCTGTCTAGATAATTTGGATTCTTAGTTGTTAAAGAATTGTAATTTACATAATTCCTCAGCTAAAATCATTTTCCTCTAATGTTTTATGGAATATCAGTGATTTTGTTTTTGTTTTACTGTTTCACTGATGTGCATAGAGTGCGATTGAAATAGCAAACTTAAAACTTAGAAGGTAAAATGATACTGCTTCATAACATTGTCATGGGGTCTTAAACAATATTTGATGACTAGATATTTAGAAAGATACACAAATTCTAATTTTTTAAGATTAGTCATTATGAACTAAAGGATAGAAGGTAAAGTGGTATTGAGATATACTTTAATATAGTATAAAAATATAAAATGCTAAATAATATAATATACATTTTTAATTACATGGAGACCCCTTAGATGAGTACATGCGTAGGTAATAAGAATAAGATCACATTTATACTTTAAAATAACCTTATAAATAATAAAAATAACACCTCTCATTCTTATTAGTATTAAAAACAAATTGATGTTTTTAGTTATTTTTTAGCAATATAAAATGAAGAGCCTGCAAAGTTTTTAACATGACTCATCCAATTATTTAATGCTAGATCATTTGCAAATACATTTGAATTATTGTCAAGTCAAACTTATCAAAAACAATCAAATCAATGTTTGATCATAAAAAGAGTTGACTATATATATATATATATAATTTATTATATAATTATATATCTAACTACTCTTAAATGAGTAAACTCAATCTAACCTAAGTTAGGATACAAATAAAATATAAAATTATTTTGATAATTTAAAAATATAATAACATATTAAAATATTATTTACTGTCTAGTTTAGCATTTTAGGCAGCGTATTTGATAATTTAAATGAGAAAAGGTGGTGTTGAGGTTCTTCTTGATCTGCAAGAGGTGCCACGCAAGCAATCCTGTGATATAAAATTATTCAGATAAACTATTAAAACAAGGAAGGAACAGTTTTAATTCCTTTCTTGGCCCAAAAATATTCCCTTTTCTTCAAAAAAAAAAATGGCCCACAGTTTCTATCTCTAGTTCTGTGATATGCTGGCGTTTGGGGGTACTCATTTCGGTCTTTTATATCGGGGTCCTTTTTTGTCTTGCGAAAGACCCCCTGTGACTGCGATTGGATAGAGTAAGAGAGAGAGAGAGAGAGGCGTAGCGACTACCGAAAGAGATCGCCCCAATCTGCAGATTGAAGCCGAGAGAAGCAGCGTATCGCCTAGATCTGAGGCTTTCGGAAGCGATCTCGGCCCTGGAGGTTGGATTTTCTTGAGCTACCCCTCTCTTACGGTAGGTTTTGGGTGTGAATTTTGGGGGTGAATTGTTCGGCCTTACGCGGCCTGGATTTGGCGAAATCACGGTTGGAATCGACGGGTGAAGTTTGCTATTGAGGAACAGTGAGCTGATCGCGCTGGGCATGAAAGTGAACTGGGGATTCTGTGCTTGTGGCTCCATAACGCTCTGATTCAGGGAAAAGAGGGATCGTCCTTGGTTTCGACGTCTGACGTTGGATTCGCACAGAAGGTAACCACCGAAGCATTGGATTTTATTTACTGGTTTTGGATTCTTGCGAGCTATCATATGATTTGACTTCTTAGGGAGTATCTAATTATGAGAAGAAAAGCGGAGAGGACAAAAAAGTGAGCTTGAAACTTGCGGCTAGTTCAGTCTGGAGTACGTTGTGTCAACTAAGAAAAAGAAGCTTTTTTTGTAATGCTTTTTAAGATTCAGTAGTTGCTTTAGCTACTGTCCCGCAGCCTATGCCTTTTTTTTGCAACTAATCGTTTGGCTTTTTTTTTTTAATCCAGTGTTGAAGAAGGCAAAATCTGGGCATTCATTTTGGGATAATAGGTTGAATTAGCGTAGATGTTGGAAACACAAACGCGGGCTTAGATGAGATGAGGGATGTTAACAAAATTGATAAAACTATTCAAGGCCTGCTGGCAGCCATCATCGGACAAATATGGCCACGCAGGTTCTGATGTGGTTGGTCGGCAGGATGGGCTTCTTTGGTACAAGGACAGCGGACAACATGCGTATGGTGAGTTCTCGATGGCCGTTGTACAAGCTAACAGCTTGCTTGAAGACCAGAGTCAGATCGAGTCAGGACCTCTTAGCTTGCTCGAATTTGGTCCATATGGGACATTTATTGGTGTTTATGATGGGCATGGTGGTCCAGAAACCTCCCGTTATGTCAATGATCATCTCTTCCAGAACCTGAAGAGTAAGTTTTGAAGTATTTTTACTCAATTTGATTGAAATTTAATCTTAGAGTGGAAAATGTTCTTTTGAGAACTATGAACAATGCAATACCTCTCTAGCTATTAAATTTTAATCAGTTTTTTTGTTTAGCAGTTAGTTTAAACCAATAACTTTGTGGATTTCTCAGTTTTGTATTTTTATCGTTTACTTCACATGTCAGGGAACTAGTTTAATCTACATGTAGACCAATTCCACTTACTAACCATCCTTGCTACTTTGAATCTGTGATGCAAAGTATAATGCATGGCATCTCAATTTTCTTCATGTGCCATTTGCATTTAGCTTTTTGATCTTTCCCTTTGTAATGCATTTATGTCGTAGAATGATTACTTCTCATTCCCCAATATAATTATGCATTCGAATTTTTACACCTTCTATACAAGTATTTCTTTTTTGATCTTCACAGGATTTGCGACAGAGCAGCAGTCCATGTCAGCTGATGTAATAAGGAAGGCCTATCAAGCAACAGAAGAGGGTTTTATGTCTTTGGTAACCAAGCAATGGCAAGTCAAGCCTCAAATTGCATCGGTTGGGTCATGCTGCTTGGTTGGGGTAATTTGTGGTGGCACACTATATATAGCTAATCTGGGGGACTCGCGTGTTGTTCTTGGAAGAGCTACGAAAGCAACTGGAGAAGTTTTGGCTGTGCAATTGTCAGCAGAGCACAATGTAGCAATTGAGTCTGTTCGACAAGAGTTGCAGTCAATGCACCCTGATGATAAACAAATTGTTATTTTGAAGCATAATGTATGGCGTGTGAAGGGCCTAATCCAGGTATGTATAATATACTTATACCTTTTATTTTTCTTAACAATTTTTCATTCATTATGATCAAGACAATATGTCCATTTTAGATTTCCAGGTCTATTGGTGATGTATACTTAAAGAAGGAAGAATTTAACCGTGAACCATTGCATGTGAGATTTAGACTTCGTGAGCCTTTCAAGAAGCCTATACTTAGTTCAGAACCATCAATTACTGTTCAACCACTACAACCGCAAGATCAGTTTCTTATATTTGCATCTGATGGGCTCTGGGAGCATCTTACTAATCAAGAAGCTGTTGATATAATTCAAAAGCACCCTCGCAATGTGAGTTCTATTGCTACTTCCCCTCACAGTTGATATTTTTCTTTACAGTTGTGATTTCACTATTTTTTTTTTCTAATAATTTGTTGAGCTGATCTATTTGTTCTTATTGTTATCTGAAACCGTGCAGATACTGCTATTTGTAACAAACATTAAGTAACTTTTTACAAGCATATTTATATTCTGGTATATCTTATGAAGTTATTCAATTCCTTTAGATGTACTTTGTAGGTTATTTTATCATCCAGTGGTCTTGATACTTAATTTATGTATTTTTGAGGATGAAGATAACTGAGGAGCAGCATCTTAAGTTGTTGCCGAACTAGTACTTGATGAAATTTGATTAGTTGATATTATAACTAACCACAGCTGAAACAAACAAACAACATGATGGATATAAACTGGTTTTAGTTTCAACAATTATTATTAATTTTATTTCACATGTAGCCCGAACCAACATAAAACAAATGCAGGAGCAAGAGTAAACTTTAAATCATGTTTTTTCCTGCAGTAAAGTTATGGATTACCGTCTTATTATTCAACCATATATCAAAAGTTTCATGTTCTATTTTTAACTGACTTAAACTGTGGACATATTCGGTGCTCAGAATTGAGTAGCTGAATGCAGTTAACAAGTTTCAAACCAGAAGTATTATATTACTGCTACATGGTAGAATCAGGAATTAGGGACTCAATAATTGTTTTCCATTTAGGGTTTATTCTTGCTGCTCTTGTATCTAGTAACATGGAGGCCGAAGGGTATGCTGAACAATAAGAAAGAAATCTCAACAAATAATTAACATCACACTGAATTTGCTATAGTTGCTGCTTTTACTGGTGGCTTGTTGCATGGAGTTCTAAGGGTGTATTGATAAATAATAATGATTCTGTGCGTAACTAATATTACATGGGAAATCTGAACATGATTAACATTACAAAGAATTTGTTGCCTTTTATAATCATGTCTAATACTATTCAAACCATACTAGAACCAATGAGTGGTACAGTCAAAGCCTTAAGTGCTTTTGAGGATCATGAATCTGTTGTATAACTGGCATTACTAGATTACTTTTTCATGTTTCTTCTGAATTGTATGATCATACAAATATTTATATCTCTGTGACTTAACACTTTGATGATCAGAGACATTAACCCCTTAAAGGGGAGTACTCGGAATGCTCAGATTAAAAGATGTACGCATAAAATAGTAAAAGTTTGTTTTATTTATATATATATATATATATAATGTGTGTAACAAGTATCTTACTGTCAATTATTTCACATATAGGACGTGTGCGCTATATGAAATTCTTGCATTATTATTTTTCCAATTGTAGTATATAAATATTCCATCAGTTCTTTTGTATATAGATGACCAACTTTTTGTGGGAATAAAAATAGTGTACTAACATAAGGAAAAGCAATATTTGTACTCTCCTGTTGCAAATTAAAAATTAAAAGTCACGTTGGTTAACCTGAAGACTCATTTGAGTTTACACAAGACTGTGAATGAGAATAGAACTATCATAATGGTAACAAGTACCACATTTTTAAGTTACTATTACACGATTAGTCTTACATCACTTATTTCTCTTATCATGACTAGGATAGGATCATATATTTGAATTATATTTCTTGTTATGATGTGAACCGCAAGTATTACTTTCCATTCATCTTAGTAAACTAAGTTCCAAATCCCATCTTCCAAAACCTAGAACCCCTAGCCGCCCTCATCCAATTCTATTCGCTGCCTCTCCTGCAGCTCCTGCTAACCCTTGCCGTCATCTTATTCCAGCAGCCTACCCTCCTTTATCTGCTCCCATATACCTTTTCTGAATTCAACTGTCTTAGGGTGCGTTTGGGATTGTAGTGTAGGTGGTGTAGTGTAGGTTGTTAAAGTGTGGTGTTGTAAGATTGAAAACCGTAGGTTATAAAAGCGATGCTTGGAAAAAATAATATAAAATAATAATATAAAAATAATATTTTACCCGAGCAGTGCCATCTTCAGGTTCATTTATATTTTCTTCCACTGACGCCGCCGCTGAGCGCCGTCCACCTCGCCCCGCTCGCCGACCTTCCCCTTCCCTGCTCGCCCAACCACGCGACCGGCTCACGACTCCCCACCTCCGCTGTCGCCGCCACTTGCGTCCCTTCACTGCTCCGTCCACCTCGCCCCGTCCACCTGATGAACGACGAGGGTTGCTGGGTGAGAATCGGCTAGCGACGAATGAGGAGAGTGAAGCTTTGGGTTCGACGAGACCCTCCCTCCCTCCCTCCCAGCGTCCGCTCACTTGGCGGGGGCGGCGTAGGGCGTCGACGGCGTGGGGGTGCCAAGGAGGGCGGTCTCTCCTTCTTCGCCGCTACTGGGTAGTGAACCCCTTCGGTTCGATGAAGAAGAAAGCCCGGGAGAGATTGCAGCGCGCTCAAACCCTCCTTCTGCCGCCGTCCAGCCGCTGAGCGCCGTCCACCTCGCCCCGCTCGCCGACCTTCCCCTTCTCTGCTCGCGCAACCACGCGACCGGCTCATGACTCCCCACCTCTACCGTCGCCGACCTTCCCCTTCACTGCTCCGTCCACCTCGCCCCATCCACCTGATGAACGATGAGGGTTGCTGGGTGAGAATCGGCTAGCGATGAACGAGGAGAGTGGAGCTTCGGGTTCAACAACGCCCTCCCTCCCTCCCCTTCGGTTCGATGTAACTAACGGGCCATCCGCTCGAAAGCAATCTCCGCTCCGCACCCACGCAACCTACAGGGAGAGACCTGCAGGCCGAGCCGGGCGAAAAACGCCCGGTCCATGTTAGTCAACGCACGTAATCAGCTAGAAAGTGCCCTCAGCGCCAAACGTTTTCTACTTCTTTGACCGACGCCCTACGTGACCGGCTGCTCTGCCTACAACGCCAAACGCGACCTTAATGTTTTTAAAATTCCAGACATTCGTGAACTCTAGTAAAACAGGCGATTGAGTCTCAAAAAATTCAGTCTGCTCCCATATACCTCCTTTATCTGCTCCCATATACCTTTTGTTTTATCATGATTCACTTATTCCATCAGATAAAACAGGTGATTAAGTCTCAAAAAATTTATTACCTACTTAAAGATGGTTTACAATGATTTTTTACTCTTGTTTATCTTTTTCTTTACTTTGAAAGGTGACGAAGTATCATATAGGATGGCGTATAATACAACAAAAGAATACTAAAACTAAACTACATTGTAAAAACATGCCTGTGTCATTCATAGATTGTAAATAAAATTTCTTGGATATTACTCAGGTAATATCCAAGAAAGAGCTGTAGGTAGAGTTTTTTAAAATGCAAGGAGCCAATTCAAAATCTCGTTTGTTGAGAAGTATATTACTCAGGTAATCTTGTTTCTTGGATATTTTCCCAAATAAAGTCTACTCCTATGTATACGAACCTGACCATCATTTGAAACCAAAACTACTTATCTTGTCCATTTTAATTGAGGATATTCATTAACTAATGTGGAGTTGCAAGAAACTTGATCAGTTAGACTGAGCTGGGCTTCTTGTTCCTGCCAATTAAATCAAATATTGGTTCATCTTGAAATCTGAGTAGAATAATTTGGCTGGCATGTGAGCTGTTTTAGCAACTATCTGAACCAAAATATATGGAGTGCGTTGATTGCTTGCACATTGATTAGACTGATTATTGATATTTATACTTAATGTTGGTCTTGACAGCATTTGTATTTATCCCTTTTCAGTTCTGAGCTAATATTTGAGAAAAATATCAATATGGCTAAAGATGCACCACAGACCACTTATTTCTCTTATCATCAACCTGCTCGTCTTGCATCGGTTATGTTATTGTTTCACGTGAATGAGCTTTACATTTACACGATGTATCATATATTTTTTTTATGATATAATATTGCTTCTGCTGAAGGCATGAACATTATGATAATGGCGTATCCTCTATGATTTATATTATACAAGCTCCGGTAATTAGAACAGTCTTCTATTAACAAACCTTTTTGAGTCAATAATGGTACATTTAAAAATCAGTATATGCATATCTGTAAGACTGTAATAGAAGAATTTAGGTTCTCAAATACTAGTTTAGACAAGTTATGGTACTTGATTATATTAGCCCCACCTTCAATATCATGGTGTAAAAGTTTGTATTGCTGATTAGAGTTTCAAAATCACCAATATATCCTTTCTCATGGATCATGGTAGTAGTCACTCCTTGTTAATTGTTTAGTATTTGCTACTAACCTTTTGTTAAATGGTAAATTCATGGCTCGCTTATAAGAGCAAAAAGATGATAGAGCATTTTTCAAAATGATTACAAGAAAAGCAACAAACCGTTTTTGAGTTTTTTTTTTTCCTTTCATTTGATGTACTTGTCTTGCAAACCACACCCAAAGATTATATCTAAAGTACCAGTCATATCTATATGTACCCCGACTGGTATTCTTGCACCTCAACCATAGTCGGAAATATCACTTGATAGGTTTCAATGTAGCATTTTTTATATTTTATTTAGTGATAGTGGGTGGTATAGGTCTGTGTACTGCTTGGTATATTGACACGAATATACAAACTAGTACGGATGCGAGAAACCGTGATGCCTATAAAAGGTATTAGGATCCTCACTTATTACTCTCACATGAAAGCATGGTAACTCATCATATGAGATGAAAGTGTATAGATTTCCTAGATAAGTGCAATACTGATTTGTTAGATGGTGTTTAAGTTGATCTGTAGTGTCGGTCTCTAGGTAATGTACATGACTAATAACTCAGAAATTTGTCTTCACTTCGGCGGGTTAATTTCCATTGCATAATTGCATAAATCCTGCAGGGAAGCGCACGGAGACTTGTAAAAGCTGCGCTACAAGAAGCAGCCAAGAAGCGAGAGATGAGGTACTCTGATCTCAAGAAGATTGATCGTGGAGTTCGCCGGCATTTCCATGATGACATAACTGTTATCGTTGTGTTCCTCGACTCCAACCTTGTCAGCAGAGCCAGCTCTCCAAGGGGACCTCCTCTCTCAGTGAAAGGCGGCGGTATCAACGTCCGATCAAATTCTCTCGCCCCCTCATAGCTCGGCTGATTGGCTAGGTGTACTAAATTAAAATAGCCCAAACCTCCTTTGTCTCGTCCTCAATTGGATATGTAGAGCCGAATTATATCTAGTTTAACATATTATATTGTATCATTTCTTATGCCGTGGAAAAGTCACTTTGTTTTATGGTTATAAACTTAGGAGGGTGTAATATTTCGTGTACAACAATGAAGGAGATCCAAGACAACAGCTTCCACCAGTGTATGGAATTTTCTATTCTAGTCGCTTAGCTTTTCGCACTTGGCTTCACAGGATCTGCGTGAGTGATGACCAATTATCAACTGTTCTTGGTCTAACTTTGATAAACACTTTTGGTGATTTGGCCATTTGCAATGATATACAATTGGTTCTGTGGACTTTTTGATAGCAATTTAGGTGAAGGGAGTGGGTATATTGTTCTCTATATTCAAAAGGATGATCTTATTGATATATAAGTGCATAAGCATCGGTAACATAAGTGAGTTTAGTAAGTCTAGAGAACTAGCTCTCCAAATAAAAAAAACTATAACATTATAGTTATCTAGCCAAAAAAGAAATATTGCGAAAAAAGAAAAGAAATATGGAGCGATATGGCGATTTGATTTATATATGTAGTTATGTTGAATAACTAATGGTGTGAACTCTAATAATATTTATGCTGAGTGAATATGCTTCTTTTTAAAAGAATATTTGATATTTCTATGGCAAGAAGTATGATGATAATCTAGATGTGGAGCTCCATATTATTAAAACCCACGTGAGAACTAGTCATAGGTTTTGGAAAGGAAAATTATAAATATTCGTCCAGACAAAAAATAATAATAATACGTATAATGTTGAAAATAACTCAACATGATATGAAGTGTGAATTATATTTTATAGAGAAAAGTATATTACCCATTTATATTTCTCAGAGAAATAAAAACCAAGAAATTAAATCAAATTAAACGAAATAAAAGATTCCAAAATATAACCATTCTAAAAGTTTTAACAATTTAAAATAAAAACATTAACATTATTAATGTTGCATATGCAGTTTCAATGGCTTAGGTGGCCATTTTTTTCAAAATCTCAAACAAAATATATTTCTACTAACTTAGTTTTATAAAATATCTTTAAATGCCGAAATATACTAACTTATTTCGAATGATAGAAAATTTCAAACACATTATTTTATGTCATTATAAATGAATAATTTCTAAATTTATAATAATTTTGGAACATGTTATATAGTATTTGAGGATGCTCTGTAAAATACTTGTGTGGGCAAAGCGAGTTTTTTTTCTTTAAAAAAGGGTTCAAAATTGGTAACTTTCAATATACATCTCTAAAATTTAATAATGACCTTTAAATACTAATAATAATAATAAATAATAATTATTATATATAATGTAACACGTGTCCTGCTGCTGTCCACACATAGCATGAGCCGCCGGCTTCACAAGCTTCCTTCCCTTGAGCCACCCGTTACTATTTAGGGAGTCCAACCGCTTTCCTCTCCTGACCTCCCTCCGCCCACTCAAATGTATATATAAACAACGCGCTGTGAATTCCCTTCCCTTCGCAACTACGTTAGCGCTAGTCCGACGCCATGGCCAGCATCACTTCTGCAGTCACCATCCCTTCCTTCTGCGGCCTGAAGGCCGCCCACCGCGCCGCCGCCATCGCTCAGCCGCCGCCAGGGCCGCGCCCCCGGCCATCTGCAAGGCGTCGCTGAAGGCGGCGGGCGTGGCCGTGGCCGCGACCGCCGCGAGCGCGGTCCTGGCGAGCAGCGCGCTGGCCTTCGACGTGCTGCTGGGCGGCTCGGGCGGCGAGCTTTTGTTCGTGCCGAACGAGTTCTCGGTGCCCTCCGGGGAGACGATCGTGTTCAAGAACAACGCGGGGTTCCCGCACAACGTGGTGTTCGACGAGGACGGGGTGCCGTCGGGGGTAGACGCGGGGTCGATCTCGATGGCGGAGGAGGACCTGCTCAACGGCCCAGGCGAGACCTACACCGTGACCCTGAAAGAAAAGGGCAGCTACTCCTTCTACTGCTCGCCGCACCAGGGCGCCGGCATGGTCGGCAAAGTCACCGTTCCTTGCGACCGTCCATCACGACCGCCCTTGTCAATCAATTGGATGTATCCAGTCGCTTGTACTTCCTTGATCTGGAAATGTCTCGAACGCGAACAACTCGTCTGGGTGATTAATTGGTGCTGCTTCTTCAAGCGCGTGGTGTTGCAAATTAAATAATTTGGGGGGTTTTTTTACTAAGATCTGTCCATCATAATATATATACAATTTTAGGATTTGATCGGATGTTCTGGACATTGTTAAAAAAAGAAATGAAGTGTAAAAAATATTTATCATTGCCATTACCCATAATCAAATAAATAAAAAATATTACCAACATTGTTGCTATTATAAAATTTGCTGAATTGATATTATCGACAATACTGATAATATTAATAAATTTAATTAATACTGAAAACCTACTCGATTTTTTTTTAAAAAAAAGATATTCGTAAAATATTTTATCAATGTTGGATTAAAGGATTTTTTTTGTGATCCACACATTTTAATACATGTTCCCAGAATATTATTATGCAGCACACTCTGTTATTGTAGATGATCCAACAGAATAGGTTGAACTTTGAAGAGCACAGATACAATAATGTACTTTCATCAAGCTTCATTCTCAAATTGCTACTCTTTGGTTCAGCTCAGCTACTTAGAGCGAACAAGGTTTCAAAAGAAAATGCTAAGTTGAGACAAATTTTAGGTTCCAAACCAACAATAGAACATGAACCTCATTTATAATTTACCTGGAGAAATTATACATTGAATCGTTCAACTATCCAAAAACATAAGCATCAACATGCAGAAGCAGGCAGAGGGAAGTTGCAACTTCAAAAGCCTTAAACTGAAGCAAACAATCAGCTGGACTTCTGAAAGTACTGATAGTAATAGTACGTGGCAAATTTAGGGGGAAATGTTTCCCTAACCATCTTAATGTGATTGCTACGTTGTTGACCTGGTAAAAAGTTCCATCCTTGTAAGGAATTTGGAAAACTTTCCAATATCATATATAACTGATAGTTCCATCTAGAATTGAACCGTTTGTGCTTATTTTTTATGATGAAACAATAAAAGACGATGGACAACGAGGGAGCTTTTGTGAATGCATTCCAAAAAGGCTTCTAACCTGTAAAGTTAGAAGTACCTGGTGAGAAAAAAGTTTAAAGTGCTTTACCCCCATAGTAAAACGTTCACAATGCTATTGCTACTAATAAGAAGATGATGAAGATGGATTTTTTAAAAATAGACTTTGGAAACATGAACTTGAAAAATCCTCAGTATTTCAGAACTCACCAAAAGAGATCGTAACACCACTGAACAGTTCATCTACCCATCATAATTAGCTATGTACTTGAGTTTGTCTTTCTTTTTGCTTGAACAGGAGCTTCACGCTTTGTAAATTAATCACCGTTTATCATGGTGAATAGTTGAAGTGAGCATAGTAATCCATGTCACAATCATCAAAATTAATATCATAATCACCATCATCACTAAAATCACTATCATCAATATCAAAATCATCATCTTCTCCATCAATGGAGCCATCATCCATATTGTCAACATCTTCACTTTCAAATTCAACATCACTTTCGTCGTCTTCATCAGAATCATACTCCTTCTGCAAGTGGAAATAAGAAAAACCAACGGATAAACTATCAGACCATGACATAAAGAGAAACAAGCTATGCTCCGAAAGAACTGAAATTAGTGCACTCTACGGTACTGAAACGAAAGACCACTTTCTTGGGCACAGACAATAACAAAAATCTATCCACAGAAGGCAAGTTAGCCTGCTTGGGAACTATAAATCAAATAGTTCCACTATAAGCTATAGCATCGAATTGATCTGTCTGGAGAAGAAAATTATACAGTAAAACAAAGATGAGAATGAACAGAATGTAACGTGTTTCTGAACACATGGATCTTCGTTTCAATATGGAAATATCGCACCTCATTGACATTGAATAATCTTGAAAATTACATCAAATCAAGATATTCTCATGAGTAGAATTGTATAAGCCAATAAACAGTTTCAAAAATGGTTGAGACTTAGTGAGCCTAAGAAGATTCAAGCAAAGATCAAAAGAGGAACTAGCTTACTGTAAATAGGTCATCAAGATTTACTGGTTGGGGAAATTTCTCTGTGTTAGGAACCCAGATCTTTATGTCATCATCAATGCCACAACTAGCAATCATGGCAGTACGAGGGTGAGAATCAATACAGTTCACCACTTGATTATCTCCTTTCATAGCGCGCAAAAGTTTACCATCTTTCTTCCTCCAAATAAATATGCGTCCACAGTCAGAACCACTAGTCACATACTCACAACAGGGTCCATAAAAGCTCACACCTTTCACTGTTCTTCTATTAGTGTGCCCTTTGTACACCTGAAGTTCAGGTCTTGCATCAGACTTTGCATCCTCTGAATCACTATCTGAAATTGACGGAACAGCAGGATTGGAACCCAGACCTCGGTCCTTTGGAAAAAGGTAGATGAAATCATCAATATAAGATGCTATCAGCTCACTAGCATTAGAGAAATCCAATCCTGTGATGCCATTTCTACGATCAATTAGATGTGGAGGGCAGAAACAATCGTAAGGAAGGCCATAATTTGTTGATCCATCCCATTTGGTGGACTTGCGAATGTCATACACTCGAGCATAGTTATCAGATCCAGCAACTGCAAGAAAGTTTGTATTTCTTGGGTCTATTGTAATAGCATTGAGATCAACGAGTGATGTATAGGGTATTTTTCTTGTAAACGATCTGCATATGATGAGCTTTGTCGAATCACTGGATCTAAGATCAAACTGGGAGCATGAAAACTGTGTCAGGTACATGTAAGTCGGGAATCGCAAGAAAATGCATGCAACAGGCTAATTAATAATAACTCACATGTTGAACGAGACCATCTTCGCCGCAACTATAAAAAACATGAGGACTACCAGGTTCGATAGCTATCTTATGGACTGCACCATGATGTCTGGCTAGCAATTTTAAAGTTACTTGACCACCTTCAAGTAACTGGGCAAGCCTTACCTGAAGAAATTGAAGTAAAACCAAGCAGACACTTTTAGCAATGAAGTGGAAGTATCAAAGAGGATAGAAAGCAGAACGAGGGTGCGTATTGCAACATATACCTCACCATCTGCAGCAGATGTAACAATAGTCCGATCACCAGTGTAAGGCATGAACCGTGCTTGGAAAACATTGTTTCTGTGGCCAGAGTCGAAGGAAGTCCTCACAGTCCCAACGTCCCAATCCCATAGTATTACCGTTCTATCATCTGATCCAGATATGAGAATATTCCCATCTGCATTTAAGCTCACAGTGTTTACACAGCCTTGGTGCTTGTCAAGTTTTCTGTAAATTCCCAAACGCAAGACAAGATCCTGCTCAAGAGAATATATTCAGGGACCAGTGGCCGTGATATTTCAGGATTATAACAATAAAACTAAAGCACAAGCTTTGAAACAACTTGTTATGGAAAAATTGAAGGATATATATACGCTCCTATATTGAAGCCTTCGCTTTATGATAAGAGCAATTAGAAACAAAATCAATTTATTTAGGTTTAATTGCTGCATAAGTAAAGCTTCCTCTCCTTTTCATTATGTAAGTTATTTATGTGTCAGAATATATTCAGGGACCAATAGTCGTGATATTTCAGGATTATAACAATAAAATTTAAAGCACAATCTTTACAACAAATTATTATGGAAAAATTGTAGCATATATATATGCTCCTATATTGAAGCCTTCGCTTTATGATAAGAGCAATTAGAGACTAAATTTATTTATTTAGGTTTGCATAAGGAAAACTTCCTTACTTTTCATTATGTAAGTTATTTATGTGTCAGACAGCTTCAGCACTGTCCCATCCTCGGTTGAAAAACAAGATGGGAGTGATCCTCTATAGGGTTGTGATCTTTTAACATCATAGCTTTTATTGCCTGTCTCTCTAGTACAAGAGGATACGAGTTTATAAAACATATCCAAATTTCTCCAACTAGTTCCAGCAGTCCAAAATTCTACATCAGCTCTTTCCCAAAACAACTTCACCAGTTAAATTCCTGTGTCATTGTCTAGTACTTCAATGTTCAAATAGAATTTTCCATAATATTCTTGATGATAGCATCTCTAACACCAAGGAATTTTGCAAATCTAGCTGGCATCCATCACTTTGCTTCTATCACATCAAAGATATACCACTCAAAAAACATCCAATGCAATCATCTAGAGCACCACCTCTTACCGAATCCACCATCAGCTATGGTACTCTGTGCTATCAGGATGCAAGCAGCGGGCCTCATCCCTTCATAGTGGTAGGAATCAAGGCTTACAGTGGTGGTTTAAATGGCTTTGGTTCAGGGTTTAATAAAAATCTGACCCAAACACAATTTTCCAGGTCATAGTTTTCAAGCTAGAACCCAAGAACCAAAGTTCTGAGTAAAGAGAATAAAGCAACACAATTTTCCAGGTCATAGTTTTAATAGCTTGGACAAAGTTTGTTTTGGACTAAACAATTTTCCAGTTTTAATTAGCAAACAATTAGTTTTATAAATTCAAGATCTTTTAAAATTAAAAGCACTTTTAAGATGGATTCCAAACATTCCGTATGCTTGCAGTGTCCTATAGGCATTGCCCTCAAGCCTGGAAATTCTCTCCCACTATTGGTGTCCCTACTTGAGGAGATTTCTCTTATATCTAACTCTGAAAGGGCCTGGATGTATATGGGTTTTGCACTCAGCTTTCTCAAATGGTTAAAAAATCGATCCATAAATGGCTAGTTTGTACTAGTCCAACTATGCACTAGTACATGGTAAGTACCATATATGTATATATGTATACATACACATATATGTATATATCCGCA
This sequence comes from Costus lasius, assembly GCA_027563935.2. Lineage (NCBI taxonomy): Eukaryota > Viridiplantae > Streptophyta > Magnoliopsida > Zingiberales > Costaceae > Costus > Costus lasius. The sequence goes on from CM050454.1 coordinate 901,688, forward strand.
TATATACAAATATATAATTAAAATCGACCAGTGCTGATGCCGTGTGTTACTGATCAATATTTAAAACCCTGGGTTAAATATTAAATTCTTAGAACCATCAAGTACTTCTAGCATGGAAAGCTTCTAAAACAATTGAACATAACATTCATTTCTCTGGTGGCCTAAGCAAAAAACTTCTAAGGAGTAGGGACTTTAGAGATTACATATCTATTTCTAAATGGAAAGCAATTTAAAACTTTATATATAAGATTATTGCAAAACGAGTTTGCGTTATCCTCTTAAAAAGCATTTGTAAAAGGTAGATTGATAAATAAGAATGTTTCTCTCTATCATAAAACATGCATAATTATAATCCTAACAAGGGCACACACACCACACCACTAATGAGTTTCAAAATTGATACCTTAGACTCAAATAGGTAGGACTTCTTGCTTCAATTACTGAAACCTTACACATCAACCCGCACACAAAAAAACAAAAAAAAAAAACAAGAAACAAAAATCACCCATGCATGCATGGCAGTCAATTAGATGTCAACTTGCATCCAAACTCTACTTTCTCTATCTCGTTAAATGGTGAAGACTTTGAATTCTTACAAGGGACATGGAACAAAGGCAAGGTTAGCCAATGGCGCCATACTTTTTCATATTGATGCTGGAGAGGATATCTTAGAAGTAGAGGTGGAAGCAAGTAAAATCACCCCTCACTAGTTCTACAAGGTCTCACTAGTTATGCACCTTGCTTTTATAGATAACCTCTTCATTTTTCTTAAGTCGGACTTAACCTTTGTGGTGAATGTCAAAAGGATTCTATTGCATTTCTGAAAGGTATATGGAATTCACACTAACTTGCATAAGTCCCAATTGTATACCTCAACTTGCTAAAAGACATGTTTTCGACTACAAATTCCTTTTCTTGCTAAAAGACAAAGCAAATCCCAAACCCCACAAATCTCTCATTATATCCTGAATTAATTCATGGTTTTATAAATAAAAGCTTAAGCGTCACATTAGACATCATCAGTCTTGGCCTATAAATGTAACCCTTCCATGTAAGATACACCAATATACACTTAAAAGATGCTGACATACACAAACTGAAATGCTGAATACATGCAGGCAAGGAGAGTCATGTAACCATGATAAAGTTTTACGAAATGCAGAATAAAGGGCATCATCAAGGAACTAGCAAAATTTGTGTCTAATACTCAACTTTCCTTTCTTAGCTATAACCTCCTTCTCCCTCTCTCATGGTTTAATAATGAAATCACTTATATCCATTAATTCGGACCAACAATTGAGATTTTCTTCCATGCTGCTTTGTACATGTGTTGAATATGGATTTGATAAGTATGTAAACCACCCTATTTCAACAAATGGGGGTGTGTTTAATGTGTACCAACCATGCATCAATCCTTTTATCAAAAATCTCAATGCACATATGATAAAATTCTAAATTTTAATATGCCATAGGGGTTACTCATTTGCAACATGACTCCCAACATTAACCCCCACTATTTTACACCAAAGTTTTGAAAACCGGTTTGAAGAAGACGACCTCGCCGACCTCGCCACCCACATCTGCTCGCGATCCACCTCGCTTGCAGTGCACAGTTGCAATAGAAGTTCAACTGTGGATCCAGGAGCATCTTCCTCATCCTCCACTGTCATCATCTTCTTCCTCTTATTCTTCCCCTTCTTCTTCTTGGACCGGTTTTTACAATCTTGTTTTATGTTTTGTAGTTGCATACTATTGCTCGAAGTTATAAGAGAAAGACTTTCCAGAGTCCAATCAACACAAGGATGGGCCTAAGATAAAGTTTCACATGATCATGAGAGTGGAAGATCAAAGTAACAAATATAACCTCTTGTTCTTATCCAATACTGCAATTTACCATAAAGTCTAACAGCCTAATAATCAGTTTGTAAAATGGATCAAAGGAAAAGGATTATCATGAACGAACTCAATTCTGCTTGATGCGTGTTGAGATTTCAGAGGAAGAAGATTCCTATTTGAATTAAATAGTAAATGAGATTTTACTTACCTGAATCTATTAGTTTACCAATTTCCAATGGGAGTTTCCAACTTCCTTACCTTCAACAAAAGTTAACTTTGATCAAGGCACCACTGATTTGCAGTTTGGATAAATTCTATACACGTAACCGATCCATAGAGGTCAGTTTGTGATTCGGCTGATTACCCATGTTGCAAAGGAGTGGCTGAACATGATATTGAGGTCTCTCCAGTAGCTTTTTTTTTCGTAACTGAGTTATATTCAGAGGACATATGCCGACATCAGACTAAAGGGCAAGTGCGATGCACATGAAATGGCTCTACCAAGAGGAAATTCGTGACTAACTTATCAAAACTCATTATGTTTTCATAATTACAAACTTAATTCAGAAGGTTAAATCGAGAATCCCATAAGTTGAAAAGGCTAGATAGCAAAAGCTAATCAGCAAAAATTGATAATTCCGCAACTGAATAAGAGTGCGAAAAGATACTCAATTGACAAAGGATATTTAGTACAGAAACAGAACACCACGACACTGAGAGGCGATGAGGGCGCACCTCGGAAGCCCTAGCGCGATAGGCGAAGGTGATCGGAGATAGAGCCCCGACCTCTCTCTTGCATAGGTTTCGGAATCCACCGCCGAAGCTTCCCTTGACTTCAGCCTTGGTCACCATCGTGCACGCTCAAGGACGCTATCTGCTCAAGGAAATGCTGCAAAGAAGGAAATCTTGTGAGACCATCCTCGCCTCACGCGGCGGCGAACGACAGCGAAGGCGAACTAAGGAAGCGGCGCCGACGCCGTGATCGTCCTGGTGAGGAAGGAAGCAGGAGGCGCGGGATCCCACAGCGTCGGCCGTCGGGCGCGGACTATGGCCTCGGTGACCGACCGGTACGCTGAGCGGGCTTCGGCTCTCGCACGCGAGTGTGGCAATTTTAACAGACGGACCCGGGAGATGAAATATTTATAGACGGACCTCACTAAAAATCTTACGAAGGGTGTTTAAGGCATTTCACATATGGACACGTGTTTAATCTAAATTTCTCAATTTCATATTTAATTGGATCTGATCCAATGCATATCGAAGTAGCGTCTCGTTCAATAAACCCGGTTTGGTAAATTCAGTTTATCTAATAGATTTTAATTCTTTTGGTAAAAATTAAAATTATCAATATTAAGTACTAAATTAGTAATATAGTAAATTTATTTAGATATAAATATAAAAAATAAATATTTTTATTTAAAAATATAATATTATTTAAAAATGATTATTATTTAAGTAATTTTAAAATTATAAATAACGGGTAAAAGTGGAAATTGGAATGCCCTAAAGCCTTCAGTATACGTTTGCAGCTCATTTTACTCGTACGCCCTTTTCGTACAAATATACTCTTTCCCTATCAACGCCTTCACCCTTCTCTCTCTTTCTTTCTCTCTCTCTCTCTCTCTCTCTCTCTTTCTCTCTCTCTACACCGAAACACACAAGCGATCGTTTTATTCGTACGCCCTTTTTGCACAAATATACCTTTACCTTATCGACGATCTTGCTCCTCCCCCAGTTCCCCTCTCTCTGCGCGCAACCATTGACGCCTCTTTGGAAGTTTGAAGTTTCGCACTTAAATTTTCAAATTGCAAGGCATCAATCACTTGGGAGAGCTTCATCAATCACCCGGCACATGTAACTTGGTGCTGCTTCTCCAATTGCTGGATGCAGCCAATCGCTTACCTTTTTGTAACGGCAAGAAAAGCTGGTAAATCTTGATGCATCCATCGTTCGTAACCCTAACGTTTCAGTTAGAAGATATATTTTACGCTGTAGTTGTTCTTATCCCTAGGTTTTTGAATTGAATGTTGGTTTATGTTCAGTATAAGATTTTGGACCTGCTCACTTCATCGGATGACTATTTAGATGTAGTTGTGATGGACTTTGGTGCAGTGGCATGTCGAATTTCTGATTGGATTTTTTTTAAAAAAAAATCTCGTAATATTACATCTCATATTTGTTGTTTTATCTCTTTGATCACGTTCAAAGGATAACTCTATGATGTATGCTTTGAAATTTGTATAGTCTCAAGTATTAAGATGGATGTTGGATGGATAATAGGATTATTACATTACCTTTAGAAGAATACAAAATGCCCCTTGAACAAAGATATATAAATACATCAAGAAAGACAATGCATAAATGACAATAAAAATTATAGTAGCATATAAAAGACCTATTTGGGAGTATAATAATGCCAAAATAGATGGATTTGATATGGTTAGAGAGTTTCCATATTCAGCCCTCCATGTAAATTAACACCCTCCTACTTTAGTATGTCCATGCACTTTGGATTGGTGAGTGCATCAAACTCATGAAGATATTGAACTTAGAGCTTTGAATGGGTGATGAGGTTTGATGAACTGATTTCACCGTGCAACAAATGTTGTTAAAGAATGATAGGAATGGTTTGCTATTGTCATCCAGTGGATGTGAATGAGCAACAGATATGAAATACTGACACCATGTTGTGTATTGTCGCAAATTGAGGATGATTATTGCCAACATGCAATAGAGAGATTGGAGAGAGTGTCACAAACTTGCAGCAAGGTAGATAGAAGTAGATTTCCTTGTTCTTGTACCTGAGAAATCAGGTGAGCAATGATTCCTGGAAAACCATTACATGCCATGGAGGATCGGAGGTTGTCTGGCTCCTAGGCTTCAATATGTTGGAGAGCACCGATAGACAAAGATGAGGTGCAAAGCATGCGCATTGGCTAGGGGAGCACCAGTAGCATGGGATGATGAGGAATTGGAGAACTAAATCCATAGCGGTTGACCCTCCTTATGGTGCCAAAAGATGTGAATCAAATTCAGGTCAACCAAGGTTTGATTTATAGCTGATTGGGATCTCTGACCTGGATAGATCCAAGTGTTTGTTTGAGCTCTCTTTTGTTGGTTGCTTCACTTGAGGAACCTACGAAAAGATGGGACTCGAAATGTTTTTTGGCTGTTCTTTCCTTGGTGATTAAGTCATAGTTGAGATGCTTACAAATGGTTGCTTGGAAGCTAAGAGGGAGGCAACAATGAGGATATGATCATAAACGCCAGACAAGTAGAAGTGGTGCTTGTCTAGAAGTAGTCGGTGTCTTGGAGCATGTTATCAGAGTCTAGAAGTAGATGTGTATGTTAATTAATCACTTGAAGTAGGAGCGGATGGACAGCACCTAACCAGACCAAGGTGTATCATTTGTGCTTCCTTGCGTTCATTCTTTTGGTCACACAGTGATTTAATAGGAGATTGCTTAATGACAGAGGATGATTGGTGGATGCCTTGATAGAAAATGTATTTATTTTGAGTCTTCTATTATTGGAGATTTGAGAGGACAGGAGGATGGAGAAACAAGACAAGATGCTAAAGTATTCGAATAATTCTTAATAGTAAACAGTAGTGATGAAAGGATAATCTTTGTTGCTATTGAGGTTTTTATCATTGAAGTACCCAAAGACAATGGTCATGTGGTCATATAGGGTAGGAGTCTAGGTGAGATGAACTAGAAGAGGATTATTGGCTTTAATACCTTGTTAAGATGGGTTTTGGAGGGATAATAGGATTGTCGTAACTTGTAACAACATAAAATGGCCATTTAATGGGGATACATGGTTACATGAAGAAAATAAATATGTAGATTATAATAGCATATAAAGCATCTCATTAGGATATTATAAATTATGCCAAAATAGATGGATTTGGTATGGGCAGGGGTTGCCATATTCAACATTGAGCATTCCATGTATGTTAACACCAATGTACTTAGGTTGCCCTTACTCCTTCAAGAATGTTCAGTCATTCTATCATTGATCCTGTGTCAATTTTATTTGACGGATATTTTTTGGTGTATTAATGGTTCATTGAAATGTATGCTAAAGATGTTCCATCTCTTAAACCCAGTAAATTTTTTGCTTGCTTTTTTGTGTATATTGAATTTCCTTATCTTTAGCATACACTTTAGTCTGTTTAAAGGACAATCTGGACTACTTTTTATTTATGGATATTGAGAAATACTATCCAGATCAGACATATTTCAGTTGCATGTGCATATTCGAAACCTTAACTTGTTAGGTATTCTTTTCCTTTTTGATGATTTAATGAGCGTTCTGTTTCATTATCTTCAGGAAAAAGCTAACAAGGCTTTGTTATTGAAAGAAGAAACACAATGGGTTTATCAGGACTTATTGGGTTGAAGGCAACTGTTTTGCTCTTAGCATTTGTCTTTTCAAGAAAACTTGGCATAAACGTGATTCCTCTTCCACTTCTACATGCCTCAATGGTTGCATATTTAGTTGCTATTGCTTCTCTTCCAGCGGTGAATCTTCCTCTGCTTCTAGGAAAAAGCACTGATGGAATCTTTCCTGTCTGGTCAAAGATTATATTTGGTCCTTTTCTGTTTTTTGTAAGATTGTTCGTGCCTTTGAGGAGATGGACGAGTGGGGAACCTCTGTATAGTGAAATTTCTGAAGGACTGTATGTCGGAGGCTGGCCTTCTACCTTGGACGATTTGCCTCCTGGCAAACCTGCAGTGATTGACTGCACATGCGAACTACCACGGAGTTCTGCACTTATGCAAAATGCATATTTGTGTATCGCCACTTGGGATACAAGAGCCCCTCAACCATCACAAATTGAATCTGCCGTGCGCTGGGCATGCAGAAAAAGGGCTCAGAAGGTTCCTGTCTACATCCATTGTGCTTTTGGTGAGTACAATTCTCCTTCCTACCCTCTTAATTTGGAAAAAGAAAGTAGGGTGAAAATAATCTGCATGTACTTATTAAAAAAAATTACATTTATGCACTCAGATACTTCGTACATTGACCTGAATTTTGATTTCAATATAAACTATTAATTCCAACAAATTTATAGAGTACACTAGGGATCTGTTCAAGCAGAGAATATATTCTAAGATATTTCTCATCTAATTGACTCTGAACCCAACTTCTATCGAGTTTAACTAGTGTCTCCATGATGTGGTGTAGTTAGTGGTTTTGAATGTGTTATTGAGTACTTCGTAAACATGTAAGTATGTTGGTGGTTGATAAGATAGTATTGCTGCTCGTGATTATTTGAGCAGTAAACAACCTCTGGAACTAGAAGCTGCTTAAAGTGTTCCATGATTTTGTCATGCTGATTGTGAAATAGCATTTTTTTTAAGCACTAATGCCTAGGTCTCAATATTATTTTTTTGACGAAGTTAAACAATGAAGGTGTGATGCGATCCCCAAGACTTTGTTATCAAGGTTCTTACACGATGAACTAACTGCTTATTACTTTCTCTTTGCTATTTCTAAGTCCTAAACGATTTCCTTCGTTGTACATGAAGTGATAGTCTTGAAAATTTTAACAGGTCATGGAAGAAGTGTTTGCGTGATGTGTGCCGTTCTTGTTGCCTTGGGTTTGGCTGAAGATTGGAAAGCGGCTGAGAAAATGATTCGAGAAAAACGTCCTTTCATTAAATTAAATGTACTTCATCGCAAAAGCTTGGAAGAATGGTCAAAACATCGACTTTCACCGCAAAGAAATGGACTCTCACTAGTTAACTCTTCAATCCTTTCTGGTAATTCCTCTAGAAAGTGATTCAAATTTGTAGAATAATCTGTATCATTGCTTCAAGATTTAGAACTATGTGGTCGTATATATATTTGTATTTTCTCCATTTTGTGAGCATTCTATAACTTTTCCATTTGTATGTTCTAAATGCTATACCCTTGCATTCGTGCCAAATGAAGTCTGATTCCTTTCCTAATTGAGTAATTTTCTGATTTATTTCACTGCAAAATTTAATTCTTTGCTAGATAACCTGGTGTTTACTGCTGGTCTTATTAATAATGTGGCATATTTATTGTGTAATTTTTTTCAATGTGATTGTAGTGTGGAAACGTCCTTTTAGCTGTCGACTTTTGATTATGCTCGAAAAGTGTGGTGAGTTAAAGAGGTTGATGAGTCAATCTAAACCTCACTATCTGGATTGTAATTCAAGCCCAATTGGCCCATTGGGTTCAGACCATGTACCTTGTTATAATTAGACGGCCCAGTGAGAGGATCCAGTGGAGCCCAATTTGCATCTCACCCCCAAAAGTGCTTTATTCATTCCTCCATTAACATTGACTGCAAGAATGGCCATCGGGCGATCAGCGATGGCTTTGCACACGAAAACATTAGGATTAGTAGCATCCCCTCTTATTGAACTAGCGAACTCCATAGAATAGTTGGAGAGAGCTACAGGAGCCAACCTAATCAAATCAGGCAGCTCCTGCTGCTTGCCGCTGCTTTGTACGTTAATTAATAATTAATTAATTAGCTCTCCACCAGCTGCTTGAGATTGATGGGAGCGGCAAACTCGGCCCCCCCGCCGTAGATTTGCTTGCCGGCGATCTCCGCCGTGGCTTGGCTGGGGTGGATCCTGTCCCAGAACACGAACTCGGCCCGCTTCCCACACAGCGCCGTCTCCGGCGCGCACATCTTCTCCGCCCGCAATCTTCCCGACCCACAGCACGCACTGCTCACGTTCTTGTACCCTGCGCCCACAAAGTATCACTGTATGGGTATACTTGTTTCCTTTATTTTCTATTAGGGACAAGTAGAAATGTATACCGAAAACTGTAGGGTTGGCAAATACGTTCATGAGGATGTTGTAGGAGTTTCCGACCATGTAGGTGAACCCTTTGAGCTCTTGGCTGAGGCTGGAGAAGAGAACGGGGACCTTGTCATTGAACCCCTTAACAAGGGCATTCAGGCCGTCAATGCATTCCCCGGCAGGGTCAAGAATCCTCGCGATGGGGCAGCAGCCCACCGGAGGCACGTTCAGGATGGCAAACTTCCTCGCCCCCATTCTGTATAATGCCTGCATATCATTTGAGTGAATGTAAATACAGTCCTAAAAAGAATCCCTGGCATATTAAGTAAATAAAGGTGTGGAGTAGTACCCTGAGATGGCTGCTGTAGGTGGCGATCATGGTGTCGTAGAAGGCGGCGACCTGGGCGGCGGTGGCGGAGCCGTTGGTGCCGTAAAAGAAGGCGAAGACGTCGTTGCCGCCGGAGCTGATGAGGAAGACCGACTTCGACAGCAGCAGGCTGGTCTGGGCCCCGCCCACTCGCAGCTCGATGCCCGCCCTGTGGATCTCGAAGTTGTTCACCTGCTCGCTAAACGTGATCCTGCTCCCCTGCGCTTCCATCTCCCTTAATTTAATTGACAAATAAACTAAATCGTACAAATGTTAGTTTATGCGGGCGTGCTCACGGTGGAGTTGAGGATGCCGGACCCTGCCGACGCGAAGTTGACGCCTCTGAGGCCCCGGTGGATGAGCAGGTGGGCGCTGCTGTTGAGCGAAAGGTACGGCGGCGGGCTCCGCCTGAACCCCATATGAATCGCTGCTCCATTTCAAATCAAAATCATAAATAAGTACAATAAACTAGTAGATTCAATACATTAATAAGAAAAAAAAACGTACAGAGGAAATCGATGGCGTTGTAGCCATTGCTGAACCTCCCTGTGGGAGTGTGGTGCGGGTAGTCAACGCCGTAGTGAGGGAAATTGGCCTTGGCGTCGGTGCCGGGGAGGTAGTTATTGTTGCCCACGTCGGCGAGGGAGTCGCCGAAGACGTACACCGCCGGCACGGCCGCCGACTCCACAAACACCACCTCAGGAGACCAAGCGGCGGCCACCACCGCAAGCACGGCGATGGCATATCTCAAGTGCACTTTCCACCTCATTTTACTTTATTATTATTATTATTATTACACTATTTCTCTAACTAGGTGTCTAACTATACCTATCTATATTACTATGCGTGTAGGGTGGAGTGGCGCATAGAGAGTGGGAGGTGAGTGGCCTGTTGGTGAGTAGGGTGGTATTTATAGATGGATGAAACGAAGAGCGGCCATGCGTTAGGCAATTGATTATTGTGTCTCGTGCGTCACGCTGCTTAATTTGTCCCATGCGGGCGCAGGGAAAATTTGCTTGGGAGATGACAAGAAGGGAAAGAAATGAATAAGTCTTTTGAGTATTATAACTTCATTTATATGTGCACTCATAATGTTACGCCCCAAAAATTTATCCGAATCCCACGCCGAGAATTTTGGACCTCGGGATGCACAACACTGTACCTGTCAATCACTCCTGACAACCGAAAGGTACATACTGAAATAAAATAGTCTAAACAGAGGCCAGCCCGGCCTTAAATATCCATAATACAACACCGACAGATACGAAATATAGACCGGCGCAGCGGTCAACAAAAATAACAACAACAGGACCGGCGCAGCGGTCGATAAACCAACAGATAATATGATCGGTGCACGCACTGCTCACTTTCGTCCGTATTCGTCACGGACGTAACACATAATGTCTCCTAAAGTTTATACTGGTTTTAAGGTTTGCCTTTACTAAGGTGTGGCTAGGTTAACTTGAGCTTAATTGATAGGAGATGAGTAAAAAGACAGGGATGGATTGAGTTGGGTATGAGCGGATTTTTTGTGTGGTCGACAAGTTTAACTCGTTGACACGTGATTTCTATCAAGACTTTTCAATTTCAATGTAGATGAGTATGAATTTATTATATTATTATTAAAACATTTGTTAGAAAGTTTCTAGTTATTATCTTGAAAAGACCTTCAATATATTTTGATTTTAATTATGGTTTTTGTCACCTACCAAATTAAGGTAAACAATCTCAATCAAGAAGATAGAAGATAATTTGATCTTCTTGATCTCTTTAATGACCACATTAAACTTGCGCAATCCATTGGCCACAGAGAGCCTAGAGCATACTTTATTGACTCATTAAATTTTAAAAATCTTAAAGCTAAGCAAAGTCTTTGCAACCATTAGCAACCACTTACAAATTAGATCCATATCTCATGTCTTCTTATTTATTTTTTCAATCTTTTCTCTAGATGAGCTTCTTCAATTTTTGCTAAAATTATAAATGTTTCTATTCAACCTCCTATTTGATAGTGACAAAATTTTATAAATTATCCAAGTACTAATTTGCATAATTGATCCTAACACTAGTGTTAGGTTTTAAAATCTATGAGATTTAGCTCGATTTAAGTGGTGCACAAAATCATATAAAATTTTTTTTAAAAAAAAAGAAAAAAAAAAGAATTGGAGGCATGTAGTTATTATTTTTTAATGTAAAAAAAAATTAATTTTGTTGTATAAGTTAAACTTGAATTAAACACTAGTGTATTTCCTTGGATGAAAAACTAAAAGGAAAGAATTCAAAAAAGCAAAAAGATGAAAGTAAAAAAGGGGCAAATAACTAACAAAATAGTAGGAATCATTCTAATTAAAAACCAAAGGAACTCCTTCGTAACCATTCAATTCAATACATCATTTAAGTATGATTCACCATTATTTAATTAGGTTCAATCAATTAAAAGTAGCTAATGAATATTTCTTTAATAAGCTCTTTATTTATTATAATACTTCCCATACGTACCGTTCCTATAATAATTTCTTTTTATTTGTAGGGTTGTGTCTATCTCTTTTAGGTCAATCATTGTCATACGATTTATCCAATCTTTTATGTAGTTTTATAAATTATCCACTAATTTGTACTTTCTTTTTGCTAACAAAACCTAAAATGCTAAAAAAATAAAATAAAATTGCACTTGTTATATCCTTGTAGAAATTTAAGATAATATAAATTTACTAAACTAAAAAAAAATATAATATTTATTTTTTTTAAAAAAAAATTATAATATAATGTTATATTAAAATTTAATATGAATATATATATAATTAAAGTTTCCCTTAAAATTATATAAATCTAATTTGTTTTATAGAATTTGCTCTTTTTTTTACTCGCGACATTAGTGTGTGAATAACCCGCATACAACCCGATTCTTCCCATCCGGCAGTTTCAAATTGTCTTTTGCCTGCGTGCTAATCCGTCCAACCCACACAACCTTGCTCGCACCAATTATTGGGTTGGGGTGTCTGGTTGTCGATCATTTGTGCGCTGTCACTTCCATCCGCGGCAGGGCTAATCAAAACCTAACAATTATTTCCACCGACTTAACTGCGTGCAACACGCATAAATAATATCTATGTACACGCGTATATAAATTATGAATTTTGCACAATGCACGCTGTGTGTCGAGCCCGGAATTATTCGGTTCAACCCAAAGCCAATTGGGCCTGACCCAATTCCAACAAGAAGAAATGAAGCCCGCGCTTCGTCCAAATCGCTCAGTCGACAAGCAATGTTGACCGAGCAACGCTAAGGTTGGGGAAAATCTGAGGCGGAGCTTCATCTCCGCGAGCTTCGCGGACGGTCTTCCGATGCGGCGACGTCCTCCAACGGGCGAGCAGCTCCGGCGACCTATTCCAGCGGGTAAAGCAGCTGCTCGAGCGGACGATGCGGACACGGAAGATGGCGGATGCGGCGTCGTCGGAGAAGACGCGTACGGGCGAGTTTCTCGGGCAACAGACGGGGTCCATGCGACCAGGTGAAGCAGAGCTTCTCCTATAAAGCTTTTTGCAGAGGTAGCGAGAAGGGTGTGCGCAGAGGGCGACACCACAGAGCAGGCGCTGGGGAGCGACTCCACCGGCGAGGGCGAGGGCGCCATCATCCTTCCAGAGCAGGGCTCTGATGCCGGTTCCAGGAGGGAACTGATGCCGACGCCAGCGGGCGTCGATGCCGACGTTCAGGGGAACGTCGATGAGTGAGAGGTCGAGCGAATGTAACCGGCGATGACCGGTGAGGGAGGGGAAGAGGGCGCTGACGGGGTCGGTTCAAAAGTTGTAAGCTTTCACCGGAATAAAGCTCCTTTCTTCCCCGCATTCCTCTTCCCTATTTCTGAGCTCCGGCAGCGGCGGCTGTCAGATCGGCGACGAGAAGGCTGAAGATGGGTCCAGGTGGCATCCTTCCCTTCCGACGCGCTTTCCCCGACGACGCGAGGCGGAGGCGGACGAACACTCGCGGCGTCGCGAGGAAGAAGAAGACGGACGAAAGCTTCGATTTTGACTGGGTCAAAATCGAAGCCGAACATTGATTTCGTAGGCGGCGAAATCTCAGGGGCTGACGCAATCCAGACGTCAGCGAAGGAGTAATTTTGCGCGGGCGGACGAAATCAAAGGGCTGACGTCAGCCATGCGGGTTTTCGACAAAGCAACAATCAAAATTGATTTTGACCAGCGAGGTATTCTGAGTTTAGGGTTTTCCGGACTTTTCTGATTTGGGGAAAGAAATTGGCCGGAAACCCTAGCGAGTTTGCCATCCGGTGTTCCGCCGGACGGCCCTAAGACAACGGATAAGCGCTGTTTTTAGGCCGATCCGACCGGGGTGTGACACTGTGAATGCGGCAGCGTCCGCTTTTCTTAGTGCATGATATCGTATGGCACACAATTTAGAATTAGTGCTATTTTTATATCGGACAACTGAACTCTGATACTCTCGTTCGTTTTCTCAACAAAGTATAATGTCAAAAAGAGTTAAAAAAGTATGAGTATAAATTATGAATAAATATAATTTTATTTTAAATAAGTTATATTCACTTAATTTATTTACTTTAAGCTATCTAATAATATTAATATTATAGTAGATAGACCTAACAAAATCTGACCTGACCCGCTGATTTGACCCGACTCGATACGAAGTTAGGCGGGTTCAGATCAGTTATAATCATATTCAGGTTATAAACAGGTCAACTCGTTTATGGCCCAAAAATAATTAGGTCGTGTCGGGTTTAAACGGGTTGACCCACTTAACCCAATTACATTATATATTTATATAAAAAATTTTAAATATAATCTCACCTAGCTCTCATTGGTAGCCCATAAATCCAAATATCTTCTAACTATCTTTTAACCCAGATTTCGGCCCACACATAAGCCCAAAATTTTATTATTTTTAATAGAATTTTTATTAATTTATTATTTATATGATAAACGGGTTATTCGGGTTGTTTCGAGTTAACTCTATTATATTTGGGTCGTGTTCGTGTTAGACAGTTTAACCCAATTAATTAAACATGTCGTGTTCGGATTGGCTTAATCGGATCATGGGTCATAGCTGACACTATCCGTTTATGACCCGCTGACACGAATTGCCAGGTCTAAATCATAAATATATTTATTCATAAAATTAATATTTTTATTATTATAGATAAATTATTTACTATTATAATATTTTTATTAATTTTTTATCATAGATAAATTTATCTATAATAATATTAATATTATCGAATAACTTAAAATAAATAGATTATATAAATATAATTTATTTATAATAAAAATATATTTATCCACCGTTTATAGTTTTTTTTTTTTACTTTTCCCGGAAGGACCCTCTGCCCACTAAATTTTTTCGTCCGCATGCGCTACGTGACAGCAGTAACGAAGACGTCGATCTCGCGTCCGCTTCCAGAGTGTGGACGCGTGGGAGACAATCTGAAGCAGCCATTCTGCCATTCTGCAATTCTGCCGGATGGCGGCCGCTGCTGCAAGCTTGAAATTAACGTGCTTTATTCCATATTTGAGCAGCACGTTAGCCGGGTACCCCTGTGCATGGCCAATATTGGCCATAATTGGATCTAAAAAGATTGCAGCTGGGCTGTAATTATCAAATAACATTTATTTAAAATATTTTATCAAATTTATTATTATCATATTATTATCGAAATGATTTTAAAAATGCTAATTTTTACCAATTTAATTACAATAATATCAGTAAATAATTTACTGGCTCAAACTATTTCACTTGTGTATAAATATATAAAAATTCCTCTTCTTAGTCTATTTACCCAATTTGCTTTATTTTGATTCCTCATCTAAATTAGAATTATCAAATAATTTTTTTTTTTATTTGATACTTGAATTTGTAGGTTCTATAATTTACCAAACTACAAAATTTACCAATACTAGTATCGAGAATTGAATAATAAAAAATAATGATAAATTACTGATATTGAAATATACCTTTATCAATTTGTTGTTAAATTTGATTGTTACTAAACTTTTGCTCACCCCTACTTGGGCGGGCAAAAATGGGATTGTTTGTCTGTGCTCTCCTCATTTTACCAATAATAAATTTTCATCAAGGTGTATAAACCCTCTTAACTAGAGATCCAAAAATTTCAAATTCTGATGTTCATCTTTTCAAAGAAGAAAATGAAATGTGCAAAAATTTTCAAGATTTATTGACGGCATACTGAAACATGTATTACAAATCCAATTGACGTTACACTAAATACGAGAGCATAATATCAGTAAACTCTACGGGCTGTATGCAGTTCAAGTATGTAGGAAGAAATTTTGACAGTGCAACTCACATCCCCCGTGACTTCAAGGATTCAAAACGAGCAGCAAGCGCTTCATAGTCTGGCAATTTTGGATGCACATGAGCCCCCGAGTTCGCCGTCTTCAGGGACTCTTGTGAATTGTCTCCAGATGATTCGGTAGAGTCCCTTCGCAGTGAAGGCAACGCTGGAGGAGGTCTACTGGGAGGGAGTCGACGATTCCCTAGAGCAGGTGATTCCGCCTCAGGTTCTGATTCAAGACCATCTGAATCATCGAAGTGTATGTCTGAACGAACAGTGGGAGATATGCAGCTGTTCCTTCTCAGTATCTTTTTCTCGTCCAAGTCGGCAGCATCCATGTCGTCCTCATCCATATTGTTTGGCATGTTGAAGCTCTGAGAGTTGAACTTTTTTTCATAATTGGGAGGAGCATTTGCTCCATATCGTTGTTGCACAGAACCTAGAGATTGCCTCTGCAATTCATGCATGTAGTCATCATCCTTGTGGTTTGATACATTTAAACTCTGAGAATTTGAGAATTTTCCCGGGGGCTTGGCCACGTAACTGGAAGGTGTATTTGATCCGAATGGTTGTTGCTGTACAGAACCTAGAGACTGCCTTCGTAGCTCTTGTTGAACAAATTTCTTACTGCCGCTTACTGAGATATCATGTTGTGACCAGGGACTCTGATCAAATGCATAGGAATTCTGATTCGCAAGAAGAGCAGCAACTTGTGCAGCATGAAGTGCTTTCTCAGCAGATTCTGCGGCTGCTTGAGCAGCTGAAGCAGGATCCTTGAATTGTAAAATAGAATCTTCTCCATTGTTGTTAGGCCTATGCACAAACGAGCGGAAGGATAAATCTAAACAGGTCAGGACTTGTTAATTGGTTAAATATCAAGAAGAGAACAAAAACCTGAGATAAGATTCATTTGGTTGCATAGGCAGTGTTTGTTTGACAGGGAAGCTTGTGGCATTGGAGAAGCTACATGGACCTTCCTGCGATTTGCAAGTCTGAAAAATTAGTCACAAATTTTCAGATGGACAATGACATAGACATTAAGATTGTGGCGAAATTACTATGAGTTCCTCTGGAGGTTTCAGAAGCTCTCGTTCAGATTCTGCTGGATCCCACTTGACCTGATACTCCTTTGCTATTTCCTTCAAGAATTTCAGCTTAACTTGACCAGAAGGCTTCCTCACTGATAATTTCTCAATTAGCTTCAAAATAGAAACAAATCAGACAAAAAAATATCCACAAGTATATGCATTATGGAAGAGAAAGAACAATAGAAAGATAACATTTGCAACTAGGAAGGAGCATGGATTTGTGAGCACGTATCTTTATATGTGTGAGTTTAATGCGTGCTTAAATATGGCTACACCAGTTAAGCATGCAACCGAATGATCAATATCCAACTAGAGCTAATATTGGCAAGGAAGAATGTAGTTTAAACACTGTCAGCAAAGCTACCCTGATGATATACATACATATACATACAAATATGCGCTAACTCAAAATGTCTATTACAAAATAAACAACCGGAAGCTGTGAAAGGATAGTTTATGGAAAATATGACAATCATAAATAGATCATTTGAGAAAGATCTTTACCATGCGATTAACACCAGACTCTGATCGTAGGTCAATTGCAGCAGAAACAAATTCTTTTCCATATTTTTTTTCAAAAATGCAAGCAATACGGCTGAGTTCTGGAATTTCCGAGCACCTTGGAGAAGCATATATTAAGCTTGAAATTCCTTCTTTCAAATCTAGAGGACAATCCCTACAGTTACAAAAGATAATCTTAGAATGACGTCTATGAAAATTGTTTTTTGAAAGAAAAGAGAGCAAACCTCTGTTTTGCAATGATAGGTAAGCGGGCTACTATTAGATCACAGAAAAGTTCAATGATCTCATTCGCGGCCATGACATTTTGTTCTCTAATCACATGCTCAACCTGCATATCAAATTCATGACTTAGTATTGCATTATAAGATAAAACAAATGTAAGCCATGCCACTTGATCAATGAAAAGTCATGAAACTTAAAAATATAAAACGCTTTAGTCTGACTAAACACAGAAAATTTACACACACACACACTATATCCCATGTCACGAATATATGAAAATAAAGGGAGTGGAAGGAAATTAAAAGGATTTACTCATTATAAATATTAGGAGGTTCAAAGTGTTTGACTTACTGAATATATTTGATATCTTTATATTCACTTTGCACCCTCCAGCTCCCGATGTCAGAGAGATTAGGCTGATGACATCATCAAATTCCTCTCTTTTATTGAACATGCAGTTACCCAAAGAAGATAGGGGCTAATTTTAATAATACAGCATGTTTATATTCATTCGTGTTTGCTAGAGAGTACTTCATAGGTTATGACAATGAATCTCTTGTATTAGATATAGCAATAAAGTCAATATATTGAAGCAAATGACAAATAATACCCATGTGTACAAGGAATTTGATCCTGTTGTTTGTTAATTTAATATCAGCCACAAGCTAGGACACCATGATTGGCATATCCAACATTAAATTTGAGATTGAAGCAAGGCTATAAGTTAACTCAGTCGTAATGTATCCTGCTTACTTTTCCTCTTCCTATTTGAGGTCCTGCAAACACAATGTAAGATAAGACTAGCTGATCTTATGGTAGCATAAAAAAAAAAGTGGCAGAATCAAGTGCTGGTCCAAGCAGATTACAGCTACAGCAACTGATACATGACTAGTGACTTTTACAAGAGAAAGGAAGATGAGACAGAAAGAAGATAGAAGAAGAGGGAGAACCGGAGAAGTAGAATAAGGTAGAGGGAAGTAAAGGAAGAAGAAAGGGAATAGGAAGAGGTGGAAGGAAGAGCAAAGGAGAGAGAGAGAGAGAAGGAAAGAAGAGTTCTAGAGACTTAATAAACATTTATTTATTTAGGGGAAAGGAGAATGGAGAACAGGGGGGATAGAGGTATGCACCCAGAGGAAGAGGAAAGAGAAGGAAAGGACAGAGAGATTCGAAGATAATATTTCAATTAATTCATTATGATCTAAATTGGTACAACTACTTGAGTCTTTAAATAGGTTGATACAAAACATAGTAACCAAAAGCGTTAATCCTGCCATTAACCAAGATATAATTCTCAATAACCAACTAATATAAGACTTGGTAATACACACGATAATTATATTCTTATTAATGAATATATAATAATTGACAATACAAATAATTTAAAAATGGCGCTACATCAACACTTTTTGTGCTTTGTGACTAATATTTGAGTCTATCTATCTCGTTCCACCATGTTTCTTTCAGGTGGAAACTTAAGTATCTGTTAGCAAATCCATGTTCTTGGCATGATCCAAACTTGACGAGAAAAGGTGACTCGACCCTACTTCACGATCTGAATGTTAAGAACAAACTGATGGATGGGATGCATCATTTCACCATGTTTGTTTCTGGCAGAGTCTCGGACATTTTATTCAATAAATCCAAGCAATTAAATACCTTTACTTAGAGGATCATGTTACTTCTACGATTACTTCCAGCAATCTTTGTAGAAATTTTTAATGCCATAGATTTGGCATATAGAAAGAATCAATTTGAAGAATTGTCAAGGGAATAGTAATTAAAACAAATACTGAAGCGGACAACTACGTATGCCTAGAGTTACTATGATACAATAAAAACGACTTACAAATTGAGAAAAGATTATACGCTTAGCATTACACTGCTTGGGATGGAATTGTAAGTTCGATTACCTAATCAGATCTGGTACGATGATTTCTTTTGTTGTCTATTTCTTCATATGGTTTTTTTTCTATTGAGTATGGGATTTTACATATTTGTTTGGGAGGAATGATTGTGCATTGATTATACAAATTTCCGATTTATTGGGAGAAGCAATTTCATTTGATTCTTATATATAATGTTTCAACCTTAACTATCAAATAATGTTTATCAAGTTCAGGCAGCTTTTTGAAACCTTATCTTCTTCCTAAAACATTAACCTAAAGCATGTCATGTTGCAACCTTGACAGACTATTATGACGAGAGGCACTAACCCTAAAGTATCAAGGAGGCCCTTTTCGTTCGACAGGCAACTAGTTCCTTAAATATTAAAACAATCGCCAGCAATCAATAACTAGAAAATATTGATGCTATAACAGAAAACAGATTCATACTTTCTACCTATAGCTTAAAGAAACAAAAAACAAAAAAAAAATCTTCCAGAACTCGATACTAAAACCCTATAACTTTCTATTGAAATTTTAACCGCAAATTCTTTGCTAAAAGCCATATCGTCACAACACGCGAAACATTGATCTTAGAAGAGAGTGGGAAAGAAACGAAGATTTGTAAGGTCCCTAACCCTGATCCGGGCTGTCTCGTCGCGGCCGGACTCGAGGAGCTGGGCAATGTCGCGCCGCATCTGCCGCACCAGCGCCTCCCGCTTGTTCTTCAGCAGCTTCATCCGCGCCGTCGCCATTTTGGCCTCCGTTTTGCTACATTAGGGGGAAAAGTAGGGAAAAAATACCACAAAAGATCAAAAAAAAATCAGACAAAAGGATTCTCCAAATCCTGGCAAACAAGGACCGATCGGAGGAAGAGGGGAAGCTACCATTTGGAGGAGTTGAATCCTCGGCGGAGGATGGCGGAGATGCCGGCACCCATCAGCTTCTGGACTGCTAGAATGGGCGACGGTTTGGCGTCGGACGCCATTTCAAATGCTGCAGGGAGCGGCGAGTGAGAGTGGGCGAGAGCCTTTCGTTCTATGGTTGTGGCCTTACGGGGCTGGCCTTGCAACGGTAACCTTTTGATGTCGACTCGCGTTGGCTTGCCGTGGAATCCAAAGAGGCATTTTAATATTGCCTTGAGTTACCCATTGCCTTACCACGGTGGGTCCATTAATCTCCTACTCGACGGATGGAGAAATATGGAGTGAAAAGTAAGGTCGTCGGAGCATTGTCGTCTGTCACGCTCCGGTCGGATCAATCTTGAATCGGTACTTATCCGCTGTCTCAAGATAGTCTGACGGAATACCGAAACGCGAACACGCTAGGGTTTCCAGGCAAATCTCATCCCAAATCCGAAACCCTAACTTTTCCGCTCAACTTTTATCCCAAATTATAAATCACACGAAAGAAACCCTAATCCTAATTTCAGAAAATCCAAAAAGAATCGAAAAACCCTAAATCAAAATACCTCAAATCAGATTTTGACCGAAGTCAAAATCAACTGTCGCCGATTTAATTATCTCGCTGACGTCACGCCTGACGTTAGCCCTCTCGATCGTTTTCGCCGCACGTGAACTCTGTTCCGCTTACGTCTGCTTACGTTAGCCTCCAAATCGAATTCCGAATTCGATTTCCGAATTTGCTCGTTGACCACGCCCTTCGTTGACTTTTGCCTCGAAACTCATGCCCGAGCTTCGTCTTCGCTTCGAAGCCGCCTGCGTCATCTTCACGTGAACGCTGCAGCGTTCGTTGCTTGCACCTCGGCTCGCTGGAGAAGCAAACCGTCAAGGAAGATCCGCTCCTCCTTCTCAGCTCCCAGCCACTCGTCGTTACTGACCAGAACTGTCGTTGCCGTCAGAGGATACGCGAAGAAGCACAGAGAACAGGGGAAGTCGGATCGGAGAAGAAGATGCTGTCAGGGTAGGGAAAACGTCCTATTTATTGCGTACAAAAACCCTAACCTCGCTCGTTGATCTCACTTGTCGGCGGCGGCGCCGACTACAGATCTCTCAGCTCTCCTTTCTCTCAACGTCGACGACCACGCTTACAGCCGACTACAGGAACCCTCCCTCACGGTTGCGACGCTCGTCGTCGCCGGCCCAACTCTCTAGCTCCTCTGTAGCACTCTCTCTCGTAAGCTCTCGCCGATCATCGATCTTCCCCTGCTCGCCAGCCCTCTGATCCGCTTTATAGAGGAAGTCCGCCGACTCCTCTTCTTCTCCCGCGTCACCCGCCTTTGCTTCGTCCGACGCCGCTTCTTCCGCTCTGCGAGTCTTGCCGCCCGCCTTTAGTGTGCCGCCTCCAGATGCGTCGCCGTTGTCTGCATCTCTCGTTGAAGCTGCGTTGAAGGCTAAGTCGAATTCGCCTCTGCGTCTTCCGCGTACGAGCCGCGCGGGGAAGGCGACCGTGGCGACGCGTCTGCATCTCTCGTCCGGGCCGCACGTCTTTCTCCGTGTGGTTTGGATTTTGGGCTTGGGTCAGGCCCACTCTCCTCTGGGCTGAAACGGAAACCCAGGGCCTGAAAATTAGTGATTTTGGAACGATCGGGTTCGCTTACCCCTGGTGCTAATAAAACACTAGGGTTGCGCGAAATTTGATTTCTAATATTGAGATCACGAAGGAGGTGAGTTATATCGGCGCTTGTTAAGTTGTCGACGTTCTCAATTTCTCATTGCTTATCATTTATTTTAAAATATATTAATATTTATATAGTTCTAAAATTTATGAAATACATATGAACTGGACACAAATCTTCGGCAGGCTACCGATATTTTTTTTCGGCAACCTACCTTAAATTTCGTTTAAATTTTTTTTTTTTTTTTGGAAATGATCTACATACTATTAGCTATCTAATGATACCAATATTGAGATAGTTTAAATTATACACAATAAGAAATTACCCTAAATATTATTGTATAAAAGATTAAAAAAAATTTATTAGGATAATTTCTTATTGTGTATAATCTAAACTATCCTAATATTATTACTATTGGATAACTTATAATGTGTAGATTATTTTTTAAAAAAAATTAAAAAAAAAATTAACCGAAATTTAAGGCAGGCTGGATTTGTGTCCATATGAACTTCACGAACACATTAATCTCATATGGGCAAAAGTTCAGCAGCCGCAATTTCAAGAAATATTTATCTTTATTACCAAATCAAGGCTTTATGAAGAACACACTGGTGATATACACAACGCATCATGGTTGCATCAAGCTAATTTCTTGCTTCTCTCACTAATTACTTATCCTTTGTGGCAATGTGTTACAAGCATACACTACAAGGAGGAAAACTCAGAGAGTTTATCATAGATTATGCAACGTACAGTTCTGCTTTGCCATCGATGAACAAGCTCATGAACTCCTCGCCATCGACAGTCTCCTTTTCGATAAGCAATTGAGCTAGTTTGTGAAGGATTTCTATGTGAGTAGTTATGATTTGTTTGGCTCTGGAATAAGCCCTCTCCACGAGCTCTCTAACCTCAGCATCCACCACATCAGCCGTTGCCATGGAGTAATCCTTTTGCGACGACATCTATTGATCACAAGAAGCATACATAACATCAGTTATTTGACGATTGATAGTTGAAATGACTATTTGTTCCAATCTAACTCATTAATTAATGAACATGACCTAATTAATAATATGTAATATGAATTTATTAAACCTTTTATATTATGTTAATTCTCACGTGAGACTAAATCGAGATATGATACATCAGTCATTGAGCCTACGGCTTAACTTAAAAGGTTAAAACCGATTAGCCCATTTTCTATTTGATTTTCACATTGACTAACTATGGCCATGTTTAGCCCCGCCACGACACGAACATCGAGGCAAAAAGCTAAAAAATCTATGAGAAGCAAATTGGAGCTTCTCTTCCGTGACTTTGTGTATTTTGTCGAGGCGGGGCTAAATAGGCCCTACATTTGCTCTGTTATCATTTATTATAATCTAACTAGAAAACTAACAAAAAAAAGCTAAAAACAACGTAACCTAAGTAAAATGCACAAGATAATAAGCTCATTGTGCATTATATATATAATGAATCTAGTCTTACTTTCTATGCAGACTAAACCAAGGTATCTCACTGTTAGATGAGTTACCTGTTGTCCTAGAAATGGGTTGCCACCAGGCCCGCCAATCGCAACCTGACCAATCTTTTTGCTGAACCCAAACCTCTCAACCATTTGTCTTGCAACTCTTGAAACCTGCATGAAATCATTTGAAGCTCCTGTAGTGACGTTCTCTTCACCAAAGATCACCTCTTCGGCCACCCTATAATGAAATAAGTGTTCATGAGCATCATTGCTAATATCCCCTTGAAGAGAATAAAAGGAAACAAAGGAATTCATGCTCTTCTTTCCCAACCTTCCGCCAAGGGCAACAGCCATTTGGTTCTCCAGGTAGCTTCTGCTGTAAAGTCCAGACTCAAGCCTTTCCTCGCTGGGCGCAAAGAATGTAAGGCCACCCGCTTGACCTCGAGGAATAATGGAGATCTTGGCGACTGGATCATACTCGGGCATGAGTGCACCAACAAGGGCATGCCCAGCCTCTGGCAGGAAAATATGTACTTTTAGTTGAAACTCAAACAAAGCTACAAAGTGAGAGCACAGTTTAGAAAATGTACCATGATATGCTACCAGCTTCTTCTTCTCATCTGAAACGACTGCATTTTTCTTTTCAGGGCCAGCAATTATTCTCTCAAGGGCATCTGAAATCTCATCTTTGCTTATCTCCTTGAGGTCACGTCTTGCTGCAAGAATAGCTGCTTCATTCATTAGGTTTTGCAAGTCAGCTCCAGTAAACCCCGGGGTTCTCCTAGCAATTTTCTCAAAATCTACATCCTTAGCAAGTGCCTTTCCTCTTGAATGAACCTGTAAAAAAAGTTATTCAAAACTCATCTTTTAGGCATGATCGACTGGCAAAGACACTTCTTTTTTGAAAATGGATACATAGATTTAGTAGTAAGAAAGTGGCAAAGGGTAAATTATGCCTACAACTCGTCAAACTGAATTTAGCCTATTGGAATAGCATTTTTGACACCCATGAGAATAATAAGCAGTAACATAATGACTTAGCTTATCTTATCTTAAAAGAAAAGGTATAGGAAAGTATTACAGAGAAACAATGATGGTAAATATTTGTGACATAATGGTTTCTTATAATGGTAACAAGTATTACCATATTCACAGAAATGTGCTTATACTAACATACCAAACATTTTCCAAGACAATCATCAGATTGCACTTATACGAATAAACAATTCACCACAGTGTAACAACAAAAACGATGGAATAAGACCAAGATCTGAAACAGCAAGAAAATTATCAACTGCTAAATCAATAGCTGTACAACCAGTCTCAAAGGTAGTTGCGCTTTGTTTGGGTCCATTTTTGTTGTTGTTTCCAGCGGGAATTAGGAAGGTTCAAAGGCATGCTATAGCACTGGGGATTATGAAGGATTCAACAACCTAAATGCATGATTAGTGATTACTAAGACAACCCCCCCTCCCCTCCTCACCATCTCTCTAGAAGAAAATAAAAACTCTTTCTGATTTTGAAATCCTTAAATCAGTAATGTTTATATTCAAATTCTCATTGTATAACTTTTTTATGAAAATGTTTCTTATTTTCTTTATTATTCTGCTACAATACTCATTACAAACTAATTCTCAATGATAAACCTCCTCCCAAGCATCACCCGTTTAACCATAGTTTCAAAGCAAATATACATAGTGACATCCAACAAAGAGCAACTATACCTAAGGGTAACTTAAAGAGAAAGTATCTTATAACATAGAAACTTTACTTCAAACAGATCTGAAAAAGAAATGTAATGACTATTCCAAACTAATTGTCAGTTAAGAAATTCTGAATCCTATTAATTAGAAAAGCACAAGAAAATTTTACAGCATTCAAGCCAGAGAACATGTTCATACTTCGCAGCAACATAGCTAATTGTCAATATAAGCGAGAGATCAAAGTATCAAAGGCCATAAGTCAGACATTCGTTAATTTACTAAAATGAGTCAAACAATTCCCACATGGACCATTCAGCAAAATGGAAGAAGCATATATACTCAGAAAAAGGATGTCACTATTTAGCATCCAATTGTCTGTGAATATGTTATTGAGTTAAAAGGGAACAAATCTTTTTTTGACTTATCAACTAAGTTAAAAATAACAAGCAGAGCCTAGATTTATAACAAGACAACCTCACACAAAAGTTCAATAATCTCTCATAATAACTACGAAGGATAGCTGAAACTTCATCATTATGAATATCATGAGCTATTGAGCTTAATGCAAATATTACACCTCTTTTCCTCCAACCTCAAATTTCATGGATTTAGATAGGAACCAATGATAATTTCAAGCAGGAATCCTACCTTGAAAACTAAACAATAATTCAAAGAAGGATTTCATGTAATTTTTTTGTTCTATTGATAAAAAAAAAGTTCATCTTGGAGCTCCGTAAACTACTAAAAAGTCAGCTATAAACAGAACAAATTGTTTGAAAAACATGATATAAACAATCAATGGGCATGTAATCTTAACAAACATCAACATAAATCTCATTCAGAATAGAAGATTCAACAAATGCACTTTGTTTTACCAACCTGCAAGATCCTTACTCTGCCAGCTACATCAGGCCTGTCCACAGTGACCTGCCGATCAAACCTCCCAGGCCGAAGCAGAGCTGAATCAAGCACATCGGGCCTATTGGTCGCCGCCAAAACAATCACTCCACTGTTCCCTGAGAACCCGTCCATCTCTGTCAACAGCTGATTAATGGTCTGCTCCCTCTCGTCGTTGCCTCCACCAAGCCCGGCCCCCCTCTGCCTTCCCACGGCATCGATTTCATCAATGAACACAATGCACGGAGCCTTGGCCTTTGCCTTCTCGAACAAATCTCGTACCCTCGAAGCTCCCACTCCCACGAAAAGCTCGACGAACTCGGACGCCGCACATGAGAAGAACGGCACCCCGGCCTCCCCCGCCACCGCTCGGGCCAGCAGCGTTTTGCCGGTACCAGGCGGACCTACCAAGAGGCAACCTTTGGGGATCTTCGCCCCCAAAGCAGTGTACTTGTCCGGGTTCTTCAAGAAGTCCACCACCTCTTGCAGCTCAAGCTTGGCCTGGTCCGCTCCAGCGACATCGGCGAAGGTGACGCCGGTCTCCGGAACCTCCTGGAACTTCGACTTGGACCGCCCGAAGTCCATCGGCCCACCGAGCCCGCCCGGCCCGCCCCCGGGGCCGCCCTGGGCCCGGCGGAAGAGGAAGAAGAGACCGGCAAAAGCAAGGAACGGGAAAAGGAGGTTGCCGATGAAATTGAACAGCCCGTTTCCGCCATCGCCCTCGGCGACGGAGATATCGACTCCATTCATGGCGAGGATGTCAATGAGATCGGGATCGTTAGGGACGATGACGGTGGCGCGGCGGCCATCGACGGCGGTGAGCTGCAGGGCGCCGCCGTCCTTACTAAAACGGACGCGCTCGACCTTTCCCCGCTTGACGGCGTTGAGGAACTCGCTGTACCGCCACTGCGAGCCATCGGGGAGGTCGGGGGAGGACTGGGGGCGGGGCGCGGTGAGAACGGACTGGGCGAAGGGGTTGCTGGGCTTGGAGGCGGCCTCGAGCTGCGAGGACGGGGGAGACGAGGGAGGGGGTAAGGGGGCGGCGTCGTCGGCGAAGGCTGCCGGGGGGAGAGAGGAGAGCAGGAAGGCGGCGGCGGCGGTGGCGGTGAGGGGAGGGGGGAGGGCAAGGCGGTGTTTACTGCTATTGCTGCGATTGAGGAGGGATTGGATGGAGACGGGTCGGGCGGGGAGGGAAGGGTTAGGGCTGGTTCTGGGGCGGAGCTTGGCGCCGTAGAAGGTGGAGCAGCGGAGGGGATGGCTCGTGGAAGCCATTAACGTGGCGAGCTTCTCTGGCTCGTTCTAGCAGCAGCGGCACTGCGTGGTCCGCGACGGGGGAGGATAAAGTGATCGACGAATGGACGGATGGACGGATTTTAAGAAGGAAAAATTGCGGGACGATTTGGGGCTACGTGGAGGCGGAGGAGGCCAGCGGTTTCGATATATGGCCATTAGAGGGATTTGACGGAAAAATATTTTTGGAGTTTTCTATGAGTGATAAATGAGGGGAGGGGGAAAGTGAGCGGAATTTTATTGTGTTCATTCGTGGAGACACGTAGTTTGGGGAAGCTTGCTGGGTTGATATTTTTGCATACCCTTGTGTTTGGTTGAGACATCTTCCAAGCTCTATGCAAGGCAAATGAAGCCTAGGCCCAAGCTCTATGCAAGGCAAATATTGGTCCAAGGCGGTATCCTAGTTGGTAGGATTTTATCTTGTTGCTTTAGTTGTTGAGACATCTTTCAATTTAGTTTTTAGGAAAGTTAGAATCCGACCACTTAGTCCTCTATGTACTTTGTTATTTTAGTTGTTGTATTTTCCTTAGCTTATAACCATTCTACCTCCTTGATCTATAAAAAAGAGAGCCTTGGGAAGAGTAGCATTCAACTTATGGTTGTATAGGCTCCCGCAGATAGTTGGAGTGTTGTAGTTGGAGGTGTGGAATCATCTTGGAGGTCAAGCATTTTCCTTATCTTCCTCGATTGTAATCATCTCAATTCTTCATTTCTTAGAAGTAAATTGCACCCCAGTGCGTCAAGTTCTTCATATTTTCAAATGTGTGGCTTTCTTCATCCTTCTGTTTCTCTATTTTCTTTACCCACAAGTATCTAATCGCTAGGGTCATGGAGATTTTCGTCTTTATAGTGTGAATAGAGGCATAGGCGCTTAAGCCGATCATCACTCTGTTACGCTGCCCTAAAACAATTGCTAAGCTTGAAATCACTTGCTCATCGAAAGGTTAGTGCAAATTTCAATTTCAGTAGTGAAGTATTGTTGACTCTTCCTTCGTTGGTGTTGCTTAAATACGTATCTCGATCGGGTTTCTGTATTTTTTTCTCGTGATTTTCCTCTGACACGTGCTTTCACTTTTCTCGCCTTAAGATCCTCTCATATTTCTTATGCATCATTTTTATCCCCCTAGAGTTCGGACTTAAGGACTAACTCACCTATAGTAGTTGCTTCACAAGATCTACTGAAAGCTAGGACTTTGAACTAATTTGATAAGTTAACACTTGAGCTAAAGATACTAGTTGACGAGCTAGTTTTATTCATGACCTTCCCAATACTTACACAAGAACACAAGTACGCTAAGTTCTCTTTATGTGCCACATTCTAGAATACTAGAGGAATCTATGTTAAGAAGATTCAAGATATTCGTGATAGAGCACATAATAGGATAAATAATTTCACCAACTATATTGATGCTTTCAAGGCCCAAATAACTATTTGATGGCTGATGTGATCTTGTGTCAAGCCTTTCCCCTCACATTGAGATGGAGCACAAAAAGATAGCTCTCTTGTCTCTTAAAAGCCATCTATAAACTCCTTTGATGGCCTATCCATGGCTTTTGAAAGCCAATTAAAAACGACCCTACTCGGGGATTGACATAATGAGGTAAGATCAAGATATTAGTCTTCCATCTAATTGAGGGGGACTTTATGCCTTGTGTTATAAGTTGACAACGATTGACAACGAACAAGAACTATCACTTGCTTCTAGAAGAGGTTATTGAGGAGTTACTCTAACAAGGGGCAAGGTGCACTGGCTCAGTGGTCCAGTTGAACAAACCCATATCATCCACTCCATGCACCCACTCATCACCCAGGTCATGCAAGGAGATAACCTCCTAGGTCGATGTCATCATTGGCATGCTAGCAGTAGTAGGGCTGTTCATGGTCGGTTAATCGAACCGTTGATCATAGTCAACCGGTTAACCAAACCGAATGGAAGAGAAAAACCACGAACCGTTCGACCGGTTAACCGGTCAAACGGTTAACCAGTCAAACGGTTAACCGATTCGGTTAACCACGGTAAATCGATTATAATTTATTTATTAAAATTTATTTTAAAAAATTAACTTTGACTATTAAATATTTTAAAAAATTGATTTTACTTATTAAATATTATTATATGATAATTATATATGTAAAATAATTAGTTTTTAAGTTGCAGTGAATGAGTCGAACTCATGACCTACTAACTCGCAAAACAACCTTCAACCATTGCACTAGATAAACAATCTAAATATAATTTTAAGATATACATATATATACCGGTCGGTTCGGTTAACCGGTCAAAATTTTTTCTGCGAACCGTAACCGAACCGAACCGAACCGAACCATTATACTCAAAAAATCGACCATGAACCGAACCGATCCATTGGTTAACCGCCCGTTCGGTTCGATTCGGTCGGTTTTTCGGTTCGATTCGATTTTTTAATTTTTTTTAACAGCCCTAAGCAGGAAGCTAGATTGGTTTCCATATGAAAATATACATTTAATAGGGACAATATGGGGATAGAACCCGATAAGAACTTTTTTATCACGGCAGAGATAACAAACGATTATATGATGGATTCTTATTAATTCAAGTAACAACCTCGTAGAAAATCGGAAACAGAAATACTTGAGACAGAAAATTATTAAAAATTTAAATAGGTTTATTTGTCTTTAAGAAAGAAAAATAAAAGAAAGAGTACAAGCACAAAAACAGGCAAAGTCAAATAAGAACATAAGCTAAGCCGAACACTGGCAAAGAAAAAGTGAGAAGGCGACAGCCGACGTCTAACACTACTAGATAAGTCAAATAAGAGCACTAACACCAGGGAAGAAATCGTACAATACGATAAGAGTTCACTATAGAGATACAGCTTGCGCGGTGGAGGCGGACTAAGAAAACAACAAATGAAAGCTGCCCATTCAACACGAAATCTACAGACTCTCATTGGCCGATCGATTGATTCCAAAGAAAAAATCGCATGAATTTTTCGTTATTGTTATCCAGCAATTTAGGGAAAACCATAACTCACGCTACAATTTTCCACGCCGCCCGAGTGCAAAATTTCCAAGCAGCTTCCCGACTTCCTCCACCTCCACTTCACAACAAACTATTTAAGTGCCACCGCTGCTGCCTTCTGCCTTCAAGAAACTGGCCTCTTCCGCTTGCCACCATGGAGGCCAAATCGGTTCTCGCCGTCGCTGTGCTGTGGTCACTCCTCGCCGCCGCAGCCTTCGCCGAGCAGTGCGGAAGCCAGGCCGGCGGCGCTCTCTGCCCCGGCGGGCTCTGCTGCAGCCAGTTCGGCTGGTGCGGTAGCACGACAGATTACTGCGGCAAAGGCTGCCAGAGCCAGTGCAGTGGCTCGACGCCGTCGCCTTCGACTCCGACTCCGACCCCGAGCAGCGGCGGCAGTGTGGCTTCCATCATCAGCGCTACCCTGTTCGACCAAATGCTGAAGCACCGCAACGACGCAGCCTGCCCGGGCAAGGGCTTCTACACGTACAGCGCCTTCATTTCCGCCGCCAACGCCTTCAGCGGCTTCGGCACGACCGGCAACGACGACACCCGGAAGCGGGAGATCGCCGCTTTCTTTGCGCAGACTTCTCACGAGACGACTGGTTAATTGACTTTACTAGTGTCTCTTCACGCCAAATCATTAAGAACAAAAAAAAAAAAAAATCAAATTCAAAAACACAAAACATTTTAAATTATTTAGTCTAAAAAATCATTTCGAAAGATCTGGAAATTATGCAGGTGGGTGGTCTACAGCACCTGACGGCCCATATGCGTGGGGTTACTGCTTCCTGCAAGAACAAAACCCACCATCAGATTATTGCCAAGCAAGCGCGGCCTGGCCATGTGCCCCAGGCAAGAAATACTATGGTCGAGGCCCAATCCAAATTTCTTAGTAAGCTAACTCTCTCTATCCCTAATTTATTTAATTTATCGTTTTAAAAATAATAAAAAATAAAGAGAAGTGACTAATTGAGACTAAAGAACTTACACTTATCGATTTTCTTGCAAAATCTGATCAGCAACTACAACTACGGGCCGGCGGGGCGAGCCATCGGAGTCGACCTCCTCAACAACCCAGATCTGGCCGCCACCGACCCGGTCGTCTCCTTTAAGACGGCCATCTGGTTCTGGATGACGGCGCAGGGGGCGAAGCCGTCGTGCCACAACGTGATCACAGGCCAGTGGTCGCCGTCCGCCGCCGACCAAGCGGCGGGGCGGCTCCCGGGATTCGGCCTCCTCACCAACATCATCAACGGCGGGGTCGAGTGCGGAAAGGGCTCCAACAACCAGGTCGCCGACCGGATCGGCTTCTACAAGCGGTACTGTGATCTGTTCGGCATCGGCTACGGCAACAACCTCGACTGCTACAGCCAGACGCCGTACAGCGGCTAGGGATTGGCCTCGCCGCTTCCTTCCCTTTGATATGATAATAAATAAGAATAACGCTTTGGGAAACCTAGCGAGCTCATAGAATAAAATGAAAATAAAGTTCGAGAATTTGGTCGAGCGTATTTGGCCTCCAAATGTTAAGACGAATCATGAATAAAAACTCTATGCAAACCCCTTATGCTTGTTTGGAAGTAATCCGCAGGTGTCCAATGTGTGGAAAAACTCATGTAATGGACTAGCATATAATAGACTAATATCATATACAATATATGATATAACTCTATTACACGATAATGTATTATACGATCAGAATATAATACCTTTATAAAAACCCCCTTTATAATACCTTTATAAAAATCATTTTTATATATTTTTTTTAAAAATATTTTTAGTACAAAAATGAATCACCTAATATAAGTTTTTCTATGTTAGGTGCATTGTTTTTTAACTAAAAATATTTTTTTTAAAAAAATTATAAAGAAATAATCTACACACTATAACTTTTCAATGGTACTAATGTTGTCATAAAAAATTCACGCACGATAAGAAATTAATAAAAATATTATCGTATAAATTTAAAGCCAAATAGTAGCCTAAAATTTATACGATAATATTTTTGTTATTTTTTTATCGTACGTAAACTTTTTTTATGACAATATTGGTTCCCAAACCTAGGGAACCGCCAAGGAACCACCAAGGAACCGCCACCAACCCACGTCGAGGCAACCGCCCGTCTCCGCGTTTGAAGCTCGCCAACCGCCTCATCGCCAACCGTTGACGTTGCAGTCCGCGTCCAGAAAACACGCCGAAGAAGACGCTCGCGTCTGATGTGGGCGTTAACCCAAATATTGACCGGAATTTGGGCTTCTCCACCGTGGGTTTGGGCTGTGGCCCAGGCCTGCTTCATCTAGCTCGGCCTCCTCAGATTCGGGTGTCACATTCTCCCCCACCTGTGTTGAACATCGCCCTCGATGTTCTGAAGATCGAACACTGCCCTCTAGTGCTCAACTCCCATCAGGAACCTTGCATCACCAATCTGGCTAAACGAACCATAGCTCTGATACCAAACTGTCACACCCCACGAACCGTTACTCCGGCGAACATGAGTTTGTGTGCCGTAGTGAAAACTTACTCCCTCAATTTTGACCCCATGTTGAACTTTGACCCGGTGATCTCTCGTCTCATGCTCCTCTGAAGCTCGGCTGAGTCACCTTCAACCGCGTCATCATCTTCATGCGTACACACGTAACTCTCCACCAAAGAACCTGGATGTGCCGGCACGGAAAGGGCCTCACGCCTCGCCCTCAACCTCATCACAATCGTTTGTCAGCCATTGGAATCATACAAGAACCTGTTGCTGGAAATAAGGGATAGGGAAATTTCACTCTTTATTTCTCTCTCAAATAATGAGTTACAAAAACCCTCCCTCTTCTCTCACTGATCTCTCCCCAGATCTCGCTCAACCCTCATAATGTGGCTACAACAACCACTCCTCTAAGGTAACGCTACAACAGTGCTCCTTCTCTCTCACAATGACACTACAACAGTGTCCACTCCATGGTGACGCTCCAACAACGCACACCAGATAGAAGCTCCTCAGCCCCGATGGGAACACCTCTCACTCAGATGCCGCACCGCACTCACTGAAGAGGGGCTCCAACAGCCCCGGTGGGGGGGTGCCTCCGCGCACGCCGCCCACCGCCTCGGTGACGCCTCCTCGCGCACACCCAGCAACAATCACCCTCCTGGTGATTTAAAGGAAAGGGGAGATGCCTTGTCGTCCGCGTGCTCCAACTGCCAGGGCGCCAAGAAACCGCCAAGGAACCGCCACCAACCCACGTCGAGGCAATCACCCGTCTCCGCGTTTGAAGCTTGCCAACCGCCTCATCGCCAACCGTCGACATTGCTGTCCGCGTCCAGAAAGCACGCCGAAGAAGACGCTCGCGTCCGATGTGGGCTTTGACCCAATATTGACCAGAATTTGGGCTTCTCCACCGTGGGTTTGGGCTGTGGCCCAGGCCTGCTTCATCTAGCCCGGCCTCCTCAGATCCGGGTGTCACACAAGGCAAGTCCACCTGGATTCCATTGGGCGAGTTGGTTGCAGTGAGCACCCTCTCCTGGGCCTCGGTCGTGGGCATCGGCTTCTACGGCGTGATCCGCACGGCAGCGATCCTTGGTGCGGCGCCGAGCAGCGATAGCTTGAAGGAGTTCGCGTCGAGGGGGCTGTGGAGGAAGAGCTCCGCGTCGGGGAACGCCTCGAGCAAATTCCGCAAGATGGATGGCCCAGTGAGCTCGAACCTTCGCGCGCCACCGATGAGGCAGTTCGCCGTCCGGCCGCGAACGGGGCCCTTTCTCTCCGCCTCCTGCCTTCCTCGCGATATCGCCGTCTCTTTCGACGCCTCGGATGCGGCGGAGGAAGAGCGGAGCGCGTCGCCGGAGAAGAAGGCAGTGAGGGAAACTGCCGGCGGATGGTCGGAGCAGGATAGTACAACGAGGACGGCGAGGAGGAGGAGAGGGGCGAGGAGGACCGATGCAGGTCGCCGATTCGCCCACTTGGAGAGGCCGCCGGCGGAAGAATGGTGGCGGTGGGCTTCACCGCAGTTTCCCATTTGCTGGAAACGGGAGCCGCCGTCGATTCCCCGGGGGGTTTCGTTTATTGACGAGGAAATTAATGAATGGGAGACGAAATAAAATAAGGCGATCTAAATGAAGGTGGCGGAGGCGCATTGACGAAGACGCACCGCCTGATGGAGACACACGCGCACTCCGGCGATCCAAGCGGCACCGGAAGCTACCCAAGCGGTACCTCTGCTCCCTACCAGTCCGAACAGAAGTCCAGCCCGCTCGGCAGCTTCGCCCAGCCCACGCACGCCTGCAGACCCCAGCATCACCTCCAGCCCAGGCCTCCCCGCCAGTCCAAGCGCCAGCCCAAGCGCTCGCCAGAAACTTCCAGATCTCGGCTGGTCCCCCCCCCCCAATCCTCCCTTAACCCTTGATTAGTTTTCCTCCGTAACTAATCAAGATTCTTGTTTTTGCTCTATAAATAAGAGCCCTCAAACGCTGTAAAAGGCAGACAAGATATGAATTACATCGTTTCGTTTTCTCCAGTTTCTGTTCTTGCGCTGCGCTGGTGAATCATCCCAGCTTAGTTTTCTTCTTGAGATGCCTTGATTTCTTGGTTGTAGAGCGAATGCCCCTTCCTGCAGGTCTTCTCCTCTGATCAACCTTCTCCCCCATAGAAGGATTGGTTTGAGCAAGCCGCTACTAGTGCCATCACTAGGCAGCAGCTTCATCTGATGTTGAACCTCTGCACTAAGGAATCCAGCCGTGGCAGCTTTGCTTGCACCTTTTTCTTTTTTTTTAGTTCGAAGGCAATACGGAGGGAATGTCTCCGCCTTCTGCATCTTGTTCTTGGAATGTAATAATGGTTCTGTGAGGTCGCTGATGGACTGCACGATGGAAACAGACCCTGTTCTGGCGTGAAACAAGAGCTGACTCCTTCTACCTGGTGAGTTCTACCAATCTGAGATTCTTGTGAAATTCATTCTGTAGTATGCTAGTTTCCTGCACTTTATTATTGTTGCTCAAGTCAGTCGTTTTCTGGATTTCGTCGTTCATCTGGATGCTGCTGCAATGTTCTTGCACTTTGCCGATTTATCTGCTGTTTACCGCCTCTGTTTTTTTCCCCTCTGCTCCTATACTGATTCTGCAATCTCACTTATCAGTTTAGCATATGATGCTGCGTCGTCTGTTCCGTTGTTTACCTGCTTCGTTTTTCTTTACGCATTCTGATTCTGCAATTTCGTTTACCACTTTAGCATAATCGCCTGCTCCGTTGCCCATCCAGGCTTCACTGATTCTGCAATCTAGCTTACCATTTATCGCTTTCAACATATTTCACTATATCGTCTGTTCCGTTGTTTTTACCTGCTTCGTTTCTCTTTACGCATTCTGATTCTGCAATCTAGCTTACCATTTATCGCTTTCAGCATATTTCACTATATCGTCTGTTCCGTTGTTTTTACCTGCTTCGTTTCTCTTTACGCATTCTGATGCTGCAATCTCGTTTACCATTTTAGCGTTTCCTCTGCTTCTGTCATTTGATTCACCAATTGATAGCCTTCGATTGCCTTCCTGTATCGACTGCTCCAGCATCGAGCATCGTACCTACGCCAAATCTGGTATCAGAGCCTTGCTCATTAGGCTAAACACCCCTGCTAGTTTTTCCAGGTTCATCGATCTTCACAAACCATCGCACTATTTTTCCCATGACAACTAGATCTGGAGTAAACTACCAACTCCCAAATCCCACTGAACAAAACCAAAATGAGGGAACCACTGAGCTCTCCAATGTGTTGATCACACGATTAATAGAGCGAATAGAGGCGTTAGAAGCAGCAGTTCAGCGAACTGATGCTCGCCTAGAACAGCTAGAGGGCCAACCTGGGATCCGAGGAACCCCTCCCCTGCCGCCTTTGAGGCTGGCGACTGAAGAACCGCCTCAGTTTCACCCAGACACAGCCCATAGAGAACCTTACCGTAGGAATCCTATTAGGCGTGTTGACTTCCGTGAAGAAGAGGCAGCCTGGGAACTAGGCCACCCGCGGCCTCGTGCACCTCCTTTCCGTTCACGAGAGGACGATGATGTCCGTCGCCTCGTGAAAATCTCTCCACCCCATTTTGATGGAAGCCTAGACCCTCGAGTATTCCTAGACTGGACCACCGCTACTGATCACTACTTCGATTGGAGCCATATGCCTGAAAACCTGCGGGTAAACTTCGCACGCCTCCTATTGCTAGGACCTGCAAAGCTTCATTGGCTCAACATTGAACGCCAACGTGAACGGAACTACCTGCCACCTGTAGCTAGTTGGGAAGACATGAAAGCCCGCCTTCGGGACAAATACGTTCCCCCATCATATCGCCAACGACTACTTGACCAATTAAGTAGTCTTACCCAAGGGAATGGTTCTGTCGCCGAGTACATGGCTCGGTTTGACGAGTTATTGATCCGATGCGACTTAGATGAAGACCCTAGCTTTACTTTGGCTCGCTTTAAAAATGGACTGCGTCTTGAGATCCGTCGTGCACTAACGACCGGGATCAATGACTCCTTGGACCTTGTCTTTCAACGTGCTTGTGAGATCGAACAAGATCTCAAGAAAGCCTACACACGCCCCTCCTATGTGCCTAAGCCAGCCGACCATTCCTTAACACACCATGGGAATGCTGCCAACCCTAGAACCATCAGCCGGCCCGCTGCCCATGAGAAAATTCCCTCTCCCGTCCAGGATACAGGAAAGTCACCAGTCCACATGGGGCCTAATCGACCTACGTGTCATCATTGTCACCAACCAGGCCATATGATTCGAGACTGTCCCCATCGTGCGCTACATGTTAGTGAAGGGACATCTCTTTTACGAACCGACGAGCCCCAACCTGAGTCCTATGAACCCGAACCCACTAAGGATGACCCAAATGTCAATGAGGTCAATCCCGAACACTACTCGAGTGAAGAAGACGAGTTGACCCCAGCTCTAGCCGTTGTGCGATGCACTTTAGTACACCCTAAACCAACGGAAGATTGGAAACGCACCAGTATCTTCTATACCTACACTAAGTGCAATGGACATTCATGCAAAATTGTTATCGATAGTGGAAGTAGTCTTAACGTTGTTTCTCGGTCGGCCGTGACCAAGTTCGGTTTAACCTTAGAACCGCATCCAAGTCCCTATTCCATAGCTTGGGTTGACACTTCTAGTCTTGCCGTTACCCATCGCAGCCTTGTACCTCTTAAATTAGGAGAATACCAAGATAGCATTTGGTGTGATGTTATCTCAATGGATGTGTCACATGTCCTATTAGGTCGCCCATGGTTATATGACCTTAACGTCACGCATTAGTCTAACACATACCTTTTTGAGTTTAGGGGAAAACGAGTTCGGCTTAACCCAGCTCCCCCAAAAGAGCTGCGCGGCCCCAACCCAAAGGGAATCATTAAAGATACACCTCCCTCTCAGCCGTTGAGCATTCTCCGGCCACAAGCTTTTCTTTCTGAATCCCAAGAAGTTCGTGCCCTTTTTGTTCTTCTTGTTAAGGAGGTTAATGAGGGAAGGGAAGAAATGGGCCAAGTACTCCCTAAAGCTGTTAACGACTTAATAGTTGAGTTTCAAGACATAGCTCCAAGTGACCTCCCCAAAGGTCTACCTCCCATGCGTAGCATTCAGCACGCCATCGATTTTTTCCCTGGATCGTCCATACCAAACTTGCCCCACCATCGGCTCAACCCAAGCGAACATTTAGAACTCCAAAGACAAATAGATGACCTTCTTGCTAAAGGCTTCATTCGTGAAAGCCTAAGCCCGTGTGCCGTTCCGGCACTTCTCACCCCAAAGAAAGACGGAACTTGGCGAATGTGCATTGACTGCCGAGCGGTCAATAAAATCACTGTTAAGTATAGATTTCCCATACCTCGCTTGGACGACATGCTAGATCTCATTGCTGGATCTCAATACTTTTCTAAGTTGGACCTTCGTAGTGGGTATCACCAAATTCGCATTCGTGAAGGGGACGAATGGAAGACTGCTTTCAAATCTAAGGAGGGACTATACGAATGGCTGGTCATGCCATTCGGTCTCACTAACGCCCCCTCCACTTTCATGCGTATGATGACCCAAGTTTTAAGACCCTACTTAGGGAAATTCTTAGTCGTCTATTTTGACGATATCCTCATATACAGTCGCAACGAATCCGAGCATCTTGATCACTTGCGACTCACCCTAGGACTACTAAGGCAAGAACAACTCTACCTCAACCTTAACAAGTGCTCCTTTCTAGTTTCCCAAGTGGCTTTTCTTGGTTTTATCGTGTCCGCACAAGGGCTCAGTGCTGACCCTGCTAAAATCCAAGCCATTATCAACTGGCCAGAACCACAAACACTTACAGAGGTTAGGAGTTTTCACGGTCTAGCTACATTTTATCGCCGCTTCATTCAAGGATTCAGCACTCTTGCGGCCCCACTCACTAACTGTATTCGCAAAAACGAATTCAGTTGGACCACCGCTGCTAGACGCGCGTTTCAAGAAATCAAAAACAAGTTAACCTGTGCCCCTGTTCTTCGACTTCCAGACTTTGCAAAAGTCTTTGAAGTCACATGGGACGCTTCCGGGGTAGGAATAGGCGGGACGTTAAGTCAAGAGGGACACCCAATTGCTTAGCGAAAAACTTAACGAAGCTAGGCAAAGGTACTCGACTTATGACAAGGAATTCTACGGCCTTGTCCAGGCCCTCCGTCATTGGCGGCATTACCTTTTGCATGCTGAGTTTGTCTTATTCAGTGACCATCAGGCCCTCTCTTTCCTCAGTACCCAAAAGAAACTTAGTGCTAGACATGCAAAATGGGTAGAGTTCTTACAACAGTATACTTTTGTGCTAAAACACAAAACCGGGCGAGATAATAGAGTTGCGGACGCCCTTAGCCGAGTACGACACCTGTTAAGCGTCCTCCAATCCCAAGTTACCACTTTTGATCACATCAAGGAAGAATACCAAACATGTCCTGATTTCTCCACAATATATAATCAGCTTGCTGGTGGCCCCCTAGTTGGAAGTCTTTTCGCAGTTAGGGATGGGTACCTTTTCTTTGGCCTGCGATTATGCATCCCGCAGACTTCTTTAAGAGAACATCTTCTCTTAGAAGTCCACGCCGGAGGCGCTGCCGGACACCATGGACGTGACAAAACTTTTGCCTTAGCTGAGGAACGATTTTTTTGGCCCAACCTGAGAAAAGATGTTGCGCGCATTGTCCGACATTGTGGGGTTTGTCAAACGGCCAAGACGCGTAAACCAAACACGGGTCTTTACACCCCCTTGCCGATCCCTATGAAACCATGGGAGGACATTAGCATGGATTTCGTCTTAGGACTACCCCGAACGGCACCCAAGCATGACTCTGTTTTCGTCATAGTCGATCGATTCTCAAAAATGGCCCATTTTATAGCCTGCTCTAAGACTTTTGACGCCTCCCGTGTTGCCAAGGTTTTTGTAAAGGAAGTAGTTAGGTTGCATGGCCTACCCAAATCCATCGTGTCAGATAGGGACACTCGTTTTGTAAGCTATTTTTGGAAAACTTTATGGGCCGCGCTTGGGACAAAATTGAGGTTTTCTTCAGCTTTCCATCCTCAGACGGATGGGCAGACCGAGGTAGTAAATCGAAGCCTAGGGAATCTCTTGCGCTGTCTCGTGGCTGAACATCAAAGTAGTTGGGATGTTGTCTTACCTATCGCTGAATTTGCCTATAATAGTGCTATCAACAGATCTACAGGGCTCAGTCCTTTCCAAATAGTGCTAGGTCACCAACCCAGAAAACCTCTTGACCTACACCCGACCTCTGCCATACAACGCCCTTCTGAATCTGCTCTCTCCTTTGCACAACACCTTGCTGAACTACATAATGAAATCCGTCGGAAAATCTACTTGAGCAACAATAAATATCAAGCTGCAGCTAACTTGCATCGTAGGCCACGAACTTATAGTGAGGGAGAGAAGGTAATGGTAAGAATCAGGCCTGAGAGGCTTGGCATGGGAGTTAACTCAAAGTTACACGCTAAGAGCATGGGACCGTACACTATCATGCAGAAAATCGGAGACAACGCATATACATTAGACATTCCTGCCACCATGGGAATCAGTACCACCTTCAACATTCAAGATCTCCTACCTTATTATCCACCCCTACTTGACGAAGAATCAACCCCAGAACCCCAGCCGGAACAAATCCTTGATGAACACACCGTGTTAACGAAAGAATGTCCAGAACAACGCTATTTGATCCGATGGAAAGATCAGCACACCATTGAAGATGCTTGGTTAACTAAAGACGAAGCGCAGCAACTTGCTCCAAGACAGCTCGACGAATACCAGCAATCTTCTTCTCCGGCGAAGATTTCCTCCCACCAGGGGAGGGTTGACGAAGACGCACCGCCTGATGGAGACACACGCGCACTCCGGCGATCCAAGCGGCACCGGAAGCTACCCAAGCGGTACCTCTGCTCCCTACCAGTCCGAACAGAAGTCCAGCCCGCTCGGCAGCTTCGCCCAGCCCACGCACGCCTGCAGACCCCAGCATCACCTCCAGCCCAGGCCTCCCCGCCAGTCCAAGCGCCAGCCCAAGCGCTCGCCAGAAACTTCCAGATCTCGGCTGGTCCCCCCCCAATCCTCCCTTAACCCTTGATTAGTTTTCCTCTGTAACTAATCAAGATTCTTGTTTTTGCTCTATAAATAAGAGCCCTCAAACGCTGTAAAAGGCAGACAAGATATGAATTACATCGTTTCGTTTTCTCCAGTTTCTGTTCTTGCGCTGCGCTGGTGAATCGTCCCAGCTTAGTTTTCTTCTTGAGATGCCTTGATTTCTTGGTTGTAGAGCGAATGCCCCTTCCTGCAGGTCTTCTCCTCTGATCAACCTTCTCCCCCATAGAAGGATTGGTTTGAGCAAGCCGCTACTAGTGCCATCACTAGGCAGCAGCTTCATCTGATGTTGAACCTCTGCACTAAGGAATCCAGCCGTGGCAGCTTTGCTTGCACCTTTTTCTTTTTTTTTAGTTCGAAGGCAATACGGAGGGAATGTCTCCGCCTTCTGCATCTTGTTCTTGGAATGTAATAATGGTTCTGTGAGGTCGCTGATGGACTGCACGATGGAAACAGACCCTGTTCTGGCGTGAAACAAGAGCTGACTCCTTCTACCTGGTGAGTTCTACCAATCTGAGATTCTTGTGAAATTCATTCTGTAGTATGCTAGTTTCCTGCACTTTATTATTGTTGCTCAAGTCAGTCGTTTTCTGGATTTCGTCGTTCATCTGGATGCTGCTGCAATGTTCTTGCACTTTGCCGATTTATCTGCTGTTTACCGCCTCTGTTTTTTTCCCCTCTGCTCCTATACTGATTCTGCAATCTCACTTATCAGTTTAGCATATGATGCTGCGTCGTCTGTTCCGTTGTTTACCTGCTTCGTTTTTCTTTACGCATTCTGATTCTGCAATTTCGTTTACCACTTTAGCATAATCGCCTGCTCCGTTGCCCATCCAGGCTTCACTGATTCTGCAATCTAGCTTACCATTTATCGCTTTCAACATATTTCACTATATCGTCTGTTCCGTTGTTTTTACCTGCTTCGTTTCTCTTTACGCATTCTGATTCTGCAATCTAGCTTACCATTTATCGCTTTCAGCATATTTCACTATATCGTCTGTTCCGTTGTTTTTACCTGCTTCGTTTCTCTTTACGCATTCTGATGCTGCAATCTCGTTTACCATTTTAGCGTTTCCTCTGCTTCTGTCATTTGATTCACCAATTGATAGCCTTCGATTGCCTTCCTGTATCGACTGC
Organism: Costus lasius; assembly: GCA_027563935.2. Classification (NCBI taxonomy): domain Eukaryota; kingdom Viridiplantae; phylum Streptophyta; class Magnoliopsida; order Zingiberales; family Costaceae; genus Costus; species Costus lasius. Next base: position 943,426 of record CM050454.1, read on the forward strand.
TCCAGCATCGAGCATCGTACCTACGCCACGCATACGTTACGTTTAAGGTAATTATAACAAATTATTTATGAGAATATTATTAATTTGCCGTTTTATTAATGATGAGACGATGTATAGCAGTGAGGGCATATCCATCATTTACAAAGCTAAAAAGAAGTTGATAATGATTGGCAAGCAAGAACAAATTTCATGAACGAGAGAAATATATATCGGTGTTATCCACTCAATGTCAACTAGGATTTGCCTTTGTGTTTTAATAGTGTTTCTTTAGATGAAAAATCAAAACGAAAGAATAAAAAATACATTGAATTTAGATAATGTAAAATGTTACTAGATTCAATGTATTTTTCATTCTTTTTTTTTAATTTTTCATCTAAGTAAACACAGTAAATAAAAATACTCTTTTATTTCTTTCCAATATATAGCCCCTCTTGACATTAGTTTTTTTTATTTATCAAAATATAATTTATTTTATCAAAATATAATATTATTCTCTGCCCATTGTGAATATACCTTGGGTAATATTTCTATCCAAATATTTGGAATACTTGCACTTCAAAAATTTTACTAATGAGTTCTTTACATACATTGCAGAAGTAACACTCTTTTCAAACACAATAATAAATTACAAGGCAAATCTTAAAGGAGTCTATTTTCAAACTATACTATATTTTGCACTTCATATAGTGATTTAATAGAGAATTTACCAAAGAGTTATTTTTCCCTCTTATCTCATCCCTCCCATAACTAGGGATGACAAGAAAAAACCTCATCCCCATATTGACTTGACCTCCCTCAAATTAGGGAGGAAAACCTAAGTTGATTGGGTGTTAAGTCAAGTTTATATAAAACCTGATTTCTATAAGTTTAGTTGAGGTTTAGTATGAGATTTTTACAGCATGTGTTGAACTTGTGCTGACTTTAAACTAATTTAGAGTTGTTGGAGCTTCTAACTTTTACTGGTTTAACTAAAGTTAGTTAAAAAAATTTAGGCTGTTTGGATAAATTGCTGTGTTAGTCAATAATTGTGCAATTAAGTAATAGTATGTATAGTATATATAAAATTTATTAATAGATAAATATATGGAACATATCTAAAATTATAGTTTATTTAAATTTTCTATTAATAATAATTAAAATTTTTTATTAAAAATATTACTAAGATAAAAATTATATGACTAAATTTTATTTAATTATAATTAAAATATTTTAAAAATATTATAGATTACACTACTAAATTTCTTTAAAATAATTAATATATTTAATAAAAATATTACCAACATAAAAATTATATTGCTAAATTTTTATTATTAGTAATTAAAATATTTTAAATGGTACCAACATTTTACATTAAAGTTTAGCAATTTACAATCCTTATATGTTATCCTTTTACTAGTTAATGGAATATTTAAGAGAGAGATTCCAAAAAAATTGTTGCCTAAATATTAAACACAAAAGATTTATTTAAATATTAAATAAAGTTGTTTATTTAATCAGTTCATAAGATTTTCTATTTTTTTTTATAAAAAAATTCCAGTGACAGGCTACAAGCGAGCAGTGAATAGCGCGCGGAGCGATTCGGTTTCATTTTTATGGCCTTGGGAGAGAGGCGGAGAAAAAGATCGTCTTGATGTCTTCCCTCGCATCCAAGGTTCTCGCGTTCTCCTCTCCTTATTCCCCCCTTTTCTCCTCCTCCCTTCTGCGTTCCGCTTTTTCTCCGCGGTCCACCTCTTTACCCTTTCAGAGGCGAAGTTGCCGCTTGTCCCTAGTGCGGGCGCAAGAGTCCGATACCGGCGACTCCAGCCCTCCTGACGGCAATTCGGTAATCGAATCGTGTTTCTCGACGAAATCTTCAATCTATCTCGTTCTTAAAATCGACTTCTTTACTCTCTTCAAGCCCAAATTTGTTGCTCTTCGTGTACTGTTGAGCTCGTTGTGGTTGATGGAAATGGGTTAGAAGAAGCAAGAATCGTCGGTGGAAAAAGTAGTCTTCTTTGGTGCAGATTAATTAAATTGATTCTTCGTCCTTGTTGCATGACAAATGTTATGGACTGTTGGGTAACTTTGTATTTGCCTTTTTGTATGATAATGTAAGGATGTAAGAAAATCGTAGTTCATCAAGTGCCTGAAGGAGTAAACAGTCGCGAATCTTATTGTTTAGTTCTTCTAGTTTTATTCACCTGTAACTGGTTAGTCTCCACCAAGTCGCTTCTTTAATCATCCGTCATGTGTATTAAAATAAACAATATGAGTTGGTCGCAAATGTTGCAATTTTTTTTTATCTACATCGTGTTTTAGGGAAAATTGTTCCTATGATATACCATATCTTTCCATCCATTACCTATCATTTGGATCAACAGCTCATTACGTCCATTTCTTTTTATTGAAATGTATGTCCAAATTATTTATCTGCAAGTTATTACTGTTATTTGCTTTTCATGAACTAGAAATTTTTCTTTATGCATAAAAGCCTGCTGATGCACTTTTGGCACTGCAATGCTGCCTCACCAAAAATTATCTAGCAATCTTTGGCACCATGGTAAAAGTTAGCCCATTTTTTTCTCCTCACCGTCTTTGTTTAGAAAACTAAACCTGCACCTTAGGGGATAATGTTGCTCCTTAGCTTTCATGATTATGCAATTTTCAAATTTATCTGCATTTGAAAAGCCAAATATTCATTCTTTTTTTGGGCAAAATTTCTAGTTAGAAATATCTGCTTCATCAACGATATAACCTCTTCTAATTTCTGCAATTTCTTCATCAATGTTGGGTGTTTTTCCATTTTTTTCACTTTGTTATTGTTTTGTAATGCTGTTTTTTTTTTCTGCAAGTGATAACTTGGTCCATTTTGTTTGTATGAGTTTGATATTCTTCTTGGTATTCGAATAAAGATTATGATCTTGGAACTAACAGTGCAGATATTACAAATGCTAAATTGAAATAATACCTAATATTGATTTTAAATTTATTCAGCCCAAGAGCAGGAGGGACATTCTTTTGGAATATGTCAAAACTGTGCAGCCAGAGTTTATGAAGCTATTTATGGAAAGAGCACCAAAGCAAGTAGGAGATTATATTACATATATTAATCTGCAAATATTTCATCATTTCAATATATTCCCTTGTTTTATCTGCAGATTAGCACCTTTTTATAATTTTCATATACATTAAAATAAAACAACAAAAACAAATATTGAAGAAATCCTTATTGTTTTTTCTAACATAAAAGAGAACATAAAAATCAGTAAGCAATACTCTTCGAAATTCATTATTTTTTACTATTTCTTTTACTCATGCAGGTTGTTGATGCTATGCGACAAACTGTGACAAATATGATTGGAACACTTCCACCTCAATTCTTTCAAGTAACTATTACTACGGTAGGTCTCCAGTGTTATTATGCTTTGTAAAACCTCTTATCATGATAGGCATCGTGATTAGGATGTCGTTATGCTTATTACTTAACTTTTTCATACTATAATTAACTCTCAGCTGTCTTTTCTTTTCAGGTTGCTGAAAATTTGGCACAACTCATGTATAGTGTGATGATGACAGGCTATATGTTTAGGAATGCACAATACCGTTTGGAGTTGCAGCAAAGTCTGGAACAGGTGGCAATTTTTGAAAAGAAAGATAACATGGTACGTTTGAAACTTTTTCTGATATCAAATAACAAAAAGAAAATTTTGGTTTTGGTTTTTTCGTTGATTTTAACATCAAACTTGATCCTTGTATACCTTGCATTTTTTATGTTATGAAATGTCTACTTAAAATCTTTATGGAAATTAAATTTAGAGTTTCTATTACTTGTATCTTAGTACAGTTCATGTTTACTCTCACAGATGTAGAGAACGCCTTCACATTACAATCTTTTAGTAGCGTGATTTCTTAAGATGGCTTTGATTACTATGAAATTAAACTATAGGATTGTTTTGCATTGATCGATGGATTTTCTTTCTGATAGTGGAAAAGTTTTTATTAGAAAATGACTTTTGAGGAATGAAGAGTTGAAGACAAATGCCTAATTTGTGTGTTTGATGTTCCAGATATTTTACTTTATTCTAATTAAAATCTAAGTTACAATGTTTTTTCTTGGATTTTCTACTAAATTGATTAAAATTAATATAATGGGAATTGTTTACCTTCAATACCTCAAAGGCACTCTTAACACATGATGCTTAGGCTTGCTCTACGTTTTTTATTCATTTGTTTTAATCCAACCCCTGTAAGATATTATTTATTGCATATTCAGAAGCGCTTGAAGAGAGAATTTAAGCTGTTAGAGTTTCATATTAATCCACAATATTATTTCAGAAAGCGATAGAACTAAAATGTAACTTGTTGGTAACCGCTAAAACTTTTGGCCTTGTTGGTTGTCTGGTTCAGATTGGTCCGATGAAGGTCCAGACTAGAGCAGTGTCAGAGCAGTGAAATCAAGTGAAGAAAGAGAAAGGAGAAGGAGAGGCAGGGGAGGAAGAAGGAGAGGAAGGAAAAGAACGGGCTCGTTGGCCGTGGGGCGAGAGGGTGACGGTGGATGCAGGGTGAGTGGGCGATGCAGACATAGGGCGAGCAGGCGATGGAGGACGCAGAGTGAGCCCTGCATCGGGCAACTACACAGGCGCACGTGGGTTTCTCCTTTCTCTTCTTCCTCTTCTACTTTCTTCTTCTTTTTTCTTCAGTTCCACCAAAATTCCGTGATCCGCTAGAATTCCATCCAGATCCATCGATATGTACCGGTCCCACCGGTAAGCGGTACAACCGATCGGACCAAAACTTGAAACCTTGGTTAACACTTAACTTTTTTTTCCAGATGAAGATCATCTCATCTTATGGCTATTTATTTCTATTCAAGTTGATTAGAAAGTACAAGGTAGCATTGGTTGCAATCTACACAACCATTGGTTTATGAAATGAAAAAGGTTATTCACTTTAATAAAATTAAGAATTAAACTCATTTTTTTTGGTGAAAAGAGGAAAGAGGCTAATAGTGGAGGGGAAGTTATAGCAAATATAATTTATCAATCTTGTGAAGATTGAGTATGTGATATCTGCTTCTTAGAATGCACAACGAGTTTTGTATATTCTCATTTAAGTCCTCATATGAGACTTTTATCATGATCTCGTTTATGTTTTTCAGGAATTTTCAGATTATGTTCCCGGCACACAGAAAAAAGTTACTGGGGAAGTTATTAAATGGAACAAGATTACTGGGCCTGAAAAAGTGGACGTTATTCAGTATATAGAGTTTCTTGAAGCAGAAGTTGAGGACCTGAGGCGTCAACTCACAAGGAGGTCAGCAAATGGACACAATGAACTTTTGGAATATCTAAAATCCCTTGAACCTCAAAATTTGCAGGTATCGAATGCTTAATATTTTCCTTTTTTAGCAATGCAAGTGTGATATATTAATTAAATGAATATATATTAGCCTCATATACTCGCTCCCATTAAAACACGTTGATATTGTATACATGGGCGTACACATGACATCATTACTATATTTCTCCATTGTAGCATTATGACATTACTATAAGATATCATTCCATCCAATCAAAAGCCTATAAGCCTTAAGTTCACTATAGAGAATTCATGAAGTTTTTTAACCTTCCTCTAGATGTGTGAAGCTACCTATGTTGATAATGCAAAAGATTTGTCAAATGTATTGCCTTAACACAGGTTCACTTGAATCTTTTTGCCCATTTGTGATAATTGTTGCACTAATGGTCAACTTCTTTGTCATGATGATAACATCGTTTCCCACAAATCTAGAACTATTCCATGGGATAAAAAGTATTGTCTAAGTGTCAACATAGGTCTTTAATAAATTTAAGTATCAACATAGTCATTCATAAAATTTGCAATGAATTTGTAACTATGACCCACCATAAAGAGAAACCTATTTTATTAACTTAATTAACTTAAAACTACATAGCTCTATTAAAAATGCTTAAGTCCAATTTAATGGTACTAAGCTTATTAAGTCTGCCATTATAATTCTCCTCTCACTTTCTACTTGGGAGTGAATTAAGGTGCCTCAATCTCTATCTTTTAAGACTATCATCCTCATTAAGCCTCGAGGCCGAACTTGTACTTCAGTATCACCTCTAGTTTAACATATAAGGCCAATCCAATAGTGACTTTAGTATCCATGATAATTCTTTCCTATTAGACTCTCACCTATAGTACCATTTATTGTGATTTGCCTAATAAGAAACTAAATTAGTTTATTTGAGCCTTATATAATGTACCATTATATTTTGCCTTTCACTTCTTTCATGAACTGAATTAGAATGTCATAATGGTAAGATTATCAACACAAATAATTTGTGACTTTTATCACACATTAGGATATTGTATTGTTTGATAATATAGCAAAATCATAAATTGAAATTTACAAAACTAGACATAGTAATTAACTTCTACTTTATTTTAATAGATTATTACTTAGGATCTACTTCCACATTAAAAAAAATGCAAGTAGAAGAATAAAAATGGCCATAAAAAGTTAAAACTATTTTCCTTTTTCATGTTTCATGATTTTAATATTTTTCTAAGAGCTACATTCTACAATAATGTCTTTGTATGTGTATATATTACACACTGTCAATAAATGACTAATCTTTTTAAGCATGTCAATTTATCTATTGTAGGATATGAAATTACAATTTCCAACTTGTATATAACTATCATGTAATATATGATTTAGTAAAATATTGGTACAAATTATATAGCACATGCAAACAATGAGTGGCTCAAAAATTATTTCATGTCTTTATGTTTATAAATAAAAACTATTTTATCTTAAATATAAGAATGCCAATCCAATTTCATTATCATGCACTAAAAATTTAAAATTTTAAGTACTTTTTTGTACCATTTATGTATATAATTGCATACTGTTTTAAAGTAATTCAATAAAACTTTTATCTAATCCAGTTCCACAAATCTAACTTTTATGTATATCATATCATTTTGCTGCTGGCGTACCCAGATCTCAACTATAGTTTTGCATCTTATGGTACAAGTTGGCTTGCCTATCAATATTCCAGATTTTATAGGTTAGTAAAACCAAATAAGTACCAAAACATAGGATAAGTTTGGAAATCTTAAGCACCCAAAAGAAAAAGGGTAAAACTAGGTTAGTAACCAAATTTACTAGGGGTCCATGTCTATTTGGTGAGATTCTATTTGGTGCAGTAGCTATTGCTTTTTCTCTCCTATTTAGTCTAGGGGTTTTTATTAGTTCCTAATGGAATGACTAGCTGGTCCACAAATTGGACGGTGTCAGACTCTAATTTTTCACAATGGAAATACCAATAAGTGATAACTCGAGTACTTAACCCGCCAGTTTCTGACTTAACCAAATGTGTACAACGGAATGTGTAAATCCTCCTGACCCCCGCTCACTCTGTATGTGCACGCATTGACCATTAGATGTACCCCGAAATGTGTAACCCCCGAAAATGAGTAACACCTTGGATTGTATAAACTCTACACTACATAACCACGATTGTGTAAACGCCCCACGCCTCGTTGAGTAACCTCTGTGCACCTTTGTGTAAATTATATAATCTCTGTGTGCTGCACTCCACTTGCTGCGAACTAGTGTGTTCCGTCCCCAAGCCCCTAGGTGTGTGAAAAACCCTCAATCACTTATGTGTTGCTATGTAATGTTACTCTAGGCGGCGGATTGAGTTAGCGCTTTCCCCAACCACTTTGCACACCTTGAGTTGGCGCCCTAAGCAATATCACAACCCACACACTATACTTATGCGTGGTACACACACAACACAAAGGCAATGATGCACTAGACATATGCATCATGATCTAACAATCACAAACTCAAAGCTTGGTTGCACTTATGGAATATGCACCAATCACAAAAACTCACAAGCACGACGAAGAATCACCACGTAGAGGAAAATTATCAACTACTCAATAAAATAAGCTGATACAAAAATCCTCTTGTTGGCCACACACCAACTTCTAGCATCTAATAGTATAAAACCCTAATACAAGGAGAATGTATTTAAGAGTTCAAATGTGAACCCTAAGTTCTCTGGAGAAGATGATTGTCGCCGGAGAAGATGATGGTCGCCGGTGATAACTTAGACTCTCGCTAAGTTGATGCTAGCCTTTCCCAATATTGGCTACCCTCTAGCTGGTCTCTCCAAGCTTTGTCCCTCACAAAGATGCCGGTGATGTAGAAGCCGTCGGAGATGTAGAAGTCGTCGGAGAAGATGATTATGGGAAAAGATGAAGAACTTGTCTCCACAATGCTGCTCACGCCAAAGGTGTTCTTGCCAAGATGGAAGAGCTCTCTCGTGAATGATTCTTGTGCTGCCCAAAGCTCACGCAAACTCTTTTTATCCCTATGTTATTTTCGGCTGAACATGGAAACTCTCCCATGTCCAAGTCCTTTGCACCTGGATGATGGATTTTAGGTTAATCAGTTCCTTGGCCCACTCCGCTAAGTAACAAGAACATGGAAGTTCACCATGTACGCCACTTCTCTTGAAAACAGCAACACCCACATGTTGGGTCAGTCTCCCAACACATACAGGTCTCTGATACGCCCTTAGGTCTTGAGTTTGAGTCTCCCCCGTGCCCCAGTCTTCAATATATTTCATGCTTCCTCAGCACACTCTATGCTTCGCGCCAATGCGTCAACAATCCCCGCCTAGGACTTAAGTTATGCACCGCCTGTGCACTATGTCATGCCAATGTGTCAACTGTAAACCGCCCCTGCCAAGGACTCAGGTGTGTACATAGGCCTTTCTAAATCCTACTCCAGGCCTCACCAACAGGGACTGTACACGCCCCTATTCATAACCTCTATGATTGAGTAAGAAGGAGGAAGCATCCGTACTATGTATCTGGTCTGCTCCTTAATCTTCCATCCTGCCATTATATACATTAAAATTGCTTATGCTTGAGAATCTTTTGACTTTTGCAATTGTCCTACGAAACTACATCATAAGTTGTTAACAACATCGTTCTGTTAAGATGTCAACGGACTCTTGCTCCAATGTTACAAAATTGTCATAAAGCAAAGATTGTTCTAATTGTGGTTTATCCCAGGCAATGTTTAAGTGCTTTTTTATAATGTTCCATGTGAAGTTATGTGCCTTTCATACTGCATCTTGGCCTTCCTGGATATATTATTTTGGATGTAAGTTATTACTGATGTTATTGTTGTGCTTGACTATTGCCTATTTTCTTCAACCAAAGGTTTCTTTTCATGAAATAATTGCCTTGATAAAATTGCCCAGGTAACTGTTTCGTGGTCATACATAAAATTCTGTAATCTTCACAATGATCTTCTACAAAACTAGAATTTTTTTTGTAATACGACTTCGTTACATCTTTTTCAATGGGAAATCTTTACAGTGTTTAGTTATTCTATTCAGGAACTGACAAACGCTGCTGGGGAAGATGTAATTTTTGCTATGAATGCCTTCATAAAACGTTTGCTTGCAGTTTCAGATCCTGCACAAATGAAGGTTTGACTTTTTTGCATATGTGGTTTCCTTCAAACTTAGTGATGCTTATTAAATTAGCACGTGATCTGGGGATTATGAATATTCAACTATTCACTTTTAGGAAATCAAATATTTAAATAAATTTGACATCTGCTTTTGGAAATACACGAAGTCTGTTTCCTAGTTGTAAATGGTCGTCCGCCTTCTGTTCCATACTTCCATCTGTTAGAAGTATCGACATACTTTTTCTTATAGCTGTTTGATGTTTGACTTTTTATGCAAAGTATAATTCTTAGTTGTGTTTGAGTAGCTTCCTGCAGTTTGACGATCATTTGCTGGGATTCATTTTAACTCTTGTTCTCTTACCACTAACTCAATGGCATAACTTGTCCTCTCTTTCACTTACATGTTAATTTGTCAATTGCTTAAATAGTATCACCCAAGATCAATCCAATTTGACATATCTGTTTTTGTCCTGAAAATTTTACTGATTAGAACTTGTATGGTTTTTTCAACAATAGTCTCCGAAAGGGTAGAAACTAGAAACAATTAGGACTTGATGAATGGGTGATACTTGATTTATAGAAAAACAGAAACAAATGATGAAATCAAGCTATTGTCACTGAAAAAGCACATACATTATTAGCCTTCGTAGTGTTTAGTACTTACTAGGAATTACATGATTGCCCTTTTGACTCTTTTTCAGATGACATGATCTTTTGCTTCCTACGGCATCCTTTTACTTTTGTAGATTCAAGTGACACAAACTACTACTGTCGAACTTACAAATATCCTGTATTGGTTGATGGTCGTTGGCTATAGCATTCGCAATATTGAAGTTCGCTTTGACATGGAAGGAGTACTTGATAGTCCTTCAAAGCAGCCTGAGCTACCGCCTGGGGAGGACATCTAAAATCTAGGAACAGAAAATTCAGACAATACAGCGAGGTACCAATTCCATTCCTGTTGAAGAATGCTGCCACCAACTTACATTTTCTGATAGCAATTACAGTATACACCTGGTTTGGCAGAAGCTTGTATTTGTCAGATATATAGAAAGGTTAAATCTTTGTGGCAAAAACAATATTCAATTTTTTTTAGTACCATTTTAGGCTATTGTGTCTCCAATGATTTTTTTTTTTCTAGAATTACTTGAATTGTACAAAATGTATATTTACTGTTGTCATCTATGACTCACCACGAAGAATTCTTACTCTTACACTAATTACTGAACAAATTGATAGGACATTAAAAATGTACTTTGTATATTGTCATTAAGGAAACCTCGATACATGACTTCTGTCTCATTTGAAATCTACAAATGTACATATTTATAGGGAGGCAAAATAGGAATAAAATTCTTAAAGCGCCCCAGGCGCTTAAGTGCCAAAAATGGGGGCGCTTAAGAATTAGTTAAAAAAAAATTTTATTTTTTTTCTTAGAAATAATGTACACCTTGTAAGCTATTCAGTGGTACCAATATTGAGGTATTTTAGATTACGTATATATAGAAAATACTCTAATCAATGTCATATATAAGACAAAAAATACTATTCACGTTATAAAGAAATTTAACATTGATTAAGGCATTTTCTACAAATATGTAATCTAAAATACCTCAATGTTGGTACCATTGGATAGTTTACAAGGTGTACATCATTTCTAAAAAAAAACTTTTTAAACTAATTCTTAAGCGCCCCTGGTTTTGGGAGGCGTTTAAATATTTTTTTTCGCAAAATAGGGCTGGGAAGAATATTCAAAAAGGACCTTATGGAGGGAATAAAACTTCTAAGCGCCCTCCCTCCCTCGCCGAGCGGGGCATTCCGATCCACCATCCCTGCCACTTTGAGGTTCGCCATTTTGACGGTGGATGAAGTGCCCTGCTCAAAAAAGAGGGGGCTTAGCAGGTTTTTTTCTTATGGAGGCCTGAGTCTCAGTTTGGCATTAGGCAAGTACACATGATCTCATGTCTTAGTGAAAGATGTCTTTTTTTGAATTTCTGCCCATAAGACAACGTATTTGGCTGCAACTTTTGTTTCTGACCTACTTATCAAGCTTTTTTTGAATAAAAAATTATTTATGCTGCATCTTATAGGTGGAACATAGAATAGTTATCACTTGCGCCTTATTTTTTGTAATTGATGAAGATAAAATTTAATTTTAGGATTTTGTTATTAACAATAAAAGTTGTTATTAGTTGAATGATAAAGATCCTAAGCTTTCTCTACATATGTTTAGTTGATATTGTGCTTTCTTTTCCTTTTATATGGAAACATTTTTTATGCAGCCGTGCCTGCCTAAAAATATTAGGAAGGTTTCAAAATTTTGAGATAAAAGTTATTGTTTTAAAAAATATATATATAAGCTTATTCGCAATAATATTAATACTATTGAATAGCTAAAAACATATAAATTATATTTTTTATAATTTTTTTAAAAATAATTTTTAATGTAAAATTTGTTATCCTTAACTTTTTTTAGGTAGCCGCGGTCGCCTAAAAAATTTGCTCCTTTTATGATTTAAAAGTACATATAATGTTTTCGAAATGAGAAATAAGCACACAATTAAGGGGAGGACGAATGGATAAGGGCCATAAGGCTAGGGCTGAGCATTTGGTATTTCGATACCAGTACCGGTACCGAAATTTCGGTATTGAAGTACCGAACTTTTTTTTTGGTACCGGTACCGGTACCGAAGTACCAATATTTATATCGGTACCAGTACCGATTTTTCAAAATTTATTTCGGAAAATTTCCGAAATACCGAACTAGGGCAGCGAAGGGAGAAAGAATGGCCGGCCAGAAGTTAGGGTTCGGTTCGGCGGCTACTTTGGAGTTCGGACTTTAGAGAGAAGAATAGGGCAAAAAGATAAAACGAGGAATAGAGCTTTTCTAAGTGAGATTGTGAGAATTTAGAATACTTGATTCTTAAAGCTGAATTGGATTTTAGACTTAAATCAAACATCAATCATCAATCAAGTGATTCAAGTGAATCAAGTCTCTTGATTTCAAACCCGATGAGGAAAACAGGAAAAGTGAAAACAATATTGGCTGGGCTGGGCTGATTACTGATTAGAACTTAGAAGTTATATAGGTAAAGACGTAAAGTGTAAAGAATGAATGGGCTGGCGGTTGGGCTTGAATGGGCTAATTAGAATTGTCTCTTAGATAGTTATATATGTATTATTAATAAATAATAATAAATAAATAAATCGGTACTTTGGTACCATAAAAAAATCTCAAAATTTTTTTTGATCCCGGTACCGATACCGCAATCCCGAATTAAAAATCGGTACCGGTACCCAAGTACCGAAGTACCGAAGTACCAAAGTACCGAATATCGAAAATTTCGGTACGATACTTCGGTACCAGTACCGTATGCTCACCCCTACATAAGGCTGTCATAGCTTCCAAAATAGTACACAGTAAGAATTTCAATACTAAAATGCACTACATTGCATTGGCAAGAAGGCTCAATCATTCTTACAGTAATAAAGAGTTGCTATATTTCCCTAAATTATGTGTGAAGTATCTAAATTTCCTATGTTAGGACTTTCTTTCTATGTTAGGTGCTTTATTTTTTAACTAAAAATATTTTTTTAAAATATTATAAAGAAGTAATATACATACTCTAAGCTAGACCTAGCAAAACTTGACCCGACCTGACTCGACACGATGTTAGGCGGGTTCGGATCAACCATAATCGTGTTCGGGTCATAAACAGGTCAACCCGTTTATGACCTGAAAATAATCGGGTCGTGTCGGGTTGTAAACTGGTTGACTCGCTTAACCCGATTACATTATATATTTATAGGTAAAAAATTTAAATATAGGCTCACCTAACTCCCATTACTAGCCTATAAGCCCAAATATCTTCTAATTATCTTTTAACATATATTTTGGCCCACACATAAGCCCAAAATTTTATTAATTTTAATAGAATTTTTTATCAATTTATTATTTATATTTAAAATATAAATGATAAACGGGTTGTTCGGGTCGTGTCGGGTTAACATGATTATATTCAGGCCGTGTTCGTGTTAGACAATTTAACCCAATTAATTAAACGGGTCATGTTCGGGTTGGCTTAATCGAGTCACAGGTCAGCTGACACGACCCATTTATGACCCGCTGACCTGAATTGTCAGGTCTAAGCATTTCAATGGTACCAATATTGTCATAAAAAAAATTTACGCACGATAAGAAATTAACAAAAATATTATCGTATAAATTTAAGGCCAAATAGTAGCCATAAATTTTTACGATAATATATATATTTTTTAATTTCTTATCTTGAGTAATTTTTTTTATAACAATATTGGTACCATTGAAAAGTTTAGAGTATGTAGATTACTTCTTTATAATTTTTTTTAAAAAAATATTTTTAATACAAAAATGAATCACCTAATATAAGTTTTTCTATGTTAGGTGCTTTGTTTTTTAACTAAAAATATTTTTTTTGAAAAAAATTATAAAGAAGTAATCTACACACTTTAAACTTTTCAATGGTACCAATATTATCATAAAAAAAATTTATGCACGATAAAAAATTAATAAAAATTTAAGGCCAAATAGTAATCATAAATTCCAATGTCAATAAGGATTTACCTTTGTCTTTACATTTAAATCAAATACTCTTTTATTTCTCCGATAATTGGCCCCTCTTGACATTAGGTTTTATTTTTATCAAAATATAATATTCTTTCTCTGCCCATTTGAATATACCTTGGGTAATGTTTGCGTCCAAATATTTGATATACTTGCACTCCAAAAATTTTACTAATGAGTTATATATATATTGCAAAATAACACTCTTATCTCATCCCTCCCGCAGCTAGGGATGATTAAAAAACTTCATCCTTACCTTGGCTTGACCTCTCTCAATTTGATCGAGTAAATTTTGAGTTGATTGGGTGCTAAGTCAAGTTTAGATAAAACCTGACTTTTACTCACTGCCTTGATGACCTTGTAATGTAACCTACATTTGCTTGAGAAATTTTTATACGAGATCACAACAATAAATAAGTAATTACTATGAAGCACAGGCAGTAAAATGAATTTAATCCAACTTTTTGTAAAAAAAAAATGTTCATCATTCATCATAAAACATACGTGGATCATATGCCTTACATTTAATTATGCAACCTAGTTCATATGATCACCAGTACTCTCTCCCATTCATTCACATGCTTAGATAGCATTTTGAGTACATCACTTTGGATTTGCTCATCCCAGATTCCTTTGACCGAAACTATTTTCAGATGATCTAACGCTTTCAATGAGGCTGGAATTCTGAATTGCTGCTTCCAGGTGTTTGAAGTGAATGGCCAATAATACTTTATGTCAAGTCAAAAGAAAAACAAAACAAATTAGAAAAAAATATTATACATTAGATTAGTAAATTTATATATTTTAAGTGTATATAATGACCACAAACCTCCGACTCATCAATCACTTGGAGCGATGACAGATTTGGGGAGTGCACAACAAAACAAAGGAGAACTTGTTTGATGTAATCTTCGCTAATATCCGCGCTGAACTTTAATCGCTTCAATTTGCGGAAGATGGGAAAGCGTGTCATGTGTTTGAGGAGGCACCAAGGATTGTCCTGAAACAATGGAACAAGAAGCATTCAATAATTAAATGTAATTCAATGTAACAAAGATTAGAGAGGAGAAGAAGAAAGTGCATGTATATATAGATTACCTTCACCCCGATGCGTAGCTTAAGGCGAAGGGTCAACGTTGTCACACTGCGCAAGCTCATAAAAATCTGTGTAAATTGCTTAGTGGTCTTTGGTGAAGAGTAAGACAAATCCATGGAAGCTTCGCGGAGAGAAGGTAGTTTGCCTTGGAATCGCTTTAGATACGCCCAGCTTGATAAATGCAAGTATTCAAGCCTAGCACAAGAAATTTTAACCTGGTAGGAGTCTCTGTCGCTGTAACAATCATCATCTATGATAGTTAGGCGACGGAGATTGGGTGTTGTGATCTCCACAACTTCATCCAACCATCCGCGATACAGGGTCAACTCTTGGAGGTTGGGACAGGAACGGAGCGCCGCGAAACACTTATCAACGAAGGATGCCGAGGGAAAGTGCAGTGTCAGCGCCTTGAGCTTGCTTGCCGCAATGTGTTGGGGAAACATGGAGGACAAGATATAATTGATGTACTGCATGTCCAGTGCCTCGACGGACGGCAGGTCGAAGAAAGTAGACAGCGGTGGAGGGTTGGACAGATAGGAGGTGTGCACAGACATGTCTCGCACGCCGTGGGATCTGGCGTAGCTGATCCAGTCGCTAATCGGGTCTGCCAGGTGATAGAAGTCGTAGGTGATGTGGAGATGGAAGCGGAACAGAGGGCAGGTGGCGTCGCGGCGGGCGATGAACTGGTTGATCTTTTCTGCCGCTTCGCTGGCCTCCGATTCGGGCTTGTAGACTTTGTCACCGCCGGGAATAGCCTTGACGACGAAGTGAAAGGCAGGGACGCAGCGCCAGAGGTGGCGCCACCGTGAGGAGAGGACGGAGGTGCGAACAGAATCGGGAGTGGGGAGGAAGGAGAGGATGTGCTGGAGGATGTCGTCCGCAATGTCGCTCAGGTGATCGCAATCACTCATAGGCGATGACATCTGCGTATGAAGGAGGAAATGCGGCGTCCTCCGAGGATGGCGTCTCCGCGCGGCCGCTGAGTTCGGCAGTGAGCTGCAGCGACGGCGAAAGGAGTCGCCGGAGCAGCGGGAAAGAAACAAAGTGAATAATGTAAAAAAAAGGCCGGGCTCACCGATTCTGCGGCGCGAACACGTCGGACGTCGCCGGCAACAAGAGAGGCGCCGGTGGCAGACGGTATTTCTCGCTAGCGTGCCTCGAAGCTGAGACAGTGGTGAGGCTAGGGCACGCCAGAGCCTTATATTGGGTGCGACGAGTAGGCGCCCGTCTATCTCGGTGTTCTCCGCGTTCTTCGGAGATGCGGCGGCGAGAAAGGCCGAGGTCTTCACGGATTCGGAAAAAGATATAATCCTGGTTGTACAGGTTATTTTAATATTGATTATAGTTTAATAATTATGTATATTTTAATAATCATTAACTTAACAATGGTTAATTAATATATTCGGTTAAATATGTATAATACATCTAAAAATTATGAGTATGTCTAATTGAAATATATTTTAATTATTTGATTTATAAAATAATAAGCATCAATAGTATTTATTGTGGTTCATTATTAAATCACCCAAGGCAAAGAAAACGGTATATTATGTTTGTCATCTAAATTTACATTGTTTCTTTTAAAACTCAAAACCTAGGCTATGTTTTCTTGAACAAAAAATTAAAAAAAAATGAAAAATATATTAAATTTAGACATAAAAACATATTAATACTATTGAATAGCTAAAAACATATAAATTATATTTTTTATAATTATTTTAAAAAATAATTTTTAATGTAAAATTTGTTATCCTTAATTTTTTTTTAGGTAGCCGCGGTCGCCTAAAAAATTTGCTTCTTTTATGACTTAAAAGTATATATAATGTCTTCGGAATGAGAAATAAGCACACAATTGAGGGGAGGACGAATGGATAAGGGCCATAAGGGTAGGGCTGAGCATTTGGTATTTTGGTACCAGTACCAGTACCGAAATTTCGGTACCGAAGTACCGAACTTATTTTTTTGGTATCGGTACCAGTACCGAAGTACCGATATTTATATCGATACCAATACCGATTTTCTGAAATTTATTTTGAAAAATTTTTGAAATACCGAACTAGGGCAGCGAAGGGAGGAAGAATGGCCGGCCAGAAGTTAGGGTTCGGTTCTGTGGCTACTTTGGAGTTCGGACTTTAGAGAGAAGAATAGGGCAAAAAGATAAAACGAGGAATAGAGCTTTTCTAAGTGAGATTGTGAGAATTTAGAAGACTTGATTCTTAAAGCTGAATTGGATTTTAGACTTAAATCAAACATCAATCATCAATCAAGTGATTCAAGTGAATCAAGTCTCTCGATTTCAAACCCGATGTGGAAAACAGGAAAAGTGAAAACAATATTGGCTGGGCTGGGCTGATTACTGATTAGAACTTAGAAGGTATATAGGTAAAGACGTAAAGTGTAAAGAATGAATGGGCTGGCGGTTGGGCTTGAATGGGCTAATTAGAATTGTCTCTTAGATAGTTATATATGTATTATTAATAAATAATAATAAATAAATAAATCGGTACTTCGGTACCATAAAAAAATCTCAAAATTTTTTTTGATCCCGGTACCGGTACCGCAATCCCAAATTAAAAATCGGTACCGGTACTGAAATACCGAAGTACCAAAGTACCAAAGTACCGGTACCAAAGTACCGAATACCAAAAATTTTGGTACGGTACTTTGATACCAGTACCGTATGCTCACCCCTACATAAGGCTGTCATAGCTTCCAAAATAGTACACAGTAAGAATTTCAATACTAAAATGCACTACATTGCATTGGCAAGAAGGCTCAATCATTCTTACAGTAATAAAGAGTTGCTATATTTCCTTGAATTATGTGTGAGGTATCTAAATTTCCTATGTTAGGACTTTCTTTCTATGTTAGGTGCTTTATTTTTTAACTAAAAATATTTTTTTTTAAAATATTATAAAGAAGTAATATACATACTCTAAGCTAGACCTAGCAAAACCTGACCCGACCTGCTGACCTGACCTGACTCGACACGAAGTTAGGCGGGTTCGGATCAATCATAATCGTGTTCGGGTCGCCGGCAACAAGAGAGGCGCCGGTGGCAGACGGTATTTCTCGCTAGCGTGCCTCGAAGCTGAGACAGTGGTGAGGCTAGGGCACGCCAGAGCCTTATATTGGGTGCGACGAGTAGGCGCCCGCCGATCTCGATGTTCTCCGCGTTCTTCGGAGATGCGGCGGCGAGAAAGGCCGAGGTCTTAACGGATTCGGAAAAATATATAATCCTAGTTGTATAGGTTATTTTAATAATGATTATAGTTTAATAATTATGTATATTTTAATAATCATTAACGTAACAATGCTTTATTAATATATTCGGTTAAATATGTATAATACATCTAAAAATTATGAGTATGTCTAATTGAAATATATTTTAATTATCAATTATGTGATTTATAAAATAATAAGCATCAATAGTATTTATTGTGGTTCATTATTAAATCACCCAAGGCAAAGAAAACGGTATATTATGTTTGTCATCTAAATTTACATTGTGTTTCTTTTAAAACACAATGTAAGGCCCAGTGAGCTCGAACCTTCGCGCGCTGCCGACGAGGCAGATCGCCGTCCGGCCGCGAACGGGGCCCTCTCGCTCCGCCTCCTGCCTTCCTCGCGATATCGCCGTCTCTTTCGACGCCTCGGATGCGGCGGAGGAAGAGCGGAGCGCGTCGCCGGAGACGAAGGCGGTGAGGGAAACTGCCGGCAGATGATCGGAGCAGGATAGGACGACGAGGGCGGCGAGGAGGAGGAGAGGGGCGAGGAGGACCGATGCAGGTCGCCGATTCGCCCACTTGGAGAGGCCGCCGGCGGAAGAATGGTGGCGGTGGGCTTCACCACAGTTTCCCATTTGCTGGAAACGGGAGCCGCCGTCGATTCCCCGGAGGGTTTCGTTTATTGACGAGGAAATTAATGAATGGGAGACGTAAAACAAAGGCGGTCTAAATGAAGGTGGCGGAGGCGCATACGTTACGTTTATGGTAATTATGACGAATTACTTATGAGAATATTATTAATTTACCGTTTTATTAATGATGAGACCATTATAACAGATATATATATCTGTGTTATCCACTCAAGATAAGCTAAAAAGAAGTTGATAATTATTTTTTTTCCAAGGCAATCAAGAACAAATTTCATAAACGAGAGAAATATATATGTGTTATCCACTCAATGTCAACAAGGATTTACCTTTGTGTTTTACATTTAAATCAAATACTCTTTTATTTCTCCGATATATAGCCCCTCTTTACATTAGGTTTTATTTTTATCCAAATATAATATTCTTCTCTGCCTTGGGTAATGTTTGTGTCCAAATATTTGATATATTTGATATTCTTCGCCGCTTCAAAATCTCGTCGGAAATCACGGGAGAAGACAAACACTGCAAAGTAGGGAAACTCCACTCTATTGTGCACAAATCAAGCAACAAAAACCCTCATCCTCGCTTTCCCTCATCGACAGCACACTCGCCGTCGATGATACAGTCGCTCGAACCCCTTCTTCGCCCCCTGACGGCATCAGAGCCCCCGCTCTGGAAAGGATGACAGTGCCCTCGCCGTCACCGATGGTAGCACTCCCCAGCACTCGCACCACGATCTCTGTCGCACCTCGTCGAACTTTATAGCCGCTCTGCGTGGACCACGTCCGCCGCGCTCCACGCTCCATGCTGCCGAGTCTCCCGCGTTGCCCATGTCGTCGCTAAACTCCCGCGTTGCCCATGTCGTCGCTAAACTCCCGCGTTGCCCGTCCGCCTGGAACCTCGGAGCCGTTCGTCCCACCTCATCCCCGTCGCACGTCTGCGCGAAGTTCGCATGAAGATGATAACGAAGACCGAGTCCGCTGCGTTGTCCAAATCAAGAAACACCTCCGTTGACCGAAGACTTATGCTCTGGTAACGAAGGCCTTAGGGCCTGTTTGGGGTGGCTGGAGCTTCTGGCTGGTGGCTGGTTTGAGTAGAGCTAGTCTGAGTAGAGCTGGTCTGAAAAGCTGAGGTTGTTTGGGTGCATTAGATGCTCTGATAAGCAACTGTGAGCTGCTGTGCTGTGCTGTTCAGTTCTATTAGGAAATTTTTTTTTAAGTTATTTGTAAAATTTGAAATTACTTTACACAACAATAAATAATTTTTAGACTACTATATAACTAAATATAATTTAAAGTAGACAAATTAAAAAAAATTGCAAGAGTTTCCCTTATATTTTAAGTGCGAAACCCTGCATACATAATATATAAAATAATATCCAACCATGACAAGAAAAAATTATCCAAAATTCATCACAAATACTTGTAATCACACATAACAAACCATCTAAATATCACAACATAGTAAAATTCAAGTCCACATAACAAATCATCCAAATATCACAACATCCAACGAGTACAAAGTAACAACATTCATATAATAGCAATACAATAAAATATTTGCTACACATGTGAATTCATTAAACTTAATGCAATTTGATTTCGAAGGTGATCTATCTCCGTAGACACATGTTGATCTTCAGCATCCTCTTCATCTACCTCATAATCATCTGTTGGGATAAGATCTGGATTAGCATCAAATTCTTGAAAAATGTCATCAGTGTTTGTTCTTTCCCTAATAAAATTATGGATGGCCATTGTTGCAATTACAATTTTTACTTGTGTCTCAATGCATATGAAGGCATGTCACGTAATATGTTCCACCTCTTCTTCCATAATCCAAAACATCGTTCAATACAACTTCTAAGAGATGAATGAGATTTATTAAATACTTCTTTAAGTCCTTGTGGTGGATGTCCTTGTTGGTATTCTTGAAGATGATATCTCACCCCTCTATAAGGTCCAAGAAACCCACTCGTTTGTGAGTATCCAGCATCAACTAAGTAATACTTTCCTACAAATATTACGAAAAAGTTCAATTAGTACTTATTTGTGATGAAGGGTTGTAAATTTGAAAGTTTATACTAGAACATGTATAAATGAAAATAAATTTATACCTACTGGGGGTTTTGGAAAGTTTAAATTCATCGCTTTTGAAAGAACTCGGGCATCATGTGCAGAACCTTCATATCGAGCGAGTACGTATATGAATCTCATATCAAATGTGCATACAACTAAGATATTTTGAGTTGGACGACCTTTTCTTCCGATAAATCGAACTTGATCACTAAGAGGTACGACTGTATCTATATGTGTTCCATCTATAGCTCCAATGCAATTCTATGAAAATATAATAAAATTTTAGAATAGAATACATACTATAAGCTATCATATTATTTTAATCAAAAGACTTACTTTGAAATGAGGGTAATCATGAGTATCATGTAATATTTGTGGTGAAATATCTCGAAACTCTCTATCTATGGGTTGTATCAAGACCTTGGCATACTTGCATACTGATTTCAACACCTCATGAAAGATCTGACTTATTGTTTCACCAGAATGTTGAAATCTTTCTTGCGTATGTCTGTTAGATGCACCTTATGCTAATACAAAAATAAAAAGACCCACTTTTTCAAGAATTGTTAGATTGTTTGAGGATTTTAGACCATATGAGTTCTCCAAAACAGTACATAATTGTTTGAAATCATGTTTATCCATTCGCATCATTCGCCTACATCTTTCAGTGTCCCCTTCCATTAACTCTCTCATCCATCTCATTCCTGTATGCTCAGACATCATACAAGGTGACTTATCTACATATTTTGAATAATACTCCTGTGCAATAATACTATTATAATGAACCAGCATCAAAGTGTCATGCATTGTATTTTTAATATACTCTTCTGCATCAATCTCCTGTGGAGCATCACTGTCACGTATATGATCAGTCATATCTAGGAACAAAAAATTATGGACATTGTTAAGAATTTAAGTACACAAGCATCTAACACATATTACAAGTAGAGTAGAATAGATAGTAATAAAAATTAAGGACAAACATTCAACAGAGTAGAATTTAAGGACAAACATCCAACAGAGTAGAATTTAAGTATATATGCATCCAACAGTGAATGTTCTCAACACATAAGCATCCAACACATATTACAAGTAGAGTAGAATTCAAAAGAACACAAGTCTAGTTACCAACATATATAGATGCAGCCTATGGAATGAAATTTCCTATGGAACGTTGCATATATGTTAACCATCCCATCCTTTGATCAACTGTCTTCAGATTTTTCCACACTGCTCTATTTCGTTGGTCCCTGAATAAAGCACACGCGAACAAATATATCTTAGAAGTACCATCTACTCCAGGAAGAGTCAATACATCCTCCAGTATCTCGTCCAGAGTACACCCAGGAGCATCTGCTAGCCGAGCTTCAATATTCTTTCTTTGTTGAATAAAATCTCTCATTTCAATCATATTATCCCTCATCAGTGATGCACCTAAATTCTTCCTTTTTCCCCGTTGACTACCACTACTTGGTCGAGAGGTTGTAGCAACATGCACTGATTCATTAGTATCAGACATGGGCACATCACTTTCTTCATTTACACCTAAGTCTACAACAGATTCTTCATGCACTTCTGGTGTAAATGTATACTCACCGGTTGCTATTGTATCTCCAAACATCATATCCAACTTGGTTTCAATGTCAGGATGAATACCTTTTTTTTAAAATTTTGCATAATCGTTATTCGCCTACATTTACATTGGATTAAAAATTGATTTGATTACATTTTATAAAATATTAATGATAACCTAAGTACATACCGCAATCTTACTCGCCCACCAATCTGGAGTCGCATCTACTGTTTCGAATCTTGAGTCCCATCCTAGTCCAGTCTCTTTCCCCTTTAACTCTTTCCACAACTTCCAGTCTGATTTCAATTGATCCCATTTGTTTTTTAATACTTTTCGATCATATGGTAGCCCACTAATTTGTTGGAAGTTTTCAACAACAAACTTCCATCCATTCGGGTTGAAATGAGATCCAGGACGTATGTTTTTATCAATAGCAGCAATACAAACATCATAAAAATTTTGTGTTGTTTGTATATTACAAACTGCTTTACCACCTTTAGTTGACATTTGAATCTTGAACATAGACCAAAAGAGTACAATTTAATGAGAAAGGGATGTGGACTAAAACATATTCAATATTATCAAACTTAGCTACTAGAAACATTAGCAAATGAGTTTATGGATTCACGTATATCTCTATAAAAGATTTAAATACTTTCAGGAAGAATCATATTCCTTGAATTGGTCAGTGACGTGCACTCTATTGTTCTAATCTTTACTTGTTCATTGATTCTTACAGATTAAACAATGTGATGTTGCAGTATTAGGAAGAAGGATGAGAGTCAACAAAGTGATTTCAAGGATGCAGTTGATGTTGCATTACTGAACATAGAAATTCTTACTGCCCCATTGTTTAATCTGTGCTAGAGCAAGGAGTGGCGAGCTTGAAAAGTACAAAATCCTAGAAATTCTTAGAAATTCCTAGAGCAAGGAGTGGCAAGCAAAAAATGGATACTGAACATAGAAATTCCTAGAACACAAGATTACAAATTAAGGTTAGCTTGAAAAGTACCAAATGTGCTAGATGCGATCGACGACGGAGCGGCAAGGAGTGGCGAGCAGCGTTAGAAGGCAAGATGCGATCGACGACGGAGCGGCAAGGAGTGGCGGGCAGCGTTAGAAGCAAGATGGGATCGACGACGAGGCTGGCACTAGATGTGATCTGAGCTCTGGCGGCTGGATCTGAAAGGGTTTCACGCGTTAGAATGCCGGCGAGAGGTCGAGGAGTGGCGACCGGCGAGAGGCGAAGCGGCGAGGAGGCGATGAGAGGCGGATCGGCGAAGAGGCGAGTAGTTAGCCAAAATCTCAAAAAACGAAGGGGAAAAATGAGATCCAGAGGCGTACGCTGAAGACTGCTAGGCTACGGCGACGGCCGAAGGCGGGGATGGCCGGAGGCGGCGAAGATCAGAGGCGGCGACAGTGGCGAAGCTCTGGACGAAATCTTGCGAAGAGAGGGGGATTCGCGTGATAGCAGCGGCTGCCGTTACTGTTGCCAGGCAGCCGCTTTCATTTCCAAAAAGTTGCCTCATGCCTGCTTCCCAGGAACAGTAAAGCTTCTCAGTCGCCGACTGAGAAGCTAGCCGCCAAACGCAGTGCTTTGGGCTTTTGGCTGCCCGCAAACGCCAAAAGCCACCCAAACGCAGCCGCCAAACGGGGACTAAGATAAATATATGTCTATTAATAAATTTTATATACACTATATATACTACTACGTAGTCGGTAGTTGTATTATTAAGTAGTAGTATATATAGTGTATATAAAATTTATTAATAGATAAATATATGGAATATATCTAAAATTATAGTTTATATAAAATTTCTATTAATAATAATTAAAAATATTACTAAGATAAAAACTAAATTTTTAGTTAATTATAATTTTAATATTTTAAAAATATTATAAGTCACACCATTAAATTTCTTTAAAATAACTAAAATATTTATTAAAAATATTACAACAGAAAAATTCTAATGCTAAATTTTTATTAATAGTAATTAAAAATATTAAAATATTTTAAATGGTACCAACATTATACATATTTTATTAAAGTTTAGCCATTTTTCAATAAGTGGTGTACAATCCTTATATATGTTATCCTTTTACTAGTTAATGGAATATTTAAGAGAGATATTCCAAAATATTGTTGCCTAAATATTAAACAAAAAAGATTTATTTAAATATTAAATAAAGTTGTTTATTTAATCAGTTCATAAGATTTTCTATTTTTTTTTTATAAAAAAATTCCAGTTACAGGCCAAAAGCGAGCAGTGAAAAGCGCGCGGAGCGATTCGGTTTCATTTTTATGGCCTTGGGAGAGAGACGGAGAAAAAGATCGTCTTGATGTCTTCCCTCGCATCCAAGGTTCTCGCGTTCTCCTCTCCTTATTCCCCCCTTTTCTCCTCCTCCCTTCTGCGTTCCGCTTTTTCTCCGCGGTCCACCTCTTTACCCTTTCAGAGGCGAAGTTGCCGCTTGTCCCTAGTGCGGGCGCAAGAGTCCGATACCGGCGACTCCAGCCCTCCTGACGGCAATTCGGTAATCGAATCGTGTTTCTCGACGAAATCTTCAATCTATCTCGTTCTTAAAATCGACTTCTTTACTCTCTTCAAGCCCAAATTTGTTGCTCTTCGTGTACTGTTGAGCTCGTTGTGGTTGATGGAAATGGGTTAGAAGAAGCAAGAATCGTCGGTGGAAAAAGTAGTCTTCTTTGGTGCAGATTAATTAAATTGATTCTTCGTCCTTGTTGCATGACAAATGTTATGGACTGTTGGGTAACTTTGTATTTGCCTTTTTGTATGATAATGTAAGGATGTAAGAAAATCGTAGTTCATCAAGTGCCTGAAGGAGTAAACAGTCGCGAATCTTATTGTTTAGTTCTTCTAGTTTTATTCACCTGTAACTGGTTAGTCTCCACCAAGTCGCTTCTTTAATCATCCGTCATGTGTATTAAAATAAACAATATGAGTTGGTCGCAAATGTTGCAATTTTTTTTTATCTACATCGTGTTTTAGGGAAAATTGTTCCTATGATATACCATATCTTTCCATCCATTACCTATCATTTGGATCAACAGCTCATTACGTCCATTTCTTTTTATTGAAATGTATGTCCAAATTATTTATCTGCAAGTTATTACTGTTATTTGCTTTTCTTGAACTAGAAATTTTTCTTTATGCATAAAAGCCTGCTGATGCACTTTTGGCACTGCAATGCTGCCTCACCAAAAATTATCTAGCAATCTTTGGCACCATGGTAAAAGTTAGCCCATTTTTTTCTCCTCACCGTCTTTGTTTAGAAAACTAAACCTGCACCTTAGGGGATAATGTTGCTCCTTAGCTTTCATGATTATGCAATTTTCAAATTTATCTGCATTTGAAAAGCCAAATATTCTTTCTTTTTTTGGGCAAAATTTCTAGTTAGAAATGTCTGCTTCATCAACGATATAACCTCTTCTAATTTCTGCAATTTCTTCATCAATGTAGGGTGTTTTTCCATTTTTTTCACTTTGTTATTGTTTTGTAATGCTGTTTTTTTTTTCTGCAAGTGATAACTTGGTCCATTTTGTTTGTATGAGTTTGATATTCTTCTTGGTATTCGAATAAAGATTATCATCTTGGAACTAACAGTGCAGATATTACAAATGCTAAATTGAAATAATACCTAATATTGATTTTAAATTTATTCAGCCCAAGAGCAGGAGGGACATTCTTTTGGAATATGTCAAAACTGTGCAGCCAGAGTTTATGAAGCTATTTATGGAAAGAGCACCAAAGCAAGTAGGAGATTATATTACATATATTAATCTGCAGATATTTCATCATTTCAATATATTCCCTTGTTTTAACTGCAGATTAGCACCTTTTTATAATTTTCATATACATTAAAATAAAACAACAAAAACAAATATTGAAGAAATCCTTATTGTTTTTTCTAACATAAAAGAGAACATAAAAATCAGTAAGCAATACTCTTCGAAATTCATTATTTTTTACTATTTCTTTTACTCATGCAGGTTGTTGATGCTATGCGACAAACTGTGACAAATATGATTGGAACACTTCCACCTCAATTCTTTCAAGTAACTATTACTACGGTAGGTCTCCAGTGTTATTATGCTTTGTAAAACCTCTTATCATGATAGGCATCGTGATTAGCATGTCGTTATGCTTATTACTTAACTTTTTCATACTATAATTAACTCTCAGCTGTCTTTTCTTTTCAGGTTGCTGAAAATTTGGCACAACTCATGTATAGTGTGATGATGACAGGCTATATGTTTAGGAATGCACAATACCGTTTGGAGTTGCAGCAAAGTCTGGAACAGGTGGCAATTTTTGAAAAGAAAGATAACATGGTACGTTTGAAACTTTTTCTGATATCAAATAACAAAAAGAAAATTTTGGTTTTGGTATTTTCGATGATTTTAACATCAAACTTGATCCTTGTATACCTTGCGTTTTTTATGTTATGAAATGTCTACTTAAAATCTTTATGGAAATTAAATTTAGAGTTTCTATTACTTGTATCTTAGTACAGTTCATGTTTACTCTCACAGATGTAGAGAACGCCTTCACATTACAATCTTTTAGTAGCGTGATTTCTTAAGATGGCTTTGATTACTATGAAATTAAACTATAGGATTGTTTTGCATTGATCGATGGATTTTCTTTCTGATAGTGGAAAAGTTTTTATTAGAAAATGACTTTTGAGGAATGAAGAGTTGAAGACAAATGCCTAATTTGTGTGTTTGATGTTCCAGATATTTTACTTTATTCTAATTAAAATCTAAGTTACAATGTTTTTTCTTGGATTTTCTACTAAATTGATTAAAATTAATATAATGGGAATTGTTTACCTTCAATACCTCAAAGGCACTCTTAACACATGATGCTTAGGCTTGCTCTACGTTTTTTATTCATTTGTTTTAATCCAACCCCTGTAAGATATTATTTATTGCATATTCAGAAGCGCTTGAAGAGAGAATTTAAGCTGTTAGAGTTTCATATTAATCCACAATATTATTTCAGAAAGCGATAGAACTAAAATGTAACTTGTTGGTAACCGCTAAAACTTTTGGCCTTGTTGGTTGTCTGGTTCAGATTGGTCCGATGAAGGTCCAGACTAGAGCAGTGTCAGAGCAGTGAAATCAAGTGAAGAAAGAGAAAGGAGAAGGAGAGGCAGGGGAGGAAGAAGGAGAGGAAGGAAAAGAACGGGCTCGTTGGCCGTGGGGCGAGAGGGTGACGGTGGATGCAGGGTGAGTGGGCGATGCAGACATAGGGCGAGCAGGCGATGGAGGACGCAGAGTGAGCCCTGCATCGGGCAACTACACAGGCGCACGTGGGTTTCTCCTTTCTCTTCTTCCTCTTCTACTTTCTTCTTCTTTTTTCTTCAGTTCCACCAAAATTCCGTGATCCACTAGAATTCCATCCAGATCCATCGATATGTACCGGTCCCACCGGTAAGCGGTACAACCGATCGGACCAAAACTTGAAACCTTGGTTAACACTTAACTTTTTTTTCCAGATGAAGATCATCTCATCTTATGGCTATTTATTTCTATTCAAGTTGATTAGAAAGTACAAGGTAGCATTGGTTGCAATCTACACAACCATTGGTTTATGAAATGAAAAAGGTTATTCACTTTAATAAAATTAAGAATTAAACTCATTTTTTTTGGTGAAAAGAGGAAAGAGGCTAATAGTGGAGGGGAAGTTATAGCAAATATAATTTATCAATCTTGTGAAGATTGAGTATGTGATATCTGCTTCTTAGAATGCACAAACGAGTTTTGTATATTCTCATTTAAGTCCTCATATGAGACTTTTATCATGATCTCGTTTATGTTTTTCAGGAATTTTCAGATTATGTTCCCGGCACACAGAAAAAAGTTACTGGGGAAGTTATTAAATGGAACAAGATTACTGGGCCTGAAAAAGTGGACGTTATTCAGTATATAGAGTTTCTTGAAGCAGAAGTTGAGGACCTGAGGCGTCAACTCACAAGGAGGTCAGCAAATGGACACAATGAACTTTTGGAATATCTAAAATCCCTTGAACCTCAAAATTTGCAGGTATCGAATGCTTAATATTTTCCTTTTTTAGCAA
This sequence comes from Costus lasius, assembly GCA_027563935.2. Classification (NCBI taxonomy): domain Eukaryota; kingdom Viridiplantae; phylum Streptophyta; class Magnoliopsida; order Zingiberales; family Costaceae; genus Costus; species Costus lasius. The sequence goes on from CM050454.1 coordinate 972,238, forward strand.
TGCAAGTGTGATATATTAATTAAATGAATATATATTAGCCTCATATACTCGCTCCCATTAAAACACGTTGATATTGTATACATGGGCGTACACATGACATCATTACTATATTTCTCCATTGTAGCATTATGACATTACTATAAGATATCATTCCATCCAATCAAAAGCCTATAAGCCTTAAGTTCACTATAGAGAATTCATGAAGTTTTTTAACCTTCCTCTAGATGTGTGAAGCTACCTATGTTGATAATGCAAAAGATTTGTCATATGTATTGCCTTAACACAGGTTCACTTGAATCTTTTTGCCCATTTGTGATAATTGTTGCACTAATGGTCAACTTCTTTGTCATGATGATAACATCGTTTCCCACAAATCTAGAACTATTCCATGGGATAAAAAGTATTGTCTAAGTGTCAACATAGGTCTTTAATAAATTTAAGTATCAACATAGTCATTCATAAAATTTGCAATGAATTTGTAACTATGACCCACCATAAAGAGAAACCTATTTTATTAACTTAATTAACTTAAAACTACATAGCTCTATTAAAAATGCTTAAGTCCAATTTAATGGTACTAAGCTTATTAAGTCTGCCATTATAATTCTCCTCTCACTTTCTACTTGGGAGTGAATTAAGGTGCCTCAATCTCTATCTTTTAAGACTATCATCCTCATTAAGCCTCGAGGCCGAACTTGTAGTTCAGTATCACCTCTAGTTTAACATATAAGGCCAATCCAATAGTGACTTTAGTATCCATGATAATTCTTTCCTATTAGACTCTCACCTATAGTACCATTTATTGTGATTTGCCTAATAAGAAACTAAATTAGTTTATTTGAGCCTTATATAATGTACCATTATATTTTGCCTTTCACTTCTTTCATGAACTGAATTAGAATGTCATAATGGTAAGATTATCAACACAAATAATTTGTGACTTTTATCACACATTAGGATATTGTATTGTTTGATAATATAGCAAAATCATAAATTGAAATTTACAAAACTAGACATAGTAATTAACTTCTACTTTATTTTAATAGATTATTACTTAGGATCTACTTCCACATTAAAAAAAATGCAAGTAGAAGAATAAAAATGGCCATAAAAAGTTAAAACTATTTTCCTTTTTCATGTTTCATGATTTTAATATTTTTCTAAGAGCTACATTCTACAATAATGTCTTTGTATGTGTATATATTACACACTGTCAATAAATGACTAATCTTTTTAAGCATGTCAATTTATCTATTGTAGGATATGAAATTACAATTTCCAACTTGTATATAACTATCATGTAATATATGATTTAGTAAAATATTGGTACAAATTATATAGCACATGCAAACAATGAGTGGCTCAAAAATTATTTCATGTCTTTATGTTTATAAATAAAAACTATTTTATCTTAAATATAAGAATGCCAATCCAATTTCATTATCATGCACTAAAAATTTAAAATTTTAAGTACTTTTTTGTACCATTTATGTATATAATTGCATACTGTTTTAAAGTAATTCAATAAAACTTTTATCTAATCCAGTTCCACAAATCTAACTTTTATGTATATCATATCATTTTGCTGCTGGCGTACCCAGATCTCAACTATAGTTTTGCATCTTATGGTACAAGTTGGCTTGCCTATCAATATTCCAGATTTTATAGGTTAGTAAAACCAAATAAGTACCAAAACATAGGATAAGTTTGGAAATCTTAAGCACCCAAAAGAAAAAGGGTAAAACTAGGTTAGTAACCAAATTTACTAGGGGTCCATGTCTATTTGGTGAGATTCTATTTGGTGCAGTAGCTGTTGCTTTTTCTCTCCTATTTAGTCTAGGGGTTTTTATTAGTTCCTGATGGAATGACTAGCTGGTCCACAAATTGGACGGTGTCAGACTCTAATTTTTCACAATGGAAATACCAATAAGTGATGACTCGAGTACTTAACCCGCCAGTTTCTGACTTAACCAAATGTGTACAACGGAATGTGTAAATCCTCCTGACCCCCGCTCACTCTGTATGTGCACGCATTGACCATTAGATGTACCCCGAAATGTGTAACCCCCGAAAATGAGTAACACCTTGGATTGTATAAACTCTACACTACATAACCACGATTGTGTAAACGCCCCACGCCTCGTTGAGTAACCTCTGTGCACCTTTGTGTAAATTATATAATCTCTGTGTGCTGCACTCCACTTGCTGCGAACTAGTGTGTTCCGTCCCCAAGCCCCTAGGTGTGTGAAAAACCCTCAATCACTTATGTGTTGCTATGTAATGTTACTCTAGGCGGCGGATTGAGTTAGTGCTTTCCCCAACCACTTTGCACACCTTGAGTTGGCGCCCTAAGCAATATCACAACCCACACACTATACTTATGCGTGGTACACACACAACACAAAGGCAATGATGCACTAGACATATGCATCATGATCTAACAATCACAAACTACAAAGCTTGGTTGCACTTATGGAATATGCACCAATCACAAAAACTCACAAGCACGACGAAGAATCACCACGTAGAGGAAAATTATCAACTACTCAATAAAATAAGCTGATACAAAAATCCTCTTGTTGGCCACACACCAACTTCTAGCATCTAATAGTATAAAACCCTAATACAAGGAGAATGTATTTAAGAGTTCAAATGTGAACCCTAAGTTCTCTGGAGAAGATGATTGTCGCCGGAGAAGATGATGGTCGCCGGTGATAACTTAGACTCTCGCTAAGTTGATGCTAGCCTTTCCCAATATTGGCTACCCTCTAGCTGGTCTCTCCAAGCTTTGTCCCTCACAAAGATGCCGGTGATGTAGAAGCCGTCGGAGATGTAGAAGTCGTCGGAGAAGATGATTATGGGAAAAGATGAAGAACTTGTCTCCACAATGCTGCTCACGCCAAAGGTGTTCTTGCCAAGATGGAAGAGCTCTCTCGTGAATGATTCTTGTGCTGCCCAAAGCTCACGCAAACTCTTTTTATCCCTATGTTATTTTCGGCTGAACATGGAAACTCTCCCATGTCCAAGTCCTTTGCACCTGGATGATGGATTTTAGGTTAATCAGTTCCTTGGCCCACTCCGCTAAGTAACAAGAACATGGAAGTTCACCATGTACGCCACTTCTCTTGAAAACAGCAACACCCACATGTTGGGTCAGTCTCCCAACACATACAGGTCTCTGATACGCCCTTAGGTCTTGAGTTTGAGTCTCCCCCGTGCCCCAGTCTTCAATATATTTCATGCTTCCTCAGCACACTCTATGCTTCGCGCCAATGCGTCAACAATCCCCGCCTAGGACTTAAGTTATGCACCGCCTGTGCACTATGTCATGCCAATGTGTCAACTGTAAACCGCCCCTGCCAAGGACTCAGGTGTGTACATAGGCCTTTCTAAATCCTACTCCAGGCCTCACCAACAGGGACTGTACACGCCCCTATTCATAACCTCTATGATTGAGTAAGAAGGAGGAAGCATCCGTACTATGTATCTGGTCTGCTCCTTAATCTTCCATCCTGCCATTATATACATTAAAATTGCTTATGCTTGAGAATCTTTTGACTTTTGCAATTGTCCTACGAAACTACATCATAAGTTGTTAACAACATCCTTCTGTTAAGATGTCAACGGACTCTTGCTCCAATGTTACAAAATTGTCATAAAGCAAAGATTGTTCTAATTGTGGTTTATCCCAGGCAATGTTTAAGTGCTTTTTTATAATGTTCCATGTGAAGTTATGTGCCTTTCATACTGCATCTTGGCCTTCCTGGATATATTATTTTGGATGTAAGTTATTACTGATGTTATTGTTGTGCTTGACTATTGCCTATTTTCTTCAACCAAAGGTTTCTTTTCATGAAATAATTGCCTTGATAAAATTGCCCAGGTAACTGTTTCGTGGTCATACATAAAATTCTGTAATCTTCACAATGATCTTCTACAAAACTAGAATTTTTTTTGTAATACGACTTCGTTACATCTTTTTCAATGGGAAATCTTTACAGTGTTTAGTTATTCTATTCAGGAACTGACAAACGCTGCTGGGGAAGATGTAATTTTTGCTATGAATGCCTTCATAAAACGTTTGCTTGCAGTTTCAGATCCTGCACAAATGAAGGTTTGACTTTTTTGCATATGTGGTTTCCTTCAAACTTAGTGATGCTTATTAAATTAGCACGTGATCTGGGGATTATGAATATTCAACTATTCACTTTTAGGAAATCAAATATTTAAATAAATTTGACATCTGCTTTTGGAAATACACGAAGTCTGTTTCCTAGTTGTAAATGGTCGTCCGCCTTCTGTTCCATACTTCCATCTGTTAGAAGTATCGACATACTTTTTCTTATAGCTGTTTGATGTTTGACTTTTTATGCAAAGTATAATTCTTAGTTGTGTTTGAGTAGCTTCCTGCAGTTTGACGATCATTTGCTGGGATTCATTTTAACTCTTGTTCTCTTACCACTAACTCAATGGCATAACTTGTCCTCTCTTTCACTTACATGTTAATTTGTCAATTGCTTAAATAGTATCACCCAAGATCAATCCAATTTGACATATCTGTTTTTGTCCTGAAAATTTTACTGATTAGAACTTGTATGGTTTTTTCAACAATAGTCTCCGAAAGGGTAGAAACTAGAAACAATTAGGACTTGATGAATGGGTGATACTTGATTTATAGAAAAACAGAAACAAATGATGAAATCAAGCTATTGTCACTGAAAAAGCACATACATTATTAGCCTTCGTAGTGTTTAGTACTTACTAGGAATTACATGATTGCCCTTTTGACTCTTTTTCAGATGACATGATCTTTTGCTTCCTACGGCATCCTTTTACTTTTGTAGATTCAAGTGACACAAACTACTACTGTCGAACTTACAAATATCCTGTATTGGTTGATGGTCGTTGGCTATAGCATTCGCAATATTGAAGTTCGCTTTGACATGGAAGGAGTACTTGATAGTCCTTCAAAGCAGCCTGAGCTACCGCCTGGGGAGGACATCTAAAATCTAGGAACAGAAAATTCAGACAATACAGCGAGGTACCAATTCCATTCCTGTTGAAGAATGCTGCCACCAACTTACATTTTCTGATAGCAATTACAGTATACACTTGGTTTGGCATAAGCTTGTATTTGTCAGATATATAGAAAGGTTAAATCTTTGTGGCAAAAATAATATTCAATTTTTTTTAGTACCATTTTAGGCTATTGTGTCTCCAATGATTTTTTTTTTCTAGAATTACTTGAATTGTACAAAATGTATATTTACTGTCGTCATCTATGACTCACCACGAAGAATTCTTACTCTTACAATAATTACTGAACAAATTGATAGGACATTAAAAATGTACTTTGTATATTGTCATTAAGGAAACCTCGATACATGACTTCTGTCTCATTTGAAATCTACAAATGTACATATTTATAGGGAGGCAAAATAGGAATAAAATTCTTAAAGCGCCCCAGGCGCTTAAGTGCCAAAAACGGGGGCGCTTAAGAATTAGTTAAAAAAAAAAAATTATTTTTTTTTCTTAGAAATAATGTACACCTTGTAAGCTATTTAGTGGTATCAATATTGAGGTATTTTAGATTACGTATACATAAAAAATACTCTAACCAATATCACATATAAGACAAAAAAATATTATTCACGTTATAAAGAAATTTAACATTGATTAAGGCATTTTTTTACAAATACGTAATTTAAAATACCTCAATGTTGGTACCATTGGATAGCTTACAAGGTATACATCATTTCTAAAAAAAAAAATTTTAAACTAATTCTTAAGCGCCCCCGGTTTTGGCAGGTGCTTAAGTATTTTTTTCGCAAAATAGGGTGGGAAGAATATTCAAAAAGGACCTTATGGAGGGAATAAAACTTCTAAGCGCCCTCCCTCGCCGAGCGGGGCATTCCGATCCACCATCCCTGCCACTTTGAGGTTCGTGCATGCACGAATACTAAGCCATTTTGACGGTGGATGAAGTGCCCTGCTCAAAGAGGGGGCTTAGCCGTTTTTTTTCTTATGGAGGCCTGAGTCTCAGTTTGGCCTTAGGCAAGTACACATGATCTCATGTCTTAGTGAAAGATGTCTTTTTCTGAATTTCTGCCCATAAGACAACGTATTTGGCTGCAACTTTTGTTTCTGACCTACTTATCAAGCTTTTTTTGAATAAAAAATTATTTATGCTGCATCTTATAATGGAACATAGAATAGTTATCACTTGCGCCTTATTTTTTTGTAATTGATGAAGATAAAATTTAATTTTAGGATTTTGTTATTAACAATAAAAGTTGTTATTAGTTGAATGATATAAATCCTAAGCTTTCTCTACATATGTTTAGTTGATATTGTGCCTTCTTTTCCTTTTATATGGAAACATTTTTTATGCAGCCGTGCCTGCCTAAAAATATTAGGAAGGTTTCAAAATTTTGAGATAAAAGTTATTGTTTTAAAAAATATATATATAAGCTTATTCGCAATAATATTAATACTATTGAATAACTAAAAACATATAAATTATATTTTTTATAATTTTTTTAAAAAATAATTTTTAATGTAAAATTTGCTATCCTTAACTTTTTTAAGGTAGCCGCGGTCGCCTAAAAAATTTGCTCCTTTTATGACTTAAAAGTACATATAATGTCTTCGGAATGAGAAATAAGCACACAATTGAGGGGAGGACGAATGGATAAGGGCCATAAGGCTAGGGCTGAGCATTTGGTATTTCGGTACCAGTACCAGTACCGAAATTTCGGTACCGAAGTATCGAACTTATTTTTTTGGTATCGGTACCAGTACCGAAGTACCGATATTTATATCGAAACTAGTACCGATTTTTTGAAATTTATTTCGAAAAATTTCCAAAATACCGAACTAGGGCAGCGAAGGGAGGAAGAATGGCCGGCCAGAAGTTAGGGTTCGGTTCGGTGGCTACTTTGGAGTTCGGACTTTAGAGAGAAGAATAGGGCAAAAAGATAAAACGAGGAATAGAGCTTTTCTAAGTGAGATTGTGAGAATTTAGAAGACTTGATTCTTAAAGCTGAATTGGATTTTAGACTTAAATCAAACATCAATCATCAATCAAGTGATTCAAGTGAATCAAGTCTCTCGATTTCAAACCCGATGTGGAAAACAGGAAAAGTGAAAACAATATTGGCTGGGCTGGGCTGATTACTGATTAGAACTTAGAAGTAATATAGGTAAAGACGTAAAGTGTAAAGAAAGAATGGGCTGGCGGTTGGGCTTGAATGGGCTAATTAGAATTGTCTCTTAGATAGTTATATATGTATTATTAATAAATAATAATAAATAAATAAATTGGTACTTCGGTACCATAAAAAAATCTCAAAATTTTTTTTATTCCGGTACCGGTACCGCAATCCCGAATTAAAAATCGGTACCGGTACTAAAGTACCGAAGTACCGAAGTACCGAAGTACCAAAGTACTGGTACCAAAGTACCGAATACCGAAAATTTCGGTACGGTACTTCAGTACCAGTACCGTATGCTCACCCCTACATAAGGCTGTCATAGCTTCCAAAATAGTACACAGTAAGAATTTCAATACTAAAATGCACTACATTGCATTGGCAAGAAGGCTCAATCATTCTTACAGTAATAAAGAGTTGCTATATTTCCCTGAATTATGTGTGAGGTATCTAAATTTCCTATGTTATGACTTTCTTTCTATGTTAGGTGCTTTATTTATTAACTAAAAATATTTTTTTAAAATATTATAAAGAAGTAATATACATACTCTAAGCTAGACCTAGCAAAACCTGACCCGACCTGCTGACCTGACCTGACTTGACACGAAGTTAGGCGGGTTCGGATCAATCATAATCGTGTTCGGGTCATAAACAGGTCAACCTGTTTATGACCCGAAAATAATCGGGTCGTGTCGGGTTGTAAACGGGTTGACTCGCTTAACCCGATTACATTATATATTTATAGGTAAAAAATTTAAATATAGGCTCACCTAACTCCCATTACTAGCCTATAAGCCCAAATATCTTCTAATTATCTTTTAACATATATTTTGGCCCACACATAAGCCCAAAATTTTATTAATTTTAATAGAATTTTTTTATCAATTTATTATTTATATTTAAAATATAAATGATAAACGGGTTGTTCGGGTCGTGTCGGGTTAACTTGATTATATTCAGGCCGTGTTCGTGTTAGACAATTTAACCCAATTAATTAAACGGGTCATGTTCGGGTTGGCTTAATCGGGTCACAGGTCAGCTGACACGACCCATTTATGACCCGCTGACCAGAATTGTCAGGTCTAAGCATTTCAATGGTACCAATATTGTCATAAAAAAAATTTACGCACGATAAGAAATTAACAAAAATATTATCGTATAAATTTAAGGCCAAATAGTAGCCATAAATTTTTACGATAATATTTTTTTTAATTTTTTATCATGCGTAATTTTTTTTATAACAATATTGGTACCATTGAAAAGTTTAGAGTATGTAGATTACTTCTTTATAATTTTTTTTTAAAAAAATATTTTTAATACAAAAATGAATCACCTTATATAAGTTTTTCTATGTTAGGTGCTTTGTTTTTTAACTAAAAATATTTTTTTTAAAAAAAATTATAAAGAAGTAATCTACACACTTTAAACTTTTCAATGGTACCAATATTATCATAAAAAAATTTATGCACGATAAAAAATTAATAAAAATATTATCATAAAAATTTAAGGCCAAATAGTAATCATAAATTCCAATGTCAACAAGGATTTACCTTTGTGTTTTACATTTAAATCAAATACTCTTTTATTTCTCCGATATTTTGCCCCTCTTGACATTAGGTTTTATTTTTATCAAAATATAATATTCTTCTCTGCCCATTGTGAATATACCTTGGGTAATGTTTGCGTCCAAATATTTGATATACTTGCACTCCAAAAATTTTACTAATGAGTTATATATATATTGCAAAATAACACTCTTATCTCATCCCTCCAGCAGCTAGGGATGATAAAAAACTTCATCCTTACCTTGGCTTGACCTCTCTCAATTTGATCGAGTAAATTTTGAGTTGATTGGGTGCTAAGTCTAAGTTTAGATAAAACCTGACTTTTATAAGTTTGGTTGAGGTTGACGGAATTTTGATCATATGTTAAGCCTGTCTTTTCAAGCTAGTTTAAGGCTGTTTGAATTTTTAACTTTTGCTGGTTTGACTAAATTTAATTTTAAAAATTTATTAAGTAGTAATATATATAGTGTATATAAACTTTATTAATAGATAAATATATGAAATATATCTAATATTATAGTTTATATAAATTTTCTATTAATAATAATTAAAAATATTTTTATTAAAAATATTATTAAGATAAAAATGAAATTTTTAGTTAATTATAATTAAAATATTTTAAAAATATTATAAGTCACACCATTAAATTTCTTTAAAATAACTAAAATATTTATTAAAAATATTACAACAGAAAAATTTCAATGCTAAATTTTTATTAATAGTAATTAAAATATTAAAATATTTTAAATGGTACCAACTCTCCTCCTTTATAATATTTTAATGCTGTTAGATATATGTAATTGTCTGCGACCCTCTGCATTTCCAATTTTACTCACTGCCTTGATGACCTTGTAATGTAACCTACATTTGCTTGAGAAATTTTTATACGAGATCACAACAATAAATAAGTAATTACTATGAAGCACAGGCAGTAAAATGAATTTAATCCAACTTTTTGCAAAAAAAAAATGTTCATCATTCATCATAAAACATACGTGGATCATATGCCTTACATTTAATTATGCAACCTAGTTCATATGATCACCAGTACTCTCTCCCATTCATTCACATGCTTAGATAGCATTTTGAGTACATCACTTTGGATTTGCTCATCCCAGATTCCTTTGACCGAAACTATTTTCAGATGATCTAACGCTTTCAATGAGGCTGGAATTCTGAATTGCTGCTTCCAGGTGTTTGAAGTGAATGGCCAATAATACTTTATGTCAAGTCAAAAGAAAAACAAAACAAATTAGAAAAAAATATTATACATTAGATTAGTAAATTTATATATTTTAAGTGTATATAATGACCACAAACCTCCGACTCATCAATCACTTGGAGCGATGACAGATTTGGGGAGTGCACAAGAAAACAAAGGAGAACTTGTTTGATGTAATCTTCGCTAATATCCGCGCTGAACTTTAATCGCTTCAATTTGCGGAAGATGGGAAAGCGTGTCATGTGTTTGAGGAGGCACCAAGGATTGTCCTGAAACAATGGAACAAGAAGCATTCAATAATTAAATGTAATTCAATGTAACAAAGATTAGAGAGGAGAAGAAGAAAGTGCATGTATATATAGATTACCTTCACCCCGATGCGTAGCTTAAGGCGAAGGGTCAACGTTGTCACACTGCGCAAGCTCATAAAAATCTGTGTAAATTGCTTAGTGGTCTTTGGTGAAGAGTAAGACAAATCCATGGAAGCTTCGCGGAGAGAAGGTAGTTTGCCTTGGAATCGCTTTAGATACGCCCAGCTTGATAAATGCAAGTATTCAAGCCTAGCACAAGAAATTTTAACCTGGTAGGAGTCTCTGTCGCTGTAACAATCATCATCTATGATAGTTAGGCGACGGAGATTGGGTGTTGTGATCTCCACAACTTCATCCAACCATCCGCGATACAGGGTCAACTCTTGGAGGTTGGGACAGGAACGGAGCGCCGCGAAACACTTATCAACGAAGGATGCCGAGGGAAAGTGCAGTGTCAGCGCCTTGAGCTTGCTTGCCGCAATGTGTTGGGGAAACATGGAGGACAAGATATAATTGATGTACTGCATGTCCAGTGACTCGACGGACGGCAGGTCGAAGAAAGTAGACAGCGGTGGAGGGTTGGACAGATAGGAGGTGTGCACAGACATGTCTCGCACGCCGTGGGATCTGGCGTAACTGATCCAGTCGCTAATCGGGTCTGCCAGGTGATAGAAGTCGTAGGTGATGTGGAGATGGAAGCGGAACAGAGGGCAGGTGGCGTCGCGGCGGGCGATGAACTGGTTGATCTTTTCTGCCGCTTCGCTGGCCTCCAATTCGGGCTTGTAGACTTTGTCACCGCCGGGAATAGCCTTGACGACGAAGTGAAAGGCAGGGACGCAGCGCCAGAGGTGGCGCCACCGTGAGGAGAGGACGGAGGTGCGAACAGAATCGGGAGTGGGGAGGAAGGAGAGGATGTGCTGGAGGATGTCGTCCGCAATGTCGCTCAGGTGATCGCAATCACTCATAGGCGATGACATCTGCGTATGAAGGAGGAAATGCGGCGTCCTCCGAGGATGGCGTCTCCGCGCGGCCGCTGAGTTCGGCAGTGAGCTGCAGCGACGGCGAAAGGAGTCGCCGGAGCAGCGGGAAAGAAACAAAGTGAATAATGTAAAAAAAAGGCCGGGCTCACCGATTCTGCGGCGCGAACACGTCGGAGGTCGCCGGCAACAAGAGAGGCGCCGGTGGCAGACGGTATTTCTCGCTAGCGTGCCTCGAAGCTGAGACAGTGGTGAGGCTAGGGCACGCCAGAGCCTTATATTCGGTGCGACGAGTAGGCGCCCGCCTATCTCGGTGTTCTCCGCGTTCTTCGGAGATGCGGCGGCGAGAAAGGCCGAGGTCTTCACGGATTCGGAAAAAGATATAATCCTGGTTGTACAGATTATTTTAATATTGATTATAGTTTAATAATTATGTATATTTTAATAATCATTAACTTAACAATGGTTAATTAATATATTCGGTTAAATATGTATAATACATCTAAAAATTATGAGTATGTCTAATTGAAATATATTTTAATTATTTGATTTATAAAATAATAAGCATCAATAGTATTTATTGTGGTTCATTATTAAATCACCCAAGGCAAAGAAAACGGTATATTATGTTTGTCATCTAAATTTACATTGTTTCTTTTAAAACTCAAAACCTAGGCTATGTTTTCTTGAACAAAAAATTAAAAAAAAATGAAAAATATATTAAATTTAGACATAAAAACATATTAATACTATTGAATAGCTAAAAACATATAAATTATATTTTTTATAATTATTTAAAAAAATAATTTTTAATGTAAAATTTGTTATCCTTAATTTTTTTTTAGGTAGCCGCGGTCGCCTAAAAAATTTGCTTCTTTTATGACTTAAAAGTATATATAATGTCTTCGGAATGAGAAATAAGCACACAATTGAGGGGAGGACGAATGGATAAGGGCCATAAGGGTAGGGCTGAGCATTTGGTATTTTGGTACCAGTACCAGTACCGAAATTTCGGTACCGAACTTATTTTTTTGGTATCGGTACCAGTACCGAAGTACCGATATTTATATCGATACCAATACCGATTTTCTGAAATTTATTTTGAAAAATTTTTGAAATACCGAACTAGGGCAGCGAAGGGAGGAAGAATGGCCGGCCAGAAGTTAGGGTTCGGTTCGGTGGCTACTTTGGAGTTCGGACTTTAGAGAGAAGAATAGGGCAAAAAGATAAAACGAGGAATAGAGCTTTTCTAAGTGAGATTGTGAGAATTTAGAAGACTTGATTGTTAAAGCTAAATTGGATTTTAGACTTAAATCAAACATCAATCATCAATCAAGTGATTCAAGTGAATCAAGTCTCTCGATTTCAAACCCGATGTGGAAAATAGGAAAAGTGAAAACAATATTGGCTGGGCTGGGCTGATTACTGATTAGAACTTAGAAGGTATATAGGTAAAGACGTAAAGTGTAAAGAATGAATGGGCTGGCGGTTGGGCTTGAATGGGCTAATTAGAATTGTCTCTTAGATAGTTATATATGTATTATTAATAAATAATAATAAATAAATAAATCGGTACTTCGGTACCATAAAAAAATCTCAAAATTTTTTTTGATCCCGGTACCGGTACCGCAATCCCAAATTAAAAATCGGTACCGGTACTGAAATACCGAAGTACCAAAGTACCAAAGTACCGGTACCAAAGTACCGAATACCAAAAATTTTGGTACGGTACTTTGATACCAGTACCGTATGCTCACCCCTACATAAGGCTGTCATAGCTTCCAAAATAGTACACAGTAAGAATTTCAATACTAAAATGCACTACATTGCATTGGCAAGAAGGCTCAATCATTCTTACAGTAATAAAGAGTTGCCATATTTCCTTGAATTATGTGTGAGGTATCTAAATTTCCTATGTTAGGACTTTCTTTCTATGTTAGGTGCTTTATTTTTTAACTAAAAATATTTTTTTTTAAAATATTATAAAGAAGTAATATACATACTCTAAGCTAGACCTAGCAAAACCTGACTCGACCTGCTGACCTGACCTGACTCGACACGAAGTTAGGCGGGTTCGGATCAATCATAATCGTGTTCGGGTCGCCGGCAACAAGAGAGGCGCCGGTGGCAGACGGTATTTCTCGCTAGCGTGCCTCGAAGCTGAGACAGTGGTGAGGCTAGGGCACGCCAGAGCCTTATATTGGGTGCGACGAGTAGGCGCCCGCCGATCTCGATGTTCTCCGCGTTCTTCGGAGATGCGGCGGCGAGAAAGGCCGAGGTCTTCACGGATTCGGAAAAATATATAATCCTGGTTGTACAGGTTATTTTAATAATGATTATAGTTTAATAATTATGTATATTTTAATAATCATTAACGTAACAATGCTTTATTAATATATTCGGTTAAATATGTATAATACATCTAAAAATTATGAGTATGTCTAATTGAAATATATTTTAATTATCAATTATGTGATTTATAAAATAATAAGCATCAATAGTATTTATTGTGGTTCATTATTAAATCACCCAAGGCAAAGAAAACGGTATATTATGTTTGTCATCTAAATTTACATTGTGTTTCTTTTAAAACTCAAAACCTTGGCTATGTTTTCTTGAACGAAAAATTGAAAAGAAAAAATAAAAAATATATTAAATTTAGACATAAAAACATATAAATTTAGACATAAAAACATATTAATACTATTGAATAGCTAAAAACATATAAATTATATTTTTTATAATTATTTTAAAAAATAATTTTTAATGTAAAATTTGCTATCCTTAATTTTTTTTTTAGGTAGCCGCGGTCGCCTAAAAAATTTGCTTCTTTTATGACTTAAAAGTATATATAATGTCTTCGGAATGAGAAATAAGCACACAATTGAGGGGAGGACGAATGGATAAGGGCCATAAGGGTAGGGCTGAGCATTTGGTATTTTGGTACCAGTACCAGTACCGAAATTTCGGTACCGAACTTATTTTTTTGGTATCGGTACCAGTACCGAAGTACCGATATTTATATCGATACCAATACCGATTTTCTGAAATTTATTTTGAAAAATTTTTGAAATACCGAACTAGGGCAGCGAAGGGAGGAAGAATGGCCGGCCAGAAGTTAGGGTTCAGTTCGGTGGCTACTTTGGAGTTCGGACTTTAGAGAGAAGAATAGGGCAAAAAGATAAAACGAGGAATAGAGCTTTTCTAAGTGAGATTGTGAGAATTTAGAAGACTTGATTGTTAAAGCTAAATTGGATTTTAGACTTAAATCAAACATCAATCATCAATCAAGTGATTCAAGTGAATCAAGTCTCTCGATTTCAAACCCGATGTGGAAAACAGGAAAAGTGAAAACAATATTGGCTGGGCTGGGCTGATTACTGATTAGAACTTAGAAGGTATATAGGTAAAGACGTAAAGTGTAAAGAATGAATGGGCTGGCGGTTGGGCTTGAATGGGCTAATTAGAATTGTCTCTTAGATAGTTATATATGTATTATTAATAAATAATAATAAATAAATAAATCGGTACTTCGGTACCATAAAAAAATCTCAAAATTTTTTTTGATCCCGGTACCGGTACCGCAATCCCAAATTAAAAATCGGTACCGGTACTGAAATACCGAAGTACCAAAGTACCAAAGTACCGGTACCAAAGTACCGAATACCAAAAATTTTGGTACGGTACTTTGATACCAGTACCGTATGCTCACCCCTACATAAAGCTGTCATAGCTTCCAAAATAGTACACAGTAAGAATTTCAATACTATAATGCACTACATTGCATTGGCAAGAAGGCTCAATCATTCTTACAGTAATAAAGAGTTGCTATATTTCCTTGAATTATGTGTGAGGTATCTAAATTTCCTATGTTAGGACTTTCTTTCTATGTTAGGTGCTTTATTTTTTAACTAAAAATATTTTTTTTTAAAATATTATAAAGAAGTAATATACATACTCTAAGCTAGACCTAGCAAAACCTGACTCGACCTGCTGACCTGACCTGACTCGACACGAAGTTAGGCGGGTTCGGATCAATCATAATCGTGTTCGGGTCGCCGGCAACAAGAGAGGCGCCGGTGGCAGACGGTATTTCTCGCTAGCGTGCCTCGAAGCTGAGACAGTGGTGAGGCTAGGGCACGCCAGAGCCTTATATTGGGTGCGACGAGTAGGCGCCCGCCGATCTCGATGTTCTCCGCGTTCTTCGGAGATGCGGCGGCGAGAAAGGCCGAGGTCTTCACGGATTCGGAAAAATATATAATCCTGGTTGTACAGGTTATTTTAATAATGATTATAGTTTAATAATTATGTATATTTTAATAATCATTAACGTAACAATGCTTTATTAATATATTCGGTTAAATATGTATAATACATCTAAAAATTATGAGTATGTCTAATTGAAATATATTTTAATTATCAATTATGTGATTTATAAAATAATAAGCATCAATAGTATTTATTGTGGTTCATTATTAAATCACCCAAGGCAAAGAAAACGGTATATTATGTTTGTCATCTAAATTTACATTGTGTTTCTTTTAAAACTCAAAACCTTGGCTATGTTTTCTTGAACGAAAAATTGAAAAGAAAAAATAAAAAATATATTAAATTTAGACATAAAAACATATAAATTTAGACATAAAAACATATTAATACTATTGAATAGCTAAAAACATATAAATTATATTTTTTATAATTATTTTAAAAAATAATTTTTAATGTAAAATTTGCTATCCTTAATTTTTTTTTTAGGTAGCCGCGGTCGCCTAAAAAATTTGCTTCTTTTATGACTTAAAAGTATATATAATGTCTTCGGAATGAGAAATAAGCACACAATTGAGGGGAGGACGAATGGATAAGGGCCATAAGGGTAGGGCTGAGCATTTGGTATTTTGGTACCAGTACCAGTACCGAAATTTCGGTACCGAACTTATTTTTTTGGTATCGGTACCAGTACCGAAGTACCGATATTTATATCGATACCAATACCGATTTTCTGAAATTTATTTTGAAAAATTTTTGAAATACCGAACTAGGGCAGCGAAGGGAGGAAGAATGGCCGGCCAGAAGTTAGGGTTCAGTTCGGTGGCTACTTTGGAGTTCGGACTTTAGAGAGAAGAATAGGGCAAAAAGATAAAAGAGGAATAGAGCTTTTCTAAGTGAGATTGTGAGAATTTAGAAGACTTGATTGTTAAAGCTAAATTGGATTTTAGACTTAAATCAAACATCAATCATCAATCAAGTGATTCAAGTGAATCAAGTCTCTCGATTTCAAACCCGATGTGGAAAACAGGAAAAGTGAAAACAATATTGGCTGGGCTGGGCTGATTACTGATTAGAACTTAGAAGGTATATAGGTAAAGACGTAAAGTGTAAAGAATGAATGGGCTGGCGGTTGGGCTTGAATGGGCTAATTAGAATTGTCTCTTAGATAGTTATATATGTATTATTAATAAATAATAATAAATAAATAAATCGGTACTTCGGTACCATAAAAAAATCTCAAAATTTTTTTTGATCCCGGTACCGGTACCGCAATCCCAAATTAAAAATCGGTACCGGTACTGAAATACCGAAGTACCAAAGTACCAAAGTACCGGTACCAAAGTACCGAATACCAAAAATTTTGGTACGGTACTTTGATACCAGTACCGTATGCTCACCCCTACATAAGGCTGTCATAGCTTCCAAAATAGTACACAGTAAGAATTTCAATACTATAATGCACTACATTGCATTGGCAAGAAGGCTCAATCATTCTTACAGTAATAAAGAGTTGCTATATTTCCTTGAATTATGTGTGAGGTATCTAAATTTCCTATGTTAGGACTTTCTTTCTATGTTAGGTGCTTTATTTTTTAACTAAAAATATTTTTTTTTAAAATATTATAAAGAAGTAATATACATACTCTAAGCTAGACCTAGCAAAACCTGACTCGACCTGCTGACCTGACCTGACTCGACACGAAGTTAGGCGGGTTCGGATCAATCATAATCGTGTTCGGGTCGCCGGCAACAAGAGAGGCGCCGGTGGCAGACGGTATTTCTCGCTAGCGTGCCTCGAAGCTGAGACAGTGGTGAGGCTAGGGCACGCCAGAGCCTTATATTGGGTGCGACGAG
Organism: Costus lasius; assembly: GCA_027563935.2. Classification (NCBI taxonomy): domain Eukaryota; kingdom Viridiplantae; phylum Streptophyta; class Magnoliopsida; order Zingiberales; family Costaceae; genus Costus; species Costus lasius. The sequence goes on from CM050454.1 coordinate 989,647, forward strand.
TAGGCGCCCGCCGATCTCGATGTTCTCCGCGTTCTTCGGAGATGCGGCGGCGAGAAAGGCCGAGGTCTTCACGGATTCGGAAAAATATATAATCCTGGTTGTACAGGTTATTTTAATAATGATTATAGTTTAATAATTATGTATATTTTAATAATCATTAACGTAACAATGCTTTATTAATATATTCGGTTAAATATGTATAATACATCTAAAAATTATGAGTATGTCTAATTGAAATATATTTTAATTATCAATTATGTGATTTATAAAATAATAAGCATCAATAGTATTTATTGTGGTTCATTATTAAATCACCCAAGGCAAAGAAAACGGTATATTATGTTTGTCATCTAAATTTACATTGTGTTTCTTTTAAAACACAATGTAAGGCCCAGTGAGCTCGAACCTTCGCGCGCTGCCGACGAGGCAGATCGCCGTCCGGCCGCGAACGGGGCCCTCTCGCTCCGCCTCCTGCCTTCCTCGCGATATCGCCGTCTCTTTCGACGCCTCGGATGCGGCGGAGGAAGAGCGGAGCGCGTCGCCGGAGACGAAGGCGGTGAGGGAAACTGCCGGCAGATGATCGGAGCAGGATAGGACGACGAGGGCGGCGAGGAGGAGGAGAGGGGCGAGGAGGACCGATGCAGGTCGCCGATTCGCCCACTTGGAGAGGCCGCCGGCGGAAGAATGGTGGCGGTGGGCTTCACCACAGTTTCCCATTTGCTGGAAACGGGAGCCGCCGTCGATTCCCCGGAGGGTTTCGTTTATTGACGAGGAAATTAATGAATGGGAGACGTAAAACAAAGGCGGTCTAAATGAAGGTGGCGGAGGCGCATACGTTACGTTTATGGTAATTATGACGAATTACTTATGAGAATATTATTAATTTACCGTTTTATTAATGATGAGACCATTATAACAGATATATATATCTGTGTTATCCACTCAAGATAAGCTAAAAAGAAGTTGATAATTATTTTTTTTCCAAGGCAATCAAGAACAAATTTCATAAACGAGAGAAATATATATGTGTTATCCACTCAATGTCAACAAGGATTTACCTTTGTGTTTTACATTTAAATCAAATACTCTTTTATTTCTCCGATATATAGCCCCTCTTGACATTAGGTTTTATTTTTATCCAAATATAATATTCTTCTCTGCCTTGGGTAATGTTTGTGTCCAAATATTTGATATATTTGATATTCTTCGCCGCTTCAAAATCTCGTCGGAAATCACGGGAGAAGACAAACACTGCAAAGTAGGGAAACTCCACTCTATTGTGCACAAATCAAGCAACAAAAACCCTCATCCTCGCTTTCCCTCATCGACAGCACACTCGCCGTCGATGATACAGTTGCTCGAACCCCTTCTTCGCCCCCTGACGGCATCAGAGCCCCCGCTCTGGAAAGGATGACAGTGCCCTCGCCGTCACCGATGGTAGCACTCCCCAGCACTCGCACCACGATCTCTGTCGCACCTCGTCGAACTTTATAGCTGCTCTGCGTGGACCACGTCCGCCGCACTCCACGCTCCATGCTGCCGAGTCTCCCGCGTTGCCCATGTCGTCGCTAAACTCCCGCGTTGCCCATGTCGTCGGTAAACTCCCGCGTTGCCCGTCCGCCTGGAACCTCGGAGCCGTTCGTCCCACCTCATCCCCGTCGCACGTCTGCGCGAAGCTCGCATGAAGATGATAACGAAGACCGAGTCCGCTGCGTTGTCCAAATCAAGAAACACCTCCGTTGACCGAAGACTTATGCTCTGGTAACGAAGGCCTTAGGGCCTGTTTGGGGTGGCTGGAGCTTCTGGCTGGTGGCTGGTTTGAGTAGAGCTAGTCTGAGTAGAGCTGGTCTGAAAAGCTGAGGTTGTTTGGGTGCATTAGATGCTCTGATAAGCAACTGTGAGCTGCTGTGCTGTGCTGTTCAGTTCTATTAGGAAAATTTTTTTTAAGTTATTTGTAAAATTTGAAATTACTTTACACAACAATAAATAATTTTTAGACTACTATATAACTAAATATAATTTAAAGTAGACAAATTAAAAAAAATTGCAAGAGTTTCCCTTATATTTTAAGTGCGAAACCCTGCATACATAATATATAAAATAATATCCAACCATGACAAGAAAAAATTATCCAAAATTCATCACAAATACTTGTAATCACACATAACAAACCATCTAAATATCACAACATAGTAAAATTCAAGTCCACATAACAAATCATCCAAATATCACAACATCCAACGAGTACAAAGTAACAACATTCATATAATAGCAATACAATAAAATATTTGCTACACATGTGAATTCATTAAACTTAATGCAATCTGATTTCGAAGGTGATCTATCTCCGTAGACACATGTTGATCTTCAGCATCCTCTTCATCTACCTCATAATCATCTGTTGGGATAAGATCTGGATTAGCATCAAATTCTTGAAAAATGTCATCAGTGTTTGTTCTTTCCCTAATAAAATTATGGATGGCCATTGTTGCAATTACAATTTTTACTTGTGTCTCAATGCATATGAAGGCATGTCACGTAATATGTTCCACCTCTTCTTCCATAATCCAAAACATCGTTCAATACAACTTCTAAGAGATGAATGAGATTTATTAAATACTTCTTTAAGTCCTTGTGGTGGATGTCCTTGTTGGTATTCTTGAAGATGATATCTCACCCCTCTATAAGGTCCAAGAAACCCACTCGTTTGTGAGTATCCAGCATCAACTAAGTAATACTTTCCTACAAATATTACGAAAAAGTTCAATTAGTACTTATTTGTGATGAAGGGTTGTAAATTTGAAAGTTTATACTAGAACATGTATAAATGAAAATAAATTTATACCTACTGGGGGTTTTGGAAAGTTTAAATTCATCGCTTTTGAAAGAACTCGGGCATCATGTGCAGAACCTTCATATCCAGCGAGTACGTATATGAATCTCATATCAAATGTGCATACAACTAAGATATTTTGAGTTGGACGACCTTTTCTTCCGATAAATCGAACTTGATCACTAAGAGGTACGACTGTATCTATATGTGTTCCATCTATAGCTCCAATGCAATTCTATGAAAATATAATAAAATTTTAGAATAGAATACATACTATAAGCTATCATATTATTTTAATCAAAAGACTTACTTTGAAATGAGGGTAATCATGAGTATCATGTAATATTTGTGGTGAAATATCTCGAAACTCTCTATCTATGGGTTGTATCAAGACCTTGGCATACTTGCATACTGATTTCAACACCTCATGAAAGATCTGACTTATTGTTTCACCAGAATGTTGAAATCTTTCTTGCGTATGTCTGTTAGATGCACCTTATGCTAATACAAAAATAAAAAGACCCACTTTTTCAAGAATTGTTAGATTGTTTGAGGATTTTAGACCATATGAGTTCTCCAAAATAGTACATAATTGTTTGAAATCATGTTTATCCATTCGCATCATTCGCCTACATCTTTCAGTGTCCCCTTCCATTATAACTCTCTCATCCATCTCATTCCTGTATGCTCAGACATCATACAAGGTGACTTATCTACATATTTTGAATAATACTCCTGTGCAATAATACTATTATAATGAACCAGCATCAAAGTGTCATGCATTGTATTTTTAATATACTCTTCTGCATCAATCTCCTGTGGAGCATCACTGTCACGTATATGATCAGTCATATCTAGGAACAAAAAATTATGGACATTGTTAAGAATTTAAGTACACAAGCATCTAACACATATTACAAGTAGAGTAGAATAGATAGTAATAAAAATTAAGGACAAACATTCAACAGAGTAGAATTTAAGGACAAACATCCAACAGAGTAGAATTTAAGTACATATGCATCCAACAGTGAATATTCTCAACACATAAGCATCCAACACATATTACAAGTAGAGTAGAATTCAAAAGAACACAAGTCTAGTTACCAACATATATAGATGCAGCCTATGGAATGAAATTTCCTGTGGAACGTTGCATATATGTTAACCATCCCATCCTTTGATCAACTGTCTTCAGATTTTTTCCACACTGCTCTATTTCGTTGGTCCCTGAATAAAGCACACGCGAACAAATATATCTTAGAAGTACCATCTACTCCAGGAAGAGTCAATACATCCTCCAGTATCTCGTCCAGAGTACACCCAGGAGCATCTGCTAGCCGAGCTTCAATATTCTTTCTTTGTTGAATAAAATCTCTCATTTCAATCATATTATCCCTCATCAGTGATGCACCTACATTCTTCCTTTTTCCCCGTTGACTACCACTACTTGGTCGAGAGGTTGTAGCAACATGCACTGATTCATTAGTATCAGACATGGGCACATCACTTTCTTCATTTACACCTAAGTCTGCAGCAGATTCTTCATGCACTTCTGGTGTAAATGTATACTCACCGGTTGCTATTGTATCTCCAAACATCATATCCAACTTGGTTTCAATGTCAGGATGAATACCTTTTTTTTAAAATTTTGCATAATCTTTATTCGCCTACATTTACATTGGATTAAAAATTGATTTGATTACATTTTATAAAATATTAATAATAACCTAAGTACATACCGCAATCTTACTCGCCCACCAATCTGGAGTCGCATCTACTGTTTCGAATCTTGAGTCCCATCCTAGTCCAGTCTCTTTCCCCTTTAACTCTTTCCACAACTTCCAGTCTGATTTCAATTGATCCCATTTGTTTTTTAATACTTTTCGATCATATGGTAGCCCACTAATTTGTTGGAAGTTTTCAACAACAAACTTCCATCCATTCGGGTTGAAATGAGATCCAGGACGTATGTTTTTATCAATAGCAGCAATACAAACATCATAAAAATTTTGTGTTGTTTGTATACTCCAAACTGCTTTACCACCTTTAGTTGACATTTGAATCTTGAACATAGACCAAAAGAGTACAATTTAATGAGAAAGGGATGTGGACTAAAACATATTCAATATTATCAAACTTAGCTACTAGAAACATTAGCAAATGAGTTTATGGATTCACGTATATCTCTATAAAAGATTTAAATACTTTCAGGAAGAATCATATTCCTTGAATTGGTCAGTGACGTGCACTCTATTGTTCTAATCTTTACTTGTTCATTGATTCTTACAGATTAAACAATGTGATGTTGCAGTATTAGGAAGAAGGATGAGAGTCAACAAAGTGATTTCAAGGATGCAGTTGATGTTGCATTACTGAACATAGAAATTCTTACTGCCCCATTGTTTAATCTGTGCTAGAGCAAGGAGTGGCGAGCTTGAAAAGTACAAAATCCTAGAAATTCTTAGAAATTCCTAGAGCAAGGAGTGGCAAGCAAAAAATGGATACTGAACATAGAAATTCCTAGAACACAAGATTACAAATTAAGGTTAGCTTGAAAAGTACCAAATGTGCTAGATGCGATCGACGACGGAGCGGCAAGGAGTGGCGAGCAGCGTTAGAAGGCAAGATGCGATCGACGACGGAGCGGCAAGGAGTGGCGGGCAGCGTTAGAAGCAAGATGGGATCGACGACGAGGCTGGCACTAGATGTGATCTGAGCTCTGGCGGCTGGATCTGAAAGGGTTTCACGCGTTAGAATGCCGGCGAGAGGTCGAGGAGTGGCGACCGGCGAGAGGCGAAGCGGCGAGGAGGCGATGAGAGGCGGATCGGCGAAGAGGCGAGTAGTTAGCCAAAATCTCAAAAAACGAAGGGGAAAAATGAGATCCAGAGGCGTACGCTGAAGACTGCTAGGCTACGGCGACGGCCGAAGGCGGGGATGGCCGGAGGCGGCGAAGATCAGAGGCGGCGACAGTGGCGAAGCTCTGGACGAAATCTTGCGAAGAGAGGGGGATTCGCGTGATAGCAGCGGCTGCCGTTACTGTTGCCAGGCAGCCGCTTTCAATTCCAAAAAGTTGCCTCATGCCTGCTTCCCAGGAACAGTAAAGCTTCTCAGTCGCCGACTGAGAAGCTAGCCGCCAAACGCAGTGCTTCGGGCTTTTGGCTGCCCGCAAACGCCAAAAGCCACCCAAACGCAGCCGCCAAACGGGGACTAAGATAAATATATGTCTATTAATAAATTTTATATACACTATATATACTACTACGTAGTCGGTAGTTGTGTAGTAGTATATATAGTGTATATAAAATTTATTAATAGATAAATATATGGAATATATCTAAAATTATAGTTTATATAAAATTTCTATTAATAATAATTAAAAATATTACTAAGATAAAAACTAAATTTTTAGTTAATTATAATTTTAATATTTTAAAAATATTATAAGTCACACCATTAAATTTCTTTAAAATAACTAAAATATTTATTAAAAATATTACAACAGAAAATTTCTAATGCTAAATTTTTATTAATAGTAATTAAAAATATTAAAATATTTTAAATGGTACCAACATTATACATATTTTATTAAAGTTTAGCCATTTTTCAATAAGTGGTGTACAATCCTTATATATGTTATCCTTTTACTAGTTAATGGAATATTTAAGAGAGATATTCCAAAATATTGTTGCCTAAATATTAAACAAAAAAGATTTATTTAAATATTAAATAAAGTTGTTTATTTAATCAGTTCATAAGATTTTCTATTTTTTTTTTATAAAAAAATTCCAGTTACAGGCCAAAAGCGAGCAGTGAAAAGCGCGCGGAGCGATTCGGTTTCATTTTTATGGCCTTGGGAGAGAGACGGAGAAAAAGATCGTCTTGATGTCTTCCCTCGCATCCAAGGTTCTCGCGTTCTCCTCTCCTTATTCCCCCCTTTTCTCCTCCTCCCTTCTGCGTTCCGCTTTTTCTCCGCGGTCCACCTCTTTACCCTTTCAGAGGCGAAGTTGCCGCTTGTCCCTAGTGCGGGCGCAAGAGTCCGATACCGGCGACTCCAGCCCTCCTGACGGCAATTCGGTAATCGAATCGTGTTTCTCGACGAAATCTTCAATCTATCTCGTTCTTAAAATCGACTTCTTTACTCTCTTCAAGCCCAAATTTGTTGCTCTTCGTGTACTGTTGAGCTCGTTGTGGTTGATGGAAATGGGTTAGAAGAAGCAAGAATCGTCGGTGGAAAAAGTAGTCTTCTTTGGTGCAGATTAATTAAATTGATTCTTCGTCCTTGTTGCATGACAAATGTTATGGACTGTTGGGTAACTTTGTATTTGCCTTTTTGTATGATAATGTAAGGATGTAAGAAAATCGTAGTTCATCAAGTGCCTGAAGGAGTAAACAGTCGCGAATCTTATTGTTTAGTTCTTCTAGTTTTATTCACCTGTAACTGGTTAGTCTCCACCAAGTCGCTTCTTTAATCATCCGTCATGTGTATTAAAATAAACAATATGAGTTGGTCGCAAATGTTGCAATTTTTTTTTATCTACATCGTGTTTTAGGGAAAATTGTTCCTATGATATACCATATCTTTCCATCCATTACCTATCATTTGGATCAACAGCTCATTACGTCCATTTCTTTTTATTGAAATGTATGTCCAAATTATTTATCTGCAAGTTATTACTGTTATTTGCTTTTCTTGAACTAGAAATTTTTCTTTATGCATAAAAGCCTGCTGATGCACTTTTGGCACTGCAATGCTGCCTCACCAAAAATTATCTAGCAATCTTTGGCACCATGGTAAAAGTTAGCCCATTTTTTTCTCCTCACCGTCTTTGTTTAGAAAACTAAACCTGCACCTTAGGGGATAATGTTGCTCCTTAGCTTTCATGATTATGCAATTTTCAAATTTATCTGCATTTGAAAAGCCAAATATTCTTTCTTTTTTTGGGCAAAATTTCTAGTTAGAAATATCTGCTTCATCAACGATATAACCTCTTCTAATTTCTGCAATTTCTTCATCAATGTAGGGTGTTTTTCCATTTTTTTCACTTTGTTATTGTTTTGTAATGCTGTTTTTTTTTCTGCAAGTGATAACTTGGTCCATTTTGTTTGTATGAGTTTGATATTCTTCTTGGTATTCGAATAAAGATTATCATCTTGGAACTAACAGTGCAGATATTACAAATGCTAAATTGAAATAATACCTAATATTGATTTTAAATTTATTCAGCCCAAGAGCAGGAGGGACATTCTTTTGGAATATGTCAAAACTGTGCAGCCAGAGTTTATGAAGCTATTTATGGAAAGAGCACCAAAGCAAGTAGGAGATTATATTACATATATTAATCTGCAAATATTTCATCATTTCAATATATTCCCTTGTTTTATCTGCAGATTAGCACCTTTTTATAATTTTCATATACATTAAAATAAAACAACAAAAACAAATATTGAAGAAATCCTTATTGTTTTTTCTAACATAAAAGAGAACATAAAAATCAGTAAGCAATACTCTTCGAAATTCATTATTTTTTACTATTTCTTTTACTCATGCAGGTTGTTGATGCTATGCGACAAACTGTGACAAATATGATTGGAACACTTCCACCTCAATTCTTTCAAGTAACTATTACTACGGTAGGTCTCCAGTGTTATTATGCTTTGTAAAACCTCTTATCATGATAGGCATCGTGATTAGCATGTCGTTATGCTTATTACTTAACTTTTTCATACTATAATTAACTCTCAGCTGTCTTTTCTTTTCAGGTTGCTGAAAATTTGGCACAACTCATGTATAGTGTGATGATGACAGGCTATATGTTTAGGAATGCACAATACCGTTTGGAGTTGCAGCAAAGTCTGGAACAGGTGGCAATTTTTGAAAAGAAAGATAACATGGTACGTTTGAAACTTTTTCTGATATCAAATAACAAAAAGAAAATTTTGGTTTTGGTATTTTCGATGATTTTAACATCAAACTTGATCCTTGTATACCTTGCATTTTTTATGTTATGAAATGTCTACTTAAAATCTTTATGGAAATTAAATTTAGAGTTTCTATTACTTGTATCTTAGTACAGTTCATGTTTACTCTCACAGATGTAGAGAACGCCTTCACATTACAATCTTTTAGTAGCGTGATTTCTTAAGATGGCTTTGATTACTATGAAATTAAACTATAGGATTGTTTTGCATTGATCGATGGATTTTCTTTCTGATAGTGGAAAAGTTTTTATTAGAAAATGACTTTTGAGGAATGAAGAGTTGAAGACAAATGCCTAATTTGTGTGTTTGATGTTCCAGATATTTTACTTTATTCTAATTAAAATCTAAGTTACAATGTTTTTTCTTGGATTTTCTACTAAATTGATTAAAATTAATATAATGGGAATTGTTTACCTTCAATACCTCAAAGGCACTCTTAACACATGATGCTTAGGCTTGCTCTACGTTTTTTATTCATTTGTTTTAATCCAACCCCTGTAAGATATTATTTATTGCATATTCAGAAGCGCTTGAAGAGAGAATTTAAGCTGTTAGAGTTTCATATTAATCCACAATATTATTTCAGAAAGAGATAGAACTAAAATGTAACTTGTTGGTAACCGCTAAAACTTTTGGCCTTGTTGGTTGTCCGGTTCAGATTGGTCCGATGAAGGTCCAGACTAGAGCAATGTCAGAGTAGTGAAATCAAGTGAAGAAGGAGAAAGGAGAAGGAGAGGCAGGGGAGGAAGAAGGAGAGGAAGGAAAAGAACGGGCTCGTTGGCCGTGGGGCGAGAGGGTGACGGTGGATGCAGGGTGAGTGGGCGATGCAGACATAGGGCGAGCAGGCGATGGAGGACGCAGAGTGAGCCCTGCATCGGGCAACTACACAGGCGCGCGGGTTTCTCCTTTCTCTTCTTCCTCTTCTACTTTCTTCTTCTTTTTTCTTCAGTTCCACCAAAATTCCGTGATCCACTAGAATTCCATCCAGATCCATCGATATGTACCGGTCCCACCGGTAAGCGGTACAACCGATCGGACCAAAACTTGAAACCTTGGTTAACACTTAACTTTTTTTTCCAGATGAAGATCATCTCATCTTATGGCTATTTATTTCTATTCAAGTTGATTAGAAAGTACAAGGTAGCATTGGTTGCAATCTACACAACCATTGGTTTATGAAATGAAAAAGGTTATTCACTTTAATAAAATTAAGAATTAAACTCATTTTTTTTGGTGAAAAGAGGAAAGAGGCTAATAGTGGAGGGGAAGTTATAGCAAATATAATTTATCAATCTTGTGAAGATTGAGTATGTGATATCTGCTTCTTAGAATGCACAAACGAGTTTTGTATATTCTCATTTAAGTCCTCATATGAGACTTTTATCATGATCTCGTTTATGTTTTTCAGGAATTTTCAGATTATGTTCCCGGCACACAGAAAAAAGTTACTGGGGAAGTTATTAAATGGAACAAGATTACTGGGCCTGAAAAAGTGGACGCTATTCAGTATATAGAGTTTCTTGAAGCAGAAGTTGAGGACCTGAGGCGTCAACTCACAAGGAGGTCAGCAAATGGACACAATGAACTTTTGGAATATCTAAAATCCCTTGAACCTCAAAATTTGCAGGTATCGAATGCTTAATATTTTCCTTTTTTAGCAATGCAAGTGTGATATATTAATTAAATGAATATATATTAGCCTCATATACTCGCTCCCATTAAAACACGTTGATATTGTATACATGGGCGTACACATGACATCATTACTATATTTCTCCATTGTAGCATTATGACATTACTATAAGATATCATTCCATCCAATCAAAAGCCTATAAGCCTTAAGTTCACTATAGAGAATTCATGAAGTTTTTTAACCTTCCTCTAGATGTGTGAAGCTACCTATGTTGATAATGCAAAAGATTTGTCATATGTATTGCCTTAACACAGGTTCACTTGAATCTTTTTGCCCATTTGTGATAATTGTTGCACTGATGGTCAACTTCTTTGTCATGATGATAACATCGTTTCCCACAAATCTAGAACTATTCCATGGGATAAAAAAGTATTGTCTAAGTGTCAACATAGGTCTTTAATAAATTTAAGTATCAACATAGTCATTCATAAAATTTGCAATGAATTTGTAACTATGACCCACGATAAAGAGAAACCTATTTTATTAACTTAATTAACTTAAAACTACATAGCTCTATTAAAAATGCTTAAGTCCAATTTAATGGTACTAAGCTTATTAAGTCTGCCATTATAATTCTCCTCTCACTTTCTACTTGGGAGTGAATTAAGGTGCCTCAATCTCTATCTTTTAAGACTATCATCCTCATTAAGCCTCGAGGCCGAACTTGTACTTCAGTATCACCACTAGTTTAACATATAAGGCCAATCCAATAGTGACTTTGGTATCCATGATAATTCTTTCCTATTAGACTCTCACCTATAGTACCATTTATTGTGATTTGCCTAATAAGAAACTAAATTAGTTTATTTGAGCCTTATATAATGTACCATTATATTTTGCCTTTCACTTCTTTCATGAACTGAATTAGAATGTCATAATGGTAAGATTATCAACACAAATAATTTGTGACTTTTATCACACATTAGGATATTGTATTGTTTGATAATATAGCAAAATCATAAATTGAAATTTACAAAACTAGACATAGTAATTAACTTCTACTTTATTTTAATAGATTATTACTTAGGATCTACTTCCACATTAAAAAAAATGCAAGTAGAAGAATAAAAATGGCCATAAAAAGTTAAAACTATTTTCCTTTTTCATGTTTCATGATTTTAATATTTTTCTAAGAGCTACATTCTACAATAATGTCTTTGTATGTGTATATATTACACACTGTCAATAAATGACTAATCTTTTTAAGCATGTCAATTTATCTATTGTAGGATATGAAATTACAATTTCCAACTTGTATAGAACTATCATGTAATATATGATTTAGTAAAATATTGGTACAAAGTTATATAGCACATGCAAACAATGAGTGGCTCAAAAATTATTTCATGTCTTTATGTTTATAAATAAAAACTATTTTATCTTAAATATAAGAATGCCAATCCAATTTCATTATCATGCACTAAAAATTTAAAATTTTAAGTACTTTTTTGTACCATTTATGTATATAATTGCATACTGTTTTAAAGTAATTCAATAAAACTTTTATCTAATCCAGTTCCACAAATCTAACTTTTATGTATATCATATCATTTTGCTGCTGGCGTACCCAGATCTCAACTATAGTTTTGCATCTTATGGTACAAGTTGGCTTGCCTATCAATATTCCAGATTTTATAGGTTAGTAAAACCAAATAAGTACCAAAACATAGGATAAGCTTGGAAATCTTAAGCACCCAAAAGAAAAAGGGTAAAACTAGGTTAGTAACCAAATTTACTAGGGGTCCATGTCTATTTGGTGAGATTCTATTTGGTGCAGTAGCTGTTGCTTTTTCTCTCCTATTTAGTCTAGGGGTTTTTATTAGTTCCTGATGGAATGACTAGCTGGTCCACAAATTGGACGGTGTCATACTCTAATTTTTCACAATGGAAATACCAATAAGTGATGACTCGAGTACTTAACCCGCCAGTTTCTGACTTAACCAAATGTGTACAACGGAATGTGTAAATCCTCCTGACCCCCGCTCACTCTGTATGTGCACGCATTGACCATTAGATGTACCCCGAAATGTGTAACCCCCGAAAATGAGTAACACCTTGGATTGTATAAACTCTACACTACATAACCACGATTGTGTAAACGCCCCACGCCTCGTTGAGTAACCTCTGTGCACCTTTGTGTAAATTATATAATCTCTGTGTGCTGCACTCCACTTGCTGCGAACTAGTGTGTTCCGTCCCCAAGCCCCTAACCCTCAATCACTTATGTGTTGCTATGTAATGTTACTCTAGGCGGCGGATTGAGTTAGCGCTTTCCCCAACCACTTTGCACACCTTGAGTTGGCGCCCTAAGCAATATCACAACCCCACACTATACTTATGCGTGGTACACACACAACACAAAGGCAATGATGCACTAGACATATGCATCATGATCTAACAATCACAAACTACAAAGCTTGGTTGCACTTATGGAATATGCACCAATCACAAAAACTCACAAGCACGACGAAGAATCACCACGTAGAGGAAAATTATCAACTACTCAATAAAATAAGCTGATACAAAAATCCTCTTGTTGGCCACACACCAACTTCTAGCATCTAATAGTATAAAACCCTAATACAAGGAGAATGTATTTAAGAGTTCAAATGTGAACCCTAAGTTCTCTGAAGAAGATGATTGTCGCCGGAGAAGATGATGGTCGCCGGTGATAACTTAGACTCTCGCTAAGTTGATGCTAGCCTTTCCCAATATTGGCTACCCTCTAGCTGGTCTCTCCAAGCTTTGTCCCTCACAAAGATGCCGGTGATGTAGAAGCCGTCGGAGATGTAGAAGTCGTCGGAGAAGATGATTATGGGAAAAGATGAAGAACTTGTCTCCACAATGCTGCTCACGCCAAAGGTGTTCTTGCCAAGATGGAAGAGCTCTCTCGTGAATGATTCTTGTGCTGCCCAAAGCTCACGCAAACTCTTTTTATCCCTATGTTATTTTCGGCTGAACATGGAAACTCTCCCATGTCCAAGTCCTTTGCACCTGGATGATGGATTTTAGGTTAATCAGTTCCTTGGCCCACTCCGCTAAGTAACAAGAACATGGAAGTTCACCATGTACGCCAATTCTCTTGAAAACAGCAACACCCACATGTTGGGTCAGTCTCCCAACACATACAGGTCTCTGATACGCCCTTAGGTCTTGAGTTTGAGTCTCCCCCGTGCCCCAGTCTTCAATATATTTCATGCTTCCTCAGCACACTCTATGCTTCGCGCCAATGCGTCAACAATCCCCGCCTAGGACTTAAGTTATGCACCACCTGTGCACTATGTCATGCCAATGTGTCAACTGTAAACCGCCCCTGCCAAGGACTCAGGTGTGTACATAGGCCTTTCTAAATCCTACTCCAGGCCTCACCAACAGGGACTGTACACGCCCCTATTCATAACCTCTATGATTGAGTAAGAAGGAGGAAGCATCCGTACTATGAATCTGGTCTGCTCCTTAATCTTCCAACCTGCCATTATATACATTAAAATTGCTTATGCTTGAGAATCTTTTGACTTTTGCAATTGTCCTACGAAACTACATCATAAGTTGTTAACAACATCCTTCTGTTAAGATGTCAACGGACTCTTGCTCCAATGTTACAAAATTGTCATAAAGCAAAGATTGTTCTAATTGTGGTTTATCCCAGGCAATGTTTAAGTGCTTTTTTATAATGTTCCATGTGAAGTTATGTGCCTTTCATACTGCATCTTGGCCTTCCTGGATATATTATTTTGGATGTAAGTTATTACTGATGTTATTGTTGTGCTTGACTATTGCCTATTTTCTTCAACCAAAGGTTTCTTTTCATGAAATAATTGCCTTGATAAAATTGCCCAGGTAACTGTTTCGTGGTCATACATAAAATTCTGTAATCTTCACAATGATCTTCTACAAAACTAGAATTTTTTTTGTAATACGACTTCGTTACATCTTTTTCAATGGGAAATCTTTACAGTGTTTAGTTATTCTATTCAGGAACTGACAAACACTGCTGGGGAAGATGTAATTTTTGCTATGAATGCCTTCATAAAACGTTTGCTTGCAGTTTCAGATCCTGCACAAATGAAGGTTTGACTTTTTTGCATATGTGGTTTCCTTCAAACTTAGTGATGCTTATTAAATTAGCACGTGATCTGGGGATTATGAATATTCAACTATTCACTTTTAGGAAATCAAATATTTAAATAAATTTGACATCTGCTTTTGGAAATACACGAAGTCTGTTTCCTAGTTGTAAATGGTCGTCCGCCTTCTGTTCCATACTTCCATCTGTTAGAAGTATCGACATACTTTTTCTTATAGCTGTTTGATGTTTGACTTTTTATGCAAAGTATAATTCTTAGTTGTGTTTGAGTAGCTTCCTGCAGTTTGACGATCATTTGCTGGGATTCATTTTAACTCTTGTTCTCTTACCACTAACTCAATGGCATAACTTGTCCTCTCTTTCACTTACATGTTAATTTGTCAATTGCTTAAATAGTATCACCCAAGATCAATCCAATTTGACATATCTGTTTTTGTCCTGAAAATTTTACTGATTAGAACTTGTATGGTTTTTTCAACAATAGTCTCCGAAAGGGTAGAAACTAGAAACAATTAGGACTTGATGAATGGGTGATACTTGATTTATAGAAAAACAGAAACAAATGATGAAATCAAGCTATTGTCACTGAAAAAGCACATACATTATTAGCCTTCGTAGTGTTTAGTACTTACTAGGAATTACATGATTTCCCTTTTGACTCTTTTTCAGATGACATGATCTTTTGCTTCCTACGGCATCCTTTTACTTTTGTAGATTCAAGTGACACAAACTACTACTGTCGAACTTACAAATATCCTGTATTGGTTGATGGTCGTTGGCTATAGCATTCGCAATATTGAAGTTCGCTTTGACATGGAAGGAGTACTTGATAGTCCTTCAAAGCAGCCTGAGCTACCGCCTGGGGAGGACATCTAAAATCTAGGAACAGAAAATTCAGACAATACAGCGAGGTACCAATTCCATTCCTGTTGAAGAATGCTGCCACCAACTTACATTTTCTGATAGCAATTACAGTATACACTTGGTTTGGCATAAGCTTGTATTTGTCAGATATATAGAAAGGTTAAATCTTTGTGGCAAAAATAATATTCAATTTTTTTTAGTACCATTTTAGGCTATTGTGTCTCCAATGATTTTTTTTTTCTAGAATTACTTGAATTGTACAAAATGTATATTTACTGTCGTCATCTATGACTCACCACGAAGAATTCTTACTCTTACAATAATTACTGAACAAATTGATAGGACATTAAAAATGTACTTTGTATATTGTCATTAAGGAAACCTCGATACATGACTTCTGTCTCATTTGAAATCTACAAATGTACATATTTATAGGGAGGCAAAATAGGAATAAAATTCTTAAAGCGCCCCAGGCGCTTAAGTGCCAAAAACGGGGGCGCTTAAGAATTAGTTAAAAAAAAAAATTTATTTTTTTTTCTTAGAAATAATGTACACCTTGTAAGCTATTTAGTGGTACCAATATTGAGGTATTTTAGATTACGTATACATAAAAAATACTCTAACCAATATCACATATAAGACAAAAAAATACTATTCACGTTATAAAGAAATTTAACATTGATTAAGGCATTTTTTTACAAATACGTAATCTAAAATACCTCAATGTTGGTACCATTGAATAGCTTACAAGGTATACATCATTTCTAAAAAAAAAAATTTTAAACTAATTCTTAAGCGCCCCCCGGTTTTGGCAGGTGCTTAAGTATTTTTTTCGCAAAATAGGGTGGGAAGAATATTCAAAAAGGACCTTATGGAGGGAATAAAACTTCTAAGCGCCCTCCCTCGCCGAGCGGGGCATTTCGATCCACCATCCCTGCCACTTTGAGGTTCGTGCATGCACGAATGCTAAGCCATTTTGACGGTGGATGAAGTGCCCTGCTCAAAGAGGGGGCTTGGCCGTTTTTTTTCTTATGGAGGCCTGAGTCTCAGTTTGGCCTTAGGCAAGTACACATGATCTCATGTCTTAGTGAAAGATGTCTTTTTCTGAATTTCTGCCCATAAGACAACGTATTTGGCTGCAACTTTTGTTTCTGACCTACTTATCAAGCTTTTTTTGAATAAAAAATTATTTATGCTGCATCTTATAATGGAACATAGAATAGTTATCACTTGCGCCTTATTTTTTTGTAATTGATGAAGATAAAATTTAATTTTAGGATTTTGTTATTAACAATAAAAGTTGTTATTAGTTGAATGATATAAATCCTAAGCTTTCTCTACATATGTTTAGTTGATATTGTGCCTTCTTTTCCTTTTATATGGAAACATTTTTTATGCAGCCGTGCCTGCCTAAAAATATTAGGAAGGTTTCAAAATTTTGAGATAAAAGTTATTGTTTTAAAAAATATATATATAAGCTTATTCGCAATAATATTAATACTATTGAATAACTAAAAACATATAAATTATATTTTTTATAATTTTTTTAAAAAATAATTTTTAATGTAAAATTTGCTATCCTTAACTTTTTTAAGGTAGCCGCGGTCGCCTAAAAAATTTGCTCCTTTTATGACTTAAATGTACATATAATGTCTTCGGAATGAGAAATAAGCACACAATTGAGGGGAGGACGAATGGATAAGGGCCATAAGGCTAGGGCTGAGCATTTGGTATTTCGGTACCAGTACCAGTACCGAAATTTCGGTACCGAAGTATCGAACTTATTTTTTTGGTATCGGTACCAGTACCGAAGTACCGATATTTATATCGAAACTAGTACCGATTTTCTGAAATTTATTTCGAAAAATTTCCAAAATACCGAACTAGGGCAGCGAAGGGAGGAAGAATGGCCGGCTAGAAGTTAGGGTTCGGTTCGGTGGCTACTTTGGAGTTCGGACTTTAGAGAGAAGAATAGGGCAAAAAGATAAAACGAGGAATAGAGCTTTTCTAAGTGAGATTGTGAGAATTTAGAAGACTTGATTCTTAAAGCTGAATTGGATTTTAGACTTAAATCAAACATCAATCATCAATCAAGTGATTCAAGTGAATCAAGTCTCTCGATTTCAAACCCGATGTGGAAAACAGGAAAAGTGAAAACAATATTGGCTGGGCTGGGCTGATTACTGATTAGAACTTAGAAGTAATATAGGTAAAGACGTAAAGTGTAAAGAAAGAATGGGCTGGCGGTTGGGCTTGAATGGGCTAATTAGAATTGTCTCTTAGATAGTTATATATGTATTATTAATAAATAATAATAAATAAATAAATTGGTACTTCGGTACCATAAAAAAATCTCAAAATTTTTTTTATTCCGGTACCGGTACCGCAATCCCGAATTAAAAATCGGTACCGGTACTAAAGTACCGAAGTACCGAAGTACCGAAGTACCAAAGTACTGGTACCAAAGTACCGAATACCGAAAATTTCGGTACGGTACTTCAGTACCAGTACCGTATGCTCACCCCTACATAAGGCTGTCATAGCTTCCAAAATAGTACACAGTAAGAATTTCAATATTAAAATGCACTACATTGCATTGGCAAGAAGGCTCAATCATTCTTACAGTAATAAAGAGTTGCTATATTTCCCTGAATTATGTGTGAGGTATCTAAATTTCCTATGTTATGACTTTCTTTCTATGTTAGGTGCTTTATTTATTAACTAAAAATATTTTTTTAAAATATTATAAAGAAGTAATATACATACTCTAAGCTAGACCTAGCAAAACCTGACCCGACCTGCTGACCTGACCTGACTTGACACGAAGTTAGGCGGGTTCGGATCAATCATAATCGTGTTCGGGTCATAAACAGGTCAACCTGTTTATGACCCGAAAATAATCGGGTCGTGTCGGGTTGTAAACGGGTTGACTCGCTTAACCCGATTACATTATATATTTATAGGTAAAAAATTTAAATATAGGCTCACCTAACTCCCATTACTAGCCTATAAGCCCAAATATCTTCTAATTATCTTTTAACATATATTTTGGCCCACACATAAGCCCAAAATTTTATTAATTTTAATAGAATTTTTTTTATCAATTTATTATTTATATTTAAAATATAAATGATAAACGGGTTGTTCGGGTCGTGTCGGGTTAACTTGATTATATTCAGGCCGTGTTCGTGTTAGACAATTTAACCCAATTAATTAAACGGGTCATGTTCGGGTTGGCTTAATCGGGTCAC
The DNA here is from genome assembly GCA_027563935.2 of Costus lasius. Classification (NCBI taxonomy): domain Eukaryota; kingdom Viridiplantae; phylum Streptophyta; class Magnoliopsida; order Zingiberales; family Costaceae; genus Costus; species Costus lasius. Next base: position 1,008,354 of record CM050454.1, read on the forward strand.
AGGTCAGCTGACACGACCCATTTATGACCCGCTGACCAGAATTGTCAGGTCTAAGCATTTCAATGGTACCAATATTGTCATAAAAAAAATTTACGCACGATAAGAAATTAACAAAAATATTATCGTATAAATTTAAGGCCAAATAGTAGCCATAAATTTTTACGATAATATTTTTTTTAATTTTTTATCATGCGTAATTTTTTTTATAACAATATTGGTACCATTGAAAAGTTTAGAGTATGTAGATTACTTCTTTATAATTTTTTTTTAAAAAAATATTTTTAATACAAAAATGAATCACCTTATATAAGTTTTTCTATGTTAGGTGCTTTGTTTTTTAACTAAAAATATTTTTTTAAAAAAAAATTATAAAGAAGTAATCTACACACTTTAAACTTTTCAATGGTACCAATATTATCATAAAAAAATTTATGCACGATAAAAAATTAATAAAAATATTATCATAAAAATTTAAGGCCAAATAGTAATCATAAATTCCAATGTCAACAAGGATTTACCTTTGTGTTTTACATTTAAATCAAATACTCTTTTATTTCTCCGATATTTTGCCCCTCTTGACATTAGGTTTTATTTTTATCAAAATATAATATTCTTCTCTGCCCATTGTGAATATACCTTGGGTAATGTTTGCGTCCAAATATTTGATATACTTGCACTCCAAAAATTTTACTAATGAGTTATATATATATTGCAAAATAACACTCTTATCTCATCCCTCCCGCAGCTAGGGATGATTAAAAAACTTCATCCTTACCTTGGCTTGACCTCTCTCAATTTGATCGAGTAAATTTTGAGTTGATTGGGTGCTAAGTCAAGTTTAGATAAAACCTGACTTTTACTCACTGCCTTGATGACCTTGTAATGTAACCTACATTTGCTTGAGAAATTTTTATACGAGATCACAACAATAAATAAGTAATTACTATGAAGCACAGGCAGTAAAATGAATTTAATCCAACTTTTTGTAAAAAAAAATGTTCATCATTCATCATAAAACATACGTGGACCATATGCCTTACATTTAATTATGCAACCTAGTTCATATGATCACCAGTACTCTCTCCCATTCATTCACATGCTTAGATAGCATTTTGAGTACATCACTTTGGATTTGCTCATCCCAGATTCCTTTGACCGAAACTATTTTCAGATGATCTAACGCTTTCAATGAGGCTGGAATTCTGAATTGCTGCTTCCAGGTGTTTGAAGTGAATGGCCAATAATACTTTATGTCAAGTCAAAAGAAAAACAAAACAAATTAGAAAAAAATATTATACATTAGATTAGTAAATTTATATATTTTAAGTGTATATAATGACCACAAACCTCCGACTCATCAATCACTTGGAGCGATGACAGATTTGGGGAGTGCACAAGAAAACAAAGGAGAACTTGTTTGATGTAATCTTCGCTAATATCCGCGCTGAACTTTAATCGCTTCAATTTGCGGAAGATGGGAAAGCGTGTCATGTGTTTGAGGAGGCACCAAGGATTGTCCTGAAACAATGGAACAAGAAGCATTCAATAATTAAATGTAATTCAATGTAACAAAGATTAGAGAGGAGAAGAAGAAAGTGCATGTATATATAGATTACCTTCACCCCGATGCGTAGCTTAAGGCGAAGGGTCAACGTTGTCACACTGCGCAAGCTCATAAAAATCTGTGTAAATTGCTTAGTGGTCTTTGGTGAAGAGTAAGACAAATCCATGGAAGCTTCGCGGAGAGAAGGTAGTTTGCCTTGGAATCGCTTTAGATACGCCCAGCTTGATAAATGCAAGTATTCAAGCCTAGCACAAGAAATTTTAACCTGGTAGGAGTCTCTGTCGCTGTAACAATCATCATCTATGATAGTTAGGCGACGGAGATTGGGTGTTGTGATCTCCACAACTTCATCCAACCATCCGCGATACAGGGTCAACTCTTGGAGGTTGGGACAGGAACGGAGCGCCGCGAAACACTTATCAACGAAGGATGCCGAGGGAAAGTGCAGTGTCAGCGCCTTGAGCTTGCTTGCCGCAATGTGTTGGGGAAACATGGAGGACAAGATATAATTGATGTACTGCATGTCCAGTGACTCGACGGACGGCAGGTCGAAGAAAGTAGACAGCGGTGGAGGGTTGGACAGATAGGAGGTGTGCACAGACATGTCTCGCACGCCGTGGGATCTGGCGTAACTGATCCAGTCGCTAATCGGGTCTGCCAGGTGATAGAAGTCGTAGGTGATGTGGAGATGGAAGCGGAACAGAGGGCAGGTGGCGTCGCGGCGGGCGATGAACTGGTTGATCTTTTCTGCCGCTTCGCTGGCCTCCAATTCGGGCTTGTAGACTTTGTCACCGCCGGGAATAGCCTTGACGACGAAGTGAAAGGCAGGGACGCAGCGCCAGAGGTGGCGCCACCGTGAGGAGAGGACGGAGGTGCGAACAGAATCGGGAGTGGGGAGGAAGGAGAGGATGTGCTGGAGGATGTCGTCCGCAATGTCGCTCAGGTGATCGCAATCACTCATAGGCGATGACATCTGCGTATGAAGGAGGAAATGCGGCGTCCTCCGAGGATGGCGTCTCCGCGCGGCCGCTGAGTTCGGCAGTGAGCTGCAGCGACGGCGAAAGGAGTCGCAGGAGCAGCGGGAAAGAAACAAAGTGAATAATGTAAAAAAAAGGCCGGGCTCACCGATTCTGCGGCGCGAACACGTCGGAGGTCGCCGGCAACAAGAAAGGCGCCGGTGGCAGACGGTATTTCTCGCTAGCGTGCCTTGAAGCTGAGACAGTGGTGAGGCTAGGGCACGCCAGAGCCTTATATTGGGTGCGACGAGTAGGCGCCCGCCTATCTCGATGTTCTCCGCGTTCTTCGGAAATGCGGCGGCGAGAAAGGCCGAGGTCTGTACAGGTTATTTTAATAATGATTATAGTTTAATAATTATGTATATTTTAATAATCAAATATATTTTAATTATTTGATTTATAAAATAATAAGCATCAATAGTATTTATTGTGGTTCATTATTATATCACCTAAGGCAAAGAAAACGGTATATTATGTTTTTTATCTAAATTTACATTGTGTTTCTTTTAAAAACTCAAAACCTAGGCTATGTTTTCATGAACGAAAAATTGAAAAGAAAAAATAAAAAATAAATTAAATTTAGATATAAAATATTACTAGATTCAATATATTTTTTATTCTTTTCTCTAAGTTTTCTATTGAAAAAACACAGCACTAATGTGCGAGCATTTTATATATTTACAATATTTACTCTTATTTCTCATCATAAGCTTAATCTATTATAAAGTTAGATAGACTTTGGATTTGAACTAGTTTGATTTCACTTAGGTGTTCTACATCTTGTTTTAGCATATCAAATAAAAAAAAGTTTAATACATTTAATATTTATGTAAATGAAAATAGCAATGAGATCTAGTATGAATTCTATTTACTCGAATACTGTTTCACTCCTGCTAGAATTGAAAGAGAGTATGTGTTCGACGATCTTAGTCAAAGTCAAACTACACGATGTCATTCGAGTACTGTTTGACTAAAATTTTTTAGGAAGTTAAATTGTACGATTTTAGTTAATTTTATGTATGTTGATCAATATTATGTGCATTGACTTTACATCAAAAATCTTGCTTAAAAGATCACAGAACGTGCTGCGATGGGGAAGGACACCCTTCCCCAAAATTTTTTTCCTTTGATAGTAATATTCGAAAATTAAATTAAGGTGGATAAATAGAATATGTAAAAGTCAATAAATATTTATAAATTTAGAAATATATATTTTTATATATATATATATATATATATATATATATATATATATATATATATATATATATGGTTCTGGATGACGGCGCCACCGACCGGATCGGAGTCGCCCTCCTCAACAACCCAGATCAGGTCGCCACCGACCGGATTGTGGATCGTCTCCTTTAAGACGGCCATATGGTTCTGGATGACGGCGCAGGGGGCGAAGCCGTCGTGCCACAACGTGATCACAGGCCAGTGGTCGCATCTGCCGCCGACCAAGCGGCGGGGCGGCTCCCGGGATTCGGCCTCCTCACCAACATCATCAACGGCGGGGTCGAGTGCGGAAAGGGCTCCAACAACCAGGTCGCCGATCGGATCGGCTTCTACAAGCGGTACTGCGATCTGTTCGGCATCGGCTACGGCAACAACCTCGACTGCTACAGCCAGACGCCGTACAACGGCTGGGGATTGGCCTCGCCGGCTCCTTCCCTTTGATATGATAGTAAGTAAGAATAACGCTTTGGGAAACCTAGCGAGCTCATAGAATAAAATGAAAATAAAGTTCGAGAATTTGGTCGAGCGTATTCGACCTCAAAATGTTAAGACGAATCATGAATAAAAATTCTATGCAAACCTCCTATGCTTGTTTGGAAGTAATCCGCAGGTGTCCAATGTGTGCATTCATCGTACCTTCACCAAATTACACTTTTGATCATGCTATGGACAAATTTGACTTGCTAAATGATATGAATAAAAACTAAACCTCAGTCAGGTTTACATCTCATTCATCCATCTTTTTAAAATTATGCATCTTAAAAGATCATAGTTTTCAGAATAAGTAATTGATGAAAATAAATCTCAATTTTAAAATTTTATTATTATTTTTAACATAAATAATTAAAATAAAAAAAGTCATATTTAATTTTAAATTTTTGTTATTAATAATTATGGTCCTTAGCAGTTGACTAACTGACCTAAGCTTAAAAAGGTGTTAACTAAGGACCACGAAGCCACATTCCTACATTGCCATCAAGCAACCATCACTATTTCATTAAATTTGTGGGTCACCAAATCACAATTCCCACAAAGAGGAAAGAACGTGGATAGCAATAAATGTGATCCAAACTAACATAGCTGAGAGTAGCACACTTTATAAAAAAAAAAAACTCTTCTAAGTGTGGCCTGTTAAAATAAAGCTCCGTAGTACTATAGTAAACAAGTTATATACAAGAGATTCTACTTTATTCTAAGACATGGCTTTAACTCAGTTAAGCGAAATTTCGCTTATCCAAATTTCTACTTTCCAATAGGAGTAGTATCCAAATTAAATTATATGTTATCCAAATTTCTACGGTGGACAAGGCAAAACAAAAGGATAGCGAAGGTCTCATGGTGAAAAGTTACAAGACACCTTGCCTTTGGGGGACAGGACTAAGGGATATCAAGACTTTAAATTCTGCTTTCCTGATGTGACATATCTGGAACGGTGCTACTGAGAAGGCCTCCCTTTGGGTTAGATGAATGCACAAAAACCTCTTAAGGACGGATTCACTTTGGACACTCCAGCCCCCTCATCGAGCATCTTGGTGCTTAAAGGATATACTCGGCCTTAGGGAATCTTGTAAGGCAATGATCTCATTCCGAATTGCTAATGGTCAGTCTATCAAACTATGGTTGGACCCATGGCTTCACTCCCAAATATTGTGTAACTTACTTTAGGAGTTCCATTTTGAGATTCCTTTTGGTAGGAATGCATGGCAGGTATGCATGGCTTAGCTCTTTGATTATCAATAGAGAATGGAGGATCCCTGCACCCCGCGCATCAGTTCTGAACCAAGTTTTTAGATCAATCTATGATATCCCTATTGATCGATCTCTCAATGAAGATAAACTTTATTGGAGCCCCTCTCAGTCTGGAATATTCTCTATCTCTTCGGTGTATGCAGGTTTAATCCATACGACCCCTGTACCATGGCATAATGTGGTTTGGTTTCAGGAAAGGATCCTAGGTTCTCTTTTATTGCATGGCTCTTATGTATACAACATCTTACTACTCGTGACAGATTAAAAAAGTGGGGTATCATAAGTGATCGTATAGTCTTTAGTACTTATTCAGACTTTTCTTCTCTTACACAAAGTCAGAGGAATGAGAAGGCACCTTTATCAATCCCTCCCTCCTAAAAAACCAAGATCAAGTCAACTTTTTTTTTTTCTAAGATCAAGTCAACTTCACTCATTCAAAGTTTCACAACAAAACTAATCTACGTCTAAGTTTGGAATTTTCTTTTGTGATTGGTGAGAAGCGCATGTCAAATTGCGTGACTCTGTAGCCGTTATCATTCTTCTTCCTTCTATAGATGACCACAAATACAGAGTATTCCTTTATGGAGTGCAGAAGCAGACGAACGAACAGAGGCTATAAATCAGGCAGGAGAAAAAATGGTGCTCAGACAAAAAACAATTTTTAAAAAAGAATTTATTCTATTTACCAAAACAGGATATGTTTTATTTCCGCCAATCAAATAATTTATATATTGCAAATATTGAATATCAGAATCTGGTGGACTCATGCCAGCTTTAATCCAGGCAGCATAAATAGGAACCCCACGAAAAGAAAGCCTAATCCCTTCAAAACTCCGCCACCCTTCGAACGACAACCTACCAAACCTTTACGGCCTGTTTCAGTCGACGGAAATGGGGGGAGAAAGGAAAGAATTGGATTTCTTTCCCTCCAATTCTTTGGTTTCAGTGAAGGGAATTAAGGGGAGAAAGGAAAGGATTTCCTTTCCTTTCCCTCCAAAACGGTTCCCTCTTATTTTGACGGAAACTCCATTTCCGTCCGCGCCTCTCGCCCGCTCGCCCATTCGACTCTCGCTCTCTCGCTTACGCCGCGAACTCGAAGCCGACTCTCGCTCTCTTCTTCCGACCTCGACTTCGCCTCTCTCGCCCTTCCGACCTCGACGTCGCCCCTCTCGCCCTTCCGACATCGCCTTCGCCCCTCTCGCCCTTCCGACCTCGCCGTCGCCCCTCTCGCCCTTCCGACCTCGCCGTCGCCCCTCTCGCCCTTCCGACCTCGCCGTCGCCCCTCTCGCCCGCTCCGCGTCGCATCTGCCTCTGGCCGAATTTTTTTCGGGGTTTTAGGGTTCGATTGAGGCGGAAAAATCCTCGACGTCGCATCTGCCTCGCCTTCGCTCCTCGACGTCCTTCGCTCCTCGACGTCGCATCTGCCTTCCGACCTCGACGTCGCTGCAGGAAGGGAACGAGACGGTGACCTGATTTTGTTCTTTTACTACTCCACGACGTCGCTGCCTTCCGACCTCGCATCTGTGTTCCGACCTCGACGTCGCTCCTCGATCGAAGGTTAGTTCCTTTACTACTCCACAAAAAGCATATTACGAAAAGTTGTGTATCATTTCACAATTGGTGTAGCATTTCACAATTGGAAAAGTTGTGTAGCATTTCACAAAAAGCATATTACGAGCGAAGGTTATTGGTGATATCATTTCACAATTGGAGTTTAGAGACTATATCTTGTTTTCCATATCCTTCATCATGATTGTGTAGCATTCTTTTAACAAAAGTTGTTGCAATTTCTTGCTTGCATCTCTGATTGGTATATCCTGTTTTTGTTTCCCCGTGGGCATGTAACTGAAAAGAAGAACAAGTCTGTTCTGTCTTTTTGGTAATACATCAAAACAGATGTATACCACAAACGATTTACATGATCCTAGCTATTCATTTGATACAATTTGATACACATGACACACAATTTAATTCAGATTCTTTTACGTTGATACAATTTGGTTTTCTATTTATAGGTGTTCTTATGGCTCCGAGCAAGAATATGATCCTAGCTATTCATTTTCTTAATTGTCAATACACATGCATAGCTGCATGGATTCTTATAGAAGAGATGATGGATAGACTACAACAAACTTGGGTTGAAAAACCATTACGAGTTAGTGATGAAGTTAAGCATGACATTCGAATAGAAATATTAAAAAACTTGACTAGTTCAGATGAACAATGTTATAACATGATAAGAATGAGAGTACATGCTTTTAAGCATTTGTGTCAGTTACTAAAAGGGAGGCGTGGGTTGAGAGATACAAAGCTGTGTACAATAGAGGAAAAAGTGTTCACATTCTTGTATTTAGTTTCTCACAATGTGAAATACAGAGAAATATGTTTTTTCTTTCGTCGTGGTACTAGAACCATTAGCTATCACATTCATGAGGTTTTGCGAGCTATCATTAGCTTGCATGAGCAATTTATCTCACAACCTGATGGCTCAACAGTTCCTCCTGAGATATACAATAGCAGCCGACTTTATCCTTATTTTAAGGTATGTTCGAGCATTAGTAATTTCTACAAAATAGCATAAAAATTATACTTATTGTTAGCATTATATAATATATGCAGGATTGTCTAGGTGCAATCGATGGTACACATGTTCGAGTTAAGGTACCGTCTAGCGATGTACCTAGGTATCGGGGAAGAAAGGACTGGCCAACTACAAATATTTTGGCAGCCTGTTCATTCGACATGAAGTTCACATATATCCTAGCTGGGTGGGAAGGGACGGCATCAGATTCTCGAATAATAAAAGATGCGATCAGTAGAGCTGATAACTTAAAAATTATAGAAGGTAAACTTATTACGTACTTAACTACTTAGAAGACCATTAATTCTAATATTTCATACTTCGCATTTATAGGGAAATACTATTTGGGTGATGCCGGTTTTGGTATCAAAAGTTGGCTTATGACACCTTATAGGGGAGTACGATATCACCTGAAAGAGTATTCCAGAAATGCTCCTCGAAATGCGAAGGAATTATACAATCATCGACACGCAGCTGCTCGAGTTGTCATCGAAAGATGTTTTGGTGTACTAAAGAAGAGATTTTCTATTATTGCAAGTGGAACAGAACCACATTTCCCAATACGTACACATGTCCAAATTATTACAGCCTGTTGCATTTTACATAACTACCTAATGGGTGTTGATCCTGATGCTAATATGATTGCCGAAGTTGATGAGGAATTATCAAACATGGCGAGCAATGATGCATCTGTAGTGGAGAGGCAAGACGAAGAATCAAGGAAAGGTGTTCTTATTAGAGATACTATGGCATATGCAATGTGGAATGATTATGTCCTGTAAGGTTCTTGTATTTGTCATTGTTGTATTAGACTTGTTGTTTTGTTTTGAACTTTTCATATCATAGACTTGTTGTACTAAACAGTTCTTATCATTGTTGTATTAGACTTGTAGTTTTGTTTTGAACTTTTCATATCATAGATTTGTTGTACTGAACTTTTCATTTGTGCTAACAAATCTTTTTATTTCCCTATAAGATGGGTAAAAGAGATCACATCAAATGGACTGAAGACATGGATAATGTCTTCATTGATTCAATGCTAGACCAACAAAATAAAGGATTTAGGGTTGATGGTACCTTTACCTCAACCGCATATAAGAACATGCTAGTGATATGTGCTGAGAGCTGTGGTTTACCATTAACGAAAGAGCATCTAAAGAATAGAATCAAGACTTTGAAAGTCAATTTTAACCAATGCCACGAGTTGTTCAAAAACAAGAGTGGTATAGCATGGAGTTCATTGTCCAAAATGTTTGAAGCCGACAACAATGTGTGGGACGAACTAATTGCGGTATGTCTTGCTTTATAATAGTCTGTTGTATGGTGATTGTTATGTATGTACTAATTATGGTTAATATTTTACAGGCCAATCCTTCAATGAGAAAATGGAGAAACACTCCTGTTAATAATTATGACAAACTAGAGGAGTTGTTTTCAAAGGATCGTGCAATTGGAAACATGGCTGGAACTCCCAGAGATATCGACATGCACTTGAACACTCCTGTTCATGAAGAAGGCAATGATGATATGGCATTTGATGTGCAACGAGATGATAATATTGAAGATGTAGCAAGTCCATCCTCTATCCCACAAAGCCAAGGCAATAACACTACTGCAACATCGTCAAGAAGTGGTAAAAGAAAATATGATGATACTGTAGTGAAAGTTACAAATGAGAGCATTCAAATGTTGATGAGCTCTATGGAAAAGAATACTAATGTCTTGGTAAATGCTGTCAATCCTGCACAATTGGTGGAAAAAGAGTACACAAAAATTGAAATATTTGAGGAGCTAAATAAGCTCAATCTTCCTGAAGAGACTTTGATAAAGGCATATATTTTATTGGGTACAAACAAAGAAAAAACACAACTCTTCTTCTCAGCTCCAGATTGGCTACGTGGTAAAGTTTTGAGTTGCTTGATGAATTAATAACATATTCATGTTAGTAGATCCTGATGTTAGACTTTAGTTGGACTTGTGTTGGACTTTATCATATTGTATTTTAAACCATCATTGTGTAGATGGTATATAACTGTGCACTTTTGTATTCAAATGTTGAACTTGATGCTTTTTGTGTTATGGTACTTATGTGTTGAATTGATGATATTTATATTTTGGTGGTGTATTTATATTTTGTTGAATTCATTATATTGTATATACAGGTATTGTGTTATAAAATAGGGTAAATGCTGTCAAAATTTTAAACTTTTTAATAAGAATTTTTAATAAGAATTTATAGTACTTTTATGTTTTTAATAATTTTTTATAGTATTTTTATAATTAACAACTATAATATTTATAATTTTTCTAATTATTTATATATTATGTATAATATAATTAATTTTAAATTTTTGTATTTTTTTCTTATTTCCTTTCCTTCCACTGAAACACAAGGCCTATAAAGGAAAGAAATCATTTCTTTCCCTCCTTATTTCCTTTCTCTCTTTATTTCCTTTCTTTGCTGATTTCTTTCCTTCCACCGAAACAGGCCGTTAATCATAGATGAAGACTAATCAAACGAAATTATGTGTAATTACTAGATCAAATTATCTTTCTAATTCAACAAAATTGTACAATAAATCAAGATCGAACACGTTTTTGAAGAAGAACGAACAAATCGTGAAAAGCCATTTACCTATTCGTCAATTCAACTACTTAGAAAGTTGAAAAAATGGTGCTCCCCATCGCGGCCACCGGCACGTCGAACCTCCCCGGCGGGAAATCGTACGAGCGGTCGCTCACCACGCAGAACGGGACGCTCACCTCCGCCCACCGCACGCCTGATGCTACCAGCTGGGCCCGGAAAGCGGATTCCGAGTTTAGTTGTCGGAATCCGGCGGCGTCGAGGAGGGGGAGGATGGAGAGGCGGGAGAGCGCCACTTCGGAGGTGTTGCGGTCCCCGATGCCGAGGCGGTCGTTGAGGCCGCCGAAGCGGGAGCCCGAGGGCACTACGTAGGTGCCCCGCCGGAAGACCGCCTTCGCGTCGAGCGGAGCAGACCAATAACCGTCGACGCGCGTCCGCAGGATCCAGTCGTACGTAAAGTTGCCCTCGTCTTCGTGCGACCTGATCATCCGCAGACAGCCTTCCACCAGGTTGAAGTACTGGAGCAGACCCTGCACTCCATCGATTTCCAATTAATTGCATCATCAAAATTCAAGAAAAAATCTGAAAAAAAAAATCAATTAATACCACTTACTACCTAACATTTAATTTCATTATATTTAGCAATAATTAGAAATTGATTTGTGTGAATGAAACCCACGCCATCATGTAAAACGCAACACGTCCTGTTTATCGTGCAAGCAATGATGAAGAGGGGCAAGGTGTCACACCCCACGAACCGTTACTCCGGCAAATATGAATTTATGTGCCATAGTCAAAACTTACTCCCTCAATTTTGATCCCATGTTGAACTTTGACCCAGTGCTCTCTCGCCTCATGCTCCTCTCAAGCTCGGCTGAGTCACCTTCAACCGCGTCATCATCTTCATGCGTACACACGTAACTCTTCACCAAAGAACCTGGTTGTGACAGTAGGGAAAGGGCCTCACGCCTCGTCCTCAGCCTCATCACAATCGTTTGTCAGCCATTGGAATCATACAAGAACCTATTGCTGGAAATAAGGGATAGAGAAATTTCACTCTTTATTTCTCTCTCAAATAATGAGTTACAAAAACCCTCCCTCTTCCCTCACAGATCTCTCCCCAGATCTCGCTCAACCCTCATAATGTGGCTACAACAACCACTCCTCTAAGGTAACGCTACAACAGCGCTCCTTCTCTCTCATAATGACACTATAACGGTGTCCACTCCATGGTGACGCTCCAACAACGCACACCAGATAGAAGCTCCTCAGCCACGATGGGAACACCTCTCACTCAGATGCCGCACCGCACTCACTGAAGAGGGGCTCCAACAGCCCCGGTGGGGGGGTGCCTCCGCGCACGCCGCACACAGCCTCGGTGACGCCTCCTCGCGCACACCCTGCAACAATCACCCTCCTGGTGATTTAAAGGAAAGGGGAGATGCCTTGTCGTCCGCATGCTCCAACCGCCAGGGAACCGCCAAGGAACCGCCAAGAAACCGCCAAGGAACCGCCACCAACCCACGTCGAGGCAACCTCCTGTCTCCGCGTTTGAAGCTCGCCAACCGGCTCATCGCCAACCGTCGACGTTGCTGTCCACGTCCAGAAAGCACGCCGAAGAAGACGCTCGCGTCCGATGTGGGCGTTGACCCAAATATTGACCGGAATTTGGGCTTCTCCACCATGGGTTTGGGCTGTGGCCCAGGCCTGCTTCATCTAGCACGGCCTCCTCAGATCCGGGTGTCACATTCTCCCCCACCTGTGTTGAACATCGCCCTCGATGTTCTGAAAATCGAACACTGCCCTCCAGTGCTTAACTCCCATGTTGAACGAACCATAGCTCTGATACCAAACTGTCACACCCCACGAACCGTTACTCCGGCGAATATGAGTTTGTGTGCCGTAGTCAAAACTTATTCCCTCAATTTTGACCCCATGTTGAACTTTGACCCGGTGCTCTCTCGCCTCATGCTCCTCTGAAGCTCGGCTGAGTCACCTTCAACCGCGTCATCATCTTCATGCGTACACACGTAACTCTCCACCAAAGAACCTGGATGTGCCGGTAGGGAAAGGGCCTCACGCCTCGCCCTCAACCTTATCACAATCGTTTGTCAGCCATTGGAATCATACAAGAACCTGTTGCTGGAAATAAGGGATACGGAAATTTCACTCTTTATTTCTCTCTCAAATAATGAGTTACAAAAACCCTCCCTCTTCTCTCACAGATCTCTCCCCAGATCTCGCTCAACCCTCATAATGTGGCTACAACAACCACTCCTCTAAGGTAACGCTACAACAGCGCTCCTTCTCTCTCACAATGACACTACAACAGTGTCCACTCCATGGTGACGCTCCAACAACGCACACCAGATAGAAGCTCCTCAGCCCCGATGGGAACACCTCTCACTTAGATGCTGCACCGCACTCACTGAAGAGGGGCTCCAACAGCCCTGGTGGGGGGGGGGGTGCCTCCGCGCACGCCGCACACCGCCTCGGTGACGTCTCCTCGCGCACACCCTGCAACAATCACCCTCCTGGTGATTTAAAGGAAAGGGAAGATGTCTTGTCGTCCGCGTGCTCCAACCGCCAAGGAACCACCAAGGAACCGCCAAGAAACCGCCAAGGAACCGCCACCAACCCACGTCGAGGCAACAGCCGTCTCCACGTTTGAAGCTCTCCAACCGCCTCATCGCCAACCGTCGACGTTTCTGTCCGCGTCTGGAAAGCACGCCGAAGAAGACACTCGCGTCCGATGTGGGCGTTGACCCAAATATTGACCGAAATTTGGGCTTCTCCACCGTGGGTTTGGGCTGTGGCCCAGGCTTGCTTCATCTAGCCCAGCCTCCTCAGATCCGGGTGTCAGACAAGGCAAGTCCACCTGGATTCCGTTGGGCGAGTTGGTTGCAGTGAGCACCCTCTCCTGGGCCTCGGTCGTGGGCATCGGCTTCTGCGGCGCGATCCGCACGGCGGCGATCCTTGGCGCGGCGCCAAGCAGCGATAGCTTGAAGGAGTTCGCGTCGAGGGGGCTGTGGAGGAAGAGCTCCGCATCGGGGAACGCCTCGAGCAAATTCCGCAAGATGGACGGCCCAGTGAGCTCGAACCTTCGCGCGCCGCCGACGAGGCAGATCGCCGTCCGGCCGCGAACGGGGCCCTTTCTCTCCGCCTCCTGCCTTCCTCGCGATATCGCCGTCTCTTTCGACTCCTTGATGCGGCGGAGGAAGAGCGGAGCGCGTCGCCGGAGAAGAAGGCGGTGAGGGAAACTGCCGGCGGATGGTCGGAGCAGGATAGTACAACGAGGACGGCGAGGAGGAGGAGAGGGGCGAGGAGGACCGATGCAGGTCGCCGATTCGCCCACTTGGAGAGGCCGCCGGCGGAAGAATGGTGGCGGTGGGCTTCACCGCAGTTTCCCATTTGCTGGAAACGGGAGCCGCCGTCGATTCCCCGGGGTGTTTCGTTTATTGACGAGGAAATTAATGAATGGGAGACGAAATAAAATAAGGCGATCTAAATGAAGGTGGCGGAGGCCCATACGTTACGTTTAAGGTAATTATAACGAATTATTTATGAGAATATTATTAATTTGCCGTTTTATTAATGATGAGACGATGTATAGCAGTGAGGGCATATCCATCATTTACAAAGCTAAAAAGAAGTTGATAATGATTGGCAAGCAAGAACAAATTTCATGAACGAGAGAAATATATATCGGTGTTATCCACTCAATGTCAACTAGGATTTGCCTTTGTGTTTTAATAGTGCTTCTTAGATGAAAAATTAAAAGAAAAAAAAAAATATATTGAATTTAGATACTGTAAAATGTTATTAGATTCAATGTATTTTTTATTTTTTTTAATTTTTCATCTAAGTAAACACAGTAATTAAAAATATTCTTTTATTTCTTTACAATATATAGCTCCTCTTGACATTAGGTTTTTTTTTTTTATCAAAATATAATATTCTTCTCTGCCCATTGTGAATATACCTTGAGTAATATTTCTATCCAAATATTTGGAATACTTGCACTTCAAAAATTTTACTAATGAGTTCTTTACATACATTGCGGAGTAACACTCTTTTCAAACACAATAATAAATTACAAGGCAAATCTTAAAGGAGTCTATTTTCAAACTATACTATATTTTGCACTTCATATAGTGATTTAATAGAGAATTTACCAAAGAGTTATTTTTCCCTCTTATCTCATCCCTCCCATAACTAGGGATGACAAAAAAAAAAACCTCATCCCTATATTGACTTGACCGACCTCCCTCAAATTGAGGGAGGAAAACCTAAGTTGATTGGGTGTTAAGTCAAGTTTATATAAAACCTGATTTCTATAAGTTTAGTTGAGGTTTAGTATGAGATTTTTACCGCATGTGTTGAACTTGTGCTGACTTTAAACTAATTTAGAGTTGTTGGAGCTTCTAACTTTTACTGGTATAACTAAAGTTAGTTAAAAAAATTTAGGCTGTTTGGATAAATTGCTGTGTTAGTCAATAATTGTGCAATTAAGTAATAGTATGTATAGTATATATAAAATTTATTAATAGATAAATATTTGGCACATATCTAAAATTATAGTTTATTTAAATTTTATATTAATAATGATTATAGATTACACTAAGATAAAAATATTACTAAGATAAAAATTATATGACTAAATTTTTATTTAATTATAATTAAAATATTTTAAAAATATTATAGATTACACTACTAAATTTCTTTAAAATAATTAATATATTTAATAAAAATATTACCAACATAAAAATTATATTGCTAAATTTTTATTATTAGTAATTAAAATATTTTAAATGGTACCAACATTTTACATTAAAGTTTAGCAATTTACAATCCTTATATGTTATCCTTTTACTAGTTAATGGAATATTTAAGAGAGAGATTCCAAAAAAATTGTTGCCTAAATATTAAACAAAAAAGATTTATTTAAATATTAAATAAAGTTGTTTATTTAATCAGTTCATAAGATTTTCTATTTTTTTTTATAAAAAAATTCCAGTGACAGGCTAAAAGCGAGCAGTGAATAGCGCGCGGAGCGATTCGGTTTCATTTTTATGGCCTTGGGAGAGAGACGGAGAAAAAGATCGTCTTGATGTCTTCCCTCGCATCCAAGGTTCTCGCGTTCTCCTCTCCTTATTCCCCCCTTTTCTCCTCCTCCCTTCTGCGTTCCGCTTTTTCTCCGCGGTCCACCTCTTTACCCTTTCAGAGGCGAAGTTGCCGCTTGTCCCTAGTGCGGGCGCAAGAGTCCGATACCGGCGACTCCAGCCCTCCTGACGGCAATTCGGTAATCAGTCGTGTTTCTCGACGAAATCTTCAATCTATCTCGTTCTTAAAATCGACTTCTTTACTCTCTTCAAGCCCAAATTTGTTGCTCTTCGTGTACTGTTGAGCTCGTTGTGGTTGATGGAAATGGGTTAGAAGAAGCAAGAATCGTCGGTGGAAAAAGTAGTCTTCTTTGGTGCAGATTAATTAAATTGATTCTTCGTCCTTGTTGCATGACAAATGTTATGGACTGTTGGGTAACTTTGTATTTGCCTTTTTGTATGATAATGTAAGGATGTAAGAAAATCGTAGTTCATCAAGTGCCTGAAGGAGTAACAGTCGCGAATCTTATTTTTTAGTTCTTCTAGTTTTATTCACCTGTAACTGGTTAGTCTCCACCAAGTCGCTTCTTTAATCATCCGTCATGTGTATTAAAATAAACAATATGAGTTGGTCGCAAATGTTGCAATTTTTTTTTATCTACATCGTGTTTTAGGGAAAATTGTTCCTATGATATACCATATCTTTCCATCCATTACCTATCATTTGGATCAACAGCTCATTACGTCCATTTCTTTTTATTGAAATGTATGTCCAAATTATTTATCTGCAAGTTATTACTGTTATTTGCTTTTCTTGAACTAGAAATTTTTCTTTATGCATAAAAGCCTGCTGATGCACTTTTGGCACTGCAATGCTGCCTCACCAAAAATTATCTAGCAATCTTTGGCACCATGGTAAAAGTTAGACCATTTTTTTCTCCTCACCGTCTTTGTTTAGAAAACTAAACCTGCACCTTAGGGGATAATGTTGCTCCTTAGCTTTCATGATTATGCAATTTTCAAATTTATCTGCATTTGAAAAGCCAAATATTCTTTCTTTTTTTGGGCAAAATTTCTAGTTAGAAATATCTGCTTCATCAACGATATAACCTCTTCTAATTTCTGCAATTTCTTCATCAATGTAGGGTGTTTTTTCCATTTTTTTCACTTTGTTATTGTTTTGTAATGCTGTTTTTTTTTCTGCAAGTGATAACTTGGTCCATTTTGTTTGTATGAGTTTGATATTCTTCTTGGTATTCGAATAAAGATTATCATCTTGGAACTAACAGTGCAGATATTACAAATGCTAAATTGAAATAATACCTAATATTGATTTTAAATTTATTCAGCCCAAGAGCAGGAGGGACATTCTTTTGGAATATGTCAAAACTGTGCAGCCAGAGTTTATGAAGCTATTTATGGAAAGAGCACCAAAGCAAGTAGGAGATTATATTACATATATTAATCTGCAAATATTTCATCATTTCAATATATTCCCTTGTTTTATCTGCAGATTAGCACCTTTTTATAATTTTCATATACATTAAAATAAAACAACAAAAACAAATATTGAAGAAATCCTTATTGTTTTTTCTAACATAAAAGAGAACATAAAAATCAGTAAGCAATACTCTTCGAAATTCATTATTTTTTACTATTTCTTTTACTCATGCAGGTTGTTGATGCTATGCGACAAACTGTGACAAATATGATTGGAACACTTCCACCTCAATTCTTTCAAGTAACTATTACTACGGTAGGTCTCCAGTGTTATTATGCTTTGTAAAACCTCTTATCATGATAGGCATCGTGATTAGCATGTCGTTATGCTTATTACTTAACTTTTTCATACTATAATTAACTCTCAGCTGTCTTTTCTTTTCAGGTTGCTGAAAATTTGGCACAACTCATGTATAGTGTGATGATGACAGGCTATATGTTTAGGAATGCACAATACCGTTTGGAGTTGCAGCAAAGTCTGGAACAGGTGGCAATTTTTGAAAAGAAAGATAACATGGTACGTTTGAAACTTTTTCTGATATCAAATAACAAAAAGAAAATTTTGGTTTTGGTTTTTTCGATGATTTTAACATCAAACTTGATCCTTGTATACCTTGCATTTTTTATGTTATGAAATGTCTACTTAAAATCTTTATGGAAATTAAATTTAGAGTTTCTATTACTTGTATCTTAGTACAGTTCATGTTTACTCTCACAGATGTAGAGAACGCCTTCACATTACAATCTTTTAGTAGCGTGATTTCTTAAGATGGCTTTGATTACTATGAAATTAAACTATAGGATTGTTTTGCATTGATCGATGGATTTTCTTTCTGATAGTGGAAAAGTTTTTATTAGAAAATGACTTTTGAGGAATGAAGAGTTGAAGACAAATGCCTAATTTGTGTGTTTGATGTTCCAGATATTTTACTTTATTCTAATTAAAATCTAAGTTACAATGTTTTTTCTTGGATTTTCTACTAAATTGATTAAAATTAATATAATGGGAATTGTTTACCTTCAATACCTCAAAGGCACTCTTAACACATGATGCTTAGGCTTGCTCTACGTTTTTTATTCATTTGTTTTAATCCAACCCCTGTAAGATATTATTTATTGCATATTCAGAAGCGCTTGAAGAGAGAATTTAAGCTGTTAGAGTTTCATATTAATCCACAATATTATTTCAGAAAGCGATAGAACTAAAATGTAACTTGTTGGTAACCGCTAAAACTTTTGGCCTTGTTGGTTGTCTGGTTCAGATTGGTCCGATGAAGGTCCAGACTAGAGCAGTGTCAGAGCAGTGAAATCAAGTGAAGAAGGAGAAAGGAGAAGGAGAGGCAGGGGAGGAAGAAGGAGAGGAAGGAAAAGAACGGGCTCGTTGGCCGTGGGGCGAGAGGGTAACGGTGGATGCGGGGTGAGTGGGCGATGCAGACATAGGGCGAGCAGGCGATGGAGGACGCAGAGTGAGCCCTGCATCTGGCAACTACACAGGCGCACGCGGGTTTCTCCTTCTCTTCTTCCTCTTCTACTTTCTTCTTCTTTTTTCTTCAGTTCCACCAAAATTCCGTGATCCACTAAAATTCCATCCAGATCCATCGATATGTACCGGTCCCACCGGTAAGCGGTACAACCGATCGGACCAAAACTTGAAACCTTGGTTAACACTTAACTTTTTTTTCCAGATGAAGATCATCTCATCTTATGGCTATTTATTTCTATTCAAGTTGATTAGAAAGTACAAGGTAGCATTGGTTGCAATCTACACAACCATTGGTTTATGAAATGAAAAAGGTTATTCACTTTAATAAAATTAAGAATTAAACTCATTTTTTTGGTGAAAAGAGGAAAGAGGCTAATAGTGGAGGGGAAGTTATAGCAAATATAATTTATCAATCTTGTGAAGATTGAGTATGTGATATCTGCTTCTTAGAATGCACAAATGAGTTTTGTATATTCTCATTTAAGTCCTCATATGAGACTTTTATCATGATCTCGTTTATGTTTTTCAGGAATTTTCAGATTATGTTCCCGGCACACAGAAAAAAGTTACTGGGGAAGTTATTAAATGGAACAAGATTACTGGGCCTGAAAAAGTGGACGCTATTCAGTATATAGAGTTTCTTGAAGCAGAAGTTGAGGACCTGAGGCGTCAACTCACAAGGAGGTCAGCAAATGGACACAATGAACTTTTGGAATATCTAAAATCCCTTGAACCTCAAAATTTGCAGGTATCGAATGCTTAATATTTTCCTTTTTTAGCAATGCAAGTGTGATATATTAATTAAATGAATATATATTAGCCTCATATACTCGCTCCCATTAAAACACGTTGATATTGTATACATGGGCGTACACATGACATCATTACTATATTTCTCCATTGTAGCATTATGACATTACTATAAGATATCATTCCATCCAATCAAAAGCCTATAAGCCTTAAGTTCACTATAGAGAATTCATGAAGTTTTTTAACCTTCCTCTAGATGTGTGAAGCTACCTATGTTGATAATGCAAAAGATTTGTCATATGTATTGCCTTAACACAGGTTCACTTGAATCTTTTTGCCCATTTGTGATAATTGTTGCACTAATGGTCAACTTCTTTGTCATGATGATAACATCGTTTCCCACAAATCTAGAACTATTCCATGGGATAAAAAGTATTGTCTAAGTGTCAACATAGGTCTTTAATAAATTTAAGTATCAACATAGTCATTCATAAAATTTGCAATGAATTTGTAACTATGACCCACCATAAAGAGAAACCTATTTTATTAACTTAATTAACTTAAAACTACATAGCTCTATTAAAAATGCTTAAGTCCAATTTAATGGTACTAAGCTTATTAAGTCTGCCATTATAATTCTCCTCTCACTTTCTACTTGGGAGTGAATTAAGGTGCCTCAATCTCTATCTTTTAAGACTATCATCCTCATTAAGCCTCGAGGCCGAACTTGTACTTCAGTATCACCTCTAGTTTAACATATAAGGCCAATCCAATAGTGACTTTAGTATCCATGATAATTCTTTCCTATTAGACTCTCACCTATAGTACCATTTATTGTGATTTGCCTAATAAGAAACTAAATTAGTTTATTTGAGCCTTATATAATGTACCATTATATTTTGCCTTTCACTTCTTTCATGAACTGAATTAGAATGTCATAATGGTAAGATTATCAACACAAATAATTTGTGACTTTTATCACACATTAGGATATTGTATTGTTTGATAATATAGCAAAATCATAAATTGAAATTTACAAAACTAGACATAGTAATTAACTTCTACTTTATTTTAATAGATTATTACTTAGGATCTACTTCCACATTAAAAAAAATGCAAGTAGAAGAATAAAAATGGCCATAAAAAGTTAAAACTATTTTCCTTTTTCATGTTTCATGATTTTAATATTTTTCTAAGAGCTACATTCTACAATAATGTCTTTGTATGTGTATATATTACACACTGTCAATAAATGACTAATCTTTTTAAGCATGTCAATTTATCTATTGTAGGATATGAAATTACAATTTCCAACTTGTATGTAACTATCATGTAATATATGATTTAGTAAAATATTGGTACAAAGTTATATAGCACATGCAAACAATGAGTGGCTCAAAAATTATTTCATGTCTTTATGTTTATAAATAAAAACTATTTTATCTTAAATATAAGAATGCCAATCCAATTTCATTATCATGCACTAAAAATTTAAAATTTTAAGTACTTTTTTGTACCATTTATGTATATAATTGCATACTGTTTTAAAGTAATTCAATAAAACTTTTATCTAATCCAGTTCCACAAATCTAACTTTTATGTATATCATATCATTTTGCTGCTGGCGTACCCAGATCTCAACTATAGTTTTGCATCTTATGGTACAAGTTGGCTTGCCTATCAATATTCCAGATTTTATAGGTTAGTAAAACCAAATAAGTACCAAAACATAGGATAAGTTTGGAAATCTTAAGCACCCAAAAGAAAAAGGGTAAAACTAGGTTAGTAACCAAATTTACTAGGGGTCCATGTCTATTTGGTGAGATTCTATTTGGTGCAGTAGCTGTTGCTTTTTCTCTCCTATTTAGTCTAGGGGTTTTTATTAGTTCCTGATGGAATGACTAGCTGGTCCACAAATTGGACGGTGTCAGACTCTAATTTTTCACAATGGAAATACCAATAAGTGATGACTCGAGTACTTAACCCGCCAGTTTCTGACTTAACCAAATGTGTAAATCCTCCTGACCCCCGCTCACTCTGTATGTGCACGCATTGACCATTAGATGTACCCCGAAATGTGTAACCCCCGAAAATGTGTAACACCTTGGATTGTATAAACTCTACACTACATAACCACGATTGTGTAAACGCCCCACGCCTCGTTGAGTAACCTCTGTGCACCTTTGTGTAAATTATATAATCTCTGTGTGCTGCACTCCACTTGCTGCGAACTAGTGTGTTCCGTCCCCAAGCCCCTAGGTGTGTGAAAAACCCTCAATCACTTATGTGTTGCTATGTAATGTTACTCTAGGCGGCGGATTGAGTTAGCGCTTTCCCCAACCACTTTGCACACCTTGAGTTGGCGCCCTAAGCAATATCACAACCCACACACTATACTTATGCGTGGTACACACACAACACAAAGGCAATGATGCACTAGACATATGCATCATGATCTAACAATCACAAACTACAAAGCTTGGTTGCACTTATGGAATATGCACCAATCACAAAAACTCACAAGCATGACGAAGAATCACCACGTAGAGGAAAATTATCAACTACTCAATAAAATAAGCTGATACAAAAATCCTCTTGTTGGCCACACACCAACTTCTAGCATCTAATAGTATAAAACCCTAATACAAGGAGAATGTATTTAAGAGTTCAAATGTGAACCCTAAGTTCTCTGGAGAAGATGATTGTCGCCGGAGAAGATGATGGTCGCCGGTGATAACTTAGACTCTCGCTAAGTTGATGCTTGCCTTTCCCAATATTGGCTACCCTCTAGCTGGTCTCTCCAAGCTTTGTCCCTCACAAAGATGCCGGTGATGTAGAAGCCGTCGGAGATGTAGAAGTCGTCGGAGAAGATGATTATGGGAAAAGATGAAGAACTTGTCTCCACAATGCTGCTCACGCCAAAGGTGTTCTTGCCAAGATGGAAGAGCTCTCTCGTGAATGATTCTTGTGCTGCCCAAAGCTCACGCAAACTCTTTTTATCCCTATGTTATTTTCGGCTGAACATGGAAACTCTCCCATGTCCAAGTCCTTTGCACCTGGATGATGGATTTTAGGTTAATCAGTTCCTTGGCCCACTCAGCTAAGTAACAAGAACATGGAAGTTCACCATGTACGCCACTTCTCTTGAAAACAGCAACACCCACATGTTGGGTCAGTCTCCCAACACATACAGGTCTCTGATACACCCTTAGGTCTTGAGTTTGAGTCTCCTCCGTGCCCCAGTCTTCAATATATTTCATGCTTCCTTAGCACACTCTATGCTTCGCGCCAATGCGTCAACAATTCCCGCCTAGGACTTAAGTTATGCACCGCCTGTGCATTACGTCATGCCAATGTGTCAACTATCAACCGCCCCTGCCAAGGAGTCAGGTGTGTACATAGGCCTTCCTAAATCCTACTCCAGGCCTCACCAACAGGGACTGTACACGCCCCTATTCATAACCTCTATGATTGAGTAAGAAGGAGGAAGCATCCGTACTATGTATCTGGTGTGCTCCTTAATCTTCCAACCTGCCATTATATACATTAAAATTGCTTATGCTTGAGAATCTTTTGACTTTTGCAATTGTCCTACGAAACTACATCATAAGTTGTTAACAACATCCTTCTGTTAAGTTGTCAACGGACTCTTGCTCCAATGTTACAAAATTGTCATAAAGCAAAGATTGTTCTAATTGTGGTTTATCCCAGGCAATGTTTAAGTGATTTTTTATAATGTTCCATGTGAAGTTATGTGCCTTTCATACTGCATCTTGGCCTTCCTGGATATATTATTTTGGATGTAAGTTATTACTGATGTTATTGTTGAGCTTGACTATTGCCTATTTTCTTCAACCAAAGGTTTCTTTTCATGAAATAATTGCCTTGATAAAATTGCCCAGGTAACTGTTTCGTGGTCATACATAAAATTCTGTAATCTTCACAATGATCTTCTACAAAACTAGAATTTTTTTTGTAATACGACTTCGTTACATCTTTTTCAATGGGAAATCTTTACAGTGTTTAGTTATTCTATTCAGGAACTGACAAACACTGCTGGGGAAGATGTAATTTTTGCTATGAATGCCTTCATAAAACGTTTGCTTGCAGTTTCAGATCCTGCACAAATGAAGGTTTGACTTTTTTGCATATGTGGTTTCCTTCAAACTTAGTGATGCTTATTAAATTAGCACGTGATCTGGGGATTATGAATATTCAACTAATCCCTTTTAGGAAATCAAATATTTAAATAAATTTGACATCTGCTTTTGGATTGTACTTGAATTGTACTTGGATTGTACTTGAAATCAAATATTTAAATAAATATTTAAATAAATATTTAAATAAATATTTAAATCAAATATTCAACTAATCCATTTTAGGCTATTGTGTCTCCAATGATTTTTTTTTTCTAGAATTACTTGAATTGTACAAAATGTATATTTACTGTCGTCATCTATGACTCACCACGAAGAATTCTTACTCTTACACTAATTACTGAACAAATTGATAGGACATTAAAAATGTACTTTGTATATTGTCATTAAGGAAACCTCGATACATGACTTCTGTCTCATTTGAAATCTACAAATGTACATATTTATAGGGAGGCAAAATAGGAATAAAATTCTTAAAGCGCCCCAGGCGCTTAAGTGCCAAAAATGGGGGCGCTTAAGAATTAGTTAAAAAAAAATTTTATTTTTTTTCTTAGAAATAATATACACCTTGTAAGCTATTCAGTGCTACCAATATTGAGGTATTTTAGATTACGTATATATAGAAAATACTCTAATCAATGTCATATATAAGACAAAAAATACTATTCACGTTATAAAGAAATTTAACATTGATTAAGGCATTTTCTACAAATATGTAATCTAAAATACCTCAATGTTGGTACCATTGGATAGTTTACAAGGTGTACATCATTTCTAAAAAAAAAACTTTTTAAACTAATTTTTAAGCGCCCCTGGTTTTGGCAGGCGTTTAAATATTTTTTTTCGCAAAATAGGGCTGGGAAGAATATTCAAAAAGGACCTTATGGAGGGAATAAAACTTCTAAGCGCCCTCCCTCCCTCGCCGAGCGGGGCATTCCGATCCACCATCCCTGCCACTTTGAGGTTCGCCATTTTGACGGTGGATGAAGTGCCCTGCTCAAAAAAGAGGGGGCTTAGCAGTTTTTTTTCTTATGGAGGCCTGAGTCTCAGTTTGGCATTAGGCAAGTACACATGATCTCATGTCTTAGTGAAAGATGTCTTTTTTTGAATTTCTGCCCATAAGACAACGTATTTGGCTGCAACTTTTGTTTCTGACCTACTTATCAAGCTTTTTTTGAATAAAAAATTATTTATGCTGCATCTTATAGGTGGAACATAGAATAGTTATCACTTGCGCCTTATTTTTTGTAATTGATGAAGATAAAATTTAATTTTAGGATTTTGTTATTAACAATAAAAGTTGTTATTAGTTGAATGATAAAGATCCTAAGCTTTCTCTACATATGTTTAGTCGATATTGTGCTTTCTTTTCCTTTTATATGGAAACATTTTTTATGCAGCCGTGCCTGCCTAAAAATATTAGGAAGGTTTCAAAATTTTGAGATAAAAGTTATTGTTTTAAAAAATATATATATAAGCTTATTCGCAATAATATTAATACTATTGAATAGCTAAAAACATATAAATTATATTTTTTATAATTTTTTTAAAAATAATTTTTAATGTAAAATTTGTTATCCTTAACTTTTTTTAGGTAGCTGCGGTCGCCTAAAAAATTTGCTCCATTTATGATTTAAAAGTACATATAATGTCTTCGAAATGAGAAATAAGCACACAATTAAGGGGAGGACGAATGGATAAGGGCCATAAGGCTAGGGCTGAGCATTTGGTATTTCGATACCAGTACCGGTACCGAAATTTCGGTATTGAAGTACCGAACTTTTTTTTTGGTACCGGTACCGGTACCGAAGTACCAATATTTATATCGGTACCAGTACCGATTTTTCAAAATTTATTTCGGAAAATTTCCGAAATACCGAACTAGGGCAGCGAAGGGAGGAAGAATGGCCGGCCAGAAGTTAGGGTTCGGTTCGGCGGCTACTTTGGAGTTCGGACTTTAGAGAGAAGAATAGGGCAAAAAGATAAAACGAGGAATAGAGCTTTTCTAAGTGAGATTGTGAGAATTTAGAAGACTTGATTCTTAAAGCTGAATTGGATTTTAGACTTAAATCAAACATCAATCATCAATCAAGTGATTCAAGTGAATCAAGTCTCTCGATTTCAAACCCGATGTGGAAAACAAGAAAAGTGAAAACAATATTGGCTGGGCTGGGCTGATTACTGATTAGAACTTAGAAGTTATATAGGTAAAGACGTAAAGTGTAAAGAATGAATGGGCTGGCGGTTGGGCTTGAATGGGCTAATTAGAATTGTCTCTTAGATAGTTATATATGTATTATTAATAAATAATAATAAATAAATAAATCGGTACTTTGGTACCATAAAAAAATCTCAAAATTTTTTTTGATCCCGGTACCGATACCGCAATCCCGAATTAAAAATCGGTACCGGTACCCAAGTACCGAAGTACCGAAGTACCAAAGTACCGGTACCAAAGTACCGAATATCGAAAATTTCGGTACGATACTTCGGTACCAGTACCGTATGCTCATCCCTACATAAGGCTGTCATAGCTTCCAAAATAGTACACAGTAAGAATTTCAATACTAAAATGCACTACATTGCATTGGCAAGAAGGCTCAATCATTCTTACAGTAATAAAGAGTTGCTATATTTCCCTAAATTATGTGTGAAGTATCTAAATTTCCTATGTTAGGACTTTCTTTCTATGTTAGGTGCTTTATTTTTTAACTAAAAATATTTTTTTAAAATATTATAAAGAAGTAATATACATACTCTAAGCTAGACCTAGCAAAACTTGACCCGACCTGACTTGACACGAGGTTAGGCGGGTTCGGATCAACCATAATCGTGTTCGGGTCATAAACAGGTCAACCCGTTTATGACCTGAGAATAATCGGGTCGTGTCGGGTTGTAAACTGGTTGACTCGCTTAACCCGATTACATTATATATTTATAGGTAAAAAATTTAAATATAGGCTCACCTAACTCCCATTACTAGCCTATAAGCCCAAATATCTTCTAATTATCTTTTAACATATATTTTGGCCCACACATAAGCCCAAAATTTTATTAATTTTAATAGAATTTTTTATCAATTTATTATTTATATTTAAAATATAAATGATAAACGGGTTGTTCGGGTCGTGTCGGGTTAACATGATTATATTCAGGCCGTGTTCGTGTTAGACAATTTAACCCAATTAATTAAACGGGTCATGTTCGGGTTGGCTTAATCGAGTCACAGGTCAGCTGACACGACCCATTTATGACCCGCTGACCCGAATTGTCAGGTCTAAGCATTTCAATGGTACCAATATTGTCATAAAAAAAATTTACGCACGATAAGAAATTAACAAAAATATTATCGTATAAATTTAAGGCCAAATAGTAGCCATAAATTTTTACGATAATATATATTTTTTTTAATTTATTATCGTGCGTAATTTTTTTTATAATAATATTGGTACCATTAAAAAGTTTAGAGTATGTAGATTACTTCTTTATAATTTTTTTTAAAAAAATATTTTTAATACAAAAATGAATCACCTAATATAAGTTTTTCTATGTTAGGTGCTTTGTTTTTTAACTAAAAATATTTTTTTTTGAAAAAAATTATAAAAAGTAATCTACACACTCTAAACTTTTCAATGGTACTAATATTATCATAAAAAAAATTTATGCATGATAAAAAATTAATAAAAATATTATCATAAAAATTTAAGGCCAAATAGTAATAATAAATTCCAATGTCAACAAGGATTTACCTTTGTCTTTATATTTAAATCAAATACTCTTTTATTTCTCCGATATTTTGCCCCTCTTGACATTAGGTTTTATTTTTATCAAAATATAATATTCTTCTCTGCCCATTGTGAATATACCTTGGGTAATGTTTGCGTCCAAATATTTGATATACTTGCACTCCAAAAATTTTACTAATGAGTTATATATATATTGCAAAATAACACTCTTATCTCATCCCTCCCGCAGCTAGGGATGAAACTTCATCCTTAACTTGGTTTGACCTCTCTCAATTTGATCGAGTAAATTTTGAGTATGTCTAATTGAAATATATTTTAATTATCAATTATGTGATTTATAAAATAATAAGCATCAATAGTATTTAGTGTGGTTCATTATTAAATCACCCAAGGCAAAGAAAACGGTATATTATGTTTGTCATCTAAATTTACATTGTGTTTCTTTTAAAACTCAAAACCTTGGCTATGTTTTCTTGAACGAAAAATTGAAAAGAAAAAATAAAAAATATATTAAATTTAGACATAAAAACATATAAATTTAGACATAAAAACATATTAATACTATTGAATAGCTAAAAACATATAAATTATATTTTTTATAATTATTTTAAAAAATAATTTTTAATGTAAAATTTGCTATCCTTAATTTTTTTTTTTAGGTAGCCGCGGTCGCCTAAAAAATTTGCTTCTTTTATGACTTAAAAGTATATATAATGTCTTCGGAATGAGAAATAAGCACACAATTGAGGGGAGGACGAATGGATAAGGGCCATAAGGCTAGGGCTGAGCATTTGGTATTTTGGTACCAGTACCAGTACCGAAATTTCGGTACCGAAGTACCGAACTTATTTTTTTGGTATCGGTACCAGTACCGAAGTACCGATATTTATATCGATACCAATACCGATTTTTTGAAATTTATTTTGAAAATTTTTTGAAATACCGAACTAGGGCAGCGAAGGGAGGAAGAATGGCCGGCCAGAAGTTAGGGTTCGGTTCAGTGGCTACTTTGGAGTTCGGACTTTAGAGAGAAGAATAGGGCAAAAAGATAAAACGAGGAATAGAGCTTTTCTAAGTGAGATTGTGAGAATTTAGAAGACTTGATTCTTAAAGCTAAATTGGATTTTAGACTTAAATCAAACATCAATCATCAATCAAGTGATTCAAGTGAATCAAGTCTCTCGATTTCAAACCCGATGTGGAAAACAGGAAAAGTGAAAACAATATTGGCTGGGTTGGGCTGATTACTGATTAGAACTTAGAAGTTATATAGGTAAAGACGTAAAGTGTAAAGAATGAATGGGCTGGCGGTTGGGCTTGAATGGGCTAATTAGAATTGTCTCTTAGATAGTTATATATGTATTATTAATAAATAATAATAAATAAATAAATCGGTTCTTCGGTACCATAAAAAAATCTCAAAATTTTTTTTGATCCCGGTACCGGTACCGCAATCCCAAATTAAAAATCGGTACAGGTACTGAAATACCGAAGTACCAAAGTACCAAAGTATCGGTACCAAAGTACCGGTACCAAAGTACCGAATACCAAAAATTTTGGTACGGTACTTCGATACCAGTACCGTATGCTCACCTCTACATAAGGCTGTCATAGCTTCCAAAATAGTACACAGTAAGAATTTCAATACTAAAATGCACTACATTGCATTGGCAAGAAGGCTCAATCATTCTTACAGTAATAAAGAGTTGCTATATTTCCTTGAATTATGTGTGAGGTATCTAAATTTCCTATGTTAGGACTTTCTTTCTATGTTAGGTGCTTTATTTTTTAACTAAAAATATTTTTTTAAAATATTATAAAGAAGTAATATACATACTCTAAGCTAGACCTAGCAAAACCTAACCCGACCTGCTGACCTGACCTGACTCGACACGAAGTTAGGCGGGTTCGGATCAATCATAATCGTGTTCGGGTCGCCGGCAACAAGAGAGGCGCCGGTGGCAGACGGTATTTCTCGCTAGCGTGCCTCGAAGCTGAGACAGTGGTGAGGCTAGGGCACGCCAGAGCCTTATATTGGGTGCAACGAGTAGGCGCCCGCCTATCTCGATGTTCTCCGCGCTCTTCGGAGATGCGGCAGCGAGAAAGTCCGAGGTCTTCACGGATTCGGAAAAATATATAATCCTGGTTGTACAGGTTATTTTAATCATGATTATAGTTTAATAATTATGTATATTTTAATAATCATTAACGTAACAATGGTTTATTAATATATTCGGTTAAATATGTATAATACATCTAAAAATTATGAGTATGTCTAATTGAAATATATTTTAATTATCAATTATGTGATTTATAAAATAATAAGCATCAATAGTATTTATTGTGGTTCATTATTAAATCACCCAAGGCAAAGAAAACGGTATATTATGTTTGTCATCTAAATTTACATTGTGTTTCTTTTAAAACTCAAAACCTTGGCTATGTTTTCTTGAACGAAAAATTGAAAAGAAAAAATAAAAAATATATTAAATTTAGACATAAAAACATATAAATTTAGACACAAAAACATATTAATACTATTGAATAGCTAAAAACATATAAATTATATTTTTTATAATTATTTTAAAAAATAATTTTTAATGTAAAATTTGCTATCCTTAATTTTTTTTTAGGTAGCCGCGGTCGCCTAAAAAATTTGCTTCTTTTATGACTTAAAAGTATATATAATGTCTTCGGAATGAGAAATAAGCACACAATTGAGGGGAGGACGAATGGATAAGGGCCATAAGGCTAGGGCTGAGCATTTGGTATTTTGGTACCAGTACCAGTACCGAAATTTCGGTATCGAAGTACCGAACTTATTTTTTTGGTATCGGTACCAGTACCGAAGTACCGATATTTATATCGATACCAATACCGATTTTCTGAAATTTATTTTGAAAAATTTTTGAAATACTGAACTAGGGCAGCGAAGGGAGGAAGAATGGCCGGCCAGAAGTTAGGGTTCGGTTCGGTGGCTACTTTGGAGTTCGAACTTTAGAGAGAAGAATAGGGCAAAAAGATAAAACGAGGAATAGAGCTTTTCTAAGTGAGATTGTGAGAATTTAGAAGACTTGATTCTTAAAGCTAAATTGGATTTTAGACTTAAATCAAACATCAATCATCAATCAAGTGATTCAAGTGAATCAAGTATTTCAAACCCGATGTGGAAAACAGGAAAAGTGAAAACAATATTGGCTTGGCTGGGTTGATTATTGATTAGAACTTAGAAGGTATATAGGTAAAGACATAAAGTGTAAAGAATGAATGGGCTGGCGGTTGGGCTTGAATGGGCTAATTAGAATTGTCTCTTAGATAGTTATATATGTATTATTAATAAATAATAATAAATAAATAAATCGGTACTTCGGTACCATAAAAAAACCTCAAAATTTTTTTTGATCCCAGTTCCGGTACCGCAATCCCAAATTAAAAATCGATACCGGTACTGAAATACCGAAGTACCAAAGTACCGGTACCAAAGTACCGAATATCAAAAATTTTGGTACGGTACTTCGATACCAGTACCGTATGCTCACCCCCTACATAAGGCTGTCATAGCTTCCAAAATAGTACACAGTAAGAATTTCAATACTAAAATGCACTACATTGCATTGGCAAGAAGGCTCAATCATTCTTACAGTAATAAAGAGTTGCTATATTTCCTTGAATTATGTGTGAGGTATCTAAATTTCCTATGTTAGGACTTTCTTTCTATGTTAGGTGCTATATTTTTTAACTAAAAATATTTTTTTAAAATATTATAAAGAAGTAATATACATACTCTAAGCTAGACCTAGCAAAACCTGACCCGACCTGCTGACCTGACCTGACTCGACACGAAGTTAGGCGGGTTCGGATCAATCATAATCGTGTTCGGGTCGCCGGCAACAAGAGAGGCGCCGGTGGCAGACGGTATTTCTCGCTAGCGTGCCTCGAAGCTGAGACAGTGGTGAGGCTAGGGCATGCCAGAGCCTTATATTGGGTGCAACGAGTAGGCGCCCGCCTATCTCGATGTTCTCCGCGCTCTTTGGAGATGCGGCGGCGAGAAAGGCCGAGGTCTTCACGGATTCGGAAAAATATATAATCCTGGTTGTACAGGTTATTTTAATAATGATTATAGTTTAATAATTATGTATATTTTAATAATCATTAACGTAACAATGGTTTATTAATATATTCGGTTAAATATGTATAATACATCTAAAAAGTATGAGTATGTCTAATTGAAATATATTTTAATTATTAATTATGTGATTTATAAAATAATAAGCATCAATAGTATTTATTGTGGTTCATTATTAAATCACCCAAGGCAAAGAAAACGGTATATTATGTTTGTCATCTAAATTTACATTGTGTTTCTTTTAAAACTCAAAACCTTGGCTTTGTTCTCTTGAACAAAAAATTGAAAAGAAAAAATAAAAAATATATTAAATTTAGACATAAAAACATATTAATACTATTGAATAGCTAAAAACATATAAATTATATTTTTTATATACTATTTTAAAAAATAATTTTTAATGTAAAATTTGCTATCCTTAATTTTTTTTAGGTAGCCGCGGTCGCCTAAAAAATTTGCTTCTTTTGTGACTTAAAAGTATATATAATGTCTTCAGAATGAGAAATAAGCACACAATTGAGGGGAGGACGAATGGATAAGGGCCATAAGGCTAGGGCTGAGCATTTGGTATTTTGGTACCAGTACCAGTACCGAAATTTCGGTACCGAAGTACCGAACTTATTTTTTTGGTATCGGTACCAGTACCGAAGTACCGATATTTATATCGATACCAATACCGATTTTCTGAAATTTATTCTGAAAATTTTTTGAAATACCGAACTAGGGCAGCGAAGGGAGGAAGAATGGCCGGCCAGAAGTTAGGGTTCGGTTCGGTGGCTACTTTGGAGTTCGGACTTTAGAGAGAAGAATAGGGCAAAAAGATAAAACGAGGAATAGAGCTTTTCTGAGTGAGATTGTGAGAATTTAGAAGACTTGATTCTTAAAGCTAAATTGGATTTTAGACTTAAATCAAACATCAATCATCAATCAAGTGATTCAAGTGAATCAAGTCTCTCGATTTCAAACCCGATGTGGAAAACAGGAAAAGTGAAAACAATATTGGCTGGGCTGGGCTGATTACTGATTAGAAATTAGAAGGTATATAGGTAAAGACATAAAGTGTAAAGAATGAATGGGCTGGCGGTTGGGCTTGAATGGGCTAATTAGAATTGTCTCTTAGATAGTTATATATGTATTATTAATAAATAATAATAAATAAATAAATCGGTACTTCGGTACCATAAAAAAACCTCAAAAATTTTTTTGAACCCTGTTCCGGTACCCGCAATCCCAAATTAAAAATCGATACCGGTACTGAAATACCGAAGTACCAAAGTACCAAAGTATCGGTACCAAAGTACCGAATACCAAAAATTTTGGTACGGTACTTCGATACCAATATCGTATGCTCACCCCTACATAAGGCTGTCATACCTTCCAAAATAGTACACAGTAACAATTTCAATACTAAAATGCACTACATTGCATTGGCAAGAAGGCTCAATCATTCTTACAGTAATAAAGAGTTGCTATATTTCCTTGAATTATTTGTGAGGTATCTAAATTTCCTATGTTAGGACTTTCTTTCTATGTTAGGTGCTTTATTTTTTAAATAAAAATATTTTTTTAAAATATTATAAAGAAGTAATATACATACTCTAAGCTAGACCTAGCAAAACCTGACCCGACCTGCTGACCTGACCTGACTCGACACGAAGTTAGGCGGGTTCGGATCAATCATAATCGTGTTCGGGTCGCCGGCAACAAGAGAGGCGCCGGTGGTAGACGGTAATTCTCGCTAGCGTGCCTCGAAGCTGAGACAGTGGTGAGGCTAGGGCACGCCAGAGCCTTATATTGGGTGCAACGAGTAGGCGCCCGCCTATCTCGATGTTCTCCGCGCTCTTCGGAGATGCGGCAGCGAGAAAGGCCGAGGTCTTCACGGATTCGGAAAAATATATAATCCTGGTTGTACAGGTTATTTTAATAATGATTATAGTTTAATAATTATGTATATTTTAATAATCATTAACGTAACAATGGTTTATTAATATATTCGGTTAAATATGTATAATACATCTAAAAATTATGAGTATGTCCAATTGAAATATATTTTAATTATCAATTATGTGATTTATAAAATAATAAGCATCAATAGTATTTATTGTGGTTCATTATTAAATCACCCAAGGCAAAGAAAACGGTATATTATGTTTGTCATCTAAATTTACATTGTGTTTCTTTTAAAACTCAAAACCTTGGCTATGTTTTCTTGAACGAAAAATTGAAAAGAAAAAATAAAAAATATATTAAATTTAGACATAAAAACATATAAATTTAGACACAAAAACATATTAATACTATTGAATAGCTAAAAACATATAAATTATATTTTTTATAATTATTTTAAAAAATAATTTTTAATGTAAAATTTGCTATCCTTAATTTTTTTTTAGGTAGCCGCGGTCTCCTAAAAAATTTGCTTCTTTTATGACTTAAAAGTATATATAATGTCTTCGGAATGAGAAATAAGCACACAATTGAGGGGAGGACGAATGGATAAGGGCCATAAGGCTAGGGCTGAGCATTTGGTATTTTGGTACCAGTACCAGTACCGAAATTTCGGTACCGAAGTACCGAACTTATTTTTTTGGTATCGGTACCAGTACCGAAGTACCGATATTTATATCGATACCAATACCGATTTTCTGAAATATATTTTGAAAAATTTTTGAAATACCGAACTAGGGCAGCGAAGGGAGGAAGAATGGCCGGCCATAAGTTAGGGTTCGGTTCGGTGGCTACTTTGGAGTTCGGACTTTAGAGAGAAGAATAGGGCAAAAAGATAAAACGAGGAATAGAGCTTTTCTAAGTGAGATTGTGAGAATTTAGAAGACTTGATTCTTAAAGCTAAATTGGATTTTAGACTTAAATCAAACATCAATCATCAATCAAGTGATTCAAGTGAATCAAGTATTTCAAACCCGATGTGGAAAACAGGAAAAGTGAAAACAATATTGGCTTGGCTGGGCTGATTACTGATTAGAACTTAGAAGGTATATAGGTAAAGACAAAGTGTAAAGAATGAATGGGCTGGCGGTTGGGCTTGAATGGGCTAATTAGAATTGTCTCTTAGATAGTTATATATGTATTATTAATAAATAATAATAAATAAATAAATCGGTACTTCGGTACCATAAAAAAACCTCAAAATTTTTTTTGATCCCAGTTCCGGTACCGCAATCCCAAATTAAAAATCGATACCGGTACTGAAATACCGAAGTACCAAAGTACCGGTACCAAAGTACCGAATACCAAAAATTTTGGTACGGTACTTCGATACCAGTACCGTATGCTCACCCCTACATAAGGCTGTCATAGCTTCCAAAATAGTACACAGTAAGAATTTCAATACTAAAATGCACTACATTGCATTGGCAAGAAGGCTCAATCATTCTTACAGTAATAAAGAGTTGCTATATTTCCTTGAATTATGTGTGAGGTATCTAAATTTCCTATGTTAGGACTTTCTTTCTATGTTAGGTGCTTTATTTTTTAAATAAAAATATTTTTTTAAAATATTATAAAGAAGTAATATACATACTCTAAGCTAGACCTAGCAAAACCTGACCCGACCTGCTGACCTGACCTGACTCGACACGAAGTTAGGCAGGTTCGGATCAATCATAATCGTGTTCGGGTCGCCGGCAACAAGAGAGGCGCCGGTGGCAGACGGTATTTCTCGCTAGCGTGCCTCGAAGCTGAGACAGTGGTGAGGCTAGGGCACGCCAGAGCCTTATATTGGGTGCAACGAGTAGGCGCCCGCCTATCTCGATGTTCTCCGCGCTCTTCGGAGATGCGGCGGCGAGAAAGGCCGAGGTCTTCACGGATTCGGAAAAATATATAATCCTGGTTGTACAGGTTATTTTAATAATGATTATAGTTTAATAATTATGTATATTTTAATAATCATTAACGTAACAATGGTTTATTAATATATTCGGTTAAATATGTATAATACATCTAAAAATTATGAGTATGTCTAATTGAAATATATTTTAATTATCAATTATGTGATTTATAAAATAATAAGCATCAATAGTATTTATTGTGGTTCATTATTAGATCACCCAAGGCAAAGAAAACGGTATATTATGTTTGTCATCTAAATTTACATTGTGTTTCTTTTAAAACTCAAAACCTTGGCTATGTTTTCTTGAACGAAAAATTGAAAAGAAAAAATAAAAAATATATTTAATTTAGACATAAAAACATATTAATACTATTGAATAGCTAAAAACATATAAATTATATTTTTTATAATTATTTTAAAAAATAATTTTTAATGTAAAATTTGCTATCCTTAATTTTTTTTAGGTAGCCGCGGTCGCCTAAAAAATTTGCTTCTTTTGTGACTTAAAAGTATATATAATGTCTTCGGAATGAGAAATAAGCACACAATTGAGGGGAGGACGAATGGATAAGGGCCATAAGGCTAGGGCTGAGCATTTGGTATTTTGGTACCAGTACCAGTACCGAAATTTCGGTACCGAAGTACCGAACTTATTTTTTTGGTATCGGTGCCAGTACCGAAGTACCGATATTTATATCGATACCAATACCGATTTTCGGAAATTTATTCTGAAAATTTTTTGAAATACCGAACTAGGGCAGCGAAGGTAGGAAGAATGGCCGGCCAGAAGTTAGGGTTCGGTTCGGTGGCTACTTTGGAGTTCGGACTTTAGAGAGAAGAATGGGGCAAAAAGATAAAACGAGGATTAGAGCTTTTCTAAGTGAGATTGTGAGAATTTAGAAGACTTGATTCTTAAAGCTAAATTGGATTTTAGACTTAAATCAAACATCAATCATCAATCAAGTGATTCAAGTGAATCAAGTCTCTCGATTTCAAACCCGATGTGGAAAACAGGAAAAGTGAAAACAATATTGGCTTGGCTGGGCTGATTACTGATTAGAACTTAGAAGGTATATAGGTAAAGACAAAGTGTAAAGAATGAATGGGCTGGCGGTTGGGCTTGAATGGGCTAATTAGAATTGTCTCTTAGATAGTTATATATGTATTATTAATAAATAATAATAAATAAATAAATCGGTACTTCGGTACCATAAAAAAACCTCAAAATTTTTTTTGATCCCAGTTCCGGTACCGCAATCCCAAATTAAAAATCGATACCGGTACTGAAATACCGAAGTACCAAAGTACCAAAGTACCGGTACCAAAGTACCGAATACCAAAAATTTTGGTACGGTACTTCGATACCAATACCATATGCTCACCCCTACATAAGTCTGTCATAGCTTCCAAAATAGTACACAGTAACAATTTCAATACTAAAATGCACTACATTGCATTGGCAAGAAGGCTCAATCATTCTTACAGTAATAAAGAGTTGCTATATTTCCTTGAATTATGTGTGAGGTATCTAAATTTCCTATGTTAGGACTTTCTTTCTATGTTAGGTGCTTTATTTTTTAAATAAAAATATTTTTTTAAAATATTATAAAGAAGTAATATACATACTCTAAGCTAGACCTAGCAAAACCTGACCCGACCTGCTGACCTGACCTGACTCGACACGAAGTTAGGCGGGTTCGGATCAATCATAATCGTGTTCGGGTCGCCGGCAACAAGATAGGCGCCGGTGGCAGACGGTATTTCTCGCTAGCGTGCCTCGAAGCTGAGGCAGTGGTGAGGCTAGGGCACGCCAGAGCCTTATATTGGGTGCGACGAGTAGGCGCCCGCCTATCTCGATGTTCTCCGCGTTCTTCGGAGATGCGGCGGCGAGAAAGGCCGACGTCTTCTCGGATTCGGAAAAATATATAATCCTGGTTGTACAGGTTATTTTAATAATGATTATAGTTTAATAATTATGTATATTTTAATAATCATTAACGTAACAACGGTATATTAATATATTCGGTTAAATATGTATAATACATCTAAAAATTATGAGTATGTCTAATTGAAATATATTTTAATTATCAATTATGTGATTTATAAAATAATAAGCATCAATAGTATTTATTGTGGTTCATTATTAAATCACCCAAGGCAAAGAAAACGGTATATTATGTTTGTCATCTAAATTTACATTGTGTTTCTTTTAAAACTCAAAACCTTGGCTATGTTTTCTTGAACGAAAAATTGAAAAGAAAAAATAAAAAATATATTAAATTTAGACATAAAAACATATAAATTTAGACACAAAAACATATTAATACTATTGAATAGCTAAAAACATATAAATTATATTTTTTATAATTATTTTAAAAAATAATTTTTAATGTAAAATTTGCTATCCTTAATTTTTTTTTAGGTAGCCGCGGTCGCCTAAAAAATTTGCTTCTTTTATGACTTAAAAGTATATATAATGTCTTCGGAATGAGAAATAAGCACACAATTGAAGGGAGGACGAATGGATAAGGGCCATAAGGCTAGGGCTGAGCATTTGGTATTTTGGTACCAGTACCAGTACCGAAATTTCGGTACCGAAGTACCGAACTTATTTTTTTGGTATCGGTACCAGTACCGAAGTACCGATATTTATATCGATACCAATACCGATTTTCTGAAATTTATTTTAAAAAATTTTTGAAATACCGAACTAGGGCAGCGAAGGGAGGAAGAATGGCCGGCCAGAAGTTAGGGTTCGGTTCGGTGGCTACTTTGGAGTTCGGACTTTAGAGAGAAGAATAGGGCAAAAAGATAAAACGAGGATTAGAGCTTTTCTAAGTGAGATTGTGAGAATTTAGAAGACTTGATTCTTAAAGCTAAATTGGATTTTAGACTTAAATCAAACATCAATCATCAATCAAGTGATTCAAGTGAATCAAGTCTCTCGATTTCAAACCCGATGTGGAAAACAGGAAAAGTGAAAACAATATTGGCTGGGCTGGGCTGATTACTGATTAGAAATTAGAAGGTATATAGGTAAAGACATAAAGTGTAAAGAATGAATGGGCTGGCGGTTGGGCTTGACCCGGTTAATTTCTTCCGCGGTTGGGCTGGGCTGGGTGCATTGCTTGGGCTTGGCTGCAGGATTGGGCTTGGGCCGGACTGCCTGAACTGGGCCCTAACAATTCTCCCCCACCTGATTTGAACATCGCCCTCGATGTTCCATGCAAGTTGAACACTGGCCCTCCAATGTTCAAAGTCCTCCATCTTCTATCTCCAGTCTGATGATGAATGTTTGCGGCACCATGCTTATAGCAACCTGCATCAACAAATTTGTCAAGGATAATTTCGGACCTATGGGTCATGGGCCCACAATAATCTTGCTTCACCATATTTGCTGAACTCAGCTGAACCTCGATGTCCCCTGACACCAGTAACGACGCCCCTGGCGCCGGCATCAACGCCCCCTGGTGTTGGCATCAATGCTATGCATTGGCATCAACACGCCTTGGTGTTGGCATCAATGCTATGCATTGGCATCAACATGCCCTGGTGTTGGCATCAAAGCCCTCTGCTTTGGAAAAAGGATCCGCTGACCCCTCTTCATCACCCTCCTGGTGATGGCATCAGAGCCTCCTGCTCCGGGAAGTGATCTTGCAATCATTGAGCTCTTATAGAGTTCTCCCTCGATGTCCCCTGACATCGGCATCGACGTCCCTGACATCGGCATCAATGCTCTTAGACATTGGCATCAACACACCATAGTGTTGGCATCAGGGCCCCTGCCCTGGAAGGACGACGCTCCTCGTCGTCGCCGGTAGTGATGTTGCTCCTCTCGGATCTTTCTGATTCACCATCATGGCTGAATCTTAGCTCTGATACCTGTTGTCACGCCCTGGTCGGATCGGCCTGAAAACAGCGCTTATCCGTTGTCTCAGGGCCGTCCGGCGGAACACCGGAACGCAACTCACTCTAGGGTTTCCGACCCGAAATTAGAAACCCTAATTACCCCGATTAATTTTTATCCCCAAAATACAATTCACACGGAGAAAACCCTAACCCTAATCCGATCAAAACCCTAAAATCCAAAATACCTCTCTGGTCAACGATTTTGACCAGTCAACGTCGACTTCGCCGGATTAAATCGAATCGCTGACGTCCGCCTGACGTCAGCGTCTGAAATTGGTTTCTGCCGCGTCAATTCGAATTGTTGCTGGCGTCATGCCGACGTCAGCCGCCGAATTCGAAATCGAATCGATTTCGATCGAGATTGCGGTTTGATCGTTGACTTCTGCCTCGTTTCGAACGCCCGACGCGTTCGAAACTCGCGTAGTCTTCAACCTCGCGACGCCGCCCGCGTCGTCGTTGCAGTCGAGCGCCGCCGCGCCCTAGCGTTGGCCGAGAAAGGGGAAGGCCGCCTGCCTCCCTCCGACCTCGTCGCCGGTAGCCGCCTGCTGCCGGAATCACCCAACAATGCCTGCTGCCGCGTTCGAAGAACTTTGAGAACAGGGGAATGGAGAAATCAGAAAAGAAACTTTTATTTCACCGTCAAAGGATTACAAACTCCTCTCTGCGCCGACGACCACTCTCGTCGGTGCCTCCATCCCTCCCTCGCCGGTCATCGCCGGTTACAAGCTCTCATTGACCTCTTTCTCTCGTCGGCACCTCCGCGCCGACCTTCGCCCCCTGGCGGCATCAGAGCCCTGCTCTGGAAGAGGCGACGGCGCCCTCGCCGTCGCCGGTGGAGACGCTCCCCGGCACTCTCTGTGGTGGCGCTTCCGCACGCCCCGATTCCCGTCGTCCAGCGCTTCTTAAAGGGAAGAGCCGCCGCTCGTTCCCGATTCTAGCGGGGAAGACGCGGTCGTCCGCCTCCGACTCCTCTGCTCGACGCCGCCCGCGCCGCTCGCGTCCGCTTCCTCGTCGTTGTCCGCGTCCGTCGCACGCGGTGGCGAGCTCGCGTGGCTCGCGTCCGAAGCGTTCGCACGCTGCAACGCGTACACGCTCGCGCACGCGTCTGCGTTGATGTCGCTGAAGCTGTCTTCCCAAATCTCGCAGCCGCCTCGATTTCGGGTCAACATCCAATGTTGACCCGGTTAATTTCTTCCGCGGTTGGGCTGGGCTGAGTGCATTGCTTGGGCTTGGCTGCAGGATTGGGCTTGGGCCGGACCGCCTGAACCGGGCCCTAACATAAAGTGTAAAGAATGAATGGGCTGGCGGTTGGGCTTGAATGGGCTAATTAGAATTGTCTCTTAGATAGTTATATATGTATTATTAATAAATAATAATAAATAAATAAATCGGTACTTCGGTACCATAAAAAAATCTCAAAATTTTTTTTGATCCCGGTACCGGTACCCGCAATCCCGAATTAAAAATCGGTACCCATACTGAAGTACCGAAGTACCGAAGTACCAAAGTACCGAATACCGAAAATTTCGGTACGGTACTTCGGTATCAGTACCGTATGCTCACCCCTACATAAGGCTGTCATAGCTTCCAAAATAGTACACAGTAAGAATTTCAATACTAAAATGCACTACATTGCATTGGCAAGAGGGCTCAATCATTCTTACAGTAATAAAGAGTTGCTATATTTCCCTGAATTCTGTGTGAGGTATCTAAATTTCCTATGTTAGGACTTTCTTTCTATGTTAGGTGCTTTATTTTTAACTAAAAATATTTTTTTAAAATATTATAAAGAAGTAATATACATACTCTAAGCTAGACCTAGCAAAACCTGACCCGACCTGCTGACTTGACCTGACTCGACACGAAATTAGGCGGGTTCGGATAAACCATAATCGTGTTCGGGTCATAAACAGGTCAACCCGTTTATGACCCGAAAATAATCGGGTCGTGTCGGGTTGTAAACGGGTTGACTCGCTTAACCCGATTACATTATATATTTATAGGTAAAAAATTTAAATATAGGCTCACCTAACTCCCATTACTAGCCTATAAGCCCAAATATATTCTAATTATCTTTTAACATATATTTTGGCCCACACATAAGCCCAAAATTTTATTAATTTTAATAGAATTTTTTTATCAATTTATTATTTATATTTAAAATATAAATGATAAACGGGTTGTTCGGGTCGTGTCGGGTTAACCTGATTATATTCAGGTCGTGTTCGTGTTAG
The DNA here is from genome assembly GCA_027563935.2 of Costus lasius. Lineage (NCBI taxonomy): Eukaryota > Viridiplantae > Streptophyta > Magnoliopsida > Zingiberales > Costaceae > Costus > Costus lasius. The sequence continues at coordinate 1,049,941 of CM050454.1, forward strand.
ACAATTTAACCCAATTAATTAAACGGGTCATGTTCGGGTTGGCTTAATCGGGTCACATGTCAGCTGACACGACCCATTTATGACCCGCTGATCCGAATTGTCAGGTCTAAGCATTTCAATGGTACCAATATTGTTATAAAAAAAATTTACGCACGATAAGAAATTAACAAAAATATTATCGTATAAATTTAAGGCCAAATAGTAGCCATAAATTTTTACGATAATATTTTTTTTTTAATTTCTTACCGTGCGTAATTTTTTTTATAACAATATTGGTACCATTGAAAAGTTTAGAGTACGTAGATTACTTCTTTATAATTTTTTTTAAAAAAATATTTTTAATACAAAAATGAATCACCTAATATAAGTTTTTCTATGTTAGGTGTTTTGTTTTTTAACTAAAAATATTTTTTTTTGAAAAAAATTATAAAGAAGTAATGTACACACTCTAAACTTTTCAATGGTACCAATATTATCATAAAAAAAATTTATGCACGATAAAAAATTAATAAAAATATTATCATAAAAATTTAAGGCCAAATAGTAATCATAAATTCCAATGTCAACAAGGATTTACCTTTGTCTTTATATTTAAATCAAATACTCTTTTATTTCTCCGATATTTTGCCCCTCTTGACATTAGGTTTTATTTTTATCAAAATATAATATTCTTCTCTGCCCATTGTGAATATACCTTGGGTAATGTTTGCGTCCAAATATTTGATATACTTGCACTCCAAAAATTTTACTAATGAGTTATATATATATTGCAAAATAACACTCTTATCTCATCCCTCCCGCAGCTAGGATGATAAAAAAAACTTCATCCTTACCTTGGCTTGACCTCTCTCAATTTGATCGAGTAAATTTTGAGTTGATTGGGTGCTAAGTCTAAGTTTAGATAAAACCTGACTTTTATAAGTTTGGTTGAGGTTAACGGAATTTTGATCATATGTTAAGCCTGTCTTTTCAAGCTAGTTTAAGGCCGCTGGAGTTTTTAACTTTTGCTGGTTTAACTAAATTTAATTTTAAAAATTTATTAAGTAGTAATATATAGAGTGTATATAAACTTTATTAATAGATAAATATATCTAATATTATAGTTTATATAAATTTTCTATTAATAATAATTAAAAATAGTTTTATTAAAAATATTACTAAGATAAAAATTAAATTTTTAGTTAATTATAATTAAAATATTTTAAAAATATTATAAGTCACACCATTAAATTTCTTTAAAATAACTAAAATATTTATTAAAAATATTACTACAGAAAAATTTCAATGCTAAATTTTTATTAATAGTAATTAAAATATTAAAATATTTTAAATGGTACCAACAGAAAAATTTCTGTAATTGTCTGCGACCCTGCATTTCCAATTTTACTCACTGCCTTGATGACCTTGTAATGTAACCTACATTTGCTTGAGAAATTTTTATACGAGATCACAACAATAAATAAGTAATTACTATGAAGCACATGCAGTAAAATGAATTTAATCCAACTTTTTGCAAAAAAAAAATGTTCATCATTCATCATAAAACATACGTGGATCATATGCCTTACATTTAATTATGCAACCTAGTTCATATGATCACCAGTACTCTCTCCCATTCATTCACATGCTTAGATAGCATTTTGAGTACATCACTTTGGATTTGCTCATCCCAGATTCCTTTGACCGAAACTATTTTCAGATGATCTAACGCTTTCAATGAGGCTGGAATTCTGAATTGCTGCTTCCAGGTGTTTGAAGTGAATGGCCAATAATACTTTATGTCAAGTCAAAAGAAAAACAAAACAAATTAGAAAAAAATATTATACATTAGATTAGTAAATTTATATATTTTAAGTGTATATAATGACCACAAACCTCCGACTCATCAATCACTTGGAGCGATGACAGATTTGGGGAGTGCACAAGAAAACAAAGGAGAACTTGTTTGATGTAATCTTCGCTAATATCCGCGCTGAACTTTAATCGCTTCAAATTGCGGAAGATGGGAAAGCGTGTCATGTGTTTGAGGAGGCACCAAGGATTGTCCTGAAACAATGGAACAAGAAGCATTCAATAATTAAATGTAATTCAATGTAACAAAGATTAGAGAGGAGAAGAAGAAAGTGCATGTATATATAGATTACCTTCACCCCGATGCGTAGCTTAAGGCGAAGGGTCAACGTTGTCACACTGCGCAAGCTCATAAAAATCTGTGTAAATTGCTTAGTGGTCTTTGGTGAAGAGTAAGACAAATCCATGGAAGCTTCGCGGAGAGAAGGTAGTTTGCCTTGGAATCGCTTTAGATACGCCCAGCTTGATAAATGCAAGTATTCAAGCCTAGCACAAGAAATTTTAACCTGGTAGGAGTCTCTGTCGCTGTAACAATCATCATCTATGATAGTTAGGCGACGGAGATTGGGTGTTGTGATCTCCACAACTTCATCCAACCATCCGCGATACAGGGTCAACTCTTGGAGGTTGGGACAGGAACGGAGCGCCGCGAAACACTTATCAACGAAGGATGCCGAGGGAAAGTGCAGTGTCAGCGCCTTGAGCTTGCTCGCCGCAATGTGTTGGGGAAACATGGAGGACAAGATATAATTGATGTACTGCATGTCCAGTGACTCGACGGACGGCAGGTCGAAGAAAGTAGACAGCGGTGGAGGGTTGGACAGATAGGAGGTGTGCACAGACATGTCTCGCACGCCGTGGGATCTGGCGTAACTGATCCAGTCGCTAATCGGGTCTGCCAGGTGATAGAAGTCGTAGGTGATGTGGAGATGGAAGCGGAACAGAGGGCAGGTGGCGTCGCGGCGGGCGATGAACTGGTTGATCTTTTCTGCCGCTTCGCTGGCCTCCAATTCGGGCTTGTAGACTTTGTCACCGCCGGGAATAGCCTTGACGACGAAGTGAAAGGCAGGGACGCAGCGCCAGAGGTGGCGCCACCGTGAGGAGAGGACGGAGGTGCGAACAGAATCGGGAGTGGGGAGGAAGGAGAGGATGTGCTGGAGGATGTCGTCCGCAATGTCGCTCAGGTGATCGCAATCACTCATAGGCGATGACATCTGCGTATGAAGGAGGAAATGCGGCGTCCTCCGAGGATGGCGTCTCCGCGCGGCCGCTGAGTTCGGCAGTGAGCTGCAGCGACGGCGAAAGGAGTCGCCGGAGCAGCGGGAAAGAAACAAAGTGAATAATGTAAAAAAAAGGCCGGGCTCACCGATTCTGCGGCGCGAACACGTCGGAGGTCGCCGGCAACCAGAGAGGCGCCGGCAGTGGTGAGGCTAGGGCACGCCAGAGCCTTATATTGGGTGCGACGAGTAGGCGCCCGCCTATCTCGATGTTCTCCGCGTTCTTCGGAGATGCGGCGGCGAGAAAGGCCGACGTCTTCTCGGATTCGGAAAAATATATAATCCTGGTTGTACAGGTTATTTTAATAATGATTATAGTTTAATAATTATGTATATTTTAATAATCATTAACGTAACAACGGTATATTAATATATTCGGTTAAATATGTATAATACATCTAAAAATTATGAGTATGTCTAATTGAAATATATTTTAATTATCAATTATGTGATTTATAAAATAATAAGCATCAATAGTATTTATTGTGGTTCATTATTAAATCACCCAAGGCAAAGAAAACGGTATATTATGTTTGTCATCTAAATTTACATTGTGTTTCTTTTAAAACTTAAAACCTAGCTATGTTTTCTTGAACGAAAAATTGAAAAGAAAAAATAAAAATTATATTAAATTTAGACATAAAATATTATTAGATTCAATATATTTTTTTATTCTTTTCTCTAAGTTTTCTATCGAAAAACCACAGCACTAATGTGCGAGCATTTTATATATTTACAGTATTTGCTCTTATTTTTCGTCATAAGCTTAATCTATTATAAAGTTAGATAGACTTAGGATTTGAATTAGTTTAATTTCACTTAGGTGTTCTACATCTTGTTTTAGTTAAAGTATACAATTTTTATGTATGTTGATTTCACTTAGGTGTTCTACATCTTCCCCATCACAGAACGTGCTGCGATGGGGAAGGACACCCTTCCCCAAAATTTTTTCCGTTGATAGTAATATTCGAAAATTAAATTAAGGTGGATAAATAGAATATGTGAAAGTCAATAAATATTTATAAATTTAGAAATATATATTTTTAAAATAATTATATATATATATATATATATATATATATATATATATATATATATATATGGTTCTGGATGACGGCGCCACGGACCGGATCGGAGTCGCCCTCCTCAACAACCCAGATCAGGTCGCCACCGACCGGATCGTCTCCTTTAAGACGGCCATATGGTTCTGGATGACGCCGGAGGGGGCGAAGCCGTCGTGCCACAACGTGATCACAGGCCAGTGGTCGCCATCTGCCGCCGACCAAGCGGCGGGGCGGCTCCCGGGATTCGGCCTCCTCACCAACATCATCAACGGCGGGGTCGAGTGCGGAAAGGGCTCCAACAACCAGGTCGCCGACCGGATCGGCTTCTACAAGCGGTACTGCGATCTTTTCGGCATCGGCTACGGCAACAACCTCGACTACTACAACCAGACGCCGTACAGCGGCTGGGGATTGGCCTCGCCGGCTCCTTCCCTTTGATGTGATAGTAAGTAAGAATAACGCTTTGGGAAACCTAGCGAGCTCATAGAATAAAATGAAAATAAAGTTCGAAAATTTGGTCGAGCGTATTTGACCTCAAAATGTTTAGACGAATCTAAATATAATTTTAAGATATACATATATATATCGGTCGGTTCGGTTAACCGGTCAAAATTTTTTCTTCGAACCATAATCGAACCGAACCATTATACTCAAAAAACCGACTATGAACCGAACCGATCCATTCGGTTAACCGCCCGTTCGGTTCAGTTCGGTCGATTTTTCCGTTCAGTTTAATTTTTCAATTTTTTTGAACAGCGCTAAGCAGTAGGAAGCTAGATTGGTTTCCATATGAAAATATACATTTAATAGGGACAAATATGGGGATAGAACCCGATAAGAACTTTTTTATCACGGCAGAGATAACAAACGATTATATGATGGATTCTAATTAATGCAAGTAACAACCTCGTAGAAAATCGGAAACAGAAATACTTGAGACAGAAAATTATTAAAAATTTAAATAGGTTTATTTGTCTTTAAGAAAGAAAAATAAAAGAAAGAGTACAAGCACAAAAACAGGCAAAGTCAAATAAGAACATAAGCTAAGCTGAACACTGGCAAAGAAAAAGTGAGAAGGCGACAGCCGACGTCTAACAGACTAACACTACTAGATAAGTCAAATAAGAGCACTAACACCAGGGAAGAAATCGTACAATACGATAAGAGTTCACTAAAGAGATACAGCATGCGCGGTGGGGGCGGACTAAGAAAACAACAAATGAAAGCTGCCCATTCAACACGAAATCTACAGACTCTCAATGGCCGATCGATTGATTCCAAAGAAAAAATCGCATGAATTTTTCGTTATTGTTATCCAGCAATTTAGGGAAAACCATAACTCACGCTACAATTTTCCACGCCGCCCGAGTGCAAAATTTCCAAGCAGCTTCCCGACTTCCTCCACCTCCACTTCACAACAAACTATTTAAGTGCCACCGCTGCTGCCTTCTGCCTTCAAGAAACTGGCCTCTTCCGCTTGCCACCATGGAGGCCAAATCGGTTCTCGCCGTCGCTGTGCTGGTCTCACTCCTCGCCGCCGCAGCCTTCGCCGAGCAGTGCGGAAGCCAGGCCGGCGGCGCTCTCTGCCCCGGCGGGCTCTGCTGCAGCCAGTTCGGCTGGTGCGGTAGCACGACAGATTACTGCGGCAAAGGCTGCCAGAGCCAGTGCAGTGGCTCGACGCCGTCGCCTTCGACTCCGACTCCGACCCCGAGCAGCGGCGGCAGTGTGGCTTCCATCATCAGCGCTACCCTGTTCGACCAAATGCTGAAGCACCGCAACGACGCAGCCTGCCCGGGCAAGGGCTTCTACACGTACAGCGCCTTCATTTCCGCCGCCAACGCTTTCAGCGGCTTCGGCACGACCGGCAACGACGACACCCGGAAGCGGGAGATCGCCGCTTTCTTTGCGCAGACTTCTCACGAGACGACTCGTTAATTGACTTTACTAGTGTCTCTTCACGCCAAATCATTAAGAACAAAAAAAAAAAAATCAAATTCAAAAACACAAAACATTTTAAATTATTTAGTCTAAAAAATCATTTCGAAAGATCTGGAAATTATGCAGGTGGGTGGTCTACAGCACCTGACGGCCCATATGCGTGGGGTTACTGCTTCCTGCAAGAACAAAACCCACCATCAGATTATTGCCAAGCAAGCGCGGACTGGCCATGTGCCCCAGGCAAGAAATACTATGGTCGAGGCCCTATCCAAATTTCTTAGTAAGCTAACTCTCTCTATCCCTAATTTATTTAATTTATCGTTTTAAAAATAATAAAAAATAAAGAGAAGTGACTAATTGAGACTAAAGAACTTACACTTTTCGATTTTCTTGCAAAATCTGATCAGCAACTACAACTACGGGCCGGCGGGGCGAGCCATCGGAGTCGACCTCCTCAACAACCCAGATCTGGCCGCCACCGACCCGGTCGTCTCCTTTAAGACGGCCATCTGGTTCTGGATGACGGCGCAGGGGGCGAAGCCGTCGTGCCACAACGTGATCACAGGCCAGTGGTCGCCATCTGCCGCCGACCAAGCGGCGGGGCGGCTCCCGGGATTCGGCCTCCTCACCAACATCATCAACGGCGGGGTCGAGTGCGGAAAGGGCTCCAACAACCAGGTCGCCGACCGGATCGGCTTCTACAAGCGGTACTGTGATCTGTTCGGCATCGGCTACGGCAACAACCTCGACTGCTACAGCCAGACGCCGTACAGCGGCTAGGGATTGGCCTCGCCGCTTCCTTCCCTTTGATATGATAATAAATAAGAATAACGCTTTGGGAAACCTAGCGAGCTCATAGAATAAAATGAAAATAAAGTTCGAGAATTTGGTCGAGCGTATTTGGCCTCCAAATGTTAAGACGAATCATGAATAAAAACTCTATGCGAACCCCTTATGCTTGTTTGGAAGTAATCCGCAGCCGCAGGTGTCCAATGTGTGGAAAAAATCATGTAATGGACTAGCATATAATAGACTAATATCATATACAATATATGATATAACTCTATTACACGATAATGTATTATACGATCAGAGTATAATACCTTTATAAAAAACCCCCTTCTGCGATCACACGTAGAAGGTGATCGCATGAGTAAGGGACCCTCTTGCAAAATTTTTTTTCAATGCTTTGTAAGTACCTTACAAGTGCATACCCCAATACTATTCGCAACCTATTACATCCACTATAAAATAATCAAATGGCATGCTCTTGCATCAGCTATCTACGGGGTGGAGAATTCCCCTCAAGAGAATTAAAGTTAAAAGTATGTGCGGTTCTGATGCTAAGCCTAGAGTATAGATATCATCTTGGTTCCCTACTCCTGCATCACGTACCTTCACAAAATTACACTTTCGATCGAAGAAATGGCCTAAGCTGCTTAAGCCATTTGATCTAGTCCTTAAATTTGGCCCAAAAAATATTTTTAAAATTTTTTTTTTTGTTTTTAGAAATGTTGTATGTCTTGTAAGCTATCTGATGGTACCAATATTAGGGTATTTTAGATTACGTATATATATAAAATACCCTACACAAAATTACATATAAGACAAAACTTTTTCATAATATAAAAAAATTAATTTTTCTATAGGGTATTTTATATATATACGTAATCTAAAATACCTCAATATTAATACCATTGGATAGCTTATAAGATATACAATATTTTTATAAAAAAAATTAAAAAAAAATATTTTTTGGCCAAATTTAAAGACCAGATCAAATGGCTTAGCTTAGGCCATTTCTTTCTTTTGATCCTGCTATCGACAAATTTGACTTGCTAAATGATATGAATAAAAACTAAACCTTAGTCAGGTTTACATCTGATTCATCCATCTTTTTAAAATTATGCATCTTAAAAGATCATAGTTTTCAGAATAAGTAATTGACGAAAATAAATCTCAATTTTAAAATTTTATTATTATTTTTAACATAAATAATTAAAATAAAAAAGTCATATTTAATTTTAAATTTTTGTTATTAATAATTATGGTCCTTAGCAGTTGACTAACTGACCTAAGCTTAAAAAGGTGTTAACTAAGGATCACGAAGCCACATTCTCTACATTGCCATCAAGCAACCATCACTATTTCATTAAATTTGTGGGTCACCAAATCACAATTCCCACAAAGAGGAAAGAACATGGATAGCAATAAATATGATCCAAAGTTCCAAACTAACATAGCTGAGAGTAGAAATTTTCCTATGCTAGGACATAACATAGGTTTTTCTTTCTATGTTAGGTGCTTTGGTTTTTAACTAAAAATATTTTTTCTAAAAAAAAATTAAAAAGAAGTAATCTACATACTCTAAGTTTTTCAATGATACTAATATTGTCATAAAAAAAGTTTACGTATGATAAAAAAATAACAAAAATATTATCGTATAAATTTAAGGCTACTATTTGGCCTTAAATTTATACGATAATATTTTTATTAATTTCTTATCGTGCGTGAATTTTTTATGACAATATTGGTACCATTGAAAAGCTCAGAGTGTGTATATTACATTTTTATAATTTTTTTTAAAAAATATTTTTAGTACTAAAATGAATCACCTAATATAAGTTTTTCTATGTTAGGTGCTTTGTTTTTTAACTAAAAATATTTTTTTAAAAAAATTATAAAGAAGTAATCTACACACTCTAAACTTTTCAATGGTACCAATGTTGTCATAAAAAATTCACGCACGATAAGAAATTAATAAAAATATTATCGTATAAATTTAAGGCCAAATAGTAGCCTTAAATTTATACGATAATATTTTTGTTATTTTTTTATCGTACGTAAACTTTTTTTATGACAATATTGGTTCCCAAACCCAGGGAACCGCCAAGGAACCGCCACCAACCCACGTCGAGGCAACCGTCCGTCTCCGCGTTTGAAGCTCGCCAACCGCCTCATCGCCAACCGTCGACGTTGCTGTCCGCGTCCAGAAAGCACGCCGAAGAAGACGCTCACGTCCGATGTGGGCGTTGACCCAAATATTGACCGGAATTTGGGCTTCTCCACCGTGGGATTGGGCTGTGGCCCAGGCCTACTTCATCTAGCCCGGCCTCCTCATATTCGGGTGTCACATTCTCCCCCACTTGTGTTGAACATCGCCCTCGATGTTCTGAAGATCGAACACTACCCTCCAGTGCTCAACTCCCATCAGCAACCTTGCATCACCAATCTGGCTGAACGAACCATAGCTCTGATACCAAACTGTCACACCCCACGAACCGTTACTCCGGCGAACATGAGTTTGTGTGTCGTAGTCAAAACTTACTCCCTCAATTTTGACCCCATGTTGAACTTTGACCCGGTGCTCTCTCGCCTCATGCTCCTCTGAAGCTCGGCTGAGTCACCTTCAACCGCGTCATCATCTTCTTGCGTACACACGTAACTCTCCACCAAAGAACCTGGATGTGCCGGCAGGGAAAGGGCCTCACGCCTCGCCCTCAGCCTCATCACAAATCGTTTGTCAGCCATTGGAATCATACAAGAACCTGTTGCTGGAAATAAGGGATAGGGAAATTTCACTCTTTATTTCTCTCTCAAATAATGAGTTACAAAAACCCTCCCTCTTCTCTCACAGATCTCTCCCCAGATCTCGCTCAACCCTCATAATGTGGCTACAACAACCACTCCTCTAAGGTAACGCTACAACAACGCTCCTTCTCTCTCACAATGACACTACAACAGTGTCCACTCCATGGTGACGCTCCAACAACGCACACCAGATAGAAGCTCCTCAGCCCCGATGGGAACACCTCTCACTCAGATGCCGCACCGCACTCACTGAAGAGGGGCTCCAACAGCCCCGGTGGGGGGGTGCCTCCGTGCACGCCGCACACCGCCTCGGTGACGCCTCCTCGCGCACACCCTGCAACAATCACCCTCCTGGTGATTTAAAGGAAAGGGGAGATGCCTTGTCGTCCGCGTGCTCCAACCGCCAGGGCGCTAAGAAACCGCCACCAACCCATGTCGAGGCAACCGCCCGTCTCCGCGTTTGAAGCTCGCCAATCGCCTCATCACCAACCGTCGACGTTGCTGTCCACGTCCAGAAAGCACGCCGAAGAAGACGCTCGCGTTCGATGTGGGCGTTGACCCAAATATTGACCGGAATTTGGGCTTCTCCACCGTGGGTTTGGGCTGTGGCCCAGGCCTGCTTCATCTAGCCCGGCCTCCTCAGATTCGGGTGTCACACAAGGCAAGTCCACCTAGATTCCGTTGGGCGAGTTGGTTGCAGTGAGCACCCTCTCCTGGGCCTCGGTCGTGGGCATCGGCTTTTGCAACGCGATCCGCACGGCGGCGATCCTTGGCGCGGCGCCGAGCAGCGATAGCTTGAAGGAGTTCGCGTCGAGGGGGCTGTGGATGAAGAGCTCCGCGTCGGGGAACGCCTCGAGCAAATTCCGCAAGATGGACGGCCGAGTGAGCTCGAACCTTCGCGTGCCGCCGACGAGGCAGTTTGCCGTCCGCCGCGAACGGGGCCCTTTCTTTCCACCTCCTGCCTTCCTCGCGATATCGCCGTCTCTTTCGACGCCTCGGATGCGGCGGAGGAAGAGCGGAGCACGTCGCCGGAGAAGAAGGCGGTGAGGGAAACTGCCGGCGGATGGTCGGAGCAGGATAGTACAACGAGGACGGCGAGGAGGAGGAGAGGGGCGAGGAGGACCGATGCAGGTCGCCGATTCGCCCACTTGGAGAGGCCGCCGGCGGAAGAATGGTGGCGGTGGGCTTCACCGCAGTTTCCCATTTGCTGGAAATGGGACCCGCCGTCGATTCCTCGGGGGTTTCGTTTATTGACGAGGAAATTAATGAATGGGAGACGAAATAAAATAAGGCGATCTAAATGAAGGTGGCGGAGGCGCATACGTTACGTTTAAGGTAATTATAACGAATTATTTATGAGAATATTATTAATGATTGGCAAAGCAGTGAGGGCGCATATCCATCATTTACAAAGCTAAAAAGAAGTTGATAATGATTGGCAAGCAAGAACAAATTTCATGAACGAGAGAAATATATATCGGTGTTATCCACTCAATGCCAACTAGGATTTGCCTTTGTGTTTTAATAGTGTTTCTTAGATGAAAAATTGAAAGAAAAGAATAAAAAATACATTGAATTTAGATAATGCAAAATGTTATTAGATTCAATGTATTTTTTATTCTTTTTTTTTTAATTTTTCATCTAAGTAAACACAGTAAATAAAAATACTCTTTTATTTCTTTCCAATATATAGCCCCTCTTGACATTAGGTTTTTTTTTATCAAAATATAATTTTTTTTATCAAAATATAATATTCTTCTCTGCCCATTGTGAATATACCTTGGGTAATATTTCTATCCAAATATTTGGAATACTTGCACTTCAAAAATTTTACTAATGAGTTCTTTACATACATTGCAGAAGTAACACTCTTTTCAAACACAATAATAAATTACAAGGCAAATCTTAAAGGAGTCTATTTTCAAACTATACTATATTTTGCACTTCATATAGTGATTTAATAGAGAATTTACCAAAGAGTTATTTTTCCCTCTTATCTCATCCCTCCCTCATCCCTATATTGACTTGACCTCCCTCAAATTGAGGGAGGAAAACCTAAGTTGATTGGGTGTTAAGTCAAGTTTATATAAAACCTGATTTCTATAAGTTTAGTTGAGGTTTAGTATAAGACTTTTACTACATGTGTTGAACTTGTGCTGACTTTAAACTAATTTAGAGTTGTTGGAGCTTCTAACTTTTACTGGTTTAACTAAAGTTAGTTACAAAAAATTAGGCTGTTTGGATAAATTGCTGTGTTAGTCAATAATTGTGCAATTAAGTAATAGTATGCATAGTATATATAAAATTTATTAATAGATAAATATATGGAACATATCTAAAATTATAGTTTATTTAAATTTTCTATTAATAATAATTAAAATTTTTTTATTAAAAATATTACTAAGATAAAAATTATATGACTAAATTTTTATTTAATTATAATTAAAATATTTTTAAAATATTATAGATTACACTACTAAATTTCTTTAAAATAATTAATATATTTAATAAAAATATTACCAACATAAAAATTATATTGCTAAATTTTTATTATTAGTAATTAAAATATTTTAAATGGTACCAACATTTTACATTAAAGTTTAGCAATTTACAATCCTTATATGTTATCCTTTTACTAGTTAATGGAATATTTAAGAGAGATTCCAAAAAAATTGTTGCCTAAATATATTTCATAAGATTTTCTATTTTTTTTTATAAAAAAATTCCAGTGACAGGCTAAAAGCGAGCAGTGAATAGCGCGCGGAGCGATTCGGTTTCATTTTTATGGCCTTGGGAGAGAGACGGAGAAAAAGATCGTCTTGATGTCTTCCCTCGCATCCAAGGTTCTCGCGTTCTCCTCTCCTTATTCCCCCCTTTTCTCCTCCTCCCTTCTGCGTTCCGCTTTTTCTCCGCGGTCCACCTCTTTACCCTTTCAGAGGCGAAGTTGCCGCTTGTCCCTAGTGCGGGCGCAAGAGTCCGATACCGGCGACTCCAGCCCTCCTGACGGCAATTCGGTAATCAGTCGTGTTTCTCGACGAAATCTTCAATCTATCTCGTTCTTAAAATCGACTTCTTTACTCTCTTCAAGCCCAAATTTGTTGCTCTTCGTGTACTGTTGAGCTCGTTGTGGTTGATGGAAATGGGTTAGAAGAAGCAAGAATCGTCGGTGGAAAAAGTAGTCTTCTTTGGTGCAGATTAATTAAATTGATTCTTCGTCCTTGTTGCATGACAAATGTTATGGACTGTTGGGTAACTTTGTATTTGCCTTTTTGTATGATAATGTAAGGATGTAAGAAAATCGTAGTTCATCAAGTGCCTGAAGGAGTAACAGTCGCGAATCTTATTTTTTAGTTCTTCTAGTTTTATTCACCTGTAACTGGTTAGTCTCCACCAAGTCGCTTCTTTAATCATCCGTCATGTGTATTAAAATAAACAATATGAGTTGGTCGCAAATGTTGCAATTTTTTTTTATCTACATCGTGTTTTAGGGAAAATTGTTCCTATGATATACCATATCTTTCCATCCATTACCTATCATTTGGATCAACAGCTCATTACGTCCATTTCTTTTTATTGAAATGTATGTCCAAATTATTTATCTGCAAGTTATTACTGTTATTTGCTTTTCTTGAACTAGAAATTTTTCTTTATGCATAAAAGCCTGCTGATGCACTTTTGGCACTGCAATGCTGCCTCACCAAAAATTATCTAGCAATCTTTGGCACCATGGTAAAAGTTAGACCATTTTTTTCTCCTCACCGTCTTTGTTTAGAAAACTAAACCTGCACCTTAGGGGATAATGTTGCTCCTTAGCTTTCATGATTATGCAATTTTCAAATTTATCTGCATTTGAAAAGCCAAATATTCTTTCTTTTTTTGGGCAAAATTTCTAGTTAGAAATATCTGCTTCATCAACGATATAACCTCTTCTAATTTCTGCAATTTCTTCATCAATGTAGGGTGTTTTTCCATTTTTTTCACTTTGTTATTGTTTTGTAATGCTGTTTTTTTTTCTGCAAGTGATAACTTGGTCCATTTTGTTTGTATGAGTTTGATATTCTTCTTGGTATTCGAATAAAGATTATCATCTTGGAACTAACAGTGCAGATATTACAAATGCTAAATTGAAATAATACCTAATATTGATTTTAAATTTATTCAGCCCAAGAGCAGGAGGGACATTCTTTTGGAATATGTCAAAACTGTGCAGCCAGAGTTTATGAAGCTATTTATGGAAAGAGCACCAAAGCAAGTAGGAGATTATATTACATATATTAATCTGCAAATATTTCATCATTTCAATATATTCCCTTGTTTTATCTGCAGATTAGCACCTTTTTATAATTTTCATATACATTAAAATAAAACAACAAAAACAAATATTGAAGAAATCCTTATTGTTTTTTCTAACATAAAAGAGAACATAAAAATCAGTAAGCAATACTCTTCGAAATTCATTATTTTTTACTATTTCTTTTACTCATGCAGGTTGTTGATGCTATGCGACAAACTGTGACAAATATGATTGGAACACTTCCACCTCAATTCTTTCAAGTAACTATTACTACGGTAGGTCTCCAGTGTTATTATGCTTTGTAAAACCTCTTATCATGATAGGCATCGTGATTAGCATGTCGTTATGCTTATTACTTAACTTTTTCATACTATAATTAACTCTCAGCTGTCTTTTCTTTTCAGGTTGCTGAAAATTTGGCACAACTCATGTATAGTGTGATGATGACAGGCTATATGTTTAGGAATGCACAATACCGTTTGGAGTTGCAGCAAAGTCTGGAACAGGTGGCAATTTTTGAAAAGAAAGATAACATGGTACGTTTGAAACTTTTTCTGATATCAAATAACAAAAAGAAAATTTTGGTTTTGGTTTTTTCGATGATTTTAACATCAAACTTGATCCTTGTATACCTTGCATTTTTTATGTTATGAAATGTCTACTTAAAATCTTTATGGAAATTAAATTTAGAGTTTCTATTACTTGTATCTTAGTACAGTTCATGTTTACTCTCACAGATGTAGAGAACGCCTTCACATTACAATCTTTTAGTAGCGTGATTTCTTAAGATGGCTTTGATTACTATGAAATTAAACTATAGGATTGTTTTGCATTGATCGATGGATTTTCTTTCTGATAGTGGAAAAGTTTTTATTAGAAAATGACTTTTGAGGAATGAAGAGTTGAAGACAAATGCCTAATTTGTGTGTTTGATGTTCCAGATATTTTACTTTATTCTAATTAAAATCTAAGTTACAATGTTTTTTCTTGGATTTTCTACTAAATTGATTAAAATTAATATAATGGGAATTGTTTACCTTCAATACCTCAAAGGCACTCTTAACACATGATGCTTAGGCTTGCTCTACGTTTTTTATTCATTTGTTTTAATCCAACCCCTGTAAGATATTATTTATTGCATATTCAGAAGCGCTTGAAGAGAGAATTTAAGCTGTTAGAGTTTCATATTAATCCACAATATTATTTCAGAAAGCGATAGAACTAAAATGTAACTTGTTGGTAACCGCTAAAACTTTTGGCCTTGTTGGTTGTCTGGTTCAGATTGGTCCGATGAAGGTCCAGACTAGAGCAGTGTCAGAGCAGTGAAATCAAGTGAAGAAGGAGAAAGGAGAAGGAGAGGCAGGGGAGGAAGAAGGAGAGGAAGGAAAAGAACGGGCTCGTTGGCCGTGGGGCGAGAGGGTAACGGTGGATGCGGGGTGAGTGGGCGATGCAGACATAGGGCGAGCAGGCGATGGAGGACGCAGAGTGAGCCCTGCATCTGGCAACTACACAGGCGCACGCGGGTTTCTCCTTCTCTTCTTCCTCTTCTACTTTCTTCTTCTTTTTTCTTCAGTTCCACCAAAATTCCGTGATCCACTAAAATTCCATCCAGATCCATCGATATGTACCGGTCCCACCGGTAAGCGGTACAACCGATCGGACCAAAACTTGAAACCTTGGTTAACACTTAACTTTTTTTTCCAGATGAAGATCATCTCATCTTATGGCTATTTATTTCTATTCAAGTTGATTAGAAAGTACAAGGTAGCATTGGTTGCAATCTACACAACCATTGGTTTATGAAATGAAAAAGGTTATTCACTTTAATAAAATTAAGAATTAAACTCATTTTTTTGGTGAAAAGAGGAAAGAGGCTAATAGTGGAGGGGAAGTTATAGCAAATATAATTTATCAATCTTGTGAAGATTGAGTATGTGATATCTGCTTCTTAGAATGCACAAATGAGTTTTGTATATTCTCATTTAAGTCCTCATATGAGACTTTTATCATGATCTCGTTTATGTTTTTCAGGAATTTTCAGATTATGTTCCCGGCACACAGAAAAAAGTTACTGGGGAAGTTATTAAATGGAACAAGATTACTGGGCCTGAAAAAGTGGACGCTATTCAGTATATAGAGTTTCTTGAAGCAGAAGTTGAGGACCTGAGGCGTCAACTCACAAGGAGGTCAGCAAATGGACACAATGAACTTTTGGAATATCTAAAATCCCTTGAACCTCAAAATTTGCAGGTATCGAATGCTTAATATTTTCCTTTTTTAGCAATGCAAGTGTGATATATTAATTAAATGAATATATATTAGCCTCATATACTCGCTCCCATTAAAACACGTTGATATTGTATACATGGGCGTACACATGACATCATTACTATATTTCTCCATTGTAGCATTATGACATTACTATAAGATATCATTCCATCCAATCAAAAGCCTATAAGCCTTAAGTTCACTATAGAGAATTCATGAAGTTTTTTAACCTTCCTCTAGATGTGTGAAGCTACCTATGTTGATAATGCAAAAGATTTGTCATATGTATTGCCTTAACACAGGTTCACTTGAATCTTTTTGCCCATTTGTGATAATTGTTGCACTGATGGTCAACTTCTTTGTCATGATGATAACATCGTTTCCCACAAATCTAGAACTATTCCATGGGATAAAAAGTATTGTCTAAGTGTCAACATAGGTCTTTAATAAATTTAAGTATCAACATAGTCATTCATAAAATTTGCAATGAATTTGTAACTATGACCCACCATAAAGAGAAACCTATTTTATTAACTTAATTAACTTAAAACTACATAGCTCTATTAAAAATGCTTAAGTCCAATTTAATGGTACTAAGCTTATTAAGTCTGCCATTATAATTCTCCTCTCACTTTCTACTTGGGAGTGAATTAAGGTGCCTCAATCTCTATCTTTTAAGACTATCATCCTCATTAAGCCTCGAGGCCGAACTTGTACTTCAGTATCACCTCTAGTTTAACATATAAGGCCAATCCAATAGTGACTTTGGTATCCATGATAATTCTTTCCTATTAGACTCTCACCTATAGTACCATTTATTGTGATTTGCCTAATAAGAAACTAAATTAGTTTATTTGAGCCTTATATAATGTACCATTATATTTTGCCTTTCACTTCTTTCATGAACTGAATTAGAATGTCATAATGGTAAGATTATCAACACAAATAATTTGTGACTTTTATCACACATTAGGATATTGTATTGTTTGATAATATAGCAAAATCATAAATTGAAATTTACAAAACTAGACATAGTAATTAACTTCTACTTTATTTTAATAGATTATTACTTAGGATCTACTTCCACATTAAAAAAAATGCAAGTGGAAGAATAAAAATGGCCATAAAAAGTTAAAACTATTTTCCTTTTTCATGTTTCATGATTTTAATATTTTTCTAAGAGCTACATTCTACAATAATGTCTTTGTATGTGTATATATTACACACTGTCAATAAATGACTAATCTTTTTAAGCATGTCAATTTATCTATTGTAGGATATGAAATTACAATTTCCAACTTGTATATAACTATCATGTAATATATGATTTAGTAAAATATTGGTACAAAGTTATATAGCACATGCAAACAATGAGTGGCTCAAAATTTATTTCATATCTTTATGTTTATAAATAAAAACTATTTTATCTTAAATATAAGAATGCCAATCCAATTTCATTATCATGCACTAAAAATTTAAAATTTTAAGTACTTTTTTGTACCATTTATGTATATAATTGCATACTGTTTTAAAGTAATTCAATAAAACTTTTATCTAATCCAGTTCCACAAATCTAACTTTTATGTATATCATATCATTTTGCTGCTGGTGTACCCAGATCTCAACTATAGTTTTGCATCTTATGGTACAAGTTGGCTTGCCTATCAATATTCCAGATTTTATAGGTTAGTAAAACCAAATAAGTACCAAAAGCATAGGATAAGTTTGGAAATCTTAAAGCACCCAAAAGAAAAAGGGTAAAACTAGGTTAGTAACCAAATTTACTAGGGGTCCATGTCTATTTCGTGAGATTCTATTTGGTGCAGTAGCTGTTGCTTTTTCTCTCCTATTTAGTCTAGGGGTTTTTATTAGTTCCTCATGGAATGACTAGCTGGTTCACAAATTGGATGGTGTCAGACTCTAATTTTTCACAATGGAAATACCAATAAGTGATGACTCGAGTACTTAACCCGCTAGTTTCTGACTTAACCAAATGTGTACAACGGAATGTGTAAATCCTCCTGACCCCCGCTCACTCTGTATGTGCACGCATTGACCATTAGATGTACCCTGAAATGTGTAACCCCTGAAAATGAGTAACACCTTGGATTGTATAAACTCTACACTACATAACCACGATTGTGTAAACGCCCCACGCCTCATTGAGTAACCTCTGTGCACCTTTGTGTAAATTATATAATCTCTGTGTGCTGCACTCCACTTGCTGCGAACTAGTGTGTTCCGTCCCCAAGCCCCCAGGTGTGTGAAAAACCCTCAATCACTTATGTGTTGTTATGTAATGTTACTCTAGGCGGCGGATTGAGTTAGCGCTTTCCCCAACCACTTTGCACACCTTGAGTTGGCTCCCTAAGCAATATCACAACCCACACACTATACTTATGCGTGGTACACACACAACACAAAGGCAATGATGCACTAGACATATGCATCATGATCTAACAATCACAAACTACAAAGCTTGGTTGCACTTATGGAATATGCACCAATCACAAAAACTCACAAGCACGACGAAGAATCACCACGTAGAGGAAAATTATCAACTACTCAATAAAATAAGCTGATACAAAAATCCTCTTGTTGGCCACACACCAACTTCTAGCATCTAATAGTATAAAACCCTAATACAAGGAGAATGTATTTAAGAGTTCAAATGTGAACCCTAAGTTCTCTGGAGAAGATGATTGTCGCCGGAGAAGATGATGGTCGCCGGTGATAACTTAGACTCTCGCTAAGTTGATGCTAGCCTTTCCCAATATTGGCTACCCTCTAGCCGGTCTCTCCAAGCTTTGTCCCTCACAAAGATGCCGGTGATGTAGAAGCCGTCGGAGATGTAGAAGTCGTCGGAGAAGATGATTATGGGAAAAGATGAAGAACTTGTCTCCACAATGCTGCTCACGCCAAAGGTCTTCTTGCCAAGATGGAAGAGCTCTCTCGAGAATGATTCTTGTGCTGCCCAAAGCTCACGCAAATTCTTTTTATCCCTATGTTATTTTCGGCTGAACATGGAAACTCTCCCATGTCCAAGTCCTTTGCACCTGGATGATGGATTTTAGGTTAATCAGTTCCTTGGCCCACTCCGCTAAGTAACAAGAACATGGAAGTTCACCATGTACGCCACTTCTCTTGAAAACAGCAACACCCACATGTTGGGTCAGTCTCCCAACACATACAGGTCTCTGATACGCCCTTAAGTCTTGAGTTTGAGTCTCCCCCGTGCCCCAGTCTTCAATATATTTCATGCTTCCTCAGTCCACTCTATGCTTCACGCCAATGCGTCAACAATCCCCGCCTAGGACTTAAGTTATGCACCGCCTGTGCACTACGTCATGCCAATGTGTCAACTGTCAACCGCCCATGCCAAGGACTCAGGTGTGTACATAGGCCTTCCTAAATCCTACTCCAGGCCTCACCAACAGGGACTGTACACGCCCCTATTCATAACCTCTATGATTGAGTAAGAAGGAGGAAGCATCCGTACTATGTATCTGGTGTGCTCCTTAATCTTCCAACCTGCTATTATATACATTAAAATTGCTTATGCTTGAGAAGCTTTTGACTTTTGCAATTGTCCTACGAAACTACATTGTTGGACCTGTTATTCTACCAAGAGTATTGCCGGAAGTAGACCCAATGGTTTGCTACTAAACAAATTTACAAATGCAACAATATTAAATTCAGCTAACAACAAACGAAGATAATTAAGCTCGATCAATAAATGAATAGCTCGATCAATAAAGGAATGCATGAGTAGTATAGCCTCTAAAGCCTATACAAAACTCTCTTTTTATACAGTTCTATCAGCCTTTGATTGGTCACAGAAGTTTCCAGGGTAGTGGAAGCAAACAAGAAACTATTTGATCATAAGCAATAAAAGCAAAAAAAAAGCAGTGGCCCAGGGCCATAATGAATGTCTGTTCCCCAATGATGATCCCCTCGATATTATACCAGAAACTCTCGTGCAGTCGATTAGAGAGGAGGAGATGAATGCAGTAAAAAAAAAGAGGAAGAAGAAAGTGTTTCCAATGCCATTAAAAGACAAAAGTTGATAGCCTCCTGGCCTAATTCCAGTCATAGAGGAGATCTGTCGTGACAAAGCAAGAGCTAATTCAAAAGTTAATATCGAGCAACTGTGAAATAGTAGATGAACGTGAAGCGGAAGAACAGTTAAAGCTATTACTAGAATTAGTTCCAGAATGGGTATCTGAAAAGATTGCCTGCGGTGGAGACATTCTATGTTGGGATTGATAAAAAATAATGGAAAAGTGGTGACTTGAAATGGAATTGATGCAGGAAACAGTAGTCATGATTTAAAATTATCAATGATAACCGCGAGTTGCTTTATCTAATCTTGCTGAAAAAATTCTCAGCGATCTGATGATGGCTGAGAACCCATGTAAATAAGCTATCAAATTCTGAAGAGATTCGTCAAAGGCTATCCGAAGCAGATTGAGGAAATGCACCTTAAGAGTCGTGGAGTATGTTGGTATCGTACCGAGGATTATGACAGAAAGTGAGCATTTTTCAGAAAGATTTGAGTGAAGGATGCTTAAGGAATTCAGCTAGGAGAGATTTCCAAGATCGATGGAGGTCAATTGCCAAATCTTAAAATCAAGATGAGAGCAGAACCATACTGCATTAGTATCGTGCATGAAGAAAAGAAAGGGAGTTGCAGCTCTCAATATCTAGAAACAAACTTGATGAGCAGACAAAGTACTTCAACCAAGGGCTGGGTAAATCTTTCAGTCCATTTCAAGAATGGCATTCGTAGAGCCTTGACAATATAAAGGAGACCGTACATTTAGAGAAAAGGAAACTGAAAATGTTCAGATTTAAGGGGCAAGCATCCAGATTGAGGGAATAAGCTATTATGCTCCACTGCGCAAATCAAATGCTATGATAAAACCAGAAGTTCCCAGCAAACAAAGCAAAGTGTTGATTGATAAAAATCCCCGGTAATTCGTAAATCCTGAAGGCTAACTTCGCAAGGAGATAAGAGAAAGAAGAGGGGGCAGCACTTTAGAAGCAGTATGCAGCAATGCTAGTATGCAGCAGTGCTTTAAGAAATGAGAAAGAAAGAAAAGATGAGAATGGAAAGAAACCCATCTAAAAGGGGATAATACAGAGTAAAATAAGGCGGGATGGAATCGACAAAGAGCTGGCATGGGACAGGAAGCGGTCGACCAGGAGAAGAATAAGGGGCTGACAAGGAAAGGAGATAAAAAGTGGTCGGGCCAGTTGATGGATAGGTGGAATAAGACAAAAAAAAAAAAAAAAAAAACAAACAAAAAACTATCAAGCGACAGTCTATAAAAGAGGGACGCTCGGCTAAAAAAAGGAGGAGGGAGGCGTAAGAAGCAGGGGAAGAAAGGAGGACGCAAAGGTAGAAGAAGGTAAGAAAACAAGAAATTTCTCCTGCCCGGTTTTCTTAGGCCTCATGGTTGCACTAAGCAACCTGGCATCACGAAAGCACACACCACCCTATCTTGGATCGCTCGTTTTTTTTAGGCCTCATGGTTGCACTAAGCAACCTGGCACCGTAAAGAGCAGATACACCCTGCTTCTCTCCGCTTCCTCAAGTTCTAAGCACGCTGAACGCCCTACGGATCATACTGGGTAAAAAGAAAAAAATGGGTTGTGGGGGATGAAGGTATGCAAAAAGCAGCAGGAAAACAAAAAGAAAACAACAAAATGCGTGCATGAGAAAAGAGAACGCGAAGAGGTCAGGGAATAACCGGTTCCTAAAAAAAGAGAAGAAGAAAAAAAGAAGAGAAGAGAAAACAAGCGACAAACTACTAAAAGAAGAGAAGGAAGATCTCGTAAACCAAAGGAGACGGTACGAAGAACAAGAAAATACCTGGGTCAAGCTTTTTGCTCCCTTTCTTGCCTGCTCAGACTCCCTCAAGAAATAGACTCGGAGTTTCTTGTCGTTGTGGCCGTAATGAAGATACGTAAGAACCGGTCTCCAATCCAACTGTAATAAGATGAGGAAGATAGATAAAAGGGGGAAGAAAAACATAAATGTCACCACAAGGACTGATAAGAAACTCACAAGGCGCCGGCGTTTTTTTTGCAAACCAAAAAGGGAAGTCAGAGAAAACTCGTTCTCGCTCTCCTTGCTAGTCACGATCGGAACTGTAGCGATGGAAGTCCGACCAAACGAGAGACAATAAGAAGAAAACTAGAAATAATAGTAATGAAATTTCGGGAAGAACCTGATGAACAATGTGTACTCCTCTCTGTGAGAATCCCCTCGTTTCAAAGATATTGCGGTCTGAGCAATGGCGAGGGAGCAAAAGGGGGGTTCTGTTCCTCTCCAAGAAAGGGAAGTTCGCAACGGTAGGGTCTGGCCACCCCTTTCGTCTGACCAAGGGAACATAGATGCCACAAACAGCCATGAGAACATAAAACGAGGTATACGTAAAAGAAATAACCAGAAGCAACCCCAATCGCCTCGACCGTTTGGTCAGAAGCCGCAGGCTAGTGATGCTGCTGCTTCGAGAGACAAGTGAGCGTCCCGTGCTGCCCTCTCCTTCTCGCATGTCATGCACCCGCTGACACGTCCGCAAAATAGAAGAGGCTGAATCCCATGTCGCCCTTCTGACGCCATGGCTTCATCGACCGCCGTCCCTTGCGGTCGTACTACAGCCATGAGATCCATCTCGGCAGACGTCGCCGACATCAACTTCCCGTCAATCGCCGACGGGAACCCGAGAACGCCAAGATAGGGTGAATTTCCCTCCTCCGACCTCGTTCGTCGTCGAGGGCAGAGTCGCGCTCCGCAGGAGAATAGCAGCCTTTACCCTTTTGAAAAAGGGATTTCTTTTTAGGGAAACGAAAATATTCGGGGCGTTAACGAACACCTCGCCTTAATCGTGCTCCGCCCAAATTCAGTTATGATTGACTAAGTCTGGGCCCATGTCTAGATTCAAAATGGAAACGACGAATTAGCGTTAAGACTTCAGCCGCGCTCGTTCCAATCCAACATACATGGCACTCGACGTTTGAGTCTAAATGCGCGTCCGAAGTATAACTCAAGGTCAAAATTTTTATTAATTAATAAGACATGACCAGTATTTGGAGCACATCAGTATTGGTGGTATCTTGCTATCGCTCGGACTCAACAGGTCGCACCCGACTGAGTGTTAATTTTGGAAGAAAAGTTCTCATGATACCAAAATTTTGACGCATTGCGACGGGATATTGTTTGGGAGGTGCGTACGTCGATGTTTACCGTCGGGGCGTAGCTCCTCAATATGACGCTGCATCCGTTAGAATTTAAGTATTTTCTTTTTCAAATCAAATTATCCGTCACGCCGCAAGGCCGAATAAATCTCCAAATCAAATTATCCACCACGCCGCAAGGCCGGATAAATCTCCAAATCAAATCATCCACTACGCCGTGAGGCCGGATAAATCTCCAAATCAAATTATCCACCACGCCGCAAGGCCGGATAAATCTCCAAATCAAATCATCCACTACGCCGCAAGGCCGGATAAATTCCAGATCAAATTATCCACTACGCCGTAAGGCCGGATAAATTTCCAAATCAACTTATCCATCACGCCGCAAGGCCGGATAAATTCCAAATTCATATTACCCAACACGCCGCAAGGCTCGATAAAACTCCAAACCCAATTATCCAACACGCCATTGAGGCCGGATAATCTTTCTCTACTTCAAGTCATCCAACACGCCATCAAGGCTGGGTGGTCTTTCCAATCTAATATCCAATACGCCTTAATGTATTACGATGGAATATCGTCTGGGAGGTGCGTACGTCGATGTTCACCATCGGGGCGTAGCTCCTCGATATAACGTTGTACTGACTGGGCCGGATATTATCCAACACGCCGTCACAAGGCTAAAGTTCGACGAACACAAATTACCCATGTTGATGGAAACTCTTTTTCTCTTCTCATGTCGGAATATGTATCACGTCAAATCAAATTTATGAATGAAATTTATAAGTGACATCATCTGATTATCGTTCTTATCTTGTTGCGTATTATAGATCTCTTAATCAAAGGTTCCCTAATTTTAGGGGTAATTAACAATGAGTGCTTGCATTCATTGGAAGCCAGAACCCATTAAACAAAAAGCCTTATTAATTTAAGGTGGATTTGAAACGGTCATAATACATTCCCAATGTAACAAAAATGACCCCACATACATCATAAGTTGTTACCAACATCCTTCTGTTAAGATGTCAACGGACTCTTGCTCCAATGTTACAAAATTGTCATAAAGCAAAGATTGTTCTAATTGTGGTTTATCCCAGGCAATGTTTAAGTGCTTTTTTATAATGTTCCATGTGAAGTTATGTGCCTTTCATACTGCATCTTGGCCTTCCTGGATATATTATTTTGGATGTAAGTTATTACTGATGTTATTGTTGTGCTTGAATATTGCCTATTTTCTTCAACCAAAGGTTTCTTTTCATGAAATAATTGCCTTGATAAAATTGCCCAGGTAACTGTTTCGTGGTCATACATAAAATTCTGTAATCTTCACAATGATCTTCTACAAAACTAGAATTTTTTTTGTAATACGACTTTGTTACATCTTTTTCAATGGGAAATCTTTACAGTGTTTAGTTATTCTATTCAGGAACTGACAAACACTGCTGGGGAAGATGTAATTTTTGCTATGAATGCCTTCATAAAACGTTTGCTTGCAGTTTCAGATCCTGCACAAATGAAGGTTTGACTTTTTTGCATATGTGGTTTCCTTCAAACTTAGTGATGCTTATTAAATTAGCACGTGATCTGGGGATTATGAATATTCAACTAATCCCTTTTAGGAAATCAAATATTTAAATAAATTTGACATCTGCTTTTGGAAATACACGAAGTCTGTTTCCTAGTTGTAAATGGTCGTCCGCCTTCTGTTCCATCTGTTAGAAGTATCGACATACTTTTTCTTATAGCTGTTTGATGTTTGACTTTTTATGCAAAGTATAATTCTTAGTTGTGTTTGAGTAGCTTCCTGCAGTTTGACGATCATTTGCTGGGATTCATTTTAACTCTTGTTCTCTTACCACTAACTCAATGGCATAACTTGTCCTCTCTTTCACTTACATGTTAATTTGTCAATTGCTTAAATAGTATCACCCAAGATCAATCCAATTTGACGTATCTGTTTTTGTCCTGAAAATTTTACTGATTAGAACTTGTATGGTTTTTTCAACAATAGTCTCCGAAAGGGTAGAAACTAGAAACAATTAGGACTTGATGAATGGGTGATACTTGATTTATAGAAAAACAGAAACAAATGATGAAATCAAGCTATTGTCACTGAAAAAGCACATACATTATTAGCCTTCGTAGTGTTTAGTACTTACTAGGAATTACATGATTGCCCTTTTGACTCTTTTTCAGATGACATGATCTTTTGCTTCCTACGGCATCCTTTTACTTTTGTAGATTCAAGTGACACAAACTACTACTGTCGAACTTACAAATATCCTGTATTGGTTGATGGTCGTTGGCTATAGCATTCGCAATATTGAAGTTCGCTTTGACATGGAAGGAGTACTTGATAGTCCTTCAAAGCAGCCTGAGCTACCGCCTGGGGAGGACATCTAAAATCTAGGAACAGAAAATTCAGACAACACAGCGAGGTACCAATTCCATTCCTGTTGAAGAATGCTGCCACCAACTTACATTTTCTGATAGCAATTACAGTATACACCTGGTTTGGCAGAAGCTTGTATTTGTCAGATATATAGAAAGGTTAAATCTTTGTGGCAAAAACAATATTCAATTTTTTTTAGTACCATTTTAGGCTATTGTGTCTCCAATGATTTTTTTTTTCTAGAATTACTTGAATTGTACAAAATGTATATTTACTGTCGTCATCTATGACTCACCACGAAGAATTCTTACTCTTACACTAATTACTGAACAAATTGATAGGACATTAAAAATGTACTTTGTATATTGTCATTAAGGAACCTTCGATACATGACTTCTGTCTCATTTGAAATCTACAAATGTACATATTTATAGGGAGGCAAAATAGGAATAAAATTCTTAAAGCGCCCCAGGCGCTTAAGTGCCAAAAATGGGGGCGCTTAAGAATTAGTTAAAAAAAAAATTTTATTTTTTTTCTTAGAAATAATGTACACCTTGTAAGCTATTTAGTGGTATAAATATTGAGGTATTTTAGATTACGTATATATAAAAAATACTCTAATCAATATCACATATAAGATAAAAAATACTATTCACGTTATAAAGAAATTTAACATTGATTAAGGCATTTTCTACAAATATGTAATCTAAAATATTTCAATGTTGTTACCATTGGATAGCTTACAAGGTGTACATCATTTCTAAAAAAAAAAACTTTTTAAACTAATTCTTAAGCGCTCCCGGTTTTGGCAGGCGCTTAAGTATTTTTTTCGCAAAATAGGGCTGGGAAGAATATTCAAAAAGGACCTTATGGAGGGAATAAAACTTCTAAGCGCCCTCCCTCCCTCGCCGAGCGGGGCATTCCGATCCACCATCCCTGCCACTTTGAGGTTCGTGCATGCACGAATGCTAAGCCATTTTGACGGTGGATGAAGTGCCCTGCTCAAAGAGGGGGCTTAGAAGTTTCGGTACCGAAATACCAGTACCAGTACCGAAATTTCGGTACCGAAGTACCGAACTTATTTTTTTGGTATCGGTACCAGTACCGAAGTACCGATATTTATATCGGTACCAGTACCGAAGTACCGATATTTATATCGGTACCAGTACCGATTTTCTAAAATTTATTTCGAAAAATTTCTGAAATATCGAACTAGGGCAGCGAAGGGAGGAAGAATGGCCGGCCAGAAGTTAGGGTTCGGTTCGGTGGCTACTTGGGAGTTCGGACTTTTGAGAGAAGAATAGGGCAAAAAGATAAAACGAGGAATAGAGCTTTTCTAAGTGAGATTGTGAGAATTTAGAAGACTTGATTCTTAAAGCTGAATTGGATTTTAGACTTAAATCAAACATCAATCATCAATCAAGTGATTCAAGTGAATCAAGTCTCTCGATTTCAAACCCGATGTGGAAAACAGGAAAAGTGAAAACAATATTGGCTGGGCTGGGCTGATTACTGATTAGAACTTAGAAGGTATATAGGTAAAGACGTAAAGTGTCACGCCCCGGTCGGATCGGCCTGAAAACAGCGCTTATCCGTTGTCTCAGGGCCGTCCGGCGGAACACCGGAACGCAACTCACTCTAGGGTTTCCGACCCGAAATTAGAAACCCTAATTACCCCGATTAATTTTTATCCCCAAAATACAATTCACACGGAGAAAACCCTAACCCTAATCCGATCAAAACCCTAAAATCCAAAATACCTCTATGGTCAACGATTTTAACCAGTCAACGTCGACTTCGCCGGATTAAATCGAATCGCTGACGTCAGCGTCTGAAATTGGTTTCTGCCGCGTCAATTCGAATTGTTGCCGGCGTCATGCCGACGTCAGCCGCCGAATTCGAAATCGAATCGATTTCGATCGAGATTGCGGTTTGACCGTTGACTTCTGCCTCGTTTCGAACGCCCGACGCGTTCGAAACTCGCGTCGTCTTCAACCTCGCGACGCCGCCCGCGTCGTCGTTGCAGTCGAGCGCCGCCGCGCCCTAGCGTTGGCCGAGAAAGGGGAAGGCCGCCTGCCTCCCTCCGACCTTGTCGCCGGTAGCCGCCTGCTGCCGGAATCACCCAACAATGCCTGCTGCCGCGTTCGAAGAACTTTGAGAACAGGGGAATGGAGAAATCAGAAAAGAAACCTTTATTTCACCGTCAAAGGATTACAAACTCCTCTCTGCGCCGACGACCACTCTCGTCGGTGCCCCCATCCCTCCCTCGCCGGTCATCGCCGGTTACAAGCTCTCATTGACCTCTTTCTCTCGTCGGCACCTCCGCGCCGACCTTCGCCCCCTGGCGGCATCAGAGCCCTGCTCTGGAAGAGGCGACGGCGTCCTCGCCGTCGCCGGTGGAGACGCTCCCCGGCACTCTCTGTGGTGGCGCTTCCGCACGCCCCGATTCCCGTCGTCCAGCGCTTCTTAAAGGGAAGAGCCGCCGCTCGTTCCCGATTCTAGCGGGGAAGACGCGGTCGTCCGCCTCCGACTCCTCTGCTCGACGCCGCCCGCGCCGCTCGCGTCCGCTTCCTCGTCGTTGTCCGCGTCCGTCGCACGCGGTGGCGAGCTCGCGTGGCTCGCGTCCGAAGCGTTCGCACGCTGCAACGCGTACACGCTCGCGCACGCGTCTGCGTTGATGTCGCTGAAGCCGTCTTCCCAAATCTCGCAGCCGCCTCGATTTTGGGTCAACATCCAATGTTGACCCGGTTAATTTCTTCCGCGGTTGGGCTGGGCTGGGTGCATTGCTTGGGCTTGGCTGCAGGATTGGGCTTGGGCCGGACCGCCTGAACTGGGCCCTAACAATTCTCCCCCACCTGATTTGAACATCGCCCTCGATGTTCCATGCAAGTTGAACACTGGCCCTCCAATGTTCAAAGTCCTCCATCTTCTATCTCCAGTCTGATGATGAATGTTTGCGGCACCATGCTTATAGCAACCTGCATCAACAAATTTGTCAAGGATAATTTCGGACTGTGGGTCATGGGCCCACAATAATCTTGCTTCACCATATTTGCTGAACTCAGCTGAACCTCGATGTCCCCTGACACCGGTAACGACGCCCTTGGCGCCGGCATCAACGCCCCCTGGTGTTGGCAACAATGCTATGCATTGGCATCAACACGCCCTGGTGTTGGCATCAACACGCCCTGGTGTTGGCATCAATGCTATGCATTGGCATCAACATGCCCTGGTGTTGGCATCAAAGCCCTCTGCTTTGGAAAAAGGATCCGCTGACCCCTCTTCATCACCCTCCTGGTGATGGCATCAGAGCCTCCTGCTCCGGGAAGTGATCTTGCAATCATTGAGCTCTTATAGAGTTCTCCCTCGATGTCCCCTGACATCGGCATCGACGTCCCTGACATCGGCATCAATGCTCTTAGACATTGGCATCAACACACCCTAGTGTTGGCATCAGGGCCCCTGCCCTGGAAGGACGACGCTCCTCGTCGTCGCCGGTAGTGATGTTGCTCCTCTCGGATCTTTCTGATTCACCATCATGGCTGAATCTTAGCTCTGATACCTGTTGTCACGCCCTGGTCGGATCGGCCTGAAAACAGCGCTTATCCGTTGTCTCAGGGCCGTCCGGCGGAACACCGGAACGCAACTCACTCTAGGGTTTCCGACCCGAAATTAGAAACCCTAATTACCCCGATTAATTTTTATCCCCAAAATACAATTCACACGGAGAAAACCCTAACCCTAATCCGTTCAAAACCCTAAAATCCAAAATACCTCTCTGGTCAACGATTTTGACCAGTCAACGTCGACTTCGCCGGATTAAATCGAATCGCTGACGTCCGCCTGACGTCAGCGTCTGAAATTGGTTTCTGCCGCGTCAATTCGAATTGTTGCTGGCATCATGCCGACGTCAGCCGCCGAATTCGAAATCGAATCGATTTCGATCGAGATTGCGGTTTGACCGTTGACTTCTGCCTCGTTTCGAACGCCCGACGCGTTCGAAACTCGCGTAGTCTTCAACCTCGTGACGCCGCCCGCGTCGTCGTTGCAGTCGAGCGCCGCCGCGCCCTAGCGTTGGCCGAGAAAGGGGAAGGCCGCCCGCCTCCCTCCGACCTCGTCGCCGGCAGCCGCCTGCTGCCGGAATCACCCAACAATGCCTGCTGCCGCGTTCGAAGAACTTTGAGAACAGGGGAATGGAGAAATCAGAAAAGAAACCTTTATTTCACCGTCAAAGGATTACAAACTCCTCTCTGCGCCGACGACCACTCTCGTCGGTGCCCCCATCCCTCCCTCGCCGGTCATCGCCGGTTACAAGCTCTCATTGACCTCTTTCTCTCGTCGGCACCTCCGCGCCGACCTTCGCCCCCTGGCGGCATTAGAGCCCTGCTCTGGAAGAGGCGACGGCGCCCTCGCCGTCGCCGGTGGAGACGCTCCCCGGCGCTCTCTGTGGTGGCGCTTCCGCACGCCCCGATTCCCGTCGTCCAGCGCTTCTTAAAGGGAAGAGCCGCCGCTCGTTCCCGATTCTAGCGGGGAAGACGCGGTCGTCCGCCTCCGACTCCTCTGCTCGACGCCGCCCGCGCCACTCGCGTCCGCTTCCTCGTCGTTGTCCGCGTCCGTTGCTCGCGGTGGTGAGCTCGCGTGGCTCGCGTCCGAAGCGTTCGCACGCTGCAACGCGTACACGCTCGCGCACGCGTCTGCGTTGATGTCGCTGAAGCTGTCTTCCCAAATCTCGCAGCCGCCTCGATTTCGGGTCAACATCCAATGTTGACCCGGTTAATTTCTTCCGCGGTTGGGCTGGGCTGAGTGCATTGCTTGGGCTTGGCTGCAGGATTGGGCTTGGGCCGGACCGCCTGAACCGGGCCCTAACATAAAGTGTAAAGAATGAATGGGCTGGCGGTTGGGCTTGAATGGGCTAATTAGAATTGTCTCTTAGATAGTTATATATGTATTATTAATAAATAATAATAAATAAATAAATCGGTACTTCGGTACCATAAAAAAATCTCAAAATTTTTTTTGATCTCGGTACCGGTACCGCAATCCCGAATTAAAAATCGGTACCCATACTGAAGTACCGAAGTACCGAAGTACCAAAGTACCGAATACCGAAAATTTCGGTACGGTACTTCGGTATCAGTACCGTATGCTCACCCCTACATAAGGCTGTCATAGCTTCCAAAATAGTACACAGTAAGAATTTCAATACTAAAATGCACTACATTGCATTGGCAAGAGGGCTCAATCATTCTTACAGTAATAAAGAGTTGCTATATTTCCCTGAATTCTGTGTGAGGTATCTAAATTTCCTATGTTAGGACTTTCTTTCTATGTTAGGTGCTTTATTTTTAACTAAAAATATTTTTTTAAAATATTATAAAGAAGTAATATACATACTCTAAGCTAGACCTAGCAAAACCTGACCCGACCTGCTGACTTGACCTGACTCGACACGAAATTAGGCGGGTTCGGATCAATCATAATCGTGTTCGGGTCATAAACAGGTCAACCCGTTTATGACCCGAAAATAATCGGGTCGTGTCGGGTTGTAAACGGGTTGACTTGCTTAACCCGATTACATTATATATTTATAGGTAAAAAATTTAAATATAGGCTCACCTAACTCCCATTACTAGCCTATAAGCCCAAATATATTCTAATTATCTTTTAACATATATTTTGGCCCACACATAAGCCCAAAATTTTATTAATTTTAATAGAATTTTTTATCAATTTATTATTTATATTTAAAATATAAATGATAAACGGGTTGTTCGGGTCGTGTCGGGTTAACCTGATTATATTCAGGTCATGTTCGTGTTAGACAATTTAACCCAATTAATTAAACGGGTCATGTTCGGGTTGGCTTAATCGGGTCACATGTCAGCTGACACGACCCATTTATGACCCGCTGATCCGAATTGTCAGGTCTAAGCATTTCAATGGTACCAATATTGTTATAAAAAAAATTTACGCACGATAAGAAATTAACAAAAATATTATCGTATAAATTTAAGGCCAAATAGTAGCCATAAATTTTTACGATAATATTTTTTTTTAATTTCTTATCGTGCGTAATTTTTTTTTATAACAATATTGGTACCATTGAAAAGTTTAGAGTACGTAGATTACTTCTTTATAATTTTTTTAAAAAAAATATTTTTAATACAAAAATGAATCACCTAATATAAGTTTCTCTATGTTAGGTGTTTTGTTTTTTAACTAAAAATATTTTTTTTGAAAAAAATTATAAAGAAGTAATCTACACACTCTAAACTTTTCAATGGTACCAATATTATCATAAAAAAAATTTATGCACGATAAAAAATTAATAAAAATATTATCATAAAAATTTAAGGCCAAATAGTAATCATAAATTCCAATGTCAACAAGGATTTACCTTTGTCTTTATATTTAAATCAAATACTCTTTTATTTCTCCGATATTTTGCCCCTCTTGACATTAGGTTTTATTTTTATCAAAATATAATATTCTTCTCTGCCCATTGTGAATATACCTTGGGTAATGTTTGCGTCCAAATATTTGATATACTTGCACTCCAAAAATTTTACTAATGAGTTATATATATATTGCAAAATAACACTCTTATCTCATCCCTCCCGCAGCTAGGATGATAAAAAAAACTTCATCCTTACCTTGGCTTGACCTCTCTCAATTTGATCGAGTAAATTTTGAGTTGATTGGGTGCTAAGTCTAAGTTTAGATAAAACCTGACTTTTATAAGTTTGGTTGAGGTTAACGGAATTTTGATCATATGTTAAGCCTGTCTTTTCAAGCTAGTTTAAGGCCGCTGGAGTTTTTAACTTTTGCTGGTTTAACTAAATTTAATTTTAAAAATTTATTAAGTAGTAATATATATAGTGTATATAAACTTTATTAATAGATAAATATATCTAATATTATAGTTTATATAAATTTTCTATTAATAATAATTAAAAATAGTTTTATTAAAAATATTACTAAAAATAGTTTTATTAAAAATATTACTAAGATAAAAATTAAATTTTTAGTTAATTATAATTAAAATATTTTAAAAATATTATAAGTCACACCATTAAATTTCTTTAAAATAACTAAAATATTTATTAAAAATATTACTACAGAAAAATTTCAATGCTAAATTTTTATTAATAGTAATTAAAATATTAAAATATTTTAAATGGTACCAACAGAAAAATTTCTGTAATTGTCTGCGACCCTGCATTTCCAATTTTACTCACTGCCTTGATGACCTTGTAATGTAACCTACATTTGCTTGAGAAATTTTTATACGAGATCACAACAATAAATAAGTAATTACTATGAAGCACAGGCAGTAAAATGAATTTAATCCAACTTTTTGCAAAAAAAAAATGTTCATCATTCATCATAAAACATACGTGGATCATATGCCTTACATTTAATTATGCAACCTAGTTCATATGATCACCAGTACTCTCTCCCATTCATTCACATGCTTAGATAGCATTTTGAGTACATCACTTTGGATTTGCTCATCCCAGATTCCTTTGACCGAAACTATTTTCAGATGATCTAACGCTTTCAATGAGGCTGGAATTCTGAATTGCTGCTTCCAGGTGTTTGAAGTGAATGGCCAATAATACTTTATGTCAAGTCAAAAGAAAAACAAAACAAATTAGAAAAAAATATTATACATTAGATTAGTAAATTTATATATTTTAAGTGTATATAATGACCACAAACCTCCGACTCATCAATCACTTGGAGCGATGACAGATTTGGGGAGTGCACAAGAAAACAAAGGAGAACTTGTTTGATGTAATCTTCGCTAATATCCGCGCTGAACTTTAATCGCTTCAATTTGCGGAAGATGGGAAAGCGTGTCATGTGTTTGAGGAGGCACCAAGGATTGTCCTGAAACAATGGAACAAGAAGCATTCAATAATTAAATGTAATTCAATGTAACAAAGATTAGAGAGGAGAAGAAGAAAGTGCATGTATATATAGATTACCTTCACCCCGATGCGTAGCTTAAGGCGAAGGGTCAACGTTGTCACACTGCGCAAGCTCATAAAAATCTGTGTAAATTGCTTAGTGGTCTTTGGTGAAGAGTAAGACAAATCCATGGAAGCTTCGCGGAGAGAAGGTAGTTTGCCTTGGAATCGCTTTAGATACGCCCAGCTTGATAAATGCAAGTATTCAAGCCTAGCACAAGAAATTTTAACCTGGTAGGAGTCTCTGTCGCTGTAACAATCATCATCTATGATAGTTAGGCGACGGAGATTGGGTGTTGTGATCTCCACAACTTCATCCAACCATCCGCGATACAGGGTCAACTCTTGGAGGTTGGGACAGGAACGGAGCGCCGCGAAACACTTATCAACGAAGGATGCCGAGGGAAAGTGCAGTGTCAGCGCCTTGAGCTTGCTCGCCGCAATGTGTTGGGGAAACATGGAGGACAAGATATAATTGATGTACTGCATGTCCAGTGACTCGACGGACGGCAGGTCGAAGAAAGTAGACAGCGGTGGAGGGTTGGACAGATAGGAGGTGTGCACAGACATGTCTCGCACGCCGTGGGATCTGGCGTAACTGATCCAGTCGCTAATCGGGTCTGCCAGGTGATAGAAGTCGTAGGTGATGTGGAGATGGAAGCGGAACAGAGGGCAGGTGGCGTCGCGGCGGGCGATGAACTGGTTGATCTTTTCTGCCGCTTCGCTGGCCTCCAATTCGGGCTTGTAGACTTTGTCACCGCCGGGAATAGCCTTGACGACGAAGTGAAAGGCAGGGACGCAGCGCCAGAGGTGGCGCCACCGTGAGGAGAGGACGGAGGTGCGAACAGAATCGGGAGTGGGGAGGAAGGAGAGGATGTGCTGGAGGATGTCGTCCGCAATGTCGCTCAGGTGATCGCAATCACTCATAGGCGATGACATCTGCGTATGAAGGAGGAAATGCGGCGTCCTCCGAGGATGGCGTCTCCGCGCGGCCGCTGAGTTCGGCAGTGAGCTGCAGCGACGGCGAAAGGAGTCGCAGGAGCAGCGGGAAAGAAACAAAGTGAATAATGTAAAAAAAAGGCCGGGCTCACCGATTCTGCGGCGCGAACACGTCGGAGGTCGCCGGCAACAAGAAAGGCGCCGGTGGCAGACGGTATTTCTCGCTAGCGTGCCTTGAAGCTGAGACAGTGGTGAGGCTAGGGCACGCCAGAGCCTTATATTGGGTGCGACGAGTAGGCGCCCGCCTATCTCGATGTTCTCCGCGTTCTT
Source organism: Costus lasius (assembly GCA_027563935.2). Classification (NCBI taxonomy): domain Eukaryota; kingdom Viridiplantae; phylum Streptophyta; class Magnoliopsida; order Zingiberales; family Costaceae; genus Costus; species Costus lasius. The sequence goes on from CM050454.1 coordinate 1,085,061, forward strand.
CGGAGATGCGGCGGCGAGAAAGGCCGTCTGTACAGGTTATTTTAATAATGATTATAGTTTAATAATTATGTATATTTTAATAATCAAATATATTTTAATTATTTGATTTATAAAATAATAAGCATCAATAGTATTTATTGTGGTTCATTATTAAATCACCCAAGGCAAAGAAAACGGTATATTATGTTTGTCATCTAAATTTACATTGTGTTTCTTTTAAAAACTCAAAACCTAGGCTCATGAACGAAAAATTGAAAAGAAAAAAGAAAAAATAAATTAAATTTAGATATAAAATATTATTAGATTCAATATATTTTTTATTCTTTTCTCTAAGTTTTCTATCGAGAAAACACAGCACTAATGTGCGAGCATTTTATATATTTACAATATTTACTTTTATTTCTCATCATAAGCTTAATCTATTATAAAGTTAGATAGACTTAGGATTTGAACTAGTTTGATTTCACTTAGGTGCTCTACATCTTGTTTTAGCATATCAAATAAAAAAAAGTTTAATACATTTAATATTTTTGAAAACGAAAATAGCAGTGAGATCTAGTATGGAATTCTATTTACTCGAGTACTGTTTCACTCCTGCTATAATTGAAAGAGAAGATGTGTTCGACGATCTTAGTCAAAGTCAAACTACACGATGTCATTCGAGTACTGTTTGACTAAAATTTTTTAGGAAGTTAAATTGTACGATTTTAGTTAAAGTATACAATTTTTATGTATGTTGATCAATATTATGTGCATTGACTTTACATCAAAAATCTTGCTTAAAAGATCACAGAACGTGCTGCGATGGGGAAGGACACCCTTCCCCAAAATTTTTTTCCGTTGATAGTAATATTCGAAAATTAAATTAAGGTGGATAAATAGAATATGTAAAGTCAATAAATATTTATAAATTTTGAAATATATATTTTTAATATATATATATATATATATATATATATATATATATATGGTTCTGGATGACGGCGCCACCGACCGGATCGGAGTCGCCCTCCTCAACAACCCAGATCAGGTCGCCACCGACCGGATCGTCTCCTTTAAGACGGCCATATGGTTCTGGATGACGCCGCAGGGGGCGAAGCCGTCGTGCCACAACGTGATCACAGGCCAGTGGTCGCCGTCCGCCGCCGACCGAGCGGCGGGGCGGCTCCCGGGATTCGGCCTCCTCACCAACATCATCAACGGCGGGGTCGAGTGCGGAAAGGGCTCCAACAACCAGGTCGCCGACCGGATCGGCTTCTACAAGCGGTACTGCGATCTGTTCGGCATCGGCTACGGCAACAACCTCGACTGCTACAGCCAGACGCCGTACAGCGGCTGGGGATTGGCCTCGCCGGCTCCTTCCCTTTGATATGATAGTAAGTAAGAATAACGCTTTGGGAAACCTAGCGAGCTCATAGAATAAAATGAAAATAAAGTTCGAGAATTTGGTCGAGCGTATTCGACCTCAAAATGTTAAGACGAATCATGAATAAAAATTCTATGCAAACCTCCTATGCTTGTTTGGAAGTAATCCGCAGGTGTCCAATGTGTGCATTCATCGTACCTTCACCAAATTACACTTTTGATCATGCTATGGACAAATTTGACTTGCTAAATGATATGAATAAAAACTAAACCTCAGTCAGGTTTACATCTCATTCATCCATCTTTTTAAAATTATGCATCTTAAAAGATCATAGTTTTCAGAATAAGTAATTGACGAAAATAAATCTCAATTTTAAAATTTTATTATTATTTTTAACATAAATAATTAAAATAAAAAAAGTCATATTTAATTTTAAATTTTTGTTATTAATAATTATGGTCCTTAGCAGTTGACTAACTGACCTAAGCTTAAAAAGGTGTTAACTAAGGACCACGAAGCCACATTCTCTACATTGCCATCAAGCAACCATCACTATTTCATTAAATTTGTGGGTCACCAAATCACAATTCCCACAAAGAGGAAAGAACGTGGATAGCAATAAATGTGATCCAAACTAACATAGCTGAGAGTAGCACACTTTATAAAAAAAAAAAACTCTTCTAAGTGTGGCCTGTTAAAATAAAGCTCCGTAGTACTATAGTAAACAAGTTATATACAAGAGATTCTACTTTATTCTAAGACATGGCTTTAACTCAGTTAAGCGAAATTTCGCTTATCCAAATTTCTACTTTCCAATAGGAGTAGTATCCAAATTAAATTATATGTTATCCAAATTTCTACGGTGGACAAGGCAAAACAAAAGGATAGCGAAGGTCTCATAGTGAAAAGTTACAAGACACCTTGCCTTTGGGGGACAGGACTAAGGGATATCAAGACTTTAAATTCTACTTTCCTGATGTGACATATTTGGAACGTGCTATTGAGAAGGCCTCCCTTTGGGTTAGATGAATGCACAAAAACTTCTTAAGGACGGATTCACTTTGGACACTCCAGCCCCCTCATCGAGCATCTTGGTGCTTAAAAGATATACTCGGCCTCAGGTAATCTTGTAAGGCAATGATCTCATTCCGAATTGCTAATGGTCAGTCTATCAAACTATGGTTGGACCCATGGCTTCACTCCCAAATATTGTGTAACTTACTTCAGGAGTTCCATTTTGAGATTCCACTTGGTAGGAATGCATGGCAGGTATGCATGGCTTAGCTCTTTGATTATCAATGGAGAATGGAGGATCCCTGCACCCCGCGCATCAGCTCTGAACTAAGTTTTTAGATCAATCTATGATATCCCTATTGATCAATCTCTCAATGAAGATAAACTTTATTGGAGCCCCTCTCAGTCTGGAATATTCTCTATCTCTTCGGTGTATGCAGGTTTAATCCATACGACCTCTGTACCATGGCATAATATGGTTTGGTTTCAGGAAAGGATCCCTAAGTTCTCTTTTATTGCATGGCTCTTATGTATAAGATATCTTACTACTTGTGACAGATTAGAAAAGTGGGGTATTGATCGCATAGTCTTTAGTGCTTATTTAGACTTTACTTTTCTTACACAAAGTCAGAGGAATGAGAAGGCACTTTTATCAATCCCTCCCTCCTAATAAACCAAGATCAAGTCAACTTTTTTTTTTCTAATATCAAGTCAACTTCACTCATTCAAAGTTTCACAACAAAACTAATCTACGTCTAAGTTTGGAATTTTCTTTTGTGATTGGTGAGAAGCGCATGTCAAATTGCGTGACTCTGTAGCCGTTATCATTCTTCTTCCTTCTATAGATGACCACAAATACAGAGTATTCCTTTATGGAGTGCAGAAGCAGGCGAACGAACAGAGGTTATAAATCAGGCAGGAGAAAACATGGTGCTCAGACAAAAAACAATTTCTAAAAAAGAATTTATTCTATTTACCAAAACAGGATATGTTTTATTTCTGCCAATCAAATAATTTATATATTGCAAATATTGAATATCAGAATCTGGTGGACTCATGCCAGCTTTAATCCAGGCAGTACAAAGTAGGAACCCCACGAAAAGAAAGCCTACTAATCCCTTCAAAACTCCGCCACCCTTCGAACGACAACCTACCAAACCTTTAATCATAGATGAAGACTAATCAAACGAAATTATGTGTAATTACTAGATCAAATTATCTTTCTAATTCAACAAAATTGTATAACAAATCAAGATCGAACACGTTTTTGAAGAAGAACGAACAAATCGTGAAAAGCCATTTACCTATTCGTCAATTCAACTACTTAGAAAGTTGAAAAAATTGGGTATTGTTGTTACCTACCCGTTAGGCCGTCAGGCCCAACCTACACATCTCCGCAGCCGGCGGCGCCTCCCACCTTGACGCCTTCTTGCTCATCCTCTCGAACTCGGCCGCGCACGCGGCCACGTCTAGGGCCGCCACGCCTCTCCGCGCCGCCGCCAGATCGGGCCCCGCAACCGCGTCGAATGACTCCTCCCACCCCTCCGCCCACGGGCCGCTCGCGTCGCACACCTCCATGGTGCCGTTGCGCCACTCCGTCCAACTCCACCCGGGGTCCAGAGCCGCCCCCACGGCGGCCGCGCACTCCCCTGTGCACGCCGGCTTACACGGCCGGCACTTCGCCCCGCTCAGGGGCCCGCGGCTCCCCATCGCGGCCACCGGCACGTCGAACCTCCCCGGCGGGAAATCGTACGAGCGGTCGCTCACCACGCAGAACGGGACGCTCACCTCCGCCCACCGCACGCCTGATGCTACCAGCTGGGCCCGGAAAGCGGATTCCGAGTTTAGTTGTCGGAATCCGGCGGCGTCGAGGAGGGGGAGGAGGGAGAGGCGGGAGAGCGCCACTTCGGAGGTGTTGCGGTCCCCGATGCCGAGGCGGTCGTTGAGGCCGCCGAAGCGGGAGCCCGCGGGCACTACGTAGGTGCCCCGCCGGAAGACCGCCTTAGCTTCGAGCGGAGCGGACCAATAACCGTCGACGCGCGTCCGCATGATCCAGTCGTACGTAAAGTTACCCTCGTCTTCGTGCGACCTGATCATCCGCAGACAGCCTTCCACGAGGTTGAAGTACTGGAGCAGACCCTGCACTCCATCGATTTCCAATTAATTTCATCATCAAAATTCTAGAAAAAAATCTGAAAAAAAATTCAATTAATACCACTTACTACCTAACATTTAATTTCATTATATTTAGCAATAATTAGAAATTGATTTGTGTGAGTCAAACCGACGCCATCATGTAAAACGTAACACTTCCTGTTTATCGTGCAAGCAATGATGAAGAGGGGCAAGGCAAGTCCACCTGGATTCCGTTGGGTGAGTTGGTTGCAGTGAGCACCCTCTCCTGGGCCTCGGTCGTGGGCATCGGCTTCTGCGGCACGATCCGCACGGCGGTGATCCTTGGCGCGGCGCCGAGCAGCGATAGCTTGAAGGAGTCCGCGTCGAGGGGGCTGTGGAGGAAGAGCTCCGCGTCGGGGAACGCCTCGAGCAAATTCCGCAAGATGGAAGGTCCAGTGAGCTCGAACCTTCGCGCGCCGCCGACGAGGCAGATCGCCGTCCGGCCGCGAACGGGGCCCTCTCGCTCCGCCTCCTGCCTTCCTCGCGATATCGCCGTCTCTTTCGACGCCTCGGATGCGGCGGAGGAAGAGCGGAGCGAGTCGCCGGAGACGAAGGCGGTGAGGGAAACTGCCGGCGGATGATCGGAGCAGGATAGGACGACGAGGGCGGCGAGGAGGAGGAGAGGGGCGAGGAGGACCGATGCAGGTCGCCGATTCGCCCACTTGGAGAGGCCGCCGGCGGAAGAATGGTGGCGGTGGGCTTCACCACAGTTTCCCATTTGCTGGAAACGGGAGCCGCCGTCGATTCCCCGGAGGGTTTCGTTTATTGACGAGGAAATTAATGAATGGGAGACGAAAAACAAAGGCGGTCTAAATGAAGGTGGCGGAGGCGCATACGTTACGTTTATGGTAATTATAACGAATTACTTATGAGAATATTATTAATTTACCGTTTTATTAATGATGAGACCACTATAACAGTAGGGGCATATCCATCATTTACAAAGCTAAAAAGAAGTTGATAATTATTTTTTTTCCAAGGCAATCAAGAACAAATTTCATAAACGAGAGAAATATATATCGGTGTTATCCACTCAATGTCAACAAGGATTTACCTTTGTGTTTTACATTTAAATCAAATACTCTTTTATTTCTCCGATATATAGCATTATAGCCCCTCTTGACATTAGGTTTTATTTTTATCCAAATATAATATTCTTCTCTGCCTTGGGTAATGTTTGTGTCCAAATATTTGATATATTTGATATTCTTCGCCGCTTTAAAATCTCGTCGGAAATCACGGGAGAAGACAAACACTGTAAAGTAGGGAAATTTCACTCTATTGTGCACAAATCAAGCAACAAAAACCCTCATCCTCGCTTTCCCTCATCGACGGCACACTCGCCGTTGACGATACAGTCACTCGAACCCCTTCTTCGCCCCCTGACGGCATCAGAGCCCCCGCTCTGGAAAGGACGACGGTGCCCTCGCCGTCATCGGTGGTAGCACTCCCCAGCACTCGCACCACGATCTCTGTCGCACCTCGTCGAACTTTATAGCCGCTCTGCGTGGACCACGTCCGCCGCGCTCCACGCTCCATGCTGCCGAGTCTCCCGCGTTGCCCATGTCGTCGCTAAACTCCTGCGTTGCCCGTCCACCTGGAACCTCGGAGCCGTTCGTCCCACCTCATCCTTGTCGCACGTCTGCGCAAAGCTCGCATGAAGATGATAACGAAGACCGAGTCCGCTGCATTGTCCAAATCAAGAAACACCTCCGTTGACCGAAGACTTCTGCTCTGGTAACGAAGGCCTTAGGGCCTGTTTGGGGTGGTTGGAGCTTCTGGCTGGTGGCTGGTTTGAGTAGAGCTGGTCTGAGTAGAGCTGGTCTGAAAAACTGAGGCTGTTTGGGTGCATTAGCTGGTCTGATAAGCAATTGTGAGCTGCTGTGCTGTGCTGTTCAGTTCTATTAAGAAAATTTTTTTTAAGTTATTTGTAAAATTTGAAATTACTTTACACAACAATAAATAATTTTTAGACTATTATATAACTAAATATAATTTAAAGTGGACAAATTAAAAAAAAATTGCAAGAGTTTCCCCTATATTTTAAGTGCAAAACCCTGCATACATAATATATAAAATAATATCCAACCATGACAAGAAAAAATTATCCAAAATTCATCACAAATACTTGTAATCACACATAACAAACCATCTAAATATCACAACATAGTAGAATTAAGTCCACATAACAAACCATCCAAATATCACAACATCTAACGAGTACAAAGTAACCACATTCATATAATAGCAATACAATAAAATATTTGCTACACATGTGAATTCATTAAACTTAATGCAATCTGATTTCGAAGGTGATCTATCTCCGTAGACACATGTTGATCTTCAGCATCCTCTTCATCTACCTCATAATCATATGTTGGGATAAGATCTGGATTAGCATCAAATTCTTGAAAAATGTCATCAGTGTTTGTTCTTTCCCTAATAAAATTATGGATGGCCATTGTTGCAATTACAATTTTGACTTGTGTCTCAAATGCATATGAAGGCATGTCACGTAATATGTTCCACCTCTTCTTCCATACTCCAAAACATCGTTCAATACAACTTCTAAGAGATGAATGAGATTTATTAAATACTTCTTTAAGTCCTTGTGGTGGATGTCCTTGTTGGTATTCTTGAAGATGATATCTCACCCCTCTATAAGGTCCAAGAAACCCACTCGTTTGTGAGTATCCAGCATCAACTAAGTAATACTTTCCTACAAATATTACGAAAAAGTTCAATTAGTACTTATTTGTGATGAAGGGTTGTAAATTTGAAAGTTTATACTAGAACGTGTATAAATGAAAATAAATTTATACCTACTGGGGTTTTTGGAAAGTTTAAATTTATCGCTTTTGAAAGAACTCGGGCATCATGTGCAGAACCTTCATATCCAGCGAGTACGTATATGAATCTCATATCAAATGTGCATACAACTAAGATATTTTGAGTTGGACGACCTTTTCTTCCGATAAATTGAACTTGATCACTAAGAGGTACGACTGCATCTATATGTGTTCCATCTATAGCTCCAATGCAATTCTATGAAAATATAACAAAATTTTAGAATAGAATACATACTATAAGCTATCATATTATTTTAATCAAAAGACTTACTTTGAAATGAGGGTAATCACGAGTATCATGTAATATTTGTGGTGAAATATCTCGAAACTCTCTATCTGTGGGTTGTATCAAGACCTTGGCATACTTGCATACTGATTTCAACACCTCATGAAAGATCTGACTTATTGTTTCACCAGAATGTTGAAATCTTTCTTGCGTATGTCTGTTAGATGCACCTTGTGCTAATACAAAAATAAAAAGACCCACTTTTTCAAGAATTGTTAGATTGTTTGAGGATTTTAGACCATATGAGTTCTTCAAAATAGTACATAATTGTTTGAAATCATGTTTATCCATTCGCATCATTCGCCTACATCTTTCAATGTTCCCTTCCATTAACTCTCTCATCCATCTCATTCCTGTATGCTCAGACATCATACAAGGTGACTTATCTACATATTTTGAATAATACTCCTGTGCAATAATACTATTATAATGAACCAGCATCAAAGTGTCATGCATTGTATTTTTAATATACTCTTCTGCATCAATCTCCTGTGTAGCATCACTGTCACGTATATGATCAGCCATATCTAGGAACAAAAAATTATGGACATTGTTAAGAATTTAAGTACACAAGCATCCAACACATATTACAAGTAGAGTAGAATAGATAGTAATAAAAATTAAGGACAAACATTCAACAGAGTAGAATTTAAGGACAAACATCCAACAGAGTAGAATTTAAGTACATATGCATCCAAAGAATGTGCTCAACACATAAGCATCCAACACATATTACAAGTAGAGTAGAATTCAAAAGAACACAAGTCTAGTTACCAACATATATAGATGCAGCCTATGGAATGAAATGTCCTGTGGAACATTGCATATATGTCAACCATCCCATCCTTTGATCAACTGTCTTCAGATTTTTCCACACTGCTCTATTTCGTTGATCCCTGAATAAAGCACGCGCGAAAAAATATATCTCAAAAGTACCATCTACACTAGGAAGAGTCAATACATCCTCCAGTATCTCGTCCAGAGTACACCCAGGAGCATCTGCTAGCCGACCTTCAATATTCTTTCTTTGTTGAATAAAATCTCTCATTTCAATCATATTATCCCTCATCAGTGATGCACCTACATTCTTCCTTTTTCCCCGTTGACTACCACTACTTGGTCGAGAGGTTGTAGCAACATGCACTGATTCATTAGTATCAGACATGGGCACATCACTTTCTTCATTTACACCCAAGTCTGCAGCAGATTCTTCATGCTCTTCTGGTGTAAATGTATACTCACCGGTTGCTATTGTATCTCCAAACATCGTATCCAACTTAGTTTCAATGTCAGGATGAATACCTTTTTTTCGAAATTTTGCATAATCTTTATTCACCTACATTTACATTGGATTAAAAATTGATTTGATTACATTTGATAAAATATTAATAATAACCTAAGTACATACCGCAATCTTACTCGCCCACCAATCTGGAGTCGCATCTACTGTTTCGAATCTTGAGTCCCATCCTAGTCCAGTCTCTTTCCCCTTTAACTCTTTCCACAACTTCCAGTCTGATTTCAATTGATCCCATTTGTTTTTTTAATACTTTTCGATCATATGGTAGCCCACTAATTTGTTGGAAGTTTTCAACAACAAACTTCCATCCATTCGGGTTGAAATGAGATCCAGGACGCATGTTTTTATCAATAGCAGCAATACAAACATCACAAAAATTTTGTGTTGTTTGTATATTCCAAACTGCTTTACCACCTTTAGTTGACATTTGAATCTTGAACATAGACCAAAAGAGTACAATTTAATGAGAAAGGGATGTGGACTAAAACATATTCAATATTATCAAACTTAGCTACTAGAAACATTAGCAAATGAGTTTATGGATTCACGTATATCTCTATAAAAGATTTAAATACTTTCAGGAAGAATCATATTCCTTGAATTTGTCAGTGACGTGCACTCTATTGTTCTAATCTTTGCTTGTTCATTGATTCTTACAGATTAAACAATGTGATGTTGCATTATTAGGAAGAAGGATGAGAGTCAACAAAGTGATTTCAAGGATGCAGTTGATGTTGCATTACTGAACATAGAAATTCCTACTGCCCCATTGTTTAATCTGTGCTAGAGCAAGGAGTGGCGAGCTTGAAAAGTACAAAATCCTAGAAATTCTTAGAAATTCCTAGAGCAAGGAGTGGCAAGCAAAAAATGGATACTGAACATAGAAATTCCTAGAACACAGGATTACAAATTAAGGTTAGCTTGAAAAGTACCAAATGTGCTAGATGCGAACGACGACGGAGTGGCAAGGAGTGGCGAGCAGCGTTAGAAGGCAAGATGCGATCGACGACGGAGCGGCAAGGAGTGGCGGGCAGCGTTAAAAGCAAGATGGGATCGACGACGAGGCTGGCACTGGATGCGATCTGAGCTCTGGCGGCTGGATCTGAAAGGGCTTCACGCGTCAGAATGCCGGCGAGAGGTCGAGGAGTGGCGATCGGCGAGAGGCGAAGCGGCGAGGAGACGATGAGAGGCGGATCGGCGAAGAGGCGAGTAGTTAGCCAAAATCTCAAAAAACGAAGGGGAAAAATGATTTCCAGAGGCGTACGCTGAAGACTGCTAGGCTACGGCGACGGCCGGAGGCGGCGAAGATCAGAGGCGGCGACAGTGGCGAAGCTCTGGATGAAATCTTGCGAAGAGAGGGGGATTCGCGTGATAGCAGCGGCTGCCGTTACTGTTGCCAGGCAGTCGCTTTCAATTCCAAAAAGCTGCCTCATGCTTGCTTCCTAGGAACAGTAAAGCTTCTCAGTTGCCGACTGAGAAGCTGGCCGCCAAACGCAGTGCTTCGGGCTTTTGGTTGCCCGCAAACGCCAAAAGCCACCCAAACGCGGCCGCCAAACGGGGACTAAGATAAATATATGTCTATTAATAAATTTTATATACACTATATATACTACTACTTAGTCGGTAGTTGTATTATTAAGTAGTAGTATATATAGTGTATATAAAATTTATTAATAGATAAATATATGGAATATATCTAAAATTATAGTTTATATAAATTTTCTATTAATAATAATTAAAAATATTACTAAGAGAAAAACTAAATTTTTAGTTAATTATAATTATAATATTTTAAAAATATTATAAGTCACACCATTAAATTTCTTTAAAATAACTAAAATATTTATTAAAAATATTACAACAGAAAAATTCTAATGCTAAATTTTTATTAATAGTAATTAAAAATATTAAAATATTTTAAATGGTACCAACATTATACATATTTTATTAAAGTTTAGCCATTTTTCAATAAGTGGTGTACAATCCTTATATATGTTATCCTTTTACTAGTTAATGGAATATTTAAGAGAGATATTCCAAAATATTGTTGCCTAAATATTAAACAAAAAATATTTATTTAAATATTAAATAAAATTGTTTATTTAATCAGTTCATAAGATTTTCTATTTTTTTTAAAAAAAAAAATTCCAGTGACAGGCTAAAAGCGAGCAGTGAAGAGGAAAAATAAATAAGATAGCGCGGGGAGCGATTCGGTTTCATTTTTATGGCCTTGGGAGAGGGACGGAGAAAAAGATCATCTTGATGTCTTCCCTCGCCGCATCCAAGCTTCTCGCGTTCTCCTCTCCTTATTCCCCCCTTTTCTCCTCCTCCCGCCTGCGTTCTGCTTTTGTTCCGCGGTCCACCTCTTTACCCTTTCAGAGGCGAAGTTGCCGCTTGTTCCTAGTCCGATACCCGCGACTCCAGCCCTCTTGACGGCAATTCGGTAATCGAATCGTGTTACACGACGAAATCTTCAAGCTATCTCGTTCTTAAAATCGACTTCTTTACTCTCTTCAAGCCCAAATTTGTTGTTCTTCGTGTACAGTTGAGCTCGTTGTGCTTGATGGAAATGGGTTAGAAGAAGCAAGAATCGTCGGTGGAAAAAGTGGTCTTCTTTGGTGCAGATTAATTAAATTGATTCTTCGTCCTTGTTGCATGACAAATGTCATGGACTAGTGGGTAACTTTGTATTTGCCTTTTTGTATGATAATGTGAGGATGTAAGAAAATCGTAGTTCATCAAGTGCCTAAAGGAGTAAACAGTAGCGGTTCTTATTTTTTAGTTCTTCTAGTTTTATTCACCTGCAACTAGGGGTGAGCATTCGGGTTCGGTTATTTCGATTTTTACTGATTACCAAAAATTTCGGTAAATTTGGTTCGGTAAAAAAAATATTTGGTTTCGGTTTCAGTAATAAATTTTATAAAATTCGATTTTCGGTTTCGGTTTCGGTTTCGGTTTTTATAATTTCGGTTTGGTAAAAACTCAATTTACCGATATATATATATTAATATATAAAAAATATATATAATATATAATATATATTAAAAAATATATTATATTATATTATATTTTAATTTTATTATAGTATAATTAGTTATTAAAAGTCTAAAATCTATTACCTAATAGCTAATCACTTAATTATCAATCATATAAGTAATTAAATACTTAATAATTTAATTTTTTAATAATTTACTGAATTTATCGAAATTTTCGGTAAATTCGGTTTTTAGGAAATTCGGTTCGATTTCGGTTTTTAATTTTTCGGTAAATCGATTTCGATTTTTACCGAATGCGCACCTCTACCTGCAACTGGTTAGTCTCCACTAAGTCGCTTCTTTAATCATCCGTCATGTGTGTTAAAGTAAACAATATAACCGCTTCTAATTTCTGCACTTTCTTCATCAGTGTTGGGTGTTTTTTTCCCTTTTTTTTCACTTTGTTATTGTTTGTATGAGTTTGATATTCTTCTTGGTATTCGAATAAAGATTATCATCTTGGAACTAACACGGTAGATATTACAAATGTTAAATTGAAATAATAACTAATATTGATTTTAAATTTATTCAGCCCAAGAGCAGGAGGGACATTCTTTTGGAATATGTCAAAACTGTGCAAGCCAGAGTTTATGAAGCTATTTATGGAAAGAGCACCAAAGCAAGTAGGAGATTATATTATATATATTAATCTTCAAATATTACATCATTTCAATATATCCCCTTGTTTCACCTCCAGATTAGCACCTTTTTATAATTTTCATATACATTAAAATAGAAGAAAAAAAACAAATATTGAAGAAATCCTTATTGTTTTCTCTAACATAAAAGAGAACATAAAAATCAGTAAGCAATATTTTTTAGGCAGATCGCTGTTGACGATGAGCGTCACGGTTGTGAGGACTATAATCGGCAAGATTAAAAGTTCATTAGTAGCTAATATTATTAGCGGAATATTTGCTATCTATAAGTTTGGCAAAGATTAATTAGTAGAATAATATCTGATCTCCTCTCTAACTCCTCTTGCACTGACTAGAACAACTATTACATGATTGAATAAAGTTAAAAATTCAAAATCACCAAAATTGGTAACTATGAAACAAGATACATATGTTCATCTAACAGAAAATTGTTGATACTACCTTTTGGCTTATTAGAGAAAGATTTAGTGTCAGAGCTCAATATCGATCCAGAATTATTGTCAAAACCACTTCCAGTGCAGAAATACTCATATCACTAAAGCTACTCTCAATCCTTCGAGGACTAGATAAACCCATTAATCCTCCTTTATCGCTTCGGTTCTTCTCAATCTGTTAAAACATATATAAATATGATAGCAGTGATCAAAGTAATTGATAAAGAAGAAGAATGATCGTGAAGCATCATTTCTCAAGCCTTTGTATGCATGATGAACTAATCCAAGAATAAATGAACGTTAATAAACAAAAATCCAACAGAAAATGTTAAATTCTGATATATAATTAAATTCTGAATTAAATTAAATTCTGATATATAATAAGCGATCTTAATGTTGTTTGACACGCATCAATTATCAAATAACAATAACCAAATCACTTGTAGGTTATGAGAAAATCTGATAATTTCTCACAATAGCTAAACTGACCATTAACCCAGTTACTCTTGGACACAAGGTACAGGATGTGCATTCTCCAGATACTTGTGCACCATGGAATGCTTCAGATGTCAACTTGCCAGCTTAAACTTTAAAAATGAAACAATGCCAACAACAACAAAAATAGCATGCCAGCAATGACCATAGCAAGTGCTCTCGAATTGATAAAAAATAAGATTAAGTGAGGATTAGTAAAGATTATAGGAGATTCATATCAGCATGGGGAAGGGATAATACAACAGCAGACAATCACGACGCTTGCAGGCATATTGAGCACAACAAAGACATTCAAACTACAAATTATTGATTTGAGGCATAGGATCCCAGCTAAATAACTTGCATAAAACAAGCACAAAAGAAATTAATCAACTAGATTATGCTAATGATACCAATTATCTTGTATACATCTTCCTAGCTAAATAAAACTCCTGAATTTTCAAAATCATCAAGATCCTAGGTGCTGTAAGTAGTAATTTTAGAGTGAATCTTACAGGTGGTTGTTGATTCACTAAAATGAGTTGGATAATGCATCATGGTTTAAAAACTCTAGTGAGTCGCTGGACCGATACATACTTGTACAGTACCATCGAACCGGGCGAAATCTCACTGGACAGCGCCGCTTTGCCTGATGCTTCCGTGTTCCATCCCTTGCTCCGGTGTGCGGAGGTACCGGACCGGTTCCTCAAACATTGTAATGTATTGGAATTCTTTTGATATACATGACAACCATATTCAATAGGAGACATTTCTGAACAAAAACTATTGTGACAATTTTGAACTGTTAACATTGATTGCCATATTATGTAGTAACTCAGCCTTGGCATTACTAGAGAACAAAATAGCAAAAGGGGATGAGAAGACCGGCATGTGGTCATGAATCATGTCACTCACGTCATGAAATGTAAACAGTAAACACATATTCTTAAGAAAATTAGCTAATTTAGAAATGCCAGAAAAAATTTACACATACCTTGCTTTTGTCAATCTCACTAGCTTTCCTCTTCACAACATCCTTAGTCTCATTTATTTTGTTCTGCATAACCAACTTATGCAGTCTTTCTTCATGGCTCTCCATCTCACAGTACTGTTTAACCTGAGCAACGGTCAAATTTTCTTTGTTTCCAAGTGAAATGGCTTCATCAAAAGCAAAAATTAACTCGAAAGCCATTTTGCATACGCCATCTTCATCTAACGAGGGTGAATATACAGGTACCTATGCACTACTTAAGGAGAACTTGCAGATATCTCATCACAAAAAAAATTTAAGACATTAGCCACCACATCTAATTCTACATAATAATATATAAATTCTGAACTAGCAAAAGTCTAAAAGAATAATAAAATCTGACCACAAGGATATATTTCCAAGTTTCAGATTACATGCATGTGAAGTGCCACAAAGATGAAAACCAAAAAAGTAATGGGGTTCCGTGTAGCTCAACAAAAAATCAGGAAAATGATTTGGAGAGCAATGAAGGCTTAAATTTGAAACCTAACAAAAAGTTTCTGAATATGGATTCTCATTTTGAATTTAGTTATAGAATTATAGTATCATATGAGTTGTAGATCAGACTCCTAGTTATACATTTAATATTTTGCACCATCTACATGCCCCAAAGAAAATCAATGCAAGAAACTGGCTGTGGATTTCTATTTCAGATTATAAGCTTCTTAGATTTACATGGAACCAGGTCGATCCAATCTGGGAACATATAATGTTAATATTTAATGAATGATGAATCAACAGTTCTCAAAAAAAGAGTAAAAAGGATACAAGTTTGGATAGGAGCCTTAAGAGTATCCAAATCTTCAAGAATGTTGCTCTGTTTATTTGTCACAAGTAGCAGATGAAGAGACTCTATTGGTTGGTATACATAGCGTACGTTCTCAGTCTCCACATACGTATGCTGTTTTCCAGTTCCCACCAATTTTGGGAAGGCAGCGAGTAATCCTTCTATCCTAATTCGTGACATTTCAACAAACTGCCTCGAAACCAACACTGATGTACAATAAACAAAACACAGACAAGATTGTCGAAACAAAGTAGTCTGTCACCAGTGAGCAAATTAGAATCCAAAGGATGCAAAATAAATTTGAGGTTCACGAAAACATTGACATATTCATCAACATTTATGGTTTCTTGAGCTGACTTAAAACTAAAGAAAGCAGCCATAGAGAGTCCTTAGAAAGTGCGCTAGTAATACAACAGTTCAAACTTCAAAGTATTAATGGAACCATGATTTCAACTCCTAAATTATATAAATCTTACAAATACACAAATGAAAAAAATAGTCATCTATAGTAAGCATTCTGATAGAATCCCTCAGCCGTTACCGGCGAGTATCGTGCAAAGCACGCCCTAATGAGAAATTACAAGACTCTAGACAAGACTCAACCCTAACCCTAGGCCCTTATTTATACTCTTCCTACTTAGCGGACCGGGTATGACAATCCAACCCGGATCCACTTATTAATAACCTACTAACACTAATGGGCCCGTAACAATTGCCCCCCTCTTGAACTAGCCTTGTCCTCAAGGCTGAAAACTTCCTCTTGTGTCGTCTCCAGGGTCCCACGGCATGCGATCCTCTCCCTCGAGATCTTCATCTTCAGCTAGCAACATCACCCGGAATTGCTTGTTTGCGCATTAGTGCATTGGATGATATGGTTGATCACACTGGAAGCATAATCCTTTCTCTCTCTTATTGATGTACTCCTGGTGGGACATAGCTCGACTCCTTCTGGACCGGTCATAGGTGCTTGATGATGTGCGTTGGCCTCCCACCTCCTTGGAACCATTTTGAGATGACACACTTCTTTTTTCCTCAGCAGGCAGTGTAATGTTAGAATTTACACTAATGCTTCTCCTCGGTTGCTAGACACTGTAGGCCGAAACCACTTGGGATGGTAAATCTGGCATAGTTGGATTAGGAGGAATGCTTCATCCCCAAGAGTAGTTCCCACTGTCTGTCTGACTTTTGCTTACCACTCCTTCTGTCCCTGTCCGCCCTTGTGGTGGGGTCCCCCCAGTCAGCTCCCTCTCGATGACTTGAGCGAGAGTCATGGCACGCATAACATCAGTGGGTAAGAAGGCGCGCACCTTCTCTCTGATAGTGCTGTTTAGGCTCTTTAAGAAGAAACTCACATATTGCTCCTCAGACAAGTCAGGTAGCTGTGAAACAATCTCTTCAAAAACTCCAATGTGTTCGGTCACAGCTAGGAGACCCTGTTCTAAGGCTGCCAGACGCTCATAGGCTGAGGTGGCTGGGAACTCACTATAGCGCTGTAGCATTTCTTCTTTCAGCCTCCCCCATGTCAGATTGGGAGTCCTCTACCTCAACCACCGAAACCAATGTCCTGCTGAGCCCTCCATGCTCACAAAAGCCATCGGGACCTTGTATTCATCTGTCGTCCCCTGGATATCAAAGTACTGCTCAGCCCATGCAATCCATCCTACGGGATCAGTCCCATCAAATCCTGGCAGCTCTATGCGCTTATGGATCCCCCGCATATTCTCCCCCGAATTCATCCCCCTATTTGTTTCTCCTCCCCAATGCACTCCACCTCCTAGTCTATCTTCATCAATGATTTCTATTATGTTCGGCCTCATGTTTGCCTCTGGTGCGGGCCAATGCTCCCGTGAAGGGGGTGGGCGGTATGACTCTTTGCCTGGGCGATGATGAGGGCCTGTTGAACCCTCCCTTTGGTCGTCTAGCCTGCCTGTTAATGTCGCAGCCAAGTTCCTCACCTCGCTCGTCAACGCATCAATAACCCCCCAATGACGATCCATCTCATCCTGTCGCCTAGTAAGTGCAGCTACTTCCTCTCGATATTGACTCCGCTCTTCTTCGGCTGTCAGCACTTCAATCCTCAGTCTGAAGTTCCTCTCGTATAATCGCAAGAGAACTATGCACTTCTCCTACTGTTTTCTCCAAAGCCTCCAACCGAGCCTCACTTCTCGTTGTCATCCTTCTGATTTTTTTTTTGTGCTACAGTAACTTTCTACAGAAGCTACAATACCTTTTTTTCAACCCTCTGATTTTTTTGTTTAATATCTCTCTGATTTTTTTTCTCTAAACCTAGCTACAGTACACCTTCAACCCGCGTCGCCTCGACCCTTCCGCGTGCGCCGGCTGCCTACCTTGCCCGCGTGCTCCGGCGGCCTTGCGTCGCCGGCCTGCCTTGCCCAGCTAGGGTTTTCGGCGGTGAGGAAAAGGGATATCTTCCGCCTACGCACGCCCGCGCCCACCGATCCTCTGTCTACGCCCGATCTTCCGCCTACGCACGACGCCGCCTTCCACCAGCACTTCCTTCGCTGGTCAACAGCCCTCGCCGCCCTCGAGCGTCTGCGTACGCCAGCAATGCGTCGCCCGCTCGAGGTTCTGTGTCGCCCACTCAAGCAATCGCGCGGCTAGGGTTGCGGGAGTCACCTGATGCTGCGCCTTCGACACCACGCCTATTCCGCCTGTCGCGATAGCTATGGAAGGATGCGAGAGCCCCCTATTCTCCCTCAATGTCGCCTGGGGAGATGCCTGATGCCTTCCTGATCCTCTCCAACTAGCAACCCTACCGTCCTCTCCTCCGTTAGCAAGATCCGCCAGTCGCCTGCAGTGCTGAGAAATCCCTTAGGAGATGTTGCTTGTTCGGCTTGACTAACGATGATAGATCCACCGATTAGATCTATCACCGACAACGGAAGCTCCTTCCGCCTTTATCCGTCGCCGGATCACCGGTTCCCCGGCGATCTATCCGGCAGGTCGGACCAATTGATAGAATCCTTCAGCCGTTACCGGCGAGTATCGTGCAAAGCACGCCCTAATGAGAAATTACAAGACTCTAGACAAGACTCAACCCTAACCCTAGGCCCTTATTTATAGACTCTTTCTACTTAGCGGACCGGGTATGACAATCTAACCTGGATCTACTTATTAATAACCTACTAACACTAATGGGCCCGTAACACATTTCCCAGTAAATTAGATGTTAAATCGATAAATTTGATAACTAGCAAAATCCACAGGAGTCTATAATGGCTATGCGTGAAGACAAATTAATATGAATGATCTTGGCATCATTTGGTACCAAAGCATAGTACTTTGTAAGGATGTTGTCATAGCCGTTGTTTCAATCGAGGAGGCTCCGCCGATCTCGCCGGTACAAAGGAGGAAGGTTGTTATGCCCCAAAAAATCCACCCGGATCCCACGCCAGGAATCCCGGACCTCGGGATGCACAACACTGTACTTGTCAAATCAAACTGACAACCGAAAGGTACAGACTGAATAAAATAGTCTAACCAGAGGCCAGCCCGGCCATAAAAATATCCATAATACAATACTGACAGATACAAAAATATAGACCGGCGCAGCGGTCAACAGAAGTGACAGTAACCGGACCGGCGCAGCGGTCGACAAACCAACAGATAACAAGACCGGCGCAGCGGTCAACAGAGTCCAACAATATAACATAAACATAACAACAGACCAGAATGCAATACAGCCCACCCAGACTGGCGGTCAACTACTATCTATCTACTCTGCTCCAGATGGAGCCGCGCCTGAACCTGGAGGCAAACCGAAGGGGGTTAGCAGGAGGCTAAGTAGGGATAGCACAATAATATGGTGCATGATCAGATACAGGGATTTTCCAAAACACTACCAGACTCTATATGACCCTATAGAGTATAATCAAATCTCAATATACATATCAATATATATGTATCCTCATACACAGATAAAAAATCTGGGAGCTGGTACAGCAGTGGTCCACGACCCGCAACTCTATAAAATAGAGTGGTCCCTACTGATGGCTCCCCGAACAGTAGAGACGACTGTCCGTCGACAGCCCACTAGTGTAGCATCCTACACTCAGTACAACCCCTCAGTGGGTTGATAACAGACCTCAAGCCCATAACATTGGACTCTCTCGGTCAGAGACGATCATACAGTCTCGACAGAAATCTCACAGACAGTATCTGAGGTATACTGACTTGTCTATCGCTAGACAGTCAATCCTCAATGTACATATACCGGACTCATACCACCTACCAACTACAATAAACATGCAAGGACAGAAAATACTCATACCGTGTTTCATGCAAGTGTTATGTCAACAGGAATGTACGCAGAGCAGAACGGAATTAGAACAGTAATCAATAGTAGTAATAAGCAATAAGAGAGGTGCCGCTAACTACACATGCGGTTGGCACCGTAACAAAGGACGGAGGTAGAATCCCTACCTCAACAGTAGATGAACAGTACAGATCCAATCCAATAAGCACGAGATCAGATAACAGGTCCTAACAAGTTAAAGCATCGTATAAGCTACAGTGTTCCACTTAATCCATTTTAATCATAATTATCATTAATCATGCTAAACCGGTTTCATTAGGTTACACAGATCAGATTATGTTCTTAATCAAGTTCGATAGATGTACAATCCAGGTTTGATCACAGGCGTTTGTATACGTACGGAGAGGGTTCGGGTACTAACCTAGTTCGCAGCCATGTGCGAACGCAATAATCACCACGGAAGTCGGAATACGCGAGAACCAACCACGCTCGCGTAACCGAGTCGTCGGCATGGAACTCGAGGTTCGCCGGAACAGTAGCGCCGCCGCTACAGTGCTTGCCGGAACAGTAACTCCAGTGGTCAGATCGGAGCTTTCCGGTAGGCAGAATGAAGCCGACGCCGAGGGGAGTTCGGTCGTACAGCCCGTTTCGCGAACGGGGGTCAGAGTCGCCGGAGATCTACGTTCGAAGTCGGCGGCGCCGCTCGCGCAACTCGCCGGCGCCGGAGACGACAACGCTCGAAACGACTTCGGAAGGTGGTGGAAAGGTCCGTCGAGGCCAGAGGGAGTCTTGCCGAGGTTGCCGGAGACGAAACGCACCGGATTCGGGCTCGTCGGCGTCTCTTGTCGGCGCGTACGCGTGAACGGAGAAAGGGACGAATGCGGCCGGATCTTCAGTCGTTGGACGGCGAAAGCTCGTCGCCAGTCAGCGTCCGCCGGCAGGAGGAAAGGGACGCGAGCAAAGGAGGAGGGCGAGCACCGGTCGAAGACGAAGGAGAACGCGTTAACAGAGGAAGAGATGAGTTCGTTCGTTCGGTGAAGAGAGCGACGGGCAACGGGAAGGAGATAAAAGGAGGTGCGCGCGACACAACAGGATGGGGAAAAGTAAAGGTATGGGCACGACCACCGATGCCAGGGTGGCGTCCCATCCTATCATTAAATTATTATTATTTTATTCTAAAAACTGTTTCTCATTCGTCCGTTTCTATCACGGACGTAACAAAGGTGATGATCGTCTTCTCCTTCTAGACGGGAGGAGTCAGATTTGATGGTGGATCCGGACTCCACCCACCTCCTTCGTAGCGCACGCGGACGCGCGGAACCCCTTTGGACGGTGGTGGCGCCGGCGGTCGTCCCGGCACGAAGAAGGAAGACGGCGAGCGTCTTCTCCTTCTGGACGACGAGGAGATGGACCCGGCGGAGGACCCGGGATCCGATCTTTCGTCATCGCATGCAAAGGGGGCGAAATTCCTTCTGACGGCTTTCAGAGTAGAGGATCGAGTGGTTCCTCTGCACGCGCGTCTCCTCCACGAGGTCGGATGAACGCGCCGCCTCTACGATCCTCTCCACGAGCTGGAGAATGCAACCGGAGGCCTCTCCTTCCCCACGGGCGGCGACTGGGTGGGTGAACGGCTTCCCATGAGTCGGATGATGGCGAGGCTGGACGGAAGGCGAACAGCCCCTTCCCTCCTTCACGAGCCAGGGGACGCGAGTTGTTCCTTCCGCGAGTGACGCGAGGTGGAGGAGAAGAGGGAGCGAGCGTCCCCTCCTCCGGGCGTCTTCCTCTTTGACGAGGCAGGCTTCCCCTGCGACGGGACCAGAGCACCTCTCCATGAGCAAGAGGTTAGCTCCATGTGGTGGCGATGTTCTCCCTTGAGCAGCGGAAGATGGCGGAGTCAAGGCAGTCACAGCCGCAAAGAGGCAGAGCGGCCTTAACGCTAAATCTTCCTGCTTCTTCCTCGTCGTGTGGCCCCGGCGAACAGGAGGCGACTGCTTTGGTAGACATTGCACTCCACCCACGTGACAAAAGCTCGATGAAAGAAAGGGATGACTCCCCGGAGGCTGCGAATGCCCAGACGCATACGCCGACCAGCCTAAGCTCAAATACAAGTTTCGAATGAACGCAGAACTCGTTTGGAGCGACGTATGCTCGTCGGACGAAGTGAACGCTTGGAAGGACTGCTCGCCGAGGGACACGAGCACGAATGTGGTGTTGACGCCTCCCTCGCGTTCCGACGCGAACAACGAGGTGTGGTTTCGCCATCGGACGTAAGCGTTGACCGGGTCCTGGTGTGGACCGGAACCCGTGAGTGGTTCGGGTGCCGAATTCGGTTGCGTCTGAAATTCGGACGGGGCATGTAATGCCGGGTGGAGACCGAAATCCAGAGCTCACGTGAACTCGGGCATGATTCCAAGGCCCGATAAGAGCGTAGCAACGGGTTGATGAGTATGGAAAAGACCCAAAATCGGATTTCCACAAAAGGGTTTTCAAGTTTGAACCCGAGTTTCAAATAACTCAAGCCAACTGAGTAAATTCCGTGGTTACCCTAATAATCAAATGGTATAATGGACTTAGAGGAAGTCCAATATTTTGGGATATTTTGTAAAACCCTGGTTGGGTTAAAGACAATTTGGGTAAGTGCAGTTATGCACCACCGAATATTATAAAATTTCCCTTTATTATTAAATTCTGGTTCGACAAATAAATTTTGAGGAAAATTTAAAAGGTCAATATACCTTAAAAACCGCTAGTTGAGGAAAAGTTAGCAGACTTCAAAACTGCTATTCGAGGAAAAAGTTGGCAGACTTCAAAACTGTCATTTAAAGCGGTCAAGTTAGCAGACGTTAGAACTGCTATTCATGGACTAAAAGAGTGATTAGACTCTAAAACTACTATTTAGGGAGAAATGAGGAAGAGTTAGCAGACTCTAAAATTGCTATGCGGTATAAGAAGAATGGGCAATGTCCAACTAAAACAAAAGAGATCTCTCTTCTTATTTCCACTAAGCCAACTTCGCGTAAAGGGACGCCTTTGTGTGAGGAAAACTTGGGTGGACAGCAAGGAAAAATCCTTGAAAATCAGTCTGAGCTGGGTTTCTCGTCGTAAGGGGACGCCTTTATGAGGGGAAGACTCGGGGGCAAAATGAATTGGGCGCGCTAAGTTACTCCTCGACGGAGGTGGTATGAGACACCTTCGAAAGGGAGGAGACTTAGGCGTAACCAAGTTGGACGATTCTCCCTAGCGATCCAATTCGATCGCAGACCTTGTGGAACCCTCTCCTGCAATTCAATGAAAATATGAGTGCGAGTCGAACCACACTAAAGATTCGTCGAGGGCGACGAACGACTTAGGAGGGGGAGAATGTTAGGCCCAGCCCTAAATTTAGGGCCCAGCCCAATTAAGCCGTTGATCGGGTCAAAATTGGCCCAAGCCAACATCGAGAGGAGGATTGAAATTTGGGGGAAAAGTTTCGATCGGCGAAATTGGTTTTCGCCCGCTCGATCGGAATCAACGTCGTCGATGCCTGCCGGCGGCCGAAAACCTCAGGGACACCGGAGGGGAGTTCGTCGCCGGGAGAGTTGGGCCAGCCGGTGACTTCCGGCAAGGAGGCCGGCGACGGAGGCGTCGCCAATAGGGCCCGCGGGTTGCGATGAAAAGGACGCAACACTCGATCCAGCGGGCAAAAACGAAGTAGCAACGTTCAATCCGGCGGGCCGTGAGGTGGAGCCGGACGACTGCAAGGACTGGCGGCATGGGCAGGGCATCCGACGAGGTATGGAAGCCGCTGCCGAGTCGACGTCGCGTGTGGACTTTTGCTCGAGCGCGCCCGGGCGAAGGGAGGAGGATCCGATGCCGAGCCGCCTATAAGAGGAGCGGCCGGCGAGCTCAAGAGAGAAGGAGAGGGCAGAGAGGTGTGAAAGAGGAATAATGCTGGATCAGCCAGAGGAATCGGCTGCGAACGGAGAGGACGGGCAGTAAACAAGGGTCAGTTGGGCTGAGAAAGATGGAACACTGGGTTCCAATTTCGTCCCGGCGATCTGAACTCGCTGAGGAACGATGCTGCTCCGTCCTTCAATCCCCTCTTCCCTCTCGTCGGACTCTACGGGTGACCTTCCGGTTAGGACTCGCGGTGTCCTTCGGAGCTCCGGTGGTGTGGGTGGGTGGAACAGAGCAACGCCGACGTCCAGTCCTCCTCTCCCTTTCTCGCTTCCCCTCCGTGCGTTCCCGATGAGCTAGAGGCAGCAGCCTCGGCTGGCTGGCAGGTTCGTGCGCCTTGGACATTTATCGAGCGGAAGGGAGGAAAGAGGGACGACGCGTCAGTCTGGACGCCGACTGGCGATTCTGCCGGCGCTTGTAGTGGCGCTGATGAGGCTGAGGGCGAGGGGCTCGAGGTGCCTCTCCCCTGCCGCAGGCCCCTTCTCTTCTCTAGCGATGCATGCAGCGGCGAGCGGGCGCAGTTCGTGGCGTGCGTCGTTCAAATGGCTTCGAGCGAACGAAGCGCGAGAGGACGTAAGAAAACGGAGAAGATGCTGACGTGGATGGATTAGCGGGCTTCAGCTAAATCGCAGGCCCGACGTGGATGGATAAGCCCTAACATTGAAGATTAAGCCCTCAAGGCTCTAGGATTTTAAGTTTTACAATTTTTAAAAAAATTCAATTAAGATGTATTCTATGGATAACAGGATGGCTCCCAAAAAGGAGAGGAAATTCATCCTACATCAAACAAAGTCATAAAGTAAGCTAGGGGACAAGACACCATCATAGCTAAAGTAGTAATATGGTTAATCTAGCAATGGATAGAGACTCCGAGGTGGGGTCAGAATGAAATAGGAATACAAGCTGCAATATTTCATACAAGCAAAAAGTGAAGCATAAGTATCTGTCTGGTACTACTATTTAGAGGATAGAAAATCAACTGGATATAAGAGTACATTAATACAGTTTATCCAAATTGAAAAATGTCAGTTTAGCTCATTTAAAGGGTAGTCTAATATGTGGGTTGCCAATTTGGAAGTTGATCGACCTGCTTTGTTAACTTTCAAAGCCAGCCCCAGGGTTGCCAATTGGGGTGTGCGATCATAATTGGTCAACAATTGAAATATAAGTTTTATCTGTCCTGCTCTCTTCCGCCTAGCCCTTTTGGATCTCCTCTTTGTTCTGCTGTATTGATTGAACTTACTAACTCTACCGATGTTCATTGTGCTGTTTTTCCTATAATGATTGAGACTCATAGATCTCAGCTGTGGCTCTCCTTGTGTTGATATTGTAATGTGGGAGCTACCTTATCTAAATAACTAGTCAATTTTACTTTATAGACCTCTTACTATATAAGCAAGAGAATGTCGTGGGATAACACAATTTTTACTTTATAGACATCTTATTATATAAGCGAGAGAATGTCATGGCTCAATTTTACTTTATAGACCTCTTACTATATAAGCAATTATTTCTTTTACTATTTTCAACGTATGATTCATTGTCGCCAACTCGCCATTTACTTTCCATGTATTTTTTGCGGGTGTTCCTTAAAGTCTGTCCAATTGAAGCTGCTCTCCCCATTTCATGAATAGCTTCTATTGAGGTACATACCACATGATGGAAGTAGATGTGGTGCTTATTTTGAGGTTACTGACAGACTTGATTGTCTTTTTTTTCTTATGCAGATATGAGCTGCAATCAGATCATTTTGGCTGGGTGAAAGGTCAGCTACTTTTGTATCAGCGGGCGAGAAATGGAAATGCAGCTTTGTTCGTTCGCTTCTATGTATCCTGCATCAGTTGCAACCTCCTGTAACAAGCGAGTTTGTCGTTGATTATTACATCATCTTCAAGAAACAAGATCATTTTGTGAGTTTGATCCTACTCTGTTTGGTTACGGTAACAGGTCCAGAAATACCTTGACTTTGCTTGGAAGAAAGAGAATCTAGTTTCCCATTGGCCTGAGAAAGGGGAACATCTGTGTTGTTCGTTTGCTTGGGCGTCCCTTTTATCAACTCTACCAGCAACAAAGAAAATAGGTATTTGTTTCGTAGATTGTCTTCAATATCCTGGTGTTAAAATTTAAAAATCCATTCAGATATAGTGATGCAAATTTCTGGTAGCTGAGAGCATCTCCTTGCATCCCAAATCCTGCATACATGGTATATTAGCAACTGTATTGTGGTATAAAAACGATTCACTACTTGTGTGCGTGTGAAATTACTCCAGGTAGATCTGGGGAAGCTTCAAATCTGAATAAGGAGTCATCATCCTTTATAAAGTGAATTTGCTGTATTTTTCTTAAGAGAGCATTTAAATAGTTTTGAATATTCATTCTTCAAATGAAATTTGGTCAAATGATTGCCTGGTCCGATTGATGTGTATTTGTTCAATACCTTGAAGACAACTTTGTAGCTGTGTTTGCTTCATCCTCTTCAAGTTCTCTAATCTAAAGAAGTTGCAAGGAGATTTTACAGTCGCAACTATTTCGACATGGTTCTGTATTTGTTTACTCAAAGAAACCCAAAGTATGTTCTTGTGCTACTTTAGAAAAAATGCAAAATAATGTCATTTGGCGAATGTTTTATGCCATTTGGCGGATGTATTGGTATTCTCTTTCGAATAAGTAGATGAAATAACGTCATTCACTTTTTTGTTGCTATGAAATTTCAGGATCATTATGTTTTCCATTTTTTGGTGGGGGAAAATGCACAATAGGCATCCACGGGTTTGAAATCACAATCCTATAAAAAGCTCCCACTAGGAATAAAGGATGATTATTGAAGTTACTCTCACTTATTCACGAAATGTTTCATATGCTATCCCAAAAGATAAAAAAAACAGGTAACAATTGCAAAATCTGAAAAACTACAAAAAGTAAATCTCTCTCATCCTCCTCAAACAGAAGAAAGAAAAGAAAATCAAATACTCTAATATAGGTAAAAGAAAACAAGACAGACGGAGTCAGAAGGGAAAAGAAACAGGAGAAAGAAAGGAAAATCGCTATTAGAAACAAAAACATGTTCAAGCTTATCTAAAGATAATGTTTTTCCCCAACAATCGCCTCCTATATAAAGAGCTACTTTCCATAGACCATATCAGTGAAATATATAAAGAGTTACCTTCCATAGACACAAATTCGTGAAATAGCAGAAAGTTAATAAAAACACAAATTCGTGAAATAGCAGAAAGTCAATAAAAGAATATAACAGTAAAAATAAGGCACAGTTGGCATCAGCATCTTGCAAATAGCGTTCTAGAAACAGCTCCTACTAGGAATAAAGGATATGATGATTCAAGTTAATCGCACGGTTCATCCGCTACTATTAAGAACAAAAATCAAAAGCATTAGTAACAGTTGCAAAGCATTTTTCTGAAATACGTCGAGTACACCTCTGTCATCCTCATTAAACCCTAATAGCTGTCTTATTAAACTATTCCAAATAGCAAATAGTCAGCACTCGTGCAGAGTAGATTCCAAATGGTGGCAGTACACCCTCAGAATGAAAAGAAATAAAGAGATTTAGTCCTTCTCGATCCATTCCTGTCTACATGAACGGAATAAATGAGCCTGTTATAGAGAGAACTCAATCTCAAAAACACTTTTTTGGGATGATAACCCATCCCTATACAGTTCCTGTCAGAGTCGATATATATACAGTAAACTTATACCCCTCTATTTACATCATCAAAAGCAGTAGCTAAACGCAACTGCCTCCAACAAAACTACCATAAGTGATCTACTAGGCCACTAATTGTAACCAATGCAAAATTACCCATTTCCAAGTTACAATTAATCAGCTTATAGCAGCAACTGCAGGATAGTTGGCAGTACCTACAAGATTTTCATATACTGCTTCGTGCCAACACAGCTATTTGCAATTGTGACGGCCAAATAGGCACTTACAATAGTAATATACAGTGTTAGGTTCGTCAATTGTAGCATGAGATGCTTATTGAATCGGAAACAAGGTGCTATGGTTTATGGCCTCAATGAAATCTTAGGCTACTAATAATTCATGGTTTTAAATACCAATATACCGGTCCACTTGACATACCGATTAGAGCCAGAGCTTTCTTTCATCTCGACGGACCACTCCACTTGTTGAATCCTGCATGTGTTCTCAAATCGATTCCTGTCCATTCACTCAGCATATTTCCCAAAGCTATCAAACTGTTGTATGAATAAGTCAACCCATGGCGAGCTCTGATTCCTATGTTTACAAGAAATAGTTGAGCTCAACATGGAAGTAACTCCGGATCTCAAGAACAATATTTTAGGAAGATAAGCTATCCCTTTCTTTATTCCATCTAATTTCCATATACAGAAAACTTTCACCCACTGTAGTCTGTACATCATTCATAAGTAGTAACTACCAGCAACTAGACACTAACTATAACTACCACTAAGTGAACTACTTAGCCACCAAACAGTAATTACCACCTGAGTGATCCACTTGGGGACTAATTGACCCCTGCCAACTAGACAAGATTAACGGGCAATCTCAGAAACAAGAAGATGATTGAGGGCAAGGTTTTGAAAATGTGTAGTGTTGGTACAAGCATACTTACTACGTACCAGTTCAAGACAAGATAAGTAAACCGGTATGAAAAATTCTAAACCTTAGTTGAGAGCAATTACAAGACAGCACACAACTGTTATACGCATACATAGTTCTGAGTAACACTATAAAGTGTTGATTTTATTTTTTTTATTCAGATATTCTAATGCGACCCATATGTAATTTCAAGGACCAGATGGCAATTCCCATCAATTACAGGGGTTTTCTATAAAATTCCTATTCATGAAATTTTCAGCTCCAGCTAAACCCAGCGTCCCCTTCTTTTTCTTATTTCACTTACACCGCCCACAGCTGGAACCCCCACCCTCCTATCTTATTTTTCCTTCTCTTGGGACCAGCTACATTAGACTTCCTCTGTTGTTGGTTCTTTTCAACAGCACTTGATAGCTCTTTTTTGCCCCGATCTAAATGTACACATTTAGTTCATATAGAGATATATGCATATGCATTAGTTTATATATAGACACGCATGAAATAGTTATTGAAGAGCAACATTCACCTCCTGATTTTTCTAATAGACGTGTGTATTTAGTTGTAGATATAAGTGCATGTAGTTTGTACAATAACCTAAGCCCTATTGTAAGTAAGTGGCGTATATATATATATATATCCAATGCCATAGTATAGCTACTTGACAGCATTCCTTTTTTTACATGGAATTTTAAGGAACATACTTATACTTCGATTTTAAGATAACAGACTCAAGTGATGTGAGGTTTTGGATAGACCTGACAATTCAGGTCAGCGGGTTATAAACGGGTCGTGTCTGTGACCCGTGACCCGATTAAGCCAACCCAAACACGACTTCTTTAATTAATTGGGTCAAACTGTCTAACACGAACGCGACCCAAATATAATCGGGTCAACCCGACAAGACCCAAAAATAATCGGGTCAACCCGACACGACCCGAACAACCCGTTTATCATTTATAATTTAAATATAAATAATAAATTAATAAAAATTCCATTAAAAATAATAAAATTTTGGGCTTATGTGTGGGCCAAAATCTGAGTTAAAAGATAGTTAGAAAATATTTGGGTTTATGGGCTAGCAATGGGAGTTAGGTGAGCCTATATTTAAATTATATATATATAAATATATAATGTAATCAAGTTAAGGGATCAACCCGTTTACAACCCGACACGACCCGATTATTTTCGGGTCATAAACGGGTTGACCTGTTTATGACCCGAACACGATTATGGCTGACCCAAACTCGCCTAACTTCGTGTCGAGTCGGGTCGGGTCAGGTTTTGCCATGTCTAGTTTTGGATGATCCACTGGTGAGTAGCAAGGAGTAACTATCAACATAACAATATGTCCCTTTGAATTGTTTTCTTATTACTTGTCCTTTATAAGCATATTATCCTTTGTTCTACTTGTGCTTGAAATGGTATGATAATGGTGCATGCAAAAAGAAACCACTATATTATGTGATTTAAATTTATTTTAAATGATTGATCTGTATATTGGGTTTTTAAATTGAAAATTGTGTATACCATGTGATTGAAAAATATGTGTACTATATGATTGAAAAACCGTGGTAATATGATCATAAATTGTTGAGCCCAGTGTCTAGCTCATATGGGGAGGTCAATCTTAGATGACAAACCATCATAAGGGCTATAGATTGACATCAATTTACCGGTGCCAGCTTAGGGCTTATGTTGTCTACACTTGGGTTACCAAGTATTAGATGCAACACCATCTAAGTTATTTGTGGAAAGTCATTCCAATAAGTGAGCTAGCTAGTGGAAATACTATCAAAAGTGAGGCTCTTCATGAGGATTTATGATCACAACTCAATAATTTCACAACATATATGGGTGTTATTTTGTAATATAATTCATGACATGTAGCACTCATTGAAAAATTATTATTTGTTTATCTTCTCCTTTGATACATACACCATTTTGTTGTTTAATTCTACTTGGCATTTGTGCTAACTCTCCTTTATTTTGCTTCTAAGTATGAATACAATTTCAATTAGAGATTAGTAGACAGTAGTTGAGACCGAAAGATATCTAGTATTATATTTGGGCTTAGGATAAATGTAAATAGAGGATAGCTTAGGCAATGAGATGGTTTATATGTTGTGGATTATAACTGACACAAGCATATAGGTTATGGTTTTCTTCATTTGGTATTTTGATCAATCTTTAGGGTGTTTGATCATCATTTTATTCTACAGGATTTTTGACGTTGGTATTTGATCAATCTTTTTATTGTACATGATAGTTTTGACTCTTAGTATATACAGGTTAAGTTGTGATATACAAGTTGATATTTGATTTATTGTGTTAGGTTGTGGCTTGTGAGTTTGAATACTATAGCAGAGAATTGCTGCAAGTGAAATTTATTGATCTTCACCCGGTTAAGGTGTGTAAGTTTCATTTCGTACTAGAGCTTAGATTTTGTAACAACATTAAGAGAGTATGGGTAAGCCCTAAGGTTTAATGCCTAAAGTTAAAGGTTGTGGTTTGTAAGTTTGAATACTATAGCAGAGAATTGCTGCAAGTGAAATTTATTGATCTTCACCCGTTTAAGGGGTGTAAGTTTCATTTCGTACTAGAGCATAGATTTTGAAACAACATTAGGAGATTACAGGATTCCTATTTAAAATTTCAACAAGGTATATTCATTGAATTACTTATGTTTTTTAGATTGGTAGGATGGCTCCCAAAACAAGAGGGAGTTCCTCTTGTAGTTCATAAAGAGTTCAAGAGTATTGCTAGGAACGAGGCACTAGCCTAGTTGAGGTAGAAGCACAGGTACCCTTGCAGTAGGTTCCCAAAGGTTGCCAAAAGTGAGACAAGAGTTTTTGGCTTTTTGCTCTAACACATAGCTTAGACGGTACATAACTATCACAATTTATCTAACAAAAGATTTGATTGGCTCATTCAAAGAAATCCTACCCATAAACAGCACACCAGTTGGTTCAAAAGGATAAAGGTCCTAAATGTTATGAAGTGCCAAGAATAGGACAGTGGCACTAGCTATGCATTTCATAGCAGACCAATGCAAGAGACGGTAGAATGTTCGAAAGGTCACCTCATGAACAAATGCCCACTCCATGGATGCCAATAAAGAGGTCCTTTTGGGAAAAGTATTTTTCAGACACTTTTCACAATATAATCAAAGACAAGAGTTTCTAAATCTTCAACAGGCAAGTGATTGGTGTGAGTATATTACTAAATTTGAGAGATTGGTTGAACTTTACCTTGAGAATGTGGCTATAGATAAGCAAAGGTTACAACACTTTGTTAGAGGTTAGGTTTTGCCATCAATGATTCAATAGAGTCTATTTATCTAAGCATTGTATAAGCAAAGCAGAAAAATAAGATGCACAGACATTGTAGGTAATAGGTTTGGCATTCCTAGTCACTTTAAGGAGGCAGTCACATGGTGACAAAAACATTAATTAAAATCCTAAGATCACGGGGAAAGGAGGCAAAGCACATCTCAAGTGGCTAAAGAGTTAATTCCACATGAACATCGCCAGCTAAGATATGACAAGTAGGGTGACAAAAACATTAATTAAAATCCTAAGATCACGGGGAAAGGAGGCAAAGAACATCTCAAGTGGCTAAAGAGTTAATTCCACATGAACATCGCCAGCTAAGATATGACAAGTAGAACACCTAGCCAAGTTATACTCATTTATATGAACTAAATTTCATCATTGAAAGAAAATAGTCTACTTCAAGAAGAATTGCCCATTAAAGAGTATGCCATTCCAATATGCCCCAACCTCAGAGCTACTAGGTAGTAGCATTCCTGACCTGAGTAGACAACACCACATAGGTGATTACCCTTCACAGTTACAAAGTGCCCAACGATAAGTGCCTAACAGCAACTAGTGTACTTGCACTAACACAACAAGAAGCTTAGTAGTAATTGGTTATGTGCCACAAAGTATAATCTCAGCATATGATACTCTTGCATAACTTTTGATTAATACTAGAAATACATATTTTTTTCATTTTGGGAAAGAGACATATACATAGTCAATTTACAGCTTGACTGCATATACACCAACAGGAGGTATGTTCACATCTTTAACACTACATCAGATAAAATAAAAAATGTGATGCCAGCATCAAATAAAAGATATACTGGGATAACATATATTGAGATTATACCTCATAGCACAGATCATGTCAATGCAAGTACTCTGATTGTTACAGGGACCTTTGGTTGAGCACTCTATAACTATGAAGGCAGAGCAGCGCCTACTTGATCTACTCACTCTAAGCAGGGAATCTAGAATGGCATAGTTATTTGAGGGTAATTCTCACTTAAATAGCCCATTAGCTTACAATAATGACATCAAATTCATGTAAAATAAGCATGACTTGTGTGAGAAATTAGCTTTTTGAGCTACTTGAGATGTTCCTTGCACCCTTTTCCCCATAATCTTAATTCATAGGCTCCTTATTAAGGTTTCTGTCAATATATGACTATCTCCCTGAAGTAGTGAAGTGACTAGATATGCCCAAGATGTTACCTATATCTTATCTTTTGCTTTTCTGATGTAATACTTAGACAAATAGACTCCATTCTAAGCGTTGTTCCCATCAATATTAGTATGGCATCAAAAGATTTAGTAGTTATTTTATCTTTGATGGCAAAATCTAACCCTCTAACGAAGTGTTATGACCTCTGCCTCTCTGTGCCCATGATCTTAGGGAAAGCTTAGTCTTGTCTATTGAAGATTTAGAAATTCTTGTCTCTGATCTAAGAAGCCTTGAAAAAATACATTTAATTAAAAACCTATTTGAAGGCATTCCAGGAGTGAAAGTTTGCACCGAAAGTGGCCTTTTTTATATTTTACCATCTTCTATGTCATATTCCAGGCATTTATAGCATCTAAGAAATCTTCCACACTAGTGAGCCAACTGCAGGCTGCTCATGGGTTAAGATGTCCTTAAATGAGCTAAACAAGTCTTTCCCTGTCTAAATAAATTGTGGTAGTGTACTCATATTTCGAAATTAATTATTTTCCTTTTTTACCATTGGTGTTGGAGCAAAAACTATTGTCTTCCTTTCGACAATTTATTTCCCTAGCACACTACAGACCCTTATGGGAACACTAATTCACTACTAGGATAATTGTGGCACTGCCTCAACTAGGGTGCTACCCCATTCCCTAGCAACACTGGAGGAAATCTCTCTAGTTTGGGGAGCTATTTCGCTAATCAGAAAACATAAATTATTTAAATAAATATGCCTTAGCTGAAATTTTAAATGAAAATCCTATAAATTTTAACCTTAGGCCTTAAACCTCAAGGCTTACCCATACTCTCCTAATGTTACCATAATGCGTAAGTTCTAATGAAAATTGAAATTTTCAAATCATGACCAGATGTTAAACTTCAGCCAATAAATTTCATCTAAGAAGTGCAACACTCCCCTGATATGTAAGTGAAACTCATAAACCAAAAACTAACATAATAAATCAAACATAACTCGTATATCACAACTTAACGAGTATATAGCTAACAATTAAAACTATTGTGTGCAACAGAAACAAGAGTCAATCAACTGTGTACCAAATTCAAAAATCAATTAAAATACCAAACAAGAAATCTATAACTCAATTTTGCATGCCAGTCAAAGTCCACAAATTGTTATTATCTTATAAGATATCTATCAATTACATTCACCCCCAAGCCAAAACATACTACTAGAAAACTTCCTAGGTGGTCTTCTACAGCTTTCAGTCTCCACCAAGAGTTGTATTCGTACTAAACAACAAGGTGATGTAAGTATTAATAGAAAAGATAAACAAACAATAGTTTTTCAATTGCTATTAGATGCCATATATTATAATAAAAAATACATCAAAGTACGACTATAAACCCTAATTACAAGTCAGGCGGTAAGTAAAGTGTTTCCATTAGTAGCTCACCTAGCGGTGCAAATGTCCTCAAATAAACCATTAGTAGTGCGTCTAAGGCTCTAAGCATAGCATAAAAAACCTATCCGTACAGTCCAATACAGGCAATATATATATACAGCAATACAAAGTCAATACACTATATATACTTCTAAATAATATAATATATATATATATATATATATATATATATATATATATATATATATTATATATATTAATAGTATTGATGGTGTCATTACTATCATATGTTAATAAGGATAGATATGTATGTGTACTGATCTAACAACAAATCAACACACCAATATAGACTAAGGATTAAAAAGTTCGCTGGACCGATACGTACCGGTGAACCAGGCAGCAGCGGGCGGAAGCCCGGGCGGCGCTAGAACGAAAAGTTGTGATATACAAGTTGATCAATCTTTTTATTGTACATGATAGTTTTGACTCTTAGTATGTACAGGTTAAGTTGTGATATACAAGTTGATCAATCTTTTTATTGTACATGATAGTTTTGACTCTTAGTATGTACAGGTTAAGTTGTGATATACAAGTTGATATCTGATTTATTGTGTTAGGTTGTGGTTTGTGAGTTTGAATACTATGGCAGAGAATTGCTGCAAGTGAAATTTATCGATCTTCACCCGGTTAAGGTGTGTAAGTTTCATTTCGTATTAGAGCTTAGATTTTGTAACAACATTAAAAGAATATGGGGAAGCCCTAAGGTTTAATGCTTAAAGTTAAGGATTATAGGATTCCTATTTAAAATTTCAACAAAGGTATATTCTTTGAATCACTTATGTTTTTTCGATTGGTAGGATGGCTCCCAAAACTTGAGGGAGTTCCTCTTGTAGTTCATAAAGAGCACAAGAGTATTGCTAGGAACGAGGCACTAGCCTAGTTGAGGTAGAAGCATAGCTACCCTAGCAGTGGGTTCCCAAAGGTTGCCAAAAGTGAGACAATAGATTTTGGCTTTTTGCTCTAACAAATAGCTTAGACGGTACATAACTATCACAATTTATCTAAAAAAAGATTTGATTGGCTCATTCAAAGAAATCCTACCCATAAACAGCACACCAGTTGGCTCACTAGGATAAAGGTCCTAAATGTTATGAAGTGCCAAGAATAGGACAGTGGCACTAGCTATGCATTTCATAGCAGACCAATGCAAGAGATGGTAGTATGTTAGAAAGGTCACTTGATGAACAAATGCCCACTCCTTGGATGCCTATAAAGAGGTCCTTTTGTGAAAATTATTTTTCAGACACTTTTCATAATATAATCAAAGACAAGAGTTTCTAAATCTTCAACAGGCAAGTGATTGGTGTGAGTATATTACTAAATGAGAGATTGGTTCAGCTTTTCCTTGAGAATGTGGCTATAGACAAGCAAAGGTCACAACACTTTGTTAGAGGTTAGGTTTTGCCATCAATGATTCAATGGAATCTATTTATCTAAGCATTGTATAAGCAAAGCAGAAAAATAAGATGCACGGACATTGTAGGTAATAGGTTCGGCATTCCTAGTCACTTTAAGGAGATAGTCACATGGTGACAAAAACGTCAATTAAAATCCTAAGATCACGGGGAAAGGAGGCAAAGCACATCTCAAGTGGCTAAAAAGTTAATTCCACATGAACATCGCCAGCTAAGATATGACAAGTAGAACACCTAGCCAAGTTATACTCATTTATATGAATTAAATTTCATCATTGAAAGCAAATAGTCTACTTCAAGTAGAATTGCCCATTAAAGAGTATGCCATTCCAATATACCCCAACCTCAGAGCTACCGGTTAGTAGCATTCCTGACCTGAGTAGACAACACCACATAGGTGATTACCCTTCACAGTTACAAAGTGCCCAACGAAAAGTGCCTAACAGCAGCTAGAGTACTTGCACTAACACAACAAGAAGCTTAGTAGTAATTGGTTATGTGCCACAAAGTATAATCTCAGCATATGATACTCTTGCATAACTTTTGATTAATACTAGAAGTACATATTTTTTTTATTTTGGGAAAGAGACATATACATAGTCAATTTACAGCTTGACTCCATACACACCAACAGGAGGTATGTTCACATCTTTAACACTACATCAGATAAAATAAAAAATGTGTGCTGCCAGCATCAAATAAAAGATATACTGGGATAACATATATTGAGATTATACCTCATTGCACAGATCATGTCAATGCAAGTACTCTGATTGTTACAGGGACCTTTGGTTGAGCACTCTATAACTACGAAGGCAGAGCAGCGCCTACATGATCTACTCACTCTAAGCAGGGAATCTAGAATGGCATAATTATTTGAGGGTAATTCTCACTTAAATAGCCCATTAGCTTACAATAATGATATCAAATTCATGTAAAATAAGCATGACTTGTGTGAGAAATTAGCTGTTTGAGCTACTTGAGATGTTCCTTGCACCCTTTTCCCCATAATCTTAATTCATAGGCTCCTTATTAAGGTTTCTGTCAATATATGACTATCTCCCTGAAGTAGTGAAGTGACTAGATATGCCCAAGATGTTACCTATATCTTATCTTTTGCTTTTCTGATGTAATACTTAGACAAATAGACTCCATTCTAAGCGTTGTTCCCATCAATATTAGTATGGCATCAAAAGATTTAGTAGTTATTTTATCTTTGATGGCAAAATCTAACCCTCTAACGAAGTGTTATGACCTCTGCCTCTCTGTGCCCATGATCTTAGGGAAAGCTTAGTCTTGCCTATTGATGATTTAGAAATTCTTGTCTCTGATCTAAGAAGCCTTGAAAAAATACATTTAATAAAAAACCTATTTGAAGGCATTCCAGGAGTGAAAATTTGCACCGAAAGTGGCCTTTTTTTTTATATTTTACCATCTTCTTTGTCATATTCCAGGCATTTATAGCATCTAAGAAATCTTCCACACTAGTGAGCCAACTGCAGGCTGCTCATGGGTTAAGATGTCCTTAAATGAGCTAAACTAGTCTTTCCCTGTCTAGATAAATTGTGGTAGTGTACTCATATTTCGAAATTAATTATTTTCCTTTTTTACAATTGGTGTTGGAGCAAAAACTATTGTCTTCCTTTCGACAACTTATTTCCCTAGCTCACTACAGACCCTTATAGGAACATTAATTCACTACTAGGATAATTGTGGCACTGCCTCAACTAGGGTGATACCCCATTCCCTAGCAACACTGGAGGAAATCTCTCTAGTTTGGGGAGCTATTCCACTAATCAGAAAACATAAATTATTCAAATAAATATGCCTTAGCTGAAATTTTAAATGAAAATCCTTAAAATTTTAACCTTAGGCCTTAAACCTCAAGGCTTACCCATACTCTCCTAATGTTACCATAAAGCGTAAGTTCTAATGAAAAATGAAATTTTCACATCATGACCAGATGTTAAAATGCAGCCAATAAATTTCATCTACGAAGTGCAACACTCCCCTGGTATGTAAGTGAAACTCATAAACCAAATACTAACATAATAAATCAAACATTAACTCGTATATCACAACATAACGAGTATATAGCTAACAATTAAAACTATTGTGTGCAACAGAAACAAGAGTCAATCAACTGTATACCAAATTCAACAATCAATTAAAATACCAAACAAGAAATCTACAACTCATTTTTGCATGCCAGTCAAAGTCCACAAATGGTTATTATCTTATAAGATATCTATCAATTACATTCACCCCCAAGCCAAAACATAATACTAGAAAACTTCCTAGGTGGTCATCTATAGCTTTCAGTCTCCACCAAGAGTTGTATTCGTACCTCAAGGTAAATTAGCACAAATGCTTAGTAGGAATAAACAACAAGGTGATATAAGTATTAATAGAAAAGATAAACAAACAATAGTTTTTCAATTGCTATTAGATGCCATATATTATAATAAAAAATACATCAAAGTACGACTATAAACCCTAATTACAAGTCAGGCTGTAAGTAAAGTGTTTCCATTAGTAGCTCCCCTAGCGGTGCAAATGTCCTCAAATAAACCATTAGTAGTGCGTCTAAGGCTCTAAGCATAGCATAAAAAACCTATACGTACAGTCCAATACAGGCAATATATATATACAGCAATACAAAGTCAATACACTATATATACTTCTATATAATATAATATATATATATATATATATATATATATATATATATATATATATTAATAGTATTGATGGTGTCATTACTATCATATGTTAATAAGGATAGATATGTATGTGTACTGATCCAACAACGAATCAACACACCTATATAGACTAAGGATTAAAAAAGTCGCCGGACCGGTACGTACCAGCGAACCGGGCGGAAGGCTGCAGCGCTGGAATGAAAAGCGAAAGCTTTGTTCCGCTGCTAGAAGCTTCGACTAGTACGTAGCAGCGAATCGAGCAGCAGCGGGCGAAAGGTCGGGAGGCACTGAAATGAAAAGCAGAAGCTTCCACTGCCACGGGAACGAAGCTTCCTCTACCGCCGGAAGCTTTCGCTTAGCGCCGCCGCTGCCTCCCCCCTCGTCCGCTCGCGAGCTGTGCTCCAAAGCCATTTCGGGACTGGACGGCTATTGGACCGGTATCATAGATATAGACCAGTATTAAAGCCTTATGTCTAACACTTGGTCCACGTATATAGTAGTCAGAACCAGTGTTTTAAACTGAGCGATACAATCAGTTTATAAAAAAGAAGAGGAATCTATATGTACTTCCCAATATGAGCAGTATGTATAGGTAGCAGTACAAAGTCAGTACGCTATATATACTTAAATATGATCTATATTTTTTATTAGTACTGACACTTCTTTGAAGAAGAAGAACCTATACATAAATCCTAATGCAGGCAATATGTATAGGCATTACAAAGTTAGTACACTATACATACTTATATATAATGTATACTTTCTAATAGTAGGATGTCATCGGTATGTTAGTATGAACAAATATGTAGTTTTGTGTCTTGGTCCAACAACAAATCAATATTCCGATATGGACTGGTATTTAAAACCTTCGTTGGCAACCTTGATATTACCCAAGGCCATTTAGTAGCAAGCCCTAAGCCAACATCACTATAGCGCAATGTAAGTTGGTATCTATAACCGCAATCCTAGTCTACTAGCCCAAGATCAACCAGCTCTTATGATTAGACTATCACAATATTTGAATCACTCATGGCATACACATTTTCCAATTCATATAGGCAATATACAAATCAAGGTTTGTAATACCAATCCGGCGACTCGGTCTGGTGAGCCGCCGGAAGCTTCAATCGAAGCTTCCAACACCCGATGCTCGCCAGCTACTTCCCTCCGTCATCCACCCTGGAGCCGTGCTTCGACGGCCGTTCCGAGACCGGACGGCGAGGGGACCGGTGCGTACTAGACTTACATTACAGAACGGTTTTGCAAACCATTATACAAATTAAGATTTTAAATACCATTGCATGTACTAACCCACTATCAAACTGATATATATTGGTTAATACCAGTGTTTTAAAAACGAGTTTGTACAACTGGTCTATACTAGCTCAGACTAGTACTCTGACCTTTGCTGCAAAAGAAGAAAAAGGAAAAGGAGGATGTGGATGAGGCTAGCAGAAAAAGCTCCTCTTTATTAACGATGGGAGAAGATGTTGCTGACAAGCTTCGCTTCCACCCTCGCCAACTACTCTTCTTCTTCTTACCGATATACTGCCCACTATCAGAATAGTATATACTGGTTAGCACTAGTCCATACCACAGTACAAGCAATACCTATTGGTACAATTAAATTATATATAAGTATATAAACAATATTTACCTTGTACCAGTATCGCTACAAGCTCATACTAGGTAATACAGACTGGTTTTTAAAATACTAATACAAATCAATTACTTAAAACAAAATCATTTTAAACATTTCAAATAAACTTAAATTACATGTGTAGTCTTTTCTTATTGCATGCACCAATATCATGTTTTTTTAATCACAAGCATGAACAAATGATAATATATAAACATTCCAAGTAATGGAATCAATAAAGTATCATGGTTATAAATTAACTATGTACCAACATACGCTTACATGAGTTTTACATTTAAACATCTATTGATATCATGATTAGAATGAGCAGAAGGGGTAGAATCCTACCTTGATAATTACTTGCTAGTTGCT
Source organism: Costus lasius (assembly GCA_027563935.2). Classification (NCBI taxonomy): domain Eukaryota; kingdom Viridiplantae; phylum Streptophyta; class Magnoliopsida; order Zingiberales; family Costaceae; genus Costus; species Costus lasius. The sequence continues at coordinate 1,125,355 of CM050454.1, forward strand.
ACTTGCTAGAAGATAACCTAAAACCTCACTCCTTTCCTAAATCAAATTATATGCTTCCTTTACGATTCCATAAAAATGGAATTCTATTATCTAACTATACTTCTATTGTCTAACTATACTATGGCGTGATCTGAACTTCTACTATTTGATGCATACCATGACTTTCTTGCAAAAGAGCTTGAGAGGTAGAGGTTACTGTACAACAACAGTAACTATTATGCATTTTTATCTACAACTATATATACACTCTTATCATTGGAAAAATCAAGGGATGAATGCTGCTTTATACTTATGTACGTTTGAAGCTAGGCAAAAGAATGCCACCAAGTTCTATTGAAGAGAACCAACAATAGAGCAACTCTGCCGCAGTTGGTCGGAAGAGAAGGAAAAACAAGACAGGAGGAGAGTTGAACTGTGGGTGGGGATTTCTGCTGTGAGAGAAGTCTTAAACGAGAGCTAAAGTGAAACAGGAAAAGAAAGCCAAAGAACAACTGGATTTAGCTAAAGAAGAAATTTTCCAATAAGAGAATTTTGTAAAAAGAACCCAACAGTCGATGGGAATTACCATATGATCCTCAAAATTACAGGTCAGCCCTGCAGTACAAGATTTCAGTGAAAAAAAAAATTCAAATCGTAACACCAAGAAACTCGTACCTTCATGTTATTCCATCCATAGTAGAATTACCTCTCCATATCGAGGGCTTGATCTAGTTTACTCTAACTGGAGTCAAGAAATGAATAAGGATCCCACTAGAAACTAAGCAAAACAAACAAGCAGATAATTTGCACAATTCATACACCTCACAAAAATTACACAATAAATTAAGATACAGGAAAGATTAAAAAGACGAAAGATAATTAAGAAGATAAACGTTGCAACAATATTGTTCTCAGCATCTAAAGATCATTATCTCTCCCAATATGCTTGTATTGTTTACGTAAGATAAAGTGATTCGTGAGAATATTGCTCCCATGATATTATGTAACTGTCATCTCAAGACGAGAATTCTATGTTTAAGCATTAAGCTAAAATCCTACAACTCAATTAGACGAGACATTTTACTTAAAGTATTGATCCCTTTCTCTTTTTCCGTTATTGTGTATTAGATCCCTACATCCAAAACTTCACTTTTTCCATGTCAATGAATCCCAAAGATTTTGGATTCTTATAGGGGGCTAGGGGTCTGAGGAAGGATGCTCCATGGCTCCCTACTTATTTATTATTGTTATGTAATGTGTCTTATGTTCTAGCTGTTGAGCTGGAAGCTGGTATAATGCCCACAACTGATCTCTTCATTTTTGCCTAGCCAATTTTACCTCTAATAATGGCTCTTAAAAGCGCACTATTACATTTCTGTAAAGTGTCTGGGCTTTATGCAGACTCAAATGAATCTTTACTACACACTTCAGCGCTCACGCCATACGCAAGATATCAGGTTTCATGTTAGCTTCTACGGTTCTACCTATCAAATAACTGAGTATTCTACTCATCTCTAGCCTTCTTTGTATAATTAAGCTCATTTGCTTTGTTTTCCAGGCTACTCTCTCTTTTGGTACTCTGCCTTCACCTTCCCAAATCTCCCTATCCACTATATAGAGCAACTATTCTCTTGCCTCCTCCAGTCAGCTAACAACACTAGGGGCTCTCGAAACAGTGGCATGTAGTACTATTTGTCTTTCTTACAACTTTCTTACAACGAATCAGGGCTAGACCGTAGACAGCCTAACCATATAAACAAAGCTTTTCTAATGCAGTACCTCTCTAGCATATTGCATCTAAGGACTCTCTTTTAGTGTCGGCCATGGCGCAATTTAAGGGTGGGTTTTGCCAAATATGCCCTGGCATTGCCTCCCAAAAATCATTGCCGAACCCAAATCCAACAGGTTTTTAAAAATCATCCAAGAATTGGGTACTCACAGCCCCCCCCTAATAAAAAAAACTAAAATACTGAAGAAAAAATATTTATTTAATTAAAATAAAGTAATTATATAAGATGAAAAAAAGGAGAAAATAAGAGTTGAGGATTAATAATAAATAATAAAATTTATGTCGATATGAGTTTGGGTTTGGGGTAGGTTTTGGAATCCAATAAAATTCAAGTTTTAACCCAACCTGACCCCCTAAAAACCCAATCATATCGAGTATTCCCTATCAAAGTCAAGCTGAGTAAGGTCTGGTCTGGATTCTTTTACCAAACCTACTCTCTTTGTGTGAGATAGTTGACAACACAATATCTAGAGGAGCACTCCATTCATGTACTCTTGCTTCCTTATAGGGTACCTTGGTCATCAACATGGGAACTAATCATGGGCTCCATCAAGCTAGTTATGAGGAGGAGACTTGCATCTAGCTTGACCCTTGGCAACCCAAGTATATTTTATAAACTAGTAGAGAACTTTTAAGTACAAGAATTCTTCCAACAAGTATAAAACCTAATACTAGTAATCAAAGAAGGCAATCTTTGCTCTACTCAACCTACACTGCCATCTAGAGCATCCTAATCCAACACTATTTAGGGGCTAATTGCATTTCCTAATTATCTGAGGTCCCTGGCTATTTTTTTCAATCCACTTGACGTATAAGATCATTTGGTTTATGGACATGATGGAGGACTAGCATGAGCTGATGTGGTTCATGGGAAAAGTTGTGTTTCTCTCATTTATCACTTGACTTCTCTTCCAAAACTAGCTTTCCACCCTTGATAGCGTCAAAGACTAGGGATTGATCTATGCCATTTATTTAACTCTTGTATTTAGCACATAGGCCACCTCTTCATCCATTGAAAATTCAATAAATCCATTTGCGAGCAGGCACCGTACGCACTTGGGGCCCAATCCCTCCAAGGTCAAGATATCAAAGGCACCCTTTTTACTGCTATCACATACTAGGATAGCTAGGGAACAAAGCAATGTAACATCAACTAATCCCTCACCAACTTTTGTTACCCACTTGATCAAGCAGACAGCACCACGAGAATATTTGCTAAAGAAAATAAAACCATCCTTTCACTTTGAGTTGTTAGAGATGGATATTTTTCAAAGAATCTAGGAATTGATTCTATGTGATCGAGTTAGGCTCGTGATTAGCTATGACATATATATGTTGTACATTATTTTGTTGCACTTTAAACAAAAAACAAATGTGATGTTTTCCTAATACAAACCTAAGAATCTACCTTATGTTTATTCTTTTATGATGCAACTATGCAAGTAATAATTAGTGGCAAAGCCCGAACTCAAACCTAAGTCTTTATTATCAACAACTAAGAATTTTACTAATTTAGCAAACTAGCACTTTATACTATAGGCTTTTATTTAATAGTAATAATATCCATGATTAACATTGATTAACAAATCTTATTGAATGAACATTAACAATAATGGCATATGTGAACTAGAGTATTCATAGGAAATATACATACATTTATGTTTTTATTAATTAAAACATAATTTCTAAAAATTTAGGATGCACAAGGAAAATAACCTAAAAATGCTACTGATATTAAATTATTCAAAAGTATTTGTTGCACTAACTCTTTAAAACAATAACTTAAGGAACAAGTGATGAAAGCTCTACAAGCAAAAAAACCAATATTGTAAACTTACAAGCTTTAAAGCATCAAGGTCTAGGTAGAGGCACTAGGTGTTTGCCTAAACACTTCCATGAGCTATGCCACTTATATTTAAAGTCCTATATAGAATAAGAAATATTTATTTAATTTTCTTACTTGTGTAAAAAAAATCCAAACGAATCAATTACTGCAATATTTAGTTTAAAACAAGTTAATTTCCAGTATGGATCGGTATTACTAATTGGACATTCATCAAATGGCCAAAGAATGCCAAAAACAGACAAAGATCTGTAGAAAATTATCTAATGCTGACTAGAAACCATACAAATATCTCGATGTGGATTGGTCAGCCCCAATAAATAAAGGCAACATATGAGATAAAGTAGCCTAATAGAAGAGCAACAAAGGAAGGACAACCATATATTGCCTCTGCTCATATAGCTGTCGCACTAGCCTTTTGTAGGGAAGGAATGACAAATACAAATAATAGATATTAAATAATTGTTGCCACTGTCAAATGTAATCACGATTCACAACAAAAATATTGGGAATATGATAAAGAACAGGCTCAGAAGAATCTCAATATGCCAGTGTTTTTACATTTCTCAAGAAATACATTTTTTATGAAAAGAAACAATTACGCTGAAACATTAGTTCCACAAGTTCCTCAGTAGTCAGTACATCAAGAAATCAAACAGGGCCATTCTAGAAGCCCTGCCAACCCCCAATACAATCATAAAAATTGAAATATTTGAAGAAAATTGACTAGCCAAGCAAACAATGCGTCACTAATGTGATCATCCACATCTTTTAGTTTCGATCATTATGCAAACTATTCACCCAAGAACAAATACCCCTTAAATATCAGGGTGACTGAAAATGTTTAACCCATGAAAAAAAAAAGTTTTTACCGTGTAAATGTTCGTCAGTTAGAATTTTGTTTACGGCTTACATGTATCCTTAAGCAAAGTTAATACTTGAATCATCAATAAAGTCGAATTTTCCAAATGCAACATGAATACCAGACTTTTAGAGACATTCAAATATAAATCATTAAAAAATTGAATAAAAGGTAGAGAAAACAAGGAAGGTATAAGATTGCAGACCTAGCTGGCTGATGTACTTTGAGAAGAATCTGATACTTTAAAGTGAATCTTAGATTGCCACAAAACTCAAATTGGCTTACATAACCCTCTATCTTAACCTGAATTCAAATTATCTCACAAGCACAGAGTCTGATTTAATGCTTCTATTCCTACTGAGGAGCAACTCCACTATTTCCCAGGCCCATCTTTTGCCCCAACTCAGTAAGCTGCTCAACAAATTCAATCCCATTAAGAATTTCTGTTGTCCCATAAATCACATGTTTCACTGGCTGTGAACGCTGTCCCAGCTCCATTAAACTTCTATATTCTACATAGTTCCCTCCGCCTATCATGAAGACAATGGCTTCCTTAAAGGGTCCCTTCAACTGAGCTCCAGATCCTGTTTTTGGGGCCCTTGGATCAAAGACAAGGTAAGAATCAACCTCCGGATTTGGCTTCCCTTCCATCAGTGCCTCCACTGTCCTTGTTAATGCTAGTTGTCTACCTCCTGACAAGAGATTCTTCATACCTGCAGTGACAGCACTAATAGATTGCCCATAAAGCTTCTCAGCCCAATCAACAATGTTGCTCGTGCTTGCAGAACTCGCTGAGGCAGTCAAGGAAGCATTTAAGGATTTTATCTTCTTCACATACTGAAATGCACGTGTATCTACTTCAGATTCCCTCAATGCCGTTTCTATAGATTCGAGTTCAGACTGTGGAGTGGTCTCCAAAGAAAGAAGATAAGTTATTGCAACACGAAGCTTATCTACCTTAGTACCTTTCCCTCTGAGAAGACTGAGAAGTGCACTCCTGTCAACACTTCCTTTGGTCAACATATCATTTTCAAGGGTGCAATATGCATCCAAAGATCTCTCCTTGATCTCACCCAAAAGAACAGTTGCAATATTTGTGTGCTTATCAATCAACTTCTTACGCTCAGTTAACTCAGGAAGTGAATTTACTGCATTCATCAAGTGTTTCGTATTCCCAATCAGATCCGTTCCATCAAACTCTACGCCATCGTTTCCACCAGTTCGCTTGTTCACCTCATCGACATCCTGCTTGTATTTGCTCAATTGCGTCTCTATTTCCTCTGCTACCTTCTCAAAAGGAGACCAGCTGTTAGCCGCCCAAAATGGGTCAGAGTCATCCAACTCATACGACTTCGCTACACCCTTTTCAGCGGGCATCGTCACCCTGTTAAGCTTCATGCCCAGCAGGTCATGAACAAGCGGGCGGTAGCTCCAGTCGTGCTGGATCCCAACTGACAGCTCAAAATTTCGATCAAACAAACAGAGTATCGGGCGCTGGAAGGAGCTACTCAGACTTCCGCTCTCTGTGAAAAGATTGTTTCTCGTGATCAAATGATCTCGCAGACGAGCATCTAGCGCTGATGCAACCATCTCAGCTGGGCCGCCGCGAGCACATCGGATCACAGGTACAACTCCAAGCGTGGCAAGGACACAGAACAGCCCAGTGACAATCTTCTCAATGATCTCCTCGATCTCGCGATCCCCGGCGGAGGGATCGTTGATCTGGACGTAGGTCTTGGGCTGGGCGAGCGAGAAGAGGTCATCCTCGAGCGACACGAACTCGAGATACTGATCGTAGATCTTGAAGATCCGGTGCACAGCATCCTTCTCAAGGGTCTTCTTCGCAAGGTCCTCGAGGAGGGGGCGAGGGAGGGAGGAGGAGAAGTTGAGGTGGAAGGAATCGTAGAGGCCACGGCCGGCATCGGTCGCGATCCGCTCGATATTTTCCGGCGTCGGGCGGACGAAGTAGACGGCGGGGACGTCGGGGACCTTCTGTCGCTCCTTGTCGATGCTGAAGTAGAGGGTGACACCGTGCTTCCGTAGGTCATTGACGCGGATCAGCGGGGAGAGGACCACCCGGCAGAAGGCGTCCATGATGAGGATCTTGTACACCTCCTCGGTGGCGGCGGCAGCCGACGAGATCCCACCGCCGCTGGGGTTCGGCGGCTGGTTCAGATTGAGCATCCGGATGATGAAATCTACCAATGGAAATCGATAAGAGACGAAGATAAAGAAGCGATTCAAATCGGAGGAGGAGATGCAAGGACTTACTCGTCTGTTTCTGCCGGAGATTGAGCGCCATGACCGGAGAAAATCACAGATCTACAAGATTTCTAGCCTGGATCTTGAAGCGGAGGAAGGAAATGGGAGAGGGTTCGTCTCGTCTTTCCCTCTTCAGCAACCGACACGACCGAGGCTTTGTGACTCGCGAGAGAAGTGATTCGGGCTGGGAGGGCGATGCCCGACGCAGCACATTGTACAGGCTGATCTTAACTTAGAAACTTTTCTCAATTAGGTCCCTAAAGTTTCTCATATTTGATATTAATAAACGTAAGTTTTGCAAAAGCGTTCACAGATTCATAGGGGCGATTTCGTAATTCAAACAGACCGTACCCCTTAACTGATTTGACTCCACGTGTCTTGAGGTATACATCTGCCGTCCGTTTTTCCGCGCAAACTATCGCCTCCGTCCACCGATCTCGGCGTCCTTGTCGTCGTTTCCTCTCACCTCTCGACGGTCCACACTCCGCCATGGCATCTCCCAGTCAATCACAGCCATCGGAATGGACGGCAGATTCCACGCCCGCGGTGCTCTTTCTGGCGCCGCCGCCTCTCTTCCCGAGCCGAAGATCGCCAGTGGAAGCTTTTTGCTACTAACCCTTAAAAGTGGAACTCGCTCCCTCCTCTCTTCCCGAGCCTGGTGATGGCACCGACTGGCCTCCCATCCTTCGATTACTGGCTTCTTTAATGGTTGGTTTTATGATTTCTTCGCTTTCATTTGGTTCCGTGATGCATGCCGAACGATTTTGTCGCACAATTGCTCGCCCTACTGACAGCTTAACTATTGTTGGTTGCAGTGGCGGAGCCACATTGTAGTTAGTGGGGGCAAATGCCCCCACTCAATTTTTCAAATCAATGGAACATATACATATATATATATGTTATGTTATATGTATAAAAATTATTAAATGTCCCACTAAAAAAATTTTAATCTTTATAATTTTGCCCTTCGGGTCCTAGATGTTGCATTTTTGCCCTCATCTGGTTTATCTAAACTAATTTTTTTTCAATGTATCCATATTTTGTGAAATTTTGTGGCAATTTGTGAACTTTTAAATTGCATTAAAAATGGCTGATATAAAACATGAATAATAGCAATCTCGCATGTGAAAATTTATAAATGCAGTGAACTAAGAACTTGGAAATGAAAGGAGAAGCGACAGTTCATCTGGAAATTTCTTATATAGATGTATTAAAGTAATTTTCACAAAGCTGAAAACTGAAAACTAAATATAATTTTCAGATTCTCATTTTTACTGATTTTTTTTTTAAAAAAAATTATCGAATGGGACACCAACCAGGCTAGTCCTTTGCTTTCTTATTGTAGAGTATTGAGATAACTAATTGAAGTTAATTTGTTCTTGCGGGTGTAATATTGCAGGTTGTAAACTTGCTTTCTCGTGACTCTTTAAACTATGTAAAGATTCCTCTGTTCTTTCAAAGACTTTGCTCTTCCTTTGCTAACATATTTAAGCATTAGCTTGGTTTTCAATAACATGAATTTGCTACCGTAGTAGGCTGTCACGCCCATGTTTACTGTAATACGTTTTTAACAAAATACACGTGAGTCAACGCTTGACTCGAGTCCATACACGTCCGCGCAGGGGCACTACGGTCGAAATCGCATAATTTGGGCGCGACCGGCAGGAACGATTACCCGAATCGAACCCCAGCCAGATCAAGGACTCGGCACGGATCTCTGCCGTCCCAACCGAGATCAGGTCAACGTTCGCCAACTTCCGCGAACGGACGTCGTCGAACCAGACCCGATTTCGACCAAGCCCATAGGTCACACCCGGAACCGACCGAGTCGGCCAAGGACCAATACCAGTGCACAGTCAACGGCTGGAACGTACGTCTCGAGGGTGTCAAAGAGAAACTCAACCTCACAACCGGACGCCCAAAAGTAGGGACCTGGTCTGCCCCGGCGACGCCGTCGTCGGGTGTCCCAACGAACAGCGACGAATGCCCGAACCAAAGAGAGCCGCCCCAAAATCCATCACGAGAGCAGGCGACGGCATAAGCGGGCTCTGGTAGCCTCTGATTAAACTCGCCCCACCTGCATCGTTGAGACCGACCACGAAAGAAAGTCCGGAGGAGAGAACGACGACGGAGCAGCAGGCGTCGCCTCCGAACAGATCCGGACTAGAATGGAAGAAGGAGAAGCCGAATGCGCCACTACGGGAGCCACCAAAAAGGGGGAACTGAGCCGAAGATCCGCGTGCAGGCGGAGTCGACCGGAGAGAGCGTCGACGCTAAGAAGTCCACGCGCAGGCGGACCGAGCCCAAGAATTTCCGCACGCAGGCGGATCAGAGCTCTCGTAGAGAGGGAGAGGGCTCGCCGGAGAACGGAGCACGACCAAAGTTCAGGCATACAGACGCAGGAAAGAAGGAGAAACGGCACCGCCGGGAAGAAACGATCGACCGGGGCGGGGGACCAAGAGGAAAGCTGTTTCTGGTGAGGAGTACCTCGGCAACTTAGCTGGCTCCTTCGAGTCGATGAAACAGTTGCGTTCTGAGCCTTCCAAGGCCATCCGAAAGTGGGGCAGCTCCGGCGACGGCAACTGCAGCGTCGGAAAAACAAAGGCGGCGGAAAGACTGGGGAACTTCTCGCGAACCGCTCCTCCCATCCACACCACCGGTTCCGCGAGAGGGAGCTCCAAAGGACACCCGACAAGATCGCCGGCGTCGGAGGGGAAGCCGGAGATGAAAACGAGAGCAAGGGAGGTTTTTAACACTTCGACCCGTGATCCCTCTGTAAGCCGTCACTGGCTTCGTTCCATTTTCTTTCGCCTCCACTACCTCGATCCACACGCCTGCCAACCAAGCACCGCCACCCATGCCTGACGCGACATCGCCACGTCCACCACGCCAACTCCGCGCGTATAATCAAATTTCGCCTGTTGGCGAACGACTGGATCCGGGCAGGCGCTCGATCCTTCCGCTTTTGTCTGACCCGTTTGGGTAAATTCAATGGGCTGGGCTGGCTGGGCTGAGGTAGAAATTGGGCCGCGCCCAATTTTGGCCCAAAGCCTAACATTCTCCCCCTCCTAAGTCGTTCGTCGTCCCCGACGAATCCTATCCTTGAGTGCGACTCACTCCGCACTCGAAATTTTTAATAGAATTACCGAAAAAGGGTTCGACGATGCCCGCGATCGACTCAGATCGCATGTTTCCAGGGAGATTCGTCCAACTGGGTTGCGCCTAAGTCTCCTTCTTTTCGAAGGTGTCCCATACCACCTCCGTCGAGAAGTAATTTAGCTCGCCCCAATCACTATTTTATCCCTAGGTCTTCCCTTCATAAAGGCGTCCCCTTACGACGGGAAACCTAGCTTGGACAGATTTCAAGGATTTTTCTTTGTTTGTTCTCCCAAGCTTTCTTTACACAAAGGCGTCCCCTTATGCAAAGTTAGCTTGATTGAACCAAGGAGAAGGATCTCTTTTGTTTTAGTTGGACATCGTCCACTCTCCTTATCCCAGGTAGCAGTTTTAGAGTCTGCTAACTCTTCCTCATTTTACATCTCCCTAAATAGTGATCTCCTTTTTGAGGTATATCACCCTTTTTGGAATTTTCCCTTTTGTCGCTCGCAGCGATATCCCTCTACCCGAATCCTGTTCCCCAATCAGGCTTGGAAAACATCCAAGCTTTTCTCAACTTATCGAAAGAGCTCCGTGGCCAAAGGATCCGGGTACCACACCCGCATAGGTACGGTCTCACCATCATCTTATTCTGGACCAATGGGTCCAGGCCAAAGCCAACCTCGTAGTCCAAGAGGTTGTAGATCTTTTCAAGGCGACAACCATGCCGGTAATCAATCCCTACATGCACGTCGTAGGCCGGCACTACGAGCTCAGGGATTCACCGCACCGACCGCACTCAGTCCCTTGCCTGGAGGTCCTAGAACCAACATCTGGCAATGGCCTACCCCCACAAAAGAAAGGGGTACAATGCACCCAAACCAACCACATCATTCACATGCGCAGAGTCATAAAGACATGCAAAATATATAAATATACACATACAAAACATGTCGGTCAGTACCCACATCCCAAAACAAGTTCATCAACAGTCATGTCCAGAATAAGTCTGCCAGTAACCCTGACAACCGTACCAAATACAAAATACAAAATATGAAGGAGCGCCTCCTAAAGCAATGTGAGTCTGTCCGTGGAAGTAGAAGCAACACCAAGTCCAGTTGGATTGAGGATCACCTCCTCCTCTTTTCCCATGCTCTGCTCCGCTGCTACTAGGGCAGCAATCTGCTCTCTCTTGGGGCAATCCCTCGTCAGATGAGGGCCCCACTCTATAGGAGCAGCTGTCTTCTTCGATGTTGGAGTGGGTGAGCGGTCCCTAGCAGACCTCAATGGTCTCGACACAGCGGGGCGATTCTTCCTCACAAATGGCCTCCTACCCCTTGTGGCATACGGGCCTCTCGCCCGCGAGGCAGAAGCCCGAGCAGTCTCAACAGCAATAGGAGGGGCCTATCCCCTCGGGTCCCTACGGTCTGCCAAAGCGTCGGCGACCTGCATGACGGCCTTCAGGGTCCTCACCTCCTGGCGGCATAGCTCATCATGGGCCCAACTCTGGAGGTGGTCCATAAACGTGTAGAGTCGACCCTCCTCTGACATGTCGTCAATCTCCAGCATAAGCTGGGAGAACTGCTGTACATAATCTCGGATACTCCCGGTGTGCCGAACCTTCTTCAGAGCGTCCCTTGCCGCCCAAGTCGATTTCTCCGGGAGGAATTGCTCCCTAATTTCATCTTTAAGCTCTTCCCAGGTGAGCTTATAGGTGGGATCGGATCCGAGCAGATTTGGTGCGGCCTAAGTCCGCCACCACAATTTCGCATCTCCGAAGAGATAAGCGATAGTGGTCTGGGCCTGCTCTCCCTCGGGGATCTGGGCGTTCTGAAAGAACATCTCCATATCCCATAGGAAGTTCTCAACTTCCTTGGAGCAGCGCACCCCCTTGAAGGGGCTAGGCTCCGGGACACGTCGTCGCACGACGGCCCCTTGGCCGGACTCAGTCGCAATCTGCACCGGTACAGCCGTTGTAAGGCTCTTAAGAAGCGCAATCTCCACCTGAGCCGTCTCCAACTCCCCGGTGAGTCGAGTCACTTGAGCTGCGAGACTCTCGTGTGAGGCGAGCAAGGTGGAAACCAGATCCACCAACGTCTTGGGGGCTAGGGAGTCATCCCCAACAATGTCCTCCAAGGAGGAGATCCTGCTGTCAACTGTAAGCGTCATCTGCAAATGAACAATAGGATAAGCCAAAACAGTTGTACAACGCTTGTACAAGTTGGAACGTGCAGAAACCTCCCTCTGATACCAACTGTCACGCCCATGTTTACTGTAATACGTTTTTAACAAAATACGCGTGAGTCAACGCTTGACTCGAGTCCATACACGCCCGCGCAGGGGCACTACGGTCGAAACCGCATAATTTGGGCGCGACCGGCGGGAACGATTACCCGAATCGAACCCCAGCCGGATCAAGGACTCGGCACGGATCTCTGCCGTCCCAACCGAGATCAGATCAACGTTCGCCAACTTCCGCGAGCGGACGTCGTTGAACCAGACCCGATTTCGACCAAGCCCATAGGTCACACCCGGAACCGACCGAGTCGGCCAAGGACCAATACCAGTGCACAGTCAACGGCTGGAACGTACGTCTCGAGGGTGTCAAAGAGAAACTCAACCTCACAACCGGACGCCCAAAAGTAGGGACCTGGTTTGCCCCGGCAACGCCGTCGTCGGGTGTCCCAACGAACAATGACGAATGCCCGAACCAAAGAGAGCCGCCCCAAAATCCATCACGAGAGCAAGCGACGGCATAAGCGGGCTCTGGTAGCCTCCGATTAAACTCGCCCCACCTGCATCGTCGAGACCGACCACGAAAGAAAGTCCGGAGGAGAGAACGGCGACGGAGCAACAGGCGTCGCCTCCGAATAGGTCCGGACCAGCATGGAAGAAGGAGAAGCCGAACGCGCCACTACGGGAGCCACCAAGAAGGGGGAACTGAGCCGAAGATCCGCGCGCAGGCGGAGTCGACCGGCGAGAGCGTCGACGCTAAGAAGTCCACGCGCACGCGGACCAAGCCCGAGAATTTCCGCACGCAGGCGGATCGGAGCTCTCGTAGAGAGGGAGAGGACTCGCCGGAGAACGGAGCACGGCCAAAGTTCAGGCATACAGACGCAGGAAAGAAGGAGAAACGGCACCGCCGGGAAGAAACGATCGACCGAGGCGGGGGACCAAGAGGGAAGCCGTTTCCGGCGAGGAGTACCTGTAGGAAAAAAATACGAAGAAGAAACAATCGATGAAGACAGCCTTGAGGAGTGAACGAACGTCACTGTCCTAAAGGCTTATTTCGACCTCTAGGATTCAACAAGGCAAGGGAAACTCATTGAGAACTCGCAGCCAAGAGGGGAGAAGTTCACAGTAGCGAACACTACATCGAACAAGTAGTTACAAGGAGAAAATGGTGTATATACCATGTAACCAAACACCTCTTGAAGCAATAACCGCCCTTGGGCGTGCGTGGGCGAACACAAGCACGGGCGTGCATACTGTCAGGGCCTGCCCGTGACACTCTCGGCAAAGAGTAAAGTCACCACGACAAGAAGATCACGGGCGTGACCAAAAGCACGGCGTGGCCGTGATTTTCTCAACGATAGACGTGCAAAACTATCACGGTCGTGATAGCCTTCACACCCTAGCCGTAATCATGCCCAAGATGCCCCAAGTGCCCAATCTTGACCACTAAATATTATTATTATAATTGGGTCATAGTGGACCCTTGCACTAAGCCCTTAATGGGCCCAACTTCTTGCTTCATAGAGGTATGGCTAAAGTTATAAGCACATAAGCTTTACACCATTTCACAACGTGGGACTAAACATTTCCTCTTTATTATCACAACTACACATATTCATATACAACAATCCCCACTAGTTGTGATCAATAACATGCTGCCAGGTAAGCATTACACATACAAGTGGGTATCTTTCAATTTAAACCCACAATTAGCATAAATATCTTAAAGTCCTAACGAAGTTGAAGGTTTTATAAAATTATACCTCGACTCCTTGTGTTAGAACCGAAGATATCACACATGCAACACTTGCCATGATATTCTCAAAGGTTTCTCTACAACAACCTTAGCACTATTATATATGGTCATGTGCTAATCCAATCTAATGAACATTTATAAGAGAACCACAATTCACTTATTGAAGCGGCACCACTTCAATGTTCACATAGGTGGAGTTTCTACCTTTGTCCCAGTTGCTATGGACACAATTAATTATAAACTCCATTAAGAGCCAATGTTCATCCGTTCAATTACGCAACTGTCAGCAATAGCTTAATTTTATTATTTTATTTATGAGACTTCCTAGTGCTCACAAGCACATAACAATGACTTGTTTTTACCCTTTGAACTTTTAAAATTAGAGATTTTCTAATTAAAAGTTGGGTTCCCGTCATTGGTGTTTAGGTTTAAATATTTAAGTCTCATATTACAAGATGTCTTTCTCACTAATTCTCGCGCAAGAGGTTTAGTGAGAGGATCAGCTAAATTATCACATGATCTCACATAAATTATGGTGATCACCCCACTTGAGATCAATTCTCTTACATAGGCATGTCTCATGCCTAGATGTCTAGACTTTCCATTATATATTTCACTATAAGCACGAGACATCGTTGCTTGACTATCACAGTGCAAAGAGACGGCTGCCATTGGTTGTGGCCACAACTCAACATCTATTAACAAATTATGCAGTCATTCTGCTTCTTTGCTTGCAGCAGCGAGGGCTATAAACTCAGATTTCATAATTGAATGAGCAATGCAAGTTTTCTTCTTAGAAGCCCAACTTATAGCTCCACCACCTAGCATAAAGATCCAACCTGAGGTGGCTTTACTTTCATAGTTATTTGTTAACCAACTTGCATCGCTATATCCTTCTAGCACAGATGGATAATCACTATACACAAGACTCAAACCTTGTGTTTTCTTTACATATCCCAACACTCTTTTAATAGCTTTCCAGTGTTCTGTGCTAGGCTTACTTGTGAACCTTGATAGTATGCACACAGCATAAGCTATATCAGGTCTAGTACAATGCATAGCATACATTAAGCTGCCAATGACACTAGCATAACTCAATTGATCCACAATTCTCTCATTATTTTTTAATAATCTCACACTTGAATCAAAGGGGGTACAAGCCTCCTTTATTCCAAGATACTTAAATTTCTCAAGCATCTTTTCAATGTAGTGACTTTGAGATAAGGAATATCCATTACAAGTTTTGTTTACTTTAATTCCCAAGATTGTATCTACCTCGTTTAGATCTATCGAGCTTAGATACAACTTTATTTCTGTTATTCCTTTCTCACTGTTACAGAAAATCAACATATCGTCGACATATAGGCACAAATACACACTATAATCATTTGTTGTTTTGTAATAGATACACTTGTCGGCATTATTATGCCTAAATCCATTTAAAAGGATTACTGTATCAAACTTTTTGTGTCATTCCTTGGGAGCTTGTTTTAAACCATATATTGACTTAACCAATTTACATACTTTATGTTCATTCCCTGGAAGCACAAAGTCTTCAGGTTGTTCCATGTACACTTCTTCAGTTAAGTCACCATTCAAAAATGTTGTTTTAACATCCATCTGATGTACAAACAGCTTATGAATTGAAGCTAGAGCAAATAACAATTTGATAGATGTTATTCTTGCCACTGGAGCATATGTATCAAAGTAATCTATTCTTTCCTTTTGAGAAAATCCCTTAGCTACCAATCTAGCTTTATGGGTTTGAATAGAACCATTATATTTTCTTTTAAACACCCAATTGCTCTAGACCCAGGTGGTAAATCTACCAAGACCCAAGTTCCATTGGACATGATAGAGTCCATCTCATCATTTACAGCTTCTTTCCAGAATGCTGCATCTCTTGAAGCCATAGCTTCGTTATATGTTTTGCGCTCACTTTTCATATTAAATATTATGGAAGTTTTACTTAATATTTTGGTTCTATCTGCTTCAACAAGGAAGATAATAGAATCAGGTGAGATAAAGTCAGAATCTAAATGCTTTTCAATTCTGACTCTTTTACTTCTTCTAGGTTCACTTGGTTCACCAATTTCTTTCCTTTTATTTTCAACCCCCACATCAATCGAACTTGATGTCACATTAGGTTGAATCTCATTTATATCATTAATAAACTTATCTTCTAAAAATTCAACATTTATAGATTCAACAATTGAATTTGTTTCTAGATCAAGCAACCTATATGCTTTAGAGTTTTGGGCATATCCAACAAAAGTGCTTTTTATACCTCTAGGTCTTAATTTTGACTTACGAGGATGTGGGGTCTTATAAAAAGCAACACACCCCCACACTTTGAAATAATTCAGATTTGGTTTTCTACCATTATTCCATAACTCATAAGGAGAAGCATTAAATTTCTTAAAAGGAATTCTATTATAAATATGGCATGCACTTAATAGAGCTTCACCCCATAATGAAAAAGGTAATTTAGCATTTGTCAACATTGCATTTACCATTTCAACCAAGGATCTATTTTTCCTTTCAGCCACCCCATTTTGTTGAGGTGTATAAGGGGCTGTACACTGATGGATTATTTCATTGTTTTCACAAAAGGAGTTAAACATTATAGAGAAGTATTCTCCTCCTCTATCAGTTCTGATCATTTTGATCTTTACATCCTTTTGATTTTCAACAATAGACTTGTATAGTTTAAATGCATCAAAAGCTTCATCCTTAGTTCTCATGAGATAAACATATGTAAATCTAGAATGATCATCTATAAATGTAATGAAGTATCTTTTTCCACCTCTAGTTAGATGACCATTTAATTCACATATGTCAGAATGTACAAGTTCAAGCAAATTTGACTTTCTTTCAACCTTAGGAAAAGGTTTCTTAGTCAATTTTGCTTTTATGCAAATTTCACATTTTCCTACATGATTATCTATACATGATATATAATTATTTTTAGACATGTATTGCAATGAATTATAATTCAAGTGACCTAATCTAGCATGCCACAAAGAAGATGAACAAGCAATATAAGCAACAACATTCTTCATTTCATTAATAGAAAGTTTGAACATGCTAGAATATCCTTTTCCCACAAACACTCCATTCTTAGTTACAATAAGCTTATCTGCCTCTAGTACAATCTTAAAGCCATTCTTACACAACATATTGGCAGAAAGTAAGTTCTTTCTAATTTCAGGTACATGAAATACATTAATAAGAGTAAGCCTTTTCCCAGAAGTGAAATTCAGCTCAACACTTTCTTTGCCCAGAACCTTTGCAACAACATGGTTGCCCATCAGCACTTCTTTAGGCTCTTTCAGTTCATTGTAAACTTTGAACACATTTTTATTGTTGCAAACATGTATGGTGGCACCAGAGTCCAACCACCAATCATTTGAAACAACAGTATCCAGGTGTAGCTCTGTAACCATTGCAACATATTCTTGTTTTTCAACCTCAACCAAATTGGTTGTTTGATGTCTAGAAGTGCTTTGATTTCTGGGTGCATTTCTCTTGTACCTGCACTCTTTGATATAATGTTCTTTCTTTCCACAATTGAAACAAGAACGATTTTTCTTCACATTGTTAACACTATAAGGCTTTTTAAAGCCTTTGCCTTTCACATTTAGATTGCCTTGAGGCCCACCAGAGGATTTTCCCACATTCGGAGCAACAGTAACTTGGTTCACTCTTGAACCTAAAATTAATTCATCTCTGGTTCGATTCTCACACTCTATTTGCAAGTATGTAGTGAATTGCTCTATTGTATAGTTCTCAGTGGAATGTAAGATTTTCTTCCTGTAGTCATTCCAGGATGAAGGCAATTTAGATAAAATAGCCCCCACTTGGATTGCATCAGGAATTTTAATCTGGAGTTCACACATTGGGGAAACAAGGATCTCTAACTCTCTAACTTGATCCATAATATGCATGTTTTCAGAAAAACTAAACTCGAAATACTTTAGAGCAAGAAATATATCGGTACCTTTCTTCAAGTGCTTGTATTTAGATTCGAGTGCATCCCATACCTCTTTTGGCGTTTTGTAATTCCGATAGACATCATAAAGCCGACTCGCAAGAGAATTAAGGATGTAACCTCTACACAGCATTTCGTCTGTCTTCCTCTTTGCTTTATCCGCAGCCAATTTTGATTTCACAGCATCAGAATCCGTAGGCAAGCTTTCTGAAATTTGTTGCAGATTCGGATCGAGGAGATAGTAGAGGTTGAGCACGGTCAAGAGCCAGGACATTCGATCTTGCCACCGCGTGTAGTTTGTTCCATCGAAGCGATCCAGTTTGAAGGTCTCTTCTTGAAACTGGATTTTGACATTCGGGTTCAAGTCTACCTCCATCTCGAAACTAAGCCTTTAGATTGTAGGAAAAAAATACGAAGAAGAAACAATCGATGAAGACAGCCTTGAGGCGTGAACGAACGTCACTGTCCTAAAGGCTTATTTCGACCTTTAGGATTCAACAAGGCAAGGGAAACTCGTTGAGAACTCGCAGCCAAGAGGGGAGAAGTTCACAGTAGCGAACAATACATCGAACAAGTAGTTACAAAGAGAAAATGGTGTATATACCATGTAACCAACACACCTCTTGAAGCAATAACCGCCCTTGGGCGTGCGTGGGCGAACACAAGCACGGGCGTGCATACTGTCAGGGCCTGCCCGTGACACTCTCGGCAAAGAGTAAAGTCACCACGACGAGAAGATCACGGGCGTGACCAAAAGTATAGCGTAGCCGTGATTTTCTCGGCGATAGACGTGCAACACGGTGCGAAACTATCACGGCCGTGATAGCCTTCACACCCTAGCCGTAATCATGCCCAGGATGCCCCAAGTGCCCAAGTGCCCAATCTTGACCACTAAATATTATTATTATAATTAGGTCATAGTGGACCCTTGCACTAAGCCCTTAATGGGCCCAACTTCTTGCTTCATAGAGGTATGGCTAAAGTTACAAACACATAAGCTTTACACCATTTCACAATGTGGGACTAAACATTTCCTCTTTATTATCACAACTACACATATTCATATACAACAGTACCTCAGCAACTTAGCCGGCTCCTTCGAGTCGATGAAACAGTTGCGTTCTGAGCCTTCCAAGGCCGTCCGAAAGTGGGGCAGCTCCGGCGACGGCGACTGCAGCATCGGAAAAATAGAGGCGGCGGAAAGACTGGGGAACTTCTCGCGAACCACTCCTCCCACCCACACCACCGATTCCGCGAGAGGGAGCTCCAAAGGACAGCCGACAAGATCGCCGGCGTCGGAGGGGAAGTCAGAGACGAAAACGAGAGCAAGGGAGGCTTTTAACACTTCGACCCGTGATCCCTCTGTAAGCCGTCACTGACGGCTTCGTTCCATTTTCTTCCGCCTCCACTACCTCGATCCACACGCCTGCCACCCAAGCACCGCCACCCATGCCTGACGCGACGTCGCCACGTCCACCATGCCAACTCCGCGCGTACAATCAAATTTCTCCTGTTGGCGAACGACTGCATCCGGGCAGGCGCCCGATCCGTCCGCTTTTGTCCGACCCGTTTGGGTAAATTCAATGGGCTGCGCTGGCTGGGCTGAGGTAGAAATTGGGCCGCGCCCAATTTTGGCCCAAAGCCTAACAGTAGGCTACATTTGAGCTTATTCTATGTTCATTGACTTGTTTGCGTGTCATATTCTGTCACTTAGAACCATCAGTTCAAGAAATATTAAATAAAAAGATTGTCATCTGACTCATAGTACTTCTCAACACTATTCATGTTGATGGGATAAGCCGCTAGATGAGCTTTGCAAATAATATTTGAGAAATATCTTGAAAGCTGATAATCAACAACTACAGTTGCATACTCTGAGCCAGTTCATTATGATGCTAGCCCATATCTTTGTACCTATGTTCTTCGTCAATATAGTTTAACTTTTTCAAAGTTGAGTTCTTTTCAATGGAGAAAAATGGTATTAATTGTATGTTGTCAATTATGTTTATGTTAATGGGTAGTTATTGGATCATGTGTTATTGATAGTTTGATTTTTTTTAATACATTTCATGGATGTATATTTATAGGATTTGAGACTTGAGTATATACTATTAGGAAGGTTGTTAGTCATGTTAATTATCCCTTTTATCTTCTTTTTATACATGAATACCAAGTCCCTTAAATCTCATTGTATTTTGCACATCTTGTTGGCATCAGGCTGTTTTGGTCACGCTGGTCCTTCACTAGTCATCTATTAATTTACGTACCTAAAGTTCATTCTTGTTTCTAAAATTTAGTAACTTTCTTTGTGTTCCCATTTACATATGAGGGATTGATGATCCCGTTTAATCTCATACGGAAATAGAAGAAAAGATAATATAGTAGACAAGACTTAATGAGTTTACTACTATTGGGTTTAAGTATTTCAGCTTACTAAATTAATGAGTTTGGAAGTTCATCCCCGACTCATAAATTCTATGAATACAGATTGTCTATTTGGAAATACCATGCTAGCTGCTGGCAAACAATAACCATTCTGGGCTAAGAAAGTAGCTTTGAAGGTAGCCACTGACAAGGTCTGCTCCCAAGGATTCTCCGAAAGGATTCACCCCTGATTCTATGAAGGTGACAAGCATCAAGAGGCAGCAACCTGATGGTTCGCCTAGCCCTTCCAGTTATCAGTCACAAGGAAATTGCTCTCCACCTGCAAATCTTATTTATATACAGAGCAAGCACGAAGCAGAACAAAGCAAGATGGGTGCTTGTATCAGTACTGAACATTCTGACTCTCCAGAAACAAGGAAATATAACGATAACTGCACACGACAACAAAGTGTAGAGAATGATCTTTTGCGGGATCCTAGGTCTGCTTGTTTTTGAATCGCTTACAGTTTCTTCTGTCTGTCTAATCTGTGGAACTATCATCTTCTTGTTCTTCCATTAACAGGTTAGCTGGCGGAGAACTACAAGGTTCAGTGTTAGCCACTGGAAATGCTGCTCCTGCTGATCCGCATAAAGACAATAAGGATGGTTGGAAAGACAGATTCCTTAAACTGCAGATGTTTATAAAGACCTGTGATCAATCAAACCAAGAAGATTATATTCAAAGTAAGTTCTCTTAGATGATATGACAATGAATCTTACAATCAAAAACTATCCTTATGCAAGCCGTTGTTGTATCAGGGCTGCGATCTTTGTCTGCTGTTGGTCGAAATAAGCATGCTGTTGATTTGGAAAAAAGAGCAATACATCTCCTGCTGGAGGAAGGTAATTCAGATGTATGCCTCAGTTGTGTTGTGTACCGTCTTGATCTATCAATTACTAAATATTTCTTTTCAGCTTTGCTTTAAAATAATAAAAATATGACCATCAGTCCAAATGTGTTGACATTTATTTACTTACAGACCTTCATTAACTAAAACTGATTTCTATTTTTGTAATTATTTTTGAGTCGCATGATATATGATTTGATAATGGATGCTTCTTTTGCTACAGGCAAGGAGTTACAACGTATGAAAGTTCTGAATGTCCTGGGCAAGCCCTGAGCAAATGATCATGATTCTCTTCTAATGCAGATCCTCTGTTCACTGGCAAGCACATTTGATGAACGATAAGATAACTTTCTAAGTGTGTAAACTAAGGTTTGAATTGGTCGAAATTTTTTATTTGTACTTAGTGATCTAATTTTACTGTATATCATGTTTATGTCAGTCTATCCTAGACCAGATCGATATGGATTAGTTTTTTAAACCTTGGTAGAAAAACGAGAAGGAATTTTTTTAATTTTTGAAGCATGAGGTTTTTTACTTATTCAAGATATTTTTTTTAAAAAAATATGGCATTAAGTTTAGGGCTATGTGTATAAGCATGAATGGATTATGTCATATAGCCCATGGCTATGGGTCATTGAAAGTAGTATGTAAACTATTTGTAGAAGTGATTTATTTCATCAATTGATATATTAGAAGAATGTATATTGAACCTTGTTTTTGGCATTAAAAATTTTCATTCATAACTAACTCTGTCCAATTATAGTTTTGAAGTTGCCTTTGAACATGTGAAGTGTTTATTTTAATACCCTATAATCCCTTTTCACTTGAATATTTTATTTTATTTTATTTTATTTCTTTGTCCTAACCAATTATCTTTAAATTGAATCATATAAAAAAATCTCTCTCCCGATGGATGTGACTCATGCTGTGCACGAATTGTTTTATAATTCAAAAGCTTAAAATGCCAACTAAGTTGTGATAAATCAACAGTTGTGCATGACAGAATAAATCCATGTCACGTTCAGTTGGACTAGAAATTGTTGTTTAGCTAAAGATTTACGAATCATAACATTCAATACTTATAATAGTTACAATTAACAGGTTTGATCATGTTTATTGAAAAAAAAGCCCTACGAATGCTGCTGGTGAAAATTTCTGGGATCCTAGCATGCTGAAGGTGATTTTAGTGAATGACTTCGGAAATCTTCTACTGTGGAATGCCTTTAGCAGGCTGGGTAGGTCAAAGGGCAGGTTTAAGACACCGAACTTGCCTCTGTCCTCCCCAATATTGCCCCGAACTCAATTCTAAACCCGGCCCATTTTAAAAAGCTTATTCAAAACCCACCATAGCGAGGAGTTAGGTACTCATGAGGATATCCAACCCATTAAGAAAATAAATACGGAAATTTTTTAAAAAAATTAATGAATAGCTGATTGGCTTGTAGCTAGGGGTTTTAGTGTAACTTCTAAATAAGGGCAATTTAATAAATTAATTATATGGGACTGGTTTGAGTTCAAGTTTGAGGAGATTTTAAAATTATATCTCTAATTGAACTCAATCTAACATCTAATCAAATTAGACTTTTAGTTAAAATCAAACATGTGGGGGTTGGGTTTTATTGTCTGGACAAGAAATACAAAAAAAAAAAAAGAAAAAAAAGCTATGATAACGTATTGAATGGCTTAGCAAGCGAGGAAAGAACACCTATTGTGAAATAAAAGATAGTAGAATGTGATTTTGGTGAATAGCGTAGGCAAATCGCATAGTACACTTTTTTTTTTCCAACAAAAGTTAAGACACCTTAATTCCACAAAACGTTGGCTGGCATAGTGTGTTAGAATATATACATAAATCTTCCACAGATGATGCCTATTAGCATGCGCATTCACAAAACCAATCTATTTATGGAATAACAAGAGCGTTTGCCTTCTTCTGATGTGTGGAGGAGGGATGCAAGTTTTTGAGTCTCATTCACAGACCTGTAGACGGCGAGTAGTTTTGAAATAAATTCTCGGAGTACACTCAAGTTGATCTTGCCAAACTGGAGTTCTTCATCATCTCAAGGCAATTATTTGCAGCTTTTTCCCAGCCTAGCGCACAACAGGAGCACCAAGTTTTGAAGGCTGTTCATGGATCTGTTGCTCGGTCTCGGGTGTGTAGGGCTGAGCAGCCACATGCTCAATGGCAATAGAAACCTCACGCATTGAAGGTCGAACGTGAGGCTGATCGTGTAGGCACATTGAAGTGATAATAGCTAGCTGATAGAATGGACGAGGAGGGTAGCGTCCTCGCAGCAAAGGATCGGCCAATTGAGTGAACCTCCTCTTGTCCTTGAGAAAAGGACGGGACTGCAAAGGAGAAAGGACCACATCATAAGACAAAATAACATGAGATTATAGCTTTAAAGAAGGTTTTTAATCACGCCCAGAACAAACTTGTCCGTGATATGACTAATATACAAATATTGTATATCAATACACCCGGTACATCAAGTACCTATATCCATATACCCAATCTGAGCCAATCAAAGATATGGTCAATCCACCAGTAAGGACCGAGAACAAAATCCTTGATCTTAATTGGTTTAAGTAGAAAGTTAGGGGCTCAGATAATAAGACACTGAGAAGATAGGTTTCAGTTTGCAATTTGCGATTTCTGGTTTAATACAAAGCTGTACATATAATTCCAGGGAAAACTTAAGGCACAATCTTGAATTTGGTGTTCATTAGAGACGATAAAACAATGAGTACTCCATCTAAGTCTTAACATGTTTTAGAAGACCACCCTAAGTTTCTATTATGAGAAATAAAATCAAAGCAAACCGGAGAAAAGAGAATAGATAATCAGATACAACTTGGCTGACACTAATTGGTAAAACACTAAGATTTCCTTAGAACAAGGATGATTACCTGCACAACACGGAGGTGCAAACTAATGCACAACACTAATACAGAAGTTTTGGATGTAATTATGTTCAGCCGAAGGCAGTATATTTGTGAAAGATCAATAGCTTCTCTTGCAAAAGAAATGTCAAGCATCAGTGAGATTGCAATTTTTTACCATGAAAGTTACATAGACACTGATTACACATGACAAATGGTGCAAATGCGAAATTTCACGATACAAGTATGGATAACAGGGCAACCCATTTGAGTATGTATGTTGAGTAATGAAAAACATACTTATCATAGAAACTTTCTGCAGGATGTAAAAAGAAACTAGCGTAAAAAAGAAAATGGTAGTACGAGCAGTATCTATCACACAAAACAAAAAAATAAAATCAAACAAACAAATGTTAGAAAGACAAAACTGCAAGATACCACATACCCAAACAATTAAATTCTGCTCCCCTAATTTCCTGGATGAGTCAAAAGCCATTCGGCCGCTGAGCAGCTCCAGTAGAACTACTCCAAAGCTATAAACATCAGACTTCACTGTTAATTTACCAGTCATTGCATAATCGGGAGCACAATAGCCATAAGTCCCCATCACCCTTGTTGAAACATGAGTCTTATCACCAACAGGTCCAAGCTTTGCTAATCCAAAGTCTGAGAGCTTAGGGTTGAATTCATTGTCCAAAAGTATGTTTGCAGATTTCAGGTCACGGTAAATGACAGGTGGATTAACCACATCATGCAAATACATAAGCCCTCTTGCAGCGCCAGCAGCAATTTTTATTCGGGTATTCCAATCAAGTGGTTCTTTCTTAGGAGGCAAATCTGGAACAAAATAAAGGAATATGAGGAACCAAGCACATGGTGCCTTGAGAAACTTGAAATATAATAGATGTTCATACTGGAATCTGTATCAACCCAAATACACTACGGTATGTAGTAAAAGTTTAACAATTACGCAATGATATTCAATATACCACATGGATTTTTTATTCATGCATGTACAGATTAAAATATTTTTTTGATCTCGAAACATAGCAAACTTAATAAATTAAATGCCTAAGACAAGAAATTTTAATATGGCATCAAATCATGACAAAAACAATTCCCTGAGCTCTAGTTGCACCCTTGTCGTAGGTAAATAATAGTTACCAACGATACAACTTTGTCCTAGCACTGCATCATATTTGACAGGTAGACGTGTAGACGTGGCCATTGATTGATATTCATGGCAAAGTTAGGTCTGAAATGTAATTGCTTTCAGATTTAAATTGCCCAACATAAAAGATAAATTAATTTCCTGATAAGAATGAAGAGAAAGAACAATGTTTTCCTAGAGAGAACACCCCCAGCATTCAATTGTTTTCTCTTGCTACCACAGAAATGTGAACATTATACGAAGATTAATTGTTTCTGCTCTGTTACAAATGTGCATGTATACTAACAGTTTAATGAAGTCACAAATATCAATATCCAAAACTACAAATTGCCACTCTAATTTTCACATAAAGATATATAAACTAAAAAGTTATATGTTATTTGCAACAAAGCTTTTGTCAATCAACAACCTCAAAACTTGATCCACTTGAAAACATATATGCTCAGAATATACAAAACAATGAATTAAAGAAAAACATGTTCACGAATTACATCAAGAACAATATTACAGAATTCTAAGCAATAATGGAAGGCTTTGACATGACCTAGTTGAAATATATGCAAATGTTGCAAACATACTAGGACCATTCAAGTTCAGATATAGAAACATTGGAGTTTTAAGAAACAGAAAACAGTACCAAATAGGTGACCTTCCAAGCTACCCTTCGGCATGTACTCATAAACCAATAGCCTCTCATCTCCTTCAGAGCAGTATCCAATCAAGCTGACGAGATTGGGATGGTGCAGCATTATCAGCATTAGGCACTCAACAAGAAACTCTTTGCTGCCTTGTGATCCATTCTTATTGAGCTGCTTAACTGCAACAACCTATTCACCAAAATCCAAATTTTAAGTTCAATGTAGCATCAAGAGGTAATCCTTTTAGTGTATCCGAAGAAAAAAAATTCTAAAACAACTTATGAGCTGCTTAACTGCAACATCCTCTTTGTTAAAACTCAAAATTTAAGAAGAATGAAGCATCAAAATATAAGGATTTTGCAGTATGTAAAGAAACAACATTCTGAAGTCATGATTGATTGTGGCAAGTTATTATTGAAACCCAGCTTTGAAGATCAATGCAAAATCAAAACCCAAGCTTTTTAGTGCATCTAAAGAAACGGCACTCGAGAATAACAACTTTGCTACTCAAAAGAGACACCTGCTGACGAAAATAACGATCAAGAATAGTGAAGCATCAAAAACTAGTAAATTTTTCAGCGATCACAGAAGCACCATCCTAAAAGGCGAAGAAAAGGAAGAATTCTTACCTGGCCAGACTCCAGCCGTCCCTTAAACACCCTCCCGAAGCCACCTTCTCCTAGCAAATTACTCCTCTTGAAGTTCTTGGTGGAGGCAGCGAGCTCCTTGAGTGCAAACCTCTGAGCCAATGCCTTCTCCCCGCCAGGAGTCCGCACCGCCTGCTCCAGCTCTGCACAATGCGTAGAATTTGCGTGAGAAAACGAACCAAGAAGCGAACGTAGACCCGCAGAACCATCATACAGCGAAATGATTTGAGACGGACCGCCGGCATCGAACGACCGGGTGACGGGCCGCTTCCGAGCATCTCGATGGTGACGAGAGGTCGCGCAAAAGAAGCAGTTCATCGCTTCTTCCCGCGCAGCGGCTCTGACTCAAGGCGAGCCCAGGAAGAAGGCACATCGCCCAAACCCTCAGGCCTAGCGTGGGCGCAAGCGCCCTTCCATCCTCTCGCCTTCTCTCCCGATCGCTGAACCGAAATCGTACGATTCGACAGGCAGCGGCAGGAAGAGCAGAGGTTGAAGAAGGCATGAGGGGTGGCGGCCGACGAATTCGGAAGATTAAATGCGGGGAGGGAAAGGTGAAGAACGGACGGAGGGGAAAGGCCAAGAAAGGCGCCGAGTTCTTCGGAGCGAAAGGGTGGCGGAAGGGAAAAGTGGAGGTTTGGTCTTTTTTGTTTATAATCAATCCTACATTGAGTATTTCATTATGCATGGACATTTGAAAGATTGTTGGATTTTTTTTATAATCAATTTGCTACTAAGGTTATACGATTAACTTGTAACATTAATACTATGTTTAATAGGAAAGATAGAAAATTAAAAAGGAAAAGAAATTTAGAAGGAAGGAAAAATAAAATGAAAAGCAAAAAGATTTACATTCTTGTGTTTAATTAGATAAAAATAAAGTTGAAAAGATTGTTATATACACCCTATCTTTTTATTTTTATACTCTTATTATATAAATATCATAAAATACTCTTTAAAATATAATTAATATTAATAAATAATATAAAATTTATTAAATACCATTTAATACTATAAACTTAATTAAATATTATAAAAATTAATTATTATTATTAAATACTATAAAATTAATATCTAATCACATATAAGCAAACCAAATTTTGACACTAATCGAATATTTATATGTTTATATATTAAAATAATATAATTGCATGTCCAAATAATATTATATGCTTTATGATATAATCTGATTAAAAGGTAATTAGGTGGTATTTAATAAGAACAAATTATTATGAATATTATTTGCTACTTGGTGCCATCAAATATAACAAATTATCATGGATATTATTTATATATAAAATTTAAATCAAATTTTTAAGATAGATCAATTACAAATTACTTCTCATGAAATAAAGGCATTCTCAATTACAACATTAACAAGTCTAATACAACATCATAATATTATCACAAGTGCATCAAATCAACTACATTAATAAGACTAGAAGTCAATAAGATCAACACATCCAAAACACAACAACATCATAATATCTCACAAGTGCATCAAATCAACTATATTAACAAGACTAGAAGTCAAATAAGATCAACACATCCAAAACATAACAACATCATAATATCTCACAAGTGCATCAAATCAACTACATTAACAAAACTAGAAATCAATAAGATTAACAAGACTAGAAGTCAAATAAGATCAACACATCCAAAACATAACAACATCATAATATCCCACAAGTGCATCAAATCAACTACATTAATAAGACTAGAAATCAATAAGATTAACACATCCAAAACACAATAATATCATAATATCCCACAAGAACCAAATCAACTACATTAACAAAACTAGAAGTCAATAAAATCAACACATCCAAAACACAACAACATCATAATATCCCACAAGAACCAAATCAACTACATTAACAAGACTAGAAGTCAATAAAATCAACACATCCAAAATACAACAACAACATAATATCCCACAAGTGCATCAAATCAATTATATTAACAAGTCTAGAAGACAATAAAATCAACACATCCAAAACATAACAACATTATAATATCCTACAAAATGCATCAAGTCAATAAGTTCATTGAGTACAAGAGTTGATCCAAAACACATCCAAAACACACCAAAACACATCAATCAACAACACATAGTATCTCTATCAAGTATGAGTACAAAGGCTGATCCAAAACACAATAAAAATCATTACTTATCATCCATATCTAGTAGTTCATTGAGTACTGCTAAACGAGCACATTCAGGTGCAGCGAAAAAAAGTGTAGACTTTTCTTCGTTGCTCCCCAAAATTACGTAAGTACGAACTAATCGATGATTTGGCACTCCAATCCTTTGTAACTCTTCATATATCTTTTGTACCTCTCTAAATTTCTCCTCTTTTTCTCTTTCTCTTTCACTTTCTCCTTTTCCTCCATTATCTCTTTCTTTTTCTCTTTCGCTTTCTCTTTTGCTTTCTCCTTCTCCTTCATTTCCTTTTTCTCTTTCTATTTCTCTTCATTTTCATGATCTTGTTGTTGAACCAAATACTCGAGGCAATTCACAAGTTTAGAAAGCTGTTGATTTGTATGTTCTCTAGCTTCATACATTTCAAGTAATTATGCAGAATTTTTCTTTCTCTTACAACTCTTAGAAGATGTGGAATCACCCATAGTTGTTTTATCGGTTGGCATACCATGTGAGCTTGACTCATCATTATTGCCATCCCCTATGCCATGTAAGTCAAAAGCCAGATGTTTGTTGGGGTCTTCACTTTCTTTTTCCCATGTTTGACTAAACTCACCACAAGTGTTCGATAGGTTACCCGTGGCTCTATCTTTTGAAAAGAGATCTCCCAACTTATCATAATTGCTCACAGGGGTAACCCTCCATCTCTTGAAATTGGGATTAGACTGTACAAATAGTAAATATATATAAATTAAAGTGAAACATAAATGCTCAAAACACACAAAATAAATGAACAAACTGAAAGTTAATATACCTTTATAAGATCTTCCCACATCTGGTCTTCAGCTTGAAACATTTTTGTTTCACTATTCCAATTTACACCACTCTTATTCTTTAACAGCTCATGACAGGTACTGAAAGTATTTTTCAATGTTTTGATCTGATTTTTTAAGTGGTCTTTCGTCAAAATAATACTCAACTGTTGTTCAATAATTCCCTGCATATTCTTGTAAGCTGCTGATGTAAATGTACCGTCAATCCTAAATCCTCTTGTTTGTTGTTCTAACATTGCATCAATAAATATAATATCCATCTCCTCTGTCCATTTGATGTTCTCTTTCCTTGAAGTTTCAGCTTCCTTACCTTTTTTGCTCATATTATGTCGAAGTAAAAAAACAGGAGACTATGACAACAAATATGTTAATGAGTTAATGTACAAAATCGAATTAGCAAACATAATAACTGAATAAAAAAGTGACATCAAAAGATGTTAACACAAATGTCAAACTACATATCTCAACCATATTAAATGTCAAACTACATATCTCAAACATAGTAAATGTCAAACTACATTGCAATTACAAAACATAATCAGTCCACATTAAGGATGCCATAGAGTCTCGGAGTTCAATCCCTTTTTGTGCATCTTCATCTAATCTTTCTGATCCAACAACATCTTGGCTCATTGTATTTGTCAATTCCGCATCAACTTCAGCAAGTATGCTTTCATCAGGATCAACACCCATTAAATAGTTATGTAAAACACAACATGCAAGAATAATTTGTATATGTGTCTTAACTGGATAATGGGGTTCTGTGCCACTTGCTATGATAGGAAATCTTTTTTTCAATACACCAAATGCTCGTTCAATAACATTACGAGTAGAAGCATGTCGGTGATTGAAAAGTTCTTTTGCATTTTCTGGACCATGTTTTGAGTATTCTTTCAAGTGATAGCGGACTCCTCTATATGGTGTGATGAGAAAACTTTTAATCCCAAATCCAGCATCACCTAAATAATATTTTCCTACGACAATAAAAAGTACTTTAATAAGAAAATTTATGACCTATTAAAGATAATTCTTATTGAATAAAAACCACAAAGTTTACCTTTTGGAATTTTTAAACGATCGGATCTACAAAGAGCATCCTTTAATATGCGAGAGTCGGATGCAGTCCCTTCCCAACCAGGGAGGACATATGTAAATTTCAAGTCGAATGTACATGCGGCCAAAATATTTGTTGTTGGCCAGTCCTTTCTCCCTCTATACCTAGGTGCATCCTTACGAGGCACTCTTACACGAACATGTGTCCCATCAATAGCTCCTATACAATCTTGTATTATTATATAACTCATTTAACTATTAAAACAAATAAATTATACTAATGTACTAATAGCCACATACCTTGAAATAAGGATAGAATCTATCATTATCGCATAGTCGAGGACTCTCCACTGAACCATCGGGTTGTTTGAGAAATTGATCGTGTAAATGTATAATTGCTCTCAATACCTCATGAAAATGATAACTAACACTTCCCGGTGTACGATGAAAGAAAAAGCAAAGTGCTCGATTCTTGACAATGTGGGCAATCAAATATAGAAACCTTACAACTTTCTCCTCTACAGTAGAATTTTTGGTGTCTTGAACAAGGTTTTTACCTCATACAATCTCATATAAACATACAAAGGCTTCCTTGTGCATTCTTAAAATGTTATAACATATTTGATCTGAACTAGTTAAATTTCTTAACAGTTCAGATCTCATGTTATCCTTATAATCATTACTATTCCCTAGTGGCTTATCCACATATGATGAGCTTAATAGAAGGCGAGGTTGATGAAGTCGTGCAACACAAACTCCAGCCACACATGCTACTAGACAACTTAGAATTCAGCATTTACGCTTTCGAACAATTCTCATATCTTCATTACTTGTTGGAGCCATTTCAATAAAGATTCTATAAAAATAAAAATAGTATCATGAATAAGTAAACAACACGATGAAAGAAAGGCTGATAGCTAGATTAAGTAAACAAAACTGAGATTCCTCTGTCTCTAGGTTTACAGGTAAAAAAAATGAGAGCAAAATTCTCATCTATCTATGGCGTATAACTTCTATCACTGATTTCTTGTTTGACAAACAAGTGGTAGAGGCAAAATTTTTATTTGAAGCCAGGACAATACAAAGAATGGAGCTTCTACTACTAAGCACCGTCAAGTGGAAGATGCAAGCTGTGACTCCTTTCTTGTTCATCGATTACTTTCTACATCAATTCAATGATGGAAAATCACCAGATTACTAGCTAATTCTCGCTCTGTGGACCTTATTTCGGGCACTGTTGGAGGTCAGTGATTTGTGGTAGTACAAAATCTATGGAACAGTATATTGAATGGCAAGTCTAACATGACTGTGACTACAACAAAAATGCAGGGATTGATTTTCTAGAATTCAGACCTTCTGAGGTTGCTGCAGCAGTGGCTCTATCAGCCATGAAGGAGACCCAATCCCTGGAGACAGACGAGGCTTTAGCTTGTCGTGTCTATGTAGATAAGGTAAGAGTTACTTATCTGTTATTCTTTAGTTGAACTAATGTTATTTGTGTTTAGAGCTAAAGATTGAAATGGTTTTTGCAATGAGTTCAGGAGAGAGTTTTGATGTGTTACGAGGCCATTCAAGAGATGGCATTGATGAAGAAACAGGACATATAAGAACACTGGTACATCAGCCTCTACCGAGCCAAGGAGCCCAATTGGGGTACTGGATGCTGCCTGTGTGAGCTATAAGAGTGATGGTGCAACAGTCGTGTCACATGCAAACTGCCATCATTCCTCTCCACGAGCCAAAAGGAGGAAACTGAGGAGCCCATCATGTTCATGAAAAAAGAGGGCATTGTTTTGTTAACTGTTTGATAAGTTTTTGTTAGTGAGAAATACTATGTTGTGGCCAGAGTCTGGCACAAAGAAAATGTGTTTTGGCTGAAAAATGCCAGAGAAAAAGTAGAATAATTTTGTTGTGAATTCTAGTCTCTTGTCATCTCATCTTTGTTGCAAAATATATAAATACACAGTGGATATATTAATTTATGAGAGATACATTGCTGAACAGGAAAATAGAAAGTGTTCGTACTCTTGCATTTTGTTTTTTTTTCCCTTACAACTATTCCAAATGCAAAGATTATCACTTTTCTGAAATAAATCTAATTAAAATTAACCATTCAAGCTAAAGACGATTAAAGGAAATTTGGTATCCATATAAAGATGTTCTCATATTATCTATCGGATTAAAATGTTATCTATATAAATGAATTTGGTATCCATATCAAGGGAATTTGGTATCCATATAAAGATGTTCATATAAAGCTAATGATATAATGTGTAATCTAATTTATGTATTTTGCAAGACATCAAAACTCCAAAAAGAACTAAAGAAAAACATGTGTTAAAATAGTGGAACCTTGACATGCTTTAATGTGTAATCTAATTTCTTAAAAAAAAAAAAAAAAAAAAAGAGAGAGAGAGAAGGGAGATCTTTACATTTCATATTAATCACTGCCAACTTGAACTAAAAGAGGGAATCCTCCAGGATACTCATTTTAAGCATGCCAAAATATTAGTCGTGAATTAATAGTGGGAAAAAATGTTAGAACATCCCAAGCATCATGAATTTCACCTGAATAACTTAAATATAATGTCTCAGAGCCAATGAGGATCAGATGATCCAGAAAAGAACTACACATTTGCCAAAATACCACACTAAGTGTACATGAAATTAGTAGCAGGATGAACCCAAAGGTCAAGATCTCCAAACGGGTTTGGCAGGTAAGTACAATAAAGGTGCAAATAAAATGCGGGCAATCACAGATGACATATGAACAGCATTGAACAATACAAGT
This sequence comes from Costus lasius, assembly GCA_027563935.2. NCBI lineage: Eukaryota > Viridiplantae > Streptophyta > Magnoliopsida > Zingiberales > Costaceae > Costus > Costus lasius. Next base: position 1,158,599 of record CM050454.1, read on the forward strand.
TAAGATCTTACAAAATGAACATTCAGCGCAGCTTGTATGGTTTGACGTTGAGCCTCTAATCCTCAAAATTTACAGGTATTGCATTATAGTCACTAGGCACTGCTTTTCTTACATGAAAAAGATTGTATACAAATAAGTTGTCATATTGGGGAGGCCAGAAAGATAAAACTCAAGCCATAATATGAAGTTCAGCAGATGACTTGATATCACAAAAAAAAAAAAGACGATGAAATGTTAAACTGTAGACACTAATATTTTTTGGCTGACATCCTCCATAGTAGATTACCCTCAATTCTTCCACCATGTCAAGATTTGTATGCAAATAAGTTGTCATATTGGGGAGGCCAGAAAGATCAAACTCAAGCCATAATTTGAACTTCAGCAGAGGATTTGATATCACAAAACAAAAGAAGATGAAATGTTAAACTGGTCTTGACCTTACACAAACTGGACAGGACAAGGAGAATGGAAGATATATAAGAAAAAACAAATATGTTATTGATTAGTTTCAATACAGAGTAGAGATGATTATAACTATTACTAGCTGATAAATAAGAATGAACACAAAAATAAGGCAGTGAATTCTACACTACTAGGTTACATTTACATATCATGTTTATAAATATTCAAATAGAACATGCTGCTCAAAAATAAAGAAGAAAATGCATACAGAGAGGTGGTGGCAATGCGGACGGCGATAAGGAGAGCGGCGAGTGGCGACGGGAGGTGGCAGCCGAGGGGGGTGAAGCGAGGGACGAGAGAAGACTGTGAAGAGGTGGCCGCAGTCGAGAGGTAAAAGAGGCACGAGCGGCGAGTGGCGACGGGAGGTGGCAGCCGAGAGGGGTGAAACGAGCGACGGAAGAAGACTGTGAAGAGGTGGCCGCAGTCGAGAGGGAAGAGTGGCACGAGCGGCGAGTGGCGACGGGAGGTGGCAGCTGAGAGGCGTGAAGCAAGCGATGGAGAAGACTGTGTAGAGGCGGCCGCAATCGAGAGGGAAGAGAGGCACGATACGCGTGTGCGCAGAGTGGGGTGAGATTAGGGTGAAAATGAGTGTGCTGCTGGCTTTCCGCTTGATCAGCGCGGATACGTTTTCGAGGGAAAGTGAATTATTTTTTTCTTTTAATTTTCTTTATAACTTTCCATCCATTTTAGTAAACACCAAAAAATATTAATTCCTTTTTTTTTCATCCTTTCCTTTCTCCTTTCTGCCCTACTAAACACAGTATAAAAGCATGGAACTCATGAAGCAACAAAAAAATGTATGAAAAAGTCTCATCAAATGATGCCATGAATAACATTATATATGAAAAGACAGAAGAAGGTCAAAATTTTGTAACTCTTAAGATATCATATATAATAAGAGTAGTAATTTTTTTTGTCTACACTAAATAAAATGCATAAGAATATTCCAACGCCAATAAACCAATGTTAGTCATTATGTGAGAAAAAGGATCCCACAAAATCACACATGGAAGTCACGTTTGCCTCTAAAAATTTTCATTACCCCCAAAAAAAACCTTAAACTCCCCCAAAAAAAACCTTAAACTCATTGGATCATTCAGATGGATCTCTCACCTGTAAATAGCACAATGAAAACTACAAATATCGTAAACAAGTAATATCAAATATGCAATATATATATCCGATATTGCAATAACTTTGCAGTGACAACATATGGTACTGGAACACCAATTTATCAAAAGAAATAAAATGCATATTATCAATAAATTTACTAATCCATTAAACAGAGTGTGATCCACGCATTCAGAAGTGATGACGACAAATTCATTTTCAGGAAAATAAAAATCGAGTGTTCACAGAGTGCAGCCAGCAAATTTAAGCCTGCAGCCAGTACAAAAGAGCGGCTCTCGACAATCTTGAAAGATTAATGCACATCACCCCAGCTCAAAATATTGAGCTTTAGCATTGCCTATAATTGACGAGAGAGTACAAGACTACAGACTTTCTTGCATATGACAACAGGGTTTGCTTTTCTCGATTTGCCCTGCCACATAGATGTAATGAACAAAATTTGCCTGTATAAGAGAAGAAATGACATTATTAAAAGCTTGAAACAATAATGATTACAATTTGCAAAATTTTGCATTGCACAAGCTCCGAGACTATGATATTACATTGGGCAAAGACAGTTCCTATTCACTGAAGAAAGCTTTTCGCGTCTTCTGCCACAAGAATTTGCTGACACGAGCAGATAAAACCAGCCAGGGAACTATCCCAATCTGTATCCAAATCAGTAGGACATAAAAGTTAGAAAAACCTCAATGCAAGCTCACCGAGGATCGTGTTTTTCAAACATAATTAATGGATCTACCATGATTTTATCACTCGAGGCACTTCCAGATTTCCAGGAAAATATTCTGCCTGCAACAATAAAAGAAAAGAAAATTTCAAAATGAACAATTGCAGGATAGAGTGAGCATTGAATCAAATTTGTTAACCAAGCACAGAGTGAAAATATGAGCATGGAATATGGAAGCGGGACAGAGGTTTCAACAAACATCAAAATTTTTCCCTGTGAATAACGCATGTGTATTTTAACTCTAGAAATTTTCTCGCCTAGAAATGTTTGATAAGTTTCCCAACCGCAAGAATTTTAAGCTCCTCTAACATCGTTGAATAAATGTATGGTTACATTGCTTCATTCATTCATAACAGAAGCTCTGATCAGCACTAGTTTGTCTCGATTGACTTCGACTCAATCAAACTGAATTTAATTAGGTGTAGACAGAAATTTACCGTGATGAACAAAGGGTTAGGTTCAGGTTGAGCAAGTTTATTTTAACCCATAACCAACATGAAATAACCTGTCAAAATTGCTAATCCTTGTTATTTCATTCTAATATAATAAAAACAGTAACCAAAACAAACAATGTGGACACCCTGTCCAAGAATATCTATGTCAAACATATATAATAAATCAGGAATGGACTTTGAGCTAGTTGTTCAGCACATCTTACATGCACAAATGTAGCTTTACTTGATTAGTTTCGGCAGTTAAATTCCATAATTGACAATTTTGTGAATTCAACTTATTCTTCCATTCTTATGCACATTACGTTGGTCGCAATGCTACAATTATTACCTTTGGTTGGAAACTATTACAACAAGAATGCATTAAATGCAAGCACTACAACTTTATTAACCCATGTAATAATTTCTGTTATGCGATTATGAATCAACCACCACAAAGAAACCTAGTTGAACGTTCTCGAATTCTGATCCTACAGAAAGCATTTTAACTTTCTAGTACTTACTAGTGATATCCTAATTTATGGATGTTAGAATAGATAATAGTTAGGGTTATTTTAGTCATATTAGAATTAGGGTTTTATGTACTCAAGCCTCTATATATAGAGGTAGTGTTATTGTGTAAGGTATCCAGATTAATGCAATGTAATCTATTAGGGTTTTCTCCCCTTTTCTTTCCTCTCTTTCTCATCTCTTCTAACATGGTATCAGAGCATTAGGTTCCCATCGCCGCCACCCATCTTCCACTACGCGCTTCCGCCGCCTCACACTTCCGCCTCCGCGTTCCCAAAGTTTCCTCTAGCCGCCACCTCTCGTACGCTCTTCCTGCTATCGCAATCATCTTCCAATGCTTCCCGCCTGCCTCCACTGCCTGTCTTTCCATCCTCATCATCGCCCGATGTCGGAGAGGAAGCGGCGTCGCCCTGACGCGGATCCTCGGGCGGCCTCCACCTCGGTCTCTCGTCCCTTCGCCCGATGTTGGAGAGGCAGCGACAAGTCCTCCTCCCGTCCCTTCGCCAGCCTCTTCACCGTCCGCTAGGCCCCATCACTGCCCACGTCCTTTCCCTCATCTACGTCGTCTTCCACCGCGATCTGAAGCCAAGGAATCTCCAGCGTCTCCGATCAGATGCGTCGGGTTGGCGGAAGCTCTCCAACCTTGTCGCTGCCTACAAGGCAGCCCTCGATCGCCTCGATGCGCTCTCTGAATCCCCTGATCTTACCGATGGCACCCCGATCACTGGCCTCCCAATCGAAACCAAAGACACCTACCTCTCCGCCTCGCTGCGCTCGCCTCTCGACTCGGCGACGGGAGTACCTTGGAGTCGCCCGACCCTCTCTTCCTGCCTGGGAGTCCTCTACCCTCTTCGGTGGAACTCAAGCTACCACCGGTGGAGCTCTTGCTGGTTATTCTCGTTGCTTGCCGCCCTTTGATCCTTCCTCAAGCAGCGCTCGCCGTTCCTCTTGGCCGGAATCATGCTCTTGTTGGAATTCTCTCAGCCTTCGCATCTTTGCACATTGGCGACTACAGTGGGAGCTGCTACTCGACAGCAAGTCTGATCTTGCTGGTGCCCTGTTTTTGGACTACCTACGCGTAGTCTTGTTTTTTTCTCCTTGGTTCGCTGCCTGCGTGCAGTATCTCTACAAGCTGGATCCAAACTTCCATACAGGTCTTCTACAAGCTGATCGCTCTCTACAACAGCTTGTGTTGCTCTCTACGATGCCTTATGTCGCTCTCTACGACGCCTTACGTCGCTCTCTACGACAGCTTGCATCGCTCTTAACGACGCCTTATGTTACTCTCTACGACAGCTTGCTTGTGACCTGTGTTGTTGTCTTCTTTTTGTACTTGTCCCTTTATTATCTTGTTGTCTCTTTTTATTATGTACAAGCTGGAGCGTAACTGTTATGTATGTTCCAGCTTGAGGGGGAGTGTTAGAATAGATAATAGTTAGGGTTATTTTAGCCATATTAGAATTAGGGTTTTATGTACAGTGTTATTGTGTAAGGTATTCAGATTAATGCAATGTAGTCTATTAGGGTTTTCTCCCCTTTTCTTTCCTCTCTTTCTCATCTCTTCTAACAATGGACAATGTCAAAAGAAGATAGAAATCCTCAGGAGAAGACTACGCGCACATGGAATGGGAACAATAGGAGGTCAGTTTTCATGTGATTAAAATTTGATTAAAGAAAACGATTATTTAAACCAATAGATGAATATAATTTTTTATCAATGTGATTTAAGATAACAATGTACAAAAGTAGACATCATTTACTGTAATACTGCATAGATCAAGGAGAAAATGGATTATGACTGTACCAAAAGGCTGCAACAGATGCTGAGGCACTGCAGCAACAGGAACCCCCCAAAACCGCAATACAAGAGAACCGTGGAGTAGTACCTACTAAAAATGAGATAATTGAAGAACCTCGCCTTCCAACAAAGGATACTATGAAAAACCACTTCACCTTGAAAACCATAAGGACTCTTCCACACGCTACATATATCCAGATTTTGTGCTTCTTGTTCTCCTCTTGCTCTTTTTTGCATTAGATAAACAAAATATATGTTCAGCTCAAGAATTGAGAAAGATGGGGGAATAATTAAAACATACATAAAATAACCAGTGAACTCTGCAGAATAATTGATGCCCAAAACAATAAGGTCCCAACTCCTAAGTAACAACCTTTCAATGAAATTTCAGGAAATTCAATATTTGAATCGGACCTATTTGCGTACCAGGTCAGAATAGTGCATAAAAATATGAGAAGTTAAATAATAGTAATAATATTTTTCTCATAGTAAAATTTTAAAAAATATTATGTACAGACAAAGGGAAATAGATACAAAACAAATAAGAAATGATCAAATGGAAAATTGATGTTTCAAATAGGTTAGTATCTTATGTAATAAAGACAAGGATGATAGTAGAGGGTAAAATATTTAAAATCATCAAAGGGTATACTAATCTAATAATCAAGGGAAGTACTTTTCAAAAGCAGAAACTGCTCCTGAGCAGCTTCAGCTGTTCATTTAGCTATTTTCTCAGTTACACATCTCGTTTATCCCATTTGTGTCCTGGAAGTACCTTCTGAGCCCTCCTCAGTTCCTTTTTCCAAGCACACAGAATCTTGCAGCAAGAAAGATTGTACACTTGTCGAGAGTGAAGCATCATCATTACTTCATTTATATCCATGATTTCAAAAACCAAGAAGAAGAAGATGTTTTTTAATCCTTGAACCTAGGTCACTTTGACCATTGCAAATCACCCATCAACATGTAAAATGCTAGTGATAAGGAACAAAATTGTAAAAGACCAAAATGCTAACTTATCCAATGACACGTTGCCAAAGTAGCAAGAATATGCGTACCCCTTTAAAACACAACTCAAATTATGATAACAAAGCTTGAAAAAGGTGGCCATAGAAGTAAGGTCAATTTATCCCATGGAAGACCCTCATTTAGTGAGTTAACTCGTGGTGAGATTGACCAAATTTAAGATTACCTTTTAAAACTTCATCGAACCACAAAGGTCCTAATAAACCCAAAGTAAAGTAGGGCAACTCATGCCTAACCTAACTCAAGGTTGGTTCCTCATAACGTCATTGAGTCAGAACCCTTGGACCAACCTAAGCCAAGGTCCACTAGGTCTGACCAATATAACCAAAGGTAGGAAACAAATTGTATTCATAACCAATTTAAGGGATTGACTTGTTGAATGGAAGATATTGATCACTATATCATAGGAATATACATATAGTTCTTATAGTGGCACCTCAAATAGAAAATTGATGTATAAACATCATTGCAAATAGTAGTAATTAGTAACACTACCATACTCCAACACATGCATCAAGTCTTGATTTTTGCTGCCACCCGAGAGATATCAATCTAATCTCAAGGGTATGGATACTTGATACGCTAGTGTTGGCACAAATGAGGCAGTTAATGTTGGCTCTTTAGGCCATACAGTCTGAACATGAATTGAAACATCTCTTGATTCTGAGATTAGAATCTTGTTTTTAAAATTGGAGCTTTAATATAACATCACAGTGAAAACAATAAATTATAACTGATGTTTACATACTTCTTAGTAGCTCCTTTTCTTTTGTTGTAGCTAGTCGCCTAAGTTTTGCAGATTGAGCAAAGGTTGAGGGCCTGCATTAAACATAAACAACATATCTCCTCCTCATAAGGTATGCAATAGATACGTGTGCAAAATTAGAATTTTGAGGCTCTCAGGAACTGTGCATGCTATCAAAATTTATATATCATAAAAGATAGAAAAAAGAAGTGAACTCAAGTACAAAGCAAATGCAGCTAAAGTATAAGGTATGCAATAGATACGTTGACAAGGAGCTAGCCTCTTTCAGGAGTTCTTTGATTTCTTCCCGCAATTGAACTTCTTCAGCACTCTTCATTCCATTCTGTAAAAGAATTATAAAATATATACTTATTTACTCAACAATACAAAGCACCACTTCTTTCAACAAAACATAAAACAGAAAAAAAGAAAATTATATTATATACTAAAATAGGACAAGTTGCCTCAAATGGAACAATATTAGAACAATGAAAAGATGAAATAACCGTGAGAAAAGAAGGGAGACTGAATAGTGCACAATCCCTCCAGTACGCCCCTGCACCCAATCCTCTTCCCTCCAGTGTTGCACAACTTTCCAATGTTGTTGAGCCCGAGTGTCCCTTACATGCAATTTTCCGTCTCTCAAATATGACAACTATTGTTCTCTCCCTTCGATCCACTCTACTAGGAACTACACATGGAAGGACATGATTTGGAGCCGAGGGTGCAAAACTTATATAGGTAGGACCATTCAAATCTTTTAGAATTTGCCCCCTACTCAGCAGAAACACCACTCTCTTCTATAGTCTCCCTCAAGAGAGCAAGGAACTTCATCTCTCCATCTAAAAAGGTGAAGACTCCTGAGTTGATATTACTACCACTAAATCAATTTTGGAGGGGTTCAAGGAGTCAGAAGCAAAACTAAGACTAAGACTCTGCATCGGGCCACTACGGACTTCCCACCTCTTCCAATAGAACTTGGAGATCGTTCTTCTACTCTCCTTCTGCTGAATGTGGCCTTAAAGATGTTGCCCTAGGGCATGAAAAGCCATACTTTAACAACAAGAAACTTGCCTCTAGTGCTTCAAGGAGGATCCTTGAGCCACTCCCTTGTGGAATTCTTTGTGGAAGCTAGGCCTCCCTTCCCGCTAATCAAGAGAAAAGTTTTGACTATGTGGAAGCACTCAAAAGGCATTAATGTTTTTACCTATCTTAAGGGTTTTATCCTTTTTAGGTTCATCTGCAAGGATAAACACGTGCCTTAGAGGGAGACCCCTAGCTTGTCAGCCAACTGACTACTAATTTTAAAGCCATGCTATTGGGACTAAAAACTGACATAGGTAGACTTTACCTTTTGCCCCATCTAGGTAAAGATTCTTGGCCTTCCCTTGAGTTTGAGGATTCCTTAAATAATTAATTGTGTTGCTAGTGCCATAAGGAAGCCCTTATTTATGAACCAGCTCCCAGCTGGATGCACTCAACTCAGTTATGTTTGAGTCTACACCATGATTGACGATGCTTCCTTTCTGAGATCCAAGTGGCTTTAAATGGTAATAATATCTATTCCATTAGATTTTTGTACAATTGGAAGCCACTTAAGTGTGACTATTACACCATCTTTGGCCACACAACTAGAATTGCTCAACCCATGCTAAATTGATTGGATCAACAAAACCAAAAGAGAAGACCATTTAAAATAGAACCCAAAAAGGAAGCATGATGAAGTTCATGATCTTCCTCACCTAGTCAACAAGGGAAGAAGCTTCAAGGCAAATTCTTAAATTAGGAAGTACACCCAAGAGAGATAAGTGACCCTCTGCCCTCGAATGTCCTACAAGTGTAAGCAACTTCTTGCGCCTCAATTCATCCCTCATAATCTCAAACCCTAGAGTTAGGGAGAACTTTCCTCTCAAGCTAAATATCTCATCACCTCATAAATCTCCCTACATGAACCAGTGGAGGTTGTTGTCAAGTCTAACACAAATAAGGCCCTGGGGTATATGGGTTTAGCGCTCACATCTTCGAAGTATGCTAGTCAACAATTAAGTATGATATCCTTAAAGGTACAAGGACTTCTTCTAGCATGGCAGGCTTCTAACACAAGTGAACATAACATCCATTTTTTGGTGCCTAAGCAACAAAATCTATGAAATCCCATAGGTTTTGGAGATTACAAGCCTATTTCTGTATGCAAGGTGATTTACTACATCATTTCTAAGGTAATTGCAAATTGAATTTGGGATCTCCTAGTGATCATTGACTTCTCCCAATATGCTTTTCGAAAGGTAGACTAATTTACAAGAATGTTGCTCTCTCTTATGAAGTCATGCATATTTATAATCTTGACAAGGGCACACCGCATATGAGTCTCAAGAATGATCTAAGGAAATCCTTTGACACTTAGATGGAACTTCTTGCGTTAGTTATTGAAAGTTTACTCTTTTCCTTGTGACGGTGAATTGAATCTCAGAATCCATATAGAACCCTACCTTTCCCATCTCATTAATTGGTTGATACATTGGATTCAGGGGGACACAAGGAGTGAGGCAAGGCTGCCCCATGGCATCCTACATTTTCATATTGGTGATGTAATATATCTCTGACCTTTTAGCGACAGAAGTGAAAGTTAGTATAATACCCTCTCACTATCCCTGCATATCTCATTAGCCTATACGATAGCTATTAAGGTTCTATCTCATTTCTCTGAGGAATCTGGGTTTCACTTGCACGGGCAACAGACCCAGAACACTATCTCCACCCCTTTCGGAATTCGAGTTGGATAGGACTGAACAAAATCATTTAATAGAAAAACATAAGCTTAGACAACACATATCCACTCCAAATCATCATCAGGATCAAATTCTTCACCGTCTAATTAAGATTTCCCGACAATCTGCATCCATAACACTGACACGCTAACCTTTTTGACGATCTCGAGGAAGCCATCGAGGGCTTCCACAACAAAGACAAGGAGGAAGATCGCGAGGGGGGAGAGGAAGACGCCGCCTCCGCCGGAGGTGTCGCCGTCCATGGTGCTGACCGCCGGGACAGGGAGGATCTGCCGCGGTTAGGGTCGGACTTCTGAGGACGCGGCCTTGACGTGATCCGGGCTTAAATCGCGGATCTCCAGCAGTTCACTTAAAACCGGTTCAGTTCTAGATTTATAGAAATCAATTTATACAAAATCAGTTTTTCGATTGGGTAGATTAAAAAAAAATTAAAAATATAATAAAAAAATAATTTAAAAGTAAATTTACATAGTAGTGTTATGAGTCATGTTTTGAGTTTGATAAGAATGTCAAATTTTAAATAAAATAATTTATTATATTTCAATTTAATATCACATGTTAATAGAGAAATTTTTTAAGAAATAAGGTATCATATTAATTACTTTTATCGTACAATTAAATATTTTTAAATTGACTTATGTTAATTTATTATGTTAAAATGACTATTTTATAAAATAAAACATACATGAGATTTATTAGTTCTTATTATTAATATACCCATTTATTTTTTTTGTGGGAGCTAAATATTAAAAAAAATAAAAAGTAAGATATTTTGGTAGGAAAATGCCTCTATTATTAGATATAAAATTTTAATCCAATAATCTGAGTCCACGTATCTAACAAGAAAATAATTTTATATCTAAAAGATAGACTCTTTTTATTAAAATAATTTTCTAATATTTCCCCCAATAGAAGCAAGCCACATCGATAGAATTCCTCCGTATATTGTTTTAATAAAGTGATGATCGGCTTTACTTTTTTGTTTGTTTAGTAATTAGTAGCAACACTTGTCACGTAGCGTGAAAAAACAAAAAGCATCGAGTTGCGCTCATTCGATAGCGATGTTACGGGTCGAATAAAACGACACGCGCCCGTTTTTTCCTAACGTTGTAATAACCGCTACCGCAGTCCAGTTATATGAGTGACGAACCAACGGCCGTACTTGGATTCCGCTCGAGCACCGTCCCTTTCGACGATCACGCTTGCGACTACGCGACTACTCGCCACGTGTGCTGACGGGAGCGCTATATGCTGCGAATATCCCGTTAGAGAATAAACTGACCGTGAGAGTTGCCTTCCCTCCCCCGTTTATCTATAGAGAGTTGCCCTCCCTCACCACACCATCCTCTTTGGCTCACTCCAACTTTCATATCCTCTTCAGCTCGCCCGACGCCTCTCGATTCCGCTCCCCCTACCTCCTCCAGATCTTGATCCTGAATGGCCGATGCGAAGATCGAGAAGCTCAAGATCGCGGTCGCCGGTCTCGATGAGATCAGGTTGGTTGCTCTTCATAAATTTGTGCATCGAGGCTAAAGATGCCAGATCTGATCGGAGTTTCTTTGTTTCTTTTCTTCTCTTTTGACAGTGAAAATGAGAAATCTGGATTCATTAGCCTAGTGTCTCGGTACCTGAGGTATGGTTGGCCAATTAGGGATGCTTTTGCTCTGCGTAGTGAGATCCTTTGTTTCTTGTGATTGAAATGCTTTGTTTCGTTGTTGTGGGTGGGATTGAAGTGGTGATGCTGAGCAGATCGAATGGAGTAAGATCCAGACTCCGACTGACGAAGTGGTAGTGCCTTACGATACCCTGGCGCCACCTCCGGAAGGTATTATACTCTCCTTGTGTCAGTGGGATCTGGTGTTTCTTGTGGATTAGTTGTGATGATTGTATTACAGATCTCGAAGCAACGAAGAAGCTTCTCAACAAGCTTGCAGTGCTGAAGCTGAATGGAGGACTGGGGACCACCATGGGATGCACTGGTCCCAAGTAACAAATCTATTTATTTTTCATCTTATAGATCCGTCTTGAACGCAATTTTTTTAAAATTTATTGCTAAAAATGATATTTTTATTGAATTGATGTAAGATAATAGTTTGATGTTTGATTGATTACATTTACTCCTGTTCACATGAGTTCTTAAGCATTTGAACATGTGAAGCACGTTTAGTTTTAAAAATATACGAAAACATATTAAGTGTAGAGTTATATTATTTTTTCTTCCATTTGAGAGCAATTAATTGTAGGATTTATCAGACTGAACTAACTTTCGGTTTATGCAAATCAAGTAGGAAAAAAAATCATTTTTTTCTTCTTTTCTGTCTATTAGGCAGCATCAAAGGTTATGTATTTGGAATTATTCCATGGATTTCTTGATGGTTGTTTAACATGCTACCCCAATTTCTGAAGAGAAGCTCCTTAATGATATTTTAGACAAAGTAAATTTATGTGGATCGAGGAGGCCACATGATGGCACGATTGTTTTTAAGGCTTTGGCTTGCTTTATGGGCCATCTGTTCTCGTGTGTTGGACCACCATTTCTGTTGCTGAAAACTGCACAGAATAAGCTTCATGGTATTAAGGCGTTTTTCTTTAGACTCAACACCGGATAGTTTGTTGCAGAATACAGTTACTAAACATTCTTTTCTTCAAACACTCAGTTAAACAATAATAATTAGCTGGTTCTATACCTGCTTATTATATCAGGAATGATAGTGACTTTGTATTCATGATTCCTAGGTCTGTAATTGAAGTGCGTAATGGGTTTACATTCCTTGACCTCATTGTCATCCAAATAGAGGTAAGATTGATTAGGTGATCTATAAGTTCTATTGAATTTATGTTTTTTTTTATAGATAATAACCATTGAATAACTTTGTAGTCTCTCAATAAGAAGTATGGATGTAATGTACCTCTGCTTTTGATGAATTCCTTCAACACTCATGATGATACACAAAAGGTGAGTTTAGGTTTTAGGTTGTATTAGTTGTTTTACTTGTATTAGATCTTTTGATTTGAATATCATATATCATGACAAACTCTTTTTTTGGTGTATCTGAAGATTGTGGAGAAGTATACCAACTCAAACATTGAGATCCATACATTTAACCAGGTCTAGGAACTACCTAATATATATGTTATATGGCTCATTTTGGATAGCTTTACTAATAACAATTATCATTTGCTATTTTAACCAAGTAGTTGTCTACTCAATGCAGAGCAAGTATCCTCGTTTGGTTGTCGAAGATTTTATGCCATTGCCAAGCAAAGGCAATGCAGGAAAGGATGGATGGTATGATTTACAAAATGCACAAATCATGTCCTAAGTTACAAAATAAAGAATGCTTTGGCATTTGTAACTAATATGATATTTGTGCCATATATTGTGGAGAGAGATAATATTTAGTTCAGTTCAATATTTCTTGGTTTATTTTACATTGTTTATTATTTTTCCATTCAACTCCATTTCATTTTCCTTCTATGGGATGATTGTGTCAATCATGTTGCATCATCATCAATTGATTAATTGAAGAACCTGTTGATTTGACTTTTTGCAGTAATATTTTTTATATGAATTCCCTAAAATTACATTTCATCGTTTGATTTTGATGCTTACTGATTTGTTGGTCATTTATCATTTTCTATCTAGTACCTACATGATGGATTAGAAAAGGTTGGTAGAGTTTGCTTTATTTTTAAACATTTTCATCATGTTGTGACCAAGATTGAAAAGATAAAAGTAACCTGATGGATGTACTGTACCTGATTTCTTGAATGAACATTTAATTCCTATATTAATTTCTGTGCGGTAATAATAACATTCTGCCCAAATTAATATGGTAACAGTTTTCCAAATAATATCAATTGACATTACATGCGACAAATCATCACTTTATGTGTTAGATCACATTTAGAGTATCAGCTTTGAATTTAATTACTATTATATTGTACATATTGTACAGTTCCAGTCAAGCTTAACAAGCTCTGAGCAAATTTTGTTCGTCTTGAGCAACAAGATATTCTTCTAATTTAGGGTGGCAATTTTCCTGATTGTTGATCCATTCAATCTTGTGTATTATTCTATATTGAGTAGTTTGTGTATAATTCTATTGAGTGATTGGAAATAGCAAAACTACAATCTCCTTTTGGTTCCTTGGACGAGGGACATTCTGTATTAAACATCATAACCCAATGAACCTCATCTCTTTGAAAGAATGAAGGGAATCCCTGAATGGAGTGTGGAAACTCTTTGATGTTTTTAATTTGCTGAAATTGTTCATACACTCACCCAGTTTTGCATTCACCCAGAATCAGTTTGTTGTCAGTTTGGAATTGTATTCCTTGTAAATAAATGCTTGAAATGAGTTCCTTGCATTGCACCATACTAGCATGGTAGGCTTCTCTTGACATCTCAGTTCCATTGTGAAGGTATCCTCCTGGCCATGGTGATGTTTTCCCATCCTTGAAGAACAGTGGCAAGCTTGATGCCTTTCTATCACAGGTTTGTCTTCCAACCATGACGACAAACTGCTAACCTATTGTGTTATCTTTGATTTTCAACGCTTTTATTTGCTTCCAAGAATTGGATTTTTAAAATTTTAATAGTTTTGTATCGCTTCACTCAGGGAAAGGAGTATGTCTTTATTGCAAACTCGGACAACTTGGGTGCTGTAGTTGACATAAGTATGACCATTACAGTTATTTTTTATTCTCTAATCTGATTTTTTTGTGAAACAATAATAATATAATATGATGTACCCTTTGTCAAATGCAGAAATCCTGAACCATCTTATTCACAATCAGAATGAATACTGTATGGAGGTATGTTTTTATTTTATTGAAATTGTGTCGACCTTCTGAATAAGGAACATGTGTAAATCCTTACACTGTGCTTAGGTGACGCCAAAAACATTGGCTGATGTTAAAGGTGGTACATTGATCTCATATGAAGGAAGGGTTCAGGTATGTAGTTTTGCATTAGTGTCTTAAATACCTCGCCGTCTGGAGACCATTTTGAGGCCTGTTTCCTTATTCAAGCTAATGAGCAGAAATACTCATGTAGATAGTTTAACAAACCTAATATAAATTATCGCACTCATTTTCTGCTGCTGCTGGTCGTTCATTTTCATAATCATTCAAGAATACTGAAAAGGCTTCTATTTGCTTTCATTTGCCTCAGTGGTTGAACTGTAACTAATGAATGAAATCTTAAAAGTTCAGGATTCTTTGCCATAGATGATATACTGAGTGAAAGTCTAGATTTGAAAATCAGTTTGAGTAAGAAAATGATGTTTATCCCTTGGGAACATTTCGTGAAGTTTGTCTTTGTTGGTTTGAACAATTGAACATTTATTACCAGTTGAGCTGTCTATGTGCATTGTATATTTGACACTTTTTAGAAGTTCAGATTTCCAATCTTCTACAAGATATTGGCATATGCCTGACTGTTGGTACCTTTTATGATAGTGAAAAACTGCATGCATTATATGAATAAAAAAGGACGACATGCGTGTTTTGAGCAAGGATCACAAAACCGTACCGCACCACTTGGTTTTTGCGGTACGGTACCGGTCCGGCGAAACGGCGGCACCGGAACACGCCTCGGAGCACGACTCTGGGCGGAACGGGGGTGGACGGCAGCGGCGGCGGCGGATGGCAGAGGCGGGAGGTTTGGCGGCGGCTGGAAGCTTTCGGCGCTGCCAGATGCTTTGAACGAAACTTCTGGTGGCATCGTCGAAGCTTCCGGCGCCCGCTAGCCCCACCTCTGCTCGCCCCGTCGCCCGCCAGCCCCGCCTCCGCTCGCTTCCGCTGCCCACCTCTCCGCTGCCGCTTGCTAGGGTTTCGCCGCGTACCGGACGGTACCGTACCGGTCCGGCGAGCCGGCGGTTTTTTAAACCTTGGTTTTGAGCTGGTTTTTCTAGCCTGCTTTTTGTAACTGCAAATCTGTTTCCTTTCCTTAGTAAACTACTGCCTTTTTCATATGCTTTCCTTCAGATTTGGTGTATTTGTATTTCCACCTCCTGGGTTTGCATACGATTATTACATAGAAACTAATCTTCACCTTGCATATGCTATGTTGATCTTTTACTATTATATTTCATTTCATATTTCTTGAGAACACTTTCTGTCAAGTTGGCCGTTTGTCCAGGAGTTAATTCATAGATTTTGTAAGTTTGAATTACTTGTACGCTTAGTTTAATCTATCCTCTTAACTCTTTCATATAACAATGAAACTATTCAAATAGAAATACATTTGCTTAGCTTAATCTTTAACTTTGTTTATTTTGGCTTATTATTGCGATGTCTATACTTCATATTGGATCCATTTAGTATTATTTTTATTTCGCCATCATTTTTGCTCAAATGTGAATTTATTGATATTATTCCTAAGGCTTTTTTTACTAGTTATTTTTTTGGTTTCTGTAGTCTTTATGTATTTACCAGAGCTTTACTATTTGAGTTAACATTGGATGGTTAGATTAAAGAATCATGGTCGTGGTTCTGGATTATGAAATCCTTTTAAATTTACCATCCTTGTTTGTTGTGCGAATTGTTGTACTACAGTATTAGACAACAAGCATTCAATTCTTTTTTTTAACTGTTCTTTCTGAGGAGCATGACATTACTGCATTGCCATGATAGTCCCTTGCCCAATTTAAGTTTTCTTTTCAAGATTGACTTTACTTCTCTATGTTAGCTTAAACATGAATAGAAGTACATCCTTTGGCAACAATTTTTATCTTGCACACCTTTGTAAAGAAAGTTGATATCTTTAATGTGCTGAACCACAAAAGAATCGTGTCCGTGTATAAGCAAGTACCATTTTTGAAGTATCAGGTTATTACACTATTCTTTTGAGAAGGTTTACATTATAATTGGACTTAAATTAGCTTGAACTTACTTTTTTGTATTTGTTTTCTTATGCCTAATCTCTCTTATTTCATCTTGCTTTGTAGCTTCTTGAGATTGCACAAGTTCCCGATGCTCATGTAAGTTACTATGCAAGCTATTGAATATATTTTTTTCTCTGTAATTCTGAATGCAAGGCAAAAGATATCTGTTCTACAAATGATGTTCCACACAAAATCATTTATTCCTTGAACTCCAAATCTAACAGATAGGTTAGTAACCAACTCTTGTGCTATTTATATTACTTAGGTGAATGAATTCAAATCAATTGAAAAATTCAAGATCTTCAATACCAACAACCTGTAAGTACATGATCTATATTTAACCATTGAAAATTGCAATATTCCATGTAGTTATTTACTAAAAATTTTCGTTACAGTTGGGTGAACTTGAAAGCCATTAAGCGTCTCGTTGAAGCTGATGCGCTTAAAATGGAGATTATTCCAAATCCTAAGGTAGTGATCTCAGGAAATTATTTTCATTCAACTGGTACTTCTATTATACATCACATACAAAGTGACAGTTAAGCTGAGCTAATAATTTCATGTAGGAAGTCAACGGGGTCAAAGTTCTCCAACTGGAAACTGCTGCTGGAGCAGCAATTCGAGTAATCTTTAAATTCTTCAGATACTCAACAGTAATTTGTTCCTCAGAGTTAGTTTATAAAGTCTGAACATCTGAACATAACAGTTTTTTGACCATGCGATTGGGAGTAATGTTCCACGTTCCCGATTTCTTCCAGTGAAGGCTACCTCAGATTTGCTGCTAGTGCAGGTTTCAGTCATCATGCCCTGTCAATAACTTGATATCAACTGTTTGGCGAGTAAAAAAATCCATCAAACGAACCCTTCGTAGAATTTTTATGAAGGAGAATTCTAATCATATATTTTATTGGATGAGGTGATCCCTTCCTTTGATTTTTTTCAAAAAAAAATTATAGGCGTTGTGATATTTAAATCAAAGGTGAGGATCACATCATCTACGGTGTTGCGTGGATAGGATTTTCCCTTCATATTAATCTGAGGATACCTTGATAAGATTTTTACTCCTGTTTCTCTGTCTGCCTTCTTAATTTTACTATTCTTTCCTCAGTCTGATCTGTACACGTTGGTTGATGGTTTTGTTGTTCGTAACAAAGCTAGAACAAATCCTGAAAACCCTTCAATTGAACTTGGGCCTGAATTCAAGAAGGTGAGTTTTGACAAATCGGAGTGTTCTTTTGATTGTATGTCAAATTTTTTAATAAAAAATTATTCCTTGATTTTTAGGTTTCTGACTTCCTTGGCCGTTTCAAGTCCATACCTAGCATTGTGGAGCTTAATAGCCTTAAAGTTTCTGGTGATGTCTGGTTTGGTTCGGGAATAGTTTTGAAGGTATTGATTTCTAAATTTATTTTATTTATTGTACTCCTTTGTTTAAGTAGATAATTTATTTTGTTAATTTTAATGTTTTCAAACATTTTGAGTATCCGACGTTTTTTCTGCTTCTAAATTGCTATTATCCTTGGGACTAAAGTATCTATTTGACAAAATAATGTTATATAAACAATCAAGAAATTTCAACTTTCTAAATGTTCTATTTATTGTCTGCCTTTTTGACAAATTAGATCATTCCTATTCTATCCTGAATTTTAATCTCTTGCATCTTTTCTCCGCTCCTAAACTGATATCCTTGGGGACTAGAGTATCTATTTGGCATAATGTTATCTAAACAATCAAGAAATGTCAAATACTAATACTTCACTCGATGGTGTCAAGTTCAAGCTTCAGACTAAACCAATTCTTGATGGAAGTATGACCTAGTTTTGTTCAGTTCTTTAAGCGCAAAGTAACCTGTTCCATTTGAACCTATTAATGCTATGTCAAGTTGTCAACTAAAACATTTGGTTGGTTTAATTAGTAATGTGCGAGGAGGCAATAGTATGAGGTGCTGTTGACTTCCTTTTTCATAGCACTTAACAGAAATGTGGTGCTGTTGAGTTCCTTTTTCATACCACTTGCGTACAATTTTTTTCTTTTGAAATTATTGTCACACCTTATTTCTTGTTACCTTATTAACTGAGCTTAAACCAACTGGTTTGGACATCATGCCTGCACTCCTTGGGGCTATAGTAAAAAGTTCTGTCATATTTCAGTTTTTTTTATGGATATCAACCATTATTTTCTGAATGGGGTCAAGCATAATAGATGTACTATTTAGAATCACAAAACGTTGTTGTAGCACTAGCAACAAGCTTAAGCTTAGTGGTTAGTAAACCCACCTTAAGAGTTGAAAGACTTTCTGCACATGGATCATATGATCCTACTGGTGCTCAAGCCTCCAAACTCTGGGACAAGCCATGATGATGGACAGTTGTGCAATCAAGTGAACGAGTGCAGTTACATGTGATTTCGGACCCAGCAAGTGATGGAAACAATGAAGTATGCGAGGTTTCACTACTTTAGTCATTTCCTTCTGAGAAAAAAGAAAAGAAGTAAAAAAGCTAATCAACAGTTTTCTCTATCCTCTTTTTGGTCTAACCAAATGCGAAAATGGAGTTTGATTTTCTCACGAGGTTTGCAAATTGATAGTACCTTACATCTGGTTAAAATTGGTGAAACTACAAATAGGTGAACCACATGTATAGAAGGAAAATTTATAAAAAAATGTCATCTTTGCCTCATTTGTCCACAGGTGCAACCGTATAATTGCAAAAGTTTTGCGATTTTTTCCTCGACTATGCCTAATCATATTTCCCTTTTTCCGTTTAGGGCAACGTGACTATCACTGCAAAATCAGGGAGATTGGAGATTCCGGATGGTGCAGTTCTTGAAAACAAGGTAAAGCAGTAAACAATCTGTTCCTTTTTTCCTTCAAGGTCTATTTCTCATTGTTGGCGATGACAAATATCTTGTTTCTCATTAGGTGATCAACGGCCCTGGAGATATTTGAGCATTTCCATGAAGATTTTGTTTGTGCGGTTTCACAAATCAAGTATATTGAGCATTTCCAGTCTTCTCTTCATTCTGCACTTTCGACTTCGGATTAGAACGGTGTCCCCGATCGATCATTTTGTAATGTTTTTTTTCTTTCTCATGCTCCAATAGGCGGGAAATAATTAATGCATAAGAAACGAAGCCATGTGTGTGCTTCTTTAAATTTTCATATTGTTAATTTCTTTTTCCTTTTTCCTGGTGGTCTTGATCCACGCAACACTACAGAAGAATTCCTGAGCAAATTACATTGCACAACAGTGACTCCAATTATGTGGGCTTGTGAAAGTAGGATGAGATGAGCAAAATGATAAGGCAAACTCCAGTTGGTGGTGGGCGCTGCGCAAAAATAATGTAGTTTTAGAAATAGAACAAGGGTTTGATCAGACCTAAATCTAGCCAAATCTAACTAAAACAAGGCTAGACAATCCGAACCATGCAGAGCGGATCAAACTAGTAAAGGACGACGGTTCTTATGTTTGATCCAAGTCGACAACAAAGTAGTTTTGATGTTTGGAAAAAAAAGGATATATGGTCAAAAGATGACAAAGGGTTGCCATAGGAAAGCCTTAAGGTGGTGTGGCGCTGAATGGAGGCGCAGCTGGTCAGTTGACATGCATCAACGTCAAGCGACGGCGAAAGAATTTTGGCTCACTGAAGAGATCATACTGTGTCTAGAATCTTGGATAAGAAAATTAGTGTTTGAGCTATCAGTTAAGCCGAATTTGATCCTCCATCAAAGGCAGATGAGCTAATAAAAATATATCTAATTTGAGACTGAGGATTTTCTAAATACAGCACGCGTCCACTTAGTTTGAAGAGTATAAAATAACTTCACGGATGATTGAGTGGTTGAGGCGCGTGCCTTGGCTTGGCCATTCATAATGACAAGTTGACAACGACGATAGTGTTTAGGGAACGCATTTTGCCAGCAGCGCCACTCTGCTCGCCGTCCGTGAGAAGGATTTTGCCATTCTAATGATCCTAAAATTTTTTTAAAAAATTAGTATAATAATCTACGTAAAATTATTTATCCAATGGTACCAATATTGTTATAGACAAAATCTTCTTCGATGAAAAATAAAATCATAAAAAAATCATGAAAAAGTAATAGATAATAATAAAATATTATTATAACATATCTTTTATTATCTTTCACGATTTTATTTTTCATCGTAGAAGATTTTGTCCATAGTAATATTGGTATCATTGAATAGATAATTTTACGTAGATTATTATACTGATTTTTTTAAAAAATTTTAGAATCATTAGAGTGGCAAAATCGCCAACCCTTCTCACGGATGGCGAGCAGGTGGCACTGCTCGCAAAATGCGTTCGTGTTTAGGTGCCCATTTCATCAGTGTCAATCAGTAGCTTTTTGGAGTGGCCACATAGGGCTTGTGAGCTGTGCAAAGATCGATGGTGGTCAGCAAAAGATACGAGGTTGAACAATAGTATGTATTTATTCTAATAAACTTAGTAGAATAAATACATCGGGTTGGATGTAAGTGTGAATCTGCTTTTGTAAATACTAAGATTAGATAAAATAATAAATTTTAAAATAACATTAATGTGATTCTAAATTTAAGATTTGCATTTTCATCAAATGCACAAAGGCTACTTAAAAAGAAAGAAATAATAAGATAGAGTCGAATCTATTATTATTACCGTTAAGATTACAAAGACACCTCTCACAAATATGATATTTATTATTTTGAATATGCCACATTGCTCAATAAATAAAATCCCAATTGAGCGAAAGAAATATTTTTTTTTTCTTTTAGGCTGTGTTTCCTTGGATGAAAAATTAAAAGAAAAGAATAGAAAATACATAGAATTTAGCAGCATTTTACGTCTAAATTCAATGTATTTTTCATTCTTTTCTTCCAGTTTACCGCCCAAAGAAACACACTATTAAACTTATATTTTAGCACCTACACATCATTTATATAAAACAGTGAGGGAGCTCATATGAGAAGCGGAACTACATTGGCCTAAATAGGGGAGCACATATCCAATCCAACCTCGCAGAGAATATGAGAAGGCTTGATGCAAGCGCAAGCGTTGAACTACACTTCATGAGATATTCAAAAAGAAAGGAAACATCCAAACTGAAAAAAAAAAAAAAAAGATTATTGAATGAGGTAGACATCATGTGACACTCAGACGACTTTATGATCAAATAGCCAAAGGATGGAGATAAAAACATGAGATTCTTGTATGGTGTTGCTACCGGGAGATGGGAGAGAAATTGCGTTACAAGTTGCTCGTGAAAGTGGATTTTATATGCAAGATTAACTTCCACAGAGGTAAGCTACTATTTATTGTACCTGAAAAATGAGCTTGCTTGGTGCCCATTTTACAATTATGTTATGATTTTTCAGCTCATTAATCTCATTGCGTGAGAGATGTTGAAGAAACAGTTCGCTTTACTCTGCAGAAAAATCTTCTTTGCTCATCATATGAAGTATAAAATATAACACTTTCCACATTCCCTAAACACAAAATTAGAGCAAAAAAGTGTTGGTCGAACCATGCAACTCCTTGCGGTTGCTGTCAGGGGTCTGATAAATTTATGAACGTGAATTCATCGTCTTTGGGGTCTTTTATTGCATGCAGCTTCTGTTCATTTGATCCGGTGAGGAGGTCAGTTTGAACTACAACCTGGTTTGGGATGATAATCGCTGATGTTGACAGCGCTTCAACGTCAACGCTTTGAGAGCCAAGGTCGGAGTGGCGCCGCCGGCGGGAAGGAGAAGGCGAGAGCGCTATGTTGCTCCCAGGTTTGAAATGAGGAATTTGAACGACTGGAGTCGCCCTGGGGCTTCCTTTGGGGCTTGTGTTTGGAGGTGAATTTGACGAACCTTTTGGGTTCTTTTTCTTCACGTTCCGGTGCCATTTCTTGAGAGCCTTTGATGTCTGATCATCGAAGAT
This sequence comes from Costus lasius, assembly GCA_027563935.2. NCBI lineage: Eukaryota > Viridiplantae > Streptophyta > Magnoliopsida > Zingiberales > Costaceae > Costus > Costus lasius. The sequence goes on from CM050454.1 coordinate 1,181,051, forward strand.
GGATCTCTTCATATGTGAACCCATCTGAAGCAGAAGAAGAATGAAAAAATAACTGCTGAACATTAGCATCGACAAATTGTGTATCTCAATCATCAAACCACTTCATGCTGTTCCCAAATAACATTCTGATGAAATGAAGAATAATGGTAAACAATCAGAGTGATAAGGTCATTTTCCGCTATTATGCTTTTCTTCATTTTTTTTTCTTTTTAATTTTACTTGATATGGTCTATATAGGTAACATTGAACATCATGTAATAGCAATAACCATTAGAGGGCAGAATATACATTGAAATGCTCGAGTTTATGCAGTCTTGAAGATTAATTTATCCATAGGTGGCTACTAATACTACGTTGAAATAATCTTGCTATGATTCAAAAATTTCATAGCTTAATAATGCTAGTTTGTATTGAGAATTTCAGTGTAAGATGTAGAGGTTTACTAAAAATTTGAGGAAATTGATTGAAAACATGCAAATATGGTACGCAGATCACCTATACACTTATGCTATTAATAATTAATTTTTTTTTTTTTTTTGGCATAGGCAAGTAAAAGTACTGAAGGCGAGATTCGATTCAAGACCTTGGCTCCGTTTGAAAATGCGGGCCGCACAGCTTGACTTTTGACCCGCGGCAACAGCAGGTTTTTAATTCTGTTCACACAGGCAAAAATAACAAAGGATTTTGGCCTTTGACCCGTGTCTTGATTGGCAGCCGCCTCACCCGCAGGTCACTGCGCATTCCCAAACGCGGCTCTTGTTATCCAAGGCCTGAACTAAATTGGCTCAAACTTTGATAGGAATGCTTTGATATATCCGTAAAGACATGACTATATGATATCATTCGTGTGAGTAGTAATAAAAACAGTGGTGTTGGTAATTTTTTTTATGAGATATACAATTTACATTGAATATGGCCATGTGTAAAGACACAAAAATAACGTTCATTAAGTACTGAAGGGAACGATTTCATGATGAGAAAAGAGGAAGACCAATAATAAGCTTGATCTTGTGGTTGACGAAACAAGAAAGAATATTATAAAGAATTAGTGTTCTTGGTGCTAATATTCAATTGTGAGATCATGTTGTTCCGTGAATATATAACTATCAATTCCTACTTTTCTTGACCTTTCTCCTTTTCTATTTTGCACTTGGTGGAGACAATTGAATTTAGATTTAGAAAGATAAAAGACATGGTTTGTGCTCCGTCTGTCATGTATAAATTATTTTCAGTGCTATATGAACTTGTCAAGCTGTATTTTATTATCATGTTTAGTATTTAAATTTTAGATATTAATGTACTTGAGTTATATTTCTTAAACTCATTAACAATTGATGTTAAACGTGAAACATTCTTTGATGGGATATTTGGGAGGGTTGAAGATATGATAGTGAAATTATTTAATTTTGATCTCGAACCCGTTTAGTGGCATTACCATTCCTCAGGTTATAACAAATCAACTAATTTTCTCAACAATAGATGGACAAGATGTAAAAAATCACACTTACACTAGTCACAATGTTCCTAATTTCAAAAAATCAATCAAAAGCAGGTAATTAATTCGAAAAGTAATGTTCAATCATCTTGCCTCAATAAACAAGAGTTTTATTAAAAGCCATAGATGACCCATAAATAAACCTGGTACTCAAAAAGTTCCATCAGGTACTTCAAGAACCACATGAATGACTAGAAGACTAAGAGTGTGGATTTCAGCCTACATTACAATGAAGAAGCAAGCAACTACTGGAGGATGAAAAAACTTGCCTGAGATACAAGGGCATACAGAGGAAGAGTAATGTAGCTACACAGCACTTGCACTGCAATTCTGCGTAAGCACAAAACAAGATATATATCAACTTTGGCACAAGGTTTAAAAAACCGGTATTGATCCATGATTAGACTGGTATATACCAGTCAGTATATATATGGTCTATGTTTGGTATACCATATCAGGCAGTAATAACGGGTGTTTGCTTCAAAATTACCTTTTAGTAAATATATTGCAGAACATCTATCGCCAATGGTGAAAAGATTAAATCAATTTCAGTTCATTTACAAACTAATTTTTTATTCTTGATTTTTTTTAAAAATAATCTTTTTATAGTGATTCTGGAAATAGCTCGATGCTGTTTCGTAAGGATAAAATAATTGATTCATATATATCATATAATGTGAAAAATAGCGGATTTCCAAGAAATTCAGCCTTAGATGGTGTGGTAACTGGTAACTATATCACAAAATTCAACCCGCACAACGCCACCTTGGCATCTATAGATTGCGAGGCTTGAATACACCATTTGGTTGCTAATGTTAACTCATGATGCCATTTTAGAATTTCACATAAGAGAAAGAAGAGTAGAGTATGTTCTTCTAGAAAGACAAAATGATTAACTTTCTCTGTCATCCAATAGATGCTAACCATATTGAATCAAATAACTGAGTAAAATATCAGCTGATTAAAATAGAGCATGAAAACAAAACTCACCCACAACAGATTCTCGCAATCATGAGGTTGGTACTGTCTTGAAAGCAAGACTTCAAGCCAAACTCATACTAAAACACGACACAGAAAACTGTTATGTTAAAGAAAAAAATAGCATAAGCATGAGTAGATGCTAAAGAAAATGGAGGGAGAGAGACCAACCCATATCCAAAGAAAATATATTAGCTGGAAAGCATTCTGCAAAGCATGTACAAGAAGATTTCAGTGGTTTATGACTTTATGTTATGACGCTAAATCCTAATTGTATAGATTCATTGCTATAAATTTAGTTATATTGTAATTTTGAGTACATATATTTATTAAACTGTTTTTTCACTAATTGATTATGATGAGTAGCTAAGAAAGTGGAAATCTACCTGAAACAATGTAAAATGAATGAGAAACAAAACAAACTTCGGACGACCAAACCAAAAATGTTGGTCGCTCAGATGTACAAGAGGAATTCCCTGGATCACTGCATGCCTTTCTTTTATTTCAAGTGCCATTATCGTGATGATAGCATGCAACTTGGTCCCAACAGCCAAGATTGTCTGCATGACATAATCATGTAATTAGGTTGAACAGAGAAAATAAGAAACTAAGTACCAAGGGCTAAATGATACTTACAATAAGAGGCATGATGGATATCCAAAATAATATAAGCCATCCTGAAAGGAAAAATGAATTTGATGATTGAGATTACAATGTAGTTGCTCATGCAACTAAGACAAGAATTACCAGTAGATAGAAGTTAATGTTTTGGATAATTTACCTTTCACATTAAGGAGCAAAAAGAGGATTGCTGAAGCCCACAAGGTTGGACTGGGTTGACATAAACTAAATCAGTTAACTCCATGGAAGAATGAACTAAGCTCAAAACTTTAGTTTGCAGCATAGAAATGCAATTATAATATACAAGTAGAAGTTTCAATAAATTGTAAGATGTACTAAGTACTAAGACCAATGTTCTTCAATATTTATTGAAAGTTTCAACATGAAAATATGGCTCAAACAAGAGTCTAAGACTACATTGAGTAGATGGTCTCGGGTTGAATTTGTAAAAATATAGGTTGTTTGATGAATAGCCCTTATAATAGGATGATAACAAATGAGAAGTTTGTGTGTCATTATCCACTCAATATTGTCTTATATCAGACCAAACTCAACAGCACAAGTGACCAATTAACCTGATGAACATAAAGTAGCTTGACACGGAGTACATAAACTCATGTAAATAACAAGAACTGCAAAGACTATAAGCTAAAACAGAGATACTTTCAATTCTGACATTCAACTAAATTGTCTCCCAATCTACAACGAAATTTTGCCCTCTTCAAAGCCTAAGACCAATGGATACAAAATTCTATAAATTATATAATAGGAAACTCTAATATACTACGTCCACCATAGTTGTTATGTCTGAGTTTTCCTATGCATGGGTATAATAAAAATTACTAGGGCCTATATGTAAAACTCTAAAACTTATGGGTTTTTTTTACAAAAATCCATTCCTTTCACTTATCCCCGAAACCTATTTCCTCCTTATTTTACTGTGTGGCGGCATTGTTCATCTTGATTTTACTCCATTCGTAACTGATTTTGATCCGGCAACTATCAATGTCCTTTCCTCGCTCCGGACAGCAGCAGCACTCACTTCTCTCCACTTTCTCGCTGTTTTTAGTAGTGAACGGTAGTGTACAACAGCAATTTTTTGTCCTTCCGGCGAAATAGGGGTGCGCCGGCCACAGTTCACCTTCCCCTTTCCTTTCCCTCTTCTTGTCCAACCCTCAGGTGATCTATAATCTATTTTGATTGAATGAACAGCAACATCCTATTTTTGGGTATAATGTGAATAGGGTTTAATTTGCCAATTTGAGGATTTGGAGAAGCAATTACGTCGAGTTGAAGCGATTATGGTAAGAAACTTATTTTATACATTTTAAATTATTAAAATTATAGATTAATTAACCTGATAAGAAATTTAGGGTGACATTGTCTTAAATAAAAATTAAAGATTTAGGGATATTAACTTATTTTGATACAGGACACATGGTGATGCATGTTTAATTTGATTTACATAGGTAGGAAAAATAAAATTATTAAAATTTAGGGAAAAACAAAATTATTGAAATTTGGGGAAAATCAAAAGGATGAAAGATATCATTGGAATTTAGAGAAATGAGGAGGATAAAGAATGATGCAAGTTGAGATAGAAATTCTTTCCTATTCTCTTGATACTGTGTTAGACATATGCACTAGGATATACACTAACAACTTTATCCTTATTGCATCTTCTCCTTGATTTGTTTTTGATCCAATTGATCTCATCATTCATTTATTTGAGCACATTACGCAGTTCATTCTGCATGATTAGTATAACTACATTATGCATTATGATATTTATTATATAGTTATATATTCCCGGGATAATTTTTGTATATCTTTGATATGTCGTGATATATATGATCTTTGAACTTATAGGTTTGGATTTGTATTATAGTAACTAATTGTATCGGACTATTATGTTGACCAGCTAAGGCAACTACTAGGTTGTCTTTGGATAATCCTATGGTCGCTAGATGTTGGACGCAACACCACCAAGCTGTCAAAGACAATTGTTCTTCGGTGTGAACTAGCGGTGGAAACACCCTAAAAAGTGTGCGACTCATAATTAATATTTTTATTGTTTCTATTGTAAGTTCAGCTTATGGGAGAGATAGAATAGATAACTAGTTGATTTACTAGTGGCATTCTCAATTGGTTCTCTGATTTAGGTGCGGATGGTGTCCACTGTATATTGTGGCTTGTTATTACTTTACCTTCCTTTGGTTATACACTTATGTTTGTGATTGTGGTTATATCCTCATCAAATTGTTACTTCCCCATGGATATTCGATCAGTTGGGTTTTAGTTGACATCAACAATAGTGCTCCATCTGGGCGGAAAACTAATCTTATCAATAAGAGCAAAAAACTGAAGTACTCATGTCCCATAGTGCATCAGCCCAACTCAATTTTTAATCTATCCGAATATTATTACTATGACCAACACAACTACATCTACTTTGTATGTGGAAAAAAGTGTCATAGAATTATTTCAAACTATAAGACGCAGTCTTGATTAGTGCATCAGCCCAACTCAATTTTTAATCTATCCGAATATTATTACTATGACCAACACAACTACATCTGCTTTGTACGTGGAAAAAAGTGTCATTGAATTGTTTCAAACTATAAGACGCAGTCCTGATAAGAGACTTTTTGGCTAAGCTGCAGCTCCCAATTTCATTCTATTTCACCAATTCGAAGACCTAGGAATTTATAGATTAAAGGGTATAGAAAATAAACAAGCAAAGTGAGTAGTGAGTTAATGTATATAATAGCCAGTTTAGTGATCTAGCTAAACATGAACAAAGTTGTGTGGTATATACTATACAGAATATACCCAAGAACTATGAAGACTATCGACTTCTAGGAAACATGAGCTCACCCTAAAATAATGCAATGTTTGATTGTTTCTTTCATCTAAACATTTCCTTTCTTCTGAACTATTTAACCACTTAGGATATATAACATCACAATGCAAAACATGGTTGGCATGGGAAAAAACTCTTAGCGGGGTACCCGCTTTAGCCTTAGGATTAGCCATAGGAGTCGTGTGCGTAGGTTAAAGGTTAGATCGGGTGTACCAGCTTAGGATTTTTGAATGCAAAAGATCGAGAAAACTGAACAAATCGGTTATGTTGGTTGAGCTGAGAATCTAGTCAAATTGAGGAGTACAGAGATCATACTTTTTCTAAGCTTTTAGTCAAGTTTGGATCACTTGCTTCTTAAATTATGATGGATTTCCTTTTCATGTCAATTGATGTCTCGTATTTATATTGTCTTTTAGACCAATATTTACCTGCGAATCGAGACATATTTTCATGATTTTGCATCTCTTTCCAGCTTACTTCATTGATTTTTTTTCAGAAGCTTCACTACTTGTCATGTTTGTTGAATACAGGACATTTCACTCACTCTTAGAGCTATTTGGACGTATATTTACATCTTCGAGTGAATCAAGAATCTTGACAAGAAGTTTGGCTTCAAACGGAATTAATTTTCAAAAATTATGGGCATGGCCACAGTTTATCCGTAGCCATCGGAATTTATTATAGCCGTCAAGGATTAAATGAGCATTAATTATCTGAAGGTTACAAGAATTAAAAAGACTGCAATTAATGCATTACCGTTACAGTCATAAATGCGGAATTTATTAAAGAGTCATAAATGCGGGAGTTATCTGGATCATTTATTAGCCATCAGGTGTCATTATGGGAATTAAATTCCGAATACGAAAAGACACACCATTAGGAGCCATAATGGAGGATTTAACCCAGAATTTAATTCCAGGATTTAATTCAGAATTCCAAGGGGCACCAGGATTCTATATAAAGGGGCTAAATTTGCTAAAGAAAGCCAACGCCCAGTTGGGGCTCAAGGTGGGCTAGTGAGTTTTGCAAGGGAGAAAGCTTTGGCGACAACAAGGGAGGAGGAAGGAGCCATGCTATCATTCTAGAAGACCTGAAGGAAAGTTGCAATGCTTTTGTAGAAAAGTTTGCTTTCTTTTTCTTCTATCTTCTTTTTAGTTCTTTCTATTCCTTTAGAGATTTGTACTGAATCGACACCATGCTAGCTAATCTTCTTGATCGAAACAAGGATGTAATCTCGTTGCATTTATCTTCTGTTCGAACATATTTTCTCGTAGCAAATGCAATTTTATTTCGTGTTTATTCGATCTGTGCTGTTTTATTGCTAGTATTGCATTGGCCACATAATTACTTTTCTCGGGCACCGCAAGAAGGACTGAAAGGTGAATTGCGACGCTAGATCTGCCTTATCGAACATGCTCTGAGAGGTCAAGAATTAGGGCCAGATTTGTGTGAGGAACTTTATAATATCTTTGAACCCAATGGGCCAATCTAAGTCCGGTTAGCCACGAAAGTAGGACGCCGATCTAGATTGATACCGGATTACGCCGTCGAAAGAGGGTAATCTGTACCATTAGATATTTCCTTGAGTACTTTTAAGATTGCGTTGTTATGATATTATTTTGTTTGAGTTTAAGATCCACCAACGAGATGAACTCCAAATTCCGATGTCTCTAAACCTTGTTTTCTATCCAAAACTTTCACTTGCTTGATTCGGCTAGCATTTGTATTTAGTTGTATTTTCATTTATTTTCAGAAAACCCAAAAATATTTACCCGATTGTCTAGCTATTGATTTGCAATCACTCGGTACTTGATCACTGTCCCTGTGGGATCGATATCTTAAGTACTACTACGACAAAACCGTCACGCTTGCGGTTAGTTGCACGATAAAGTACACATCATCAATCAATGCAAATCTTTCCTACAGATCAATTCCTGTGCTAGTGACAACAATCATGTTACTAGTACTGCAGAATTTAGAGTTATTAAAAAAATAAAACAGTGCATTTTTCCTAATTTTACTCCATGGCATTATTCATCCTGTGCTAGTGACAACAATCATGGCATTGTTCATCCTGATTTTACTCCATTCGTAACCGATTTTGATCCGGCAACTATCAATGTCCTTTCCTCACTCCGGACAGCAGCAACACTCTCTTCTCTCCACTTGCTTGCTGTTTTTAGTAGTGAACGGTAGTGTACAACAGCAATTTGTTGTCCTTCCGGCGAAACAGTGGTGCGCCGGCGACAGTTCACCTTCCCCTTTCCTTTCCCTCTTCTTGTCCAACCCTCAGGTGATCTATAATCTATTTTGATTGAATGAACAACAACATCCTATTTTTGGGTATAATGTGAATAGGGTTTAATTTACCAATTTGAGGATTTGGAGAAGCAATTACGTCGAGTTGAAGCGATTATGGTAAGAAACTTATTTTATACATTTTAAATTATTAAAATTATAGATTAATTAACCTGATAAGCAGTTTAGGGTGACATTGTCTTAAATAAAAATTAAAGATTTAGGGATATTAACTTATTTTGATACAGGACACATGGTGATGCATTTTTAATTTGATTTACATAGGTAGGAAAAATAAAATTATTAAAATTTGGGGAAAAATAAAATTATTGAAATTTGGGGAAAATCAAAAGGATGAAAGATATCATTGGAATTTAGAGAAATGAGGAGGATAAAGAATGATGCAAGTTGAGATAGAAATTCTTTCCTATTCTCTTGATCTGTGTTAGACATATGCACTAGGATATACACTAACAACTTTATCCTTATTGCATCTTCTCCTTGATTTGTTTTTGATCCAATTGATCTCATCATTCATTTATTTAAGCACATTACACAGTTCATTCTGCATGATTAGTATAACTACATTATGCATTATGATATTTATTATATAGTTATATATTCCCGGGATAATTTTTGTATATCTTTGATATGTCATGATATATATGATCTTTGAACTTATAGGTTTGGATTTGTATTATAGTAACTAATTGTATCAGACTATTCTGTTGACTAGCTAAGGCAACTACTAGGTTGTCTTTGGATAATCCTATGGTCGCTAGATGTTGAACGCAACACCACCAAGCTGTCAAAGACAATTGTTCTTCGGGTGAACTAGCGGTGGAAACACTCTAAAAAGTGTGCGACTCATAATTAAGATTTTTATTGTTTCTATTGTAAGTTCAGCTTATGGGAGGGATAGAATAGATAACTAGTTGATTTACTAGTGGCATTCTCAATTGGTTCTCTGATTTAGGTGCGGATGGTGTCCAATGAATATTGTGGCTTGTTATTACTTTACCTTCCTTTGGTTATACACTTATGTTTGTGATTGTGGTTATATCCTCATCAAATTGTTACTTCCCCATGGATATTCGATCAGTTGGGTTTTAGTTGACATCAACAATAGTGCTCCATCTGGGCAGAAAACTAATCTTATCAATAAGAGCAAAAAACTGAAGTACTCATGTCCCATAGTGCATCAGCCCAGCTCAATTTTTAATCTATCCGAATATTATTACTATGACCAACACAACTACATCTGCTTTGTATGTGGAAAAAAGTGTCATAGAATTATTTCAAACTATAAGACGCAGTCTTGATTAGTGCATCAGCCCAACTCAATTTTTAATCTATCCGAATATTATTACTATGACCAACACAACTACATCTGCTTTGAATGTGGAAAAAAGTGTCATCGAATTGTTTCAAACTATAAGACGCAGTCCTGATAAGAGACTTTTTGGCTAAGCTGCAGCTCCCAATTTCATTCTATTTCACCAATTCGAAGACCTAGGAATTTATAGATTAAAGGGTATAGAAAATAAACAAGCAAAGTGAGTAGTGAGCTACTGTATATAATAGCCAGTTTAGTGATCTAGCTAAACATGAACAAAGTTGTGTGGTATATACTATACAGAATATACCCAAGAACTATGAAGACTATCGACTTCTAGGAAACATGAGCTCACCCTAAAATAATGCAATGTTTGATTGTTTCTTTCATCTAAACATTTCCTTTCTTCTGAACTATTTAACCACTAAGGATATATAACATCACAATGCAAAACATGGTTGGCATGGAAAAAAACTCTTAGCAGGGTACCCGCTTTAGCCTTAGGATTAGCCTTAGGAGTCGTGCCCGCAGGTTAAAGGTTAGATCGGGTGTACCCGCTTAGGATTTTTGAATGCAAAAGATCGAGAAAACTGAACAAATCAGTTATGTTGGTGGAGCTGAGAATCCAGTCAAATTGAGGAGTACAGAGATCATACTTTTTCTAAGCTTTTAGTCAAGTTTGGATCACTTGCTTCTTAAATTATGATGGATTTCCTTTTCATGTCAATCAATGCAAATCTTTCCTCTGTGCTAGTGACAACAATCATGTTATTAGTACTATAGAATTTAGAGCTTTTAAAAAGATAAAACAGTGCATTTTTCCTAACTGTTGCTAGTAGTACTAGTGTAATTGTAGTTCAAGTACCAAAGCTAAAAGCTAAACGACAATAATGGTTTCAACATATAGATCAACTAATTAACTGAGATCTATTGTATAACATAAAGTTCAATAATAATTAGTACACACCTGATCGTTACCACAACCTTGAAGTCATCTTCCAGTGATCTTTCAATGTATTTTTGGAAGTCAAATTTACTTCCAGGAGCAAGATGTACCTGCAGAAAGTGATATCAATTATAAAACAAAAATATTATTTGTTTGAACATCGGAGTGCTTCTACAAATATACTCACAGTGATAAAACCGTGGCGCATGGCCAAATAGTCAGCCTTTCTAACCGATCTAAAAAATTGACGGAAAAAGCTAAACTGCAAAAGTTGGACATGAGAAGACCATCTTCAGTAGTTTTAGAACTAACTGAACTTAAAACACAGTGGTTGTGGCCAGCAACTTAGATTAATTCATTTCTTAGAACAGAGCATGCAACAACAATTGTGTGCATTATCTACTTACGAAAGCAAATGAAAAGCTGCAAAAGATATAACCAACAAAAAGGATCTTCTTACAATGTAGAATGAGAGTGGGACATTATTCCAGAAACTTGTATGTTGCCTAACAAAGGATGTTTCGTGTGAAAATCTAAATCTTGAGGGATCTGCAGCATTTGAATGTAACTCACATTAAATTTTGAACTGAAGTAAATGTTTGTGAAGCTAGAATTGCACATTTGGAATGATTAATGACATTTATAGCTATGTTTCGTTGGATGGAATCCACGGCGGAAAAAATAGAAAATACAATGAATCTACATGGCTTTCCATCTAGATTTATTATATTTTTCATCCTTTCCGCCGTGGATTCCATCCAACGAAACATAGCCATAATGGCATAACTATCAAGATCCCCCTATTAACTTGGACGGAGAGAAATAAATATAGACAAGTAGAAAGAAAAGTCAATTGCTAGATATATACAAATCAATAAATTTCATTTAGAGCAATCATATGCAGCATTAGCGAAAATAGAGCAATATATAGTTGATATCTTAGATATAATATTTATTCAATATTTTAAAAATCAATCTGTACTAGGCATAATGCAGTTTGTACTAGTCCGATCATGTAATCAATACCAATATATAGTTGATATCTTATATATAGTATTTAATTAGTATCAACAGGTACTATATGTTAGCACAAGCCTTTACATATCAGCCCGAAAATAGAACAATATAAATTGGTATTTAAAACCAACATTTTTATTGATATGAGGATTGACGTCACAATTTACCTATTTGTCTACCCATTATTATTTCCCCGCACATATGCTAGAAGTAATCACCAATTTTTTTTTTATAATTTTGAGTTTATCCGAGGCGAGGTTAGGTTAAGCAACATGTATGATGGTGCGGTGCAAATTAATTTTATTATTATATTAGCATAAGTGGATTAGTGGTATTTTTTATATTTAGTGTTTAAAGTACCAATATGTGTCGATGCACAGGTCTTGTCTCATATTGGTATGAACTAAGATACTAATTATAGTTGCCACTTGATATTGTCAAACCAAGTCGAGCTCATATCAAGCTTGATTTTGAATCAATCTCAATCCCTTCAGTTTGATCCCATATATTTTAGAAACTAGTAAAAATTTAAAACTATTCAATTTTGAGGTATTCACAAATTAAATTTAAATGGAAGTAGATTTACTCCCTGCTACATCCTAAACGAGCTGCAATTGTCAGAAATAGACTAGTTGTACCAAGTCTTATGTTGATATTGTGGTTCTACCATCTCAACATTTGAATGCCATCCTATAAACTATATTACTAGTATATTGCAGTCTACATGCTGAAGAAACTCACATAGTCCTCTACTATATAAGAGTTAATATGCTCTAACTCTTATATATTAATCGAGTTAATATGCTCTAACCCAAATCTAACATGACCACAATAACTTATTTAATAAACATGTTATATATTAACTTATAACCTGACATGACCTATTTAATAATTGGGTTGTCCATAAACCTGACTAGCATGAACTATTTAATAATTAGGTAGTATATTGACTCAATCAAACACTATCCATTTAATAATTAGGTTGGAAATTTACTCGACATACCAATATATGTTTGATGGTTGAGGGCTAGGGTTTTTGGCTGGTTGACAACGAGAGGTTAGGAAGTTTGGTTAGTTGACTAATCAGCAAGAAGTGATGTGCAACGGGAGGAGTGGGGACTAGAGAGTATTAGGACATTTGGTGAAGAATGAAGAGCAAGAATGTAAGATGGCTAGCTAGCTAATGACGAGAGAGATAGGGCATTCGATGGTGAACAGGAGTCAGGCAATGAACATAACAATGTCAAGGGCGAATTAGTGTCTGACTATGAACTAGTATTAGAAAACTAACTAGTGTCAGGGGCAAACTAGCATCGGGTCGAAGAAGGGGGGAGGCTCGGGTCAAGAGAGATGATAAGGAAAATGGAATAATTAGAGTTAGGGCATTATTATCCTACTCACACCTGAGCCAAGCCATTGGTCGTTAGAGGAATGGCTGCTAAGTATTGGGTCTCCTAGCGGACTAGCTGAGTGGCGGATTACAGTTAAGCTTAATATCTAGGTTTGGCATTTAAGCTTTATTCTACTAACCATATAAAATAATTAGGTTAAGTGGATAAACTAGTTTATGACCAAACCCAATTCAATTATTCTCAAGTCATACTCATTTATGACTTAAACACAATTATACTTAATCTTGCTTAACTTCATGTCAAGACCAAGGATTAAAAAATCGGTCAAATCATACTGTACCGGCGAACCGAGCGGCAATGGCAGAAGGTTGGGCAGTGGTGAAGCTTGAAGCTTCCGCCGCCAGTGGTGAAGCTTGAAGCTTCCGCCGCCACTGGAACAAGGCTTCCTACCAAACAAAGCTTCCGGCCCACCCGTTGACTCCCTCCACTATCCGTTCGCGAGCCGTCGGAGACTCCGACGGACAGCCACCGAACTGGTACTATACTGGGGTATGGTTTTATAAACCTTAGTCAAAACAGGTCAGGTTAGTGAGTCCGAGTCATTTTTTGCCCAATCTAATCCCGTGGCTACAGTTATTTATAGGTTATGTTATAGTTGATCTTTTACCTCTCTTTCTAGTTAGCACATCTCCTCTAAGTCTTCTTGAATGTCCGCCATAGTATTCATCTTATGTTGAATATGTAAGTGCAGCTTCACCAGTCCAAGGCTCTTACTATCACACTTTTATCTCCTTGCTCCATCATCCATGCTTGTACTATACTCTATATTGCTTGAATCATTATGTACCTCGTAAACATATAGATGTATCAAAAGGAGGAAGAAGTCTCATTTCATTCCAATGTTTATACTCTTTAATTATAGATAAGGGGCTAGCTGAAGCTTTCTCCCTTCTTATATCCCTTCTCAAAGCAGCTTTCTTCATTGTTAGGGTCTTCCTCCTTGTTCCTCACATTGGGGTGGTTGTTTGGTTGAGCTTTTTTAGTTGGGTGATTGTTGAGATGCTTGTTGATGTCGTGCTGTGGAGTATCATTTCCTCTTGCCTAATTCATATCAAGGTTTTGAGAACCCATTTGCACCACCCAATACAGGCGGTGCATGTGTTAGTGTGGCTGGTGCTAGTACAATACAATGTTGATACGTTTGCTATGTACCTGTTTGAGACTAAATTATTGCACGAATACAAGAGAAGTGTACTTCAAGAACAAATTATATCAATTTTTATATGTAATTACCGTTTGAAAATTCATAATCTTGAGAGGAGGTCTCCTTCTCCCACTCTTTCCAACCATGAATCTGTGTCAAATAAATTATTTAACATAAAGAAAATTCATTACATAAGGGCCTGAAAATGAAATTAGTCAAGTTCAACTAACTGCTCACCTTTGCTCTTCCCAAAGCCATCGTAAGAGCACTATAAAATACATGAAAGATTGCTAAGAAAAAAATGAATATGTGCAACTGATGAAGACCATGTAACGAGATAAGTGATACCCTGCCCTGCTTATAGAAAGACAAGTAAATCCATATACTGTTAATTGTAATTAACGGTGTTAAAGAAGGGACTTTAATTTAATTAAGGCAAATCTAGAAGAAGCTTCTAATAGTACTTAGTCAAGTGAGTTAGGAAGCGTTAAGAGGGCATGACTACCTTTTTCATAAAGACTCAGTACAAAGAAAGCTAAGTTGAGGGGAGATAAGACATTTGCTCAGGTGGCAAGCTAGGAATGTTGATAAAGTCAATTATGCAACTTTGCAAGTTGTTAGTTTAACAATAATAATTAAGCCCTGTGCAATCAAATACTAAAAAAGACACAAATGTTGTGTTCTTACTGAATAATGCTTTCTACTAGCTATAACTAATTCCTATAATTCTTGAATTAGATAACAAAAGCATTGTCTGAACTCTGAACAATGAGCAAAATGTGAATTCTGAAAATTCCAAAAATTAGTTGACAGAAAAATACTTATCCGCGTACTTTAGAACAGTTAGGAATTGGTGAAGCCTCCACTAACATTCTATGTATTGATCTAATTCCCTCAAGTGTATCCCATAAAAGTCTCCTATGATGAGCTTCGCCAGCTTCCACCTTTCTCTCCTTCCGACATGGCAACATAGTATCTGCTGCATCCTCAGGTATACAGATTTTGATAATGTAGTTTTGTCCAAATGTCAGTAGTAAGGATATAAATCCAAGAACCATCAACTCTGAAAAATGAAATATCAAAAAGTGGATAATGGCATTCTCAATAACAAAATCTAGAAGGCCAAAATTAAGTGGAACCATCACTTATGTTACATAAGCAAACAAAACTTGAGACAGGATAAGAGAACAAGACACAAAATTCTTCATAAAGGCATATTTCTAGAAGTATGAATTTTCAATTGGTTTATTCTTGGATCTGTTCTAGCTGGCTCTGTTCATGAATTAGATGGATCCTAGCATCACTTCACCAAAAGCCAAGTGAATCAATTGTGAGAAAAAAAACTTTTTTGTCTCCGCTTTCTGATTCTCGTTGTTGATAGCTTAAAAAGAAATTTGAAATTATCTGTTCAAAATGGCCCTGTAAATGGTAAGAGATATCGTTATAGGGAAAATTATTTACGAAGTTTAGTATTACAAGTGGCAGTGGCATAAAATTTTTTGACTTTGCAGTTGGATGCATGTACCAGACTATCAGGATGAAATTAGTTTATAAAGGTGAACTACTTGTTCTGAATGTAGTTAGTACAGAAGACATAAAAGTCACATGACGAGTGGAAAGTAAAAGGTTTTGTACTGGTGCCATGTTAGCTTCAATAAATTTTGCTGTTAAGAATTTTGAATTATTTCCTATTTTTGCCTGAGCTCATGTTGTACAAAGAATTGATCACTCAAGAAGAATGGTTTGACGGAGATGCAATTATAAGAACCATGCAAATATTAACTCAATAGCAAAGATGGCAAGTCACATTGTACTTTTGGGCTTGGGAATAATTGTCTGATTCTGGCCATAATAGGGCATTTCTAATCATGATCTTGCACATTGATAAATGCATATGGCTGTGTTGGTGATGAGATATTGACAACAATGTTGATGCAGTCCCTTAACATGTGAATGACTAGCTTTTTTGATAAAATAGAAAATTGCAATTACGAATTATTGGGGTCAAAGAATTATTATATCTGGCTATTAGTTAGAAATTATAGATTTAGTAATGTGTTCAAGAAAGTATGAAGGACAGATGCTGGGTGTACGATAAACCATGTAAAGATTCTTTTTCTTACATACCCAAATCCTTACTTTCCCCTGGCAAAAAAAAGTATGAAGGTTAGATGTTTACAGAGATAAGGTTTGCTTCTGCACATAATAACTTATATGTGTATATTCCTGGAGTTTAAGGTATGGTGATCAATTGGTGACGGACATAACATAACTAGTCAAGTTGTGAGAAGATATTGCTAGAGAGTGCGATTTAATGAAAAGATATGAAGCAGTGATCTTCCATTCAGCATTTGTTTTAGAGAAGTTCCTAATCATTTAAACTTTTCTTGGCCTTAGCTAACAGGTAGGATAGTTGATAGCACAGGAGGTCCCTTTTAGATAACGTAGTACTTATCTATCATCTGATTGTTGGATTTCATCCATAGTCAATTCAGGTCTTCTAAACCGCTATATACATCTATCCCGGAGGACTTGATTAACTTTCACTTCGTTTTCAGTAATATACATGTTTGACCACAATGAGAGTAAATTCTAATTAGCAGTTGAAAAAAAATGGTTATGGTTTGGGAAAGAAATGTTTTCCATAAGCACAAAATTATTTCTAAAAATGGAATAGAAGAAAAACAAGTTAAGCTGGCTCTTCTTTTGTTACTTCAGATGAGTTATTAAATGTATTTCACCTTTCATTTAAGCTTTATTTTTTTTGGTATTATCTAGCATCAATTTGTGCAAGATAAAAAGTTTACAAATTCTACCAATGTATATAAATATTTAATCTGTATATAAGTATATATACAGTACCACCCTTTACACGTACCACCTGTTATAGGTAGTATAGACTGGTTTTTAAAACGATGTTAAAGCCTGGTGTGTACAAATCCAACCTTGCACCAGTATATAGAACAAGGGTGGCATCAGCCCGATGTATAGGTATATATAATTCTGCATAGTATACAAAGAAATGCTATACAGCAAGTTCCCAAATTGGGGTGTCATGTGTTAGTATATAAAGAAATTGGGAACCGTATTAATTCAAGCTAATGTCAGTGCACCTATGTATTTTAAATCTTGTTATCTAGTAAGTTTCATTCCATTAGAAGGAACACCAAAGTAAGATAATGAAATAGGGATCTTCCCTGCAGTTTTTGCTGCAAAGTAGGTCCTATTCATTTATTAATTGTAGAATGACATAAGTCAGTACTCACTTTTCTACTCAAAACACAAACTCAACTTGATACTTGAGAACTGCTAAATACCTAATTTGGGTATTTATTACATAACTTAAACCTAATCTGGGTATTCAAATGGTACCAGAACCCAATCAAATCAAAGCTTTATTTGAGGTTTCTTATCTTAAATTATTCTATAAAATATAAATTTATCAATTTAGACAATATTGCATTTTATAAATAATTATTTTAAATATTATGTAGGGTCAAAATTGGTTAAGTTTCAATTTCATTTGAAATATAGTGCGATCATTTCAAATTCACCTTATAAATTATAACAAGACAAAACCCTTTTTTTTAGTTAACCGTTCACGAGGAGAGAAGAAGAATACACAACGTCCAGATGAACGAACATCAAGCTGGAAGCGACGCCATGCTCCAGTGGTGGGTTTGGTGGAAGACTTTCGATTTCGCCTCAAATCTCGTGGTTGGAAACGAAGAATAGCATAATTCCATTTTCAAGAGTAACGAATACCATTTTTTTTTTCCTTCAACATATTAATTTATTAAGAAATTAGAATAAAATTATAATTTTATTTATTTTAATTGGGTAATGGGTACACACTCAAACTCAAACTCAGATGTATAAAACCTAAAGCAGTCCCATATTTACAATCAAGTACCCAAACCTGCACTAGATTAGTTAGGCTGGGTACTTAAATAACCCACGATTAGTTGTCATTCTTAATCCATTTTTATGAATGGACAGGATAAATGATATTTGATAACGTTTTATGTCCATTTTAGATAAATATAGCACTTGTCTTTCATCTAATTATTGAAAATTCAATAAATAGGTGAAAATGTGGATGGTTTGACCTATAGTCATCTTAGCCTCATAAACCTAAATGTATATCTGTTCTAGAAGACATGGTTAACTTCCACTTTCTTTTCGTTACAATGAAAGTAAATTATAATAAGCGGTTGAATGAAAAAGAAGCTTATGTTTTAGGAGTGAAATGTATTTAATAGGTGTAAATATGCTTCTTTTAGATTGGAAAAAGACTTCTTATTTCTATGAGTTGAGTTATTAGTTATTTTAATATTCGTTTTGCAACTAATCTTTATGGTATCAATCTAATTAGTTTTCCTTACATTATAAACTTATCCACCTGCATGGATCACATATTTTATCTTAATTTATCTCATTAAGAAGAATATGAAACTTAGTACTTACCTGCTTTAATCTTCTCAAGTGCTTCATACATAGCCTTCCTGTGCCGCTCTTTGAAATTCTATTAACAAAGATTATGTCAAAATTCATGCTTTATTTTCATATGTACTATCAAAATAATGTCAAAAACTAAAAAAAACATTTCAAGTTTACAATATAGGTTTTCTGATGAAGATAGAAATGTGCGTACCTTATTTTTTATTTATAACACTGAATATTGAATACAAACTATGACTTTTTTTCCATGTATGAGAAACAAAAAGAACCAAGAAAAAGAGTAGGAAATTTTGAAAAGTGAAAAACCAGAACTACAAGAAAACTTAGTTTTCAAAAGAAAGCAAAAGCGATTTTATTGCAGAAAATGTTGAGTTATAGAATAACCTTGTGATCCTGCCAGAGGTCAGCAAGGAGTCAAATGATCTCATATCTCAAATAATTAAATACAAAATCCAGTCTGCAAACATTTAAATAGAAAAGATGGAACAGAACATGATTAATCTACTAAATAAATACATACACAACATAGTGGTACTAAATCATCAAGCAAAAGGAACATGAAAAACACATAATTTCCAAGAAAAAATCTACAGAAACTACACATTTGATAGTTGAAGTCTTAAACCCTATGATATTTTGTCAATTTTCATACTAGCAACCTCAATATTATCAAAAGGCACATAAGCCTTGGTGCGTAAGGCAATGTGCTGCCTGGGCGAGCTCCTGTATGAGGCATCAAGCATCAAAGGGAGAGCGTAAGAACATGACTATTTACAAAAAAGCTATGGCCCTCTCTATTAGTATAATAGAATTTTTAACTAATTTCATTTGGGCAAGTGCAAGCAGCACATCGCATTTCAACCAAAGGACCTTGGTGTCTTGGTGTGACTAGTGCTTTGAATAACACTAACCAATACATGGTTTGTGTGCTTTAAAAACTTTACTTTTTTCCATAAGTAAATTACACCGTTGTCAAGCTATCTACTTTTGTCTCAAATGGTGATTTGTAGTCATTTAAATTACATTAAATAATAAAATTGTTATTTTATTATACATATAATTTTAGGGCATTTCTATTGTTTGTTTCTTAGTACTCTAATCTAATGTGATTATACCACAAGTGAGAAATGGATGTTATCCGTTTAACTAATGAAGCAAACCAAGTAACATCAAAATGGAAATTTTCTCAACCACAGTGTGAGTACTTGAAAATTAGCCAAATCACACATAACATATCTCTAACCTACCCACAAGTGAATGCGGTCATACACTTGTACTGCCCAAAAGAAGAAAGAGAAAGCATCTTTGTCTAAGCGTAGCCAAGAATAGGCACAAGAAACTAAAAAGGGAAATTTAGGGTACCTCTCCGAGGTGGTGCAACGCCTTCTCCAACAAGGTGGAGATGAGAATGATGACGGCGCAAACGGAGGCCACCGCCCACGTCGGCGTCGCGTCGAGCTCCCTCGACTGCCCCTCGCCACCGCCTCCCGCCATTGCCCCAATCCCCCGCACAATGTCCCAGAAGCGGCCCCCCAAAGAATTGAAACTGAGTCTGAGTCCCCCGCCTTCCCGCCCTTCCTCCCACCAACAAAACGAGGGAGAAGCCGAGGCGAGGGAAATAAAAATAGCGATCGAGAGGAGCAAGAGTCCAAAAAAAGACAAACGGAGCCATGGCGGGAGCCACAGGATCAAGCAACGGTGACGGAAGGAGAGCTCGAAAAATTTTACTTGTACTCGATTTCTACCCGCTCGTTGATTGGATAATCCATTCGAAAGCGAGAATGTTATGTGAGCCGACTCGCACTGCTGCGAAGATTTTTTTAAGTTTTCGCAAATTTTAAAATATGGACAAAAAACCGATTTTTTGAGTTAAGTTCAGTAAAATAAATTACAAGGTTTTTTTAAAAACATTACATTAATGCATTTAAATTTTAATATGATAATTTATAAAATAAAATTCCACTTATATAATGCTAAAAAAGTAATTTTTTTGAATCAATTAACGAATTATTATTAATTAAATTTAAGTTAAATCATACCAAGCGTGATTTTCTCTTTTTAGAAAAATTTATTTTTATATAATTAAATTAGAATTACTTTTAGCTCAATATTTTTAGATTAAGATCTAAGATATTATAGGTCATGTATTATAAAGAAAGAAGATATTAAGATTATGTTATTTTGAAAGGAATTCACGCGAAAATAAAGAAAGAATATTTAATTAAAACACTAATTAAATATTTTTTTCTTCTTTCCGCCATGAATTTCTTTGAAGAAAACATAATATAAAAGTTTGAAAGAAATAATTTTTTATTTCTAAAGTTATTTAAACAATAACTAAAATTAAGGTGGATATTTAAAAGTTAAATATTTATTTAAATTTTTCTTACAAAAGATGTTCTAGCTAACACTCACTAAGGCTGTGTTTGGCATAACTGAAACTTTTAGCTTTTGCTAGTTAAAAAAGTGCAGGTTGAAAAATAGCTGGTTGGAAAAGTTAAAAGATGTTTGGTTAAACTGTTATGCTAGTCAAATTTTTATAAAAAAATATTTAAAAATAATTTTAAATTTAATATTTTTTATTAAAATAATAATTTTGTTATTATAAAAATATAATGCGGACATGAAATGCAACCAGAAAAATAGTTAAAAAAAATAGCCAAAAATAGCTCCCTCTCAGTTTTTCCAACTCATGCTTCTTCTAGGTTCCAAACCTAGAAGCAGCTTGCCAAACATTTCAGCTTTTCAAAATTAGCTATTTTGACCAACAAAAGCAGCTGACCAGCTATGCCAAACAGGGTTAAGTCTTCAACTTAGACAACCATGGGATACATGATCTAATTCATAAATTATGTTATTGCAAACAAGTATAAATACCCACTCAAAAGATTAAAAAAATAGGTCAAACTTTGTGCCACGAGCTTTTTGCATAAACATTACATGCTTATCCGTAAATCTAAGTACTAACTTGAGCATTAGATGAAAAACACTTATACTCTGTTTCTTTGGGAGGAAAACTGGAAGAAAAAAAAATTGAGTTTTTTACTGTTTCTTTGGGCAGAAGAAAAAATTTGAATGCTCTAAAACTAATTCATTTAAATCGGACAAAAAAGTTAGAAAAAACACAACACCAATTTGCCCGACCTTCAAAATTAATTTTCTTTCTTCTTTTCTTTCCTCTTACGAAAATAGAATAATAGACTTTTTTCTTTCCCTATAGTTTTCTTTCCTTACAATTTTTCTTCCGTCTAAGAAAAAGAGTGTTAAAGTTTCCTCTTTATGTAACTATGCATGGCGAAACACTTATAACAAACTCAGAGCTCAACAAAAGATCTAGATTAACTTAAATCAAGCAACAGTCAGCTGAAAGTTCTAAGATTGGAGGCATATAGAACATTAAGCTACATAAGAATTAAACAAGAAATTGACTATCTAAATATTTTTCTTACATATTATACAGACACATCACACATGGGAAAATAAATCCAATTGTACTTATGTACACGTCAGCATTGACTTCTAAGATAGTCAACAGATAGAAATTTGCAACCACATTTGGAGTGTACAGTATCTTGGACTAAATACAACTGCATATATCATCTGAAAGACAAAACATCTAAATCCAAAACTGCTGTTGATATTGACAATGAGATAGAAGTTTTACACTTGAGCAATACTGACTAGGAAACCCTTACACACCAATATTACATTCATTGTATCATCATTTTCCATGCTTGGCAAGGTAATGGAACATGGAACTCTGTATTGTTGTTTACAAGCCTAAAAAAAAAGAGGGGAACAACTTCACTTGGAACTGCACAATGACTGATATAATTGAGTGAATCAACAGTAGTATTTGTATAATAGCCTAGCGTTCATCAACCTAGACTTCTTTTTCTTTCTTAAGGTACCCCATATTAAGGGTTACATTGATCCAAGACGCTTATAAAAACTCTAACCCTTGAGATAAGCTCAGAATGCACTTACCTGTCCAAGGTAGTGGACAGATGCCATAAACTTAACTTTCAACGTCAGTAGTGCCATTGCTGCTTGGCTTCTGCATCTCTCCTCTCTTGGATTTGGCCTTGGCATCCCCTTCCTTGTTGTCAACAAAAGACAAGAATTTTCGCAGGCTGCGCGAAGATCGACACATTTGTTGGCTGGAAGGGTCTTCTTGCTTATTTGGGTCTTCTTGCTTATTTGAAGAAGACCGGAGGTATTGGTGGAAGGTGGAAATTAAGCATATGAGGACAGCAATGGCACATGAGACTCCACATATGAGGAACAAGCCCCAGAAGCTGCTCAGATTAAACCGTTCAGAGTCGATTTCGTCTATTTCAGCGATGCAGGCAGCTCTTGTAAACCACTTGTCATGGATCCTTTGGAGATCTCCATTCTCAGATAAAGTGAGTATAGCTGTTGACATGTCAACAGCCAAAGGAGAATCCCTTGGGAATGCCTGTATAATTGGAAGTGCTTGGCTTGTCAAGAGCAAAGACAGGAATGGTATAGTTGCATGCACGATCAGGTAGCAGCTACAGACTATTTTAGGAGATAGCATGGTGAATCCAAGTAAGCATAAGGCAAATAAAACTACAATTTCTATGCTACAAAATGGTACATATCAAGTCATTGCAAGTATGAATGTGGAAATGAGGACAGATCATGAATCTCTGTTAATGAAAACACAAATATGAAAAAAGTTAAAGGCTGCAAAATCTAAATATGATAAAGAACAGAACTCCAAGTTTAACAATGGTGTAACTTCCACTCTAGGCAGTACTTTAACCCTCTGTTTCCTCTGTTTCTTTGGAGGGAAGAAAAACTGTAAGGAATGAAAAACTGCAAGGAATGAAAACTCCAGGGAAAGAAAAAAAATCTATATCCTATTTCCTTGGAAGGAAGGAAAAGAAGAAGGAGAATTATTTTCGAAGGTCGGGCGAAGTGGCGTTGTATTTTCTTCAAC
Organism: Costus lasius; assembly: GCA_027563935.2. Taxonomy (NCBI): domain Eukaryota; kingdom Viridiplantae; phylum Streptophyta; class Magnoliopsida; order Zingiberales; family Costaceae; genus Costus; species Costus lasius. The sequence continues at coordinate 1,204,588 of CM050454.1, forward strand.
TTTTCCGTCCGATTCGGGCGGAAAAGTTTTAGAGGAAAAGTTACAAAAGTTACAAAAGGTATGAACTTAAGATGCACATATCTTAATCAATTTCTTGTCGCTTATTAGTACAAGAAAGAAAGTGCATAAACAATGACCAAACTTAGTTTCTCGTTATGTTTAGTAATTGTAACAACCAGCTTCTACAACCTATTTCCTAGGAGGGAAAGAATGGTAGAAAGGAAGGAAAATAATTTTTTTTCTTTGTTTTTTTGGACGGAAAGAAGAAGGAAAAAAAAAAGAAATTTTTCCTTCCAAATACAATCTGCATTCAGGCAAAAAACAAAGGAAAAGAAAAACTCACACTGCCACCCCTCCCCCTCGCGTCGCTCGCCTTTGCCCGAACGTCACTCGTCCATTAGAGACCTAATTCCTAAGTCGTTGATAAGTTTACGTATTCTTTCATTGCAAGCACCCCTTCATTATTCCACATCTATTATACATAAAATAAAAAGAAGAAGCAAAGCATTCTCAATGTAAATTTGTTTGTTGCATTATACCAAGGGCTTATGACGCTTACGATAAAATAAGGGCTCGGCATTTATGGATGAAAGTGTTTGTGCAACCAAATGTTGGTGCACACAACTTTGAAAGGAAGTCCGTTACTACGTATGAACACATAAGAATAAAGTACAGAATTGCCTATATAGAGCAAACTATCAAGGATGCGATGATCAGCACATAGAACCCATCTCTTCATAAAAGGAAAGAGACCGAAAAATACTAAAACTACAAACTGTATGCACATGCTGGTTAAGTAATCACAGATAAATACTTAGCTTATCTACTTTGCCTAGACAGCTTAACACTCAATACTCTGATCAAACTCTAAGTGATTTATACCATTTATGAATTATCTCAAAGAAAGAAGCTGAGTTTCTCTCTGTCAACCTTATGATTGCACACCCAAGCTCTTGAGAAATTGGTCCAGCTCGTACCCTCTATGTCAAATATCAGTAGACCTTCAATCTTTTTGTAGTCTATGTATGTCGCCAAGTAGCAACCTTAAAATGTTTAAAGAAATGGCTACTTTTTATCAAAAATCCTATGAGGAAAAAAAAATCAAACTTGTAGATTGGTCAAGTGTTCAACTAACCCAAAGACTACAAACATCTAATCTAATCATTCTAAGACACTGAGTCTGATACTTACCTTTCCTACTAGTAGATGTAAATCTTAATCATATCTGAAAGTGAATTGTCATGGATTTGAAATAGGAGAAATAGGAATTTTGTCTTCTTCAATGAAACTGCTAATAATGATTTTGAAGCAAAAAGGAAGTTATAAACCAATTGACAAGAATCATTTTCTAGTGGAAGTGATTGCAGGCTTGAACTAACAGGATTATAGGAAGATACCGAGAATGATAAAAAAATGCAGGGAGGAGCACAAGTACTAGCGTATACCACTTTGATAGAAAATAAATTAGATTCTATATCCCATTCTGTCAAAATCAAATAAGAAGAGAGAAAAAGAAACATTTGTGATTTAAGGGATAAACCATAAGATCTTTAGGTCTATATAATAATCAAAGATAAGTTCAATACATTGTGTTATGTAGGGAGTTATATTGTGCGTGTGATTAATGTGTGGGATTATCATATAATAATTATTATGGTAATGAACTAATTATTGTTCTATTCTACTTTTTTTTATTTAGTGGTAATTGTTTTAGAAATATTGTAAGTTCTATATGGTGACTACATGACTATTACAAGTATTAACCTTAAGGAGTGGTGTAATATTGTTATTATTATGGCATAACATACTTACAAATTTATAAAGCATATATCTTTCTAACATCTAGCAATGTTATTAAATAGCTGACTAGCTAGGGGTGGTAATTGGGTAGTCTGTTACCGGGTACCTAATCCGTTTATAAGGTAATCGGATACCTACCAAGCGGTTTTGGTTCGGGTAGTATACCTCGGATACCCATTACCCAAACTTGATTATATATTTTTGTGAATAACAAATTATATTTATAAATAATAATTTATATTTATATTTATAATACCCATAATCCAATACCTACTAACACATTAACCCTTTATCCAGCTCCCTCCCTAAATTCTTATTCTTTTGGCCGTCGCAACCAGGCAACTGTGTCACCCACCGCACCCCCTTCTTCCCAACAATGTCAATGAAGCTTGCCATGCGACACCCACCACCCCATGCTTCTTCCCAACCTGTCAATGCCTAAATCCTTAATCTCGTTGCCTATCACCTACCGCCCCCCTTCTTCCCAACAAGGGCCCGTGCCCCCTTTTACAAGTAAGTTGTCTTCTATTTTCAACCTACTCTTGCCAATTTTCAATTGGGTACATCGCGAACCTGCTAAACCCAACCTGATTACTAGGGTATTAATAGAATTTCGATATTCAATTTAATAGGGTCAAGTACTAAGTCGGTATGTATAGAGTTCGGATAGTTAATGGTTAGTTAAAATTTTAATAGGGTTGGGTTTGGGTAGGAATTTAAAAAAAATAAGTCAGGTAGATATTTGAGTATAGGTAGTACAGAAATTATCTAGATTCAGGTATGAGCACATAAAAAATAGTGAGTACCTTACCGCTACCATCCTTAGTTTTTTCATTGCAGTTTCTAAGCAATTCGCTATGAAACACTATAGCACATAGCGCCACCATTATTATATTTTAAATTTAAGAAATTGAACATGCTACATCATCTTGTGAATTTGTAGTTTTTCGCTATTTTTTACAATCCATCATTGATAACATTGTTGTGCCTTCATTGTTCAACATAAATATAAATTCACTACTTATATTTCTAGATATATTTTACACTTAGAATTCAAATAGTTCCTATCAAATTACTTAAGAACGTCAAAGGTTAATTAATCTAATACCTCCAAGTCATGACAATTTGTAGAACAAACACAAGCAACAACCTATCTATACCAAAGAATGAATTCCTCACCCATTCCTAATGAATTATGGAGCATAAACAATGAAGTCAGTATGGCACTTGTATAGAAATTGAAATCAACTAGCTAAGATACTTACGAAACCCCAGCCACTTTTCGTAAATTCTGAACCAACAAGTGCAAATTGGCAATTACTTGAGAGAAATAGCTCAGCATATGGACGCTCGTCTACAATGGCAGCAACACCCCCGTTCTCAGAGCCCAATTCAAGACTTCTAGCAAACTCTTCAGCTGAACCAAGGGGTTTAAGTCTGGTTCTTTCAATGTTTAGCTCCTCAACCATATAGTTTTCAGCAAACGAACCCACCTGAAACCCAATAAATTCATCACTGGCTTTCAAGCTGTCAATTCCTTTTATAGGAGAAGAGAGTTGTTGCACTGTAAGGATTGATGTCAAGCTTGCAGTGTAGCTGGACTGAATGATAAGAACCACAAAAAGCCATATTATCAGCACTGCACGTCCTAGAGTGCTCATAGTACTCTCTCCTGAGAGAAATGAAAAGTAAATTCTAATTAGATAAGCTCTAAATTTCCTGCCTTGGGTTGGAGAACATAGACTAAGGCTGACAACTCACTATGTGCAAAAAACAATGTTGAGAAGCTGAACCTGCAAAATATTAAAGAGAGAGAGATGAACAACGTTAGTTAGCAAAAACATCATCCTAATTAACTAATGAAATAAAGGTATATTTTGGTAAAAAAGATATACCATAGTTGCTGACATAGATGACTAAACTGATCAATCTTTGCAAGATTTGGGGTATCTAGAGCATTAATAGTCTATACACACACACACTGGTACATTCTCACACACACACACACACTATATATATATATATAAGTAAAATGTAGGGGCCTAGACTGTTCACATTATAGTGATTGCAGTACGCAGGATTTGGCAAGATATGCTTTCTAAATTCTAACAAAATGTTGCTCAAATCTTGCGTAGTGTATGAAAGGAAACAGGAATCTGCTGCATAGACGAGCCAAACATGTAGTTGATGAGTAGGAGAGATTACTCACAAGAAGTTTTATCAAATTGGATATCTTCCATTAGCTGTAATTTTATTTACCATCGATAGCTAATCAGTAGGCTGTAAAAATTCATTTGCTTGTCATTGTTGATTTGCAAGACAACTATGAGTAACTTTCTGTAACTCCAAAGACTTACCAAAATACAGTGACTATTTGTTGTCTTGGAGGGCCACGAAATTCATCATTGATCCGGTGTTCAAGAATCCACACTACAGTTCCTACTACAAGAAAGGAAAGTCCTGTGACACACCACATCTCCACAGTAAAAGGCTGCAGGAATGCCCAAGCATTTGATTTGTGTCTTCTAATGGGCGCAATTATAACAAGGCCAGACTCAATGTACGGTTGGGTAAAATCAACTATCTTTGTCCGATTAGTAACAATGGCAATATCACCAATAGCAGCATCAAATTCCTGCAAGAAAGAGAAAAGTGATGAGAAATATTAACATCAACTCAGTTGCCAAATCCATTATGAATTTGCAGTGCCTTTTTACTGATCTTACCTCTGTGGCAACCTTATTTATAAGTTCATAGTAATTAGGATTAACAAGACCATTCCCAAATGGTATCAGCTTAAAAGGAACAGCATAAGGCAGTAAGTTGACAGCGGCAACAAACACATCATAGCAATAACCTTTAACAAATTCATTAGTTGTTGACTTTGTGATGAATTCTTGAAAGCCAACTCTAAGAGGGAAACCAATTTGAAGCTCTTTTCCGTTGTTAGGGAAGACCCACCCTCGAGGTGTCTTTGTTGTCTCACCAGGCCATATGACGCTATAGAGCCGGTCGCTGCCAGGAGTAATATTAGGTGGCTTGGAGTATAGCGTTTCAGGAGGAACTTTCGACAATCCAGAATAATTTGACCAATAACCGATTGTTCTCGACCCAGTTCCAATTACATTTATGATGTCATATGCAGGATGAATTAGATTCCCATCAGAATCAAACTGAAGAACGCCAGTTAAACCAGAAAATTTTGTTGCCCGAATCTTATCAAGCAGAGGCTTTCCACCATCAAAGATGTTCATGGCCTCAAGGTGAAGTGTTCCTCCCTTTGCATCATGCAACCTTTCATCACTAGAAAATGAAATTTTTCCACCGTCACGAAAGAAGGCATCTATTGCTTTAGCCAACATCCACACAGTATCATATGCATATAAGCCATATGCGTTGAGTCGAAGGCCTCCATTTGCCTTTTTGGTCAAGTTGCTCCACCTAGCGACGAAGTCGCTCTTACTCTTAGAATCGGGAGTGTGCGACCGAAGCGTGAGAACTCCTTGCATCCTGCTCATTTCAGAGGAAGAAAGAGGTGCTCTAGAATCCAACCGAGAAGAAAGCCAATCTGTTGCAATCCAAACGTACCCATCGGCCATCATTTCTAGATAATGTGCTACAGAAAGAATCAAGGGACCATAATCTTGATTGGCGTGTAGAATGATAACACGAGACTCCATCAACGCAACCTTGACTAGCAAATTTGTGACATCATTCCTGGTGGCCCCCGGAGAAAGTCCGCCTTTGTAAGACAACTTGCAGCGCTTCTCCGCCAGTTTATCGCCCAAGGCAGCTATTCCATTTCTACCATTATCGTCATCGACATAGACAGCAATCGCCTGTCTCCACTTGAAATAGTCCAGTATATCAGCTATAGCAGCCATTTGAAACAGATCACTCTGTGTGGTCCGTACAAAGTAGGGATACTCCAGTGCAGTTAGAGTCGGATCCGTCGCAGAAAATGAGAGCAAAGGGACATGGAGCTCATTTGCAACATGAGAGATTATATGAGCAATGGTTGAACACTGTGGCCCAATTATTGCAACCGTATCAGTCTCCATGAACTGTAGAGCTGAATAACGAAGCGCATAACAATACCAATAGATTAGGCTAACTTCTGTTTACAATATTAATCAGGAAAGCAAAAGAAGATAGACAAGGTCCATCACCTTCCATCATGCCTAAGAACCCACTACAGTTGGTGTCACTCCATTCGATTTCCAGCCTCGTGCCAGCGAGAACAGTTGGGTTCGCATTGACGTCATCCCTTGCGGCTTCAATGGCAACCTTTGCGACTCCTCCAATGGTGGAGTCGAATGTAAAAATAGTTCCAACGTGCACGACAGAAGGCCTCGTCGAGGAGTTCCTGGTTGCTCCGTTAACGCTCAAGAAAAGGCAAAAGAAGAGAGGAAGCAGAGACAACATCATGTTGATGTGAAGCTAGTCCCCTCCTGATAGAGCTGTAACAGGCCAACTTTTCTCAGCTAGGAAAATAAGCAAACAGCTCTCGAGCATTCAAGAACCGCCGGTAAATGCACAAAATAAAATTTTTTTTTTTTCCGAAACAAGTAAGAACTAAGAATCGCAAATAGCAAAAGGTCAAGAGCATCATCACAACCTCATTCTAGCGAAACAGAAAAACCCTACAATTTAACAAGAGCATCATCACAACCCTCATTCTAGCGAAACAGAAAAACCTAATCACAGTAGCCAGCAAATCGACAAAAAGCCAACTTTTTTTCTATGGGGAAGCGATTGACATAAAGGAATCACAAAAACTTCATCTTTACAGCACAATAGTAGAGCGCGCAAAAAAAGGCAAGAAATTGTCGGAAATCAAGCGTAGGAAACAGGTAATGAAAAGAACAAAAAAAAGGCAATATGGGTTGTAAGCTAGAGGAAAAAAACCAAAATAAGAAACAATACATTGATGATTGAACTGAACTGGAAGAGCTGTCGGTGCCTCGCCTCGCCTCACCGGTCAGTATGCCCCGACTGTGCCACTAAGACCCGCAAGCTCCAATGCTCCATTACCCGAAGGTTCGTGTTGTTCCTCCACCCGTGGGTAGGGGTGCTTAAATGCCCTCCACTCACAGCGGGAGGAAAAATGGGTTGCGTGAATAGATCACCGGCAGCTGATGCGGCGGGCGCGAGCATAATTTCGACTGATAAGGGAACTGATTCTGCCTCTACCTGCTCCACCAATGGAAGACGCAGCACGCTGGGCCCGTAGTCAGAGGGGGCACTTGGCGGGATCCTGTTGGCGGAGCGGAGCAGAGCCGACGATCCATGGGGGACTGGTGGCTGACTTTATGAGTGATTGCGTGGTGCAAGAATGCAGTGTGGCGATTTAGCGCTTCTTTTGAGGGGAGATTTGGAGGGGCGAAAGAAGGGGAAGCAGGGGAAGAAAGGAATCAGATCCAGCAGGGGGAAGCCGGAGGCTTCACGAATAACTTTGGTGCTGAATGGCGATGGGTGATGGTGCTTTCTGTCTGTTTCGGAGAAGGGAAAAAAATCAGAAAAGAAAGAAACAATAAGAGAAAGAAAATAAGAGAGAGGAAATAATTCTTTTCTCTTTTAACCCTCGTGTTTCAATGGAAGGAATATAAAATATTGACCGGTCTATAAACTGTTGACTGGGTCAAAATTAACCCAAATCTCAACTCCAGCTCCTCGGTGCTACTGTAGTTCTTCTCCTCTCCAGGATCCCTCTTCTCAGCAGAAGAGACCGGTGCCGTAGAAGGACTTGGGTCGGCTTTGGGGGTGGCCCGTACCATCGTTGCCGGAGCCGGGGCGGCCTTCTCCGCCAGATCTGTGTTGGGGGGAAGGCGGGGTGGGTTCGTCAGCGTCTAGCTCCGAACCTCAGGGGCTTGGGATCGAGGTACCGGGGCGGGGATCGTCCGAGGGCGAACTAAGGTTAGGGCTGAAGTCGCTGAGGAACACAATGCTGATGCTAACGAGGCTTCTCATCAGGGATTCGAGGCATAACCACGCTGGAAGCGCGGCAGCGGGGGAGGCCGATCTGGAGAGAAGAGAAGGGGCGGCTGCGTCGGGAGGGCGACGCTCAGAGGGGAGAGGGGCGGCTGCGTCGGGCAACGCTCGGAGGGGAGAGGGGAGAGCTCGGGCGACGCTCGGAGGGGAGAGGGGCGGCTGCGTCGGGAGAGGGGCGACTGCGTCGGGCGACTCTCGGAGGGGAGATGGGAGATCTCGGGCGACGCTCGGAGGGGAGAGGGGCGGCTGCGTCGGGAGAGGGGCGGCTGCGTCGAGCGACACTCGGAGGGGAGAGGGGAGACCTCGGGCGACGCGAGAGGGTTTTGGAGCAAGACGAGGGAACGGAATTGATTTCCCTCTCTTTTGGAGGGGACGAGTTTGAGCGGAAAGGAAAGGAAATGATTTCCTTTCTTTTCTTAATTCTCTTCATTGAAACTAGGGGAATGGAAAGAAATAGCTCTATTTCTTTTCTTTCCCTTCTTGTTTCTCTCTTCTGAAACAGGCCGTTAGTGTGATTGCTTGTTCAAATCTGCAGTGCTCTTCGTGTTGGACTTTCTGTTGCGTCAGGTGAGTTGAGGTCAGCTTGTTGACCCTAGTCCACCTGATGCAGCTGCTAGGCATATGCCATATTATAATGGAAATTTATGAATAATATATTTTAATTTATTTAATTATTCACTTATGTCAAAAAAAAATTTATTTATTTTTATTTAATAATTTTAATTATTATATCTCTTTATTAATAATTCACTTGTGTCACTTTAATTTATTAAGTTAACTTAATTTAATTTATGTAAAGGTGTGAAAAAGGAGTGTTGAATCTTTTTTCCACGTGATAAATGAATAAAATACATTAAATAAATAGCTTATTCTTAAGGCTTTAAGGTCAAGTTTACTTTATTTTCATTATTTTTTTTATTGCTTAAAATTATTTAAAAAATATTGATATTCTTTTCCACTATCACGATCGTCAGATCTACATTGCCTAAGCAACCATTCTCACTTACTAAGTGTTAGGCCTTGGATCAACGGGCCCTAACCAAGGAGGATTGCGTTGGGCAGTGGCCCAAGCCCGCGCGGCACACGCTAGAAAAGGGCCTGATTTCGACGGTCAACAGGTGATTTTGACCCCAAATCGGCAGCAGCTTCAGACGCGTCATCACCCTCGCGAAGCTCGGACACGAGCTCTTCGCTGGAAGATGCGGGCGCGGACGGCGACTGCAACAAGACGCAGTCGACGGCGGGATTTTCGGGGAAAACGCGGTCTTCTTCAGCAGACGCTGACAACAGCCTTAGCGCAGCAAGCGAAGGACGCGGGCGGCGTCCGAATCCAGAGGCAGAGGCGTCTCACACCTCTGCCCTATAAATCGAAGATCGATCGACTGATCACCGAGGAGGAGAAGCGTGCACTGCTGAGAGCGACATAAGAGAGGGACGGGGAGGGCGCCCCCTCCAAGACGAGAGCCCTTTGCCAGTGGCGAGAAAGAGTGGGCCGGCGGCGATGAGCGTCGCGGCCATGAGAGAGAGTTTGAGAGAATTGTAATCGCCGACCGGTAGCTCGACGGCGAGGGAGGGGAAGAGGGCATCACCGGCCTGGGGCTAACAACGACGAGAGAAGAGAGGTCTGTAAGTTTCTGTGGAGAATAAGACGGATTTCTTTCTCAAACCTCTTCCCCGCTTCTTCCGATTACCGGCGACGTTTGTCGCCTCTTCCAGCCAGCTCCAACAACAAGCGGCTGTCGACGACGAGGAGACTAGGGTGTCTCCTCCCTGCCATCTTGGATCGATACTCCGACGACAAGCGAGCCGACGAACACAGGCGGCATTTGAAGGCGCAGACGGCGTTCGAAGGCGAGGTTGAAGACGACGACGTAACGCGAGCGCGTGGAGCAGTGTTCGCATCGAGACGGAGGAGTCAATGGAAGCGAGCGATCAACGCTCGATTCAAACGAAAATCAAATTCGGAATTCGATTTGGAGGCTGACGTCAGCGAGGCGGAAATTCGAGCGCGATTTCGATTTCACGTGGCGACGAGAAGGGTTGACATCGGCATGATGTCAGCAAGCGCATAAATTTGGTTGACCGGTCCAGGTCAAAATTGGTTGACCAGAGGTATTTCTAAATTTAGGATTTTGGATTTCCTGAATTAGGGTTAGGGTTTACAGAACCATTTCGATTTGGGGAAGAAATTTTAGATGGCAACTAAGGTTTCCAATTTGAGGGTGATTTTGCACCCCGGAGATTAGGGATTTCACACCGGTCTGGTGTCCCGCCGGAGAACCTTTAGACCGGGGCGTGAAAAGTGGTATTAGAGCCAAAGATCCGGCCAGGTTGGTGATGACAGGTTGCTGATGAGAGGAGGACCAGGAGGGATCCGGGAGAAGAGCTCCTGAGAGATCCGATCGGGGGATCCAGATCCAGTCCAGAAGAGAGAGCGTGTGCGGTGAGAGCCCACTGGGATGGGGAGGGCACCCCCCTCTAGGGCAAGAGCCCCCTTTGGACCTATGAGCGGGAGGCTGGGTCCAGAGGCAAGCAAGAGCAGATCCAAGAGGCGAAGTCTGAGAGCTTGTGAGTTGGCGGCGAGAACCACTGCCGACGTGAGAGAGAACAAGGGAGCAAAACTATGAGAGCTCCAAGCGAGAGGGGTCTGTGAGGCCCTTTCCAGAGCAGGAGGCTTTGATGCCATTACCAGGAGGATAACGAAGAGTGGTATGCGAGACCTCTTCCCGGAGCAGCGAGCTCCGACGATAGTGCCAAGAGGGCGTTTGAAGAACATCGAGGACGATGTTCAAATCAGGTGAAGGAGAATTGTTAGGCCCTAGATCAACGGGCCCTAACCAAGGTGGATTGGGTTGGGTTGTGGCCCAAGCCCGTGCGGCACACACTGGAATAGGGCCCGATTTCGACGGTCAACGGGTGATTTTGACCCCAAATCGGCAGCAGCTTCAGACGCGCCATCAACCTCGCGGAGCTCGGACGCGAGCTCTTCGACGGAAGACGCGAGCGCGGATGGCGACTATAGCAGGATGCAGTCGATGGCAGGATTTTCGGGGAAGATGCGATCTTCTTCGGCGGACGTTGACAACAACCTTAGCGCAGCAAGCGAAGGACACGGGCGGTGTTCAAATCCAGAGGCAGAGGCGTCTCACACCTCTGCCCTATAAATCGAAGATCGATCGACTGATCACGGAGGAGGAGAAGTGTGCGCTGCTGAGAGCGACACAAGAGAGGGACGGGGAGGGCGCCCCCTCCCGGGCGAGAGCACTTTGCCAACGGCGAGTGTTAGGGAATACCGGGTGTAATTTAAAATTTTGCAGTCCCATGACGCAGTGGAAGCATTACACCCGAAACATATTCCTTTTGCCCAAGGATCCATGCGAGGGAGAACACAAGGATGTGACAAGGATAATACCTCTATTGCTTGCTCGGTTCTTGAAGCCATGTTCGAAGACGATCAAGTGCTCGCCCTCTACAAGTATCCACGCGTCGACTCCTTGATCGTTGCTCCCTTCCACGCTTGGTGCTAGCCTCGGGAAGAGAATCAAGCCTTAGGGTTCCTTCACTTCTCTTGCGCCACCTCCAAGATGAAAGCGCCAAGAAGAGATGAGGAGGAAGATGATGCGCCAAGTGCTTCCTTCTTCTTCTTTGTATGCGCCACCTTCAAGCAAGGTGTGCCTGTGGCCAAGGAACGAAGAGGGCTTGTGGCAAGGAGATGCCACCAAACACTAAGAGTCCTTGCGCCAAGAAGAGAGGGAGAAGAAGAAGAACTTGCGGCTATGGAAGAAGATTGCGCTCCTTGATGAAGAAGGAGAGCTCCAAGCTCTCAAGTTGTCGCCACCTTAAGCCTCCACGCCTCCTTGTGTATGAGACCTCACGTCTTCAAGGAAGGGAACCCAAGAGGGGGCGACAAGGGGTCCTATAAATAGGACTAGAGGCGGTTTGGGCAAGGGCTAGGATCATGCCAAGTGTATGGCTAGGATGAGGTGTCTTGAGGCAAGGAAAGTCTCCAAGACTTTACCATAAACCTCATTCAACCTATCCATAAATGTCCAAGCACTATATTAGCCCAAGACATGCCTCAAATGCATTCTTACCATCAAAGGAGAAGTGGCTAGGCGCAACATGCAAGAGGAATTCGGCTAGGGTGGTGTCTTGGGAGAAACTAGGGTTTGAGGTAAGGTAAGTCTCCAAGACATTACCATATACCTCTTCCCTATATCCATATGCGCCTAGGAACTTCCCATAAAAGTTCTCAAGCCATATCAGCCCCAAGACTTGCCTTAGAGGCAAGTATTCCATCCAAGGAAGAGGGGCTAGGCGCCCTTTACTTCCATAATGAAGCAAAGGCGCCTCCCTCACCCCATTATGCCCCTAGGCGCCAATGGGGTGAGATTTCTTCCCATTATACCCTTTTAAGCCAATTCACTCTTCATGAAAACTAATTATTGGGCCTCATTGGATAATGAGCTAGCCCAAACTTCATGGCATGGGTTGATTAAGCCATTGGATCTAATCCAATGCAACTCTAATCCAAATGTGACCAATTAAGGTCAATTTCGGGTTAACCTGCCAAAAATGAAGTTTGGCTTCAATAACTTTCTTCCAACTCATCAGGCCCATTGGCGCTGATGAAATCTTCCAAATTGATCCAAGTTATCCAATAACTTGATCATAAGGCTTCTGATTAAAGCAACGTCAAGAGTCTATTGCGTGTGACCCCGTAGGATCCATATGACGATGGCAATGATGTAAACATCATAAGTAGTGAGGGGTATCTAGCAACACATCACTACTACCCATGTCATAGGACTTAAGTCATTATGGCAAAAACTCCTAACAAGCAACGAGGATTCCCATTGCATTATAGATCCCTTTGCCTAAACTGATATCCTGCCATTGGATTAGTCTCAAGTTTATCAATCCAATGCATTGGTCATGACTCAACAAGTGTGGCCACACATTCCTGTCATGCACCAATAAGGTGGGGCGCCCCCCGAGTGGATATCATGCTTCCAATAAGGAAGGGGCAAATCCTACTATTGGTCATCCATGTCTCTACATGACTTATGACATGCCCAATGTCAGTCGTTTTGGTCTCCCAATTACGGAGAGACGTAAAACTGTATCAAAGCATACCCATCATCAAATCTAGACATGAATACCTCAAGTCTAAGGATCAATGCAAACCTCTTGCATGTGAGATTGACTTGTTGACTAGACAAGTCAATCCTCACGGTGGATCACTCCAGTGCATCCAATGCACCTGTATGCCTGCGTTACTGTACCCCGTACTTAACCAACCCATACACCAGTCTCACATGTACCAAAGCTGTCCCTTATCTGCTAAGGTACCTTGACTAGGGATAGCTTATGAGAATGGATCCAATCCAAACTCCTGAGACATTATTTATGCAACTCAATACATCAACGCAGGTAGAGAAGTCTGCATAATAACGACCATGCCTTTATAGAGAATAATAATTATATCAAAGTACATTTAAACAATGCCCGACCATGTCCAAACATTAGTCTGCAGGGCATAAACACCAACAGCGAGAAAGAGTGGGCCGGCGGCGATGAGCTTCGCAGCCATGAGAGAGAGTTGGAGAGAATTGTAACCGCCGACCAGTGGGTCGACGACGAGGGAGGGGAAGAGGGCATCACCGGCCTGGGGGCTGACGACGACGAGAGAAGAGAGGTCTGTAAGTTTCTGTGGAGAATAAGACGGATTTCCTTCTCAAACCTCTTCCCCGCTTCTTTCGATCCCCATCTAGCTTATAATAGTTGAGTTTTATCTAAATCTAGCATATGATCTAGTTAACTCGAGTTTTTCTGATCAAAATTTGATCAAGTATAGATTTTTCTACCATTCCTAATTATAGGCAATAAACATGAATGGACAAACATATAACTTTTAACTTGGATAGACTATGGTTCAACTTGACTTAGGTTTCATTTAGCATAGCTGAAACTTTTAAGTTTTAACTTCTGCTGGTTGAAAAAGTTAAAAGATATATGGCTAAATTTTTATGCTTGTCAATTTTTAAAAAATATATAATATTTTTAAAAATAAAAAATTTAAAAATATTTTTTAAAAGAAAAACTAAAATAATAGTAATAAATAATTTTTAATTAAAAATTAAATTTAATCATTATAATTTTATAATTTTTATTAATATAATATTGATTTTTGTTAATTTTTTATAAAAAAGAAAAATTGTAAATAATAATAAAAAATTTTAAATTTAATAATTTTTATTAAAATAATAATTAAAAAAATAATTTTATCATCGAAAGACATATGTGCGAATATGAGATTAAAAAAAACCTACAATTATAGCTAAAAAGCAGAGCTCTCCCTTCTAGCTTTTTTTAAATTTATGCTATTTCTAAATTTGGAACCCGCCAAATATTTTAACTTTTTAAAAATATTTTATTTTGATCAACAAAAGCAAACTAACTATGCTAAACAAGCCTTACACTACTAGCATTAGTTCATGATACTAGTTGTAGACAACTATCGTTTTGTGAGATAATGTGATAGAGTGGTAGTGGTCTAAGAACCAAAGCTAAGAGCCAATAAGTACTAAGATTCTTCAATCAAAGCTACCAACGTTTTCATAAAACTAAAAAATAAAATCCAAGAAATTGACTTTGACTTAACAATTCAAGGGTTACTTATGCAACACAGAATTAGTAGTCAAATAATTAAACTAAAAAAAATATTCTTATCTTTATTGGGAATAATCGAGGGAATTTTAGAATATATGCCCTCCACAATGTGTTGCATCATTTGGAACATTAGCGTTAAATTAGCACTACCGCGGAATATTCCATAGAATAGCAATTGTATATTGCACAAATTAAATTAGATTTAATTTTTTGTTGAAGCCCGTGCATAAAGGAGAATGGATCGTGAACAAAATTAGATGTTCTATGCCTTGTCTCTCAAAGGATAATGCATGAGTCATACTAAATTTTTTTTAAGCGCGGTTATTTAGACATTTTTTTACAAATCTTAAAGAAAAAAATATTTTTTTTAATTTGATTATTTCTTTAAATTATTACCTCAATAAAACACGAGGAGTTATAAGAATAAAAGAATATTTGATTACTGTATGGATCTCAAAGCATAATTAAATAAGACAAATTTGACCTTATAGAAATTTGTCGACATCCCCATCATAAGATTAACATTATGTATTTTTGAGAGAAAAATGGGAAGAAGAGAAAGAAAATTAATTTTTTTCTTCTTATTTGTTAGGGAGACTGATTTGAAGAGAAAGAAAAAAATAGGTGATTTTCTCTCGTCCAAAAAATAGAGCGTTGCTGGGAGCTGTGTGAGAAAAAAAACCAAAAAAAAAGAGTGTCGACCTTGCCCTGCCCTTCGCCTCGCGCCTGTCGTCGCCCTCATCATCGTCCCCCACTTCCTAGCAAGTTGCTGCCCTTCTAGCAAGTTGCCACTTGTTTCTTCCCTCCCCATCCCCACTACTTGCGAGCTCGCAGCCCACTACCTACAGTGACAACGCCCACTGCCTGTGAGCTCCCCACCGCCAGTTTCTTCCCACATCTCCGAGAAAATAAGTCACGCGTGAGTTATTTTCTTCTACTCTATTTTTCTATCATTTATTTTTCTTTTTCCCCTCTATTTTTCTTCCCCTCCACTAAAACACAGCCCACCCAATATTTTTTAGTATAAGTATAAGATTTGTAAAAATGTTAAAACACCCCCACCCTCCTTTAAGAATGCACTTAGGGTTGTATGTCTTTATCTAATGTTTTAAAATTGAATCCACATAAAAATAATTTTTTATTTTTTACTAATTATATTAATTTATTTTCTTTAAAGAATTATGTTATATACGATTGAATCAACTTTTTATTATTAATTTAACTTATTAATGATAAAAACGTTGACTTTACCAAATGCTATGTTCAAAAGAGAATTATTTTGGTTTGGTAAAAATAATATATTTTGAATTTTGTAAAAATAATAAAATTTATGAGATGACTAACAATACACACTTCACCGTTAATAAAGAAAAAATTATTAAGCATTAGGATATTTTAATAATTTTAATTGTATGATAAAATTTCCTAATATTTGAAAAAATATATTCCAAAACTACAAATAGCCCCTTGAGGAATAAAATTATTTTTTATCTAACAAAGTTTAGAGCCAATTTTGTACCTAACGAAGTTTAATGAGTTTAATATTATTAAATTATATTTCAAGTATTTTACTTTCCATCGTTTTATATTAAAAATTTAAAAAATATAATATCATTTAAAACTTAGAATGAATAGGCAAAATTGATTGCTCTCTAAATGGGCCTCTATACCAATTTTTAGGCCCATTCTGAACGGGAGAAGCACGTCGCTGTGTGATCTCTATTCTGTTCCCAAAATGAACTGGGCGGCGAGAGAAAGGGAAAAATCCAGTCTTTGTTTGCCCTTTCCTGGAAACTACTCCCACACATTGGTTCGCCTCATAGATCCCCCTGCCTCTCAGAGGCTGAATTCAGCTACCATGTGATGATCTCGACGAAATTGGGGAAGAACTGTTCCAAATCTGGTCGTTTAGGGTTCGGACCTCCCACTACTACCTAATCCTTTTTTGTTTGTTTTTGGTTTCTGCTCAAACCCTCGTTTTCGTGAAGAATAGTTGCTTATTATCTTGTTTTTCCCGTGTTTTTAGTTAAAGGTTGTGACTTGATGGGTTATCGATGGTAAAAGGGAGAATTTTTTGGTGTATTTTTCTCTCTATCGATGTGTTGTTGGTCGAGTGAAGCCGATTGGAGATGTGGTGGAATTCGTGTGGAAACTAGAGGGGTTTGAGAATTTGGTTGGATGGCGTCCGTGAGCACTCTGAACAGATCCAACAGCCACAGCAGGACGTTTCTCATTCGAAATGATTCAGGAAAAGCCGCTGAAGGTGGGCGCCGGACATCCCATTGTGAAGCAATGGAGGGATTGAGCATTTCCAAGAGCTTCGTGCGCAGCGTGGGTGAGAAATTTAAGAAGAGAAGGAATGCCTCAAGCGAAGCCCATTGCGGGGAACGCTCGAGGCCGATTTCATCTGCATGCCTTGGCCTTTATGTGAAGGGCGGCGGGTGTCGGGTGGGTGCCTGTGACGAGACTGATCCGAGCATCAGGTGGCGGTTGAGCTCGATCGACGAATGCATGCCGCAGAGGGCGGCCAGTGGGGTCGAGCAAAGTGCAGTGGATTGTTTCTCTTACGGTGATTTCTGGAGGAGAGGTTCAAGGAAGGAGAAGGGAACTGTGCAGCACCCGGCATCTTCAGTTTCTACTGCTCCGGCCTTGCTTCCTGATGATGTGCTGGAAATGATTCTTGCTCGGCTTCCTTTGCCATCCATCATGACGGCTCGTCGGGTCTGCAAGAAATGGAGATTCTTGACGAGCACTCCCCATTTCATTCAGATGAGGGCAGAGAGTGCCCATGCGAGTCCATGGTTGTTCCTGTTTGGACTTACGAGGGGCGGGTTTCATACAGGGGATATTCATGCTCTGGATGTCTCTCAGGATCAGTGGCATAGGATTGACAACGATGTTCTCAAGGGCAGGTTCTTGTTCTCTGTTGCAAGCATTAAGAGTGACATCTACATTGTTGGTGGTTGTAGCTCATCCTCGTCAATGGAGAAGAGCTCAATCAAGACCCACAAGGGGGTCTTGGTATTCAATCCTTTGAGAGGATCATGGCGTAAAGCTGCGCCGATGAGAATGGCAAGGTCAGCAGCTGTTCTGGGTGTCCTCAAAGTAGGTTCCAGCAGCAGTTTATTCAAAGCTCAACCAAAGCTCCACGACCGACTTCAATTGAAGTCCCGTATTGTTGGAGGGTCTGCTGTATACGAGGATCCTCACCGACTCGCCGTCCGGCTTAGACTTAGAGAAGCTTTCAACAAGGAGGATGAAAAGCCATGGGACAAAAGGGGATCACCTTCCTTTGTTAATGAAGTAATGGGAATACAGTCAAACTTTGTGTTGATTGCTGTGGGTGGCCATGGGTGTTGGGATGAACCTCTTGAGTCAGGGGAGATCTATCATCCTGCAACTGACAGATGGGCAGATATTGCAAGTCTGCCTGGAGATTTTGGGGTCATTTGCGCCGGTGCTGTCTGCGGCCAAATCTTCTATGTCTACTCAGAGTCCGATAAACTCGCAGGATATGACATTGAGAGAGGCTTGTGGACGACAATTCAGGTGTCCCGCCTTCCGCCCCGCCTTCACGAGTACTATCCGAAGCTAATCGCCTGCGCGAATCGATTGTTCTTGTCGTCTGTCTCATGGTGCGAAAGAGATGGCCAAGTAAACAGGCGTGAGAGAGCTGTGAGGAAGCTTTGGGAGCTGGACTCCACATTGCATGCTTGGACTGAGGTATCAAGGCACCCAGATGCCCCCATGGACCGGAATGCTGTGTTTGTTGCCGACGAGAAGATGATCTACACCGTCGAGATGTTCAGGATTTTTGGTCAAGTCCTAGATTTCTTGACTGCTTGTCATGTTTCTGAAACTGGACTGAAGTGGATCCGCGTCTCCAAGAAGCACGCAGCACATGAAGTGGATTCTTCTTCATATACAACAAAGTCAATGCTGGTGCTGCACCTGTGAGCTTCAGTGTCTGTTCTTTGATTCGTCTGCAATCAAGACACCAGCATGCAGTTTGCTCATGCATTTGGAAGTGGGAAAGGAGCACTATTGGGAGCTGTGAGTACACTATTGCAACGGATTCAGACAAAAAGAAGGTATAGATTGTCTCAACTCTCAAGAACTCGTTTGACTTTAGTTTTATTTACCTCTTGTTGGTTAGGTGTTGAATTTCTGCTTCAGAGTCAATTGTTTGAGGTTGTACTGATTTTTTTGGTGATTTGTGCGAGTTGTATCTGAATTTGTGGATTATTTCTTTAGATTTTCTCCAGTTGTCGAAGTATGAGATTGAATTGTTTAGTTGTGCAATTGGCAAATATGATGCATTTTGTGTTCTGACTAGAATTCAGCCCAACAAGTTTTTTTTGTTGATGATTGCTTACCACCACTGAGTGGAGTGATCCTTCTACAAATCCATAATTTCATGTTGAAAACTTGTGAAAACATAAACAAGCTATCAAACGCTGCATTTGGAAAGTGTTCATTCTCGAAGTGAATTTGTTAAAGCTCAATTGATGTGCTCGACTCGAGAGGTTGTTTTGTTCAACTACAAATGGCATCAAGTTGAGGGAAGGGTTCCTTCTGCAAATTCAGGCGAGCAACAAGAAACGTTTCAGCCTTTCAGGCCTCACTGTCTCGGCGATGGAGCCCGTCAAGGGCCCTGATCTTCCCTATCCTCACCATGGCGGCCGTGAAGTCTGCAAAGAAGGGCAGCTTCATTCATGCTGAATCGCTCAACGATGTGCTCCATCGGGCCGCCGGAATTCAAGAGAACCTGATAGGAGTGCATCAGGCCCTTCTACTTGGAGAGGTTCTTCAGGCACACTTTGTCAAAGAACAAGACAGGCACTGTGAGATCGAGCAGCGGCACCGCTGACCACGGGCACCAGTGCGGCCATATCTTGGTGAAGCTCGTGTGTCACGCTCCAGTTGGATCGACCTAAAATCAGCGCTTATCCGCTGTCTCAGGGTCGTCCAGCGGAACACCGAAACACAACTATCTAGGGTTTCCGACCCAAAATTGAAAACCCTAACTCCCCGAACAATATTTATTCTCAAATTACAAGGTCACTCAAAACCCTAATCCTAATTTAGAGAAAGCCGAAAGGGATCAAAAACCCTAAATTCCAATTACCTCGATCGGATTTTGACCACCGTCAAAATCACGCCGAAATATGCCTGGCTGACGTCACGCCGACGTCAGCACCAAATCGAATTTGCCGATTTGGATTTCGCTCGCTGATGACGTCACGCCAACGTCACGCTTGAAATCGAAATTGGATTTCTCACTCGAATTCTTCCGTTGATTGCCACTCCTCGCTGACTTGCCTCGTTTCAAACGCCAACGCGTTCGAACGCC
Organism: Costus lasius; assembly: GCA_027563935.2. Classification (NCBI taxonomy): domain Eukaryota; kingdom Viridiplantae; phylum Streptophyta; class Magnoliopsida; order Zingiberales; family Costaceae; genus Costus; species Costus lasius. The sequence goes on from CM050454.1 coordinate 1,224,404, forward strand.
GCCCGACCTTCGCCTTCGTCTCCGTGCCTAGGACGAGTGCCGCATGCACTCGTTCGTCGGCGATCGTCGCCGAAGGGCAGAGTGTGCCGGTAGGGAGGGCCACCTGCCTTCCTCTTACCACGTTGTCGGCAGCCGCACCGCCGCCAGAAACCACCGAAGCTCGTCGTCGCCGCGGAGATACTCGGAAATCAGAGGGAAAACAGGGGAATATGGAAAAGGGAGTTTTATTCCGTTGTTTGAAGCTACAGACTCCAATGGATCCGACGACCCCCGTCGCCGACCGGTATCCCTCTTCCCTCCCTCGTCGGAAACCACTGTTTCCGGCTACAATCACTCAACAGGATCTCCCGCCAGGACTCCCTAGTCGCCGAATCACTCTCAGGATCCTCACTGCCAGAAATTTCACCCAGGTGTGCGCCCTCGCTCCGATGCCAATGAAGATCGATGATCGCGCGCTCGATGATCTCTCTCTCTCCTCTCCTTCGCAGCCCCTTTTGAAGGAGGAAGCCGCCACCTCTTCTATTCTTGGCGCCGACCAGGTCTTGCACTCCAGCCGCCTGCTGCGTCCGCCTCCGAAGCATGCGGGGAAGACGACTCTGTTCCCGCGTCCAAATCGGAAAGCTCTGATTTTCTTGATATTGACCGCCCTAATTTGGGCGTTGATCGCTGCTGCCAAACTCCAATTCGGCCATCGCAGTGTTGGCTTGGGCTGTTACCTGGCCCAATGGGCTTTGGGCCGGATCGACTAAACCGGGGCCTGACATCGTGTCTAGTTGGGCAGCTCGTTGTGGAGCTCCTCCCAAGCTGTAGTTTTTGAAAAGCGATTGATTAATTGTTTGTATTATTATATAATTTTCACAATTATCTATGTGGAATGTAGTGGCTTAGATGCTAGAGCACTCATTGCTGGGGTTCTAAAAAAAATAAACGAATTAAACTAAAATTTTTTAGTTTGATTCTTGAAAAATTTTCCTAGGCAGAGACAACCACCTAGGAAAGTTAAGTGTCATTAAATATAATCATTAATATTGCATTGTATATTATGCAGGCCAAGTGTTGTGTAGATTCATCAAATGTTACACGATTTATAAAGCAATAGAAATTACTTAGAACAAGCCAAGCTTTAACTTTTGTAGGCTAGTTAAAAATTTAAACGTGATTTTTTATTTATAGAAGCTATAATCGAGCTAGCTATGACTTGAGCGAATCCAAACTCTATATTCCATTGCATAATAGAACACTTTTTTTTTTCATTTTATAATAGAACTTTCAATTGAAAAAACTACTTATACTTTAGGGTAAACAAGAAACTCACAAGATTTGTCCTTCTAGTTTGAGTTCATTCGAAGTTTTTAATAGAGCTATCGAGAGAAGAAAAAACAATTAAAACAACTATAATTTTAATAATAATAAAGTGTTGGCTGTCCAACAAGCGGAGTTTACTCCGTGCGATAGTACTTTAAGTTTGTGAAATTCGATACCTTTCCATTCAAGTATAGCTTGTTGCTTGCCGCTTCTAGTCATGACTAAATCATGCATAGTCATGACATGTTGATATTGATTGAGTTAAGGGAGGTAGGCAGGTAGCCACGGAAGCTATCCATAAACTGTCACATGTTGACCTTCGCATGAGTCATATATTACCTATGCAACATCTAAATTTGATATATTCTTTTTTGTTTTTATTTTTCAAAACGCCTTCAAGATTGTACTCAAGACCTCAATTGATGATAATAAAATTTAGGATCTTTTCCTCATAGAGGAAAGATGGAAAGAAAAAAAAATATGAAAAATAAAAAATTAATTTATAGATTTCACGTGATCAATCCCCTCCCGGCCTCCCCACACATGAGCTCACAGCTCAGTGCAAAACAAATGACCGAGACGGTGCGAGTGGACATGAGGGGAGTGACGAGCAATGGAGGGAAAGGTTATCATTTATTTATTTATTTATTTTAGGGGCAACACAGTGGAATTCGATGCTGGAGGGGCAATGTGAGAAGCTCGCTCCAGGGTGCGGGGAGCGGCGAGAGGAAGTTTAGTGCCGCTCACACCTGGCAAGTAGGGCAGGGAGGTGGGTGGGCGATGGATCATGGGGGTGACAACGTTGGCATACTTTTCTGTCCTCGTTTCTGTTCGATTTGGGCAAAATCAATTTCGAGAGACACTTTTTTCCTCTTTTGCTTTCTTTCTCTCCAAGGACACAAAGAAAAATATCAAGGATATCATCAACAAGTTAACGAATACATTTGGCATCTGCCCCTCTCACAACAGCATCATTTCAGTTCAGGAGCATCATCAGTCAAAAGTATTTCCAGTTCAGCACTTACTCAGACTTCGGCAGTACTGCTCGTGCTTTCTATAAGAACTCAACTTTCAAGATCCAGAGTCTTGTTCTGTTGCCACATCTTCAGCTTTTGTCTACGAATATATTCTGCGTCTCACCTGGAAGGCAGGACTTTTTCACAAGAACAGGGGATCAAGAATTCAATAATGTATAGACCAGCTGTTTCACAACAAGAACAAAAAATAATTGCTGAAAGTGTGGCTTCCAAAGATTCTGCAATTTGTTCATTGGCAGATGAAGCTTATCCTTAATACCTCTACTTATATCTACCAGCACTTCTTTAAATTGTTCCTTCTGTCCTTTTGTAAAGTAAAAAAGAAAAACAACCAAAGGCAGCAATGCGACAGAACGGAAGTATCTCTCTGTTGCGTAATTGCTCCACACTATTACCAAAAAGCAGAATGCTCGAGTATACTGAACAGTAGGCAGAACTCTTAATGCAATAAAGTTTTACAGAGAGACAAAGGATTCTATTAAAACGGCTATTCGAGCAAAGAGTTCAAGGGCATTTATTAACTGAAAAGAGTGTGTCACTCTAAAAGGAAACTTTTATACCAAGAAGAACCATAAGCTGTGAAATGAACTCTGGGTGCCCAGGCCAAGCTGCACCAGTGACCAAGTTTCCATCGGTAAAGCAGCGGTCAATTGGATCTGGTTCTAACCATGTGGCTCCTGCCAACACCACATTGAGCTTCACAGCAGGGTATGCCGTGCATTTCTTCCCCTGCAACAAATATGCATGCCGTTTAATTATTTTACCAATAACAAAGTGAGAATGAGCATGAAGAAGAAACAAAGTACAAGGGTCATGAAACGTTAACAAATGATCCATGTCTAGTCAACACTATCCGATTATTCTATTAAGCAGACATTTCCATATACGTATACATGCCACTCCTATCCTTGCTAGTTGCCACTTAAATTCGAGAATTCAAACTACAAGAATCACTTAATCGCAATTCCTCATGTTGATCATCCACTTGAAAGTAATATCATGATAAGAACCAAGGCTTTTAAACTAGGTAACTCTATTAAACTAGCATATTAATAGAGATCCACTACTTCTACAAGTCCGCCACTACTTGTACGCAATTTCCCAAGCAACACAGTTCAAAGTTCAAACAACAGGCTTATGCTAAGATTTAGATCAAGGTTCAAAAATAAGTACATTGGAATAAGGACTCGCTATCTGCAGAAATGATGAAAGGTAGCTCATGTATCAGTAACTGTTAGGAAGGGCATCCTAATTGTATTGCCAGTACAATATCTAGAGTTCATTCATTGGTAGCAAGTTTCAGATAAACATTTATCAAGGACACCTAAAATCCACTTGTATGATGGTCCTTCACATGGCAATTGACAAACACAAAATTGGACTGGTTTCTATAGAGGTAGTACCTAAACTTGTGGTACTTGATGTTATTGCAATCTGAATCAGACCAGCAAATCATCATGTTCTAGAGGTGCTAAATATTTCATCAAGTGGCTAATACCAATTACCTTCAGCACACCAGCAGCAGACAGTATCTGTTGTCCGTGACAAATTGATGCAACAGGCTTTCCTCCATGCATAAACTCCTTAACCAACGAAATAACTTCACCATTTAGAGCAAGGTATTCAGGAGCTCTCCCACCAGGTATCACAAGAGCATCATAGCTAGATGCATTCAAGCCTTCAAATGATGCTGTCAGGAAGAAGTCATGTCCGGGCTTTTCACTGTAAGTTTGGTCGCCTTCAAAGTCATGGATAGCAGTTGGACATTTTTCACCTGCACCTTTATTAGGGCAGACGGCATCAACATGACAACCAAGAGCTTGAAGAGCCTGAAATGGAACCATAACCTCATAGTCTTCCATGTAATCCTGCAAAATAATTTAAAGGAAAAAAATTATTGAGGGCATTACAAATTTATTATATAGACTGATATAACTGTTTAATGGATTTCACAACAAATGTGTATAACGAGCAAATACAGAAAATATGTTCTCTTTTACTGTTTTGCAGCTATAAAGAAAGATAAATTATTTGTCTTCTCAAAGCATTACTGCATTCACTATACCGCAAAAGAAAGAACAGTGTAAAAAATCTATCTCAAAAGTAAGTCAAAGTATGTAGATAAATTGGATCAGTGAATGCTTATATGGGCCAAAATAACTTGGACAACTTATAATTGCAAGAAACTAGTAACAGGGTCTGTAATCAACAGCTCTTCGCAATGAAAGTTAGTTATGATATTCACTACTCGATTTTGCTAGAAGTCATTGAGTATGATAAAGAATGATAAAGAAAATGTAATTATTAATTGGTAACAGTCATTAAGAAAAATCCTGCTAAGACAAAAGAAAAAGATTACAGGAGAGTAACAAAAACCAATCAGTTCATACAGAAACTTCCCTTGATTAATAGTGACGCGGTCAACAGAATTAGTCAAAACTTGACCCGTAGGCAGAATATTTGCTTTACCTGCCCCATTAATCTGCATCCGGTTGGCACGGGCGATTCTATGTGATTTGTTTTTTACTGGCTATTCATTCAGTGAATGGAAGGCCATGATTATGTCTCAGAACATGGTTCCTGCGAGCATTGTTTTTATTCTAGTAGAGAGAAATCTGACTTTGAAATTGCTCTTAGAACTAAGAAATGTATTTCGCAACTGGTGCACTAATCCGATGTCATATTGGTGTACCAAATGCACCAACACAGATAGGATAGAAGGTCATGCACTGGTCATATCTCAAATTGGTCCACAGTCCTTACTTAGTATAGACTGAGATTAAGAACATTGGTCCAGGTGTTCTAGCATTTAAATTCCAATGATATAATATACCTCATACAATCATCCAAATTTTCTATTATGTGCCATTATATATTGATTCAAATTGGAAGGATACTTCTACGTTCTAACTTAGCAAAAACAATATTACAAGCATTTGCAAAAGACATCGACATAATAGCTACTTTTCGCAACATTAATCACATTTTTCCTACCAATATGGTCATCAATTGTAATAGAACTTTTTCATTAAAAAGACACACACTAGCATATAACTGTTATTTGCAACACAAAATAAATGATCTGCTTAAGAAATTCCTTGAAATTGAAGGAAATTTGTCAGATCACATATCAGAACATATAGGATTGAAGATATCAATAAAGCATAAGGAAATCAGATCTGCATACATACCCCACAGAGAAACAGAATCCGTTTATTTGAACCTGTTATGGAACCTCCGAGTGCCTCAATAAAAAGACGGATGAACTCAGGATGGCTGTCATAAGTTGTTCCTGTGATAAGATTGCTGTCAGAAACACATTTTGACATTGTTTCTGGTTCTACCCAGTGAGCTCCAGCATCAACAAGAGCAGGTTTTACTGGAGGGTAGGCTGTGCATTTTCGGTCTTTTACCAAATTTGCAGCTGCTAAAATCAACTGTCCATGACAGACGGATGCAATTGGCTTGGCTGCATCAGAAAACTTGCGCACTAACTCTACTACTGAATTATTCATTGCAAGATATTCAGGTGCTCGGCCCCCAGGAAGAATTAAACCATCATATTTGCTCACTTCAATTTCATCAAATGTTCCATTAAGTGTGAAATTGTGCCCTCGTGACTCAGAATATGTCTGCAACCATGGCATTGCCAATTTAAGGAAACAACAGAATCTTAAATGCACGAAACAAAACAAAAATTAAAAGAATTTATGCACAAAAAGTAAAAAAATTAAAATGCAACAAAATCATCTTCTTTGATCTGATCCTGTTATTTGTGAGAAATTGGACAGACGTAAAGTGCTAGGAAGTTTCTTCATGCTAATTACAATGAACAATAAGTCATATTTATGGTAGTTAGGCACATATTTCGGCAAAAGAAGGACATACTCAAGGTAGACAGTATGCTACAACACTCCACTCAGATTCTTTTCTTTTTTTTTTTGGTTCTTTTTGTTATCAATGCTCATTCTAAATCTCCCAAATTCTTTTTTTGGGTCTTCAAGTGAACCAAAAGCAACAATGTGGTAAATCTCTATGACATGTTAGACAAATGAAGTTATGCCATCATTGGCAATTTGGCACTGCATCCGCTCCTACTAAACCAATCACAAAAGAATGAATAATATAGTTGGAAAAACAGTTGCAATGCATTTCCAAGCAAATTGGTTATAGAAAAACCCCAGGCTTACTCAAGGTGAGCAATGAGCAGAGTTCAACAGGTGATCACCAGATGTCTGAAGACGTATTGGATACTAAGGAAGCTTATGTGCTTAATCAAGATAAGAGTTGAGTAGAGATCAATCGGTCGGACATCAATTGTCAACAGGAGAGTAGATGAGAAGGATAAGAATCCTAAAATGGGAGCTCCTTTTGTGTTTCCAAATAAAAATACAAGTCCAAACTCCAAACAAAATAATAATATAGATAATGAATCATGGCAAATTGCAATATATGGTGGTAGAATCAGAGTCGGAGAAAAATAAATTCAATTCCGATAGTTCATTGCTAGTCCTCATTGCTAGTCCTCATCAGCTGAATCTTCAATATGACAGCATACTTATGGTACTTTAGTAGCATCTTTAGGTTTCTCTTCAGACTGTAAGCTCAGTGCCTAAGTTGTTAACCTCAACCAAATGAATTTCCCTCATGGGAAGCAAAAGTATGTGAATTAATTATCATATAATCCTGTAACTTTCTTCATGGTTTCCTTTGGCAATAATCTCTTGCAAAACCTTTATTTAAGGATGCACTGCAATAGTTTTTTCTTGTTGAAGAAGAGCTCTTTTAACAACTATTCTTACTTGCACTAATAAAGTGGACTAAGACCAGTTTTTGCGTTATCTAGTTGAACAATCAGTACAAACTATCCGGAAGCAGTTTTTGCTTCATGCCTCAAAAGATCATAAAAAATGCAGATGACATTTAGGGCCCAATTATCCATTGTGGCATTTAGGGTCTATAGATCTACTAGAGAGATGACCATCATTAACCTCTTAGTCAAGAGGATCTCAGCCATACGTTGACAGTTGACCTATCACAGCAGATCACTATTGGTTCTTCAAAAGTATTCGTACCACTTCCTGTAGCAGTAGCAACCACAATGTTGGTTCTAAATCAGTAAGTTCAAGTTATATAAGTAGATTATAATACTCTCTTCATTTTTTGGGTTAGTGGCACATACAAGAGATCAATTTGAGATTTGGGGGACTTTAGCTTGCCACGACTCTGAGTAGTGCTGCATAATTCTTTTTAGTCATAATTGGTTCTTCTACTAAATGAGTCACTACAAGAGAGGCTCTATTAAATGCAAGGTAAAATGTATGCCTCTTATATGCTTCAAATCATGCATATTACTGATAGGTTTACTGCTTTTGAATGTAAAAGGACTTGTGGCATTGGATCAGAGATCATTGGGGCCGATCCGAGAGTGATGTTTGTCAGCACGATACTGTAACAATTCAGTCAAAGAACGAGAGTGGCATTCAAACCATGAACTGTTAATAGCCAAACTCCTCGACAGTTACATCCAATGAGATTAACTGTTCGCCCTTCCATTACCCATAATTTGAGGGAAGAAAACAAAGATTTTCCCCTAAATAAACCGCCAAATATATGACATTAACCAAATGATAAATCGTGAATTGCTACTTTTTTTGCTACCATCTTCTGTTCCACAGCATCTCAAAGATTAAAAGTCCAAAGCTTGACTAGATGCTAGTTTGAAGATTGACACACGTCGAATCGATTACCTGGTGACCAGAATCTTGGTGGACGGAGGTGCGGCACAACTCACCGGCCTTCTTCCCCGGGCAAACTGCATCTACGGCGACTCCGTACGCTTGAAGCGCCTGGAATGGCACCATAACCTGCGGGAACAAACACGATTGATGGTCGATTGTCGAGCAATTGATCCACTTCAAGAACTAAAATCAATGGATGGCATCGAGAAGGAAGCGAGCACCTCGTAGTCCTCCACGTAGTCGCCGCACAGTAGCAGAACCCTTCTCGCCATCTTTCTCCCTCTTTCTCTCTCAATCTCTCCACCCCCAGGCGGCGATCGCTATAGAAGAGCTGCCGGCAAACTTAGCACGCGGGTCCCGCGGAGTTGTGCACGTGGCGCGTTGTAAGGGATTGAAGTTGTGGGGCTTAGCAAGAACGCGGCGGGAATCCTGATGGGTGCGGATAAGCCTCGGCGCTTCTCGATCGCTCGTGGTTGTTGCAAAGCTGACGTTGCTGGCTCGTTTGATCAGTATATAATTTTGCAAATTGATTTGTCTACTTTAGGATTTGCAACTTGGCTCCTTATATATATATTTAAAAAAAGAGACTTTTCTACAACCCCATGCGAATCAATAATCATAGATAAAACTATGAGGGCCAAATGAAGGAGAACAGCTAATTTTAACAAATTTCAGGATTGTATTGCGTTTTTTTTCACACTCGGGATCAAGTTAATAAGCTGTGGAGTAATTCACAATCGACTCTTAAGTAAATAATAAATATTTTTAAGAACGTTAATCCCTTAGTACATAGAGTAATTATATCTTTTACATATTTTCTAAATATAATAAATATAAATATAAATATATATTATATTGTGAAGCAAGATGCACGAGGTTAGACTTTGAGAGGAAAAATGAATAAATTAAACTAAATATAAAATATAAAATATAAGATAGAGAATCACCGAGGAGTATTAAGATATTTGCCATACACAGGTGATCATCGATCGAGGCAACAAAAAGAATCAACCTGATTTATTTATTATTATTTTATGGAAACGGAGGATCGAAAGCACATGCGAATGCGATTGCTAGGAATTAATAAAGATAAATTATTAGCTAATATTTTAAATATATTTATAATATTATTTTTCAACTATCTTAATTAACTATGGAATACTTAGGTGTTTAGTTAGTGAAAATTTTCGCTCAAATTGAGAAAATAAATAGATGACTAGTGCAAATAAATATAAAATTAAATTGACATTATGACCTTATTGTATCTCCTTAACTTTTTTTTTTCTATTTTCTACTATAGTTCTTTGGCTTATAATAGATAGTGTAATTCTTTTATATGATTGTGCTTCAATATGCAAATTGAGGGTAAAAGATTTCTTCATATATTGACATGTAACTAGAGACGCAATTCAACATAAACCCGTAAAGCTCAACTGAAAGATCCTTACTGCGTAGGTATTAAAGCAGAAGCCAATTAGGAGGCCCAGCGTGTATGACTAAAGAGGCAGGTGAAGGCGGCAGGACGTGGACCTAACATTCAAAATTGACCATCAGATTTGTGCCGATAGTATAATATGGTTAAATTTCCTCCAAGTTCTAACAATTTTGAACTGGAAACGACCTGGTCGAACTGCTTTCAACATGGCACTTGCAAAGAATTCAACAAAATCTTGCCACAGATGGTATGTTCATGCTCCCTTTTACTCGAAATGTTACAGTATTCATCATCAGGAATTACATGTTCTAATCCCTGAGATAGTAGTAGTAATCAACGCAGGAATATTGATGCAAGGCAATATACATTGTGCAAACTGCAAATGCGGAAACCAGCCCAAGATATGCTCAATCTATAAAGTTCCTACGTGGAATTCCAGGTACTAGTATTAGTTGACCAGACAGATCGAGATTGAAGCAGCCTCTTAGGCTTTGTTAATTTCAGTAGGAAAAAAACAGTTGTTATATCAACTGGAAGAACAATCTATCAGTTTTGTATTTGTAGGTGAGAACAGTGAAGTTCAATATTTGGATTTTTCAATTCTAACTTTTTAAGGTGAAAGGTGTGTTTGCATGCCTATAAGAGTAGATATAACAAGAAAAGAAATAAAAGGAGAAAAAGTTAATCCTTTACTTTAATTATTTCTTAATTGTGATTTACAAGTACTCTTTAATGGGCTCCGTTTAACAAATGTCGTTGGTGAAAGTTATAGACAATAAAAGTGGTATTATATCATGAAATGGGTCAATAAACACCTTAGTAGAACTCTACTACACATTTGTACAGCAAGAACCACCCTTGTAGATTACTCAATGACATCCACAACCATTTTCATAGCCCTTGAAGCAACAATGGAGAAGCGACAACCATCTCCACATGTCACGCAAGATGCCCAACAATAGCTTCCCTATTGCAACAACACCCATTGTTTGCCCGCCTCTCGCAGAGACTTCACACTGCAATATCATGGTCATACCTATGTCTCAATGAGAAAAGCGGGCGAGTTTTCTACGCGGAGGGGGTCGTTTAATTTGATCCGAGCAGTATAGAATGTGACCGCGACGCGTGGCAAAAAAGGCATCCGACGGCGCTGTTTCATCCGTCATTTTCTATTCTCTGCCTAAGTCGTCGCCCGCCTTGTCTTGCCTTCGACGCTCGACGCCCGACGCCTGACCGCCCCTTGTCGACGCCCTACTCCTTCGCCGACGACAGCCCTCGCCAAAGCCAGTTCTCGCCAGCCGTCGCCTCGTCACCCCTCCGTTCTCGCCAAGCGCCAGCCGCCAGACGGAGGTTCTTGGCGAGGTTGAAGTCAGCGAGGCGTCAAGGTCGGGCGCGAGGAAGGGTGCGCGCCAGGGCTCGATGGCGAAGCCATTGCCTAGGCCGGTGGGAGCGCGGGGGAGGGAGTAGCAATCAGACATGGCGGAGGCGTGGAGCGTGAGGCCGCAGAAGGCATAGTCGATGTCGAGGATGCAGTAGGATCCGGAGGGGAGGTGGAGCATGAGGACACCGTTGACGTAGAACAGGAGGCTGCGGAAGCCGCCGTGGCCGCAACTGGGGCGGAGGGCGAAGGAGTGGGACGGGGTCGAAAATGAGGGCGAGCGACAGGCGTGCGAGAGAAATCGACCGTTGGATATGTTTTTTTGCCACGTGTTGTGCTCCTGCTCTCAACCGCTCGGATCAAATTAAACGACCCCTTCCGCGTAGAAAACGCGCCGAGAAAAGCAGCATGCATGAAGCATCTAGGTCTACGGAGACCAATTCTTATGATACACAGCTTTTTGCAGGATCCCCACAGTATGTAGCTTTCCTATATGCATTATTCTCCACAACAGCAACCGCATAGTGAAACACAACTACCCTGTCTTCTTCTTGTCAAAGCATTGAACATACTCTGCAAATGTCACCATAGCTCACATAGCGCATCAATTAGACTAATGTTTAGCAATGATGCTCCAGAAATTCTAAAATTTAACTCGTACAAGTCAAGTTCTCTTGTGTACAGGAGAATGATGAGGATTAATTATCTAGCTTATATATGTTGTGGTATATAATTTATTAGTATAATTATTAATTTTTGTGCTCTTTATTAATAGTAGGACCAAGGTTGACCAAGTCCAGATTATTATATGGCACTTATGTCTCGTTAAAGCTTATATGAAGTCTTATTAATTTATTAAGTCTTGTAAACAACCTTTGGTATATGAAATACTTAATAGTTGTTTCTCTCATTTCTAATCCTCTAGAAAAGCAGGGCTTAGGGCTTACTCATCTCCTCTCTCTTTTCATATCATGTTCTATGTCACTTACACGTTTCGATTTACCAAACATTAAGTTTCAAACTCAAAAGTAGGGCCACAATTGGCTAACAACAATAAATTCTATATCGATATGATGTAATGATTGATTGGTTAGAATAATATTAAATCAACAAGAATGATAGAATAATAAATATTTGCATAGCTTAGTTCGTTTTATGATTCTTGAAAAGTTTATTGTGTGTGCTATTACAAATAGTTAGTGATAACTAGTGAAAGGTGGTACAAGTAATAACTATTTATTTAAATTGAGTGTGTACCACTTAATAGCTAATAATGCATATAATTATATATATTTGTTTCAAAAGATTGTTTAGGATTTTGGACCTGAGTCAGGCATGGATGTAGTTAAGACTTAAGACTTACGACAACACTCTAAGGCTATATTCGGTAGGACGGAATCCACGGTGGAATGAAAGGAAAATGCAATGAATCCAAATGGAAAGCCATCTAGATTCATCGTATTTTTCTTCTAGTCCACCGTAGATTTTATCCTATCAAACAGAGCCTAAAGGGAAGAACCATATGGAGGAAAAAAAAAGAAAAGCCTAGATTATGGCATGGTAACCCTAAAACTAAGTGGGACATGTTATCATTCTTCCATTTGCCATTTGTTAAGACATGTGCATAAGTTGTAAACCATCATTAGTACAATTATTTATTGACTACGTAAGTATAGCGGATAAAAAGGAAAGAGAGAAAAAAAATCAAATATCAAATGAGCCAATGAGGATAAAGTGCATTCAAAGATATTTTAATGAAACGAATAGAATGAGCTAATGAGGAAGATGTGATGGATTTAAAAAATTACAATGATTGTTAAATGTCAAATGCCCATTCTTCAAATAAATTTCCAAAACACCAAGCTTGCCTACCAATGTAATGATGTAATCAGGTGCTTTCAGAGCCAATCAATCTTTAAGAGTGCTTGTGTATCATTTCGTTATATTTGCTTAGCATATATATCAGTATTTACAATCAAGGTTGTCAGGATTAAAATCCTACCTAGGAACGATAAAAATTTTATAGGATCAGAACGTAAGATCGTAAGATCCTACCAAATCACATAAAATATATAATTTCTTAATTATATTTATCTAATTAGACTTAAGAGTATGAAAAATATTATAATAAGTAATAAAAAATAAATATATATCTATCTAGTACTATATATATATATATATATATATACTATTATTCAAATGTATTAATTGTATAGTATAAAATAATAAAATTAAATATTTGTGAGGTGATAATGATGGAGACAAATTAATAGAAGATGGATACAATAAAGGTGTACAATGAAACTAGAAACAACAAAGACATGTAATGAAATGAAAATAACAAATAAAAGCATAAAAAATAATAAAAATAAAGGTATACAGTATAATGATAATAAAAATGACAATGATAAAGATTACAAAGTTGATTCTAATAAATAGTTGAAGTAAAAAAGTATAGTTGTAGATAATAACGAGCTTAAATTGATAAATGTTGGTCAAATAAAGAGCAAATGATGATAATTAATGACGAAAAATTACATCACATCAATTAAAAGCTTTTGACATAAGAGATTATTGATTTTTAGTATAATAAGAACTTACTTTACCTATTAACTTAGGATCAGTGGGATCGTAAGATCCTACCCGATCTTATGACTTGGCTCGTGGGATCGTAAGATCCTACCATATTTCAGATCCTATATTCGTTCCGAAACGGTTTGTTTAATTTGGATTGTAGATCCTAAGACCCGGAACGCATTTTTGACAATATTGTTTACAACTATATATGTTATAACATGAATAATAGTGTTTGATAGTTTCAACAAATCATATAATCATTCTTTTTTCAAAATACATTTTATTATCTTTCACTTAAAGTGATACCAACCCACATATGGCAATATTCCAAGAGAAAATTGGAAAAAATAACAATACTTGCACTATTTACCAAATCAGTCTTCTATGTTATTCCAAACTATGCAATAAGAATCAACTTCTTTATTGGTCTCAAGTTCTCAACCATTACTGACTGATATAAAAATTCACTCAAGAAACAGCTGATCAGGAGAATTTGTGCCCAGTCTGAAGTTGGATGGTGCAGAATGGGATGGGCCAATATAGATAACTATGGCTACACAATTATTCATGATAACAAGTCGTTCAAAGTATTGTGAAATTATTTGATATTCTACATGGGATACCTACACGTCACATTAGTTGAGTGAAATTATATATTCTAAAGAGGATCAATGGATACACGTTTTACAAGAATAACGGCCTGTAATGGATCCAAAAAATAGAAAGTCTTTCGAAAAAAAAAACCCTTTAAAGTAGCTTAACTCCTGCCATATAAAAGAAAACCAAGGGCAGCAAACAATGAAACACCTACAAGCGGAAAATTAATTCATCAAATCATAACCAACTGTACAAGAACCCAAGTTTTCACCCAAAAAACCTGCACTGAAGATCTTGGACAGGATAAAAGTAGTTTGGATGGGCTTCCACCACAACAGCAACCAAAGTACAACCTGTGAAAATTTAGAACAAGATATAAAGCGACTAATTAAAGTATCTTGCCAACATGGATCAGAAAGTTTACCATTGCTGCATAACTTTTCATGTTAGCAAAAATTGTTGCTTCAAAGGCCAAAAACAAGCCAAATCCTAATAATCATGCCATCACAAAATTACAAAAAGATCAATCTCATAATAAAATATTGAATATTCAATTCTCAGTATTCACTTAAGCATACTCAAAGATAGGATTCGCACAATAAAACATGTCCTTACCTCTTAAATAATGGTCTCTAACAACTAGTAGTATCCCAGTATGCCAAATTCATTATAGTATAAGAAAGGACTGAGGCAAACTGCCTTTAACTCAAACCATGCAAGAGCTCTAGGAAACATTTGAGTCAGTAAACTCAGAATATATGTACGTATGACCAACACACCTCCAATGTCTATATTTCTAGTTATTTGAATTTTCACCTAAATAGTCACTAACTATTCCCGTGACTATTTAGACTATTTTTTCTAATTATTTCGATCTGTATAACTCCCCTCCACCATTCCTTCATCCACTCAAATCTATAAGCTCTCAATCTCTCTTAAACTCTCTGTTAATGCTTTCTATTATTCTTAATTCTCTAAGTCAATCTCTTGATATCATTTTATGGCTCCTAAACCACATAATATTGATCCAACATCAGAACATACTTTTCAGTTAAACCACTATTATACATATGCCATATATTCCTTGTAAGACCAACTCTCAAGGTTGGTAGCATTACCCATTTGAAGCTTCACATTAGCACCTACCTAAATGTTGTCAAATCAACATGTATTATCTAAACCAAGGATCACAAGAACTTCAATCAACAAGGACCATAATGTTTGTCCATGACATACACAAATCGAGAAGTGGCTAGAAGAAACTTAAAATGGAGGAGGATCTTGGTGCTTTAAGGGCCCAATACACCTTCAAGGAAGACTAGAGACCCTCTTCAATGTGGTATGATGAACAACCTTTGAAGTGAACAATAATAGTGAAAGTGTGAATCACAATAATGAAAGTATGAACGGATTCACCTTGGTGGCACATGCCTTGAGTAGGAATGTTTGTGCTCAAGGAGGTAGAACAACCTAGAGTCCTAGACTACTCTCAAGGTGGCTCATGCAGTGTACACTATAGTTGTCATATTAGTGGTGTTAGTAGGATAGTTATTAGGTCATTTGCTAGTGGTTATTGGAGCATGGATTAGGGGGTAGTTTAAATTTAGTGTTAGACTTGGGAACTTGCAATATGTAGCTTATGATTTAATTTAAATTAGTGACTTCTCACTTCCATCTACTCTTCTTCCCCCTTCCCCCCCGGGGCCCCTATAACTATACGATAAGGGTTTCCTCTCCTCTTTGTATCTTTTCCCTGTCTTTATTATCTTTCACCCTTCTCTCTTTCCCTTGTAATCCCCTTGAAGGCAAGGATTTTTCAATATCTCTCTTTACCAACCGGCGCACACTTACCCTACCCCTTATCCAATATCCCCCCCCCCCTTCTCCATTTCTCATCTCTCGTATAAGTCGAGTATAGCCATCCTTCGCTTCCTCATAATCATCAAGCATGCAATCACAAAAAAGAGCAAAAATGGTGAGGATAGTGCAGACAATGAGGAAGTTCAATGGTAGTAAGGGTTTGTAAAAGAGATGGCAACAATGGCTCAATTTTAATCAGGGACAATGGTGCTGGGGGAGATCCACAGTTACCAAAGCAACACAAAGTTATTTATCAAAAATTTGTCTTTCCAATGCCTCCGTGAGTTTGCCTCTCTCTACCTGCACACCAAGGGTACGGCTAGTAACAACAACCAAGGTTGGCAAAAGGTTACTTGTGCCAGACACCAAAGTAGACCTCAATTGCCTCTCCCTTCTCCAAGGATGTAGTATATTTGCATGACATTCCAAGTCTTATTGTTGAGATGATGTCGGTATGTCACCACCATGAAGGGAAGGATCAAAAAGCATGATTGTAACTCATGGAGGATGGAGCATGTGTGCAGACCATTACAACGCAAATGCAAATCAGGGTATGTGTTCTCACTGTGCTTCCCATCAAATCATCATGAAAGCCCATGTCCCTACACATCTTTGATACAATAAACATAGCAAAGCTATTGAGTAACATCACCCAGCCATATGCACCACGTGTTTGTTTTCATATGGGCTAATGCTCCGCTATCTCTTGTTGGTTCTCCAAAGTGAGTGTTGCTTCAGGCATCCAAATCACAACCGTAGCCGTGCCACGCCAAGGCCCAAGTGACCACCACATGCTCTACATGCCCTTGCATCTGCCTCCCTCCACGCTCTTTCAATCACACAAGCCCACGACCTTAGTCATGGGAGGAGAACCACAAAAGGCTATTCAAGTGCAAATGACCACATGTGCTTAAAGGGGGAATTGTAGCATGTAGAAATGCAAAGAGGTAGGAAAATTCAAAAAATATAACAAACTTAAGGGAGAATGCACATTATGGCATACAATTACATTCTGAGTCTTTAGCATTTGTCATTAATGGTCAACTCACCGCAATTAAGTTCTTTTTTCTCTAATGAATGTTGTGGTATAATTACAGTTATCATATTAACAGTGTTAGCTGGCTAGTTATTAGGTCATCTTTTAGTAGTTATTAGATTGTGAGTTAGGGGAGTGTTCGTGCATCATAAACTATCTTCAACTATGTCAAGAATTTTTAGATATTTTCTATAGAATTCATAAGGAACATCTTAGTATGTGATTGCTAAATAGGATAGTTTACTAACTTGTCTAAAGATGTGTCTATAGCTACATGTTGTATTCAAATGGTAGTCATATCACTGTGAGCTAACAATGGAAATATTAGAGATTGGATTCGTAAGACTTTGGTTCGAGCTTGATGAAATTTAGTATGAGTTATATGTGGAATGGATCCTATGGTGCCTTGGCTTTATGCTATGAAGCTATCCCACTCGACACTTGTATATGACTCCTTTTTCTTTTTGCCTAAGGCATGCATGTTGCACCAAGAGGTGGAGTATAATGGCACTTGTCCTATAGATTGCAGGTCAAGTGTAGTGATTAAGTCACCCTAACAGTGAGGTCTACATATGTTCTTCAATCTTTGTTGTCTTAGGTTTATCTTAAAACGTCTATTTTTTTAAAATGATGTAATAATGCAATAACTATTAGAAGATTAAACTCAATGAATATTTAATTATAACTTAATTGAATGGAAGACTATAGCCCACATAGTTACAGGTTTACAGCACATCCTTGTTTTGAACTACAAAGATGATGCTTGTTGTACAATCAAATTAAAAAGGAATGATTCAATTTAAACAGATCAAACTTCTCATAACCCACTGACAATTTTAAGGTGGTTTCAAGATTGTAAGGCGTTGTGAGAATGTTGTAGGCTCTGTTAGTTTTATGAAAGACACAAAGACATGGGGGGTGTCATTCATTAAAATAAGCTACCATGACATTCTTTTTGCATAGTACTCCATTACTCATGCAACAAGAACGTGAGAGGCTATTTCTGTTTTTTCTTCTTCATACTTGTGAGACAACTCTCCACAGTAGCACTAAAGAGGCAAACAAATGAAGCGGTACCACCCGATAGTGTGGATACCATAAAGGAACGCTGCACAAATGCTTTTTTAGTGATTTAAACTAAGTAGATTTCTCAAACGAAAGTAGAATTACTTTCTTCGATTAAATATTATCTTTTTACATGGATCCTTGGCAGAGAATAAAATTTTAACTTTGTTGCCATGCTTTATCATTGTTCTCTAACAAGAAGCCTGTAAGTGATGTGACCTATATTAGTACTCAAAATAGGGTCGATATTGGTGTGATATAAATGAATATATATTACATACAATATGTAAAATACTGGTTGATGTAGGAAGAAAAGAAGCATTTTGACCAAAGAAGATCAATGTTGACAATGAAGGAAAAGTACTTGCTTCATCAAGAAGCTAACTACCACCTACTTTAGTACTTTAATCTTTTTATTGTAATGTTGAGTCTATATAAAGACTTGTCGGGAGAGGCAAATTAAGCAAATTAAAAATGATTTGTCTGTGATAAAAGATCTATGTCAACAAGTCATGAACTTAGTTGCCCAAGAAACTGAAAAAGAAAAAGAAGACAACATCTATGATCCCAATTATACTAGTGAGGATGAAACAAAAGAAATAGAGACTGACCATGAGGAACTTAAGGGAACAAATCTTCAAAAACCTTTTCAAGCTCTTTCTACTATCTTTGAGCCTAGAATAGAATCTGAAGTGGAAGTTCTTATGATTGCCCAAATCAAAATTCCCCACTTGAACAAATTTAGTGAGCTAAACCATCGCTTGATCCCTCCTAAACCTATAGTTTGTCATCGGTACCTACTAGGACCCTCCTCATTGCCATCACTCTTAGGGCCTAGACCAGAACATCCAACATTATCCTTAGGCACACCTCAGCCCTCTTCTGAATTTGAACTGCCCCTTGACCCACCTAACACCGAACCCTCTTTTGATCTATCCTTGGAATCGCCAACCTTAAACCCTGAGCCCGATCAAACCTTACCTCTAGAATCACCCCAGCTTATTCCCACTCTTTGAATTGGTAATACTTCCAACCACACAAAGGAATCCAACACTAAACCACCCATAAACCCTGAGCCTGATTAGACCTCACCCTTTGGATCACCTCAGCCGAGTCCTACTCCTGATTTGGTGAAACTTCCAATCATACAGAAGGAACCCCATACTGAATCACCCATGTACCAAACTCTAAACCACTCTTTAGTGAATGCGTTGTCACAAAATAAGAAATGCCCCATGCTGTACAAGACCTTTTGCTATGATATTTTCAAAGCTGAAACTTATTTTGATATGACCATACACATTGAATCATCCTTTGCTTTAAATGAAGTATTGCATGGTAAAAATTTTCATGAACATAACATTGGCTTAATTTTTCCTAAATTTCTTATTGAACCTAGCTATATCAAATCATGTCATCATAATTTTTGTACTTGCTTCATCAAGAAGCCAACTACCACCTACTTTAGTACTTTAATCTTTTTTATTGTAATGTTGAGTCTATCTTCCTTTCTCCTCTTCTCTTCTCATCTCCAACTTCCGTTCTGCGTCAATGGTATCAGAGGAAACTCTAGGTGCTCAAGTTGATTACATGCATGTTATGTGTTTGCAGCTTGTTTGTGTTTTCGGCCATAACTCTAATTTCTATGTTTTGTACTCTTGTGTTCAAGTTACTTAAGAGAAGAACTACATTTTTTAAACTTAACCTCACAAAAACACACCAACCAAAAGGTTTCCAAAAATATTTCTTTCAATTTACTTCAAAAGAGAGGTTACAAGTCTTTATATAGACTCAACATTACAATAAAAAAGATTAAAGTACTAAAGTAGGTGGTAGTTGGCTTCTTGATGAAGCAAGTAATTTTCCTTCACTGGTCAAGGATACCATAAGTCAATATGCATAGACTATACTAATTTAAGCAAATAACAATAGACCAATATTTTAAACCTTGATTTAATGTTAGAGTTTTTCATTATACATGGATCTTTGGCAGAGAATAAAATTTTAACTTTGTTGCCATGCTTTATCACTGTTCTCTCACAATAAGCCAGATACGTGATGTGACCTACATTAGTACTCAAAATAGGGTCGATATTGGTGTGATATAAATGAATATATATTATATACAATATGTAAAATACTGGTCAAGGCGATACCATAAGTCAAATAGTCAATATGCATAGACTATACTAATTTAAACAAATAACAATAGACCAATATTTTAAACCTTGATTTAATGTTAGAGTTTTTCATTATACAAAGTTCTACATCAACAAACAATGTGTTATAATGATGATGATTTAAAGTGTAACCCCGAGCATTACGAAATCGAAATCAATTATTCACACACATTTTCCGGTCCATGTTACTACAAGGAGAACCTTTATATGACATCATTTTATAAACATGGAATTTCAGGAAACGAGAAAACAAAACAAACAGAAACTCATGCTATGTTCTGATAATTTGACTAATAACTTAGAAGATACAAGAGTGGAGATCACATAATGGATTAATTAATTTATCATGCATAAATTTTACTTAGTTTATCTTGCGTCGACTAAGATCCATTACCTGAAAAGCATAAATTATTGTATTGATTGCATAGAAGCATGGTCTAAGTCCATTGATAGAAACCGAGCATGCCTGCATAAAAGTACATTACAGTAAAATAAATTAAGCATTCAAAAGAACAATGAGAAGATTAACAGATCAAAAGACAGACCTGATAATATATTTCAGCCCAGAACAGCACTAAGAGTGCATAGGTAGTGAAGAATACAAGACCAGGAAAATCTAAAAGGATGTGTTGAATGATCTGTAATATAAGATGGAATCGTCAATAAGAACACAATCATGTATAATGTCTACTGGTGACTGTAAATACGTAAATAAAACCTCTGGCTTTATTTGTTGAACACTCCGACGGAACGCAAACACAAGTGAGCTAACTGTGAAAAAGACAATGAACTATAAATACCAAAGGAAAAAAACAAATGGAAAAAAAACTTTATCCCATTATTCCATTTACTAAAATCATCATAGTGTACTCTAACCTCCATTCACCAGGAAATTCAAGAAGTGAAAGAACTTCTGTGTTGTCCAACCAAACTCTGGCACCCGACACTCGATTCTGATAAATTGAATCTGCAGACTAAATTATTTTAGCATCAAGACGGTAACAAAAAGGCATTCGATCATTCAAAACTTGCTGACCAGCCATAAACATTCTTCACAAGTTTTATTGGCCTTCTATTCGGAAACAATTGTTAGAACAAAAGTAACATGGTTTTATCACCAAATCCACGTATGTAATATTCCCTCGTGCAACCAGTTTCTCTACGTATAAAATATATTAATTAATCAACGTTGAAGCTCCGTCAGAGCCTATCGCAACAGGGTAATGCACTAGCGTACGGATCCGCAAAGGCGTAGAATAATCCACCATCAGAGAGTGAATAAGCAACAAATCAAACAATCCCCCAACCCCCAGCCCCTACAATGTTCTCTAAAGGAAAGGGATATTACGAAAGCGACGGCGGAGACAAGCCCGAAGAGGACGGCGAGGGAGAGGAAGATGCGGTCCTGCCACGTGGTGGAGTTGGTGGAGTTGTTCACCTCATCCCACCAACTCAAAGCGTCCCGCAGTTCGTGCACCGGCACCGACGAAGCCATGTGGAGGGATCCTCCGCCGTGCTCTGGGTTTTTCCCGGCGGAGGTCGCCGGCGACGCGGGATCCGAGGGGCGGGATTCTGGAACGAGTGCGAAATCAAGAAACAAAGCGAGGAGAAAGAGACTGCGATGCGAGAATATCGAAAATAAATTAATCAATATGGCACAAAAAATAAAACAATCACAGCCGCTAGAAGCGAGACCACCGACCAGGGCGATGTGAACGGATGTGATGACTTTTAAGCGCCCCCCTCAACACATTAATTTTGATATTTAGAAGTTTTTTTTTTAATTTTTTTTAAAGAAATGATGTATGTCTTGTAAGCTATGCAATAATATCAATATTGAGGTATTTTAGATCATGTATAGGTGAAAAATACTTTAACCAATATCACATATAAGATAAAAACACTATTTATCTTATAAAAAAATCTAATATTGGTTAGGGTATTCTCTACATATACGTGATCTAAAATACCTAAATATTAATATCATTAGATAGCTTACAAGATATACATCATTTCTAAAAAAAATAAAAAAAAAACTTTTAAATACCAAAATAAATAGGGGTGCTTAAAAGTTTTATTCGCAACCAATTGGCGGTTTGCAATACAGACTGACCTCTGTAGATGACTTGGGAAAGAAAATTATGCGAGAACTAGTATTTTTTATTGTAATTAATTTTTTTATTATTATTAATATCGAAACTAGTATTTTTTATTGAATCAATAAATTATTAAATTTAGAAATACAATTGTCAAATAAATACATTTAATTCAGTTATTACATTTTATATATGAAGATAAAATAAAATAAAATTGGTAATTCTAGTATATTTATATAAGTGGAGTAGTTCTATGGATCAATAATTTATCGATAATATTATTAATCAAATCATTAGATTCAAATGATAAATGTCTTTTTTTTATATCAGTTCAGTGATAATAATGAAAATTTTGTTATTTTTAACAAATATTGTTCAATAAATTTGTTATATTATATTTTATCAAATGTTTTCCCTTATTATAACTATCAAAAGATAAATACAATTTAACCTAAGTTTGGTACCATTTAGCTAAATGAGATTGATTTATATTTAACGGGTTTTAATTCTGTTTGGATCAAACTCAAGTTTATAGGTACAAAATCTATTACCTGATATCTAGTTGAAAAAAAATAAAAATTATAATAATATTAATTATTATTATTTGTATTTTATATCATAAGTTTAAATAAAATATAAATAACTATAATTTTTTTTAAACGAGTACTAACATATACACATCCAAAATCCTAAATTAAGTTCAAATTATATTATAGTTTGTGTTCGAAATTTGTGTTTTTATAATGAAGTCAGATGCTTTAGTCTATTACTATTCTTACATATAAATGATGTTTGATACAAATTTGGCCCTGTTTGGACTACTTTTGTTGGTCAAAATAATTGATTTTGAAAAGCTAAAGTGTTTGGTAAGCTACTTCTAAGTTCCAAATATAAAAAGTAGTATGAGTTTAGAAAAACTGAGAAAGAATTGTTTTTGGCTACTTTTAACTAATTTTCTTATTGTATCTCATGTCTGCACCTATATTCATATGTCTTTACGATAACAAATATATTATTTTAATAAAAAATTAAATTTAAAATGATATATATATATATATATATATATATATATATATATATTTAAAAAATTTGACCAGCATAACAGTTTAGCCAAACACATTTTAATTTTTCCATCCAACTACATTTCAAATAATACTTTTTCAATCAGCAAAAGCTAAAAATTTCAGCTACACCAAACACAGAGTTGACAATTGCTTTTATTATTCAAAATAGTAGATTTTTTAACATTTAAAGTGTTTAACAAACTGCTTCTAAATTTTCAACCTATAAATAGTATAAAGACCTGTATGGCCCTGCTTTTAATCAGCTTTTAAGCAAAAGGCAAAAAGAGAACTATTTGGTAATGAAAAGCAGAAACAAAAAAAAAGTAGGAAAAAAATAAAAATTAGAAAAGCTACAATTTGATGCTTTTACCGCTTCTATTTTTTTAAAAAAAGAAATTTATATTTTTCTTTTAAAATTTTAAGTATTATTATTTTAAATAATTCAAAATTTTCATACTAAAGAAAAATAAAAAATATATTTATTTATTATTTTAAATTTTGACAGCAGTTAAAAGCTATTAACCAAATATCTTATAAATTTTAACATTATAGTATAGTGCAGCACAACACAATTTAGCACAATTATAAAAACTATTAACAGTGGGGCCAAACAAGCTCTAAGTTTGAAAAGGCAAAGAAGCTGTTTTATAGATAAATGATTAACAATCGTCTTGTATCCATATAATAGCTTAAATATTTAAGCTTAATTTAAATTTAACTCACTTAATAAATTGGTTAATTTTTGAGTTATAAATTAATCAACTTTATTCGATCACCTTAACCTATTTAATATAAATAAAATATAAAATAAGTACAGTGTACAAAAAAAATATATAATCTAAATATAATATGTATATTAATCATTTAATAAAAAATCACTTTTTTATAATAATAATAATAATAATAAATATAATCTTATATTTTTAATTTGTTTCATCCATACCATTCTCTTTTTTTAATGTAAATTACATTTTACTTTATAAAATATATTTTTTAGCAATTTCATGATTTTTTTACTGATATTATTAGATATCCTTCAATTGTTTTTTGGTTCTCTTTAGGTATTTTATCTTATACACTGAAGAATATTTTATAAAGTCATTACTTTTTAGGTAGAGAAAAATCAGAACCGTCCATCACATGATATACACGAATCTTAAGACAATATAAATAAGTATTTAAAAAAAATCATCTCCTAAAAAAGTTTGTCGAAATTTATACCCAATCCCGATTCGAAGTTCTAGGGTTTGCGTCTCTTGCTCGAACCCCTCTTTTCGCCCTGCTCGGAGATTCTCTTCTTCGCCATGGCCGCCACCAGCACAGCGGCCCCTCGGAGCAGGCAGCCGCCTGGCCGCTCCTTGGATGACGAAAATATGGTCTTCGAGACCAGCCCGGGGGTCGAGGCCATCACCAGCTTCGATCAGATGGGTATCCGCGACGACCTACTCCGCGGGATCTATGCCTATGGGTTCGAGAAGCCATCCGCAATCCAGCAGCGGGCCGTGATTCCCATCATCAACGGTCGCGACGTCATTGCCCAGGCGCAGTCCGGTACCGGGAAGTCGTCCATGATCGCGCTGACCGTCTGCCAGATGGTCGATACCACAATGCGAGAGTAAGATATTTATTTATTTTTTTATATCATTTACAAGGTGCTCTTCGTGTAATATCAGTTTAGTCATTCTTAAACTGTCAATCATTGGCATAGCCTTTGGTTCCTGCGTAGAACATTTGGAATTTCTAGATAACATCAAAATTTCTATTTGTCGTGCGCTGTACTCAATATTTCATAAGGTGTTATTTTAATGGTTTAATTGCAAATGAACTGTTGATAGTACTTTTATGTGATTGTTAATAAATTCAAAATCCATGTGCATCTAGGTGATGATCAAACTTTGCAATATGTATTTGACCTAACTCTTTTGTTCAATATTAGGCCATCGTTACATATTAAACCTATCTTAATATCTTAATATCTTCATGTTGATTTTTGACAACTGAACAGACCTATCTATAAAATTTTCACTAGAGAGGGGAGAATGTACTACCGCATTTTATATGGTGGTTGTATGATCACATTTTTTTATAGCATTGGTATTGTTTGGAATTTTGCCATTAGGAGAAATTTCTTTTTTGTTGTCAGTTGCTTTATAAATAGTATTTTCTTCTTCTTGCTAGTTTCTGACTACTTGGATGATAAACTTTGGTTTTGTGACTGTTCGGGCAACAACTTACAAACTCTAGTTTCTTCCACCACGCTTTAATGTTAATTCAATGGTGATGTTCAACTCATCTTATCTCATTATAGGAAGTCAAATTGTGATTGAAAATTGCTACAATGCCTGAGAAGCATGTTATCAGCTATATCTAAATTGCTGAAAATCATTATTTCCTAATGCTGATTTCTATTTATTTAGTATTTTAATATTAATAATTTGTAGCACTGAATAATTTGTTGTACTTGTGGACCTCATCTTATTACTTACCTTTTTTATGTATGAGTAGGATACTTCACAGGATGCTTAGGTTTATGCATGTCATTTTCAGGGTGCAGGCACTTATTCTGTCACCCACAAGGGAACTTGCTGCCCAGACTGAGAAGGTGATATTGGCTATTGGGGAATACATAAATGTCCAAGCCCATGCATGCATTGGTGGAAAGAGCATTGGTGAAGACATCAGAAAGCTTGAGTATGGTGTTCATGTAGTTTCTGGGACACCTGGCAGAGTCTGTGACATGATCAAAAGGAGGACCTTGCGTACAAGGGCTATCAAGATTCTTATCCTTGTTCGTTGATCCTGTGCTGTTGCCAATATACTTACGAAAGCTTTACATATTTGTACTTTTGTGCTAATCGTATCTTATTTGAATAGGACGAAGCTGATGAAATGTTGAGCAGGGGCTTTAAGGATCAGATTTATGATGTTTACAGATATCTTCCTCCAGAACTTCAGGTTTGGTTTAACAATAGAATATCATGTCCTTAGCCTGCCTTTAATTATTCAATAGCAATTTAGCATAGTTGTAATCAAGGTTTCAAAAACCACTCCGGCGAGCCGGACGGAATGGTACCGGGCGGTTCGTCCGCTAGAACCGCCGAACCCTAGATTGCCTCCTGCTTTCTTCGAACGAGGTGGAAGCATTGTTCGATGCTTCTGCCGCCGGCGGAAGCGTCGAACGAAGCTTCCGCCGCCGGAGGAAGCTTCGTTCGAAGCTTCCAGAGCCGCCTGCCAATCGTCCGCCTGCTATACGTTCCGCCTGAAGCCGCCGCGTGAAGCCTTGCCCGGAGCCGCGTTCCGCCCGTGCCGCTCCCCCGTCGGACCGGTACCGTACTGCAAAAACCGAGCGGTACGGTACGGTTTTTGCATCCTTGGTTGTAATTGAGTAAGTTTGTTTATTCCGATGATAGTTTCAAGGAAAAAATCTCATTCTTTTTGAACATAAGAGTCCAAAGGATTGGTGATTCCTTTCTATCAGTCCAATATGTGAAGGTGCATGACTGATGTATGCAAATACCGTTGGTTGCCCACATTTGGTTAGCTAGCCCTTCACATAGTGATTTCACTATTAATCTAATAGATTATTGCTTTTTTGCAAGTAATGATTTAGATTTTTGTGTATTATGTTCTTTGCAAATTTGACTGATGGGTCTTAAAGGGAAGGGGAACCAGGGAGAGAACTATGAGAACTTAGGGCTCGTTTACTTAGAGGAAAATGGAATGCAAAGGAATGAAAGAAGAACATTTAAAAAATTATTTGAAAAAATAATTGAGAGGTAAAAAATTGGGATGAGTGTTTAGGTCTACACATGTTAAAAATAAAACTTTTTTTAACTTTCTTTTTTTTCTTCTCTTTCCATTTCCCTTTAAGCAAAAGGACCTTTAAGTACAGTGTAAATGCATTTTTGTAGGTTTTCTAAATTTATGAGTCAATCTACAAGATCTGATTTTTGTTTGTGGTGTTCTTTGATTTTTGGTGTTATTCATCCATCTTTATCCTTCTGTAAATATAAAAATGTCTATTGAAAATGATTTTCTTTTGTAGGTTGCTCTGATTTCTGCAACACTTCCTCATGAAATTCTAGAGATGACCAACAAATTTATGACTGATCCCGTGAGGATCCTTGTCAAGCGTGATGAATTGACATTGGAGGTGAAGTTTTGCTGAACTTTATTATCAATTATTAGCTTATCCTTTTATGATAGTTAACTTTTCTCCCTTTTGTTTATTTCAGGGAATCAAACAATTTTTTGTTGCTGTTGAAAGGGAGGAGTGGAAGTTTGATACATTATGTGATCTCTATGATACTTTGACAATTACACAAGCAGTTATTTTCTGCAATACTAAAAGAAAGGTGATTTACAAAATCATTCATTTTAGGTAGCCTTTATGGTTATGATTAGAGAAGTTTGGTAATGTTTGGTCTAATATCTGAACATACTAGTGGAAGTTACAGTTTCTGTGTCCTTTTATTCCACTCTAAACTTAGTTTTCCCCTAATTTCATTAGGTATCTTTGAGAAATTTCTTTCTTTTTTGGTAAAACAGTGAAATTACCTCCACTGCCCCACTTAAAGAACAAATCATATTTTTACAATATTCATATAAGCCGTCCTGTATGCTATTTAGTATTGTTTCTTTTGTTGTGTGTTGAACCTTTTCATGGAATTCAATGCATAAGAGTAGCTTGTGAAGGTGAATTCTTGCTGGCAGGAAAGAACTGCAATGAATTTAATATTTTATTGAGTGAATGAGATATGACTACAGGATGACAAATTGAGTTGTTAAACCAATGATAAAAATGGCAGAAAAGTAGAAACACGACAGGCGAGAAGAGACCACAGTATGCTGGGAAGTATTTTAGATGGATGTTTGCAGATGATGGGTGTTTGTTCCTTTAGTACTTTTGTTTGACCTTCACAACTTTGCTGATTTATCCAACCTTGTCAGTTTAAAAAAGTTGTCGGATCTTTTTAGTATACATCCATTATTATAAAATTAGTAGAATAGTTATCAAAGGTGACCAAAGTGCATGCCTAGACACAAAAATAAGCTAGGTGAAGGTTTTGGCGCCTTAAAATTTTCCAAGGGTACATCTTTCTCAAGATGTTTCCTCTCTTCGAGGAGTTTTGGGTGCACTAAGTGAGCACCTTAAATCTTTCAAAGGACGGATCATTCGCAAGATGTTATCTCTGTTCAAGGAGGTTTTGGCTGCTCTAGGCGAGCACATTGTGCCAATTTAAATAAGAAATGATATCCTCCTTGTTGCAAGTATGGCTTACTAATCTTTGGTTTCATTCCTTCCTACATGTCTACTATATATAGAGTATTTAAATGTGAAAAGAATTTGTTGTGGTATACTAATCAATTATTTTATGGAATGCAATGATCTAGATTTACTTAAACCTTTTGACCCCTCATGATACTGTGATGTTTATTTTAAATGTTCTCTGATATTCATTTGAAGTATGTTTTTATTTAGACTTTAAAATGGTACATTTACTAATAGTGAAGTGTATTTATGGTATTTATTTCAAGTAACATTTAATTTAAAATTTTCATTGTGATAATTATGTATTGGTTCTCTATATATAATGCATTCCTCCAACGAGCCTCTTGTGCCTCGGGCAATACTGGACCATGGAGCACTAGTATGCCTAAAGCTTAAAATATTAAATAGAAGAGAACATTTGGTAAGGTCATGACTTGGATTAGGAAAAAAGAAAGGGGTGGGTGGGGGTGGGAGTTAATGATCTCATTTACAAAACCAAACGTTCGTCTGTTCTTTTCTATTTATGAAGAATTGAAGACTTCTGTCATGGAAGCCCGTTAGTTGTGTAATCCTTCCAAGCAAGTGATACAAACAAATTCCAAGGATATGAGCAAGTATAAACCTTAATGGAATAGAATCTCACAAGTACTTCATGCGTCCTGAACACTGTTTAATTTTGATGAGTTAATGATGACATAAGTCTAGGGACAATAACAAATTCACACTGAGAGATCTTTTGTCTGAAAAAGCATGGAAGACAGTTTTATAACTCGATATGGTGCACTTGTTTACTGTCCAGTACGTAGGAGCTCCACCTGTTTCTCTGAGGGTACCAAACTCATGCTTAAGTTTGTGCAATTTAACAAAGCAATTATTTCTTTTTCTACTTGACCTGCAAATGCACTTTTTCTAAGATGCGGAAACAAATTGTTGCATATTGTTTTATATTCCTCACTTGTTTCACTAATCTTCTTTTTTATTATTATTATTGGGAAGATGCACATTATTAATTGTTTCTCCAGATGCAAGACACAATATTCCATGATACAACTTTTACCATATCTACTTAGCAAAAGTTCTTCATGTTAACTACTTGGGAAAATTACCTACAATGTCACTAAACTATCAATCGTGTTGTAAGTAGGCAAGATAATTTTTATTACAATTTACAATTGAGTTATTGAGTTATGTCATAATTAAATTTATCAAATTTGTTGAAATAACTTGCTTTACTTTTTACATTTAGATCACTAAAATATGAAATTGATTGTAGTTAGGCCATTGAACTAGACTTGGTGCCTATGCTTTGTTGTTAAATATCTTTCATGCCATAAAACGTCTAGTCGTGAAGTTAATTTCAGTTACGCTATTGCAATAAATTTAATAAATTGGAGACATAATTGTAGCAAAACTTATTGACTGAAAGTTGCGGCATAATTGGAGACATAATTGAAAGTTGCGACATGTGATTTCTCCTGTTGAAGATAATAACTTATGCTCTGGCAATCAGTCTTTAACAGGTTGCATCTATTTATGTTATCATATTATAAAGAAATCTGACTGACTTTGATGCTGGCTCATTTGGCAGGTCGACTGGTTGACTGAAAAGATGCGCAGCAACAACTTTACAGTATCTTCTATGCATGGTGACATGCCTCAAAAAGAGCGAGATGCAATAATGGCAGAATTCCGGTCAGGGGCAACCCGTGTTTTGATTACCACTGATGTTTGGGCTAGGGGGATTGATGTGCAGCAGGTAAGATATTCTGCTAACAAGATTTAGGCTTGGGCTTTTAAAGGAGAAAATTGGGAAGAGGGTATCCTAAGAAAAGAAGGCAAGAAATGAAATTTTATTTATTTCTATAAATAGAATTAAGATTTAAATAAGTGAGAGAATGGTTATCTCTTAGATATTTATCTATAGGAAAATTAATCTTATTTTTTGATTATTTTTTCTATTCTTTTCCTCCTTTCTATTTTTTTTAGGAAGTTGACCTCATACTTTATTGCAATTGTTTCTTTTCTGCATTGTAAATTACATCTTACTTTCTAAAAGATCTCTTGGTAATATTTTCATGATCTTTTTTACTGATTGTTTGACATCCTTGCAAATGTTTTATGGTTTTCTCAGGTATCTCTGGTGATAAACTATGACCTTCCAAACAACAGAGAACTTTACATACATCGGATAGGCCGTTCAGGACGATTTGGGCGTAAGGTAAGGAGTCATTTTCACTTCTGATGCTTCAATAATATTGTTTTCAGTGTATTTTTTTTGCTTACACATGAATCTTGCAATTTGTGGTTTCTGATTTAAAGTCTTCCTGCATATATTGTTTTGTTTACATGCAAATAGTGAGGTATTCTGAATAAACTGTAAGCCAACTTTAAGTACAGAACTTTATTTCTTGATCAGCCAACGTAAATATGGTAGTTCTCTTGGTACCTTGCTTTTTATGATCAAATCTTCTTGTTAGATTCTGTAAGGGCCAGATGGGTGCCACTGTGAAGATATTTATTGCAGATAATGCCTTTACGGTCTGTCTAACTATTAATTATGCAATTATCCTGTTTTGTAGGGTGTGGCGATAAACTTTGTCCGGAAGGATGACATCCGTATACTACGCGATATCGAACAGTACTACAGCACACAGATCGATGAAATGCCAATGAATGTTGCCGATCTCATCTAAGTACTCCATAGACAGCTTAAGAAATTTCAGGCTGTGAGAAGCTTTTGCGTGATGGCTGTAACAATTTGTTAGGTGAAGTTAATTTTTACTTGTGAAAAGTTCTCTCGTCAGAGTTGATGCTTGTTGGTTTTTGCAAACCCTGCTTGTAAAGTTTCTGGAATTTCCATGCAGCGTGAATGGCGAGTGTACGACTATTATTTTCCGGGGTGGATGATAACATCATTGTCGACTGAAAGCTTTTCACTCTGTTTAATGGCAAATTTATGATAGTAGTGAGTTGGGTTTGTATGGCATGTTGAGTTAGTGAAGGGGCCATGGTGGCTCTTGGAACACTGAATGCTATCTGAGATGAATGTGGCCCCGTTTGGATGCCGCGTTTGGGCGGCTTCCATGTTTGCGGGCTTCCAAAAGCCGGAAGCGGAGGCGTTTGGGACGCAGAGCTGAGAAGCTGCACTGTTGACAGAAAGCCACCAGGCAGGAGCTTTCCTGAAATGCGGAAGCAGCTTCTGCAGCACAGTGTTCTCCGCTTCGCTCGTATGCGTACGCGTCTTGCCGCTCGGCCGCTTCACTTGAGCTTCGCCTGTCGTTGCCTCCAGCCATCGCTGCCTCTGCCTGTCGCTGTCTCCGCCCGTCGCCGTCTCCGCCTGTCGCCGCCTCCGCCTGTCGCCGCCAAGCCGCACAGTTTCCGTTGCCGCCTGTCGCTGCCTCCACTTCGTCACCGCCTCCAGCCGTCATCGCCTTCGATAGTCGCCGCCTCTGGTCGTCGCCGGTGACCGCACGTCGCCAAGCCGTCGGCAAGGCGCTGAACGCGAGAATCCCAAATCCCTTCTCGCGTGCAGACGTCTAAGGGATTTGGGAATTTTAATTTTAATTTTTTTAAAGTTTTTTACCAAATAATAATAAATACCAAATTTTAAAATTAAAATAATAAAAAATAAAAAGAAAAATAAATTTGATTCTTTTTAAAAAAATTAAATTTATATTTGTATGATTCTTTTTTTAAATTTTAAAAAAAACTAAAAATTAGTGAATTCTTAAAAAAATTTATCTATTTTAAGCTTAAATTCTACTCTAAAAATATTTATTGTTGTGTTAGATAATTTTATATTTTATATATGTTTTTATATTTAAAAAATTAATTTTTATTATAAATTAAAAATATTTTCTTAATAAAATCAAGCAACACAGCACAGCAGCTCAGTTGCTTATCAGATCAGCTAAAACACCCAAACAATCTTAGCTTTTTAGACCAGCTCTACTCAGACCAGCTCTACTCAAACCAGCCAAAAGCGAGAAGTTCCAGCCTCTCCAAACTGGCCCTGTGTAAGCCTGCAAGGTCGTGTTCGCTTCAGCTGCTTTTACGAGGCTCGATCGTCAGTGGCGCATGTCTTAAGAATTGATGGATTTGTAGTTTAGTGTTATATATATATTTTTTATTATTGGACTTCAATGGTTACAAAACTATTTTATTTATGTTTTTCCATTTTTATTTCTTTGAATAACTAACAACTAGGTTAAATTAATTGCACAATAATTATTTAACCACTCTTACAAGCGCTTGCCATCTAAATAACTTTTATGTTGTTGCTCTTCAATATTCTTCCGACATAGAGGTGGCCATGGGCCGTGCCCGGGCCCGCCTCGGCCCGGTTCCAAACGGGCCGTGCCTGGCACGGCCCGTTTCATATCGTGCCGTGCCTGGCACGGCACGGCAGGAGAACCGCTGGGCCCGGCACGGCCCGCGGCCCGATTATGCGTGCCGGATCCGGCACCCGGGCCAGGCACGGCTCGCGGGCTTACGTCGGCACGCGGGCCGAATACAGCCCAACGGGCCCAATGAGGGACGCGGGCCGTGTTTGGCCCGGCCCGATTGTGGCCCATGGGCCAAAGTTGGCCCACTGCCCCGATTGTGGCCCATGGGCCAAAGTTGGCCCACGGGCCGACTTTGGCCCGTGTGCCAAATTTTAAAAAAATAAATTAATTTAATAAGTAAATTATTACTTAATTAAAATATATAAAAATATAAAATATGAAAAAAAAATTGAGAAATTGAGAATGTATATTGCATAAATTTTTGAAAAAATATTAAAATTTTATATATTTTAGACCGGACCCATTACAGGCTGCCTACGTACCCCACTCAAAGGAGGAATCAGGTCTACGTAGTTCTCTTTTTACAACTCTTTCTACAACTCTTTTACAACTTTTTTTATAATTATTTATTATAACGTTTATCCATTGTTGCTTCCGCTTGCACTTCCAAGACTTTGTTCATCATCATCCGATGAAGTTGAATGACCACCTTTATCTTGAAGACGATCTTCAGCATCTAGCCAATCTTTAAGACAAATACACATTTCCACGCTTTCTTCATTCATTCGGCTTCACTTCTCGTCCAGCACCCTGCCGCCTGCACTAAAACAAGACTCCGATGCTACAGTAGACACCGGAGGAGTTAGTAGATCACGTGTCATGGCAGAAACCACAGGATATGATTTTCCTTGTGATCTCCACCATGATAAAATATCAAAATTATCTATTTGTTCTTCTGTGAGTAAAGATGTATGATTATTTTCTAAAAAAAATGTTAATTCATTAAAATTACTAGATCGACTTGTTGATGTTCCTTTTCTATTTAAAATTGTGCGTATTCTTCCTGTAATATTTTTACTACTAGTAGATACATTAGTTTGAGAGGATGTTGGATTCATTGTATTTCCAAATTTTAAATTATAAATATTATACATTTCATCTAATAAGGTAGAAACTTTATTTTTTTTCTCATCTACTCCTTCAAGTTCCATATTTTTATAATATTCATCTAATAAAATATGAACACCTTCTAATTTTAATCTAGGATCCATAATTGAAGCTAAACAATATAAAGGAGATATATTTTTTCAATATTTTTTAAATTTTGTTTCCATTTTAAAAATTACTTGAAAAACATTTTCATCATGTCTATATTGAGAAAAAATTTCACTAATTAAAAATAAATGTTCTAAAATTAAACAAGATGTAGGATAATAAACACCAGATAAATGAGTGCTAGCATTATAAAAAATTTCTAAAATATTATGTAATAACTTTGCTTTATCCCAATCATTTTCTTCAATATTTTCATCAGGCATTCTTTCATTATAAAATAATGTAAGAGGATCCTTAAATGGAAAACATGTTGTTAGCATATCATAAGTAGAATTCCATCGTGTTTTAATATCAAGTTTAAATTTTTTATATGACAAACCATAAGATTTACATGTTTGTCTAAAATCTTGATTTCTAGAAGTAGAAGAAGTAACAAATCTAACAGCATTTCTTAATTTAGTTACATGTTCATCTACTTCTCTTATTCCATCTTGAACACATAAGTTTAGAATATGGCATGCACATCGTATATGAAAAAAAGCACCATTAAATATTGGATTTAACAATCTTTTTAATTTATCAATTGCATTATCATTATTACTTGCATTATCAAAACTAATTGAAAAAAATTTATTAATTATATTATATGAATGTAAAATGCTATGAAATTGTCTAACTATAGCATTTGCAGTATGAGGATATTCAAAAATTTTAAATGCAATAATTCTTTTTTGTATAAAAAATTCACTATCTATCCAATGTGCCGTAATACACATGTATGACTGATCAGAATGATTACTGGTCCAAATATCAGATGTTAAAGAAATACAAGAAGTTAATGTAATTAAAGCTTGTAAAAGAATAGTTTTATATTCAGAAAAAATTTTTATAGCATCCCTACGCATGGTTTGTCTACTTACTTTTTTATATTTAGGTTGTAGTGATTTATGTATAATTTTTTCAAATTTATAATTTTCTGCTAAAGAAAATGGTTGTTCATTCCAAACAATAAATTTAGCTAATTCTTTTCTAAGAACTTCAGTAGAATAATTAAAAACTTCAAAAGAACTAGAGGAAAGATTTAGAGTAGCATGTGCACGATCGATTTGAGTTTGATGGCTTCTGATGTGGCGAGTCAAATGACCAGTTCCACCCGATGATTTGCAAGTCAAGACTTTTTTGCACTTCTTGCAGCTGGCTCTTTCTTCGCCGTTAATCATCACCACATCGAAGCTTTTCCAAACGTCGCTCGTGCGTTTTCTTGAGCCCAACACAGTAGACTTGTGAGGGTTTGCACTGCATCCCTCCTCTCCCTGCGTAGTGTTAGTAGGCTCAAATTTAACATGATCTTGTTGTTGTTGATTTGGTTGGCATCTTGATCTTGATCGGGTGGCATAACGGGGGTAGTCCCCATTAGCTCCTGCTGTATTGCCTCAAGCTCCCATGGCAAAAGATCCCATGTATTGTTAAATCCCGCCATTAATTCTACATATAATGTTAAAAGTTAGCCAAAAAATTTATAAAATAAGATTAAATACTTACTAATAATAAATTATACATTAAAAAATTACCTTATCACGTGTTTGAAGATCGCTTAGTAAGAACTAAGAAGTTGAGGTTTCAGCCTTCAACAACCTTAACTTAAACATAATTATGAAAAAAAATTTATATTAGAATAATTTAAATTTAAGTACAATTACATTATAAAAGACTAAAAGTAAATTAATTTACTACTTACTTGATTTTCTCCACGTGACTAGACCGAGGGAGCTTTGAAATCTTGATGGCTAATTGAAACTCAAGACTTAGAAAAGAGATTAAGAGAGTATTAAGAGAGAATGAGAAATTAATCCAAAGTTAATTGGAAACTTGTGTAAAGAAATGAGAGGGTTGGGGGGGGGGGTCAATTTATAGGGATGAATTGGGTATAAATTTACATATTTATCCTCTATTTTTAATTATTAAAAGGGGCTAAAATGGTATTTTTATAACATAAAGACAATTATATCCCTAACTTTTAAATTTTTTCAAACCGTTATAGGGCTATTTGTGTAAAAACGCATGCTAAATTCAAATTTTCGAACGTTGCCGCCCAAATTATTCGTGCCGTGCCCGTGCCGGCCCGCACGGCAGGCACGGCCCGGCCCACGGGCCGCGAACCTTCGGCCCAGCACGACTCGAGCCGGGCCACGGGCCGGCCGAGCCGCGGGCCGGCCCGGCCCGTTGGCCACCTCTATCCTACATTTGTGGGATGTGTTATATATTGCAAGATGAAGTACACAATTACTGTTTTCACTGCTTATTAAATACAAGAAAATTATATAATATGACATCGGTTAAAGTATTTTTATTGATTATGTATCGAAAACTTTGTTATTACAAATAGCTCTATCCGATCATCTACAAATTTTTTTTTCTATATTTTTAATTTTATACAAAACTTTATACGATTTTTTTCTATATTTTAATTTTTCTTAGTATTGTTTAAAATTTACATTTTCCATTTTATCATAGATTATTTTAGCTTAATGCTAACATACTCTTTTCTTATTTTCATTATTTCCACAACAAACATTATTATTTTCACATAAATTATATAATTTTAATACATTGATAAATTAAGTAGAAGTGGATTCCATTTTTAAAATGTGCACATATTTAATTGAAGTTCACTATGATAAATATACAAAATAAATATTTTGCCTTATTTTTCAGCCTTATATTTTGCCTTCGTTAGGAAGGGTCTCATGAGCTTTTTTTATTGTCCTTCGGTAGCAGCGACCCATGCGACTTTAACACCCTAGTAAGGGAGAAAAACAAGAGAAAGAATAAAAAAAAGAATTTTCTGTGGGTTACCTAAACAGGCGGGAAAGGTTAAACAGAAAATCTAAAAAAAAATCAAATGTGATTTCCCTCATTTCATAATCTGCCCCGGTGGAAAATGAGTGCGCACGAAAAAATAACGCCTTTATTCTCTCGCTGATGCCGATCCATTGCCTACGCCAATCCATCGCCACCGGAGGTTTCAACGTTGCTACCCTTGTCCGCCTTCGTCCATCCGCCTTCGTTGCATCGTACACCTCATAAGCCCACACCGCCTTAGCCTTCCGCCTTAGGCGCATCCACCTTCACGAGCTCGTCTGCCTCATGAGTCTACCTCACAAGCTCGTGCACCTCATGAGCCCATACAGTGTCACGCGAATCATCCTGGCTAACCTACATTTGTGTGCCATGGCCAACATTTTTTCTCTCAATTTTGACTCACGTTGACCATTGACCTTTCACTACAACGCTTGTCTCATTTCGAGCACCGCCTGTGTTCGAAATCTCGTCGCGCCTTCGTCTTCACTCGTCCGCCCCCCTTCGTACGAACGCCACCTGCGTTCGTTCGTCGGCGGCGCCAGTAGCCGGATAACAAGGGTGTGCCGGCAGGGAAAGGACACTCGCCTTGCCCTGAGCCTCGTCTCCGTCACTTGACTGACCGTTGGAAGCCGCCGCTGCCGGGAATGATGAAGAGCTCATTGCCGCTGGAAAACCACAGGGGAGCTCGCTGGAGAAGATAAACAGTAAGGGAAACTCGCCGGCTTTATGCTCTCTAAAAACTGCTGCTCCACGTCATCCACGACTCTGCGTCCGAAGATCCTGCCCGGGCCATCCGCTTCAGCTGCTCCAACGAAGACCTCTCGCGCCGTCTCCGCAGGATCCGCCTCATCCGACGTCTCTACAGACGTCACCGAAGCTGGTC
The DNA here is from genome assembly GCA_027563935.2 of Costus lasius. NCBI lineage: Eukaryota > Viridiplantae > Streptophyta > Magnoliopsida > Zingiberales > Costaceae > Costus > Costus lasius. Next base: position 1,262,353 of record CM050454.1, read on the forward strand.
CCAAAGAACTCGTCGAACGTCGCCTACGATCCCCGCCGGAATCGGTCGCCGACCCACGTTTGCGCAAAGCTCGCCGAAGTAGACGCTCGCGTTGCTCGCGTCCGCGCTACCGATTGGAGCGTTAACCAAGATGTTGACTCCAATTCGGCCTCCAATTTGGTTTTCGCATCATGGGCTTGGGCCACCGCCCAGCCCGTCTCCATCTGGCCCGGCCCACCCGGAATCGGGTGTCACACACTATACACAGGCTTCGCCGCGGCTTCGTCCGTCTGCCATTGCCTTTGTCGCGTCCACCTTCACAAGCTCGTCCGCCTCACGAGCCCGAGCCCACTTAGGCTTCGCCGTCTGCCTTCACAGCCTTCGCCTTCGTCTCCTTTGCCTTCACGAGCTCGTCTGCCTCACAAGCTCGTCCACCTTACGAGTGATGCGTTGTATTTACACCATATTTTTGCCTAAATTTTATGCTATATTTTGGGCTTATTTACATGATTTTATGCTATTTTTGATGTTTTTACTTTACTTTGCACAGAATCTTCACTTTTCTTGGTTTTATTGAAAATGTAGGTAAAAAGGCACAAAAATAGTAGATTTTGCGAGTTTTGAAGCCATAACACTATTCCCGAGGTGAAAATCGTAATTATGGAAGCGGCCGTAAAAGCGATGACGAGCGGAGGTGAAAATTGGCTAAGTGTCGAAGTGATCAGAGACTTTCACGGGTGAGGCCATAATATCCATCACGGACCGTGAAACTCTCTGTGACCGAAGGCATTATACACAGAGATATTTACGGCTTCAACCATGATTCCATCACAGGCCATAAAAACCTCCGCCCGACGAGTTTTTCACTCGTTTCTCACTCGATTCAAACCGGATTTGAGCCAAACTTCGCAAAACCGTTCCTTGATGAGCTCTAAACTGGTCCAACTATAAAAGATCAAATTTTGATTGGATCAAGGGGGCTTTTCGGGAAAAAGAAAAGCGGCGGCGGCGATAGAGGCGGCATCTTGATTTCCGATCAGATTCCGGCGAGATTTTCTCCAAAAGCGACGATTGATCGACCAATCCTCATCTACGGATCAAGGAGAAAGTGATTCTATAGTTTTTTTAGTGATTTCTTGAGATTTTTCATGAATTCTTACTCGTTCATCACAAACTTCATGTATTTCTTTATTACTATGAGTGAGTAGATACTTTTGTCGGGATAATTGGGCGTAGCCCATTGACTTTTATGAGTTAATATATATTTTTGCTATTTCCATGGAACTATCTTCATGATTTAGTTGTAATTGCACTTAATTCGTGATTTACCTTGGCCAAGTAAGTTTACAGTCTTAGGCATTGCGAGAAGGACCGGGAGGTGAATCATAACGCCTGATCTATTCCAATTAGACCTATGAATTCAATCACGGGAGTAGTTTGAATTCGTCGAAGGGTTTAACCAACTCTTCACAGAGCTTAAGGGGTTTAATTAGATTAACTGTCACGAGAGTAGGGAGTTAATTTAGTAAGATACCGTACTACGCTCAGGGAGGAGGTAGTATGTACCATAGGAAGAGTTCCTTTCATGATAGATAATTTCTGTGAAATAGTTATTCTTTTTAACTGCTCATAACTGTCTTTGTGGCGAACCCATGAAATCCCGATTCTTTAGAAATCAAGACCTCTTAAAAGCTGCTTCCGAGTTTGATAGTTCGTAGAAGCCTAGATAAATCCATTGATTTAGTCTGCCTAGATTCAAACAAATCAGGAAGTCAGTACTTGACTACGTAATCCTCGTGGGATCAATATCTTTTATTACTTCGATAAAATCCGTGCACTTGCGGAGACTATCAAGTTTTTTGCGCCATTGCCGGGGATTACAGATAGTTAATATTGACTGATTGATAAGTTAGGAGATTACGCTTTTTTTTTCTTTCTTTTGTTTTCGCTTTATATTAGTTTTTACTGCTTTCTGTTTATTGATGACTTACACGCTGTATGCCCAGAAACTCTCGTGTAGGTGCTTTGTTTCTAGAAGACCCAGAAATTGAACACATTTTCCGACTTCGAAGGAGGTTACAATTTGAGACTAGAAAGTGTTCCGAGAAGGGAAAACAACTATAATCAATCTTTGAGGGACTTCGCAGCACCAAACATACAGGGGTTTAGTTCAAGCATCGCTAGACCGAATGTGGAGGCAAATAACTTCGAGTTAAAGCCAGCGCTGATGACGATGGTTCAGCAAAATCAATTCGGGGGATCCCCGAATCAGGACCCAAATCTTCATTTAGCTGTTTTTCTTGAATATTGCGATACTGTTAAGGTTAACAGAGTTTCTTCTGACGTGATTAGACTGAGATTGTTTCCGTTTTCTCTCAGGGACCGTGCCAGGGCTTGGTTGTACTCGATGCCAGCCAGATCCATCACCACGTGGGAAGAGCTGTCCAAAGCATTTCTGAACAAATATTTTCCACCAAGCAAGACTGTGCAGCTACGCAACAGAATTACGGCTTTTGCACAACAAGAAGGAGAATCATTGTATGACGCCTGGGAACGTTTTAAGGAACTTCAGCGCATGTGTCCACACCATGGGCTCCAAGACTGGGTTATAATCCACATCTTCTATAATGGATTGGATTATAACGCCAGATCAATGGTGGACGCTGCAGTCGGAGGGACGATCATGAGCAAGGGTGTGGAAGAAACAACCGTTCTACTCGAGGATATGACCATGAACCATAACCACTGGTCAAGTGAGTGGAACACTACCCCCACCGGGTTTGGTAAGTATCAGAATTATTCCCTGACCTCACTGGCGGCTAAGGTATACTCTTTGGTTCAAAAGCTTGATGCTATTTCTTTTCCCTCAGTTGCGGTTAATGCGGTTTCTTATGAAGTGTGTGGTGTAGCAGGGCACAATTCATCTGATTGTCAAATTCTAGCATCATCGCAAGAAGAATCAATTCAGGAGCAAATCAATGCCTTGGGGAGTTACAATCAGAGACCTGTGAATGATCCCTACTCTGCAACATACAACCCAGGATGGAGGAACCACCCCAACCTGTCCTACAGGAACAATCCAGGGCAAGGCCCTCCATAGTTTGCTCGGCAGAACAATAGGGCACCGCCAGGTTTCCAGCCAAGACAATACAGGCAACCCCAAAAGCCGAACTATGAGACCATGCTAGAAGTGATGATGAAGCAACAGAAGAAAACGGATGACCTCGCTGATCAGATCAAACAACTGACATCTTGTGTGGAAGCCTAACTACCCACAACAAGATGTTAGAGAATCAGATTGCGCAGCAAGCCACTACTGCTAACAGACCCGCGGGGAGACTACCGGGACAGCCAGAGATGAACCCCAGGGTGTGGAAGGGACGATCATGAGCAAGGGTGTGGAAGAAACAACCGTTCTACTCGAGGATATGACCATGAACCATAACCACTGGTCAAGTGAGTGGAACACTACCCCCACCGGGTTTGGTAAGTATCAGAATTATTCCCTGACCTCACTGGCGGCTAAGGTATACTCTTTGGTTCAAAAGCTTGATGCTATTTCTTTTCCCTCAGTTGCGGTTAATGCGGTTTCTTATGAAGTGTGTGGTGTAGCAGGGCACAATTCATCTGATTGTCAAATTCTAGCATCATCGCAAGAAGAATCAATTCAGGAGCAAATCAATGCCTTGGGGAGTTACAATCAGAGACCTGTGAATGATCCCTACTCTGCAACATACAACCCAGGATGGAGGAACCACCCCAACCTGTCCTACAGGAACAATCCAGGGCAAGGCCCTCCATAGTTTGCTCGGCAGAACAATAGGGCACCGCCAGGTTTCCAGCCAAGACAATACAGGCAACCCCAAAAGCCGAACTATGAGACCATGCTAGAAGTGATGATGAAGCAACAGAAGAAAACGGATGACCTCGCTGATCAGATCAAACAACTGACATCTTGTGTGGAAGCCTAACTACCCACAACAAGATGTTAGAGAATCAGATTGCGCAGCAAGCCACTACTGCTAACAGACCCGCGGGGAGACTACCGGGACAGCCAGAGATGAACCCCAGGGAGCACGTCAACGCAGTTACATTGATGAGTACTGAATGCGATGAGACACCTGGCCAGCTCGTCGAGGAATTTGTTGATTCATCTATGAGCATCTTCTTGAAAGCAGAGGACCATGAGGAGAAAGCGAAGAAGGAGAAATATGTAGGCCCACCTGCATATATCCCTTCAATCCCTTTTCCCCAGAGGTTACTCAAGGCAGATCAGAGCGAATTATCTAAAAGGTTTTATAATATGAAACACTAAAAAGGAGATAATTATGAAGTGTAGTTTTTGCCATTAACATTTTCTGTTGGATTTTTGTTTATTAACCTTCATTTATTCTTGGATTAGTTCGTCATGCATACAAAGGCTTGAGAAATGATGCTCCACGATCATTCTTCTTCTTTATCAATTACTTTGATCGCTGCTGTCATATATATACATGTTTTAACAGATTGAGAAGAACCGACGCGATAAAGGAGGGTTAATGGGTTTATCTGGTCCTCGAAGGATTGAAAGTAGCTTTAGTGATATGAGTATTTCCAGCACTGGAAGTGGTTTTGGCAATAATTCTGGATCGATATTTAGCACTGACACTGAATCTTTCTCTAATAAGGCAAAAGGTATTATCAACAATTTTCTGTCAGATGAACATATGTATCTTGTTTCATAGTTGCCAATTTTGGTGATTTTGCATTTTTAACTTAATTCAATCATGTGATAGCTGTTCTAATCAATTTGATAGAGTACTGTTTCTAATTTTGGACCTTTTTCATAGCCATGCTATTGTGTTGCATTTAAACTACAATCTAGTTTTACACTATTTTTTTGTGTTGCATTAAAACTGAAAAAGGATGTTTCATTATAATTGAATGCAACTTTTGGTCTTTTGCTTATCTCAACTCTAAAAGGTTCTCATATTCCGCCATGATGCTGCTGCATGGGACTTCGCTACAACTTTAGATATAAAATTAGTGCTATCAGATTGGATTTTGAGCTTATTATCACAGTCTTGCTATTCTCTATAAGATGTTATGTTAAAAACTGCTCTGCCTAATCATAGGGTAATTGGTCTATTTTGTACATTGACCAAAATCATGGTTTTAGACTTTTTATTATGGTCTTGCTATTGTCTATAGCAATGTTTGAAGTTTCGGTCTGATTGAATGCCAGTATAGTTAAAATCTCGGTGGAACTGAGCAGAGTAGTGGGGAAGAGCGGGAGAAAGAAGAAAGGAAGAAGAAGAGGAGGAAGAAGAGCAAAAGAAGAAGAGAAGAAAAATGATAAAAGTACCACATTGGCGTCCATTCTCGCCTCGGCTCTGGCCTCCAACTCCACCCCAACTTCTCCATCTTCTTTCTCTTCTCCTTCCTCTCCTTCTCTTCTCCTCCTTTCTCCTTCCTCTTTGGCCATTGCTAGCTTCAGTTCTAATACTGGTTCCTATTCAGACCAGTACAAATTGAGAAAACCGGTCGAAATGGACTAGTTTTCAAAACTTTGGTCTATAAGATATTATGCTAACAACGGCTAAACTGCTCTTGTTCACGGGGTAATTGGTCTATCTTGTTTAGTGACCAGACTGAAATCATAGTTTTAGACTTTTAACATGCTTGAATGACATGGAACATTAAACCAGCATTCCGCAACGCAAGGCTAAATGAAAAATTAATACATTTTGTAAAAACATATACAAATATAATGAACAAAACAACTGCAGTGGGAAAGCCTCAGATTTGAACTTAGATAAATCCTAGGATTCAATTTTACCCGACATTTTCAGTATTCCAACAGGTTAGAAGGCCTTTAATGTTCTGCTGTTTGACTTCTCTCTAGGTTTAAGTGTGTGGAAGAGGCTGGTTTAAAGAGGAAACCAATGAAGTGATGCTGGGAAGCTACCTATTACAACTTACAACTAAATGTTTGAAGGTGTAGAAGAGGGACTGGTTGACCTGCTGTTTGATTTGTCTATAAGTTTTAGGAATGATGTTTCTTATTTAGGTCATTTGAAGTTTGAATCAAGTCTGGCTTAAAGTAGGTGAAAGGTTAGCTGTTTCCAGTATATTTTCAAGGAATTGACGAGTGTTAAATAGATTAATGTTCAATATTATAGTAGGTTCAAGTTCAATCAAGATTAAGGCTATAATTTTTGTTTGGTTTAAGAAATTATCTGAAGCCTTGTTTAAGATATGGATACAAACTAAAAGGATACTCGGATGTATTATGGCACTCCCTTTTGTTCATTCACATATCTTTGTTCCTGTGATACATTCAGTGAATTATAATCGGGAATGATAATAATAGGATTCAAGGATGAATCCTCCCTCAAGCCGTTACTGGCGAGTTATCCGGCAGGTCGGACCACTGATACGATCAAGGTATGATCGTCCCTCAAATCGCCACTGCGATGAGAAAATTAGGGTTTTCCTAAGCAAAGATAATACAAGATAAAATGCCCTCTCTCCTTTCCAGCCCCCCCTTTTAAACCCTCACACTCTTTCCCTTCACACCCTTTCCCCTCGCACCCTTTCCCTTCGCAACCTTTCCTCTCGCACCTTTTTGACTATAGATAAGATCTCCTTTGGGTCTGGGCTAAGGCCCAAACTTTATTCTACTCCTACTATAGAGCCCAGTCCGTAACAAATAATCCAAAAAAGTTAATGCAGATTGTCTTTCAAAGGCAAGCAGATAGATAAAGAATTGTTTGGATGCCAAATTTATTGCGAGACATTTCCATTCAAATGTCCTTGTAAAAAAGGTTCAACGTCTAACTCGATCACCATGTCTTATTACCAGTTTAATGGAGTTTCAAAATATTTCAATTTCAAAACTCAGGCGATTACTAATATTGGGAATCGTTCTTTATATTTTATAGTTGTTTATCACTCCAAAATTCATGATAATCATGGTCTTCCTAATTTGCATAGTTATAGAGGCCTTTGGAGTTTGTTACAAATGGTTACGTGTTTTGACAGGGTGAAAGGGTGTTCACTGAAAGAAGAAGACCGTGGATATTCTTTGTTAATTTTTCACCTTCTAATTTTTTCTTGTTGTTTGTTTGTATGATTTGGCTTCTTTTCATTCACAACGAAAAAAAAAAGCTGCACTCTTTTTTGCCATCTCTTGCAATTTTGAGTTTTGAATTGAATGATCTTTGGTCATTCTTTACAATTTATTTGTTGAATGGTCAATGGAGAAAACTCCTACATATCTTCTTTCCTGTTCAAACATTAGCTCTATAATTTGATTCTGTTGATGCCTCAGTAATAAAAAAAAAAGACTTTTGAATAAATAATACTAGGTACTTTAACTAATGAATTCGACAATTACCAATGATCATCCACATTATCAAAAATTGCACAATGCATACATGATATAAGGAATTAAAATCTTTATTAAGCTTAATCATTCAGTTATTTGTCATTTCAGTATTATGACTCGACTAGAATTTTCTACTTTCTGTTTAAATCTGAATTCTTATTTTTCTTGGTATATGAATCCTAGTTCTATTATTCTTTACTAAGATCTATTTTGGGCAATGCTTAGCGAAGCTTTATAACATTGTAATTCACTTCATCGAAATTTTTTTTGAACTAAATCTCTTCCTCTCACACCATCTCTTCAAGTTTCACAATGACGACCTTGGATAGGAGCACGATGAAACAAGGATTTAAAAATTGGTACCATATATTGGCACAAATTGGTACTAACTAGAATGTATAGGTAATCGGTCTAGTTTGATAGCAGACTAGTACATTGATATAGGCTAGTACTTCAAATTTTGTGATGAGTAAAAAAAAGGTTAGATTATGAGCTTTGTCCTTGAAAGATCTCTTCCAGTGGCCATGAATTATAACATCAACTATCCTTCACAATATTACTTTTAAAATCAAAAAGCAATTTAAGCATTGACATCACTGAAAGCATTAAATATTGTTGATCACATTGTACTTATGTCAAACTTCTTTTTAGCTGACAACGGTTTTAGACAATCACACGGAGAGATGTCTGTTTGCCTCTTAATCATTATGCCTGTGCTATTCTACATGAAATGATGTAAACTTATTGGTTTACTTATCGTGTCCACTTTTGCAGGACGTCCATCAGCATCTGCCACTACTCCTCCAAAAGGCCTTGGTATGCAGTTAGGGAAAACAAAAAAGACAAACCAGTTTTTGGAATCATTAAAAGCTGAAGGAGAAGTAATTATTGAAGATGTTCAGCCAGTTGCAACTTCTCAAACAAAGTCGTATGTTCCACCAACAGACCATTGAAGAAGCACTGAATGTTGTTATTAGGAGAGATGGTAGTCTTAATAAGTTTGATATTCAGGGAACTCTCTCCCTCCAAATTCTTAATCAGGAAGATGGATTCATCCAGTTTCAGGTTCTCTTTTTTACTTGTATCCACCTGCTACAGTCATATTGTCTGCTATTCAATTGCCACGCTTTTCTTACAAAGAGCTAGTATGTCCTGGGTTCTATTCGATTGTACTTTGCTTGATGGATACAGGGGAGTAAACTAAATTAAATTTACCAATTTGTTCTGATTTAGGATAATACAAGTTCGATGGATTAGTTTCATATAAAATGCGGGAGAAGAACACTCCAAAAGATACAACTCACAACTAAACTCTTACTCACTATCTGCACACAAGCACTCCTACACCACACCACACTCTTATCTGCTGAAGAGCCTTCGCTTATATAGAGTAAAAAATAGGAACTAATTTGAAGAAGTCTTTGAAATCCGCCAGCTGTTCTCCACTTCGTGCTCCACTGAGAAGATGCGGTTGCTTTATTTTGACAAAAAGCAATGTTGTCTCTTTACTTTAATAAAAGTAGATTCGTCACGAGCTTGCTTTTCAAAAAGTAGATTCGGCGTGGTCTTGCTTTTGCAAAAGTAGACTCGTCATGATCTTGCTTTGTCAGAAAATGGATCGTTAGTACCCATAGTCATCATTTTCAGAATCCTCTAAATCCGCCGGCCATCTTTCCACCTCATTTCGTAACCAAACCTGCAAAAAAGAAAGGTCTATTGCAAGATTAAAAGTGGTAGTCCATATACCCAGAAAAGATACCGGAAGACCGTCCAAAGACACAAGATATGCCTCTTTATCATAGATCTGTGTCCACTCAGGAGCAACCAAGTCATTTGCCCAAATATAATCATACTGCACTTTAATGACTCTGGTGATTGGCTTGTATCTTCCATTTTTAAACATAGGGAAATCCGAATAGATGGTCAACACCTTATAGCTATCGTCAGACACAATAGGTTCAAGACTTGGCCCCATAAAAGTTGGTGCTCTTCGATCACAATCTAGCTGCCTTATCATTCCATGATCATACAGATCCTTAACAAAAGAGATATCCTCATCAAGGACTTCTTCATACTGGATTATTGTGGTGAAAGAGAACCTCCCATATTGCTGTCTAACATAAATACCGGGTTTTTGTTCTGACAAATCTCTTAACTTTTCCTGTAAAGAGATTAATTTTGTTATTGATGCCGTCTCCGCTAATTCGTAAATATATTGTGAGATCGGTAGTGGTAGCATCTGCAAAGCATTCTGTTGATAAGTCTGACTGAGAGCCATTTTTGCAGAAAATACTTCGAAACTTGGACTTTCGTGAAGAAAGTAAATAGAATTTGTGGAAATGATTCTGGACAATTTGTCGGCTCCAATGTTGTCTGCTCCCTTAATATGCTCAATCTTTACGTCAACCCCAGTAGCTGTGACGTAATCAATAAAATTGACCCATCTATTTTTGGCCAATTTACTGGCTGTTACTGTCTGGAAGAAAGAGACTATTGCCTGACAGTCAGTTCGTAATGTGAACTCAGATTTAGAGAGTAGAAAAATGCGAAACTTATCCAAGGTATATAAACATGCCATTATCTCGGCGTCAATTGTCGAGATAGCCGTCTTGTATTTACCAGAACAATACCTTGCAATTTGTTCTTTCCTAGCAGAATCATTTTTGTGGGGTTTCCACTTTAGAATACCACCCCAACCAGTCAAGCATCCGTCTGTTTCCACAACCAAGTATGCATCTGTAGGTGGAATCTGTAAAGGAGGAAGAGATTTCACAATATCTTTGAGAGTCTGTATTGCCTTCCAATCATGCTTGTTAAAACGTCGCTCACCCGTTTTTGAGCACTTGTTGTATAATGGTCCCGTATACTTGCTCAGATTTGGAATATAATTGCGAGCATAGTTAAGTATACCCAGAAATCTCTGAAGACCTTTCAACGTCTCAAGCTGTTCTTCTGGAAAATCTACCAATTTTGTTACTATGTGCGGTTGTAGACTAATCTTTCCATCACCTATTTCTAGTCCCAGAAAATCAATTACTGAGACTCCTAATTTGACCTTTGTTCTGTTAAGAATAAGACCATTTGACTTGATGATAGCAAAGAATTTTGACAGATGGCTAAGATGGTCTTTTATATTCACTGAGAACACCAGAATGTCGTCTATATAAACGCAAATGAAGTCTTCATATTGTGCAAAAATATCATCCATCTTCTTTTGGAAAATGGATGGAGCATTCTTTAACCCGAATGACATAACCAGCCATTCAAAATGACCTTGAGGACAGACGAAGGCTGTCCAGGGAATACTGTTTTCTGCCATGGTGACCTGATGAAACCCAGATTTCAGGTCGAACTTGCTAAAGACTGACTTATTCCTGATTTTAGAAATAAGGAGTTCAATGTTGGGTAAAACGTAAGGATCTTTATATGTGTTATCATTAAACCTCTTATAGTTACATACCATCCTTGTTTTCCCTCGAATCTGCTCAGAGTGTTTATTAACAATAAATGCTGCAGTTCGGTGCTTAGACTTAGATGGTCTGATCAACTTCATATCCATCAATTCTTTTATATGTTTTCGGAACTCCTCGTTCATTTCTAGACTAGGCACAATGGGCTTGTCCTGTATAATCAAATCCTCATTGATAATATCTATGTGGCATTGTACAGAACTCTCAGCCCAAAACTTCTTTGGGTCTGACCCAATATGTTGTGATTCTTCTAGATCTTTCAGCTTAGGCAGAATTTGCTCTTGATAATCAGACATTTGTCCCATGTCATAAGAGCATAGTTCATAAATTGTTTCCTGACTTAACAGATCTATTTCTTCTTCTTCATGTAACAAATTGAGTGCAATTCTGGAAGAAATAGGAGTTGTCTGAACAACTTCAACCTTCTTATAGAAAGTTAAAGTTCCTTGCTCAATTCTGAGACCTCCTCTAAAACTATGGATGAAATTCATTCCAATGATAAGCTGAGTTTTATCACCTATCGAAAGTGGAAGAGCATAGGTGAAAGGCATAATATATCTTTCTTTGTTCAAGATCAGAAAACCACTCTTTAACTTTGTATTTGTTTTCTGCATACTATTTACGCCATAGATAGAGTATTCTCCAGTTGGTTCGTAACACTTTGCAGGAAGTGCATCAGGCGTAATGCAACATTTGGAAGCTCCTGTATCCAATATTGCTTGCAGATTGTATTTTTCAGAATCAATTTCTAATGTGGCCGTAAGATTAAGCAAGTTGTTACTTATGCTAGCAAATCGTGTAGGCCTCTTTTCTTCTGCCTTCAGGATGACCTATTCTGTGATTATTACTGATTTTCCCTTATCTTTCAGAGTCTTGATTTCTGCCTCTAAGTTAGTTATATGTTTAGCTTGCTCAGCTGTCAACTTTCGCAGATCTACTTTCACAAGAGGAGGGGGTGCTTCTCCTAAGGGAATTTCTATCTTGAATTTTTTCACGCTGCAAACGGCGCAGCAAACTAACTGACATAGTTCACATTGCATTCTTGCCCTTTTAACAGTTTTAATTAGGCAAAACAAACACTTGTTTGTATGTGGAAGTAAGTCAGGGTGAAACTTCCATACATGAGAACAATCCAAAAATTCTCTACTCAAGATATAATTTTCCCGTATGGGATTCCAATCATACTCATCTGTTTTTATCATTAAGAGGAATGTTTTCCTCTCAATGTCATCTATCTCGTTATCAGAGAACGAGCATAGATCAGAGTCGTCGGGGTCTTCATCTTCTCCGACGCTGACAATATCCCACTCTGGGAGTAACTCTAACTGATGGTAGACTGCAAGTCTTTCCCGGTTTACCCTCTTATTCTTGCATTCGTTCGCAAAATGCCCCAACTCGCCGCAAATGAAACATTTGCACTTTGCTTTTCCCGGTTTTTTGGTTTTGAGTTTGCGTACGCGATTCTTATGGGGATGCGATTTATAGGTAGAAGCTTTTCTTAATATTTTCCTAGGCTTCTGGCTGGAAGAGTAAACTCCTGGCACTGCAATATTTTGGCAAAAGGAGAAATCTTTTGCCTGACGGTTCATCTCATTTGTCTTACAAATCTCTTGTAAGACACCATAAGTAAAATTTATTCTTGGCAGAATTCCTACCGTCATTCGTGGATATTTCTCTTTCCACAGCTCAGCAATTTTGGTGTTATACGGAGCGGGGAGTTTTCTAAAATACCTATCTGACATTTCTGCAGATAGAAATGCCGCTCCTGTCTTCCCAGCTAGATACAAAAACTGATTTGAGAAAGGGACAATGTCCCTCATGCTTGTCAACACCAATGCTTCTAGGTCTAAAATTGCCTGGTTTTGCATTGTCGTGTAACCTCTGTACTCGTCATATCCTAATATCATTTGACGTATTTGAGTTGTGACGTTAGAGGTGTCATCTGCTGTGATGGTAAGCTGCTGGTATTCGTGAGGGAATGCCATGCGCCAATTTTGAAAGTATAATTTCAGAGATTCTCCCAACAGATTTTCTATGTACACAACTTTGTCTGTGTTATCAATAAATGTTTTATGGGCACAATGGGTAATCGTGTTAGATTCCCATCTTCTGATCAAGTCTTCCCATTGTGAAATATCTTCTCCTAATTGTAAAATTGATCCAGCATGAGCATTAGCTGCTGGCAGAGATGGCAAAGTATCTGGCCGAATAGGTCTGGGATGTCTAGGCTGACTACTACTTGCCTCAGGAAAAGCTTCTCGGATTCTATCTCTTAAGGATGTATCAGGCTGAGAGACTGGCCCAAATCCTGGCTGTGAAGTAGTTGTTTGTTGGTGAATGATACTGCTACTGGCTTCATCATTCTCCATGGCTATCGTTTCTAACCGAAAATCCTCTTCAGATAACAAAGTATTTGTGATATAATCTTGATAGAGTGGATGTTGCTCCAACTCTACAGGTTCTTCATAAGACACTGCTGGTGCTAAAACTTCTGACTCAGGTTCTTTTGTATAAATGAAATCTTCTTCACTTATCCAACAGTTTTCTAGTAATTCAAAATACCCTGGATGTTCCGTCAGAGGAACTGGTTCATCATCATAGATGTCATCATCATAGATGGGCATTTCATTTTGATCAGGGGTTGATGCTGGTGCTAAAACTTCTGACTCAGGTTCTTTTGTATAAATGAAATCTTCTTCACTTATCCAACAGTTTTCTAGTAATTCAAAATACCCTGGATGTTCCGTCAGAGGAACTGGTTCATCATCATAGATGTCATCATCATAGATGGGCATTTCATTTTGATCAGGGGTTGATGCTGGTGCTAAAACTTCTGACTCAGGTTCTTTTGTATAAATGAAATCTTCTTCACTTATCCAACAGTTTTCTAGTAATTCAAAATACCCTGGATGTTCCGTCAGAGGAACTGGTTCATCATCATAGATGTCATCATCATAGATGGGCATTTCATTTTGATCAGGGGTTGAAACATCCTCCCCCCACGGATTGGAAAAGGATTCATCAGAATCCTTAAAGGCAAGCACCAGATCATGTGGATCCTCTGATGTAGAGAGCTTTTCTTTATAGGTGCTAAAAGACGCTAAGACGGAGGTAGAATTTGACCTCCAGAATGAAAGAGACGAAGGAATACGGGTTTGAGGCTCTGGTAGAGAAATTTTCCAATCAGTGTCATCAAGATCTTCAGTGGAGATCTTGTGGCCACTCAAAGCTTTAATGCCATAAGAACTGAGATGTTTTAACACATCATCAATTTGCAGTTTGAAGTTGCAATTAGCAGAATTGCTAATACGGGCAACAAGACCTTTGGTAATTAACAAATTATGCCCCGAAATGAACTTCTCGTACCCTTTGGTACTGATAAGAATTTTGATGTGTCTAATGAAATCTCTGACTGGTAACAGGAAATCAGGAGTGAAATAAACCAGTTCTCTATTGGTAGTTAAGTCAACTTCTAACGTACCAATAATAGCCTTCTCAATATCAGAAAATCTTGTGTCTATAAGGGTGACGAGACACTTACACCCACAATAAGCCCTATGAAGTCCATGGACGCCTATAAGACATAGGCCTATATGAATAGTCTTGTAATCTTGTGTCATTAATTTGTGACCAGACTCATCAGTAACGAAACTGAGCTGGACTTGTTCATCACCAGTACAGGTTACCAACGACTCTGAGTAGTGTTGATAAACTTTCTGCTTGGTTTCAAGGATTCTATGTTCATAAAGGACTTCAGCAGGAATGAGGTCTGCTTTTTTGAAACGGCTTACTTGTAACTGTTGATTAGGATCAATAAGCCTTTCAAGGATCATCAATTTCTTTTGTCGAAAGCTTGAGAGTAAGCTTGCGATTGTATTATACTTCCTGATAATATCTTGAGAAGTGGAAACCTCCATATGAGACCCCGAAGTGCTAGCTTCGTTGTTATTGGCCATTTATCTTTATATTCCTTTATCAAAAGAGCTGGGTCTTTCTTAACTATGAATTTTCTAGGAGGTGGCTTGACTGTATTCTTGGTTAAAGTTAAAGCTTGCAAACTACTTTGCAGTCCTTCTAAAACGTGACTCTAAACAGACGGTTGAGCAGTAGAGATAGAATTTGCTAGCAGATTCTGAATCTGGATTAGCAATTCTATGATAACGTTGTTTTGTGCTATAATAACCTTGTCTGCTGATGTACCAGTTATGTTTTCAGGGTTGACAAAGCCTTTAGCAGGTGGATATGTATTTTCTACTGTTTCAATACTCTTGATATAACGAATGTCCTTATCAGTCATAAAAGCGACTGAAGCTTATCAAGTATGCTTTGAACAAGTTCTTCCAATTTGTTTAGACGATGATCAAGTTTTTCTAATTTATCCAAATAAACCAGATGTTCCTTGGATATGAGATATTCTAATTTATCATTGATTTCTCTAAACAGAGTAAGACTAGAAGATGAACTTGTATGCCTTTGATTATGCAAAACTGCTAACAATACATCACAAATAAAGTTCAACTGTGGAGTATCTTTCTGATGGAGCAAGTGTTCACTTGGTTCAGACGAAAAACAGGCAAAACTATATGAATTTAGGTGATACACCTGTTGAGGCTTGATTTCCAAATCTAAATATGCCAATTTCTTCACAGACATACGTTAAGCCTGATATTGTTCTACTCTTGAGAATCTTATCATAATAACAGATGCTTATGAAGAAATGCCAACTTATATTTCGGAAACAAACTTACAGAAGTAGCACACTGCAGACGTCTGAATTCCCAGTGTAGGAACTCTTGCTCTGATACCAAAATTTTACACGATGCGGAAAATGCGGGAGAAGAACACTCCAAAAGATACAACTCACAACTAAACTCTTACTCACTATCTGCACACAAGCACTCCTAAGGTATCAGAGCAATCTACATCTGAAGTTTTTTAATTTATTATATATCACATTAATTGTTCAAAATACTGCTCCTACCTCCTTTTTATTTAATTACTTTGATACCATGTCTAATGCTTGACGCAATCTACATCGGAACAATGATATAGTTGGAAAATTTTTATTTGCAAGACATATTTTGTAATGGTCATCCACTTGGATTTGAAGTCAGTCGACATGACTAAGGATGATTGTCTATTTGAAGTTCTTACCACGGCTTTCGTCTTATATCTCACAAACCCTAAAGCAACGTTTGTAGTACTGGTGCTTTGCATGGTTTAGTATTTCACCAGAGTGGTTTGAACTTTTGAACTTTGGTACTAATGTGAGCAACAAATAAAATTGGTCATTAGTGCAATCCTTCCCAGAATTCTATTAAAAATGGAATGTTGTTCATTCAAGAACCATCTTCTCTCTTCTATTTTAATCAAACCAACCCTTTCTATTTCTAGATAAGACATAAGCCTCACATACTCACAAAGATCCGCAAACATTGTTCAGGTCTCAATCCGCTACCAGAATGGCGTGTCTCAGGATGTTTCAATTGAGTTGGACTGGGACCTTGTTCATGCAAGTAAGCTTCCTCCTAAAGAAAATGTCTTTCTGGTACTCTACCTTCGAGTATGTCTTCCAAACGTTTTGTTAAAAGTTCGACCTAGTCAGCTTAATTGAATGTACAAGGTCCTGGTCTCTGATGCTAGTGGGCGTCTCTTATATACTGATTGTATACTAAAAAGCTCCACCTAAAAACCTATGTGAACTTGCAAGTGTAGCTTTGCCATTTGAAGAACCTCAATTACCGCGTGGTAGTATCCTAAATATTCAGAATATTGCAGTTCACCACTGATATGTTTGATTTGAATTGTTTTAATTGTATTTTCTATTTTACTTCCCTCATTGGTTTCATTATTGCTATCCCTAGCCTAGAAAGAATTA
Organism: Costus lasius; assembly: GCA_027563935.2. Lineage (NCBI taxonomy): Eukaryota > Viridiplantae > Streptophyta > Magnoliopsida > Zingiberales > Costaceae > Costus > Costus lasius. The sequence goes on from CM050454.1 coordinate 1,279,049, forward strand.
ACAAACCATAGTAGAGTTGTTCATGTATCATTATTTGTTATACTTTAGTGACAGATAGAATGCAGTTTTAGGTATAGACTAGATGGCGAAAGCAAGTCCATACACTTACTGATATCAGATTATGCATCAATCTTTGTAAAAATTCGAGATTGCCAATTTTCTTGCCATTTTGTCAAAAGTGACTGCCGTTTCTTGTTTAATTTGTTTGATTTATGGACATAGTGATACTATTACACTGTAGATACCAAAGATATGTCTGCTAGGTGATTGTCCAAAATTTGAAAGATAGAATTTCTTTGTTGATATGAAATATAAGCAACTAGTTTGGCTTTAAACTTATATAACCGGTGTCTGTAGTTCCTGGTATTGACACAAACAAAAGAGCTAATTTTCTTAGTTGTTCTTGCCAATTGACCTTATTTACAGATTGAAAATGACGATGTTCCTAGACTAAGCTTCAAAACTCATCCTAACATCAACAAAGAGCTATTCAACAGCAAGCATGTTATAGGTTTGAAAGATCCCAACAGACCGTTTCCTACTAGTCAGAATGACGTTGGGCTAATGAAATGGAGGATCCAGGGCATGGATGAAGGCTCTCTGCCATTAACTGGTGTGTACTATATTCTAATTGATATCCTCGTTGATAAAGAAAGTTCTCTAACTTATTCCTCATTTATCTGTAGTCAATTGCTGGCCCTCTGTTTCTGGTGGTGAAACTTTTGTTAACATAGAGTATGAAGCATCAGAGTTGTTTGACTAGCAAAATTTTATTATCTCCATTCCTCTTCCTGCACTTAGGGATCCCCCAAGTAAGGCAGATAGATGGAGACTGGAAGTAAGTATTTTAAATTTTAAATATTTTTTGCTTATAGATTTACTCAAATCTAACTTAAGCCTTCTTCATGAAAATTGGATGTTCTCTTTACCTGTGCATTGTAGTGGTTTCCAATCGTAGAGATAAAAGAGATGCAATATATAAACCAATTCATACTTTAGGTCTGACAAAATAGGGGGTGCATATATAAACAATGCGTTATTTTCCTTAGATATTAAAGCAGCAAGTTGAGGAAATTTTCATGACATATGAAACCAAATATGTATTTATAGGCCAAAATGGGTTTTCATATTCAGTTTCCTTACAGTTATGACAAGGATATATTCTGAAAGGTTTAAACACTTTGGTCACTTGGAATCATTTTAGTTCATGACAAAGATCTTTATGTGTGGCATGCATAATATCAATCTACGTCTCACAAGAAGTTTGAGCATTCTAGTTTGTTGGTGACATATAAATGCATTGCAATAGCATTGATGCTCTGATGTAGGTAGTCGTTGTAAAGAGGAACCTGGACAAACAATTATCTTTGCCGGTGCCACACCCAATTATTGACAAATGTGTGGATGAATATGTAGGGAGAAGAAATTGGATAAAAAAAATCCGAAAGATAAAAAAAAGTTTAATTGCCAATATAGTAGATTGATTAAAGAGTTCTTTTATTATTAGATTATCTAGTCAATTAATGTATTGGAATATTTTGGACGAAATTTTCAAGGATGGTTTACAAGTTACAGTTGAGTGGGTCAAAACAATAGTTTCCTTATATTGAAAGTAAATTCTTGGAATTTAAGTATTTTGATTTTTAAGAGTTTCAAAAGATTCGAAAGCAACCCTTTTTAGTATTTATTTGTTATCTAGTAGTACTTACTGTTATTAGGCCATTATATGTTTCAGTTTACTTTTCCTAAATAGTCAATCATACCTCTGGATACATCTTATGGTGGATGGCAATCAAACAACATGCTTGAAAATGGATGGGGATAAGGCAAAGCCATGAACAAAAAATGATAAATTTTGAAAGGGTGAACAAAGTGGGATTCAAGAATATGACTTTTTTATCTGCATGTCATCATGTATTCATATGAATATTCATTTGCATTAGCATGATTCTGGAACACATGAAGATGGCTAAAGACCATTGACAAGCGTGAATAAGAACTAGCAAAGTAACAAGTTTGGAGCAGTAGAAGGGGTATGAATGAAGTGCTTAACATATATATATATATATATATATATATATATATATATATATATATATATATATATATATATAATGGATCAATTTGATAAATTGACCCAGTGTGGTAGATACATGCTGTTCTGGAATTTTCGAGTGGCAGCTTTAAGAATGCTTGTGCTTTTATCTTTTTAGACTTGTTGACAACCTTTTATTTTTCCTTAATTTTATCTTAAACCTTCAGATATGATTCAAGAAATTCCACACTGGAGTGGTCTATTCTTCTTATTGATCATTCAAATCGAAGGTACGACCAGCATGCTGCATGCAGTTCAATCTTCATATCATTCAGGAATCATGCCCCTTGTATATACTAATAACTTTCTTTGCTTCATATGATCTTTTTTCAGTGGATCAATGGAGTTTGTTGTGCCTCCAGTTGATTCCTCAGTATTTTTCCCTATCACTATCAGATTTACAGCTGCAAGCACATATAGCAATGTTAAGGTGAGCAATTGATGTTTGCAAAATCTTTTTGTTGCTTCTTTTAAGGTATATTGTAACTCTGGTGTTTGCATTACCTTATTTCAGTGGGAAGATATTCTGTTTCATTGAGATGTATAGCCTTTTTAGAACATTTTGATCTTGTTCTGTATCTGTACTATCATCTAGTACAACAACCTTATATCCTGGTTATTTTAAGATATTTACGTATCAGTTCAGACTTCAGACTGAAAGTATAGCTACTGGCTATTTAAGAAATTTAGTTAGCATATATATATATATATATAATGTATGTATATATAAAATTAACTTGCTTTTAAAGCTTTGGCCTAAATTCAAGTGTCATTAAGCTTATCTGGAAGTGTTTTTTAAGCACGGTGGTGCACAATCAGTGTTGATAATCCTTACTTGAGTTGACATTAGCTCAACATGCCAACAGGAACCACTGAGAAATGAATAGAATATTTTTTCTGCCCATATGATTTTTTGCTCATGCCAACCGCTGTAAAAATGGTGAGAAATGAGATAAAAAGTATTCCCTCTATCCTTGTATCTTCTCTGTATGGTCGGTAGTGTAAACCTGATAATTTTGTCTTTCATATGCAACGTGACTCTATAAGAACATTACTAATATAAAGTATAAACATCAATCCATTGCGTGTACGCTTGGTTGAAAAGGTAATGTAATTTGTCTCACAAATTGCAGTTATTGTTTGGCTGAAAGTTCTAGATATGCTTAATCAGGTGTATTTTTAATATATTTAATAGTAACAATACATACTGTTTCCTGTCATTTAAAGAGAGGAAATTTGATGGAGTTGATTTAACTTAATCATGTCACAATTGCTGCTCGATTAATTTAGGTTTAACGAAATCATCTGACAAAGTGAGCACAATTCATTTTCTGTTAAAAGTACAAGTTTTCTTTTGGCATCACCAAAGCATTGTATTTAATACTCATTATTATATCATTTATTCAGTTTTATTTGATTCGAAGGTGCAAATGCTGAACCATTTTCTCTTTTTCTGTAGTACCTCAGAACTAAAATATCATTTATCCATAACTACTAACCATTCCTTTTGTGAACATAATGCAGAACACGGAGAAGACAACATTGACTTTAGTGTTTTTTGCTAATTAGAACATTGATTATGCATATCTTCTGAGTATGACCTTTTGGCTTATTACAATAACCTGTATAATCTCTACTGTTTGACTTATGTGACCGATTTAAATATAATGTTTATGCTCATATTTGAATTTCCCTGCTTTTGTTTGGGAGTTTCCTACGATATATATCAGTAATCCGTTGATACTTTCACGGGTTATGGTGCTGAGACCTCTTGTTTTTGTCTCTGATAGTACTCGCAAAGAATTCGGTTTATCACAGAAACCTACCAAGTGGTATAACGTCAGATGAAAACGGGCTGCTATGAAACAAACAAAATTTTACTTTCTTGCCTTGTATACATGAGAAAAGCAGTCCATCTTCCTGCAACTAGAACAATTCTAGAGAAATATGTTTCATTTTTATCTGTTACAAACTCAGATTAAATTCGCTAAATTTGAGAACATTGTGGATTTTGTTTCTTTTCTTTATTCTGTAAGTCCGAGTTGTCAATCCCCTGGTTATTTGCATTTGAATTTGTTTAGTACAATTTGTGCATTCAATTTGGATTAGATAAATTGATTGCACTAACATGGGAACATTATCCTTCCTGAGAAAAGAAAACAGGGATCTGATTGTGCTACTGCTAATGCAAACTTTGCGAAGAAAGATGATGTCGTAGTAAAAAAATATGGAGGTCTAGGTTTTGAAGGAAAAGCGGAATGTGGAAAATTTAGGGTTTGGTTCTATGTTTTGTTTATTTGAGTTGGTCGGACATTGGGTTGGGAAAACCAATTTAGTTTATTTCGCTTATGATAATGTGCTACTTTTGATCTGCCCAAAGTTTCTTCTCTCTTCTAATTTCCCCCTTTTTCTTGTGCAGACAGTGAGTATAGGTTTCTTTCTTTACGGAAAAAAAAGTTACTGTTTTATACTAATAAAGCATGTTATAATCTAAATAAAGAATCAAATATTAGGTCACTTTAAGGGTTGTTTACTTGGATGAATTAAAAGTACAAAAGAAAGAAAAGAAAGAAAGAAAGGAAAAATAGATGGATGAAATGTGTTGTAGATTTTCCTTCCTTGTGTTTACCTAGATGGAAAGAAAGTTTGAAAGATTGATATATACACCCCAATTTTTATTTTTTTTTTTCATATTATATATATAATATCATAAAATTATTAAATATTAAATATTAAATATTAAATAAGAGCGACGACGGCGAGGGCAAGCAAGAGCGGCATGAGCGAGCAATGGCGGTGAGCTCAAGCAGCGACGACAAGGACGAGTAGTTGAGAAAAGCTCGTATTGAGCGAGAATAAGTAACGGTACGGTGAAAAGTTAGGTGTGAAATTAGTAAAGTCAGGTCATTGTTTCAGCTTTCCGTCCGATTTGGGCAGAAAGCAAATGGAGGGATTAATGACTAACTTTCCCTCTTATTTTCCCTTCTAAACTATCCATTCACCCAAGTAAACAAGCCTATACTCATTTCCTTCCTACTTTCTTTTCTTTCCTTCTAACTTTCCCCTCAAGTAAACAAGGTCTAAGAGTAAAATATAATGATAAAGGAAAATTATTATTATTATTATTATTATTATATAAATTTTCACTTAAAATAATATTTGTATTTTATAAATCAATTATAACATTTTTCAGAGCAAATAAATTGTTATAAAAAGATTTTCGATAAAAATTTTCACTTAAAATAATGTTTGTTTAAAAAGATTTCATGCAAATAAATTGTTGGTAATATCGGACATAACTACATAAGATGATTAACATTGACTTTACTAATTTGAGTTTTCGATAAAAATGATCTGAAGAACTATAAAATTATCATTTAAAGTAATAATTAAATTAACTACTTAGAACGTTCATTTGATTATTTTATATTATCTCAGACACTATCTCGAGTAATACATTATAATATAAAAGAATTTAAGTTTTAGAAATTATAATATTTAATAATAATAATAAAAATAATAGATGAACTACTCCAAGATTGATGCTTTTTTTGACAGCTCGATTGATGAAGTTCCCTTCCTTCCCTTGAAAGAAACACTGTGAACAGCAGAAGCATTTATCTGCGTCTCCTGCTCCTTCTCCCCCTGCTTTGGAACTCGGAAGCAACTGCTGCCCCTCCCCCTCTTAGATACAGATCCGGATCGGCACCACCATGGCTAGGGCAGGAGGGATGACCAATGCCGTCAACGTGGGGATCGCCGTCCAGGCCGACTGGGAGAACCGCGAGTTCATCGCCAACATCTCCCTCAACGTCCGCCGCCTCTTCGACTTCCTCCTCCAATTCGGTGTGCTCTTCTTCTTTCCCACCTCTTCTCTCGCATCGATCTCATGCGAAACTAGTCGGTTGCTGTTGGGATCTAATTAGTCGAACTGGGGATTTTGATCGACAGTGCTCGAATGTTAGATTCCTTGCGAAGTCTATCCTTCGGAAGGGAAATACATAACTGGAGTATCGCGGGTTCTTGACTATGCAAATCTTGTAGGTAGAGTGGGGTTTCGAGTTGCATTCTTCATCTTTTCATGGATTTAGGCCATACCCGGTGAATACACATGTTGTTTATCAAGTCTCGAGAAGGTTTCTTTTATTATTATTATTTCTTTAGAAAAACGAAAGCTCTCCCAAAAATTCTGGACTATTGATGACCTATTAGAAGTTCAAAATAAGATGAAAGGCCACTAATTACTTGGCAGAACACCTAATTAGTATTAGTATTAGTGAACCAAGATTGCACAGAATATCCTTTTAGTTATTTTTGGAAGCAAGAACGATATGTGGATTTATTTGGGCACTTCTGAACATATAGTTGGTTAGATTTAAGACTGCGCCCTAACAGCCTCCCCCGGTAATCTTTAGGATGAATAGCACTGACATTTATACATGCAGAAATCAATCTAAAGAGTTCTGATTAAGCCTCCCCTACACTGTTTAAGGCTACGCAGTATTTCTGCGCTGGCTCAATGTAGCTATTTAATCAATCGCCAACAAAAAATGATCAGTATTCTATTTACAATTTTTTATAGATATTTACAAAAAATCAATCTAAAGAGTTCTGATTTGTATATTTTATAATTTAGTATTTGAAAGTTTCTATGAAATTTCCTGATTTCTTTTAGATGCAGCCCTACCAACTACTGATATCTCCACAGGGCCAAAGACGAAAATTTCAAGAGTAGCTAAACCATTGTATGCACTTGTCAACTAGGAACTTTCCCTTTTTGCACAATGTAATTATTAGTGCATGTGGTTTTACATGACTCACTTTTTCATCTCTTGCATTCCATTTGTTCAAATAGTATCTTTTTTTTTTTGGCAAGGTGAAATTCAAATGTGTTGATTTGCATAATGTGTACTCATAATATTGCCAACTTGTTATTGTACTGTTTTTATTCTAGGTCTGTCATCCAAGGTTATATAATAAGGTTTTGTCTATCTACAGTTTTCAATGACTTGTAAAACGAAGATTTTAGACCATCTATGACTTCGTTTGGAAGAAATAATGTAAAGAAATTTCCAAGCAGTAAACTGAAGTAAGATATGCACCCATGTACTAGATTCAATTTACCAGTTGGTTTGTTAAATTAGAGAGTAATTATACCAAACTTTCATCGGCTTGCCTCTTAAACACTTTTCCGCTGAGCAGCACTGAACTCGGACTTAATAGCAGTTGATTATTCAGATAGCTAATTGCTACTATTTTCTCATCTCGGGAGATCTGTTTTGCACTATGATTTTGTTTAACTGTAGCTGCACAAGTCTATGTCACTTTCCCACGGATATGATGGCTTGTTTGATTTTGTTAAGGAAATATTACACAGGGTCTAGTGATCCTATTGATTCAAGATTTTGTTTAGGAAATATTGCACTATGAGTATGTCATGATGTTCCATGTGCAAAGGAGTAACCGAAGTATGTCATACTCACTTTAGCTCGTGATCTCCCTTAAGACATTTCCCATTTTATTATTATTGGGAAATTCTTTTATGAATTATAACTTTTGAGGTTCAGCATGCCAAGTATTTAGAGGACTGATCACAATTTGTTTGTGAATCCAAGAATATAATTATTTTATATTATCTAAAAAACTGATCTCCGATTAATATCATAGTATACTGTTTTCACATGCCAATTTATGATTCAATCTAAGCTATGGAATCCAGTTCCTCAAAAAGGTTTCCAAAAGGTAAAATAGAGGCATTTCTAAGAAGGAAGTTTATTTTTTTGAAGACTTGCCTCATTTTTCACCCAACTTCCAATTCTAATTTCTATGCTTGATCTAATCATGTTGAAGTCGTTCTTTTAGGCCTAAAACTGTCATTTCAAACATTTTTCTCATATTGAATAAAGTTTAAACTGATATGACTGATCAAATTCTTTTGAAAATTTCTCGTGGATGTACTTAATTCCTTTTCTACAAGTTGCATGAGTGCAGCTTCGTCTTCCATGTTCACCAGTATCATTAAACATTCTCATTTTGATGCTCCTCTGGCTTGTATATTTTGATTTTTTTTTTTACTAAAGTATAAGTTATACCACTATCTTGCATGTCTGGTATAAATGTATCTAGTTCTTGTTTCAATATAGTTTCCCAGATTATTATTTAAATATACATATATTCAAGTACTGGTTAGCGCAGTCTAAGTACTTGTATATTTGATGTGCCTGATGGGGGCTGGGTAGGAAGCTGGTGTTTAGAGTCCTCGTAAGCATAGCAAAATTGTTATATTTATCTCTTCAACAAGTTTAGTAATAAGCACAACGACCCTATTGGGAGAAAATAACCTATAATTAGGTTTATGGAAAATTTCCAAACGAAACAATTTCAACGAAAATTTTCAACATCTGGTTGGAAATAACTGAAGACAACAAATTTCCATGGCATTTGACTTAATTTCTGTACTTGATAGTAGACATTTTGTGCGGAATATTTTTCAGCCGCACGTGAAATATCGTATATGATTATGCTATCTCGATTTTTTTCTTTTGGACAAATACATGCGTCTCTCAAACTCATGGTTTCATTCTTTTGTCTTCCAGAGGCTACAACAAAGAGCAAACTTGCTGCTCTGAATGAGAAGCTTGATATCTTAGAGCGCAGGTTGGAAGTGCTGGAGGTCCATGTCAGCAGTGCAACAACAAATCCTTCTCTTTTCAATTAAAACTGTACAAACCCTGGGATGACTTAACTGCAACTGGATCGTTAGCCTCTTGAATAGCATGTATTATTACATTTGGGTACGTCATTTTTCAATTGGTTGTGGATCTTGTAGAGAGGTTGGCTTGGCGACGGAAAATTTTCAAGCTCGGTAATTTTGATTTGTGAGTTCGAATCAGAAGAACTTTTAGGTCCTTTGTTGAAAAATAACTTTATGAAAAAATATTGTCCAAGCTCAGTTGGATCTCAGAGTAAATTACAGTTAATGGTATTTAAACTTTGCAGTCAGTGCTGAACAAAATCAAACTACCAAAGAACAAAATCCTAGAAATGAAATAACAAAACTAACCTGGTAGAATCATCCGGCCAAGGTCAAAACCCTGATCACTAACCCTAGCTGCTCGATCCAAAATCAAGCGCAATTTATCTAAACTACTGACAAGATCGCCAACATGGCCAACATCACGACCAGTCTGGCGGCTTTAACATCCAGAGAAATTGATTTCGGTCCACCGGAACTCGCCGGAGTCGTGGAATCCACCGTGGGTGCCAGCTCGGAAGACGAGCTCGCCGGAGATGGGGAAAATGCCGCACTCGAGGAGTTTCCGGAGGGGTGCGGACTAAGCACCTTGACGATCATCCTCTGCCCCCTGGCGCAGTGGCCATTGGCTCTGCTGATGAAGAAGAAGAGGCCGGGGCGGTGCAGCTGGATCCTCGTGCCGCCGTCGTCGGCATAGAAGAGCGGGTGTAACCCAACGCAGCTCTGGTAGTCCGCCTCGTTCACCACCAAAACGGAGTCCCTCGAGTACCTGAAATCTACATATCGGGCAGCAATACCGGAACGTGGTTATTCCGAATTCCAAATCGTGCAAGGGCGGGCGACGAGTAACTTACAAAGGACGTCGCCGACTTAGAAGCGATTGCGGGCGGCCCAGTTGTTGTAGAGCTCCGGCTCCGCGTCGGGCGGGATGGCCCACATCCCGTCTTTCCCGCCGACGACGAACTCGAAGGCGTTGGAGGGGAGGAGACTGGCGAAGCAGACGAGAGCGAGGAGACAGCAAGAGGTGTCGGAGAGGAAGGCTTCCATTGCTATGTGCACACTAATTTGCTTTGGGATGAGTGGAGAACGGAGATGGGCGAACCTATGATAAGTTATATATATACGTAGATGTGGGCAACCAGGTTTCCGCATCTGGAATATAAATTTCATATCCTTCTAGTCACTCGAGCCGGTTTAAGGTTGACATGTGTTAAGCTAAGATCAAGTCAATTTTGAACCCATTGAATGTTCCGATTACATCATGAATGGTTCAAATTGACCATCTAATGAGTAATCGACATTATTTCGGGGCATACTCAGCACAGAGTTAATTTGGGATGTATTAATTAGGATAATGATAGGCACAGCAATTTACTTTTTTAGTAGCGTTTTACTAAAATTTCGTATATATGAAGATAATAATTTAAGAAAACTCTATAAAAGTTAATCTAGTTATTAAATAGGTGCATTTTTCTTACTACACAAAATTGAAAGAAAATAAACTAATTTAGGCATCTATTTCAGGCAAAAGCTTATGGCCTAGGTATAGCAAATGCACTCAAGCGCATAGAGTATTTGACTAGACTTAACCCATTTATAGCAAGTTTAATGACCTAATTACTAAATAGGATGAGATTAAGTTGGGTTTAGTAGGTGTGAAAGTTTTTGTATTTATTACTTCAATACCTAATTAAAAAATTAAATAAAAAATATATTTAAGTTAATTACATAAAATAATTATTATAAATATATATTTAATATATAAAACTATATTTTAAATTAACATATTTTTTATTTAATTAAATACTATATTTGAATACTGAGCTATACCAACTCTCTAGATTGGATTTTAACACCAAGTTTTTTTATAATCCGATCAAATGTAGTTGGTAAAAAATTAAGTATATGTTGTCATTCTATAAATAAGTAGAGCCCTAACAAATTTGACCTATTACCTTCTACTCAAAAACTTAATTATAAGCAAAATCAGGTAGGAAACCGATGGCGACGGGTCAAATACCCAAACCCTGCCTCCCAAAGTCCACCTAATTCTCCTACTATGAATTTTGATATGAATCGATTATTCACAAATTCGATCTCGAAATTGGACACCAAAATCCGATGAACGCCAAATTTATTCCATGTAGGAAGTAGATTAGTCAATCACGATAAATCGATTATTCACAAATTCGATCTCGAAATCCGGCACCAAACCCCGATAGATTTCAAATTTACTTCGTATGGGAAGTAGATTAGTTACTACTTATCTGGAGTGCCCTAATCCGCTACTCGTAGGTCGGCTGTCTCTCCACAGCAGAGATCGTCTACGCGCACAGAAGCTTCCTGCAAACCCACCGCCGGGAACAATCAACTGCGAAAACCTCAAAGGGATCGGCATTAACCGCTCGATCACTCACCGGCGCCATCCAACGGAATGTGTTGCCGTCGATGCGCTGGCGATCAGCGATTAGCGATAGAAGTTTCCGGCCAAAATGCGACCCAGCCAACTTACCTACGAAGATCGAACTCCCCCCACCCTGTGCGATCTGAGACCGCCTCCGGACATAAGCGGCGGCGCGTATGAGAAGACGGCCCCTGATCGGGCGGAATCGGGAGGCAAAATCTAGGGCAGAGGACGCCATCTATTCGCTGATCTAGATGCCTTTTGGTGCGGTTTGCTCCTGTGCTTCAGCGGGAAAACGAGAATAAAGACGCTCTTCCAAGAACCGACGCCTTTTAATCTGGAACTAGATGCCTTTTTAATCGGACGGCTATTATAAGATCAGGATGATTGTCTCTTCATGTTTTTGCTCTCTATAAATACCGCGAACCTCTGCAGCGTTTGAATTTGAACTGTAATCTCTCTACCTCTCCCTCTCCTTCTCTCTCTTTACACACCATGCAAGGAGTGGGCGTCTGCAATCTCAAGGTTCACGTCAATGGGCAGCATACCTTCCTTGTCCACGAGGTAATCGACCATTTCAAAAGTTTTCTTCTTTGCATCTTCCATGGCGGATAATCGTGATGAACGGTCCATTTCGACAAACACAGAGCACGCTCTGCGCTTTCTCCGGAAAGATGAAGGCGATGGTGAGCCAAGAACGGAAGAGAAAGGGGCCTTCTTGCCAGCCAAATCACTCGACCCTCAAGATCACGGACTTCCCTGGCGGCCCAGCCGGGTTCGAGCTGGCGTCGAGGTTCTGCTACAGCGGCGGCCGCGTCACAGTCACCCCGGCCAACGTCTGCGTCCTCCACTCCTCCGCCGTCGTCCTCGAGATGAACGACAGCGTCTGCCCCCGTAACCTCCTCTCGCAGACAGAGACGTTCATGGACGGCCTCTTCTACTGGACCTGGGGCGACATCTTGGCAGCACTGAAAGGCTGCGACGCGGCATCGCTTCCCGCCGCCGATGCTTCCGGCCTCCTTTACAAGCTCGTCTCCGCTCTCCTCGCCAAGATCTCGCCCGGCTCGGACGAGCCCGCGCTCTCACCACCACCCCCCCCCCCCCCCCCCCCCCCTCGTCGCCCTGCTTCGGCAGGGAGTGGTGGTTCGACGACCTAACCTTTTTGCCCCCCGCCATCATCGGGAGGATGGTTAGGGTTCTTGGGGCGTACGGCAGCGACAACAAGGACCCCGTCCTGACTAGGTTTCTCCTGCACTACCTGACGGTCGCAGGCCACGCGCGCTCAGGGACGCACGGCAAGGGGACGGAGTTGGGCGACCTTGCAGACACCGGGGTGCATGGAGTGATCGCGAGGGACGGCGCGGCCTTCTCGTGCAGAGGGCTGTTCCGGGTGCTGAGGGTGGTCTCCGGGGCGGGGATCGGCAGGGAGTGCAGGCAGAAGCTGGAGAAGTTGATCGGGCTAGCGCTGGACCAGGCGGCGCTGGACGACCTCTTGGTCTCGGCCGGCCATTACGGCGCCGGAGGGGTGTATGATGTGAAGTCTGGTTGTGAGATTAGTGGGCATCTTCGTCGGCAGCGAGGAGGGCAATGTCGGTATCGATTCATTACAGAGGATGAGGAGACTGGGGAGGCTGATCGACAGCTACTTGGGAGAGATCTCCCCTGACCAAGGCTTGACTGTGGCCAAGTTTCTCGGAGTTGCAGAGAGCCTCCCCGACGCTGCAAGGGACTGCTTCGACGGCGTCTATAGAGCTCTGGAGATCTTTATTGAGGTTTGTTCCGGATTTAAACTATTTATATTTGAATCAATCATAGAGAAAGTGCACAAATTTAATTTGCAAACAGTCACACCCAACGCTCCCTGCTGAGGAGAGGACAAGAATCTGTGGATGCCTCAACTACGGGAAGCTCAGCCTGGAGGCCTGCAAAGACCTGGCAAGGAACAGGAGGATCCCCCCAGGGGTCGCCATGCGAGCTCTGGCATCGCAGCAATCCAAGCATCAAATAGGGACGAGGATCGCCATGAAGACCCAACCCGAGAAGAGCACTGCCAAATCACATGAGGAGGAGGAGCTGAAGCTGAGCCTGAGGAGGATGCAGAGCAGGGTGGTGGAGCTGGAGAAGGTGTGCAGGGACATGAAGGGACAGATGCCAAGGATGGTGGCCAGCAGCAAGTCCTACAGTATCGATGCTAGGGGAATGCCAACGCTGTGCTAACTCTGCTCCTCCCCTGTCCTCGGCCTGTGCAGGGTTTTGTTTTGGCTTGATGTTTCTGATCAGTAGCTATAGTAGTTCATTGTTCTTGCCTGCACATTTGCAGTTGTTTGAATGATTTTCCACTCATTGTGAGTGTTACTTGCCTCATCAGACATCGTATGATTTTTTCTTTTCTAAAAAAAAAATCTCTTTGCGACAAGTGCATTAAGCCATCAGCTAAGCGAACTTCGGCATTTGCTTCCTCTTTAAATTGTGGTTTCTCAAGTGAAGTTAGTTTCAGAGTATCCAAATAGTAAAAACAACTAGATCTTAAAGTAATATATTTCATTAGCATATATCACAACCAACACCACATTCGTAATGAAAACTATCACTAAGGTATTGATAAAGCAAGAAGATATCAACGTAGATTGCTGAAAATTGGTAGTTTAATGTTTCATTTTCGGATACAAAATTAAATTGTGTATCAGATTAAGAAATCACAAAGAAGATAAAGCACCACATTTACTAGGTTATGGAAATTGACTGAGAGGGGATTCATCTGACAAATTTTGGATGTTTGTTTGCAATATGTCCTTTCCCCTCTCTGTTTTGCTTGTGAATATAATCGCATAAGCAAAGCAAGATACGGATCCCAGATTCCTCTTCAGCTGGCTGCAAAGATTCAAAATTCTTGTTTGAACGGAAGTGAAAAATTCATGAACTGTTAAAATTTGCGGCAGCGTGTCACAGTGTGTTGTAACTTTTACACAACACGGTGAACTGGACTATGATCAAATGACCTGGAACCAGAGTCATTGGTGTCTCCACCTGCGTTCATTCTAAAACATGCCTACACATAAGCAGGGAAACAAACAATTGCAGAGCAATAATTGAGACATTACATCATGTGGAACTGTTCTAGCGAATTAGATTGTATAATTTCTAGAAATATGGTCGATGATTCAAAGAATAGATAAAATGATACATAAAATAGTATTTGTAAGAATAAGTACACAACTAAGTTATCAAGATACTCTGAAGCTAATCAAATCAAAGTGATCTCGTGTGAGATTTATCCTGCTGTCATAATTGGAAAAAAAGAAAAGATTTCCAACTATCACTTGGGTTAGGTTATTTGGAACACATTGGCTTTATTAAACCACAAGTAGGTTGATTGTCGAGACAATAACCATTCTTAACTTAATGGAAATGCAAGTACTGCTGCAGTACTCGAGTACGAGTGCAGAAAATTAAGAAAACAACATTCTTCAACAGCAGACATTATTTACTTGAAAGTTTCTCTCACAATTTCATGTAAAACCTCACTCTATAATATGTAAATAACCGTCAGTTTCTTACTTCAAGTACATTACAGAATCTTGTATTTGTGTCGGAAATATAATACAACTCACAGTGAAAAATTTAACATATTGTATTCATCTTTACAAAAGCTAAGAGAGTAGTACCCTGCCACATCAGCCAAGATACTTCAGCAAGACTCCATCATTTCCCAGTACAAAACCTTTGTCATCATCGATAAAACTGCACGAAATAATGCTTATCAGGAGTTCAGATGAGCAGGTTAGATTCTAAATCACTAGGCTCATAATCCATGGAAATGAAGATTATCTCTATCTGCCTGATATGAGGATCGCGTTGGTCATCTACAACAACATCCGACCGGTAAACATAAATTGCAACATAATCTTAAGCTAGAAGCATAGATACGGTTGCTAAAAGAAATGCATAGAAAGAGGAGAAATAGAATAGAAAATTACTTCACTGAGTACAAATTTGCCGCAATATTATCTGCAGCTTTATCATGGGTCCAAGTCTTTCCTCCATTTGTGGTTCGCAAAAGAATGCCACTTCCCCCGGCAGCCCAGGCTTCTTCCTGGTGAAGGTTATTGAAGTTGCTGTTATATCCACTTTAGATAATAGTTTTAAGCACAAAGATTGTATACTACAATGGACATTATCGTACTGTCCTACAAATTTTGCAATCAAGTGTCTCAAACTATATTCAACTACTTATAAATAAATATATGTTCACAATCCGCTGCATCATTGCCTACAACGTAATCTGGCTCTCGGCCTTTCATTCACAGAGTTGAAACAAAGAACCCAAAAACTTAATCATTCCATTAGGGTAACACCCTTTTACATATGAGTTATAGGGTTAACGGGTAAAGAAGGTTTAAATCCTACAACCATTAACCTAATATCAATAAGGCACTAACACTCCCCCTCAAGCTGGAGAGAAGATATTGATTAGACACAGCTTGTTACACAAATTCTTAATTCTGGTTGATCCCAAAGCCTTGGTGAAAATATCGGCAATCTGGTCCTCGGATTTCAGATATGGAGTAGTGACGAGTTTGTTATTGATAGCTTCCTTGATGAAATGACAATCCACTTCTATGTGCTTAGTTCGTTCATGGAAAACTGGATTGTTGGCAATAAAAATAGCAGCCTGATTATCGCAGAACATGTTCATTGGGTTAGGACAATTTATCCCACATTCTTGCAAAAAATTTCTTAACCAAAGCATTTCGCAAATAATGTGAGCCATGGCTCTATATTCTGCTTCGCAACTTGATCTTGCCACAACACTTTGTTTCTTGCTTCGCCACGTGACCAAGTTACCACCCAGGTACGTGCAGTAACCAGAAACAGATTTCCTATCATCAATATTGCCAGCATAATCAGCATCAGAATAAGCCTCAATTCGAGTGTGCCCATTTTTACAATACTTCAATCCTTGACCAGGAGCACCTTTAATATACTGAACCACACGAGTAGCTGCGTCCCAGTGACACTGCTTGGGTTTTTGCATAAACTGGCTAATGATGCCCACAGCATGAGAAATGTCGGGTCTTGTAACAGTGAGATAGTTAAGTTTTCCTACCAGGCGACGATACTGAGTCGCATCAATGTATTCAGATTCCTCATTATCACTATACTTCTGATTTGGAATTAAGGGGGAATCAACTGGCTTGCAGTCACTCATACCAATCTCATCCAGAAGATCTAAGACATATTTCCTTTGTGACAGAAACACACAATCACGCTGATATGCGACTTCAATGCCCAAGAAGTATTTTGGTGTCCCTAAATTCTTAATCGAAAAATGGGACTGTAAGTGATTCTTAGTTTCCTCAATTCCCTGTCGATCATCACCTGTAAGGAGCATGTCATCGACATAAACTGCCAAAATAGTGACACCACTCTTTGAACGACGAATAAAAATAGAGTGATCAGCTTGACTATGACGAAACCCAAATGAGGTCATTATCTGTGAGAGTTTGTGAAACCATGCTCGTGGACTTTGCTTGAGGCCATAGATTGATTTATGCAATTTGCACACCATCTCCCCCTGAGCAACATAACCAGGAGGTTGCTCCATAAAGACTTCCTCAGTTAAATCACCATAAAGAAAGACACTGGTGACATCCATTTGATGAAGAGACCACTTACCATTAACAGCAAGGGAAAACAAGGCGCGGACAGAGTTGAGACGCGCCACAGGAGAGAAGGTATCATGATAATCCAGGCCATGAATTTGAGAGAAGCCCTTAGCAACTAAGCGAGCTTTGTGGCGAGCAATAGAACCATCAGAGTTAAACTTGACGGCGAAAACCCAGCGGCAGGGTACAACACGAGCACCAGGTGGGAGAGGAACCAGGGTCCAGGTGTGGCGAGCCTGTAGGACAGTCATCTCAGCATCCATAGCTTGCTTCCAGTGAGGTAACGACATAGCCTGCAAGGGAGATGTAGGCAACGAGACCGAGGACAAGGCAACAGAAAAAGCACGAAAAGAAGGTGACAGATGATCGTAAGAAACATAATGAGAAACAGGGTAATGAGAAGCATGACGCTTGCCTTTACGCAGAGCAATAGGTAGGCTATCGTCAGGAACCGCCGACGAAGAAGGCGCGGCAGGAGGAGGCCGGGGGCGTCGGTGATAAACCTGCAAGGTACCAACAGAAGGATCGGGAGAAGAGGAAGCAGAAACCGGAGGCGAAGCTGGGAGGATAACAGGAACTGGAAGAAGACCGGAAGAAGAAGAGGACGAAGAAACAGGAGACGTAGCAGAAGAGAAAAAAGAACGAGACTCATCAAAGGTAACATCGACGCTGGTAAAGAGGCGACCACTGGAGGGATCAAAACAACGATATCCCTTCTGAGTCCGAGAATACCCAAGAAAGACACAACGGGTAGCACGCGGGCTTAACTTGTCAACACCTGGGCCAAGAGCGTGGACATAACACAAACACCCAAACACCCGAGGAGGGAGAGAAAAAGGAGTCTGTGCTGGAAATAAAAGAGAGAAGGGGGAACGCCCATTTAAAACCGGAGTAGAAACACGATTAATCAGAAACGAGGCAGTTAGAACCGCATCAGCCCAATAAGACCGAGGTACCTTCATGTGAAACAATAAGGTACGGGCCACCTCGAGAAGATGGCGGTTCTTACGCTCAGCAACACCATTTTTGGAAGAAGTATAACTACAAGTAGTTTGATGTATAATGCCATGGGAACGACAAAAAGACTGAAAAAAAGTGCTAGTGTATTCCAATGCATTATCAGAACGCAAAATTTTAACAGGGACACCAAACTGAGTTTTAATTTCAGCACAAAAGTTGCAAAAAACATCAAAAAGTTCAGACCTCTTAGACAAAACATAACACCAACAAACTCGAGAGAAATCGTCTATAAAAGTAACAAAGTATTTGTGGCCATCACGGCCAGGAACAGGACTCGGACCCCAGATGTCGGAGTGAACAAGATGAAACGGGTGGAGACTGCGAGATGTGGAAGCGGACGGCAAGGAGGTCCGATGATGTTTACCCAGTTCACAAGCATCACAATGAAAAGACGGCCTTGATGGTAGGGAGAGAACATGTTGTAGACGCGCAGCAAAAGGATGTCCAAGACGGTAGTGCCAGAGCAGAGGAGAAACGGCAGTGGAAGAAAGAGCCTGAGATACCGCAGATGGAAGAAGAGTGTAGACACCGCCCCGCCTAGGCCCCCCACCAATCGTCTGTTTCGTTCGGAGGTCCTGAAACAAACAGTGAGAGGGTAAGAATGTGACACTACAATTGCAAGTTGTAGTAAAGACACGAACTGAAAAAAGATTTACAGGAAAAGAAGGAATGTATAACACATGGGAAAGAAGAATAGTAGAAGAGAAAAGAACAGTCCCAATTCCCATGACAGGCACTAAGGATCCGTCGGTAATAGCTACCGGGGAATAAACTCCCCCTGTGGAAAGGGAAGTGAAAAGACTACGATTACCTGTCATGTGAGAGGACGCACCAGAATCAACTATCCAAGTAGAACCATAAGAAGCAAAAGTAGCTATACCGGAAGCGTGACTGGAAGAGGCTATGAAGGTGGATGCCCCCGTAGTAGACTCGGATGTGGACTGGAGAAAGCGAGCATACTCAGCTACCGAAATGGTAACAGTGTCAGTGGCAGACGGTGCAGGGAGAGCTGCAGGAATTGATACAGCATGGGAGGAGGGCGCGTCAGACACAGACGCAGTCCGAGCAGAGGGAAGCCCAAACTTCTGCCAACACCTGTCTGGAGTGTGATTTGTGCGACCACAGTGCGTGCAGGGCGGAAGAGTACGACCACGGCCACGGCCCCGTCCCCGTCCATGACCACGCCCGCGGCCGAAAGAAGGGGGAACGGGTGAGGATGCAAGAGCACTCGGTGTGTCCCGGGTCGGTGAAGTAGTCGTCACACGTAAAAGACGAGAGAAGGCTCCCTGAAGAGTGGTAATCGTAGAATCCAATAACAACTGAGAACCCAAGGCTGAATATTTAGGATTGAGGCATGATAAATATTTGGCCACCAGAAATTCTTGCCGCTGTTGGAGAGTAACCTCAATGTCAGATGAGGCGGGATGATACTGACAAAGTTCGTCCCACTTTCCTTGTAACAAGGCATATGTTTCCTGGAAGGATCGATCTTCCTGTTGTAGATTGATAATTTCTTCATAGAGACGGAGAACATGACTTAGATTCTGTCTGGAGGCATAAGTGCCAGTTAGAAATTCCCAAGCAGACTTGGTAGTTTTCTGATACATAATGGTAGATGCAACCTTGGTGTCCATGCTATGAAGTAATAAATTTAGGACAGCCATATCTGATCGACGCCACGAATCATAAGTGGGATCAGTAGGAAGAGGAGCAGACTGAGTGAGGTGATGCTCCTTTCCATGAGATCCCAGAAAAAGGCGAACTAACTGAGACCATAACTGAAAGTTTGTACCATCAAACTTAATAATATTTGTTCCAAATGTGGTGCCAGGTTTAAAATCCATGTTAGAGGACAAAGAATCCATAGTGATATAGCAGTAAGAGAGCACCAAGTACCAAATTGAGTGGCAAATCAAGAAGTGAGTGTCACCTTGGAGTTATGAGCAAAAAACGAGTTCACCACGTGCTAGAAAGAAGCTCGACTTGGACAAGATGGTGCCCAAGATGGAAAGTTGTCCAAGTTGGAGAAGGTCGAGCGCCTGAGGCTTCTAGAAATCCAGCCGCCCGAGCCCTAGAAATGCAGCCTCGTCCTCCACATAACCCGGCAGCATCGCAAATTACAGCTATGGCAGTCTCCACACTATATGTTTCTAGCTTCCCTTGGTGCAGCAGGTACGGGAAGAAGAAGTGCGGCTTCGGCGGCGGAAGGAGGAGCAGCGGGTGAGCCTTCGACGGAAGGAGGAGAAACCGCGAGCCTTCTACGAAAGGAGGAGAAGCCGAAGGAGGAGCAACGGCGGGCCTTCGACGGAAGGAGGAGCAGTAGCCACTAGCAGCGGCGGGCTTTCGCCGCGAGGAGGGAGAGAAATTTCCTCATCGCCAACCTCAAACGAGCACAGAGACGTGGAGAACTCGCGAGGAGGAAGCTAGAAGTGGCAAGGGAAGCTTGGCGCATCACGCGGCCATGCCACGGCCGGTGAGAACTCGCGCCAAGTGCACGAAGCGCCCTGCCCTAGCGCCGACAAGAACTCCTCTTCTCTTGATTACAGGTTATAGAGGAGAAGAAGAAGAGACAGGCGGCGGGGAAGCGGCGGCGGAGAAGCAGCAGCGGCGGCGGCGGCAAAGTAGCAGCGGCGGCGGAGTTGCAGCAGCAGCAGCGTGAGCGGTGGTAGAGAAACGCTCGCTCTGATACCAAGTTGAAACAAAGAACCCAAAAACTTAATCATTCCATTAGGGTAACACCCTTTTACATATGAGTTATAGGGTTAACGGGTAAAGAAGGTTTAAACCCTAAAACCATTAACCTAATATCAATAAGGCACTAACACACAGCATAGGTGGAAGGCAAAGAATGCCTCCTAGCCATGGGTGAGATACCAAACTCACACAGAGCTAGAATTCTAACATATAAACACTCAAAAAGTTTTGAGTCAAAAGCTCTATATACAGGACCTCGTCTTATAAATAATAAAGGATGCACCAGGCTATTTGTATGACAAGAACTATTTTTACACAAACAAATGTAACAGATTTTCCACCACATTATATCAAGATATATGATTAGGAAAATAAAAAAGAACATGATTAGTACTGATTTTGATGGATAAGTTATAGGCTATTACGATTAACCACAATTGCACACACTAAGTAGCTGCTGATGTATAGCCACAATAGAAAAGACCTCCTTTCTGGAAGTAACTATTAGGATTTTCCAGATATTTACCTTTGAACGATAGCCAACATCAAGAATACCAAATCCTCGGGACAGGAACTTCCTCAAATTCCTCCATTATCTGGAATAAACAATAAATAGTACAGGCACATGAACTTGAATCAAATGCACATGCAACTTACAGTGACCTTATTATTATAACTAGCAAGCAAGATATTCAAAGTTCAGTATCTAATATAAGCAAAAGGAAATAAGGATTTACGAATTGTGAAAAAAAAAACATTTAAACAGATGAGTAAAAGAGATAGCAACTGGTGTTGGACTAGTCACCGAGTGATCTAACTGGAACTTAAGTATTGAAATTCAGTGAGACTCTCAACCTACTATTAATAAAAAAGAACAAGATTTGACTTGGGTTTTGAAATTTCGTGCCAAGAAACATATTTTAGAATGCAGCTAAGAAGATAAGATAGAGGATTTATGACATTTTCTGAAACTAGTTTGCACTATGTTTACCATCTAACCTTTAAAACATCGTTTTTAAAAATGCAAGTTTTCAGAATAAAACTATGTCAGAAGAGTGGCATACTTCAAATATTTCACAGAAACACATTATAAAATCCAAAATTATATGGTAGAAGATGCTTCCTCTGTAATTCTTTAAGTACCAATTTTACCTCATGCAGTGATAGATAAGATGGATGGTTTTGGCATCAATTATTTAATTCACTGAGAAATGTCGAGTATTGGATTACAGGTCATCCAATCTAAAATGATTCCTATGATATTAATCCCGTTAAATTTGTCATTGTTGATTCCAATTCTTTTCATATCAGCATCAGGAACTCAGATTCAAATGCCAGGCATCAAATGATGAAAAAGGTTAATATGTAGCTAAATTCTTAATGTGGTTGTGTTCAGGATAAATGTTGATATTACCCCTGTGCCTTTACTGAGATAAAGTCCACCACCGCGCACAAGAAGCCAGAGACCACCATCAGCTCTCCATCCCATATTTTGAATACGACGGGTACTTCTCTGTTATGTGGTTGCCAGAATGTCTGCAGACAAGATTAAGCTTTCTTGAATGAACACATTCAGTAGATGCGTGTTCTTAAGCAAGAAAACAAAGAAGGCCTTTCGGCTGTTTTCAAGAAAACAAACTCAGTGAAAAGCAGGTTCTCTATTTTATAGAGGATTACTATAAAATGGGAAATTTACATATGTGCGCCCCCTTTTGTTTGTATTTGCATATTAGCCCTACTGTTTTTTTTAAAAAAAATTGAAGTTAGGACTCATGGCATTTCTGAATGTCCAAAATACTTAAGCAAATCAAACAGCCTTCACATATGAATTCACCCTCTATAGATTTAGAAACAGTTGTTCCATGCTGATGTGCATGCCATGGATTACTTTTGCAAGGCATACAATATAATATTCCTGCCAACTTGAACAACTTTTCAATCCTGTGCATACTGGTATACCATAAGCAATGTACAATCTTGTCAAGATCATGTGCATGAAAGCCTGATGCCATGATCTCATAGACTATATGCATTACCAACAGATGTAGAAAACTGCAAATTCATTGCTATTCACAAATATGCGGAGTTGTCCACCTGGATGAATAATACAATATTCAAGAAAAATTGAATGCCGTTCTATTCTGTTCTCCTAGTTTAACTGTCATTTGAGCTTAAATATTCCCTTTCTTTAAGAGTTGAAAATAACAGCGTTTCAAGACACCTAGATCCCTAGATCATCCAGAGCTGTCACTAAAGATATGATAAATAGTTTAAAAGGTTCTACTAAAAGCTATGAGTTTAGTAAGCAGTACGGAGCTTTCTTTCATAATTCCAATAATAAGAAGTTCATAGGCAATAACCTGTCCTGGTTCCCAGGTTAAGTAGAAGTTCCCACGACTTGAGACAGCAACATATTTGCCATCCGGAGAACGATTTACTGTGTTAAAGGTTCCTGTATAATAGCTTGCACCACTAATACCACTAGAAACTGTTCTGCATAATAGATAACAACACCGCAGTGAGTAATAGGAATTTAAGTTATCGCATGCCAATAAAGTAGAACAACGGGCAGCAACTTTGTGGATTACAGGAACTATGAACTCTGCATGCATTAAAATAACGATTCCACCAATGCAGGTCTAGGGAGGATAAATCTAGATAGCCTATCGCTGCTAGCAAAGAAACAATCCTATTTGTAGCACGTGGACTCTCCCTCTACAGCAAAGTTATCTAACAGTCAAGACCATTTGCATCGCATACAAGAAAGCATCACCAAAAGCATAATCATGCATCAGCTGTGGAAACAGATTAACAGTTTTTTTTATATATATACATGTGAGCAAGAAACGATATTCATTTGTCAGATGAAATGCTGTCAGCCAGCACGACCATCATCCAGTAACATAAACCTGTGCCTGTATGGGTTAACTGGTTAGGAGGGGCAGGGAAGGGAGAGGCAAACTCCCCCTTGTTTGGGAATCCTCCATCAATTTACAAGAGGAAACTACACTAACCATCCACCTCCACCTCTGCCCGCCACTCTCATCTCCTCGCTCTACCTATAAACAAGGCCTAAAATTTCCAGTAGAGAAACCTATTTCCAAATTAAGCTTGATAAAGATTTTCATAATTATGAGCGAGCTGACTTATTTTGTTTAAATGGAAACATATAAAACATCAAACAAGAAATGTACCTGTTAAGTGTAGCTGATACAGTCTCTTGCACAGCAGCCTTCCAGTTGTATCCTCGATTTGAGGTAACATAGATTGTTCCTTGATCAGTGACCATCTCTGCACTTTTTTCCTCAGTTGCTTTATTGTAGACCTGCAATATAAGTATATTACACATTCAGATATAACTATCAACACAAAAATCTGAAATAAATAATAATGGCCTAAACAATAATATCCTAACTGAAGTATGAAGATGAAAAATCCTTATACGTCAAGACCATCTAAATTAGACAAAAAAAAGTTCATTACTTTGCTATCATTAGATGCATCCTATGGACTTAAAAGTTACAGCAATTTATATTGTCAGTTCTAAGTCAAGTAATTATTAGATAGACCTACCAAATTCATACTGTCAGAGAATCATATGCTAGTACAAAAGATGTTCACGAAACCATGTACATGCAAATAGTTGGGAGACGAGATTGTTTGCATTGACAATGAGTAGGTCCTTCAAAATGAATTAAGAAAAACTTGATCATGTCAGGCCACGGATAGATATTCAATTACCTACACATTAAAATACTGGATTTACAGAATATTCGTTATACTTATGGGTTGACCAGACAGTGAAGATGCAGATAGCATGATGTGCATTGCATTCCATTACCATATCTCCAGAAAGCTCCGCACTCAGAGGTATTCTTTCCCAGTTTTCACCTGCATCTGAAGTGCACAATAAAATAGCTGGTTTTCTGACAATCCATCCTTCCTTCCCGTTGAAGCTAATGAAGTTAAATCTGTAATTAAAATCTTCATCTTGTGTGGAAGGTATGGATCGTGGGGACCAAGTATTTCCCCCATCTTTTGTGTCCAATATTGTTTGCCTTGTCCCCAGTAGAAAACCTAAAGACAAATAACTCAGTTTAAATTTTGATTCATGTGACATACAGATGCAGACAACACTACACTGTATATATGTTAGAGGCATTTTAAATACAACTGAAAAAAATAGTAAGATAATGATGGTGAGAACAAGTGTGCAGAGTAAGAGATACCACATAAATGCAAATGGGAATTAGAATATGAGGGATATAGTTAATATGTAATTCAACAAATAACAAGTATACACTAGAAATTTTCCTTGAAGACTAATGCTGGAAAGTTCATAAAATGAAGTTTAACCATTTGCCGAGGAAAAGACGAACAGTGGGCTCGCAAAAATTTTGCATAATGTCCACTTAGTATCCTTAGGCTGAATATGTAACCAAATAATGTATTTCTTTCTTTTCTATTATTAATCAATTCTCTTACTTACCTGTGGCAGAAAAACAAACGAACAGAAATGCTGTTGAGTATCACTTGATGATTTTCTATTATTAATCAATTCTCTTACTTACCTGCACCCCATGCACCCCCGGCACCTGCGGCTCCCCCAGCATTAGCGGCGACACCAGTGTGATTGCACCGAACTCGGATTCTAAGAGTCCAACCTAGATTGGCAACACGCGGTACTTCCAGGTGTTACTAGTTGAATAGCGCACTGTCGGGGGCGACCTGCAAGCGTGGTACTCTCAAGCGTTACTGGTTGAGTAGTGCACTGTCAGAGGCGACATGCGAGCGTGATACTCCCAGGCGTTACTGGTTGAGTAGCGTAAAGTCAGGGTTGACGTACGCAGCGAGCGCATTTCTCCTAGGCGTTACTAGTCGAGTCGCGTATTGTCGGGTTTGACGTACGCAACACAATGTCGGGAGCGACATGTGATATTATGCTTGTCTCCGGGGGCGCAGGGGCGGTGACACAAATTAGCCATTTATTGAGCAGGTTTTGGCAGCCCAGAACGGGTGGACCCGAGCCGATTTGCTCCTTGACCATGGCTGGTCAAATGGGTTGGGATTAATTCCAATTGTGTCAAATCTTAGATCAATTGGAATTGAAGCTGGAGCGAGGCAATGGTTACTCGGCTGAAGAAATACCTTGTATCATTATATAACTTGCTCTTAACAAAATATGTCAGGTGAAAACCCCACATGGCTGGATGCATGGCTGAACACGTGGCTAGAGGAGAATGGTGAAGCTTGGAAATGCATCTGATTGGAGGGGGATATAAAAATAGAAAAAAACAAAACAAAGGAGCCAGCGGTACGCTTTCTTCGCCCTTTCTCCGTAAACCACCGGAAAGAGGAGATGGCAATCTTCGTTGGCAAGGGAGCGGCGCTCACTTCGTGCAGCGTCCGAGCGGATCCGGTCGGATCACATTTTTTTGTTCCTCTCTCCTCCCATTCTCTTCTTAGTTGTTGTGGATTTGAGTGTAATGATTTGGGAGAGGAATGTGCTTGAGCCGCCTATGGCCACAAGCAGAGAGTGATCTAGGAAGAAAGTTTAGAATCGTTACATTGTATTCAAGTTGTATTCAGAGTTCTTCAAGTCAGCAAGTTATCGTTTTTCTCTCCGCTTTCGTCTGCGTTAGTGAGGCTGAGGCGAGTACAAGCAGTTGCGCCCGTCTGCCAATTACAGCCTGGTCAACGGCTGTAACACAGGGGGTGTCGAGGGGTGCCGCGGGAACTAGGGGTGCGGAAGCCGAGGGTGCCACTAGGTTTATGTTGATGATGCAATTGGATGCCATTATTATGAGTTTTAGAAGTGCCAGTGGCGCTACGAGGGCTAGGGGAGCCGCAGGTGCCGGGAGCGAAGCCGGGGGTTCCGAGGGTGCTTGGGGCGCCAGGGGTACAGTGTGTGCAGAGGATGCCGCGGGTGCTGGAGCGGGTGCTGGGGGCGCCGGGAGAGCCACAGCCGCTATACGAGCGCTTTAACAGTTTTCCATCGCAAAAATAATAAACATAGACCTAAAGATATATGTATATATATAAAAGAATATCGGAGAGTGAAATCATTACACCTGCTCAAGCCAACCTCTCTAGAACGTAAGGTGAGTGAGTCCACCCACTCGAACGGTGATGAGGAGATAGAGCAAGTGCAATGATTACACTCCCCGACATTCTTCTATATATGTAATATATCTTTTGGTCTATGCTTATTATTTTTGCGATGGAAAACCGCCAAAGCGCTCGCATAGCGGCTGCGACTCCCCCGGCACCCGCGGCGCCCCCTGTACCCCCGACGACCCAGGCAACCCCTGGCACCCCACCCGGCACCCACAACTCCCGCAGCACTCGCGGCGCCACCGGTGTGACGGCAACGAACTCTGATTTTGAGAGTTCAACCTAAATTGGCAACACGCGGTACTCTCAGGCGTTACTTATGGAGTAGCGCATTGTCGGGGGGCAACGTGCGAGCATGGTACTCTCAGGCGTTATTAGTTGAGTAGTGCACTGTCGGGGGTTACGTACGAGCGTGGTACTCCCAGGCGTTACTGGTTGAGTAGTGTATAGTCGGGGGCGACATACGCAACGAGCGCAGTTCTCCCAGGCATTACTGGTCAAGACGCGTATTGTCGGGTGCGACGTACACAACACAATGTCGGGGGCGACATGTGATATTATGCTTGACTGCGGGGGCATAGGGGCTTAGGCACAAATTAGCCATTTATTGAGCGGGTTTTGGCAGCCCAGAATGGATGGACCCGAGCCGATTTGCTCCTTGACCAAGGCTGGTCCAATGGGTTGGATTAATTCCAATTGAGCTAAATTTTAGATCAATTGGAATTGAAGCTGGAGCGAGGCAATGGTTACTTGGCTAAAGAAATACCTTGTATTCATTATATAACTTGCTATTACCAAAATGTGTCATGTGAAACTCCACATGGCTGGAAGCATGGCTGAGCCCGTGGCTAGAGGAGAATGGTGAAGCTTGGAAATACATCTGATTGGAGGGGGATATAAAAATAGAAAAAAAAACAAAGGAGCCAGAGGTACGCTTTCTTCACCCTTTCTCCGTGAACCACTGGGGTCGGCGATCTTCGTTGGCAAGGGAGCGGCGCTCGCTTTGTGAAGTGTACAGGTGGATCCGATCGAATCACATTTTTTTGTTCCTTTCTCCTCTCATTCTCTTCTTGGTAGTTGTGGATTTGAGTCGAAGGATTTGGGAGAGGAATGTGCGTGAGCAGCCTATGGACACAAGTAGAGAGTGATCTAGGAAGAAGGTTTAGAATCGTTACATTGTATTCAGAGTTTTTCAAGTCAACAAGTCGTCGTTTTTCTCTCTGCTTTCGTCTGCGTGAGTGAGGCTAAGGCGAGTACAAGCAGTTGCTCTCGTCTGCCAATTACAGCCTGGTCAACGGCTGTAACACAGGGGGTTGTCGGGGGAGCCGTGGGAACTAGGGGTACGGAAGCCGAGGGTGCCGCTAGGTTTATGTTGATGATGTAATTGAATGTCATTATTATGAGTTTCGGGAGTGCCGGTGGCGCTGCGAGGGTTGGGGGAGCGCAGGTGCCGGGAGCGAAGCTGGGGTTCCGGGGGTGCTTGGGGCGCCGGGTGTACAGTGGGTGCAGAGAATGCCGCCGGTGCCGGAGCGGGCACCGGGGGAGCCACAGCCGCTATACAAGCGCTTTGACGGTTTTCCATCGCAAAAATAATAAACATAGACCTAAAGATATATGTATATATATAAAAGAATATCGGGGAGTGAAATCATTACACCTGCTCAATCCAACCTCTGGAACACAAGGTGAGCGAATCCACCCACTCGAACGGTGGCGAGGAGACAGAGCAAGTGTAATGATTCCACTCCCCGACATTCTTCTATATATGTATTATATCTTTTGGTCTATGCTTATTGTTTTTACGATGAAAAACCGCCGAAGCGCTCGTATAGCGGCTGCGGCTCTCCCGGCGCCCACAGCACCCCCCGGCGCCCCCTGCGCCCCCTATACCCCCGACTACCCAGGCAACCCCGGAGCCCCCGGCACCTGCGACTCCCGCAGCACTCACGGCGCCACCGGTGTGACGGCAACAAACTCTGATTTTGAGAGTCCAACCTAAATTGGCAACACGCGGTACTCTCAGGCGTTACTTGTTGAGTAGCACATTGTCGGGGGCGACGTGCGAGCATGGTACTCTCAAGCGTTATTAGTTGAGTAGTGCACTGTCGGGGGTGAGTACGAGCGTAGTACTCCCAGATATTACTGGTTGAGTAGCATATAGTCAGGGGCGACGTACGCAGCGAGCGCGGTTCTCCCAGGTGTTATAGGTCGAGACGCGTATTGTCGGGTGCGACGTACGCAACACAATGTCGAGGGCGACATGTGATATTATGCTTGACTGCGGGGGCATAGGGGCGGTAGCACAAATTAGCCATTTATTGAGTGGGTTTTGGCGGCCCAGAATGGATGAACCTGAGCCGATTTGCTCCTTGACCAAGGCTGGTCCAATGAGTTGGAATTAATTCCAATTGAGCCAAATTTTGGATCGATTGGAATTGAAGCTGGTGCGAGGCAATGGTTACTCGGCTAAAGAAATACCTTGTATTCATTATATAACTTGCTATTACCAAAATATATCACGTGAAACTCCACATGGCTGGATGCATGGCTGAGCACATGGCTAGAGGAGAATGGTGAAGCTTGGAAATGCATCTGATTGGAGGGGGATACAAAAATAGAAAAAAACAAAGGTATGCTTTCTTCACCCTTTCTCCGTGAATCACTGGATAGAGGGGTCGGCGATCTTCGTTGGCAAGGGAGCGGCGCTCGCTTCGTGTAGTGTCCGGGTGGATCCGATCGAATCACATTTTTTTTGTTCCTTTCTCCTCCCATTCTCTTCTTGGTTGTTGTGGATATGATTTGAGTGGAAGGATTTGGGAGAAGATTATGCGTGAGCAGCCTATGGCCACAAGTAGAGAGTGATCTAGGAAGAAGGTTTAGAATCATTACATTGTATTCAAGTGGTATTCAGAGTTCTTCAAGTCAGCAAGTCGTCGTTTTTCTCTCCGCTTTCGTCTGCGTGAGTGAGGCTGAGGCGAGTATAAGCAATTGCACTCATCTGCCGATTACAGCCTGGTCAACGACTGTAACAACTAGCACTCCCGAAACTTATAATAATGGAATCCAACTGCATCATCAACATAAATGTACCGGCACCCCTGTGCCCCCGACACCTCCAGCTCACGCAGTTCCCCCGACACCCCCTGCGCCCCCGGCGCCTCCCCAAGCACCCGCGGCTCCCCCGGCTCCAACGGCACCCCCGACTCCTGCGGCACCTCTGGCTCTTGCGGCGCCCCCTATACCCGCGACGCCCCTAGCAAATCCCCCGGAACCTGCGGCTACCATTTCCCTGAATGGCTTCACCATAACCATAACAGCCACCCCCGAGTGCTTAGGGAGCCGCAGGTGCCGAAAGGAGCGCTGCGGGCTCCAAGGGTGCTTGGGGCGCCGGGGTTACAGTGGGTGTAGGAGGCGCTGCGGATGCCAGTGCGGGTGCTGGGGGCACCGGGGGAGCCTCGGTCGTTTTTCATCGCAAAAATAATAAATATAAACCTAAAAATATATATTCATATCTAGAAAAATATCGGGAAGTGAAATCATTTCACCTGCTCAAGCCAACCTCTCTGGAACACAAGGTGAGCGAGTCCACCCGCTCAAACGGCAACGAGGAGAGAGAGCAGGTGTAATGATTCCACTCCCCGACATTATTCTATATGTGTACATATATCTTTAGGTTTATGCTTATTATTTTTGCAATAGAAAACCGCCGAAGCGCTCGTATAGCGACTGCTGCTCCCCTAGCCCCCCCCTAGCACCTGCTCCAGCACCCCCTATACCCCCAGCGCCCCATGCAAACCCCGGAGCCCCTGGCACACCCCGCCCCCGCGGCACCTACTGCTCCCTCAGCACTCATAGCGCCACCGGTGTGACAGCAACGAATTCGGATTCTGAGAGTCCAGCCTAGATTGGCAACACGCAGTACTCCCAGACATTACTAGTTGAATAGCGCATTGTCGGGGGCAACGTACGAGCGTGGTACTCCCAAACATTACTGTTTGAGTTGTGCACTGTCGAGGGCAATATGCGAGCGCGGTACTCCCAGGCGTTACTAGTTGAGTAACGTATAGTCGGGGGTGACGTATGCAACACAATATGCGTGGTAAGCCTAGCGCGGTTCTCCTAGGCGTTACTAGTCGAGTCGCGTATTGTCGGGTTTGACGTATGCAACATAATATCGGGGGCGACATGTAATATTATGCTTGTCTGCAAGGGCGTAGGGGCGATAGCACAAATTAGCCATTTATTGAGCGGGTTTTGGCGGCCCTGAATGGGTGGACTTGAGCCGATTTGCTCCTTGACCAAGGCTAGTCAAATGGGTTGGGATTAATTCAAATTGAACCAAATCTTGGATCAATTGGAATTGAAGCTCGAGCAAAGCAATGGTTACTTGGCTGAAGAAATACCTTGTATTCATTATATAACTTACTCTTAACAAAATATCTTACTCTTAACAAAATATGTCAGGTGAAAACTCCACATGGCTGGATGCATGGCTGAACACGTGGCTAGAGGAGAATGGTGAAGCTTGAAAATGCATCTGATTGGAAGGGGATATAAAAATAGAAAAAAAAAAAAAACAAATGAGCCAGAGGTACGCTTTCTTCGCCCTTTCTCCGTGAACCATCAGACAGAGGGGTCGGCGATCTTCGTTGGCAAGGGAGCGGCGCTCGCTTCGTGCAGCGTTCGGGCGGATCCGGTCAAATCACATTTTTTTTCCTCTCCTCTCATTCTCTTCTTGGTTGTTGTGGATTTGAGTGGAAGGATTTGGGAGAGGAATGTGTGTGAGCCGCTTGTGGCCACAAGCAGAGGCAGAGAGTGATCTAGGAAGAAAGTTTAGAATCGTTATATTGTATTCAAGTTATATACAGAGTTCTTCAAGTCATCAAGTCGTCGTTTTTCTCTCCGCTTTCGTTTGCGTGAGTGAGGTTGAGGCGAGTACAAGCAATTGCGCTCGTCTGCCAATTACAGCCTGGTCAACGGCTGTAACACAGGAGGTGTCGGGGGAGCCGCGGGAACTGGGGGTGCGAAAACCGGGAGTGCCGGTACGTTTATGTTGATGCAATTGGATGTCATTATTATGAGTTTCGGGAGTGTCGGTGGCGCTACGAGTGCTGGGGGAGCCGCAGGTGCCGGAAGCGATGTCGGGGGTTCCGGAGGTGCCTAGAGCACTGGGGGTATAGTGGGTGCATGGGGCGCCGGGAGAGCCACAGCCGCTATATATGTACATTGTATTCAAGTTGTATTCAGAGTTCTTCAAGTCAGCAAGTCATTTTTCTCTCCGCTTTCGTCTGTGTGAGTGAGGCTGAGGCGAGTACAAGCAATTGTGCTCATCTGCCAATTATAGCCTGGTCAACGGCTGTAGCAACCGGCACTCCCGAAACTCAAAATAATGGCATCCAACTGCGTCATCAACATAAACGTACCGGCGCCCCCGGCGTTACTGGTTGAGTAGCGCACTGTTGGGGGCGACGTGCGAGCGTGGTACTCCTAGGCGTTACTGGTTGAGTAGTGCACTGTCGGGGGCGACGTGCGAGCGTGGCACTCTCAGGCTTTACTAGTTGAGTAGCGTATAGTCGAGGGCGACGTACACAGCGAGCGCGATTCTCTCAGGCGTTACTGGTCGAGTCGCGTATTATCGGGTGCGACGTACACAACACAATATCGAGGGCGACATGTGATATTATGCTTGTCTTAGGGGGCAAGGGGCGGTGGCACAAATTAGTCATTTCTAGAGTGAGTTTTGGCGGCCTAGAATGGGTGGACCCGTCCGATTTGCTCCTTGACCAAGGCTGGTCAAATGGGTTAGGATTAATTCCAATTGAGCCAAATTTTGGATCAATTGAAATCAAAGCTGGAGAAAGGCAATGGTTACTCGGCTGAAGAAAAACCTTGTATTCATTATATAACTTGCTCTTACCAGAATATGTAAGGTGAAAACTCCACATGGCATGGCTGAACACCTGGCTAGAGGAGAATGGTGAACTTTGGAAATGCATCTGATTGGAGGGGATACAAAAACAGAAAAAAAAAAAAAAACAAAAACAAAAAACAAACAAAACAAAGGAGCTAGAGGTACGCTTTTTTTCGCCCTTTCTCCGTGAGCCACCGGACAGAGGGGTCGGTGATCTTCATTGGTAAGGGAGCGGCGCTCGCTTTGTGCAACATACGGGTGTGGATCCTGTCAGATCATTTTTTTTTTTGTTCCTTTCTCCTCCCATTCTCTTCTTGGTTGTTGTGGATTTGAGTGGAAGGATTTGGGAGAGGAATGTGCGTGAGCCGCCTGTGGCCACAAGCAGAGAGTAATCTAGGAAGAAGGTTTAGAATCATTACATTGTATTCAAGTTGTATTCAGAGTTCTTCATGTCAGCAAGTCATCGTCTTTCTCTCTGCTTTTGTCTGCGTGAGTGAGGCTGAGGGAGTACAAGCAATTGTGCTCATCTGCCGATTACAGCCTGGTCAACGGCTGTAACAACAGGCACTCCCAAAACTCATAATAATAGAATCTAATTGCGTCATCAACATAAACGTACCGGCACCCCAGCACCCGCGGCCCCCCCTAGCTACCCGGCACCCCCTGTGCCCCTAGTACCCCCAGCTCGCGCGACTCCCCCGAACCCCCTACGCCCCCGGCGCCGCCCCCAACACCCGCGGCTCCTCCGACTCCAACGGCGCCACCTGCACCCCCGGCGCCCCCACCCCGACTCCCGCGGGATCCCCCGCACCCCCGGCGCCCCCAGCAAATCCCCCGGCACCCGTGGCTACCATCTCCCTAAATAGTGTCACCGTAACCATTACGGCCACCCCGAGTAGACTTCAACAAATACCAGATATTACCCTACTAATTAATCCTTACCAAACTTGCTGGCAAATATTACCTGAACTATTAGGCTGTGTTTAAAGAGGCGGATGGAAAGTGGGAGGGGAGGGAAAGTATAGCTTTGGTTGTTTAATAGAGGATGGAAAGTAGAAAGGAAAGTGGAAAGGAAACACTGTAGCCAAAACTGTGTGAACAGTGTGTAATCGTGTAATTTTCTCACAGCCTCTGTTAATTTACTGTAGTACTGTAGCTACAGTAAATGTTTTTCCATCCTTTCTGCTTTCCTTCCCTCTCTTTTCCATCTTCAATTCCCTCCCCTCCCACTTTCCATCTGCCTCTTTAAACACATCCTTAATCCTTTTAGACAAAGCAAATATTACCGGCGAAAGGCGTTCGATTCTTCATGATTGATAACGAATTCGGTCGATATCAACGATGAGCTCTGCTTCTTGAATTAGACGTTGTTTTATGCAGGTGGTCCGGCTCTTCGCAGGTGGAGCTGCACCCTTGAGACTATGCGATTTTGATGTGATCTTTATCTAGCAATATAACATAATAAGTACACAAGTGTATATTAAGAAGTTGAAGAAGGTTCGATAATGGCAGCTAGAGATCAGTCGCCGTCCTGGGCAATACCCGCTACGGCAGGGATGGTATCGGGGCCGCAGGGTTTGTCGCGGCTTCTGTCGATGAGGAACCTGATTACTACCACCTTCTCGATGGAGGTGTTCGACAATGAAGTGGTGCCGTCGTCGCTCGACAACGAAGGGTTTGTCGTGGCTTCCATCGCTCGCCGTCATCGCTCGCCACCCTCTCGTTTGCCTTCCGCATCGCCCGCTTCTAAAGGCATGGCCATCTCGTAGATGCCGCTCCGCCGCACGTCTGCGTCTCCTCGACGCAACCACGTCCGAAGAGCTCGCTGAAGGAGGCCTTCACCACCTCCGATCTCGCCGCTGAAGGCGAGGTCATCCGCGTCCGAAGCTCTCGACGAGGCTGAGCCCTCTGCGTCAACCAACCGAATCACAGCATTGTGATTTTTCCAATTTGAGCGTTGACCCAAATCCTTGACCAGGATTTGATTCAGCTTTCGCAGCTTGGGCTTTTGCTAGACCTGATTTCAGCTTCTCCATCGTGGGCTTGGGCTGCTGCCCAGCGCAACTTTCTTTGCCTTGGTCCAACTTTCTTTGCACTCATATGTTGGTTAAGAGCCATGTTTGGGTTTTAGGTAGAAAATTTACAAACATAATATACTAATTGTACTTTTTTGGTTCATGAATTTACGTATCTTAGTTAACTTTCTTTTTTGTTTTTATTCATAAAGAGACAATGTAAGGAATCAAAGAGAACATTTAATCTTGCTCCTAGCGAATGTTCACATAAGGCTATCACCCAGGCCTGAACCCCTTTACAAGGCATGTACAAGATGCTTCCTTCTAAATTGCATCAAATGAAATCTTTGTATAAAAGGTATGGTTGCGTTAAAAAACCCAAGTGTCTGCCCTGTTCAACAATGATCTAGTAATGTGACAGATTCGTTCATATGATTTAATCTTTGTTTAATCTCCTATACAGCAGAAAGTAATCAATCCTATTTACCGTGTGATTGAAGAGGGCTGAACTCAGTAATTTTTTACTTCAAGATGAAAAGTCGTTTGTGTTTCATGTTCACCTAATCCTGTACAACTCACTTTTGTTCTCATATGACATCTACTGCCTCTTTTAAGTTGCATGAACATTATATCTGCAACCTTAGACATTATGTACTCTTTGCATGCATGTTTCTCATGTTTGAGATTAATATATTTCTATAGTATTGGAAGTATTCGTCTTGAGCAATTAGACTGCCATGGTTTAGAGCAAGCGGACTGATTGAATTCAATTAATTAACTTCACACCCAAGAGGATGGAAGAACCTAATCTTACGGCTCATTCGCTGTTGTCCCTTCGGACCAAAAAGCAGTTGCTGAAAGATTGAAGGTTACTTTGTCAGGATTGGATTTTATTGAAGATTACTTTGCCCACGTTTTAGACCCAAAGCTTCCTTGTGGTAACTTGTTTTGCTGTTTGAACAAATAAATATAATGCTTGCAAAGAGTATCAGTGTAGAATTTATATCCAATTACTCTAATTTCAATTTTGAAACATAGATTGCTTAAAGTCTGAAGTTGACCAACAAATAAACAGCATGATAAAAGAGATATTTGAGTTATTTACAATTCGCAAGTTGGAATATAAATTTGTTCAGACCATTTACTAAACCAAAGGTTATTCTTATCACATTGCAAATTTGACCAATAGCTTTCCTTATACAGCATGTAAGATTACTTTCTTTTTATTCGTATCTATCAGTTATCACATTTTCACATGTCACTCGACCATGCATTTTGTCATCTCTATACGTTTAAACAAAAGAAAAATCTTCCAGAACTGGCATGAATCTAATATCAACGTTCTATTAATTCCTTTCCATAGCACACACGGGTGATGCCTCCTCATTGCTTGATCAAATCTGCAATGTTTGGATTGAAAAATAACCGAATGGAATTATAAGCAAAGCAATTAGGAAGTGATCAAAATTTTGACAACTTCGCTATAGATTTAGATGCTAAGAATGGCATCATTCAAATGGTCAAATTAATCTTCCTCGATCAATTAGCTCAAGATAGCATTTGATGACCCATATTTGCATCATGATTGTCACCTAATGTTAGGCCTTCCGGCCGAATTTTTGGGCGCAGCCCAAAATTCAGCCCAGCCCACTACCATTTGGCTGACCGGGTCGGCCAGGTTAGTGTATCGGATCAGGCGCTACCCGAATCCGATCCATTTCAATGAGCAAAACGCGCGCGTCATAGCTAGCGCAGCGACATGGGCACTGAGACGCAGTAGAGAGGTGGGTAGCTGACTCAGGTCAGCGCATGGGAACCGAGGGGGACAAGGGAAAATTGCCGTCATCGTCATTTGGAGTTACGAACAAAAAGTTTGAATGGCTCTCGCGCTCACCTCTTCCCCAGCTCCTCTCCCCTCTCCCTCTGGTAATCTTCCGGCGCCATCAGACGTCTTACCTCCGAGCTCCCCTCGCGATTCCGGTGGTGCGAGTGGGTACAATAGATCGCGCGAAGCTCCCTGTTTTTCCCGGCTTCTCCGACCATTACCGACCTTCACCGACATCCGTGGACGGAGCCGGCGGTTGTGTGATCGATAAGGTATCCTCCTGCCTTCTCTCTTTCCTTTTCGGCCATTTATCCCTCTGTGTTGCGTCGTTGTTCTCCTTCCTCCGAGCGCTGGCCGCCTGCATGCATGAAATACCGGCCTCGGACCCGCATGTGTGCAGCCACCGTACGTGCTCGCCGGACAAGCCATCTGCCTGCGAGCGAAGCCTCTTCTCCCTTCTCCGTCTTGCCTGCATGTGAGCTTTGCTTCCGGCATCAACCGTTGCATGCACGCGACCTGAGTCGGACTCCCCTCTTCCTATCGTATGCGGGCGACGCTAGGGCCCTCGGGGTCGCTGCCTGCCTGCTGCTGATGAGCTCAACAATAGCTGGTGTCATATGCAAGGAGAATCCCTTGCGTGGGCATGTTTAGACTCGAGTCAAGCGTTAACTCACATATACATATAGAAAAAGAGGTATCGGAGAAGAAGGCTTCCATCGCAATGTGCACACTAGTTTACTTTGGGAGTGGAGAATGAAGATGGGCAAACCTATGATTAAGTTATATATATACATATATTTTGTAGACATGGGCAACCAAGTTTCCGCATCTGGAATACAAATTTCAGAGCTTTCTAGGTTAATTTTAAATGGTTCAAATTGGCCATCTATAATGAGTAATTAACATAGTTTTCGGTGCATACTCCACACAGTTAATTTGAGATATATAATGTGAGATATATAAATTAGGATAATGGTAGGCTAGCAATTTAGTTTTTAGTAAGATTTTACAAAAACTTCGTACATATGAAGATTATAATTTAAGAAAACTCTTTAAAAGTTAATCTAGTTATTCAATAGGCGCATTTTTTTAACTACACAAAAGTGAAAGAAAATAAACTAATTTAAGCATCTAATTAAGACAAAGCTTATGACCTACGGATAACAAATGCACTCAAGCCAATAGTGTATTTGACTCGACTTAACCCATTTATAGCAAGTTTAAATACTTAATTACTAAATAGGATGAGATTTAAGTTAAGTTTAGGTGTGAAAGTTCATGTATTTAGTACTCTAATAACTAATTTAAAAAATTAAATAAAAATTTTTATCAAAAAATATATTTAACTTAATTACATAAAATAATTATTATAAAAATATATTTAATATATAAAACTATATATTAAATTAACATATTTTTTATTTAATTAAATACTATATTTGAATACTGAGCTATACCAACTCTTTAAATTGGATTTTAAACCAAGTTTTTTATAATCAGATTCAGATCAGATGTAGGTAGTGGGTAAAAAAATTAAGTATATGTTGTCATTCTTTAAATAAGTTGAGCCCTCACAAAATTGACCAATTTACTTTCTACCCAAAAACTTTTTTTTTCAATCTATCCAAAAACTTAATTATAAGCAAAATCAGGTAGGAAACCGATGGCACGGGTCAAATACATATAGTCATATAGTATATGTACCCAAACCCTGCCTCGCAAGTCCAACTAATTCTCCTACTATGAATTTTGATATGAATCGATTATTCACAAATTCGGTCTTGAAATTAGACACCAAAATCCGATGAATGCCAAATTTATTCCATGTAGGAAGTAGATTAGTCAATCACGATAAATCGATTATTCCCAAATTCGATCTCGAAATCCGGCACCAAACCCCGATAGATTTCAAATTTATTTCGTATGGGAAGTAGATTAGTTACTACTTACCTGGACTGCCCTAATCCGCTACTCGTAGCTCGGCTGCCTCTCCACAGCAGAGATCCACCGGCGGGAACAATGAAGAGCGAAAACCTCAAAAGGATCGGCATTAACAGTGTTACGTCCGTGATAAAAACGGACATCGGAGAGAAAATTTTCAAAAGTAAATAATAATAAAGTAATCTGAGTGATGGGACATTTCTGTAAACGGTGGTCAAGTCCATCTCCTCGCCATCACTCCGTGTCGCGCGTGCCCTTCTCCTCTTTATCTTCACCCCGTCGCGATCGTCCTTCTGCCAAGCCAACGAACGCCTCCTCCACCTTCTTCGATCGGCGCTCGCCCTCCTCCTTTGCTCGCGTCCCCTTTCCTACTGCCGGCGGACACTGACTGCCGACGAACTATCGCCGTCCAACGACTGGAAAATCGGCCGTATTCGCCCTTCCTTCATCCACGCGTGCTCGCCGACGAGAGACGCCTGCGAGCCCGAATCCGGTGCGTTCCTTCTCCGGCGACCTCGGTAAGGCTCCCTCCGGCCTCGACGAACCTTTCCGCCACCTCCTGGACCAGTTCCGGCGTCTTCGTCTCCGGCGCCGGTGAGATTGCGCGAGCGGCACCGCTGACTTCGAACCCAGATCTCCGGCGACCCTGACCCCATTTCGCGAAACGGGCTGTACGACCGAACTCACCTCGCCGGCGGCTATCTTGTGGCACTCCGGAAATTCCGATCGGTCGCCGAAGTTACTGTTCCGGCAATCACTGTAGCGGCGGCGCTACTGTTCCGACGAACTTCGAGTTCCGTGCTGACGACTCGGTTACGCGCGCGTGGTTGGTTCTCGCGTATTCCGACTTCCGGTGGTGATTATTGCGTTCGCACGTGGCTGCGAACTAGGTTAGTACTCGTACTCCGTCTCCGTACACGTATTATACGAACGCATGCGAACATAACCCTGGACTCACGTATATCTGTCAAACCTTATTTAATAACTTGGTACGACCTGATTAGCATAATGAAACCGGATTAGCATGTTAATTGTTGTTAAATGGATTAAAATAGAATGGTGTGACTTATACATGATTTACCCTGTTAGGTCCTGTTGATTGATACTTGACACTGTGTTGGTTGGATCTGTACTGTTCGGCTACTGTTAAGGTTGAATCTGGATCTGTCCTGTTCGTGGACGACTGCTGTACCAGCTCCCAGATTTTACCTATGTATGAGGATACATATATATTGATATATATGTTAAGATTTGATTATACTCTATATGGTCATATAGAGTCTTGGAAGTTTTCTGGTAATTCCCTGTATCTGATCATGCACCATATCATTGTAATATCCCTACTTAGCCTCCGGCTAACCCCCCCTTCGATTTGCCTCCAGGTTCAGGCGCGGCTCCATCTGGAGCAGAGTAGATAGTTAGTAGTTGGCCACCAGTCTGGGTGGGTTGTGATGCATTTTGGTCTGTTGTTATTTGTATGTTATGTTGTTGGACTCTGTTGACCGCTGCGCCGGTCATGTATCTGTTGGTTTGTCGACCGCTGCGCCGGTCCTGTTGTTGTTATTTCTGTTGACCGCTGCGCCGGTCTATATTTCGTATCTGACGGTGTTGTATTATGGATATTTAAGGCCGGGCTGGCCTCTGTTTAGACTATTTTATTTCAGTCTGTACCTTTCGTTTGTCAGGAGTGATTGACAGGTACAGTGTTGTGCGTCCCGAGGTTCGGGATTCCCGGCATGGGATCCGGGTGGATTTTTGGGGCGTAACAATTATGGTATCAGAGGTTAGGTTCAGGATCTTCCATGGGACATAAGGACTTAGGATCAAATCTTAGGATTTAAGATCCGCGTTAGTGTTAATCGTATTTGATCATATTAATCTGTGATTTTAATTAACGTGACCATTTGTTGTTGTTGGTGCGTTACAGGAAATGG
This sequence comes from Costus lasius, assembly GCA_027563935.2. Classification (NCBI taxonomy): domain Eukaryota; kingdom Viridiplantae; phylum Streptophyta; class Magnoliopsida; order Zingiberales; family Costaceae; genus Costus; species Costus lasius. The sequence goes on from CM050454.1 coordinate 1,319,422, forward strand.
CACCAAAGAAAAGTTCTCGTCTTGGACGAGTGGCGGGATTAGCTCGAGAAGCATTGAGTGTGCCACTCAGCTGGATGCGTAAAGCTTCAGGTTCTGGCAGCGAGAGAAGGGAAGAACCCTCTGTAGCTGCCCCACGTATTCAATACGACGACGACGTTAGTGAAGTGGGAAGTAGACGACACGCACCAGAACCTCCGGTCCAAGAACCTCCACGGCGTAGAGCGCGTGAAACTCCCTCGACTGCAGCGTTGGAGTTAGCGTCTCGCTTTACCACCATGGGGAGCGACGATTTGGAGTGTTTTTTGGTAAACCAGACCCGTGGGAAGCCACCAATTGGCTGGAGAGTGGGACAGACACATTGAATTTATTGAGATGCCCTAATGACCAACGGATGAAATTGGCAATTTATTTCTTTCAGGGTGACGCCAAAGCGTGGTTTGAGGGAATTGAACAGACTATTGGAGCAGCCCGCTATGATTGGAATATTTTCTATGGGGCCTTTCATACTGAGTACTTTCCTAGGACTTTTCGAGAGACGCTGCGTCAAGAATATGTCAATCTTGAGCAGAATGGGCGTTCTGTAGATGAATACTTAGCGGACTTCCAGCGGTTGTCAGCAATGTTTCCTACTGTGACCCCTACAGTCGAGGATAAGTCGGAACAGTTTATTCGTGGATTGGACCCTGAAATTTCACGAGGGACTAACTCAGCTCCTCTTGAGGACTTTTCAGCTGTGGTCGCTATGGCGCGCCGAACTGAGCAGCGCGAAAAAGCTATTGATCAGAAGCGGCGCAAGGGCAAAGCACCCGCCTCGAGCCATTCTAGGGAGTCTGGGTTTTCTGCCAGCCGGAGTCCACCTATGCAGCGTTCTAGTGCTCGTTCGATCCAGCCGGGTCGAAAATCATGGGCCCCAGGGTCCATGTCTGCTCGCTCTTTCCAATCGCCTCCGCCAAGTGTTGGATCTTCTCCGGACACGAGGGTCTGCTATCAGTGTGGGGAGGTGGGCCATATATCTCGGGACTGCCCACTTCAGTACATTCAGTGCCACTACTGTCATGAGATGGGCCACTACAAAAGTCATTGTCCAAATAGGGGCAAGCAGCCTCAGGTTGCCCCTAGTACACAGAGATCTGCTCCACCAACTCGACGAGGACAGCCTCGACCTCCTCGCCGCGGTCACACTGCACCGACTCCACAGGGCAGACCGCAGCAGACACCCGCGACGGGCCAGACTTATGCGCTGACCGAGCAGGAAGCACAGCGCGAGACGGACAACGTCATGCGAGGTATCATTTCAGTATTCAGTACACCTGCATGCTTATTGATAGATACTGGTAGCTCGCACTCCTTTATTTCGTATGCTTATGTGAAAAAGTTGGAATTAGAACCGGTTTTCTCTCAACATGATATGACGGTATCTGTACCCTCTGGGGGTACATTACGATCGTACTTAGAGGTACAGCAGTGCCTCTGACAGAGACCCACGATTTCCTCCCTATCAGAAAGAATTACTCCATGGACAAGCTGGCAAGGCTTTATTGTCAGGAGATTGTACGGCTACATGGGGTTCCTGCCAGTATTATTTCTGACAGAGACCCACGATTTACATCTCGGTTCTGGGTTAGTTTACATAAGGCCTTGGGAACTGAACTGCGGTTCAGTACGGCTTATCACCCGCAGACTGATGGACAGTCTGAGAGGACCATTCAGACCCTAGAGCACATGCTTCGAGCCATCACATTGGACTTCACGGATGGTTGGGAGTGCCACCTGCACTTAGTGGAATTCGCCTATAATAATAGTTATCATTCGACGATCCAGATGGCACCTTTCGAGGCTTTGTATGGTAGGAAATGTAGATCTCCGGTGCTATGGGACGAAGCAGGTGAAAGCCGTGTGTTGGGACCGGCTATGTTAGCACTTGATGCTGAGAGAGTCCAGATTATTAGACGGAGATTATTAGCTGCCCAAAGTCGACAAAAGAGTTACGCAGACAAGAGACGGCGACCACTTGAATTTGATGTCAGTGACCATGTGTTCCTTCGGATTTCTCCGAAGAAGGGTACGACTAGGTTCGGGTAAGCTGGTAAGTTAACCCCGAGATATATGGGTCCCTTCGAGATACTGGAGAGAGTTGGACCCGTCGCATACCGCTTAGCACTTCCACCGATGTACTCTTATATCCATCCGGTGTTCCATGTGTCCATGTTGCGTAAATACATCGCGGATCCATCTCACGTGTTGATCCATGGTACGGTTCATATCCAAGAGGATGCCACGTATTCCGATATGCCTACAGAGATCTTAGAGCGCAAAGAGCACAAGCTGAGAAATAAAGTAATCAGCCTGATTAAAGTCAAATGGAAACATCACCCTGAGAGTGAAGCTACTTGGGAACGTGAGGACGAATTTATGAGAAACCATCCGGATCTGTTTTCAAGAATGGAGGAGTAAATGAATGATCGTTGTATTAGTGCTTTTGTAACCTTATTTGCTTATCAGTAATAAATATGTTTTGAATTTGGGGACCAAATTCTTCGAAGGTGGGTATAATTGTTACGCCCCAAAAATCCACCCGGATCCCACGCCGGGAATCCCGAACCTCGGGACGCACAACACTGTACCTGTCAATCACTCCTGACAACCGAAATGTACAGACTGAAATAAAATAGTCTAAACAGAGGTCAGCCCGGCCTTAAATATCCATAATACAACACCGACATATACGAAATATAGACCGGCGCAGCGGTCAACAGAAATAATAACAACAGGACCGGCGCAGCGGTCGACAAACCAACAGATACATGACCGGCGCAGCGGTCAACAGAGTCCAACAACATAACATACAAATAACAACAGACCAAAATGCATCACAACCCACCCAGACTGGTGGCCAACTACTAACTATCTACTCTGCTCCACATGGAGCCGCGCCTGAACCTGGAGGCAAACCGAAGGGGGTTAGCCGGAGGCTAAGTAGGGATATTACAATGATATGGTGCATGATCAGATACAGGGAATTACCAGAACACTACCAAGACTCTATATGACCATATAGAGTATAATCAAATCTTAACATATATATCAATATATATATATTCTCATACACAGATAAAATCTGCGAGCTGGTACAGCAGTGGTCCACAACCCGCAACTCTACAAAATAGAGTGGTCCCTACTGATGGCTCCCCAAACAGTAGAGACGACTGTCCGTCGACAGCCCGCTAGTGTAACGTCCTACACTCAGTACAACCCCTTATTATGTTGATAACAGACCTCAAGCCCATAACGTCGGTTTCTCTCGGTCAGAGACGATCATACAGTCTCGACAGAAATCTCACAGGCAGTATCTGAGGTATACTGACATGTCTATCGCTAGGCAGTCAATCCTCAATGTACATATACAGAACTCATACCACCTACCAACTACAAGTAAACATGCAAGAACCGAAAATACTCATATCATGTTTCATGCAATAGTTTATGTCAACAGGAATGTACGCAGAGTAGAATGGGAATTAGAACAGTAATCAATAGTGCTAAGAAGCAATAAGGGAGGTGCCGCTAACTACACATGCGGTTGGCACCGTAACAAAGAACGGAGGTAGAATCCCTACCTCAACAGTAGCCGAACAGTACAGATCCAACCAACACAGTGTCAAGTATCAATCAACAGGACCTAACAGGGTAAATCATGTATAAGTCACACCATTCTATTTTAATCCATTTAACAACAATTAACATGCTAATCCGGTTTCATTATGCTAATCAGGTCGTACCAAGTTATTAAATAAGGTTTGACAGATATACGTGAGTCCAGGGTTATGTTCGCATGCGTTCGTATAATACGTGTACGGAGACGGAGTACGAGTACTAACCTAGTTCGTAGCCACGTGCGAACGCAATAATCACCACCGGAAGTCGGGATACGCGAAAACCAACCACGCGCGCATAACCGAGTTGTCAGCACGGAACTCGAAGTTCGCCGGAACAGTAGCGCCGCCGCTACAGTGATCGCCGGAACAGTAACTTCGGCGACCGATCGGAATTTCCGGAGTGCCACAAGATAGCCGCCGGCGAGGTGAGTTCGGTCGTACAGCCCGTTTCGCGAAATGGGGTCAGGGTCGCCGGAGATCTGGGTTCGAAGTCAGCGGTGCCGCTCGCGCAATCTCACCGGCGCCGGAGACAAAGGCGCCGGAACTGGTCCAGGAGGTGGCGGAAAGGTTCGCCGAGGCCGGAGGGAGCCTTACCGAGGTCGCCAGAGAAGGAACGCACCGGATTCGGGCTCGCAGGCGTCTCTCGTCGGCGAGCACGCGTGGACGAAGGAAGGGCGAATACGGCGGATTTTCCAGTCGTTGGACGGCGAAAGTTCGTCGCCAGTCAGTGTCCGCCGGCAGTAGGAAAGGGGACGCGAGCAAAGGAGGAGGGCGAGCGCCGATCGAAGATGGAGGAGGAGGCGTTCGTTAGCTTGGCAGAAGGACGATCGCGACGGGCAGAAGATAAAGAGGAGAAGGGCACGCGCGACACGGAGTGATGGCGAGGAGATGGACTTGACCACTGTTTACAGAAATGTCCCATCACTCGATTACTTTATTATTATTTTATTTGGAAAATTTTCTCTCCGATGTCTGTTTTTATCACGGACGTAACATTATACCCACCTTCAAAGAATTTGATCCCCAAATTCAAAACATATTTATTACTGATAAGCAAATAAGGTTACAAATGCACTAATACAACGATCACTCATTTACTCCTCCATTCTCGAAAACAAATCCGGATGGTTTCTCATAAATTCGTCCTCACGTTCCCAAGTAGCCTCACTCTCAGGGTGATGTTTCCATTTGACTTTAATCAGGCTGATTACTTTATTTCTCAGTTTGTGCTCTTTGCGCTCTAAGATCTCTATAGGCATCTCGGCATACGTGGCATCCTCTTGGACATGAACCGTACCATGGCTCAACACGTGAGATGGATCCGCGATGTATTTACGCAACATGGACACATGGAACACCGGATGGATATAAGAGTACATCGGTGGAAGTGCTAAGCGGTATGCGACGGGTCCAACTCTCTCCAGTATCTCGAAGGGACCCATATATCTCGGGGCTAACTTACCAGCATACCCGAACCTAGTCGTACCCTTCTTCGGAGAAATCCGAAGGAACACATGGTCACCGACATCAAATTCAAGTGGCCGCCGTCTCTTGTCTGCGTAACTCTTTTGTCAACTTTGGGCAGCTAATAATCTCCGTCTAATAATCTGGACTCTCTCAGCATCAAGTGCTAACATAGCCGGTCCCAACACACGGCTTTCACCTGCTTCGTCCCATAGCACCGGAGATCTACATTTCCTACCATACAAAGCCTCGAAAGGTGCCATCTGGATCGTCGAATGATAACTATTATTATAGGTGAATTCCACTAAGTGCAGGTGGCACTCCCAACCATCCGTGAAGTCCAATGTGATGGCTCGAAGCATGTGCTCTAGGGTCTGAATGGTCCTCTCCGACTGTCCATCAGTCTGCGGGTGATAAGCCGTACTGAACCGCAGTTCAGTTCCCAAGGCCTTCTGTGAACTAACCCAGAACCGAGATGTAAATCGTGGGTCTCTGTCAGAAATAATACTGGCAGGAACCCCATGTAGCCGTACAATCTCCTAACAATAAAGCCTTGCCAGCTTGTCCATGGAGTAATTCTTTCTGATAGGGAGGAAATGAGCAGACTTGGTCAAACGGTCAACGACTACCCAAACCGAGTCATGGCTTGTACGTGACCTAGGAAGATCCGTCACGAAGTCCAAGGTAATATGTTCTCACTTCTACTCCGGAATAGGAATACTCTGTAGGAGCCCAGAAGGTTTCTTATGCTCGATCTTCACTTGTTGGCATACCAGGCACCGCCCGACGTACTCTGCCACGTCTCTTTTCATGCCTTCCCACTAATAAGGCTTTCGAAGGTCGTTATACATTTTCGTGGCACCAGGATGTACCGGAAATCTCGACTTGTGTGCCTCTGCTAGTAATTCTTCCTTAACTACCTCAGGTACACATAACCTATTACAGCACCTTATTACTCCTTGATCATCCTGGGTAAATTCTTCTCTTTTGCCCTTTGCGATGATAGACTGCATGTACCAATCATTTGGTTGTGCCTCAATAATCTTCTGCACCATAGGGGACTGTGTCATCATCACGGCTAAACAATCATGCTTAGTGGGGCACACAATCTCAACACTTAAATCTGTCATCTGTTGGGCTAATTCAGTCGGCGTTACTCGCAAGTGAGCTAACACCCCTGCAGTTTTCCTACTTAGTGCATCTGCTACCACATTGGCTTTACCCGGGTGGTAATTAATTGTACAATCATAATCTTTAAGGAATTCCACCCATCTACGCTGTCTCATATTCAGTTCCTTCTGTGAAAATAAATATTTCAGGCTTTGATGATCCAAAAATATCTCAAATGTGACTCCGTATAAATAATGCCGCCAAATCTTAAGGGCGAATACCACCACAGCTAATTCCAAATCGTGTACCGGGTAGTTCTTTTCATGCTCTTTAAGTTGACGGGAGGCATACGCTATCACTTTACCATGCTGCATCAATACAGCACCTAAGCCTAGGAAAGAGGCATCTGTGTATACTGTATACCCCTCGTCATCAGTCGGAAGTACTAAGATAGGGGCACTGACCAATCTTTGTTTTAATTCCATAAAACTATTTTCACAATTTTCATCCCAACAGAATTTAACCTCTTTCTTTGTCAAATTTGTAAGTAGACCGACAATTTTAGAAAATCCCTCTACAAATTTTCGATAATATCCAGCCAATCCGAGAAAACTCCGAACTTCTGCCACAGTCTTAGGACTTTCCCATTCTATAACAGCTTTAATCTTTTCAAGATCAACAGCCACACCTTCACTGAAAATTACATGCCCTAAGAAGGTAACCTCACTTAGCCAAAAAGCACACTTGCTGTACTTAGCATACAGTTGCTCTCTTCTAAGGGTCTCCAGCACAAGCCGAAGATGTCTCTTGTGCTCAGCCCTGCTCCGAGAATAGATCAATATGTCATCAATAAAAACAACGACAAACCGATCAAGATAACTGATGAACACGCGATTCATCATGTCCATAAAGGCTGCTGGAGCATTTGTCAGACCGAAGGGCATAACGAGAAACTCGTAATGCCCATAACGTGTTCGAAAGGCAGTCTTCGACACGTCTTCTCCACGAATTCTTAACTGGTGATATCCCGATCTCAAGTCAATTTTGGAGTAGACAGAAGTACCCTTGAGCTGGTCAAATAAGTCATCAATCCTTGGTAGAGGGTACTTGTTCTTCACTGTAACCGCATTCAACTGTCTGTAGTCCACACACAGCCGAAATGAACCATCCTTTTTCTTCACAAAGAGAACAAGAGCACCCCAGGGAGATGCGCTGGGTCTGATAAACCCCTTATCAAGAAGCTCTTGTAATTGGACTTTCAACTCCTCAAGCTCACGGGGCGCCATCCGATACGGTGCTTTAGAGATAGGCGCCGTACCAGGCTGGAGATCAATAGCAAAGTCTATATCCCTGTTGGGTGGCACTCCAGGTAAGTCCTCAGGAAATACATCAAGAAATTTCCTGACAACCGGCACACGTTCGACAGGAATCGGGGTCTGATCCCCCGTATCAACAATAGACATAAGATAACCATGACATCCACTGCTAAGTAACCTCCTGGCTTGCATAGCAGAAATTATAGGAGCAATCTGACCGGATACTCCAGAAAATGTGTATGTCATATAGTCATGACCTTTGAATATCACCGTGCAGTCATCGCAATCAACCACCACACGGTTATAGGATAACCAATTCATTCCAAGAATAATCTCGAAATCTGAGAATTCCAGTAACATCAGATCCGAGTATATAATCAATCCGTTGAAATTCAGAGGGCACTGCTGTACCTCTAAGTACGATCGTAATGTACCCCCAGAGGGTACAGATACCGTCATATCATGTTGAGAGAAAACCGGTTCTAATTCCAACTTTTTCACATAAGCATACGAAATAAAGGAGTGCGAGCTACCAGTATCTATCAATAAGCATGCAGGTGTACTGAATACTGAAATGATACCTCGCATGACGTTGTCCGTCTCGCGCTGTGCTTCCTGCTCGGTCAGCGCATAAGTCTGGCCCGTCGCGGGTGTCTGCTGCGGTCTGCCCTGGGGAGTCGGTGCAGTGTGACCGCGGCGAGGAGGTCGAGGCTGTCCTCGTCGAGTTGGTGGAGCAGATCTCTGTGTACTAGGGGCAACCTGAGGCTGCTTACCCCTATTTGGACAATGACTTTTGTAGTGGCCCATCTCATGACAGTAGTGGCACTGAATGTACTGAAGTGGGCAGTCCCGAGATATATGGCCCACCTCCCCACACTGATAGCAGACCCTCGTGTCCGGAGAAGATCCAACACTTGGCGGAGGCGATTGGAAAGAGCGAGCAGACATGGACCCTGGGGCCCATGATTTTCGACCCGGCTGGATCGAACGAGCACTAGAACGCTGCATAGGTGGACTCCGGCTGGCAGAAAACCCAGACTCCCTAGAATGGCTCGAGGCGGGTGCTTTGCCCTTGCGCCGCTTCTGATCAATAGCTTTTTCGCGCTGCTCAGTTCGGCGCGCCATAGCGACCACAGCTGAAAAGTCCTCAAGAGGAGCTGAGTTAGTCCCTCGTGAAATTTCAGGGTCCAATCCACGAATAAACTGTTCCGACTTATCCTCGACTGTAGGGGTCACAGTAGGAAACATTGCTGACAACCGCTGGAAGTCCGCTAAGTATTCATCTACAGAACACCCATTCTGCTCCAGATTGACATATTCTTGACGCAGCGTCTCTCGAAAAGTCCTAGGAAAGTACTCAGTATGAAAGGCCCCACAGAAAATGTCTCAATCATAGCGTGCTGCTCCAATAGTCTGTTCAAGTCCCGCAAACCACGCCTTGGCGTCACCCTGAAAGAAATAAATTGCCAATTTCACCCGTTGGTCATTAGGGCATCCCAATAAATTCAGTGTGTCTATCACACTCTCCAGCCAATTGGTGGCTTCCCACGAGTCTGGTTTACCAAAAAACACTCCAAATCGTCGCTCCCCCATGGTGGTAAAGCGAGACGCTAACTCCAACGCTGCAGTCGAGGGAGTTTCACGCGCTCTACGCCGTGGAGGTTCTTGGACCGGAGGTTCTGGTGCGTGTCGTCTACTTCCCACTTCACTAACGTCGTCGTCGTATTGAATACGTGGGGCAGCTACAGAGGGTTCTTCCCTTCTCTCGCTGCCAGAACCTGAAGCTTTACGCATCCAGCTGAGTGGCACACTCAATGCTTCTCGAGCTAATCCCGCCACTCGTCCAAGACGAGAACTTTTCTTTGGTGTCATTTCCTGTAACGCACCAACAACAACAAATGGTCACGTTAATTAAAATCACAGATTAATATGATCAAATACGATTAACACTAACGCGGATCTTAAATCCTAAGATTTGATCCTAAGTCCTTATGTCCCATGGAAGATCCTGAACCTAACCTCTGATACCATAATTGTTACGCCCCAAAAATCCACCCGGATCCCACGCCAGGAATCCCGAACCTCGGGACGCACAACACTGTACCTGTCAATCACTCCTGACAACCGAAAGGTACAGACTGAAATAAAATAGTCTAAACAGAGGCCAGCCTGGCCTTAAATATCCATAATACAACACCGACAGATACGAAATATAGACCGGCGCAGCGGTCAACAGAAATAACAACAACAGGACCGGCGCAGCGGTCGACAAACCAACAGATACATGACCGGCGTAGCGGTCAACAGAGTCCAACAACATAACATACAAATAACAACAGACCAAAATGTATCGACTGCCCACTTCAGTACATTCAGTGCCACTACTGTCATGAGATGGGCCACTACAAAAGCCATTGTCCAAATAGGGGCAAGCAGCCTCAGGTTGCCCCTAGTACACAGAGATCTGCTCCACCAGCTCGACGAGGACAGCCTCGACCTCCTCGCCGCGGTCACACTGCACCGACTCCCCAGTGCAGACCGCAGCAGACACCGCGACGGGCCAGACTTATGCGCTGACTGAGCAGGATGCACAGCGCGAGACGGGCAACGTCATGCGAGGTATCATTTCAGTATTCAGTACACCTGCATGCTTATTGATAGATACTGGTAGCTCGCACTCCTTTATTTCGTATGCTTATGTGAAAAAGTTGGAAGTAGAACCGGTTTTCTCTCAACATGATATGACGGTATCTATACCCTCTGGGGGTACATTACGATCGTACTTAGAGGTACAACAGTGCCCTCTGAATTTCAACGGATTGATTATATACTCGGATCTGATGTTACTGGAATTCTCAGATTTCGAGATTATTCTTAGAATGAATTGGTTGTCCTATAACCGTGTGGTGGTTGATTGCGATGACTGCACGGTGATATTCAAAGGTCATGACTATATGACATACACATTTTCTGGAGTATCCGGTCAGATTGCTCCTATAATTTCTGCTATGCAAGCTAGGAGGTTACTTAGCAGTGGATGTCATGGTTATCTTATGTCTATTGTTGATACGGGGGATCAGACCCCGATTCCTGTCGAACGTGTGCCGGTTGTCAGGAAATTTCTTGATGTATTTCCTGAGGACTTACCTGGAGTGCCACCCAACAGGGATATAGACTTTGCTATTGATCTCCAGCCTGGTACGGCGCCTATCTCTAAAGCACCGTATCGGATGGCGCCCCGTGAGCTTGAGGAGTTGAAAGTCCAATTACAAGAGCTTCTTGATAAGGGGTTTATCAGACCCAGCGCATCTCCCTGGGGTGCTCCTGTTCTCTTTGTGAAGAAAAAGGACGGTTCATTTCGGCTGTGTGTGGATTACAGACAGTTGAATGCGGTTACGGTGAAGAACAAGTACCCTCTACCAAGGATTGATGACTTATTTGATCAGCTCAAGGGTACTTCTGTCTACTCCAAAATTGACTTGAGATCGAGATATCACCAGTTAAGAATTCGTGGAGAAGACGTGTCGAAGACTGCCTTTCGAACACGTTATGGGCATTACGAGTTTCTCGTTATGCCCTTCGGTCTGACAAATGCTCCAGCAGCCTTTATGGACATGATGAATCGCGTGTTCATCAGTTATCTTGATCGGTTTGTCGTTGTTTTTATTGATGACATATTGATCTATTCTCGGAGCAGGGCTGAGCACAAGAGACATCTTCGGCTTGTGCTGGAGACCCTTAGAAGAGAGCAATTGTATGCTAAGTACAGCAAGTGTGCTTTTTGGCTAAGTGAGGTTACCTTCTTAGGGCATGTAATTTCCGGTGAAGGTGTGGCTATTGATCCTGAAAAGATTAAAGCTGTTATAGAACGGGAAAGTCCTAAGCTGTTATAGATGGGTGGAATTGCTTAAAGATTATGATTGTACAATTAATTACCACCCGGGTAAAGCCAATGTGGTAGCAGATGCACTAAGTAGGAAAACTGCAGGGGTGTTAGCTCACTTGCGAGTAACGCCGACTGAATTAGCCCAACAAATGGCAGATTTAAGTGTTGAGATTGTGTGCCCCACTGAGCATGGTTGTTTAGCCGTGATGATGGCACAGTCCCCTATGGTGCAGAAGATTATTGAGGCACAACCAAATGATTGGTACCTGCAGTCTATCATCGCAAATGGCAAAAGAGAAGAATTTACCCAGGATGATCAAGGAGTAATAAGGTGCTGGAATAGGTTATGTGTACCTGAGGTAGTTAAGGAAGAATTACTAGCAGAGGCACACAAGTCGAGATTCGCGGTACATCCTGGTGCCACGAAAATGTATAATGACCTTCGAAAGTCTTATTGGTGGGAAGACATGAAAAGAGACGTGGCAGAGTACGTCGGGCGGTGCCTGGTATTCCAACAAGTGAAGATCGAGCATAAGAAACCTTCTGGGCTCCTACAGAGTATTCCTATTCCGGAGTGGAAGTGGGAACATATTACCTTGGACTTCGTGACGGATCTTCCTAGGTCACGTACAAGCCATGACTCGGTTTGGGTAGTCGTTGACCGTTTGACCAAGTCTGCTCATTTCCTCCCTATCAGAAAGAATTAGTCCATGGACAAGCTGGCAAGGCTTTATTGTCAGGAGATTGTACGGCTACATGGGGTTCCTGCCAGTATTATTTCTGACAGAGACCCACGATTTACATCTCGGTTCTGGGTTAGTTCACAGAAGGCCTTGGGAACTGAACTGCGGTTCAGTACGGCTTATCACCCGCAGACTGATGGACAGTCTGAGAGGACCATTCAGACCCTAGAGCACATGCTTCGAGCCATCACATTGGACTTCACGGATGGTTGGGAGTGCCACCTGCACTTAGTGGAATTCGCCTATAATAATAGTTATCATTCGACGATCCAGATGGCACCTTTCGAGGCTTTGTATGGTAGGAAATGTAGATCTCCGGTGCTATGGGACGAAGCAGGTGAAAGCCGTGTGTTGGGACCGGCTATGTTAGCACTTGATGCTGAGAGAGTCCAGATTATTAGACGGAGATTATTAGCTGCCCAAAGTCGACAAAAGAGTTACGCAGACAAGAGACGGCGGCCACTTGAATTTGATGTCGGTGACCATGTGTTCCTTCGGATTTCTCCGAAGAAGGGTACGACTAGGTTCGGGTATGCTGGTAAGTTAGCCCCGAGATATATGGGTCCCTTCGAAATACTGGAGAGAGTTGGACCCGTCGCATACCGCATAGCACTTCCACCGATGTACTCTTATATCCATCCGGTGTTCCATGTGTCCATGTTGCGTAAATACATCGCGGATCCATCTCACGTGTTGAGCCATGGTACGGTTCATGTCCAAGAGGATGCCACGTATGCCGAGATGCCTATAGAGATCTTAGAGCGCAAAGAGCACAAGCTGAGAAATAAAGTAATCAGCCTGATTAAAGTCAAATGGAAACATCACCCTGAGAGTGAGGCTACTTGGGAACGTGAGGACCAATTTATGAGAAACCATCCGGATCTGTATTCGAGAATGGAGGAGTAAATGAGTGATCGTTGTATTAGTGCATTTGTAACCTTATTTGCTTATCAGTAATAAATATGTTTTGAATTTGGGGACCAAATTCATTGAAGGTGGGTATAATGTTACGTCCGTGATAAAAACGGACATCGGAGAGAAAATTTTCAAAAGAAAATAATAATAAAGTAATCGAGTGATGGGACATTTCTGTAAACGGTGGTCAAGTCCATCTCCTCGCCATCACTCCGTGTCGCGCGTGCCCTTTTCCTCTTTATCTTCTCCCCGTCGCGATCGTCCTTCTTCCAAGCCAACGAACGCCTCCTCCTCCTTCTTCGATCGGCGCTCGCCCTCTTCCTTTGCTCGCGTCCCCTTTCCTACTGCCGGCGGACGCTGACTGGCGACGAACTTTCGCCGTCCAACGACTGGAAAATCGGCCGTATTCGCCCTTACTTCGTCCACGCGTGCTCGCCGACGAGAGACGCCTGCGAGCCCGAATCCGGTGCGTTCCTTCTCCGGCGACCTCGGTAAGGCTCCCTCCGGCCTCGGCGAACCTTTCTGCCACCTCCTGGACCAGTTCCGGCGTCTTCGTCTCCGGCGCCGGTGAGATTGCACGAGCGGCGCCGGTGAGATTGCGCGAGCGGCGCCGCTGACTTCGAACCCAGATCTCCGGCGACCCTGACCCCATTTCGCGAAACGGGTTGTACGACCGAACTCACCTCGCCGGCGGCTATCTTGTGGCACTCCGGAAATTCCGATCGGTCGCCGAAGTTACTATTCCGGCGATCACTGTAGCGGCGGCGCTACTGTTCCGGCGAACTTTCTGGTGAACTTCGAGTTCCGTGCTGACGACTCGGTTATGTGCGCGTGGTTGGTTCTCGCGTATCCCGACTTCCGGTGGTGATTATTGCGTTCGCACGTGGCTGCGAACTAAGTTAGTACTCGTACTCTGTCTCCGTACACGTATTATACGAACGCATGCGAACATAACCCTGGATTCACGTATACCTGTCAAACCTGATTTAATAACTTGGTACGACCTGATTAGCATAATGAAACCGGATTAGCATGTTAATTGTTGTTAAATGGATTAAAATAGAATGGTGTGACTTATACATGATTTACCCTGTTAGGTCCTGTTGATTGATACTTGACACTGTGTTGGTTGGATCTGTACTGTTCGGCTACTGTTGAGGTAGGGATTCTACCTCCGTTCTTTGTTACGGTGCCAACCGCATGTGTAGTTAGCGGCACCTCCCTTATTGCTTCTTAGCACTATTGATTACTGTTCTAATTCCCGTTCTACTCTGCGTACATTCCTGTTGACATAAACTATTGCATGAAACATGGTATGAGTATTTTCGGTTCTTGCATGTTTACTTGTAGTTGGTAGGTGGTATGAGTTCTGTATATGTACATTGAGGATTGATTGTCTAGCGATAGACATGTCAGTATACCTCAGATACTGCCTGTGAGATTTCTGTCGAGACTGTATGATCGTCTCTGACCGAGAGAGTCCGACGTTATGGGCTTGAGGTCTGTTATCAACCCAATAAGGGATTGTACTGAGTGTAGGACGCTACACTAGCGGGCTGTCGACGGACAGTCGTCTCTACTGTTCGGGGAGCAATCAGTAGGGACCACTCTATTTTATAGAGTTGCGGGTCGTGGACCACTGCTGTACCAGTTCCCAGATTTTATCTGTGTATGAGGATACATATATATTGATATATATGTTGAGATTTGATTATACTCTATATGGTCATATAGAGTCTTGGTAGTGTTCTGGTAATTCCCTGTATCTGATCATGCACCATATCATTGTAATATCCCTACTTAGCCTCCGGCTAACCCCCCCTTCGGTTTGCCTCCAGGTTCAGGCGCGGCTCCATGTGGAGCAGAGTAGATAGTTAGTAGTTGGCCACCAGTCTGGGTGGGTTGTGATGCATTTTGGTATGTTATTATTTGTATGTTATGTTGTTGGACTCTGTTGACCGCTGCACCGGTCATGTATCTGTTGGTTTGTCGACCGTTGCGCCGGTCCTATTGTTGTTATTTCTGTTGACCGCTGCGCCGGTCTATATTTCGTATCTGTCGGTATTGTATTATAAATATTTAAGGCCGGGCTGGCCTCTGTTTAGACTATTTTATTTCAGTGTACCTTTCGATTGTCAGGAGTGATTGACAAGTACAGTGTTGTGCGTCCCGAGGTCCGGGATTCCCGGCGTGAGATCCGGGTGAATTTTTGAGGCGTAACAAACAGCTAGATCACTTACTGGCGCCATCCAACGGCATGTGTTGCCGTCAATGCGGCGGCTATCTAGGCAACGCCAGTTGAGATCCCCCCCCGGGTCATACGATCCGATGCCGCCTCCGGACATGAGCGGCGGCGCGTATGAGAAGACAGCCGCTGATCGGCCGGAATCGGGAGGCAAAATCTAGGGCAGAAGACGCCATCTATTCGCTGATCTAGATGGCTTTTGCCAACCAAAGGAAGCGACAAACAGGGCTAACATCAACGAAATCATATATCATGAAATAAACAACACAACAAGAAAATTTTCCATAAGTTAAGCTCGAAAAAAAATTGCATAAAGGAAGAAGCAGAATAACAATAGGACAGTAAATATCAGAAAATTAAAACCTTTAAGATCAGATCCAATCATCGGAGGCAAACCTCGACTATTACTCTACTACTTCAGAAGCAAGAATCTGGAGACGAAACGACTAATCTTTGTTATGGAGCGAACTAAGATTAAACGAGGGTGGAAAGAAGAAGGGGCAAATCAAGTATCAAGCAATAAACAATGTACAGAAGCCAACTTTATAGGTTAAAGCTTCGAAAAAAACCAAATTGCAGAAAGATGCAGGAAACTGAAACCTTTTGAGATCTGACGCGGTCATGCCATGTGCAGCTTTGGCTTTAGTGATCTAGGAGGCGGGTACAGGAGGGGTAAAGAAAAGGAGTGATCTTTGCTGTGAGAGCACTGCTGGCGGCTTACCTCTCTGAATTGGTTTGCTCTACATCAAAAAAGAAAGCTTACAGAGAATCTGCTTCTGATTTCCGCGACGGGAGGCGCGACCGCCGGAGAGGGATGCTGCAGTAGTAGGCGAGGAGATGTTTTCGGAAATGGAATCGTGCCGATGGGATTAGTTGATTTTGATGAGAGTTGGAGTCCGTCGTATTCAGAAGGAAGAGCGAGTTCGTTCGGTACGGTTCGGTTCATTAAATTTTTTTTATTTTTAATTATTTTTAATCGGTTTGATTCGATTTTTTTAAATTTTAAAAGAGAAAAATTAAAATCGAACTGATTGAAAAATATCCCTCCCCAATCCGAATCGAATCAAATTGAATTGATTAGGATAAAAATTAAATTGAACCGCCTTATTCGATTTGGTTCCGTGCGATTTATCGGTTTGACCCGATTAATGGATATGCCTACCTTTTGGTGCGACTTGCTCCTGTGCTCCAGCAGTAGGCCTGTAATCGGTTCAATCTAAATCGAACCGAATCGATTAGATCAAAAATCAATTAAGATTTCATAAATTTTTTTAAATCGAAATCGATATTGTGAAAACTGATTTGAACCGAACTGAATAAGTTTGATTTAGTTCAATTCAAACCGATTAAAACTGAATTACAGATTAATGCCCTATAATTTCACCCGTCCACCGGTCCAGATAAGTGGCCTCGTTTCAAATTTTGACCGAAGCAATAAAGCATTGACTGCGGCCTCATCTCAAATGCCGACCGAATGAAGCCGTCTTCAAGCTCACGCATGACGCGCTGAACGCCGCCTGTGTCCGGCAGTTGTCGTCGACGCCCACTTGCCGGAGAAGACGGGGAGAAGAAGGGGTGAAGGGAGCGTTCAGGGCGTGTGGCAGGTTCGGCGCCCGAACCTCAGCCTTCGCCAGAATCAGTCGCCGGGGATGGTGATAGAGAAGAAGATGTCGGAAGCAGTCGCCGAGGATCTGTTTCTCACCGACTTCTCTGATCCTCCAGTCGTCGAGACGTCGACCGCCTGGGTTCTTAAAGAAGATGGAGGTGGTCCTCGATCTGGAGTTGATGTCGCCGTCTTCGCTGGAGCCGTCCGCCTCAAGCCCGTTAGAGCCTTCTGTCTTCGTTGGAGCCTTGTCCGAAGGTCTCGTCTGCCTATCTCTCTCCCAGAGAGGAGGCTGCCGACCCCACCGTGGAAGACGCCTTCGACCTCGCCGTGGATGTCGCCGGCCTCGCCAGGCTTGATTTCGCCACTTCCTCTCACATGATCGACGCTTCCTCTCACGATTTGGGCGAGGGCGTCTAGGCGTGAGTCGCGGCAGACGAAAGTGGCAGATCGCGATTGGTTTCGATTTACCTAATTTAGGTTTAGGGAAATAAGGTTTAGGTCTATAAAATATATTTTTTAATTATATATTATTATATGTTATTCGGTTAGTTCAGGTTATACAAAATTTTTTCCTCTCAATCTGAACCGAACCCATTAATATTTTCAACCTTTCAACCCGAATTAAACCGAACCGAATAACAAAAAAATCAAACCAAACCGACAAATTCAGTTTGGTTTGGTTCGGTTTGTCGGGTTAGACCGAATAATGGGCAGCCACCTAGAGATGTCAACGGGTCAGGTACCCGTAAGTTTTGGCCAAACCCGACCCGACCCGACCTGACCCAAACCCGAACCTGACTAAACCCGAGTCGAGTATTTAAACAGGTACCTGCGGGTACAGGTACCCGTTTAAATAAAAATATTTATTTTTAAATTATTTTTATAAAATATAACTATAAAATAATATTAATAATAATAAATATATTTTATTAAAAATTATTTTATTTTATATATATATTTATTATATATTAATCGAATATCTAGTATCTTAATCGGGTATTCAAACCCGTAAAAGTAATCCGAACTCGACCTAATTAGCTAATCGGGTATTTAAATCTATCATAAAAAGGTCGGATTGGGGCAGGTACCTGCAAGTTCGAATACTCATTGACCCTAAGCCACCAATGCGAAAACGAGAATGAAGATGCTCTTCCAAGAAGCGACGCTTTTTAATCGGACGGCTATAATAAGATCAGGATGATTGTCTCTACGGCTATGTTTAACAGGAAAGACAAAAAATTGAAAGGAAGAGAAAGTAAAAAGAAAGGAAAAGTAAGAAGATTTTTTCAATTGTGTTTAATAAGAGAGAAAGAAAATTAGAAAGATTTATATAGTCACTCTTTTTTTTTATTTTTACACTCTTATTATATAAATATCATTAAATACTATTAAAAATTATCATTTAATAATATTAAATATTATAAAAATAATTAATCAACTATTAAATACTATTAAATTACGTAAATGTTATTAAATACTATAAAATTAATTAAATATTATTAAATAATATAACATTAATTACTATAATATTAATTAAATATTATTAAATACCATAACATTAATTAAATATTACTAATTACTATACCATTAATTAAATATTATTAAATACTATAAAATTAATTAAAAACTATAAAATTAATTAAATAATATAACATTAATTAAATATTATTAAATAATATAATATTAATTAAATATTATTAAATACTAATAACATTAATAAAATATTATTAAATAATATAACATTAATTAAATATTATTAAATACTAATAATATTAATTAAATATTATTAATTACTATAACATTAATTAAATATTATTAAATACTATACTATTAATTTATTATTATTAATTACTATAGCATTAATTAAATATTATTAATTACTATAACATTAATTTAATATTATATTATAAAGAGTGAGGGGTGAGAATAATATGACATTGAGCAAACTTGTCGTTTCTGCCCAAATCGGGCGGAACGATTTCAAGGAATAATTTAATAGAATTTTCGTTTGCTTTTTTCATTTCCATTTTTCATCCGCCTCATTAAACAATTAAATTCTACTATCCATTCTTCCATTCTCTCCCACTTACCTCTGCATTAAACACAGCCTATTTTTTTGGGCTATATCAATAGAGCGAACCTCTGCAGCGTTTGGATTTGAACTAATCTCTCTCCCTCTCCCTCTCCTTCTCTCTCTACACACCATGCAAGGGGTGGGCGTGGGCGTCTGCAACCTCAAGGTTCACGTCAATGGGCAGCATACCTTCCTTGTCCACGAGGTAATCGACCAATTCAAAAGTTTTCTTCTTTCCATCTTCCATGGCGGATAATCGTGATGAACGGTCCATTTCGACAAACACAGAGCACGCTCTGCGCTTTCTCCGGAAAGATGAAGGCGATGCTGAGCCAAGAACGGAAGAGAAAGGGGCCTTCTTGCCAGCCAAATCACTCGACCCTCAAGATCACGGACTTCCCCGGCGGCCCTGCCGGGTTCGAGCTGGCGTCGAGGTTCTGCTACAGCGGCGGCCGCATCACAGTCACCCCGGCCAACGTCTGCGTCCTCCACTCCTCCGCCGTTGTCCTCGAGATGAACGACGGCGTTTGCCCCCGTAACCTCCTCTCGCAGACAGAGACGTTCATGGATGGCCTCTTCTACTGGACCTGGGGCGACATCTTGGCAGCACTGAAAGGCTGCGACGCGGCATCGCTTCCCGCCGCCGATGCTTCCGGCCTCCTTTACAAGCTCGTCTCCGCTCTCCTCGCCAAGATCTCAACCGGCTCGGACGAGCCCGTGCTCTCGCCCCCCTCGTCGCCCTGCTTCGGCAGGGAGTGGTGGTTCGACGACGTAACCTTATTGCCCCCCGCCATCATCGAGAGGATGGTTAGGGTTATTGGGGCGTACGGCAGCGACAAGAAGGACCCCGTCCTGACTAGGTTTCTCCTGCACTACCTGACGGTCGCGCGCTCAGGGACGCACGGCAAGGGGACGGAGTTGGGCGGCCTTGCAGACACCGCGGTGCATGGAGTGATCGCGAGGGGGGGCGCGGCCTTTTCGTGCAGAGGGCTGTTCCGGGTGCTGAGGGTGGTCTCCGGGGCGGGGATCGGCAGGGACTGCAGACAGAAGCTGGAGAGGCTGATCGGGCTAGCGCTGGACCAGGCGGCGCTGGACGACCTCTTGGTCTCTGCCGGCCATTACGGCGCCGGAGGGGTGTATGATGTGAATCTGGTTGTGAGATTAGTGGGCATCTTCGTCGGCGGCGAGGAGGGCAATGCCGGTATCGATTCATTACAGAAGATGAGGAGACTGGGGAGGCTGATCGACAGCTACTTGGGAGAGATCTCCCCTGACCAAGGCTTGACTGTGGCCAAGTTTCTCGGAGTCGCAGAGAGCCTCCCCGACGCAGCAAGGGACTGCTTCGACGGCGTCTACAGAGCTCTGGAGATCTTTATTGAGGTTTGTTCCGGATTTAAACTATTTATATTTGAATCAATCATAGAGAAAGTGCACAAATTTGATTTGCAAACAGTCACACCCAACGCTCTCTGCTGAGGAGAGGACAAGGCTCTGTGGATGCCTCAACTACGGGAAGCTCAGCCTGGAGTCCTGCAAAGACCTGGCAAGGAACAGGAGGATCCCCCCAGGGGTCGCCATGCGAGCTCTGGCATCGCAGCAATCCAAGCATCAAATAGGGACGAGGATCGCCATGAAGACCCAACCCAAGAAGAGCACTGCCAAATCACATGAGGAGGAGGAGCTGAAGCTGAGCCTGAGGAGGATGCAGAGCAGGGTGGTGGAGCTGGAGAAGGTGTGCAGGGACATGAAGGGACAGATGTCAAGGATGGTGGCCAGGAGCAAGTCCTACAGTAGCGCTGCTAGGGGAATGCCAAGGCTGTGCTAACACTGCTCTTCCCCTGTCCACGGCCTGTGCAGGGTTTTGTTTTGGCTGATGTTTCTAATCAGTAGCTATAGTAGCTCATTGTTCTTGCCTGCACATTTGCAGGTGTTTGAATGATTTCCTACTCATTGTGAGTCCTCCTTGCCTCATCCAGACATTGTATGATTTTCTCTTTTCCAAAAAAAAAAACTTCTTTGTTCTACCTTTGTGATAAGTGCATTAAGCCATCACCTAAGCGAACTTCGGCATTTCAAGCTTCCTATGTAAAATTGTGGTTTCCCAAGTGAAGCTAGTTTCAGAGCATTCAAATAGCAGAAACTACAGCTAGATCTTAAAGTAATATATTTCATTAGCAAGATTCGTAATGAAAACTATCACTGAGGTATTGATAAAGCAAGAAGATATCAACGTAGATTGTTGAAAATTGGTAGTTTAATGTTTCATTTTCGGATACAAGTTTAAAACATGTATAAGATTAGGAAGTCACAAAGAAGATAAAGCATCACATTTACTAGGTTATGGAAATTGATTGGAGGGGATTCATACAAATCTTGGATGTTTGTTTGCAATATGTCCTTTCCCCCCTCTGTTTTGCTTGTGAATATAATAGCATAAGCAAAGCAAGATACGGATCCCAGATTCCTCTTCAGCTGGCTGCAAAGATTCAAAATTCTTGTTTGAACGGAAGTGAAAAATTCATGCACTGTTAAAATCTGCGGCAGCGTGTCACAGTGTGTTATAACTTTTACACAACAGAGCGAACTGGACTATGATCAAATGACCTGCGTGTCACAGTTATAACTTTCACACAGCGTGTCACAGTTCCATCAACCAGAGTCATTTGTGTCTCCACCTGCGTTCATTCTAAAACATGCCTACACATATGCAGGCAAACAAACAATTGCAGAGCAATAATTGAGACATTACATCATGTGGAACTGTTCTAATCAATTAGATTGTATAATTTTTAGAAATATGGTTGATGGTTCAAAAATTATCAAGATACTCTGAAGCTAATCAATTCAAAGTGATCTCGTGTGAGATTTATCCTGGTTTCATAATTGGAAAAATGGAAAAGACTTCTAACTATCACTTGGGTTAGGTTATTTGGCACATTGGTTTTATTAAACCACAAGTAGGTAGATTATCAAGACAATAACCATTCTTAACTTAATGGAAATGCAAGTACTGCTGCAGTACTCAAGAGTACGAGTGCAGAAAATTAAGAAAACAACATTCTTCAACAGCAGACATTATTTACTTGAAAGTTTCTCTCACAATTTCATGTAAAACCTCACTCTATAATATGTAAATAACCGTCAGTTTCTTACTTCAAGTACATTACAGAATCTTGTATTTGTGTCGGAAATCTAATACAACTCACAGTGAAAAATTTAACATATTGTATTCATCTTTACAAAAGCTAAGAGAGTACTACCCTGCTATATCAGCCAAGATACTTCAGCAAGACTCCATCATTTCCCAGTACAAAACCTTTGTCATCATCGATAAATCTGCACGAAATAATGCTTATCAGGAGTTCAGATGGGCAGGTTAGATTCTAAATCACTAGGCTCCTAATCCATGGAAATATCTGCCTGATATGAGGATCGCGTTGGTCATCTACAACAATATCCGACCGGTAAACATAAATTGGAACATAATCTTAAGCTAGAAGCATAGATACGGTTGCTAAAAGAAATGCATAGAAAGAGGAGAAATAGAATAGAAAATTACTTCACTGAGTACAAATTTGCCGCAATATTATCTGCAGCTTTATCACGGGTCCAAGTCTTTCCTCCATTTGTGGTTCGCAAAAGAATGCCACTTCCCCCGGCAGCCCAAGCTTCTTCCTGGTGAAGTTTATTAAAGTTGTTGTTATATCCACTTTTGATAATAGTTTTAAGCACAAAGATTGTATACTATAATGGACATTATCGTATTGTCCTACAAATTTCGCAATCAAGTGTCTCAAACTATATTCAACTACTTATAAATAAATATATGTTCACAGTCCACTGCATCCATTGCCTACAACGTAATCTGGCTCTCGGCCTTTTGTTCACAGCATAGGTGGAAGGCAAAGAATGCCTCCTAGCCATGGGTGAGAAACCAAACTCACAAAGAGCTAGAATTCTAACATATAAACACTCAAAAAGTTGAGTCAAAGGCTCAATATACAGGACCTCGTCTTATAAATAATAAAGGATGCGCCGAGGCTATTTGTATGACAAGAATTATTTTTACAGAAACAAATATAACAGATTTTCCACCACATTATACCAAGATATATGATTAGGAAAATAAAAAAGAACAAGATTAGTACTGATTTTGGTAGATAAGTTATAGGCTGTTACGATTAACCACAATTGCACACACTAAGTAGCTTCTGATGTATAGCCACAATAGAAAAGACCTCCGAAGTAACTATTAGGATTTTCCTGATATTTACCTTTGAGCGATAGCCAACATCAAGAATACCAAATCCCCTACTCTGGACAGGAACTTCCTCAAATTCCTCTGTTATCTGGAATAAACAATAAATAGTACAGTCACATGAACTTGAATCAAATGCACATGCAACTTACTGTGACCTTATTATTATAACTAGCAAGCAAGATATTCAAAGTTCAGTATCTAATATAAGCAAAAGGATATAAGGATTTATGAATTGTTAAAAAAAAACATTTAAACAGATGACTAAAAGAGATAGCAACTGGTGTTGGACTAGTCACCGAGTGATCTAACTGGAACTTAAGTATTGAAATTCAGTGAGACTCTCAACCTACTATTAATAAAAAAGAACAAGATTTGACTTGGGTTTTGAAATTTTGTGCCAAGAAACATATTTTAGAATGCACCTAAGAAGATAAGATAGAGGATTTATGGCATTTTTCTGAAATTAGTTTGCACTATGTTTACCATCTAACCTTTAAAACATCGATAATTAAAAATTCAAGCAAGTCTACAGAAGAAATCTATGTCGAAGAGTGGCATACTTCAAATATTTCACAGAAACACATTATAAAATCCAAAATTATATGGTAGAAGATGCTTCCTCTGTAATTCTTTAAGTACCTATTTTACCGCATGCAGTGATAGTTAAGATGGATGGTTTTGGCATCAATTATTTAATTCACTGAGTAATATCGAGTATTAGATTACAAGTCATCCAATCTAAAATGATTCCTATGATATTAATTCCGTTAAATTTGTCATTGTTGATTCCAATTCTTTTCATATCAGCATCAGGAACTCAGATTCAAATGCCAGGCATCAAATGATGAAAAAGGTTAATATGTAGCTAAATTCTTAATGTGGTTGTGTTCAGGATAAATGTTGATATTACCCCTGTGCCTTTACTGAGATAAAGTCCACCACCGCGCACAAGAAGCCAGAGACCACCATCAGCTCTCCATCCCATATTTTGAATACGACGGGCAACTGCTCTGTTATGTGGTTGCCAGAATGTCTGCAGACAAGATTAAGCTTCTTGAGTGAACACATTCAGTAGATGCGTGTTCATAAGCAAGAAAACAAAGAAGGCCTTTCAAGAAAACAAACTCAGTGAAAAGCAGGTTCTCTATTTTATAGAGGATTACTATAAAATGGGAAATTTACATATGTGCGCCACCTTTTGTTTGTATTTGTTTTTTTTTTAAATTGAAGTTAGGACTCATGGCATTTCTGAATGTCCAAAATACTTAAGCAAATCAAACAGCCTTCACATATGAATTCACCCTTTATAGATTTAGAAACAGCTGTTCCATGCTGATGTGCATGCCATGGATTACTTTTACAAGGCTTACAAGGAAAAGTTACCTAAAGTAGCATACCGATATGGAAAACCTGTCCTGGTTCCCAGGTATGAACCAGGACAGGTTTTCCATATAATAAGTTGGTAGAAATTTTAGGTATGAACAGGGAATCCCAATAATAAGTTCATAGGCAAAACCTGTCCTGGTTCCCAGGTTAAGTAGAAGTTCCCACGACTTGAGACAGCAACATACTTGCCATCCGGAGAACGATTTACTGTGTTAAAGGTTCCTGTATAATAGCTTGCACCACTAATACCACTAGAAACTGTTCTGCATAATAGATAACAGCACCGCAGTGAGTAATACGAATTTAAGTTATCGCATGCCAATAAAGTAGAACATAGGGCAGCAACTTTGTGGATTACATGAACTATGAACTATACATGCATTAAAATAACGATTCCACCAATGCAGGTCTAGGGAGGATAAATATATATATATCCTATCGCTGCTAGCAAAGAAACAATCCTATGTGTAGCACGTGGACTCTCCCTCTACAGCAAAGTTATCTAACAGTCAAAATCATTTGTGTTGCATACAAGAAAGCGTCACCAAAAGCATAATCATGTATCAGCTGTGGAAACAGAATAACAGTTTTAATTTTTTTTTTTTTAATACATGTGAGCAAGAATACGATATTCATTTGTCAGATGAAATGCTGACAGACAGCACGACCATCATCCGGTAACATAAATTTGCGCCTGTATGGGTTAACTGGTTAGGAGGGGCAGGGAAGGGAGAGACAAACTCCCCCTTGTTTGGGAATCCTCCATCAATTTACAAGAGGAAACTACACTAACCATCCACCACCACCTCTGCCCGCCACTCTCATCTCCTCGCTCTACCTATAAACAAGGCCTAAAATTTCCAGTAGAGAAACCTATTTCCAAATTAAGCTTGATAAAGATTTTCATAATTATACGCGAGCTGACTTGTTTTGTTTAAATGGAAACATATAAAACATCAAACAAGAAATGTACCTGTTAAGTGTAGCTGATACAGTCTCTTGCACAGCAGCCTTCCAGTTGTATCCTCGATTTGAGGTAACATAGATTGCTCCTTGATCAGTGACCATCTCTGCACTTTTTTCCTCTGTTGCTTTAATGTAGACCTGCAATATAAATATATTACACATTCAGATATAACTATCAACACAAAAAATCTGAAATAATGGCCTAAACAATAATATCCTAACTGAAGTATGAAGATGAAAAATCCGTATACGTCAAGATCATCTAAATTAGACAAAAAAAGTTCATACTTAGCTATCATTAGATGCATCCTATGGACTTAAAAGTTACAACAATTTATATTGGCAGTTCTAAGTAAGTAATTATTAGATAGACGTACCAAATTCATACTGTAAGAGAATCATATGCTAGTACAAAAGATGTTCACGAAACTATGTACATGCAAATAGTTGAGAGACGAGATTGTTTGTATTGACAATGAATAGGTCCTTCAAAATGAATTAAGAAAAACTTGTCATGTCAGGCCACGGATAGATATTCAATTACCTACACATTAAAATACTGGATTTACAGAATGTTCGTTATACTTATGGGTTGACCAGACAGTGAAGATGCTGAAATGTTCAACCAATTTTAAGTAATTTTTCATTGGAGCTGAAGGTATGATGTAAGAACAGTACAATTAGTAGATAAGTTTGTGTTTGTTCCTATATATTTTATGGATTATGGAAGTGCCTGTGTTAGGCATTTTATGATAGAAATGGATTAAAGACCATCTTGGATTGAAGTTATGAA
Source organism: Costus lasius (assembly GCA_027563935.2). Classification (NCBI taxonomy): domain Eukaryota; kingdom Viridiplantae; phylum Streptophyta; class Magnoliopsida; order Zingiberales; family Costaceae; genus Costus; species Costus lasius. The sequence continues at coordinate 1,345,843 of CM050454.1, forward strand.
GGGAAGGGAAGATTATTTTGTTAGAAGCAAGCTCCAAGTAAATGAGCGAACAAAATTTGTAACTTGCGGTAAAGAAAACACTTAACCAGACTTTTTTGCAAAAAATATGATTCTCGTTACTATAATCATCTAAATTCTTGCATAAATATAAATGACAATGGGATTATGGGAGGATAGCAAACTATAAAACATGCCATGAAATGTTGCTGAGGTTCTCGTTACCTACAAAAGGAATCAAAACAGGAAGTAGCTTTTTATTCAAGAAATATCTTCTTAGAAGCTTGGGACGCAAAATACACATCAAATAAAGAAAACCAGCAATAGATCATTCATGCAGGCATCATAACTATGAGAAAGAAGCAGATGGAATCATGCATATCAATTGCAGATAACATGATGTGCATTGCATTCCATTACCATATCTCCAGGAAGCTCCGCACTCAGAGGTATTCTTTCCCAGCTTTCACCTGCATCTGAAGTGTACAATAAAATAGCTGGTTTTCCGACAATCCATCCTTCCTTCCCGTTGAAACTAATAGAGTTAAATCTGTAATTAAAATCTTCATCTTCTGCAGAAGGTATGGATCGTGGGGACCAAGTATTTCCCCCATCTTTTGTTTCCAATATTGTTTGCCTTGTCCCCAGTAGAAAACCTGAAGACAAATAACTCAGTTTAAATTTTGATTCATGTGACATACAGATGCAGACAACGCCACACTGTACATATGTTAGAAGCCTTTTAAATACAACTGAAAAAGGTAGTAAGATAACGATGGTGAGAACAAGTGTGCAGAGTAAGAGATACCACATAAATGCAAATGGGAATTAGAAAATGAGGGATATAATTAATATCTAATTCAACAAATAACAAGTATACACTAGAAATTTTTCTTGAGGACTAATGCTGGAAAGTTCATAAAATGAAGTTTAACCATGAACAGTGGACTCGCAAAAATTTTGCATAATGTCCACTTAGTATCCTTAGGCTGGATATGTAACCAAATAATGTATTTCTTTCTTTTCTATTATTAATAAATTCTCTTACTTACCTGTGGCAGAAAAAAAAATGAACAGAAAAGCTGTTGAGTATCACTTGATGATTTGTTTAGTATGTGAAAAGCAGTTGCCAGTCAATTGTGTAGGAAAGTAGGAACTCAATAGCAAGTTCGACTTGAAGGAAAGATGTCACCTTAATGGTGGTTGGAACATGAGCAGAAGTGTTAAATTTGACATTGTCAAATATCCCACTAACGTAAAGTACCAAATTTCACACTAGGGTAAAGCCAAGATTCCCATAATCTAGCAAGAAAAATGAGGTAAAACAACCGAATTTCATACTCAGGTGAACCCAGCATTCTATAACCTAGCGAGAAAGATATGAAATAAAGCCAAGATTCTTTTGAAGCTTAATAGGAACCACAGACAGAGAAATAAACTAGTATCACCTACTGAGGAAAAGCCAGAATTTTCAAAAGTTATCATGGTATAATTGTTTTTACAACAAAAAATTAATAATAGTTGCAACTTATCATCAAACTAATACCATATCGACATTGGTGCATGTTCAAGGCAGCAAATAGAAATCAGAGATAAAGCCACTATAGAAAGGATCGTTAAACCTTTATAAAATGAAACGAAAATGCCAATTAAAATAGAAATATATGCAAGTAATACTTTAAAATTTTCCAACAAACATCCACTGATTCTACTATGCAGGGCCCACTTTCGAAAAACAGAAAGGCAAAAGCCTAATCATCAAGGTACACTTTGCGAGCAAAATGCGGATACACGATGTTGTAGGCTTGTAGCAATGTCTTGCATCTCCAGTGCCGATTTGAAACTGGTTCCAAGGCGTCCTATGCTTTTGAAATAAACAAGGTACAGAGAGAAAGAGAGAGAGGACCGTGGCTAGGATCATCGGGGACGAAGGCAATGTCGAGTAGGACAACACCGGAGTCGATGGGGAGGTAGACACGCTCCCACTCGGAGAGAGAGGGCTCGTCGGATTTGGCGGAGGCGGGCGCCGCGGCGAGGGCGGCTAGCGCGAGGGGGACGGAGGCGGTTTCGGCGATGAACTCGCGGCGTGTTCTGAGAATGCCGGGGCCGCCTGAGGGGAGGGAACCGACGGGAAGTAAGCGACGGCGTCGGCGGTGGCAGGAGTAGGGTTTTCCAGTGAAGACGGCGGCGGAGGATGACGAGGAAGAGGAGGAAGGAAGGAGGAGCTGGTGGGGATGGGCGAGCTGGAGGCCTGCCATTGGTGGAACAAGGGAGGAGGAGAGAGAGGGAGGGGATTTCACTCTCGCTCGATAGCCCTGTTCCAAGCTTAAGCGGCAGCTCTTGCGACCGCCATCAGTTTTCGCTTCACCTTTTTATGGCTGTGGTTGGAGCTACGCGGGCGGTCGAAAACAGAACTCCTCAGCACTTGTGTGAGGATAAGAGGAAGCAATCCACCAAGGTCGAACAACCACATCCAAGATTTCCAAATATTTGTTTTTTTTTATCTTTCAGATCGGTCATCGGTGTACACTGATTTCCCCACCTTAATAACGTCAATAATTAGCTTTTCGGTGCTTTTCCTCCATTTTGCTTTTTTCCGCCACGGTGAAGTGCTGTTCGCTAACGGCCTGTTTCGGTGGAATGAAAAAATCAGCAAAGAAAGAAAATAAGAAGAGAAAGGAAATAAGAAGGGAAAGAAATTATTATTTTCCCTTTCATGCCTCGTGTTTCGGTGGTGAAAGGAAAGAAACATTTTAATTTTTATCGGTCAAAATCAACCAAATCTTTGTCTCCATCACCAGGATCGTCGACGTCTGCTGCTTCACAGGTCTTCATCCGCGCCTTCGTGTTGTCGGCTCTTGCCTTCCTGCTCAAGGGGGAGACGGGAGCAAGGGTCAGCGAGATTGCGGGAGCTGAGGAGTCGACCTTCCCCGAAATCCAACTGCAAGGACGAGCTTCCGCAGACGAAGGCATCGAGATGGGAGAAAGAGATTTCTGCGGACGAGCTCGAGCGGAGGGGCAACAGTGAGCTCGGGTGGAGAAAAAGAGGGGCTGCGTCGCGGCGAGGTCAAGCGAGATGGGCGGAGAAGAAGAGGGGCGGCAGCGAGCTCGGACGGCGGCAGCGAGCTTGGGCGAGAGGGGGCGAGCTCGGATGGCGGCAGCGAGCTCGGACGGCGTCAGCGAGCTTGGGCGAGAGGGGGCGAGCTCGGCCGACGGCTGTGAGCTCGGGCGAGAGGGGGCGAGCTTGAACGGCGGCTGTGAGCTCTAACCTGTCGAAGGCGGAGATGGATCAAGGAGGCGACGGAGAGATCGGAGGGGAGGCGGGAAAGAGCGGAAGGGAGGCGGCGAGAGGGGAGGGGTGAGTGGGGAGATGGAGCTCGGCGAACGAGAGGAGAGGGGGTGAGAACACGGCGAACGAGGCGAGAACGTGGCAAACGAGAGAAAGGAAATGATTTCCCTCTGATTTGGAGGGAACGGTTTTGGAGAGAAAGGAAAGAAATAATTGCTTTTCTTTCTACCCATTCCTTCTTCTGAAACAAGCTAAATGGAAGAAAAAAAATTCATTTCTTTCCTTTCCCTTCTGATTTCCCTTCACTGAAACAGGCCGTAAGGTTAAAGGGTGAGAGTTCGAACGTCAGCCCTCTTCATTTTCAATCCAGCTATTCTATCATTCCACTATTTTACAAAACAACTTGATAAATAAAATCTTTACAAAATAATAATTTTTATAAACAAAGTATTTATAAGTTATAATCTTTAAATAAAATAAATATAATGGGATATATAATGTTTCTAATCAAATTATTATTAATTTGATAAAACCTAAAAGATAAAAACTGTATTTTTATATATTTGTGTAATATATATTTAATTATTTATGTATTATATTTTTACGTAAATGAGATACTTGTCATGTTAAATTTTTTATATTATTAAAATTTTTATATAATATAATATATAGTTTCTACAACAACAATCTAAAATCACCATCCAAACAGTACTTATCATTTTAGCTCCACCAAAAACACCCTTAATTTGGTGAGTAACATTTATTTGTGTATTTTAAACATGCTTACAATGATACTTGTAAGTAATCAGATGGACAATATAATTTACTAATTAAATTTGAAACTAAGTTAAGAGAAAAGATTTTATTGTGAAAGATAATAATGATTATAATTTCTTACATTATTTATAGTTAATTAAAATCATAATTAAGACTAAATTTTGTATTATTCTAATTTTACTCAGACGAGACAAATCCTATCTCCGAAGAAATAGAGTAAAAAAGAATAATCCTATTGATAAAAATACATAGTTCTAAAAAAAGATTTTTCTCCAAAAAGTTTTGGGTGCGGCCAAACCGGTACACATAGGGATGAAGTAAACCTTAGTTATTAATATGATTATGATTGGTTCTACATTTGTTTTATCAAAACAAGAAAATAAATAATGAGAGTCAATTCTGGGATTCATAACTACGATAGATATATAAACAATAATAATACATCTTACTCTACATGCAACGAATAAAAAAAACAAATTATCTTCTTAAAGCACACCCAAACTTGGTATCATACACACTTCAAATTTACATACCAAATGAAATACTTACTGGAGTAGAATAGGGACTTTAAAATCTCCTAAAGTCGGATAAAATCCCCCCAACACTTACATATGAGCTCTCGCAAAAGAGTGCCCATCTAATGCACGCACAAAAGCACGTTGATCAAGATGTATACAACAAGGTAGGAACGAAAGCTTTGCAGATCCCATGTACATACACATCACCTACATACAAGCACTAAACAGGCACGCCGCACCATGTGCAAGGGCAACACCAAAGATCTTTTAACCAAATGTTTCATGTGAAACTCAGCCGGCTTTGAGTTTCATTATACATTGGTACTGAGTTCACATTATCATTCAGTTGAAATTTGATCTATTCTCATTTGTAGGCTCATTTTGCGTCGATGGATTTGTGAAACATATCTATGCTTAAAACTGAACAGAATGACACGAAGTCGAATGGAAAAAAACAACGTCTATGTAAATTCTTGCTAAGAAGATGAGAGTCCGCACAAGTATTTAGTATAAGCTTTAATGTGTAATATAGTTTATATGGTCATCCTTTGCTAATAACTGCACTATATGCAGCTACGAGAATTCTGAAATGTGAGCAATAAAAGGATAGAAAACCAATCATCCACAATGCAAGTCACATTTAAGACACCATTTGATACAAACTCACACGACATATGATCAAGCGTACAGTGTTCAAACAAGAAGAGCGCTATCCTACATTGCACAACCTTACGCAGTGCACCTACTTATGATTTTTATCCAGTATAAAAGCCCCATAAACTATTGAACGAGATTCCTAAATTTCTCGAGCAATATCAATAAAAAGGTTTCTATGTCAAAAAAAAATCAAGAGACGGAAACCGTTAGACACTGGCAATTTAGTTCATGAGACAAACAACTAAATTGATATTTAATAGTAAGAATCAAAATAGTCATTTTGACCTCGTAGCTACCCTAGTTTTCCAGGGAACATTAGGGAGGTTCATAACATGGAGATTAGAATGCATAATCTTCATGCCGCAAAACCGAACAATCCGAGATAAAACTGAATAGAGGAACACTTACAAGATATTCCACAACAGGTTGAATGAGTTTATGATTAAAAGGCAGAAAAAGAAAGCTTAAAAGCATGACAAGAACTACACTCCAGGAATGAGGATTCATTTCAAGGTATATTTGGTGAATGGTACTGAATCACAACTCTCAGTCCAACCAAAGTGATACCAACTTAGAAACTATTAATGGTGAACTAGCAAAGACTAGATGCTACTTAGGATTAAAATAAAATCACGCATTAATGATGTTTCTAACCACTTAATCAATGAATGACCTTCAGTGCAGACTAATAAAGAATGATAACTTATTGATAACCCAACTTAATCAGATTAATTCATGACTTACAGATACCTCAATTTAATCAGATGAATTAAGAAAAGAACCCTCAGCCTATGAACCATGTGATATTTGTGAACTTACCTCACACCTGTCAGCGGCACTGCCATCCATTACAACATCACCCTACTGTGCATCAGCTTGTCTTACATTTAACAAGGAGCCAGTAGATCTGGCCAACAAAAAAACAAGAGAATCAAATTTTTCATTGCATGCCACATTAATAATCGATCTGGCCAAGGTTCTGTGAGTGCATCCAGAGAGGTGATACAGGATTTCAGATTCAGGAAACAACGTAATTCCTAAAAAAAATATTCTGTTAGTTGTTGCAAAACCCTCTTTGTTCTATCGCCAAGTTGCAATAAACAATGTAAATGTTTCTTCCAAGACAAAATAAGAGGAACAAAAAATTGAAAAAAAAAGGTTGATTTAAAAAATTAGAGAAATAAAAATTAATGAAAATATATTAAAAATATTAAAAATATTATTAGAACTAATATGTTCCTCTCAATTTTATTTTAAATGTTTCTTTCTAAAAATTGAAAAACTTTTTTTTCCATTTTCTTTCTTTTCTGGATCAGTTTGAAAGTGCAGATAACATTAACTTTACTTCTAAATGTCACGCTACTTAACAGACAAATCTTTAAAGCAAAATACAGGACACTGATTTTGTTCCTTCGAAATTATCCCATCTACTTGAGAATCCTGGTTCCACTTAGCTTGAAGTGTGGTCTACAATCTAACCCTCGAGCTCCTATCTTAACTTCCATAGTACCGGACAACCTTACAGATTTCATCACGAAAAACTAGAAAATTTCCATATTTTGGCATGGATGCAAGTCGACCTCAACTTAACGATATTGACACATTTATCAATGTATAATGGGCTCAATCTCTTTTCAATCTCAAACGATCTCAAAATTCATATTCAACTATCAAAAACGCATCGAACTGATGAATCTCAAGCTCATCCAAATCATGGTTACAGAAGAAACTAAACAGACTATAAATTAATTAGAGATATGTAAAATTCATATTCTAGGAGTGCTTGAATGCACATAACAAACTCGTGTTCTTTAAAAAATTGATAATTTAATAATAATAATAATAATAATAAGTATAACAACAACAATAAGACAGGCAAATAAAATATATATTCAACAACAAAAGCACAAGTATACATTCCATTTGTATAATTCATTACTTCTAATTGAATATTTAAATAAATAAAAGTAAACAAAGACTGATTGCGGTCATGCCAGTATAATTACAAAGGGAAAGGAAAAAAAAAGAATAGCCATAACAAGGAATTGCATGAGAATATGGGAATAAGAGAAGAAAATTAATCTGCGGGTAACAATTTTGAACGTTCAAACACCAATAGATGTAGTAAAGAATAGTAGGGAAGATATAGAGAAAAGAACAGAAGGAAATTACAAAGAATTAATCAAATTTGTCATGGCGAGAGTGACACAACCAACAGTATACCGTATTCATCTATCATGCTACCATCTACAAAGTATTGACAATATGAATAGTTACATGTCCATCATGTTTGACACCGTATAACCTAAAATTTAAACAAACAACCCTGGTGACAAGGGTAGGCCTCTCCATATAGCAAAACATATGGTAAGAGGACTTTTTAGATATTGACTAAACATGATTATCCTACTTCCAGGCCCAAAGCAACTGAAATACAATCAATCTCGCCATAAATGATTCCAATAATCAAGCATTTAAGTTTCCAACAATATACCATATTCATCTATCATGCTATCATCTATTAAGTATTGACAATATGAATGGTTATAGGAAACACCATCATGTTTGACACAGGATAACCTAAAATTTAAACAAATAAACCCCATGACAAGAGTATGCCTCACTGTATAGCAAAAATATATGGTAAGATGACTTTTTTTATATTTACTAAACTTAGTTGCCCTACTGCTTCTAGGCCCAAATTGGGATGGCAAAAAAACTCATCCCTACCCCGACCCGACTTGCCCCGATTTAACGAGGAAAACTCGAGTTGACCAAGAGTCAGGTTTGGTTTGGGTTAAACCTAACTTCTACAAGTCAAACCCACTCCAAACTTGACTCGACTTTAACCCTAAAACCCTTCTCTCCACTCGCTCCACCTTCCCTCGCCCTCGCCTCTCCACCTGCGCACCCCTTGCCCTCTGCCATCCATCGTCGTTGCATCCCTCGCCATCCATCGCCCTCGCCTCTTCACATGCTCACCTCTCACCCTCCATCGTCATCACCTCCCTTGCCATCTATCGTCGTCACCCTCTCCCTTGCTCACCATCACCGACCACCGCTCGCCCTTGCCCCTCACCATCATCGACCATCGTTGTGGAGTTGGGATTTTCTCAAACTCGTCGAGTTCAGAGTTGAGGTCGGGGTCGGGTCGGGTATAGGGTTTTCACAACCCAATCCGTTGCCATCACCCAAAGCAACTAATCTTCAAAAGTGAATACAATCAATCTCACCATAAATGATTCCAATAATCAAGCATTTATGTTTTTATTTTCTATAAAAAGAAACCAAGGTTCCTAGAAGGTGGTATGTACTTTGTTAAAAATAATAAATTAGCAAGCTGCATTATAATTGTCATATCCGCCTAAAAATTCCAAGAAACCAAAATACTATCCGATGAAGATGAGATTTTTGTGTAGAGTGTTGGTTATGGTTACTATGGTTTACCCGGATCCATTTGTTATTGGATTTGGGTTCTCTCTCACCTTTGTATATAATGTACAGTACCCTAATTATGATAGTCAAGCAAAAGGAATTTTTTCCATTTTACATGGTATCAAAGCCGATGCTCGACCCTTGCCACTCCATTGCTTCCAATTGTCTATCGCTTCACTGCTTCCAACCTTTTTCCGCCTTACGTTTGTCGTTCTCTTCAACCTCAGCGGCGACGGAACTTCTCAAGCGGAAGCTTGTGGCTAGCGGAACTCTCGTTGCTCAATGGGAACTCTCGAGCATAACCCTGTCGCTGGCGGAACCCTCGGTGCCTAACTCTCTTCGAATGGCTTCTGCGAAGAGCGACACCATCGAGCAGAAGTTTGCTGCTGGTGGAGCCTTCGCCGCTCTCTTTGGTTGACCTTTGGTACTCAGCAAAGTAAAGCTTCAAGTTCATCACTCTCCTTGACGCAGCGAATGGCAGAAATCTAGGGGAGGAGCCTTTGCGTGGACACAGTTCTTGTTGCTGGCGGTAATTCTTATTCTCTTTGCTGGCAGTAATTAATCTAGGGGAGGAGCCTTTGCGTGGACACAGTTCTTGTTGCTGGCGGTAATTCTTATTCTCTTTGTTGGCAATAATTCTTCCTCCTTATCTATCGACAAAATTTCACTTTTGTGCTCTCGGTTTTGTCGTCGATGGATTTAACACTCTCTACTAATGAAACTAAGCCGGTGGCATTTGCTAGAACCTCCATCAAACTTAATAGAACGAACTACCTTCTTTGGGCAAGATGTATGCCCTGCATTCTTATCTCATACGGAAAGGAGCAACACATTGTTGGACTTCCCCAGACTCTTCAGATCCATCCTTTGAAGGCTGGCGTAGATCTAATTTGGCAGTCTTTAACTCCCAGTATAACCAGAGATTGCTAACACCATCATGTTTCTTGACACATCCAAGGAAATTTGGGACTCACTGGCTATCATTTGTGCTTCACAAGGGAATATATGTCATGTATATCGACCATACGAAGAGATTTTTAATATGAAATAGGGAGAAAAGTCACTTCAAGAATACTAAAGTCTGATGAAGGAAAAATGAGACCAACTGTGTCAAACTTCATCCTACTATAGCTGACATTGCAACTTTTCTTCAGCATCGCCAAGATTTCCTTGTGGCTAAGTTTTTATCTAGACTGAATGACAATTACTCCGCTGCACAAGCTCAACTTTTTGTGGACCCATTTATTCCCAACATTCAAAATGCTTTTATGTATTTCAACAAGTACTACTGTTGATACTAATATTGCACTTGTTGTACCTCGACTGGAAGATCGTGAAAGGGAAAAAAGAAGCATTAGTCGTGGACGAGAGCGTGGTCGGGGTTTCTCCCCATGTGAACACTGTGGCAGCACTAATCACACGCCCGACACGCCCGACCTGTGCTGGAAAAAATTTAGAAGGTCATCTCATGCAAATACTGCATCTGAAGTATTACGGACCGCAAATACCTCTATTGGGAATCAAACTATAACAACTAGCACACCAGAGACAACCCTTGTCATCACTGTATCTGAGCATGAGAGATTGCTTAAGGGAAAGAATACCAGTGCAGCTCAGTCGTCATCTATGGTAGCATCCAATGGCCACCAATCTGGTATAGCCACTCTTGCCTCAACTCTTGGGTATTAGATTCAGGTGCTTCTTCTCATATGATCATTGGTTACATCTTTACACCTTGATACTCACCTCTTACCTGGCTCCATCACTAATAGATCCCTTGTACCAGCTCTAGGAATTAGCACCTTCAAGTTAACCTCCAAATTAGAGCTGTCTCATGTTCTTTTATGTGCCTAAATTTCCTATCAACCTTCTATCTGTATCTGCCTTAACTAATATATTGAATTGTTCAGTGACCTTTTTCTCTTCACATTGTGTCTTGCAAGACCTTAAGATAAAGGTGATGATTGGTGGGGGGCGTAAGCAAGGCGAAGTGTATGTCTTCTCCAACTCCACCTCAGCTCGATAAATTTGACCTTCCTATTGCTCTTAGGAAGGGTCACAGATGTACGGCCACTTATCATATTTTCATGTATGTTTCATACTCTTGCTTATCTCCATCTTATCTTACATTTCTTGCTTATCTCCATCTTATCTTACATTTCTTGCTGCTCTTTTATCTACCACACCACCTAGACATTTCTCAATGGCTATTACCATTTCGGAGTAGAAGGCGGCCACGGATGAAGACATGGAGACTTTGTGCAGTCCAGGGAAACTTAGTCTCTTGTCAAGCCGCCTTTTGGTGTGAAACAAGTTCAATGCCGATGGGTTTACACCATCAAACATAACTATGATGGATCCATACAGCGGTACAAAGCTCGATTGGTAGCGAAGGGCTTTACACAAGTCTATGACATTGATTACCTTGATATATTCTCTCCTGTTACGAGACTTAACTCTGTTCGTCTTTTGTTCTCTTGGCTATCAATTTCAGTAGGTAACTCCATATTAAGAATGTCTTTTTATATGAGGATTTACTATAGAAGTTTACATGGAGCAACTTCTAGGATATACTATGCAGGGGGAGCTTGTATGTAGATTACACAAAGCAATTTATGGCCTAAAGCAAAATCCTTGAGCCTGGTTTCAAAAGTTTGCCCAGATAATGAAATCAGCAGGATTTCACCAAGTTAAGACGAACAACCTTGTCTTCATAAGACACAACTCAGGTATGATTGTTATGGCCGTATACGTTGATGATATCATTCTTACTGGGAATGACTCTAAAGGCATATGTAAAACTAAGACATATTTGCAATCTTAATTCGAGCTAATGGACTTAGGGAGACCCAAATATTTCTTACGAATTGAAATAACATATCATAACTTAACGACATGTGGCAACTCCTATAGTGCTAAATTTGAAATTTAGCTGTGATACTGAATCGGAGAATGTTGAACCTACACGGTATCATCAATTGGTAGGGAAACTCATTTACCATTAGGGATGGCAACGGGGCGGGTCGGGGTCGGGTTTTGCCAACCCCGACCTGACCCCAACTTCCACAAACTCATCCCTAACCCTGACCTCGAACCCAATGGGTTTAGAACACCCAACCCCACACCCGACCCCGCGGGGAAACCCGACCCCGACCAGCCTAAAAAATAAATATATATTATAAATAATATTTTAAAATTATTTTTCATTTCATATTCATAATATATAAATAAAAAATATTTTACATAAACTACACAATCATTTTTACATCAAACTACTATAAATTTAGTACCTAAATTATAACGGGTAAATTTATCATTTTAATGATCGGGGCGGGTTCGGGGCGAGTACCTGAATTCTCATACCCGACCCCGACCCGACTTTATCCCATTGGATTTTCCCCGAACCCGACCCGAGACCCAGTCAACTCGGGTTTTCTCCATTGACTTTGGATTGGGGCGAGGCAGGGCGGGGCAAGGATGAGTTTTCTTGCCATTCCTATTTACCATTACTCATCCTGACATTTATTATGTTGTTGGGGTCGTCAGTCAATTTATGTAGAAACCCAAACGTTGTCATTGGGATGCTGCCATGCTTATCATCTGGTATATTAAAAAAGCCACTGGTCTTGGTCCGTTGTATAAGAAGAATGGCCATACCTCCGTTGACGTATAGACTGATACAAATTATGCTGAAAATATTGATGACAGAAAATCTACTTCAGGGTTGTGCACATATATCGGGGCAACCTTGTTACTTGGAAAAGCGAAAAACATAGTGTTATAGTCAGATCTAGTTGTGAGGCTGAACATAGGGCTATAGCCCACACAACATGTGAATTGATGTGGCTAAAGGGCTTTCTACAAAAACTGGATATTCTCTGTCACACTCCCATAAAAATGCATTGTGACAATAAAGCAGCTATATTTATTGCTAACAACCTTGTGTTTCATGAAAGGACCAAATATATCGAGGTCGATATGTCATTTTATCAGGGAAGTTATTATCAACAATCAAATTACCACTCATCACACTAAATCTGAAGATCAAATAGTTGATATCTTTACAAAGGCACTTAATTCTACTAGGTTTTGTATCCTGTGTAACAAGTTGGAGTTGTTTAATATTTTTGCTCCAACTTGAGGGGGTGTGTTGAATATAGTTACTATAGTTTTTCTGGATTCATTTGTTATTGGATTCGGGTTCCCTCTCATCTTTGTATATAATTTACAGTACCCTAATTGTGAAAGTCATGCAAAATGAATTTTTCCATTTTACACAGAGTATGTACACTCAGAGAGTGATCCATCACAATCAAAACTTATTCTCAGTAGAGTTTAAGCATACTTACGAAACATGGGTTGGTTACAAGACTTAAGCTATAATGCGGTCATCAGTTAGTGAGGAAGTATTACAAACGAAAAAAGAATTATTTAAGTATGGCAATAGTATGATTATAGATCTTGTAGTTTATAGGACACGGATTTCAGATAGTTCGAATGCTTATGACCACAGTACGCTAAACAACAAGCAAGTCCACTAAGCTCAGTTTTGATGCTCAATAGATGGTTCACTGTTTGAGTCATAAAATACTAACTACTTGGTTTTTTTCGATGTTAGATAAACTGCTTGATGATTAATCCAATTGGCTAATTAAAAACAAATAACCCGAAACCGATAAATTTAAATTCATGTTAATTAGTAGATTAATTATAGATCTTGTAGTTTATAGGACAGATTTTAGATACTTCGAATGCTTATGACCACAGTACGCTAAACAACAAGCAAGTCCACTAAGCTCGGTTTTGATGCTCAGTAGATGGTTCACTGTTTGAGTCATAAAATACTAATTACTTGGTTTTTTTCGATGTTAGATGAACTGCTTGATGATTAATCCAATTGGCTCATTAAAAACAAATAACCAGAAACTGATAAATTTAAATTCATGTTAATTAGTAGATTAATCATCTTTGGCTTTCCCTGATAGACTCTATTGTGCTAAATGGTACTCTCAGATTAGATACGCAGTGTGTTATTTGGGATCCCAAATCCCATATTGTGATCAAAGAAGGAAAACAATTGCAATACCAAATGGGTTACATTTAGGGATCCCAAATGTTTCAATGTGAAAAAGAGTGAAAATGAAGAAATAATATAGAGAACAATGGAAAATAAGAATAGATTCAACATGCTCAAACATCATTAGTTTTCTTTGATTATATGCTTGTATATCTTCCAAAAGGGAAAAAGATTTCTGAGAGTTGCATTATGGATCTATAAAAGAAAACTTGGATCCCCAGCAAATAAAAAATGAACATACTCTAAATCTTACTGGCGTTCATTTGTTGGAGGAACTAGACCAAGAAAAGAGAAGGCATAAAGAAAAATACAAACATTGTTTATCACGAAACACGCCAATTTCACGCATGAACTGTCCCGAAACCATCTTTAATAAAAAATAAGCATTAAAGGTCGCAAGAATCATAAAAAGTGACACTAAGGAATCAAAACCTAGGATCATATGACATACAAATGACAACTAGTCTAAATGAACTAACCATCCAAGCAAAAGGACATTACATGAATGCGTCTACAAGGAAAATATTTGAGACATCAAAGAAGCCAAAGGGATGATACAGGACAATGTACAATTAGAGTGCCATCACTGGCAGGATTCTAGTCATCACTTAATTGGGTGTAGATCATTTTGAGTTACCCCCGTTGGGCTGATTGTGTATAAGCCAAATGCTTCCACTAAGGTGAAAATTGAAAGAGAAGAGTCAATGTTGGGCTAATAGTAACAAAAAACAGTTGAACATCAGTCATAACTAGAAGTAGAAACAACAATGGACTAGCTCAAATAGATCTTCAATGTAATACAACATATGTCACCTAGTCACATGGAAAATGTAAAATAAATTATTGTATTGCAGTAAAGGAGAATGATGATGGTAGTACATTCATACGCCAACGAGCACAAGTAAAAAACTCAACCTAGTCCAGTTTCAACGCTATCAGCATAGGTGGTTGCCCCTGGATGGTGAATGCAAGGATCTCAGAGAAAGTCAGAGCTTTGCCAAAGAAGATAAAAAATATTCAATAAAGACAGAGTGCTCCCATTTAATTCCCATTGCTTATGAAATAAAAGAATTCTTTCAAGGACTACTTAGAAACTTGATGTTGGGCGTGCAAAAGATATCTCACAAGTGAACCAATATGAGGGGTTTTATCACCCTAAACATGAAGGGAAATCGGATACCTGATGCAGCTCTCACCCTATTTTTAATTAAACATAAAAATTTAAAAATATTTATTTAATTGAAATAAAAATGATTATATAGGATTAAAAAAAGAAAGTAAATATTATAATAAATAAATAAATAATAAAATATATATATCGGGATGGTTCAGCGTAGATTTTGCTATCCTATACCCAACCCCGCCCACATAACAGGTTTTCCCTAAAACTAGGTTAAACCGAGTTTTCTCATCTAAGTCAGGTCAGGTGTCATCCCTAGATTTTTCAAGGACTGGATGTTTCAACCAAGAGTTTAAATATCAGCCCAAACCGAGCACTACATGTCAACCTGTCCATGGACCAGCCATGGCATTTAAATCTTTCGTGTGTATCAATACTTGGCAATTCGAACTAACCCATTGGGTACCCAACAGCTAGGAATATAGTCATCTAAGGTTTTGGCCACTTTTGGCCGGTTGTAATTGACAATATTCCTTGTTCGCCCTATTTGCATGAATTTTAGAGGGTTCCTCCCCTATATAAACCTCATAAACATCTTAATTTTTACTCGAACTTTTTTTCTAAATTCTCAAACACTAATTGTTTCTAATCGCTCTCTCTCACACACACATGAATTTTAGAGGGTTCCTCCCTCACATAACCCCGTAAACACCTTAATTTTTACTTACAAACAATCGAACCTTTTTCTAAATTATCAAACACAGATCCACCAACAATTGCAACTGAGAATGCAACATAGTCACCATCATTAGCGATGCATCCATTGCAACACTCTTTCCGTGGGTCAAGTGTTACTTTATTGATGGCTGCAATGATGTCTCAAAAACGCACCAAGACCTGACAAAATATCTGATTTGCATATGGTGAAAAACTAAACTTGATTCAAATAGATATTTAGCATGTATCCAAGGACCGTGAAGACTATGACCAACCTGTATTTCTAGCCTACCATTCATCATCAACACTAGGGCCACAAAGATAAAGTCGTCAAGGACATCAAAATGGAGGTAGTTATTTGGACTTCAAAGACTCAAAACGCTTTCAAGGAGGGCGTGATTTGCTTCAGAGCAAATTGTTCAATGATCTCATAATGAAAGTCAGCAGTGGTAATATAAGTGACACCAAAGTTAACCCATTATAGGCAAGCAAAAATAAGTCATCAATGCATATACAAAGACAAAAAAGCAGGACGAGAAATTTTGAAATAGTTTCATCTCAACCGTATTCCTCCTTATGCCACAAGCAAAACTTATTACCACAGTATGGAATCTAAAATCTAAGTGGGATTTAGCGCCAACACCATACAAGATAACCAAATATTATCATAGTGAAGTTGAAGAATCTAGCGCCAACACCATACAAGATAACCAAATATTATCATAGTGAAGTTGAAGAATCTCCCACTTGGATAAAATACATGAAAAGCCTACGGGAGAACTCTAACAATACTCTCATGTGCAATGCCTGATGAGGCTAATTAGAATGTGCCTCATTATTTTCTAGTTTATTACAATTACAAAGTAATTTACCAAAGTAAATCAGCTCGAGACAATGATGCAACCTACATTTGCTGATAGGAAGATCATCAACAAGATCAAAACAAATATATTGTTCTCCTTGAATAATAACAACTACTTTAAGGTAGTCAATGTGTCAATTTAACATGATTATCCACACATTTTCTAGATACCAGCTATATCACATTGCATCAACTTAATGATAAAAAAACATGAACGACATGAAAAAGTTAAAAAAAAATGATGAACACACAAACCATCATAAGATTCATCTACAACCACCATGGATGCTCGCCTAGATGCAAAACCTGATTAAGGGAGAAGTCCTACTACCTAACCCAACAAGGTTAGTAATGCATTTTTATTTCACTTAAATTTTTACTCACGAAGAAGGTTACACACTTAAGACAATGTTCAATGACGAAGCCTCACTATGTGGAACTCCACAAAGTGGACATAAATAAGAAGCCCATGGGAGAATTGCATCATATAATTCAAGAGGCGCATAGACAAATTATGGATGCCATTGGCAACCCAAATAAGTTAATTCAATTCCCTATGTCAATATCATCTAACAAAGATGGGATAACCAATGGACCAAGAAATTCATATAGCTTACAAAAAACTTAATCTCTTTAATATTAATCAATTTATTCAGGTAGTTCCACAAAGTTTATTATTCAAATTTACCTTTCAACTTATTACATAATTTGGCAACATCAATACTATTATAACCTTGGAAGACTAGCTCGCCACAATATAGAGTGTGATACTTCATAAGGAACTCGATACAAAAGCTACTAATGCGGAAATTGGAAAAGATTACATGTTCTAAGGAGAAATGACACTTGGAGACTCAATTGCAATAGAATTACAAACCAATATATATCTAAGTATTTGAATTTAATTAATTATTTAAGTTTGCACAAATCAGTATCTATTGTCAAATTATAGTCATCTAAGTGTTAGTTGCAATTTGGTTTGAAAACCCAAACTTACGGAAAACAGTTATATACATCATATCAAGTATTTAAAAATCAATCCGTACCACTCAATACATGCGGCTCATGTCCATCCAAACTTGTACCGGTAAGGTTGGTATCGTGTAATATATTACTGGCACCATTGGGCATTATTGGAATCGTGTGGTGGTACATACTGATATTAATCAGTATATATCGATCAGAAAGTGGACTAGTGCACTAGTAGGTACTTAAATCCTTGCAACCTCACTCAATGAATACCATCCAACAATGTGAACATAATTGGTCTATATTTGCATTGATATACACCAAGATTTAAAACAAGCTATTCTTCTATAGCTTTGAAAAAATGATACACATATGCTATAATACAATTATATATATATATATATATATATATATATATATGTTAATGGTACTAAGAATCATTAGTACAAGGTTCGCATATATATACCAGTCTAACCTTTTACCAAAACCGGCATATGTATATTATACTTTAATGGTACTAACCAAAATCATTAACACAAGATTGCTTATGAATATATATATATATAATATTTTAATGGTACTAATCAGAATCATTGGTATCATAAGATGGTATCGTGTGTACTAGGCTTACAGCGGACTAGTGCACCCACACAAACCAATATTCAAAACCTTGTTATAACATACAATTTAGATTGAGAATACTACAAGAAAACAAGCAAAAGTGTGAAGTTATAGCCAACCCATTTGATAGTACATTTCTCAAAGGTGACCGATTGGTGGTAAGAATAAGAGGATCAATATCCTACTATGGTCAAACGCTATAATCTGCCAAGGCTCTCATGTTATATTGTCAAACTAATTGAGAAGGAGAATGCAAGTGAATTGATCAAACTCCTCCATCACAAGAGGACATCGATAACGATAATAGGTTAGACCAAGACATGATATTTTGCCCCAACCGAAAACATATACAATGTCGATCTTCTCAATTGTAGCTTTCTCAATGATCATATGAACACTCATTAGGCTAAGAAGCTCAACCACAATAGCCATTTCCAATACAAGGAAAAGGAAATTTTGAATAGCACAAGCATCCACAACAAGACTAGGGTAAGACCACTTCTCTCTCCAATACATTATCTCGGTATGAAATAATACAAGTATCTAGCCAAAGACGAAAGGGGGCGACAACAAAACCCAGGGTCTAAAATACCAATCCATGATCAAACCATAACATAATTATCAATAACGGACAACACCGATACCAATAGTACTAGCTATTATTATTATTATTATTACATATGTTTAAACATAAATGGTATCAACCTTATAGTTGTACCAGTATAAGACCAAACCATTACGTACAGCTCAAAGTGGATGATAAAGAATGATTTTTATTCCTTGCCAAGACCTATGTTCTGCCGAGATAATAGCATGAACCTTGGGCTTGTGATATCGAGTCACATGCAATTCAAATGTTATAAACCTCGTGGACAAGCGACTTACCAACTGTAAGAGAGGAAAGGAGGAATCAACTCTTTTAAAACAAAGAATAAGTGCCTTAGATGAGATCCACTCTACCAGCGAATCTAAATGCGGATCATCAAATAAGCTAGGATACAACAAAGAGGTTTCCTATCTATATCCTTATCCTGCCTAGTACCCATGCTCGTTTTAGTTGTAGTACCAATCCCACAAGAGATAATAAACTACAATGACATGCCAAAACAAAGAACAAGTGCCTTAGATGAGATCCACTCTACCACAAAATCTAAATGTGGATCATCAAATAAGCTACAAAGGATACAACAAAAAGGCTTCCTATCTATATCAGCCTAGTACCCATGCTCGTTTTAGTTGTAGTACCAATCCCACAAGAGATAATAAACTACACTAACATGCCAATATCATGTGTCGAACTTATGGGATCAAATTAAAGTAGTCCAATTTTAAAACAAACCTAAAAATGACTTCTTGCCAAATATCACAATTCAACTAAAGTTCTGAGCTTACTTAAATATAAATCCACTATTTTGTTAAATTTAAACCTTAAACACCTCAAATTGATAAGTTTTCTCCTTTTTTTTTCAAGTTGTCTCATTCGGGGCTGGTCCAAACTCAAACTTGAGATAGCCCTGATTAGTCTAACCATACTGTGTTGATATGACCAGCATACTAAGTCCGTGCTGGTTCAATCCAAGATCAATACACTTCATACTACAAGACAAAAGTGACCAAATTACTTAGCCAAGATAGAAGACTCCACAACATACATGAAAACGGTAAAGAAACAAGCCAAATAATGAATGTTCAATGAAAGTTTATGTTCACAAAGATGCATTCTACAACATTTGCATTAAATATCTTGCTCTAACTCTAATTATTACAAACAAGAAAGATAAAACAACTAGCAAAGATGCTAAATTGTAAGAACCTAGTTGGCTATAAAGCAAGTTATTAGCAGTCTCCAGTTACATGCATTCGTAAGGAGCAATCAAAAATCTGTTAGCACTATAGTATTTGCGGCAAAGACAGGCAAGAGAATCCAAACGACTATTACTTCTAAAATGTTACCATATCTTTGCACTACAGGATATGGAGTTTGCTCCAAAGAAAAAACAAAATAATCATAAATCATGAGAGATGATTATTCTCCAGATCTAGATGTCTGAAAACAAAAAATCACACTTTAAACTCCGATGTAAAGAAATATGAAGAGCTGAAGTACCAAGGTGGTTAAATTGCAAAAGCATTAGTTTTACAGCAACAACACGAAGGCTCAACATTTTCTCTTCCAACTTTAATAACAAAGAGACTCTTAAGGTTCAGAAACAACAAAGAAATTCTAATGCCGGTACTCATTCATTTAAACCATCAGGAATTGAGAATTAAGAAACAAGTTATGTTTCTCAAAGTGCTAATTTCAACCAGAGGTGCAGGTTTTTTAAGCCCAACAAAATTCCTGACTGTACAAATTCTCTTATCTACTAAATTCTATAATTATACCTCAGTATCTGAATATGGTTTAGCGGGTACAAGACCTCTAAGTAAGAACTTTGTCGACAGTTCCCAACAGCAACCTGAAAAATAATAGACATACGCAATTACGCATAAACCACCAATCTTTGCAGCAAATAAGATGTGCGACTCAGATATTAGTTCTACTTGATACAAGAAACCTCTACACTACAAATATTCTCAATTTACACGCAAGTCCACAAGACTGAAGGAGAAAGACTAGATGACATTCAAGCATACAACTATAACCAGCCAATAGAAAGAATTTGGAGAAGGCAACATTCATAATTAATTAATTGAAATGTTGATATTACCAAATTACTAAATATACTTAAGAAATGTCAACCATAACCTCAAGGCAATAACGCCTAGTCATATTTCACTATAATATACGAGGCTAAGACTATGAACATCTGGTGATCACATGTCCAGAATTGGTAATATTACTTCAATCAGATCAAAATAATTAAAGAAAAAAATATGATAAAAGAAACGGAGGACAATAAAAGTTACAAAATAAAACAATTTTCTACCTCTAAACTTCCCAGTATATTGGACTTTTAAAAGGCAAACCAAATCATTGCCAATATTGCTCAGAAGGTTAGCTGGAGTCTGGAGGTACTATAATGCATGCATAGAGGTCAAGGGCCAAAACTGCCCACTGTCGCAAGAGAAGTAACAATAGCTATAAAAGGCACACCATCGAAAGAGCTCGAGGCAAAAAACACTAATAAGCATAAAGAATGTGTTCTCAAGGTCCGGCCAAATCACAATGAGGCTGAAAAGATATTTGGTTATAAGAAGTCTTGACAGTGCTTGACATGATTTGGCATTCGATCTGTATGAGGATGATAGATAATAACTTAACCCACTTTGCAATTCAAGAGGGATTAGTTCCCTTGAAGAGAGTGATCCTCTTGCTTCAAGTTAAAAGGTCCTAATAAAATGAGTAGATTTGCACCACCTTCCACTCAACAGATGGTCATGTAAAAAACATTCAAATCTCCTTTGTGGACTTCAAAAACATAGTGGTGTACTGAATATGTGGTTCAATATTGTTGAAGAGTTGAGGGAGCACAACATAATCAAAAGTCAGCTTGGTAGTGGAAGTAACATCCTTAGCATCCAGAGAACAGTCAACGTTCGTTAGTTTCCTAAGCAATCCAAGAAACTATTGATATAACTGGCTCAAGGAATATAGTTTCTACCAATAATTCTGACAACGTTACCGTAAGGGTTAGAAATCATAAGATGGCCATGAAGATCCATCTTTCATCAACAAAGACCACTAGGAGTTTGGAGTAAAAAACAATTCTATATATTCATACTTTATGCAGAAAAGGAGCAGATGGGAGGGGAGAGAGGGTGGCGGTGACAATGTTATTAGAGGAGGCGAAGAGGCAAAATAGGTGAGAGGAGTAGGTGAGGTGCAGAAGAAGTAGATAACCGGCAAAGAGGTAATGGAGTGTAGTGACTACTTGGAGGAGTAACAACAGAAAATCAAGAGAAGACGAGAATGGTTGGGCAGCTAAAGTTAGACCAAGCTACTCTTATACCAAGTGGAGAATCAAAAAAAAATTATTGATTGTATCATAAAAGAGTAAAGATGGTCTTACAAAAACCACACACGTATTAGATAGAAAACTAAACTCTGTAGGACTAAATTGCATAACAAGATAATTGAATTCTAAACATCTTAGTGAGTAGAACAGTATTTCGCACTATATTCCAAGGAGAAAAACGTTAAGACCATGGCACTAGTCTCTTTAAGTAAATTTAGAGCATATTTATTTGAGAAAAAAGTGTTTTTACCTTGGCAGGTCACCTTCGTGACAAGAAAGTGTGTTTTCCCAAAATGCTTACTAATGAAATGGGTTTGAAGATATCTATTCATTTGAAGTATGGTCTACGAATCACTCTAGGTTAACAAAATATCATCAACATAAATATCAAGAATCAAACTCCTAAGCAACTCTACCGAATAACAAAGAATGATCAGTCTTCTTACATTAAATACTAGCCAGTGTGGCTACTTGAAAGAATTTCTATACCAAAACGATGGGACTTTGCTAAAGACCATAAAATGCTTTATTCAATTTACTTATGATCTCAACAAATCGTGGGGATTGCCTAATATAAACATCCCCAAGGAGATCTCCTAAAAGAAGCATATTTTTACATCATGTTGTTAGCAACAAGTATCAATGAACATTAACAGCTAAAAATAACAAAGCTCAGTCAAAGTTTTATATTGCTATAGGAAAAATCATATGAAAGAGTGAAGTCTTAGGCTCTTAGCTACAAATAGTGTCTTGTAACTATAACTAGTTCCACTAGGGTGGTATTTAACATTGAGATCCAACTAGAAGTAATTAAACATGCGAGGAAGAGAGACAAATGTTCATATGCTATACGAGTGAAAAGTTGTTACCTTTTATTTGTTGCATGTATCCATTATGTGATTAGCATAGCCTTGTAAATAAAGGAGATAGAAAAGCTATAAAAGGAAGAAATAAGTAATATAAATAAGATTCGGGTAATTATTATTTTTAAGAAGTAATAAGAATGTCAATATTAAAGGTATGGTGAAGGTGAATACAACAATGATAGACCTTTAAGGACAGCACAGCAGCAATGGTGGTACTAATAGAAGCAATTCAAAACCTAGATGAGAGATGACCATGGCATAGCAAAGGAGGATGGAACAAGTGGAATATGACTAGGAAGATGCATTGATGGAAAAGTAGTAGTGATGTTAGAAGAGTACGGAGCAGTCTAAAAAAATGTCATCATAAAGAAAAAAGGCACGACAAGTTTGAAAGTGAAAGCAGCGATAGCTCTTTTAATATTCTGAATGTCTGAGCAAGATACATCAATTATAAGTTAATCTAACCCCAGATCTATGATATAAAATTTTCAAAAATGCACAAAGACTCAAGGAGAAATAGAAAAGGCATATTGATCCCGATAAAGTAGAAAGAAAGATGAAGCAACCTTTAAGACAACCTTATAAACCTAATTAACCAAAAAGATTAGGTGGTGAGAAAAAAAAATTCTACATCAGTAAGTACAAAGAATATGCATATAGAAAAGCAAATTTTGAACTACATCAAGAGTCACTCTTTGTTAAAGATATACGACAAGTAGTTTGATGGATAAAAACATAACACTAGGAAAAGAATAAAATACAATTTGAGCATATTCCAAAAAAACTACCATTAACTATGACTTTCATTGGAGCAACAAACTAATTTTATTTATTCATAAGACTTCATAGTCACTTAGCACACAGTTAAATAAGTAGAGCCATCTTATAAGAGAGTAATCATCAATACGGCAAGATTGCAGTGTCATGAGTGTGTATTGTAGAATAGTAGAATGAGGGGAAGATCATCATCAAGATCGTAACCCACGAGATTAGAAACCTCACCTATTATTGTCTTATCTTTAGGTCCCAAAAACAGTGAGAAGGAAAGGTCAATAAACAATTCAAAGAACAAGCAAGATAGATAATATGTAAAGAACAACAAAAAATTGAGGAACAAACAGAACAACCAACAAAATTGTGTCATAGTGCTCATAAAACTTATATTCTTAAGAGGGACTTTAGAACAATCAACAATGGACATAGGAAATGACCGCACAAGGTAGAATCATGAAAAAAATCTTGATTACCTCTTCGATGGGAGGAGGCTTCTGAATCTAAGATTCAATGAGAACATGGTTAAACTACAAGAAATCCATGAGAAGCAAAGACAAGAGAAGGGTTCAGTTGGATAGAAAAGAATCCTAAGATTAGAAGAAAGAGGCTTAAATTCTGTTTTCTTAGGAGAAAAAACCCTTCAAGGGTTGAGAAAAAAAGGGTTGAATGACCATAATATGGTAGTGAGGAAAGAGATGGAAGTGGGGTGGACGTAGAAGAGGAAGAGTTAGTGCAAAAATGTTAGAGAAAAAAGCGTGGTTTACAATTTCAGCATTTAATATTCGGATAATAATAAATTAACAGAAAAAGATTTCACATGAAACATACACAAGTTATATATTGCGTATTTGTATCGTAATTGCATAAAGAGGAGAAATTGAAGGAAATTATGTATAGCAGCGAGTCTTTAACCACCCAAGTAAATAAAGGTACAAGTTCAATGAATGGACAAAAAACGAATTCACCTCAACAACACACAAATTCTGCAACTGAAACACTATATAAAATTGAAGAAGGTACAAAAATCAAGAACACAAGTTACTATTTGCCTGTACATCATCTGCTTACATGTACGAAGTCAGTATAATGGATGGAGTAGCTAAGACAATTAGAATGTACAAAGTCCAGCCAAAAGACTAAATCAGAGTATCACCATCTCTGATTCTCAATAGTATCCTGTCTTTTCTTAGACTGATTGTAAGAAGAACGCTATGACATTGTTGAAGCCATCAATCTTCAACTCCCCAGGCATGATACGATAAATCTGAATCACAACACCAAAAGAAATGTAAGTGAAACTTCATACATGGAACTTATCCAGTAAAAGAAATACATCACTTCAAATCACATGCTAAGAACAAAAAGATAAAATAAAAGATTACCATAACAAAACATGTGCATAGAACTGACTTTTCTTTAACCTGGTCTCCAACAATTAAGACCAGTAATATCTGGCCGCCCTGGTAAAGCCTGTGGAAAACCATGACCTAGAGGAATAAAAGAACACCAATCAATCAAAGAATGATGAAAAAATTTTGCAATTTAGGGAGTTTCTTTACTCAAAGTCAGCACGACCTTGCATTGAACTTCCAGATGGCATAGAATTGTGTAAAGGCCGCTGGAAACCAACAGTATTAGATGATGGTCTTTCTATGGTAGACCTAGTGAATCCTGCCAAAAAAAGTTAAGAAAATTAAATATCATAACAGCTTGTTTTACAGGTTGCATAATTCAGATTAGCATGTTCATATACCAGCAACTCTCAACCACATACCATCCTGTGTAACAGGGGTACCAGAACACGATGGTCTTGCACCTAACCAAGCAGAATGCTGATTCTCAGGGCTATAGCCACTGGGGTGCAGTCTCCTCTGTTCATCAGAAACATATTGTCTCTGACCATTAGGAACAGATGGCAATGGGTACGGATTGTAGGGCTGCTGCACTGGTTGTTGATTCATTGGATTAACATGTGAAAAATGGCCAGCGGGAGTTTGTGGAGTCGGAAGGGAATAATTCGAGGGCGTCTGTGAAGGTGGAAGGGAATTGTAAGGTATTTGATGGAAGGATGCGTTGCCTTGTTGAAAATGCTGAATGTGATGAGAAGTTTGAGGTGTTAAATACAATTCGTTATGCCCATATTCAAATGGTCTGGCCGGTGTGAAATTGTTTAGAGATTGTGTATTGCTGATTCCATTAGCCATAAAGTTTGACTGCTGCTGCTGCAGAACCACTTCACTGTTTAAAGCAGCTTCCTGCCCCTGCATTGCACTGCCAGGCATATGGACAATCTGGTTGCCCTGTATGCACATGCCAAAAAGTCAAAAAATATAGTAAATTTAAGGATTTAATACAGCATTACAAGGTCTTACATTTGGGACTCTGAATTCTTCCTGCATAGGCGGATAAAATGAGGGTGAAGATGATGATGATACACCAGCAAGCGGACCAGAAGGCATAGTAGTTTGTCCAGGTGGTGTTAGAGGCGGTGGAGGGGGTGGTAGGGGTGGTGATGGTGATAATGGCAGAGGTGGAGGCGGTGGTGGTGGTGGTGAAGGAGGCAATGGTGGGGGAGGTGGTGGTGCCGGCGGAGAATCCATGGGCGGTGGAGGAACTGTAGGTAGAGGAGGAAGCTCGCTTGGATTACTCAAAGTTGGTTCCAAAAGGTTGCTAGAACAATGATGCTGCAATTCAATGTTTTCATTATCGTTTCTTATTGTGCCCTTCTCCTTGGAGGAAGTAGCATCCTCCATTTCAAGTTCACCATCCACATCTTTTAGTATGTGATGGTGTCTGTCACTTGGTGTCAATGCACAAGTATTATCTGATTCTTCTAAATTATTGGCAGTTTCGACTGGCATTTGAGTGCCGGGATCTCTTGAAAGAGTGATGGGAGGATCTTCGTCATCTTCAAAAACACGAGAAGATAACAACCCAGGCAACTGAAAAGTCGCATTGCTGCAAGAAAATAAAAAAAAATGAGACTTAATGAGTTACAAGAAAGGAAATAACTTAACAGAAGAATGCTGGTAAAGGATAACAACGTAATTATATCAGAGAGGTAAGGCTAATAAATTTCCCAAACATTAAGTGCAATATTACATCTAGAATTAACAGAATATGGAATAGAAATCATAGGCAAGATGCCCAGCATTCAAGCCCATAGGCAGGATGTTATTGCTGCCATCTGATGCTGATGCCCAAGCTCCACAGCTGTCAGATGCTGGCAACATTGCAGGCAAGAGCTGGCTGCACATCACACGAGGCTTTCAGCCCAGCATCCAGTAGATGCGAGGCTTCAGCATTTGCATAGAACAATGCCACACATCAGACCCTATGTAGGATCTCTATTCCAGAACAGAAGTGCAAAACTCCAAACAACAACCAAGGTTTGAAAAATCTATCCGTACCAGCTGGCCCATGTGCTACATACCAGTCCAACCTTGTACTAGGACATGGTAAAGGGCCAGTAGAAACGATACTAGTATTGACTGGTACCAACCAGGCTACCATATGTCTGCATATTGCCAGTACTGATGATTAGTACACTGGTAAGATTGAAATTTAAAACCATGACAACACAGATTGTTGAAAATTCATGAAGATAGTAATGTTGTTAGGACTTTAAAGAAGGAAAACAAGAATGCTATTTTAGGTTAGTAAAAGAGAGACGACCATTCCTGAACATAATTTTGATTAGAAACACAATGCCTATTATCACTCTACAGAATCCAAATTCTTGGTTTGAATAGGGAAGGTTACATCAATTTAAAACATGTGGACATTTTTATTCAGAAGACCAAAGAAACCAACACTATGCTATCCGGATAGTGCTACAGTAAAATCGGCCCATCTCCACCCAGTACAAACCAAAAATAGCCAGTTTAGATCAAAATTTCAAACCTCGAACAGCTTTTAGTATTTTCATCAAAGCTTTAGCCAATTTAATAATTGTACGCCCCAACTGTAATACAGATATGTTATGCTAGTTAACAAGCAACAGGTTGAGGAAGCATGGGTTGAAAATTTGGAATCATCGACTACTCCTGGGGATAAACCTAGGAAGAAAGAGTAAGATATAACATTATAGACAAGTTTTGAAAGTCTCGCCAGTCTTCCTTGGACAAGTACTGCAGAAGCATGAGATACCACATCCATATGTGCCAGTTAGAAATGTTGATCAATTTAAATTGACCCCAAACCTCTCTGATGCATACTATAATATATGTTTTACCTATAAGGGCAGAAGATCCACTAGCAATTAGGAAATATATGAATTAAATAAGAAAACATGGATCATACCATATATTATTTCGTTAGCCCCTTTACAGATGATTAATTAATAGAAGCTCCTATTAATAGCAAAAGAAACAGTATGCATCATAAGAGCAGGTCATGTAGTAGAAACAGCGAAGGTCGATGGCATAAATTTGTAGTGTATATAGCCAATTTATAACTCAAATCGATTTAAGGTATCATGCTAAATGTGCAATAAAGCATTATGATCTCCACAAACACAAACCTAGGTTGTATATTGTTGGAGTTTCTTGAACCAAATAATATGCTACACAAATTGATGGGTATACATCAAGTCAGCCAGGAGAGTTTGAGAGATTTTGAGAGGATAAAATAGAGCTCTTTATTTATTTATTTGTAGGCTCAGTAGAAATAAATTTCAAATTGTTATTGAAAATAGATAGAATATGATCTTATTCAGCCATACACTAACTTTAAGGCCCTGTTTACTTGAGAGGAAAGAAAAAGAGAGGGAAAAGAAAATACAAAAGAAAGGAAATAGGAGGAAGGGAAATGATAAATTATGTGACTCCCACACGATTCAAAACGAGAAGAAAGAATGGGGAAGAGAGGAGGAAAAGTAAGCAAGCGGCAAGGAAGGCAAGCGGTGGACTGTGAGGCGGGTGGGCAGCAGGCCCGAGGCATGCAGGCAGTGGGCCACGGGCCACGGGGCAAGTGGGCGGCAAGATAGGCCCGGGGGAGGCAGTGAGAGGAGAGAAGAGAGGGAAAGGGTAGAGAGGAGGAAAGGTAAGTGACTAGCAGGGCAGGTGGGGAGAGGAGGGAGGAGAGGGAGAGAGTGGAGAGGAGGAAGGAGCAATGGGGAAGCTGGGAAGAGAAGAGGGGAGAGGGAAGGTGCAATGAGGAGGCTACGGCACCTTTTCATTTTCTGCCTCATTTAAGCGGATTGCGTGTGGATAGTTTTCCTTCCTCTTGTTTTCTTTCCTTCCAAATAAACGAAAGAAAATAGGCTTTCCCTTCCTTCTTTCCCCTCAAGTATATAGGGCCTAATAGAAAACTAGCTGATGTGAATTAAATCATATACTAAGGATCGTGCCGCCCAGCAATACATACTAGTCTGACCTTATACCGATGTCAATAAAAGGCCGATGTCAATAAAAGGGTGGAAATATATATATCCCCATCCAATACCAACTGTTAGTTATCAACCATGGAATGGACCGGTACATCAATTCATAGTGGTATCTTAAACCTTGGATTAATTACATATGTATATATACACAAACTCCAACATTCTCCCGTAAAATTAAGCATAGATATAAATCATGCATAATTTGATACAAAATATAAAATGCATATGAGGCAAGAGAGTGAAAATATTTTGTACTTGATTCTCAAAGATAGGAATCCTGTAAATCTCCTTCAACAACTCATCATTGCTTAAAGAAAGATATCAATCCACCTCTAGGTGCTTAGTTCTTTTATGGATAACAAGATTGCTTCAATGTAAATTCAATTTAGATGCCACAAACAATGATCATTCTAGCTAAGTAAGAATAAAGTCAAAGTCTCCTAGATGTGCCTAAAGTCACATTATCTCAGAAAAACTGTGCTCTTTCTCAACTTCTATGCACAATCTAGCAGCCAAATTTTACATTTCCTTTTTCCCAATCACTGGGCTGTGTCCTATAAGGGTTGTGTCCTATATAAATATAATAGCCTGAAAAAGGCTATTTGTCATCTGAATCACCAACATAAATTGCAACATTATAAGACCCAATCCTAAGATGTTCATGCCTTCAATTATGGCTCCTTTTCTTGTGCCGCTTTCATGCATTACACTATAGAATAGCTTCCCAATGACTTTATTAGGATCAAGATGACTAGCTAACAACACTACCAAAAAAAGAGATATCTAGACAGTGTTTGAGAAACCGGTCCGGTACCAACCGGGGACTGGCACCGGAACTGTGGGTCAAAGTAGGCAAAGCGGGCTTGCGGAATCGCGGAATTTGCTGGCACCGAAAGCTTCGTTCGAAGCTTCTGCCGCTCTTCTGCTGCCACTCAGTTCGCCGGTACCATACCGATCTCGCCGGACCGGTTCCTCAAACCTTGTATCTAGACTAATATAACGGGGTAAATTGATTTGCCCACCAGATAACAATACTAATTTAAATCAACACTCTGAGAATTGCCATCAATTAATAGCATATGGCTAGGTAAGGGATGTGTATGTCCAAGGTTACAACTACAAGAAAACCTCAACTTAGTCCATCACATTGACTTAAAAATACACATGTAAACCAATGCACAATTTCAATCTCAATGAACTATCAAGGTTTTTAAGAACCTGATCCTAGTTTTTTTCTTCTATATACTCTTCAATGAATAATAATATTTGTACCAAGGTTTCCAAAACCGGTCCGGCGACTCGGTCCGGTAAGTCACCGGACTAGTACGCTACCGGTATGTACTATACAAATCGGCAAGGGAAGTGGGCGGCAGCACGGCAGCTTGAAGCTTTTGCTGCCTTCCACACCGCCCGCTATTGGCCTGCGACCGTGCTGCAACGGACACTCCAAAACAGGCCAGCCATCAGACCGATACCGTACAGTAGAAACCGGCAGTACAGCACGGTTTTCGCTTCCTTAATTTGTACCACTCCTTGTGAGCAAAACATCATCAACAAAAACTATTAAAATAACAACCCTAAGGTAAACAATCAAATGAAAATAGAATGATTGATTTATAGACTTGTATTAAAAAAACATATGATGGTTGCAACCTAAAAAATTTGATATACATCATTGTCTACTTTGTTTCGCTTTGTATACTCAGGTCTCCCCCAAGAAACAAATCCTTCATGCAGCTCCATATAAACATCGTCAATAAGTTATAAGGTACCAAAAAGGTATACTTCACATCCTTCTAAAACAAAAACCAATTTGGCAACTAGTCTAGCCATTTAAATTATAGTTAGTAGTAAAAATCCATCAGCATGTAATGGTATTGATCCAAAAAAGAGATGGCACAAGATCTTAAGTACCGATAATATATGATTTCCATACATGGCCCGACTTTGAGAAGAAAAAAATAGATAAGTACGATAAAAATGAGTTAAAGGCAAACTATAAACAGACATAAGGTGAATGATGCAAAAGCAAAGATTCGGTGCAGTAGTAGTAGACTGTAAGATACTGGCAATCTAAGACATTAAAGGAGAAGAAGCTCTACATGTAGATGGTGTAGGATATGTAATGCTGGAATATACATAGAAGAACATAATTCTATGGACAATTGCCCTTGAATAGCTTGTGACAGAGAATAGTATGATGGAGGTAGGTGGAGCACTCTGAAAGTAGAATAAAAGGACAAACTCAAAAGAGGTAACACCAACAAAAACAGTGTCAACAGCTCAAATCAGAACAGTGATAACAATACATTAGTATCCTAAAAAGATAAATTGTATAGAACAAAGATCAAGTGTGTTACAATATGGTCAGAGAAAAAACACAAAGTAAAAAATTCAGAGTAACAACAAAAATTTAGTCGCACCGTGAAAAGAGGAGAACCGATAAAGGACTATGGCTATGCAAAATTATGGATTACATGCAATAAGAATATTGAACTTGCTCTTAAAAAAAACACAACCAACGTGCAAGAGCATTTGACATACATAGAAAACCAAGCAGTGAAAATGAATATAATCCATCCAACAAGTCGTCTTGGGCCATTGGGAGTCCAAAACAAACCTTAAGAGATAAGTATTGAGTGGTAAATGCCTCATTTCAAGTAGCTCAGGCTTGATTTATATTGGCACTAACAGAAAACATAGGTTCGTCCATGCACCATCCAAAGTTGGATTAGGAAGGTATGTGCCACTCAGCATGGAAGGAATCTTGATAACTTCATTAAAGATGTTAAAGATGCTAACGAAGAGTGCCTTGGAGTAGGAGAAGCCAGAAGCCAGTATGAGAGGGATTTCGGCCTTGTTTACTGTCCTAGATAACTGCATTTTCTTGCCACTCGCCTAATCTGGCAAATGCTAACATACATGTACAAAGGGCGGACACCCTTTGAAATAAGTTAGTGGAAATTACCATAATACTCAAATTTACCATGTCATATATTCCATGAAGGGAATAGAGCCTCAAACTGGCTTAAAAATTTTGCATTCGAAATGTGTAAATTTTGGGTTAATAACTGGCCACCTAATCTGACCTGGCCTATTCTGATCACTATGGCTTTTCTTCCTTTTCAAAAAAGAAACTCATACAAAAAAATAAATAAATAATCTTAAGTGCAGCGTCTTTTTCATGGAAAAAATAAACAAACACATATTAGCCAACATGCAGAATTTTAAGGCCCAAGACCACGTCTTAATCAGCATTTGACTGCTTGCGCAAATTTTGAAGATAGCTACATGCAATTTGAGTACCTGTGTAGTGAAACTATCGAGTGCATGTCCATTATAACTCTAAAGTTATCCCCCACAAGCACTTAGGGTATGTATACTTGGAAGGAAAATAGGAAGGGGCGAATTTTTTATTACTTTTTCCGTCGTTTACTTCAGCGGACGGATATTTAGGAAGGATATTAAGAGGGAAATTATGAAGATTATCCGCTGATTTATCATCCGCCCAAATCGGGCGGATAATCAAAACTCACGCTCGGGGCGGATACCTTTGCAGCCGCTTGCAACCCTTCTCTAGAAAGCTTCGCCGGAAAGCTTCGTCTCTCTGGAAAGCTTCGCCGGAAAGCCTCATCGTCGCTTAGCCTCGTCGCCCAGCCTCCTCGTTGTTCGCCCTCTCCCTCCACCTCTTCCTCGTCTTTTCCGGCGCCAACCTGCTCCACCGTCGTCCGTCCACCGCTCAGCCTCGATGGCGTGCAAAGCGTCCTCCCGAGCTTCCCTCTCCTTCCACCTCTTCCTTGCCTCGTCCAGCACCAGCCCGCTCGACCGTCGCCCTGCCTAGCCTCGTCCGCTACCCAGCTTCCCTCTCCTTCCGACTTCGCGAGCAGCGATGGCATGCGAAGCGTCTGCCGCCCAGCTTCCCTCTCCCTCTGACTTTGCGAGCAGCGACGGCGTGCGAAGCGTCCGCCGCCCAGCTTCCATCTCCCGCCACCCAGCTTCCCTCTCCCTCTGACTTCGCGAGCAGTGATGGTGTTCGAAGCGTCCGCCGCTCAACTTCCGTCTCCCGCCGCCCAGCTTCCCTCTCCCTTTGACTCCGCGAGCAGCGATGGGTGCGAAGCGTCCGCCGCTCAGCCTCGATGGCGTGCGAAGCGTCGCTGCGAGCCCGCAGGAGGAGGGACGAGTGCGATGGGTTTGAGCGAGGTTCACGTGCAACGCACGTGTAAAACATTTCCATCCACAGCTGATTTGTTAATCCATCCACTGTGAATTCCATTTAAAATTCCATCCTTCCAAGTATACATAGTGTTAGGGTGTGTTTCCTTCGAGAGAAGAAAACTAGAGGGAGAGAAAAAGGTGGAAGGAAAGACAATAGAAGAAGAAAGGAAAGTCACATGATGCTCACGTGATGCACACACGGTACCATTACCCGAAGGGAGCAGCACTCCAAGTGGCCGCAAGGAGCGGGGAGAGCTAGTGAAGGTGAACAGAGAGAGCCGGTCAGCAGGGGAGAGCTCGGTGAAGGTGAGCTCATGTCCGCGGTCAGTGGGGAGGGAGAGCATTGCTGCATTTTCCTTCTATGTTTTCCACCCAAATCGGATGGAAACAAAAACGAAGTTCCTTCCTTTTCTCTCCTTCCAAGGAAAAGAGGGAAAAAACATATTTCTTACCTTTCATCCTTGTTTCCTCTCCAAGGAAAAAAGCTAGCAACGAGCTATCATTTGACTTGGGTCTGCATGTTCAAAGGATAAAGGTGCTAACATTGAAAGGAAACTCACGTACAGAAACCTCTATATTTCCCACTTCAAACATGAAGTTTTTCTACATTATTGTATATACTATTTATTGGGTTTAACATGCATGAAATGATAGGATGAATTCTAAGAAATGGTTCGACAAACCTTGGGTATGAGTTATTTCTTTTCGAGTGTATTTACCATCTTCTAATTATCTTCAAATAAAGAATAACTTAGTTTTTGCCTCTTTACTATAGTTTCATACAGCTTTGGTTACTCTTAAATGAATATTGTATGATCCATTAAGTTATAGTGGAAGTTTGCACCAAAAGACTTCATTGATTGGACAATGAGTTCATTTAATCTAGAAAGAATAGAAGTAGTGTGATGGTCAGGGTCTCTAGAGTTAGCTAAACTAAAGGATGATTAGTTCATTACCCACCCACCTCAATTTGTTGCCTAAACTCATCATTCACAAAATTTTACTTAGAAACCACAATGTATGTCTGCAAACATCACCAAACATGTTCAATCATTTAAGGAATACGAAAAAGAACATCCATGACATGTTCTGAAGATTTTTGTTAACATATTACAATTGAGCTTTGAAAAACACTCCATTTTTAGAAGCTCCCACATCTAGATTACAATAGGCAATGAATTTAAGGATAAAGGTCCACCTCAGATGTCACCAACAAAATATGAGTTTTCAACTTCAAGGAACTCCATTTTTCAAGATATGACATATATTGAATAGTGGTTACCGAGAATGTTTATATTTTATTTTGTACTCTTAAACCTAAAACCAGATAACCAGGTTTGAAATCTTGGTCCGTATTGGTGTACCGGTCATGGCTCAGACTGGTACATACCGTACCGACCCTAGATGTTACTAGTACTAGTAACAACACGGGTACTATCTCAGACCGTGGACCGATGGGATCCATGCAGGTAACTAATTTGCAAAAAGAGCACGGCATATAAAATAATATGCAAATAATCAACAAGAATGGCATGATACTCAAAAACAAGTAAAACAATGTCTAGGCAACCAATATTAAATATTATAGTTCGTCTTGCACAATACCTTCCATACTCGTCAACATGCATGCCTTCCATTTCTCTTATCGGATCATCCACAGACCTCTCAGCTCGAGATGGTCGTCTTAGAAAAATTCCAGCACTCAGGTCGTCACTAGGTACCTCAATGTCATCTATATAGCGACGTAGGAATGATTCTGGCATAATTTTCCTCTCAAGCCATAGCCTCAGAACCTGTAAAGGAAATATAATTTGCCAAAATGATATAATAGTGCATAATTGCAAAATGTTGCAAAATCACCTTGAGACACTGACGACGATTCTCCCGAGCACCAGATCCTGGAGGAGCTGCGGCACTTAGCAGACGTGGTAAAGCTGCTTGTACGGCAGGAATATATGATGAACCAGCAACCCCTACAGAAATTGTGGAGAGGTAATGAATAAGTTTGTAAATAAAAACAAAGCTAAGTCAAATACAAACCTACCTTTCTGTGCATGTGAACATTGAATGATAGAATCAACAGGGAAGAAAAGATCACTCTCAAATACAAACCTACCTTTTTGTGTATGTGAACATTGAGTGATAGAATCAACAAGGAAGAAAAGATCAACTCTTCGGTGAAAGCTAGATTCACTCTCCAACTTCTGAATAAGTAGTTCAACAATCTGTAGTCAAGCATGTCAAGAATATATTATAATCCTTCACAGGAAAATTGAATTAGTAGTCCACGAAAACGCATCATACAAAACAAATAGACCACAAGAGCTATAAATCAGGAAATATAAAGCCTGCAAAAGCTCACCTCACCAGCAATGCCGTATTTGGCACAGTCAATTGCAAGACGAGTTGCACGCCCAATACTATCCTTTGTCCTTGAAAGAGTCTCTATCATACCCTCTAGAGCATCACGTGCAACAGCAGCTTCCGTACTGCCACTTGGTGAAACCCTCTGCGGCTTGTATTCAGGACTGATCCTTTGCTCATATTCTTGGAGTTGGAGTTCCACTTTGTTAATTGAAGAAAGTTCCTGAGGAGCTGCAGATGGAGAATCAAATGGAATGGAAGCATAAGCTCCTTTCGCATCCTTCTGTGCAAAATTTGCAGAGAACGGAATCGATGCAGTTGGACTTGGGCTCCCTCCATGAACAAAATTTAGAGGTGATGCCAAAGTAGGAATAAAACTCTCAGAGATAGGGCAGCGTGCTTGTGCTTCTCTCCTTTTAGCTTGAGCAGCTGCAATAAGGTGTTTCATTGACTTAGAGTTATCAGAAAGTATGTATTCATTAGTGACTGCTGCTTTCTCTCCCCCTGATCTGTAAGCAACGAAAACAGTCAGCAGAAACCAAAGCTAACAAGGATAAACTATATGACTTGCTAGCGCACTCACCTGAAAGATGAAATAACCATTTTCTCTCCCATAGCATTTTTCTCATCAGACTTGTTTCCAGAAGGGAGAGCGTTCTGCGTATTACTTTTGGAGATTGCCTTGGCATTAACAGATTTAGAAGATGCCTTAACTTTTTCTGATATTGGATGACTAAGGGAGGGATTCAAGCTGTCAGATTGTTGGATGGAGAGCTTGGACGGGGTATTTTGAGATTTTTTTACTGAAGAACCCAAGGTTTTTGTATGAGACTTTATAGATGATTGATCTGTTGATTTCTTTATATCTTCTGGTGCAACAGAATTCTTGGGTGAAACAACGGGTGGCCTAGAATCGCCAAATGATGATTTTGAATATTCTTGCTTCACGGGACTTTGAGAACTCTGGGGACTTTCAGATTTTTCTACTCTCCTCTCGTTTCTCTCAGCTACTTTGGTAGGTATATCATCTGAAGATTTCACATCCCTGGTTAAACTATGCTTTACAGTGGAAGCATTGATGGTTGGAGAATCTTTGCTACTCTCATGCACAGAGTGCACTTTATGCTCAGAAACTGAGATGTCCGAATGAGTCAAAACCATGTTGCTATCAGGTACTTTATGAACTGGGGTCCTCTGCTCTTCCACCTCATCATCATCGTCAAATCTACATGATCTACGTCTGTAACGGATATGTGTACTCGAGGATTTATCACGTGTTCCATCTTTCAAAGAACGAGAGGCTGGTCGAGTTGTACCAGTAGCAGTTTTAGTGGCAGGATCAGCCACTGAGTCCACACCCTGAACATGTTTAGCTTTCCATGCGACAGTCTCATTATCAGTCTCTGTTGTCAAGTGATTCTCATTTTTTATGGAGATCCCTGTTTTGTTTGTATTTTCAACTTTACCATTTTTACTTTTAGTTTTAGCTTCAATTTGAGATGAATCTCCTTGCTTTGAGCTCTGGCACCTGTCACCGTTCTCTTTTACTAATTTCAATCTTTTGGCTTTTTGCGTCTCTCTTCTTTCATCTACCTTACGTTTTTTGTTTCGTACCTTGTAATTCTTGTCTGTGCTTTCACCAGAAGATGTTGAACCTTCGCTGCCAAATTTAGCAGAAGCCCCTGCTGTTGCCATGCTAGGGTCAATATGCAACTTTTCTTTCTCAAGAGAATGTTCTTTAGATCTCTTTGAAATCTTTGACAGCTTTGCATTTTTTGACTCAGTAGCACCTGCTGTACTTCTAGGCGGTTCTCTGTTAAAGCCAGGTGAAGCAACTTTTAATTTTCCTCCTTCATGCAGCTTGTTTCCCTTTCCACTAGAACCTTTTGACAGCTTTGGTAAAGCCACACTCTTTTTTGTTCCAGAATCATTGGTAACCTTTTGTTTTAGCTCAGTATCCTCTTCTGTTGCTTGAATTTCTTGAACGTTCAAAGCATTGCTTGCATCTTTCTCATCATTCTCTTGATGTTCATTTTCACCTTTGGCAGCACTGCAATCCTGAAATCCACTAGCGGCTGAACCTTTTGGAGAGGGCTCTTCAGTTTCCATTTTGGGTAATATGTCCATAATATCACTCTTACCATGATCATTACCAGGACTAGCGTTGATAGATTTCTCTTGCTTAAGAGACGCTGACTTAGAAACCACAAGTTTCCTTTGCTTTGCAGCCTGAACACCATTGCTCAAACTTTTTCTTTTCAAGAGAGAGTCAGACCCATCTAAATTACCTGGCGTGATATCAGAAGACATGTTTCCCTCCTGGCTCTTTGAATCACGATCTGTGCTTTGCATCCCATCACTTGTATCACGCTCAACCTTTTTTTCCACATCATCTAAATGCGGTGCCCCATTATGTTCCACGAGATACTTACTATCTTCAGAATTAGTAGCACCACTATCGTCAACTTCCTTACCAGATTCTGCTGAATGTTTCTTGTTTAGTTCTTCAAATGCCTCGCATATTTCTTCTACAGCACGGGCAAAGTGTTTAACTGTTTTACTCTGGCAACGGGCTGTCAACTTACTCTTTGAATCATTTGTAAACACCTGAATGTCAGCTGGTACCACAAAAGCACTGCAAAAGGATAAAGAGAAAGGTGAATGTCCATAGGACCAAGGAGTAGATCAATACTATAGAATTCATTGATTGGTTAAATATTACAGAACGCAAACACATAGGATAAGATTTTCATAGGAAGTACATATCCTCAATTAGAGGCTATAATTCCATCAACGTTCAACAAGCCTTGGCAAACATTCAAAAGAATGATGTCCTTGTTCTAAATAAAACCCAAGATTTTGAAAATGCTTTCTAGTGGTGTATAAGGCATAAAGACATCAACTCCAGTTCAACAAAAACAGGAAAGGAGTGGTGTATAAGGCAGATGGGACAAACCAACCTTTTCTCACCAGTGATGGGCCTGAATACAGCAAGTAGAAGGAGTGAAATGAAATGGAGTTAGATAGTGATTAGGCGCAATATGATAGATTATTCTATTTATAATAACAAAAAAAATTGCATTCTTGAACTACTACAAGATTTAGATTTGCTTCAGACGACAAATAAATCATTTTTACTTAAAACCCTCCAAAGAACCAAATCAATTTTGTCTTATAAAAATTTGTTTGAGAACCAATTAATAATTTGATTTCAACTAAACAACTCCAAATTCACATAAAGAAACTATAGCCCAACATTTAGGAACTTGTGAGGGTTGGCTTTTGGTCGAATTTGTGAAATTAAGGCAAACTAGTTATAGCACATTCCAATTCATACCAGCGGCCTAGGATTCAACAACAATCTATACCACCAAGTAGTATATACCAGTTCGACCTTGAACCAATACATATATATTTTTAAACTACATATATTATGGTACGTCAGTCCTATATGTCGGTATAAAATGGTTTAATAGTGTAATGGTATATCAGTATTTAAAATCTTGCCACTAATGATATAGCTAGTACATATCGATCCAATCTAGTACCCATACACATACCATGTCAATGCTAAACAGGTATTACTATATTTAGATACTATTTATACATTTATAAGTATATATATATATATATATATATATATATATATTGAAAATAACCAACACAGTCATTATCAATAAATACTTGTTCATACTAACCTAACCAAAGACTAGTATATCGGGGTATGTATTAGTATTCAAAATCTTGATACATTCAATTTTTCAAACTACTTCTCTATCTAGGACTCAATTAGAAGTTGAATGTATTAGTTCATTTCATAGTTTTAAATATAGGTCCATACTGGCACTAAGCCCAAAATAAACAAGAACTTCATCACATTATTAGTGTTTATTTAAGTTTTGATAATAATGCATAGGATTGATGGAAGAGGTCGAACTAGTGAACACTGACTTTCAATTTTCTACATATACATAACTGGTGCACTTTGTGATCTTTCTGCATAACAAAAGCCAAGGAGATAGAAGCAATCAAGTAAGCATTGGAACAATAAGAATTTGCTTAATGTCTGTAATAATAGAACTCACTAACAGCTAAAGATAAAGAGGCTGATAGGTAGTCAATGTGTTCTTTCCTATTTATAAAATTAAATAAGCTCGTGGTCTGAACTTTGTGAAGCTCTTGTCAGCTGAAGAATCCTGGCATCTTCTAATTACATAACCTATTTGTGTACCTTGCATATATACATATATGCGTACACGTTCATAAATACATATATACATTCAATCAAAATAGCTGAAATTTCCTCGTAACAATGAGTTGGACCAACAAGAGCATCAATTCACAGCACAGCATAGGTGACATGCATGGGGCATGTATGTGCTAATATATACACTTCTCATATCACAATATATTGCAATTTGCATGGTTTTGAACAAGAGCAAAACATAATGGAAAGTGGAAATATATCCAATTACAGGAGAAAATCAGTTAATTAGTATTTAAAATACTAGTCAAGCTACAAACCAGCCAGCTATAGGCTGTACCTGGACTGCCCTTTTTCAGTCCAACAAACTCCTATACGATAGCCTAGTAGTACCTGTTGCAAGCCCAAGGTTTGAGAGAAAACGATTCAAGACAGCTGACCCATCAGCAGTTTCTAGCTGCTTTATTGGACTTCAATTAATTAGGACCAATGAAAGACCAGACCCACCCTTCATTTTTTTTAACCGCTCTAACAATCTGAAAACTCTCAAATTATATAACACACACTCTCAATCTATCTGAAATTATCAATTGCATACACTCAATTTCTCTTCTGAAATAAATGCTATATAGCTCCTAAAACATTAGTCATGCATTGCAACATGCCTGGTAGAAGAACCACCACACCAGCATTGGTT
Source organism: Costus lasius (assembly GCA_027563935.2). NCBI lineage: Eukaryota > Viridiplantae > Streptophyta > Magnoliopsida > Zingiberales > Costaceae > Costus > Costus lasius. Next base: position 1,386,347 of record CM050454.1, read on the forward strand.
CTACCACAATTACACTTCTAATAATGTAAGTATCACATTAATAAAGAAACACTTTCTCCGCATGTATCCTAACGTTACAAAACAAATGAAAATCCAACAATTAATTGATAAGTTTTAAAGGAGCACTTGATGTGACTAAATAACAAGATAATTGGTTTATGAGTCCAATGGATGAGCATTCCTATTTATGATGAATAGAAGGACATGAAGATTGCCCAGAGTATCTCAAGCATAGATTTATAAGCCAATCCATACTACCTGGTGCAGGAAGTTTGTACTAATCTAAACTAGTACTAATATACAATACAAAGTCGAACTACTATGATACTAAATCGGAGCCATGTGAATTAGTACCCCCCCCCCCCTCTCAACAAACACACACACACACAAATATATATATAATTTTATGTAAATATATAAATATAAATAGATACAGTATGTTTTGGGCACTAACTGGAGCCATGCGACAGTATGGCACTAAATCGGTTCACCAATACAAACCAAATTTTAAAATCTTGATCTAAAATAGCATGATCAACAAGATACACCTCTCTATACACATGTCCAATCATAGTGCTAGTGCCCCATCCAACTAGATGAAATTTGAATTTCTCTTCATTTGGCCAAAAGACACCATTGTCATATATCATATATTTCGATTCATGAGAATTTCCCTCTTGGTCCAACAAGAAAACTTAATGCCTACAAGAACAAGAATTTGGATCTAAAATTATTCATTTCAACTAGACTCCCCCACTTGTAAAAGAAATAGGCATTTCAAGGATATGGTCTATATGCACTACATATCACCTTTGTTTGGATGTCATTTAGGAGCAAGTACAAGCAATTTGATGACTTGTTGATCCAAATAAGCAAGACCCATGAATGACACTTGTAATGTGCAAATGAAAAATAAGGAAATGGAAAGAGTCCCAAAATAAAGTTCAAGATGAAAGTACGACCAAAAATGCTAATATGTTACACATTAGCCGTTATAGCCTCATAGTTCACATTGTAGCCTCAGGGCAAAGGTACAACACAATACACATGAAAGGATAAAAGCTCAAGCATGTGGCTTTCATTCTATTATTCGTAAGCAGGAGCTAAGATAAAGAGATAGACTCCCCTTTGATATTGTAGTTCATGGAGTAATCTAAGAAAATTTTAGTTGTTAGTGATTCTAGCACAAGGGATGGCAGTGATAATTGTGGAGGAGGAAAGGTAAAGGTACAGATACTATCTAATAACCTAGGAACCAAAAATATGGATAGGAAACAAGGTTTCTATTTAGATCTCAGGATGTGAATCAACTATTCATATGCATTCAATACTAAAATAATGAAGAGTAAAAGGAGATAAAACAAAGGCAACCAAGGATAAAAGATGCAAAACTCTTGAAACATCTGCACTGCTAAAGGGTGCAGCTGTCACCTACATACTCTAACAGAAAATAGAGATCATCAAAAGACAACATATTGCAAGATTACATCTCTCTGTCCAAACCCACTTACTTCCTACTCTCTCCCTGATTGAAATGTTGCAGTCCTTGTTCCATATCTCACTCGATCACTACCACCAAATGTCCCTACATCTCCCTCTTAGCTCCCCTTTTCAAATAGGCATAACTATTTTAGCCCCTCCTCTCGCTATTTGATTCCTCCTCTCTTTTGTGTTCTCATCTTCTCTTACTTCCTTATTTTCAATCCTCCATGTTCTCTTCTTGTTTGTGCTTCTCTCTTTTAGTCGACACAAGCTACCAGCATTGCCCACTTTTTCTTTCTTGTGGCTCTTCTTTGTCATACATATCTATGTTGCAGCACCTTCTTATCCATTCCCGACTACTATTTCTTTGCTTGACGAAACTGCCATCACTGTGCTTTTCCCACACCTCCATTCCCTTCTCTTTAAAGTTAGAACTTACCGCCATTCCTCTATTACTCTCATCTCCTACTAACTAATTCAACAAGTAATTCACAGCTGAGAAAATAACCTTACAAAAAGGATGGTGATTCCACACTTTCTTTGAACCAAACCAATCAAAATATTAATGTTTTCTCCAATTTTGTATAAATTAGCGTCAAATTTTGAGTACAGATTCATTTTCTTACTTTTGTATGAAAATGGAATCTAAAAGATCAGATCACTTATTGTGGGTTAAGTCTTACCTTATGTTTCAATTTAATTGTATCATTTGTTACCTTATGTTTATGCATATTTACATCTAAAGAAGAGTGTCTTTCATAAAGTAGGTGCTTGTTGGTGTAAAAAATTCCATTGCAAAAGAATCTTTTTTTCTGTAATGAGGAACAATGTCTGAGAACTAATTGAAATTGAAAAAAAAAAAAAGGAAAAAAAAAACTAATTGAAATGATATTATTTTAATTCTTAAGACTTGGCTATGTTAAAAGCACATCAAATAAGACTATGTATATCTGTGAACAAATAAAACTACTTAAACTAGGTTGAAGGATCTACAAATTCTAGAATAAAGTTTACAAAGACTAAAATTACAGGGTGTGAAAGCGAGTTTAACAACCTCCCAAATAATAGATAAATGTTCAATCTCTTCAGTACATTCAAATGATGTCGACAGGCTACACTTTATCCTGGTGCAATCCATATTCTAATCAAGTAGTTTCAGCATCTATTCACAGCTAGGAAAAGATCTCTGGTTAGTTTTATCTGTGGCGCTATAGAGTTGGCTTCATGGTTGTATGAAATAATTTTAGAGGTATATTTCCACCTTCAAATGAGGTGTTACTTACGTCAGCGGACAGGGCTCTAGAGTATAGTTACAGTTAGTTAATAGCATTCTCCTATCCAGGTCCGCATAACCTCTTCCCGCATATTTATCCCAACTCAGCGTATACTTACAGTCAATTAATGACTTTCATTGTACTATTAACTAGAAAAAACTTATATCTGATTAGTTTCAAAAATTAACAAGTAAGCTCACACACAAAAGGCTTGTCAGATGAGAAGAACATACCAGAACACTAATACAGGCTAAAAAAAGATACGAGAACAGAAAGACCCACCTATTAACCTATTAATAGCTTATCCAAAAAAACATCAAATTTCTGAAGATATTATATCCAATACAAAGTATGATCAACAATCTAAATTACAAATGTATTTAATCAGTTGTCTGAGTGATTTAGTACAAAAAAGAACCAATACGCTATTTTAAGAAAGTATATACCAATAATCAATCAAGACATCCGATGTCATAGGAAATTGCATATGCTAGCCTTGATTACAACATGTATTTACCCAGGTATAACCAAGGTTTGATCTTAAAAAATCAAAAGAACTACAATTTTCTCAATAATAAGAAAATTACAGGTTTCCTCATCTTCAAGTGCAAACATTTAAATATAAATCTTCAAAGACAGTATATGGAAACATAACTAATTTATTTGGAAATAACATAGACTGGAATTTTCAAATCTAGGGAAGGTCAAACCACCTGGTCCACATTTACGTATTTTTTATCCATTATTTTGGAATTCAGAGAGAGAGAGACTCACCTTGAGTATAAGAGGCAAAAAACTAAGTTTTTTCATCTTCCATAGTTCAAAAATGGCTATATAATGCCACGAGAACAGATCTTATTTCCGTCTATGGTAACTTCAGAATGCTTTACTAGCCATTAGTTTTCTTCACCATTTATCAAATAAAAAATCAAAACTACACAAAGTTTGCAAGTCTTCACAACAACCACAAAGTTGTTTTCTCTGTTATGTTCTCTCCAAATAGCCATATCTCACTCACTGCAAGGTTGATTATCTTTTAATCTAATGAAATCGGCACAATCAAAAGCAACTATCAAAGATAGCCGACAAAAAAAAAAGGAAAACAACTAAGGAACTCACATTTCAGCAGTCCCAAAGAATTGAACAAAGTATTTTCTAGGATCAGGTGTACGATCAAAATCTTCTGGCCTGCTTATCTGATAGAAGACAGGTAAGCAATGATTAAAATAAGGTCAATACAAGTGAGAAAAAATAAATAATCAATGAAAAACAGCATAAATAAAGAGGGAGGACGAGGAAAGAAAAAACAGATAATTAGTTATTATAAGATCATGAAGGTTAAGCAATATTCTGCCATTCCTACAGAGAAATAGCCATTATTTGAGTCAAAACGTGTAGGTTCTATTGTTCATTACATTACTTAACAAAACGAAAATGATAAATCACATATTAAATTCAGAAAAAAATAATAATAGGTTTAGGGAACTAATTCGATAAGGGCAAAACCACTGAATCAATACACTCGCGGAAGAATAACCACCATCGAGAAATCTAGACACCTTGTCTCAAACAAATCCAAGCAGATTACAAGAAAACAGTTTGTGCAACGCGGATTCTGACAATCTCCTAGTCTTAGAAGGATCAAAATTCCCAACTTTAACACGGAGGCAAAGCAATCAAGATAACGAAATCGAACTAACCTTCGCGGGCCAGGCAGGGTATCCTTTCACCTTAGCGAGGACCAGGTCCCCCAGGTTGAGTTGCCCTACCGCCTTGACCCGGTTCGCGTTTTTCCTTCGCCCAGGAGCCATGGGGGCGAACCCTCAAACCCTAACGCGCTTCCGTCTTCCAACAATACAACTTCCCCGCGCAGATTGCCAAGGCTACCAAACCCTACGGCCTATTTCCGGGAACCACTCCCTTCCGGCCGAAGGGCGGCTCTTGCGCCCAATCCTAGGGCGACAGGCCCGGAGCAGCGGCGGCGGAGAGCTACGGCTTCGGGATCAGGAGGCAGCGCGAGACGGGCAGCGGAGAAGGGTTGCTCGGCGCATGCATTCGAGCGGCGGCGGGGAGTGGAGAAGGGATTAGGGGCGCACGGTAGCGAATGGGAGCGGCTCGGAGGCGATCGGAATTGGGTTAAACGGCGCAGGGAAATAACAAGGAGACATGAGTGGAGGAACCCAGTTATTTATAAAATTATTTACATTGAGCTCCTTCGATTTCAGTTAATTTCAATACGGTCCTTTAAACTTGGGTCTGAACCGATCTAAATGTGGCTCGACGATATTATGTAGCCTTTTGATGCAATAATTTAATTGTTTGGACCATGATATTATGAGACTTTACCCGCTAGGTTTTTGTAGTGGGCCCTTCCAATAAACTAATCATAAAATATAAATTTTTATATGGATCTATTTAATGTTTATTTTAAATTTTTTTATAAATATACAAATGCAAATTGATTACATGCATGCATACAAATTAATAAAAAATAAATTATTATATATCAATCTATTAAACAACTATTCTACCTATCTTGTAAGATTAAATATTTAATTAAATTACTCATTTATCATATGCATATATTTTATTTTAAAATAAGATGCCCTCCTTTAATCATAACCCAAATTATATCTTTCATCCCGTTATATCTTGCCATGTGTAGCCGCCCTATTTAAGAAAAAAAAAATTAAGCAAGGGCCTAAGCATATATTTTAAAGTGTGTTGTTATTTTATATCGTATCTGCTTAGCATGTATTTTAAAGTGTGTTATTATTCTATATTATAAGCGAAAATATTATACAAAAATGTGTTATATAATATTTTAGCTAAATATATTATACCATAATACAAATATATTATATAATATAAAAATATAAAATATTTATTTATTATACGATAATATCGTATAATATATTTATATTATGGTATAATATGTTCAGCTAAAAATAACGTAAAACACATGTATTTTAGTATAATGTTTATATTGTATAGCACTAATATATTATCATATAATATCAATATAATATAATAAGCACCTTTAAAATACGTGCTAGGCAAATATGGTACTCTGATTAGGGATGGCAACGGGGCGGGTCGAGGTCGGGTTTTGCCATCCCCAACCCGACCCCGATTTCCCCAAACCCGTCCCCGAACCCGACCCCAAACCCGACGGGTTTAGAAAACCCTGCCCCACACCCGACCCCGTGGGGAAACCCGAACCCACGGGGAAACCCGACCCCGCCCGACCTAAAAAATAAATATATATTATAAATAATATTTTAAAATTAATTTGCATTCTTTATCCATAATATATAAATAAAAAAAATATTTTACATAAACTATATCATCATTTCTACATAAATTATTAAAATTTAGTAACTAGGTTATAACTTATAAGGGGTAAATTTGTTATTTTAATAGTCGGGGCGGGTTCGGGGTCGGGTTCGGGGCGGGTACCTAAATTTCCATACCCGACCCTGACCCGACTATATCCCCGTCGGGTTTTCCCCGAACCCGACCCGACCCCCAGTCAACTCGGGTTTTCCCCGTTGACTTCGGGTCGGGTCGGGTCGGGTCGGGGATGGGGTTTTTTGTCATCCCTAACCCTGATGCGATCCTTGCAGTAGAGTATCCTTTTTACAAAAAAAATTCCCTATTTAAGGCCACTATTAGGGCCGGCCAAAAAAGCTACGCTCGGTCTAACTTCACTCCACTCAAGGATAAAAATTGAGTTGCTCAGTTGTCTAGTCAAATTCGTAAAACTTAATTTCTATAAATCAAATCTAAATATGGGATTTTCGGTACTGTCTCAACTATTTATTAAACTAAACTAACTTTATCAATATTCATCCCTCCCACTTGCCTCTCTTGCTCGCCATTGAAACTCATCCTCACTAACCGCCACCCCTCGCTAACCGTCATTGCTCATTGTGTAATCATGTTCACGATTGGGGACTGGTGGCGAGTTGAAGTTCGCGGTTAGGATCGTCGGATTTAGCAAATTGTCATTCATAAACACAATGGAATAATGACCCAACCTATTGAGCTTTAGATATCAACCAATTAGCCCCAAAAAATTTAATGTTAATTATGATTTTGTATTATAAAATGCATTTGGGTTGTGAAGCAAAATGAGCCTTTTGAACTATAATCAAGCTAAATATACACACCATAATCAAATTAATCTTAGTTTGATGATTTCACAAAATTAATGACACTATATTTAAACTTATAAAGAATGTATTTATAATTTACAAATAAATAACTTTTATACTAGTGTATAACAATAGTATACACAAAGGCATTAAAAGAATACTGATTTAACATTGTGTTTACTTGTACAAAGAAGAGAAAAAAATAAAAATAAACTGATGAAATGTGTTATAGATTTTTCTTCTTTGTATTTTGCTTGACAGGAAATAAAGTTTAAAGGATTAATATATACATCTTTATTTTTATTTTTTTTCTCATATTATATATACTAATAATATCATATAATTATTTAAATATTAAATATTAAATATAAACAATTGTGGTAAGAACAAGCAGCGGCGATAAGAACGAGCAGTGGTGGTGAGCTCGAGCAGTGACTAGTAGTCGAGAAAAGCTTTTAGTAAGCAATGACAAGCAATGATATCGTGAAAAGTAAGGTGTGGTTTTCTTATAGCTTTACTCCCCCATGACTGATTCAAACTTTTTATACCACTGCCTTGATGCCTGCTTCAAGCCATAAAGACTTTTCTTCAATTTACACACATAGTCCTCTTTGCCATTCACCACAAATCCCTCAGGTTATTCCATATATATCTCTTTCTCAAGATCACCATGAAGGAAGGCAGTCTTCACATCCATTTGCTCCACATCTAAATCGAGACTAGCTGCTAAGGCTAGGAAAACTCGAATAGAAGACATTTTGACAACTAGAGAAAATATCTCATCAAAATCAATGCCCTTTTTCTGTGAGAATCCTTTGACAACCAACATGGCTTTGTATCTTGGGACTTGTACATTCTCATCTTGCTTCAGCTTATAGATCCACCTATTTTTCAATGCTCTCTTACCTTTAGTGTGAGACCCTGGGTACTTTGGGGTACTACCCCGCCTTTCCCATGGACTCATGGAGGTTATGAGTAAGGATGAAGGAGGTAAAGTTGATGGAGAATACACATGCAAAAATGTTTGGGTCAATGTAGGGGGCTATATGGACCATGGAGCATTATTTGAGCTTGTATAGAGGTGTACAAGCTTTGAAAAAAAAATATGTCATGGGTAAGATTTGAACCCAAGACCTATGGAGAGCCTAGGACTTAAGTTGCATGAGAGGACTAACCCGAGCTTGGGTCATTAACTAAAAGAAGAGGATGCGCCTTCTTCTTAAGGTCTTCATAATGCAAAAGGGCAAAAATGACAAAAGGCTTAACTAATTTGGGGATCTCGATTGGAGGAAAAACAATCGGCTTGGGGAGGAAAACCGAAAGCTTGTGGAGCTTGAGGAGGGTGACTTGGAGAGGAAGCTTCATCTTCTTCCTTGGCGAGTTGGGGCTAGCTTGAGGGAGCTTGTGCCACCATCCACCTTCCCATCCTTCTTCCATCCGGTTGGCTTGAGAGGAGCTCAAGCTTCCATTCGCCACCTTGCTGTCCACACTTGGCCGAGAGTGAGCAAGGGAGTGGCGGCTTGGAGAAGGAGGATCTAGGCGAGATCTTCCCTTCCATTCTTCATCTACACTTGGAGCTTCTTGGTGGCGGGTTACTTGAGGGAGATCCAACCACCTTGCTGTCAATTGAAGCTTGTAACCGAGAGTACATCCATTGTGTTTGACGGTTTGCCCCTTTGGAGGAAGGGGGCTGATTTGGGTAAGAAGGGGGCTGATTGGTAGCCACTAGATCATTGGTGGCGCCACTTGTTATTCATCCACCTTGGGCGGCTGAGGTGCTGTCCATAGAAGGCTGAAGTGTTCCTTGGAGCTAGGGAACACCTTGAAGCATCAAAACCACCTAGGAGGGCGATCCTAGGGTGGAGCCTCAAGCACTTGTGCTTGAGGAGAGCTTTGGAGAAGACCAGCCACCTTGGAGGAGAGGAGGCTGATTTTCATCCTCACTTCATCATAGCGTTGGAGTGGTATATTTTACCTGCTTTAAGCTTATTTACCTTGCATTAGCATTGTAGAACCATTGTATGGACATCGTGTTATATTGAGTAGTTGATAGCTTGTGTTTTTATCGTTCGGTGTGATTAGCTTAGGTGAGACGCAAGCCTTGTGCTTGTTATCATCCTTCGCTCGCTGTGTAGTTGTGGATACCTGTCTTAGGTTTTGGGCATATGTATAGTGCCCTTATATTGTGAACTGCCAGCGTGTGTTGTGCGTTGTCATTTACAGGGCGCTTAGGTTTAAGGCCGTTAGTAAGTGTGCATATGGGGTTGAGAAGCAACATGTGCTTGCCACCCGCCACTTACTGACCTAGGTCTAGGGCTAGGAGAAGGCTAGGACGCAGTTCCATCAGAACAGCCTTGGAGCTCAGTTCCATCAGAGCCCAGCCCAGAGAGCGCAGAGAGGTGCAGATTGTGCTAGAAGACGATCTTGGCTAATTTTCGCATAGAGTGTAGGCTAGCAATCTACACAGAGGGTGTGTAGATTGCGCCATCACGCTCGAGATTTTAAGCAAAAATTTAGCACAAAATTTGGGGCGTGACAACTAGTATCAAAGCCCACTTCCAGCACAGATCAGCATGATTTTACTGGGATTTTCTGAGTTGGGACGAGTGAGTCAGGGATATCGACGTTAGTTCAGTTACTGTTTGGGGGTTGCATACGTCGGAGCCTAGTGCCCGGGACGTAATTCCTCAGTAACTTGCTAATCGGTCAGTTCCGACCATTCTGAGACTTTCCCCAGTATTTCCTTCAGTTCCACAGTTCACACCGTGATCCAGAGATAGCGCCATTTACGAGGAGTATGGCAGCTCAGGCACAGCTCGAGTAGAGGATCTCGAGGCTGGAGGCAGCGGTAGCAGGGATACGGCTGTCCATTGGATTAGAGGATGATGAGTTGCACGGAGATCCACTTGGTGAGCGTATAGCAGCACTGCATGGCATTATTCATCATGTCCAGCAGGAGACTGAAGCTCATGTTGCTGAGATGACTCATGCCTTTGAGAGTCAGATGGCGGAGATGTCCCAGGGGATGGAGAATCTCATGGTAGACCTGAATCTGGTGAAGTTAGGATTGGCGCATGTGACGGCACACCCACCTACACCCACAGCGCCAGCACCAGTTCAGACTATCAGGCGCCATGTTCCAGAGCCGACTACCTTTGCGGGGGCGCGGGTAGCTAAAGAAGTAGAGAACTTCTTGTTCGACATGGAACATTATTTTAGAGCAGCCGGCATTACACCGGCAGAGCGGATAGAGGTTTGTGCAGCCTATCTCAGAGGCGATGCCAAACTCTGGTGGAGGACACATATAGCCCCACGGACTGAGGGGGACGCTCCTGAGATCCCAGACTGGGATGCTCTGAAGGCTGAAATGCGAGCACATTTCAGACCTGCCGATACTTTGCACAGTGCGCAGATGGCACTGAGGTACTTGAAGCACACTGGCCATATCAGGGATTATGTGAAGCAGTTTGGGACTCTACTGTTAGAGGTGCCAAACAAGAGTGAAGAGGAGAAATTTCATGACTTCACAGGTGGCTTACAGGATTGGGCATATAGAGAACTCCAGAGGAAGGGAGTTTCTACTTACAGAGAGGCAGTAGCGGCTGCAGATGCACTAGTAGATATGGGAGGATCCAGAATTACTGCATCCAGGACTACTTTAGCTAAGACCACTTCTTCACCACCGAGGAGGCCTGCAGGGCCAAGTCAGACAAAGAAGTGGGTGCCCAACTAGAAAAAGGGGAAAACCGTGACCCATCAGCCACAGACACAGAAGAAGCCACAGCCAGTGCAGCATAGACCCCAACCACAGCAGGGGAAAGCTTCTACATCTGGCGCTAGTACTAGCAGGCCTAGGCCAGGATGTTTTATTTGCAACGGTCCTCACATGATGAGAGACTGTCCTAGGAAGCAGGCGGTTGCTTCCTTAGCACTTGGAGGTGCACAGCAGGGCCAGGAAGACCATGGATGCGCTGGTGTATCTGTTAATCATATGGTAATTGCAAACATCAGTGTTAGGTCTAGTCCTTTGATGTATGTAGACATCATTCTCAACGATGTACAAATCGCAGCTATGGTAGACACGGGTGCCACCCATCTGTTTGTGTCAGATAGGGTGAAGGACAAATTGAGGTTGAAAACTATGCCGTGTACCAATAATGTCAAGACTGTGAATGCAGACCCGAGGAAAGCATCCGGAGTATCATATGACGTGCCAGTTAGGCTTGGTTCTTGGTCAGGGCGTGTACATGCTATGGTGACAGCCCTAGATGACTTTGATGTGATAGTGGGTATGGACTTGCTTCGGCGCGCGAAGGCAGTCCCAATGCCTCACTTGAACGGATTGCAGATTGTGGATGAGCGATCACCTTGTTTTCTCCCTTGCCACACTGCGGCAAAGGTTGAAAGTAATAACAAGGGCAAGGAGGTGGTGGCGGCATCTATTGTAGCCAAAGGTCTTCGACGTGGAGAGACCACTTACCTAGCACATATCAGGGTAGTGGAGGATCTTCCTCAGACAGTTTCATCACTTGAGCAGCCGAGAGGACACCAGGGAGGACTGGCCAGCCTTCCTAGTTCTAGTAGGAGCCGAGAGGTGGAGACCAGTATGGGGGCGGCGGAGATGACTTTGGATGATCGTATCAGACAGTTACCTGCACCTATAGGAGGGTTGTTACAGGAGTACCAGGATGTAGTACCGCCGGAGATGCCGAAGGTGTTACCACCTAGGCGTGACATAGACCATGCCATTGAGTTGATTCCAGGGGCTGTTCCACCAGCCCAGGCACCTTACAGGATGCCTCCTGCTGAGTTAGAGGAACTCAGAAAGCAGTTGGATGAGTTACTAGAGTCTGGGTACATCCAACCTTCAAAAGCACCGTATGGAGCACCTGTACTATTCCAGAGGAAGAAGGATGGATCGATGCGTATGTGTGTGGATTATTGAGCTCTAAACAAAGTGACTGTTAAGAACTCATATCCAATCCCTTTGATCCAGGATTTGATAGACCGGTTGGTGCATGCCAAGGTCTTTAGTAAACTAGACCTTCGTTCCGGATATTGGCAGGTCAGAATAGCAGAAGGAGATGAATCCAAGACTACTTGTGTGACGAGATATGGGTCCTATGATTTTCTGGTTATGCCGTTTGGGCTAACCAACGCTCCAGCTACATTTTGCAATCTTATGAACAACATCCTACATCCTTTTCTGGATAAGTTTGTAGTGGTGTACTTGGATGATATTGTGATCTATTCCAGTAGCTTGGAGGAGCACACAGAGCACTTGAGGCAGGTGTTGTCAGTCTTGAGGGAGAACCAGTTATACCTTAAACTGGAAAAATGCGATTTTGCCCAAGCTGAAGTGGAATTTCTAGGGCACATTGTTGGAGGAGGCCAAGTGCGCATGGATGAGAGTAAGGTGGCGGCTATTGTGGATTGGCCGGCCCCTACATCTGTTAGCACCCTGAGATCTTTTCTAGGGTTAGCTAATTTCTATAGGCGGTTCATAAAGGACTACTCTAAGGTTGTAGCTCCTTTGACCGACCTGCTGAGGAAAGATGTTTCCTGGTGTTGGGAGGAGAGACACTAGAGGGCATTCAGTGATTTGAAAGAGAAGGTTACTTCAGAACCGATACTGAGACTTCCTGATTTTGCTTTACCCTTCGAGGTACATACTGTTGCATCGGATAGGGCTTTGGGTGGAGTCCTAGTCCAGGAGGGTAGGCCTATTGCATATGAGAGCAGGAAGCTAAAAAGTGCTGAAATGAATTACTCTGCACACGAGAAGGAGATGCTTGCTGTTGTGCATTGCTTGAGGACATGGAGAGTGTACTTGCTGGGGAGCAAGTTCACTGTTAAAACTGATAATGTAGCCAACACTTTCTTTCAAACCCAAAAGAAGTTATCAGCAAGATAGGCTAGGTGGCAGGAGCAGCTAGCCGAGTTTGATTTTGGGTGGGAGCATAAACCTGGGCGCATTCATCAGGTACCTGATGCACTTAGTAGGATTGCAGTGGTGACATCTTGTTGTGCTTTGTCCTATGCTCAGAGCAAAATTATTGGACTTATTAGAGATTCAGCACTAGCGGATCAGACCTATGAGAAGCTGTTATCTCAGATTAGGATGGGGGTCATCCGGAGATATTACATTAGTGATGAAGGTCTGATCATGGCTAAAGGAGACCGACCATATGTCCCTTCCTTAGGGAATTGTTGAACCAAAATTTCACAGCAAGGAATGGGGAACACTTTTGTTGTATAACCAATTATACAGTAAATTCATTTGATGTAACATACATTTTGTTGAACCAAAATTCCACAGCAAGGAATGGAGAACACTTTTATTGTATAACCAATTATACAACACTGCTACAGGCGACTTTATGCTACAGGGAACTTTATTCAGAAGACTATAAGAGAAGAAACCAGTAACTGCACTATGATTACAGTGGCACATCAAATACCCATCATCATTGACAGCGTACCCACCATCATTGCCAGCGATCTGGTTCTGGTACTTGATGAAGGAAATATATTGGAGTCCAGTTTCTCCACAAGATCTGCTAAAAGATGAATCATCAGCTTTCTCAAAATTAGTAGATCCAAATGTAATTACGATTCTGAACTTGAATGAGCAGGGAAGTGAATCAAGGATTAACTAGTAAACTGCATTTATCTAAGCCCAATGATGAATACACAAGAGAATCAGCAAAAGCCCAATGATGAATACACAAGAGAATCAGCAAAAGTAATACCATTATTGGAGATAGCACCAAGATGAATGGCAATAGTGAGAAAGCACACAAGAGATGAGCAAAGAAGTTCAAATGTACAAGGCGATACTGAAAAATTTTCGGTTTTAGGATTAAGCTCAAAGGAGCAGGAGCATACTTCCACCAGCAAACAGGATTCTAGGCTAACCATTTAAGGGTTTCAGTTTTCTTTGACAAACACCACAGTTCATTGATCTTTCCGTTGAACCATGCATTCTTACCACAGAAATGTATACATAGAGGTTTGAGTCAAAATTGATTTTGACTCTGGTGGACACATTGAAGATACGCTACAAATCTGGATTCAACTAAGAAAGAGGGAGCAAAAGCTGGAACGAGCATGTAAATAGGGGAAGACATGCGCCGATAGCTGGAAACAAACAAAAAAAGGAAAGAAGAGAAAAAGCCAACAGAAAGAGGCATCGTGAGAAGAAAAAAGAGGAGAAGACAACTAAAAAAAAAACTGACACACAGAGGAATGCAAAATATCATCTAAACCCCACCTAATAGTCTGCAGACAAGACAAGACAAAAAAAAATCAGAAGAAGATATGGCAAAAGAGAACCTGCTAACAAGAGAGGAGGGGTCAGTTCCTAACCGAAGAAGGAGTGCTTGGGAAGAGGGATGGAAAACCCTCATAACAATTAAAAAGGAAAACCATTCGGTAAAAGAAGTAAAAAGGGAGGGAAAGCTGGTTGCTAAAAAAATAGTCACTCTATGGGCTCAAAGACATATATAAAGGGGTGCTGAGAAGGAGAAAAAGCAATAACGCGCCGTGGAGAAAAAGAAGGAGATAGGAGAAGGTAAAGGAAGGAGACGGAGATCGCAAGAAGAAGGTAAACGAGGGAAGACTTCTCCATTCGTTTTTAGGCTTCATGGATGCACTAAGCATCCTGGCACCACAATGACACACACACGCTTTCCTCAACTCTCGGTTTTCTTTTTAGGCTTCATGGATGCACTAAGCATCCTGGCACCACAACGACACACACACGCACTATGTTCTTTCTGTTCTTTAGGCCTAAGGTGCACTAAGCACCCTATGGCACTACGTTAAATGCAAAAGAAAAATGCCAAGATGGCTAAGAGCTAAAGAAAGAAAAGAAGTGATGTGAGAGTGAAAGTCGGGCAGAAGAAAAGAAAAAAGCCCAAAAGATGCGTGAAACAAAAAGAAGGTGGCAAAAAAAAAAAAAAGAAGCTGAAGAGCAGGCGATTAAAAAAAAGAGTCATGGGGAAAACCTTACTACGCTGTAAAGGGGGAAGCTGCAAAAAAAAATCAATCAAATCATGAAAACGTGAAACAATCTAGGATCTGGAACAAACCCAACCCTCCGTCGCTCCTCAAAGATGTAAAAAATGGTCTCATGAAAGTTGATCCTTAAAGGAAATCACAAAAAAGGAAAAGGCTGAAGAGGTCAACGAGTATCCCAAAGAGGGGGCCAGCAAGTATTACCTGAAGAAGTGGGGTTTGTTTCTAATCCTCCACTTAGTTCTCCTCTTTGAAAGAATCGCTTGGACAAAAATAAGAAATCACCAAAATGAACTGAGGATGAGGGACATCCCTCGTCAGAGTGCTGCAAGGCAGGCGATTATGAATAAGACGGATAAAAGCTAAGATAAACTTGAAAGCAGACGACCATAAGCAAAAAAGAATCATCTCAGACATTGTGACAAACGATAAAAAGAGACAAACGGCGAAAACCTTAGAAGAGCCTTGCCACACAGCAAGAGAAGTAACAACGAGACGATTTTGCGAGAGCCAGATTAGAGACAAAATTTCTCAGGCAGAAGTCGCTACATCGCCAGGAGACGATAAAAAGAAGGTGGAAACAAAAAAAAACAAACAAAACAAAACCCTATTTTCTGTTTACCCGCCTGAAGAAAAGGTCATTGTCCATCTCTCATGCTTCCAGCTGCCAGATTCGTCTTCTACCTAGAGGCACCATATCGCTCGGAGAACGCCGCGTCTCGAAATGTGGCAGAAGTGACGCTACGATCGTCGGCAGCCTGACGGTCCAAAGGCCTGGCGCGGCCGGGGATGTTGTGATGTCGCTAACCTTCCTCCGCAATATCACCGGATCTCGTCGTCAATCCTTCCTTTCTGCCTGAGATGGGGACTCCCAGTCGCCTTCGCCGCAAGGGGTCGCCTGAGCTCTATTCGCCGATCGAGTAACAAAAAAAAACCCTTACAGCTTTGCCCTTTTGCTGAGGGTAATAAAACCGGAAATAATAAATAAATTGGTTGGTTTGGTGTGATACGAGATAACGAGCCGCCTCGTCCGACGTAATAAAACCCGGCGCGACTATGCCTTATCGGGACTCAGTCTAAGCGGACCAAGTTTGGGCCTATGTCTAATTCATAATAAAGAGGTTGAACCAACGCGTCTAAATGTAAATTCAAGACCAATGAGGTGTGACGGCAAACCAGTATAAAAAATAATTATAAACGCGTCAGTGTTGGTGTCGCCTTGCTATCGCTCAAGGTCAACAAGTCGCATCTGACTAAACGTTGACTCTAAAAGAAAATGTTCTCATGATACCAAAATTTTGACGCATCGAGACGGGATATTGTTTGGGAGGTGCGTACGTCGACGTCCATCGTCGGGGCGTAGCTCCTCAATATAACGTCGCATTCGTTAAAGTTTAAGTATTTTAAAATCCGAAATTAAACTACCCACTACGCCGCAAGGCCGGGTAAATTCTGAAATTAAATTACCCACTACGCCGCGAGGCCGGGTAAATTCTGAAATTAAATTATCCATCAACGCCGCGAGGCCGGGTAAATTCTGAAATTAAATTACCCACTACGCCGCGAGGCCGGGTAAATTCTGAAATTAAATTACCCACTACGCCGCGAGGCCGGGTAAATTCTGAAATTAAATTATCCATCAATGCCGCGAGGCCGGTTAAATTCTGAAATTAAATTACCCACTACGCCGCGAGGCCGGGTAAATTCCGAAATTAAATTACCCACTACGCCGCGAGGCCGGGTAAATTCCCAACCAAATTCAATTATCCAAAACGCCGCAAGGCCGGATAAATCTCAAACCAAATTATCCATTACGCCGTAAGGCCGGATAAATCCTAAATCCAAATTATCCATCACGCCGCAAGGCCGGATAAATCTCCAAACCCAATCACCCAATACGCCGTCGGGGCCAGATGATCTTTCTCTACTTCAAGTCATCCAACGTGCCATCAAGGCCGGGTGATCTTTCCAGTCTAATATCCAACACGTCTTAATGTATTACGATGGAATATCGTTTGGGAGGTGCGTACGTCGATGTTTACCATCGGGGCGTAGCTCCTCGATATAACGTTGTACTGCCTGGGCCGGATATTACCCAACACGCCGTTACAAGGCCAAAGTCCGGCGAACACAAATCGCCCATCTTGATAAATATTCCTTTTCTCTTATCATGTCGAAATATGTATCACGTCAAATGAAATTCATGAATGAAATTTATAAGTGACATCATCTGATTATCGCTCTTATCTCGTTGCGTATTATAGATCTCTTAATCAAAGGTTCCCTATTTTAGGGGTAATTAACGATGAACGCTTGCGTTCATTGGAAGCCAGAACCCATTAAACAAAAAGCCTTATTAATTTAAGGTGGATTTGAAACGGTCATAATACATTCTCAATGTAGCGAAAATGACCCCACAGGAATATTAGGTTCGGCTTGATGAGAGAATACCATGACACCGTGTGGGCGGGTCATCCAGGAGGCAAGACAATGTATGCCTTGATCAGCAGATCATGGTATTGGCCGGGGATGAAGGAGGATATTGAGCATTATACTAGGACGTGTCATGTATGTCAGCAGGACAAGGTAGAAAGGAGGAAAGAAGCAGGGCTTTTACAGCCATTACCTATTCCTGATAGACCTTTCTCATCTATATCCATGGATTTCATCACCCACTTTCCCAAAGTAGAAGGGATGGCATCTGTCTTTGTGGTGGTTGACAGATGTAGTAAGTATGCTGTATTTACTGCTGCACCTGAGGTTTGCATAGCAGAGGTTACTGCTAACCTCTTTCTGACAAATGTGGTGAAACATTTTGGGTTACCCAAGGAGATTATAAGCGATAGGGATCCAAGGTTCACAGGGAGATTCTGGACTTCCCTATTCAAAAGATTGGGTACTGATCTGAAGATGTCAACAGCATACCATCCCCAGACTGATGGTCAAACAGAAAGAATTAATGCATTACTGGAGGAGTATTTGAGGCACTTTGTTTCTTCTACACAGAAGAACTGGTTGAACTTACTAGACACTGCTCAGTTTGCATATAATATCCAGACATCATCTGCTACTGAGAAGAGCCCGTTCGAACATGTGTTAGGGTGGCAACCTATGACACCCATGGATACACTGAACAGGGGCGCAGGGGGAGAATGTCAGGCGGCGGTTGACTTTGTGGAGGATAGGTCCGAGCTGTGGGATGAAGCTCATGACAGCCTGAATGAGGCCAGGAACCGAATGAAGCTCTATGCTGATAGGGACAGGCGACATGTTGAGTTTACAGTTGGAGAGTTGGTCCTTCTGAAACTTACACCTCAGATGTGGAGGAAGACTGAGGCAAAAAGATATCATAGAGGCCTGATTAGGAGATATGAGGGTCCTTTCAGGATCATCAAAAGAGTAGGCCCAGTTGCTTATAAATTGGACTTACCACGATGGCTTCAATTTTACCCTACTTTTCATGTCAGCCTTTTGAAGAAATATCATGAGGATGATAGGCATCCAGACCGTGGACAGGTGAGGAGACAACCTGCGAGGGGCAGAGTTGAATTTGCTAAGAAGCCCGTGAAATTTTTAGACCATAGAGTCTATGGTTCGGGACCACCTGGAGGTCGAAAGATGGAATTTTTAGTTCAGTGGGAGAATGAACTAGAAGAGGATGCAACCTAGGAGAAGATGGAGGACATTACCCAGTTTGAGGATTTAGCCAGGGGTTATGACCAGCTGTTGGCCTCGAGGGCGAGCGCCAATTCAGTTGGGGGAGAATTGTGAGACCCTGGGTACTTTGGGGTACTACCCCGCCTTTCCCATGGACTCATGGAGGTTATGAGTAGGGATGAAGGGGGTAAAGTTGATGGAGAATACACATGCAAAAATGTTTGGGTCAATGTAGGGGGCTATATGGACCATGGAGCATTATTTGAGCTTGTATAGAGGTGTACAAGCTTTGAAAAAAAAATATGCCATGGGTGAGATTTGAACCCAAGACCTATGGAGAGCCTAAGACTTAAGTTGCATGAGAGGACCAACCCGAGCTTGGGTCATTAGCTGAAAGAAGAGGAGGCGCCTTCTTCTTAAGGTCTTCATAATGCAAAAGGGCAAAAATGACAAAAGGCTTAACTAATTTGGGGATCTCGATTGGAGGAAAAACAATCGGCTTGGGGAGGAAAACCGAAAGCTTGTGGAGCTTGAGGAGGGCGACTTGGAGAGGAAGCTTCATCTTCTTCCTTGGCGAGTTGGGGCTAGCTTGAGGGAGCTTGTGCCACCATCCACCTTCCCATCCTTCTTCCATCCGGTTGGCTTGAGAGGAGCTCAAGCTTCCATTCGCCACCTTGCTGTCCACACTTGGCCGAGAGTGAGCAAGGGAGTGGCGGCTTGGAGAAGGAGGATCTAGGCGAGATCTTCCCTTCCATTCTTCATCTACACTTGGAGCTTCTTGGTGGCGGGTTACTTGAGGGAGATCCAACCACCTTGCTGTCCATTGAAGCTTGTAACCGAGAGTGCATCCATTGTGTATGACGGTTTGCCCCTTTGGAGGAAGGGGGCTGATTTGGGTAAGAAGGGGGCTGATTGGTAGCCACTAGATCATTGGTGGCGCCACTTGTTATTCATCCACCTTGGGCGGCTGAGGTGCTGTCCATAGAAGGCTGAAGTGTTCCTTGGAGCTAGGGAACACCTTGAAGCATCAAAACCACCTAGGAGGGCGATCCTAGGGTGGAGCCTCAAGCACTTGTGCTTGAGGAGAGCTTTGGAGAAGACCAGCCACCTTGGAGGAGAGGAGGCTGATTTTCATCCTCACTTCATCATAGCGTTGGAGTGGTATATTTTACCTGCTTTAAGCTTATTTACCTTGCATTAGCATTGTAGAACCATTGTATGGACATCGTGTTATATTGAGTAGTTGATAGCTTGTGTTTTTATCGTTCGGTGTGATTAGCTTAGGTGAGACGCAAGCCTTGTGCTTGTTATCATCCTTCGCTCGCTGTGTAGTTGTGGATACCTGTCTTAGGTTTTGGGCATATGTATAGTGCCCTTATATTGTGAACTGCCAGCGTGTGTTGTGCGTTGTCATTTACAGGGCGCTTAGGTTTAAGGCCGTTAGTAAGTGTGCATATGAGGTTGAGAAGCAACATGTGCTTGCCACCCGCCACTTACTGACCTAGGTCTAGGGCTAGGAGAAGGCTAGGACGTAGTTCCATCAGAACAGCCTTGGAGCTCAGTTCCATCAGAGCCCAGCCCAGAGAGCGCAGAGAGGTGCAGATTGTGCTAGAAGACGATCTTGGCTAATTTCCGCATAGAGTGTAGGCTAGCAATCTACACAGAGGGTGTGTAGATTGCGCCATCACGCTCGAGATTTTAAGCAAAAATTTAGCACAAAATTTGGGGCGTGACACTTAGGTAGCTTTATCAAGTCAAAGGTACTGTTCTCTTGAAGAGATTTCATCTCATCAATCATAACTTCTAGTCATTCTTTCTTGTGTTCATCTTCCAGAACTTCTTCATAATCTTCAGGCTTTCCCCCGTCAGTTAACAGCATGTACTCACTTGGGGAGTATCTGGTGGAAGGTTGTTTGCCTCTACTAGACCTCCTCAGATGTATATCAGATTCTGAAGCATTAGATTCAAGAGGCTGAGCATCTTCATTTCCATCATCTTCTTTAACATCAACATGTGTAGAAGAGCTAGTCTCAGCCAAGTCATAATGAGCACCTGGTATTTCATTTTGAACAGCTTCTAATGTAGGGGGAATAGGATTTAAATCACTCAAGTCATCATTAAGTTGAGAAGGCTTGCAAGGCTTGATCTTTTGTCTTCAAGGTATAGACCCATGTCTTCCTTGAATGATCATCAATGAATGTGATGAAGTAGAGGGAACCACCCAAAGTCCTTTTCTTCATTGGACAACACACATCAGAATGTATCAGATCAAGTACATTTGGCTTTCTAAAAGAAGGTTGACTTTTAAAAGTAACTTTGGTTTGTTTTCCAGTCATGCAATGAGAGCACCTTTTCAATTGGTTATTTTGAATCCCGGAAATAACATTTTGTTTGGCCAACTCAGTCATACCCTTCTCACTATATGACATAGCCTCTTATGCCATAATTCAATTTCTTCATTTTTCACAGCATTAATAATGTTCTTGGAAAGCTTAGTCTGCAGGACATATAAAGAAGACATTTTCTTCCCTTTTGCTACAACCATAGCACATTTACTAAGCTTCCAATCATCATTCTTAAAAGTGCTGCAGTAACCTTCATCATCAAGCTTGCCACGGAAATCAGATTTAAGCAAATGTTGGGAACATACTTCACATTTTTTAGAGTCAACATGGTGCCATTAGTGGTTTGTAAACAAACATCACCATATCCTGCAACTTCAATGGTGGTATTATCACTCATTTTCACTGTTTCATATTTGACAGGTGTGTAGGTGACAAAACAATCTTTGTTGGAGGTAGCATGGGTAGTGGCACCACTTTCAACCACCCAGCTCATATTATAGGAGGCAACATTTATTGCATCATTATCATGGACAAGCAAGAAGCTATCAGTAGTGACACCAACCCGGTCATCATCACTACTATTCTCATCCTTGGGCTTCTTTGTGCTCTTCTCAGCAGCACCTTTTTCCATGTCATTTCCTTTCTTGTTGTCCCTTTTGAATGCTCTGCAATACCTTTTAATGTGCCCCTTTTGCCACAGTGATAGCATTCAATGTTGGCAAATTTATTTGAGCTACCTCTACTCTTGCTTCTTTCACTATACTTGCTTTTGTCTCTTCCTTTAGGACCTCTGCTCATACTTCTCCCGGGTCTTTGGACAGCCACCACATCAGAATGAGAGGAAGATCCTTGTACTCTCATTCTTTCTTCTTCATTCATGATACCATTTTTGGCCAAGTCCATAGTCATAACACCTTCCGGAGCTGAATTGAACAGAGTCATCCTAAATGTTTCCCAAGAGTCCGGTAGAGTGCAAAGAAGCAGCAGACCTTATATCTCGTCATCAAACTTAATTCCCATTTCTGCCAGCTGATTCAGAATGACTTGGAATGTATTCAAGTGGTCTTTAACTGACCCACTATCTCTTAGCCTCAAGGACATAATCAGCTTCATCAGGTACAGTTTGTTATTGCCAGTCTTTCGAGCATACATGTTCTCGAGCTTTGCCCATAGTCTTTTTGCATTTGTCTCTCCACATACATGGTTCAACACATTATCATCCAGTCATTGCCTTATGTAGCCACATACTTGTTGATGAGCAATAGCCTACTGCTCTTCGGTCTTACCTTCGGGCTTCTCATTAAAGAACACCGGCTAATAATAATCCTTCACATAAATGAGGTCTTCCATCTTTCCCCTCCATTTATGGTAATTTGAACCGTTCAATAGAATCATCCTTTTAGTAGTCACCTCCATTGTGAAATGCAAGCAGATTCTCACTAGCAACAAAAACTTCAGAGTTCTGTCCTCTGGGTGCACTAAGGAAACTAGGGCTAAATCTGGTTCGAAACTGAGCGATTAGCAAAGACACTGAGAGACTACGCCCCGGCGACTAGCACCGACGTACGCACTCACCAAACAGCGTGAGCTAACGTCTATATCTCGAATACAATAGATTACTACGAACCTCGCTCTGATACCACTTGAAAGAGGGAGACGACGCAAAAACCTATGTTGCTAGATTTAACACTAAACAACTACCGGCAATAAAACACAGAAAATAGCAGCGGAATAAATCACCAGACAACCAGCCAAACAAGAGAACAAGGGACACCAAGATTTTTACGTGGAAAACCTCAATGAGGAAAAACCACGGGACCAGAGTCCGTTCAAACTTCCACTAAATCAGATCAATGGGTCTTACAGATCTTCCTAGAACATCTAGGAGCATAACCACATCATCAAGACTGATCTTGGATCTTAGACAAGCATCAACACATTGTTGGCAAACAAAAAAACAAGAGAGGAGAAGAAATCAGGTTTCACCAAATAGATGATTTCGGTTCTAGGCTTGCTGCGAGAAACTGAGACCTCAGTTCGATGTTCCGACCGTTCAGATTGAAGAGCACTGCGTCTCGAACCTTCTCCTAAACTCTCAGCCCGATCCAACGGTGAACTTCTTGCCGGCGGCCGATTTAAGCGGACTGTCCTAAGTTCACAGCATGTCGCCGAAGCTTCTTCTCTCTCTCTCTCTTTCTTTCACGTCTGTTCTTTCCAGTCTGTTGTGTACAGCAGCATGCACCCACACACTCAATAAAACCTAATGACAATAACACGTGTCAAACATTCACTAACTAATCCATAAAAGGTGTGTCTTTCATAATCTGACATCGTGGACAGTGTGTCCACGATCTTCATGGACAAGAAATCCACGATCTTCGTGTCCATGATCTTCACAGAAAATCTACGATCTTCTGTGTCCACTATAACTGTAGTGTGTCCACGATAGGTACTGTGCATATCCATCATAGTTGCAACTTGCCCATGATAGCTGCAGCTGTGTCCATGATAATCTATGGTGTGTCCACCATAATCTGGGGTGTGTCCACCATCTTCTTGACTGTATCCATGAAGTTCTAGACTATGTCCACCATCTTTTAGACAGTGTCCATGAAGTTCTGGACTGTGTCTATGAAGTTCTGGACTGTGTCCACCATCTTCTGGACTGTGTCCACCATCTTTTAGACTATGACCACGAAGTTCTGGACTGTGTCCACCATCTCTGCAGAAAATCCACCATGTTCAGGATCGTGGACAATGTGTCCACGATCTTTGTGTCCATGATCTTTGCAGAAAATCCACCATCTTCTGCAGATCATGGACAATGTGTCCACGATGTTGCTGGTTGTGTCCATGATCTTCTACAGTATACAAACTGAGTTGTTTAATCCATGTGGCAAGATCTGAGCCATCCTCTACATGAGTAAACTGAGCCATCCTCCACATAGGAGGGAAACTCACCCAACACATTATGGCAAGAAAATTTTTTAGATAGGATCAATGCTTTGAAAATTAGAAAAAGGTGTTATCATCACCCTTTATCCTATATCAAGATTTCTAATATTCAGACTAAATTTTAAAATTCAGACACAGCACAAATCTTAATACGGGATGAAGGGTGATGATAACACTCTTCCATAATTTTCTCAAAAGTGTCTATGTCTATGAAATTTTCTGTCCTTGTTTATAAACTTTTTTTCATTCAAGCACTCGGAAGGAAATATCTTTATGTTTTTATTATTTATTTATTTCTTAATCCTAAATACCAAATTTTTTTTTAACAATTTCTTAAATTATTGTTAAAAGTTTCATAAAAAAATTTTTAGTATAACAACAACAATATATACAAGTACTAGTCTCGGCTATTTTTTATAAAATTTTTACATAATATTGTCTGTTTGTAAGCAAGTAAAACTATACAAATCACATCATATACAACGTATAGTATCGACATTCAAATAAAATGAGAACCAAATAAGATACAACATACACATCGCTTCACAAAACAAATACATCACAACATCACCATATTAGTCGTGCAACTTGCATGAAAAGAAAAGGAATATGCCTCGGCCCAATAATAGGAAGCAAAGGACTAAGAATGTCTAGACTGGTAAAAATTAAATCATAGTAGAAGATTCTAGCTACTTAGGCTGTTAGGCCCTGGGCTTTCCGGTTCAGCCCAAGAGAGAGGAAGCCCAATCCAAGCCCAAGCCTAGAGTCAGATTCGGATGATGCTGGCAAACACGCGCAGGCGTGCGCGAACGAAGCAGCAGAGCTTCGTCAACTCACGTGCGGGACGAGGCGTCCGCGGCAGAGACGCCGTCGTCTCCGCGAGCTTCGGAAGGCACGGCTTCGGCGGAAGTCTCGGATGCATCGACAAGGCTCGCGGTGCGGATACAGAACGGACGCAAGAGCAGCGAAGCGGCGACGTCTTCGCCACGGGAATCTCGGACGTGGCACGAGCGAACTTCTCGGACGGAGGACGCGGACTTGGCGAAAGGCGGACTCGTTCCGCGTTGCTAAAAGAAGAGGCGGCGGCGCCTTATAAAGATAGGAAGCTTCGAGCGAAGAAGGGGGTGATCAGAGAGATCAGAGAGAACGGCGACGAGAGGAGAATCCACCAGTAAGGTTAAGGGCTCCGTTCAAGCGTGAACGGCGGGCAACGAGAGGGTTGAGGGCGGCTGTTTCCGGCGGCGAGCATTGCCGTCGACGAGAGCGTGAGAGGGAGAGGTTTTGTAGCTTCCAGTTGAGTAATAAAAGCTTTCCTCTTCCATTGGTTTCTTTCTCTCTTCTCCGGCGACGTTTCTTCCTCTGTTTCCGGTGATTCGGCGACGCGTCCGGTGGTAGGTGGCTACCGGGCGACGTCGGGGCGGTTCGGGCAAAGCGCAGGCGGCGCGCCGGTCCGTTTATCTTCGGCGAACTAGCGAACGCGGCGGCGTTCGCGTGAAGACGACTCAGGCAGCGCTCGGCTCCGTTCGCGCCGCGGAGACGAAGGTTGAAGACGACGACGTCAGCGTGACGCAAGCAAGGGCGAAGTCAAAATTGGCGGCGCGAATTCGAAATCGAAATCGATTTCGCGTGCCGACGTCAGCGTGACGTCATCAGGAGAACGATTTCGCGGCGACGGAATTAATCGGTGGCTGACGTCAGCAAGGACGATTCGGCGCCGAGTTGGAACAGTGAAATTCGATTAAAATTGATAGTAATTTTGACTTTCGGTCAAAATTAGAAAAGAGGTATTTTGATTTTCCGGATTTCTCGAATTAGGGTTAGGGTTTTTCAATCCTTTTTGTGAGAATTGTAATTTGGGGGATAAAAAGTGAGCGGGAACTAGGGTTTTGAATTTGGGGACGAAATTTGGTCCGGAAACCCTAGCGCGATCACGTTCTGGTGTTCCGCCGGACGGCTCTGAGACAACGGATAAGCGTTGTTTTTAGACCGTTCCGACCGGGGCGTGACAACAGGTATCAGAGCTAAAGTGATCCAACAGCAATATGGTGAATCAAGGAGATCGTATTGCCCGGATCGAGCAAGTGCTCGGTTTGACTGGGAATAGCAGAGATGCGGTGGTTCCTCAGGTGGAGGACCTCCATCGTACAATAGAAGAGCAAAGGTTGCAGATTCTTGCCCTGCAACAAACTTTGGCTGGGATGGCTGAAGCCCAGCAAAACTTTGAAGGGATGGCGGCGCTACAGCAGCAGGTGGCCACCTTGACAGCACAAACTCAGCAGGTGACCGCGTTGCAAGGACAAGTAGCGACCTTGACGACACAGCAACAGCAGATATTGGCTGATCTGGCGGTGACACGCATGGCATTGGCACAGGCACAAGGGGGTGGCCCTACAGCAGCCAGGACGGAGTATGGGGCTCCCAACGGCAACGGGAAGGTTCGCACCCCAGAGCCCGCAATGTTCAAAGGGGCCAGATCTGCAAAAGTGTTGGGTAACTTTCTTTGGGACATGCAACAATATTTTGAAGCTAACCATGTCACAGAGCATGAGAAAGTGAGAGTGTGCACAACATATCTCTCAGACGATGCGAAGCTCTGGTGGAGAACCAAAGTTGATTCTACATCAGAGGCTGCTAGTTGGACTTGGGAGGTGTTCCGAGAGGAACTGCGACAACAGTTCCTTCCCGGAAACTCGGTGGACCAGGCACGAGAGGCGGTGGATCGGCTAAAGCATACAGGGACGATCCAGGAGTATGTCAGGACGTTCTCCGCGCTGATGTTGGAGCTACCTGAGATGGCAGAGGGAGATAGGAGGTACTTCTTCCTCCGGAATCTCCAACCTTGGGCGGCAACAGAGGTACGAAGACATGCACCACAGGACTGGAGGACGGCTGCTGCTATAGCCGAGTCTCTGGTGGACCAGAGGACTTCAGGGACGACCTTTCAGAGAGCACAAAGGTCGCCTCCGAAGCGACCATCTCCACCCAGACCCAGAGCGCCAGAGAGAGAGAGGCTCTCTCCCCGACGAAACGGAGGACAAGCAGCGTGGCAGGGGAACACTCGACCTGCAGAGCGAGGGCAAGGTCAACTGAGACCGATTGCCTGCTTTTTGTGCAAAGGACCGCACCGGATACGCGACTGTCCGGATCGACAGCGATTGAACGCGATTGCAGCGATTGTGCATCGCGAACTAGCGGAGAAACCGGCGGTGGTGCATGATGAGGAACCAGTGGATGCCCGCATAGGAGTTGTGCGCATCGCCTCAGTGGTCGCAGGAGGACCATCGCCGGCAACCGCAGAAGCAGAACCGAAAGACACAGTCGGCCAAAGCAATGTAGAGCAAAAGCCGAGCTCCGAAGAGATAGACCCTCCACAGGAGAAGAAAACATGGAGGCAAGTAGTGGAGGAGAAGGCTCCACCGAAGTCCTCGAATTCTTCAGACACAGAGAGGGATGACGGGCCCCAGCGGATCCAGGGGAGATATTTGCCCTCTTTAGCCGACCCCGTAGAGTACGAACGAAGGCGTCAAGCTATATTTGATGATGCTGAGTACCAGAAGAGACGTAAGGAGATGTGGAAGAAACCTGTGGACGTCGGAGCTCCAAGCAGGAGTGAGCTCTCAAGCAGGCGTTGAGCGGGCCGCTCACGCCGGACATCGAGGGCGATGTCCAAATTGGGCCGGGGAGAATTGTTAGGCCCTGGGCTTTCTGGTTCAGCCCAAGAGAGAGGAAGCCCAATCCAAGCCCAAGCCCAGAGTCAGATTCGGATGATGCTGGCAAACACGCGCAGGCGTGCGCGAACGAAGCAGCAGAGCTTCGTCAACTCACGTATGGGACGAGGCGTCCGCGGCAGAGACGCCGTCGTCTCCGCGAGCTTCGGAAGGCACGGCTTCGGCGGAAGTCTCGGATGCGTCGACAAGGCTCGCGGTGCGGATATAGAACGGACGCAAGAGCAGCGAAGCGGCGACGTCTTCGCCACGGGAATCTCGGACGCGGCACGAGCGAACTTCTCGGATGGAGGACGCGGACTTGGCGAAAGGCGGACTCGTTCCGCGTTGCTAAAAGAAGAGGCGGCGGCGCCTTATAAAGATAGGAAGCTTCGAGCGAAGAAGGGGGTGATCAGAGAGATCAGAGAGAACGGCGACGAGAGGAGAATCCACCAGTAAGGTTAAGGGCTCCGTTCAAGCGTGAACGGCGGGCAACGAGAGGGTTGAGGGCGGCTGTTTCCGGCGGCGAGCATTGCCGTCGACGAGAGCGTGAGAGGGAGAGGTTTTGTAGCTTCCAGTTGAGTAATAAAAGCTTTCCTCTTCCATTGGTTTCTTTCTCTCTTCTCCGGCGACGTTTCTTCCTCTGTTTCCGGTGATTCGGCGACGCGTCCGGTGGTAGGTGGCTACCGGGCGACGTCGGGGCGGTTCGGGCAAAGCGCAGGCGGCGCGCCGGTCCGTTTATCTTCGGCGAACTAGCGAACGCGGCGGCGTTCGCGTGAAGACGACTCAGGCGGCGCTCGGCTCCGTTCGCGCCGCGGAGACGAAGGTTGAAGACGACGACGTTAGCGTGATGCAAGCGAGGGCGAAGTCAAAATTGGCGGCGCGAATTCGAAATCGAAATCGATTTCGCGTGCCGACGTCAGCGTGACGTCATCAGGAGAACGATTTCGCGGCGACGGAATTAATCGGTGGCTAACGTCAGCGTGACGTCAGCAAGGACGATTCGGCGCCGAGTTGGAACAGTGAAATTCGATTAAAATTGATAGTAATTTTGACTTTCGGTCAAAATTAGAAAAGAGGTATTTTGATTTTCCGGATTTCTCGAATTAGGGTTAGGGTTTTTCAATCCTTTTTGTGAGAATTGTAATTTGGGGGATAAAAAGTGAGCGGGAACTAGGGTTTTGAATTTGGGGACGAAATTCGGTCTGGAAACCCTAGCGCGATCACGTTCCGGTGTTCCGCCGGACGGCTCTGAGACAACGGATAAGCGTTGTTTTTAGACCGTTCCGACCGGGGCGTGACATAGGCTGTGTTTGGTCTAATTTTTGTTTCTAACTTTTGATAGTTGAAAAAATACTGATTAAAAAGATACTAGTTGAAGCAGTTTAGAGCGTGTTTGGATGCACAATTTTTAATCAGATTATTATAATTTATTAATTTTATTATTAATAATAATAAATTTTATATTAAAAATATAATTAAGATAAAAATTATATGACTAAAATTTGAGTTAATTATAATTAAAATATTATAAGTTATATTATTATTTTTTTTAATAATAATTAAAATATGTATTAAAAATATTATAGATTATACTACTAAATATTTTTAAAATAAATAAAACATTTATTAAAAATATTATCAATATAAAAATTATATTAATAAATTTATATTAATAATAATTTAAAATATTAAAATATTATAAATAATACTAAATATATTTTATTTATAAGCTCACTAGAAATAATAGTTGAAAGCTAAAAGCTACTAAGTAGTCTAGAACAAAAACACAGCCTAAGTTTTAATTTTAAATAATATTAAAATTGAATTGCAATTGGCAATAAAAATAATATCGGGCTTTTAAGTAAAATGCAGTTTAGAGAGCGAGAGATAGAGAAGGAGATGGTGTGGCACTTCCCACCAACGGCGGCGCAGTTGGCGGCGACTGTCAGCATGTGCCTGGTGGGTGCCTCCCTTATCGCCATCGGAAGCAACCTGTCCTATGCCAATATCGCCCCGCAGCAAGCTCGCGCCGAGGCGCGCCGCCAGTTTCTCAAAGAGTACATCCGCAAGAAGTTTGATGGCTAACTTGCCCTAATCGCCGCCTCTGTCGCTTATTTAGGTATCATGCATTTCCACTCCTCCTGCTTTGAATTAATTTTAATAGGAGTCTTGATTTTGCTATCACGAATGAAACCAAACGTTATGCTAAGAGATCATATCATGTGTTCATTTCCTAGATTGATGTCTACTGGGGAAAAATATTAATTTTACTTACTAATAATTCAACGAATTGATGTCTATTAACTAAAATTCTTTCGTGCCTTAACTTGTATAACTTACAACTCAACGTGACGTCCCTACTTGTTTTCTTCTTTGAACATTTGTATCTTGCAACTTAGAAATTATCTTTACCTGATTAAATATTCGATTAATCTCTTTTATATAGTTTCCATTATATTTTATAGTCTATAACAATGTAATTATATATTAGGACCTTATTAGATAGTCATATATATTAGGATTTTTATACAATTATACTTTTATCATCTATAGTTGAATTTTTTTTATTTCTTCTAACTTGGTATGAAAAATAGAAAATTTTCTCTCTACCCTCACTGCCATTGCCTACTCCTCCTATCACCTAGTTATGTTGAACCACTCTCTTTTTCCATTGAATTTCACCATTGTCTCGCCTTTTTTCATCCAAGGCCATCTCTCAGCCTAAGGTTTAAGATATTGGTCTATTGTCAGACCAGACAATACTTACCGACACACATTATTGACAGTATCAAACAGTGTATATATATATATATATACACACACACTATATGTTGGTACTACCTGTACTGGTACAAGGTCAAGCTGATATACGCACCCTTGGGTGGTACAGATTGACTTTTGTTTCTATGTTCTTGCCCCCTTCTCTTTCTAGAGAGTAATTCACCACCCTCTTATTTCCCTTTCTCTTTTCTAGGAGTTCGTTTGCCACTGCATTGTAGACTCAGGCAACTTCTTCTCTATCTTTTACTTCTCTTTTCCCTTTAAGGGTTTTTCTGGCGGTGTTAGGGGTATGACCTAAGCTTCTTCTAATTACTCTTTTTGATCATCTTATATATTTTTTTTCTTTATGTTGGTTTCCTTCCTCATGGATTTTAAACCATCAATACATTTGAAACAAGAATCAAACTCAATGACACAAACTCTTTATTATGAGCTCAATTTATGTGTATTCTTTTGGATCCCACGAGAAGTATCATTACCTTAATGCTCTTTCTCCTACCACCATAGATGCATCTTGTTAGATATGGAATTGATCTGGCATAGTAATTCTCATATCTTTGCAAACAATATATAATAGAACATTGCTTCCACATATGTGTTTATGAAGATTGCAAAGGCCATACGGGATGTCTTACTATTTATGCTTCATAACATGATCTTAATCATGTTTATTGCCTATATGAAGATATATCCAATCTAAAACAAGATGGTCATATTTGCAAGCCTACGATGCTATGTTGGAAGGGTAAGTGGGATTAGCTGTTGGAGTATATTATCCCCTTATCATAAATATGACAACTATTCCTTAGTAGTGATAACTTCTTGGTAACAAAAATTCGTTTTAGTCTTGATGATATCTACTCTACCGCATGGGCTCATTCGTTGACCTATTATATTATGCCCAATTTACAGTATCTTGACATGACTATGCAAGTTTCAATAGTATCCAATAGCTCTTCTACAATCACTACCTCACATGAGACTACTACGCCAGTAGCTCCACAGTGTGGAATTTATGATGAGCATTATGGATTTGGTCTTGGTAAAGGTCAGGGTAGAGGTTTCCCACTTTATATCCATTGTTGAAAGACCAATCATATGCCAATACAGACAAAAATTTAAAAGGCTTCTCTGCAAAGGTTGTTAATGATCAATCAAACTTCTCACTTCTAGAGTTGTTTTTAGTTCTTCCATCTCCTATTACTGCCACCACCCTTTTAGCTGCCTTTCACGGCTCTGGTTATTTTTGCACTTACCTACTCTTTGAATGTCTAATATTTTCTTTTTTTTCTTCTTACAATTTCTTTCAGCTTTCAGGACCTAAAGATGACAACAATGATTGGTGGGAGACTTGAGCAAGGAGGAGTCAATATATTAGCTATCGACCTACCTCTCTCTTGTTCCTCCACCATTGATACATAATACCAAGGAATTGTTGCTTTGGCCATCTAGCTCTAAATAAAGTTCATTAATATTTGTCTCTCAATTGTTATCCTTCTGATACATGTCAACAAGGTAAACTATATTGAGTTTTTTTTTCCCATGAAGTCAATGTAGGAGTTATTCTCCGTTTGATATAATTCACTATGATATTTGAGGTTTTGATATCTGGACCTACCAAAGATGGTTTTCAATGTTTTGTCACTTCCATTAATAATTACTCCAATATGTGTTAGCTGTATTTGCTCAAAAAGTCATTCAGATGCATCCTCATTTTATCCAATCTAGCTCAATAGGATGCATCCTTGGCATTGTTGCTTCCATGATTACCATTTGGAACTATTGCTGCCTCTGATGCTAGCATTTTGAGATAGCTACACCACTACTTACGAGCTTTCCCCTTCTTTTAAGTCGTTTACCTTGCTTTGCAGCTCATTTTTTATTTTTATTACTTGTTAGTTTCATAATAATAATAAAATTAAATAATGACTTTGAGATAAAGCTCATATAACTAGAAAGATAGTATAATCTTAATTGAATCCTTAGACAACCAATTTTCCATCATTCAGAATGATTCAACATTTCAACTATTACTCAAAGTGATGTGAACATTGTGATTTTCTAAATCGTCTATTCACATGATCCCGTTGATAATTTATTCATGTAGATTATACCATTGACCAACTTTGTTACCAAGGTCTCTACTTATAAATGTGCTTACAATTCTAATAGTATTTATCCCTCTATATAGTCTCACCAGAGATTTTACCAACCTATATGAATGACTAAGTTTTAGGTAAATACTATAACAATAACCAAAATGACCTAAGGAATACAAATATAACTTTGACATTGATAGGACTCTCGTGCAATAGCACGCCAAAATAGATAAAATAAGATGTTTGACAAAAACCTAACTCTAACTCTAGGCCCTTATTTATGCTCTTTCCCTACCTTGCGAACCGAGTATGACAAACCAACTCGGATTTGCTTATGGATAACTTACTAAAGACATTGGGCTCGTAACAATTGCTCCCCTCTTGAACTAGCCTTGTCCTCAAGGTTGAAAACTTCATTTTGTGTCGTCTCCAGGTCTCACGACACTCGATCCTCTCCCTCCAGATCTTCATCTTCGGCTAGCCACATCATCCGGAATTGCTTGTTCGTACATCGGTGCATTGGATGATACGGTTGATCACACTGGAAGCATAACTCTTTTTTCTCTTTTATTGATATATTCCAGGTGGGACATAGATCGACTCCTTTTAGAGCGGTCATAAGTGTTTGAAGATGTACGCCGACTTCCCACCTCTTTGGAGCCATTATGGGATGACCCTCCTCCTTTCCCCTCAGCAGACAGTGTAATGTTAGAATTTACCCTAATGCTTCTTCTTGGCTGCTGGACACTATAGGCCGAAACCATTTGGGAAGATGAATCTGACACAACTGGATTAGGAGGAAAGCTTCCTCCCCAAGAGTAGTTTCCACCGTCTGACTAGCTTTAGCTTACTACCCCCTCTGTCCCTGTCTGCCCTTGTAATGTGAATCCCCCAGTCAGCTCTCTCTCAATCACTCGAGCGAGTGTCATGACACGTATAACATTAGTGGGTAAGAAGGCTCGCACCTTCTCTCTGATATTGCTGTTTAGGCTTTTCAGGAAGAAACCCACGTACTGTTCCTCAGAAAGGTCAGGTATTTGTAAAACAATCTCCTCACAAACCCCTATGTGCTCGGTCACAGTCAGGAGACCTTGCTCTAAGGCCGCCAGACGCTCATAGGCTGAGGTGGCTGGGAACTCACTGTAGCACTATAGCATTTCTTCCTTCGGCCTTTCCCATGTCAGATTGGAAATCCTTCTTCTCATCCACCGAAACCAGTGCCCTGCTGAGCCTTCCAGGCTCACGAATGCTATCGAAACTTTGTATTCATCTGTCGTCCCCTGGATATCAAAGTATTGCTCATCTCGTGCGATCCATCCTACGGGATCAGTCCCATCAAATCCTGGTAGCTCTATGTGCTTATAGATCCATCGTACATTCTCCCCCGAAGTCATCCCCCTAACTGGTTTTCCTCCTAAGTGCACTCCTCCTCCCTATCTGTCCTCATCCATAATGTCTGCTTGATGTGGCCTCATGCTTGTCTTTGGTGAGGACCAATGCTCCCGTGAAGGTGGTGGGCGGTAAGGCTCCTTGCCTGGGCGATGATTAGGGCCTGTAGGAAGGTTCCGTTGCTCATCTCGCCTTCCTGTCATTGTTGCTACCAAGTTCCTCAGCTCGTCAATAACCCCCAAGTGACGATCCATCTCACCCTGGCGCCTGTTAATTTCCGCCATCTCCTGACGGTGTAGGCGCCGCTCCTCTGCTGCTGTCATAGCTTCAATCCTCTTTTCCTCCCTTGCAGATTGGAGTTCCTCCTGTATAATTGCAATAGAGCTCTACACCTCCACAACTGTCTTCTCAAGGGCCTCCAATCGTGCCTCGCTTCTCGTTGTCATCCTTTTAGTTTTTTTTTTAAAAATAATTATTTTTTGGTGCTATCGTACTTGGTACAGTACTCACACAGTAACTGAATATTTTTTTTTAACTCTCTGCTTTTTTTTTTTTTCAACTCTTTGTTTTTTTCTTACTTGTTGCTACACTCCCTCCTTCAGCCCGTGTATGCATGCACAGGTGCTGCTTCTCCGGTTAGGTTTCCGGCCAGGGGCTTTGCCGGACAGAACCCCTCCTTCAAACGCCACTCTCACACGAAGCCGCTTGCTTCATCGTCCGCGACTCTTGTTGGCTAGGGTTTCGCCTCCGCCGCGTTCGTCGTCCGCTGTCGCTTGATGTCCTTCTACGTCCGCCTCCTTGTGTCGAAGAGAAGAAGACGCCTCCGCCGGTTGTAGCGCAGGTGTCGAAGGAAGCCTCCGCCATCACCTTGTCGTCGCGTCGGCGCCGCCTCTTCGTCGCCAGGTGCTGTGCCTCGCTGATGACGCCTAGTCGTAGCCGCCTGAGCAAAGGAGAGTGACAGGGGCCGATCGAGAGGGGGAGAGGCAAGGGTCGGTGCTTGCTCGCTTGCCGATCAAGTCTCGGCCACCAGTACTGTTGACGCTGGCGCACGAAAAATCCTTCAAAGCAACCCAGATGTGCTGCTCACATTGGAAGCTCGCCGGGAAAACCTCTGCGTGAAAAATCTTCCGCCATAGGATTTCTCTTCGGCTTGATGAACAGTACTAGACCTGCCGATTAGATCTATTACCGACAACAGAATCTTTTTTGCCTTTATCCGTCGCGGGACCACCGGTTTTCCGGCGATCGATCTGGCAGGTCGGACCAATTGATAGGACTCTCGTGCAAGAGCACGCCAAAATAGACAAAACAAGATGTTTGACAAAAACCTAACTATAACTCTAGGCCCTTATTTATACTCTTTCCCTACCTTGCGAACCGAGTATGACAAACCAACCCGGATTCGCTTATAGATAACCTACTAAAGACATTGAGCCCGTAACAAACATGGCCAATTTATTGATTAAATAGGCAAGAATGTATGTTCAATGATGACTTGGGAGATATCATAAGATTAGTCAAGTTTTAATGATCAATTCAACCATAATATCTTTCTCAGTTGTCTAGTGGATATGGAAGACTACTTCATTTTGTATGAAATGAATAATATTTGACATGGTTGCATTGCCGCTTCTTGGTGAATCCAGAAATTATCAACACAAGCTTAAAATCAATTTAGTGTGTTTAGATCATTCATATATTATGCATTGGCCTTAGATTTAGAGAAAATATACATTCCAACATAATTTAGAGATCAACCCTATAACTATCCTTGTGTGATGAAATATTTAAATAGATTTAAGAATTACAAATTCATTATAAGTTTACCATTAAACTCCAATATGATTTAGAGATCAACTCTATAATTATCCCTCTGATATGATGAAATACTTAAACTGTTTTTATGGACTTAGGTTGAATATTCAAATTGAAATCAAGTGGTAAGGTACATGGATTATAGATTCTTCCCAACCCTCTACTAAAAACAATTTGCTAGTGTTTGTCATGAATTAGTCCTTTGATGAGTGAAAATGTTAAACCATGTTTATTATACCTTTTACATGCATTAAGTGACATGAAGCCATAAAACCTAGTTTATTTCTTTTGCAACAAACTCTAAGATTGAATATTTTCAGTAGCACTACAAAGGTTAAGTAGGATGTGAACCACGATCAATTTAGAAAATATGAACATTTAGCTCAACCTATCTTAGTGGCTCTCTCAGAACTCAAAGAACCTTCAACCCCTCGACCCTAGGGATCGTGTGCAAAAATCCCAGCTGATGCCTACCTTGCAGGTGACTAGTGGGCCAAGAAATAAAAGGAAGTTCAAAAAAGGTAAAAAAGGTACAAATCATATGTGGGGAGGATGACAATCTATATGCAACTTACTCAATGAAGAATCCTAAAAGTTTTGATCATCTCTTAATGCACTCACCATGATTCACATGTTGGCCCCAATTGCATGCTAGGGCCTAAGGGAGTTCGACTAAGTAGCTAGAATCCTATGCTACCGTTTGATTATGACCGGTCTCTAATTGTTGATATGGACGTTCTTGGTCCTTTGTGCTTGTTTTCATGTGCAAGATTATTCACCATCATACTTGTCCATTGTTGCCTAATGTTGGGCCGAGGTATATTTCTTTTTTTTTCATGCAAGTTGCACGAGGCTGCGATGTTCTATATCATATGCTGGAGTGCATCACTAGTCACCCACCATTCCGGCCTGGGTGCTGCCATCTATTCGCCCGACCAACTTTGTTATCTTATAGCCTGATGTGGCCATATAGATGCAGCTTATATCGATTATAGTTTGGTGTACCTCTTTATCGTTATGTACTCTATATGGTGATGTTGTGATGTAATGTACTTTGTATTTGTTTTGTGAAGCAATGTGTATGTTGTATCTAATTTGGTTCTTATTAGATGACAAAACTATGTATTCTTTGCGATGCTATTTGTATGGTTTTACCCGCTTACAAATAGGTAATATTATGTCGAATTTTTGTGTAAAAATAACCATTATAAGATCATTTGGTATATGTAATCAAACATTGTATTATTTCATTAGCTGTTAATAAACCCCTCTTACTTGCCATTGGTCAATTTTTTTTTAAAAAAAAACTATATTGCTTAATGTAATATGCTATAAATTCAATGCTCATGATACTTTGAAGCATACTATTATTTTTCACATCTTATATTGTTTATAAGTAATATCTATATAGCATTTATTGATCAAAGTAGTTGCACAAATATGATTCCTACCTCTGTACTTTGCATATTTAAGATTACATGCGCCCTCATTCATATAAAGTTTGTATAGGTTGATCAAACTTCCTTATTTGTGAATGAGAAGTGCCCCTTGCTTATCCAAATATGAGATTACATTGACTCCACTGATCAAGTTTTTGTACATGTGCTCAAGCCTTAAGACATCATTTTTTTTATGCTCTTTCATGTTGCATTCAATGCCCATACTGCATTAACTTATAGCGCTCCATTGCTTATTCAAGTTAGGCATCACCTACTACAACTTCCAACATCTACTAGTGTCACTCCATCTATTGTATATGCAACGTCTCCTTTAGCGTGACTTCAATGCACAAACCTTGCCCCAGGTGAGGAGCGGCATGCATATATGCTCGAATTCAAGGACATGACTCTTTGATCACTTAGCTAGGCATAAGCTTATTTTGAGGTTAATTTGTAATAAGGCTTAAAATACTTGTATGCACCAGTGTTGTTATACTCAAAATTTGCTTATGGAACTTTTAACAATAATTTAAGAAATTGTTAAGAATATTTTTGGGCAATTTAGGATTATGAAATAAATAAAAAAATTAAAATATAAAGATATTTCGTTGCGGATGCTAGAATGGAGAAAATAGAAAATTTTATAGACAGGGGCATTGTCGAGAAAATTAGGTAAGGGTGTTATCATCACCCTTTGTCCCGTATCAAGATTTGAGCTGTTCAACTAAATTTTAATATTCACACAAAACACAAAATCTTGATACAAGATGAAGGGTGATGAAAATATTCTTCTCTAATTTTCTAGGCAGTGATCATGTCTATAAAATTGTCTCGCTAGTAACCCGCTAATTACAGCTTCGTGTTCATAAACGCTATGCAGACATAAATTGTTCAGAACCATTGCAATAGGACCAGAAATAAATTAATTTCTCTCTCCCTCTCTCGCTATATATATCTAATTCATAGCAATCTATTTTCTTTTGTAGCAAGATTTGCCGATACCCCAGGTTTTTCCACTTTCTTATGTAGCCCAGCTAATCCTGAATCCTGGCCTCGCACTGACAGCCCAGTTTTAGATCTGGGCTTGGAACGGGCCACCTGGCCCACGTATCACAGTCGGCTTCCTCTCCAAGTCTCCATTCTCCTCTGCCCCTCGCGGCGGCGCACCGACTTCTGAGTTTTGAGATGTGATTGCACATTTAACAGGAAAGATCGAGGCATCTCCGTCATTTTCGACCGCTTGGTTTGGTCGGTGAGCCGCTCTGGTGTCACGCCCCAGTTGAATCAACCCTAAATCGGTGCTTAACTGTTGTCTTAGGGTTCTCCAATGGAACACCAGAGCGTGAACTCGCTAGGGTTTCCAAATCAATTTACTCCCCAAATTCGAAACCCTAACTTCCCCGAATAACTTTTATCCTCGAATTACAAATTACATAGAAAGGATCGAAAAACTCTAACCCTAATTTAAAAATCCAGAACCCTAAATTAGAATTTACCTTTGATCAACCCAATCCTCAATTTTGACCAAAATCTCGCTGCGCCGAATTACTTCGAATCGCTAACGTCCACCTGACGTCAGCCTCCGATTCGAAATCTAAAATCAGATTTCGATTTCTGCCTCCCGATTTTGACCGAAGTCCAAATCGTCGTTCACCTCGGTTTGATTGTACCCCTTATGTCAGCGTCTCGTCGCTGACGTCAGTGTCCTCGAAGCGAATGCCCGACTTCGTCCGCCGCGTCGTCGTCTTCCTCAAGCCGAACGCAACCACTGCGTTCGTTCGCCTCCTTCCGCCGCCGGAGGATGAAGACCTCGCCGGAAGGTCGTCGCCAACCAGAAGCTACCCGGCAACCACCTGCTGTCGACGCCGAGTCGCCGGAAAGCTGCCGAATCACCCGAGGACACAAAGAGGAAGAAGAGGATCGATGAAGCTAGATTTTATTCCCAACAAACTCATTACAGCCTCTCCTTACCATCGTCGGCCCCCTGGCCGCCGACGCCCTCTTCCCCTCCCTCGCCGGGGCACCCTTCCCGGCTACAATCTCTCTCAAAGCTCACGCCGCTCGTCTCGTCACACTCACGCTCCAATGGTGGAAGGTTGATCGCCACTGCTGATCTCCCTCGCTGCTCTCTTCCTGACGGCTTTATAGGAACGAGCGGCCTTCACGCCTGTCGCTTTCTTCACCTCTGCACGTCCGCGTCTTCCGCCCGCTGACCACGCTCCAGCCGTTGCCGCCTTGCTCCATGCCCGCTTCAGCCGCTGCGTCCCCTCGGCATCTGATTCCTCAGTGTGTCGCCGATTGCCGCGTCTGAAGCCCTGTCCGAGCTCCACGTAGCTTCCGGAGGAGACGAAGTTGATCCTCTGCCTTTGCGTCCCAATTCGCGGTCAAGATCGAGCATTGACCACGTAAATCCCTCTCGTGTGCGTGCTCCGCGCCTGTTTCTGCCTCCTATGTTTGGTCTTGAGTGTGGGCTTGGGTTTGGTCTTGCAGGTCGGGTTTGCTCTTGCCGTGCCGGTTGACCTCCATTGCGCCGGGGAGAGAGCCTCTCTCTCTCTGGCCCTCTTGCTCTGGGTGGAGATGGCCGCTTCGGGGGTGACCTCTGTGCTCTCTGAAGGGTTGTTCCCGAAGTTCTCTGGTCCACGAGAGACTCAGCTATCGCTGCAGCCGTCCTCCAGTCTTGCGGTACATGTCGTCGGACCTCAGTCGCCGCCCATGGTTGGAGATTCCGGAGGAAGAAGTACCTCCTGTCTCTTTCTGCCATCTCAGGTAGCTCCAACATCAGTGCGGAGAACGCCCTGACATACTCCTGGATCGTCCCTGTGTGCTTTAGCCGATCCACCGCCTCTCGTGCTTGGTCCACCGAGTTTCCGGGAAGGAACTGCTGTCGTAGTTCCTCTCGGAACACCTCCCATGTCCAACCGGCTGCTTCTGATGTCGAATCAACTTTGGTCTTCCACCAAAGTTTTGCATCATCTAAAAGGTATGCGGTGCACACCCTCACCTTCTCCTGGTATGAAACATGGTTAGCATCAAAGTACTGTTGCATATCCCAAAGAAAGTTACCCAATACTTTGGCCGATCTGACCCCCTTGAATACTGCAGGTTCTGGGGTGCGAACCTTCCCTTTGGGAGCCTCATACTCCATCGTGGCTGCTACAGGGGCACCGCCTTGTGCCTGCGCCAATGCCATGCGCATCACCACAAGGTCTGCCAATATCTGCTGCTGAGTTGCCGTGGTGTTGACTACCTGTGTCGCCAAGGTTGCCACTTGTCCTTGCAAGGCCCCAACTTGTTCTTGTAGTGCCGCCATGCCTTCAACATTTTGGGGAGCCTCCACTACTCCAGCCAAAGTCTGTTGGAGGGCAAGGATCTGCAACCTCTATTCCTCTATCGTGCGATGGAGGTCCTCCACCTGAGGAACCACCGCGTCTTTACTGTTCCCCGTCAAACCGAGCACCTACTCGATCCGTGCTATGCAATCTCCTTGATTCACCATGCTGCTGGATCTCTTTATCCTATGATACCAGTTATCACGCCCCGGTCGGATCAACCCTGAACCGGTGCTTAACCGTTGTCTTAGGGTCGTCCGGCGGAACACCAGAGCGTGAACTCGCTAGGGTTTCTAAACCAATTTACTCCCCAAATCCGAAACCCTAACTTCCCCGAATAACTTTTATCCCCGAATTACAAATCACACAGAAAAGATCAAAAAACCATAACCCTAATTTAGAAATCCGGAACCCTAAATTAGAATTTACCTTTGGTCAACCCAATCCTCAATTTTGACCAAAATCTCTCCGCGCCGAATTACTTCGAATCGCTGACGTCCGCCTGACGTCAGCCTCCGATTCGAAATCTGAAATCAGATTTCAATTTTCGCCTCCCGATTTTGACTGAAGTCCAAATCGTCGTTCGCCTCGGTTTGATTTTGCCCCTTACGTTAGCGTCTTGTCGCTGACGTTAGTGT
Organism: Costus lasius; assembly: GCA_027563935.2. Taxonomy (NCBI): domain Eukaryota; kingdom Viridiplantae; phylum Streptophyta; class Magnoliopsida; order Zingiberales; family Costaceae; genus Costus; species Costus lasius. The sequence goes on from CM050454.1 coordinate 1,427,433, forward strand.
CCTCAAAGCGAATGCCCGACTTCGTCCGCCGCGTCGTCGTCTTCCTCAAGCCGAATGCAACCACTGCGTTCGTTCGCCTCCTTTCGCTGCCGGAGGATGAAGACCTCGCCGGAAGGTCGTCACCAACCAGAAGCTACCCGGCAGCCACCTATCGACGCCGAGTCGCCGGAAAGCTGCCGAATCACCTGAGGACACAAAGAGGAAGAAGAGGATCGAGTAAGCTAGATTTTATTCCCAACAAACTCGTTACAGCCTCTCCTTACCGTCGTTGGCCCCCTGGCCGCCGACGCCCTCTTGCCCTCCCTTGCCGAGGCACCCTTCCCGGCTACAATCTCTCCCAAAGCTCTCGTCGCACTCACGCTCCAATGGTGGAAGGTTGATCGCCACTGCTGATCTCCCTTGCTGCTCTCTTCCTGACGGCTTTATAGGAACGAGCCGCCTTCACGCCTGTCGCTTTCTTCACCTCTGCGCGTCCGCGTCTTCCGCCCGCTGACCACGCTCCAGCCGTCGCCGCCTTGCTCCATGCCCACTTCAGCCGCTGAGTCCCCTCGGCATCAGATTCCTCCGCGTGTGTCGCCGATTGCCGCGTTTGAAGCCCTGTCCGAGCTCCGCGTAGCTTCCGGAGGAGACGAAGTCGATCCTCCGCCTTTGTGTCCCAATTCGCGGTCAAGATCGAGCATTGACCACGTAAATCCCTCTCGTGTGCGTGCTCTGCGCCTGTTTCCGCCTTCTATGTTTGGGCTTGAGTGTGGGCTTGAGTTTGGTCTTGCCCTTGGGCCTTGGCCTGAACCAGGCCTAACATCTGGTATGGTTCAGAGGCGGCCCTTCGTTTGTGTCAGGCCCGGGTTTGATCGGTCCAGACCGGAGCCCATTGGGCCAGGCTCACACCCAGATCCAAGACCACACCCAGGCCGCGCCAGCCCAAGCAACGAAGCCCAATGCTTCGTTCGGAAAACCGGGTCAACATTGGATGTTGACCACGATTTGGACATTTCGGCATCGTCGCGGCGTTCGAACGCTGCGAACGAGGACAATGCGATCACCTGGCAACAAAGCTTCACACAGGCGACGTCTTCTCCGGCGCCTTTCTCGGACGCGGACGAAGACGCCGACTAGGGCAGACGACCCGGCGAGCGAAGGACGCGGGACGCGGCTTTGGACAGAGTCTTTGGCGAAAGCTTCGCACGTGCAGCGGGAGATGCAGACGATAGGGGGCGGCGATTGCCCTAAATTGGGAAGAGGCGGCCGACCCTCTTCTATAAAGCCGACTAGGGGGAGCGGCGAGCAAGGGGAGCGCCACCACCATCAGCGTCCAGCATCTTTGAGAGAGCTTCGGGAGAGATTCCGGCGACTAGGGAGTCGTCGGCGAGGGACCGTTGAGAGAAATCTGTAACCGGAACCAGGGGGTTCCGGCGAGGGAGGGAAGAGGAATGTCGGCGGCCAGTGGGGCCGACGACGATAAGAGAGGATTTGTGTAAGCTTTTACCGGTGAATTAAAGCTTCTTCCTCCTACTTTCACTTTCCTCTACTTCTGTGATTTCCGCTCGTTCTAGGTCGGTCGGCGGCGCACTCTCCTTTTCGGCGACGTACGCATGCGAGAGAACGGTGGCGGCAACGTCGCGAAGCGGAAGGAAGAAGACGACGAACAACACAGTTTCGATTTTGACAGGGTCAAAATCGAAATAGTAAATCGCAAATAGAATTCCAGCGGCGGAAACGAATTGGTGGCTGATGTCGGCGTGACATCAGCCAGGCGGAATTAATCGGGCGTGGCGATTTTCGATCGGGTGGATTTTCGCGACGATAGGATTGACTCACAGTCAAAATTGATTTTGACTAGAGGAGGTAAACCTTGATTTCATAATTAGGGTTAGGGTTTCCGTGCGAATTATAATTTGAGGATAAAATTGTATCGGGGAGTTAGGGTTTCTGATTTGGGGAAGTATTTTATCCGAAAATTCTAGGGAGTTCATGCTTTGATATTTCACCGGATAACCCTAAGACATCAGTTTAGGATCAGTTTAGGACTGATCTGACTGGAGTGTGACAGTTTGGCAACAAGCGAACAGGCCTCGATTTCGCTTCACGTGCCTCCTTTTTTACTCCATAGCTTGCTCCTTGTAAGAGAGAAAATAGAAGAGAAAAGACAGAAACAATTGTTTTTTTTTTTGCTTATTTCGACGAAGAAAAAAAGAAAAAAAGGAAAAACGATAAAGACATTTCTTTTCTCCCCAAAATTTTCTCAGACGCGAGCGCTCTCTCACGCGCGACTTTTTTCTTCCAGCCGCCACCATCTCGCGCGACTTCTTCTCTCCGTCGCTCCCTCTCCTCTCACGCGCGTCTCCAGCCGCCTCCCTCCCTCTCTCCCTCCGTCGCTCCCGATTCATCCTCTTCGTACTTGCAATATTCACGGAGCAAAGCCCTCCGCGCGTCGTCGAGCTTCTCCGGTGAGCTCTCCGCTGCTTCTTCGCTCAAGTTTCGCTCGTCGGCGATCCATTTTTTTCGCTCTAACAACTCTAGGATTGATCGTACAAGTCATACGTATTAATCGATCGCTGGTTGGACATGATTTTCTGAGGTTCTTGGTGTGCTCTATGGGTACAGCTTTCGCTACGCTGCAGTTGTATTTTCGTTACGAGATTTGTGTTGTTTGAGATTTGATTCTTTTGTTGCTTACTCCAGTAACTGGATCAAAGGTCAGGTTACTATGTGATTGCCGTGCTAGCATTTTCTCGTAGGGCAAGATTGCTGTCGGGGACGATGCCAGAGCATAAACGAGCGTGTTCTGTAGACGTTTTTCTTATGCTCAATGTGTTAGTGTTATTTGTGGAACATTGATTATGTATATATTTATGATCCAGGGGGTTCCCGGAAAGATATGACCATAGCTTTCCCCGTGGGAAGGAAAAAAGATATCAACAATGGCCTCCCAGGCAATCATCAGAGGACAGAAGTCAGTCTTGAAGCATCTGACCTTGCCTGTACGTTCGTGTTCCAGCTTCTCCAGATTGGGATATGGGAGACATCCGCATGAAACAGACACAACGACTCTGCATCAGGCACCTGAGCAGAGTCCTCTTGAAGCTGGGAGCAGTGGACGGAGGTGGGATATGATGATGCCAGCCAAAGAAAATGTTGTGAGATTTTCTAGTCACGGATTTATTCTGCATCGACCTTGTGCTAGTTCTATTTCCGAATTTGGCCATGGAAGACAGGACATTATTCTTCCATTTGCTATCAGAGGTTTAGCACAGTTTGCTCGCACTGTGTCTACAGCTACGGCTAGTCAACCTGAGATCCGTGGCGAGGAAGATCCTAATGAAGACCAGACACAAAAGCAGTTCAAGGATGCATCTCCAGAGGAATGTGATCAGGCTGTAGAAGGCTTAAGCACCGCAAAAGCTAAAGCAAAAGCAAAACAGATCCAAGATTCTTCAAAGACCGCTCAATCATTTATAAGCAAGTTTTGGGCAAAGCTTCTCGGTATTGGTCCTGCCCTAAGAGCAGTGGCTTCCATGAGCAGGTTTTAGATATTTTCTTAAAATATTAGATCATGTTGCCTATTTTCTTTGAATAACATAATTTTTTGTTACATTACTTTGGTGAGTTGTTCTCCTTTTCTGAATGTTAGAGAGGACTGGGCTGTTAAGATGCGGCACTGGAAGGATGAGTTTGTATCCACAATGCAACATTATTGGCTAGGTTTAAAGCTTTTGTGGGCTGATGTGAGAATTTCTTCGAGAATGTTGTTGAAGCTGGCTGCTGGAAAGAGTCTCACGAGAAGAGAAAGGCAACAACTGACACGGACTACAGCTGATATCTTCAGATTGGTTCCTTTTGCTGTTTTCATCATAGTTCCTTTCATGGAGTTCTTGTTACCAGTGTTCCTAAAGTTGTTCCCAAACATGCTGCCGTCCACTTTCCAGGACAAGATGAAAGAACAGGTACTTGTCCCACTTTGTTTCCACCTGAGGAGCATGATTATCTCATTAACCATTCTTGCTTTAAACGCAAGACAGTTCCAGACCATGCCATCATATTTAGAATTAGGAACGCTCACAGGTCAAAATACAGATAAGTAGGATACTCAAAAGGCAAACATTTCAAAAAGACCACTAAAAAATGTTTGGTATAGAAAGAGAGTCAAAGAATAACACGAGGCAAACTGTTTTATCCCTGATTGGCACTTTCTTTTATGTTCCATATTGCCACATTTCTATTTGCTGTTCCGAATTTAATGTTCATAATCAAGTCATTATGCTTAACAAATAGGCGTTTTTATAAAATGACATTTTTCAATATCAAAATTTCATATGATAGATCCTCCTCACTTTAAGAAATTCAGTCCATAAAATCCACATGCCATATCTTGAATCAAACTAGTAAGTGTATCAAACATGAACAACCTTCTCACTTGCTTTAGTAGCTTCTTGATCAGAGAATGAAGCTAACTCGCTTTGGCTAACCCCACTATGATGTTGCGAAGATGATGCTCTTATCATGTTCATAGTGTATTTTTCGATTGGACTCTTAGCTCTAACCTCAGTTGTTGATATCTTGATCTCGAATTAATTTGAGTATGCACCAGCTTCCTGAAAGTTACATCCTAAGTTACCTGTAATTAATGCTTAAGGAATCTCTCATACACATTCACTTTATGAATACTTTATCAAATTCTTGTAATTGACTCTTAAGCTGCTCTGATTCCTTAATGGCCTGTTTTATTGGGGGGCAAGAAAAAAAGAGAGAAGAGTAAAAATGAAAGAAAGAAAAATAAATGGGAAGAAAAGTAGTGAGGTTGGGGAGAAAAGTGTTTTCTCCCTCTTTTGGAGAGAATGCAAAAAGGGAGAAAAGTGGTCCCCTTTTCTTGCCCTTCAAATTTACCCCTCCAATAAAACATGTGAAAAACTAGGTTTCTTTCTCTTCTCTCCAGTTTTCATCCCAATAAAACAGACCCTAAGCGTCATTCTTTATAGTGATTTTAATCCGGGCAATTCTTGTGTCTCAGCTCCAATTCTATTTTGAAGTTTATTTGTCTTTGTGGTAGGAAGTCAAGTAAATAATCTGGAAATATATTAGCATATTCATAAATGTCTCGCACAAGATCAATGGTGACTTTTCATTCCTCTTACACTAGAGATGATAACTGCCCCTTGCAACCACAACTCAGCAACCATCAGCATAGATTGAGGAGACCATCAGGATCACATGTTTTGTCATTCCTGAAAAAAACCCAAACTGACAAATTAGTAGGGGTGAGCAAACGGTACCGGTACCAAAGTACCATACCGAACTTTTCGGTACTTCGGTACTACGGTACCGGTACCGAAATTTTATTCGGGAAATCGGTACCGGTACCGGTACCTAAAAACTATTTCGGGAAATCCCGAAGTACCGAAGTCCCGATTTTTCATATATTATTTAATTAAAAAATAATATTTATATATTAATATTCGGTATTTTTTAATACAAATACCGAAATATGTAAGTACCGAATATAAATACCGAAATACGTAAATTAGAATTAAAAATATTCGGGATTTCGGGAAATTTATTTCGGAAAATCGGTACCGGTACCGAACTCCCGAAGTAGAATTCGATACAAGTACCGGTACCTATAATTTGAGGTTCGGGAGTTCGGTACTGGGAGTTCGGGACCGGTACCGTACCGAAATCCCGATTGCTCTCCCCTACAAATTAGGAGGAGCAAAGTCACAACTCTCACTTGACAATCCATCTTGGTGTATTTAGTAGAAAGCCAATTTATAGTCAAGATTATATCACAGTCCGAGAAGATCAAATTTGACTTGATCCTTCAGTTCTAAGTTGGATCACATTGCAACACTAGAGGTATATGTACATATACCAACAATATCTATGGTTAGACTTCATCCTTCACCTTGTCAAGATAGTGCAAGAGACGAAAGAATATGTATTTCCTACCAAGGTTCTGAAAACTGGTACGGTACCGTCCGGTATGCGACTACAGTAGCGGCGAAGGCGAGGGCACAAGCGAGGCGGAAGCTAGAGGAAGCTTCCGTCCACGCCAGCGCCGTCCGCCCGCCATCCGACCGTTGTCCGCCGCTGACCGTGCTCCGAGCGTCCGTCCGCGACTGGTGTTCCGGTACGTACCGGGTGGTACGTACGGTACCGGACCGGTTTTACAATCGTTGTTTCCTACACCAATAAGAATGCAGGTGCAGACATTATTGAACAAGAAACAATATCTTTCATATGAGAGTCATCTGCGTATTGCACCTCACGATGAATTATAACAAAGATACAAATTGTGGAGGAAACTTGTGGCCTTTGACCTTGCTGGGGTGTACCTGGTGATAAGATAACCCTCTTATTATCCTAACTAATCTAGCATTACTGATAATTTGGCTTTGCACTTTCCATAATCCTTGACCACTTAGTACGCAATGCCTTTCAAGTGTACTATATATTATATTGATCACTTAAACTTATTCACGGGCATGTCCTGGCTAAATATTTCCTTTGTCATGCTTAAATTATTCTTTAGTGCACGTGTACTATATACTAGATACTATATTTGATCATTGCTGCCATTTTCAATGACTCATTATATCTTGCTTGATCTCCTTATGATTACATGCTATAGTTCTGCTGTTCCTTTTCCACCATCAATTTGTTGACTTGGCCCAATTTTTTATTCCTTCATCGTGAATTGAATTTCCTTGGTTTCATATCGAGAGATTTATTTATGAATGGTCTCCATCCTCCTAGTTATGATCAACTTTGATACTTTGGACTTTGGAATAGTCATAGTTGCTATACGTTATGATGACATAATGCTTAAATTATTATTGATCACTTAAACTTATTTGTGGGCATGTCCTGGCTAAATATTTCCCTTGCCATGCTTAAATTATTCTTTAGTGCATGTGTACTAGATACTAGATTTGATCGTTGCTGCCATTTTCAATGACTTGTTATATCTTGCTTTTTTTCCTTACGATTACATGCTACAGTTCTGCTGTTCCTTTTACACCATCAATTTGTTGACTTGGCCCAATTTTTGATTCCTTCATTGTGAATTGATTTTTCTTGGTTTTATATCGAGAGATTTATTTATGAATGGTCGCCATCCTCCAAGTTATGATCAACTTTGATACTTTGGAGTAGTCATAGTTGCTATACGTTATGATGACATAATGCAGTCCCGTAATATAGAGTGCAAAATCCTATCTCTTTCTAAAATTCAACGGTCCACTCGATCAATGTCATGCATGCTTGTTTTAGAGTCAAAAGCTCATGCATTTTGAAGGCAATATTCTTAATCCACCACCAAGCCTTGGTTTGATCAATGATTTTGTAAGCAACAAACGATATCTTTTGTTTAGCTAGGTATCTAAGAACTTCAAACGTTGCTAGCCTAGAGCTATCTTTGAGCTGCTCAGTGGATAATGGCGATCAAAAAAGCTAAATCATTCCCTTCTCCACTTGAGGAATCACATCATACTATCCTCCATGCTTGAAAGCACAATTATCTTTGATATGATAGGAGGTTGGTAGTGAATCCTTGGGTGTCTTACCTGCAACAATTGCTATCATTAGTATTATCACGAGAAGGCACCAACCTTGCACCCTTACCTGCAACAATGACTAGTATCTTTGATTCTAAATATGAATATTCACTTCAAACTCAATAGCACCCTCTAAACTCAGCAAGCTCTCAACACACACCTTTACCGCCACAAGCAGTAATTTCTCCTTGATCCGTGGATGACATCTTGTTCAGAACAACACATCAGCCCCGCCCCAAAATACTAGCATAACTATTTAAATAAACAAGAAGATAAAGCCTTGCATCATTAATTCCTAGAACTCTAGTATGCCATTATCCTTGTAACTTTAGGTTTTGCTAACAATAAAACTGGTATGACCCAAAATGGATGATCTCATTAATCATTCCTCATTTTAGAGTCGTGAAAATTCCATTGGCCATGTTGTCTCATTTTAATTCAGCATTAGGAACTAACAGAATAAAATATAAATAAATTGGATGCTAACAGGGTAAACATTTTGAAAAAGAACTTCTAATATCTTTGATCAGTTCTAACATCTAACACAACATGCTTAACTGACCAACCTAACCTTAACTAAAGTTTGCACAACGCTAAAGTCATATCATCAATCTACAAATTAAACAAATTCAAAGGGCATTCACTCAGAACTCTGAAGTTGCCAATGACATGCACACATGATCCACTCCTCCATTCTATTTTGGAACTTGATCTAACCCTCTTCACCTTGGACTATGTTGGAATTTATTTGAAGGATCAATTTTTTCCTCTCTCTCCCCTTTCCTACTAGAAAGTTCATTTGAATAGTGACAATATTCTCCCTCTTTTTTCTAATTACTTCTTTCCCTTCCCTTTATTTTTTTTTTTCTAAAATCCACTAGAGAAGCTGAGGGTGTTGCTAGAGTAAGAAGGGAGAGAACAAGAAGAGAGAGTTTGACGGTTGGTAACCAACCACTATACTATAATTGTGACTCAATCTTGCCATTTATATATAAAAATAATCTCAAACTGGCTCTCCTCATGCCAAAATAAGAGGCCAAACTAATTCTCTTTATCTCACTTAAACTATATTGTCTTCAATTCACTTAAGTATTATTTTCCATGTTTGTTATTCAGTTGCTCTAAGTTCCATATTCACAGCTAGATCCATACACTTTAGAGGTATGTATTGCACAAAATAACAAGTTTATACTAAATTAAATTTAGATCATAACAACAAATGAACCTAGCTTGTCTCTTCTTTTATAGAACTAAGAGTAAACCTCTTTCCAGAATTAAGATTAAGAGAGGTTCTAAGTACAAATCTACTATATCTATGTTGTTGATATTTAATTGAGCTACCATTTGTCTTGAACTCTGAAGCTTTTAGGAAAGAACTAAATTTATGTATTTATAATTTAATGCCCACTTCATGATCAAGCTATTAGCTTTGAGTCATGGCACTTTATTTTGGCAAATCAAACCAAATAGCTTAAATAGGTGAGTCAGGATTTGTACTCATGACACCTGTGTTATGAAGATAGTGGTTGACAATGTAACTCGTGTAATTTCTAACATATTTATATATAGTTTATGTTTTCCTATTTTCTCTTTGCAAAGGATGGTGCATTCCACATGACCAATTCATTAAGTGATTCTATGGCTCGGGTACGAGAAACTAGTTTGTCATTACTTAAAATCATCATAGTTACTCCTTTTGCCTCCAACAATGTCATATGCATTTTACCTATTGGTACATGAGGGGTGAGAGCAAGGCTCGAGGAACCGGTCCGGTGACTCGGTCCAGCGAGCCGTCGGATCGGTACGGTACTAGTGTACTAAGCGGCAACGGAAGAGCAGTGGCGAACGAAGCTTCAACTACTGTCCGCTGCTGCTTTGCCACCGGCCGCTGCTCCGACCGACCAGTACCAACCAGAGGAAGGACCGGTTCCTCAAACACTGGGTGAGAGTGGGTTAAACCAATTCGTTTGACTAATCCAAGTTCAAAAGCAAAGGTTCCTTGTACCTTTGAGGCCTTATGAGGGTCCAATTCATTGTTTAAACATTAATATATAGTGTCACTCGTTCTTCATTGAGCCTTGCATTATAGGTGGTGTAGCGCCAATATTTTGACCATTGCAACGTGGTATGCTGCATGGTATCTCAAAGTGAAAAAGCTAAACCGTGCAATTGATTCTAATACTGTATTGAGATTAGTTGCACCCCTTGTCCTAAAGGGCTCAATTCTTGTATATATGGAGTTACCTCATGCCACATAACATGCCAATCTTTTCTAATTGATGTGCATTTCTCTGAATCATTTACATGAAATTGAATATTCATTTATAGCTTTCTTCCCTAAAGGATTCACTATGATTTCTCTTCCTTAAATACATAGGAGGCTTTGAAGAGGAAACTTAAGGCAAGAATAGAGTACGCAAAGTTCTTGCAGGACACTGTTAAAGAGATGGCAAAGGAAGTTCAAACTTCTCATAGTGGAGACATTAAACAGACTGCAGAGGATTTGGATGAGTTTTTGAACAAGGTACAATGAAATTAGATCTAAGTGTTTTTAGTTTAATGAAATTGAAGATATAGTACTTGTTCTTCTGTATTCATGTAGTGATAATAGTCTGAGGTATTGGTTTCTCAATAAGGTCAGGACTGGTGCCCCTGTTTCAAATGAGGAAATATTGAGCTTTGCAAAATTATTTAATGATGAGTTGACTTTGGATAATATCAGCAGGTTGGTATCTTCTAGTTAACCGTTGGCTATTAAATTCTTTTTATTCATTTTTGATCACATTCTGTGTTTCGTGCAGGCCTAGGCTGATAAACATGTGCAAATACATGGGGATCCCACCATATGGAACTGACAATTACCTACGATTTATGCTTCGAAGGAAGTTGCAACAGTAAGTTGCTCTAGTTTTCCTATCAAGTGAAGGGTTGTGTCCAGACTTTTCATCTTAAATTGTATATATGATTTTATTGAATAACCCTGTTCGGACTATATGCCAAGTAGCTCGGAAGATATAAAACATACCGTAGAGTCACAACTTCACGTCATCTTATTTTGGTTACCTGAGCTGATTTTGATGGCATATTACATAGGTTAGACCAATTCATATGTTCAATTTGGTTTGACCTTTCCAAACCCCTTTGCTCCATTCCATAACGTTATGTCACGAGCAAGAGCAAGAAATCTGTTAGTTTGTGGCTAAATTTGCAAGTATTTGACTGTATTATAGACAAAACCAATAAATCTAGTGAACAAAGCAGTATTTATCTTGCTTGTAGGTCTATCAATAACTTGTTAGTGGGATTTAGTAATAACTAAGATCTCTCTCTGATGCCTAAATAAATGCCGTGCAACATGTTTAGTTTGGTAGTGGCTATATAAGGTCAGGATGTATGTTCATCATGTGAGGCCTATAAAATGGGTTACAAGAATGTATAATTGGCATGTTGTTTGCCTCATAAGCATTAGCGTATCAAGATCCACTTGTTTGATTGGCAACAAGATGGGTATTTAGCATTTAGCACTATCACCTACATTAAGTGGGGATATTAACCAGAAAATTCAAGCTCTGCCTGCCACTGGTCATCATGTTATGCCTTGGTCCCACGTCGTAATTGTTTGCAGGCTGTGGCTATGATGAAATATATTCTCAATCTGGGACCTATTATGTCCTAAATGGATGGTTATGGCTGTTCATTGCAAGAGAGGAAGTCTTAGTTTGATTCTAGTTTAGGTGATTTGCCTTACTGATATTAATTTCTGTTGTGCCACTTATTTGGACATATAAATGATCGTGCTATAAGGATTGATGGGCCTTGCATAATTATTGGGGGTCGAGTGCCATACTCAATTTGTTACGGTTTGTAGGGGGCAACATACCTCTATTGGGATTTTATAGGCTTGAGACATCAGTATTTGACTATTTGGTATTGACCTCAATGTAGTTAGGTGTATAGGCAGGATATTTCATCAGCGTTTTACTTTGAATAAAAAAACTAGCGGAATTTATTATATACTTCAATAGGACACATGCGTGATAAATGTTGCCCAACTTATTCGGTTAATTATATACCTTAGGATAAAAGCTACAGAAATTTATACTTTGGCCATATAATATATATATCTAATGTAATTTATAAGCTAAATACATTCAATTATTTTATCTTTAGTTTAATTAATAGTTGCACCATAGTAATTGACTAGGATGCATTTTATAATTTCCAATTAATTAAGCATTACTTGTTTTGATCTTACAACTAATGAAACTTATTATGCTTATATAATTTAACAAAACATTTATTCCTTACCTGACTTGATTTTTTAACTATGCAATTTGAAGCTGATGAATTCATAGCTTGCACATGCAATTCTCTAACTATATATTAGCATATGTGATAAATGGTTGTATATGTGATGTAATAATTCTACCAACATATTGCTTTCTCTATCCACCTATTAAAAGTTTAGGTGTGTATAATAGGATTGATAGTTGAAAGTTGAAACTATCAATTTGATGGTCGTTAATGATGTTGAGCATGAATAGCAACAAGTGAAGACTCCTTGACCAACCTTTCGTGGCAACATGTCAACGCCACATCAATCAATCAGAGATGATGTTGTGCAACTAGTTGATGTTGATGACTTGTCTCTCTTCTATTGGAGAGGCAATGTCAATGGTGTTTCACAGTAGGTGATGACACTTCTCAACCTAGGGAACCTTCCTATGATGGAGACTGGTTAGCCAACAACAATTTAGCATCAAATCAATTGATTGAAGATGATGCTATGTTGCCTCTTTTTGGAAGTTGTCACTGGCTCGAGACCACCAAGTGTCTTTTCATCCGTTCATTTCCTCGCTATTCTTCAATTTGTGCGGATTGATAAGATATGTAATGTCACTCTGAAACCAGATTGGTTTGAGTGATAGTGGACTATCAAACTAGTATTGACAAAGTGTCTAAGCTTTTCAATTACCTTCTTAGTATGTTTAATTATTTTATGTTTTTAAAGATTCTTTATCCTTATCTTTTTCCTTACTCCACTATTATTTTTCATTATTATTTTTTTGCAGGATTAAAGAAGATGATAAACTGATTCAAGCAGAGGGTGTGGAATCTCTTTCAGAGGAGGAACTTAGGCAAGCTTGTCGCGAACGAGGCCATCTTGGATTGCTTTCCACTGAGGAAATGCGTCAACAGGTTTTTCTAACTAAATCTTCCGTTAGTTGTGGTGATTCTATAACAAGATTTTTGACAATTTAAGCGATAATAACAGTCAAATTTTATAAACTATACATGAAACATTTATCATAATTTGTTGTTTTTCAATTCTTGACCATATTTGTAGTTCGTTTATGTCGTGGCATAAAAATTAAATGTTCAGTTAATATTATTTCTATTAACTGAACTTACTTCTTTTTCATGATATCTTTGTCAGTTTTTTCTCCACTTCAAACTATTGTTGCTTATGGTAATGTTCATGTCCAGCTTCGTGACTGGTTGGATTTGTCGCTTAATCATGCTGTCCCATCTTCACTCCTGATACTGTCAAGGTATTAATTTTGTGGGTCTATGTTCTTTTCCTCATTTTCTGTCTCTCTTCCTGACTTGTTAATATTTATCAGAGCGTTCACTGTATCTGGGAAGTTGAAACCTGAAGAAGCTGTTGTGGCCACATTATCATCTTTACCAGATGAGGTTGTTGATACAGTTGGTACAGTTTTGCCATCTGAAGATTCTGTTTCTGAAAGAAGACGAAAATTGGAGTTCCTTGAGATGCAAGAAGAACTTATCAAGGTACAAACTTTTCAAACAAAAACAAGATTCAAATTGTTAAATACCTTTTTCTTTTATTTTTCTCCATTTCCATTCTACTGGACCATCTGTAGATGTTACAAGACTTAGAAAGACGTATTGTAACTGCAGCTTCTTACAGATGCTCTCCTCTTCAGTCATGAGATTCTGTCTAACTTGTAGTTGTGAGATTATATTAAATTTTGAAATGATTTTGTTCTTTTTCTTAAAATCTTTAGGAGGAAGAGAAAAAGCAAGAGAAAGAAGAGAAGGATAAGATGAAGGAATCTGAAGTCATCCAGGAAGATATAGCCCTGAAGGAGATGACTGGTCCTACTGCTAGGGAAGCAGCGGATTTGGCAAGAGCAAAAACACTTGAAAAACAGGAGCAACTCTGTAAAATTAGTCGTGCATTGGCTGTGCTAGCTTCAGCCTCTGTAAGCATGCCGCTCTCAAGCATCTTTACTTCCCAGTATTTGCCTGGTTAAATTTATCAGTTTTGATGCTCATTGCATTCAATATTAAAATGTATTCTTAACCTACTCATGCAGTCAGTGACTAGGGAGCGCCAAGAATTCCTGAACCTGGTTAATAAAGAGGTAATGGTTTTATAAATATGAAGTAGAATTTAGACTTCTCCTTTCGCTTAGTGGGAATAAGATATTGATATTCTAGAAAAATTGGAGAAATTTTTAATGTAGGCATGAATAATCTGTATTAAATTGCTTTCTTTTTAATCTAAAATTGACGCTTGCTAACTGCAGATTGAACTGTATAAGACTATGGTGGAAAAAGAGGGTGCGGATGGTGAAGAAGCAGCTAAGAGAGCATACATGGCTGCTAGGAAGGAGAGTGATCAAGCAGCTGAAATAGCTGCTGCGGACAAGGTCTCATCAGCCTTGATAGATAGGGTGAGAAGCACCTTTGACTGCTGATTTCTTCATTCATAGTCTGAAACCTCTATGGCTCATCTTTAAGAAATTTAATTGCAAATTTGTAGTAAAAGGTTTTTGTTTCTTTTATATATTCTTAATATAGAAGTGTTTCTTATGATGATTGGCTAGTAATTTTTCCATTAATCTTTGTAATGCTAGAGCACCTTGGCTTACGGAATCAACTAGAATTGAACTGTAGCACCAAAACTAGATTCATCTAAAGATTTTTTTTTATTAGCTCAGATAGCTTAGTTCAAAATTTGAAAACTAAAACTTCCCAATAGTTGATACATTGAAATAAGGTTGTCTTCAAACCAAGGATTCAAAAATTGGTTTGAGCATGGACTGGAACAGAGAATAGGGGCAAGCCACCCCTTTTGCGGACAAAGGGGAACCAAGGATTCCAAAAACTAGTTTGAGCATGAAGCGGTACACAGAATAGGGGCAAGCCACCCCTTTGCGGACAAAGCTGCGGAGGCGCGGGACAGGAGTTGCCTTAGAGTCTTTGATGGAAGTTGCTCTTGATGATCGGAATAGTCCCATACTAGTACATATCGGTCTGAGCTTAGAGATGAGCCACAAATTGTTACATACTAGTCAGATCGGTTGGTACCAACACACAAATATAGTATCTATGGTACCAGCCGATTATATATATACACACAACTGTTACAAACCAGGAATACTAATTGGTTCTAATCAGTATTTCAATCCTTCTTCAAACATTATTGGTTTCTTGTAGATGTCTAAGTTCTTGTTTGTCATATTCTTGTCCGAGAATCACCTAGTCAAGGAACAATAAACTCATGACTGTTACATAATCTGGAAATAAGTGCACATTTAATATGTTGGCCTTCACACTGTTGAGATGGACATACATATCTATCTAGGCCCATATACTATCTAATGTATGTTGTTTTCAGTCATACAGGATGCTATTGATGTTTTATATATTGATATTTGCTTATGCTGTCTCACGCACTACTTTAGGTTGATGCTATGCTACAAGCACTCGAGAAGGAGATAGATGATGTAGATGCCAAAATTGGTGACCGATGGCAACTGCTAGACAGGTAACCGTTACTAAAAATAATCTTGGTAGACAGAGGTAATCTTATTAATAAAATAATTTTGGTAGACTGAGGTAGCCTTACTAATAAATAAACTTGATTTTATTGCCGTCAAGTTAATTTGGGGATGCTTCTGAAGCAAATTATAAATACAATTTAGGTCTAAATGTTCATTGAATAGAGAAAGCTCTGCTGCTCAAACAAAGGTCGATAGTGAGAAAGATTGGTAGACACTAAGAGGGATGAAGTTGAAAAATAGAATTTCTTAAAACCATCTAATTTCATTAATGCTTTGAAGTGGATGGACATTCCTCTATTGACTTGCTTTAGAACCTAATTTTCCAAAAATGATGTTTCTTCATAAATTACATCTTGAACTTAATTTTACTTCAAATAGGACTCTTTAACAACTAAAGAGAAAAATAAGCTAGGCAAATGAATGTTCATTCAAATCAATTTACAGTTTTCTAGTTCGAGTTCTTTTCCATCTTGAACACTAAATTATCAGGCTACTAAACTAATCACATCTTCACCCTCATAAGAGGGCTGTTATCTCATATCATAAGATCATTCTTTCCCAATCTATAGTAATTCACCCACGCAAAGTTTAAACTTGCTTCATAGTGACGTGTTGAAGGTGAGTGACTCTATAAGGTAGAAAAAATAGACAAAAATTCATGTAAAGAACAATATAAGTGAGCTAATACCAACTTCAGAAGAATCTGCAAAATGTAAGACCATAGCTAACCTAACTCTTGCTTTAGTTCTGGAATCTTTTTACCTGTTTACTATGTCTATCCATTGGGATAGTTGCTCATGCCTCAATGATTATTTAATAGGGACCATGATGGCAAAGTGACACCAGAGGAGGTGGCAGCTGCTGCCATGTATCTTAAAGACACCATAGGAAAGGAAGGTGTAGAAGAACTCATCAGCAATCTTTCAAAAGATAGAGGTCCTGAACTGTGAACCTTTATGTAGCTTATTAACCTCATGCTTACTATTCGCTAATTCTGCGATCTTCCTGTGCAACAGAAGGGAAGATTCTGGTTGAAGATATTGTAAAACTGGCAGCTCAATCTGAAGTTGCTCAAGGAACTGAAGCAGAGCGCTTGTAGTATTCTTTCAGAGTATTTGGTATACGATTCTGATGCAGTGAGATGTCTGATGACAGGATTGGACTGATCAGGTTGCCGATCTTTTGATGTCAATAAATATTGATTTTGGCTGTTGTAAAACGTCTATGCATATTGAGCTCCATAATTTTTGCTATTATATGAGATCTAAAGATTTGAACGCCTGTACATGCATAGTAATTTTCCAATTAAATTCTATTAGATTACTGTACATTTATCTATATACTAGTTACATAGTTTTATAGATTGATAACTACTAGGCTTGAATTACATTGATTGTATTGTATTTGGTGGTATCTGATGAAGCCCATTATGTATTGCCCGGCATAACGATATTTCCTCTTCATCCTGCTGGTAGAGCTTAGTTCCTATTAATATTTGAAGGAGACGTTGCATCGAGTTGGCTTCGTGGCGATTCATCTGCACCTCTTTTCAACATTTAAGTATTTCCACAACACCTTACTAATGTTTTCCAACTATGCAAGAAGTTCCTTACCAGTGCATTCTAAGATGATTTCAGTTGAAGATGCTTTCAGCATTGGTAAAATATTTTTAGAGCAACTTAATAATGATGAAAAAAACATTGCAATTGTAAGGCGGTCCAACGTTCGCAGGATATTCTAGAGACACCCTAAGTTTATTGTAAGAGCACTTTTTGTTGTTGTCATAGTAATCGATGAATGTAGCGGTGCTAAAAATGACTTGCATTGTAAGGTGATTTAAGTATCGATAAATTGTTTTTAGGGAGAAACTTATTAATGCTAAAAATACAATGTCAATGCTAAAAGCACTCTACCAAAACTGAAATCAAATTATCAATGCATTGTAAGGCAGTTCAACATTTTAAGCATTAGTGAGTTGTTCCTACATCTTATCAACATTGAAAATACCTTATTAGTACGAAAAATGTCTTACTAATGCTAGAAGTACCTTACCAAATGACTTACTATTGCTAGAATCTGTACGAAATTTTGATCCGAGTTCAACTAAAGTAGCAATCAGCAACCTTGTCTGAAGAAATCATCGTTCCTCGATTCAACTCTGGCAATTTTAAGGAAAAACTGATTCAGCTGAAGTGAAATATAAAGATGTAATATCTTCATACATATCTTCTTGAATGATAAGGGGGATGCCAAATATTACATATCATGTGCTTAGTTAATTCGCAAGTTGTACTGCATCTAGTTCACAGAATCAGTCAACAGCACACCTATTTGCGCTTATACATATCAAATCTTTTTCACAGCAATGAAAAAGAGCACTTCTTCACACTTTGCTTGCACATAATGATATGATAGTGGCATCACGTGGAGATCAACGGCAGTCTCTTGTACAGAATGTCTGCAGCAGGAAACACCGGCCAGCAGAACTAGTTCCATCTTGAGATTGTCAGAAAGACTTCCCTTCGCTAGCCTCTGTGCTACTAGTGGAACCAGTGACTGGCCCTGAAGCTGATACATCCGCCTCTCCAACGCTGGTGATGCCAGGAACGCAGGTCCCTTCTCTGTTCATGAGTTTCGAACGGCGCAACAAGTACTTCTGTGCGTGACTGGCAATCTGTGTCGGCGTCTTCGTCTGGACAAAGTTGCGAGAAATGTTCCTCCAGTCACCTTTTCCATATTTAGCAAGTCCGAGAAGAAACAATCTGTTGACGGCCAGGGAACAGAGTTGGTTTTAGTTTGTCAGTACTAGATTCAAGTGTTCATATGAAACTAGCACTTAGAGAAAAGAATGGATAAATAGCTTATGTGCAGTGCAGAACCATTCAGAATTGTTGAAACTAGAGCAGCAGGAAGAGAAGATCCATCACAGTAAAAGAGGAATTTGCCTAATCCATACATGTCTCCAATAAAGCTGATGAATAACAAGAACTTTGAGAAATTGATGAAAAACTTGCCCTCTTTTGAGAAGTTTAATACAAATTGTGACAATTTGGTTCATTCAAGATGCTCTCTGTTGATATTTGGTTGTATTTTAGTTATCTGAAATGGAGCATGTGTTAGTTTGAGTCAATTCCGACACACTGATACAAACCAGTGTTTGATTGCAGAAGGTTTATAAAGAAAAGGATGGACTCTCGTGACTGTTTCACTTTGGTTTTTTTGTGATTCTATCCATGACATCTGAGTGAGAAAGATAGTTAGATAACCTTGCTCCAAAGCTGAATTGAAATGATTTTTCAGTGAACTTCAAAGAAAACAAGAAGTCAGTGTTTCAGAACATGAGATTGGCATGTTCAAGATTAGTAAGTTTGAGATCACCTGTGCTCCTCCTCAGTCCATGGTGTCTTCTTTGGTCGTCCTTGATCGGAGCTTGATGCTTTCGCACCAGTATCACCACATGAGTGCCCTCCATTTCTACAACCGCCTCCACCACTGCAGTCCACTGTGCAGTCCTTGAAGTGGTTTGCCAAAGCATTCTCGCAGGCCTTCTCCTTCTCCTGCTCTCTCGTCCCTGTTGTGAAGCTGCTTGGTTCTTCCTTCGCCATCTTGTCCATGCTGGAAACACGCAACTCTCTTCAGGTTTAGTGACTTAAATCTGGATGAATCAAGCCAAAAAAAGTGGCAGTGAGATAAAATTCAGGCTCCATGAATGTCATCTATATTCTATTTAAATTAAGACGCACTTGTTGATTGACATGGAATGCACTCTAGTTAGGGTGATTTGCGTCTTATTAATGTGGCATGCACTCTAATATATTTATGTTATCTTATAAGTTAGTGTAGTTGACGTTAAACTCCATACAAGTAGGTTAAGAAGATAAAATTGGTGTTTTTTTTAAACATAAATTTTATTTAATTAAGTGTGCCATGTAAATAATAGCTCAAAATTCTAATGAAATCAATTGGTTATTGACTACATTGCAAGTTTATTAAGTTTTGACAAAAAAAGAGGCCATTTCATGAGTCCATCATAATGTTCTCTGCTCTTTTAGAAAGCAACTTCAATAGAAAATATAACATTACAAAAAACAAAAAGTAAATAAATAAAAGTAGAAATTAGAAAAATAAAAACTAGAGGCACGAAGAGGTTAATCTTATTTTTAGGTAAAAATCTAGCTTTTATGCAAGTTTAGTTTGAAGTGAACACAAGGATACAACTAGGATTCATGTGTTGCATGATATAATTGTGGAGAGGTTGATCAACCATCTTTTTTTATGACGAGCATAAAAACAAAGTTAAAACCAACTTTAAAAATAACACAATGTATATATATGCTTTAAATTACGAGTCAAACTAATTCGATTAATAAATTTTAAAAGCCTTAAATGTGTTTGACATCCACCACTCAATATAAACCCAAACAACTTTTCATCTCTCTCCTATGTGGGACTATCTCAAAGGGAAGTTTTTTTATTAAAATTATTCTAATAACCTTAATTATATATATATTGTAAAAATTATACTTCTAAGATAAAAGTAAAATTAAATATTTGATTTAATTGAGTAGGGTCACTATTTAAATGGCCAAATTGAGTAGTAGTTATGTATTAGGATACTTGATTGTATAATTTAATGGATTTAGATATTAGGCTTCTAAAATTACATTGCACTAGTTTTTGGGATAAGAAATTAGGTACCATATGTTGAAATCCCTAGTTTTACACATTAAATATTTATTTATTTTTCAAAATTTCTTTAAAATAGAATAAAATACAATAAAATATTAATAGAATAATATAATAAGTATGACTTTATATTAAAACATTTTATAAATAATTAAAATTGATAATTTTTAATAAAAAATTATTGACTTTAAATGAAACAAATGAAAATTTTTTAGGCAAGAACTCTGCCCAAGAGTTATTTTGGCGTTGTTTTAAGATTCATGTTTTTTTTTAAAATTAACGATTATTAAGGGACTAGAGTTATTTTTCGCGTGCACGTGCGATCACGTCCCGTTAAAACGTGCGATCACCTCCGGCGTGCGTACCTTTACCTCCTGCACCCGCGTTTTGATACCCCTGTCCGGCCGTTCCCATGTGTCACGCCCCGGTCGGATCGGTCTAGAATAAGTGCTTATCCGCTTCCTAGAGCCGTCCGGCGGAATACCAGAACGTAACTCGCCCTAGGGTTTCCGGCCCCAAAATCGAAACCCTAATCTCCCCGAATAATTTTTATCCCCAAAATACAATTCGCACGGAGAAAACCCTAACCCCAATTTTAGAAATCCGATCAAAACCCTAAAATTCAAAAATACCTCTTCTGATTTTGACCAAAGTCAAAATCTATAACCTTGCTGACGTCGGCGTGACGTCAGCCTCGATCGAATTTCGCCGCCGCGCCGAATTTCCTCCACTGACGTCGTGCTGGCGTCAGCCGTCCCGATTTCGAATTCGTTCGCTCGAATTCGATTTTGAGTCGTTGACCACTGCTTTGGTTGACCCGCCTCGTTTCGAACGCTGTTCGAAATGTTCGCCTCGCGTCGTCTTCTTCGACGCGAACGAAGCTCGCCGCCGCACTCGGGAGTCGTCCGGAACCACCAAGAAGTCGTCGCCGATTACAGAGGAATACGTCGACTGTCGTCGCCGACCGGACAGCCGCCTACTGCAGGGGTCGCGAAGACGTTGCCGCGGAGAGGAGCTCGAAAACAGGGGAGGAAGATGATGTCGGAAGAAAGTTTTATTTCACTCAAATAAACTTACAGAAGTCTCTCTGTCGTCGGCGACCCCCGTCGCCGACGCCCCCGTCCCTCCCTCGCCGGCAACCCTTCGCCGGTTACAATTCTCTCACTCGCCGTTCGATGCTTTCCCAAAGCTCGGTGGAGATCCCTCTAGTCGAAGCCCCCTACCGATCCTCGTCCGCTCCCCTTTATAGAGGACGGCCGCCGCCGCCTCTTCTCGATTTAGGGCTTCCAACGCCCGCTTCTTCCGCCGAATCCGCCGGAGTCGTCGACGCACGCGGCTTCGTTCGCGTTCGCGTCCGACGCGCGCGGAGCTGACGAAGCAAAAGCTTCGTCTGCTTTGTTCGCGGTCAAACCCTGATTTGACCAGGATTTTCCTTGATTTGGGCTGATGCTTGGGCTTGGGCCGGACCGGGTAGACCGGGCCCTGACAATACTCCCCCGCCCAATTTGGACATCGCCCTCGATGTCTCTAACGGGCGGATCCTGCAAAACCATCGCTCCGATCCTCAAAGCACCAATCCGTGGTTGCTCGATTTCCTCAGCCTCCACGGCTGGTTCCTGTGCCGCCATTGCCATGAGTTTCTGTTTATTGGGACAATCCTTCACCCAGTGAGGACCGCCGCACCAAAAGCAACCCTGTGGCTTTTGCTCCCGTCGTCCCGGTGAACCCTTGTTCTGCCGGTAGAATGGTCTACATCTCTCTGGAACTCTAGCTCCCGGCGGTGTGCGTGGGGAGCCTCGCTGAGAGCCGCGCTTTGGTGGTGTCTTGGATTTCTTTGGTGGTGCTGGTTTGAAATTTCTGTTATCCACCAGAGATTCAGCCACTGCCGCAGCCGCCCTCCAGTCAACTGGCTCGCGACGTCGGACCTCTGTCTCTGCCCATGGCTGAAGGCCCCGGAGGAAGAAGTATCGTCTATCGTCCTCCGCCATCCCCGGAAGCTCCAGCATCAATGTAGAGAAAGCTCTGACGTACTCCTGGATCGAGCCTGCATGTCTCAGCCGATCCAGTTTGCCACGCGCCTGATCCGCCGAGTTTCCGGGAAGAAACTGCCGCCGCAGTTCCTCATGGAAAGTCTCCCAAGTCCAGCTAGTCGTCCCTGAGGTAGAGCCAACTTTGGTTCGCCACCAAAGTTTCGCGTCGCCTGTAAGATAGGCGATGCACACCTGCACCCGATCTCCTGCAGAAATATGGTTAGCTGAAAACAGTTGCTCCATATCCCAGATAAAGTTTTTGACCTCTCTGGACGATCGAGCCCCCCCGAACGTCGCTGGGTCTGGCACGCGCACCCTCGGTTTGGGAGCCTCCTGCTCCACCGGTGCCGATGATACTTGCGCTAGGGCTAGGCGCAGTACCTTAACTTCAGCGTGCATGTCCTCCTTCATGCGAACCATCTCTCCTGGCAGATGGATCAGACCCTCCACGGTCTGTTGCATGACCTCGATCTGCAACCTTTGTTGCTCAATCTGCAACCCTTGTTGCTCAATTTGCAACCTCTGCTGTTCGATCAGTAATTCCTGATCCTCCACAGTCTTCTGAAGATTTTCCACCTGTGGAATCATCCCAGTATCTCCACCACTAGTCATACCAAGCATTTGCTCGATGTGGGCAATGCGATCACCCTGGTTCACCATCTCCTCAGGATCAGCCGTCTCCTTGGCTTTTCCTTTATCCTGCCTAGGTCGGACGTCCTCTGACGCTCCTCTAGCAGTATGGGTGATTTTCTGGAATTTCAGGCCTTTCTTCACCTTCGAGGCTGAAGTTGAACGTGCCGTGTTTGCTAGAGCACGTTAGCCTACTCTGATACCTGTTGTCACGCCCCGGTCGGATCGGTCTAGAATAAGCGCTTATCCGCTTCCTAGAGCCGTCCGGCGGAATACCAGAACGTAACTCGCCATAGGGTTTCCGGCCCCAAAATCGAAACCCTAATCTCCCCGAATAATTTTTATCCCCAAAATACAATTCGCACGGAGAAAACCCTAACCCCAATTTTAGAAATCCGATCAAAACCCTAAAATTCAAAAATACCTCTTCTGATTTTGACCAAAGTCAAAATCTATAACCTTGCTGACGTCGGCGTGACGTCAGCCTCGATCGAATTTCGCCGCCGCGCCGAATTTCCTCCACTGACGTCGTGCTGGCGTCAGCCGTCCCGATTTCGAATTCGTTCGCTCGAATTCGATTTTGAGTCGTTGACCACTGCTTTGGTTGACCCGCCTCGTTTTGAACGCTGTTCGAAACGTTCGCCTCGCGTCGTCTTCTTCGACGCGAACGAAGCTCGCCGCCGCTTCGTCCGCCCTCTGCTTCGAGCGCCGCCGCACTCGGGAGTCATCCGGAACCGCCAAGAAGTCGTCGCCGATTACAGAGGAATACGTCGACTGTCGTTGCCGACCGGACAGCCACCTACTGCCGGGGTCGCGAAGACGTTGCCGCGGAGAGGAGCTCGAAAACAGGGGAGGAAGATGATGTCGGAAGAAAGTTTTATTTCACTCAAATAAACTTACAGAAGTCTCTCTGTCGTCGGCGACCCCCGTCGCCGACGCCCCCGTCCCTCCCTCGCCCGCAACCCTTCGCCGGTTACAATTCTCTCACTCGCCGTTCGATGCTTTCCCAAAGCTCGGTGGAGATCCCTCTAGTCGAAGCCCCCTACCGATCCTCGTCCGCTCCCCTTTATAGAGGACGGCCGCCGCCGCCTCTTCTCGATTTAGGGCTTCCAACGCCCGCTTCTTCCGCCGAATCTGCCGGAGTCGTCGACGCACGCGGCTTCGTTCGCGTTCGCGTCCGATGCGCGCGGAGCTGACGAAGCAAAAGCTTCGTCTGCTTTGTTCGCGGTCAAACCCTGATTTGACCAAGATTTTCCTTGATTTGGGCTGATGCTTAGGCTTGGGCCGGACCGGGTAGACCGGGCCTGACACCATGTGTGGGGGCCTTCTTACAACCCAGTCAATAGTCGGTTAGCTAAAAGACATAATTCGTGTAAGACGGGTAACGAACGGCTTTGGCCGTTTTAAAAAATTCAAGCGCTGATACCCTTTGAAATACCCTCCGTACGCCGTCTCTCATGTGTAACCCCACTTGTGGGCCCGCCTTATCCAGTTGGACAGTTGAGCGGTTCCTTTCTCTTCCCTGCCTCTAGTGGCCGTCTCATTCATCCGACGGCTCAGCTCGCTGGATCGTGTGCGTGACGAGATCCGCAATCTGCGCCCCAGGAGAAACGCGGTTCGATGGCAGGTCTTTTCGTTACCCCTAAGCGGGGAATACGTTTCCCCCATAACTCGCACTAGCTTAAATCCCGCTCCTCCCGAGTGCCTTTCCCCCGGCAAAGCCACGACGAATGGTGAGCGCGCGCTTCGCTGACTGATCTCAGAGAAGAAGAAGAAAAGGAGGAGGAGGTGAACAAACTTTGATTCGATGTCTACTTTGTTTTTATTACCGATTAGTTATTTCGCAAATCACGGCAATGCTTGTGAAGTTGATCTCTCATTCTGTGTTCATTGATCGGCTTCAAATATTCATTCTCTAGATCTAATTTGGAATCTTCATCGGGTTTTCTTTGGGAGCTCCAGATAAGGGATCCGGTGGGAGGATGGCGAGCATCGACATCGATGGGATCCTTAAGGAGCTGCCCGAGGACGGACGCGTGCCGAAGACGAAGATCGTGTGCACGCTCGGTCCGGCGTCAAGGTCGGTGCCGATGCTGGAGAAGCTGCTCCGGGCCGGGATGAACGTCGCCCGGTTCAACTTCTCGCACGGATCGCACGAGTACCACCAGGAGACTCTCGAGAACCTCAAGGTCGCCGTGCAGAATACCCAGATCTTGTGCGCCGTCATGCTTGATACCAAGGTCACATTATTGCTTCTCTCATGATCTTTGTCATGCATTTTTAGTCAGGATATTGGATTATGCTTGATGGAAAAGTCTCATCAGATGTTGCGAGGCTTTGAATAATTTCTACATGTTATCAATTGTTTGTGCTCTGCTTTGTTGGTGTCAAGATAATTGGATATACTATATTGAAAATTTCCAAGAAGCAGCTCATTGCAAACAAACAAAAAAATTGTGTGCTTTAGGTTATTGCATTTAGACCTCATGAAATCCTATATGGTTTTAAATCTTATAAATCCCTTACGGAAGTCCGAGGCTCAGCTATCTAATTGGACACATGCATTGGAACCGTATGCTTAAAACTAAATAAATGATATTTTCTTTTCTTTTTCTAGTTTAAATCAGATGGTCAAATACAATTCGGGCCTTCATAAGGTCCTCTAAATGACATCTCTAACGTTGGATTTTTATTCATCCTCTATAGTATCTATCTATAGAAAATATATCTGAAATTTATGCTGCTCAGATTTGGATTTTCAGATGACAGTAATCTGTGAACATTGAACTATTCTATTTTACGTTAGTTATGTTAGAAAACAGAGTATGACATAAGAAAACAACCAATGAAATTATTTTATCATCTTTTTTTCTATGATGATTTGAAACTTTTCATCTGACTGTATTTTCTTAGACGAAAAATTGAAAATCTCCGCCCACCAAATAAAAGAAAGCCACTTCTAGTGAATGTGTTAATCTGGAAGTTTTCTTATAAGACATAGAGATAAAGGTTAGATAATGAAACATTTCTTTTTGGTCTATTTCTGTTATTCAATTCTTTGTTCACGAAAATTATTATCTAGGCCAATGGAACATTTCTCTGTTGAAGTCACCTCATTCTGCATATCTTCTTTGCATGATGTTTTTTTAGTGTCTAATTTCAACATCAGCGTGGTATTTTTCTGCAATGCCCGTTAGACTAGCTGCTGTGTTCAATGAGGTGAATGACCTAGCAACATTTTAAAAGCTTTAATGGTTTGTTGGACGAATTAATACATCCGTAAGATGAAAATATGGAATTATTAGTTTTGTTCTTCCGTGAAAAGTGAGTGGCTGACATAGGTAAAGTTATATTTATATATTTTTTCTTATGTTAGTGGGGGGAAAAACACTTGAAAAATTTTAGACTAGGGCCTTTCATCTTTAAGTATGAATCTTAAAAAGACACTTTGACTTTAAGATTCACATTTAGAGACAGAGAGGCACTTTGCTTAAGATTCCTAGACATAATCACTTTCTAAGATTTTTTTTAGGCAAATACACATCATTTAGCTAGATTTTTATAATATATTTAGGATCACTCTTTATGAAAATATATGTGGGAGCACTTGTCCACACCTCAGGGCCATATAGATATATCTCGGTGAAGACTGAAGACCACAATTTTGGCCTTTTTCCCGTCCATTAATAAAACTAGCAAACATCCTAAATTCTTGCTTTTATTTCCACAGGGACCTGAGATCCGAACTGGCTTCCTGAAGGATGGGAACCCTATTCAACTTAAAGAGGGTCAAGAAATAACAATTAGTACGGATTACAGCATCAAGGGCGACGAGAACATGATTGCAATGAGTTACAAGAAGCTCCCTATTGACCTGAAAGCAGGAAGTACCATACTATGCTCAGATGGCACAATAACTATGACCGTGCTGTCATGTGACCCCAACGCTGGAAGTGTGACGTGCCGCTGTGAAAACACTGCGAAATTGGGTGAGAGGAAGAATGTCAATCTGCCTGGCATTGTTGTTGACCTTCCTACACTGACCGAGAAAGACAAAGAAGACATCCTCGGATGGGGCGTCCCCAACAAAATCGATATGATCGCGCTGTCCTTCGTCCGCAAAGGCTCGGATCTTATCACTGTCAGAGAGCTTCTCGGGCCTCACGCGAAGACCATACAATTGATGTCAAAGGTGAGTACGCCTAGAAGCATAAAGTTGACGTCGCGAGCAAACATGAAACTCATGAAGATGTCGTTGTAGGTTGAGAACCAGGAAGGAGTGGTGAATTTCGACGACATAGTGAGGGAAACTGACGCAGTCATGGTCGCCCGAGGCGATCTCGGGATGGAGATCCCCGTGGAGAAAATCTTCCTCGCGCAAAAGATGATGATCTATAAGTGCAACCGGGCTGGGAAGCCCGTCGTCACCGCCACCCAAATGCTCGAGTCCATGATCAAGTCCCCCCGCCCCACGCGTGCCGAGGCCACCGATGTCGCCAACGCCGTCCTCGACGGCACCGACTGCGTCATGCTCAGCGGGGAGAGCGCCGCCGGCGCGTACCCGGAGATCGCCGTCAAGATCATGGCCCGCATCTGCATCGAGGCCGAGTCCACCCTCGACTATGAGGCCATCTTCAAGGAGATGATCCGCTCCGCGCCGCACCCGATGAGCCCGCTGGAGAGCCTCGCCTCGTCGGCAGTACGCACGGCGAACAAGGCCCAGGCTACGCTGATTGTTGTGCTCACGCGGGGCGGCACGACGGCGAATCTAGTGGCGAAGTACCGGCCGAGCGTGCCGATCTTGTCGGTGGTGGTGCCGGTGCTGAAGACGGACGGTTCCGAGTGGAGCGTGGGTGACCAGAGCACGGCGCGGCACAGCCTTATCCACCGGGGGCTGGTCCCGCTGCTGGCGGAGGGATCGGCCAAGGCAACGGACTCGGAGTCGACAGAGGAAATCTTGCAGGAGGCGCTCAAGTCGGCGGTGGAGAAGAAACTCTGTAAGTGCGGGGATGCGGTTGTGGTGCTTCATCGCATTGGGGTCGCTTCTGTCATAAAGATTTGTTTCGTGAAGTGAACGCTAACTAGAATAACCGGTTGTGGTGCTTCATCGCATTGCGGTTGTGATAGCAAGACGACAGCTGCTGCCTTTGTTCCGGATTTTAATTTCGCTCTTGTTTAACCGAGTGTTCAGCCTCAGCCAGAGGTTTTACATACTGGTATCAATAAACGCTGACATTGGTAATTAATATGCAAGCTTAAATAGAGCTTTTTGTTAATTGCAAATTGTTTCTTTTTTTTTTTTACCGCAAATGTTGGTTTTGTAATTGTCCTTCCGCAAGAATCTTGTAGGGGGGATAATCGTATAACACCTAAACCATTTCGTATAACACTTCACAGTTGAGCTACTATTATATTAAAATTTATTTTGTATGACACTTTAATATTATCGTATAACACCTAAATATTTTAATATAATAATTTAATTTTTTTTTATAATATGTTATTATTATCGTACAACACCTTAATATTTTCATATAATATCTGTCTATTATCGTATAACACATTAATATTTTTTATATATTATGTGACGATTATCATATAACACCTTAATATTTTCGTATAACATGTGATTGTTATTCTATAAATATTAAAATGTTATACAATAATAAGCTATATAAAAATATTAAGATGTTGTAAAAAATAATCATATATTATACGAAAATATTAAGATATTATACTATAATAAATATGTGTTATACGAAATAGTTTAGATGTTATACAAAAACTCTTTGAAAGATTAGTGCAAAGCAGATCGGCCCGCTGCGAAAATGCGGCCCACTTCTAGCCTCAAGGTACTTTTTTGCACCACTAAATGCTAAAAAAAAAAAAAAAAAAAAAAAAAATCCGAACCTTATGTCATTTATACCTGTAGGCACCCTATTGGCCAGCAGCCGGTAACCACGATAGTTTCACTTTTATATTTGTACAGGGCTAGTGTGAAAACTATTCATAAGATTTATGAAAAAAAAGAATTTTGATTCATCTCCCATAAAATAATAGGTTATTCTTCACTAAGCTTTATTTATTCCACTTCCTACCAGGGAAACATATAATTTTTAAACTAAAACAAAAAAGAATAAAACATATGTGCAAATATTCATTGAACTAGTATTGTTCTACATATTTTCGCATAATAACTACAAATATTATGAAGAAAGGTCAATTTAATCACATATACAATATGTAAGCAAATGCCTTACATCTTCGAGGGCTTATCCTGAGCCTCTGCTTACCAAACCATTTCCATCTACATATCGAAATAATTGGCAGCCTCTAGAGCCAAGCGGCTAAATAGTATATGAAATTTGTATGAGAACAATCTTTCACCAAAACATCAGATATCTCTTTATTACATCAAGTTTCTGGAAGAAAGAACCCTGCAAACGATTATTACAAGACTGAATTCAACAAGAACATGTACAGAGGGCGCCAAGCACTTTGCATATTTCTCTTTTCTTAACCTGGCCTTGTGAAATCTCTTTAAAACAAAGGTAAACCAACATGTCCAAGATCCACAAGCAAGTGCTTATAACTAGATACTAAACTGAGTTCCGTTTGCCGTCAACTCTTTAGCAGAGAATTAAAGAAAAACTCAACTCATAAAGAACTGCAAATAAAACTTAAAGCTACACTCAAGTTCAGTGCACCATCAGTGCTTTTAGAGAAAAAGCACAGACTAGTTTCATCAAAACTGTTCAACCTCATTCGACGGCAGACTGATCATTCGTTGACAGACATCTTTTCTACTCCCGAGGGACCATGCTATGCTGGCGTGCAAAAAGATAGTAAGAGATTTTTTCATTTAGTGAGTCGCGAAGAACACAAAGTCATGGTGTTCAACAGCAAGCTGCTTCAACCATGACTGTGCTGCGTTGTGCAGGGAGTGTATCATTTCATTGTCTGACGTTTCTGGATTTCTCCATAGGCTCCCGTGAACCTTATAAGTCGATAGAGCAAATGGTGAAAGAGTAAGAGAGTTGCTCTCTTTATTGCTCTCCCACCTGCTTGTTTTATTTATCACAGAACAGAGGCGCTTTTCACTATCAGAGGCAGCATGATCTGCAAGGATGCCACATAAGAGTAAAGGCTATTTAGGGCAATGCAGTAATTTTCTTCGTCTTCGGAGATTCATGCATAGCAAGCAATCAAACAAGAAATTTCTTAACACGAGTTCTTTATCCATTTAGCTTCTTCTAGAAGCCTAAGCTATTAGGAGCTGACAACTATTTTAATTTATAATTTAATATTATGATTCAAACTCTTGACCTATGACTTTGATACCGTTTGTCATGTGTGAAAATTTCACTAATCTAAAAAACTAGCCACTTAGATAAAGTTGTCTTTTAACTTGTGAACTCAGACCATCTTCACTCTTACATAAGCGTGTATCTTGCCTACTCTTTTAGGATATCTAGCACGAGGTCACACTGTGGCATTTTTATCACTCAAAGCCTCGTGTCCCATAGACGATGGCTAAGTCTACTAGTTGCTACCTATTGCCCAACGAGTGAAGAATACAAATTCACTCTTACAACATGCGATTAATTGGGTTACTGCTTATCCTAAATGTTAAAGCTAATAGGAAAGGACCAATCCTATATATTTGAAAAAATATATAAAATATCAAGTAAACTGAAAACATTTTTAAAAAACACATAAAAGCATCATATTGAGGGAAAAAAGTTCGGATTGAGGTAAGAAAAATTACAAAACTATAAGACCACTCATTTAAGTACCTCCACTTATTAAATTATGTATATGTGTGTGTCGGTATTATGTACATAAATATATACTTTTACCCATTTATTGACAATCAATTTGAACCTCTGCACTCTTGTGGAATTAGTTGACTATCTAGGAGGATATTTCATTTAAGTGTTGATAGAATATCATGGAAAACTACCAATATGGACGTATGGTGTAACTGCTGATCCTTTGCCTGAATGGCTCATGTCAATTATTACTCATAGTTCTCCAGTTATATAACATAAGAAGGTAACAAAAACCACCCTCACTCAGAGAGCAATTAATCCCATAGGCAAGTTTGTTAATCTTTATGTGACAATCACTTCAAAGGAAGCAATAGATTGAACCTGAGCAAAATAGTAAAATCCGATCAAGTAAGAAACTAGAGCAAACTTCAGCTTTTTTACTAACAGATGTTTTCTGATGTGTTCGTAGGAAAGAGCAACCTTTCATCTTCGTTTTATTCATTAATGAAATGATCAATGAATCCATATAGAATAGCTGCAAGCAGCATCAAATTCTTTATTGTCGATATGCTTTGAAGGGGACTTTTTATTTTCCGAGAACAAATTTGTTACTGACGATAACGAGCCTGAAACGCTCACATCAATTATTGCTCATAATTCTCCTTCTATATAACATAAGATTTGAATTGAACCTATAACACTTCAGGAAAATTATCACCAAGTACCAATGTCAGAACATGGAGCGCATAGAGCGCAACGTCCAAAACAATATATATTTTCTTTAATTTTCATTGTTTCCTAATCAGTTGATACTAGTCAAAAAGACAAGCATCCTGCTCTTCCTCTTGAAACCACAATGGTTCAATAACTTGTTGAATAGGCAGAAGACTACTATTCATTCCCTGCTTCAATCAGTAGAATCCATATAGTATCCAAAGAGTAATTCCAGAGAATTAAATGGAGAAAAGATTGTTAATCCCAAGTATCAGGATAGTGAATAAAGTTAACATATGCAAACTTTTTCCATAATAATTCCAACATGTCTAGTATGAGATATTTTATCTTGATATCCTTGGAGAATTAACCAATACTTTATGAATTAATCGTATCCAGTCATAAGTATCAGGATACATTGCTTGCTAACAAGGTATATTCCAGATAGCTCTAGTACAAATCATAAGCAAATTTTACATAATTAAGGCATATACTGTTTTCATATCCTATGACTTCACAAACAAAATGGCATACCTTGACCTGATGCGGAGACATCATGAAAAGTAAGAAAGCAAGCAGACAAATCCTTGATATTACTGCGAGTTGGAATTTGATAAATAGGGTACCTGGTTTGCAATATGTATACAGATTAGAACAAATGAGAATCTTTTATTGCGAAAAGGAAACTGATAAAGAAAAGAACTAGAAAAACACATTGTAGTTAAAAGCAAAGTTCCATTGAAACTTCTAGACGACTATTTTTGGAAAGTATCATCTTGGAAAATGTGTTATTGGTAATAGTGGTACTGGAATGTGGCATATTAGGCAATCAGTACGAATTACTTTTACCCAAAGTCTCTATGCACGGAGGCCCTATGTATCCATTTTGTAACCAGATCAATTTATAATGTAATCTTTATTTTTTTATCGCTAAATCTTTCTGCTCACCTCTCCTCTGTTCTTCTATGTTTCAGTTTTCAATCTAACACCCTATCAAGTAAAATCCAACAGATTGACTCATCTTATGTTGCCATTATTCCAAGGACTAATAGTCCCACTGCTAACTCAATCATAGGATTCCAGATTATTTCCATAAACCAAGATCCTTAAGAGAAAAATAGATGCACTGCTAACTCAACCACAGGATTCTAAATGGGTTTCATGCACCATGATCCTTGAATAAAGCTTAGAGGCTGAAAATCTCAGAGAAAAGAAATGGAGTACCAGGCAACAGACATCCAACTAGCTGGCGACATTTCCGTACTCTTTAGTGATAACAGACCAGGAAAGCGTTGCGCCAATTCATTCACCTATTTATTATCACCATCAAGGTGGAATAAGCAGAGATGCACAGATATACTGGTTAAGGATACAATTCTGAATAAATGGAGCATGCTATCAGAATGTACAGGTACCACCAGCACACATATTGATACCTTGTCGAAAAGGGGTATCCTTCTATAGGGAGAATCATACTCTATATATTGAAGGTAAATCTGCCCTAAGTTTTCCTTTCTCGCAAATGTACTGCCTTGGCTAGTTACTGAATCTTCTGAAGAAGCATCCCATGACTTAGACTGCTTATCACTCTCACTGTCATCACTAGAAGAGTCACTCTCGCTCTCCTCCAGAAAAGTCCTACATCAAATATCAAAGTGCATATAATATTATGGTGACCTGGAATTTTCATCAGGTGAAGATTAACTGTTCAAAAAATATTTTGTTGGTTTCTTACCTTGAACAATTGGGATATTTACTGGTGAATATTTGAATAGCAGATAAGTATGGAACATAGTACTGGAGTACTCTCTCATGATTGTCAAGGACAATGGGTACACAAACACCATATGCGCTCCACTCACTATATTGGTCCCAGAGATCACATAGTGTGAAGTACTCCATCTTCTCCTTGCCAATTGGTTGCCATAGACTACTCAGATCTCGTACACCTGTCTGCATTGACATGAAAAGTTTTCAAAAAGAAATATATAAACAATAAGAAATGTGACATAGAAAGAAGTAAACAACATCGATCCCCACTCAACAATAAGAACAATAGCCAACTTTTTTTTTTTGTAAAATCATTATGAAAAATCAACTTTGGTTATAAATATCAAAAGTTAAGAATTTTCTTTAGTTGGCTACGGCATTAAGAACTGCTATCAATTACAGAACATGCTTCATATATTGAAATGATGGGTCCTATAAAAATCAGAAATTTCAAGCAATGAAACTATGAAAAAGAACAAATTTCAGACAATAAACAATGACCTACTTGGAGAAACAGCATTGACAATAAAAAAGGCACCCTGCAATGAAACCCACTATGAAGTTCATATTTCAATCGATCATGCAACTTTTCCGGTATTCATTCCTTCATATAAAACAACACACCGAAATATAAAAACAGCAAGGTTATGTCCAAGTGTCCAACAATCCCAGTACGTATGAACCTACACAAATATACATTAGCGTACGTGTGGGTGTGTAGTGTATGTGCGCGTAAGAAGAAGAAAAGAAAAAGAAACCTTAATTAATAAAAATGAAAATTTCTGAGACACACACAAACATAAGCAAAACACATACTCGCTTATCCCAATTGGAGATTGAGAGAGCTCGTATCCTGGCGGCGGCGATAATAAATCTCAGAAAAACAAAAAACCAAAGATGCATGTGTACAAATAGATCGCATAAGCTGATAAGCGAATGGAATAACAAAGTAAAAGATGAGAAAGAACACCTGTGAAAGAGGGTAAGTAGGAACTGAAGGCGTGGTATGAGCCAGGAAAGACTGTAGATTCGAGTGTTTTCTACAACTAGATTTCATCCTCTCCCCTTCTTCCACTCCTCTACTAAATCAAGACTCCTTTCACCACCGCCCCACGTCGAAATTGTTTCCTACAAATAAACACCACACGCAAGAGCGAACACGAAGAAGCGCAGAGTCACCGAAGAACAGCCATCGCAGCTGAAGCAGGATAAGAAAGGGAAGGGGGATCCCTCCGTTTACCTACATACGCAGTCCCATTAGTTCGCCCCTCCCCTCGAGTCCTAAAATGGAAAGAGACGCCACGATGGAATCACTGCTCAATCTCCCGCCTCTCTTATCCTGTACGATACCGCATCAAAATGGCAAATCCGGAAAGATTTCAACCGCCATCAATGCTTCGCAATCCCAAAGATTGGGTTCATGCTCACGCCCGGAGACAGCGCCCCTTCGCCCCCCTTCGATCCGACACGCAAGGAAAGGGTTCAACTGAACAACCACCGATCCAAGGCAGAGGAAGACGAAGACGAAGAGAAAGGGTATTATGAGGAAGCCGGAGAGGCCGAGCTTGCGACGCCGGGGGGAAGCAGCGAAGTGGAGCAGCCGCTATCAATGCGTTTGGTAGCGCGCGCCGTGCCGTGTCGGATCGAGGATGTTACAATTGTTATCGCGTTGCGCTACGCAACCGGATGCGTTACCGCCCGCTTCGCCGCGTGGAGCACGCGCTCTTTGTCTCTGTCTTCTTTTATCTGGTTGTGAGTCAAGGCGGGACCCGCTTCGTGTGGATTCATGGCGCTGGTGAGCGTTGGGGTTGTCTGGTTCTGGTGTGTGTCACATCCGAAGCGGTGTGGCTGCAAGTATGGCGATGTTTTTATGTTATTTTTGGTGAACAAGATATTAGTAGATAATAAGGTTTTGTTCAGAAAATTATAATTTAAATAAGTAAATGAACTTGTAATGGTAATTAAAATATAAAAATAAATAAATAATATAATCTACACACAATGGAGGTTAAAAAAAATACTAAAATTAAATATTATATAATCTAATTCATAAAAGTTTAATTTTCTAATTAAAAATATTTTTATCAAATTATTAAATTCAAACTAACAAGTCATCATTATTGAAATAGAATTTAATATGTGAATTGACTAATCATAGAATAATAAACTTGAAATAGAATTTAATATGTGAATTTTTCCTTAGATTCACCAGCACATTAAATGGGCCAGCAATAAACACAAGTGATTTCAAAACTAAAGTAAATGTCATTTATTAAATGTATGAAAAGATGGTGATCGTGGTGCTAGGCATAAAATTGACTTGGAAAGCATGCGGCTCAAAAGATTATTTGCGGGTGAAATGATACTTCCATTCTTCCCGTTCAAAAATTCATCAAATTTTCATCTCCCACCTCGCAACGATAACGACAGCATAGAAATTATATAAATTACTTTTTCAAAAAAACAAAAATTATAAAAGCATCAAAATTGTAATTTTTTCAACTTCTATTTTTTTACTGCTTTTTATTGCTTCTGTTTTTCCTTACCAAACAATTTTTTATCTGTTTTTAGCTTAAAAGCTGCTTAAAATCAGCTTAAAAGCGAGGCCAAACGGACCCTTAGTGTCAGGCCCCGGTTCACCCGGTCCGGCCCAAGCCCAAAACCACAGCCCAAACCCGTGTGAAGAAAGATCACGCGGAGCCCGGTCAACGTCTTCGACTGCCACGTGAAGCTCGGGCACGAGCTATTCTTCGCCGCGAAACGTAGAAGGCAGCGCGACGGCTGCGAAGAGATGGAGTCGTCCCCGCAAGGATCGGACGCGAGCGAACAGCGTCCAGAAGAAAGAGGGCGGCGGCGTCTTCGGAAGCGAGCTCCTCGGCGACATCTTCGGACGAAGCGAACGATGAGCTCGGCAGAAGATTCAGGGCGGGCGGACGACTCGGCGACACGAAGGCTTCGGCTGGCTTCGATAAAAGCCGCTGACAGAGGAGAATCGGGAGGGAGCAGACCACCACCGACGTTCGACTGAGAGCTGCGAGCCAAAGAAGGGAGAGGTCTTCAGAAGGAGCGTACCGGAGTGCGAGTGAAGAGAGGGAGCGACTCTGTAGTCGGCGGCGGGAGTCGCCGCCGACGTGATAGGAGGAGCAGTTAGGGTTTTTGTACGCTTGAATAAAATGCGTTTTCCCTAAATCCGACGAGTTCCCTGTTTTCGCATCTTCTTCCCACGACGGCATTCCTGTGAGCAGTGGAGGTAGACAGCTGCTTGATCGGCGACGGAGAAGCATAGGGCGAAGGGAATCTTTCCCCTACCGGCAGTCTTCCCCGGTAAGCCCACAGAAGAGCGCGGCAACGCTCGGCAGACGAAGCTCGTCGTGAGTTGCGAGGACGAAGACGAGTGCAGCGCGCATTCATCTCGAGGCGATAGTCAACGCGAGGAGCGGTCAACCGAGAATTCGATTTCGATTTCGCGGCTAACGCAGGGCTCACGTCAGTAGAGCAATTTAGCGCAGCGTGAAAGAAATTCACGGGACGACGTCAGCGTGACATCAGCGCTGCGATTTTGAATTCGGCGAGTGGCGGCGTTGACTGGTCAAAATTAGAGGTAATTAATTCAAGGGTTCGATTCGGTTTTTCTAATCTAAGGTTAGGGTTTTCCGATCCTTTCCGTGCGAATTGTAATTTGGGGCCAAAAGTTGAGCGGGGAGGTTAGGGTTTCTATCTGGGGACGAGGTTTTATCCGGAAACCCTAGCGTGTTCACGTTCCGGTGTTCCGCCGGACTACCCTGAAACAGCGATTAAGCGTTGTTTTTAGGTCGATCCGATCGGGGCGTGACACTTAGTATGATTGAAACTGTAACTCATTCAATTGACAACTTAAACTACATGAGAAAAAAAACAATTATTCGACAGACCTCATCATGCTCCAGCTGAAAAGCTCAAACTTCTTAACTCGGTCTCACTTCTTCACCGAACGCGTTGAGAGCTTTCCCAACTACCACGACCGCGCCAAACAATAATAAGGAATAAATTGATGTTATATTTGATTTGAAAAAAACATAAAATTATATATCCAAATATAAATTTTGAATGCACAACAATGACAATTCATACCCAGGTTCTAACTGCATAGAAATGTATAAATAAAACAAACAAACGAAAACATAAAATTACTTCTACTCACTACAACTTCTGACTCCATTTAGTGATTTAGTATTTCCAGACAATTTTTTGTAAGCGATAAATTTCTAATCCAATGCTTGCTTGAACTACAAACCATTCAAACAATTCAAAACAGTAAATAGGTGTAAAAAAAAACAGTAGATAGAAAAAGTTAACCGTAAGAGAAATGAAAAGAAAAGTGCTATTACAAAGGTAGAGAACAATAGTAGACACGTTTCCGTTTTTCGTAGTCTTACAAGTTACAAGAGATAAGTTGCAAAGATTTGCTCAAAGCACAAGAGTATAACCATCAACGAAAAGCGAAGTAGGGCATAACTTGCCAAGGAATGAATTGTATAATTCCAAGTTTATATCAGATTATCAATTTG
Source organism: Costus lasius (assembly GCA_027563935.2). Taxonomy (NCBI): domain Eukaryota; kingdom Viridiplantae; phylum Streptophyta; class Magnoliopsida; order Zingiberales; family Costaceae; genus Costus; species Costus lasius. The sequence goes on from CM050454.1 coordinate 1,464,949, forward strand.
CTTATATTAACATATGAGGTCGCAAGAAAATGGTAGGATGACCAAAAAGTAGGGCACACAGCGCAAGAAAAGACACAAGATACAAGATGAAACGTCATTTATCGCACGAGTACATTAATTAGTGTGGGTAGCGGCAAAAATAAATATCAGCCTGACACCACCAAACAAAACTCTCAGGGTAAATTGGATCATTCAACTAAAAAACAAAGCAGAAGCTAAACAATATTTCCATTTCCCTTGGCAAGAAAAATTACAAACTACTGGTAGGAAAATAAGAAACATGCACGTAGTAAAGACAGACAAACTTCACTATCTGCAAGATGCAACAACTTTGATGCACACCCCTTTACCCTTTCATCACTTTAGCAACCACAATAGATGTATCGAGCATTCTGCTTCAAAAATGTTGACAATTTTTTCTTCTTTTTTTTTTCTTTTCTCCGTTTGCAACTCGTGATACAAGAACATTGTACAAAAAAAAAAAAAAAAAGTTGCCTCTTAGCCTTCTCATCCTAACAACCACGGAGCTAGGCAACTTAATCCAATTTCTAAGCAAATAAAAACTTCACTAGAACCAACTTGTTACATAGCAAAAGACACAAACCTATTGCAGTTGAATTTCTAGAGGGTGCAAGTCTCCTCTTAAGAAAACATAGCAGTTATGTTCCGACTAATCCTCTTCAAGCAAAATGGAACAGCTTGCTGGACTGCAGTAACACTGCACCATAGGCTCAACCTCGTAAGTGCATGGCCGTCAGAACGCAGTTAGAACACTCACATGATATAAGCCGTTTAGACAGTTTAGCTTCGGCAACCGTATCTGGTAAAGTCCCCAATAAGCTGCTTAAAGGCCAGCTTGAGGTGGGGAGAAGGGGGATCTAAAGAATGGCAAATCCACTATACATGCATTTGTAAATGTTAGTCACAACACTTCCCGTAAAGCAAGATTCAGCTCCAATGCAGTCTTTCCAATGGACCCTCCTCTTCTGTTCAAGGTAAAGTCTGAGTGAATTTACTTCAATCATTTTTCAAATGAGATTAGAATACAAAGAAAAAGATGATAAAGAGTACTTAATCTCAAATCAAAACTAAGATAAAATATTTTATCATAAGATGTGTAATATATATTTGTTATTTCTTTCTTTCACTGCATAACGAGTCAGTCTATTTTTTAGTGTAGCAGCAATCAGACTTAAGCGACATGATAATGGGTCACCTTGTAAGTGAAGATATCCTATGCTTGACTTTCTCCAGTTCAATGAAGCACAAATTGCAGCGCTCCAGCCTGCAACAGGTAGAGAAAGAGGTTGTATAAGCACTTCACTATAAATCAATTGTATGAGCAGAGCTTTAAATTTTGGTAAATCCAAACAAACAGAAACAAGCCAAATGAAAACAAAAAAAACCTCTGCTCTGCTTGAAGATCAACACCAACGGATGATGGACCTGCTGATAAGGTTGAGTGGATTACAGGACCAAATATTCTGACAAGATTAAGCAACATTTCCAAGGAAACACCTAAATGCCTGCAAAGCAGCATAAAAGGGCGTAGTATCATCAGAAACGGTTCCTGATATGTATTTAACCAATGAAGCACCTCAAAAATATTTTTTCTGCAACGTGGATACTACGTATGGAAATGTCCAAATTTAGGTGACCCATTTAGACCATTTAAGTGAAGTGGGCGTAGTAATTTCTTCCAGGTAGAATGATATGTTCATTGCACCAAATAAGCTCACAACATAAAGATAAAGGGAGCAAATTAAAGAAAGTTGAGATCAGTCATCGAGGAAAATCACAAGAAATAATAAAAGACTGAACACAAAAAAAAAAAAAAACAATTCAATGTACATAAAAAATCAAACTTCATTAATAGCATAAATAGGGATAAATAGGCCTTTAATAAGGCCTGAATTAGATAAAACTACCAGATTTAGCAACATTTTCAGATGGATCAGGATGCCCTGAGGCCAAGCCAAATTTTAAGACAACATAACGAAAAGAGAGCACAGAAATTAGGTAATTACATAGCTGAAATATTTTCCAGCAAGCTGATGTACAAGCGACAATTAAGCTATCTCAGGAGAAAATCACATAGAAGTTTCTGTAAGCATACCTATCCATCTTACTTTCAAGAAGGCTAGTTAGAAGTGGCAGGAGAGAAGTGCATATATCTAGAGTGATGATGTCACTTTTATCTTTTAAAGTATCTAATATATCAGCAGAGACCTGCATTATTTTATCATAAATGTCAGGGCAAATCTTTTTCATTGAAAAGGAAGGTGTTGAAGCGTACATACAGCATGATCAGACATCTTGTCAATAGCAGCAATAAGACCCTTGAAATCATTTCTTTCCCAAAGTCGGTGGACTACCTGAAGTCATAGATAAAGGTTAGATACCACTCGTGTTGTTAACTCACATTCAGTTATTTTTCTAAAATTATTGTAGTATAGCTAAAGCATGAACATTTTGTTGCACAAATATGGTTCTGTTAACTTAGAGAACCCAAGCAACTTTCAATATACTTCTTAGTTTGCCATTTGAAATCAAACAGGAAAACAACTATTTACATACTTTAACATAGAAGAAGAAAACAAGTTGAAGTGTTGCATCAACTATACAAGTAATCTATCAAAATACTGATGAAAGAAAACATCAAATATAATACTTAAAAACTTTTTTTCTTAACAAACATGCATATAAAGATGCTGTATGAAATTGTATATAGCCAATCAAGCCCGTCATTTAAGGACACAATCTATGTTCAAAAGCACAAAATTAAATCTAATGTATGTAAATAAAATAAATAATTCAGAGGGTCACGTATTCCGAAAATGAAAGATAATAATACCAGTCCAAACTAGTATTCCAATCCAACCTCAGACCGGTGTTCCCATACAAGCTCGAACCGTACGGATCCATACCGGACAGGACCGATGTGTACCGAAGCGGCAAGACAAGCAGAACCTTCAGCTACAATCAGACAAGCAAAGGCAGAAGGTAGGCATGCAAAGGCAGAACTGGCAGACGAGCAAAGGCTGTGAAGCCCTCGCCTCCACCTCCGATCTCGTCCTTCTCATCCGACTCTGCATGCACCTGCGCTCTGCTCCACACGAAGGCAAAATCCGCAAAACTAGCGAATGAGCAAAGGCCATAAGACTTCCACCTCGACCTTGAACCTTCAGCTACAAACAGACAAGCAAAGGTACAAGGTAGGCATGCAAAGGAGGAACTGGTAGATGAGCAAAGGCTGTGAAGCTCTCGCCTCCACATCCGGATCCCGTCCTTCTCATCCGACTCTGCATGCACCTGCGCCCTGCTCCACAGGGAGGCAAAATCCGCAAAACTAGTCAATGAGCAAAGGCCATGAAACTTCCACCTCGACCTTCACTCTCGTCCACCTCCATTGCTTCTTGTCTAAATATGGTCGGCGTACTAGTCCTTACTCCGTACAAATCGATCATGCTGCCCGAACTAATTTTTGGATCCTTGGTACATATAATAATATACGTTGAACTTCAAATTTCCCTCCTGTTGGAAGTCATCAGCAGAGCAAATGAAACAACAGATGGGCTTTTAAGCTTGTCAAATTTACCAACTGGTCCTCATGTCATAAAACAAAGATTAAGAAAGCCACCGGCCAATAACTTTTAGATCTGTTAAAAGGATGCTTTTCAAAGTTATTAGATTCATATGATAAATTTTGATAGTAATTTGTGAAATGGGAGTTCATGGTTGTCTTGAATTAGTAAGTCATAGTGCTTTTGTCTCGTGACTTGGTACCAGAACCTCCTTCCTCCTCTATTGATCTTCAGCCCACCTCCTCCCTCCTTCAAGTTGCCAGGTCCCTGCAGCTCTCCCTGTTTTCATCTCCCACATATTTCCTCTTGCAAAAGCAACTAGTACCTTCTCTCCCTTTAAGCAATCCGCAATTTCTTTTTCCCTCTCTACCTTTTTCTGATGCCCTGCACCAGCAAGCCATCCGCACCTTCTCTCTCTTTTTGTAGATTTCTTACTGCCACCAATTCCTCTCTAGGTTCTATCCACCATAGATTTTCACCCTCCTGTACAAACCTAAACAATTATATTGTTGCACTTTCTTACCTTAGATTATGGGGATCTAATCACATTTTCTTTCCCAGCACTGGGATTCTTGTTTCTCCCCAACACAATCAACCATATGATCTTTCTAGTTGTACCTTGAAAGTCAAGTCCTCCACTCATCTTGGCATCATCAATCTTAATGGTGCAGACCACAATTTTATATAATGGTTCGTAGTAAACATTAGACAACAAGCCAGGTATGTACCTATCTAACTATATACTGATACAACGATTGTATCGATCTGATATATACTATAAGTGGTATTTTAAACCAAGGTGTAAACTATCTTCTACGAGCTAGATCGCTTTAATGCTTTGTCGGCCACGTAGGAAGTTGAAGCGCCTAATACTTTTTTCTTCTAGGCAATATTGCAACTATGGCCAGGTACCTCCACCTAATAGACAACTGGTTGCTAGTCATTAGGTTTACATGTACGCATCATTATATAGCATCATCCTGATGATACAATGGATTGCTATAAGCAAGGCCCAACAGACAGCTAAAGAACCCAATCATGGTGTCAAAATATCTAGATACTTTTTTCACTATTATTTGGCTAAATGCTGTATTTGTTATGGTATTACTCTTCAGCTGTTAATTCAGAATAGCAATTACATGAGTTAGACATCAAAGTACATTTTTGATGTCATTTAACCAAGAATAGAGCAACCTATAGACTATGTCGCATAGGAGGAGATATATACATGAAAAGTAAAGATCTATGTCATTGTTTAGAAGCTTCTCTCCAGTAGCTATCTCTGCCAGTTTTCAGCACAGAATGATTGACTAATCTATTTTGTTTGCCACAATGCCTCGGAAGTAATTGCTTTGACAGTTTATGTTAATAGCATTTCCTTAGTTTAGGTAAAAAAAAAAAGGTGCCTTCAAAATTATTGTAGCAACTTAGTGAATATTTGGAAGTACTGTACTGCCAGCTGCGCACGCCAGGCCAGCAAAAGCTGGCACTGTGCCTGTTTGGCAGAGCATCTGAGCTGGCTGGGCCAAACAGTGCCAAATGGGCATTGACAGAAGCTGGTTTTGCCGAGAGAGCGGGTGGGCACCACTTGGGGCGTGGGCACAAGCAAAGGGAGAGAATAATTATACATATTGAAATTAAATTTTAATATTATATCTATTAGTAAATTATTAATATCCTATAGTTTAATATATGAATGCAGGGGCGTCAATTGGGATAACCTGACTCAAACAGAACCAGTTTATGCCAACCTGAATTTTTTTTCACAGAAATTTAAGAAGCCAAACCTTTTTTTAAGACAACCAACTTTTAACCAAACCAAAAATTTCGATTTGATTGTGCATATTCAAACCAATTAAAAAATACTTTCTTCAAACTCGCAACCCCACTCGTGGCAAGGAACACTAGCCGACCACAACGCATACAAAGCGTGCCCTCGGTCACTTTGCATCCTGCTTCACACAAAGCGTGCCCTCGGTCACCGCAATGTTGGCAGGGTCCGCATTCCCCTTGATGAACTCTCCAAGGAGCCTAGAGATAACTCTGCAACCAATCAAGTTCACAGCAAGATACACCGAATGAAATCGAGAATCTAAGGGTATTCTCAATTTCTCCTACAACTTCAACCTACACAAACCAATTGACTTCAAACCTGACTTGAACCAATTTAATCGGTTTTGTCAGGTACAATTTATCATATTGATTTGATCGGACACCCATATATGGACTAATATTATATATATATTTAATATGAATGCATATATACATTAACATCATATTAATAAATTTATTTTTAAAATTAAATGTGTAGTGGATGTAACTATTAATCTTTATCACTAGTTATGTCAATCCAAATATGAAAAATTTTAACTTTAAATATATATAATTATCTATTATACATAAATACATATAGTATATGCATTAAAATTTATATATTTGTTAATATATATTAATTTATTAATTATGTATATTTAAATATTAAAAAAAATAAAAAATTAAACTTTTTTGTTTAAGGGAAACAAATTGATCTTATTTTATGGCATATATATTAATTGTGACTTCATATAAGAAATATCTATATTATTAATTTTTTATTTTTATTAATACATAATTTCTATAGTTTAAGGGAAATAAAATCTTTTACAATGGTGCGTCAATATTTAGTGAGACAAGTTTGGTTCAGTATGTTTTGATATATGGTATCAGCCGGTGGTTCAATATGTTTTGATATATGATATCAGTCGATACAGCTGACCAATATTCTGATCCTATTTTGTGTACTAGTATAAGTACCAATATAGGGTCAAACCAATATGTGGTTATACAAAATAGTATTTAATAAGTGTTCATTTATCTGCTAGTTTTCACATTCTAACAAATTGGGAATGGTTAATTGATCTAGCTTGAAGGAGAGTGCTATAAAAGTTATTATTTTATGTGAGATTTACTTTGTTACTTCTTTAGCCTGGATAGTGATAGTTACTTGTGTTAGTGATGTTAGTACTAGTTGATTGAGTATAAAATATTTTGTACTTTGAATGCATTATTGAATCATATCTTTTCACTCAGCTAATCCAAAGCTCAAACTTGCAATATGATGAAGAATGTAAAATATTTTCAAGTAAATCTAGCTTTTATCTAAAACCATGATTGCATTTGAAAATCAATGCATGACCAAATTTTTTTAATCTTGAGAACAGTGGTATAATGCAAGTTAAAACACAAGTCCACAAACTTCCTACACAACTGGTTTGATAGTGAAATTGTAGAACAACAAATATCCAACCACTGCTTTATAGTGTCAAGCAGATAAATGTTGTTTCATTTTAAGCATGAATCAATATGGTCAAAAACATCTGATCCACATGCATCAGCATGCCTACATACCAAAAACTGCATGAGCAATAACAAAATGAACAATTTACCTGCAGCTTGGTTAGTCGAGAATGCGTCATGTTCAAGAACCGGTCATGTTTTTCCAGTGCAAAAGCAATAGCATCCTCATCAGAAGCAGGTACAGTTTCCTTTTCAGCAAATTGATTCCGGCTCCTCTGTTCAGTACAATTAAGATACTACAAATCAGAAGTCATCTTCAGAAAGAAAAAGATAAATAGTTAAAAATACATTTACAGAATTATAAAAAAAGAATAAATACAGGAAACATGTCAAGTAGAAAAAAGGTACCAAAGAATACGAGTTAACAGCAGCGACTGGCTCAGAGGAATCGCTCAACCTTGGACCATCATAGCTAGGAGAACCTTCCCTCCTCTGAGTCCTCTCCCAGTTTGCAACAAGAGACCTTGTTCTTCCTACATGTATCAGGCATTTAATTGTAAACTGTTTCCATCATAGAAAGCAACAGAGTAAGAAAAGCACACCTCCTTTAGGAACATCAAATGAAGAACCTTCCTTTGGCTTATTAACTCTAATGTTATCTGGATATAACAAAAAAATATTATAAGAATGAATCATAAACTCCAAGATGGTCTATAGTAAATAAATAAAAGAATAAGTAATTTATAACAGAAGTATAATGGAAGATTAGTTTTTTCTTCCTTGTAAGAGAACAATAGAATAAAACATAGACAACCTACAGAACAATGTTTCACTACATCAAAGTGTTGACACTGTCAGTACACCAGATCCTCAGGCATGCATTATACTCTTTTGGCAATGTAAACTATTTTTCCAAAATTTTCCTTCTCTAGCCACCCTCCCACATTTATGCATAAGGAAATGTTGTTTGCCATATTCATAAAACACAACATCAGCAAGCCATTTCATTAGATGGAAGAAAAAAAGAAAAATTGCACGGTTTTTGCGTGTCTATCTATTCGTCAAGATAAAACAGGAATTACAAATGCAATTGGAAAAGCAAAAAAAGCAATATAAAATACAATTGAAAGAATATCCAATTGTGTATATGAACGTAATAGCAAACACAAAAGTTTTTGCACAAGATGAGAGGATAAATACAAAGACATCTTACAATTGTCCTGGTCATAATTTGTAGCCGACTCTCTAAATAAATTAGTAGCAACCTTCCCAGTTGTAACACGTCTAACATCATCCAGGTTATCTTCTCCAGTTGCCGTTGGTTGAGTTACAGTAATGACAGAAGGCATAACAGATGGATCCGAAAGGTCAGTTTGCTCAATGTTTCTACTTCCTGCTGATCCAGACTTAACAGATATATCTGCTTTTTCTGAATTATCTCTGATGTTTGTTACCTTCCGAAAATTAGAAAACTTTGACTGGATATCATATGGTGTTGTTCTCCCAACACCAGAGTCCTTGGTAGAATCAGAGGATAGCTCTAATCTGGGGCTAGTTCTAGGGACAATGACAGGTACTATATCAGATTTGTTGATATTCTGAACATTGGTTGTGGCCTGAGCTTTTGATGAACTTCTTTTCATAGTAGTAGAAACAGGTACTGAAGCTGCCGGTGCAGTTGTTTTAGGGGCAGGGGCCGCACTTATCCCTATTCTTTGAGGAGTGCTAGGAACGCCTGCAGTTGCTTCAGTTTTAAAGTATAACAAAATGAGCTTCTGGTATTGATTTTGCAAATATATTTGGCATTGGATTTCTAATATTAAACTAAGTAACTCAAGAAAGACCAAATAAGTTACATGTTACTGGTTTTGTCTCTTTTGTATTTGGTTCTGAATTTTGTGATATTGATAGCCGCCCCATACTAGACTTCAAATTGCTATCAGTTTGTACAGACAGATTATTGCTCGATGTAGATTGTGCTTCCAAGTGACCATTTACTTTAGCAGCACCAGCTGTTGCATATGGTTCAATGCGCTGCAGTTCAATATGTTACTTCTATCAAATAATGCATGTAGCACTGTGCCCTTAACTCATCTTCAATGCTCAAACAAACAAAAGCTATAAATGATAGAATATTAAAATTGAGAATGAGTTCAGAACGCACAGAGAGGTCCACAACCCATACTCCCACACAGCTTTGATTGTAGGAGCATCCGAGTAGTTTTCCCTCATGGATATTCATATCTGATAATCTAGACCAGCCAACATCCACAGCATCATGGCATCTTATCGGTTCCCAAGAGATAACCTAAATATAAAATCAATATTACAATCTAAAGCAATTGGTAGGATTCAGGGAACTAAAAGAAAGAAGAGTTTACTTTCAGACTTTCATGCAAACCACAAAGCAAAGTTCTCCCATCAGGATTAAATGTCATAGAACGAACACCTGAAGTCTGAGAGAACCATAGTAAGCAAACAATACAGTAATCAACATTAGTTGTATAGTAAAGTAGGGTTTAAGAAGTAAAAACAAAAGGTCTGGAAATTCACAACAAATTAGAGCAGAAAAACAGCCAGGACAGCATGCGGAAACAAGCAATAAAAGGTTTATCCTACTTTATAACTATCATTGTTGCATAAAGCCTGAAAAATATTAAGATGAGACGAGCTTTGAGAAACAAATATTTTTCAGCTATTATTGAAACTGAGAACCAAAATACTATGGTGAAAGTACTCAAGTAGACAAGAAGAAACTGAAGTTTTACTCTCTTAACTTCTTTGTCAAAAGGAATGCTCAAGCTCAAAAGGAGTAAGAGACAGTCTGTTCAGACTAGCCCCTTTGTCATAAAAATGTGTTGTCCCAAGTTCTCGCAGGTGTAATGCCAAGTTAAGCTAAATCTTTCATTGTTTCTAATCATGTATGCTCATAGAAACCTTGAATTAAGACAAAGCCACAGTAGAGCTAACCTCTCGGTGTCTAAAGTAACATAGGAAAATTTTGACATCATGACACCCCAAAGAGAAATGATCGATATAACTAATCAATGACATATTCCAGTAACATACATTACCAAAGTATTGGAAGACCTAGTTAAGGTGAATTTCAACTTATTATCATCCATGTATAATGTAAGAGTTCAACAAGTAACACAAGGATATAAGGCAGTAATAAAATTTTTGACTCGATCAAGTACCTCAGGTCCAGAAGACCCTATTAACTCAAAAGTTTCAAGATCCCAGAACTTAACAGTTTTATCAGCTGAACCTGCAAAACAATTGATCAAAGTTCAGTTTGTGATAACTGAAGGCATAGCAAGTAACCAACTATTAAGTAGGCTTAACATAATTGTTCAATATAAGTAAAAAAGAAATGCCAGCAAAGTGTAAAACGTGATAATGCATAATAAATAGGAAAAAATATAAAAGGAAAAAATATAAGAAAAAGAAAGTATATAAGATTGTAGTTGTAATAAGAATAATCCATCAAACATTTGAATTTTTATAGAGTACTCAAGAAATTTTGCAATGTTGTTAAGATTTGCAGATCACCTAATTGCATACAGCAACATATTCTAAGCCAACAACAAAATTTTGAATAACTATAAAATATTTAAATTTATATATGGCGCTTCGACAAATAATGACGCATGCGAAGAACATATTCAGACATTTGCAAGCTATCCAGGACTAATACTCACAATTCAGAATTGATTCGTAAGTACCAAACTACCAACCAATTTTAATTAGATTTCATATGCAAAAACAGAGAAACCATACATCATGATCAACTAATACTAGAACAGCTGCTAAACATCATGGTCCCATTGATAGTAGCAGCAAATGGAAATGGGCTGGGATTCTTGAGTAGGGACCCAACTTATGCTGAGTTAAAGTACCTACAATCAACTACATAGCTGGGTAGCAAATAAGTACCAGTCAGAAATAGTTCAGGTTAATCAAGTTTCAGTAGCAAAGTACCAGGGTCGATTAAATTAAGGTTCTGATTTGAGGCAAAACTTATGTTCTTTGACAAAACTTGTCAAGCAAAGCCCCTAAATGTGGGTGCCACAGGTTCAAGTAAGTCCAAACCAGATTCAAACAAAAACAATTTGCCGATTTGAATTTAAATTAACAAGCACATTGTTACGGGTTCACTTTGCATTATTAATAAGTGAATCCAGGTTTGTATGAACAAAGAAAGCTTCCAACAGACACTAACCACCGCCAAAGCAAGGAGCCGTACCAACCACAACCATCACGTAAGCATTAGTCCCCACCAGTGTCAAGCATGAGACCCAATAGAATAGAAATTAATGACGAAAATAGACAGAGAGGAGATGTACGCATAGGAAGAGACTCAGGAGATGATTTCAGGGAGGACGGACAGTGGATTCACAATTGCATTGAACTACCAGGATTTAATGGCACTGACCCAGTAAAATGAATTCCGTGGGCTGAGCAATATTTTGATATTTAAGGGATGACTGATGAATATAAGATCCCAATGGCATTTGTGAGCAAGGAAGACCAGGCATGTCACTAGTTTTAATGAATAAAAAGAAAATTTCTAAGAAATGTTGAAGGAAGAAATGATACAGCGTGATTTCCCGGCCACTTCAGTGTATGAGTGATTAGCGGCCCTAGAACAAGGGGACTTGACAGTGACAGACATATTGCAGCTTATGAGGAGATAGTTTCATAGATACTAGATCTTCCAGAATGTGAAATATTTTTTAAAAAGCTTCAATTCTAATATTAGAGAGAGTGCAAGCCTTCTTACCCACTAACGTAATGAGAGCCATAACACTTGTTCACATAATTGAGAAGGAGATGACAGTAGAAACTAATTTGAAAAGACAAACAGCTATTAAAGGAGTAGCAAGCAAAAGTCATTCAAATTCAGAAAATTACTCTTGGGGAGAAAGCCTTCCTACACACCTAGCATTACCTGATTCACCTCCAAGAACTATCTCAAACCATGGTACTCAACTGAGAAAAAGTTCCAGTATCAGTTCCAACATAATAACTTAAGTAGAGGAAAAAAGAGGTGACACCTCTCACAATAGCTCAAAGAGATGAGAATTCAACGAACATCATCAAACATTTATGACCACACAAGGAGGAGTCAAGCTATATCCCATTAAGACTATATCAACAAAAGAGAAAATGGGTTATGCTTCTATTGTGATCAACCTTACCACCCGATGAACCGATGTGAAAATAAGCAATTTCGTTTGATGCTACTATCAGAGGATGAAAAAGCAGAAGGGGTTAAAAAACAAGCAACGTGAAAACTTGGGGAAGAGGAAAAGGGGTTAAAAGACAAGCAACGTGAAAACTTGGGGAAGAGGATGAAATTTTAACTAAAATTTTGAATTGTAAAACAACCTTGAGGACAAGGCTGTAGTTAGAGAGCGGAGCAGTGTTACAAGCTCACTTTGAGTTATTAATAAGTGGATTCGGGTTAGTATGTTATACATGATCCACATAGCCGTAGAATAGTATATATAAGAGTTGAAGGTGAGAGTAGAGTATTTTGTATTTTGCTTCTTAAGGCATGCGTTGCACGATTCTCGCCGGTGACGGCTAAGGTTCTATCATACATCCTCTAATTGTTGCATTTCTAGCTACAATTGTCTTTTCTAGGTCTTAAAGCCTAAAGATAAAGTAATCGCTTGATGATTGTGCACCACGCATACATCATTCAACTGCATGGCTTAGGATTACGACTCAAATTCATATCATCTCATATTTCAATATGAACATGAGACATCACCATCACCATCATGATGTTAGTAGTCCTATTGTGACCAAGAAATATACCCAACTAAACTGTTTCCCATCCCTATGTAAGCTCCATTCATCTCCTAGTAGTCCAACGGTCCTTTACTCTTCTAGTATTTTGATTGAAGATAATGTTATAGTATCATGATCCATGTGGAAAGTAGCATGGTTGAACTTTTAGGTATCCCATCTGTGCCTTAATGTAAGTCACATAAATATATGGTTTCCCAGCATATGGTGCGCCCGTGCTAACTCTACAATCATTTGTGCTTATATTAGTCGCCGGTTAATAATTCTACATTTAATTGGGTTGCCAAGCCAAAAGGTGAACCTGTCTAACATCATCTCCTTTACATGCTACATTCCACCCCATTCCTATAAATTGAACATAAAGGATACTCCAAGAGTATGAAGGAGTTCAGGGAAGGATTAGAAGCATTTGCTAACCCATCTTACCTCCATGGATAGTAATACTGGTTCTGTACCGGCTTACCTGTACTTACAAACAATTTCTAAGTCTATTCTCCATTCCTTAGCAATGCAACATCAAAATTCATTTATTTCAAATAATCAAATTTTCCTCTCACTAATTTACCAACTAATTGAGGTCCACCTGAAAATAAATCCTTGTAATTACCTTAGTTGTCTTATATTCTAAGTGAAATATGTATTAATTTGACAACATGATATAACCGAGTTGTGTTCTTTTAACGTTTTTGTATGTTTCAGAGATAGCAAATAGCATATGATGCTTCATTTGGCAGGTAAACTCAATGAAAACACATCATTTGCTTGAAGAAACTACAGCTACGTAGAATCCAGAACCAAACAGAGTATTTTTGAATTGTGAAGATTAGTATAGCACTAAAACTAATTTATAGGAAGATAATCATAATTGGGAGCCGTGATGCCACAAGAAAGTATAGAGCTATGACAGAACAAACATCAACAACAATATAACCTTTCCTGAACTGAATAACAAAGAGTTTCAAAAATAGAGTTGAAATCCACAATTTATTCCTAAATACATCTGACGCTAAAGCTAACCTGTTGCCAGTAGAAACTCATGAGGATGAAAATCAATGCACTGAATCTGACCCTCATGGAACTTGAAATCGTGCAACAGTTTTCCAGCAGTTAGATCCCAAAGCTGTTAAACATTGGAGATCCAAGGTGCATTAGACCTGGATTGTTTCTATGAGAAAGTAAACAAGGGAAACTTGATTGTGAGAAGAAAAGAACAAACTTATCTGGCGTACTATATGGCTTATCAAACATAGCGACTTTATTAGAAGCATTGAATAGAAAAAAGTATAACTTGAGAATTTTATTGAAGCAACCAAACATGTAAATACAGAAATCGAGGCAAAACCTTCACGACATTGTCTTCCCCACCAGAAACAACCCACCGCCCATCAGGGGTGAATTTAATAGCATTAACCCCTCGGGTGTGACCTTTATAGGTGTGGATGCACCCTTTTCTTCGAATATCCCAGATTTTTAGATTTGTATCCAGTGACCCAGAAGCAAAGAACTCCCCAAAAGGATGAAAGTCGACAGCTATACAGTTTGACCTGTGGCCTGTGAGAGTGCGAACAACTGCACAAAGCAAACAGGAAAAACCACCCATATGAAAAAAACTCGGTTGCTATCTGCGATCATCTAAACACTGGTAGATAAAAAAAAGTTCTACTTTTTGCCTCTTCCAAATCCCACAACTTTATCGAACCGCTAGCTGCTCCAGCTGCCACTAAGACCTCCGAAGAATCAAAACCCACTGACTCTACTGCACTCATATGGCCAGAGAGGCTCTGCATATCATTTGAAATGTACAGGACAGCGTTACAAGCACAGCATCAGAAATAGAACACTTGTATCCTGTAGGAAGTTAGCACAAGCTTCCACCGTAGCATTAGCTAGGGAGGTACCCACCAGTATGGCATTGGGTTTTCCAATAGCCCAAAGATTGACCTTGTGATCCTCTCCTCCTGTAACAAGCACCCTCGAAGTCCTCCTTCCAATCTTTAAGCAATTGACATTGGAAGAATGTGCAACAAATTCCTCTAGATTTACCTTCGTCAAGGTCAACAACTCACAGAGATCCAAAACTAAAGACGAGAGTGAGATCTTAAAATCAAATGACCGAGATTGGACAAAAGAGGTTTAGCTAAATAATCTTATTCATCCTTGCAAAAAGATTTTAAAACTCTGAAAATAGTATATGTAAAAAAATCTGAGTATGGAAGCAGAGGCGGGCTTTTCCCATCAGCAACCAGAGAAAAGAAAAACCTAGGAAAACGATTGACTTCAACGGAAGAGAAGGATACGTAGCTTGTAGGCGCGCTTGGTGGTCGCCATGAAGCAAACTATCGCAAAAGGGAGAAAGAGAAGCGCGCTCGCCTTCTTCTGCACGGATCAAACAATCCACGAACTGCGACGCGAAATCGGCATCGGCCGTCATAGATCGGGCCGCTCAACCCCGTAGCGGATCTCGAAACCCCGTCTCCCCGACATTGCCTCCGCCAATGCGTCTCCCGCAGCCAATTCGCCCGACGGAGGAAGACCACCGCTCCGATGGCCACCACCGGTCGCCGCAGCCGCCGCCGCCTCGTTGGCCGCCGCCCGCGCGCTGTGAGCCACCGGAGGAGGGATAGAGGCCGGAGATCTCGGAGTCGAGGGAGCCCGAGGGGGGAGGGGGGAGAAGGCGAGGCAGGGGGGGACGGGAGAAGAAATGGAGCTTTCTTGGCGACAAGGGTTGTGTGTGCGCTGTGATTTGGTTTGGCTCAGAGAGAAAAAAAAAAGGGAGGAGAAAATAATTAAGAGTAAATTAATAAACCTGCTCCCCCCCTAATTCCTCAGCTTTCTCTCTCCACAGGGAGGACATTAAAAAAACACTTTTTGCAACAAAAAAAATGTTTTCATCTTTTTTATATAATAACTTGCACAGTTGTGTTTCGTAGTGCTTCCCAAATATTCTTATTTTACTTTATATTTCGAAGTAATTTTCTATGTGATAATGTGATTTGATTTGACTGTGGGGAACAGTGAAGATGGGCTTTATGGGCTTTTGGAGAGAATAAATATTGAAAATAACTTTTTTAAATCGCATTATTGGGAAAATTAAATTATAATTTTAAAATAAAATATACAAAAAAATTATGAAATTCAATAATTGTGGTTGTTTGTTTTGGTTGGAATTTTGTAATAAATATAATTTAAATTAATTAATAATTAATAATTTATATAATTAATTTTGTTAAATATGTAAATATAAAAATTATATGTGACAAACTCTTTCGTGCCACAATTGCAATGGAGAAAATATGCATTAAGATCCAAATAAATAAATTTTTATAATTAAATTTTTATAATTAAATTGATATAAGTGAAATATGTATATTATTTAATTTTATATTATATTGGTAGATAAATTTAAGAGAGATAAAATATTAAAAATTTTGATTACGTAATTTAAAACTCAAAATTTTGTTTTATTCTATGCCTAGATTTGACCTGATTAAAAAAATCTGATACCCAAACCTAAAATAAGTATTCATAGAATAAAATAAAAAATTTATTTTTTATTTAAAAGTATTTTATAAAAATATAATTTATAATTAACTTAATAACAATTGCATATTGTTATTTTATATTTTTATAATAAAATATATTTTTATAATAAAATATATTTTTATTTATTTTTAAATTAAATATTAGGCATTAACAATTTGCATCCATAAATTTGAACCAAACTTAATACAAACCAAACCCACTAAACCCAAATCCATCACATTCAACTAATCGAGTATCCATACTCATTGTAAATAGGCCTGCCCTCAAAAAAAATTTTCTAGGCGGAGTCCCCGGTTAGAATTGGTAAGCATTTGAGCCCTTAGGAAAGCTATTGAGAATCAGTGATGAATCCAGCCCTTACATTTGCAAAAGTGTGCTTGTGCTTGTGAACCAACATGTGGTAGGTGCAAT
Source organism: Costus lasius (assembly GCA_027563935.2). Taxonomy (NCBI): domain Eukaryota; kingdom Viridiplantae; phylum Streptophyta; class Magnoliopsida; order Zingiberales; family Costaceae; genus Costus; species Costus lasius. Next base: position 1,481,580 of record CM050454.1, read on the forward strand.
TTTGGAAGTGCTTTTTATGAGCTTGGGAAATCCTTCTTGATGGGGACATGGAGAGGTCTCATTTAATTAGGTTACAAATGGGCCCCTTATTTTGTTGGGAGGTCCTCATCTGAAAAAGCCACGGTACATTCTAGTGAGAGCCCTCCCCCTCTCTCCTAATATTCCATCATTTGGGTAACGGGAGGGAGCAAAATTAATGCAAAATTATTTATCTATAAAAAAAAATCGTACTCTATGTTTTCTTCAGCTTTTATGATTTTATGATTTCATTTTTTTTAGGTAATTATATTTTTTTCATTGTATCAATGTACTCTTAATTATAAATTTATAGCTTTTATTTTAAAGAATATATTATAGGCTATATTTAGTTAGACATAGTAAAATTTGACTAGTCATGATATAAAGTTAGACGAGTTCTCGCAGTCTACTTGTTTATGACTCTAAAATTAATTAAGTCAGGTCGAGTGATAAATAGGTTGACCTATATAATTCATTTACATTATACCTATCATGTGCACATTACTTGTAAAATTTGACCCGTCATGATATGAAGTAAGATGGGTTCTCGTTGTCTACCTGTTTATGACTTTAAAATTAATTAAAGTCAGATTATAAATAGGTTGACCCATGTAATTCGTTCACATTATACCTATCGTTTATTTATTTCTATATCTATTTATATATTGAACAGGTCAAGTTAAATCGTGGGTTTTTAAAGCAAGTCATATTCAAGTTACATCAAATTAACCTAATTAATAAATGAGTCGGCTCGGACTGAGTTTAAATGAGTCATGGGTCATGTTGACATGATAGGTTGATCCACATTGCCAAATATATAATTAGTACATAGTTCTAAATTTTAATTTTTGATAACAATAGAAATTGATTTTAAAACATAAAGGGTTTTTATTAAGAGAAATAATTGAAAAGTTTAAAACATTAAGGGCTTATTTTGATATAGATTTCTTTTACAAAAAGTATTGGATAAAAACAGAAAATCAAGATGGTAAATATATAATTAAAATTAGGACAAAAGAGGACGATTGGTTTATAATTGTCCATATATTTTGATAATTCTTTATATATAGAAATATCAAATGATTTTTAATAAACATAAATTTAAATATTAATTGTTAATTTTTAATTTTTTAAGTTATGCATAATATCTAGTTTTTAAATTTTCCCTTTTGGATTAAAATAAATGTTGCATTGAAAACCTTATTGAAAACCTTTTGAAATTAGTTTTTAATAAATTATTAATAGAAAGGGCATTTTTAAAAATTATTGTATATAAAAAAAAAAAATAAAAAAAAAACATAGACAAAAGCATGATGACCAACATATAACTAAAATCATAAAAAAGTAAAAAAGTAAATGTACATTTTAGCCCTTGCAATTGTTTGTATATAGAGACATTAAATATACTTTTAAATATTTTAGTAAAAGATAACAACTACAAAAAAGATATGCCTAATTAATGCACCTAATTTTATTATAACATTTATTCAATTTAAACTTTTTTATGTTAAACCCTAATTTCTAACCTTTTGATTTGAAAAGAAAATTATTATTTTTTAGAAAAAAAATACTTATATGTTTCACCAAAATATCTTCTCTCAACGGAGAACATTAAGTTAAAAAGTATATAATTATACTTAAATGGGGGTATCAAGGTGAGTCGGTATCCAATTAGCTAATGAGCCAAGTTCAAATTTATAATTATGGGTACCTAATATAAGATTTAAAAATAATATAAAATATATTTTTATTATTTAAAATCATAAATAACAATAAAATCATTATTAAACATATATTTATTATTATAATAATTTATAAAAATATATTTTACCAAATATTTTAGAGTTAAAATTTAAATTTTATATTTAATTAGTGTTGTTACCTATTTAAATACTTGAGTCAAATAATAATTTATAAAATTAATTTTATAGAATATTTAAAAATTAAAATATAAAAAGTTATTTTTTTATTTAATTAAATACTTATGTGTACCTAATTAAATATTTAAATTATGTAATAAGTGTTAGGCCTTCTGGCCGAAATTTGGCACGGCCCAAAATTCCAGCCCAGCCCAACGCCAGTTACTTGGAATCGCTGATCGGGTCAGTGGGTTGGATCGGGCGTCGCCCGGATCCGAGACGACCAACGGTCGTCTGCTCCTTCGTTCGTCGCGCGAACGACGACGCGGTGACGTGACGCTTCAGGGGCGTGGACGTGGCGTGCGACGCACGTCGCGGGCGGGTGGAAAAATCGAAGAAGAGAAAAAAAAAGAAAAAAGGAGGGAGGTCGTCTTCCTCCACGCGCGGCGAAAAAAATACTGAACCGCTCTCCCTCTCTCTCGGATCTCGAATCATCGTCCCTCGTCAGACGCTCGTCGGTAAGGTCTCCAGGTAGTTCCGGTGGTGTGGAAGGGTGGAGGAACGCCAGGGGAGACTTCGCCCCAATTCCGCCGCCTTCGTCCTCGATCTCGTCGTCGCCGTTTTGCCGGAATCTTCACTGCCTGATCGCCTTGGAAGGTGCGGCCCGCCACCACTTCACAGGAAAGACGGAGCCGGCGCCTAGCGCCGAGGTATTCCGCCTTACCTCCTTAACCTCCGTCCCGGTTGCTCGTTCCGCTCTGGCGACGCCCCTCTTTCTGCTCCCTACGCTGCATGCTTGGTTGGCCGGACCCGTGCTCCTCTCGGCGAGCCCTCGTCCCTCTGCCTTCTTCCTGGCGGCCGGCTCGCCTGCGTGCGGGTCACTTCTGTGTCCGCCGCCTGTGTGCGGTAGCGCCTTCCCTTCCCTCTGGCGTACAATCCTGGTGGATGACGACACTCTTGTCCACGCGAGCGTGCGGCTTCGACTGTTCTCCACCATCGAGAACGTCGCGTTTCCTCCGTGCCTTCATCACCGACGTGGGGCAAGCGCCCCTTTCCCAGCCACCATTTGTCCGCCCGGCTTCCCTTCCATCGGCGCCAGCAACGGTGTCTCCCTCTTGTGAAGGCGCAATGGATTGCTTCTCCAGCATCCCTCTTCCGGTGGAGCAGCAACGGGGTGGCGAGTACCACCCCTTTCCCAGGTTTCTTTTGTAATCGAGCTCACCTCCGGGTGAGCGTGACCCTTCCGGTGTGGTCGTCGCCTACGAGCGACTATGACCTGTTCTCTTCGGTCGTTCTCGTCTACGGGCGAGAAGGGCGAGTCCGCCGGTCTTCGTCACCTACGGGGACGATACCGACGGAGCGTCGTCCGGCCTCCTCGTCGGTATGCGGGTGAGGAGCCGACCGAGTTCATTCATCTCCAATGTACGACACTGTGTGGACAATCATCCGTGATCGCCGGGCGCCGGATACGAGTGAGTCCCGTCTAGGTTCGGGTGAACGGCAGCGATCCCTGTTGAGTCCATAGTCGACCGTTAGGATACCTGCGTTGACACAGTTGGACTCGAGTCAAGCGTTGACTCATGGGTGAAATAATTAAAAAAATATTACCGTAATCGTGGCTGTGACAATAAGGTACTCAACTTGAGTTTAAATATTGAATGAAAAATTAGGTTAGTAGGGTTTTTTTCAAACTCTTAGCTAGGGATGAAAGGGACAGAGAGATATTGATTTGAGGAGAGATGATAGATAAAGAACTGAAATGACTAAACGCTCTCGACTCATTTGATCAATCAAAATCTTACTTTTCTCAATTGTCATATGCTTTTGCTTCTATGTTCTCAAACAATTAGCACAATGTTTCATACTTTGACACTCAGAGGGAAATTTTTTTTGCGACATTCTATTAGGTTTTGAGAGTGCAATCGAGCTAAGATCACTAAATTGAGCCTAAGTCAAGTCGAGTTGTTTTGAGCCCTAGCAATTCGAACACTCGAGTAATAAAACACTCAGGTTTTAGATATATGTGGGTTCTACACCATATAAAGGGATCTATTTGTAAATCAAATAATTATAGACCTTTTTATATAAAACAAATGGACATTTGGTTTATGTAACCTGTTGTATGAAGTTTTATTAGGGCTAAAATTTAGTTTATGATTATATAATATAATAATAATAATAGTTCATATTATAGTTTTAAGATTATTATTTTTAATTAATTTTTATCTTATTTGATAAATTTTTAAGTTGCAAAGAGGCTCTACATTTTTGTGACTTGCTCTTATGTTATTTTCTATTCTCTTGATCAAGAGTTTTTTTATATTAAATATTAGCTTGATGCAATGACGAAAGGCGTGAGCTCAATGCAGCAACGGCTAACACCAGCTTAGTGTAGCGGTGGCAGAAGGCAAACACGCGCTCGACAAGAAGGAGGTGGGAGGTGAACACATTCATCGGCGTTAGGGAGGAGGGAGGGGGAAGGGGGAGGGCAGCACTGACGAGGAGTGAAGAGAGGTGGCGCAAGGGCAAGGGGGGAAGAGAGGGAGAAGGATGTATGTGAGTTTCTTTCCAATTTTCTACCCAAATCGGATGGAAATATTTTCAAAGGAACAAAGGATATTGTTTTTTGCTTTCACTCTCTTTCCCTCTAAGGAATCGAGAGATATTCTTTTTTTTCCTCCCTCTTTTCTCTCCAATAACACAAGGGTTAGGGAGGGCACCTATGTAAAGTGTGCCATAGATACTATTTTTTATTCTATTAGAGATGGATATTGGATAGGACTTCTTATTTATTGTGATGCAATGAGAGTGTGATAGTTTAGGGGTACAATTATGTTTCACCTTCCACAAAAGAATAAAAAGGTAAACTAACTAAAGTTGGGTCATCACTCACATCAGATTAAATATCCTTTTTTGTACTTATCATTCAGAATAGTCAAATTTTGGTAGTAAGGTGGATTTGAAATTTTATTTAAAGGCTATATTTACCCCTTTTTTTCCCTTTAAAATTTAAAAATTAATTGACTTTTTTACTTGATAGAACAAACACATATAAAGATATATAAAGAAAAATCTTTTGCATGTGGATAGATAAATTTAGATGTAAAAAAATTTTAAGCTTAGGTTATCTAATTGAATTAGATTTTATTTAGATTATTTAAATAGAACGACAATCCATTGTCATTACATCGCTGGAGTGGGTATTGTTTGTTATCAATTTGCCAATACTATTTGCAAATTATAGTTGCCACGTCGTTCACACTGCGATTAAGTAAACCATCTCGTTCTCCTTCGCCGTTAGCCATCACTAGCTTGTGCCATTATCGTTACATCGCTCGAGTGGGTATTGCCTGTTGTCACTTTATAGATGCTACTTGCATATTGCAATTCTTACTTAGTTCGAGCTAGTGCGAGTTGCCGCTACTTCACTGGTGTTGCCTGCTACTACATTGCTTATGTGGTAACTTAGGTTGTGTTTCCTTTGACGAATGTAAAACACGAAGGAAATCAATAAGGGATAGAGACCAAATCATTGGGGAAGGAGAAGGAGTCACGTGCCTTGCACATGAATCCGTTGCTCAACGCAGAGGAAGGACCACCTCGGTTGAACCGAGCTCGAGCACGCCGGAGCCGACGGGGACACAGTCACGCAGACCATGGTATGGATGCCGAACACCTGCGCCTGGCGCGCGCGCTCACAAGGTGTGGCGGCCAGGCGGTCGACGTTGACAAGACGGGCAGCAGCCTGGCTGGGCAAACCAACGCCGTTGATGAAGGACTGTGTCATCGAAACGAGGAAGAACCACTCGGTGTCGGTGACGTCCTCCTCGACGGTCTCGTCCGCCGGCGCACCCCCGCCGCTAGAGATAAGGGAGTTAAGCTCCCTCAAGACGCGCTTGTGGTGCTCTTGCTCGTCGGCGGAGGCGCCAATACTCTGCTTCCGCTTCCACTCCTTGCAGCCCTTGTAGTAGCCGTCGCCCCAGCCGAGGAAGGACTCGCCGGTGGCCGCATAGACCGAGGATTGGCAGAAGATGCCGAACGCCTAGCTCTCACGCGCGCCATCGATTAGGGCTTGCAGGGGTTGCTTGAGCGTCTCTTGGCTAAAGTATTCGGCGGGAGGGCGGTGAGACTGGAAGGCGGCACATGGCTTCAATGCGAGCGAGTCTCGTTCCGTTCGTTTTTTCCCCTAAATTGGAGGGGCTGTAATATTGCTACTGTAGCCATCTCTTTCTCCTTTCCTCCAACTTCGTCCATAAAAAAAAAATCATAGAAAACTTTATAATCCATCTGCCCCCTCGGATTTTCCCTGCAAGAAAACACAGCCTTAGCATTACTCTACACACTACTTTATTCTAAACAATGGGGTTTATTCGCGGGGACTCAATTTTCTTAGGCAGATCAAGCAAGGGTCAATAATTGGTGTGGGTCAAGGTCAACGGTGAGGGCATATTTGACAAAACTCGCTCCTACTACTTATTGCCATTTTATCACCGTCTTTGTGTTAAGTCAGTGAGATTAGTTTTTACCTGCTCTTCCGGTGAAAAAGAATTTTATCTCCTACAATATTTTTTTCTTTTATATTTCGATCCAACGGTCACAAGATAAAATCTACTCGATCCGAGGGCTCAGGCTTTTTTCACATTCTAATTTATTCACTTTAGAATAATTTTATTCCTTAAAACTTTTTTGGCCGCAATTAATTATGAGGACGGGCGCATATGATAAATGTGAGGGCGAAGGAGTGTCGGTGAGCATGTTTTCATTCAACAAACAGACAATACAGACAGGACATTGATGAAAATATGAAATAGAACATGTCAAGTGTGAACCACCGGCTGCACGCGCCCCTTTTGTTCAAATTATGCGTACACAACCAAAAAAAAAGCTTTTTTTAGCAAAAGCATTGAATGCATCAATTAATTATGTTTAATATTGGGGGAAATGATTTGTGTAATCTGTCAAGATATTTTTATCTTTTTTTGTTTTTTAATCATTTTTTCTGAAAATAAAAATATTTTTAGTATTATAATTTTACAAAACTATGGTCAAGGAGAAGGCTAAAAGCTTTTTACAAAAATATATGTTCCTGAATTATTGGTATTATAATTTTATTTTATTTTATTTGCATTATTTTTTTAAGGAGCTCTAGTAAAACGTCAGTGTCAAGAATTATTCTAATTATTATTAGTATTTTAATTTTTTTAGGTATCAACGAACATTTATGTCATATTTTATTCTTATAAATTCCTCACGTTAATGCTCGAGTGTCACGTGTGGGGGGGAGGGGGATTATAAATAATTGTTTTTTTTATACTTTTTTAATTAAAAGTATTTTTGCGTATTGTTTTTTTGAAAACACATCTATCTTTTAAGATATTTACGTCGCATCTTATTGGACATGATAGGATTCACAAGCTTATTTTTTCTTAGTTATATTTTATCTTTTAGAAATAAATATAATGTTTTTAATTTTGATTATATACTTATATATTATTTTTACTTATTATTTCATATATTTATTTAGCTCTTTAATTTTCATCTAACTTTTTTTTAAAAAAAATCAAATAGAGAAAAAAAAAACCTTGTTTTTTGTATATTCTTTCTTCCCTTTTTACCCTTTAAGATTTGTAAATAATAATTTCAATAATTACATTTTTGCATAGTGAGCGGTGGCTAAAGAGTGTTTCTTTAAAAAAAAAAGAAAACAAGATGCCGGTGTAAGAGAAACAATACATTTATACCCGTGTTGATTAAGCTGGCAAGAGCCATGAAGGTTTTTAATGCGGCTAGCTGGATATGCGACATAGCAAATGTACTTGATCGTTCTATGTTGATTTCTAAGGTTAATTTACCAAGCGATGTAAGGGAGAAAATTATCTTTATCTTTTCTTTTTCTTTTTTTTTTAAAAAAAACACCAATCTAATTTACCAATTGCGTATAATATTTCAGTGCCAAATTTGACTTGACCATAGAGATTTTATTTAATTTTTCCTTAATTTAATCACCCAAAATCTCAATTTGGTGACTGACTTTGCCTCTCTGTCCTAATTGGCATGCCCCACACCAAATAAAAAATTTACTTCACCGTCCAAAATTATTTGAGACAAGATTGAAAGTAAATATCCCCTGATTGAATGCCATAATGTTTTGATCCCACAGCCTTAATGATCTGAAGCCTAATCCACCGTTGTTATTGTTATTATTATTATTATTTGGACTAAGATACATTCATATCTCTTCCCAAATAATTCTTTTTTTAAAAAAAATTTTAGAACACAAGTCCAAGGTGTCAATTAGTTCACCAGGTGAATTCTAAATTCAAAGGACAAAAATATTACTCACATGATTATCTTACGATATGTGAAGAGAATGAAGAATATGCATCCATCCTTACGGACATGATAGTGCAGAATTAAACCTCTATCCCAACCAGCTAACAATTGAAGCACATTTCTCAATCCAAATCACAACAGAGACAAGTCAGTTTACAAAACTATAATAGAAGATACATGTAAGGCACAATGGAGTCTCTTATTTGTATAATCAGTATTACGAAGTTGTTCATACCATCAAAGAATTCTTTGGTAAGTTGGGCTTTATGAATGGACAAATTGGAGGAAGTATACGTTAGAAGTGCAAATAATTTGTCTGGTAGACCACCTGCAAAGGAACATAAACGTCAAACAAGAAACTAATATGTAAATGAGTGGTAAAGATAAGTACTGAACGACTCCATTGAGTTAATCAACACAACAAATAATGTCAGTTTTATCTATATGCATTCAATTGAATCTCACTGCAAGAACTAGCACATGTGGAACATGTTTCTTTGCTTCTTGGAACGGCATGACTTAACCAGAGCATATATAAGAAATGACAAATCCTGCCGTAGTTAGGCACAGGACTAAAGTTTTCTTAATATCAATTGGCCATTTAAATCTTTTCTTTTGTTTATAGTCTTTCAAACAATTAGGCGCCTCAGGAACTATAGAAAATTGTTTTGAACCTTCTAGTCTGTATCCCACTGAACACTTTGCACTTGATATGCTTAATCTGTTTGTAAATTTAGAAGTGTTTATGATCTTTTGGATTAATGAAAGGGCCCTAGGCAGAAAGTTAATGTTTAATATCCAAAAAGATCACTTGAAAACAACAAGTATCATTCCACCGTGAATTCTTTAGAAGAATTTGGGACTAAACTAGTTGCAAGATGAAGGATATAGGAGACAGAGGGCCAGACATAGTCAACTTTGACAGTTTTACCGCAGGGGAGCATCCACACGGAATCACAAATGAATCGCAATAGGATGATAATTGAAAGAGGTCTTCTATCGGTGAGAGAAGAAAAAAGAGGTTGGAGGTTAGGAATTAGAGGGTAATTTAGGATGTTTTTAGGAAAATTAATGACAAAAGTGCAAAGCATATCTTTTGAAAGTTTTGAATTCTAAACCAATAAAACATTATTTTTTCGGGTGTTGTATATAATTTAATCTCTCATTTAAGAAGTGTTCAAATTAGGGTATGCACTTCCAGTAGTCTAATTCATTAGCAGAAGATACAACAAGGTGAAATATGCTGCTAGTTATGTTTACAAAACAGGAAGGCATACTTGTCCTATCAAGCATATAAGATGGTGAAACCGTGAAACAACTATGAAATTCATTAATTTGAGGTTAATGGGAACCCACATAGATTGATTTCCATTATCGTTTACCTGGTAATGCAAGGAGTAAATTCCAATCACGCCAAATGACTCTTCAGCAATTTTCGTACACAACAAGATTACAAGTAATGCATAAGAAGTCACTTATTATCTCATCTTCCTAAGAAATGTTCTGAAGGAAGCAGTCGTCGGGAATAATATTTAATTTGTGGTACATCGAAGTACATAAACCATGAATTAAGTTCTTCAATTGAAAATTTTAAATACCATCAAACTAAGTACAAACAAAGTGAATAATAATTGTATCCTTAACGTATGCTTGGACTCCAAAATGTAGGAGTAACTGGAGCATTGCGCCAGTAACTCATACAGTTTGTGTCACTCTGCATATTGTGCTAAGAATGCTATTTGTCCATGTGCGATTGGATGAGTCCACATGCTACAATGAGAACACTAAATGTGGTGAGAGGCATCAGGCATGCAAGTAGCTAAAAACCACGTGTCCATGCACACATCAATAACATCGGTCTCCATGTTGCGGTATAAACACTAGTTATTTAAAATGAAATACACATGTAGCCCAGTGATATATATTCATGCATATGCAATAGATATAACCTGTACCAATCTATATACAACTACAAAATTGTTACTTATGAGTGCATAGAGGCTAGACGAGGGAAAGTGCAAACATCCCAAAGCAGCTACAAGAGAATATGAAGTTGTGGGAAGGAGAGATAGAAGCAATACTATTTGAGAGAAAGCATTTAGGTTCTTGTCCATCGTGGATCCACTTTGTCATTTGCTCTAACACCCAAGGTTTTAAATGTATTCATATATTAAGACAAATATGAATATTATAATAAAAAGATATAATAATAAATAACAATACCTATCAACTAGTAAAGAACTAAATATTTTGCAATCAAGTAATTAACAAAATTAGAGATTTTTCAATCATTCACTCAAAATATTTTTTTTTTAATAAAATTATTTCAATAAAAATAAACTATTTATAATTAATATACCAATAATAGATTTCGATAGACACAAAACTGAAGGGCCGTTCTTTTGGGTGAACATTTTCATAAGGCAAAAAGTAGACTTTACCTGCTCTCCAAATTATGGGTGGGCAACTAGGCGGATAGCAATGAACGGTAAAATGCTGGGCAGACAACTCTACCAAATGCCCCCTTAATCGTGTTTGGGGCATAGGGAGGTTGGGATCATTGGTTCATGTGAGCAGCTACAAGTGGTGATCGAATATATAGCAAGTGGCTAAGTTCATGCGAGCAATTGACTCAACTAAGCCACCGGCAAACAGCAAGTTGGGGCAATGCTTGGCGCGCAGATTTGTGCAAGTAGTTGGCTATAATTAGCCAATAATGTGTCACGTCGTGGGCAAATTACAATGGAAACAACAAAGAAGCAATCAAAGCAAGGCGAATGGGATCAGTGGGGGCAAGAGCGAGCGAGAAGCAAGTTGGGAGCAGAGTGCTCGACTTGCATATTTGTGTGAGCAAGTGGCTTGGGCAAAGCCACCAGTGTTGAGCACACAGGAAGGGGGAGCAGCGGCAGAGCAGGCAGTAGCATATCTAGTGGGTGGCTCGAGCGAAGCCACAACAAGCAAAGTCAATGAGCAAACTACAATGGTGTCGACAAAAGGGCGATCAAAGTAAGGCAAATGGGGGATACGATCCCATTTGATCTTCTGATTCGGAACGACAATCCAACTATTGCCACTCTACTATTGATCCTACCAACAATCTACATCGATTTGGTTGTTTTAGGTCGTAGGATCTACAACCCAAATTATGTTTTTAACAACATTGCCAACACCATCATACTATTGAAGCCCTAGTAAGCAACCATAACTATTGACACTAAAAACAGTTAAGTCATGTTAAAGAAATAGTAGATTCATTGGGTGCATGGTGTGAGTTCCACCATCATGGACCACAAACACCAAAAAGAAACTCATTCTTGTAGAGTAACATACACATCCCTAGTATTGGCCACATCAATAGACCCCATCAAGAAAGAATATAATAAGAACCCTAAATATCATCGAGAAAAATGTCATCTCTAATAGTCTTCCATTGCCACTACAGTGAAGGGTGAAGGGCTAAAGCACTACATATTTGACACAATTAATGATCAATGCAGTGAGGCCAATTGCAATCATTTTTTTATGCAAGATGGGATTTCCTGTATGGCTGGCCTTTGTTGGTTCTACAGACTTGCTGGATTATGGCTATATGGTTGGCATTGTAGGAATCTATATCACCACTAGTAAAGTTGCTGATGCAATAGAGGTGTAGCTTAGTAGGTGCAGTAATGAAGAGGGTTGTGACTATGGATTGAAGAGAAGAGAGAAGAGAAGAGAAGAGAAAGAGGATAATGTGGGACTAAAAATGAGGTGGTAATATGCACTAACTTATAGAAGCACCATAAAAAAATTCACCTTCACCGGAGAGTATTCCTCCACCTCAGGCGACCCCACCTCAGGCCAATCCTTCTCCGCATTCTGCCACTCACAGGCGGCCTAGCTCAGCTAGGCCATCAAAGTTGGGCCCATCCAGATCAGCCCAAGGTCTTCAATGAGACAAAACGTCTCAAGAGCCGTTGGAATAAGATCCTTCAACATGCAATCGTAGATTTCAATTGGATGGAACAAACGTGGGATCCTTCAACATCCCAAATCCCATGGCTAATTCCTGGACTTCTCTTCTTGGTAATTCTGTTGGCCCCCAGGATGTGGAGATGGGTAGTACAGTGCCTATTGGATTGGAAATTGGAAATTATCCTCGGGCAGAACCCTCTCCCCCCAAATTCAGGAAGTATTACGGCAAGTGCTACTCTTTCTTCCGCCCAGCCTCAACATCTATGTCGCCGTTGCTCCCAAAAGTGCAGGAAAAATTTTTAGCCTTTATGGATCCTAACCTTACTGGTGTCATGACGGATCCTCCAGCAACTTCTATAAATTCCTCTGGTTTAACCTCAGCTTGGTTTGGTTGTAGCTCGATCCTCATTTTTTCTAGCGCAAAAAGATACCAAATACAAACGCGCTAAGATTGCCCGGGGCATGGGCATAAAGAAAAATGCCCTTTCTTTATCTGATATTCTTCCATGAATTTAATTTCTTGGAATTTCAGAGGTGCCGGACGTAGGCAAGTCCGTGATCACCTCCAGATATTATGCAATACTCATAAACCAACAATTCTTGCTTTGCAGGAGACACATTTAAACATGGAGGAGGCACAGAGATTTTCTAAAAGTCTAGGGCGAAGATGGAAAACCTCTTCCGTCCCCTCGATTGGAGCCTCTGGTGGTATCTCTATCTTGGCAGCATTACTTAGTTGACGTCAAGGTACTATCTATGAATCATCAGTCTATTCATGCCGTTGTTGCTATGCAGAACATGCAACCTTGGTTATTGTCCATTATTTATACTAACACCAACTGCTCTATACATAATGCCCTATGGAAAGAGCTCGTTGATACTCATCTTTCTGATATCCCCTAGTTGATATGTCGGGATTTTAATGCAATTCTTAATCTTGGAGATAAGCTGGGGGGGGGGGGGTGGGGGGTTGTTGTTTCTTCCACAATTCCTCCACCCAAGGCCTCCAAAACCTTATTTCTTCTATTGGATTTCTTGACCTTGGTTTTTCTGGGCCGCCTTTTACCTGGTGCAACAATAGGAAAGGCCTAGCTAAAATTCTCACTAGAATTGATAGGGTTTTTGCCACCCCTGATTGGATTAATCTCTTTAGAAAAACTATCATACACCATCTCCCAAGAGGCATATCTGATCACTCCCCTCTTTTTATTTCCATTCGTTCCAAGCTTAAGAAGACTCCTAGACCCTTTAGATTTCAACCCTTCTGGATGGAGTATAATGAGGCTAATTGCGTCATTAATTCCTGTTGGTCTCATCCTGATTTTCAAGATAATCGTGATGTTGATTTCAATCGTAGATTTACTACCCTGGGGCAACAACTCTCTTATTGGCATACTCATAAGATTGGGAATCTATCCAAGCTTCTGAATGAAACTTGGGAGCATATCCAATGTTAGCAATCTATTGAATCCACTAGAACTCTTACCGATTCTGAGGAAAGGAAGCTCCGCTCCCAGTTCAACAAAGCCAATGCATTTAGTAGGTAGCTCAACCTGAAATGGTGGACGCTTGCATAGTGTAGATGGCTAAAAGCAGGGGATGGCAATACTAAATTTTTCCATGTCTAGTCACCATTCGTGCTATTAGTAAGATTACCTCTACCCAGGGATTGTCTTTCACTGATGATCAATCTATTCTAGACACTTTTAGAGACCATTATTTTAAGCCGTGGAATCCACCTAACTTTCAAACTCAGCTGGATCCCTTGATTCTCCAATTCTGCGCTCAATCTAAATTCTGCTATATAATGAATTTTGAATCCTCCACCAAGCTTCTAGTTCCTTTTAACTTAGTTGAAGTTCTCTCGGTTATCAAGACTCTTCCTAATGGTAAAAGCCCTGGGCCTGATGGATACACTAGCAAATTTTTTAAGCATTTTTGGGACTTGCTCGAACCTGACTTTCTTAAGTTCTTGCATAGCTTTCATTCCTCCAATGTTATCTCGGACTCTTGGGGCTCCACTCACATTATCTTTATCCCTAAATCCAATAGTCCTTCCCTTGTTAAAGACTATAGACCCATCTCCCTATGCAATGTTTCTTATAAAATTCTTGCCAAGTTGTTGGCCAACAGGATCAAACCTCTTCTTCCCCAACTCATCAATCCTGAGCAATCCGCTTTTGTTTTGGGGAGAAATATTCAAGACAGCATTTTTACCCTTCAGGAGCTCACTCATACTATGTTTAACTCCAAAGGGAAGTACCCTTTGATCATTCTTAAGTTGGATTGGCAGGGCATCTATACTGGTTTATCTCTTTTGAACTTCCCCCAACATTTTCTTTCCTGGATTCGTGCATGTGTTGAATCCCCTAACTTCTCTTGCATCATCAATGGTCATCAATCTCATTATTTCAAAAATAAAAGGGATCCTCTTTCCCCTTATTTGTATGCTATCATTACCAACATCCTAAGTATTATGCTTAATGAAAAAGTTGACTTAAATCAGATTACTCCCTTTAAAGTCACCAAGGGAAGGACTAAAATCTCTCATCTCATGTATGCTGACGATCTCATTTTAATTTTTCGTGCAAATCCTAAGTCTTGCCACAACCTCGAGTGTTGTTTATCTGATTTTTTTACCATATCTGGCCTTAATATCAATTGGACCAAGTCTAGAATGTTTTTTCCTAAAAATTGTCCAGCTCATCAAAGAAGGCAACTGCTTCATACTTTCCACATCCGGGAAGGGTGCTTCCCTTTCAAATATCCTGGAGCTTTCATTGCTCCTAAGCCTCCTTATAAATTTACTTTCCATCATTGTTTGAACAAACTGCAATCTCACTTGGGAAGCTGGAAAGGCAATCTTCTATCCCAAGCTGGCCGATCCACCCTCATCAACTCCACTCTTACCTCTACCCCTGTGTATGCTTTATCGTCTACTATGCTTCCTCCTAAGTATACTGAAAAGTTGAATCAGCTCACTAGAAATTTTATTTGGAGTGGGAATTCTAAAAATAGCAAATTGCACTTGGTGGCTTGGCACCAAGTTATCCAACCTAAGGCTTTTGGAGGTCTTAATGTGAAGGATTTCAATTTGCTTCGCACTGCTACCCAATGTAAACGAATTCTAAATTTGCTTAACCACAAGGACACTATCTGGATTCACTTAGTGCTTGATAAATATGGCACTCTTGACCCATGGAATATCAAACGGAAGTCCAATAGTTGCTGGGCTTGGAGAGGATTTTTAAAAGACATGGATTCTTTGAAGGAGGGCTTCACCAAGCATATTGGTAATGGTAAAAGTACTAGTGTGATTACGCATACTTGGTGCTTTGACATCCCTATCGCTTACAAGCCTACCTTTGTTGATTCTAGTGAGCATTTCTCTAACTTAATGGTTTCTGACCTTTTGCAGGGACATACATGGAATGAAACTCAAATTAATGTTTTATGCAATCCTTCTTTGGCTAACTCTATCATGAATACGCTGATTTCTCCTCATCCGGATGATTACTGGATGTGGACAGAGACTAGGTTTGGTTGTTCCTTAACAAAGATGGCTTATCATTCTTTGTTAGTCAACCAGCTGGGTCTTAAGGATCCTTGGAGAGGGTGGAAGATTCTCTGGAAGCTGCATGTAGCCCCGAAGATTAAATTCTTCGGCTGGAAACTACTGCTTGCTAGACTCCCTTCCACTTCTTACCTTCATAAAATTGGGATTAGTAGAATTAATGATTGTTGTTTCTGTTCCAGCGGTCATGATGATGAAAAGCATTTTTTATTTCGGTGTTCCACTACGGATTTCATTTAGAACTTTATCTCTAATCAAATGAATTTGAACTTCCTTTTTCGTGAAAGCTGGGAATATGGGGATTAGATTTTTGAATTAATGCATATTGTCTCTCTAGTTTTAACCGTCTGTTGGTTTTTATGGAAGGCTCGAAATGATTATTTTTTTAATGGTAAACAACCTTGTGTTAAGGCTATTGCTAGGGATGCTCTTGTTGAATTTAATTTTATGATGGATATCACTTTTTCCAGGAAAAATCCTCCAAACTTACTGGATAGAAGAATTTGCAAATGGTCCAAACCTCCCAAGCATGGTTAAAAAGTTAATGTTGACGGTTCATGGATGCTTAATTCCTCCAGAGGTGGTCTTGGATATCTCATTAGAGATGAGAATGGTGTTTGCTGCATAGCAATCGCGGCCGTAGTTCCGGCAACTTTGGTGCTGGAGGTTGAGCTTTTAGCCATTAAATCTGCTCTTGGATACATACATAGCCATTCTACTTACGCGGCTTCCAGAATTATCTTGGAAACAGATTGTAAAAATGCTATTCAACTCTTGGAAGAGCAGCAAGGACACAATACCCAGGATCGGATTGACATTGTTGTTGAAATCAAGTTTATTTTAAGTAGAATGCCATACTGTACAGTGCAACATGCACCTCGTGAAACAAACAAGGCTGCGCATTGGCTAGCCCATTATACTTCCTCAAGCTCATCTTGTAGGGCCTGGACTTGTGATTGGCCTATGGAACTTCTTTGTATTTTGACCTCCGACAGCGGAGGTTTATGATATAATTAATTAGCTTTTTTCTTTAAAAAAAAATGCCCTAAGTTATAATAAGTTTAACAGGATTGAAAAAGTAAAAATTCAGGTATAAAAGCAAGTACTAGTACTTGGAAAAATTTGAAACTTAAAGTACTTCAATGAGGGATAAGTTAAAATAGGGGATACCTTTACATCAACCTTTATACTCATGCAGATGCATCCACTTTGTAGAAGACCACTTATTTCCCTTGATCACAGGGCACCCACCTACAAAAGTCAATCAGGAATGCAATATGATTGTAAGATTGGTAGTGGTTCTGAAGAGCTAAAACAAATTTTGATAACATCTCGTATAAAGCAATCACAAGGTAGAGCATTAGTTTCTATTGGCAGTGTTCTTTCTTGACTTGAGATATTGAAATAACATATTAAGGCCAGCTCCCTAAAACAGGAATGGAAAAACTGACCATGTAAACTTAACGGGTCTAGTGTGGCATCAGGCTTCATGCTCCAGAAAAGCAATGCATCTCCCATCTTTGGTTTAAGGCCAAGACCACTCTTTCCACACTCAGATAACTCGTTGTACCATGGTAAAGAACTGCTGTTCTTTTTGGCACTAGGAAAAATTGTCTCACCCCCTTCTTCAACATCCGATCTATACATATACACAAAATAAACCAATAATAACAGGTAATCGTGAAAGTGTAAAGTAATGAGGCAAGTATAGGCGGGAGAGACATACAAGTACATCAAAAGAGTAGCCATCCGCTGACCCCCATTCTTTGTGTTAAATTCATCAAAGAAATAATCGAAGTGAGGTTCATACCTTTGTCCGGCTTCATAATGCAAAACCTGGAGTCCCTCCCCATTTTCTATAATACATAGATTAGCTCAAGGCAGAAAAAAGTAAAAAGCAAAGGCTGCGTATAACATGCCAAAGGTACAATCTAGGTTCAAGAGCTATATTGATTAGCATCAAAGTATATTATGACTTGAACTTTTATATATTTATGGTATTACTGATCACAAGGACCCAAGCTAAGAAACTTTAGAGGGTAAATGAAAATTTTGTCAATATACTACTCATTTGATAAATGAGATACTTCGGCAGCAGGATGCATCTACTCCTGCATAGGATGGCAGCAGGAACCTGCATACAAATACCTTGGCAAAGTCCAGTGGGCTGAGCCGGCATAGATGCACCTGCAAAGGATTTTTTATCCAGCCTTGGAACTAATGTGGGCTTGGTTATGATTGATGTTAATCTTGGAATTCTCTTATGGATTATGTATATGACTATATTCTGTTTGGTGGATAACTGTAAACTAACTGATATAACTAACCACATTCTATGGGAAATAAGAATTGGGGGAGGGACTAGCCAAGTAAAAAACAATCTTCGAAACATGCTAAGTTAGTTTAAATGGCATAACGTCAGTTGAATGCTGACAAGGTTGAATTCAACCTTGATTTGCTATTAATTAATTAACCTTACAATTCAATTGATAGACTTGAAGCTTGAAATGTTGGACTGTTGATTAGCCTAGTGTTTTTATTTATATTTAAGAGATGAATGAATGAATGATAGGCGAAATCTGAAGAGAGACTCAGTTGATATTACAGACATTAATAATTATAAGTGTTGTATTGGACGATCCATGGTTTAGATCTTGTATTGTTTGGGCAATTGAGTGAAATGAGACAGCCTACAGTTTGACTTGGGTCTAAAACTTGTGAAAGATAGTGTGGGATGAGTTGGTGGATTAGGTTCAACCATTGGTAAGGAATGACTAGTTCAAGATATAGTGAACCTTCTGGGGTTAGTTGGATGGATACTTTTGAGACTTTAGTTAGCCCATAAAAGATGAACTAGGGATTTCCTATATTTGGAATCTAGATTAAGTCCAAACAATCTGGGTTGGATTTTTGACTTCTTAGCAATATCTTAACCAGGGGTTGGTCGCTATAGATTTTAAATTAACGAGGGTACGATTGCACTAGAGTTTATCTAAAGCAATGAATTTCTAAGGGTTTTTTTTCACAAATATTGGATATAAATTGTGATAAATACATATTGCAAAGAAAACCATAGAATCGCATTCTCAGTGAACATCGGGTCAAAAATTATAAGGTAACATGAGTAAAGAAGCAAGGATGTGGATGTAACAAGTGTGGTTTTAGACAAATTGTCAAATCTTCAAAATCTTTGAACGTCCCCTTTTACATAGCTTCCAGTAAGCTAAGAACTTTTGTATTACTCGGACTGAGTAATTTGGTGCATTGATGTATGACAACATGACTTGTTTTGTTTTGCTCTGAACATTACTTTATTTTTTTCTAAGGCCTTTTTAATATATGATTCTTTTTACACTCTGAACTGACTTGCAAGGCCATTTAGTTCTTTGTAGACAAAAAAAAGTAAATTCATTAGATTTGTTGGAACTTAAGTAAATCAATGAGCTGAGGTTAACTAGGCTAAATGAAGCTAGGCCTTGAACGGAATTGAGTTGTTGGTGATATATGAGATTGAAACACCGTAATGATATCCTTATGTTGTTAATGAGTGTGGGAAAATAACCTTCATTCTTTGAATAATCATAGTAACTTCGTAATTTTGATGTTTTAGATATGAATATGTTGTACAAAATTAGTCTTTTACAACATGATTTGTGGAGCCTGAGAACTTCATTGTGGCATTTCTTAAAGCTCTAATAGCTTCTACTGGAACCCATTTTTCGATTGTACTCTCGAGGTACTATTGGTGTACTATGGTCTTCAATAAAGAAGGACTTGAGATTTATTGTGGCTTTGTTATTTAACTTGAATTCATATTTCAGCATATTGGAATGCTTAGCCAAAAAGTAAATCCCTGAGATTCATGGTATTTTGCCAAAATAAGACTAGGCGGTGAACCAAAGAATAATCATATTTGGTGAACCTTGACCAAACGTGACTAATATGCGATACATATGGAAGCAAGTTATAATATAGTTATTTGGTTAAGTAGTTATATGTTAAAACTATTGTATGGCCCTGGTAAAACAATTTAGTTGAAGTCTTGAAAATCTAGCGCTTGACTTGAGTTTGACCATTATAGTCCATTTGGTAAGATATCCCTAGGCAATGAGTGGTTGTTTATTGTAATATCTAAAGAGTTGCTAGAACTTCGTTAATGAGTTAATGCACTTATTAATCAGTTAAAATAGTAGCTTCTGATAGTTATAATAGTTAATAAATAGTTTATAGTTGAGGGTTAGATTAGTGTTCGTGGGTATTATATTTAGTTTTGAAGTTGAAGCCTAAAAACTTTGATTGTAACATGTAAGAGTAGAGTAAGCTATTTTGGATAAATCATTGAATTATTTCGTTATTGTATTTCTTCTTCTCCACTCTTCTTTTCTACTATTGTAAGTCAAATTGGTAGCAATGCCAATTATTTCCTCATTTTCTTCTTCTTATATTCTTCTCTCCTCTTTGCTCCCGGCTATTTGTTCTCTTGGTTCACTCCATATTTTTCTCTGTAACTTGCTTCTCCTCCTTTTCCCTTTCCTCTTTCTTCATCCTCTTTCTCATCTCTCTATTCTACAACCAATCAGTTAGTCTTTCTATTTCATTAACCTTGGCTCCCACAAACCCTAGCGCCAACAATGTCTCTCCACTGCCATCATGCAAGCCATCACCAAAGATCTTCGCTACCACAATGCTACCACTCCCAACCATAATTTGTGGTAACGAAACTAGTAGCAAATGAACCAAAAAATTTGATATAACAGAAAAGAAACTAATTTAAAATAATAAGAAAAAATAGGTCAAACATAAAAGCACCTTTTTAAATAAACAAAAACACCAAGAGCTATTTAAATAAATTATTACACCTTTTTGCATTTGTTACGCACCCAATAACTGCACTTGTATGAGAGGATTACAAAAGATGGCTAGAGACATTCTTTATCTCCTTACTTCATTTTTGCTTCCTCTGTTCCTTTTATTTTTCAACATATTTTATGCATTGCGCAATATATATATATATTGATTTCAGAATAGTTTTCTAAGAATTGTCTGATTTCAAGTTAATTATTTTTGGGATAATAAATAATCTAATGTCTTGTTTATTAGATTATGCTCCATTTGAATTTGACCAATTTTAAAAAAATTTGAACTTAGTATGAACAAAATGCCTGATTTCTTGAAACAGTGTCTAATTTCTCAAACATGATATATGAAATTATGAATGTGATTAGATGGTGTATATGGGGAATCAAGTTATGTCAGGTTGATGTGCATTAATCCTAGAACAAGGGAGCATGTATTGTGTATTTGTTGCAAATCAGGAACCATGTAATGACAACAGATGTAGGCTAGTTGTGTACCAACTACCAAGAGGCTGAGTTGTTTTACTGCAATAAGCTGTTGGAATGTGTTGCAGTGTTCCAGGTGCCATTGTAATGGATGATATGTCAGCAAGGACATTAACAAAATTACAAAGTCTTGAACACAAGAAGGTGACCTAGATCTGAATAAGCCAAACTGGAATTGCATCATGCCATAGACAACGTGATACATTAGCAGTATGGCCGTTACGATAGTATTATGCTTTGTATGATTAAGTATATCATTCATTATATTGCTTGGTTGTCAAAACCTTACTAGTATTAGCACTTTTAATGTGGTAAAACCCTTTCTTTTTTTGTTTTGTTTCCTTAGACTATGAGATTGCTACCCAAAGGATCTAGTTTTGCTAATAGCTACATGGATAGTAGATTCTGAGTACAAGGAAAATATCATGCATCAGTGATAGTTCTTTTTACATATCCATGTAGCACCTTTTCTGGGGCAAAAGACTAATAGTCATCCTTTAAATTGGCATGTATGCTCCTCAAATATGAGAAAAATTTACTTGGAATAATAGCTCGTAAATGAGGCTTCGAAGAACAAACAGTTTTCATCAACAAAGTTCACCCAAATGTATTAGATTTATGACAGTTATTTTATAGTGCATATAATGAAAGATCTATGATCATAAACTTAAAATTCCCTACCATAATTCTATGTTCCAATTTTGTGCTTATATACAAAATTCTATTATAAAAGATAATATTAGAATTATAACTTAGTCAATTTTCACCTCACAACAAAAGGAATTGAATGTCGTGCATAACTCAAATTCTAGGTTAAAAATGTATCACCAGAATGGCTCACTGATTTGTGGTCCAAGAATTTTATTTTTCATATGCATTTTGGAATTCATCCATTCTCCTTTTATCATGGCTTCCTCAAGATACTTCAAATTTTTTATGGATATAATTTCTACATAAAATATGTTTGTTGGTGATTCCTCTTATCCATGCAGTTGAACTATTCTCTTGATCTACATTACAAATTTAGGCTGCATTTATCATTAACAAAAATATAAAAAGTAGAAAATAGTATAAGAATACTAGTCACATGAGATCTTCAGTAGCATACCTACAGGGATAAATGTATAATCTGCTATTCTTTTCTCAATAGCAGTGATTATCTCGTCTTGTCCTCTTCGGAGAAACATGCCTGTGCTGGTCCGCACCCTAAATAATTAATGATGCAGAATGCTAAGGTGTCATTCACAAGGTAGAAATACTTTAAGAGAAATTAACAGCTGAAATATGCTAACCTGCTGTCTTTACTCTCACCGGTAGTGCTATCAACAACACTTGACTTTGTCATATGAGGTGTTGCAAGCTCAATAAGATGCTCGCACTCGTCCTTGGACTGGAAACAACAACCAAGGACATTATGGTTTCTATAGAATAATCCATGTCAAATTGAATATTTATACAGCTAGCAAACCATATAACCATACGACATAATTGTGGAGTTAAGAAAACATGAGAAGCCAAAGTATTTCATTAAACAACTTTTGAAACAGTATAACACAATTAAAAATTTACTTAAGCCTGAATTAATGGTAACAAACTCATTAGACTTCATTATCATTTGTAATGTTTTTCTCCACTTAAGCCTGAATTCAAGGTGTCAAAATTTCTCTCACTTAAGCGTTGACGTTTTCATCAAACCCAATACTTAACTCACAACACAAAACCATCCGGAACAATATGTACGATTAATCCAATAGTAGTTCCATCATCTACAACAACCTTTTTGAATTAAACCCTCAAAATGACTTGAGCTAGAAGTACTCTAATATCATTTGTTATGACGTGTAACAAAAAAAACTAATTTATGAGGTTGAAACACATGACTCAGTTAAAAATGTAAACCTAAGTTAATAGTAACAAATTATCGTGTCTTCAATATCATTGTAATTTTTTTACCGACTTCCAATTGGGACTAAATAGGGTTATCATAAGAGTTATGCAGTTTGAGCTAAACAATAAAAATAATATTGCAGAATTCAAAATGAAATAGTAGTTCAAATTAAAAATTATATCAAATTAAGGTTAAGCTTTGCAATAATTATTATCATTGATGAACTTCAAATATAGTCATTGAAAGAAATGTCCAATGAAGAAAAGGAACAAAAGAGAGAATAGTAAATACAACCTGGCATGGGGTGCCTTTTTAATTGCAGCAAACTCAATCAATTAAACATAGATCAAATGTAGCTTAAGAATTTTATTAAAGTAACGTAAATCATGATCAGAGTTAGTATGAAATAGGAATAAACCAAAGAAAATACAGTTACTAACATGTATATTCTATTACATTTTCACTAAAAGTGGACTTTCTTTTCATCTATTACTTTAATTTGAATTAAATACTGATATCCTTCTCTATCTCAATTGCCCACTACCAACAATTCCTACTGCTAAATTCTATAATTAACTTGTATAACTGAACTTGATTGTCAAATTCCTAATCATCCTCGTAACCTTTTCTCATGCTTGCATGAGCACCAGAGACGATAATGAAGACGAGCTTGGAGATTGATCCATCTATGAAGAAATAGGCTAAGCCGGTTCTATATGTTCATCCATGGACAGCAATTTTGATCAACTTGTTATCATGCACCAATTCCATAGTTTAGAGGTACTAAACAAGTTAACCCAATGAACGACCACATTAGGATCAGGACACTTAGGCCAAGCAAACAACCATATAACTAGACAAGAAGCAAACGGAACCGTGACTGCATTTTCAGAACATGTTATTCAGAAAAGGACAGCTGAAACTAATCGGTTATGTTCCCGTTCGTGTAGCATCACTTCTGCAACTAAACATGCTTGGACGAGAAGTAGAACGGTAAACCCGTATGAAGAAATAAACTATTTATAAATTAAAATAAAAAATTTCCCGGGCATAAAAATGAAAAATTATACTTCGCATGAAACAAAAACCATAGTAAAGATGTAAAGTTGATGACTTTCCCCGAGGAACGCAAAACTGACCAGGAAATTGTGGTAGACGAATGCTCGCGGCTCCCATGAGATGACTTCTGTCCAACGGCGTCCCCGCTGCTCCAAACCCTCCCTGCTCCAGCCATACACCAATCAGTTCACTCGCCCATCATCAAATACCAACAACAACAACAGCAAAAACAAATCACGACGAGAAGGAGAAGCAGGACGAGGAACCTACAGGTTGCGATGGTGCTTCCCATGGACGCGGGGCTCGGCGTCGGAGTGGGGCGCGGAGTCGGAGTGGACAGGGAGGGAGAAGATGCCGAAGGCGAGGAGGAGGAGCAGAAGCAGGGAGAGCGCGAGAAGAACCACCAGGGCGAGTACACAAGGCGGGGAGGAGTATCTCTTGGCAAGAAGGGATCGAGGATACGAGCGTGGCCCAGTTGCCTTCCGCATCAGCCGGCGAAACGACGCCATCGATGCTCTCTCGCCGCCGTTGTTCGGCGTTCGCCGCTCCTCCTCCTCCGATTCTTATGCAATAACTGGAATTGGTGGGAATCCAAAGGAGGAATGGTCTCGGCAGCAGCGGTCGCCAGTCGCCCGAGGTTTCTGAAGAAAACAAGCGAAAGTTCCACTTTTCAAACTCTCCGAGTCCTTTAGCTTTCCAGTTTCCACGCACCGTGGGATCGTAGAATTGGAAGGTCTCTGAATCAGCTGCCACATCGAGCCACGATTCAGAGAATTCTCATTGTACATTGGTCAAAATTTTGGAGCCACCCTTAGATTAATGTACATGCTGACTTTTGTCTCTGTGCGCCTCGAGCAATACACGAAATCCTTACACCTTTGTTCATTATTTGTTAATATGAGTATGACCCTCAATATATGTTCACCGGGGGACCGAAGAATTGGAAGGTCTCTAAATCAGCTGCCACATCGAGCCACGATTCAGAGAATTCTGATTGTACATTGGTCAAGATTATGGAACCCACACTTTAGATTAATGTACATGCTGATTTTTGTCTTTGTGCGCCTCGAGCAATACACGGGATCCTTATACCTTTGTTCATTATTTGTTAATATGAGCATGGTCCTCACTATATGTTCACAAGCATTTGGTGGAGCTTTCACTAGCAATCGATATAGACCTTCTCTCAAAAATGCCACTTCGCTATCTTAATCTAAACTCAAAAAATTATATATATATATATATATATATATATATATATGAGATATGAAAGTCAACGATTTGAGTCATTGTGGTCTTGTGTGATTGCGTTGACTATATCAAATAATGAAAAGTGAGAGATAGTCAAAATATTTAGCTAAATAGAATTTTTCATATTAGATGATTATCAAAAAGATATTTTGCCATATCTTTTAGTCCATCCTTACTAAATATATTATGTATGCAACGTATGTATGCATCAAGTTGATTTTCCATTGGCATATGATTCTATGCAATTGATACAATTAATATGTAATCATGCATTAAATGGGTTATTATATGAGTTTTAAATGTATTTTTTTTTGTTTAAATAGAGATATAAAGATAGTGATATTGCTAAGTTAATAGGCACCTTATCTATCCAATATATTTAATTGATGATCATCTTAAAATTATTTACCCTTAGCCTTATTTTGTGGAGCTAACAGTTGGTAGGAAAAAGTTAGAGCTTATTTGGCTATGCTGTTAATAGCTCTACAATTGTGCTATATTGTATTGTGTTTACTATTAAAATTTATAAGATATTTAGTTAATAACTTTTTAACTACTATCAAAATTTAAAATAATAAAATATATTTTATTTTCTTTAGTATTAAAATTTTAAATGAAATCATGTAAATTATTTTTTTTTAGTAATAGAAGCTGCAAAACATTAAATTGTAGATTTATTAACTTTTTTTTACCAAATAGTTTTCTAATTGTTTTCTACTTAAAAATTACTTAAAATCAGCTTAAAAGCAAGACTAAGGGCATGTTTGGCCCCGCTTCAAAACTGATTTTAAGCAGCTTTAAAGTAGAAAGCTGATAAAAAATTGTTTGGTAATGAAAAGCAGAAGCAAAAAAAAGCAAAAGTTAGAAAAGCTACAATTTGATACTTTTACAACTTCTGCTTATCCAAAAAAGTAATTTATATAATTTTATTTAAAATTTTAGATATTATTATTTTAAATAATTTAAAATATTAACACTAAAGAAAATACAATATATTATTATTTTAAATAATTTAAAATAATATATTTATTTATTATTTTAAAATTTGATAGCAGTTAAAAAGTTATTAACTAAACATCTTATAAATTTTAACAGTGCAGCACAGTACAGTACAGCACAGTTCAGCACAGTTAAAAAGCTATTAACAGCGGGGGCCAAACAGGCCCTAAATAGACCCTTAGATTTTCCTAGCTTGCTAGGAAAGCTATTTTATATTAAAGATGTACATCATTCAAACCACATTCAACTCATAAAAACATAGTAGAAAACTTCACCAAACAGGTGCTAAAGTCAATATGTGTCAATAGGCGGTATCAATTTTTTAAATTTTATAAATAAGGGAGGTATATAGAGTTTCTACTAAGAAAAGTGAAAACGATAATATTAAATATTTAAACTATTTGGTAATTTTTTTTTCAAATATAGTTACATACGATCATAATTTAAAATATTTGGTAAATATTAAAATAACTAATATATATATATATATATATATATATATATATCTATAATATTTATTTATTTTATTTTAAATTTAATATATTTTCTAATGGTAATTATTACAAATATGATAAATTATAATGAGTTATTATATATTTTTTTATTTCTTTTATAAAGAGGAGAAGTAATAGGAACATCAATTAGTAGTCTTTTTAGGGGTGTCCAAAATCGGGTCAAACCGAAAAATCAAACCGAATCGGTTCGGTTTGGTTCAAACCAAGTTCGGTTCGGTTTGGTTTGGTTCGGTTTGAAATGGTTAAAAAAATTTCGGTTCGATTTTCAGTTTGAGAAGTTCGGTTCAGTTCGATTTTCGATTTGAACCAAACAAACTCAATTTTAAATATAATAATATTATTTTTATATAAAATATAAAAAATTAATATTTTTAATTATATTATTATATTATTATTTTAATTATATAAAATATATTATATTATTATTTTAATTATATAAAATATATTATATTATTATTTTAATTATATAAAATATATTATATTATTATTTTAATTATATAAAATATATTATATTATTATTTTTATTAAAAATTAATAATATAATAGTATAAATAAATTAAATATATATTTATATAGTAAATTTCGGTTTAATCGGTTTAAACCGAACCGAACCGAATAATTCGGTTCGGTTTTGATTCAATTTTTACCCAATTCGGTTCGGGTTCGGTTTGTTGCCATCTCAATCGGTTCGATTCGGTTTGGCACAAGTTCGGTTCGGTTCGAACCGTTAGGACAGCCCTAGTTTTTTTTAATTTTTTCTTTTTATTATTTTGTTTTTCATTACTAAATACTTATTTTAAATTATTTAAATAAAAATATTATAGATGACTATTTATAGTCAATGCAATTTTAATTATATAATGTAATTTCATAAAATATGGGAAATTTAACCCTGCGGACCCACTAGGTGGGCCGATGCTGTCTCTAATTGTGAACAAGATAAAAAAAATGGGTACGTTTAGTGCGTCTGGCGTTAAGATAGCCTCATTCTGAAGTGATGCTTCCACTTCTACTTTTTTTTAGCCTGCGTGGCGAATTCCCCTATCAATCGGACGTTCCAGATGAGAGAGTAGGAAAGCTACGTAAAACCGTTCTTGGAGCGCATCTCCCTTCATATTTCTTAGTATCCAAGTAACCTTAGTCAACAGCACTCCGCATCCTGAACATCGGCAGCACGAAGTAAATGTACTAAGTATCCCCTCCAAAAATCTTTTTGATAGTAGCTCGTATTATCAACAATGAACCGATGGATTTGGTGGGCCCCACCTCCATTAGCTTACCTGAGCCGTTGGATCAATTGTAGATACATTTTGTGCGTGGAAAGGATCCTGAATCCGATACGACGAGTAAAACGCCTGTAAGTGCCATCTTTTCTTCTACTTCATGGTAGGTACGTTTTTGAAAAACGTACCTTTCTCATCATTGGGCACACTAATCATGGAGCCCGCCACTTTAACACATTGACAGGATGCAGGGTAAATGAATGGGTATGAATCTATTTTGTCTCTTCCGCATGCAGCATATGGGCCGAGCGAGGTATAATGCCACGAATTCGCGCGATCTCTCGGTTTTTCTGCTGCTACGTCGTGCGATGTCTTCCTTCGACGCCTTCGATGGCGACGAGGCGGCGGGCCCCTGGAACGACGACAGCTACCTCCGGTACAATTCCCGTCTCCCCTCCCAGCGGCTCGACGCCTTCTCCTCCTTCGCCCCCGCCACCGCGGACGCAGAAGACGGCGACGACGAATATGGCATAGAAACTGTGGAACCTAGCGAAGGTAGTGAGATGTTCTCTCCCTCGCCTGCGGGATTTGGGTATGCCTCCGGTTCGGGCCCGGAATTGCCCTCAGTCTCCTCCCCCTTCTCGATGCTGAATTCTGACGGTGATGGTTACGTGGAGGTGGGTGATGGAGACGAGCCGATACTGCCGGCCCCTGACGAGATGGGGCAGGACGAGGGATTTGTTCTGCGGGAGTGGCGCCGGTGAGTCATCTTTTTCGTTCAACCTGCTTGTACAGTTTTTTTTAAGAAGATAATGATCTTGAATCTGTTCAATATTGTGAGGTCTGTGGTTTTTTTAGTTCTCGGGACGATGTGGGCGGTGAATGCGTCTTTATTACATGTAGAGTTGTGTTCGTTTGGTTTGCATCTAAATGTGTATTGCACAATTACGAGTTGGTTACTAGGTATCCATGAAGTAGATAGCAGTTCAAGGAGCTGCTATCACTTAGCTCTTAACCACTGGAGAAACTGATGTAAATTGATTGCACATCCACTAATCTCAAAAGCTTAAACCTAAGCTTCAAGGAACTGAACCAATTGATATGTTTGCAGTATTTCATTTTCTTACATATATCTAGATTAATGATAGCAGAGAAATATTTACAAGTTAGTTCAATCAGTAAGAACCTTTATCCTTGATAACAAGGATTGGGATCGAGTCCTGCATTCATTAATTACTTGCCCATGGTAAACAAGGGTTATAATAATTTCTGGAACTAAACCGGCTTTCCAGGTTGACATCACTATGTTCCCAAACATGTTAAGCTAATTAGAATGGGAGTATACCCCCAACTTGTTCTTCTCCGTTGTGAAAAAAAATGTGAATGTGGGATTAATTTAACTAGAAAGAAAGTTTTTTGCTTAAACAATGCGAAAGAAGATAATTCTCTTAATGAGAGAGTTCCAAATTGCTTTGTAGCCTAAACTAATGAACATAAACCCAGTGTTCATTTTGCCCCATGATATCCAATGCAACACACTATTATGCTCTGCTCAAAAGGTATTCAACCTGCTCTGTGCAGTGCCTTCGCCACATCTGGGGCCAGTCTGTCCACAACAAGAAGCAAATATGCTAGAAAGAATTGTTAGTAGCTTAGATGTACTATCTAAAGAAATTAAAGCTAAAACCATGAGAAGCTTGGAGAAGGCCTTTTCAGGATCTCGGAAAATAGCATCGACAAGAAGATGGATTGAAGCAGTAGCAAAAGAGTCGTTAAGGCTAGTGAGGAACTTGTCCACAGGGAAGAGTGGATGTAATTTGAGAATATCTACAAGATGATCAATCAATGAAAGATTGATCTAAAACTCACCCCATTTGGTTTTTAAAAGTTAGTGGTATTTTTGTAGAGAATGATCCTCCTATTTAATTTTGAAGGGTTCATACAGTGTAAACGTGCACTATATTTTGCTCAAAAGAATGTTACATGAGGACATCGCTTATCTCCTTGGAAGTGGACAAGATTTTACCTGTACTTTGAATAGGAGTCTCCATGTTGTTGAGAAGAGGTAGATAGGATAGTTTATGAACATGGCTTTGATAAAGTCAAAATTTTTATTTAATTATATGAATAAAAATGAACCATAGTACATGTACTATAGAAACACCCCTTTTCTTTCACCTGTTTTCGTTTTTTCATTGCCATGACTAGCATTTATACTACTTCTTTGGCTACCTTGAGATTGTGTTCATTGATTGTGGGATCGGTGGCCTTGTTGCTCAGTCTCTTATCTCAACAAGGATAATGGCTTCTACCTCAATCTCTAAGTTGAATGAGGCGACTCTTGGATTTGAAGCCATTTATTTCATACAAAATCTTGGTCTGGTCTTCAGGATATGCCTGCTAATGGATTGGCCTCCATCTATTTCATGAAAATCCTTCACTACTCCAAGTCTAAAATGATGAAAATTTCCCAAAGGTTGTTGAGAACAGCTCGAGATCTGTTCCCTTTGTTTGAATGGTTTGGTGGAATCAGCTAAGATCATCTCAACTTCAAGCTATTTGTCTTCTCCATCGTCGGAATCTGCAATTTGCATATATATTTTTTGACATGGTGGTACCCAGTTTACTTTTGGCCTCTAGTTCCCTCAACATCAAATCTTGTGTGACAGAGCTCAACATTGATTTGTCTTCTATTGATGCTTCTTAGACTTATTGCATATTGAGTTTTGCTTTCAATTCTTCTAAGATTGGCAGTATGATAGGTTGAGCTGTTGAAGTATGCGCCTTTCTTTGGTCTGTCATGTAGCTACAAATTATGTTTGTTTTTTTTTTAATCACAAATTGTATGATTCTTAGAAGTTTTGGTACTCCAAACTCTTGAGGATGTTTGCTTGTGTGGAATATTTTGATCTTTAAGATTATTATAGTAACCAGATTAAGTTTTTTTTTTATCTTGATCATCTGTTATCTATTTATGCTTTTTTTTTTTTTTAAAAAAAACTAGTTATGCATGGATCGAAAAGATCAGCAATTTGTTGATGTGCCAACTTGATAAGCAGCTAAAAGCTAAAAGTATGTAATTTATTAGACAATTGTATCAAATTTAGTTCATTTTCTCCTGCAATTGTTCTAGCATACATCAAGTATTTGCACATAAAGATAATTGCGGAAAAATATTAATTGTTTATGTGAATCAATTTTGTATATGTACGAGGTCTTTATCAATATCACAAGCATCTTTGCTGGAACGAAAAGCTGAGTAATATTTCATATTTCCCTGTGTGTTTTGTACTATCCACCTTGAGGAAGAAAAGAGAAAACATCGTCTAATTAAATGCAGTGCAGACAAAATGTCATTCTCCTTGAGGAGAAAGAAAAGAAGGAAAAGGAGTTGCGGAGCCAAATTATTGCTGAAGCTGAGGCATACAAGAGAGCATTCTATGAGAAAAGAAAGGTGCATTGTGAAACCCTCAAGGAGCAGAATAGAGAAAGGGAGAAGGTATCATTGTTATTGTTGCTTCAGACATCAAATTTTCTTACTCAACCAATTTCTTACTGCTACAATTTGTCGCCAGCTTTTCATAGTCAACCAGAAGAATTTCCACGCCAATGCAGAGAAGCAGTACTGGAAATCAATTTCAGAACTGATCCCCCGTGAGATTGTGAGCATTGAGAAGAAGGGTAAGAAAGACCAGGACAAGAAACCATCAGTCGTTATCATTCAGGGACCGAAGCTTGGCAAGCCCACCGACCTCTCTAGGATGCGTCAGATTCTACTGAAATTGAAACATTCTGCACCGCAGCATATGAAATCCCCTGCACCCCCTGAGACTTCTGGTGGTGGAACTACTGCTACAAATGCTGCAGCCATGCAAGCGGCGCCCACTATCTCCAAGGAGACTCCTTTGGCGCCTTCAGAGGTCCAGCAAGCTTGAGTATCAGCTCTACTGTAAGTATGTCTTGATGATAAAAGATCGCAAGTCACTACCTAAGAATTTTAGGGCTGTCTCTCTTTTAGGATGTGCTAAGTGATGCAAGTGTGATATTTACTTTACGATCCGTATTTTCAGAAAAATTGGACGGCTTTGGTTTTCCTAGTTGATGTTCATCTTGTAGATATCCGTCCTAGGTGTATAACGTCACGTTTATCCTTTTTTTATTGTCATATTTTGCCGTTATATATCAGAAATAATTCAGCTTAATTTGTGTAAGGTGATCTGTTGCAAATTATATCGGATATTTTCTAAGGAAATTTTGACTTGTTTTGTTTGAGAAGTGTTAGAGGAGTAGAGAGCAAAAAAATGAAATAAAGAGTCGTTTGGATAAATAACAGATTTCGAGAGGTAAATTAATTTCCTTGTAAAAATATAATTATTTAAATAATAATAAATATATTTATGTAATGATTATTTGCACTGTATAATAAATATGTATTATTTATTTATTTATTAATTTAGATATGATCGATAAATTTGAACATGTCAACTCGGGTGTGCTTTTTAAGCATGGTGGGTGCTTAATTTTTTTTAAGTGAGATACTTGGATGCTTTTATATTTTAATCCGACCATTATTTTAAATTTTTTTTATGTGAGAATAATATAATATGTGATTACTTATTGTGTGTGTGAGATATGATCCGGGCGCTTAAAAGGTTTTTTTTTGTATGAACTAGATAAGCCTATTATAGGTATCAACAACGGGTTAAATTGTTATCTGCGGTTGAATTCCCTTAATTTATTGGATGATCCGATCTACGTGCCGATCCGATTGGATACTCCAATCAATTAAGAGGTTCAAAGCATATCCAATTTGCTTATAGCATGACACGATACGCATCATACGCTTAACAATTTTAGGTGGCGTCCCCGCCTAAGAATATTGAGCGGTGAATCTAGCCTTGGATGTTACTTTAAAATTGTGATATTAGTTCATCAAATATTGTACAATTTTTAAAGCAACATCAATATAAGAGAGGAGCGTGTTTAACAATTCTAGGTAGCGTTCTCGTCTAGGAATGTTGAGTATGAGTGAATCTAGCCTGAGATGTTGCTTTAAAATTTGTGCAGCATTAATTCATTAAGTGCTACAAGAATGTTAAAACAATATCAATGTTTTAAAGAGTTCATTTATACTGTATTTCTTTAGATGAAAAATTAAAAAAAAAATAAAAAATATATTAAATCTGAACAAAAAATACTACTAAATTTAGTATATTTTCTATTCTTTTCTTTTTTAACTTTTCATTCAAGAAAACACAATCTTAACAATTTTAGAGCACTTCCCCGCAGAAAAATTTTTCGACACAATCTATAAATGCACATTTACGTATGGGACAAATCTTGTAGCACGAAACAATTTGCGGGGAGTATCGGACAAATCTCCCGAAGGTGATCTATCAAGCAAATTGGGAAGAGATTTGCTTCCGATTGTAACTGTGCATGTGATAACATGTCATCATTTCTTGCTGGCGGAGGAGATGAGCTGAAATAAACAAATTCCATACAAGTGAAACGGAAAGTCTCGGCTTATAAAATTTACCAATAAAATTGCAGCCATCAAATGTCAAATCAGGAGCACAGAAAATTAAGATTTCATGCTTGGCATTTTAATCTGTTAAACAAAAAAGAAAACATAGACAAGTATAAATATTAGCAAGTCCCGCAGCATAAGTTTAGACAGGCCCCGTTTTTCTTTCTCTGCTTTTTGCTGTGCTAGAACGGCCAGCGGAAGCAGTCACTGTTCACATGTTTGGCATATCAACTTTGCTGCGAAACAATAAAAATTTAGCAGCAAAATTTCATTGTTCAAATGAGTTAGGCCTCATTTGGCACGTCTCAACACAGCTTTCGAGTCAAAAAAGTAGTGGAAAAAATTAAATGCTGTGTGAAGCTATGAATCATGGTTTTTTACATATTATACCTCGAAAGTTATGTTGAGGCAAGGCCAAACGTGGCCTTAGGGCCTGTTTAGTCCCGCTTCGAAGCTGATTTTAAGCAGCTTTTAAGTAGAAAGCAGTTAAAAAAACTGTTTGGTAATAAAAAGCAGAAGTAAAAAAAAAGCTGTAAAAAAGCAGAAATTGATAAAGCTATAATTTGATGCTTTTACAGCTTCTGTTTCTTCAAAAAATAAAATTTTAGGTATTATTATTTTAAATAATTTTAAATTTTAATACTAATGAAAAATAAAATATATTATTATTTTAGATAATTTAAAATAATATATTTATTTATTATTTTAAATTTTCATAGCAGTTAAAAAATTATTAACCAAACATCTTATAAATTTTAATAGTACAGCACAATATAGTACAGCTTAGCACAATTATAAAGTTATTAACAGCGGGGCCAAACAGACCCTTAATTTTGCTCCTTTTAGCTACTAGCTGTGGAATTACCGTTGTGTATATAGAATTTAAAATATATATATATATATATATATATATATATATATATATATAAATTAATATGATATATATTAATTTTAAATTAATTAATTTTAAAAATAGTTAATAAAATTTAAATTATAATTAATTATTAATCTTATAAAAATTGATAATTTAAAAAAAATGTTATTTTAAATTTTAAAAATATAATTTATTTAATTATAAAAAATATATAATATATATACAATTAATTAGCTTTGATATATTTTACTAATTATATTGTATATTTTCATTAATTAAATATTTTATTAAATATTTTTATAAATTTAATTATTTTTATAAAATTTATATTTATTTATTTACATATATATATATATATATATATATATATATATATATATATATATACATTCTTACACATTACTATTATTTAATTATAATTTTTAAAATATAAAATTATACTAAAACTAACAACATAACCGTTCTAACAAATACTCTTAAAAGCCTATAACACCAGTTCTACGGCCAAAGCGCAGTTATGATTGTGGCTCAGTTATGACAATGCAGCAAAATCAAACTAGCCTATAAGCAGTAGTCCTGACGCTTCCTACTTCGGAAGCAATGCTAAAGATGGAAGTGAAATGCCTCATAAATATGTTCAAGATCATCCTAGACAAGCAATTGAAATAACTAATGTGATGTCCCTATCAGTAACTTCAAGGAAAACCCTCAGCTGAAGCAACCTGTCAATCGCCACTTTGTGTTTGGAAGTGCCTATCTGGAAGCAACCACTCTTCCATCGACTTGGCTGTTACCGCAGTATCAATGTACAGCATTTGCAAGACATACCTCTTAGCCATAGGTGGCAATGATCTAAGGACAAAATATGACTTGATTAAGTATTCTTAAAGCTAGTTAGTAATCAAAAATATCTCTAGGCTCCAAAAGTTACGAGGAACTGAGGATTAACTCTGATGAATATACTGAAATAGTTGACTTGCACTGAATATACAGAAATAGTCGACTTGCTCTGCCACTAGCAGTACAGCGGCAACAAGAATAACAAAATTTCTTTACAATGGAACAAGATTTGAAAAACTCTCATCTTAGACTAGTGCAAACCAAAAATTTAGAATTGCAAATTTTGAAAAATAGTATCTGCTACTACTACTATGATGCCTAGGAAGAGTTTATGCACAAGGTTTACCCTTTCAAGAAAAAGAAAAAGATACATACATTTCACTGATTAACTAGAACTTTTCTTT
Source organism: Costus lasius (assembly GCA_027563935.2). Classification (NCBI taxonomy): domain Eukaryota; kingdom Viridiplantae; phylum Streptophyta; class Magnoliopsida; order Zingiberales; family Costaceae; genus Costus; species Costus lasius. Next base: position 1,517,243 of record CM050454.1, read on the forward strand.
AGGATCTGTTTGGCCCCGTTACCATCCAGTTTTAGCACAGAAATTGATATAATAATTAGCTAAAAAGTTAGAAAAGCTAAAAATTAGAACTTCTCCGACTTTAACTTTTTACTGTCCTTGACTTTCGTGCTCACGCTTAATGTAGCGGGGCCAAACGGGCCCTTAGATAGACCATACGTTTAGGACTAGAAATGTGATTGTTACTCTACATAAAGTTCCACTGAGACCAAACTGCAGCCATAAAATACATAGTTGGATGCACATACATAACGGGTCAGCTAATAGCAATTCCGGCAATCCAAGCAAGTTGCTCATTAAGAAATCCTGCCTTTAAATCGGAAACAAATTGGACTTTTCCGATAACTCTTAATTTGCTTGATAGATTGTGACTCTTCCCTTAATTGTAGCACGACACAATTCCGGCAACTCTTACAGTATCTAAATTCATAAAGAAATTTATTGCAACTGTGTACTTGTCTGATAACTCTGTTCCTTGTTTGGACTTTTCTTTGTTGTGTCAAAGTATAAAATCCTTAGTGACTTTTACCAAGATAAACTCAAAGTTCCAAAGCAATATCCAGAAACACCCGGTGAATGGGCATGTTCCATTAAACATACTTTTCTAGTTCCAAAACATGTTACGGACCCAATAATAGTAGTGGATATGTAATAAAGCGGATTCGGGTTAGTATGTTATACCTGACCCGCTAAATATGATAATATTATAAATAAAGGTCCTGGGTTTTGGGTTTAGGGTTAGGTCATCGAGTGTTTAGTATCTTATTGTTAGGGCATGCTTTGCACGATATTCTCGCCAGTGACGGCTTGAGAGAGGATTCATCTTTGAATCCTAACAGTGGTCCGACCTGCCGGATCGATCGCTAGGGAACCGGTGGTCCGGTGAAGGATAAAGGCGGAAGAAATTCCGTTGTCGATAGTAGATCTGAACGACGGGTCTATTATCGTTGATCAAGCCGTTGAAGAAAACCTAGGGCAAAAGAAGTTCAGCACGCAACAAAGTTCTCATTATGGAAAGATTCCAATGCGCGTGGCAAGTACTGTAGCGCACTAAGGTTTTGGTGAAAGTACTGTAGCAACAATACTGTAGCAACAATACTGTAGCAACAATACTGTAGCAACAATACTGTAGCAACAATACTGTAGCAACAATACTGTAGCATAATGTTGTAGCATCAGTACTGTAGCACGCCTTCGGCAGAAGATCTAGGCAATGACGGCTCTTCCCTGTTGCAAGTAACCCCCGACGGACTTTGCGAGGAGCCTCTTCTCCCGGAACCCTAGCTGGCGACGGGAGCGGTTGACTGGCGAAGATAAAGTCCACTGCTTCCTCCATCGAAACCCCAGCCAGCGACGGGAGCGGCTGTCGGTGAAGCCTGTGCGTGCAGACGCAGGCTATAGCTTAGGTTTGAGAAAAAAAAAAGAAAAAAAAAAGAGAGATTTTTTTTGCTGCACAAACAAAGGCTTGAGACTCATGATCCTAGCAGAAGATGAGGAGAAAGACCCTGCTGAGGAGCAACTAGACGGAGAAGCTCAAGCAACTTGGGACCCTGGAGGAGGCACAAGCTATAGTTTTCTTAAATAAATTTTAAGCAGCCTTGAGGACAAGGCTTCTTTAGGGAGGGAGGATCTGTTACAGACCCAATAATAGTCGTGGATATGTAATAAAGCGGATCCGGGTTAGTATGTTATACCTGGCCCGCTAAGTATGATAATATTATAAATAAGGGTCCTGGGTTTAGGGTTAGGTCATTGAATGTTTAGTATCTTATTGTTAGGGCGTGCTTTGTATGATATTCTCGCCGGTGACGGCTTGAGGGAGGATTCATCTTTGAATCCTAACATATCAGTTGTCACTTTGGAAGCTTAGACGTGATCTCAGTGATTTTTGGACCTGAGTGTCCTATAATATCATTTGCTAAGTAGAGGTAATTGCCTGAAAATTTGCACATGATATGCATACAACTCTAGTAATTTTGTCTTTTGTGTGCCATCTTTGTTTCTTGCTTTGTTAGTAGTTTGAGTTTTGGGCAGTGGTGCAGTTTAACAGTTTGTTGCCTAGATTCCCCGTCACTTATGTGCATTATTCCAACACAGGCCTCTTATAGATGGCAATAATGATTCAATTTTCCTGTAAAAAAAAGAAGAAAAGCCAAATTATCTGAAAATGTCATGCATCCTTGTGGTTATTCTACAATTGCAAATGAATTTATATTGGTCTTTCCCTTATTCACATTAAACTGATTCAGAGTCCAGACTTTCTTATGGTGTCTTTTGCTATTTGTCTAGCTTAGATCAAATGGTGTCATTCTGAAATCCACCGCAGTTATTCTCTATATAAACCATTTTCAGGTGTAAAAAATTAAATCCAATCTTTCTGGAGTAGTCCATAAATTGGGAAGAAATATACTGTTGAAATGACTCAATAGAGCATCATCTAGGTTTTACTTTTGAAAATGCAATAAGAGGAGTCATGGCGTATGTGTAATCGAATATCCTTTAGTTGGAATCTATTGAGCAGTTCTGCAAATAGATTCAATTGTTAAAATCCTTGTTATTGTCTGATGGATAGTTTGGGATTGTTGTATTAGGAAATATACATACTGTGTTGAAGTATTTCTTACCCCCAAAGAAGACTACCAAAGAATAGGTTATAATCACATCCCATGCTACTTCTGACACCCTAGTAAATGGGATGTTGCACAATAGTCAAAGAGGCCAATTTAAAATCCTGACCCATTATAGATGCATGAATCTTTTGCCAACTTGTGTATTGTTTAGTTACTAAAATTTAGTTATGGATTCATGGAGCATGGAAAATCATACATGCACCTCAAGAATTGGTTCCCATTTTACACATGAGCACATGTCATCACTATGACAAGTTACTCTATTCACATATTCATATATAATTGTAGTTTAATAAAGTATTCCCACATCTTAACAACCCAACATTTTGAATAAGTTAGATAATTTAATTAGATCTCATTTAATCTTTAATCAAATATCATTTGATTTTATCTAAATGAACTATAGCAATTTTGTGCTTGACCCTTTAAATAGTAGTTGTTACCACTCTTGTGAGTTTAATTAATAACATTTTTGTTAATTTTGGGTTGATATTTGACAAGTGACATCATGATGTGAACACCCAAATAAGATGAATTAGGTGAACCTATCAAAATATATCTATCATCTAGTGTAGTCCTGTCCTTTGTTTTCTAATATCCCAATTGAACTAAGGGCTCACAAAAGAGACAAAACCCTTATTTGTTTGGTAACTGTGTCTCATCTTTGAACTCACAACTCTCTAGTTCAACACAGATAATCGCTTTTTCAATATCGCCCTACCCTGACCAAGGATTTTTGAGCTAGACTTCAAAGGGCACATAAACGTTAGAGTAGAAAATCCCCTCTCTTGTGTGAATGTTTTTATATGGATAAACTTAGTGTCACATCTAAAATCACCCCTATCAAATTTTTTTTTTTGATTCTGGGTTCTAGGAACATCTGTCAGAGAGGAGGGAGCAAAGAGGCTTTCCAGAATAATAGAAAAACCTTACCCTCTCCCTAAACCCTAGCCAACGAATTGGCTTCACATAGTGCACACACCCATACCAACCCCTTTCGATATTTTCCACTTTTTCTTTTTCAACGTACAGCCTTCCCACAATTGATTACAAGGCTCTCTTCTCTCTTCCCTTTACAAGCGTCGGATAGCCTCAAGGGAAATTGGGAGTATTCGAGTACCCAAGTTATAACATTCAACAATTTGTATGCATACACATTCGCATTCAGCCCAGCAATCAAATCATAGATAGCTAGCAATATCACATAAAAGAACACATAAGAAATCTATCTGTGTCGGGGCACGACCTGGCCAAAAATCGTCGGAAGGGAAATGCAAGGCTCGACTTGGCCGCAGGTAATTAAATCACAAGGAATCAAGGACACGACCTGGCCAGAAATCGCCCGAAGGGAAATGCAAGGCTCGACATGGCCGCAGGTAATTAAATCACAAGGAATCGAGGGCACAACCTGGCCCAAATCTCAGCACAAGAAGCCCAATAGCAGAAAGATCGCTACACAAGACTCGGTAGAAGCTAGTATGCAGGCTGATCATCCACACAAAAGGGGACAGGAGATCCTACCGAGCCCATTGTATAGGGCTGAGTTACCAGTTGAAGGGAGGAGAAAGCGCATCAACAGAGCCTCCAACCTCAGGCGAGGTTAATCAGCATCAGAGAGCTCGCACGTACGTGAGCCACTAATGGGGGCCAGCTTGTTCCCATCTCTCGGCACCCTAGCAAGGAGCCTCGAACCCAGGTGGGGAACCCTCACTTGTGGGGGCGACAGACAGCAGGGAGGAGGTTGTGGTCGCCGAGTGTGAAAACAGGAACAGGGCGGCTCCACTCATCGCCAACCACAGCCGCAGCTCCTTGAGGAGTTTCGACCAGAAAGGAGGCTGGGTTCAGAAGAGGCGTATTGGAGACGAGGATGAACTGGGAGCAGGCGTCGTGAGCCAGGAAAACCAGACGCAGACGAAAACTAGAGTCCGCCTGAGGGAATGCCGCGGGTAGCAGGTGTTGCTCAGGCACGTCATGGGTTCAAAATCTATTGACTTAACTTAAAAGTTAATTATTTTATATATTTAATTATTAAATAATAATATTTAATAGTTAAAATCAGTTTAAAAATTAATATTTTAAAATATTTAATTATCAAATAATAATATTTAATAGTTAAAAATTTCTCTGTCCAAATTAATATTTTAAATTATTTAATTATCAAATAATAATATCTAAATGAGATGCGTGGGCTACTACTCATTTGTAATTATATTGTTATTATATACAGGTTGTATTTATTGGTCCCATAATTCCCTGTCCAAATTCATACCTACTTCATTTGTAATTGTGCTATTATTAGAGAAAGATTTTTCTTAACCGATTAACCACTGCCAAAAAACCTGTTAACTGGTTTTTGGTTCGAAAATAGTTTATAATATAGCCGAACCGTTCTAATCGATTCGGGACAGGATTTGGGGTCACGGTTCGATTAACCGAACCGTTAACACCACTACGGCTAAGTATAGAAAACCAATTAATACAAAAATCCACAAGTCCGGCTCCATGTCTAAGTGCTAATACACGCATCCTCGATCTATCTCCATATAAGTCGTCAATCCTGAGCCAGTGTACTAGTGTACTGGATAATCTCGCGAGGAGGGAGTCAGCTAAGTCGGGTCTTCACTCCGGCAAGCCCTTGAGCCAAGATGCCACCTCTGGCTCACCCTCTCTCCATTGAGATCGAGTTGAAGGGTAGGACCACCCTAAATTGACTGCCCTTGGTAAAATCCATCACCCCGGTCCCTCGACTTGATGAGACTATTGGGTCACTCAGTAGCTACCCTCTACCTGGGTTGATAAGCTGACATCCAATGGAATCGGCCTAAGATGCGTTCATCGTGTCTCAACTTCAATCACACCTGCAATCGCCCAGCGAGTCCTGACGCTCTGATGCCGAGATATATGTCAACATTTCAAAGTGTGCTTTCCTTTGTTGGCTCGGTGCCTCATCCGGGCTAGACCTGTGTCACGCTACGCTTCCATACGTCAGGCTCGTTCCCCTGTGTCATGCCAAGACCTATGGTCCCTCGCCCTCGCACATAAGATCATGGTTTTGACCACAGTCCTGCCATTGAAACTCGACCACCGCATCCTACTCGGAAAGAGCCGCACCCAACAGACGTGCAACGTAATCTCATAATCAAGCGTCTTATCGTGTCGGTTCACTCAATCTCACTCATGGGGAAGAACCAGCTCACTACTGGAGCTCTAACACTAGTGAGAGCTCCCACCATGGAGGAGGCTCGCTCATAGTGTCACGCTGCTGTGTCAATTAGTGACCAAATATAATGGGAGGATCCTCCAACACGTATCCGTCCAAATCATGGACTCGGCCACATCTGCCCGGTGCTAGTCATAAACACACTTACACATGTATAAATCACATGTCAAAAAAAGTTTTATATATATATATATATATAAGAACCCATGTTTGTATGATCTTCGTCCAAAGGCAAGACTTGATCATTCAATACAATCCTTAGTGTGGGGGTGCTCAATCCCCAGGTGCCAGGAAACTTATAAAGATTTAATTGTACAACCACTTATCTCAAAAGCTTAAACCTAAGATCCATGGAACTCACCCAATTTATATATTTGCAATCCAACATCCTCTCAAATGTAACTTGAGTTAAAGATAGCAGTGAAATGAATAGTTCTAACGGCTTTGCGTTTCTTGGTTGGAATCACTATGAATGCCCATAATATGTCAAGCTAATTAACAAGAGATCTCACCCCAACTTGTGCTTCTATATCAAGGAAATATCTTTGTGCAAGATTAATTTAACTAGTGAGAAACTTTATTTCTTAGTCAATTAGAAGGACAGACAGTTCTCCTAATGAGAGAGTTCCAAATTGTTCTGTAACTAAGAAACTGTTATGAATATAAGCCTAATGTTCACTTTTCCTCTTGATATACATTGTTGCGACTACTTTGCTCCGCTTATAAGCTGATCCTTATAGTGCCAAAAATGCTTGAATCACATGATATGTTGAATAAACACCCATAATGTGATATTCTATGTGGAGCAAATTCACTATACTAGAAAGATAGTTATAATGAATGAGATGTCTACAAGGACCTAAATGTAGAAAGCAGAATTTTTTTTAAAAAAACTTGGAAGCCCAAAAATCCAATATAAACCAATAGTTTCACATCTCAAATAATGTCATAATGAGCATATCTCAAACAAGGATTGGAAAATCACTCCGGTGAGTCACCAGACCGGTATGGTACCGGTACCTTACCGGTGAACCTGACAGCAGCGGAGTGTTGGTAGAACGAAACTTCTGCCGCCGCCAGAAGCTTCGAACAACAGTGGAACGAAGCTTCCAGCGCCGCCCACTGCCGCCCTCCACCGTCCGCAGCCGTGCTTCGATGGTTGTTCCAATACCGATCACCGGACCGGTACCTCCTTGATCTCAAATAGTATTCCAATGAGTAAAAGGGTCTATGGTGCCTTGGGGCCGGACAAAAAGGTTCAAATGAATGTTTCTACACAATGTCTACTCGCTGCAAATTGTACGTACTAATTTTCTCATCTAGGAGAATCCACCAATTGGATTAATCCAATAAAATGCGACCTTCCCATAAAGAAAAAAACATATGCATATTACGTATGCACTTGTTAGGGACATGTACAAGAGTCAAGAGTTACACATGAAGAGCAGGGACAAGATAGACAGAGTAGCTGGAAGGCATGAGCAAGGTTTACTGGATGTGTTATAGCTTGTGGAGTTATTTAAGCAAGAATTGCAAATCATGTTGGGGAAAAAAAGAGAAAGGAAATTTGCTAAAGACTCGTGATCTAAATGCCTAAAAAAAAGAGAACACATAGCAAGATATTCTCTCTAAATTAGTCTTGAATCCTCTTTCCCTCTTGATCACTTAATTTGTTTTCTTTTTCCAACCATTCCATCTTTTCTTCTGCAATGTGCAATAGGTATTGTTGTATTTAATCTTCCTTCCTTGCTTGTGCGGTATTGAAAGATTGATTATTGATCCTTTTCAGCTGGACATGACATGAACCCTAATCAAAACAGTATTAGACAATTTTCACAATTCCTATTAATCATTCATAATACTGTTATTGTGCTCCATCCACACAATCCTAATAGTATTTAATATTTATTCAATTTCTATTAATTAATCCCTTCCTCCACTGCAATGAAGTCCTTCAAATTCGGTTTTTGTCTAAAAAAGTTTATTGTTAGGCAATTGGATGATACAAGTCTGAACAAACTTGTTTGAGTTAATATGTATGCTTGACTTGACATCAGTGCTGTAGTGCATGCCAAAAGTTGCTAATATGATCAATCTTCTATGAAGCATTAGGAACCACTGAGTAACTAAAGAAACAGGAAATATGGATTAAAAATGATCATTTTTTTTAAAGAAGTAATATATATACTCAGGACGAATCAATAATTTTTATTACAACGTTTATTACTCTAAATACAAACAAGTTTGACAATAACACCAGGAAGGGAGAAAATAGGCAACAAAAGCTCATATTGCAACAGCTAATACAAGAATATCTCATTTCTTTCACGCGTAAATGTGTAACTCAAACAATTAAACAAAGCGGTAACAACCTGTCTATTTAGGAAGCAAAATATGATAGCATCCGACAATTTCTCAAAGAAAAGATTTTCATTTATAACACATAAATCCAATAGGCATGGAGTTAAAATCAAAGTACAAAACTCATTCTTTTCTTTAGTAAATCTTCTTAGTTCTGATCTTGCCTAATTGATGCGCCTCAGCTGAAAGAAAGTACTACTGTTTTATGCACATAAAAATAATGTGAATCCTAATACCACCTATAATCCCTAGTGCATTCTTCATCTCATTGATCCATATCACACGCACGCCTAGTGAACAACAATGCTAGGCAATATCTGGACTATACATTTGTAGTCTATTAACAATGCATAGTCCGTTGAATAATCACAACGGCAACCCATGAAGTCAAATAGAAAGTTGAATAGAACATAAAACAGAAGAAAGGATCTGCATAGCTCAACAAATAGATTGACATGTAGCAAAGACGACGATGCTTAAATTTAGGGCTGCAGCATTAATCCAGTAAACCAAAGAACAAGGAAAAAACGAAAAAAATATTGAACTACACAAGTTCAAATGCACCGTGTATTTTGTTTTAGTAGTTTAAGAAAATTAGCTCAAGCATCAAGCATGTATAGATGTAGAAGTACTGGAAATTGAGACAAACCAATCATCAGATATATGCAGTGGAAGTAGACCTCCATATAAACTTTAAATAACAATGTTTAAGCTCCAAAACGAAGAAACAATTTGTGACCATGCTACTCATGAAGATGATTACAACACATGCTGTACAAGATCATGAGCATTCTTAGTTTTAAAAACACAATTGTATCAGTAAATTTTTATTTCTACCATAAGAAAGACATGAATGAGGCAATGAGTTGTGAGTTGTTTAACGCACAAGAGATAGTGCCACTAGAATCACGACTACACAATATAAATACTTGAAATACAATAGAATAGCACAAAGAAGTTGTGATTTTGTGATGGCGTCTTCCTCTGACTTTCTTTCACTGAAAAAATTTACTAACATGTAAAAGACATGAAATTCCATTATTGCACGATCTAATCACATAATTACTGAGGAGGGAAGTACTATCCGGTTAGAAGATTTAGTTAAACTAATTAATTGTTCCTGAGAGTTCAGGTGAGAGTGGAGGTACTAGTTCTTGGCCAAGTCAAGAAGCTTGATGTATCTGTTCTGGTGCTGAATCAGACCAAGCCATCCCCACTCCGCTGGTAAGTGTCCATGAACTCTTCCTCCACTCGAGTAGCCATGAGGATTTTGCTGAGTAATGCACCGGCAGAAAGGAGTACCTGACCATGGCTGTGAGGAAGCAGAGCAATGGAGTTGATGGCTACCAGATCAGCACTAGATGACACAACAACTTATGGCTTTTGGCTTAGCGACCGAAAAAATTAACCATCTTAGACGACCATTTCTTACTGCTATGTTCTTGCTCTTTGATGTAAGATAAAATCTTCACATCATGTAGCAATGGAACTTCTATTAGTAGTAGGTTACTCATGTTTCATTCTAGTGTATCCTAATTTTTTTTTTTTTTTTCATACATACCTACACTTCTAACACAATTTGCAAGCCTGATATAGTTGCAATATTTTCCATTACATGCCAGGATATGATAAAATATGATAATTCTTTAAATTAATAACAAACATATTTCCTACCACCTATTGAAATTATAAAATAAAATACTTATTCTAATCAAATTACATTACATGAGTACTAAATTGAATAAAAACACCGATATCATGATGACACAAAGTATGGTACAACGAAAGCTAATTTGTGATCACTATAATAAACCTATTTAATTTGTGCCAATACATGCCATGCAAGTATAAAAATCTGTTGATCAAATTCACACCAAATTCCGTTAAAGAACAGAACCGATCTGAAATCGTACGAACACAGGAACAATTTTGAGGGGCAACGAACACAGTACGAATAACAAGTGTACACACAGATCAAATTATTCTAATAGCCAAACGTTGATATTAAATTATAGGCACAATTGTCTTCAACGATTCCACATATTTATCATAATAGAAGCTATACTTGTCCTGCGACTAACAGTAAAACATACAAATCTGATAACCTGATACCATATTTGTCTTCAACGATTCCATACTTATCATAATAGAAGCTATACTTGTTCTGCGACTACCACTAAAACGTATTTGATAACCTGATACTGCAAGTTAAATCATCTTGAATGCACAATTAATAGAAACTTCTGCGACCAGAGGTCTTCACCTTAACTGGGTTCCGTCTTCTCAAGGGCTAGTAAAAGAAAAAGAAGGTTCAGACGAAAATCACTAAAGCAAATTTACTGCATATGTGGTTGGGAAAGAACTTACTGTTGTAGTTGAGTAGCTTCTCGATGAGGTCAACATGGGTCATGAGCATCCTCCTGCAGCAGTAGCGAACTAAACCCAAAGCATCCAAAGCATCCCTATCAAGTTATTCAAAATCATCGTTAAGAGGATGGCCACCATAAATCATAAAGACAGCCACATTTACAACACAGATTAAATGTAGGGGATGTAAAACATATCAAATGAAGTTCGTCTTTTAGATAGTGTAAGCTCTAAGGCTTTGTCAAGACTTGAATCTGATGTGAGCTGCAATACTAGTTATATATACAACCAAAAATTAATATTAACTCAAGTCTATGACATAAATTTAATACAAAGATACACACTTTTATGAAATAACTTAAATTATTAGAAACTTTAGTCACTTGCTACATCAATTGAGTTACAACTCTAACAAATTAAATTTATATTCAGACAGTGTTATCAAATGGCGGCACTAGCACAGCCATAGCACTATGCAGGAGCAGATTGCCGCAACCAAATCTTCATAGCATCGCAGATTTATACAATTTCCACTATTGTGGACACTTTGAGTATCATGACACAAGTGTGTACGAAGAGGAAATGGCAAAGAAGCTTCTGCCTGATGCTGATCCCACTCGACTACAAATAATGATGTTCAATCTCTCACTTGGGGAGATTGTAGAGTAGCGATTAATCCCAAGTGCAGTGACGGTCCCTGACCGAGGGCATGAGACCTGTCATCGCCTCTGAGTTATGAACAAGAATTCACAAGCATTACATTATTTTTTTTCGCACACTTTGCTTGAAAACTTAAACAGGAACTCTTGACAAAAAAACCCAACATGCAGAAAGCAAGTAAAAAGACTTTGACAAAGTGCAGAAAAGAAACTTGCTTTCTAATCCAATAGTGCAGAATTTCACAATTGATGCGTAAGAAATGTGAAAATATTTCAAACTTGAATCTTCAAGCTATGTTACAGTCCACTTTCACTTCAAGTTCAAGCTACAATTTAGTAGGTTCTAATAAAGCAAAATTTTCACTTGGAATAACAAATAAACTGACAGATTACACAAATATCGATAAATTCAGCTAATGATTATCTTGAATTCAACTTCTTTAACTGGGTGATGAACTCCAAGTTACAATATAAGCTCAATTTTATATCTTATTTCCACAACTTAATCTTCCAATGAGAAATCATATACACTGCAGGTGCTTAAAATTTCTGATATCCTATATTTTTCACAACAATGAGCATATTCCTTTGCTTTGAGAATTAGGCAAACAAGTTGTGTTATTATAAGTATAGTGTTCGATTCCAAATAGTAGCTTCTTGTGTGTATTATGATCCTTGAAACATTTCAAGTATATACTTTTAAAAAAAAATTTAATGTTAAGTACACTAGGCATACTAAGCATGGAATACTAATAACAGGTACTATAAAAATATTATATATATATATATATATATATATATATATATATATACCAGTACAAGATCGTTCAATATGTATTCCATATTATCATGAAACCTTAAACCCTAATTCAGTGTACTTTTAATAAATTGAACTAGCATTACACATTTAAATTTGTTAATTTCCTCCTAATTTGCAAATGGTTAACCCATTCCTATAAATTTATCACAACGTCAGATTAAGCTTGCTCTTTAGAACAAAACTGCAAGCTTAAAGTCAGGAACACAATTTCATTCTCTTTACACATCTATTGCTTTCATTACTTGCCAGTAATTTGGTTATAAGTCGCTATTACTAAGAAGAATATAACCAGTAAATTTTTAATAAGTCAAGGCACAATATTAGAAGAACCATCATATGCACACACAAAAAGAGTGCACGGGAACAAAGGACTATTACCCTTCAGTGTAATCTGCCTGCAGAAGATCGAGGTATGTTTCCCATTTGTTTCCAATCACCTAATCAAAGAAGAAAACATGGGGAAAAGAGCATCAAAACTGTAGCGAACAAAAGGAGCCCTTAACTTTGAACCGTAAACCCTAGATAAACCGAGAAAGCGTTGAGGTGCGCAGTAGGAGAGAAGGAAGACCTTTCCGCAGGTGAAGCAGCGGACTGGGATGATCATCTTCGCGTTATCCTCTCGTCGCCACAGAAGCCGATAGAAGCGGTGGTATCGGGCGCTGGTACAGGACGCCGGAGAGGCAGAAGGGTTTTGGCTCGGACCGGAAAATACTTACAGGCTGTTACATCTCGATCAGATTTGCTTAAAAATAGGACTTAACCGCTGTCTCAAGACTATCTGACGGAATATCAGAACGCAATGTTCTTTAAGATTTTTGACCCAAAATTGAAAACCCTAACTCCTCGAATAATTTTAATTCCCAAATTACAGTTCTCTCATAAAATCCAAAAAACCCTAACCCTAAAATGAGAAACCGAAACTCAGATTAAGATTGTACCTCAACCTGATTTTGACCGAAGTCAAAATCCACCGCCAAATCTAATCTCTTCGCTGACATCACCACATCGTCAGCCACGTTCGCCGCTCGGATTAATCCCTTGCCGACGTCAGCCGTGAAATTCGATTTTGATCGAAATCGAAATCGCCCGTTGACTGTGTCCCGTTGCTGACTCCACGTCATGCCTCGAAATGAACGCGCGGCGTTCGTCTTCTCCGCCTCGCGAATGTGTGTCGCGCTCGCGTTCACACCATCGCCGGGGAAGAAGGAAGCGCCTCCTGCGCCTTGCCTCCGCCTTCTCGTCGCCGACCCGAAGACGGTCGCCGGAAGCCGTCTATTGTCGCCGGAGAACGACGTTGAATCACAGGAACAGGGGAGGAAGATATTGAGAGATAAAGCTTCGTTTATTCCCAGAAAACGTCACACTTTACTCAAAGTCGTCGGCCCCCTGGCCGCCGGTGCCCCTCTCCCTCCCTCACCGGTTGTAGCCGATTACAATCACTCACAGCCCTCTGCTTATGCTCGCTCTCTTTTGCCGGATCTCTGGATGCGTTCGCCCATGGAGTCGATGTCCGCTTCCTCCACTTCGTCGATTTCTTATAGGGAGAAGCCGCTGCCTCCCCTCCCCTGTTTAGGGCGCCCGCCACCCAAGTCTTCCACGTTGCCCAGTTCTGTCGACGGCATCTGAGTCTTCCGCCGAAGACTCTGTTGCCGCGCCGCCAGAGCTTGAAGACGCGGCTGAAAGCCGCTTCGAGCATTCCGCGTCCACACCAATCGGAAGAGAAGACCGGGATTTGGGGTCAACTTCAAGGGTTGACTAAGTGAAGCGGATGGACTGAGCCTTGTTTCCTCCCCTCGGGCTTGGATCTGGGCCTCCTCTTGGCCCAGTGGACTTTGGGTTGAACCGGCCTAAACCAGGCCTGACAATTCTCCCCTGCCCAATTTGGACATCGCTCTCGATGCCCATGACGGGCGGATCTTGGGCAACCATTGCTCCAATCCTCAAAGCACCAATCCTCACCTCTGCGGGGATCTCCTCAGCCTCCACGGCTGGTTCCTGTACCACCATAGCCATAAGCTTCTGCTTGAAAGGACAGTCCTTTACCCAGGGAGGACCGCCGCACATGAAGCAACCTTGTGGCTTTTGCTCTCGCCGTCCCGACGAACCCCTGTTCTGCCTGTGAAGGGGTCTCCCTCTTTCTAGAACTCTGTCCTTCGGTGGGGTCTGTGGGGAGCCGTGCTTGCGCTTCGGTGGTGTCCTTGATTTTTTTGGTCTGAATTTTTGATTATCCGCCAAAGACTCAGCCACCGCTGCAGCTACCCTCCAATCAACCGGTGGGTGTCGTCGGACCTCCGTCTCTGCCCAAGGCTGAAGGTTCCGGAGGAAGAGATACCTCCTGTCATCCTCCTCCATGCGTGGAAGCTCCAACATCAATGTGGAGAAAGCCCTGACGTACTCCTGGATCGAGCCAGAATGCCTCAGCCGATTCAGTTTGCCACGCGCCTAATCCGTCGAGTTTCAGGGAAGAAACTGCTGCCGCAGTTCCTCACGGATGGTCTCCCAAGAACAGCTAGTAGCCTCCGATGTCGAGCTAACTTTGGTCCTCCACCAAAGTTTTGCGTCGCCTGTAAGATAGGCGATGCACACCTGCACCCGATCTCTTGCAGAAACATGGTTAGCTGCAAACAATTGCTCCATATCCTAGATAAAGTTTTCAACCTCTCTGGACGATCGAACCCCCCCCCCCCCCCGAACATTGCTGGCTCAGGTACTCGTACCCTCGGCTTGGGAGCCTCCTGCTCCGCCGTTGTTGCCAACTGTGATGCTTGCGCTAGGGATAAGCGCAACACCTTAATCTCTGCTTGCGTCCTCTTTCATGCGGGCCATCTCCCCTGGCAGATGGTTCAGACTATCGATAGTCTGTTGCATGCGGACCATCCCTGCCTATTGCTCCTCGCACATCCTGGCCATCTGCTCTGGCAGGTCGAGCAGACTCTCCAGGGTCTGTTGCAAGTTTTCAATTTGCAACCTCTGGTGCTCCACTGTTCTCTGAAGCTTCTCTATCTGGGGAAACACCGCCGTGTCCCTATCACCAGTCATACTGAGCGTTTGCTCGATCTCCGCTATGCGATCACCTTGGTTCACCATCTTCTCAGGTTTAGCCGTCTCCTTGGCTTTACCTTTGGGCCGGGCGTCCTCTGGCGCTCCTCTGGTGGTGTGGGTGATCTTCTGGAACTTCAAACCCTTCTTCACCTTCGAGGGTGAAGCAGCCGTGTTTGCTGTAACACGTTAATCAGCTCTGATACCAGTTGTCACGCCCTGGTTGAATTTGCCTAAAAACAGGGCTTAACCGCTGTCTCAGGACTATCTGGCGGAACACCGGAACGCAACACTCTCTAGGGTTTTTGACCCAAAATTGAAAACCCTAACTCCCCGAACAATTTGAATCCACAAATTACACTTCTCTCATAAAATCCGAAAAACCCTAACCCTAAAATGAGAAACCGAAACTCAGATTAAGATTATACCTCAACCTAATTTTGACCGAAGTCAAAATCCACCGCTGAATCTAATCTCTGCGCTGACGTCACCACGTCGTTAGCCGCGTTCGCCACTCGGATTAATCCCTTGCCGATGTCAGGATGACGTCAGCCGTGAAATTTGATTTCGATCGAAATCGAAATCACCCGTTGACTGTGTCCCGTTGCTGACTCCACGTCACGCCTCAAAACGAACCCGCAGCGTTCGTCTTCTCCACCTCGCGAATGCGCGCCGCGCTCGCGTTCACAGCCGTCGCCGGGGAAGAAGGAAGCGCCGCCTGCGCCTCACCTCCGCCTTCTCGTCGCCGACCCGAAGACGGTCGCCGGAAGCCATCTATCGTCGCCGGAGAACGACGTCGAATCACAGGAACAAGGGAGGAAGATATCGAGAGATAAAGCTTCATTTATTCCCGGAAAACGTCACACTTTACTCAAAGCCGTCGGCCCCCTGGACAGCCTGAAATGAACCCCAAAGAACATTGCAATGCCATTACCACGCGTAGTGGCAAACAACTTGAAGAACCAGAAATGCCCAAGGATGACCATTGTGAGAATGAGACCATGATGACATGTAAAAATATGATATTTTGTGACTCAATTTCATTCTTATTTTAGAGTATAATGCATGTTTCATCTCATTTATTTACTCAAATGCTTCATATTCTTCAGAACCTTCACTTTTCCTCTGTTTTAATAAAATGCAGGTATTTGACCTCAAAATCAATAGAATTTGGAGAATCTGAAGGTATGGGACGATTTCCCATGATGAGATGGAGCTACACGCCAAATTCAGCTCAATCGGAGTCCTCTACAGAGTGCACGGCCATGGGTGTGTGATGCATCACATTTTGGTAGTGTTTTTCCGCTGTATTTCATGCCAAATCTAGGCTTATTTTAATACTTTTATACTCATTAGAGCCTTATTTCCTTCATATCTTTGGAATCTTCACTTTTTGGCACTTTTATAGAATTTCAGGTAAAAACGCCCTTTTTCGACATATTTTGAAGATTCTAAGGCCATGAGACGATTTCTTGTATGAAGACAATGTCACATGTCAAATTTGAGCTTAAACGGAGTCAGCCTGAAAAATACGGCCAGGTGAACCCCATGGGGTTCACCAAATTCTTCGCCAGGCTGCAGGGACTTCACAGTAAGAATCACAGCCTGGTGAACCCCACCGGGTTCACCATCCCAGTCGTCAGCCAGTAGAGGTCCAGAAAGCATCACGGCTAGGTGAACCCCACCGGGTTCACCGGTTTTCACTTTGGCCGAGATCTGTCCAGAGAGAAGCACGGGCGGGTGAACCCCACCGGGTTCACCGCGCTTCTATTCGTCCGAACTCAGATACGGAATCACGGGCAGGTGAACCCGGCGGGGTTCACCCGTGATTCCAACCCAGGCGCGAACGAGACCGAGTTCTACTCGGTTTTTCTATGATTTCTCACTCGTTTGAAGTCCAAATTTGGCAAGTGAGGTGTCTATGGAAAGCTTTTTCAGAGGCGAACATACGGAATATAAAAGCCCCAATTTCTTGCCCTAAAGGGGAGAGCATTCACGCGAAGAAGCAGCGCGGGCGGAAGAACACGATGACAGAGGCGATTTTTGGAGATTTTTGGAGATTGAGACACACGATCATCACGATTTCTTCAGTTCATCGTCTCCTCCCCCTTAGCTTCGTTTTCTTATATTTTTCATTTCATTAAAAGAGAGATTTTGAGCGTTTCAATGACGATTGTAGCGTAAACCCTATTTCGGGGCTTGGTGGAAATCCTTTGATGATTTTAATTGCAAACTTTGTATCTATTTATGTTATTTGGTATGAATTGTGAGCGTATTTTACTTTGACGTATTTATTTCGAGGTTTTACCTTGGCCGAGTAATATCGCGTGTTAGCTGTTATGATTCATATCGAGAGAAGGATCGTAAGGGTCGAACCCCTGAGTAAAACTTGTGAGACCTCGACACGAGAGTGCTTGGTCTTCGCTCGAGGATTTCATAGTCTGCCATAGAACTCATTAGGTTCGTCTTAGAACGATCCACCGTGAGAGTAGGAGGTCGGTCTAAAACGAACACCGGGGTGTATCACTCGAGAGAGGGCACCTTGTACCCTAGGGTTAGACTCCTTGTGCAAAATCAATAAACCAAATAACTAATATCTTTCTTGTGCGATTAAGATTATCATCGTGGTGGAAGCCGTAGCCCTGAATTCTCTCTTATATCTTTTCTCTACCGAAGTAATTACACTTGTTTGTTTTTGATTTCCGTCTTCAAAAACCCACGTTTCGATTCGCCTAGCTATTAGGACTCAGACTTTCTAGTACTCAACCTTGTTTCCTGTGGGATTCGACATCTTTTATATTACTTCGACATATCCGTGCACTTGCGGAGTGTGTCAAGTTTTTGGCGCCATTGCCGGGGAATAGAGGTGGCCATGGGCCGTGCCTGGGCCCGGGCCCGGTTCGGCCCGACCTCTGGCGGGCCGTGCTAGGCACGACCCGATAGTAACCGTGCCGTGCCGTGCCGGGCACGGCACGACTGCAAAATGCCTGGGCCCTGCACGGCCCGCGGCACGTTTAGGCGTGCCGGCCCAGGCACGGTTCCGTCGGAGAGTGAGCACGGATCCGGCCCGCGGGCTGAGGTCGGCACGCGGGCCGAATACGGCCCAACGGGCCAAATGAGGGACGCGGGCCGTGTTGGGCCCGGCCCGATTGTAGCCCATGGGTCGATCATAGCCCACGGGCCGACTTTGGCCCACGTGCCAAATTTAAAAAAAATAAATTAATTTAATAAGTAAATTATTACTTAATTAAAATATATAAAATATGAAAAAATAAAAAAAATTGAGAAATTAAGAATGTATATTGCACAAATTTTTGAAAAAAATGTTAAAATTTTATATATTTTAGACCGGACCCATTACAGGCTGCCTACGTACCCCACTCAAAGGAGGAATCAGGTCTACGTAGTTCTCTTTTTACAACTCTTTTTACAACTCTTTCTACAACTCTTTTACAACTTTTTTTATAATTATTTATTACAACGTTTATCCATTGTTGCTTCCGCTTGCACTTCCAAGACTTTGTTCATCATCATCCGATGAAGTTGAATGACCACCTTTATCTTGAAGACGATCTTCAGCATCTAGCCAATCCTTAAGACAAATACACATTTCCACGCTTTCTTCGTTCATTCGGCTTCGCTTCTCGTCCAGCACCCTGCCGCCTGCACTAAAACAAGACTCCGATGCTACAGTAGACACCGGAGGAGTTAGTAGATCACGTGCCATGGCAGAAACCACAGGATATTATTTTCCTTGTAATCTCCACCATGATAAAATATCAAAATTATCTATTTGTTCTTCTGTGAGTAAAGATGTATGATTATTTTCTAAAAAAAATGTTAATTCATTAAAATTACTAGATCAACTTGTTGATGTTCCT
This sequence comes from Costus lasius, assembly GCA_027563935.2. Taxonomy (NCBI): domain Eukaryota; kingdom Viridiplantae; phylum Streptophyta; class Magnoliopsida; order Zingiberales; family Costaceae; genus Costus; species Costus lasius. The sequence goes on from CM050454.1 coordinate 1,536,238, forward strand.
TTTCTATTTAAAATTGAGCGTATTATTCCTGTAATATTTTTACTACTAGTAGATACATTAGTTTGAGAGGATGTTGGATTCATTGTATTTCCAAATTTTAAATTATAAATATTATACATTTCATCTAATAAGGTAGAAACTTCATTTTTTTTCTCATCTACTCCTTCAAGTTCCATATTTTTATAATATTCATCTAATAAAATATGAACACCTTCTAATTTTAATCTAAGATCCATAATTGAAGCTAAACAATATAAAGGAGATATATTTTTCCAATATTTTTTAAATTTTGTTTCCATTTTAAAAATTACTTGAAAAACATTTTCATCATGTCTATATTGAGAAAAAATTTCACTAATTAAAACTAAATGTTCTAAAATTAAACATGATGTAGGATAATAAACACTAGATAAATGAGTGCTAGCATTATAAAAAATTTCTAAAATATTATGTAGTAACTTTGCTTTATCCCAATCATTTTCTTCAATATTTCCATCAGGCATTCTTTCATTATAAAATAATGTAAGAGGATCCTTAAATGGAAAACATGTTGTTAGCATATCATAAGTAGAATTCCATCGTGTTTTAAAAGCAAGTTTAAATTTTTTATATGACAAACCATAAGATTTACATATTTGTCTAAAATCTTGATTTCTAGAAGTAGAAGAAGTAACAAATCTAACAGCATTTCTTAATTTAGTTACATGTTCATCTACTTCTCTTATTCCATCTTGAACACATAAGTTTAGAATATGGCATGCACATCGTATATGAAAAGAAGCACTATTAAATATTGGATTTAACAATCTTTTTAATTTATCAATTGCACTATCATTATTACTTGCATTATCAAAACTAATTGAAAAAATTTTATTAATTATATTATATGAATGTAAAATGCTATGAAATTGTCTAACTATAGCATTTGCAGTATGAGGATATTCAAAAATTTTAAATGCAATAATTCTTTTTTGTAAAAAAAATTCACTATCTATCCAATGTGCCGTAATACACATGTATGACTGATCAGAATGATTACTGGTCCAAATATCAGATGTTAAAGAAATACAAGAAGTTAATGTAATTAAAGCTTGTAAAAGATTAGTTTTATATTCAGAAAAAATTTTTATAGCATCCCTACGCATGGTTTGTCTACTTACTTTTTTATATTTAGGTTGTAGTGATTTATGTATAAATTTTTCAAATTTATAATTTTCTGCTAAAGAAAATGGTTGTTCATCCCAAACAATAAATTTAGCTAATTCTTTTCTAAGAACTTCAGTAGAATAATTAAAAATTTCAAAAGAACTAGAGGAAAGGTTGAGAGTAGCCTGTGCACGATCGATTTGAGTTTGATGGCTTTTGATGTGGCGAGACAAATGACCAGTTCCACCCGATGATTTGCAAGTCATGACTTTTTTGCACTTCTTGCAGCTGGCTCTTTCTTCGCCGTTAATTATCACCACATCGAAGCTCTTCCAAACGTCGCTCGTGCGTTTTCTAGAGCCCGACACAGTAGACTCGTGAGGGTTTGCACTGCATCCCTCCTCTCCCTGCATAGTATTAGTAGGCTCAAATTCAACATGATCTTGCTGTTGTTGATTTGGGTCGTAAGGCGGAGGGTTGGCATCTTGATCTTGATCAGGTGGCACCATTAGCTCCTGCTCTAATGCCTCAATCTCCCATGGTAAAAGATCCCATGTATTGTTAAATCCCGCCATTAATTCTACATATAATATTAAAAGTTAGCCAAAAAAATTTATAAAATAAAATTAAATACTTACTAATAATAATAAATTATACATTAAAAAATTACCTTATCACGTGTTTGAAGATCGCTTAGTAAGTAAGAACTAAGAAGTTGAGGTTTCAGCCTTTAACAACCTTAATTTAATCATAATTATGAAAATAATTTATATTAGAATAATTTAAATTTAAGTACAAGTACATTATAAAAGACTAAAAGTAAATTAATTTACTACTTACTTGATCTTCTCCACGTGACTAGACCGAGGGAGCTTTGAAATCTTGATGGCTAATTGAAACTTTAGAAAAGAGATTAAGAAAGTATTAAGAGAGAATGAGAAAGTAATCCAAAGTTAATTGGAAACTTGTGTGAAGAAATGAGAGGGTTGGGGGGTCAATTTATAGGGATGAATTGGGTGTAAAATTACATATTTATCCCCTATTTTTAATTATTAAAAGGGGCTAAAATGGTAATTTTATAACATAAAGACAATTATATCCCTAACTTTTAAATTTTTTCAAACCGTTATAGGGCTATTTGGGTAAAAACGCATGCTCAATTCGAATTTTCGAACGTTGCCGCTCATTCTCTTCGTGTCGTGCCCGTGCCGGCCCGCGTGCCATGCTCGGCATGGCCCGCGGGCCGCAAACCTCCGGCCCAGCACGACCCGAGACGGGCCACGGCCGCCCGCGGCCCGTTGACTTGGTCAACGGGCCGAGCCGTGCCCGGCCCGTGTCGTGCCGGGCCGTGCGGGCCGCGGGCCGGCCCGGCCCGTTGGCCATCTCTACCGGGGAACAACGGTTGATATTAGTATATTTCTGAGAATTGGTAGACTAGGCTTTAGGTTAGTTTTTCTTTACTGCACTGTTATTTTTTTTTTCCTTTTATTTACTTGCTGTCTTAGAACTTTATAATTCTGACTGACCGTTTTATGCGAAGAAGTTCTAGGGCAGGTATATTTTTTGACTTTGACCCAGAGATCGAGCGCACCTTCAGGACAAGAAGGAAGCAAAATCAAATTCTGAAGAAAGAAATCATGAACTATCCAGGAGGAGAAAATCAGATGGAACACATTCAACTTGATGTGAACAATGACCGAGTACAACAACCAATGAGCAACAACTATAATAACAACAGGACATTGTAGGATTATTCGACACCTTACACTTACGATTTTCAATCAGGAATTGCTAGGCCCGTTGTTGAGACCAACAACTTCGAAATAAAACCTGCTATTCTTTCTATGGTGCAACAAAACCGATTTGGTGGTTTTCCTCTTGAGGACCCCAACATGCACCTTTCTATTTTTTTGGAATATTGTGACATGTTGAAAATTAACAGTGTGTCTGCTGATGCTATCAGGTTGCGACTATTTCCCTTCTCTTTGAGGGATAGGGCGAGAGCTTGGCTGCACACACTACCTGCTGCTTTGATAAGAACATGGGTAGAGCTTTCTCAAGCCTTTCTCTCCAAGTACTTCCCTCCATCAAAGACAATCCAATTGCGAAATCAGATAACGAGCTTCATGCAAAAGGATGGAGAGTCTCTATATGAAGCTTGGGAGAGGTTTAAGGAGCTCCAAAGGATGTGTCCACATCACGGTGTTGAGACCTGTGTTTTGATCCAAACATTCTACAGCGGTTTGGATTACAACACGAGGCTTATAGTGGACGCTGTAGCAAGAGGCGCCTTGATGAATAGGAGAGTTGAAGATGCAATGAACCTCCTTGAGGATATGACGATTAACCATCACCAATGGACATCTGAGAGGGGTACTTCTACCAAGAAGTCAGGTAAGTATGACCTAGACTCTCTTACTGCACTCACGGCTAAGGTTGATAATTTGACTAGAAAGCTTGATTCTTGGTCTGTTAATTCTATGGATGTTAACAATATTTTTTGTGAGGTCTGTGGAGTTGTAGGTCATGCAGGGGCAGATTGTCAGGCGGGAGATGGACAGATGGCTGCGGCTCACCGTGAGCAATTTAATGCAGTTGGAAACTTCAACCAGAACAATAACCCTTATTCCAACTACTACAATCTAGGATGGCGCAACCATCCAAATTTCTCTTACCGGACAACTCAGCCAATTCAGCCTGGACAAGTTCCACCACAGCAGACCCAGCCCCCACAAGGAAACTTTAGGCAACCCCAACAGAACAATTTCAGACCACTAGGATCCAGGCCAGAAACTATAATGCACCACCACCACCGCAACAATAGCCAAGGCCGAACAATGATTCAAATCTGGGCAAGCAACTTGAAGGACTTACAGATATGATGAAGATGATGATGACGAGGATGGATTCCCTAGAAACACACAATAAAATGCTAGAGAGTCAGCTAGCCCAGCAAGCTAGTTCATCATCGAGAGTACCAGGGAAGCTACAATCCCAACCAGAAGTAAACCCGAGGGAGCATTGCAATGCAATCTCCACTCGGAGCGGCAAGCAACTGGAAGATCCAAAGATGCCGACTGATGACAGAAGAGATGAGTCAATTACTGAGCCTGTGGAACCACATGCAGATGTAACACCAGTGGCACCTGAACCAGTTGAGGAGGAGTGGCCCTATGTGGGACCGCCAGCATATAAGCCACCGATTCCCTTTCCACAGAGGCTTGTCAAGGCTAAATTGGACAAGCAGTTTAGTAAGTTTTTAGAGATTTTAAAGAAACTTTATATTAACATCCATTTCGTTGATGCTCTTTTGCAGATGCCGACTTATGCGAAATTCCTGAAAGGCATCTTATCAAACAAGAAGAAGCTAGAAGATCAAGGGACCGTTGCACTTATTGAGGAGTGCAGCGCCATCATCCAGAACAAGCTCCCTCAGAAGCTGAAGGACCCAGGCAGTTTTTCCATACCATGCCAGATTGGGGAGATATCTTTTCAGAGAGCTTTGTGCGATCTAGGAGCAAGCATTAGCCTCATGCCACTATCACTCTGTAAAAGGCTAGATTTAGGAGATTTGCAACCAACTAATATTTCCATACAGCTTGCAGACAGATCTGTACGCCACCCAGTTGGTATTTTAGAGGATGTACCTGTTAAAGTAGGAGATTACTTTATTCCTGCTGATTTTATTATCTTGGAAATTGACGAGGATGACAGGCTCCCGATCATTTTGGGGAGACCTTTTCTTGCCACTGCAGGCGCTGTCATGGATGTCAAGAATGAGAAACTATCTTTGAACATTTGTGACAACGTTATTCAATTTGATTTAACTGATACCTTAAAAAAACCTTCTCTTGCAAGTACATGCTGCAGCATTGACATTGTGGAGAAAGCAACACAGGATATTGAACCGCCCGGGACAAAAGTGGAACCACTGGAGCTTGCCCTAACAAACTTTGTCGACAAAGATGAAAAAGGGGAAGCTGAGAAGTTTATTACAATGCTAGACGCTGATGCAAGCCCTGAAAACAAGAAAGAAGAAATTCAGGAGAGTCAGGAACAGAAGAAAATTGAACTCAAGAACTTGCCTAGCACATTGAGATACGAATTCTTGGGAGATGATTCTACATCCCCCGTGATTGTTAGTGCGGCGTTGGACAAGGAGCAAGCCGAATTACTGCTTAATGAACTTCGCCTCCACAGGAAGGTAATAGGTTACTCATTAGATGACATAAAAGGGATTAACCCTTCTGTTTGCATGCACAGGATCCTATTGGAAGACAACTGTAAACCTTCCGTGGAGTTCGAGCGCCGACTAAACCCGCATCTAAAGGATGTAGTGAAGAAAGAAGTGCTCAAACTATTAGACGCCGGAGTTATTTATCCAATCTCAGACAGCTCTTGGGTGAGTCCCGTAAATGTTGTACCCAAGAAAGGCGGCGTCATAGTGATAAAGATCGAGACAGATGAGCTGATACCTACGCGCACGGTCACAGGACATAGAATGTGCATAGATTACAGGAAGTTGAATTCGGCCATGCGAAAGGATCATTTCCCTCTTCCATTTATAGATCAGATGTTAGATAGATTGGCGCATAATTCTTATTTTTGTTTTTTGGATGGCTTATCAGGTTTCCTCCAGATCCCTATCCACCTGGATGACCAGGAGAAAATAACTTTTACATGTCCCTACGGCACATATGCGTATCGAAGAATGCCCTTTGGCCTCTGCAACGCCCCCGCGACCTTTCAGCGAGCAATGATGACCATATTTTCTGATTTTAACGAAGAATTCATGGATATATTTATGGACGATTTTTCTGTATATAGTTCTTCATTCCATCATTGCTTGTCTCATTTGTCTAAGGTTTTGCAGAGGTGCGAAGAGGTGAATCTAGTTTTGAATTGGGAGAAGTGCCACTTCATGGTCAAGGAAGGCATTGTCCTTGGGCACCTAGTATCTGAACGAGGGATAGAGGTGGACAGAGCGAAGATTGAAGTCATTGAACATCTCAAGCCGCCTACATCAGTGAAGGGGATCAGGAGCTTTCTTGGACACGCCGGCTTCTACAGAAGATATATTAAAGATTTTTCTAAGATAGCTCGCTCCTTAACTAATTTGCTTGCTAAAGATGCTATGTTTTGCTTTGACAGGGACTGCGAGGAAACCTTCTCGAAACTCAAGGATGCATTAATCTCTGCTCCAATAATTCAACCCCCAGATTGGTCACTACCTTTTGAGCTGATGTGTGATGCTAGCGACCAAGCTGTTGGGGCGGTCTTGAGACAGAGGAAGGATAAGAAGCTTCACGCCATCTATTATGCCAGTCGCACACTTGACGACACTCAGATAAATTATGCGACTACGGAGAAGGAGCTGCTAGCGATTGTCTTTGCTTTTGATAAGTTTCGCTCCTACCTTGTTAATTCAAAAGTAATCGTGTTTACTGATCATGCAGCCATAAAATACCTGATCAACAAGAAGGACGCAAAGCCATGGCTCATTCGATGGATCTTCCTCTTGCAAGAATTCGATATAGAGATCAGAGACAAGAAGGGGAGTGAAAATCTGGTGGCTGATCATCTTTCCAGACTTGACCGCAGCGCAGACAAAGAAATTGATGCAGAATTAGAGATTAATGATACATTCCCTGAAGAGCACCTTTATGCCTTATTAGATCAACAAGTCCCATGGTATGCATATTTTGTTAATTACATTGTGTCTAATATTTTTCCTCCAGACCTCACTTTTCAGAGGAAGAAGCGGTTTCTACATGATGTAAAGTTTTATTATTGGGACGAGCCATATTTATACCGGAGGTGTGCGGATGGATTATACAGACGATGCGTGCCCGAGGAGGAGATACAAGATGTGTTGACCCATTGCCATGCTTCACCTTATAGAGGACATGCGGGGGCTTCTAAAACAGCTTTTAAAGTTTTACAGTTTGGTTTATATTGGCCCTCCATATTTTATGATGCTAAACGTTTTGTTTCCACTTGTGACAGTTGTCAACGGACTGGAAACTTATCAAAAAGGGACGAGTTGCCACTCAACAATATCATAGAAGTAGAAATTTTTGATGTATGGGGGATAGACTTCATGGGCCCCTTCCCCTCTTCATGTGGAAAACGGTACATCTTGATCGTCGTTGACTACGTGTCGAAGTGGGTTGAGGCATCTGCCGAAGCTACAAACGATTCCAGAGCTGTTATGAGGTTTATGAAGCGAACTATCTTCCCCCGGTTTGGAGTCCCACGCTTTCTGATTAGCGATGGCGGCTCCCACTTTATTGAGCAAAGGTTTAGAGCATTATTTTAAAAGTATGGTGTACGACACAAAATTGCTACTCTCTACCATCCTTAAACTAGTGGTCAGGTAGAGGTCTCCAATAGAGAAATCAAACAAATTTTGGAGAAAACTGTATCGCGATCACGGAAGGATTGGGCGATAAAATTACCCGATGCTTTATGGGCGTATAGGACGGCGTTTAAGACGCCCCTTGGTATGTCTCCTTTCCAACTTATTTATGGAAAATCATGTCACTTATCTATTGAACTTGAGCACAGGGCGTATTGGACTGTCAAACAAATCAACTTTGATTTCAAGAACGGCAGTGAAAGGAGAAAGCTTCAACTTGATGAATTGGAAGAATTGCGCCTTTTTGCTTATGAGAATGTCAAGAGCTACAAAGCACACACCAAATTTTGGCACGACAAGCGCATAATAAAGAAAGAATTTCATGAGGGGGACAAAGTACTTCTGTTTAATTCAAGACTTTGATTGTTTCCATGAAAGCTTCGAACGAGGTGGTCCGGTCCTTTCATAGTTCAGAAAGTTCAACCTTATGGTGCTATCATGATTTGGACAGAACAAACTGGGAGCTTCACAGTAAACGGGCACCGCCTCAAGCACTACTTTGAAGATGAGCGGGTCGAAAGAGAGGAAGTTCTAGCTCTTTCAGACCCCCCGAATTTGCAACCTTGAAAACTCTTATGGTCGAGCTACCGACCTTAAACTAGCACTCTTGGGAGACAACCCAAGTTTTTGCTTTATTCTAGTTTTATGCATAGTTTCTCTTCGATATTAGTTAGTGTTTTAAACTGTTGGTTTCTTTTCCATTTTATATTTTGGTTTTCTAGAGGGAATTGCTACTAAATTGATGTCTCTTTATAATGTAGGATGAAGATGGAGCGCATGAGAATTTTTTCAGAATTTTTGGGCATATCAGTGAAAATCACGGCCTGGTGAACCCCATGGGGTTCACCATTGAAGTGCACTGTGCAGCGCGTCCAGAGTTTGTGACCAGAGAGTTTCACAGCCAGGTGAACCCCACGGGGTTCACAAGAAATTCAGCATGCGTAGGAAGCATCCAGAGAACTTCACAGGCAGGTGAACCCCACGGGGTTCACCATCTTTCCGAATACCAGAAAATCTCCAGAACGCTTCATGGCCCGGTGAACCCCAGCGGGTTCACCCGTGCTTCTGTTGCAACAACCTGACCACAGAGAACATCACGGGCTAGTGAACCCGGGCGGGTTCACTGGTATTCTACCCTTGTGTTCGCCCGAAGCTAGGGCAACCCGAGCCGACATTTTCGCCGCCGCCCCCAAATCTCGCCGAGATCTCTTCGATCCCGTAACTCTCCCTTATTTCCAAACATAGAGGAGATCTTTCTGGCCTAGATTCGAGCTTCCTCACAAGGGGGACAGGCCTCATCTCAGTTTCACCCCGAATTTTCATATCGGCAGGCTTTGCGAGTTTCCGCTGCCACTTCCCGATTTGGACGATGACAACCAGATCGCGCTGCCTTCTCTCGTTCTCAACACTCAAGGGCAATCTTTCAGGTTTTGATTTACGATCCCTTGCAATCCGATCAAGATCTTCTCGCCGGTTTCACGCCAGATTTTCGTGTCGCCTGTTCTCCCCGATTTTTCCACTGTTCCGCCACCGCTTTCGTTCCTTGAGCACCACCAGCCAGGTTTTACAACCAGAACTCGCTGCCAACTTAAGATCACCACCACAACCACCATGCCTCCAAGGACGAAAGTCATGGCTACCAAGCGGACCTCACGCCATCAACAGGCGCTGTCCGATTCATCCGGTACCGACGATGAGGAGTACGAGCCGACACCTACACCTCCATCACGCCGGCCATCTTTAGCGGCGACTCCAGGCTCTTCCACATCTCGCCATGGTCGCACTCCTTCCAGCCGACCACAGCCATATGCCTCTCCCCCGAACGAATTCGGGATTGTCTTCCGCGACGCCGGCCAGGAGCAGCGCTACCAGATATTGCGTCAGCGTCGAGTCCTAAACACGAGATACCTTGATAGGGGGACATTGCAGATGCTGGGGATGTTGGACGATGTTGATATGATGTATGCTGCAGTGGGTTTGGAGCAGTTCCAGCGACTATTTTCTCCCACCTATGTCGGCGTGACATTGGAATTTTTGAGTTCTTTAGAAGTGAAAGCTGACCCTATTCTTGAAGAATATCCAGGGAGTTTGACATTTTGACTGGGTAATATCGAGCACACTCTTACTCTCTCGCAGTTTCGTAGCATATATGGTTTTCCAGAGCCTTGTGTTCGCAGGGTCCCCACTAAGTATAGTGAGCAGGGCTTTTGGGGCGCGACTACCAACGAGCACATCTATTCCGCTCGTGTGGCCCGTGCGTCCAGCCTATGCAACCCTGTGATAAAATATGTCCACCGCGTGTCGGCCCACACCTTATTTGGCCGCGGTGAGAGTGATGGTATGGTGCGGCAGACTGAGATATTCTATCTGTGGTGTATGCTTTACAATTTTCGAGTGGACTCTGGGTTTTATTTGGCAAAGCAGTTCAGCCACGTCGCCCGCTCTCTGAAAGGGCGATAGTGATTGGCGGTTTGATCACGCTTCTGGCAGTTTCCTTGGGCATTATTCCATATGGCACACTGGAAGCTACTAGCACCACGAGGCTTGACATCGAGTCTTGTGTCGCTATGAAGCTGATCGTTCATAGGGGAGACTCATACTGCATGACATTTAAAGGAAGCCAGTTTTGCCTTTCATTACCGAACCCAGAGCGCACGACAGTCAGAGTTTGAGGAAACTGGCGCATCCAGCTAGTTGAGGATGCACAGCCAGATCCAGTCGACACCGCACCACCAACTCCAGGCACCTTCTCTTTTGGTGGCACCTCTTCTCACGATTCTATGATATATGTGTTGCAGGAAATCAAGGAGGAGCAGCACCATCAAAGGGAGGTGATCGATCACATTGACACCACTATCTCTCACATGCAGCAGGACTACGCCGCTCGATGGGAATCAAATGAAGCTGGTATGCAACGTCAGCATCACATGTTGAGCTCTATTTGGGGGAAGCTATCCGCGATTGATGAGCGCCTCACCTTCGCATCTGAGGAGCACAAGGCTCAGATGGACATCTCCTCCGACAGCATTTTTCCTTCAGATGAGGAGGTTGAGCCGAATTATAGCGCGCGGGGGAAGAAGAAGAGCTCGAGCTCGAGGGCTTCAGGGTCTCGCTCGCGCAAGCGGAAGTAGCCTCCCTGGACATCGGCGCCTTCATCCACTCCTCTCACAGCAAGGTATTGCATAGAGGACTATGCAAACTTTTAGAGTGGGTGAGCTTTCTTTACTCCGGTCACTGCTTTTCTTTCTTCATGTGGCTACTTGACTGTGATCGCTTGACCTTGTGATGTTGGGGATTAATACTTTCATTTTGAGATGGTTGGATATTATGTTGCATTGTATCTTATATGCCATTATATTCGTGGGCCTGGTCCACATCCTCAGGCCCCACTCTATGACAGTTATGTATGACATTTTGCTCTTTACTTTCATGCTTATATCAGTACTTTGCTATGATGATTGTGATTTCATGTTGTGAAAATCTTGAATGATATTATGATGCTTATTATTCATGAATTCATATGTCTATCATGAGACTTGTCCTATGAAAGCTATTTCAAAAATTTGAGTTGAATGCATGATTGGTTAGGAATGATCAAAGAATTAAGTCTGGAGTATACCTCTTTGTTAGAGATATTTTTTGATCCTGTCCATATGCTCTATGATTTTGAAATTTTGTAATTTGGATTGCTTTTGAGTTGTTCATTAGTGGGTCAAACATTTCTATGATTGTTTAATCAACTCAAGCTTGCAACTTACATGAGAATCGTATTGAGATACATATTCTCTTAGTTATTCTTTGAATTCCTTTCTTTTGTTGGGGAAACACTACATTTGTCAAAAAGGATATGTGATCAACTACGGAGCATGTTTATAAAAAAAAAAATTTACTCACCCTTAGATTCCTCTACTTGACACTGCACAAAATTGGCAGTGGTACCGAAGGACATGAGTTGAAATCTAAGGGATGTGAAGTTGAAAACAATAAAATGACTCCTCTACTTGGCATTGCAAAAAATTTGCAATGGTACCTAAGGTTATGAGTTGAAGTCTATTGCAATAATCAGTGTATCATACCCTAATGAAACATTTGAGTTAACCCCAACGATTTGACTAGGAAGGATTGGAATCGCATGAGTGTTTTATGTAAGCTTGATTGAATCCTATGTTTGCTGCTTACTAGGTTGTTTGATATCTAGTATTGTGGGATCAAACTGTTGAACACTTGAGGCAACCATTTACTTAATTTCTCCTAATTAGATATTGGATTGCTATTAAATGTTTTTCTAACTTGGATGTATATCTTGACACGAAAGATTACTCTTATACTGAACATGTATTTCATCTTATTTTATTGCTTGAGGACAAGCAAAGATTTAAGTCTGGAGTATTTTGATGCATCGCATTTTGGTAGTGTTTTTCCGCTGTATTTCATGCCAAATCTAGGCTTATTTTAATACTTTTATACTCATTATAGCCTTATTTCCTTCATATCTTCAGAATCTTCACTCTTTGGCACTTTTATGAAATTTCAGGTAAAAACGCTCTTTTTCGACATATTTTGAAGATTCTAAGGCTATGAGACGATTTCTTGTATGAAGACAAGGTCACACGTCAAATTTGAGCTTAAACGGAGTCAGCCTGAAAAATACGGCCAGGTGAACCTCATGGGGTTCACCAGATTCTTCGCCAGGCTGCAGGGACTTCACAGTAAGAATCATGGCCTGGTGAACCCCACTGGGTTCACCATCCCGGTCGTCAGCCAGTAGAGGTCCAGAAAGCATCACGGCCAGGTGAACCCCATCGGGTTCACCGGTTTTCACTTTGGCCGAGATCTGTCCAGAGAGAAGCACGGGCAGGTGAACCCCACCGGGTTCACCGCGCTTCTATTCGTCTGAACTCAGAGAGGGAATCACGGGCAGGTGAACCTGGCAGGGCTCACCCGTGATTCCAACCTAGGCGCGAATGAGACCGAGTTCCACTCGGTTTTTCTATGATTTCTCACTCGTTTGAAGTCCAAATTTGGCGAGTGAGGTGTCTATGGAAAGCTCTTTCAGAGGCAAACAGATGGAATATAAAAGCCCCAATTTCTTGCCCTAAAGGGGAGAGAATTCATGTGAAGAAGCGGCGTGGGCAGAAGAACACGGCGACATAGGCGATTTTTGGAGATTTTCGGAGATTGAGACACACGATCATCACGATTTCTTCAGGATTTCTTCGGTTCATCGTCTCCTCCCCCTTAGCTTCATTTTTTTATACTTTTTATTTCATTAAAAGAGAGATTTTGAGCGTTTCAATGACGATTGTAGCGTAAACCCTATTTCGGGCCTTGGTGGAAACCCTTTGATGATTTTAATTGCAAACTTTGTATCTATTTATGTTATTTGGTAAGAATTGTAAGCGTATTTTACTTTGACGTATTTATTTCATGGTTTTACCTTGGCCGAGTAATATCGCATGTTAGCCGTTACGATTCATATCGAGAGAAGGATCGTAAGGGTCGAACCCCTGAGTAAAACTTGCGAGACCTCGACACGAGAGTGCTTGGTCTTCGCTCGAGGATTTCATAGTCTGCCATAGAACTCATTGGGTTCGTCTTAGAATGATCCACCGCGAGAGTAGGAGGTCGGTCTAAAACGAACACCGGGGTGTATCACTCGCCTTGTACCATAGGGTTAGACTCCTTGTGCAAAACCAATAAACCAAATAACTAATATCTTTCTTGTGCGATTAAGATTATCATCGTGGTGGAAGCCGTAGCCCTGAATTCTCTCTTATATCTTTTCTCTACCGAAGTAGTTGCACTTGTTTGTTTTCAATTTCCGTCTTCAAAAACCCACGTTTCGATTCGCCTAGCTATTAGGACTCGGACTTTCTAGCACTCAACCTTGCTCCCTGTGAGATTCGACATCTTTTATATTACTTCGTCATATCCGTGCACTTGCGGAGCGTGTCAGTGTGCATCCATGCACGGCCGTGCATCATAAGTCATCATAATTTACTTAACAGAGCCGTACACGGGCATGGCCGTGCATCCATGCACGGCCGTGTATCGTAACGCGTATAACTTGACAGGCACTTGGTATTTTGCCCGTAACTTTCTATTCCTGGATCGGAATTGAACGAAATTTTAGGGAGACCTTCCCAACTAAGACATGCACGTTTTGGGACCGAAATCATCAGATTTGGTCAAGCAACAACAGGGGAGAATGAGTGCGAACGGCGAGACCTTAGGGTTTGGGGCGATTTTCTGGGCGACCACTATTCCGGCGAGTTCTTCTCTTCGTTCCGACATGGAAGATCAAGCTGAGCCTTCTTCCATCAACGATCTACCCTTCCCTTTGGTTTGATTTAACATTCATGAGAGATTTGATGTATTACATGATGAATCCTATATCATAACTCTACTTTTCGGAGTTTGGGCATAGCCCACTGTATGAATGTTGAATATTAAAGTTTGATCTATATATTTCTTTACTTGTCTTTATTATTATTCATGTTTAGGATGTTTTTATTCTTGTTTACATACTGGCCATATGTATGCATGCTTTAGATGTCGAGGGAAGGACTATGAGGTGAACCTTGACACTCGGAGCCCCTAGATTGGACTGGTGATTTCGTGTTGCGAGAGCACTCCAAATCACCCGAGGAACTCTAATCCTTCACATATCCCATTGGATTCGCCTTAACCCTAGTAAGCCACGAGAGTAGGAGACTTGGGTTAAGACGGATACCGGACCGTGTCTTGAGAGAGCGCGTCTGTACCCTAGGAAGGATTACCTTGAGAACTTAGATAAAACTTAATTAGAATATCAAGTTTTAATATCTCTACATGCTTCAGTGTGGTGAAACCTAAAACCCCGATCCTCTCTCATAATCTTAAAACCCCGTTTGCTTTGTTTTACTCTCTGCACTGTTTGCTCTTAATTTGCCTCAGTTTAATTACTTGCTCTAGGACATTAGCCATTCTCCCATTAATCATTAACCTAGCTTTCGATTGACTGATTTGTTAGTACTTGACCCTAGTCCCTGTGGGTTCGATCTTATTTATTACGCGATAGACCGTGCACTTGCGGTAGCAGCCGAAAGGCCCTATCAAGTTTTTGGCGCTGTTGCCCGGGACTAGGTTGCCAATATTAACACGATCAGAAGATTGATAGACTAGGTTTAGTTAGATTTTACTTACTTTTTATTCTTTCTATTTTCTTTTTATTTGCTTTTCGTTTTAGTTGTAGTTTTTATCTGGTGCGGTGCTACTAATCTTCCTCTATCAAGGTACTTGTTTATGCCTAGGAATACTGTCAGAACAGGAGAACTTGTACCTAAAGACCCGGAGATAGAGCAACATGGCACCACCATCACCGAGAGATGAAGACGAGGATGCCGACGACACCATCCATGTCTCTGATTCCTCCGAGCCAGCCGACGACGATGACGATGATGACCCGGCTGAGTGCAGTGAGTAGGGCTGCACTCTAGTAAGTTCTACCCTCACCTCTTTTGATATATATAACTATGCTATCTGCACCATAGATGGTGCGATATTTTGCCTTGGGAGGGAAGACTTGCATATTTTGATGGGTTGTCTACCATTTTCATAAAATGATGATGTGTGCACTGTATGGAGAACTCTGTGTTGTGATGAAACTGTTTCTATGCTGTGCTGTTGTATCAAACTCGCTAACCTGCTCCACTGCTGAACTTTAATATGCCCCACTTTCATAATGCTTTGACTGCATGTGCTTTGATGACGATATAGTTGTACAAGAGTAATATTTCAACTTTCTTATGTTGTGTATATTGTCAAACTATTGCTACTTGATGTGATGTTGCACCTGTTTTACCATGACTTTAAACTATGACTGCCAAACATGTGTAGAACATGAGGAACATTTTGATCTATGACTTGCTTTCTTGATGTCTTATCCTCATATTATGTCATCTCTTAAACACTTCAACTTTGCAAGGACATCAATTTTGTAGCACACTTATCATGTCCGCACCCTTTTGCTACACTTTCGGCATAACTTTGTAGATACATTTTGACCCCTGATTGATGGCTACTTCCCAAATACGTGAGGATCTAAGTCGTAGGTCCTAGCCAAGATTTCTTAATTTCATTGACTGATATTTTTCTCATTTATAATTGATTTTTATTCATGACCCATTTGCCTCATCTATGATTGATTTCGACCCCCGCACTTCATTAAACGCGTCATTTATGTTGAACAACTAGGCACTCGATACCTTATACACTGGAAACTTAAGGATTGAACTTTGATGAGCTTTGAGTCTAGGAAAATATCTGTAGGTCAATATACGTACTATTTATTTGGATGACTATAGACCGAACCACTTGGCACACGCTTATCACCCTTGGTAATTCTAAGTATTAGTTTTGGTTCGAACTCCTCTGACTTGGCACCGTGTAAGATATAAAAGAGAAGAGAAAAGAATGAAAAACAAGAAACAGTGGTACCGAAGTTGCAACTTGGCGCTGCCCAATACATAGGGAAAAGAAGGAAAAGAGCAGTGGTACCGAAGTCTCAACTTGACACTGCCACCAAAAGAAAAGAAGATGAAAGAAAGAAGAGCAGTGGTACCGAAGTTGCAACTTGACACTGAAATTCAAAAGGAAAGAAGGCAGTGGTACCAAAGCCTCGGTTTGGCACTACAGAAACAGAAAGAAAAAGTGCGGTGGTACCAAAGTCATGAGTGAGGCCTTTACTACCACCTTAGAGTTTACCCTTTTGGTGCTTTGAATGTATTGGTGTCTCATGTGGTAAGGAATTATTTTCTATCCAATATTATTGTGCAACTGTTGTCTATAGATTTAACTCGGATACTTTGCTTTTCATCTTGACATCTTTAAAGTCTATAGTGGTTTGTGCATCCTGTGACTAGCTGTGATTATTTCGCATTTATAGATCATTGGGGAGTATAACTTGAGTTGAACAACCCTCATAGGATTTTATTTCTTACTTTTTGCTTGAGGACAAACAAAGGTTTAAGTCGTAGGTATTCTGTTGACATAGATTTATATAGAGATTTGCATGTCAATTTATTCATAGAATCATACCTATTTCACGACTTTAAGCCTTACAATTGCCTGTATTTGAATACATCTATGGAATCTACACCTGTTTCGGTATTTTCATGTTTTCAGGTCAAAAGGACCACTTAAAGGGTAGACTCTGGCACTTTGGTAGCAGAGGAGCTCATCCTAACCCAAGATGATCCGAACTGGAAGATTTCAGATTCATTGAAGCCTTTGCTGGAAATCACGACCGGGTCCCGATCAGAATCATGCCCATGATCGTCGATATGCCTGAAGCTAAAAACAATAAATCACGACCGGGTCACGACCAAATTCTCGCCCGTGATCGCGGACCCGCCTGTTACGAAATCACCGTTTTCTCCCATATTTCTTTGATCTAACCTAAGGGGAGGCTGAAGGGCACTAAGGACTATTCTCCTCTGTTGACAAAGGGGGCATGGAGCAGCTTTTGGCTGTAGATTTGCTCACGAGATGGTGACTTCGTGGAAGAAAAGATGGCAGCGTTGCAGGGCATGGAGGCTGGCAGAAATCCCTTTCGGCGGAAGCTTTGCAGCAGGTTCTCTTTGCAGGGCATGGGGAAGAGAAGAAGCTGCAGAGGAGATGGAGATAAAAGGGGGGTGAAGAGAAAAAGAAAAGAGGAGTCGACACGGGTGAAAAACGAGAGGAGAGTGCTGCGGAGAAGGAGGAACGCACCAGGAGAAAAGGGGCTGCGCACTTGCACATATTGAAGATATTTGATGCGTGAAGTTCCTTAAGGTTAAATCTGTAAGGAAGATCCTGCGTTTACAATTATTTTGCTGCACTATTTTGTGTAATCTTCTTAACAAAGTGTTACATGATCTTGCCTACCTCTTGTGATCGCTGCATAAACCTACACATGTATGAGATGTTTACTATTGTGGTTCACGCTTTCACCATGAACATGTTAGGCTAAACTCCTAACCAGGATGTGGGAGTAACCCTTTTGATGACTTACTAGCTTGGTAGTCTAGCTCTAATTGCTACAATCCGACTCGGTCCTTTGTGCACGCATTGCCTGCGTGTTCCGGAAGGAATGCGCTTGAGCCTTTGCCTCTTGATTTGAGGTTTGTAAATCAGATAATCACGAGGAAACTCGCTGATTGTTCGTACTCAACCTAGGGGTAGTTAGGGTTTTAGACACGTTGGGGAGACCACAAGTCCGACCGCGTGTCGGAAGCATTTGATCGGGGGTTTATCAAATTTGTTTGATCACTTTGCCTACGTCTCCCGAAAGGGAGCGTTTGAGCCTGTAATTCCTCGTGTGGGATTTGTAAGGCAGGAATTCTTGGGGAGAATCCACTTGACGAACTGCACTCTCCTTGTGTTAGCTCCTGGATCTTAAACGCACTTGGTAAACTTCTTGCGTGCCTGTACGTTAGATAATTTAGGAACGCTATGCTTGCGCCGCCCGAGAGGGCGCGCTTGAGCCAGAAGTTACGCGGGGGAGGTTTGTAAACCAGGAATTCTAGGGGAGGACCTCTTTTGTCATCATGTGCCCATCTTGAAGTATTGGGAGCTTAGGCGTGTTGGGGAGAAGCGTTTCCGACCGAGCGTCAGAACCTAACAGATTTGACCTATAGCCGTGATTGTGAATGCAAGCCAGCTATCGGAGGGAGCGACTACCTAAGTGACAAGGAAGCCGAATCCCTTGAACTAGATTGGATTAGGGCATTAGAGTATGGACTATTCATCTGTAAGAAGTTAAAGCGATGAACCCACATCCTGATATTTCATATTATTAAGATTTCTCGTGCCATTCCTCCTGTTACATTTCCGTGTATTTAATTACTTCGCTAATTTCACATCGTCTAGCTAGCAAATTCGAGATCTGTCGGTATTTGTCCATCAGTCCCTCTGGAATCGATATTTTATTACTTCGATAGACCTGTGCACTTGCGGGTAACGCCTACTATATCGGTGGGTGCTATCAGGCGGCTGCGGCGGTGGCCGAATCTCTGGTGGATAATCACAATTCCAAATTAGCACTACCAAGGAAGTCGCGGTCACCACCAAAGCGCGGCTCCTCACCGAGAGCTAGGGTTCTAAAAAGGGGTAGACCCTTTCCCCGGCAGGATAGAGGAACACCGAGACGACAAGAGTCACATCGTTCTGGGGGAAGGACGTATGCGGAACCTAAGCCACTAGGTTGTTTCTTGTGCGGCGGTCCTCACTGGATGAAGGATTGCCCCACGAGATAGAAGATTATGGCTATCGTGGCACAGGAACCAACAGAGAAGGCTAAAGATCACACCGAGGAGTCGAGGATCGGGGCGATCCAAGCAACTCCAAACACTGCCAAGGAGGTTCAGCAGTGTTGGATCGAGTACATCGGGGCGGTGGTTACGAAAGATCCACCCGTGACTAACATCAACGGCGATGTCCAAGTTGGGCGGACACCCAAGCTCGTGCGGCAAGTAGGAAATCAAAGCCCGGCCGAGTGAAGGGATTTCGTGGTCAACACCCAATGTTGACCCAAAATCAGAGCTTTCGTCGCCCTCTCAGCACGCGTTGGAAGCGGACTTTGGCGACGTGATGACTTCACCGGCCGAGACGGATGCGGACGATGGCGTCGTCCGTGACGGCAACACGAGGGATTCAGCATTAAAGGAGTCGGTGCGACGAGGTTCGCGGATACCCTAATTTAGGGATGGAAGACGGGATCGCTGCGGAGCTTGGAGGCGGCGACTTTCCTTTAAAAAGAGTGGCGATCAAGCAAAGAGGGGGAGATCGATCAGCATTTTCACCAACTACTCCACAGCTTAGGGAAGCAGAGGGAGAGCATTGGTGAGAATTCCAGCACCTAGGGAGGTGCCGACGAGAGAGGCTCGTGAGGAATCTGTGAGCGATTGTAATCGGCAACCAGGGGGTCGATGGCCAGGGGGCCGACGACGAGAGAGGGGAGGTTTTCTATAAACTCTATCTGGTGAATAAGAGTTTCTCCTCTCCAAATCTTCCTCCCCTGTTTTGGTTGGTTTCATCGGCATTCTTCGTCATTTCTAGCAACGACAATAGCGACTTTCGGCTGCAGTGAGGGGCGGAAAGGGGAGGTAGGCGGCTTCTCCCCACGGACGCGTCCTCCTACTCCGACGAAAGGCAACGAGAGTGTGCGATCGGTGCTCATACCAGGTGACGGATGGAGTTCAGCACGAGGTAAAGGAGATGAGAAGCGTCACTGACGTGGCGACGTGAGTCAACTAAGGAACAGTCTACAGACGATTTGGGCGAAATCGATTTGGTGATGACATTAGCATGATGCTAATAGCAAAAAATTCGATTTCAGCGGAGCACGGAGGAAGCGAAATTGCATCTGACGTCAGCAAGGGCAAAAATCGACGACGAGAGGCGTTGACCTGGGGAAGTTTGATCAGGAGATAATTTCTTAATTTAGGATTCCAATTTTTTGATTTAGGGATAAATTTTAAACGACAATTAAAGTTTCGAATTTAGGAGTGATTTTGCACCCGGAGATTATAATTTCACACCGGTCTGAAAGCCCGTTAGAGTACCTTTAAGCCGAGACGTGACACTAGGTCAGTCTCCGGACAACAATCTAACTCAACTTTCAGAAAAGATTTGTTTGGAACCAATACGCACATTCGTACACATTAATAAGATCAAAAATGGAAAATGAATTTTCTTTTACAAATGCAAAGTAGAAAATAAAAAATCATAATCTATTAAGATACAATCATCTTAATTTTTTTTTGCTTAATCGAGAGCTAAGTGTAAATGAGAATGAGATGTTGGTTAGAGTGTCGGCAACATACACAGATAATACCACACTGAGAAAATTTGCAAACAAAAGTAGCATCACAGGTAAGATCCAATACTCCTTTCTGCTTTCTATTAGAAAATATGGACAATCGAACTCAAACAAAAAGTCGAAAGAATATGACAACGCAAGGATAGTTCTGCCAATCAAAGCACGAGTGCATTCATATTTACAATCATTGGCAATAGCAAGCCGAATTGGTTGTACATTCCTTCTCAACCTAAACTAGTCGTTTTAAGGAAATCATCGGCTATAAAGAACGGTGAGGAAATTAAATAATAACATTATTTATATACAAATTTCCTATTCACAATTTTCTTGACAAAAATGGCAAAGACGTGATGACCTAATTCTGTACAACGGCTACCATGTTATTTGGTTTGCACAAAGAATCTCTTGAAAAGCTATCACCTGCACCATCCAACCAAATGAACAATTATCAGACAAATTTTGAATTGCAAAATGAATAGTTTGTGGATACTTACAGTAAATTAATATACACTATTACAGGCAATTGCTGCAGATCATCTGATCTTCAAGTATTCAGCGAAGAGCACACAGTTGAGAAGCAAACGAGCCAACTGTCAGTCTTGAGATGCCGAAAAACATCTATGGATGAATGTAATTTTACAGTAACGAAAAGAATGGCAATCCTACGATTGAGAGGGCTCCTGGTATTTCTCGATTGATTCCTTCTTGTGTTCAGGATCCATGCTGCAACAGAAAAATGAAATCATTTAACAAAAATTTAGGTTTCTGGATGGTTTACATTCCATCCACCAAATTTACATAATTTAGTGTCTCCAGTGCGCAACCGTAACGCCTAGCACTTCAACTAAAAAGGAAAAAGCCCAGCATCCTCGCTTTGTACATTGAAAAAGTCGGCATCCTTTAACATCTAATCATATATAAACACCGCCAATTACTTCATTTTGAGCATCTTATACAGCCACCCCAACTCTATGCAAATTATAACAGATAAACAGTATTAAACTCAAATCTATTCAACCCAGGAACAGCTAACATCATGGGTATTATCCACACTTCTATCCCCACATTCAATGTATTTGTTGCACTACCAACAACAGGAAAATCACCCATTCACATGTAAGAGAATACTAGGTTAGATCAAAGGTAAATCATGAGTGGCGATCTCTCTTCAATCCAAAAGGATTGTCAACGTACAATGAATGTTCCCGAACAACCCATAAACAACTGTTAAGTGTTTGACAATTAAGATTATAAAGGAACATATCAGAAATGTTTCTCTTAAACTATAATTCTTTTTCTAAGAAAAGGAAGACACAGTTTTATTCAATTACATAAAAAGTTCAGTTCTACTACCCTTACTATGTTGGACAGTACACTAAATTAGATTTGAATTACTTACAAAATGAGGTGACAGAGATCTGTCATCGAAGTAGTAGCAATTAACATCAAGATTGACTAATAAACTAGGATCCTGGTCATTATGATAGAAAAGAACAAAAAAAATGAAATTCTACCAATATAATGTATGCACATATATGGTTGAAAATGAAAAATCAATTAAATAAAAGTATCAAGTCTATCATTCAGAGAATAACCTTTCAAAGTCAAAGAAATGTTGGACTTTAAACATAAAACCATTAATTGGTGGATCTATAAAGCAATTGATTGATCCAAGGAGGTTGGTAGCACTCCTGGTTTCCACAGACTCAGCCTACACAATATTTCTGTGTTCAGGGACCGTTAACTCGTGAATTTGATAGATCATTACATTGCACCACTTGCAGTCAACTACAGAGTTGATAGCTTCAATATCTCTTGAATTGCATGTTTTACATAACTTGTAACCAACCGTAGTATGTGTTGTCATTTTGTTGTGGAAAAAGCAAGAATAGCAGGCGTCTAGTTTGCCTGTGGTCAATGTAATTGTTTGGTCTAAATCATCTAACAATTAGTCCACATGGGTTTAAATTTTCGGTTACGCAAAATTATCTAAACCCATTTACCTTTACTATTTTTTGTAACGTGTGCAAATTTCAGATTACCCAAGCTAGTTCACTACAATCCAATTATGCTGCATTATGATCCCAATAAAGAAACTCCTTTGAACTGACTAGACCAATAAGGTACAACATACACTGTCTAGCAACAGGTTGGTATTAGGGTGGTTAGAAATAATGCAACATCCTTTCAAGAAAAGTTACCTGTTCCTCAATCCAAGCAACGTACATTGAACAGCACGTGCAGAAGCAGATATAGGAGCTATAGCAGCAGCAGGAGCTCCACGAATAGCAGTAGCAAGAGCTGATCCCGCACCACCACCACGCTGATAAGCTTTTAGGGGAGAACCAAGTAAAGCTGATGTAGTCCTACCAAAGCCATCACTTAGACTCTCGTAAGCCTGCAGGCAAGATTCAAATTATCATTATGCCTGCAGCCATAGTCAATAATACTCCCCATCTTTAACTAAAACAGAGCACAATTTTCTTATTAATTTTCCTCTTATTTATTTTTAGTAACCAAACTTTCATCCTTTCATAACCATCAAATATAATGACCAAGCATGTCATCCCGTACCCCGAGGTTATTGTATTGCTAATGAAGGAAATTAGATTTCGTGCATAAGTGCAACCTCTTTTCAGGTAGAAATCATCCACTTCCTTGGATTTCTTTTCTTGTTTGTTAGTATTTGACAAATCCTAATACTAGAATCATTTAAATTGTGTTGACTTCTCCTCCTTGCTGATATTATTGGCATAACCTAAATTAGCTGGATATAATCTTTCAATTAATGTTAATCTAAACCCTTTTTTCATGGATAAAGTTAAAATAGACATTATATGAAGCAAAGTCTACAATCTCAATCCGAGCAACTGTCTTGTACTCTTGTTCCAAACTCAGACAGACACAACATATCTTGATAGTATCAGTACCAGTAACCTATCGGACTAGCATGCCTCAACCTGGTAGTAAATGAGTACGAAACCTTAGTACCAACCACTAGAACATGAGAGAGAGAGAAGGTTTCCTCCCAAAAGTAATCTTCATTTGATGTTTATAGCGACATATATTGTCTTTTAGATATAAGCATGGGAAAATAGAAAACAAAAATTAAAAACTTACCACCATATATATTATCCCTAGACAAAATACTAAATTGCTAATATAATTAAATAACCACCAATATACTTAAAACTTCATAAATTTGCACCACATCAATCACTCTTTGGAAGCAGTGTTTGCAAAGCCGGTCCGGTACGGCTGGTTTGTACCGGTCTGCTAGAGTACCAGTCGCGGAGCGGAGCGACCCTCAGAGCACGGACAACAGTGGACGGTGGGCGGACAACTCCTCCGCCGGTAGAAGCTTCAATCGAAACTTCCGCCCACACCTGCGCCTTCCGCTATCGCTGCCGTCCGCCGCTGCGCTGCTGTTGTCGCTGCCATCCGCCGCCTGCGCTGCCTGCTGCAGTCCGGTAGCTCGCAAGACCGGTTTTGCAAACCTTGTTTGGAAGTAGTAATTGCATGATAATTTTAATGTGTTATGTTAGAATCAATATCATAGTGAAGAATCTTATCAAATGATAGTTATGATTCGATTTAAATTCAACATTTCTGCGAGAAGGATGTCATGGCGCCATACATTTATATTATAGTTTAGATTATAAGAGAAATATATAGTAAAGAAATTATTTAAAACTCATCCGATGTTCATTAAAATATGAGAGTCTAAAAAACCTATTTTTTGGACTAAGTGTGGATTAATTTAGCTTAATAATATGCCACGTGTTATTTAGCTATACATGCTGATTTGTCAATTTTCTTGATCCATCTAATCTTACAATTACACACAATCATATCGAATTTCTTATGCGCCAACAATATTGCTTGATTAAAAACTTAATTCTTAAACATCTTCATGGCCAGGAGTGATTGAGGTCTCCCTCCCGTGTTTTATAGATAAGGAAAATGGTTGGGACAGTAGTTCAAGATGGGGACCAATATGGTGTATGCAGGATTTTGCCAAGGAATGGTTAAAGGAAAATAATGATGGTCAAAGGGCGGAAATGATCGCCATCAATGTTGCCAACAATACACCACTTGTCAAGTTGCTAGAAGACAGATGTGTATTAAATGCCATAAAGGCACATTCAATGTATCATTGATGTATTATCATCCCAACTGGGACCTTTGTAGAATCATAGGCATCAAATGCACATTTAATGTCTGGTCAAGCAACAACAGTGTGTCATGTGTAGGCTATAGTACATGTTGGTACCGCTAGGAACTAACACAGTAGCGAGGGAATCAAAGTTGTTGGCCTCATTTTTTTTTTCAACAGCTAGAAATATTGTTTCTAGCCAATTTAACAGATGGAGGCTGATTTCTCTTCTCTGTAAACTCCTATTCCCTCACAATTTACTCAAGCTCTCTAGAACTCTCAAAACTCTCTCTTTCTTGCTTAAGTAATCTTGATTAATATTCAATAGAACTTAAAAACAAAAATGTTGATCTCTCTTCAATACCATTGGGAATGTAACAACATTTTCAGAGGCGAAGGTGTCACAAGAGTTAAAACAATATCTTGTTAATGACTATCTTGATCTGTCTCCAAATGTGTCATATGAGATCCGCAAAATCATATGAAAAAAATTTGAGATCTTTTCACATGGAGAAGCAATATATAGTTGAGGAGCATGAAGAATTCAACTAGTACGCAGTGGAACTCACCACCTATGATAGTACTGGGCTGTGGAGATAAAAGCACTAGAAAACATTGAGATGGAGGCAACTATTTAGGCTTCAAGGGTTTAAGGTCGTCCAAACCAATTTTATGAGATTTACTAAATGACCTTAGTTTAACATTGATAGTGATGGTGTAGCGAAGTGCAGCAAGATTGAGATCAATTGCACATCCAATGAATCAAAGAAGTATGTGTGGAGACACCAAAAGTTATGCAGGCTCTACAAGTAGACAACACGGCATTAACTTCTTCTTTGGATTAGATCTACTAATTCCCAAATCTACACTGAAATTGAACCTAAAGCATTCCTATCACAAGCAAGTAGGCAATTTCAAATTTCAAATTGATGAAAGCTTACACAAAAATGAAGATTGTTATTGAACCTGGTACGACACTTTGTACCGGTTACTAGGGGTGAGCATAAAACGGTAAAAACTGAATTTACCGATTTACCGATCTCGGTAAATCGGTTCGGTAAATTTGGTTTCGGTTTTCGGTTCGGTAATAATATTTAGGTAATTCGGGTTTCGGTTTTCGGTTCGGTAAATAAATTTTCGGTTCGGTAATTTACCGATTTACCGATATATATATATATATATTAATATATAAAAAATAAATTTTTATTTATTAATTTTTAATTTTTTATCGGTAATTTACCGATTTACCGATCGGTTTTTACCGATCGATAATATTTTAATTATGTAATATTTTAATATTTTAATAAATTAATTATATAATGTTTTAATATATTTTAATCGGTAAATCGGTAATTCGGTAATTTACCGATTTACCGATCGGTAATTCGGTAATTTACCGATCGGTAAATAGTATGTTCGGTATCGGTTTCGGTAATAGATTTTTCGGTTTCGGTAAATCGGTAGATCGGTTTTCGGTTTTTACCGAATGCTCACCCCTACCAGTTACCATTAAATTATATATATATGAACTGGTATCTTGAACTTTGGTATCCTGGTAAGGACTTATTCTGATACCTTAGTATAACTTGGGAATAAAGCAAGATTTGTTAGTTGTATAATGAAATGCAATAGTCCGTATGTAACAAAAGAAGTAAAATGACATTAGGAAATCTAGTTCCTTTGAATTTATGCCACAAGAATAATCAAGTAAGCATTTAACTTTATTTAGTCTTGCATTATAAATATATATTTATGATATTTCTAAATTTTCAACTAAATAGTAGTTGAAATTTGGATTCAATGCCTCAAACTGCATCTTCCACAGTGTGTTATCAAGCGAATGCAAAGTAATTGCTTGATCTTATCACTGATTCATACACAGGCCTGAACCAACCTATCATACCGCTAGTTGAAGACATTAGTTTACATTCACTTCTACATGCAACTCATACTTTGGATTCTACCGTAGAAAAACAAGCTAGTCATAAGTTTTAACAAACTCTTTCAACACTTCATTTGTTTAAGATGATATATGATGGATTAGTTGTCAACCTTAAACGATCAAGATCTCACAAATAAATGGGTTTAATGATCCTCCTCAGCCTTCTTAATATGTAACTAAACTAATTGAGCGAGAGACTAGTAATGAAACAACCAAGGAGCTCAATCACAAAGGAATGATGATATAGATGCTAAATTAAACCAATTGTTGCTTTTTTCCAATTAAATCCAACCATAATGCTAGTTTTCCTAGCCACAAGGCTCACAACGATCTCAATCGTTCAACTAAGGATTAACAAGAAAAACTTTAGCAACAAAGAAGACACTCTTCCTTTTACATGACACAAGAAAGGGAAAATCTCTGGCAAACCCATTAGATGCTATTAATGAGCTGAGTTCGAAGAAATATCTTCTCCCATCTACAACAATAGGTAAAAAATGACTAAAGTATCATATAGTAATTCAAGCACAAAAGTGGTAGTGGTGGTGAATCACATACAACAAAAAATGAAAATCACATTGGCCGCTCGAGCAAACCCAAAGGTAATAAGACTTATCAATATCAAAGGAGAGGCAAGAGTTCAACTCCATTCAAGCAAAAAACCTAAGCCTTTAAAAATTGAGATCCATTCTACTATTAGAGTTAAAAGAGTCACTTATCATAGTTCTAAGCAAGTTACAAAATATACATTTTAGAAGGTGTTTATATATTTTTGTATAGTGTCAATATCACCCAATAACATGTTGGTCATAGTTACACAATATCTATCATATTAGTAACCCATGCAAGTTTAATGAACATATGAACAACCGTCATTCCTTTTGGATTTTGGATATAGTAGAAGCACCTAATAGGTGACTTTAGGAGAGAAGCTCCTACTGACAAGGTATTGTATTATAATTCAACTTTATTAGTATTTTGTTACTTTCAACTTTTAGTTCATGAAGATATCATGATAATGATTAATTATAACTTTTTCATGTTCAAAGGGCATGTGGGATAGAGCTAAAGGAATGGGGTTGATATAACATTTCAATGTACAAGTAATTTCATTCTAATTTTAATCAAATATTTCAAAATTAATTATTAATTTAAATTTTTTAGGTTTCTAAGGCAAATGGAATGGAACAGAAGGGGAGAGGTTAGTTCAAAAGCAAGACCAAAGGTGACGGAGCCAAAGGAGCCAAAGGAGCCTATGAAGACCTTGGGGCCCAAAGTGACACGCCCACGGACTTTGGGGCCCAACGCCCACGGACTTTGGGGCCCAAGGAGACACACCTTCAGACTCTCCAGGGCCCAAGAAAGACACCAAAAAAATTTTAGCTCAAACAGAGGTCGGCAAAATTTTACACCCATGGGTGTGCATGGACGCACGGCCGTGCATGGATGCACAGGCCAGGGTGTGCATGGCTTTATGGCCGTGAAAGCCTCGGCAAAAAACCGAACGCAGGACACGAAAGACTTCACGGCCGTGCATGAATGCACGATCATGCCCGTGAAGACCTCTGCGCAGGATTTCGACCTAATCCCAGACTCATTCATGGCCATGCCCGTGAATAGCCCAGAAATGCAGAAGAGCTCCATTTTTCACACCGTTCAACGCTCTCAACATTCTTCACACACCCCTACCCCCTGCGACCGTTATGTGGGGGTTATCAGTCCATCAACCACCTCCACAAAGCCGATCCATCCAATGAACCTCACAACAAGGTCAACCGAAGGGCCGGTGATGGATCACTACCACAATCCGGTCCTCAAGACCACCCATGACTGGGCCACAACCACATAGAATTAGCCAACCATCAGCCGGTTCTGCTGCTTCGTCGCAGCCCTATTCGGAGATGGTGTAGCGCGCAACGACGGCCCAACCAACGGCCCAAGGGAATCCAACCCATGCACCCACTATCTACCTCACTTTTTGCTTTTGCTTTAATTGGTAGTTGTTGTCCTATGGTAGTTAGGATTTGATTCCGGCACTCTTTGACTTGCTTTTAGGTTGTTATAAGGGAGTTGGTTTATCTAACAACCTTATCCATGCTTTATCCATGCTTTTGGTGTGAGCTCCCTCTCTTGTTCTATAAAAGAGGGTGGAGACTAGCTTGTTATTCAACTTATCGATTTTACTTCTTAGTGGTAGCCTTCAAGTGAGTGGGAGCCTACGAAGTTGTGGTAGCTCCAAGTGAGGATTGAGTGCATTGTAAACGCGGCCGGGCCGCCTGAGTGCCTTGTACTCCGAAGATCCTATTCGCTTGTTTTCAGCTTTCAATCAAAGATTGTGAGGTATACACTACCTCTCCTTTCCATTGTTCTTGCTTATGTTTGGGCATTGCTTGCTTGTGGATGTGTCTAGGCCTGTTGGCTGCCGCTAGACTCGTCGCCACGCTGTGTTTGCTTATGCCGCGCATTGCTTAGGGTTGGTTTCTTTAAGAGGTGAGTAGTTTATTTGAGTAAACCGTGGTTTCTCGGTGCTTCCGGTATTGCTCAAGGAGAATTTTGCTCGGCTTTCATTGCGTTTTCCATCGCCGATTTCCCTCCAAACGCATTTCACTTCTCTTGCCTAATGCCCCTCTCACGTTTTTTGCATCATAAGTCTCTGCCACCTTAGAGTACAGTATATAAGGACTATCCCTCCTGCTTCCACTCCATCAAAAGGTCCTTCTTACTATGGCAAAACATCACAATTATATAATTTCATGTAATATTATAAACTTATAATATTAGTTATTTATATGTCCAATTTTAATTTATTTTTAACCCTAAATACAAAATCAATTAAATTTATTTTTTTAAAAGTTTAAAGAGATCAAGACATCAAAATAAAGGAGACACATAACTAAATAGAGAAAAGAAAACTCTGTCCAAGTCAAATCAATCATACCATGTGCCAATGGTATGTCGACAATACCAATATGGTACAGTCATATCAAGGTTCGGTTTACTATGTACTGATATTTTAAACCTTGCTTGGCACATCCTAGTGGCCAACTAAGAAGGGATTAGTCTACTATAAGTAACCATTAAAGGGTAGAATAGTGTATAAATTTAGATGAGGGTACAGATTGTCTTATCAATAAGAACATGACCAATGTTTCCAAGAAACTCAAATACTTGAGGAATGAGGAAAGTGCAAGATATAACACTATAATTATGGAAGTGGTATGTGAATTATTTGTTTTGTCGACAAGATAAAAAAGCATGGGTTAGACTATATTGCTTGTATTGTATTTGTTAAAAATAGCATCACTTGTTGACCCACGCACCCTCTTCATTCTTTCCTAAAATTCCTAAGCAATTCTAGGAAGAGAATGGGTCCAGTCTATACTCATCTGCAGTTCCAGAGTTCTTATAGTTGAAATGGTTTAGTTGTAGATTGTGTATTAGTGCTTAGTGGATCTTGTAATTTAGTTGACTATTATGATGAAACATGTATGGAAATGATATTCAGGATAGTCATTCTTTTGAAATGTTTGGACTTACAAGTATCCTCTTTAGCTATTGAAGTATCTTGTACTGATAGCGTTGAATGTAACAACACAGACAATGGAAGTGTTATACTGTGATTTGGGTTATGGTTAATGTGATAATCATCCTTCTAGAGGCATAAAGTTTAACCTCAAAAGAGTCATATATCATGCAATTGTATTAAGCCAATGTTTCATTCATACATATGGTGCATTCATGCACATGCAATATTAGTATATCAATTACCAGAGATTGACAAGAGTATTTGTGCAGAGTGTAAACCTAAAATACTCGGACACACTAAGAGAAACGCAAGAAACACACAGGAACTTCAAACCAATATTTTTAGTTGTTTAAAGTTTATCATTAACAGTATTTTGAAATAATTTTGTAATAGCAAATATGCCTGTTAGTTTGAATTTGCAATATCAGATCGATTTTCCACTAATCAATAAAACAAAACATATCATCAGCAAGAAAATAATAAAGGCATTTAAAACCTCATATTCATCATTCTAAAACATTATAATATGGAGAATGAGGACGTATACCTGCTGGATACCTTCCTGTGCATTCTCTGGTTGATTAGATCTTATGTTTGATTTCTTTTTCTTTATCTCAGACAATGGTAAAGATATTGGTGTTAGAATATATTCAGTTTGGAGCAAGATCTCGTGGGCCCCAGAAGCCAGATGCACACCCAATCCAACAGCTTCAATTGATATACTCTTAACAAAAGCCATAGCTCCTGCAAATTGATGCTAATGATTATGTGCATTTTAAAATTTTGTGGAAGCGTGAACTGTGAAGCAAAAATAACTACTAAATGATTGCCAGATTTAGAAGCTTCTTGACCCTCCGCATTTTGAAGAATTATACAACTCAAATTGGATCAGAACCCTATAGCTAGAATGTATTCAATTTGAATTAGCTATTTTTATAGTTTGTGCGACACAGATGTGAGGCCCAGGAATCAACCATATCTATATAATGTGGGAGCAAATTTACATTCTCTTGTTTTTAGACAAAAGATTCAATCCTTTCCGAATAAAAATCTTATTCAACTTAAAAACAGCACATACTTATCAAACTAATAAAGTGGACATGTCCTTTCTTTTGTTTGGCCTATTCCTCTTCCTTTAATGTTCTAGCATGAAAAAGACTGCATTCTGCAGCCTAAGACAGGTTCCAAGACGGATGAAGAGCAAACCCTCTATAATAAACGAAGCTAAGGTTTTGTCATCAAAATATCTCTTTTTTCAGTTCTAAGCTCGAATGAAATCCTGTATACTCATTTTTCATCATAGATATAAGTACATAGGCCAAATCCAGCCCATTCAATAGAAAATTATACCGCTTCTGAGAAGGCAAGTGGTGAAAACAAGAATTAACTTCGAGACCTTGTTATCAATAACTAGAAAGTATTGTGCTATTATGTATAAAGTTGTTCAATACCTCATGGATAAAATTATCGTTAGGAAACTAGATCAGGAATCAAATGGCTATACATGGGTACTCAAAGTCTTTAATTGAGATTTTTATCTCAAATTATTTAATAAAATATAATTTTTAAATTAAAATAATATAAAAATGAAAACCAGCCACTATTTAAAATTTGTACCTGAACCAACTCCAAATAGGTCAAGTCAGGTACCTAAATGATTCAGTTTAATTATCATCCATACATCTTTCAAGTTGATATAATCTTTACCTTTAATTTTTAAATAATATATGTGTGTGTGTGTGTGTCAATATGCTAAAAAGCATTCTACATCTTTTTCTTCTTACTTATTTCCTATATTTTGCTCATTGTGATGCACGTGCTTCCTTAGCTCAAAGCATCCTACTCCATTTGGAAAAAAAACAATTATATTTTGATTAATTTAAGAAAATTCAAGCATATTAACATTATTTTGATTTTTTTAATCCAAATTCAGTAATACCTTGATGAAAAAAAAAAAAAAACTACAAGAAACAATGCTAACAGTAAATTTTGTTAAGCATTTTGTTATTATTGTAAACCACCAGCATCAGCACTAGCATGTGCAGCAGCGAGAGTTGTGGCTAAAGGATAACTTAAAACTTACTGTCCTTAAAAGCAGTATCTTTGTTGTGGTTTAAAAGTGCCACGGCAACCACAAATCCTGCTTTTGCAGTAGACCCACAGCAGTGCCAACTGAACCTAGCATCTTTATCAATTGAGCTAATCGGCACATCCAAAATATACTCTTTTCAAAGCTCTTCATTTTTTTTTTCTTTAAGAGGTCCGATCTATTTGTTGATTAGCTGCGAACCAGAATATGTTCCCGGAACTAGCAGACATTGTTAAAGAAATAATAAATTAAAATTAATGCTTGATTACCTCTCTGCATTCCCTTAAGTAGCTTGTAATCTTTCTTGTAGCTTTTCAAGGGGAGTGAAACCAACTTCTTAGTACCAGAGGTAACAGCAAACAGGGACTTCATGGGTGGAAGCCCTTTCAGTAACTCACGAACCTACAACAAAATACTTCCTAGTTTAATTAGTTATCATCACAACTACCTTCCAGTCGAAGTGTACAAGAATGAAAGAAAACAACCTGATTGTGAGCGATATCTTCCAACCACTCCCCGACAACAGTTTCAATAATATTGCTCCACCCATAAACCCCAATAGCACAAACCTGTTTGAGATGCAAACCAATTCCCTGAAATGAAACTAAAAAGAATCAGTCCACAGAAATTTCCAAAAGACAAAAAGTTGGGTTTTACATACACACGTATCTATACATAAACAGAGATTTATCTTTTCTTTCAAAATGTATTGCTGCTCTAATTATATTGTACTGTGCACAAAAGCTATAGTATGTTCCGTCCATGGATGATTGAGGCGAATGAGGAAGATTATCACAACCCCAAATCCAATGGGTCAATGACTACTAACATTTATGCCCAACTTCAGAGGCACAACCATCCAGTGTCTTAATACCAGAGAGAACATAATTTTATCAAAGCAAAATAGCCACAGGGATGGTGCTCTCATCTATACGTCACTTCAATTCCTAATATAAAAGAGTAGTGTAAAGCAATTATAAGTTGGAAAGTTACCCTCCATGGCACTAAATTAAGGAGTTCAGCGTAGTTTCCTCTTCTAAGTGCTGCAGGATCAAAACGACGAGGAATATAATCAACACGGACAACAAGCGATTTGACAACACATTTCTACAAAAAAAGAGAACAAAAGAGAGTCAGAGATAATGATGCAGGAGTGTCAGTAAGAATATCTTAGCACATAATAGTGTTTTTGCTATCACAAGGCAGCATGACAGCAATCGTGCTTGGTTTGAGTATAGGCAGCACATAGTTAATCTACACAACCGCTTATGGTAATGGCTGGTAGCAGCAAAAGAAAAAAACTCTATCATACGAAACATAGGCTATCCATTATAGTTGCAATGTTAATTCAACTTGGACCATTTCTTGGTTATTGATGATAGACTAGAACGTTAAAGTCTACAATTATGATTTCCAACATCTAAGAGATCATATACAATATGATAAATCCAATGGATAGCCCAGAACATCATGGTATTCACACCAAAAAGGATCAAGAATCTGATCTCAAACCACAGCGCAAATCCAGGTGTCCATTAGTTATTAGCTCCCAACTTAACAGTGTTTAAACTGATTTCTGGTGGAATTTTATTTTTTAAAAATGGAAGATAATACTGAACAAGTCAAATCACAAAAAACTAGGATGAAAGTTAATCTAAACCTATTCTGACCATAATTCTAGAATCGGATAATCCAAATTAGCTGAAAAGGATGGGAATTAAAAACTATTAATCGGATTCAACTCATTAAAAAAACAAATGATGAATATCAAGGGAAAATAAGCAGAAATTGATGGGAGGTGCACAATACAAAATTCAACCTGAAGCAAGATGAAATCGAGAGATATATTATAAAACCAGCTTTTAATAACTGAGAGATTGAGATATTTTGAACTGAGAAAAGAAAATTTGAATTTATCTCTTCTAGGATCATTCAAAGCAGATCTAAAGCTCATCTTTCTCGCAACTCGAAGTTCGCCAATCACTAATCAAAGCAGTAAATATGCTAACAGCTAAAGCTTGTCTCTCAGTCTCTCATTGTTATTCACCACTCATAATTATTGCTCATCAAGTACTTAACGTTATCAAGCATTATTCTCGTGAAGTGACACTATCTTCCACTAAAAGGTTGATGGAGTAAATTACTCTATTCAACCCATGAGAAGGATCAGGCTTTAGAAGAATAGAAGAGAAAATTATTACTTCTCTATTTTTTATTTTATTAGCATGGTAATTCGGTTCATGGTTATGTTTATTGCGTTAGCACTTAAAATTTAATTGCTAAATAGTTTAGTTTAGTTTAGTTTATTACTTTATTATGTTAGCGAACATGTACACTACAAGTCTACAACAATCCTCCTTTAAAGTCAAGTGACAAAAGCAAATGAACCTCACGATTTCATGTGTGTATGCATGTTATATATTTCAAAACTCATGCCTGTTAATTAGATGTTCCCTAGCAATCTTAGGGGTAACTAACAAGAAGGGCTTACGCTCATGAGAATATCACAAACACAATTAAAAAAAAACTGTCTTCGTTAAGGTGAATCATCAAGGTCACATAAATTATATAGTATCTGAATCTTGTGTCTTATAAACTTTTATCCCATGTACAAATACCTTCTATTTTTGATAGTTTCTCTTCCGTAAATAGACAATCAAACTGAGGTCATGAATTATATAATGAGTATTCTTCTTGAGAGTATGGTTGATAAGAACCTCAAAAAATAAGATACACATTCAACTTTTGGTAAAGCTTTCCTATAATAATTATAGCAATATGACCATTAAAAAGTGTCACTTTCATATGGTTAATTTTTTACCTAATTTCTATTCTTATTTTATGCCAATTCTATACCGATAGAGTTTGTTGATGAGTGCACTTGTGCAATGTATGTTGATCTTAAGTAGAAATTTGTATTACTTATAATATTATTAATACATTAAATGTCAACATTGTTGTCAAAAGGATTACTTTTAGTTTCTAATGTATTTGAACTACAAACATATTTAATAATCAAACCTACTTTTAATATAGAGGATTTGATACTTATCATCAGGCAATTGAGTGTTTTTGCTTCATGAGTTTTCTTTAGGTTAGTTTCCTTTCTTATTTCCCTCATTAAGACAAGGTTTAAAGACTCGATCCATACTAGACGTCTCCGACATTCTGACACTACATGTGCCAGTACTGGATATACTGACACTACACATACAGGTATCAGTACTATCTAGCATGTGCCACCGGTACTGCACACTTCAAAACAGTTTTTAAAACCTTGCATCAAGACCCCTTATCTCCATCAATTGAGAAAATTTAACACAAATAGTTCTCTCACACTGTGGTATATCACATAGTTATCTTGTTCAATGAAGTGAGCAATCAAATGCAAATGATGCATGTATTTCTGCATATAAGCTCTACAATTAGCACATGAATAATAACTTAAAATTCAACAATGGCAGCAACTCAGCAGTGATGCTCTATATTCTTCCACCCATCCATCTAAAGTTGATCAATATCTTTAGACCTAATTCAACATTGACACTTGTATTTAAGTGAAGAAATGGTTTAAAAACTGGTCAGTACTAGTGATGAAATGGAGAGCCGCACATTCCAGAGATACAAGTGGAATCTAAAGCCCCCCCCTAATTTTTGGGATATCCTTTACAAGGATTCCAGTTCGCATTCCATGCATCATCATTGTTATGGCCCGATCCTCGGCTATTGGCTCCTTGGGCCGCAGCCCCCTTGCCCAGCCTTAGCTCTCGGCTCTCTGCTCCTTGGGCTCCTTAGTCAGCCTTAGGTCGACCACAACACGTCAGGACTAGGGACCCGAATCCCGGCCGGTTCCTCCCGTGCATATTCCGACTGCAGTAGAATTCGACCCCTAGACATGACCCTCACAAGTCATGACCCTTTAACCATTAAGTTGTCATGTCTATGGGTCGAATCCTGTTGCATACGGAATATGCACAGGAGGAACCGGCCGGGATTCGGGTCCCTAGTCCTAACGTGTTATGGTCGACCTAAGGCTGGCTAAGGAGCCGCCTTTTTTTGTTATGGCCCGACCCTCGGCTATTGGCCCTTGGGCCGCAGCCCCCTTGCCCAGCCTTAGCCCTCGGCTCCTTAGCCAGCCTTAGGTCGACCATAACACATCAGGCCTAGGGACCCGAATCTCGGCCGGTTCCTACCTTTTTTTGTTATGGCCCGACCCTTGGCTATTGGCTCCTTGTGCCGCAGCCCCCTTGCCCAGCCTTAGCCCTCGGCTCCTTGGGCTCCTTAGCCAGCCTTAGGTCGACCATAACACGTCAGGCCTAGGGACCCGAATCCCGGCCGGTTCCTCCCGTGCATATTCCGTCTGCAGCAAGATTCGACCCCTAGACATGACCCTCACGAGTCATGACCCAAACTATTAAAAGCAGCCAACTTGCTTTGGCCTGCAACAGTGTGTCAACCTAGGCCCATAGCCCAACCTTCTTTGGCCCACGGCACATGCTCCAGCCTAAAGCAGCACCCAAGCCCAATCTAGCTAGAAGCTGCAATCGTCCACAAAAAAACCCTAGCCTTTCTAGTACCCCCGACTAGTGAAAATCCCTGCTGCGCCTGCAATGCTGCGCAACGACCACCTCGATCAGATGAGATTCAATGGTCAAATCCCACCAAGAAGCTAATCCATTCATGTGTATAAAATGAGAACCCATATATTTAAGGTTTAGATCATCCATATGAATTGAAAAGTTTTGAATAAAATTTCACACCAAACTCCTATCTCCTGTTGTCTTATTTCCACCCCTTTTTTGACTCTCGACAATATCTCGCCTCTTCCCCACCGCGTGAAGCTAACCAGCCCAGCCGTAGCTGCCTCCCTCGCTCTCTTCCACTCTCTCAGCGATAACTTCCACAAACATCCCACAATCCCATCAGCTCATGACTTGGTGTGAAGGTGAACAGTGAAGCCGAATATACTCTTGGCTCTCCTGTTCGACTCCTTGTTCCTTTCTCCAAGGTGAGATCAGCCGACCTCCGCCACTGCCCTTCCCCTTCTCCTCAGCAATGACAATCACATCGTACTAGTGGCATGCCATTGACAAATCAAGCGAGCCGAACCAGTCTCCTCCAAGAGCCACTCAATCCGGGGGCAGCGCAGCACCCAAGCCCAGCTCCTTGTGCGAAGCCTTAGCCACTCACCTGACCATACCAGTCCAACAGGGACCGGTACTTGAACCTTGGAATGAAGTTGTAAGAATGATGTAACATAATTAGTTATGATAAGTGGTGGTTCCAGTAGTTTTTTTTATGATAGTGATAGCTATGTCTTAGTCTGTAGTTGCTTTTTTTATGATAGTGATAGTTATGTCTTAGTCTGTAGTTGCTCTGTGTTGGTGGTGCATATGTTACTAGTCTAAAACCTACATAAGGCTCCATTGTAATGAACCAAATCATCTTTGAATAAATTATCAGAATTACTTCCTCTACACCATTTTTGTTCTCTTCTCGTTGTGTAAGATACAAACATATATTCTTAATTTTGTGAACAATCAGTTAATCCCACATGAAGCAATTCAAATATAGTGAACTGTAGGACTTTGGAAAGATATAGTTATCAAGAAAATACCAACCAGAGGAAAAATATAATGCACTTCAAAGAATATCATCATAAGGATTTCTTTTCTTATTGCATTATAATTGAACTGACAAAAGTAAAAAAGACAAAAGAACTAGCCTGAAAGAATGGAAGCAAAGCCTCCTCTGCTATTATTTGGCTCCCAAACGTCTTGCTCCTTGTTATTGGTGTATCAGACTCATCCAAAATATTAGGTGGACCAGGTGAAGGATCATCAAATGAATCCTTACTAAAGAAACTAGTGAGAAAATTGAGCTGTGTTTGATCTAGATGCAACCGAAGAGGCAAAAGCTCAAGATACAATCTGAAAAAGCGCCAAACATGAACTCTGATAAATGCCGCAACAAATAATATAGGTAAACATACTTGCACAACATTTTCACAAGTAGATTAAGCAAGGTTATCCCAAAACCAGCTACAAGCATGGATTAGTATAGGCAAATCATAGACTTTGAAGAAGACATGAAATTTACTGAAGCTGTGTTATGTCCTCTTTTGCCACAGTTTTTCACAAACTGAACGACTAGTTGAAGCAAACATAACCAAGATTTATGTGCAATCACACATCAAATATGGATTAAGTGAATGGTAAATTACTTCATAACCTGAGGAGCAAATTGAAAATGAAAAAAAAAACATTTGGCAAGAACCTGTAGTCCTCCAAAGGCGTCAGTGGATTGGGCCTAACAACTTCCAAATCTAACTTGAATGCTTTAGCACAAGATTCTCTTGGATGATCTTTAGAATGGTAGTTACCTAAAACCTAGCATGTCATAATAATAAATACTTCAGAATGTAGACATTGTTCTCTGTCGGTGTTATCTCGCATGAAGATCTCAATGGTATGCATAAGAACTAAAAATGAAGTTCATACCATCTTCCAAGGTGCATCGTTGCTTCTGTCATAAAGATGAAAATCTTGGATAGTGAGGGAAAGCTTGGACACAACAGTTTCACCTTCAGGAAACATGTCATACTGAAGATACAATCCATTCAAACTCAGCTCCAAGAATGTGCTCCTCTCTCTTCGATGGGAAACCATACTATAAAAAGGGCCTTCCTTTGAATTAACCCAGTCAAATCCAGCAAACATTCGCCACGTTGCATCGATATTTTTAAGGAGAACTCTTCCCTTTGGAAGGCAAGGGTAAGTTGCATAAACTTTTTCAGATTCACATTCCCCTTCTCCGTGCAGATGTTTTTGTGCAGGTTTATCCTGGATTGTTGAAATATGATCTTCGACTATCATCAAACCATCATCTTTGTACCACCCACCCTGCCTGTATTCAATGTCCCTATGTGATGAATTACCAGATGTGGATTTGTTATCTACACTAGGAGACTGGTTGATAATAGAAGGCGAAGATGATGGGAGCATGTCATATGCGTAGTAGCTCTCAATTACATGAGATGAAACAGGTTTGTCTAAAAGATCTCTTATTCCTGTGCTAGAAAATGCAGCAGCAGCATCACCAGTTGAGGTTTTAAAATTTGGCAAGCGCTCTAGCTTGCACTCTTCGGCTGAGTCAGGATACTGAACACCACAACAATCAGATGTAGGATTGCATTCAAAAGCATTTTCAAGGATGCCATCCAAGAGACCTGAAGTTCGATGCTCTACACTGCTAATTGAAACAGATTCTGTAGAATCGTTTGAGATGGCATTTGGTATATAACTCGTTTGTTGGCTCTTATCTTCCTGTTGAATGTTATTCCATCTAGATTGTAGGTGCATCAAAGAGTCTTCAATATCAGGTGCATAAAGTTGCTGCAATTGTGCAATTAAACGGAAAAGACCAGAAGTCGTATCACGACAAGATTCTATATTGATACGTGAATCTGCAAACTCAATTTCCCAGAAAAGCCCTCTAATTCTCAAAATAGATTGCAGAAGTGAAACCTGAGCAACTTTGGAGTATCCCGACTTTTGTAGAAAATCTACACTATAACCATCAATTTCAGATGCAGTTCTAGAAGATTCACTAATAAGAAATCCTACATCCTTCAGTTGAATACTGTAATCAATTGTCGAGTCTGAATTAATACGATTAGAAAGATTGAAGGTTGCTGCAGCTAAAAGGCATCCGGTGGTTACTTCAGTTCTCTCCTTGTCAGATTGAATATTACAATTATGCTCAAGGTTAGGATCTTCTTCCCTAACTTCAAATTGTGCATTATAAGGTTCATAACCCAAAGCAACATCCACCAAATCCAAGGAAAAGAACAATTTACTTGTGGTTTCATAATTATCTGAGTTTTCATTTTCTCCAGCAGATGAACTGAAGTACGAGCATATAGAACTAATCCATTCTAACCGACCACCAGGTGCAATAACTGTTGCACACCGAACAACTATTGAAGTATAAATTTGCTGTGACAATGGGTTACATACGTTTGTTAAAACAGTACCAGCAGAACCAAAAGTCAATACATTAGCACCTTCACCATTGCCCCGGCTCATTGCAGAATCCCTACAAGTAATCAGAAGTAGATCCTCTGTTAAAATAGGCAATTTTTCATCCTTATTAAAGATGGAACCCCACAGTTCACCTTCCCTATGGTTGATCCATAAAAGCTTTGCATCCACGATTCCACCAATGTTAAAGGATGAAAGCAATTCAAATTTGTCAATTTTCAGTTTAAAGCAATTCCATAATCCATGTAGCTCCTTCTGTAGTAAGTGGCTTACCTCCAACATTTCATTTAGTCTAATACAAGCATCAATAACATTACAGTTCATAAGGATCGATGTTTGAGATGCTTTGTTGGAACCATGGGCCACTTTTTTGTCCTTCATGCCTGTGCCCAAAACCCCCAAACGACCATCCATTCCAACAGTTGCCCTAGAACATCTATCAATGACATTATTGAGCAAACTATTCAGAAGTTTATAATCATGATTATCAAGATTGATCCAAACACAACCCAACTGAATATGCAATAAAAGTGCAGAACTGAGAATCAACTCCTGGCGGATATTCTTACTTGTTTCGTCAGGGTTATCTGCACCAGTTATAGAAGAGAATTCAGATCCATTTCCAATAATTTTGTTTCTACTTTGATCATGGCATGAAGACAAATTCCAGGCACGATCTACCATCCAACTACCAGTCACTGGACCCTCCCGCCAAAGCATGGTAACTCCAGAACAAGAATTCTTTGTTATCCCACTAACAGAGACAACCTTCTCCGCAAAAAAAAGCTTACTTTCTAAATTACAGATTCCATCATCTACAGCGTCTTCTGAAGACGCCACCAAGTAAAGTCCAAAGTTTTGTGTACTCAAGTGGATTGAACTGGAAGACGCGGAAGACTGATCCCCCAAAAAGTCCTTTGGAACTGTAAATGTATCAGAAACTTCTTTTACGTTTGAAGGTGCGGAATGCTCAAGGACGATGAGTTTATCCAGGAAAGCTGGGCTTCTAAAATCTCCATAATATTCAGAAGGGAAACATACCACTATCCTTGCTTGAGGAAAAATAATATTCCCTCTAAAAAATGATCTCGGAGGCACACTAGCTACATCTGGAGAAAAATCAGAATCTGCAACTTGAGGAGATGAAATCATTTCACATAGTACGTCAGATTGAACATCTTTGCTTATTTTGTGTTTGTTTGAGGACCTTATACTTTCAAAGAAATCCAGTAGAAAATCAACTAGATTGTAATGAAACCACAAAACAAAAGGTGGCAAATGGACAACAAACAATGTCAAAGTCACCAACATGCCATTTGAATCTTTTGAGTTTACATTGAACTTGCAACTGCAATTACCAAATGACTCAAACAATCTAACCTGACTCAGGCCATCCGGAATACTATCCTTCAAAATCAATTCCGAATCACAATTTGGTAGACGGAAAGGAAATGGTGGAAGAGCATCTTGGACCTTCTCCTTCAAAAAGTGTCTTAGAAACAATTCTTCGCTGGAGGTATTCATGAAATACTGTGAAGGAAATCTATTGGCACGCTGTCGACTATCATAATATGCATTAACTTTGATGTGCTCAACTGATGCACTGAATATTGTGTTTTGGGAAAATGTCTGTTAACTTCGTCAAATTTATGAAGTTAGCCACATATCAAAAATTTGTGAAACAAAGATCCAAAAAACTTGGCATGGTGATGCAAGCCAAAGTAATAAAGAGAACATTTTTTACCTCTAAATTTAGAGCTACATTCTGACACCTTACTTCAAGATGGTGCATCTTATTATTAACAGGATTTATTTCAGCAGCATCAGAAGGATCAATATTTGTTGATGAATGGCAACTCATAAAGGATCCAGAGTTTAGCTGATCTAGTAATGGGTTAAATAAATTGCCGGATCGATACAAGGACTGTTGATCCTCATCACAGATGAAAAGAACAACAGAAATACCAGATACCACAGCTTGCAATCTAGTCTCCACATGCCGTTCTGTATCAAGATGGATGAGCATTGAGATAAACAGGTAAGTATTATGGTTCTAGAAACATGGATGCAACTAATAAATAGATTTATCAATTTCACTTTCAATATTTTCATGAGATAGATTAATATTAAATCTAGGCATGTATGTAATGGTCATACGCCCAATACGAAATAGTGAGAGCCAGAACAAAGTAATCTGAGCTTAGACCAAGACAGATCTTAATACCAAGATTTGAAACCTAAATCATATACTTAAGAGAAAAACGTTGTAGACACATGGATCAGATAGGGAAAACAATATTAAATTACAAAGAAACATTTGGATTTAGTATTGTTGGTATCCGACATGCTCCCATTTGTCATAGCATAGAATCCTCATCAGAGCAAGCTTTTAAAACTTCGAAGAGAAGAAAATAATCAGCACACTTGTCGACTATAAACCCACCAGTGATAGTGTCTTAATTCTAGGAATAGTAATGAAATCAATGAGTCTAAAATTATCATTAAATTCTGGAAAATAAAAGGGGAAGGTATCAAAACTATTTAACGCCGAGTGAAACAGAGAAACAACAAAATTTTCATGGGGCTTCAATGTAGACTTATTTAAAGTTTAAACATATCAAAGCATCCATATTACATATGCATGTTGATTCATTATCAGCAGATGACTAAATGCCACACTGGCAATTTGTTACATCAGGTTCCATGGTCCTAAGCTTACATAATAAATGTAGGTTGAAATAAATAATGCTGTTGATTAACACATCAATAGGAGTATCGACAAATTCTGAACGGATCAATAAACATAGACAATAAGGAAAATCAATGAAACTTCATAATATGCAATCTAATCAATATTAAGAAGATTTATGTGAAATTGAAGCAGATGAAGATGGAATCTGTGTCACAAAGGAAAAAGAAAGAAATTAACCTACAATTTACCAAATTGATGCTTGAATTATGAGATACATATTTAAAATGTTTTCAGAAACCCTAAACACCACGTAGAACAGAGGAAAAACAAACAAAAACAAGAGCTTATAATGAGAAGTATAAGCAGGTATACAATTGTTATTCCAGTCGAAGGCCATAACAAGGGTGGCATGTAAAGAAGATAGGAGGGAATGAAATATAAGTTATATATACTTGGACACGGAAACTACTTTTTTAATAACAATAAAGTGCTAGAAATGCAGTAGGGTATAAAGAAATAAACTCAAAATGCATAACGATTGTTATTTAATTGCATGAGGACAGTATCATATTGGTGACTGATGAATTCAGTTCATTAAAAAAAACAGTAAATGCTTCCTATAAACTGCGAAAGTTTAGAGGTGGAAGCGAAAGAATTGTGATAAGCACAAAGTTAAAAAGAAAAATGAATAGAACAAACTAAACGAAGTTCAATTATATGTAACAAGGCAACGTTCCAGTATGAACGTCAAAATCCCATAAAATTAACATACTAACTTTCACCCAGAGAGAATGCATGTAACAAAGATTTAATAACAAAGAGTAGAACTCGGGTTAGCTTTGTGAGAATGCCATTATGTTGAAAGCAAGGTTCAAAAATTCGGTCCGACAACTCGTCGGACTGGTACGTATCGATAAATCAGGCGAGATCTCGCCCGGTGTCCACCTTGCTTCTCGCCGAAGACGGAAGCTTCGTTCCGCTGGCATCCGCCGTTCGAAGCTTCCACGCCGCTGTCCGTCACTTCCGTGCTCCGAAACTTACTCCGGTTCCGGTCCCTCACTGGACTGAACCGGTTGGTACCGGACCGGTTCCTAGATCCTTGGTTGAAAGTGTACAGTGCATATCATAGGGAAAAATACCCCAGTCAATAGTCAACAGGATTTCAAGGACAAAAGCATGAGCAATTCTAGCAAAGATTTTCATGTCCTCGTACGTTGCAAAAGATGAGATACCAATTGATAAAATGATCAGTCATGCATTTGGAGAATATTAAAGGAAATATCCACTTATGAAGTGAATAAAGTATTCACAAGCAAACTACTGAATCATGGACACTGAAAACAACGATAATCCACAGGAACAAATCCATTTTGATATTCAGGACGAGTTTATGGGAGAAATCAGAATATCATTGCTGAATGGATGGCAGAAAATATCGCAAATGATGACTGAAAATTACCTTTAGGGACATCTCCCAACCCAGAAGCAAGATTAGAAGCAACAGATATTGCATTGAAAACAGAGCACGTCCAATTCCATATGCCTCCACCTCCAGAACTAGAGGACATCTGGGAGCTCCTCATTCCATCAAAACATTCAAAAAACTGATCAATGCTGCAGGAAGAATTAATTAATTAATTGACAGATTATTCAAATCTATTGAAGTCAAATATCAAGCTTCTGTATCCAACATATTAAAACACCAAGAATCGTAATTAATGAAGAAGTTCAGAAACTAGCAAACTTCATCAGTGCGACCAAAGAA
Organism: Costus lasius; assembly: GCA_027563935.2. NCBI lineage: Eukaryota > Viridiplantae > Streptophyta > Magnoliopsida > Zingiberales > Costaceae > Costus > Costus lasius. Next base: position 1,580,855 of record CM050454.1, read on the forward strand.
AATTGTCATCCATAATTTTGGTATATGGATAGAATTGTTTAAGCATAAAAAAGAATAAAGAAATTCTAACCAAGGAACCAGGTATTGGTTCGTGCAGCCTGATGCAGCTAGTTAATAAAAAACCTGTACATGGAGCAGCTTGGACTCAGATGTCAAGATCAGACAGTACCAAGTACCAATTACCAACCACGACATCCCACGTGCTACCCACTCACAGTCGCTTTTGGTAAGTAAATAGTCCACGATGGGTAGTTTTATCTTGTTTTTCTTTTTGTTTTTACTCATCTCACATATATATATATATATATATATATATATATATATATAACCATAGCTCCTCTCATTCACTATTTAACGCACTCAAGCCTCTGTCTTCTTCTTTCAATCTCGCTTAATCTCCTCACAGTTAAAGCTCCATGTTTCCTTTGGTTGTGAAGTCTTCAATCTCAGTTTTGGTTTTAAGAATTTCACAAGAAAAAAAAATTTATAGTTTAAACTCAACCAATTGAAATTAATTATGACCAGTTAATATGGGCATTCATATCCAAGCTTAAAATAGACAAATGACACAATACAAACCAACAGGTAATCCCGCATGATAACAAACTCAGTAGAATAAAAACCTTCAACATTGTGAGCACTGAGAAAGGATCACACAACTTAAGTAGCAGACAGCGGTGCCAAAGAAGTAGTCATTGATGGTGCCAAAAATAAATAAATAAAAGATCTTTCAAGATAGATCTCATTGTGAAGGTTGTTCAACAACAGGCAAGCATCCTAATAACCAATCTATTGTAGAGCTAAAGGTACATAAAGAATATAATGTAGAAGATGGACTCACAAGAGATAGCGGAGAGGGAAAATTACCAATTATTGAACCATTATATGTTATCAATAAGGGTACACTCTGATACTGCAATTCTGCATGAGGTACGAAATAATTCCAAATGATGCAAATAACAGGACAAGTACAAATGGTTGCAAATGGATCATTCCAATGGTGTCAACTACAAAACAAGCAAAAATGATTGTGATGGAGCTACAAATGTTGAAACAGATGCTTCTCAACTAGAAGACCCTATCAGGGGAGCAACACTTCACCAATGCTATAGAAGACTTAAATCATGGTTCTAAATCAATCCGAGTACACCATACTATAAGAGAGCAAAGGAAGACAAGCACATGATTGTTAACACAAGATAAAGATTAGTAGAGAATAGGCCAGACGCTCACTACTTCATGTTATCATGGATCAATTGTTATACCTTAAATTAATTTTATTTATTTAATTATTTATTTAAATTTTAAATTTAAATTTCGGAATCCTAATCTATCTAACCCTAAAACCTCTCCCGAATCCTGCTCTAACTTGCCCTAAATTCTCTCTAATCTACCCCTATAAATAAAACCCCTATTCCCTAATCACAAATCAACCCCCTAATCAATTTTTCCCCTGCGCCCCACGAACCTGTTTCTTTCCCCTGCCAGCGAAGCGAAGCGAAGCCATCGCTCACATCTTCGCTTCCGGCAGCGTCTTCCGAAGCCAACGCCGGCGGCTCCCTCCCTCCCTCTGGCGGCTCCTTCCCCTCCAAGCGGCGTTGATCCTTCAGGCGAGCAAATCTCGGTGGCAGGTCGACTCTGTTCGAGCGGCTAGCAGCGAGTTCGTCTGTTCTGCTCCGGACGCGAGTAGCGGGAGGCGGATTCCTGTTTCCGGCGACCTCCCCATCTTCCAGCGGCGGCTGCAATCGGTTCCTCCCTTTCCGGCGACTCTTCCTTTCCTCTCCAGACGTCGTCGACTCACTTCTTCTGGCAGATTTTCCTCCTCTAGGTAGCGACGAGTTCTGGTCGGAACTCGAGCATCGGTGTTGTCTTTCCCGGCGGTAACTTTCTCCTCCTCCCTTTCCCGACGCCGGTGACCTGCCCTTCCCGTCCGGCGCGGCTTCCTTCCAGCGAGTGTCGGCAACCTTACCGTGACGCGTGCGGCGTGCGAACGAAGCTTTCGTGAATCGAGTTTTCGGCAGAACAAAGGTAAGTTTTGATTTTATAATATATACCCTAAAACAGCAAACTAAGGAACCTAAACTGAATATTAATATTTTAGGGTAGATTTTAAAGATTCTAGTATTCTAGAACCTAGTGGTAATCAGGGATTACTATGATTTATTTCAGTTGAGAGAAGGTGATCTTTGAGCTTTCAAGGATAATTTCGGATATTAGCGTTTGAGGTAGGAATCTTTCCCCTACCTTTGTTACGGTGTCAAATTCATGTGTAGATAGACATTGACACCTTATCTTTGAAACTATTCTGATTGATTTGCTTCTAAATTCGGTTGACCTCGCTTACCTTATTATTTGTGCATAATTGGCTCCAGTATCATATGATTATTATGAATGCATTGAGAATATGTTTTTCAGATATTTCTGTTGGAAAGTTAAGAATATTTATGAACCATGCAAATGAATTGAGATGTTATACTGTTATCATGTCGTGGCATGCATATGACCTCTGACCTGGTGATTTATCACCAGTGGCCAGTTTATCTGAGTTATAGTTCTGATTATATCAGACTATGTGTTTGCCGGTTAGGGCACCGCCAGTTGTCCTCGGACAATACTACGGATGTCAGATGTTGGACGCAACATTCACCGGGCTGTTTGATACAGTCGTTCCATCGTGTGAGCTGACGGTGGAAACACTCTGAGAATGAGTGTGGCTCATAAGTGAGATCTGTTGGCCAGCTTGACGATTTACACGACAACCTTATGTTCAATTATCTTGTTGTATTATCAGTTCTTAACATGTAGTGTAGTTCCTGTTATTGCAATTTCATATTATTTGAACATGCATCATCTCTTGATTCCTACTTAGCATTTTTCGCTAACTCCCTTGTTTCTCCTCCAGGTACCGAGTTTGCGTCTGGGAGGGATAGAGTAGATAGCTAGTTACCCACCGGAGTCGGAGTATCATCAAGTGTTCTTTGCTAAATACTTTTCTGATTTATTCTAGTCTTACGGTTGAATTAGTTGCATCTTTGTTAGAGTGTCTTTATAGACTATAATTAATGAATTTTGTAATAGAGTCAGTTGATTTGTTATACAATTCTGATGTTGAATTTAAGATTATTTGATTTACAAAAATTTTATAGTAATCATGTTCTTTGGTTCCTATTAATATTGTCTTCTCCCTGGGGAACCCTGTGCTAGAAATAGCCGGCTTCCCACCGGGGCGTGACATCAATGCTCACCACCTTGACGATGTCATGGATCAAAGGGTTCATACATAGTATAGTATCCGTTCACACAAGCCTTCTTTCACAAATAATTTTGTGTATCAAATAGCACTTCTCATTGTGTACATGTCTTTTTTTCCTCTTTTCCACGATCAAGTAACATTTTACTAATTATATAATGCATATACTTTTGTGTCAACTCAAAGTCACAACTTCCTTAGCTTGAGCTTATCAGTGACAAAAAATACAGAAGTTGGCAAATATGCAAGACCAAACAAGGAAAATCACCTCTACAACAATCTCACCATTACAGCAATGCCACACCATCATATACTCTATGATTTTATATTCAGCACTATATGTTCCCTTGGTTCCTTATTATCTTGATCAACTACTATATATGAATTGACTAGAAGGTTTGATGACAACCGATCGGCGGTTGGCGGTCGGGCCAGTAAAATACCAATTGTACTGGTCGAAACACAAATCCGAATTGGGTGGAGCTGCGAAAGAAAAAAGAAGAAGAGAAAGAGAAAGAGAAGGAAGAAGAGAAAGAAGAAGAGGAGGAACCTACTCGCGTCCGCTGCTTGCCGAACGCGCGTTTTTCTCCTTCCTCCCCATCTTCCTCTCCTTCCTCTCCTCTTCTCCTCCTCCTTCTCCTTCTTTCTCCTTCTTCTCCTTCTTCTCCTTCTCCCACTCTATTCCTCTGCTCTGCCCCCGGATCCAATCCGAAACTTCATTGCAGCGGTCCAAATCGAAAAAACCAGCCGATTTGGATCAGTTTTAAATACCTTCATTGACTATATTATATGTTTTCATATTATTCATTTTTATTATCATTGTACTCTAGTATCTAAATATGGAGGCACATTCTAACCATCTAATAATCAAATGTATTATAATGTTTCTGTTATACACCCAACCCATGTATTAGTGGCAACACTAGGTGTACAAAGAGCATCTAAACCCTTGTGGCTGCTAGGGGAGAGAGAGAGAGATCAAAAAAAGAGATTCACAAGGGCTAGTGAGAGAGTTAAACAAAGAGAAAAAAAAATGAAAATAGAGACTTGCTTGTGTGAAGGGAGTCTTCCAAGAAATGAGGTCAGAGGGGTCGACAGGGCGATGATGAGAGGAGAGACACGTCCAGAGGTATTGGAGAAGGTACTAACAAAACTGCAAACAATGATAGTTGCAGTCTAGCCAAAGCTTCAATCAGCAAAGGAAGACAAAAGACCTGAGGCGTTAGCCATGGAAAAAGAACGACTGCAGAATTGGAGGAACTATCATAGATCAACCGGCACTAAACAAAGTTAGTACGTCAACTTAAAACTTTGGACGAAATGAAATCATTACCGACAAAGTTGGAAAAGGAGAGGAACGAAACAAAGGGAACATCCAATGGGCTGCTCGATTGCACCTTATCCACCACTGGTCCTTGTAGGAACCACAAGACACCATGCATATGACAGTGCAACACATAGAGGGCACAGTGGTTGCTAGTAGAGTGGATAGCATAAGTAGAACAACACTTTTAGCATTCGGGGGATGGCCAAGAAGGACAATGGCCTTTGTGAGAATAGAGGGTCAAGCAAGCCACTGGTTTAGATGACTGAAGAGGAGAAAACCCAACCACACTTAGGAAGGATTGAAGGAAATGATACTAAGTGTGATGCCATTTTCATCATGGACCAGGCCAGGGATCCAAATGGGCTTGAACGGCGGCCCACGTTCCCATCGTTGGCCCAGATCCATCACGCAACGTGTGACTGCGGCGGCTGCTTCGTCAATCTCGCGAAGCGAAGGCGGACGCGGATGCAATCGACAGCTTCGACAGCGGAGTTCTCGGGCGTTGTCAGCGGCGAGGACTTCGGCGTTTGCTCCGGCGTCGAAGAAGGCGGTGACTCCGGCGGGATCGACGGGCAAAGGCTGCGCTGGCAGACGAAGAAGGGAAGTGGGTGCGGACGAGGCGTGCGGATTTGGCGGAGGCGGATACGGCATCACGCGGAGGCGCGATCTCCGGAGGCTCCAGATGGAAGGCCGACTGGCGGCCTTCACTCCCTTCCATATCTGGCGACGCCCTTCCTCCTTAAGAAGCTCGGCGAGCGACGAGAGAGGGGGAGGGCGGCTTCCCCTGGCGAGACCTCAACGACGAGCAGGCGAGCGTAGCTTCTCTTCTAGCTTCGTCCACGAAGGGAAAGAGGGGGAGGCGGGACCGGAGCCGGCGGTGTGCTCCTCCGTCTCCCCCGGCGATGGCGTCGAGCTTGAGAGAGATGTAAGTCGAAGGCAAGGGGCCGTCGACAGGAGAGAGCGAAACAGGGAGAGCTCTATGTAAGGGTTTAGGTAGGTTGATTAATCAACGAAAATTTCTCTTACCTGTGATCTCTGGCTCTTGCGAGCTCTTTCCTTCCCCTGTGTTTTTCGGTGGCGACATCTCCCCTGTTCCTGTCTCCTTCACCATTTCCGGCGAGAAATGCTTCCGTGACGTGGCTGAGGCCAGATGCAGGTTCCAGTCTGCCGCACGCCCCTCCTTCGTTCACCTCTTCCAGCGACGGCGGCCGACGAACGCAAGCGGCGTTCGTTCGACACTGCGTGAAGACGATGAATGGCGGGCAAAACGGAACGCTGAGGCGTTCGATTCGAGGAGTCAATGTCAGAGTCAAAATCGAGTTGGTTTGCGATTCATCGCCAAGCGGGCGATTTGAAATCGGCGCAGATCAATTTACGGAATTGGGTTGAGTTGCACACAATCCCATGCAATTTCGACCGACTTGGACGGGTTGATTAAAAGGGGCGTGACAATAGGTATCAGAGCCGGTTTCTCAACGACATGGTGAAGCAGGTTTCCTAATGAGTTTGGTGATGCGGTTGCTGAGGAGCATGATGATCCGGTGTGATAGGACATGAACTCAATGACTACAGGTTGAGCGGAGCATCTGTGTGGATGATGCGTTATGGGCGTGACCCTGAGTGCATTAAGTTGGGCGGAGCACCATGGCACGTTATGACGTCGGCTGGGACACAAGAGGTTGGGCGGAGTACCAAGGGTGGTGCGTTAATACGTGAGTCTGGTTGTGTCAAGTCGGGCGGAGTGCCGAATCCATGCAAGATTGGTTCAGCAGCATTTACCATCAAATCAGAGACATTGGAGGACGTCGAGAACCCTGAAGAGGATGTCGAGGGCGACGTCCAGATTTGGCGGGGGAGAAATGTGATGTCGTTTTCATCATGGACCAGGCCAGGGGTGCAAATGGGCTTGAACGGCAGCCCACGTTCCCGTCATTGGCCCAGATCCATCACGCAACGCGTGACTACGGCGGCTGCTTCGTCAATCTCGCGAAGCGAAGGCGGACGCGGATGCAATCGACAGCGAAGTTCTCGGGCGTTGTCAGCGGCGAGGACGTCGGCGTCTGCTCCGGCGCCGAAGAAGGCGGTGACTCTGGCGGGATCGACGAGCAGAGGCTGCGCTGGCAGACGAAGAAGGGAAGTGGGAGCGGACGAGGCGTGCGGATTCTGCGGAGGCGGATTCGACATCACACAGAGGCGCGATCTCCGGAGGCTCCAGATGGAAGGCCGACTAGCGGCCTTCACTCCCTTCCATATCTGGCGACGCCCTTCCTCCTTAAGAAGCTCGACGAGCGACGAGAGAGGGGGAGGGCAGCTTCCCCTGGCAAGACCTCAACGACGAGCAGGCGAGCGTAGCTTCTCTTTTAGCTTCGTCCACGAAGGGAAAGAGAGGGGGAGGCGGGACCGAAGCCGGCGGCATGCTCCTCCGTCTCCCCTAGCGATGGCGTCGAGCTTGAGAGAGATGTAAGTCGACGGCGAGGGGCCGTCGACGGGAGAGAGCGAAATAGGGAGAGCTCTTTGTAAGGGCTTAGGTAGGTTGATTAATCAACGAAAATTTCCCTTACGTGTGATCTCTGGCTCCGGCGAGCTCTTCCCTTCCCCTGTGTTTTCCGACGGCGACATCTCCCCTATTCCCGTCTCCTTCACCATTTCCGGCGAGAAATGCTTCCGCGACGTGGCTGAGGCCGGACGCAAGTTCCGGTCTGCCGCACACCCCTCCTTCGTTCACCTCTTCCGACAACGACGGCCGACGAACGCGAGCGGCGTTCATTCGACGCCGCATGAAGATGATGAATGGCAGGCAAAACAGAATCGAACAAGTGGCGTTCGATTCAAGGAGTCAATGCCAGAGTCAAAATCGAGTTGGTTTGTGAATTCATCACCAGGCGGGCGATTTGAAATCGGCGCAGATCAATTTTGACGAAATTGGGTTGAGTTGCACACAGTCCCATGCAATTCCGGCTGACGTGGACAGGTTGATTAAAAGGGGCGTGACACTAAGGTAGTGATTTCTCTGCACCCACTATATTTAAACATCTAGCAACCCTCCAATAGGATCATGTGATAGTAAAGGATTACATGATGGCTTACGAGGAGATAGTTTCACATATTCCTGGTCTTCGTGAACAACAACATTACATGGAATTTTTCTTGAATGGGTTAAAATCTAAAAGCAAAAGAAGGGTGTGAGCTTTCTTCCTAACCCATGTTATGAGGATCATGACACTTGCTAGCATCATTGAGAGGGAAGTGACGGGATAAGAACTGAAAGGGCAAATTGGTGCAAGGGAACTAGAAGAAAAGTTTTTCGAGCTTAGGAAACTAGTCATGGAGTAGTAGCTCACGATCACACCTCGGCAGATGACACATTTTCAAGAAATATTTCTGCTCAGATGGTGGTTCGACTAGGAGGTAATATCCACGTCATGATACACAAAAGAGCAAAAGGAGGTGCTAACCATTGCTTGATTTGACTCGCACAAGATGATGACAATTAAAAAACTTAAGAGAAGCGGTGTAGACAATTGAGGAGGGAGTAGTCTCAAATTTTAAATAGTAGGATCTAGGAATATTTTAACAAAAGATGAGCCCATGAACCAATAGTTAATCTGTTGAATCACAAAGACCAAAAAAGAAACCACATGGGAATATGACACGATTATACAGGAACTATGTCCTAAATTGTTGCGCAGCCTTGAGGACAAGGCTTTAGTTCAAAAGGGAGACAATATTACAAGCCCAGCCCAAGTAATAAACTGGATTCAGGTCAATAGGTTAGGCCCTGTTTGTGAGGGCATAAGAGTAGTATTTATTAGGGTTTAAGATTTGAAAGAGGGTGTCAAGTGGTGTTTTTCTTCCGTTTGGGCATGCGTTGGGCATGATCTCGTCGAATCTCCAACTAAGGATTTTGATGGAGGCAGTAGCCCTGCTCTGAGGAGATCTGCTCAGGCTCGGAGGAAACCCCTTCGATATGGGTTCCCTTAGAGTTCAACTTTCCTTGCATTGCATTTAGGGTAGCTTAAATTTTCAAAATAAGCCATGAATCATGTAGTCAATTATGGCAAGTCCAAATGTAGTAGGTTGTGCATTGTAAGTCATGGTGCCCTTATGTACTCTTGCATCATGGTAGGATAGTGCATCCTTGCATTGGTTACATTTTGGCAGGTTATTCAAGCTAAGGATCAGCTCAAGCTTCACTCAAAGGTCAGCTCAAGTCCCACTCAACAAACTCGGCTGAAGAAAGGAAAGAAGACTTCAACTCCTTAACTCTAAGTTCAACTCAAGGCTTTGGATCAACTCACTTGCTAACTCAATTTCCATCTTTGTTGGGCGCCTCCTCGATGAAATCAACCACCTCAGCCATCCACCCCAGGGATATGCGCCAACACACCAGTCCAAGCAATGGAAGAATTCGAATCCATCATCCATCAAGATCCAAAATTAGGGGAAAACATTTATGAAGACTTACCATCTTATCTTGCTGCCCAAGCTTTTGTGAAAGAGATTCAAATTTCGAATCCCTCGTTCATACGCCAACAACCAGCAAGGATAAGAGCATCTCGCCAACACAAGGAGCAAGGAAAGACACCTCACCGCCAGCCCAATGCATTCAAAGCCTTGCCAAAAGAAGATCACCAAGAAAGGAAGCTTTCCAAGAGGATTTGCGCCAACCCCTCTTGAGTTCAAAATTCAAAATCTCTCCATCTTTGAAAGGGCGCAAAGGGATCAAATGTCCATCCTGCCGTAACCTTCCCCTTGGCTATAAATGTAGCCTCCCTCATGTAATGTCTAAAGTTGTTGAATGAATTTGTCTAATAGTTTCCTAGGAAGGTGCTTGTGTCACCAATAGTAGTAGTGTTCTTCCAAGGGCCGAACCTTCTTCTTCTCCCATCTTCTCCACCGAAACTCTAATAACGATTCTTCCCCTCTTCAAGTGCGCAAATACAAGTAACTCCCTCTTCATCCTCGGATTGGAGCAAGGCTAGAAGATGAATTCTTCAACTCTCGGCAGCTTGGGAATCTCCCTCTATTCGGCTTAGTTCTTTGCCCTAAACTCTTTACTTTGCCCTAAGAACGTCTTCCTACACTAATTCTAAGTTGTTTGAACTTGAAGCTTGCGCAAGGAATGGCGCATCCCTCCTTCCCCTTCTCCCCCTTTTTCTTTGGTTAAACCTAAAATTAGCAAGGGAATTTGGAGGGTTAATCTCCCTCTTGACCCCTTTATTTTGTATTAAAATCCGTGGCTTATATAGATCTGTGAATGCTTGTAAGCTCCACCTCTACACCTTCTATCAGAGTTGGACTAGTGAACATCAGGAAGAACAGTCCTTCAACTCTCAAGGACTGCATTGTAAGTTTAATTTCAGCATTCTACAACTTTCTTAGTTTAATCTTGAGTTTTTCCTTTACTGTTATAAGTACAAAAAAAATAATTTTCAACATTTGCTAGTTAACATCGGATTTTCTCTATTATCTATCTATTATTAAAACCGTTTTCAAAATTGTTGTTTGAATGTTTTAGACCCTCCTCCTACATCAGATTTCCATCCTATATTTCCACTTTCACTATGTTAATTATGCAAAACATTAGATCTCTTAAAAGAAACCTTGTCAGGCATTTTTCTATAAGATTGTTTATCATTTTCTTCTTATTGTTAGAGAAAAGGTGAAATCACTTCAATGTAACAAATGCATGGGAATATGTTATATATGCATGAGAAATGACATCCATCAATAAGAAACAATAAAGGATACAAGAGCTACTATACAACACAAAAGAATATTCTAATCATATGTCTCACTGACTATGCTAGACCAAATTTCATTGCCGTGATGATACCTAAGAAGAAGATAGGTACAATGAGAATGGACAACATAACATTCAATGAAGTAGACACAATAGTTAAGAAAACAAACCTAGCACCAAGATCTGGGTCCAGATCTCTCGCATCTTTTTGAGAATCATACTGTGGGACCCAATTATCAATAACATTTGTCCTCATAAGTAAAGCATCTGGAACTGTCTCGGGAGTGATTGCAGAAAATATACTTCTCAATTCACTAACGTTCGCAGGTGCATCAGAATTGGCATCCAAATATATAGTACTCATCATTGACATGTGGTTCCGACTTCTAGGAGTGAAACTAAGTGATTCTGAACCTTTATGGTTGCATTTTCGTTCAGATTCTCTAATATTCTTTAGAGAATCCATAGTGTTTATGACCCACTCAATGGTGCTGGGTTGCACCCTTAATTCCATGGGGTCAACAGACACATCTGCATCAACTTTACTTATATCCAAATATCCATTCTTCCATGGTATGCTTAAGTTTAGAGTCCCCGAGAACCCACCACTTGTACCAGACAGAATTGATGTGGTCACTTGGCATGCAAATCTTTCATTGAGTGTTCTAACTGTAACATTCTGAAGTTCAAGAGCATCATCAATATGTTCCATAAGAAACTCAACATTAGCTTCCTGAAATTTCACAAAGTTTGTTAACTTTGCCATAGAATCCTCAGAAACACAAATTCCAAACTCTGTTTCTTTAATTCGAAGAACTAGAAGTTTATGAGATATGTCTGTTTTTCCATCCGTCTCTAAATGGGGATCAAATGCAACTATAACTCCATTTAGTCTGACATGGAAACTAGTAAGGAACCACTTCACAACCTTGGCAATCGTTTTAACTCCTTCATGCACATCTAGAGGGATAGAACCAGGGTAGTCATTGGAAGATGACAGCTCAGCTTTGTCTGGATTGGTTTCCATAAATTGCTGGCCATCATCTGGCACTGAGCAATCAGCATCATTCAGAGTAATCTTGCTCCCAGTAACTTGTCCAAGTATAAGCTCAACTTCATTTATTTCTATCTCGCAATTCCTTAGCTTCCAGGGGATTCTAATAGATAAGGATTTTATGGATCCCTCCTTGGCTACAATTGGTGAACCAGAAATCTGAAATACAAAACAGAACAAGTTAATGAAAACAAAGATAAATATAAAGTAGAAATGCATGACATGTGATATTTGGAAAGAACTTAAACAAGCAACTGAAATCTGTTCATTTTCCATCAGAATAAGTTTTCAAAAGACAAATTCCACCTTATGGTGCTGAAAATGAACTTAGAAAAGGCAACAACAGCTAAATATTCCTAGTTTTATGCACTCAAATGGTGAAAAAAATCTCAAAAAGATCTTTCAGACCGTGTTAATGAAGTCATCCAATATAGAAGTTTAGCATTTTCTAACACCAAACAACTTCAGCACTGGTCAGCCACAGAAACTGATTCCTCCTGCAACCATCATCTTCTGTGAACTCCCACTTCAATTTCCCAATGGTTAATAAAAGATTTATCTCTAGAAGGAAGCCGGTATATGTAAAGAAAACAAAAACCGTCAAGCTCTAATCACAATAGTAAAGCCTAAAAAAACCCTAATTCTGAATTGTTTGCCCCGCGCGAAGGATCAGTTAATGGTCTCACTTACATGTACATGTTCGGCCCGGCAAGAACTGAAAAAAGCATTGCACCTCATGTCTCAGTATATGCCAATCTTGCACTAAGCAGATAAATAAAAAAAACTTTTATACCCTAACTGGTAATCAACGAAACCATAAATTCGAGTATGACTTTTGTCTTTTGTATAATATAGGAATGTACAAACAAACAACCTTCCCATTTCATCTGAAATGGAACCAGGCAGAAGAAAATTACACACGAAAGCCTGGGAAGGATAAGAAGGCAGCCACATATAGCATGCACCTTTTGATTAAGGAAATCGACGTTGAGGGCGAGGTCGGCGAGGTGTATGGTGCCTGTGCTGAGCTGGACATCGAGCTGATCAAGGTCGATGTCGCCCAAAAGCACCTCCCCGAGCTTCTTCTTCAACAGGAACTTGCATACGCGCTTGATCAAGCTCGATCGCGAGAAGTCCCAAAGCGGGAACATTGCGGATGGCGGTTCTTTCCCCTTCGTCTTCTTCCGCCTCTCCCCGCAGCTAGGGTTTGCCCATCCCACCACGCGAAAGGAGGAGAGAGGGGGACGGAAGGAAACTGGCGTACGCTACCCCGCAAATCTCCGAGTCCTTTATATGCAAAAACCACGGGATGAAACTCGCGAGTGTCCCAGCATCGGGGCTCGGGGGTCGCGCGCCGATGCGGCCGAGGAATTGGCGAGGCGATTGTGGTGAGGATCGCGAGCAAGGCTTATTATTGGGGAGCTCCGAACGAGAGGCGACGAACTCACGATTGGAGGCACGAAAGGCGGCGGCCCAAAAACTAACTTCCAGTTCCACGTCTCGAGCCGTGCAGGCCTACGTGTTTTCCCGACTCCTGTCGTATCAAACATTGTTGCTTTATAAGGAAACAGAGGAGAGGGGTGAAAAATATCTTTTCTTTCTATTTACTTGGACAGACTAGTTCGAAAAAACAGAAAATTAAAATAACGCACACCTAAAAAATTTCTCATTTTTTATTTTTTAAAATTAGGTAAAAAAACCTAGGGCTAGTAAAATATGACATGAATCATCAATACGACACGACAAGATATGAAATTTTGCAGATTTAGGTTTGACTAATCATGTTTTGTGTCGTAAACGTGTTGACCCATTTATGACCGGCCAAATTTCATGTCATATCGTGTCGTGTTGGGAGGTCAACCCGTGTAACCCATTGATGACATGTCAAATTTCATGTCATGCTATGTAACATGATTTATATTATAGCGTGTTGTATCATGTCGTGTTATGTCATACAACACGACCTATTTTATTAATCGTGTTATCTGTATCGTATCGTGTCACCTGTGAACTAAGTGGGTCATGTTTATGTTTTGTATATTGACCCGTATACATAAATGGGTCGTGTTCGTGTCAAGCGTAATCGTGTCACATGTCAAGTATGACACGGCCCGTTATGACACGTGAAACACAAAATTGTCACCCCCTAGAAAAACCTCACAGCTCGCGTTCTCATCCCAAAATCGCCTATTGCTATCCTCATTCTCGTCTTCCTCTCTATCACGCGATCACTCCTCCCTTGAGTCTATAACTCTGGTGTGATCGCTCCTCTCCCTCTCTCCTTGCCTCCCTCATGCGATCAACCCTCTCTCCCCCTCGTCTCTCGTGTGAGGCTCTAGCAAACTAGGGTTTTCTCCATGTCCTACTGCTCAGTGATCATCGACTGAGGGTTCCATAGTGTTAGGCCCTGGGCTCCCCGGTTCAGCCCAGAGAGGGGTGGGCCGACCCAAGCCCAGGCCCACACCCAAAAGAGAAGAAGCAACGCGATTTCGGCCGGTTAACGCCGAAATCGAACGAAGATGTTGACTCGGTTTCATCACGCGCGTCGAACGCGGACGCAACGAGCGAAGCTCGGCTTCGACTTCAGCAGGCGACGCGGATGCGCTGATACCGGCGTCTCTGCGACGCTCGGACGCGAAGGACGCGGTCGACGCCGGACGATGCGGACGCAGCGCAAGATTCGGACGCTGAGCGGAGTTCTTTGGTCACAGCGAGCATGGCGGCGTCTTCGCGTGAGAGGCGGACGGACGGCAATCGTCTTCAGAGGGCGAAAGACGCGGACGCGCGGAAGAGAAGCGGCGGCTTCCCTATAAAGCTCAACGAAGGGAGCGAACAGAGGGGGCTGGAACTGGAAGGAGAGATCGGCATTCGGCAACGGAATCTACCGAGCGGCGAGCGTTGAGAGGAAACAGAGAGCGAGCGACGTGAGGACGAGAGAGAAGAGTGAGGAGGGGTTTTTGTAGCTCTGATTTACGAATAAATAGAGTGAAGCTTTTCCCTTCAACTGTGCTTCTTCTCCGGCAAGCTTTCGTGTTTTCCGGCGAGATCCTCTGCTTCGACGTTCTTCGGTGTTCGGCGGCGACGAACCTCGGCAGCAGGCGGCTGTGAGGTCGTCGACGATCGGCGACGAGGCTGAGACGCAGGCGGCGTCTCCCCTTGTCGGCTTCACTCTTCTCCGGCAGCATAGAAGGTGGCGAACGGCGTTCGGCTTCGGACGAACGAACGAAAGCGGCGTGCTTTCGAACGAAGACGACGACTGTAGCAGGCGCTCGTTTCGAGGCAAGTCAACAACGAGCGGCGGTCAACGGAAATTAGATTTCGATTTAGAAATCGAAATCGAATTCGCCGCTGACGCGAGCAAGACGTCAGCAGTGAAATCGGCGCGCGGCGAAAACAGATCGGAGGGCTGACGTCAGGCGTGACGTCAGCAACGCAATTCGATCGGCGAATTTCAGAATTACACAGTAAACACGATTTTGACTTCTGTCAAAATCAGAAGAGGTATTATAATTTAGGATTTTGATTTTAATCGATTCCTTTCAGATTTCTCGAATTAGGGTTAGGGTTTGCAAATCCTTTCTGTGAGAATTGTAATTTGGGGGATAAAAAGTGAGCGGGAACTAGGGTTTTGAATTTGGGGACGAAATTCGGTCCGGAAACCCTAGCGCGATCACGTTCCGGTGTTCCGCCGGACGGCCTTAAGACAACGGATAAGCGTTGTTTTTGGACCGTTCTGACTGGGGCGTGACACATAGTCACTATTTTCCAGGTAAGCTTCCCTTGTCATGCTCCTTTCATCCATCCCCATTTTTGGCTACGCTCGCCATACTGTAGGGGGCTAGGCAACAACATAAAAACCACACTGATATAAGGAATTTTTTTTTTTTGGCTCTTTAGTTGAATCTATGTGTTCTTTGCTACAATCTACAAATATCTATATGTTCTCTACTTCACATGTCTCTCACTTTAGCTAAATCTCATTTTATTGATAAACCCTAGTTTGTTTATATGGCTTAAAAGGAAATTAAGCAATAAAGTATTAGCAAAGGAATTGGAAAAAATTTTCTGAGTGGGGCCACTGCTTGGAACGGTGGCCTCATCCACCATCCACAACTATCTCCCACCCGCTTTGAACTTTTCCACCATCCTAAAGGGAAAAAAGTTCAAAGCGTGGCCTCATCCACCATCCACAACTATCTTGGGATATGTGTTTGCACAAATCTCTAAGTATTTTTGATGGTACCGGATGGTGGATGAAGCACCGCTTGGCCCCACTTAGAATTTTTATTCTTTAGAATGCTTTGGGATTCTTATAATTTTTTTTTGAGATTAGTGCAACCTGCACAACACAAATCCCAAAGCATTTTAAAGGGGTAAGATTTCCATTTTTTGCATCCCCATTTAAAAATTTTTTCCAAGGAATTGTAAGATTTACCAATATCCATGCTTGCATATAAAAGAGGTCAAAGTTTTCTTCAGATCAGTGGCAAAGAATTGTTTTCAAACAAAGTTTGGGCTTGCCTTGAAAATGCTAGTGGGTACTGGATATCCGTTTCAACTTATCCTAAAATTAATCCTCCAGACTGCCTCCTATTTTTAGAATATTCATTAAAAATATTTTTTTTTTATTACCAAGGGTTTAAAAATTGGCAAAAGCTATTTTACATAATTAAAAAAAATATAAATTAGTCAACTCATAAACAATGAAATCATTTATTTTTATATATTTTATATTTTAGTGAAGATAATTACATATTTCCAAATATATACATATATCATTTATTATTTATGAGCTTACATAGGATCTATCTTAGAGAAGGACAACTTGATTTAATATGGTGTTGAGTTAGGCTTGATTGGAATAAAACTCGATCATTATAAGTTAGATTAGAGTAAAACATAAAAATTTTAAGACCCGCCCCATATAATAAAATTAATAAAATATCAATTATTTAATCTGACCCTAAAAACTACACCAAACCTAGTTGCAAATTTGTTGTCTTGTTATAGTGTGTTGTTGTGTGCCTCTATCGTTGATTGCCCTGCTAAGGCGGTGAGTTTTGGTAGGAATTTTTTATTGGACGTTCTCTAGTGTCACGCTCAGAATTAGTGCTAAATTTTTTTTTTAAAATAAGCAGAGCCACGTAGGACTCCGGGAGAAAAACTGTCCCGCGCAGGGGACAAAATAGCACAGGGCGCGACCGGCAGACGTGACCACTCACGTCTCAGCCTAACCCAACAAACAGCCAACACCGTACGCAGACGGTGGCGCACATGCGCAAACAGCGAACACCACGCAGGGTGTAGAAGAGGAGCTAGTCGCACGCAGGCGACAGAACACACAGTCAACACACAGTCAACACAGCAAACACAAACACGCACAAAAGCGACGGGGTCGCGCAGGCCGAGAAGAGGGGAGAAGCCGCCTCGCTCGGACGAGCAGGGGAGAACGCCGGAGAAGTGAGGGACCACACGCGCCTAGACGCGAGGTCGAACGCGAAACGCGCACAAACCACATAGCAGAACAAGGCGTCGCCGAAAAGCATGGCGACGCCGGAAAGCTGAATAAACAGTAGAAAGGTATTTGACTGAAATTAAGGAGCCGGGAGAAGAAGAATACCTCTCGGTAGGACTCGAACCCACCGGCTTCACCACTGCACAACGGACTATCTGGCAAACTGATTTGAACTCCTCGACGCCGAACCGCCCACCGCACACCACCGGTCGTCGCACGAAGTTCATCGGGAATCGCCGCCGATTACCGGAGTCCGTCCGAGCAGTTGATACGACTACACCAAGTCGTAGAGGGAAACGAGTTGGACTCATTGACGCCGAACCGCCCACACCACACCATCGGTCGTCGAAGTCCGACGACGATCATCGCTGATCGCCGGAGCGGAGGGTTAGACCTCCTAACGCTCTGCGATCAAAGCTTGCCGGACTTCACCACTGAAGTCGGCCGGAGGTTACTGGTCGATCGCCGCCGATCGCAGGAGCCCAAACGGGAGAAGTGGTTACCGGTCGATCCCCGCGGATCGCCAGAACCGAGAGGCAAAGGGGGAGGTCGCCGGACGTCACCAGACACCGCCGGAGACGCCGGACTACGCCGGAGACGAAGGGAGGAGAAGGAGACTTGGTGCAGGGAGGCGAACGCACGCGCGTCCGTCGTGTTCGCTAGGAAAAGCGTCCGCTCATCCCTTCCGCCCCGCTCACCTAGGGAACCTGGCCGCCGGCGTCCCACGCTGGGAGCTGCCAGACTACCCTCGTCATCGTCGCCGGCGCCTCACATCCGAGCAGGCGTCTTCCCAAGCGGAGCAGACGTCGTTTGCTCCTCTCCCGCGAGTACGTCGACTGCAGCGACGGCTCGACGTCGCGATGCTCGCCGGAGTCACCGGCGTCCTCACCCGCTGCGCCCGGTCTGCTCCACCAGGCGGAGTCGCATCGCCCGCCGAAGCTCCCCCTTTTCGTCCCCTGCCGCTCCCCTCTGCCCTTTCCGCTCTGCACGCCCGCGCGTGCTTTCGGAGGGAGACGCTCCACCACTCGTCACCGCCAGCCACAGCGCGCCACGCGGATGTCGCCTCACCGGCCGACGTCGCCGCCTGCCACGCGGCAACGATCTCCTGCACGCGCCATCGACGGCTTCGACGAACGCGTTGAGTGACGTCCGCCTGCTCCGATTCCAGCTGAGCCCTAATTTCGATTTGGGGCGATTTTGACCCGGTCAACACTCTCTTGACCGGTCAAAATCGGGCCCAAATCTTGGGCCTAACATCTAGGCTTTGGATGATTGAATTGCTAATGCATGTACCATTATCCTAAACTCAATTACTACTATTGTATACTGTGTTATTGTTGCATAGTGTTGTCGCCGTCATTGATAGTTTTTCCTTTGTTTATTTCGACGATGGAAAAAATGGAAATGCCTCGTTTCGTGATCCGCTTGATTCAAGGCGAAAAAGTAGAATGCGTGTTCCATCATCACAGCCATTCCACCGTTGAACGCTGGTTGATGTTGCTGTCATTCGGTCGACAATCTCGTTGAACGCCAATTGACGCTGAGATCGACGTTGTTGCTAGTTCCACAAGGTATTTTTTTGTCGCCCTTCGCCTCTTCACGTGTTGCCTCCTCCTTCGCTTTTCCTTCTATCACCCTCTTCCGTGTCCCCCCTCTCCAACCTCAACCTTACTCACCCGCGCTGCTGTCCCAAAGTGCCCCACTGCCCTCTCCACCCCGGCCATCAGTAATACTCGCCAGATATGATACTTCAACATCCACATGAGTTATGTTTGAAGAAATGCCTCAATGACTTTTTATGTCTACCAGCCTTGCCCCAAATTATGGTGAGGGGCGGAAGAGTGTGGTGCTCGGCGGAGACGAAGCCATCGGCAACATCGCTGCTGGCAGTGTTGAGCTCGGTGCTAGCACTAGTTGACGAGCGGATGAGCACAGAGGGGACAGGGTTGAGTAAACACAAAATTTAATTATAACTTTTAGCCATCAATATACTACATTAATATTTTAAAATATTTTTAATTCAAAAATAATTATATTTAATAATATTTATTATATATATATATATATCAATCCATCTTATTTTTTTTCTCTCCTTTTTGAACTTTTCAATCATTTGCTCCTTATTTCCTTCCTATTAAACACGAAATGAGAGGCGTACCAAGAGATGAGAGATTTTCTCCATAGTGCCCCCCAAATAAATCTGTCACTCACGAAAAAATGTTTGAAGAGGGGGCACCACTCCCAACGGTGGCCCTATCCATCTTTCACTTACATTTTGGGATGTGTGAATACACACATTTCCAAATGGTTTTTATTAAATAGATAGTGGATGGGGCCACCGTTGAAGTGGTGCCCCTCTTCTAACATTTTTCCCTCACTCACGAAATGAGAGGAGAAATATTCTCACACCAATTGTATAGTAAATTTATTCCCGCCGATCAATTTTTATACATTTAGCTCGGTGTGTGTTTTTTTAAGCAGAGACCCCGCTAAACTCATGTAAGTGGGTCCCTTGAGATTCTATACACGAATATCAAAGCTCAAAGTAAATAATAATAACAATAACCCTAAGCATCGTTTATCTCCTTATCATTTTCTCTCTCCTGCATCGGCTCCCACTTTGCTCCCTGCCCTCGCTCCCACTTTGCTCTCTCATTAGAGCTTGCCGGACGCCATGATCGGCAACACACTCGGCTTCTCCCCCACTTTTCGTTCTCCTCTCCTTAAGCATAAACTTCTCTGACCACTGAATCTCTGTGTTGCCCTCTCTTGCCACCGGAACTTATTAATGTCGTCCGCAAGTGTACGGCAACATCGAAATAATAAAAATATTAATCCCACAGGGATCAATAACCAAGTACTAATTATACTTAGAATTATTAGCTAGACAGATCTAAAAAGGGTTGGATTTGATCTAAACTAAGGTGTATGAATAGCAAAATACGATACTAATAAAATTTATAGAAATTTAGGATTTTGGTTCACTATTCTATGTTTCAAGACTTTTCTAATTAAGAATATCTTAAGAAAGATTTACTGTGTTGAAGGGGATTTATCCGCATATACATATTGCCCCCTCTTAGTAGTACAATCCAATGTCTATCCAAGTTAATCCCCTACTCTCGTGGTTATTAACTTGTGATAAACTCAATGGGTTCTTGATAAATCTATAAAATCCCTTAAGTCTATTCGAACTACTCTCGTAATCGAATTAACTTGTCCAAAAATTGTAGATCCGACGTCACAATCCACCTCTCAGTACTTCTTGTGACATCTAAGACATGCAAATCATGACAAGTAATTAACACAATAAAAATTGAATCCAACACAAGCAAATTACTTTATAAGAAAATAGTAAACAATCAAGTCATGAAAATAAAGAGGGTTACATCCTCAATCCTGAATAAAAGAGTTTACTCTGACATAGTAAAGATGACAACACAGTAATAATCCATATTTTTTATTACAAAATTGGCAAAATAAAAATAGAAACGACAAGGAGGATGAAATCTAGGACTCCCTTGTGAAGATTGAAGCCAGCCGGTTGCAGACGCAGAGTTTCTAGAGAGAAAATCGTTGTCCGCCGCCTAGTCACCCTAGGTTTCACCTCTTTGCCAAATATGCCTTGAATTCTCTCCAAAAAGTTCTAATAATCTGTCCAAAGCTCCCTTATATAGTTCTCCACCCTTAGAATAGGTTTTCCGCAAATTTTGGTGTGAAAAGGAATCAAATTGAGCAAAAAACTGAGTGAAAATCGGAATTGGCTGCTGAAATCATGGCCGTGATAATAATCCCTGCACCACCCGTAATTCCTTATGTGTATTTTGGAATAAAGTTACTGCCGTGAAAATAATCACGGCACGCCCGTGAAACTCTATGTGGAAAATTTTCATGAGATCACGGTCGTGAAAATAATCACGGCAGGGCCATGATTCTTTCTGTGAACTTTCGGAATTTTGCACTAAATAAAACTACGGCCGTGATTTTGTTAGTGTATATGCCCTAGGACCTAGTATTGGTCCATCTCTGTACTACTTAACATTGATATTTATATCATTCTAGCATTGTCGTTATCTATGTTTGTCTACATCTGCGATTGTGTACTTACATGATAATGTCCCTGGAGACAAATTGGATCTGTGCTCAAACTTCATCCCCAGTCAACGTACCTTAGTGGATATGGGATAACTATGGTACTTGTGAGACTGGTATATGGGCTGGTTAGGTGATAGGGCCCGAACGGCTGCTACCGCAAGTGCACGGTCTATCGCGTAATACAATAAGTATCGATCCCACGAGGACTAGGGGTCAAGTACTAACTAATCAGTAAATCAATAGCTAAGTTAACGACTAATGGGAGAATGACTAATATCCTAGTGCAAGTAATAAAGCTAAAACAAGTAGAAAGCAAGCAGAACAGAAAGCAAACGATCGGGGGTTTACGATTTGAGAGAAAATCGGGGTATTGAGTTTCACCACACTGAAGCATGAAGAAATATTAAGGCTTGATATTCTAACTATGGTTTTACCTATGTTCTTAAGGTAATCCTTCCTAGGGTACAGACTCGCTCCCTCTCAGGACACAATCTAGTATCCGACTTAACCCAAGTCTCCTACTCTCGTGGCTTATTGACACGTACCTCAAGTGCACGGTTATGTCGAAGTAATATAAAATATATTGAATCCCACAGGCAAACAGGGTTGAGTACCATAAAATCCGAGTTCTAATAGCTAGGTGAAGAGAAATTGGGTTTTGAAAGCAGAAATCGAAAACAAGTAATCAACGCTACGACGGTAGGGACTAAATATCAAAGAGAAATCAGGGCTTTGGTTTTCACCACGATGACTACTTTAATCGCACAAGGCAGATGTCGATTATTTTGATTGTTGATTTTGCACAAGGAATCTAACCCTAAGGTACAAGGTGCCCTCTCTCGAGTGTACACCCCGGTGTTCGACTTAGGACGACCTCCTACTCTCGCGGTGGATCGTTCTAAGACGAACCCAATGAGTTCTATGGCAGAATATAAAATCCTCGAGCAAAGACCAAGTACTTTCGTGTCGAGGTCTCATAAGTTTTACTAAGGGAATCCACCTTTACGATCCTTCTCTCGATATGAATCATAACGGCTAACGCGTGAAAATACTCGGCCAAGGTAAAATCATGAAATAAACACGTCAAAGTAAAATATGCTCACAACGCAATCCAAACAATGTAATAAAGATAAAGTTTGCGATTAAATTCGTCAACGGGTTTAAACCAAGCCCCGAAATAGGGTTTACGCTATAATCATCATTGTTACGCTTAAAAATCTCTCTTTTAACATAGGAAGATTACAAGAAAGAGTTTCTAAAGGATAGGAGAGGATAAACCAAAGTAAATCTGCAAGAATCGTGATGCTCCGATGATCCAATCTCCGAAAATCGCCTCGAACTCATGTTGTCGCCATGTTCTTCCGCCCGCCGCCCTTCGTGGCGTGATTCCTCAATAATTAGGGCATAAAATTTAGGGCTTTTATATCCTCTGCGTTTGCTTCTGAAAGAGCTTTCCATAGACACCTTACTTGCCGAATTTAGACTTCGAACGGGTGAGAAATCGAAGGAAAACCTAGTATAGGTCGGGTCCGTGCGCGAGCCTGGATCAGAATCACGGGTGAACCCAGCCGGGTTCACCTAGCCGTGATTCATTCTGTGAGTTCGGCTGAAAGAAGCGCGGTGAACCCCGCCGGGTTCACCTGGCTGTGATGTCCTCTGTGAGTTTTGCTGGCTGGCGACTGGGATGGTGAACCCCGTGGGGTTTACCTGGTTGTGATTCTCAGGTAAACTCCGAGTGAGCTCAAATTTGACGGGCGGCTTCGTTTTCACACAAGAAATCGTCTCATGGCCTCAGAATCTTTAAAATATGTCGAAAAAAAGGTGTTTTTACCTGAAATTCCATAAAAGTGCCAAAAAGTGAAGATTCCGAAGATATGAAGGAAATAAGGCTATAATGAGTATAAAAGTGTTAAAATAAGTCTAGATTTGACATGAAATATAACGGAAAAATACTACCAAAATGCAATGCATCAAAATACTCCAGACTTAAATCTTTGTTTGTCCTCAAGCAATAAAATAAGATGAAATACATGTTTGGTATAAGAGTAATCTTTCGTGTCAAGATATACATCCAAGTTAGAAAAACATTTAATAACAATCCAATATCTAATCATGAGAAATTAAGTAAATGGTTGTCTCAAGTGTTCAACAGTTTGATCCCACAATAACTAGATGCCAAATAACCTAGTAAGTAGCAAATATAGGATTCAATCAAGTTTACACAAAACACTCATGCGATTCCAATCCTTCCTAGTCAAATCGTTGGGGTTAACTCAAATGTTTCATCAGGGTATGATACACTGATTATTGCAATAGACTTCAACTCATGACCTTAGGTACCATTGCCAATTTTTCGCAATGCCAAGTAGAGGAGTCTCTTTATTGTTTTCAACTTCACATCCTTTAGATTTCAACTCATGTCCTTCGGTACCACTGCCAATTTTTCACAGTGCCAAGTAGAGGAATCTAAGGATGATATATACTATGCTCAGCAGTTGATAACATAACCTTTCTAACAAATGCAGTGTCTCCCCAACAATAGAAAGGAAATCAAAGAATAACTAAGCGAATATGTATCTCAATATGATTCTCATGTAAGTTGCAAGCTTGAGTCGATTTAACAGTCATATCAATGTTTGACCCACTAATGAACATCACAAAATCAATCTAAATCACAAAATTTCTAAATCATAGAACATATGGATATGATCAAACAATATTTCTAACAAGGAGGTATCACTCCTAACTTAATTCTTTGATTATTCCTAACTAATTATGCATTCAACTCGAAATACTCAAAATTTTAAAATAGCCATCATAGGACAAGACTCATGCAATCTCATGGAAAAAATTCAAACAGCAAATATGAAAAGCATAATCATCATAACATAGTGCGGACGCAAATATGAAAGTAATGTCATACAGTCGAGAGGTGGGGCCTGAAGAAGTGGACCAGGCCCACAAATATAATGACATATAAGATACAATACCACATAATATCTATCACAGAATAGAAGTATCCATCCAAACATAGCAAAGTCAAGATAACACAGTCAAATAGCCACATGAAGCATGAAAATAGAAACCGGAATATATAAAGCTCACCCACTCTAAAAGTTTGCATAGTCATCTATGCAATACCATGATGTGAGAAGAGTGGATGATGATGTTGCTGAGGGTGATGGGGGGGGGGGGGCTTACCTCCTCTTGCGCGAGCAAGAGCCAGATGCTCGGGAGCTCTTGCTCTTCCCGCATGCGCTATATTCGGGCTCGGCCTCCTCGCTGGAAGAAATGTTCATGCAAGCTGTTGTTTCCTCGGAGAGTGCGGATAGTCGGTCGTCCATGATCGATATCTTCTCCCAGACGGATCCCATCATCTTGTGTTGTCTCTGCATGTGTGTTTTCATGGGCTCCCAATGCGAAGATTGGTTCTGCTGGATGTAGGTAACGGTGGTGTCCAGGTGGTCGATCATCTCCCGTTGATGAAGCTGCTCTTCTTTAATTTCCTGCAATACAGACATCATAGAATCGTGAGAAGACGTGCCACCAAAAGAAAATGCTCCAGGTGCTGGTGGTGTAATGTCGACTGGATCGGGCTGTGTGTCCTCAACTGGCTGGATGCGCCAGTTTCCATGGACTCTGACTGATGTGCGCTTCGGGTTTGGCAAAGGCAGGCAGAAGGGGTTTCCCTTGAATGTCATACAATAAGAATCTCTCTTGCGTATAATCAGCTTCATGGCAACATAAGACTCGATGTCGAGCCTGTTGTTGCCGGTAGCTTCCAATGTGCCGTAGCGGATGATGCCTAAGGAAACTGCCAAAGGTGTGATCAAGCCACCAATTACTATCGCCCCCCTCAAAGAACGGGCGATGCGGCTGAAATGCTTTGCTAGATAATACCCAGAATCGACTCTAAAACTGTGGAGCATGGACCAGATATAGAATAACTCAGTCTTGTTGGGAATTTCCGAGCTATAAGAAAACGAAAACAGCGGAAGCGAGCCCGAAATGAGATTCCTAACTTTTAGAAGCGGCCGATGATGAAGACACGCAAGGGCCCGTCCTCTGCAATTGCGCACACACGGACTCCTCGAATCCTCTCCAATCTCTGCGCTGGGTGCTAGCCCCGGAAGATGAGATCCACGCTTCTAGCCTTCTCAACTTGCGCCACTGCCAAGGAGAAGAAGGGATGTTGGCGACAAGGAGTGGGTAGCACTGCCACTTGTCCCAACCTTTAATGCTGAAAAACTTTTATTGTCGTCACCTCCTAGACCCTCACGCCAAGGAGCAGAGGGGAGGCGACAACTAGAGATAAGAGAAGAGTCTGGTACAAAAGAATCTCCTAGGTGGGCCTCTCTATTTATAATAGCAGAGCCAGATGCACACCGGAGATACTTCCCATGTGGGATAAAGAGCATAGACGCCTACTCACAATTACGCGTCATGGGTTTGAATCCCTGCATACGCAATTAATTGTAAATGTGCCCAAGCATAGACGCTTACTCACAATTAAGCGTCATGGGTTCGAATCCCCGCAGACATAATTAATTGTAAATTGCGCCCAAGCTTATTAATTAGCCAAGAGAAGAATTATCCTGCCAACTAATAAAATATTATCTCCTCTATAAAAGTCTCAATGCATCAGTTCCCCAAAAAGATCCGAATCAGACAATGATTCGATTAGAGGCTAAACGATCAGTATGAGAACTCGAGTGTCTATGTGTGCGACCCTGTAGGTTCTTCAGACGTTGGCAGTGATGACTAAGTCATCACAAACAATGAGTGGCACCTAGCAGTACATCATTGCTACCCAAGTCATCAGAATGGTGTCATCATCGACATCCCCTAAAATTGCGACAAAGTACTAGTGCAGCCTTGTCCTTTTGCCAACTGATGTCCAGATTGGGCAAGTGTGTCACACTTGTTAATCCCAATAATATGGCATGACTAAATTAGGTTCTTACCTGGGTATGGTCATACACTTTCAGTCATCCATATAGGGTGTCATGGACAATCAAGCTTCCCCGTAAGGAAGGGGCAAATCTTCTATTGGCACATTGAATCTCTCATACGGCTTATGACATACCCAATGACAACAGTTATGACTTCCCTTTTACGGCGAAGCGTTAGGTTGCATCAAAGTACATCAATCACTATATAGAGATACCAATGTCCTCAAGTCTAGGACAAGCACAACTCTGTCACTGTGATATTCATCTCGTGACACTGAGATGAATCCTCACGGTGGGTCGATCTAGTATATCTCCCTTGATATACCCATATGCCTGCGTTAGCAACCCGTGCTCAACCAACGCATATACCGGTCTCAAGTGAATCATGGCTGTCCCATATCCACTATGATTCTCGACTAGGGATAAACACAGAGACTATATAAAATCTATCTCTTAGGGACATTATATATGCAAATGTACATATGCGCAGATGTACAAACTTGCATGACAACGACAATGCCAGGATAACTCATTTATCAACTAGATGTGATACACATATCCCAATGGACCATCCTGAGGTCCTAGGGCATAAACACTAGCTACACGAGCGCTGAACGTACTTGATCACTAGGTTGCACAGATTGGAAGCACGAGCTACACGAGCGGAGTAGATGTGCTCGTTAGTGATAGTGCCCCAGAAGTTCTGCTCACTGTACTCGGTAGGGACTCTGCGTGCACAAGGTTCTGGAAAATCGTAAATGCTGCGAAACTGTGAAAGAGTGAGGATGTGTTCGATATTACCCAAGCAGAAAGACAGACACCCTGGATCGTCCTCAATGATAGGATCTGCCTTTACTTCCAATGAACTCAGAAATTCCAGTGTGGTGCCAATGTAAGTGGGTGAGAATAGCTGCTGGAATTGCTCCCACCCTATGGCTGCATACATCAAATCAACGTCTCCTAGCATCCCTAGCATCTGTAGTGTGGTTCGGTTAAGATACCTCGTATTGAGCACGCGGCGTTGTCGCACTATCTGATACCGTGCCTCTTGCGTGGAATTCCGGAAGATAATATCCAACTCGTTCGGGGGAGATACGTAGGGCTGTGGTCGGCTGGCAAGTGTGCGACCGTGACGAGACGAAGAGGAGCCTGGCGTAGCCGAAGAAGGCCGGTAAGAAGGAGGAGTAGGCGTCGGCTCGTACTCCTCATCGTCCGTGGCGGACAAATCTGAAAGTGCCTGCTGCGGTCGTGCGAAACAGACAAGATGAACTTGATCAGAGTGCTAAGAATCTTAGATAGAACCTGAGAGGTCGCCCTCGAGTGTTAGGATGGGGAGAAGGCGGCGCAATTAGTTGATCTTGTCGAGCTCGGAAGGCGGTGGCGGAAACTCGTTCGATCTCGCGAGGCAAAAATCTAGGGCAGAGTTGCAACCGAACTTGTCCCGCTTGCAATAACACTCGGATATGACCCGGAGAGATCTCCTTTGTATTTGGAAAGAAGCTTAAGCGACGAAATCAGCAAGATCTTGGTGAAATTGGAGGGCGGTAGAAACCCTAGCCGTGCACGCGTTGAGTCGAGGTGAACATAAGTTGAAATTCCAGTGAACCCGCCCAGGTTCACTCGCCTGTGATGTTTACTGTGGTCGGGCTGAAGCAACAAAAACACAGGTGAACCCGCTGGGGTTCACTGACCCGTGAAACAGTCTGGAAATTTTTTTTTGGTCTTCGGAAAGATGGTGAACCCCGTGGGGTTCACCTGCCTGTGAAGCTCACTGGAGGGTTCCTGCGCGTGCTGAAATTCTGGTGAACCCCGTGGGGTTCACCTGGCTGTGAAACACTCTAGTTACAAAGTCTGGGCGCTTGTACAGTGCACTTCACGGGTGAACCCCATGGGGTTCACCAGGCCGTGATTTGCACTGATCATCTTGAAAAATTCTGGAAAAATCCCCATGCCTTACATCTTCATCCTACATCATAAAGAGACATTAAATTAGTAGCAATCCCGTCTAGAAAACCAAAAATAAAATGAAAAAGAAATTAATAGTCTAAAACACTAACTAACAACCATGGTGAAACTATGCATAAAAACTAAAATCAAGCAAAAACTTGGGTTGCCTCCCAAGAGCGCTAGTTTAGGGTCAGTAGCTCGACCATGAGAGTTTTCAGAGTTGCAAATCCGGGGGGGGGGGGGGGGGGGTCTGAAAGAGCTAGAATTTCTTCTCTTTCGATCCGCTCATCTTCGAAATAGTGCTTGAGGCGGTGCCCGTTTACTGTGAAACTCCTAGTTCATTCTGTCCAGATAGTGATGGCACCATAAGGTTGAACTTTCTGAACTGTGAAAGGACCAGACTATCTTATTCGAAGCTTTCCTGGAAATAGCCGAAATCTTGAATTAAATAGAAGTACTTTGTCTCCCTCATGAAATTCCTTCTTTGCAATGCGCTTGTCATGCCAAAGCTTGGTGCGTGCTTTGCAGCTCTTGGCATTTTCGTGGGCAAAGAGGCGCATCTCTTCTAATTCGTCGAGTTGTAATTTTCTCCTTTCACCGGTGTTTTTGAAATCAAATTTGATTTGCTTGATAGCCCAATGTGCCCTGTGCTCAAGCTCAACAGGTAAATGACATGATTTTCCATAAATAAGTTGGAAAGGAGACATACCGAAGGGTGTCTTGAATGCGGTTCTGTAAGCCCATAAAGCATCCGGTAATTTCATTGCCCAATCCTTCCGTGATCGCGATACAGTCTTTTCCAAAATTTGTTTGATTTTCCTATTGGAGACTTCTACCTGACCACTAGTCTGAGGATGGTAGGGCGTGGCAATTTTGTGCTTTACACCATACTTCTTCAGTAATGCCCCAAACCTCTATTCTATAAAATGGGAGCCGCCGTCGCTGATCAGAACACGTGGAATTCCGAATTGGCAAAATAGTCCGCTTCATAAACTTCATAACGACTCTAGAGTTATTAGTAGTTTCAGCGGATGCCTCAACCCATTTCGACACGTAGTCAACAGCGACCAGAATGTACCGTTTTCCACATGAGGAGGGCAAGGGGCCCATAAAGCCTATCCGCCATACGTCAAAAATCTCCACCTCCATGATATTATTGAGCAGCAACTCATCTCTCTTTGATAAGTTTCCGGTCCGTTGGCAACTGTCACAAGTGGAAACAAACTATTTAGCATCGTAAAATATAGAGGGCCAATACAAACCAGATTGTAAAACTTTGAAAGCTGTTTTAGAGGCTCCCGCATGTCCTCCGTAAGGTGAAGTATGGTAATGGCTCAATACATCTGGTATCTCCACTTCTGGTATGCATCGTCTGTACAACCCGTCCACACATCTCCGGTACAAATATGGCTCATCCCAATAGTAAAATTTTACATCATGTAGAAACCGCTTCCTCCTCTAAAAAGTAAGATCAGGAGGAAGGATGTTAGATACAATGTAGTTAACGAAATTTGCATTCCATGGGACTTGCTGATCTAACAAAGTATAGAGATGTTCTTCGGGGAATGTGTCATTGATCCCTAACTCTTCATTAATTTCTTTGTCTGCGCTGCGGTCAAGTCTGGAAAGATGGTTAGCCACTAAGTTTTCACTCCCCTTTTTGTCTCTGATCTCTATATCGAATTCTTGCAGAAGGAGGATCCATCTGATGAGCCTTGGCTTCGCATCTTTCTTGTTTATCAAATATTTGATAGCTGCATGGTCAGTAAAAACAATCACTTTCGAATTAACCAGATAGGAACAAAACTTATCGAAAACAAAGACAATTTCTAGCAGCTCTTTCTCTGTGGTCGCATAATTAATCTGAGCGTCATCGAGTGTACGGCTGGCATAATAGATGGCGTGAAGCTTCTTATCCTTCCTCTGTCCCAGGACTGCCCCCAACAGCTTGGTCGTTGGCATCACACATCAGCTCAAAAGGTAGCGTCCAATCCGGGGGTTGAATTATTGGGGCAGAGGTCAATGCTGCCTTGAGTTTCGAGAAGGCTTCTTCGCAGTCTCTGTTAAAGCAAAACACAGCATCTTTAGCAAGTAAATTAGTTAAGGGCCGAGCTATCTTAGAAAAGTCCTTAATAAATCGTCTGTAAAAGCCAGCATATCCAAGAAAGCTCCTGATCCCCTTCACCGATGCTGGTGGCTGAAGATTTTCAATGACTTCAATTTTCGCTTTGTCCACCTCTATCCCTATTTCAGAAACTAGATGCTCGAGGACGATGCCTTCCTTGACCATGAAGTGGCACTTCTCCCAGTTTAAAAGTAGGTTCACCTCTTCACATCTCTGTAAAATCTTAGACAAATTAGACAAACAATGATGGAAAGAGGAACCGTAAACAGAAAAATCATCCATGAAATCCTCATTAAAATCAGAAAATATGGCCATCATCGCTCGTTGGAAAGTGGCTGGGGCGTTGCAGAGACCGAATGACATCCTTTGGTATGCGTATGTGCCGTAGGGACATGTGAAGGTTGTTTTCTCTTGATCATCCGGGTGGATAGGGATCTGGAAGAAACCTGAAAAGTCATTCAAAAAACAAAAGTAAGAATTATGCGCTAATCTGTCCAACATCTGGTCTATAAATGGAAGAGGAAAATGATCCTTTCGCGTAGCAGAGTTCAACTTCCTGTAGTTAATACACATCCTGTGTCCTGTAACTGTGCGCATTGGTATCAGCTCGTCGGCCTCAGTCTTGATCACCGTGAGTCCACCCTTCTTGGGTACAACATATACTGGACTTACCCAAGAGCTGTCTGAGATCGGATATATTACCCCCGCGTCCAGTAGTTTGAGCACTTCTTTCTTCACTACATCCTTCAAGGGGGGTTGAGTCGACGCTGGAACTCCACAGTAGGTTTGTTGTTGTCTTCCAATAGGATCCTGTGCATGCAGACAGATGGGTTAATCCCTTTTATGTCATCCAATGAATAGCCTATTACCTTTTTATGGAGACGAAGTTCATTGAGCAATAATTCGGTCTGCTCCTTGTCCAACGCCGCACTAACAATCACTGGGTGTGTAGAATTTCCCCCCAGAAACTCATATTTCAATGTGCTGGGCAAGCTTTGGAGTTCAATATTCTGCTACCCTTGGTTCTCCTGATTCTCTTCTTTCTTGTCGTCTTGGCTTGCGTCAGCTTCTAGCAGTGCAACATATTTCTCAGCCTCTCCTTCATCACCTTTGTCAACAGAGTTTGTCAGAGCCAGTTCCAGTGGGTCTACTTCTCTTCTAGGCGGCTCAATATCCTGTGTGGCTTTTTCCATAATGTCCACCCTGCAGCATGTACCTGCAAGAGAAGGTTTTTTTAACGTGTCAGTAAGATCAAATTGAATAACGTTGCCACAGATGTTCAAGGTCAGTTTCCCATTCTTGACATCCATGACAGCACCTGCAGTAGCAAGAAAAGGTCTCCCCAGAATGATAGGGAGCCTGTCATCCTCATCAATCTCCAAAATAATAAAATCAGCAGGAATAAAGTAATCTCCTACTTTAACAGGTACATCCTCTAAAATACCAACTGGGTGACGCACAGATCTATCTGCAAGCTGTATAGAAATACTAGTTGATTGCAAATCCCCTAGGTCTAGCCTTTTACAAAGTGAAAGTGGCATGAGGCTAACGCTTGCTCCTAGATCGCACAAAGCTCTCTAAAAGGACATCTCCCCAATCTGGCAGGGTATGGAGAAACTGCCTGGGTCTTTAAGTTTCTGAGGAAGCTTGTTCTGAATGATGGTGCTGCACTCCTCAGTAAGTGCAACAGTCCCTTGATCCTCTAGCTTCCTCTTGTTTGATAAGATGTCTTTCAGGAATTTTATATAAGTCGGCATCTGTGAAAGAGCATCAACGAACGGGATGTTAATGTAAAGTTTCTTTAAAACCTCTAAAAACTTACCAAGCTGCTTATCCAATTTAGCCTTGACAAGCCTCTGCGGAAAAGGAATCGGTGGTTTGTATGCGGACGGTCCCACATAGGGCCGCTCCTCTTCAGCTGGTTAAGGTGTCACTGGTGTTTCATTTGAATGCGGTTCCACAGGTTCTGGTATCACTTCATATATCCTGTCATTAGTCGGCATCTTTGGATCTTCAATTTGCTTGCCGCTCCGAGTGGAGATTGCATTGCAATGCTTCCTCGGGTTTACCTCTAGCTGAGATGGTAGCTTCCCTGGTGCTCTCGAAGACGAGCTAGCTTGCTGGGCTAGCTGGCTTTCTAGCATTTTATTGTTTGTTTCCAGGGAGTCCATCCTTGTCATCATCATCTTCATCATGTCTGTAAGTCCTTCAAGTTGCTTGCTCAAATTTGAATCATTATTGGACTTTGGCTATGGTGGTGGTGCATTGAAGTTCCTAGCCTGAAATCCTAGCTGTCTGAAATTGTTCTGTTGGAGCTGCCTAAAGTTTCCTTGCGGGGGCTGGGCTTGTTGTGGTGGAACTTGTCCAGGCTGAATCGGCTGAGTTGTCCGGTAAGAGAAATTTGGGTGGTTGCGCCACCCTGGATTGAATGTGCTGGAGTATGGATTGTTGTTCGGGTTAAAATTTCCAACAGCGTTCAATTGCTCAAAGTTGATCGCACCCATCTGTCCATCTCCTACCTGACAATCTACCCCTGCATGACCTACAACTCCACAGACCTGACAAGAAATAGTGTTAACTTCAATTGAATTAACAGACCAAGAATCAAGCTTCCTAGTCAAATTATCAACTTTAGGCGTGAGTGCAGTCAAAGAGTCAAGGTCATACTTACCTGACTTCTTGGTAGAAGTACCTCTCTCAGATGTCCATTGGTGATGGTTAATCGCCATGTCCTCGAGAAGGTTCATAGCATCCTCAACTCTCCTATTCATCAAAGCGCCTCCTGTTGCAGCGTCCACTGTAAGTCTCGTGTTGTAATCCAAACCATTGTAGAACGTTTGGATCAAAACCCAAGTTTCAACTCCGGGATGTGGACACATCATTTGGAGCTCTTTAAACCTCTCTCAAGCTTCATATAGAGACTCTCCATCCTTTTGCATGAAACTTGTTATCTGATTTCGCAATTGAATTGTCTTTGATGGAGGGAAGTACTTGAAGAGAAAGGCTTGAGAAAGCTCTGCCCATGTTCTTATCGAAGTAGCAGGTAGTGTGTGCAGCCAAGCTCTCGCCCTGTCCCTCAGAGAGAAGGGAAACAGTCGTAACCTGATAGCATCAGCAGACACACCGTTAATTTTTAACATATCGCAATATTCTAGAAAAATAGAGAGGTGCAAGTTGGGGTCCTCAAGAGGAGAACCACCAAATTGATTTTGTTGCACCATAGAAAGAAGAGCAGGTTTTATTTCGAAGTTATTGGCCTCAACAGCAGGCTTAGCAATTCCTGATTGAAAACCATAAGTGTAATGAGTAGAGTAATCTTTCAATGTCCTGTTGTTATAGTTGTTCCCCATTGGTTGTGGTACCCGGTTATTGTTCACATCAAGCTGAATGTGCTCCATCTAATTTTTTCATTCTGGATGGTTCATGACTTCTTTCTTCAGAATTTGATTTTGCTTCCTTCTTGTCCTAAAGGTGCGCTCGATCTCTGGATCAATGTCAAAGAATGTACCTGCCCTAGAACTTCTTCGCATAAAACGGTCAGTCAAAGTTATAAAGTTCTAAGACAGCAAGTAAATAAAAAGAAAAAGAAAATAGCAGTGCAGTAAAGAAAATCTAACCTAAGGCCTACTCTACCAATTCTCGGAAGTATACTAATTTCAACCGTTGTTTCCCTGCAACGGCGCCAAAAACTTGACACGTACCGCAAGTACACGGTTATGTCGAAGTAATATAAAAGATATCGAATCCCACAGGGAACATGGTTGAGTACTAGAAAATCCGAGTCTTAATAGCTAGGTGAAACGAAATTGGGTTTTGAAAGCAGAAATTGAAAACAACTAATCAACGCTACGACGGTAGGGACTAAATATTAGAGAGAAATCGGGGCTTTGGTTTTCACCATGATGACTACTTTAATCGCACAAGGCAGATGTCGATTATTTGGATTGTTGATTTTGCACAAGGAATCTAACCCTAAGGTATAAGGTGCCCTCTCTCGAGTGTACACCCCGGTGTTCGACTTAAGACGACCTCCTACTCTCGCGGTGGATCGTTTTAAGACGAACCCAATGATTTCTATGGCAGAATATAAAATCCTCGAGTGAAGACCAAACACTCTCGTGTCGAGGTCTCACAAGTTTTACTAAGGGAATCCACCCTTACGATCCTTCTCTCGATATGAATCGTAACGGCTAACGCGTGAAAATACTCGGCCAAGGTAAAATCATGAAATAAATCCGTCAAAGTAAAATATGCTCACAACGCAATCCAAACAACGCAATAAAGATAAATTTTGCGATTAAATTCGTCAACGGGTTTAAACCAAGCCCCGAAATAGGGTTTACGCTACAATCATCATTGTTACGCTCAAAAATCTCTCTTTTAACATAGGAAGATTACAAGAAAGAGTTTCTAAAGGATAGGAGAGGATAAACCGAAGTAAATCTACAAGAATCGTGATGCTCCGATGATCAAATCTCCGAAAATCGCCTCGAACTCGTGTTGTCGCCTTGTTCTTCCGCCCGCTGCACTTCATCGCATGATTCCTAAATAATTAGGGCATAAAATTTGGGGCTTTTATATCCTCTACTTTCGCCTCTGAAAGATCTTTCCATAGACACCTTACTTGCCGAATTTGAACTCCGAACGGGTGAGAAATTGAAGGAAAACCGTGTAATGGTCGGGTCCGTGCGCGAGCCTAGATCAGAATCACGGGTGAACCCCGCTGGGTTCACCTGGCCGTGATTCATTCTGTGAGTTCAGCTGAAAGAAGCGCGGTGAACCCCGCCGGGTTCACCTGGTTGTGATGTCCTCTGTGAGTTTCGCCGGCTGGCGACTGTGATGGTGAACCCCGTGGGGTTCACATGGCCTTGATTCTCAGGCAAACTCCGAATCTTCAAAATTTGACAGGCGGCTTCGTTTTCACACAAGAAATCGTTCCATGGCCTCAGAATCTTCAAAATATGTCGAAAAAAGGGTGTTTTTACGTGAAATTCCATAAAAATGCTAAAAAGTGAAGATTCCGAAGATATGAAGGAAATAAGGCTATAATGAGTATAAAAGTGTTAAAATAAGCCTATATTTGACATGAAATACAAGGAAAAACACTACCAAAATGCAATGCATCACTTACCGGGTTAAGCGGACCCAATGGGTTCTGTGAAGGATTAGGGTTCCTCGGGTGATTTTGAGTGCTCTCGCCAAACAAAATCACCAGTCCAGTCTAAGGGATTCCGATGATTATGGTTCACCTCTCAGTCCATCCCACAACATCTAAAGTATGCATACATATGGCCAGTACATAAACATGAATGAAAACATCCTAGACATGAATAAGAACAAAGATAAATAGAGATATATATATATCAAGTCATAACATTCAACCTTCATACAGTGGGCTACGCCCAAAACCCCAAAAATAGAGTTTACGCTACAAGATTCATCATGGAATACATCAAATCTCTCATAAAGATGAAATCAAACCAAAGGGAGGGGTAGATCCTTGATTGAAGAAGGCCTAGCACGAAGATCCACGTCGGAACGGTGGAGAAATCACGCCGGAACAGTGTTGTCGCCCGGAAAATCACCCCAAAACCCTAGGTCGTTGCCCTTTCGCTTCGTTCTCCTCAACCGCTTGATCAAATCCGATGATTCTAGTCCCAAAACGTTCATATGTGAGTTACGAAGGTCTCCTAAAATTTTGTTCAATTCCGCTTCCAAAATAGAAAGTTGTGGGCAAAAAATCAGGCGCCTGTCGAAGCTGCACGAGACGATGCACGGCCGTGCTTGGATGCACGGCCATGCCTGTGTACGGCTCGGTGGCTGGAAAACTTACTCTTTAGGGCCGTGCATGGATGCACACCCATGCCCGTGTACGGCTCGGTGAAGCCTAGAGTGGTCAGCTCATGCACGGCCGTGCATGGATACACACCCATGGGCGTGAAGAGTGTAGAGGACTCCGATTGGGTTGAAATTTCACGTGTAGCTTCGTCTCGTCATGAGGAATCGTATATCTTTAGATCTTCTAAATTCTACCAATTTTGAGGCAAAATACCTACATTTCAATAAACAGAGGAAAAGTGAAGGTTCTGAAGAATATGAAGCATTTAAGTGCATAAATGAGACAAAACATGCATTTTACTCTGAAATAATGATAAAATTAAGCCACGAAACATCATATATTTGCATGTCATCATTAGGCACAAGGTGCAAATGCAGACATATAGGTATATCAGTGGTTGATATACTAGACGGACCCGCTGTGAGGCTATAACTTGGTGTCATGAGTTAACCTCACAAGTGATAGGAGATGCATTGATCCTTAGACTTGAGGTCATTGACTCTTCTATATAGTTAGGGACGTGCTTTGATATAACCTAACATCTCGTCGTAATTGGGAGGTTATAACGGTTATCATTGAGTATGTCACTACCCATATTAGAAGATTAATGTACAGACAAAGGATTTGACTCTTCCTAAGGGAAGCATGATATCCATAGAGCTCCTCTATGGTCTATGACTGAAAGTGTATGACTATACACAGGTGAAGACCTAATTTAGTCATAGCCATGTGATTGGGTTAAAACAAGTGATGACACAGTTGTCCAATCGGATATCAATTCGGCAAAGGGACTGTAATGTATCTATACCTAGTCGCGATGATGGGGATGTCGATGTCGATATCCCTTCCAATGACTTGGGTAGCAGCGATGCACTGCTAGGTGCCACTCACTGTTTGTGATGGCCTTTGGTCAGCACTGCCAACGTCAAAGGGACCTACAGGGTCACACACCAAGATACTTGAGTTCTCGTATTGATCGAGAAACCTTATGATTGAGTTATTGGATAGCTTGGATCTATTTTGGAGATTTCATCAGCGCCAATGGGCCTGATGAGATGGAAGAAACTTATTGGAGTCAACTTTCATTTTTGGCATATTAACTGAATTAACCATGGTTAGCCTCATTTGACCTTGGGTTACATTGGATTGGATCCAATGGCTTGGTTAACATGTATAATGGACTTTGGGCTAGGCCCATTGCTTGATTGAGCTCACTAATGAGTTGTCATGAAGAGGCAAAAGACTAAAAGAGTATAATGGGGAGAAAACTTCTCCCATTGGCGCCTATGGGTATAATGGGGAGACGTTGGCGCCTTTGCTTCATTATGGAAGTAAAGGGCGCCTCCCCTTTCTTCCTTGGATGGAAGGCATGCCTCTAAGGCATGTCTTGGGCTGATATGGTTATTGGGCAAATAAGGATAGGTTGAATGAGGTTTATGGTAAAGTCTTGGAGACTTTCCTTACCTCAAACCCTCTCATCCTAGTCTTGCCCTTATAAAAGAGACCCTAGCCGCCCCCTCTCATTGCACTAATTCTCTTGGAGGCGTGAGCAAGGAAAGGGGCGAGAGCAAGGGTTCAAGTGGCGCAACTCTTCTTCCATCAAACCCTAGCCGCAAGTGTCTTCTCCCTTCCCTTCTTGGCGCAAGTGTGGGAAGCTCTTGGCGGCATCTTCTACATTCCTCTCCTTCTTCTCTTGGCGCATCTTCCACCTTGGAGGTGGCGCATGTTTTGAAGAATGAGAACAAGGCTTGGATCTTCTTCCAGAGGCTATCACCGGGCGTGGAAGAAGAGGACTCGAGGCATCCGTGTGTGTGAGACTGCAGAGGGCGAACACTTGGGCGCTGATACGCACCGCAAGTGCACGGTGTTATCGAAGTAATACAAAAGATATCGATCCCACAGGGAGCAAGGTGAGTACTAGAAAGTCTAATTCTTTGAAATCCAAGCTACTCGAATTGTGGTTTTTAGAACTTTAAAGACTAAAATTAAGCGAAATCGTAAGCGAGAAATCAAACGCGAACGGTAGGGAAAATATCTGAGAAAGAGTATCAGGGCAAAGGTTTCCACTACTCTGACGATTTTTATTACGCTAATAAATAAAAAACGGTTACAAGGATTTACAAATATGCATAAGGAATCTACCCTATGGTACAAGTTGCCCTCTTTCGAGTGTACACCCCGGTATTTACCTAGAACGTCTCCTACTTTCGCGGTGGACCGCTCTGGATAAACCCAATGTGTTCTATGGTAGATTATGAACCCTCGAGCGAAGAACAAGCACTTTCGTGTCGAGTCTTCGCAAGATTCACAATGAGGTTCGGTTGTTACCGTCCTACTCTCGTTATGAACCGTAACAACTATGACATGATAATACTTGGCCAGAGTATAAATCAAGAAATAAACGCACCAAGTGAAATATGCTTAAAATATGATCCGAATAATAGAGTTAATACATGAATTGCAAACAGAAATCGTCAGAGGGCTTCAACTGAGCCCTGAAAACAAGTTTACGCTACAACCATCGTCAAAGCGCTCAAAATCCTCTCTTTAAACATAAGAAAATCATAGGAAAAGGTTTCTAGGAGGGAGTAGAAGAAAAACCGAATGAAAGAACCCAGGATTGCCAGGCTCTAATGATCGAATCTTCAGAAATCTGCCTGAAGTCGCCGAATCGTCGTGTTCTTTCACCCTAGCCACTTCGTCGCCCGATTGCTCCCTCCTTAGGTCATGGAAATTAGAGCTTTTATATTCTATATGTTCGTCTTCGAGTCAGCTTTTCAAAAAGCCCTCACTTGCTGAATTTGGAGTTAAATCGGACTGGGAATCAGCGAAAGACCGAGTGGGGGTCGTGCTGTTCCAACGCCTTCACGGGTGAACCCCGCGGGATTCACCAGGTAGTGAAGTGCTCGGAGCTCTTTTGTTGCGAAATAATCGCAGGTGAACCCCGTGCCAGTGAAATTCTCGGCGTACTTCTGTGCAGGTATCTTCAGATGAGATCACGGGTGAACCCCATGGGGTTCACCTGCTAGTGAAGTGTGCGGCAGCTTTTAGAAATCTCGACATCATCGGTGAACCCCGCCGGGTTCACCAGGCAGTGACGTGCGCATTGAAATCTTTCCTTCGGCAAGATCACGGGTGAACCCCGTGGGGTTCACCTGGCCGTGAAGTCTAGAAAAGGCTCCGATTGAGCCCAAATTTTATGGGCAACTTCGTCTTCTCATAAGGAATCACCCCATGCTTTTAGATTCTTTAAAAAGGCTTCAAAATTGGGTGATTTTACCTGAAATTCAATAAGACAGATGAAAAGTGAAGATTCTGAAGTTTTTAACTAAATAAGCCTTAAAGGAGTGTAAAATCATTAAAATAAGCCTAAATTCATCATGGAATAATAGTAAAAATCACTGCTAAAATTCAAGGCATCAGGCGCCTACCTCGACATCTACATCCACGCTTGCTTAAGGTACTTTCTATCACATCGTGTTGATCCCCTCGCTTGATGATCTTCACTGGGTTTTTGGGACTGGCCTGTTTCGGGGATATTCTTCTGTTGTGCAATGTAATGTGTGATGTCTATCTATGAAAAATTGTAAAATATCCACGGGGTTTCCCAACAGATTTTAATCACGTTCTCTTCAAATCACGGTCGTGATTATAATCACGGTAGGGCCATGATTCTTCATACAAACTCCGTTTTGCCTGAAAATTGACAGGCAACTTCGTCTCGATGTCAGGAACTCATTCGTGCACTCGGATGCTTTAAACTCTATCAAAACTTTGGTCATTTTCCCTGAAATATAACAAAATAAGGAAAGGTGAAGATTTCGAACAAACAAAAGAATTTAAGTCAAAATAAGTGAAAATATGATAAAACAAGAGAGATTATGCATATAAATCATACTAAAACTATTATATAAATATGAGACATCACTTTTCCAACCGCCAAAACTCCTCGTTGCCCTCTCTTGTCGTCGAAACTCCTCAATGTCCTCTCCTCCCGCCTGAAGTTCTCCAGCCGCCAAATCTCTTCGCTGCTCTCTCCTGCCGCCAAACTCCTTGCGTTTCCCTCTCCTATCATCTACATCTCCGTCAAGAGGTGATTCTTTTTTTTATTTACTAAAAAATTATTTTAATATTAAATTATTTGTATATCTTAAGGTAAACTTTGTATATCATTAGGTAGAATTTGCAAGGTAGAACATGCATCTGATAAGGTAGAACATGCATCTAATAAGGTGGAATCCTACTTAAAATAATGTAGAACCTTCATATAGTAAGGTAGAACTTGCATGTGATAAGGTAGAACCTATTTAGTTAAGGTAGAATTTCCATATAGCAAGGTAGAACATGCATCTGATAAGGTGGAATCCCACTTACAATAACGTAAAATATGCATCTGATAAGGTAGAACCTACATCTAACAAGGTAGAACTTATATCTGATAAAGTAAAACTTCCATATAGTAAGATAGAATTTGCATGTGATAAGGTAAAACTTGTATGTGATAAGGTAGAACTTTCATATAGTAAGGTCCACATGCATGTGATAAAATAGAACATGCATCTAATAAAGTAGAACTTAGATCTGATAAGGTAGAACTTGTTGTAAATTAATAATGTTTTATAATATGTTTGTAGGTTAACATTGGATTCAAGCATGACGGGGACTACACTTTGAGTAAACCTCTTGTTGCAGGTGTCTGACGATTACTCAACTTCCACCTATAGAAGACTACACTTTGAGAAAACATTCTGCTGTGTGAAGTATAAGTGAAAAATGTTATGAGATACGAGTACAATTCAATCTGTAATTTGACAAATATGTACGAATACAAGCAATTTGTAATTTCACAGATAATATTTTATGTAATGATCCTTATATTTCTTTTTTAAGATGACAAAATTTCATGGAGAATTTGTCATGCTAGATTCTTTCATTTGTCTTATTTATTCAATATAAAACCAAATAAGAACCTCTCCCGAGTAAGGTAGAACCTTCCTGGGTAAGGTAGAACTTACCCGAAATAAGGTAGAACCTACTAGGAATAAGGTCAAACTTCTCCTGAGTAAGGTAGAACCTACTCAGAATAAGGTAGAACCTATCCTGAAATAAGGTAGAACCTTCCTGAGTAAGGTAGAACCTACCAAGAATAAGGTAGAACTTTCATAGAATAAGGTAAAACATATCTTGAAATAAGGTAGAACCTTCTCGGGTAAGGTAGAATCTTCCCGGGTAAGGTAGAACCTTTCCTAGATAAATTTTGGATAGTTAAATCACAAATACCATGTCAACAATTACCACAATAATATAACAACATGATCACAATATCACAAAAATAATTACCATTGTTATAAATTAATATCACAATTGTTCCATACCAACAAATTCAGAAGTTCACAATATTACAATTATATGCAGAAGTTCACAATATCATAATATAATCAATTAAAGTTACACGGTTCAAGAAATTATTATTCCCATTATGAGCTCTGTAGCCATAATGGCTCGTTATGGCTACAGAGAGCTCCATGTCATCTTGGGAAAAAGGTAAAGTCTTTATTTCTTGAAAGATAGTCTATGATGGTGGAGGGCCCTTGTTTTTCTCATTAACTTCAACCACATACACTATCACACCCCTAGATGATGATAATTTAATAATGTAAATTTATATCACAAAATATTTGGCAATATGTATCCAGGATCAATACTCGATAACTTGTTCAACATAACTTCTAAAATTTACTTTCTATCATCTTTTAGGAGGTAACATCAACTCAATATAGTAATTTAAAATTTCATCTTATTAATCAAAATCCTTTTATATCATAAAAGGCTATGCATCCGCTTACAAAACCATAGTATTTTCATATCATCATCATATACAAGTCATGGATATTCTCAACTTATCTTACAAGTACAAAATAACTTCATACATTAGCCTTTAAAGTTTACATGCTCAAAACATAAAACTTCCACTCATTAGCATCATTTTGAACCTTCCACAAAACTTGTACCCCAAAGCTAACCTGTAAAGAGGTTAGAATGCAAGGATTGAGCAAAATGCTCAGCAAATAAATTCGATGTCAAAAGGTACCAAATCATGAAATAGGTCATATCTTTATGTGCCTTTCGAGGTAGGATAAGTCTTGATTAGGGTATTATATACACAATCATAAGTTCATTAGTATACATTATATAAAACAAGGTACCTAGCATATTAAAGCAAGTTCTATCATATCTGTAATAAGTTCTATCTTACTTGTAATAAGTTCTACCTTATTTGAATAAGTTGTACCATATTTATAACAAGTTCTACGTTATCTGTAATAAGTTTTACCATATTTGTAATAAGTTCTACCTTATTTGAAATAAGTTCTACCTTATTTGAAATAAGTTCTATCATATCTGTAACAAGTTCTACGTTATCTATAACAAGTTTTACCTTATCTGTAATAAGTTCTACCTTATTTGAAATATGTTCTATCATATCTGTAACAAATTCTACATTATCTGTAACAAATTCTACCATATCTGTAACAAGTTTTATCTTATATATAATAAGTTCTACCTGATAGGGATCCCATAAGTGTATGGAGCTATCAAAGTAGTAAAATATCGATCCCACAGAGACTAATGGGAAAGTACCAACTGATCTCACATTCACTAGCTAGACAACGTCGAAATTGGTGAGATTCAAGTAACTAAGCTAATTATATAAGCAGGAATGTAGACGGTAGGAGTTGTATGAGAGAAATTTAGATGAAAGATAAATCAGGATATGAGTTCACCACTTTGACGTCTTATGATGGAATAATTTAACTCCAAAACTAACCTCCTATCTAGTTCAAGGGAATTCATACCAAAGGTACAGGTTGCCCTCTTTCAGTAGCACAATCTGGTGTCCGCTTGGAGCAACCTCCTACTTTGGCTTGCTACCCCAAGACGAACCCATTGCACACCTGATGAACGTAGCTCCCTCCGATAAGCCTCCCCTACTCTCGTGGATCGGTTATCGGTCTAGTCCAAATGGTTCCAACATGAAGATGACCTTTCAGCCTACCTAGCGCGTCTAAGGCCATAACACTCACACTAGGCGAGTGCAGGCTCAAGCGCTCCCTCTCAGGAGATGCAGTCAAAGCTACAATAAGGGTTAAGCAAGGACTCAATATTCTTGAAGCATAATTATTCCGAACATAAGACAATCAAAAGGGCACTTCCAAATCCTAATTAATGCTTTAAGCAACAATATCCATCATAGAGATACAAGTAAAGATCAACAATAGTTCATACATTCTTAGATTCACCCAGGAGATGTATTTGAAGGATAAAATCATAACTATTTTTGCACAAATCATACATAGGACATGGAAAAATCGGTGATGGATTGAAGATTCTTCCTTACACATTTTCTCTTTGAGGTGCTTACGCAGATTTGATCTTCAATCTCCTCAGGATGCGCAGCCAAAACTCCAAGCGCTCCTCTTCTCTTGATCTCCTTCTCTCGATCTCTCCAAAATCTAGCCGCCCCTTGCTTCAAAGACTCCTCTCCCCTTATATCTTATTTCCTTTACCTGTTGGGTCTTTTCTTTAACCCCAGAAAATCAGCCGCTACCCCATTTCTAGGACTTGCAAAAAATCTGGACACCTTCCTCCTCACGTTACTTTCATCATGATGGAAGTTTTCCCTCCAAAAGGCCTCCTTTAGGGCTTTTGATCGAAGGGGGAGAGGTTACCAAGTTGCCCTTCTTCTTCCCCTTTAGTTAGGTTAAAAAAACCATAGTTGAAATCTCAATTTCGAAACAGGCGGGTTCGCGATCACGGGCACGATTCTGGGTGTGACCCACTCAAGATTGTTCAGTTTCAGCTTCAGGTACAAAGGAAAATTACGGTCATGATCCTGACCCAGTCATGATTCTCAACAGGGGCTCCAATAAATCCAAAAATCTTCTTGAATATGAAAGAGTTCCTCTAATCTTGAAAGTCCCAAAATCTAATGGTTGTTTTAACCTGAAAATATAAAAATATAAATCGAGGTGTAGATTCCATAGATGTATCGCAATAAAGACAATTATAAGACGTAAACCACAAAATGAAGATGATTTCGTCAGTAAAATCAACATAAAATGCTATATAAATATGTGTTAACACTACCTTAT
Organism: Costus lasius; assembly: GCA_027563935.2. NCBI lineage: Eukaryota > Viridiplantae > Streptophyta > Magnoliopsida > Zingiberales > Costaceae > Costus > Costus lasius. Next base: position 1,624,855 of record CM050454.1, read on the forward strand.
TTGAAATAAGTTCTATCATATCTCTAACACGTTCTACATTATCTGTAATAAGTTCTACCATATTTGTAACAAGTTATATCATATTTATAACAAGTTCTACGTTACCTGTAATAAATTCTACTATATATGTAATAAGTTTTACCTCATCTATAATAAATTCTACCTTATTTGAAATAAGTTCTACCATATATGTAATAAGTTCTACATTATCTATAACAAATTTTTATCATATCTGTAATACTTTGGTGAGTATGAGAGAAACCTAGAAGCCGATGATAAGAGCAGGAAGGTTGATGCCATCAACAATCACAGGCGGCGGGAGACAAACGCAGGGAGCAAGGGTTGCAAAGCAAGATGCCGGTGAGTAAGTAGGGGGCAAAGTCATACGCCGGTGCGAATACCTCAGCAGAAAGTTCGATGCTGACAACATTGTCAAGGCTCACAGGGAGAGACAGCTTAGTAGTGGGGAGAGGGAAGCGACGAGGAGCGCCGGCTGCGCTCGAACTCTTCAGCGAGGAGCGTCAACTTCAACGGGGTAGGAAGCGGGATCAGCGGAGAGAGAAAAGCAAAAAGCAGGGAGCTTCTTCCTATTTTTTCTCTTCAGTCTGATATTCAGACGAAAAGAGAGGAGCAGGCGGGATAAACACGAGGCAAAATTAACTTTGGGCGACTAGAGTTTTTTTTTACTACAATGTTTACCTATGAGATTCGGTAATCTCAATGGGGACCCGTCTGAACTCACTATAGCGGAGTCCCCGCTTGAGTTTTTTCCTTCAGCTTGTTTGTGTGGATTAGATTTTTTCGGTTGTACAAATCACAATCTGCGTTGTATATTAAGTAAACTATTTAGATCAAATTAACTATTAGTAATCGTGGTTTGGCTGTTTAACAAACAAATTGATATTGACGGGTATTTTTTAGAAACATCAAATTAGGATTAGCATTGGGTTTTTTTGTTTTTGAAAAAAAAAATTCATTAAAATTTTTTCTATTAAAAATTTAGAAACTGAAATTGAATGAGTTTTTAAAAAAGTGAACTAAGATAAATTATTGAAAAATTAGACTATTAAGATTTTAGTTAATTGGATTATTGGGTATTTAGTAAATGAGTTTTAGATTTTTAGTATACAGTAATCCTGTAATAAGATTAGGATATAATTTTTTTTTTCAATTTGACTTAGGTCAAAATTTTCAGTTAACCGAAAAAATGGACGCATCTGTAGGATATAAATTCATAAACCTTTCCAATAAAATTAATTTTTGCTACTTCTATTTATTTGTTTTATGGCGAATAAAACTAATATTAAATGTATTTCACCAAATAATATGTACAAAATTTTCACTTACAATTATCAAATGATGAATCAATTCTTTATAAACCATAGTTGATGCAATGTTAATTTTGAGCTTTTTTACTGCCTATTTCAAAGAAAGGATAGAAATAAGGAGAGAATGGAAATAGAAAGGAAAGAAATAATTTTTTTCCTTTTTATGACTCTTGTTTAGGTGGTGAAAGGAAAGAATAGAAATGGATGTTTGACCGATCAAAATCAACAAAAAACAGAGAAATTGTGGACATCTTCCCTTGCGCCTGCGAGCTCGGACGGCTGCGGACGCCTGGATCCCCCTTCCCTCAGCTGGTCGATCCATCGTTCTGCGGCAAGCTCGACTACAACCGTGGCTCCTAGCGACGGCAGCTTGGACGCGTATGCGCGGCGAGAAGGATGCAGCTTGGTCGATCCCCCTTCCGCCCTCGCCGTTTCTCCTGCAAACGAACCCGATCGAGGGGGCGGCGAGCTTGGGCTGCAAGTGAAGGGCAGCTTGGTCGGCGAGATGGGAGGAAGGAGACGAGGGTGGAAGACGGCGTCGTCGAAGGTGGAGAGACGCGAGTCGTCGGCTGCGAGATGGTCGGGCTGCGAGAGGGGAGACGGGAGAGATGAGAGGGCTGCGAGAGGGGAGAGGAGCGGCGAGGTTGGGCAAGAGGGGAAGGACGGCGAGCTCGGGCGGAGGGGATGACTGCGAGCTCGGATGGAGAGGGGCGAGCACAGGTGAGTGCGGCGAAGCGAGGTCACGAGGGAAAAGAATTGATTTTCCTCCTATTTGGGCGGAACGATTTTGGAGAGAAAGGAAATAATTTTTGTTCCTTTTTTTCCTTCATTTTCTCCTTTGAAACTAGGGAAATAGAAAGAAAGGAATAAGTTTCTTTCCTTTTCCTCTTATTTCTCTCGTTAAAACAGGTTTCTTTTCTTATGACCAAAAAGTGGCATCTTGACCGTGAATTAGAAAATCAACGACTCTGATCATCCCAACGATTTGCTTCCGTGTTATTGGCCAGCGCCATTAAGTATTGAGTTCCTATTGGGCCACGTTGCAGCGATGACATCGTTTCCTTCGGTATGGTGGAAACGCTTCCCAGCAGCTTCACCCTGTCACGCTTTGCCTAGTTTAAATTACGATCGAGTCACCAGCGAAGCCCAAGTGGCTCACGAACGAGCGAGCAGAGAGAGAGAGAGCGAGAGAGAGAGAGAGAGAGAGAGAGGTATCAGGAGCAGTTCCAGTTGAGGCAGAGAGGCGATGGATCGATCGTTACAGTGCTGCGGGTCGGTAGTCCTCTTCGGCCTGTTGCTTGCGGGTACGTTGTTCTGATCTGATGAATCATGCCTGTCGCTTTCACTGCTTCACTTGAATTTGTTGGTCCTATTCCGATCTGCTCCGAACGGATGCGATCATTCGTTTTCAAGCTTCAGATCGGTTAACGTGCTATCTCGTAGTGAGATCCGCTTCCTGGAAGCGTGATGCTTGCATACGCAGAAATGAACTATTGGATCTCCATTTGGATTCGTTCTGTAGTACATTGGGATCACATCTCTATCCAAAAAAAAAATTAGGATCACATCTTCGGCTGAAAAAGGATTGCTAGAAAATTTTAATATTATGTATCCTAGATGGCTACATTCTTTCGTTTTAATTTTTCCACTGATGCTTGAGATTAAACGATGCTAACTTGGGAGTTATTGGATTGAATTGTTGTGAATGTTGACGAGGAGACTATCTTGTTGATAACTTTACAGGCACATGGTGCAAAATATTTAGGATGTTTGTTTATGTTAATTTCTAGGTATTATGCCATTATACTTCCAGGGCCGAAGAGAGCTTAATGAAGATACCAAACAAGAGATCGATAGCCGTAATGAATTGACATGATGGTGCACATTGTTGCCCTCATTTTGTCATTCTGACTGTAATTAACGTTACTTTGACCTCTGGTAAAGGATTGCAGCATCTTTTTCTGGCATTGGACCTACCAACTCTCTGGCACCTAGATTAACCTGGAAGCTTAATTCCCAGTTAAGCTTTTCACTTAAGCGGCCTACTAAGGATGATTGGTTTACACAACGTAGACCATTTCAGTGACTGAAATGATCGTATGATTTGTTCATTATAGAAGCAACTGCCTTCTTGTATTTATGGTAAAAGCCTGTGAGAAATGTAGTAAGTACCGTTTAGGCACTTTTATCAGAGTGGTGATGATAATCATAATAAGAGACTCGAAAAAGTAACTCGGGGAAGTAAACATGGTATTGTTTTGTGTTTTATGATATAGTTCCTTTCTTCATTAACGTTGGATATTAACAAGTCTTTATGGTTCGTGAAGTTACTCGCCATTTATTCATTAATGTTGGATATTAACAAAGAACAATCCAATTAGTGAGATTGTTGCCGATAGAGGTTTTCACGTCTCACGCAAGTGTAAGCACATGTAGCATAAGCAGTAGTTCTCATGTCAAGGACTTTATTTTACTCTTAAGGAAAATAACTACATTAATGTGCGGTATAAATTCCTAAATTGCTTGAACTTTATACATTTGTCTTCAACACATTCTGGATTCTTGTGTCATAAATTGCTTGAACTTTATACATGATAAGGCAAGTGACGCTTAAGAAATTTTTAAATATTTTTGCAGGATCTTTATTCGCATTCTCAATTGCTAAAGAAGAGGCCACCAAATTGGGAACAGTTATTGGGATAGATCTTGGTACCACCTACTCCTGCGTTGGTGTCTACAGGAATGGTCATGTGGAGATTATAGCCAATGACCAAGGTAACCGCATCACACCGTCTTGGGTGGCCTTCACTGATTCGGAGAGGTTGATTGGTGAGGCTGCAAAGAACCAGGCCGCTGTAAATCCTGAAAGGACTATATTTGATGTCAAAAGGCTCATCGGAAGAAAGTGAGTCACACATTTGTTTTCCCTAGGTCAGTCTGGTTCCTGTTTCGTGACATGTTACTGAATCCTTAAAATGAATTACTTGCAGATTCGAGGACAAGGAAGTCCAGAGGGACATGAAACTTGTCCCATACAAAATCGTTAACAAAGATGGTAAACCCTATATCCAAGTCCAAATCAAGGACGGAGAAGTTAAAGTTTTCAGTCCTGAGGAAATTAGTGCAATGGTTCTGATAAAGATGAAGGAGACAGCCGAGGCTTTCCTTGGAAAGAAAATTAAGGATGCTGTGGTTACTGTTCCAGGTAGAAGATCTTGCATAACTTTGCCGTATCAAATTTTACGATTTTCATTCTTGGTGGATTCTTAATAGATATTGTTTTCCAGCCTATTTCAATGACGCTCAAAGACAGGCAACTAAAGATGCTGGAGTAATAGCCGGCTTGAATGTGGCTAGAATTATTAATGAACCAACGGCGGCTGCAATAGCATATGGTTTGGACAAGAAGGGTGGGGAGAAGAACATACTTGTTTTCGACCTTGGTGGTGGGACGTTCGATGTTAGCATCTTGACGATCGATAATGGAGTATTTGAAGTATTGGCTACCAATGGCGATACTCATCTTGGAGGTAATATCCTTATCCCTGCAAAATCAGTGCGTAAATTGCGAGGTAAAACTGTGTTGGGATTCAACTGAAATGCTATACTTATTAATATCTCTACAAGACAACATATAGTGGTCTTCAGTTTGCGCAACAACTGAGCAGTTATGCATAGCCTACTATGCCATGTGTTTATGTAACTAATAGCTTGTCTCTTTCTCACAGGTGAGGACTTCGACCAGAGAATCATGGAATACTTCATTAAACTCATCAAGAAGAAGCACGGAAAGGACATCAGTAAGGACAACCGTGCGCTTGGAAAGTTAAGGAGGGAGAGCGAGCGAGCAAAGAGAGCTTTGAGCAACCAGCACCAAGTCCGTGTTGAGATTGAATCTCTCTACGACGGCTTGGATTTCTCTGAGCCTTTAACCCGTGCCCGTTTCGAAGAATTGAATAACGACCTGTTCAGGAAGACCATGGGACCCGTGAAGAAAGCAATGGAAGATGCCGGACTGGAGAAGAACCAGATTGATGAAATTGTTCTTGTTGGTGGGAGTACAAGGATTCCGAAGGTTCAACAACTTTTGAAGGATTACTTTGATGGAAAAGAGCCAAATAAGGGTGTCAATCCTGATGAGGCTGTTGCATATGGTGCGGCTGTTCAGGGAAGCATTCTGAGTGGAGAGGGTGGTGAAGAAACTAAAGGTAATATGCCTTGACATTCAGACACATCCTTATTTTGATTGCATTCTACACCAGTAAACTTGTCTAATAATGAAATCTATTATGCCTTAACATCCAGACATTCTTCTTTTGGATGTCGCTCCTCTAACTCTTGGTATTGAGACTGTTGGCGGAGTGATGACAAAGCTAATTCCCAGGAACACTGTCATACCAACAAAGAAATCCCAAGTCTTCACTACTTACCAAGATCAACAGACAACAGTCTCCATTCAGGTACTAACTCTTATGATTTTTAATCCGATATGCCGGTCTAATCTCGGACTGGTAACTATGATCTATTGATAATTATGCTGCTGTGCTAATTACTGGATTCTGCATGAATCCTTGGCCTCTAATTATGTCTGTGAAATGTGATCCAGGTCTTTGAGGGTGAGCGGAGTCTCACAAAAGACTGCAGACTGCTTGGGAAGTTTGACTTGTCTGGAATTCCACCAGCACCCAGGTTCGCATGGCTTTTCTCGATCTGTAATACGTTAGTACGCTATAATTCTTGCCACTAATCTAGGAATTTATGTTGACTGAGCAGGGGCACGCCTCAAATAGAAGTCACCTTCGAGGTAGATGCCAATGGCATCCTTAACGTCAAGGCAGAAGACAAGGGCACTGGCAAATCAGAGAAGATCACTATCACCAACGAGAAGGGCCGTCTCAGCCAGGAGGAGATCGACCGTATGGTTCGGGAGGCAGAGGAGTTCGCCGAGGAGGACAAGAAGGTGAAGGAGAAGATTGATGCTCGCAACCAATTGGAGACCTACGTTTACAACATGAAGAACACCGTGAACGACAAGGACAAGCTCGCTGACAAGATTGAGACCGAAGAGAAAGAGAAGATCGAGGCCGCGTTGAAGGACGCCCTCGAGTGGCTCGACGATAACCAGAATGCTGACAAAGAGGATTACGAAGAAAAGCTTAAGGAGGTGGAAGCCGTGTGCAACCCCGTCATTTCTGCTGTGTATCAGAGATCCGGTGGTGCTCCGGGCGGCGGCACGGCCGGCGGTGATGGTGATGATGATGACTCGCATGATGAGCTTTAACCATATGGAGTATCAGCTGCAAGTACAAGTACTTTTCAGAGGATGAGGGGCGTGGCTACGAGACTTTGTACAGGTTTTTACTTTTTTGTTCCCGGATTTTTCTATTTTTCAAAGAGGCCCTGTTGTCTTTAGATACTTCGAACTATCTTTCGTTGTGACTCCATCCTGCAACTACGCTTTCACTTTGAGTCTCTGATTCCTTGGATGGAAAATGGGAAAAGAAAAAAAGAATTTCCTTCAAAGAAAGGAGTAAAAGTTGAGTCATTTTTTTCTCAAAATTGAATCCACACTGCTGCCCCCTCCGTGAGCAGTGCCGAGCTTATAAAAGAATCTACATTCACCCCAACTAAATTTAATCTCAATTTAGTAAGATGAATCTGAATTTATACACTTGCATGCTTATGTAGATTAGATAAAATCATATAGAAACAGATTTGACAAATTATCTGACTGATAATTAGACTCATGGAGTCCATCAAATTGATAAGTTGAATCCACTTGAGACATTCTAACTCTTAAGAAAAATATTTTTCTGAAAACGCCCCTCTATTGTGAAAAATATGAAAAGAAGACAAACGAGAGAGTATGAGTGAGAAAGAAAAATTTTAACATGTCCAAAATAATTGGCGGACCGATTAATTCCAGAAGAAAGAAAAAGATGAAATCGAAAAGGTAGTCCCAGGGCAGATCAATGGATCCCAAAGAACAGAGCAAGCACGAACGACGAAACGGAGACAGAGCCGACTCAATCCACGATCATGTCGTCTTCGCCGATGCCAGGGCCTTCTCGGTCGTCTCCGGGATCGCGGCCGGAATCAACGGCATCGGGCCGCCACTTTGCTGCCGGTTGGCCTTTGCGGACCGCAGAACCTCCCTTGTCACATCGTGAAGTGCAATCAGAGAATCCACTTGGTCTAGAGCGGCGATGATGGCTTGCCTCACCGGCTGGTCCTTCTTCAGTTCCGCCATATCCCGTAGCGTCGAGAGCGAAGAGAGCATCAACGGGAAAACGAATCCATTTAGCATCTTGAGGAACCCTTCCGCTAAATCATCGATGGTGTTCGTCACCACACAGCCGTTCCTCTCTTTCTCTTCCACCAAGAGTTTCAAGGCGAGCAAGGAGTTCTTGATCGCGCCGTTAGTGAGCTCGAAGATTTCTTGTTCTCTGCTATTGTAGCAAGAAGAAAAGTCACAGCCGCTGGACGAACTGGAGACTGCGGCAGGCAGTGCGCCGGTCTCATTCATCCGACTAAGGATCGATGCCGACTCAGGGGCCGGCAGAGGTTGCGCTTGATTTTTCTCTTTAGAGGAGAGGCAAGGAGAGGTGCCCGTGGTTTTTTCGGCGGAGGTCGCGGAGCCGACATTGCCTGTAAACTCTGATCCAGTTTGAGGAGATTGGATGGCGGCTGGGACGTCGTCGGCGGAGGCGGAGGCGGAGGCGGCGGCGCGGGGCTGCTTCTTGGCGGCGGATCTGCGGGCGCGGTTTTTCTTCTTCTTGGAGCATTGGGAATGGAGAAGGACAATAACGAAAAGACCTTTTTGCCCCCACGCAACTACGTATTTTCCCATGACATTTTTGTCCCATGAAATTATGACTTATGGCCTATTTTATTAGAGAGAAAAGGAGAGAGATGAGAAAGAAAAGTTTTTTTTTTCTCTTGATTTGTTGGAAATATTGATTTGGAGGGGAAGAAAAATAGGCTACTTTTCTCCCTATTTTTGGTTCTCTCCAAATTAGAAAGAAAATGAAAATCACTCCACGCGATGCTCCCTTCGATGCTGTCGACGCTACCTCGTCTCCTCCCCGCCTCCTTCCCCTTCCCGAGTCTACGCCTTCTCCCCGCCTCCTTCCCCTTACCCGCATTCGTAGAAGTAGTTCTGGGCGAAGATGGGTCGGATCCGGTAGCGATCTCCTTCGCTGCGTCCGCGAGTGTGAGTGCGAGTGCGTTCGTGAGCGTCGATCACCTTCACGAGAACGAGTCCGTCGCAAGCGTGACCACTGCACGCCGAGGCTGGCATTGGGGAACATCCATGGGCCCTCCTCGAAGTCGCCGTTCACGATGGCATTGTCTTGGGGGCAGTCAGCGCCGTCGCTGGAGAAGTATGTGGGGAAGGGCACGATCGCCGCCTGCCGCTGCTAGGGAAGTATGTGATCGCCGCCTGCTGTTGCTAGGGAAGGACGCAATCACGTGAGATTTAAGTAATTGAATTTCTTCCCTCCTATAGTTCTTCCCCTTCTTTTTACTCTTCTTTTTTTTTTTCTTCCCCCTAAAAAAACAAGCCCTTAACTTTACGCTTCACTTTTTATTTCACTGTTGCTCATCCTCACTCATTATGAGTTTTTTTACTACTCATCCTCATCGTCACTAGTGGCGGAGCCACATAGTGGTTAGTGTGGGCAAATGCCCCCACTAACTTTAGATAATTATATTTAACATGTATATAAATTAATAATCTTATACATTTAAAAATCTTAATTGCCCCCACTATAAATTATTATTAACACTATTTGTTACATGTTGACCCCTCTAATTTAATATAATACTTTATATACATTTTTTTTTTATTATTTTATAATATTTTTATTATTTAATTATAAAATAGTTTACTCTAATAGTATATTTTTATATGTAAGTTTAAATATTTTAATATATTTTTTATATTTAATTATTTATTTATATATTATATAATTATTTTTTATTATTGCCCCCACTTATCTTTAGTCGTGAGCTTACCACCACTACTCGTTCTCGCCATTGCTGCTTGTCTTCGCTGCCGCTACTCGTATTTAATATTTAATAATTCTATTATATTAATAGTATATATGTAATATGAGTAAAAAAAATATAAATTGTGATGTATATATTAATCCTTTAAATTTTCTTTCCTTCCAAGTAAATACAAGAAAAATATATAACACATTTCATTTATCTATTTTTTTCTTTCTTTTTTTATTTTTTCACTTTCCATCCATACTTTTAAAATAATTAATTTTATGATAGAAATTAGAATACTATTGGTAATTTTATTATTTTTACAAAATTTTAAAACTTTTCTTCTAATTACTGATGGGTACTTAGACCAATAACTTGATTTAAAACATATTTAACATAATAGTATACGTTAAAATTTAGCCACATGAAATAAAATATTTTTCTAAAAGTTTAATGACTCAAATGGATTCAACCCATCAATCTAATAGACCCCATAAATTCAATTATCACTTAGATAATTTAGAAAAAAAAAAAATCAAAGTAATGACTTAAGAGGGAGTGAATAAAAAAAAAAAAATGCATTTTGGTTATGAAATTGAATGATTCAACCATATATCTTGGCTTAAATTTGAATTTGATTAGATCATGAGACTCAATTGAATCTACTTGGAGTTTTAAGAAAATTAAAAAGATTCAACATGTCTAAACTTGTTTTAACCTCATCGTTTACTTGAATTTGATTGAATATTGGATATTTTAATAGGATTCTATATATTTTGACTTGAAACTAGACTTACCTTGATTAGATAGATGTTGGGTGGATTAAGGAAAACCTTTATATCCTAATTTGAGTTTTGAATTTAATAGTAATAGTAACAATAATAATATTAATAGTAATAAAAAGGTAAAATTTAAATTTTTTATGTTACTCACATCTCCTAATAGCAATTAAGTTAACTAATTAATCCAATTTTAGAATTTAATTTAATACATAACATTTTAAGTCACCAAAACTTCGTAAAAAATCAAATCAATATTAGTATACTACATGGCTTTATAAAATAAATAAATAAATATACTTTAAATAAATATAAAATATGAACTAAAATAATATAATAAAATAAAATTTAAACTTGTCCCATATCGTTTCAACAATGGACCTGCATTTTGAAAAAAAAGCTTCATAAACAAGTGATTGTCAATTTCCCTGTTGCACGGCGGAGCGCAAGAACATTGTCGCGGAATATTCAAGATTCACATCCCGCAAAAAAGAAAACAATGTCGATCGCTAAGCAAAAATGCACGCAATTCGAGTAAAGCTAATCTCAGATCAATGGATCCCGAGGAATAGGACGAATGACTAGAAGATAGGGCCGCCTCAATCCACCATCATGTTGTCTCCGTCGCCGTCGCCGCTATCAGGATCTGATCCGTCGTTTCCACTGGGATCGCGGTCTGAACCGACGGGATAGGATACCTCAAGCCGCATCTGATCATCCTTGTCGTACTGCAGAACCTCCCTCGTCACATCGTGAAGTGCAATCAGCCTATCCACTTTGTCTATGACGGCGCCAATGGCTTGTCTCGTCGGCTAGTCCTTCTTTTGTTCCGCCAGATCCCGCATCACTAAGAGTGACAAGTGGAGCGATGGGAATGCGAACGCGCTTATCATCTCGAGGAACTCTTCTGCTACAGTATCAATGTTGTTCGACACCTCCTTGCCCATCTTCTCCTTCTTTGTCCGCAAGATTTTCACGGCCCTAAAGGTTCTACTGATCGCGCCACGAGTGAGCTCAAAGATTTCTTGTTCTCTCGGGGTATAAGAGCAGCTAGAAAGACCGGCGGAGTAGCTGGACGAACTGGAGCCTACGGCAGCAGTATACCGCTCTCATCCGACCGACTAGGGTTCGATGTGGCATCAGAGGCCGGCGGAGGTTGTGTTATACCTTGATAATTATTTTTTAAATTAATTAATTAAATTTTTTTTTATTTTGAAAATCTTATAAAATCTCTCCCTAAATTCTAATCCCTCTTACCCTAAATTCTCTCTAAATTTTTCCTATAAACAAAACCCCTAAATCCCTACTCCATCTCATTAATCCCTAATCCCTAATTAATTTTCCCTGCGCCGCACGAGTTCTTTTCCTTTCCCTGCTCTATTTTTCCTTCGGACGCGTGCTGCGTCGCGTCGCCCGCCTTCTACTTCGTTTGCGTCTTCCCCGTCGGAGGCAATCGAGACATCGAGTGGGTCTGGCGGCATCAGGAAGGCACGCTGGCAGTTACCCTTTCTCCTCTTGGTGCTACGTCTGCCGTCCACTGTGATTCTGGGCGTGCGCGACAGGATCAGAGGCGGCGACGAGTTCCCTATTTGAGCGGCGGCTCTTTTCTCCTTCTGCAAGCGGCGGCGGTTGTTACCACCCTCCTTGACGGCAGTGATTTCGGCGACGACGGGAAGAAGTGCAGGCATCGTTTTCGTCGTCCCTTCGAGCAGCGCCTGCCGTCCGTTGTGTTTTAGACGCGTGCGACGAGTCCTCTGCGACAGCGGCTGAGGCGACTCTGTCTAGCGACTGCAAACTTCTTCCCTCTCAGCGGCAGCTTCCTTCCTCTCCAGGCAGCGGCTGTTCCCACTCTCGTCGGCGGCGAAGCTTCCGGCGGCGAGCACCGGTAATTTCTCCCCAAGCAGCGAGCGAACGAAACCTTCGTTCGCGTCGTCTGTTGCAGCGGCGACATTCGACGAATGAACGTCGCGTTCCGCATGGAGTCTTTGGCAGAGAGGTGAGTTTCGGTTTTAATTTGTTTTATTAAATATTTTTAATTATTATTTACTCTATTAGTAAAACCCTAAATTATATTTTGGTATTTAGGGTAGATTGAGAAATTGTAGTATATTTGGATAAAATTGGATCTAAATAGGAAAGTAGAGTTGAGGGTAATATTATGGATTGATGCTTGATAGTTAATAACAAGGGTTTATTTAAATGATTCAGTTGAGAAAAGAAGGTAATCGAGCTTTCAGAGAGTATTCAGGAAATCAGCACTTCAGGTAGGAATCTTTCCCCTACCTTTGTTACGGTGTCAAATTCATGTGTAGATAAATATTGACACCTTATCTTTGAAACTATTTTGATTGATTTGCTTCTAAATTCAGTTGACCTCGTTACCTTATTAATTGTGCATATTTGATTTCATAATCATCATGGATGCATTGAGAATATGTTGATAAAGTTTTCTGATATTTCTGTTGGAAAGTTATAACTGTTTACGAACTATGCAAGTAAATTGAGATATTATACTGTTATCATGTCGTGGCATGCATAAGACCTCTGACCTGGTGATTTATCACCAGTGGCCTGTTTATCTGAGTTATAGTTCTGATTATATCAGACTATGTGTTTGCCGGTTAGGGCACCGCCAGTTGTCCTCGGGACAATACTACGGATGTCAGATGTTGGACGCAACATTCACCGGACTGTCTGAGACAGTTGTTCCATCGTGTGAGCTGACGGTGGAAACACTCTGAGAATGAGTGCGGCTCATGAGTGAGATCTATGGCCAAGCTTGATGATTTACACGACAACCTTATGTTCAATTATTTTGTTGTATTATCAGTTCCTGACATGTAGTGTAGTTCTGTTATTGCAATTTCATATAAATTGAACATGCATCATCTCTTGTTGATTCCTACTTAGCAAATTTTCGCTAACTCCCCTTGTTTCTCCTCCAGGTACCGAGTTTGCGTCTGGGAGGGATAGAGTAGATAACTAGTTAACCACCGGAGTCAGAGTATCATCAAGTGTTCTTTGCTAAACACTTTTCTGATTTATTCTAGTCTTACAGTTGAATTAGTTGCATCTTTGTTAGAGTGTCTTTAGAGACTATAGTTAATGAATTTTGCAATGGAGTCAATTGAATATGTTATACAGTTCTGACGTTGAATTTAAGATTATTTGATTTATAAAATTTTATAGAATCATGTTCCTTTGTTCCTATTAATATTGCCATCTCCCTGGGGAACCCTGAGCTAGGAATAGCCGGCTTCCGCCGGGGCGTGACAATTTTATTGGTATCAGAGGGAGGTTAGTAAGAAAGCCTAAGGATATAGGAACAGTAGGATTATGATTGGGTTAAGATTAGAATAACTGAATAAGTAAACATTCATTATATGACATGTTACTTTGTTGGCAGGATGACACCAAGAACTAGAGCTAGAGCAATCCTAAGTCAAGGAAGTAAGGGAGCTAGAAATTCTCTTGATGCCGAGGTACAGTTACCTCGAAACTTACCTAGAGCCCCTACAAGAAGAAGAAGTGGGTATGAAGCCTCAGTACCCTTAGAGGCAGTACCACCTGCTGCAACAGTAAGGGATGAGGGTGAATCTTCCTCTCCTTCATTGGTACCACAACCCGTAGTAACCCAGCCAGTTAGGGCAGCCAATATGCTTATGCAGTTTTCTCAGTTGGGAAAGGATAGATTTGGTGACTTCGCCGGTACTACTGACCCTTGGGCTACCAGAAATTGGTTACTAAAAGTAGAAAAAACTTTTAGGGCACTGGGATGCCCAGAGGAACAAAAGGTGGAATTGGCCACATACTTTTTATCTGATAGAGCTGGGACATGGTGGTCTGGTATGAGAGTTATCTTTGGAGATGGTCCTATCCTTTCTTTTTTTTTATACCTACTCTCTCTCTCTTGTGCTTCTTTTGCAACCTTCTTCACCATCGTTATCATCGCCATTGTCATGATTGTTGTCATTGCCATTGTCATCACCACTACCATCATCATCGTTGTTCCCTCTCACCTCTCGTCATTGCCTCTTCACTCTTGCCTATCACATCGTCGTTGACATAAAAATAAAAAAAATTGAGTGTATTTATCAATTTTTTAACTTTCTTTCCATTTAAATAAACAAAAAAGAGGGAATATCTAATTCTTTTCTTTCTTCTTTATTTTCCTTTATGTTTTACTTTCATTTCCTTTTACTTTGTTTTCTTTCCTAAATACAACATTAGGTTGTATTTTTTTGGAGAGGTAGAAAATTAAGGAGAAAGAGACATAGAGGAGAAAAGAAAAAATAGGAAAGAAACAAAAATCACGTGCAACACACGTGATCTCATGGAATAAGAAAAGAAGGATGCAAAGGCAACTGTTCAGGGAAGCAGAAGGAAATGCTCCGGCAAGAGGGCAGGCAACGGGGCAAAGATGGCTAGTAGTGGGAGAGAAGGAGTTGAGTGGCGAGCGGTGAGGCAGTGAGCTTCGAGTTGAGCGACAAGGCTACGGGTTGAGCGATGAGGCTACAAGTTGTGAGGCAACATGCAGGCGACATAAAAGGGCGAGCAGTAGTGGAGATGGGTTACAGGCGAGAGGGCTAGTAGTGGGAGAGAAGGGTGGCACCGGAGATGGTGGGTGGCGGAAACGGGTGAGCAGTAGTGGAGATGTCATGCGGGCAAGAGGGCTTACAACGGCATGATAGGGCTGGCAGCGGGCCAGAAGGTTGGCATGAGAGATGGCAGGTGACATATGTGAACTAGCTAGAAGTAGTGAGCGAGCGATTTAGAGAGAAATGAGTCTCTCTAAATCGGAGAGAAACAAAAATAATAGAGAAGTCCCTATTTATCTTCGTGGTTTTTTTCCTCTCAAGTTAGTCTCTCTAATAAAACAGAAGAAAATATGTCTTTCTTTTCTTTCTCCCTAAGGCCATGTTTATCAAGGCGGACGGAAATTGAGAAGAATGGAAAAATAAGAAGGAAAAGAAAATAAGAAGGAAAGAAAAGTAAAAAAATTTTTCTTTCTTTGTGTTTAGCTAAAAGGAAGGAAACTAAGAAGGATTGTTATAAACACCCTCTATTCTTCTTTTTACACTCATACCATTCAAGTACTGTGCTTCTCCTTGGCTGCCACCTCGGCACTCTTCATCGGCTCGAAGCCGGCCCTCCCTGCCGCTACGTCCACCTGCCCCGTGCTTGGAGCGACGACGCTGCCAGGTCCCTTTTTATTCCCTCCGCTTTTGCTTTACCTTGCGCCCCATCCACGCCTTCCAAGGAGCGGAGCGGGAATCCATGGCGGCGCCGAGCTAAGCAAGCCTCCTGCTCCAGAAGCAGCTTAGAGGTACGAATCGACCCTCTTTTCGGATAGATTGGTTTTCTGCCTCTTCTCGAGGACGACGGCCGGCTTGCCGAAGCGGATCCAGATTGGATGTTAGGGAACTTCTCGATGGCGGCACTGGATGAAGGGGGGGCAACCCTCATGAAGCGGATGTCAGTGGCAGAGGAACGGAGTAGCAAGGGAAAGGAGGCAGAGGAGGGGTGATGGTGGTGGCAGTGTGGGGTGGCGGCGTGACAGGCGACGGCGTCCGCCATGTCGAGGGACGGCATGCCAGGCGGTGGGGGGGGGGGGGGGGAAGGGGGAGCCGAGGGAGAGGGAGACAGGTGGCGGATGCTGGAAGCGGGAGCTGGGCAGCGGATGCTGGGAGGGGGGGTCGAGCGAGAAAGGGTGAAGCGGACGTCGGTGGCGGAGGAGGGGGAGGAGGAATACGAGCAGGGAAGAGAGAGGGAGGGAGTGAGAGTGAGAATACGAGCATGGAGCGCGTGAGATTCGTATCTGTCCAAATCAGACGGATCAATTTTGGAAGGAAAGTTGGGTAACTTTCCTTCTATTTTTCCCTTTCCTACTTTCCGTCTGCTCTGCTAAAGATGAAAAAAAAATCAATATCCATCCGTCCTGCTTTCCGTCCGCCCTGCTAAACACAGTGTAAGTTTCTCCCCAAAAATTTTAGAACAAAATAGTATATAATAAAATTTATGAGATATAATAATAATAATAATAATAATAATAATAATAATAACTTTTTTCAAAATCTAGGGCTAAATTGTCATTTGGCATGCACATTGGAAAGTATGCGCCAAACGTAATTTGAAGTTGGTTCACTTTATTATATCTTTAATAATCTTGCATTCTTTTCTAAAAATACCCTTCTCTTCGTGTCTCTTTCTTATTGGTTAGAACATTCAGTACCTCGGTTAAATGAAAAAAATTTCGCCGGAGGGGTCCCTTCTACGCCTGATCGCAGAAGGGACACTTAGCCTTTCAACCACGAATCTTGATGCAGAGTCTGTTATACATAAATAGTAAATGTACACGATATAAAATTATACATTTCTGCGTCAATGCACACGAAGTTTTTAACGCTCCTGGTCAATGTTACCGGGACAGGGTTAAATTTCAACTTTTCTTTCGCCCGCCACCCGTTCCATCCGTTTTAGGGTAAAAAAATTCCTTTCTCCCGCTCCCTCTTGAGACGATTTCCGGTGAACTTTTGGAACAAAATTTTTTTCCTCGGAAGCGGAGGGGAGGAGAGACGAAGAGGGGAAAGGGAGGGAGGGGGAAGGGACATGGAGGCGCCTTTGGGGCGGCAAGGCAGCGGCGGAACCTTAAGCGATTGAACAAGACACTGATCAAGAGCATCGAGGTTTCACTCCTTCCTCTCTCTATCCACGGCTTCCTCGATGGAGTTTTTGTTTGCTTTCTTTTCTTGGTTTTTCTGTTGTGGTTTCGAAGGATCCATCATTGTTTATTCTGTTTTTGTTCGCCTTTAGATCCGTAGTGTTTTTTTTGCTTTGGTTTCTTTTTCTTCTCTTGTTTCTTCTGTGGATATGTGTTCGTGTTAAATGGAGATCTTGTTTCTTGTAAATTTTGGAGTCTTGTAAATTTTGGTTCTTATTTCATGGAGATCTTGTTTACAAAGGCATTCGTCTTCTTTTTCTCTTTAGGTTATTGTTTTTGTTTCCTGTAACCAAAGACTTTCATTTTCTACGATTACTTGCTGAATGTTAGCATTTTTATTTCTCCCCTTTTGTTGTTCGTCGATGGTTGGAACTTTCCGCGATGTTTTAAAATTAGTTTCTCGAGTATTCCATTTAGCTTTTACATAAAATTGTTCACGCAGCTTACCAATTTGAGATAGTGTAAGTGATGGTTTTGATTGTGATGTTTTGTAAGTGATGTGTTTGGCAACAAAATGTGGGTGTTTGTATGCAAGTAGTGATTTTGTAAATGATGTGTTTGTAAGTGATAGTATTTTGCAAGCTATGTTTTCAAGTGGTGTTTGTATGCAAGTAGTGATGTTTTTGTTTGAATCATTAGAAGATTTCATGAAAATCACTTCTTCTACTTCATAACTCACAAGCAATTGCATGCTGATGATTTCGTGAAAAAAAACGCCATATGTATTTCTTTGAAGAAAAAATTCATTTATACTATGGTCACTTTCTTATTCATGATGTAGAATTCATTACACTGTCATTACACAATATTACAGGATCATTACACGATGTCATACTATCATTACATGATATTACCGTATCATTACACGATATTACAGTATTATTACACGATATTACAGTATCATTACATGATATTACACGAAATCTCCAACTTCGCAGCAATCCGAGCTTAGCAACCATTTACCACCTTATTCAATTCTCTGCTTCTGGAGCATTTGGATGGAAGATGTTAAGGGACCGAACAAACTCTCCAAAATCAATAACCCCATTGTGTTTTATATAAAACAAATCAAATACCTTAAGCACATGAGAAATTCATTAGATCTCAGAAATGAAGACCTTCATATTTCAAATCATCTTTCATTAAGCAAGTTTCATGGGGTCTTCATATCCCAGTAAGTGTTTGACTCTCGTGCAGGAAAACATACAACCCATTGTACAAGTGATAGGGCGTAGGCGGCTGCTACCGCAAGTGCACGGTCTATTGCGTAATAAAAAGATCGAATCCACAGGGACTAGGGTCAAGTACTAACTGATCAATCAACTAATAGCTAGGTTAATGATTAATGGAGAAAATGTCTAAAATCCTAATGCAAGTAATTAAACTAAAATAGACTTAAATCAAGCGAAGCAGAAAGTAAAGCAATCGGGGTTTTAAGATTATGAGAGAGATTCGGGGTTTTAGGTTTCACCACACTGAAGCATGCGTAAATATTAGGGTTTGAAGTTTTAAATTAAATTTTATCTAAGTTCTCAAGGTAATCTTTCCTAGGGTACAGACGCGCTCCCTCTCAGGACACGGTCCGGTATCCGACTTAACCCAAGTCTCCTACTCTTGTGGCTTACCTAGGTTAAGTAGGATCCAATGGGATATGTGAAAGATTAGGATTCCTCAGGTGATTTCGAGTGCTCTCGCAACACGAAATCACTAGTCCAGTCTAAGGGGTTTCGATGACTATGGTTCACCTCTCAGTCCTTCCCACAACATCTAAGACATGTAAACGTATGGCCAGTACATAAACACAAGATAAAACATCCTAAACATGAATGAGAACAAAGATAAGTGAAGAAATATATATATCAAACCATAGTATTCAACATTCATACAGTGGGCTACGCCCAAACCCCGAAAAGTAGGTTTACGCTATCATATACATCGTGAAATACATCAAATCTCTCATGAAAATGAAATCAAACCAAATGGAAGGGTAGATCCTCGATGGAAGAAGGTCCAGCACGAAGATCCACGTCGGAACGGAGGAAGAATCGCGCCGGAACAGAGTTGTCGCCCAGAAAATCGCCCCAAACCCTAAGGTCTCGCCTTTCTTGCTCGTTCTCCGCGGTTGCTTCTCCAAATCCGATTATTTCAGTCCCAAAACGTTCGTATCCAAGTTGGAAACGTCTCCCTAAAATTTCGTTTAATTCCAAGCTAGGAATAGAAAGTTATGCCCAAAATACCGAGCGCCTATTGAGCAGTTTGCGACGATACACGACTGTGCATGGATGCACGGCCATGCCCGTGTACGGCTCTGTCGCGGGGTAACTTATGGATCACGGTCATGCATGGGTGCACACCCATGGCCGTGTACGGCTCGGTGAAGCCTGGAGTAGCAGGATCATGCACAGCTGTGCATGGGTACACACCCATGGCTGTGCATCTTGTAGAAAGCTCCGATTGGGCTAAAATTTGGTAGGTAGCTTCATCTCATCATAAGAAATCGTCCCATATCTTCAAATCTTCCAAATTCCACCAATTTTGAGGCAAAAAACCAGCATTTCATTAAAACAGGGGAAAAGTGAAGACTCTGAAGAATATGAAGCGGTTAAGCAAGTAAATGAGACAAAGTATGCATTTTGCTCCAAAATATTAACAGAATTAAGTCACGAAATATCATATATTTGCATGTCATCAAAATACATCGGACTTAAAGTTTTGCTTGTCCTCAAGCAATTGAATCGTCTAGAATACAATGATGACATGGAAATAGAGAATCTCAAATAGCTGAAGTAGGTCTAATGATGTTATAGGTTAAACACAACAAGTCTTCAGGTTATAATGCAGTATGGAAAACAAATTAAACCAATTATCATAAATATAATCTATTAGAGCATGCCAAGTTACATTACCAAAAACACCTCTACGCTACATCTCACACACATGATATAATTGATCAAGCATCCAAAAAGGCATATAATTGTGCAATAAGTCATGGAAAAATAGCATCAGTACCACATAGTCCCTATGTGGTGGTTTTTTTTTTTTACAATGCTAAGTGTCAAGCTTTGCTTCGGTACCACTTATGTTCCGTTGTTTTATTTAGAACTGTGGGGTTAGTGCCAAGTATGATGGACAATGGACTTAGGTACTACCAACCCTTTTTTTTTCATTGAGATGCTATGAATAGTGCCAAGTAGAGTACAATGTGCAATGTACAAGAATACTTCGGTACCACTATTATTATTTCTGATTTCCATGACAAAGTGCACAAGTATTAAGGGTTATGAAGCAAGAGTCAATCAATCATTACATGTGAGATGCATATTAAGGGTGAGGCAAAACAACAAGCACATTCTTCAAGATCATAGGGATAATGAATTGGGCTAATTATATCATTCAACTACATTAATCCAGAGAATCATATATGCAAACCATAACCAGTATAGACCATAGGTAAATAAAAGTCAAGATTCCCATCCCGAGTAACCAAGTAATCATAGAACAATGCAATATTAGAAGACAAAGCAAATAACATAAAGCATAAAGAAAAGTATAGGGTTGGGCAAGACACTATAGATATTGATACGACTAAGAAAACTAAAACATGCAACTAAGAATGTAATAAACTAAAAGCAGATAGATGCAAACTAATAATGAAAATAAACGACTGGAAAAACAGAAAGCTGACCAAGTGACGAGTGAAACCAAAGAAGCTCATCCCCAGCGTCGACGGAGTCTTGCTTGAAGCTCATGCACAGACTCTAAAATAGAGGACTGCACTCGTCCTTGGCGTTCTACCTCTGTCTCAAGTTGGCGAATCCGATCCTCTCCTTCAGCGGCGGTTAAGTGAGTCTCCTGTTGGGCAGCGAGCCTGGTAAGTTGCTCTGGATCCCGACAGATAATCCCATATGGAGTAGGTGGCAAGGCTGGTGGCGGAAGAGGCTTAGCGGCGGCTTGAGAAGAGGAGGACGCGCAGTTCTTGGAGGTGGGATGCTTCCGTCGAGACATCATGGAGGTGTAAGAGGTTGACGGGAAGATAGCAGGTGCTGTGGAGGGAGCTTTGGAAGCGTTGGGATGAAGGAGGATGGTCGGCGGCTGTGGAACCGTGGGCGGCGACAGAAGCTAGGGTAGCGGCGAACGACGTCGTGAGGTGCGGATCGACGCCAGAAATATGGGGGAAACGGTCGTTGGAAGGTGGGGAAGAGGATGGTGGGTCGCCGGCGGTCGATCGAACTCTGAAGGTGGCGGATCGGGAAGGCAGCAACGGCGGCTAGGGTTTCGTGCGCCGGTGTGCACGAGGTTGTGTACGCTCCCCTTTTTATCACTTATCGTGTATGACCATGTATGGATACATGGCCCAGCCTGTGCAGCTCTCGGTCAGATCGATCCAACAAAGTTCACTTATGATGCACGGCCGTGCATGGATGCACGAGTGCGACCGTGCATGGCTCGGTGATTCCTGAAAATTCCAGAAAAATTCTCATCAGCTTAGGTCAGCTTAAAAAGCATAAATATGAAAGAAAAACTAAAAAAAACAACAAAATGTAAGGTATGAAAATAAATAAGAAAGAAAAAGAGTAAACAAGAGGTTGGGTTGCCTCCCAACAAGCGCTTCTTTAGTGTCACTAGCTTGACCAATGTCTAAATAATCATGGTGGTCTTGGTGGAGTAGAGCCAAAATAAAGGGCGTGTAGTCTCCGCTTTCTTCGTCGCCTGAAAATTGTACCTATTAAGATGAACATCAAATACAACAGTACAATTATTATTGTTCTTAAATGATATGGAACAAGAAGATAGTTAAACTCTAAAGTTCTCTCAATCCCCTTCAATTCCTTGTCTTCAGGTGCTCCATATAGCACTCTCTTAGTGTCAACTCCTAGACCATCATCTATCAAGGTCATATAGGCCAACACCTTCTCTTCATTTGGATTGGCTAAGTCGTCAAACTCTCCTTCAAAACATCCCTTCGTGCCTCTTGATGATTTGGCATTCTCTTCCACCACTTCAATGCTGCAACAGGAACCTGAAAAAGATGATTTCTCATTATCAATAGAAAGGTCAAATTTTAAGATATTCTCACAAATGTTCAATGACAGCTTTCCGTGTTTGACATCTATTACAGCTCCGGCTGTAGCGAGGAATGGCCTGCCCAATTTAAGAGGAAGTCTGGAATTCTCTGTCATATCTAAAACCACAAAGTCCACTGGAACGAAGAATTCCCTGACTTTAATGGGCACATCTTCCACAATTCCCACTGGTTGATGTGTAGAGTTATTGGCAAGCTGAAGAACTTTAGATGTTGGTTTCGGATCCCCCAAGTCTAGCTTCTTGAAGATAGAGAGCGGCATGATACTAACGCTGGTCCCCAAGTCCAAGAGTGCTCTTTCAAATGAGATGTTGCCAATTCTGCATGAGATGGAAAAACTACCAGGATCTTCAAGTTTAGGAGGCAGCTGATTCTGAATGATTGATGTATATTCTCCTGTCAATGCCACCATTTCATGTTCCTCTATTTCCCTTTTATTGGTCAGAATGTCCTTAAGGAACTTGGCATAAGTGGCCATCTGAGAAATTGCCTCTTTGAAAGGAATATTGAAGTGGAGCTTCTTCAATACCTCCAAAAATTTACCAAACTGTCGATCCAATTTAGCCTTAGCTAGACGCTGAGGAAAAGGGATGGGCGGTTTGTATGGCGGAGGTGGAATGTAGACATGCTCCTTTGGTGTATTGGAGTTTTGCTATTCTGTCTCTAGATCAACTGGTGAGTTCTTTTCAAGTGAAAGTTCTTCGGGTGAAGCTTGCACTGTTCTTTCCTTAGGTTTGAGCATTTTGGGGTCTTCTAATTGGATTCCACTTCTCGTTATGATCGCATTACAGTGCTCAATGGGGTTGACTTCATCTTGAGCTTTTGAGGATGCATCAACTCGTCCAGTAAGCTAAGTAAGTCGATCATCAATATCCTTACAATGTGTGGACACGGAGTCTATTTTCAAGTTCAGCTGGCACATATATTCTCGGGTGATTTTGAGTGCTCTCGCAACACGAAATCACCAGTCCAGTCTAAGGGGTTCCGATGACTGTGGTTCACCTCTCAGTCCTTCCCACAGCATCTAAGACATGTAAACGTATGACCAGTACATAAACATGAGATAAAACATCATAAACATGAATGAGAACAAAGATAAGTGAAGAAATATATATATCAAACCATAGTATTCAACATTCATACAGTGGGCTACGCCCAAACCCCGAAAAGTAGGTTTACGCTATCATATACATCGTGAAATATATCAAATCTCTCATGCAAATGAAATCAAATCAAACGGAAGGGTAGATCCTTGATGGAAGAAGGTCCAGCACGAAGATCCACATCGGAACGGAGGAAGAATCGCGCCGGAACAGAGTTGTCGCCCAGAAAATCGCCCCAAACCCTAAGGTATCGCCTTTCTTGCTCGTTCTCCGCGGTTGCTTCTCCAAATCCGATTATTTCAGTCCCAAAACGTTTGTATCCAAGTTGGGAAGGTCTCCCTAAAATTTCGTTCAATTCCGAGCCAGGAATAGAAAGTTATGCCCAAAATACCGAGCGTCTGTCGAGCAGTTCGCGATGATACACGTCGCGGGGTAACTTATGGATCACGGCTGTGCATGGGTGCACACCCATGGCCGTGTATGGCTCGGTGAAGCCTGGAGTAGCAGGATCATGCACGGCCGTGCATGGGTACACACCCATGGCTGTGCATCTTGTAGAAAGCTCCGATTGGCCTGAAATTTGGCAGGTAGCTTCCTCTCATCATAAGAAATCGTCACATATCTTCAAATCTTTCAAATTCTACCAATTTTGAGGCCAAAAACCTGCATTTCATTAAAACAGGGGAAAAGTGAAGACTCTGAAGAATATGAAGTATTTAAGCAAGTAAATGAGACAAAGTATGCATTTTGCTCCAAAATATTAACAGAATTAAGTCACGAAATATCATATATTTGCATGTCATCAACAAGCAAGAAGATGTAACGCAACAAGTAACTTAAACTCGGTCTATAAGGTCAAGCTACCACAAACAAAGAAAAGTCAATGGTTGCAATATGTCAAACAACAATGCCATGTTAAGACAAAGGAAAAAATGTGTTAAACAAAGGAATGAAAAGCTAACAAAAGTCAAAAACCATGAACAAAAGTCTATACCGAGAAATCCTGATCTTCCATTTATTCGAAACTTAAATTCTTCTCCTACAAAATCTAAAACATGATCTATGATTCATCAAGAAGATGCGCCCAAAAAATGGAACCCAGCCAACAATGACTTCGATTTTTTTATGCAAACGTCGTGATTCTGAACCTTCCATTTTACACGAACACAAATCCACAGAAGAAACAACAGAAGAAGAAGAAGAAGAAACCAAAGCAAAAAAAAAAACACTACGGATCTAAAGGCGAACAAAAATAGAATAAACAATGATGGATCCTTCGAAACCACAACAGAAAAACCAATAAAAGAAAACGAACAAAAACTCCATCGAGGAAGCCGTGGATAGAGAGAGGAAGGAGTGAGACCTCGATGCTCTTGATCAATGTCTTGTTCAGGGCTTAAGGTGCCGCCACTGCCTCGCCGCCCCCAAAGGCGCCTCCATGTCCCTTCCCCCTCCCTCCCTTTCCCCTCTTCGTCTCTCCTCCCCTCCGCTTCCGATGAAAAAATTTTGTTCCAAAAGTTCACCCGAAATCATCTCAAGAGGGAGCGGGAGAGAGGAAATTTTTTACCCTAAAACGGATGGAACGGGTGGGCGGGCGAAAGAAAAGTCAAAATTTAACCCTAAGTCCCAGTAACGTTGACCAGGAGCGTTAAAAACTTCGTGTGCATTGACGCATAAATGTATAATTTTATATCGTGTACATTGACTATTTACGTATAACAGACTCTGCATCAAGATTCGTGGTTGAAAGGCTAAGTGTCCTTCTGCGATCAGGCGCAAAAGGGACCCTCAGGCGAGAGGGCTAGTAGTGGGCGAGAAGGGTGGCACTGGAGATGGCGGGTGGCGGAAACGGGTGAGCAGTAGTGGAGATGTCATGCGGGCAAGGGGGCTTACAGCGGCGCGATAGGGCTGGCAACGGGCCAGAAGGTTGGCATGGGAGATGGCAGGCGACATGGGTGAACTAGCTGGAAGTAGTGAGCGAGCGATTTAGAGAGAAAGAAATGAGTCTCTCTAATCGGAGAGAAACAAAAATAATAGAAAAGTCACTATTTATCTTCGTGGTTTTTTTCCTCTCAAGTTAGTCTCTTTAATAAAACAGAAGAAAGTATTTCTTTCTTTTCTTTCTCCCTAATTTTCTCCCCAAAAATTTTAGAACAAAATAGTATATAATAAAATTTATAAGATGTAATAATAATAATAACTTTTTTCAAAATCCGAGGCTAAACTGTCATTTGGCACACACATTGGAAAGTATGCGCCAAACGTAATTTGAAGTTGGTTCACTTTATTATACCTTTAATATTCTTGCATTTCTTTTCTAAAAATACCTGTCTCTTTCTTATTGGTTAGAACATTCAGTACCTCGGTTAAATACGCCAATACGATGAAGTGTGAGGTCAAAAGAGTCTTTTCATTCTTTTCCCTCGCTCCCATGGCGCCCAAGAAGGAGACCCGCGTCCGCATATCCACCACCAAGAAGCAGGCTGCCGCAGCCTCTGCCTCTGCCTCTGAATCAGGGGCCGCCGCAGCCTCTGCCTCTGCCATCCAATCTACTCCTACAGGATTTCCGGCCTCTTCTCTCAAGAGCAAGGGAAAATCCGCCGCCGGAACCTCCAGCGAAGAAACCTCGTGTATTTCTGGCCTCCTCTCTCAAGAACAATATCAAGCACAGCTTCCGCTGGCCCCTGATTCAGCATCAAACTCTATTCGAATGGATGGGGCCGGCGCAGTGCCCTCAGTCGGCCGCCGATCTCCCAGTGGCCAGGCCCACTCTTATAGCCGGAGAGAACGAGAACTCTTCGCGGCCATTCGCGGCGCAATCCAGAACACGTTCGTGGCCGAGAGATTCATTAGGGAAACGGGGCAGAGGCCGCGCGAGGCCTGGGCGGACGACGTCGTGGTCGCAGCGGAGGGGTTCAACATCCAGCTAGATATGCAAGTCTTCCCGGCGATCGTCTCTTCACTCTCGAGGATATGGCAACAGGCGCAAGAGAACACGGACATGGGGACGGTAGAGGCCACCCGCGATGCGGCAAATGAAATGGATAATACGTTTGCATCTTACGGAGCGGCGAGGGAGATTCTGCGGGTCCGAAATGCTAACTGGCAGCAGAGTGGCGGCACCGATTCCAGCCGCACTTCCAACGGAGACGACGGAAACGGCCCTGACGGTAGCGGCAGCGGCGACAGGACCGTGGATTGATGCGGCTCTGTCTCCGTTTTCGTCATTCGCAATTGCTCTGCTCTGTGGACACCCACGGTCTGCTCGAAGAGTACATATCGATTTGATATTCTTTTTTTTTGGAATTAATCAGTTCTTGATTTGTTTTGCTTAGTGATCGACAGTATGTTCTTGTTTGCGGTATGCGAATCTTGAAGATTCCTCGACAACGTTCGTTGTTGAAATGAACTGTGGCTTGTAAAATTTTTCACTTTTTCACTTCTACTGGAATGCCATTTGTGGCCCGTAAAAATAAGGAGTTTTCCATTATTTTTTTAAGCGGATGAAAAAGTTTGAGGAAAAAATATAAAGAAAAAATTAAAAAAAATTTCATCCGATTCAAGCGAAAAAATGGAAATTTTTTTTTTTTGCCTAACTCCTTTTTTCATGGCATAAAAGTTTTTTTTTCTATTTTTTTTCCTTTTAAGAAAACAATAAGAAGGAAAACAAAATATAATTTTTCTTTCCTTTATTTTTTGCAATTTTCTTTCCTTTCAAAGAAAGGAAGCCTTAAATTTCATAGGTGAAATATAAGCTAGCAATTTTTTTTAAAAATAATAACATGAGTATAAAGGTAAATTATTAGTTGTACTATAGGAAATCAAATCTTCATTAACTCTTAAAAGATAGTGTTATCCCAAATAAAACATAATTTCACAAATACTACTACTACTAATAATAATATTATTAGTGATTTTGTAGGAAAAAAAGAAAAAAAAATCTTCATTAAGTCTTAAAAGAAAAGTGATATCCCAAATAATAATAATCAATAAGAAATTTATTGGTAAAATTTACAAATATTGAGGGCTAAACTGTGATTTCATTCATTTCAAATGTTCCAGTGAGGCGGCAACTTACTTTACACATCTTTACACCCCAATCGTCCTGCCCGGTCAACAAAAGAAGCGGGGACCTTGGCACCTCATCTCCCAGCTAGTTGTTGGGTCCCGTACCTTCTGGCAAACGATCACGAGGTATACGAGCCGAGTGCATCCAACACCGTGGCCAGAGTTGGAACCCCCTCGATGCGATCGCGTCTCACGTGGTTCGCTCGTCGCCGATGGCATCTCCCTGTGCTCTTTAAAGTTAAAACCGCGGCTCTCTCCCGGGTGGAGTCCAAGTGACGCCGCTCTCTCCCGCTTCGCCCCTTGCTTGGCGCTCAAGCACCGAGATCTCGCGTGGTTCCATTCCACCCCTCGTCACATGCGGATCTCCCGTTCTTGGAATCCCGCGAAAGGTCGGTGATTCCTGGTCTTCTCAGATCTCTACGGGCTTCGTAGCTTCTCTTCCTCGATCGCTCTTTTCTTCTCCTGGTGAAGCTCGATCTTAGGGTTGGGGGACGGCCGATAATGAGTACGAGGAATCCCAGCGTGATCGCTCTCTTCGACGTCGATGGGACGCTCACCGCCCCGAGGAAGGTCTGGACCGAGCTTTCGGTTCTCGAATCATCATCATCATCGTTATCCGTCCTACTTTGAATTTGACTCTCGCTTGATTTCTTTGTTTAGGTCATAACGCCGGAAATGCTCGAGTTCATGCGGCAGCTTAGGGAGGTAAACCGAGTTCGCTCCTCAGTTTCTTGTGTTAGAATTGGGAAACAGTGTTACACGCTAATTCTGCCCGGAGGCTGGAGCTTGCTGAATCTCACTCTGCTCATGTTAGTAAAATTTGGCAGAATTTAGCTTATTTGCTGAATCTAGTGGCCTCTCTTCTTGCAGGTTGTCACTGTAGGTGTTGTTGGAGGCTCCGATCTTTTTAAGATTACTGAGCAACTTGGCAAAACGGGTATGCTCTTTGGTCTTTGCGCACTCGAGACGAGCATTTGCTCTTGAAAATTGGGGATAGCTCGTCGATTTACTAATAATCAATCCTTTAACTAATACAACCAAATTCAATTGAGTCTCTTATCTAAAAAAGACGATTTGTTCGTATGTTCACCCTTGTGGTAGTAGTAAACACACTCAGGCTGCAACTGTAACCATCCGGCAACATACCGTGATAATCTAAATAATGTGAAACAATGTAAACATTACAGATCTCATTTTCATGCAATAAAACTTTTCTTGAGAACCAAAAGTCTGATTAGACTTGGGGAGCATGGCAAGTTGAAACTCTTGCATAATAACTTCTCGATCTAAATTTAGCTTTTTCTATGATGGTTTATGAAAATTAATGTTCATGAACATTAAAATTGGCATGCTTAGAGTTTCTTGACTGGAAGAACTTGGTTTGAATTGTAGTTTAATATCTTGTTTTATCGATCGTGTCCAGGACCAACACGTATTGGATATACCAATACTACTTAGTTGTACCGACACATAGTGTACCATTACTAGTTGTATCTCGGATTAGTACATTCCACTTGTAAAAACCATGGTTTAAATCTAATATGTTTGGTTGATTTTGAAATGGGGATGTTTTATAGTTTATTTACATCTTCTTTCCTTAGTTAAACTAGATGTTCATCCTTTCTATGCAGTTATTGATGACTACGACTATGTATTCTCGGAGAATGGTCTTCTTGCTCACAAAAATGGGAAATGTATTGGTCAACAGGTAGTAACGATTTTGCTAAACTATAGGTTTTCTTGTATGAGTTACAAAGATATTATTTTCTATCTATTTTGAATCATTACATGCAACTAATTGAAAGAAACTAATTGGAATTGCTAGTGTACTTATCTTGACTATCCTAAGCAGCTATTCACGAACAGGTGCTATTCTTTTTTGCAAATTGTATTATTTGATTTAACTCAGATAATCAACTATTTGAGCACAATCAAGCGTTCAAGATTGTTTTTTGTATATACATAAAAGTCTAGATCCTTTAGTGGTAGATAATCATGAAGTATGCCTTCATGCTTTGAGTTTTTATCGACATTATCTCTGTAAAAGACTAACTCTAATAATCAAATTCAGGATTATTTTATTGTCCTTTCTTTTTGAAAGAATTCACAACCAGCCTATGCCTAGTAGATATGTCTCGAGTGAACTCATGTTCTGCTCTTTATGCTAGTACTTTTTTTTAATAAGAAACACATTGACATAGTAATTCTCGTATAAGTGCAGTTGTCAATTTTATCATTGCAAATGATTTATCACTAATTAATAATTTATTATTTTATTTCCATGTCATCCTTATCACATCATCACCGGTTCAACATTGGAGCCACATCACTACACTGCTTGGCGCCCATATCTGCAATAGAAAACACCTCGGACTCCTCCTCACCTTCCATGTCACCACATGTTGCATGGTCAACTCCAAAGAGACAACAAGAATCTTTATTAAAGTGAAATTTTCAATTCGATGTAAGCATGCAAAAAGAAAAAAAAAGAGTAGAAAAGAGGCTCTCACCTTGCTGTGTTGGGTGGCTAGAGTTCTCCAAGCTTGAACACTTCAAGCTTACAAACACCAAATCTTCAAGACCACCAATTAGTCTCCCCCAAACACATGTAGATGCCAACAAGAGAAGTCCCTTGCACGAAAACAAAAGGAGGGACAAGCTCCTTAATTCTTGGTTCCAAAAGATCATGCCATCTTCCTATGATCAAATGGTCCAAAAGGTGCTCCCACTCCCTCAACGGTCACAAGGGGGACACACCTTCTTGATTTGTGTTGCAAGGTGGATTATCCTCAACATTCAAGAAAATAAAGCCCTTCAAAACAAGTTTTAGAGATAATTGCAAGGGCCTAAAGATAGAGAGTAGTGAAGCTTTAGTTTTAAACTTGGATTGGTATGAGATTTTATTTAATTCAACACTCTCAGCTCACATGTGTTATATCAATGGCTAAAAAGGCCTATGGAACCTTAATGAGAATGAAACAGATGATTTTATGACATAATTTGTATGCGACAATCTGTGCACCTCGATTTCTCTTGATTGAACTATAAAACCCGCCAGATTAGAGTAATATTATGGAATGCAACCATCCTATAAAAGTTAAAAAAAAACATTAATATGCATACATTATATACTTATTCTTTAGGAACATATTTGAGTTATACGGTCAACTACATGATCACCAACAATAGGGTTTCTCCTCGTCCCCCTCCCCCCTAATTCCCTCTCTTCTCCCTCTGTATTGCTATCTCTCCCCTTTATCTCTCTATCGCAACTCTAATCTTCTCCTACTACCCTTTTTCCTTTCCTCCACACCTCAATCTTTGTCCTGCATGAATGTATCTTTTGTGAGATTATGGTTTCTTTCTTTCTTTTGCTGTATGATTAATTTCCTCATTTTTCATGGAATCATGATTTTGATCTTAAATTGAGATATTATAGTTGGCCTCTCTACAATCTTGTCGAAGGAGTTGTCCATCCAAATTTACGCAAGTTCTTGCTGTCCAGTTAAGCATATTTTGCCATGCATCTCCGATGTACATATAATCAAAACCATTAAGGAATGAAGATTCAGTAATGTACACAAATAATCACTACCAACCCTTGAATTTGACAGCAATCACAGTAAGAAACAGGACCAGAAAAAAATATCATTGTATAACATCACATAGTAGTTTTCACTATAAAGGTGTGACTATTTGGTTTTGGTTTTGGCCATCATTAGTTGTTGAAAAATATTTTTAAGCACAGATATATAGGAATGAAAATTTATCTGCTATGATATTTTTCCCTTGTTCCAATGGGATTAATCAAATGTAAGAAAATTTTCTTTGATGCTTACAGAGTTTGAAATCATTTCTTGGCGATGATAAACTAAAGGTGATAAATCAACCTTTTCTAGCTCTCATTTCTACAAGCACTATATTTATAGCTAAAAATTGATTTGTTTACCTAGGAGTTCATAAATTTCACCCTCCATTATACTGCCAACTTGGACATTCCAATAAAAAGGTGCACAGAAATAAACTTCTAAACCGTGTACTTTATACTCCATGAGGTCAAATCTCTTGCATAATATTGGCGTTCAGGGGAACCTTTATTGAATTCCGAAGTGGAATGCTTAATATCTCTCCGATTGGAAGGAACTGCAGCCAAGAGGAGCGTGATGAGTTTGAAGAATATGATAAGGCATGCATATATTTGTTGCTAGTTTGAATTTTTGAGCTTGGTCAATACTCTATGCTATTTGAGATCCGGTATCTATTGTTCTAGGTTCATAATATCCGATCAACTATGGTCTCCATTCTGCGGGAAAAGTTTGCACATTTTGACTTGACATTCTCCATTGGAGGGCAAATAAGTTTTGATGTTAGTTATTTAGTATCTCCATGTGTTTTGTTTTTGAAGAGTAAGACAAGTTATGCTTCCCCCTTGATTATGATTGTAGGTTTTCCCAAGAGGTTGGGACAAGACTTACTGTTTAAAATACCTTGACGAATTTAAGGAAATCCACTTTTTTGGGGACAAAATCTACAAGGTACATTCCAATGAGCAGTCTCCTTATATGATGTCTTGGCTGATAACTTTTCTGCTTTTAGCCTTGACAAATTTTCTACTGTGCTACATTATACTAACTTTTAGTCTTCACTTTATGGTTCTGCATATTTATATTCTTTGTACCTTCCGGTGTAGTTATTTGGTAAAGGTCTTCTTGATGTGTTGTATGTAAATATTTTATTATGTGCTCAAACATGGGGGTTGGTGACTTGAGCTTTTTCCGATATATTTTGTGCTGCTTTGTTTTCTATGACCAATCTATTAGATTTTGAATATAGTTGTAACTCTAACGTTTTGGATCAAAGAGCTCTTATATATCTACTTTTGAATATGCTGGTGGTTAATTGCAACAAGCAATCTTGGATGTTTGTCTCACTTAAATTGTTCATTTGTCTATTTATCCTCTCTGTATCTTTTCATGTAATTATTTGGCAAATGTCTTCCTTTGGTATGGATTGTGTTTTTTCCTATGCTCAAACCTAGATTTGTTGATTTAAGCATTTTCAGATACCTGCGATAGTGGTTTGTTTTCATGTCACCACTCACTGGTGTGCTTCTTTGTTTATTCACAGGGAGGAAATGACTATGAAATTTATGAATCTGAACGAACTATTGGTCATACAGGTACGCTTGGATTTTGTTTATTACCCGTATCATTAACCAATTTTGTAGTCATTGATATCTAATTTGAGGCTTTCAATGTTTAATTGCCTTTTTATCCGTAAGATTAGGAAACCTAATCCAAATGCAGTTATAAATTTAATTCTAAATGCAATAAATACTCTAATTTGCAATTTATGGGATAGAGTAAACTTATTGTTGCATCAACTTTGCCGACTTTAGTTTACGAGAGAATATTAGAGTTATTATATCGAGTAAGATATTACATATATTTAAACCTACATTGTTTAGTTCTTATTTATTTGTTTTTTTACCTGTTGTTTACCTGTTGGTTTGAAGTGAATCAAGAGCAGCACTTTTTTTCAATCATCTATCCAAAATACAAATTATTGTTGATTTATTTTGACAGTCTTTCTAATTCATTTTATACAAGTTCTACTTGGTTTCTTTTTTCTGCACTGTTTTTCGGTTTTGTACTAGGTAGCTTTAGACCATAGTCTTAATTTGTCACCTTAACATAAAAAATGAGAATGTTTTCTTAAATATCAAACTTTTAGGGCAAGTGGGCGACGTATAAAATTTTAGCATGGAATTTGCTCATAAGTTCGAGGTACCTATCACAAATTTTCATCTCCTGTGTAAACGAATCCAAGTGCTAATAAAGCTGGGGACAGCAATTGCTAATAAAGTTGCTGTATCACTTTATATGTCGAGCGTCCAAGTTTGAGTACTTGGTAGCGTTAGATTCTAATCCAGCCTCAGATATTATAAATATATAAGTTGGATCAATTCTTGGGTAACTGGTCAGCATTAATATTTTAACAGGTTGTGTAAGTTTTGATCTGGCTACTTTTGGTTGGCTAGTTCTCTTTTTACTACCACAGATCTTACTGGTTGCCACTCCCCCACCCACTGATTATTTTTATTGGTCGCTGCAGTAACAAGTCCAAACGATACAGCTGTGCAGTGCGGAACTTTGTTCTTGGGAAATTAATTTGGAGATTCTTGAGAGCATCTCAACATGTCGTTCGATTTTATGCATATTCTATTATTTATGAGGAAGAAACATGTAAAACAAACACATGAACAACTTGAGGGCATCCGTCCTATTAAATCCTTCATTAAAATCGGCTGAAAGTATAGATCATTAGCGTGGCTGAATATTTATAAATAAAGTTGGCACAATTTTTTTTGACACAGGCAAATTAAATAATGAGAGCAGGATTTGATCTCAAGATCTTGTTATAAACAACAAAAATCCTTACCAATTGAATTAACTGTCACCCTCAAGTTGGCACAATTTAGTTGTGATGGAAATATTGCTTCGTGCCTGTTGTTGTTTAGGTTGAGGCGGGGACATGGTTCATACAGAAGAGCTACAAATGAAAACATAAAAAGTAACAATGACCATGGAACCACCTAAAAAAAGGTTGAACCAAAACATCTAGTCGTTTCCTGCAACCTCTAGATGGCATTGATGATACATGATGAGCTCAGAGAAGTTAAGATATAGTGGACACATGGGGACTGACTTGACAATTTTGTTGTTGCTTCACCTCGATGAGCATGTTACTCTTCATAGCTCGCGTCACATTCTACCTAAGATTTTAGAGCTTTCTCAATGTTGTTCCACTATTGCTTTGCTTCCTGGAGCTACTCAATTGAGAACCTTAGATCTATAGGCCAAGGTGTATTTTTTTTTAGTTGAGATCCATTAATTGCTAGTACTGTTAATTGGATGCTTATATGGGCAAATTTTAAAAGATTCAGAAAAATCACACATTCATTTGGTAGGTAGATTTTTTTTTTTTTTTTTCTGAACTATTCAATAACATTCAACCCTTATCACTCGAGAGGCCATACCGAAGTTATTTACGTTTTAACTTTATTTTACTTGGATTGCTTACTCACTATTTGAGTCCTGAAGTTTTATCTTATATTTTTTGCTTCATCACTCAGTTAATTTATGACTAAGCAAACTCTAATCTTTCCTCTTAAGTCACTTGCGCACTTCTTGATGGACCAAGACCATAGTTCATCACTCTAATCACTTTGGTGTTGCTTGAGCAATTGGACTTCACATCAGCAACTTTCCATGTTCTTCTCGTTGGAGTCAAATCAAAGGGACTTGCTACCATTGTGTGACATTAACTACATCAAAAATGACTTTATTACTATTAAGTTAACCAACATCCATTTTAACATCTATTGCTATTGTCACTATTCATTACATCCTTAATGCCTTTAACATTCACAATAGCCATCTAGCATAACTATAGCAACTAATGACGGAATAGAGTATGTCACTCAAATTTTCATGATTTGGAATACAAGACCAAAGAGTCTAAAGTATGAAAGCTTGAGGTTAGCTCAATCCTTTTACAACTCTCTAGAAATAATAATATATTAAAGTTTCAAGCTAGGCCTACTGGTCCAAACATTCTTTATTCACTTCTTTGATGCCCATACACTACCTTAAGTCATATACACCAAATGTTCCATCGATATTCTACGAAGATAACATATCAATCTCTACCCACATTTTATCCCTCGTAGGTATTGATAAAAGCCTCTTCCTAAACAAACAAATGCACATGAGGTGCAGCTAAGAGGCCAGTCTTTGGTTTACGTTCGCACACATTTATTTCTCATTTCCTTTACATTAACCTTCCTTTAATCATAATCTTGAGATTGCTAACTAACATAATCATCACTGAGAGTATGCCCCTGATAACTCATCCGTTGTAATGTAGAGATTTCTGACTAACTTAACTATGTCTATTCTTTGTCCTTGTTTTTCTTTTGTCAAGGCTACTTGACTAGATTACCCCTAGGCTGTCTATAAAACTTCTATATGTTAACAAATAACAATAATAACTCTATTGAGCTACGTGAGAATAAATGATTATTGAAACCAAAATTTACCCAATTCTAACATCAAATGAAAGGTAAAAATTAGCAATTTCAATGATTCATTCTGCCAGGTCCGTCACCTTCTTCCCTAGGAAAATTTGCAGCACCCCATCTGACCCTCCGGCAGCGAGCATTCCCTCATTCATCGCCGCCACCTGCCTCCAGCTCACTGCACCGACGATCCCCTCCGGCCTCCTTGGCCCAAACCCCTTCACCCAAATCGGTTCTCCCCATCGCAGATCGTATACGAACACCTCGTTGCTCTCTGATCCGCTCCCGATGAGCCCCGCACTGCGCCACACCGACATCCCGATGAAGCTCCGTGAGTTTGCGTGCCCCCTGTACGCTCGCAACTGACGCCCGTCCCTCCAGTCCCACAACCGGTGGGTCCCGTCGGTTCCCGACGTCACCACCCGCCGCGCCCCCTCCGCGAACCGCACGTACGCCACCGCCCGCTCGTGCCCGCCGAGCACCGCAACCGGTCCCGCCTCGGCCGCTCGCACGTCGAACACGTACGCGCGCCGGTCCGCGCTGCCCGCCGCGACCCACGGCCCGCCCTCGGGATCGAACTCCACGCTGCAGACCGCGCCGCCGGCGCGCAGGACTGCTGGGCATGTGCCGCCCGCGCACCGTGTGTCCCACAGCCGCACCGTGCCGTCGTCCGATCCAGAGGCACCGAGATCACCGCTGGCCGAGTAGGCCACGCTCCACACGCGGCGGCCGCCGTGGTCGTCGCGCTCGGACACGGCCGCGCCCCGCTCCGCGTTGTACTCGGTGACCACGCCGTCGTAGTCACCGGCAGCGATGTCGCCGCCGCCGCCACCAGAAGAACCGGGGCGCCAGCAAAGGCTGCTGAGCTTGGCCGGTGCGCAGATGCAGAGGCGGCAGGCGGCGGAGTGGTCGGAGAGAGTCGGGCCAGCATTGGGATCTTGCCCGAGTAGGCTGCCGAGGGTATAGAATCTTATCTTTCTCGCGATGCCGGCGGTGGCCAAGAGGCGGCCGGCGGGGTCGAATTCGACGGCACCGATGGCATCTGAGGAATCCGCAGATGGGGAGACAACGGCTGAGAGCCGGAAGCTCCATTGGCGCTGAGCTTTTTCATCTCTTTCTTCTTGCAGTCGTTGGTATGGCGGCGGCGGCGAGCGGCTCATCGCCCATTCATAGAGGAATGAGGGCTGTTGGCGAAAGGATTGGTGTAATAGGTTGAGGGGTTGGGGGCCAATGAGAAGTGGGGGATGACGATGGGTGATCTCTGACTCCATTGGATGTGTCTTATGGCTTTGGTGTGTTTGGGGGGTTTGCTAGCTTGTGGAGAAAGGAGAGGGTATTCTTGTTCTATTATTATACAATGGCAAGTCAAACTACTCACCACACAACGTTGTGGAGGTAATAGCATGATGTAGGACAATTTTTGTTAGATATGATCATGTGATCGATCTAACGTATCTCACTATTCATAAAGGATAAGCAAAAATCTCATAAAGAGAGCATTAATAGCTCCTCTATAGTTCCAAGTATGGAACATTCAATCACATAGGATTAGATTTAGGATGTCTTTAACAGAATGACATTTTATATGATTAATTTTTGTGAAGGTCACAATTACCATATTTTTCCATTGGTTTTCATTTCATTTCATATCAACTATGGAGGAAGATAAAGTCAATTTAAGAAAAAAAAAATTGTGAAAAGGATGTAGATTATGAGCTATATTAGTTTTATTAAACAATAGCTCAAAGGATTGTTCAAAAGTAATTTTATTTGTCCTCTCTTGTTTCTCTCTTACTGAAACTAGAGCTTAACTAGAATAGTCTGTTCAAAGTTATATCCGATCAGTCTAAATCCCACAAGATCAGACAGCCTAGAGGTCCTAGAGTTGGACGAAGATCCTCTCTTAAGATGTTCTTCCCTTTATTGCTTGCCTCCCCCAAAAGGCTTCTATTTTTCCAAGATCTGGTGCATGGACATGTGGTCTAGAGCATTCTTGCATGAGTTTTGACGGGTTCAAATTAGAGACGGCATGAGAACAAATGTTCAATCCAAAAGCCACATCTTTGCTTTGTGCCATCCACGAATTAGCTACACAAGAAGATTGGTGGCCCTTAGGGTTCCAACACCAAGGAGAGATGCAGTGTAGACGTGGTTGAACCTTCCCACACAATGTCATGTCATCAATTTTCTTCAATTTACGGGTCCACTCTTCTGCACAGCTAATCCCCTCGCTTTCTAAATCTTCAAAACAAAAAAAAAAAATCTTAATTTTTTTTTGTTTTACATACTTATCTCTTAATTAATACTATCTTCCTTTTTTATGTCATACCATATAGCGAACAAAGTAAAAAAAAGAGAGAGAAAAAACTACATAAACTACTAATGTTTGGATGCATGCTAATTTAGTGCTCAATAGTATTTATTTATTTTGTTTAAACTTTGGAGATAACTAAGGACGTAGACTCTTTAAGATTAAGTTTCTTTTTAATTGGATAATGTTATTTATACTAGGCATCATGTTAATTTTATATAATGAATTTCCAGAACTTGTAATTGGTTCGAGAGAGTTTGAGATAATGAAGTCTTTGTTCTCGTTTATCTGTAACAAAAAGAAGACTTTTAAAAGAGAAAAAAAAAAGGGGGGTAGTAGAGAATGGAATTAAATTTGCAGAGTCGCAGAAGACCACATTGAATAAGAGATGTATGCCTGGTCTGGTGGTCTCAGTTTGCTGTGACGTGGGTGAACGCGATCCCTTCAGTCTTCAAAATTTATCACAGTTGAGCCTTTTGGGATCCACTCTCTTGCATCACGCAGCGCTTGCCCTTTCGGCTTTGTGTGTAAAAATGGCTATAATGTACATTCAAGTCCGGCTTGTTCTGATCCTCCTCAACTTTGAACTCTCACTGTTGTTTGTAGCCTATCTTTGCACATGCCTTGCAGTGGGAAAAAAATTTCTGGAGAGGTCTCCCTGAAAGATTTCATGAATATGATGGAAATTTTTTTTTCATATACATTTTGGTGTATGTTAGCGGTATGCTTAATATGCACTGCACTATCTATTTTGATCTATAAAGGCTTGGTTGTGCAGATAATCTAATGATATAGTTTGATTTCATATTTGTCTTCCTAATAATTCTATCGCTAGTAGTGTTCAGTCTGTATTTATTTTATTTATTTATGCATTTATATGTTATTTTGTATGGCTTTATTTTTTTTTGTCTATTTTAGCTAAACTAATATGAAATCATAGGTAAATTTGTTGTGAAGTTGATTTATATTGGCAAAATTGGTAACTAGGAGCTTAGTGATTTTTCATACTTGCTCCATTGGATTTGAAGTTGATTTATATATTGTGTTTGTTGGTCTAAAACTTTTATGTAGACTTTTATTTAAATAGAAAATGAAAACATAGATTATAAAGTAATAAAAGTTGCAAATAATATTTAAAAGAGAGTTAAAAAGATAGAATATGGAGGCACATTGTGGCTTGTTTTAAAGTGAAAATTCAAGCTCTTGTGCGAGTTAAATCCGGATTGAACACCTAGGATACAACCGGGTACTCCTCTCCTACGGGCACAATCGTGAAAAACTTGATCAGATGTCCTTTTGGCAACAAGCAGCAAAATCAGAGAAACCAAGAAGATAAAATAAAAAGAAGGAGAAAGAAGAAGGGGAAAGGAACCAAACGCTTAAGTCTATTTCTTAAGGCTAGTAATGTTAGCAATTAATGCTAATATTAAGTATTTTTTTAATTTTATTCCAACAATCCCTCATAAAATTAAAAAAAAAAATCTAAATATAATTAAATTTAACAAGATGATTAAATAAATTTAAATTACTGCTCATGTCTATATTATGTGGTAAGTAAAGTGCACTTAAAGTCATAATTTTTACTTAGTGAAAATGTTTCCATATGAAGAAAAGATAGTGAACTAGTCTTGAACTAGTTCCCTTTGACTTAGACTTCGACAAATCCACATACAATACAAGGTTTGTCTAATCACGGGGTTGCACATTTTTGGCCGTGCATGTCTATCTTCATGAGAGCTTCTGAGGATTGTCTATGTCCTCAGCCGCGGTCGTATATGGACTCTCTCATATGAGAAATTCCTTACAAAAGATGAGTGTAGAGGCTCATCTCATGGTAATTAACTACTTCGGGAAGTTTTACTTATCTTTACAATAAGAAGCACAAAATGTATCCTCCTTCAATGGATACACCGATGTGTTTTATAATTTTTATTTTTCAAAGTGCTTTCCGACCAATCAATCAGTTTGTTATTACCACATTGAACCTCCTTTAAGGGATCTCCTATCACAGAGGTTGGGTTCCCACCGCTAAGAGGTATATTTTTAGACTAATCCTATTCCTATCGATACTTCCAAGATTATAATCTTGAACAAGCTTTGGTCAAGCCAATAGCTTTGTTGTGCTCAATTTTTCATCAAAGAAAGAGTTATAACTTTTTATGAGTCAAGCTATTTATAGACTTTTGTCTTTTATCTAATTTTAATATGGCTATTCTTTTTTTTTAACATAAGTCTGCTTTGTAATTTTAATTTATTTTATTTTATCTTTATTATTGAATCCTTTACTCTTACTTTAGATTTCTTATTCTTGAATTTATAAAGAGAGAAAGAAATTATTTTTTAAAGAGCAAAAAGACCTAAATATTTAATTAGGCTTCTAGTTACTCTTATCATAAAGCAAAACCATTTAAATTAAATTTTTTGGCTTTAAATTAGTTTTCAAAGTCATTTTATTTTAAAGGAATTAAAATTTTTTAGTTGCAAAATAATTTTTCATTTATGACAATTGTTATAAATATTATAAATGTATAACTTATGCATATTAAGTTTTTTTTTCATGATCAATATGATCATCAAATGCATCATTATAAAGATGTATCATATTTTATATGATATGCATTATGAATATACATTATCATGTAAAATATTTATATTTATTATGTACATTATTTTATTGTGGATATTAAATCCATCATGTTAATATAATTATTAAACACATTATGTACATATGCATATTATGTTCACCATTTACATGTACATCATTTTTATATATACATTCCAAAATGTATATTATAAACCATTATGTTTTATATTATGTCTATGGCATAATGTCTATAAGTATTAGTTTAAATATTTAGATTATATATTATGCTCTTTCTAATTTGGCCCAAACCAAATTAAGTTAAATCAGATGATCGAATCTGATACAATTATAAATTATACTATAAACTAGGGCTACACCACATTTAGGATCATTAATCTAATCTATAAAAGACATTATCATTTTAAAGTAAATTTAAAAATTTTGAGATATTGAAATTTAAATTAAATTACATATTATGCATATAAAATTCATTATGCACATTATGATTGTGTGGATCATATTACGAGCATTAGTTTCATGAAAGTCAAATGTAAACCATAATTTAAACAATGTTCATAAATATTATACAAATATATACAAATATTTAAATTATATATTATGCTCATTTACCCAACATATTCAATAAAATTCATGAACAATAATAAATAATTATTTTATATTACATAAAATTTTAAACATTATGCAAATTTTATCCAAAATATTCAAACGGTCCATGATAAAATAGTAAAAAAAAACAGTAAAAGCTTTACACATAGAATTCTAAAGGCAATATGTAACATCTGTTTCATAATTATTTAAATTATATTAATTTCTATACATGAAACAATAATTTGCTCTTCTATTGCTTGTAATAAATTCATCTTCACAAAATTAATACTAGAGATTTTGGATCTCATACCCTTTTAAAATTTGACCAGTCAAACTATTTCAATAATCAAAGTTACTTTTAGACAATTTAAAATTTTATCTAATCAGTTTAAGAACATATGTAAAATAGACAGTCAATTTATTTATAGTAGCGCTATATATAGATTCGAGACCCAGTAATAATAAAGTAATATACCAATTTTAAATTCAACAACTAGGTCAAGTCTATATGTTATAGAAGTAAAATTTGACAGTAGAAAAGAAGTATGCTGCATTAAAACATTACAGATTGTAACAAGCAATAAACATAGTACGTAACATAACCAGATTTGACAATAAACTAAAATTGGAAAAGAAAACTCTACACAAATTTTTTCTTTATAATATAAGAATTTGATAACATAATCTTTTACATTTTAAAATTAAAAAAAAGGAGAGAAAAAAATTAAAAAAACAATATAATTTTTTTTAATCTCTCCTACAGCTCCTACAACAGGAGCAGCAATTAGGATTTTATTTTATTGTTCTTCGGTGCCGCTAGATGCGGCGAAACTAGATTTTCTCCTTTCAATTATTTTCTTAGCGAAAATGACAGTAAACAAACATTGAGTAAATAGTTTGTTTTAAATCTAATTTAGATCTCACAGAGAATTTTTTTTTAAATAGCTCAGGATTTTTACCTAAGTTGTTGGTCTAAAAATTTTATATAGACCTTTATTTAAACAGAAAATAAAAACATAGATTATGAAGTAATAAAATTTGCAAATAATATTTAAAAGAGAATTAGAAAGATAGAACCCGGAGACGCATTGTTGCTTATCCTTAGGTGAAAATTCGGGCTCTCTTACGAGTTAAATCCGAATTGAACACCCTATACAACTGGGTGCTTCTTTTTTGCGGGCACGATCGTGGAGAAGTTGATCAGACGTCCTTTTGGCAACAAGTAGTAAAATAAGAGAAACCAAGAAGATAAAATAAAAAGAAGAAGAAAGAAGAAGAAGGTGAAATGAACCAAGCATTTATAAATGCTAACATTAAGTATTTTTTTTTAATTTTATTCCAACAGTATTATGTAGGA
Source organism: Costus lasius (assembly GCA_027563935.2). NCBI lineage: Eukaryota > Viridiplantae > Streptophyta > Magnoliopsida > Zingiberales > Costaceae > Costus > Costus lasius. The sequence continues at coordinate 1,666,873 of CM050454.1, forward strand.
AAGAACGAAGGTTGAAAAAAACAGAAAGAAAATAAAGGAAAGAAAATAAAAAAAAAAAGATTTTCTCTTTTTGTGTTTATTTAGAGAGAAAAAGTTAGAAATATTGATAATCACATTTTATCTTTTTATTTTTACGCCAACGACGTCGATAAGAAGCGATGGTAAAGAGACGACGATGAGAGATGAGAGGCAACTGTGAAGAGGTGGCGATGGCTACAGCAACGACGAAGAAGGTTGTAAGAGAAGCACAAGAGCTAGAGTGGGCATAAAAAAGAGTAGAGTGAAAATAGACATTAGAAGGGCAAATTAAACTTTCCACTCGATTTTTCGCCTGATTTGGACGAAAAGCAAATATGGTTATTTTCCTTCTCATTTTTTTTTATATTTCCCATCTTTTATTTTTCATCTGTCATACTAAACATGATTTTATAGCTTTCTTTCTAATTTTCCATCCATTCCCTCCTCATTTCCTTCCTATTAAACTCGTTTAACTTAGAAAAAAAATAGAGTTTTACTTAGTCATCTTTCCTTTATTTTTTTAACTTAAATATTAATTAAGAAATAAAAATACTTTTATTTTGATTTTTTTAATAACTAATAAAATTGATATAATAAAATCAAAACATATCCATATACACTTTAGGTTTACTCAGCACGGACTAAATATTATATATTTCTATATTAAAATTATCCTAATACTATTCAACTTTATTTTGTAACTACAATTTTTATCATCACTTATTTATTTTCCTTTTTAGTAGTTTAGAAATATTCTCTAGTCTTTATTTATTGCTTTTCTTAATCTACTATCAAGCCATTTTATAATTTAAAAGCGATTTTCGAATGTTCAAATGGTCAACTATATTATTAAGTAATATAATAATAATAATAATAATGAAATAAATATAATTATGTGGTTGAAATAGTTATTCCTATGGATTGGTACGATAAAAATAAGTGTGAAATAGAGTGATAATAATGTTTTATGGGTTGAGGCAAGGTGAGGCCATGGTCAAATATATGAGCACGTGAATGCAGCATGGACTAATGTCTTATGGGTTGAGGCAAGGCGAGCAATTGGCTGAGGGCATCCAGTGGGCTGGTAAACCTAAGGATTAGTTTAGTTCTGTTGTGCTGTCGCAGCTACACTATGATAGTTGCATTGTCACTGTAGCATCTGCTGTGAATGGTGTTTGGTGAATTTAGTTGTGCTGTCACTGTAGCAACTATTATTAAAATTATTTTATAGATTTATTGAGTTATTAGTGTTGTTAATAAATAAATAAATATAATTTAATAAAATATATTAAAATTAAAATTATTTATTTTTATAATAAAATAAAATAATTATATATTAGATTAATCAATATAATAATATATTAAATTTTAATACATATTTAATATTGTATATATTATATTTAAAATTTAATTTAATTATTAGTATATTATATAAATAATGATATATATTTTAAAATTTAAATAAATATAATTAAATAAGATTTAATTAAAATTTAAAATAATTATTTTAATAAAATTATTAAATTTTATAAAATCAAATAATTAATTTCAATATAGTACTTAATTAAAGCAAAAAATTATAAATATTTTAATAATAAAGTAAAAAAAATTATTTTAATAAATTTATAATAAAATAAAATATTTATTTTTAAAATTTAAAATAATTATTCTAATAAATTTGTTAATTTTTATAAGATGAAATAAATAATTTTAATATAACATTTAATTATTAATTTTATGTTTAAAGTAATTAATTTAAAATTAATATATACTATATTATTAAATATACATTAATATATAACACAAGAGTGTTATTCTAATTTGATTTTACTGTAGCCACGTGCTACAGTTGCTACAGTAGAATACAAGAGCTTGCTGTTATTTTATATTGATTTTACTGTAGCCACTTGCTACTAGAATCGCAGTTGCGGGAGCAGGAGGTATCTTGCTTCCGTGAACAGTAATAAAATTGATACTATTTCAACGTAAAGTTGCTTAACCAAATGTGAGCACAGTGCTCACTTCTACTGCCCATTGGAGCGCCGCTGGAAGCGCAGTAGCTCCAAACGAGCCCTTAGCTGCCGTGCTTCTAGCGACGCTCCAATGGGCAGCAGAAACAGCCATTTTTTAATCAATTTTTGAGTAGCTTTGTTTTCAAATAGTAGCAAAATATTTACTGTAGTGGGAAGCAGCCTCCCCCTTGCTATTGTTGCTGTGACTATGCATTGACGCGCGTGCACAGTTTTGTGAGAGGGAAAGGTTCGAATCCCACTCCTTTTTCGGGCTGGTTTGGAGTGGCTGGAGCTTCTGGCTGGTGGCTGGTTTGAGTAGAGCTGGTCTGAGTAGAGCTGGTCTGAAAAGTTAAGGCTGTTTAGTGCATTAGCTGGTCTGATAAGCAACTGTGAGCTGCTGTGCTGTGCTGTTCAGTTCTATTAAGAAATTTTTTTTTAAGTTATTTGTAAAATTTGAAATTACTTTACAGAACAATAAATAATTTTTAGACTATTATATAACTAAATATAATTTGGCTAATACAAAATAGTGTCTGATGAACTATTTAAAAAATAATAACAGCTTAATCAGTAATCAGCAAGAAGGGTGCTTTAAAGAGATTCTACCTCAAGTACAGAGTCTAATTAGCTTAACATTAATTCCTTTCCTATGCCAAAATATGGTCTAAAAGCAATGAGCAGAAATGCCCTTAGAGATCGGCATATCCTACTTTAAAATTAAAGAAACTACTATAAGGAAAAGAATAAAATGTTGCAAACATAGGACAGTAAGTTCAACAATACATCAGAAATGATCATGAATTCAATAGATCGTGTTTTAAAATTTTATTAAAAAACAACAATTGATGCAAAAGTAGGACAATAAGTTCAGCAATATAACATACACACAATACAGAGGCATAAAGCAAGGAAAGTGTTCTATCTCCATATCGCTCCATACTGAACACATACAAAAAGAACTACAAAAGCAATAAGGATGAGGCACATCTAAGTAGCCATAAACCTGTACAAAGTCACATGGATACAAGCAACGATGGCCATGAATCATTGCAGCTGCTACAAATGAACTCCTTGGCACAAGCCATAGATGAAATAAAGAGATGCAGTAGCATACTAGCATCCAATGCAAAATATTAAGCTAAGCGCTGGATGAAAAACAAAACGATCACATAGAAGTGAAAAAGATATCCACATTAAAACCAAGTTGACGATAACAATTTCATATCCCAGCATCACTAGAAGAATCCTTGATGAACTATATGAAAACCAAATTGACCAATCAAAATGCGCACTCAGAACTAAACAAATCCTATCTTTAAGCATACAACGGTCTCTCAGTCCATGCCCCTGAGACGTGGCCATTCTCGCAAACATACGCCCTCACCACTGGCTCCCCATCATCATGAAAACCGAAGACCCTCCTCAAGCAAAATGCGGAGTGAAGGTCCCAGGTCTCCCTGCAAGTACAGAATGCGCAATCCAAGGCAAGTTTGCCCCTATTTGAGTCAATTAATGTCTTCCAAACCCTCGATCGCTTGAAGTTCTTGAAAACCCCTCTAAACAGCATGTACTTCCGCTTCTCTTCAGCGTGAACGCACCCGGGCCAATCGCATATGTAGAGGCCAATCTCCCTCTTCTTCGTGCCAACCGAACCGACTCTGATGGGGATCTCACCCGGAGACGGATCGGTAGGGATGGCATCTTGGGACTCCGAATGGTCGTACTCCGTGTCGAAGTAGAGGTCGTCGAAGAGGGACCAGCAAGAATCGACGGCCTCGGAGGCGATCTGAGGGCGGAGGGTTTGGGGATCGCTGGGCAATGAGGACGAGGAGGAGGGAGATCGAAGAGGGGGAGACAGATGAGGACCGATGTCGCGCTCAAGGCCGAAATCGGAGTGCTCGAGTAGGACGCCGGCGCGATGGAGGCCGGGGCAGCAGACGGACAGCTTGTGGAGGGACGCCCAAGCGGCCTCGGCCGCGGTTGGAGAAGGGAGGAGATCCGGGGGGAGCGAGCGTGAGCAGCGGGATCGGCAGCAAACGGTGCGGACGTTTGGAGCTCGCGACGATCGGCGCTGGGGACGATTGGAGCTGGCGACGATCAGAGGAAGGCGTGCTGCGAAGACGAAGGAGAAAAGATTCGCGAGCAGAGCTTTTAATTTTTCCAAAAGCTGGGGTGGGACGGCTTCCCGTAAACAGTGGAGCTTCTCAGTTTTCAACTGAGAAGCTTGGCGTCAAACGCCAACGCGGGCGACTTTTGGCTGCCCGCAAACGCCAACGCGGGCGGGCAGCGGCCTCCAAACGGGGCGTTCATCTCTTTTGCTCTTGAGTTATATTAAAAAATATTATATATTTTAATAATTATATATGTAACAATTAATTATATCTATTTAAATTTTAAAATAAATATATATAATATACTAATATTTAAATTAAATTTTAAATATAATATTAAATATGTATTAAAATTTAACATATCATTATATTAATTAATCTAATGTATAATTTAAATTTTAAATTAAATAAATATAATATAATAATATTTAAATTAAATTTTAAATATAATATTAAATATGTATTAAAATTTAACATATCATTAAATAATTTATATTAATTAATCTAATGTATAATAATTTTAATTAATTTTCTTTAAACATATAATTAATCATTGAATTTTATATTACAAAATATTTATTTGATCTTATAAAAATTAATAATTTTATAAAAATAGTTTTTTAATTTTATAAAATAAGTTTTATTTAGTTATAAAAAATATGTAATTTAACTTTAATTTATTTTGCTAATTACATTATATATAATTTAATTAATTAGTTAATATATAAATTAATAGTTTTACAAAATAAAATATTTAAAAACTTAAATTAATAATTTTATTAAAATAATTATTTTAAATTTCCAAAAAATTGTTTTATTATAAAAATATATAATTTTAATTTCTTACTTAAAAAATAAAATTAATAATTGAATTTTATATTAAAATTAATTATTTGATCCTATAAATTTTAATAATTTTATTAAAATTAATTGCATATTGGTCCTAAATTATAGCACTTATATCATTGTAGTTTTAAACTTTTAAATTTTTTGAATAAATTTACTTATTTATTAGATTGGCCAGTAAAGAAAGTGGGTACAATTCATCATATCTAAAACTAGGTGCCACGGGTGTTTTTTTATCTAGAAACCTTGTAGCAAGACCAACATGACTTGTCTCAAAGTCCCCAAGCCCAAATAAAGAGTACAATGTTTACATATGGGCACTTAAGCTGAAGCACATGACTCGCATAAGACTACTATGTTGGTCTAAAAATTCATATAAATCTTTCTAAATACAAAACAGAGATTATGCAAGATTAAAAGTTTAATATGCAAATAGGTAAAAGAAGAGATTAGAAAAATAGAACCTGCAGGCGCGTTACGGTTTGTCCTTAGGTGAAAATCGAGCTCTCATGAGAGTTAAATCCGGATTGAACACCCAGGATACAACCGGGTATTCCTCTCCTGCGGGCATGACCGTAGAGAAGTTGATCAGATGCCCTTTCAGCAATGAGCAGCAAAATTAGAAGAATCCAAAAACATAAAATAAAAAAGAAAAAGAAAGAAGAAAGAAGGAGGAAGAGGAACTTTAGCCCCATTTGGCCTAGCTTATGGGCCTGCTTATGGCTTTGGAGCCAGTAGAAATCAAAAAGCTGAGGCTTTTAGCCCTTCAGTTTCTCTATTCCAACCCACAGTTTAGCTGCTTCTCTGAGAAGCAAGGGTAAAGCTGCTTCTCTGGCCCCTCACCTACTTATGCTCAATAACTCTTATATATAATAATATTTTTTAATAGTATAACTTATAATAATTTTAATAAATATTTTAATTATAGTTAACTATAAATTTAATTATATAATTTTTATCTTAGTAATTTTTTTAATAAGCATTTTTTCAACCAGCACAGCATAAGCGGTTCACAAGCTGCGCATCTCAAACACTCTTAAACTTCTCCGGCCAGCATCTTTTCAACAAGCGCTTCTTCAACTAGTAGAAGCTAAAAGCAGAAGCTGGGCCAAACACACCCTTTATCTCTACCTCTCGCAAGAGATTTTTAACAAGCTTTTAAAAGTTTGTTAACAAAATTAGTAATGTTATAATTTAATGCTAACATTAACTTTTTTTTTAATTTTGTTCCAACAATCCCCATAAAATTAAAAAAAATCTTAATATAATTAAACTTAACAAGATGATTAAAAGAATTTAAATTGCTGCTCATATTTATATTATGCGATCAGTAAAGTGCACTTAAAGGCATAACCTTTACTTATTGAAAATGTTTCTATTTGAAGGAAAGATAGTGAACTAGTCTTGAACTACTTCCCTTTAACCTAGACTTCAACAAATCCACACACAATACAGGGTTTGTCCAATTGCGGGGTTGCGCTTTTTTGGCCGTACACGTGTATCTTCACGAGAGCTTCTGAGGATTGTCCATGTTCTCAGTCGCAGCCGTATACTGACTCTCTCATATAAGAAGTTCCCTACAAGGGATGAGTGTAGAGGCTCATCTTATAGTAATTAACCACTTTGGGAAATTTTCCTTACCTCTACAATAAGAAGCACAAAAATGTATCCTCAAGAATGAGAGTGTAGAGTATCAACTCTATCACATAAAATTTTTTTTATACACCGTAGTGTTTTATAAATTTTATTTTTTAAAATGCTTCTCGGCCAATCAATCAGCTTGTTATTACCACATTAAACATCCTTTAAGGGATCTCCTATTACAGAGGTTGGGTTCCCACCGCTGAGAGGCCTTTTTTTTTTTACTAATCTCATTTCTATCGATACTTCCAAGACTATAATCTTGGGCAAGCTTTGGTCAAGCCAATAGCTTTGTTGTGCTCAGTCTTTATAAAAGAAAGAGCTACAACTTTTTAAGTTAAGCCATTTTATAGACTTTTGTCTAAATTTAACATGGCTACTCTTATATATATATATATATATATATATATATATATATATATATATATATATATATATATATATATATATATACATAAATCTATGTCTGCTTTAGAATTTTAATAATTTATCTTTATTATTGAATCCTTTACTCTTACTTTAAATTTTTTTAATCTTGAAGAGAGTAAGGAATCTTTTTAGGCAGCAATAAGACATAAAAATTTATTTGAATTTTAGTTGCTCTTATCATAGAGTGAAACCAATTTTAAGATTTTTTTTATGACTTTAAATTATTTTTCAAAGTCATTTTAATTTTAAAAAGATTATTTTTTTTATAAAAGTAATTTTACTTCATGAGAATTATTTTAATCATAATCCTCATATACGTTTAATTCATTATGTATATTTTTTCATATTATTTTCATGATGGACGAAGCCCCCGTTCGTCACCTGGTTCCACGTGAGTAAGTGTTTAGGGCACAGACGCGAGATAAGGCAATGGCGACGACGTCTTTGTGGCTAGCGGCGATGTCTGCTGCCCATGGTGTCTTCTCAGGCTGTCCACGACGGCCGACGACAGGTGGCTGGCGGTCGGCGATGGATTTGACACATGGAGCACACAGAGAGGGGCGAGATTTGGTGTGATCTCGGACACGCGTGCGTCGAGCGGTGGACGTCTCGATTCTGGTAGCATGTGCATCCAGTGAGGGAAGCGAGGTCGGTAGTGACCTCGAGCAGACGCGACGATGACGCATGGAGCTTCATCGGTGGGGGGAGCTTCATCGTGTGGCGTGAGCACGGCTAATGACGTCTTCAAGCAATGAAGCGTCATCCTCTGACCAGGGGAGTGTTCGGCACGAGGCAGCTCGGGCAGTGGGTCGCAGCCGCGTGGCGAAGCATGGCTGGCGACGGCGACGAGTCCCGAGAGCGTGTTTGAACCAGCATCAACGGGAGATGCAACTACCAACAGACAGCGGCCGCGTGGCGATTCACAACGGGCAATGGTGGGCGGCGAGTTTCGACGTTGTCGCCATGCTGGCAATGCCCATTAAATACTTACCCACATGGAGCCAAGTGGCGAACGGGGGCTTCGTCCATCATGAAAATAATATGAAAAAATATACATAATGAATTAAATATATATGAGGATTATGATTAAAATAATTCTCATGAAGTAAAATTACTTTTATAAAAAAATAATCTTTTTAAAATTAAAATGACTTTGAAAAATAATTTAAAGTCAGAAAAAAATCTTAAAATTGGTTTCACTCTTTGATAAGAGCAACCAAAACTCTAATTAATTTTTAGCTCTTATTGCTACCTAAAAAGATTCCTTACTCTCTTCAAGATTTAAAAAAATTTAAAGTAAGAGTAAAGGATTCAATAATAAAGATAAATTATTAAAATTTTAAAGCAGAAATAGATTTATGTATATATATATATATATATATATATATATATATATATATATATATATATATATATAGATAAGAGTAGCCATGTTAAATTTAGACAAAAGTCTATAAAATGGCTTAACTCAAAAAAGTTGCAGCTCTCTCTTTTATAAAGACTGAGCACAACAAAGCTATTGGCTTGACCAAAGCTTGCCCAAAATTATAGTCTTGGAAGTATTGATAGAAATGAGATTAGTAAAAAAAAAGGTCTCTCAGCGGTGAGAACCCAACCTCTGTAATAGTAGATCCCTTAAAGGATGTTTAATATGGTAATAACAAGCTGATTGATTGGCCGAGAAGCATTTTAAAAAATAAAATTTATAAAACACTACGGTGTATAAAAAAAAATTTATGTGATAGAGTTGATACTCTACACCCTCATTCCTGAGGATACATTTTTGTGCTTCTTATTGTAGAGGTAAGGAAAATTTTCCAAAGTGGTGAATTACTATGAGATGAACCTATACACTCATCCTTTGTAGGGAACTTCCTATATGAGAGAGTCAGTATACGGCTGTGACTGAGAACATGGACAATCCTCAGAAGCTCACGTGAAGATACACGTGTACGGCCAAAAAAGCGCAACCCCGCAATTGGACAAACCCTGTATTGTGTGTGGATTTGTTGAAGTCTGGGTTAAAGGGAAATAGTCATTGTAGTAAAACATTTGACTATGAAAATCACTTAAATTGGAACTCAAAACATATCAATCAGGAACATCATACACTTGTTGAGGAAGTCAATGGAATAGTAGTAACTAAATTCCTCTTAAGTGCTCACCCATTATTAAGGAAGCCAATGGAATTGCTATAATTTGCTCTAATTAATGAATGCTTGATTGTGAATGACATGTCCAAATTTTATGATTACAATATTTGAACAATTGAAAAACATTTGAACTGCTATCTAAATACAACTTAAGTACAACAAGGGTCTTTAAACTCACCAATCTTCACAATGATGAGGTGGTGGATCAAGTAAAAAAAATCAAATGAAATATTTTAATCTAATTTGCAAAAGCATCATGTTCATGGTTTAAAACATGGACCTCTTATGGTCGTGGTGATCTCTATCACTATCATATCTTTAATAACACGTATATTTAGAGTCTTTTATGCAATTTTTGTGTATAACCCAATAGGTTCTTTTGAAGTTTTAGTGACAATATAATCGTATTATAATATCACAAATAGTAAGTGATATTTAGTAGTAAATTACTTTTATCTATTGCCTTGTCTGCCTGCTGCCAAGCAGCTTTGAAATAGAAAGTTGATACAAAATATTTGGTTATTAAAAACCAAAGTAAACAAAAAAAAAAATAGAAGTAAAAAAAAATAGAATTTATTGCTTTTTAATACTTCTAATTAACAAGGGAAAATAGGTCTAATATAGAACTATTTTAGTAACTCTTTATAGTTTTAAACATTTATAATAAATGCCATTATGTAAATTAAAAAAAATTAGGCTTGATGGTTTATTTCTTCACAATTTTCAATTGTTCTCTCATTCTGTATCATGCCTTTAAGTCCTATTGCTGTCTTGATTTGAAATAACCTAGTCTATGATAATATTAATATATAATTTAATCTTTATCTTTGGCATCTTGATTAAACACAAGTTATTAAATGTCTCCTAATCAAGTTGTATTTTTTTTTCAAGTTGATTAAACACAAGTTATCAAAATCACTTTTATCCACTAAGCCGCTTAGGCTGAGTATTTTGCAAATCAAAATATCCAATAAGTCGTCGGATGCCCGATATTTTATGCTCATAAGTCATTAAGACCAAGCACATATGAATTTCAAATGCTCACAAGCCATCAATGCCGGGTACAAATCAAATTCAAACGCTCACAAGTCATCAAAACCGAGCACATGTCAAATTCAAAAGCTCAGAAGTCATCAAGACTAAGCATATGCCAAATTCAAATACTCATATACCACCAAGGCTGAGTATAAATCAAGATCAAATGCTCACAAACCATTGAGGCCAAGCATATGTCTAAATCCAAATGCTCATAAGACATCACGGCTGAGCACACATCAAGTTCAACTACTTGCAAGCTGTCAAGCCATTGAGGCCGAGTGCATGCCAAATTCTAAATAAGCCATCAAGGCCGAGTATTAAAAATACTCACATGATTTTAGAAAATCAGATATTCACCGACAAGTCTTCCTTTAACTAATGAAGATTGCTTCAAATTTTATGAGTCATGTATTGATATGATATTTTTATAAAATCATTTTGTTCTCCAATTTATGAAATATTATTTATTTATATAGATCTCTTAATCAAAGGTACCCTAATTTTAGGGGTAATTAACAATGAGTGCTTACGCTCATTGGAAGCCAGAAACTCATTAAACAAAAAAACCTTATTAATTTAAGGTGAATTTGAAAAAGTCAATCATATTTAAACATGACCAAAAATGACTCCACATGTGGTTATAGGACCCTTTCCACTCCCTTTGTTTCTCTATTCCATTCCAATATAGCTGGGCTGACCCTCTAAGAAGGGATCGGGCACACTTAATTTTACTTCTCTCAGATATGTCATAGAATTCAAAGTATTACTCAGCTAGGTTCTCCTAGTCTAGGTATCATTGGGTATTTGTGCTACCATCAAATAAGGGAGGGTTCATCCTAGGCAAACAATGTTGAATTTCGTTGTTTGGGATAGGGTTTGCTGATTTAGATTTTGAAAATTATCATTCATTCTATCCAATTGTGCTATTATATCCCTTGGCATTTTGAGTATATAAGATTTTGTAGATTGTTCCTCTTTAGAATTATGAATAATGAGAATTAGTTAAATGCCATGCCATATTGGATTTTGAAAACTTCAGTTAATCAGTGTAAATAGCAACAATCAATTGACACACCTTTCATATAAAACAATGCAAGTAGAGCTGTGCATATAATGCAGTTCTGAGCAGGTTTGTCACATAATAAGATCATAAATAATTTAGCAGCACGGTAATATGTTCTAAAACATTTCCGCTGACAGATTCCTTAAGCAAACCACAAGCATAAGATACTCCAATTAAACAACTTGTGTAGCTAATCAATCAGCAGGTATGTGTATTAACTTCAAGCACACGTGTTTGCAGTAACAAATGTTTCAGCACAAATTTTCAGCACGAACAGTGATATTTAGATTGGCGCGAAAAAAAAAAAGGCAGGCTGTCGCAAGAAGCAATAAATTTCAGATTCAGAGAGTTGCAACAACGTTCAATAAGTTCTCAATCTATCTATTTGCAGAGTTAGTTTCCAAGTGGATTAGCGAGACAACAAAATTTGTAAAACTACAGTTCAAAATCCAATTGCAGTTCACTTGTGCAGAAAACCATTTGAAAATTTCAGAAATTTATGGCACAAATTCTGTAACTGATGACTTGGGCGTTGCTTATTATTGGAAGCAATCTCAAGTACCTTTCAATTTAAGGACTAAAAAATAAATGGAAGTTTCCCGTAACCAAATCAATCCTGAGTTTATCCAGAGACCCGCAGCCACTCGTAATGCTGCAAAGCCACTGGTAAGCTACAGTAAAATCAGAATATCAGCAAGCTAGTTTTGTTTCTAAGAATCAAATCAATGACCACTTACAAGGCTGACTGACGGTTTTGATCAGAATAGGTGGTTCCGTAGCCTATCTAATAAGGAAGATAGTCTCCAGCAACTCTTAACACCAGCTTGACAAGTTTAGAGACAAATGCAGCAATGTCTTGAAAGAAGATATCAACTTTGCTCAAACCTTCAACATCCACACAGCAACTATTCTGCTGGCGGTTTAGGAGATGTGAACGTAAGTAGGAGAGATAAGAGGACTATCAATGTCCTTAGTCTCTAACCTACCAAGATCACACAAATGTGAGTTGAAATCAGAATAGTTGGTAAGGAACAATAATTTCAGAAGTTTCCAGCCTTCCCTTCACGCTGCCGAAGATCAACAGCAATGGTGTCTTTGCTGTGATTTTATGTTGTACAGCCTGAGAACACCCTGAAATCTATCTATTAAGTGAGATAGTTCCAGATTAAGTTCCAGATCAGAACAGGTTTCAAAACTCAGTCACTTTGCAGAAATTCAGAGGTCACAGATCAGCAGAGTCTTCTAAAAATAGCGCAGAACTTGGTCAGCAGCAATGTTTCTGACTGTGTCCAAGGACTATGTAGGTAGAGAGCCCTCTTAAACTATCTATTAGTGAGATAGCTTGAGAAGGTCCTCACGGTTCAGAAAATTCAAGCAGGAATCCTAGAGCAAAGTTCAGCGGCAGAGTTCAGCAAATAAATTTCAGCAACAGAGTTCAGCAAGATTTTCAAAACCGTTTTGTAAGAAACTGATTTTTTACGAAATGGAATTTACTAAAACATTTTAGGATGTGAGTTAAAAAAAATGAATTTCCTCCTCTTCTTCTGCAAGTGCTCCTGTAGGGTCGAGTCCGAATCTTACTCTTAGGACGTAAGATTGATTCCAAGGTAATAAAAGATGTTGAACCAAGATGCTACAAATTACTTGAAGCAATAATAGAATCTAATCAATTGCAATGTTATAAAAAATAAATAAATAACTCACAAATGTGCCTATTTATGGGAGAACATCCAATCATGTATGTATGAGCATTGATCAAAGAATACTCATTGAATCTCTTTCAATTGATGTCTAATGGATGTTAGGTTAAATCTAGAAAAATTAGGTCCAATTTGGTGAGAATCGACTCTTGGATCTTCAAAATTGCCTTTCCATCAATTGTGATCTAATACAAACAATGCAGATCTTTAGTTTAATAAGTAGTAGTAAATATCTTATTTATCCTAGCCTGGTTTTGCTAGATCGGATTTTTGGGTTGGTTCACTATGATTGTTATGGTTGAAATCTAAGATCATACCAAATGAAAAGTCAAAAATAAAAAATTATATAAAATTATAAAGATTAAAAAAATATTAGAGTCAAAAGCACAAAAATATTATGACCAAGCTTGCAAATGATATAATGGCTTACACATAATTTCCTTATCATAAGATACCATATGTCCTCTTATTATAAATATAATAATAATAATCCAAAATGCCGTGGTCGTTATTCTAAAATTAATCTATAAATAATAATAATAATAATAAGTCTATAAATACTTTATATAGTGCATATCTATTTGGCAGAGGCTTTTAGGGTTTTTTTTTCGTTCTATTTTTCTTTGGCCAGCCGCATGGATTCCAGAGAAACCAATGTTTCCTCCGTCTCAGCGCCCGCCTCGCCGTCCGGAGACGTCTGAGCGTCCGCCTCTAACTCGACGTCTGATGGAGGGCCAAGATCGGCTCTGAGGAGATCTACCAGGGTCCGAAGGAAACCTATCAGGTTTTCTCCCTATGTCGTAAAAAAAGAGGCAAGTTCTCCCTCAGCGGCGGACGCCTTCGCCTCAGCGTTCGTCTCGCCGTCCGGAGTCGTCTCAGCGTCCGCCTCGCCGTCCGGTTGCGTCTCATCGTTCATCTCGCCGTCCGGAGTCTTCTCAGCGTCCGTCTCGCCGTTCGGCTGCGTCTCATCGTTCGTATCGCCGTCCGGAGTCTTCTCAGCGTCCGTCTCGCCGTTCGGCTGCGTCTCAGCGTTCGTCTCGCCGTCCGGAGTCGTCTCAGCGTCCGCCTTACGCCCGCCTCTGACTCGACGTCTGATGGAGGGCCAAGATCGGCTCTGAGGAGTTCTACCAGGGTCGAAAAGAAACCTATCAGGTTTTCTCCTTATGTCGTAAAAAAAGAGTAAGCAAGTTGAGTATGCACACTAGTTGAGACTACTCTATAACCGATTATTGCAGGGATGTGGATTAATGCACTAGTGAATGATATGCAAAAACTTAATGTTTAAGTATACTTGAAGCTTTTCTACTTGGAAATTTCATATGCAAAAATTTAATGTTTAGGTATAGTTTAAACTTTTCTACTTGGAAATTTCATCTTCTAATGAATTATTTAGTCATTCGAATATTTTTTTGTGAGTGTTATCTCATAAATTGCGCACGTTTTCCCTCTGTTAGTTTTATTCAACTAAATACATCAATTTGTAAATTTAAATAAAATAAAGTGAATAAAATATAGAATTTACATCTTACATCCGTTCACACACAGCATGAACTCGTATGTTCCGCTGTAGCATATTTTTCATGCTTAGGAGTATTTTACTGTAACAACAGATAATTTAGATGAGTCATCGTTTCCTTTATAAATTCAACTAATTCACTATTAGCTTGATGGTCTAACTCCACTCTCTTAGTATATTATTGAACTAGCCAAGAGATATAATTCAAGTGAATTAAGACAACCAACTCAATTGCAATGCACCATTAATAATCTTGCTCCATGTGGGATTGACAACTAACATATCATAAATAATCTTGCTCCTTGTTTCGAACTGCTTAGCTATTGAAACTTAGATTTTCTGGTAATTAATTTTGCTCCTCGTGGGATCGACAATCTTTTATATTACTTCGATATTACCGTGCACTTGTGGGACGTGTCAAGTACTCATTAGTATGTGTGGTTAGAACAAAAGGTTTACCCCTCAATGAACCAAAAATTAATTAATAAATTTTGAATATTTAATGGTCGATTGCCTATTATACAAAAGATACTTCAATTGTATTTATTGTAATGTTACACTAAGTGGCCTAAATTAATAACTCCAAATGCAAATATATTATTTTATGAAATTTAAAATAGACAACTAACATATCATAAGAAATCAGCCCAAGCATCTTTGGGATTAATAATTGTATTGTCACGCACGCCCCGACTAGTTAGACAACCTCAAACCCACCAGTCCATATTGATATACAAGGCTAACACAAAAAACAAACGCACCAGTCCATATTGATATACAAGGCTAACACAAAAAATTGCTCATTAATTTTATAACTCAAAAATTTTTATTCACAGGAGATCAAGTTAAGTTTGATAACAAATCAAACCATTAAAAAATAAAACTAAATGTTATATATTACATTTCCACACATCAAATGTATCCATGCCTATAAAACTTTCTTTAATTATTTAACTCCATTATATCTGCTATGCCAAGTTTGATCCTTGAGATAAAACAAAGAAAATTAGCTGAAAGAGCTAAGTAACAATCACAAAATGCATGCAACATAAGAAATAAATAAATGTTTACTATTCTACAAAGTATAAACATATCCATATGGTTATATAAATCAAGAGCACGACCATAATAACATATAACTTTACTTTTGAGTTCATAATCCTGGATAGTGTTTTCAACATTCTTGTGTAATACATATAACATATTTTTTTCTTTAGAGAAATTGTTATCATTTGTAGACTTGTCTAAGGTTTAAGATATTGGTCTCTACTAGTTTAGGGGTCCATGGTTAGACTAAAATGAACCCATCGGTGCTAGATGGTAACGACAAATGCTACATATATACATATACATGTACATTGAGATAAAGATATAAATGTCCTAAAAAATGAAACTAAATAGTATATACAGGAAGCTTTTGCTCCATGAATAAATAATGAAAGCTTGATAAAGACCTCAGTAAGATAAGCTGCAATTTAAACTCACCGTAACTGTCATTTTTTAATGACATCACCGACAACCCCAAGAACATGGCAGTATGCGCACAGAATAAGAAGGTTTCAGTATGTGCACAGAATGAGAAGGTTTGTAAAGTTCCTGTACAGTAAAAGCAAAAGAAATTAAAGAATCAACTCCTTTTGGGCGTATAGTTATTAGGATGTAGATTATTTTCAAAATGTATACTCGTACATGCTGGGGTTATATATTAGATTGCAGCTGCCCAAACTAATTGCCATTCCACTGAGAAGATCAAGGGAAGATGTCTTATTCACAAATTACACACTCCTTTCAGTCTCAGAAGTTCAACAGCCACTATTACTACATAGGGATTTCTAAAGCTGAATCTTTGTAAAATAGATGCTCTCTCCAAATTTGTACTTCTCTAAAAAAATAGCCAGCCAACTTAATGTGAGGAAGGAATGGAAGATCAACTACCCTTCTACAATGAAAAAAGGAACCATGGTAGCAAATCTCATAATAATGACCTTGGAATTCCTATGTATACCATTTTGAATGTTGTATCTGATTCATGTATCACCGACAAAATTTTATACTATAAATGAAGTACTCCTTTCACAAAACTCCAATTTTATAAATTTATCTACAAGAGCCTCTCCCACCACCTCAAAATACTAAATAGGTGAGGTTCCACGAGATCTCTATAATTCTCCATTGCCTCCTTTTTGCCTGTGCGAGATCCAGAGTTCTATATGCTCAGAGTCAGCATATAAATTGCACGATGTAACCTCCTGCAATTAAGCATTAAATCTTAAAGCCATAGTTTTTCATATTTGCCTCTAGAGGTGAGCAAACTCCGATCCTGAACTTATGAATTTTGAATCGTAGGTACCAGTATCGGTACCAATTCTAATTCAGGAGTTCGATACTAGTATATGACTCCCAAAAATTATTTTGGGAAATTCTCAAAGTTCTGAAATTTTAAATTCCTCTATTTCTAAATTCCAACTTAAGCATAAGCAATAGTAATTAATTTCAAAATACAAAATACAACTAATAAGTAAAAATAAATATTCTACAAAAGTAAAAAACTTATTGTTAAAATAACATTCTCATATTGAACTAAGTGCCTAATTTAGTAAATAACATATAAGTAAATATACTAATTAATTAGTAAATATATAATATTTGATACTTTGGAACCATCAAAAAATCCTAAAAAAATTTTCAGGTACGGGTGCCTGTACCCAAATCCCAATCTAAAATTTGATACTATACCTGAAATCCTAAAATCTTAAAATATTGGTACCAAAGTACCAATTATCAAAAAATTCATTACGGTACTTATTATTTCATGGTATTATTTTGGTCCCGTAGTATCGTGTGGTAGTCGACACGATCGTGACCGAGGGGAGGATTGTGTTGGCGGACTCTCTAGCTAAAGCCTGCGAACTTTTAACACGAGAGTAGTTAGAATTCGCTCAAGGGTAACATGATCATCCATTGAACTTAATGGATCTATCTAAAACGATCCACCGCGAGAGGAGTTTGTTTTAGATAGGTACCAGGTTGTACTGACCGAGAGGGGGCAATATGTACTTTTGGGAAGATTCCTTATGCAATAATATGAACTCTTATAACAGATAAGTATTAAATTAGATAGATTCATCAGTGTGGTGGATACCGAAGTCCCGATATCTCTCTTATAGATATCTTCCGTATCATTGTGATCAATTTCTTGTTCTCACTTACTGCTTTCAAAACCTTGTTTCGAACCACTTAGCTATTGAAATCCCAATCTAAAATTCGACACTAGACTTGAAATTCTAAAATCATGAAATATTGGTACCAAAATACCAAATATCAAAAAATTCATTAAGGTACTGTGATGAAAGAAAGAATTATATTCTTACATTAAATATTGACCTTAACAATAGATCACCAAATCTCAATTTAAAGTCCAGCCTCATATGCAAAGTTACCTTACAATTATATTGTTATAAAAGATTATTATTCCCTATTCTTTCCTAATTTACATATAAAAAAAGTTTGTCTCTATTTCTAGTTAATTCAATTTTTCTATTTTTTTACGCATGCAATGATGAACCTATCAAATCTTAGTTTACATTTCTACTTTGTTTTAATTTAAATCATGCTCCTGGATCAACAAAAAGGTTTCAAGTGTTAAATAAATTTTCAGATTCTATTCTTTTAGAAATTCCACCTTATTTGAGTCCTCCAATTTATCTTGAGACTATCCTTATTCTCCCATTGTTTGACCACTTTTACTTTAATCTTTTTGTATCATGAATGCAAGGTAGCTTAAAATAGAATTTAGAAACTAATGGATGTATGCCATTCATTTGCTAAGGATTATCCTAACTTGTCTTACAACTAATTCTTTTTCGATCCTTGCTTTATCCAAACTAGATCCATCTTCTCACATTACATTATTTGGATCGTTCAATAATCCAGATTGAAATAGCACTTAAATTGAGCCCTAACGTTTATGATTGCATTGAAGTTCAGGGGAGCAAATCTCAGAAAGCATTAATAAAAAGTCCATCAATATTCAATCAGTGATGTCATGCTCTTGTTTACAAATGTAGCATTTAGAAAAATTCTTTAAAGAGAAAAGAGCACACTGAAAGTAAATTATAGAAATGACTTAATTTAATAGAATAGCAGTTCTATTTTTAGGTTTTGTTCCCTAGCTACTTAGTTTTAACTTTCACCTTAATTCCTGCATTCTTATTTATACCAGTAGAATCGTAGATAACTTGAATTAATTCAAGCATTATGTAAATTTAATTCAAATCATTTACCTATTCTTTAAATAGAATTTGCATATATTTTAAGTTATTATAGGTATACACAATAACTTTTATTTTCCTTATAGAAGAGATTGTTGCCTTTTAACTATAATTTTTAGTATTCAAAATAAACTTTAGCAGCAAATTTGATACAAATGGAAAATAATACAAAATATTACACACAACTTTATAAATCAACTAATTTAAAATGTTACACAAAAAAAGAAAATGAAGAACCGTATACAACAATTACAAACGGTAATTTAGACTGTTATAAACCTTTTTTTCATGTACTTGCACAAATAGAAAATAATAAGTTTAAAACATTATATTTTCCAATCAGAAATTTATTATTTTAATATAACAGAAATAAAAATAATTTTTTTATTTATAAATTGTTATAAACCATATTTACAATGACCAAAATTTTTGGAAATAAGTTAACGTTCCTTTTAAAACTCTTAACTAATGGCAATTCAAAATTAATGAAAACTTTCGGCATTTAAAAATTTCCTATTATAATTAAATTAACGTTACAAGGTTTTTAAATTAAGATAAGCAAACAAAAATGTTAGGAATACACTAACGTTACAAGGTTTTAAAAGGTAACTCATAAAAGTGAAACATGGAGATGATAGAAAATTTCCTTATCTCGTTTAACGAATAGATTACTATTAAACGTAAATTTAAATTTGTTCACAATATTAATAATAATTAGGATTACTATTATTATTTACTTTATTTAGCCGCTTGTTCTTTGGGGCTAATTTATTTTATTTTATTGAGCATGAAGTAAATCAGAATCTCAATTAAACGTACATTCATTATCCAATTATGAATGTTCGAAACAGATTTTTTTTTTCTTTCTGATTTACATAAGTAGTAAGCAGAAAACAGAAACAATTGATCTGGTAATTTTTTATTACTTTTTTACTCAATTTTTTTTTACTTATGTGCCTATTTATGGGAGAACATCCAATCATGTATGTATAAGCATTGATCAAAGAATACCCATTGAATCTCTTTCAATTGATGTCTAATGGATGTTTGGTTAAATCTAGAAAAATTAGGTCCAATTTGATGAGAATCGACTCTTGGATCTTCAAAATTGTCTTTCCATCAATTGTGATCTAATACAAGCAATGCAGGTCTTTAGTTTAATAATTAGTAGTAAATATCTTATTTATCCTAGGCTGGTTTTGCTAGATCGGATTTTTGGGTTGGTTCACTATGATTGTTTTGGTTGAAATCTAAGATCATAAGATGAAAAGTCAAAAATTGAAAATAAAAATTAAAAAAATTAAAAATAAAAAATTATAAAAAATATAAAGATTAAAAAAATATTAGAGTCAAAAATATAAAAATAACATGACCATGCTTGCAAATCATAATCAAAAGTAAAAGTAAAAATATAGTGGCTTACACATAATTTCCCACAGTAAATATCACTATATTCGTGTTAATAAAAGCAATTAAAAATATTTTTTATTGTATATTTTAATGACATCTTTATATACCACTAAACTGAATTTGATCATTTATATTTCACATAGGTGTCATGCCCCGGCCTAATGGTGGTCCGATGGAACACTAGACCGGGCATGAAATCCTAGAATTTCTGAGCGAAGAATTACCCCAAATAGGAAACTCTAACTCCGGTACAATTTTTCTCCCTAAATTGAAAAACACGAACGGCAAAACCTAACCCTAAATCAGAAACCGAACCCTAAATTCAAAAATACCTCCGGTCAACTCTCTGGTCAAAGAAATCGCTGACGTCGGATGACGTCAACCGCCAAATTATTTCCGCGCGGCTCGAATTCGCTCCCTAGGTGACATCACGCTGACGTCGGCCGCCCGATTCAATTTCTAATCGAAATCGCTTCACGATCACCTAGTCAAAATCGGAACTCAGACTCCGTCGTCCGTTTCGTCGTCTTCAAGCGATCAATGCCGAACGTCGCCTGCATTCGATGGTTTGCCGGAGATGAAGGCACGCCGGCGGGGAGAAGCTTCCCACGCTTCACCTTCAGTCTCGCCGACACCCGGAGACTGCTCACTTCGTCGTCCGAGTCCTCCGGTGCGCTCGAGCGCTCACCCGCCACCGAGCTTCGCGGAGATGTTTCCTCAGCCTCGACGTACGGCTCCGTCTCAGCGCCCGCCTCGGCGTACGCCGAGTACGCCAAAGAGCGCACCGAGAACGACAAAGCGCACGCCGAGTACGCCAAAGCGCGCGCCGAGTACGACAAAGCGAACGCCGAGTACGACTTGGCGCACGCCGAGTACGCCAAGTCGTACTTCTCGGCCTCCGCCTCGGCATCTGGCTTCGTCTCAGCTTCCGCCTCGCTGTCCGGAGTCGTCTCAACGTTCGTGTCGCCATCCGGAGTCGTCTCAGCATCCGCCTCGCCGTTCGGCTGTGTCTCAACGTTCGTCTCGCAGTCCGGAGTCGTCTCAGCGTCCGTCTCGCCGTTCGGCTGCGTCTCAACGTTCGTCTCGCCATCCGGAGTCGTCTCAACGTTCGTCTTGCCGTCCAGAGTCGTTTCGGCGTCCGCCACTGATTCGACATCTGATGGAGGGCCAAGATCAGCTCTAGGAGATCTACCAAGGTCCGAAGGAAACCTATCAGGTTTTCTCCCTATGTCGCACCAGATGAGGCAAGTTGAGGATGCACACTAGTTGATGCACAAGTGAATGATATGCAAAAACTTAATATTTATGTATACTTCAAGCTTTTCTACTTGGAAATTTCATATGCAAAAACTTAATGTTTAGGTATAGTTTAAGCTTTTCTACTTGGAAATTTCATCTTCTAATGACTTATCTAGTCATTCGAATATTTTTTGTGAGTGTTATCTCATAACTTGCAGCACGTTTTCCTTGCGTTCTCAGTCAGTTTTATTCTTTAGTGTAGAATTTCCATCTTACATCCGTTCACACACAGCATGAAATCGTAGGTTCCGCTGTAGCATATTTTTCATGCTCAAGAGTATTTTACTGTAACACTAGATAATTTAGATGAGTCATGGTTTTTTTTTATAAATTCATATAATTCACTATTAGTATGAGTGGCAGTGAATAAATTAGTGTTAAATAAACTAATATTCGAATCTCGGAAATCTTAGCGCAGTCATTGCAGTAAAACATTTGACTATGAGTCATGGTTTTTTTTTATAAATTCATATAATTCACTATTAGTATGAGTGGCAGTGAATAAATTAGTGTTAACAGCTTAATGGTTAAGGGGTCATGACTCGTGAGGGTCATGGACAGGGGTCGAATCCCGCTGCAGACGTGAATTGTTTGGGGTAACGGGAATCCAAACCGGGATTCGTGAGGTCGGAGGGACCTAGCCCGCTCGGCCTGGACCTGTTACGGGTGGGGTGACCCTAACAAAAGTGCTCACCCATTATTAAGAAAACCAATGGAATTGCTATGCTCACCCATTACTAAGGAAACCAATGGAATTGCTATAATTTGCTCTAATTAATGAATGTTTGATTGTGAATGACATGTCCAAATTTTAAACATTTGAACTGCTATCTAAATACAACTTAAGTACAACAAGGGTCTTTAAACTCACCAATCTTCACAATGATGAGGTGGTGGATCAAGTAAAAAAAATCCAATGAAACATTTTAATATAATTTGCAAAAGCATCATGTTCATGGTTTAAAACATGGACCTCCTATGGTCGTGGTGATCTCTATCACTATCATATTGTTAATAACACGAATATTTAGAGTCTTTTATACAATTTTTGTGTATAATCATGATGTGAACCTTTAGAGTAAACAAATTTCATTCTGACTTACATGTTATCCCCTATCAATGGCGTGCATCTTTAGAGTCAATTCAAATTATTACTTTAATATTGTTCCCTAGTTATATACTAGGGTAGGATAAATCTGCAGGGTAGTGGCACCAACACAACTAGAAAATCCCATGATAGAAAAGAAAAGCATCTATGACTATCTGTATAACCTATGTCATAGATATGAACCTTATATCTATGCCGTTCCACTACCGATGTCTCTCTACCGGTGTCATACCCAGATCAATAGCGTATGGGGGCCGCAGGGCCTAGAGACCTCTTAAAGGGCAGTAGTAGATTTATTCTAGGGTAGAGACATCTTCAAGAAGTCGTTTGTGGATGCAATTGAAGCAAAGAATCCAATAGCAAAGGGAAAAAAAAAAAACCAAAATCATGAAATTAATCTCTCCTCATGGTTTGTCTTTTTTTTCAATTTCTAGAAGTCGTAATTGTGAACTTGAAAGTGCACTTGTGCAGCTATCGGCTGATATTAACTTTATCTATAATGAATTCACTTCTAAATTCGTTCTACTGAAAATCCTTCGCTCCCGATTATCATTTATTCAAGAACTAATTCTTAATGGCTTGTATTCTTTTTCCCCTCTACAAGTGTTGTACATGAAAGATCAAGTTAGCTTTCATTTAGATGCTAAACCAGATTTTTCTGATATCTAGTTTTCTCGAAGGTATGAAATCAATCAGCTCAGATGCCTCAGAGTTCAGTCATACTTCAGAGTTATTGACTGACCTCTCCGAGGGTAACCCTCCTTTCCCCTAGGAAAGACAAATCCCAGTCTTGGTTCATTTCCTCAACTACTTAGAAAAGAAAGCACCAACAAAGCAAATGATACTGAATTCTGATTAAACCCATTCTTTTTCCTATTTGAGCCTGAACAGAGATAAGAGTCGCCACGTTCAAGCTAAAAGCTAGTCGAACTTCTGACTTCTTCTTGTTATACCGTTCCTGGCATTGAGAAAGACATGGTTTAGGCTACAAACTTGGGTTCGTTCACTCACTCCAGACCCACTTTTTCTAGACAGTTCTCGGAGACTTTCTTCTTATTTACATTATATAAGTCATTATAGCCTTTCGCTTCCTTCTATAAGGATCTACTGTTGGGCCTTTCTCATTCAGTGGTAAACCTTACCAAGGCTAACACCAAAGACCAAAACCAAGGACAAAGACCAAGTCAACCTACACTACTAGCTGACTCTGGTTCTCCTCCTACATAGGTATTTTGGTAATGCACAAGGAATTCCGGCCCCTTGGTCTCATTTCGCCTCCCTTCGGTCGAGGTTCATGGTTGTTGTAGAGGTACGCGACGATCAAACATGGCTTTGCCAGCTACCTGTGATAAGAAAAATCAAACTTGATCAGATAGTTCATGCGGGGCATTTCCCCCTCGCCTTGATGCTCCCAAGACGAAAGGGTCAAATATGCAATGGTGTGTAAGTGAAAGGAACGTTGGCCTCTTTCCCTTCCTGGTGTGTGGAGTGTCTTCTTCTCCTCTTCTTAGGATTAAGAAAAAATTTACCAACTGCAGTATCTGCAGTTGGGTGCCCCCATCGTCAACACACGAATCCAAAAGCATATTTACCAAATCTTAAAGTTAAGTCAATTTCACGATCCTTAGTCAACGTTCACGATATTTAAACTCAGATTTAACCCTGGTTAAAGTCAACGTTCATGAAAATTATGTTGACCTACACGAAACTGGTATCATTTCATGAAAAACTATTATTATTTCACGAAAAAGTGTTATCATTTCACGAAAGCTGAACTCATTTTACGAAAAACCGTTATTATTTCACGAAACTGAACTCATTTCACAAAATACTGTTACGAAAACTGAACTCATTTCGTGAAATCCCACCTATTTTTCGTGAAATCCCATCTATTTTTCGTGAAATCTCACCAGTTTCGTGAAATCCCGCCTAGATTTCATGAAATCCCATCCAAATTTCGTGAAATCCCGCTCGAATTTCATGAAATCCTACCCAATTTTTGTGAAATCCGCCGAATTTTCGTGAAATCCCTCATAATTTTAGCTAATAATATTAATTTTTATTTAATTCGCCTAGATATTTATGTAAGTCAACAAAAAAATTATGAAAGTTGACTTCAACCAGGGTTAGAACTAAGTTAAGACATCGTGAAATTTGACTGAATATCGTGAAAGTTGACCAGGCTTTGAGATTAGCATTTATACTTTAAAAATTATATCTTGCAGATGGGGGCACCCAACTGCAGATGCGGCAGTTGGGTACCCAGCTGCCAAAATTTTTTCAGTAAGGGTAGTGGAATATTCTCTGATTTTCCCGCTTTATGTTCCTAGAAAGTATAGAGTTGGAGTAGTTAGTAGATATATATGCTACAAACCCGAGGAAGCTGCCTTTGCTTTATTGTCACGTTAAAGGCATCCAGCCAAGGTTATCGTGGTTTCAAGAAAGATCAAAGTGGGGCGCGAGAAAAGAAAGGAATTTCAAACAACGCGTTAGCTACAGCAACGGGTCGATACGCAAAGTGCCTAGTATCCATCGATTACGGCTAGGACTACCGGGGTATCTAATCCCATGTATTGCCTCTGATTACTGCCATATTTATGTTAATGCATTTTCAAATGATACGTAAGCAAGGTATTTCAGGTCCTTAATCATAGATATTGATAATTGATCATATATATCATACCGGTGAGGAACCAAATAAGATTTCATTGCTAGAAATATGGATTATTGAAAAAATAGGACATGTTAGTTGGATACTTTTCTTCAACTTCGAAGTATTGTATTTCTTATTTGATACAAATAGTTGAAGTGGATTTTCCGAATAGAGGATGGATTATGGGAGTGTCTGACAAAAACTATTGATTAGGCCATGTAGATATGTTATTTTCTCTTTATCTGCCACGTTGGAATTCACAACCAAATGTGTCTCCGCATCCAACCATCACGTAAGCCCCCTATGTAGCAGAGGATAGGCCGGTTTGCACATTCCTCTCTCTGACTTCTTCTATGATCATACCTGAATCATGTTATGCATGAACAGAGGCTCCGTCAAAGCCCCTAGAATAAAATAAGTGATGTGGCGTGATTCAATGTTCTATCTATTCCACTTCCTTATTTATAGTATAGAAATGCATTCATTTCCTCTGCATCGATCCCGATCTATAAGACTCTCGGAGTGAAATAAGAGATCTAAGGAAGAATGGAGGCTAGAAAAGAGGATAGAGTCACTAACGTTGGGCATTTCCTCATTAAGGGAAATGCTACTAGCTCATACATAAAAAAGGAAGGGAAGACTCCTACCGGGAAGGAGATTTCATTCATTCAAGGTCCGAAGGGACCGAAGAAACAGATTCATTTAAGAGACAGAAAAGACCGAACTTTACATTTCATTGACCGGGTCCTATTCGACCGACAAAGGGGAACCAAAGAAAAGATCTTCCTTCCGTGGGTCCGGTTCAGTGGAGTACGTTCAGGGGCAAGGGACATAGAGGCTTTCAAGCAAAGCAATCGATCAACATCTGATTCTTCTCTTGATCTGTCCGAGAAAGCAAAGTCTGAGTGACGAGGGCATTTTCTAGTTCAGTATTGATGTCAACAAAAAGATTGATTTTTTGCTTCTATGGTGTTGTGTTCATTTCCACTTGCGGTTTCTTTAGGCTGTATTTAATAAGGGGAGTTAGTAGGGCTTCCTTAGGCTGTGTTTAATAGAGAGGAAAAGGGAAGGGAAAGGATGGAAAGGAGAAAGTCTCCGTTCCTCAAGTTTCTCATTCATTTCATTTTGTTTTGGGCGGATCATCTAGGTCTTTGCTGCGCTTTTGAATCCGTTTATTTCTATTCAATTGCTTTTTGATCCGTTTATTAGATTTCAATTGCTTTTGTTTCTTTTTATTAGATTGAAATCCGTATGTGTTTTTCTCCTTTTGTGTATTAGGTATATTCTCGTCAGTTTGAGTTTTCTCGTCTGTGTTACTTACTGGTTCTGATTCTTCTTTATCTAATAGTGTTTCAGTAAGACTAGTCTGTATCTCTGTAGTGTATTGAATGTGCATCCTTTTATCTGTATTCTTCTTAGCATCAAACGGAGATTGAATATTTTGGTTTCTCTCGGCAGCTTTCTCTCTTTCCATCTGAGATAATTTTTCTTGTAGAATGAGATTCTCACTCTGTAGTTGACTTAATTCGTGAATTAGCGATTTGATCATTTGTTTTCCAGCGTAATTTAGGCATGACAAGTCTGTGACCTCGATTGGTGCTGAATCAATCCAGATATTATCTTGATATACTGGCATCCTTTTTCTCCCTAGTTGAATCCCAAGATTGACCAAGTAATCATTCTTCTTGATCTTAAGAGAGCGCCAATCAATCCTGAAATTGGTTGTTATCGAAACCTGTTTTCTACGAGATGGTTCAACGTACTGTTCCTGAAACCATTCAGAAGTAATCACGCTTTTCGCCGGTCCTTTAAATTTCATTACATTGGTTCCATCTTTTGGGATGTACCTATAGGATTTCAGTGCTAAAACGATTCCCTTGAGGATTCTGTCTTCTAGCTTAAACTTTCCTAAGGCTAAAGAAGATGTCACCTCTTCTGGTAGTGGCTGACCAAGCACAACAGAGTCAGTGTCGGTGTAGTAGCAGTCCTCTCTTGAGCTATAAGGATACATATAGATCCTAGCAGAGGCAGTAATTGCTGCTGCTACTTGGACAGCAGAATTCTTGGATTGGCCAATTAGATGCATCGTAGTAGTTCATACGAAAGATGCTTAGAGCCAGTGAAGAAAGGGTCATCTTGCTTTCAATATCAACCTTATAAAGGTTCCAATATATAGATTGAGCTTTTTGCATGACACCTCCAAGGAGAAGGATGTCCTGCTTCATATACTCTATCAAGTTGTTTTTCATACTTAACAGATTAGACAGATTAACCTTCTCATAGTTGATACAGCCTTTATCACCAAGATCAGGGCATAGATTCTTAGCTAGAGAGCTCAGTTTGCCAGGAAGGAGATTCAAGGATTCTCTGAAGCAGAATAAAAGCTGAGAACCTGAATAGACAACAATCTCATAAAGCATATGGTTCCTAATTAGCGGTTTGAGCTTTTAGCTCATGTGATGACATGAAAGGTGCTTAAGCAAGAAAATACCATCGAATCTAGAGAAATTGTGGAAGTAAATTATGCTAGCTGATTTATTCTGTTTAACAAGCGTTTCAATACGATTGACCAAGTTTTTAAGTACTAAGGTACTCGTTCTCGCTAAAGTTGGTATCAATCATCAGAGAATTGAGATTCTCACCAGGACGAACTAGCATAAGACCAGCTGCATAAGGATAATGTTCGTTCTCAATTAGAAGTGTCTCGATATCCGCAACTAGGAATGGTTTTAGCTCAGTGCAACGGGGTGGTTTGAGGGCTGTAATATGGTTTTGGATCCATATCACCTTTTCCGGAATGAATGAGTGAAGAAAAGATGCAAGCTCTCTCCGCAGAAGGGAGGACAGAACCACCCATCTTTTCGCCGTCAATATAGACTCGGGGCATGAGGCTAAGTACACAATCACCGTCGTAAATTTCAGCATACTTTTTCATTAAATGAAAGATATGAGCAATCACCTCACTCAAATGGAATTCTCTCATTCTCACAATTTGTCAAGGGTATAGATGAACCTATTGTAAATGTAAACACTTCTCCGTAAGATCGCTTCATCGTATAGCAAAATTGTAAACTTACCGTATAAAGATGGGTAAGCAAACTCGAGTAAGAGATCCATCGTCGCAAGACAGAGTAGATCAATATCGTTAACCAAAGGGTAAGGATCACTGAAGTCATGGGAACAAAGAATCAGTCCAGGATGAAGATTGTAACGCTTTTTTCGTGCAATCCTTTGAGACAATTGATTCAATAACACATTAGTCTGACTGTCTGTACTTAAATATTTGACCATTTTTACTTTCATCTTTTGCACTTTCATCAATAATGTAAGTTGTAATTGGGGCCTTCCCTTTCACTTATATTTTTCTTGAATTCAGCACACTTTTGATAATGAGCATGCAATAATTCCATTTGGTTAGAGAATTGAGTACCACCGCAGACATAACTAATATACTTTTCATAAGAAGAAAGGATACCCGAGATCCTTTTCTCCCAAGTAGCCAGCATACTTCCGCTTGTGTTTTCTGGTATATTTTCCTTTAAGAAGAACATCTGTTGCGATTTCAGTCTTCCTAGATGTATTAATTCTGAGAGTGATCAAACGCCTCTTTCGACTATTTTTGTCATAAACCGAGATTCTTACTGGTTCTGAAACCATATAATCTTGTACAGTGGTATAAAAGCTGTCAGTCAGGCATTCCATAAAAAATAGGGCTACCCCGAGCTGACACAACCTAGCCTATATGGCGGATCAACTTGATTAGGCATTCAATACCAGAGTATTTTGTCTTCCAGAACTCAAAGAACACTCTGGCAAGTTGGAAGGAATCCTTACGAGATGTATAGTGAGAGAACTGGTCTTCCAGATCATTGGCAGTTCTCATCAAAGTTTTACCATAGATAATGGGCATATAGATACTCTTTGACTATTTTACGAGAAAGGAGATTGCAAACCATTTTTGTAAGATATTGATAGGGTGCTTTTTCTTTCATGAACACCTTGAGCTCATCGAGAAAGAAACTATAAATATTTTTGATGTTACCATCAAATGAGGGGAAGAGATTGGAATGAACAGCAACTGAGGCAGCAAAGCTGCAAATTCCAGCCGCGTCGCGAATTAGGTATCCGGCACAGCCAGTTGGATTTTCAGCCCGCCAGGAACCATCCACATTCACTTTAAGGCAACTTGAAGGTGGCCTAAGCCAATGGCAAAGCCGCCTATCCAACATTACACTATGCCCCTCAGATAAAACAACACCAAGCAAGTCATTGTACTATAAGAGCCAACATGACAATTTCAAATAAAACTGGTTTTTTCCGTTCAAAGAAAAAAGAATTCCGGGCTTTCCATAAAAACCAGCATAACGTTAGAATCAATGAAGAAATATGCTTTAGTTCAAAAAGCCAATTTCCAGAAACCCAGCTATCTCTAAATTGAAATTGAAGTTCAAATTTTGTAGATAAAAAGTTCGAGAGAAAGCCGGTCGAAGAGCATTGAAAAAAGAAATGCGAAGCATCATTAGTCCCATGTGAACAAAAACAACAGGCTCTGGCTCCATTGAGTCCAATGCTAGCAAGAAAAGTATAAGTTGGAAACCTTTGGAGAAGTAGCTTCCAACCAAAGAACTTAGTCCTTGGGCTAACATGCAATCTCCAAAGAAAATTCCAACCAACCCAAGGGTCATTGAGGCTCAAGTGGTGTCTTAAGAGATAGATATAAGCAGACTTAGTCACCGAAGACCCAGGAGTAGCCTCACGCCAAACCCATTGATCATCATGGGGGTATGTAGGTAGCTTAATATTCAGGATTGATTGATTGTGGGGGATGATTCTCCGGCGGCTTTTGGAGATTTTTTTTTTTTTTTTTTTGCATAATTCCTAAATTTTACTTATACAATTAACAACATAATATAGAAATTAAAAAATAAACTATATTGCAATAATAACCATGTAATAAAGTGATATTAAATATAAAAAAAATTATCAATAAAAGCATAAAAAATTATGGGAGAAAGCCACAAATATTTTATTATAAAACAACAATATATAATCTCTTTGCAACCAATAAATAAACGAGGCATAGGTTGACCATAAATAACTTCCTAATCAGGAGAGGTACATTTCAATATCAAGAAACTCTTTTTCTTGTTTCTTCAGTATGACACTCATGTTAAACCTTGTCATATTTAATATTTATAATGTTACTAACCCCCAAGAAAAGTAGCCTAATCTTTTTGCATAACAGACCTTATATTATTTACTTATTATAGATAGGTCACCCACGTAAATAGATAACAAGATAATAGAGTTGAGTCTTGTCTTCGTTAATGGCAGCCCAAAGTCTCAAACTAGTCTTCATTACATGAATACATAGGTGCACTAGTTTTGATCCAAAGCCGCCCTATGAACTAGGCAAGTTTTTATTTCTATGTCGATAAGATACTGATCCAAAGCCGCCCAATTAACTAGGCAAGTTTTTATTTCTGCGTCGATAAGATACTGACCATGGACGCCCGTGGCCTGCACATGGCCTCCAGGGCAACGGCCCTGGGCATGGTGAGACCCTCCCCCTCCGTCATGTCCACCGCCTCCTCCCCAACTCTCCTCCACTCGAAGCACTGGATCAGAGCCCCAAGCACTTGTCCCACCGCCCTCATGCCCATGCTCTCTCCGGGGCAGCACCGCCTCCCCGCCCCAAACGGCACGTACTTGTACCCCTTCGCTTTGCCGCTCTCGAATCGCTCCGGCTTGAACTCCGCCGCGTCGTCCCACAGCGTTGGGTCCCTGTGCATCTTGTAAGCATTCACCAATAGAATCGTGCCGCGTGGGACGTTGAAGCCTGCGATCTTGCAATCGGCGGTCGATTCGCGCGGGAGCAGGAGAGGCCCCGGGGGAAAAAGGCGAAGGGTCTCCTTGACAATGCAGTTGAGGTACGGGAGGTTGGGAAGGTCGGAGTCGGTTACGAGGCGCTCGTGGCCAACGTCGGCCACAATCTCGTCGTAGGCCTTCTTGAGGGCTTCCGGGTGGTTGAGGAGGAGCGACATGGCCCATTCCATCGAGGCTGCCGACGTGTCGGTTCCCCCTAACACGAGAGCCTGAAATAGATAGATAAAATTGCAAGATCTAAGCCGTTGGATTCACTAGAAGGAAGAATCTTAAAGTGCCATTGTCTCTCGAGATAGATACCTCTATCGTTCCCTTGATGATGTCCTCAGAGTAGTGGTTTGGATCCTCCTTTTGCAGGGAGAGCATGGTGTCAACAAGAGTCGCATTCTTGCTCGCCTCCCTCTCACTACACCCGTGCAAGTGAAGCCACTCCCCTTCTCTCCGCTTCTCCTCCACCATCTCCTGCAAATAAGCGTCAAGCTCGCTCTGTACTTTCACCATACTCACCGTAGCCCCACTGGGTACCATCCACCTTAGAAATGGGGATAAGAAGTCCGCATAATTCGACGCACCGCTTAGCCGAAAAACCTCATGCATGATGACCGCAAACCGCTTCGCCGTCGCCGACTCCCCAAAATACTTTTTCCCCATGACCATCTCCACGATCGTGTTCAGCATCAGCTCTTCGAACCGGTCTCTGAGGCCGACACTCGTGAATCTAGAATGTTCCTCGGAGGAGGAGGAGAAGAGGCCGCGGAGGAGGGTGTGGACATGTACGGACCGGAGCGAGGCTAGGGCGGAGAGGCGGGAGGCGGAGAAGAACTTGAGGCCGGCCAGGCGGCGGTGTTCGCGCCAGGTGTCGCCGTAGGGGGCGTTGTTGAAGGTGGTGTTGCCGTAGAAGAGGATATCACCGCTGGTGAGGAAGGGGCGGTTGGAGAAGGCGAGATCGTGGGTGGTGAAGGCGGCCTCGACGGCGGACGGGGAGGAGAGGACGAGGACGGGGCGGGAGCCGAAGTGGAGGAGGAGATCTGGGCGGCCGTGGACGGCGGAGAGGCGGGAGAGTGAGTGGTGGAGAGGGGTTTGTAGGAGGTGGAGGTGGCCGATGACGGGGAGGCGTAGGGGGCCGCGGGTGCGAGAACGGTGAAGGAAGAGGAGGCAGAGTGATAGAAGAGCGACGAGGAGAATGATTGAGCCGGTCTCCATCTTTTTGAATCGCTTGTGGATTCATCTGTTCCTATTTATAGGAAAAAAAAATTTGGAGGAAAAGTAGCAGCACTTGTTTCCTAGGGAATCCACAGCGGATGGGAGCGAAAGCACTGCTTTCCCTCGTTTCTTGTAAAGGATGAAAACAAAGGTACGGAATTCAAGAAAGAAAATTGATGCGTTTTCTGCCTTGAAGCTTGCTCATTACAAGACACAAACTCTCATAACATTTAATACTCTTATTAAATTCAATATTAAAATTATTTATGTCACTGGAACTTAACAGGCCGAAACTATTATACATTTCACATGTTGGTTCACATAAGTAACCTCCAGTAAGATCAGAAAGGGAACGAGGTGTTTCTCCATTCTTTGTAGCACTTTTCCAATCCAAAGGTTTGCATACCATAGGAAGGTTGATATTGACCTGTAGTAATTTGATATCAAAGGAACAGACAATGTAAGATTCTTTTGGAATATAATATTGATTTCCTTTCTTAACCACTCGGATAGATTGTATTTTAGAGTTAATGATTTTGATCAATCCCCGTTCCAACATGAATTCCACTAAGCAGGCACCGATGATATGCGTCTTCTTTGTTTTCTTTTTATCCTGCTTTTTGGTGGGAATGGAACTCTTCAAAAGTCTTCGATTTTTTAATAAATTAGCTTGATCACAGACATGATATTCTAGTTGACCAATCAAACTAGCAGCTTTCACCATTGTGTTATCAGAAGAGCTAAAAAGTAAACTGAGCACATAAATCATTAATGCCTCGAGGGTATAATGATCGAACTCGTAAATCAATTCTAATTCATCATCTTTCAATTTACTTTTCAGATAATCCCTCGCACAAACTTCATCCTCTTTGATAAATTTTCTAATGAGGTTGGGAACACAACACATTGAAAGACAGATTCCTCCCTGAATTGACTAGTTAGGTTCTCAATATACTTCTGCAATTCAATAACATCGATTTCTTCCAATTTATAAGCATTTTTACATTTACACAAGAGTTCGAACACATTATCCTTATACTGATTAGATATTGATTTCTCTTTTTCTTGTTCCATCTTAACAACGTAACCTTGCAAATGAGAATAAAAACTCTTCCAAAAACGTTCTAGTAAACTAATATTTCTGATTCGTTTTGAATTCTTAAAATTAAGATTAAGCAATGATTTTTATCGTAATCAATTGGCCTAATAAATTATTGTTCATCATGATTTTATTTTTTTTTTATTTTCATTGAGTGAGTTAGGTTTCTATTGGATTTTCTGCTTCAATTGCATCCACAAAGGTCTTCTTGAAGATGTCTCTACCCTAGAATAAATCTACTACTGCCCTTTAAGAGGTCTCTAGGCCTTGGGGCCCCCATACGCTATTCATCTGGGTATGACACGGGTAGAGAGACATCGGCAGTGGAACGGCATAGATGTAAGGTTCGTATCTATGACATAGGTTATACAAATAGTCATAGATGGTCTTCCTTTCTATCATGGGATTTTCCAGTTGTGTTGGTGCCACTACCCTGTAGATTTATCCTACCCTAGTATATAACTAGGGAACAACATTAAAGCAATAATTTGAAATGATTCTAAAGGTGCACACCATTGATAGGGGACAACATGAAAGTCGGAATCAAATTTGTTTACTCTAAAGGTGCACCCTATCACTATCCTCTAGTTCTTTTGAAGTTTTAGTGACAATATAATCTTATTATAATATCACAAATAGTAAGTGGTATTTGGTAGTAAATCACTTTTATCTATTGCCTTGTCTGCCCTGCTCCAAAGCAGCTTTGAAATAGAAAGTTGATACAAAATATTTGGTTATTAAGAGCAAAAGTAAACAAAAAGTAAAATAAAAAAAAATTAGAAGTTGAAAAAAAATAGAATTTATTGCTTTTTAATACTTCTACTTAACAAGGGAAAACAGGTCTAATATATAAATATTTTAATAACTCTTTATAGTTTTAAATATTTATAATAAATGCCATTATGTAAATAAAAAAAATTAGGTTTGATGGTTTATTTCTTCACAATTGTCAATTGTTATCTCATTCTATATCTTGCCTTTAAGTCCTATTGCTGTCTTGATTTGAAATAACCTAGTCTATGATAATATTGATATATAATTTAATCTCTATCTTTGGCATCTTGAGTCAACTTTTTTTTCTTTCCTACTAAACATAGCCTAAGTGTTAATTATCTTCACAAAAGTATATGTAATTTTTGATAATTAATTGATATACTTAACCCAAAACCAAGCATCATTGATTTTAGGCATCCCTTAAGTCCATGTGTTTGATTTTGTTTTAGGAGATTAAAATCCATCTCACGTTGTGATTCTTAATATATTCTAGGAGAAAAATTTCACTAATTAAGAATAACAACATAGACTATTTTTTTTACCAATTAGTGTAAAGGATAAACCTTTAATTGTGAATTTACACTAGTTGACTTTTAAATTATGGAGGTCATCAGAGCAAACTCTTCAATTAAAGTAATACTTAGGGACTTGGATGAAATTTTTGTATACAACGATAAGGTTTTGATCTTATTTTGCCCACACCTTGCCCCAAAAAAGAAGTCGATAAGGTTTTGATGTTACACGTGGATAGTTCCCTGATGAGGTGCCCCCTAATGTGATTTTACCTACTAGATGTGATGACGTTGAAGTTGACTCTTGAAGTTGACCTTGTAAACAAATTAAAAAAATCTCATGGAGCCCACATTGACTTGACTTCTCGATAAGAAAAAAGAAAAGACCCCTCTTATGGTCATTCTAGTGAATCTTATCTTTTACTATTGTTGAAGGTTCACTATTCTTATTTTCAAGCTAAATCTATTATTTTTTTTCCAATTAAGTAAGTTAATAAATAATAAAGGTAAATTTTAATTCTAAAATTTATTATCAATAACTAAGATTTTTTATAAGTTAAACTAAGAATAATATATGATTATTAATATTTTTAATTCTTTGTGTTGACTTGTGATTGACTTGCGGCCCACATGACCCATAGGTCAAGCCGCATTCTCAAAGGCAACCTTAGTCCATATAATCTAGTAGAAATAGTTCAAAAAAGTTTAACCTTGTATTGGTGCAAAAATACGATCGATATCAAGATAGACAAGAGCAGAGATGAAGATGAACATAAAGATGAAGAGGAAGGTGGCTGAGAGTAGAGAGAAAACTGAGGTGGAAGCTGCGAATGATGGCAAAAGCGACACTGCGAATTTTTGTTCATGCTTTATATTAATAAAAATACAAGATACTACCATATTGAATAACTTCATATTAATTCATAATTTTATTTATTTATTTATTTTGAATCAGGACAATAAAGAATTTTTGCCGGTTGAATATTTTGACCGGACTACATATGTGCCATCTGTCAAAGCTGGTCAGCATGATGTCATGCTCGTGTGGCCATGGTCAAATATATGAGCACGTAGATGCAGCGGCTAGTGGACTAAGGTCTTATGGGTTGAGGTAAGGTGAGGGCTTAGCGCATCCAAGTGGGCTGATAGCAACCCACTAAGATCCTGGGCTTTTAGAACCTTAGCAGCTTCAGTCCAATGGAATGTGGATGTATTAGCCCAATTAAACTTTAAGTCTTAATTTACTTTATGGGGCCCAAAATTGGTGGACAACTTATAGTATAAAAAAAATTCTTAAAACAGGGTTGCTCCGTTTTTTTCAAAAAAATATTTTTTTTTATTATTTTTTTTAAAATAATATATACTTTGTAAGTTATCTAATGGTATCAATATTGAGATATTTTAGATTATGTATGTATACAAAAGACACTAACCAATGTTAGATTTCTTTATAATATAAATAGTATTTTTTGTCTTATATGCAATCTTGGTTAAGGTATTTTTTACTTATATACAATCTAAAATATTTTAATATTGATATCATTAGAAAGCTTACAAGATGTATACCATTTCTAAAAAAACAAACAAACAAAAAATTTTATAGATATAAAATTTAAGTGCCCCCATTTTTGGCACTTTCCGGGCGCTTATAAATTTTGTTCATATAATATGATACAAGAGTTAGCTCTTATTAGAGCCTTACTACCGTGTGGAGGGGCGGTGGAGGAGCTTGATTACAAGATGCTCCAGCCAGCGACGAGCACTGGTTCACCCCCGGGCGGTCCTACCGGAGACCAGATAGGGTCACGAGAGCGTACTTGGGTTGGGCTAACCTCCACTTTGGTCCAGCTCTGGCAACATTTTATGGTGGATCGTTGGTCAGCAAACAAAAGTCAAAAGTACAAAAGTTAGACGACCGTTCTTCTGCTTGATTTGTCTTTCTGCCTACTACCAGGAAGTGCCCCACGCACTAACGGGATTCCTTGCATCCCCAAGTTAGTGGCATTCATTGCTTCTGAATAAAGGGGGTCATCTCGAACGTCTGAAGCGAATGCGTGTTAGATTTAGACCGTTCGGTCCTATCTATGTTATTAGGATTAGGGTTGTGGCCAGCTATCTGCCACAACAGTAATTGGAGTAGCTCGATCACAATTCACAACTAGCAAAGCGTTTCAGACATGGAGCTTGTTGATCCGTACCTGATGATAAACACGATCGTAGCCGCCATGGCCGGCCTCCTCCTCTTGCTCTTGCTCTCCGGAGCCGTCTCCGTCCTCTGGCTCACGCCGGCGTGGAAGTGGCGCCGGCTGAGGAGGAACGGCTTCGTCGGACCAGTCCCGCGCTTCCCCTTGGGCAACTTGATGCAGATGAGCAGACTGCGAGGGGAAGCGCCGCCTTCTCCGGCGTCTTCGTCCGCCATCTCCCACGACATTCATTCCTTCGCCTTACCTTACTTGTCCCGGTGGAGAGAGGACTATGGTAAGTGCACAAGTAGTTTTACTGCACTAGATTCACTCGAATCTAATGATAAGATTCTCTTGAATCTCAGGAAAGGTCTTCGTCTACTGGATCGGTGCAGAGCCGTTCCTTTACGTCGCGGATCCTGAGTTCCTGAAGCTTGCCGCGACGGGGGCTATGAGCGAGAAATGGGGGAAGCCGGATGTGTTCAAGCACGACAGGAAGCCGATGTTTGGGAATGGGCTCGTCATGGCTGAAGGGAATGATTGGACCATTCACAGGAACATCATCGCGCCGGCTTTTTCCATGACCAATCTCAACGTACGACATGATTTGTAGTTGACTTTCATGTGTGCTTGATCTGTATATTTACGAGCCGAATCCATGCAGGGAATGATCAGCGTAATGGAGGAAACGACATGCAAGATGGTGGCCAAATGGGACGTGCAGCTCCGGCTTGCGCCGGGCCGGCGAGCTGAAATCGACGTGGAGAAGGAAATCAGCAGGAACGCCGCCGAGATCATATCGAAGGCCATCTTCGGGATGAGCGAGGAGAAGGGAAAGAAGGTGTTTGAGAAGCTGCATCTCCTGCAGAAGGAGCTCTTCTTCACGAACCGCCTCGTCGGAGTCCCCTTCGGCCAGGTGCTCAACGGCAAAAAGTCCTACGAGGCGTGGAGGATCGGCAAGGAGATCGACCGCCTCCTGCACGACATCATAAGTTCGAGGAAAGACGGCGCCGCCAACAGCAGTACCACTCATCAAGATCTCCTAGGGCTCCTGCTCGCCGGGAATCAGGAGAATGCCTTGCTCGAGAGGAAGCTCACCACCAGGGAGCTTGTCGACGAGTGCAAGACCTTCTTCTTCGGCGGCCATGAGACCACTGGGCTGGCCCTCTCCTGGGCCCTGCTCCTCCTCGCTCAGTACCCGCAGTGGCAAACCGCTCTCAGGGAGGAGGTCCTGGAAGTCACAGGCGGAGGGCCTCTCGACTCCGCCATGCTCTCCCAGTTGACCAAGGTTTGTAAAAATATTTTCATTAATCAATTCCTCCGCATCCGGCGTTGAATCGGCGAATTCATAATGCAGATGGGGTGGGTGTGGAACGAGGTGCTCCGGCTGTACTCGCCGGCTCCAAACTTGCTGAGACAAGCGAGGGAGGACATCCGCGTGAGCCTTGGCGGCGGAGAGGAGGTGGTGATTCCAAAGGGGACGAACATGTGGGTGGACGTGGTCGGCATGCACCACGACGCGGCGCTGTGGGGGGAGGACGTGAACGATTTCAATCCCGAGAGGTTCGTGAAGGAGGTGCACGGCGGTTGCAAGCACCGGATGGGCTTCCTTCCGTTCGGGTTTAGCGGCCGGATCTGCGTGGGCAGAAACCTGTCGTCCATGGAGTTCAGGATCGTGCTCTGCCTCCTCCTCCGCCGGTTCTCCTTCTCCGTGTCCCCAGCCTACACCCACTCACCCACTCACATGTTTACCCTAAGGCCTTCCCTTGGGGTTCCCCTTGTCGTCCACACCCTCCAATATTCAAACTAAATATTATTTTATTTTATTTTTATATAAAAAAAATAAATTACGGATATACATATGAGTTTGCAATGTGTAGGTAAATTTTAGTCTTTTGTCACCTATGAGTTTGCAATGTGATTTAATGTCTAATTAAATTAATTTTACTAGATATAATTTTCAAATTTATCTAAATATATGTCAAATAATTATAGGAATCTAATAATGTAACGAATTAATTGAAATTAAATTTATAACTATTTTATAAGTGAAAAAAATCAATTTTACAAAACAAATATTTTAAGAAAAATATTTTGAATCATTGAAATAAAATATCACACATTTATATTTCAAATTACAATCTAAATTATGTGCTTGATAAACAACCTAGAAGAACAATTAGCATATTCTTTTTAGGGTACCTTTTTTTTTTAAATTAATTTACATTTATATTTTTTTAAAAATTAAAGTTTATAAGACTAATAGTAAGACGAGTTTCTAGAAAATTAAAATGTTTAATTGATAGTGAAGAAGATTATATTTCTAATATATTATCCCATTATTTGTAGTAATTAATTTCTAATTCTAGTAATTATACTCTTTAAAGTTTAGTAGTCGCTGCAGTTTTAACGTTGCCTTTGAAGGGCAGCCACCAGAGAGACACACCTTTACTTTATGCTTTGTTTATTAGGAGTGATGGATTTTTACAAGAATGAAAAATTTAAAAAGAAAAAAAATTTAGATAAAAAAAAAGTGTTTAATAAAATTTCGTCTCTACTATTCTTTTCATCCAATTTGAGCGGATTAAAAATGAGAAATTTTACTTATTTTTTTTTTCTTTTCTTTTTTTTTATTCAACCTTCCTAATAAGCGAAAGATTTTATTAAAACTCATTCTTTTCTTCCTGAAAATCCTTCTAGTAAATAAGCCCTAAAAGCTCATTATTCAGTGTGGTATTTGCAGATCTTGCCATCTTACCAGTGAAGCCAAAATTAAAAGAAGGAAAGGGAAGATCAACTAAGTGGAGAATGAAAGTAACATGGCATCTGATGATGATGGTCTATGGGGGCCAAGTGAGAATGATGGTTCAGAGTTTTTTAACCTTAGAATTAATCTTAGGATTCACATGCGTGCAAATTCCAAGGCAATTTTTTTAAAAAAATGATCTTTTATTTTGATAAATTATATAGTTTATTCATTAAAAAAATTTATATAAAAAAATGATCTTTCTTAATTTTTCCTACCCGAGGAGAAAATTTTTTTTGCCAAGTGAGACCAAAAGAGGCAGAGAATCATGTCAGAATATTTGCCTGGCAAAAAGGGAGCGCACCAAATGCCTGCTGACCAAGTGTGTGGCATGAGGGCAGCACATGCATGTGAGTAGGAGTTGTCTATTCGATTGAACTCACGCATGTGAATAGGAGTGTTGTCTTCTTTTGCATGTGAGTAGGAGTTGTCTATTCGATTGAAC
This sequence comes from Costus lasius, assembly GCA_027563935.2. NCBI lineage: Eukaryota > Viridiplantae > Streptophyta > Magnoliopsida > Zingiberales > Costaceae > Costus > Costus lasius. Next base: position 1,707,049 of record CM050454.1, read on the forward strand.
TCACTCACATGCATGTGAATAGGAGTGTTTTTCTTCTTTTGTATGTGAGTAGGAGTTGTCTATTCGATTGAATTCGAACCAAACTGATTGGAATACAAAAATTATCATTTAAAAAAAATTAAAATTAAATAATTTGTTTAAAAAAATTGAATATGAAGAAGTTTGGATAGCCCTAGCTTAGATTAGAGTTTTCGATTCGAATTCGACTTGACTATGGAGAAGTTTCTCTCTTTGAGTTAATTTAAAAAATGGTTGAGTTTCGGGTCTAGTTAAGTTACGTCCTATTATTTTTGGGGGGAATTTATAAAAAAATATATTGAATCTAATAAAAAAAAGGATAAATTTAATATATTTTTATTTTCCTTTTCATATAGGAAGACGAAAAAATTTGTACCCCGCTGCCGCATCAACAGTTGGGTACCCCGATCGTTCAAGCACGAATCTAAACGTATCAGTGGGAATTTTGATGCCAAGTCAATTTCACGAATCGCGGTCTACTTTTACGAAATTCCTAACCAGCATTTAACCCAAGGTTTAAGTCAATATCTATGAAAACTGGTCAACTTCACGAAATCTAAATCAAGTTAGGGCAGGGAAATCTCCAAAACTGCACCCCCTAGCCCCAGCGCCTCCAATGCCGTCGTCTCTTCATCCAAAGTCCAATCTTCCTCCTCTGCTTCTTCGCTCTCCTCCCATCTCGCGATGGTGGAGCTCAAGTCCCGGATCCTGGCGGCGCTCGCGAAGCTTTCCGACCGAGACACCCACCAGATCATGGTGGAAGACCTCGAGAAGATCATCTGCACCCTGCCCGATGCTGGTGAACTCCCTCGTTCATGATCCCTCTCTGCCCTCGCCGGGTCCCCAAGATCCCGCCGGCTCCAAGAACTCATCTTTCCTCATCGCCCGACGGGAGTCTCTCCGCCTCCTTGCCGTCCTCTGCACTGCCCACAACTGACGCCGCCTCCGCGCACCTTCCCAAGATCATCGCCCTCATTGCCTGACGCCTCAAGGACCCTACCTCCGACTCCTCCGTACGCGACGCCTGCCGCGATGTCGCTGGCTCGCTCGGAGGCTCTATCTCCGCCCTTCGGTCGCGGAATCAGCAGCAGCACTAGAGGATGGCACGGGGCCTGGTGGTGGGTCATCGCCGGTGGTGACTTTGTTTGTGAAGCCGCTTTTCGAGGCCATGGGGGAGCAGAACAAAGCGGTGCAGGGCGGGGCGGCAATGTACCTTGCCAAGGTGGTTGAGTGTGCTGGCACTGGCGTTGGGGGAGTGGAACAGGATGGAAGGGCGCCAAAAACTTGATGTGTTCCGCAAGTGCACGGACAAATCGAAGTAATAAAAATATCGATCCACAGGGACCAATGGCCAAGTATTGAATCTTACTTAGAATAGTTAGCTAGACTAATTTGAGAGAGAACGATGTTTATCACTGCTGAGCAAAAGCGGCAAAAAGGCAAATTGGGGTTCTTAATCAATTTATGGAGAATTCAGGATTTTGGGTTCACCACTCTATGCTTCATGACTTATAAAAATTAAAGATATCTTAGGAAGGATTTACTATGTTGAAGGAGATTTATCCGCATGTACAGATTGCCCCTTCTCAGTAGTACAATCCGGTGTTTATCTGACTTAATCCCCTACTCTCGTGGTTATTAATTCGAGATAAACCCAATGGATTCTTGATAAATCTTGAAATCCCTCAAGTCAATTTTGAACTGCTCTCGTGTTCAAATTGCCTTGTCCAAATATTGTAGATCCAACGTCTCAATTCACTTCTCAGTACTTCTTGAGACGTCTAAAACATGAGAATCATGGCCAGTAATTATCATGCGATTAGTGCAACAATAATTGAATCTAACGTGAATAAATAACTTCATAAGATGAATAAAGCAGTCAAGTCATTAAAACAAAGAGGGCTACACCCTTAATCCTGAATGGAAGTTTACGCTGACATGCTACACATGTTCACGTTTAAGAGTTCCATGTTCATGCTTACAATCGATGAAAAAAATATGAAAAAGACAAAGGAAGACAAGGATTAATGTTTCCTAATGAAGATCGTCACCAACAATCCTTGAAGTCGAAGCTTTTTCGGTGTGAAATCGCCGATCGCTCACTTGCACCCTAGTTCTCGCCTTTCTCTTGAATCTCGCTCGAAAATTCGCCAAAAAAAACCCCAAATTTCGGCCTTCAACTCCCTTATATAGTTCCCCAACACTTTCTTAGGGTTTCCCCAAAATTTGGCTCGAAACCGGATCGAATCGGATGAGAACTTGAGTCAAATTCGAATTCGGCAGAGGAAATTACGGCCGTAAATATTTTCACGGGCGGCCGTGAAACATTCTGCTCAATTTCAATATTTGCCCCCGATAGAATTACGGCCGTGAAAACTTTCATGGCCGGCCGTAAAACTCTCTGTTCCATCTCGTATTTTTTTGCTCTAATGCTTTTACGACCGTAATTTATTCTACGGGTGTAGCCGTAAAATCTTCTCTTGAATTTTGATACGGTCGTGATGCAAATTACGGATGAGCTGTGATTTCTTCTACTTGTCCAAAAATACGGCCGTAAAATATTTTACGGGTGGGCCGTAATTTTCAGAACAAATCCTGATTGGCTTGAAATTTGATGGTCAACTTTGTCTTGACTTGTAGATTTCGCCTAAGTGCTTGAAAACATCAAAATCTATCAATTTGCAATCGTTTCCACCTGAAATATGATAAAAATAAAGAGAGGTGAGGATTCCGAACAAACATAGAAATTTAAGTCAAAATATATGAAAATTATAACAAAAAGAGAGGAAATCCATTGCAAAAATATGCTCAGAATACCATACAAATGCGTGTCATCAATTAACAATATAAATTTTATACAGATTTCAGAACATTGTATATCTTGTCCAATGTCAACTAATATAAATCTAGTGAACGTCAAACACATATACATCTGGTGAACATTACTGGAAAACATAAATTTGTTTATAACAATGTCGCTTGACAAAACTCAGACTATGTGTATCCTACGCACCCAAACTGGCATTATTGGAATAGCTGAAAGCTGGTATCATTAGCAATATGCCCAGATTGTGTCTTCGTCAAAGCCTCACTCAAAAGGGAAACAAATCGGAGGTTGAAGTAGTAGAACTAGACTATTCCAGCATTGCAGCATAGTCATAGCTATATCTTGCATTTGCTGATCCTCCCTTTCCCCTTGCCACGTTTCCTGCCTTTCAACTTTAGTTTCTTCTTCAGCTTTTTTCTTTCCTATACCACCCGAGGCTTTCAAAAGTGATTTGGACCGATGATGAGCATTAGCTCCTCCATCTACCATTTCCACGTCTGCTAGCAATAAAAATAAAATAAAATAAAATAGATGGATAAAAGCAGCAAAAAGTAAAATGTTAAGAAACATATCTAAAGAAAATATAAAAAGCCATCCAAGTGCAAGTTTCTAGCTCAATTGGCAAGCAACAGCTGAATAGGAGAGGAATGTTACTAGAAATGGGATAATGATCTTGAAGCGGTAGCAACTAGAACAACCGAAATAGATATGTTCTGGTCATTTTTTTTTGAAGAGAATCTGAACACGCCAAGGAAAAATCTTGAGTATCTATATGCTACTTGGGAAAACTACTTAAGTGCTTTTTTAATCAATGAAGTTCTATATAATAAAGTTCGCAATTGCAAAGGAGATTAGGTTGGTCATTTTTTTTTGAAGAGAATCTGAACACGCCAAGGAAAAATCTTAAGTATCTATATGCTACTTGGGAAAACTACTTAAGTGCTTTTTTAATCAATGAAGTTCTATATAAGAAAGTTCGCAATTGCAAAGGAGATTAGGTTGGTCATTTTTTTTTGAAGAGAATCTGAACACGCCAAGGAAAAATCTTGAGTATCTATATGCTACTTGGGAAAACTACTTAAGTGCTTTTTTAATCAATGAAGTTCTATATAATAAAGTTCACAATTGCAAAGGAGATTAGGTTGGTCATTTTTTTTTGAAGAGAATCTGAACACGCCAAGGAAAAATCTTGAGTATCTATATGCTACTTGGGAAAACTACTTAAGTGTTTTTTTAATCAATGAAGTTCTATATAATAAAGTTCGCAATTGCAAAGGAGATTAGGCTAATATAGAGAATTTCTACCAGCTCCAGCCGTATCAAAGAGGGTTGATACATTTCCATGTCACGCAACTAGTTTACTCCACCATGTTACCACTTTTGGCATTGTGTCATGCCTAGGATGGCCTGATCACCACTATCAGCAGTCAAATGCAATGAAACTTAAACATGAGCAATCTTGACAAAGAGACACATGAAAAACTTGCAGTCGAACAATATGCTAAAAGCAATGAATAAAAATAATGAACTAATGAATTATAATTTATTTTTAATCTCACACAAAAATAACTAAACACTAAGAACACCATTTACGGACAAACCTGTAACATATTCATAAGATTTGCTTGTTGCCTTTCTAGTTGGGCTAGTTGCCTCTGTATTGTTGACCAATTGGCTTTGCTGCTCATGAAGGAACCTTCATTATGGGCCTCAGAAGTTGTTCCATTTACTGCTCTATTCAAATCGTTGTGGGCTTAGAAATATATAAATTTATAACTGAAGTTAAACAAAACATTTTATATGCACCTTTACAAATAAAATTGAATAGAATTAACTTCAAATAGGCAATAACTTAATTTGTGCTTTAGTCATTAACTGGTTGTTTGCACTATAGCAAAACAAAACATATGTGATTTAGTACATTAAACACATGTTATATCATGAAACTTCAAAGTACAAAAGATAAAAGTTGCTTCGGGGCAAAAGATGATGCAGCAGACTGCAATTTGAGCATAACAATTCTAACAAATGCAAAAAACATTAGCAAAAAAAATTATACATTCTTAAATAACATGCTCACACTACTTGCAGTGAGAAGAAGGAAATGGAATGCAATAAAGTAAGAGAAATGGAAGTATAGATTAAGTGGAAAACATTGTTGACTTTCCCATCCCCACGTAACTTAAGATTAATTAAAAAGTGAGAAAAGACATAAATACCAACATAAATTGAACAATGATCTAGATTTTATACTCAAATGAAAAAAAAATGGCAGGTTTCCAGTGCAATGTGGCTGCTCATGAATGCCAATATCACCATCGGTATAGAAGACTCCAAACATTTCAGTAACATATTTTAGACACAAATGCAGCACAATGCCTACAAAAACTGGAAAAATAAAAAATTTGCAACGCTTTATATACATCAAGAAACCAAAAAATCTAATTGCTGACATGTGCCAACCTAGAGACAACCGAAAGCAATGATCCCTTTGCTAGAAAGGCCTGACTACAAAGTAACTTGCAGATCCGAGGGCATAACCTCTGGAACATTGCAGATCCGAGGACGGCAAGGAGACGGAGAGACTCCCATAGAGCAATGAGGAAAGATGAGTTCTTGGAGCCGGCGGTATCTTGGGGACTAGCGAGGGCAGAGAGGGATCATGAACGAGGGAGTTCACCAGCATCGGGACGTCGTCAGCGGGCAGGGTGCGGATGATCTTCTCGAGGTCTTCCACCGCGATCTGGTGGGTGTCTCGGTCGGAAAGCTTCGCGAGCGCCGCCAGGATCCGGGACTTAGAGCTCCACCATCGCAAGATGGGAGGAGAGCGAAGAAGCGGAGGAGGAAGATTGGACTTTGGATGAAGAGGCGGCGGCATTGGAGGCGCCGGGGCTGGGGGGGTGCAATTTTGGAGATTTCCCTGCCCTAACTTGATTTAGATTTCGTGAAGTTGACCAGTTTTCGTAGATATTGACTTAAACCTTGGGTTAAATGCTAGTTAGGAATTTCGTGAAAATGGACTGCGATTCGTGAAATTAATTTGGCATCAAAATTATCACTCATACGTTTAGATTCGTGCCTGAACGATTCATGCCGAGCGAGGTAAGAGCTGAGACTTCCAAAGTTGACCTATCGCTGGTTCATTAATTGGACAGTGCAGATCGTTGGAGAAAGCGTGGGAGAGGTCAAAGGCATGCACCAACGAAAGGCCGAGATGGTTCGCCATGCCAATGCATTCATTGCATTGCCCGGTAACTTATAATTTAATGTCACCGCATTTATATATAAATACATATACACGATCGAATTAAACACGGCTATTTAGACAATAATTTTAAAAAAATTTCTGCTTATATTTTCTTTTAACAAAATAGCCGGAGTTAGATACTCAACCCTCTTCACCTCTATTTCTTGCCCATAATAAAAAAAATTGCCTAAGCTAAGCAGTATAGAAGCGCAAATCTCAACATCCTCTAACTTTGTTTTTTTGGAGGGCTGCAGTTTGAGGGCGACAATGACGGCGAGCAGCTAGAGTTTTATTCGTCGAGTTTTTCTCTTAATTTGAGCGAACGATCAAACGAAGAAAAAAAAAATTTTGCCACCTTCAATTTTCTTCACATTTATTTTTTTTCTAATTAGTGTAAAGGATAAACCTTCAATTGTGAATTTACACTAGTTGTGGAGGTAGCAAACTCTTCAATTAAAATAATATTTGGGGGCTTGGATGAAATTTTTGCCTACAAAGATAAGGTTTTGATCTTATTCATACATTTTTGCCCACACTTGCCCCAAAAAAGAAGTCGATAAGGTTTTGATGTTACACTTGGATAGTTTCCATTGATTAGGTGCCCCCTAATGTGATTTTACCTACTAGATGTGATGTCGTTGAAGTTGACTCTTGAAGTTGACCTTGTAAACAAACTAAAAAAAATCTCATGGAGCCCACATTGACTTGACTTCTCGATAAAAAAAAAAGGACCCCTCTTATGGTCATTCTAGTGAGTCTTATTTTTTGCTATTGTTGAAGATATATATTCACTATTCTTATTTTCAAGCTAAATCTATTATTTTTTTCCAATTAAGTAAGTTAATAAATAATAAACGTAAAATTTAATTCTAAAAGTTAATATCAATAACTAAGATTTTTATAAGTTAAACTAAGAATAATATATGATTATTAATATTTTTAATTATCTAAACCACGACACTAGTATATTTTAGAAGTGTATTGTTATGTACTAAATCCTAGACGAGGAAACCCTAGGAGAGGACTCCAACTATCGTTTACGTACAATTCATACTAGATCTGATCAACTACTCATTCAAACTCTTTGAAGTTCCGGGCTGCTCATCTATTTTAGTGTGTTTCCATAGACTAAAAATTAGAAGGAAAAAATAAAAAACGCATTAAATCTAGATGCAAAATGTTACTAGATTCAATGTTTTAGTAGATCTGATCAACTACCCATTCTACCTTCTTGAAGTCCTAGTACATTTTATCCATAATGATTGCCTTCAATTTTTTTTCTCTACCTTGCACACAAATTTAGGCCCAAAAGTACTTTGGCCCATTTCTTCAAAATAAAGTTGATACAGCCCATTCGAAGAGGAAGTATTCAAGCCCAAAAGGCCGAAACTACTTTGTTTATTGTAAATTTGAAAACAAACCACCAAAAGAGACTTATAGGTACGGGTGGTAATGGGTCGAGTGCCCGTGTTTTCACCCTAAATTTGAATCCGATCCAATTGCAATATCTGCTACTTGAAGTCGACCCAAACCCCGGTCAAGTATTTAAACGGGTACATGATTAAATAAAAAATAAATTATTTGTTATTTTATTTATAAAATATATTTTAAAAAATAAAATAATAAATAAATATATTTATATAATAATAATTTATTATTATTTTATATTTTTAATATAAATAAATATTTATATAATAGTTATTTTATTATTATTTATATTTTAATAATAAACATATATATTTATATTTGTTATGAAAATCAGGTATTATGTACCAGGTACCCATATCCCTAAACCCAAACTCATCATAAACGGGGCGAGTCGGATTAGGTATCCAAACCCGATGGGTGAAATTACCACCCCTACTTATATGAATTCCATTGAATCGAATACGTAATATTTTACTCGATACCCAAATCGACCTAACTATAAAAACTCAATACTCAAACTTGAGTCTGAGTACTCTATTATATAACCTAAATCTGACTTAGGTATTTAAACAAGTAGTTATGGGTATTTAATTAAATAAAAAAATATTAAATTTATTTCATTTTTTTAATATTCTATAAATAAAATAAATTATATTTATATTAATAATTATATTAGTATTATTTTTATATTTTAATAATATAAATATATTATTTATTATTATTAAAATCGAGTATCTATACTTATAAATTTGAGCTTAACCCCTTTAGCTAATTGGGTAGAATCCACCCAAATGGGTTAGCGGATAGATAATAACGTACCAACAATAAGTTACTCGATTTAAGTTAAAGTTTGAAGCCGGGGCCCAATCCGTTTGGTGTCCTTAGTTGCTACAGTTTTAACCTTGCCTTCGAAGGGTAGCCACCAGAGAGACATAACTTGTGAAGTTTCCATTAGAATCTGTAATTGGGACCAAAAACCTTTCCTTTAAAAGCTCAGTATTCAGTCTGGTATATCTGCAGATCTCGCAATCTTACCAATGAAGCCAAAATTAAAAGAAAGAGGAAGGGGAAGATCAACAAGTGGAGGATGAAAGCAACACTGCATCTGACGATGATCATGCTGCTGCTACTGCTGTTAGTTGCTGTGAGGAGAGGAAAAGAGGAAAAGGGAAAAAAAGACAAGAGAATGATAGTTATTGGGGCCAAGTGAGGCCAAAAGAGGCAGCACCAGGAGGCAAAAGGCTCACCAAATGCCTGCTGACCGAGTGTGTGGCATGAGAGCAGCACATGGATGTGAGGAGGGGTGTTGGCTTCTTTTCCAGTTGCATGCCTTGGCGGCATCATCAAAAGAGCTGGAGGGGGAGCCCTTGCATTGCATGCCCCCTTTCTGCTTGATTTGTCTGCCTGCCTACCAGGAAGTGCCCCACACCACACACTAACGGGGCCTCCTCCCAAGTTAGTGGCATTCTTAGCGGTTCACCCCCTGATTGAGTAGGCAGTGCCACCGCTCATAATATTTTTCCTCAAATTACTACTAAATTGAAATTTTCAATTTGGATTAATTTGAATTAAACCAAAATTATTTTTATTTTTTTTAATTATTTTCTAAATCATTTTAATAAAAGTGATATTATAATATTAGTATTTATAAAAACAACTAATTATTAAAATTTTAATTTATTTGATTCAACTCAAAATTTAATATTTGAATTATAAATTAAACTATTTTTTTATTTTTAAAATCATTTTAAATTGAATAAAAATTGAATTATATTAAAAAGTTTAGTTTGGTCTAATTCAATTTGTCAAGTCGAACCAAATTTTAGATAGTCCTAGCTTAGATTTGAGTTTTCGGTTCAAATTTGACTTGACTATGAAGAAGTTTATCTCTTTTGAGTTGGTTCGAGAAATGGTTGAGTTTTAGCTCGAGTTAAGTTAAGTTGGTTCGTTCGATTTGATCTTGACTGAATCAATTCCGTAAATATATGTATATAACTTATTTATAATCAGTCAATTTTAATTAACAATTACAACACTTAAGTGGTAAGATTCCTTTTTCTTTTTCAGTCCTTTTGATCTGTCCACACACGGTGAGATGAAAATTACATACCGTCGGCCTTAAATGTTCCAACACATACACGACCCCTGCTTTCATTTATTGCCTCCTCCGTCACGGTCCGTACGACCCCCGAGAAATTAATGAGCAAGGGTGACGAAGGGCGTCACGTGAGGGCCCCGGCGCCCTTAAATTCTCGCCCGCAGACAGTGCAATCCTGTGAGCGTGCTCAAACTCGCATGTGCTCACCGCCCCGAATTTAATTAAAGCTCTCAATCAAAATATTTAATGTTTTAATTAATTAAACTTCTCTATCTCTCTGTCAAACCGGCAAGATCTAAAGTCAATTGTGATTATATATATATATATATATATATATATATATATATATATTCTTTTAAAAAAAAATAAAAAAATTAAGGATTTTTTTTCCCCAAATCTACTTGTTCATTTTCGTTATCTACTCTAAGGCTAGGAGGAAAGAAAGGAAACACTTGTTTCCCCTCGTTTCCTTGAAAGGATGGAAGTGAAGGGATAGAAAAAATAGAAGGAAAAGTTATCACTTTTCCTTAGATTTTTGTTCCGCCCAATTCGGGCGGAAAGACGTTTCCTTCGTTGCCGCCGCTCCCGCCCTCGCCAGCGTCGCCTCCAACCCTCGCCAGCGTCGCCACCAGCCCTCGCCGGCGCCGCCACCAGCCTCCCCTGCCGCCTCCAACCCTAGCCGCCGGTGCTTCCAGCCTCCCCCGTCTCCCAAGCCATCGCTTCCGCAAACACGAGCGGAGCGATGCTCTCCCGTTGCCACCGCTCCAGCCCTCGCTGGAGTCGCCTCCAGCCCTCGTTGGCGCCGCCTCCAGCCTCCCCCACCGCCTCCAGCTTTAGCCGTCGCTTCATCAAACACGAGCGGAGCGTGATTCTCCCTTTGCCGCCGCTCCAGCCCTCGCCGGCACCACCTCCAGCCTCTCCCGCCGTCTCCAGCCCTAGCCGCCGCCGCTTCCATTCTCCCCCAGCTGTCGCTTCCGTCGCGAAGACGTGAAATCGAATGAGATTGGCGAAATGGTAAAGGTCAAAATTGGTCAAAGAATTCTGTTTGAAGAAGCATGTGACTTTCACGTGGTTGGCTTTCCATCCTTACCAATTTCTTTTCCTTCCACTTGTCTCTTCCTTTGGGTTTTCTTTCCTTTGTAGGAAACAAGGCCTAAGTGTTACGCCTGTTGACCGGAGGGGCTCCGGGTCGGGCTAAAAAGCGGCGAGTGGGCCTGGCGAGGCCCACGAGCTCGGAAGGGCGCGCGGAGGCGCAATGGAAGCCGACAGCTTTAGCTTCCCGACGTGGCACATGCATCGCGGAGAAAGATCCAGCGCGGATCCGGGGGACGCGACGGGGGCGTGGGGTGGCGTCCTTCCAAGCAGACGTCCCGTCAGCAGCTGGATGAAGTGAAAAGGAGCGGCAGCTCCTCCTTCTCCTTCTCGGGCAGGGAGGATCGGTGCATGGAGCACGAGCGTAGCGGCGGATGGGGCTCTGCCGCCTCTTCCTTCTCCCCCACTCTCAGAGAGCCCTTGGAGCAGGTGCTCGGGCGGGGCAGGGGGGCTCCCGGTGGACGGTGGTCTGCCTCTCCCTCCTCTCCCTCCTCCCCCTCAGGCGGCGGCTCCGCTGATGGTTTTCCGGCGGCAGCAAGCTGGGACGAAGAGGGCGGATGGAGTCAGTGGTTAGAGAGCGGCGAGGGCTTCGTTGAATGCCGGCATCTAGGCGGGACACCGATGACGCTGAGGGGAAGGGCGGGCCTGCCGGTGGTCTTCCAGTTTAGCGACGACGCCGCGTGCGCACGGTGGCGCAACGGACGGGACGAAGAGCGGCGGCGAACGCAGATGATGACGAAGATTCAAAATAAATTGGTCCACGTGGCGTCAATGTTGACCACATCGTACCGGGACCTAACAATGGTATCAGAGGAGTCCGGCGATCTTGCCGGCTGGAGAAGGAAGACGACGTGAAGCAGGACCCGACGGAGGATCCGGGTCTGGTCTTCTGTCGTCGTGCCCGCGCGAAGGGCGCAAAACTTCTTCGGACGAACCCAGAGCAAAGGAGCGGGAGACGGAGACAAGAGCGTCTTCGTCCGGGATGGCACGATTGTCGTCCGTCCAGTGCACGAGGCTTAGTGGACAGCGGTAGAGAGCAGAGAACATCTTCCCGGGGTGAAGAAGGCGACGGGCGGTGGAGGCCATCCCCTCCACGAGCGGGACTCCCGTCGACGGTCGATGAGCAGCCCGTGGAGCTCCCCGGGCACCGGACGCGAGCGACGCAGCGGACGGCGCAGGTGGCGAAGCCGGATGGGAGGAGAGCAGTGCCATCCCTTCCTCCAGTAGTTGGCCGGCCGTCAGTATGACATGGGAAGAGCCCGTCGAGCGCCCAGGGTCATACACAGTGAACGCGGCCTAGGGCATCTTTCTCGCGGAGCCAGCGGGGATGACAACAGCGGAGAAGAGGAGAAAAGGGACCCGAGCTCCGAAGACGAGCTACGCGATCTCCACCCTAGAGAACTTCGATGAGGCAGTTCCCCAAGCGAGTGTCCGATGGGAGTCCGATGGAGGAGCCGGTGTTGGTGTATATGCCCTAAAGACCAATGTATGGACATGGTCAGGCATTGGTTGAATGTACTTTGATAGAACTATTACTCTTAATATAGGCATGGTCATTATTATGCAGACTTCTCTACCTGCGTTGATGTATTGAATTGCATAAATAATGTCCCAGGAGTTTGGATTGGATCCATTCTCATAAGCTATCCCCAGACAAGGTACCTTAGCAGATATGGGACAGCTTCGGTACATGTGAGACTGGTGTATGGGATGGTTAGGTGCGGGGCACAGTAACGCAGACATACAGGTGCATTGGATGCACTGGAGTGATCCACCATGAGGATTGACTTGTCTAGTCAACAAGTCAATCTCACATGCAAGAGGTTTGCATTGATCCTTAGACTTGAGGTATTCATGTTTAGATTTGATGATGTGTATGCTTTAATACAGTCTTACGTCTCTCCGTAATTGGGAGACCAAAACGACTGTCATTGGGCATGTCATAAGTCACGTAGAGACATGGATGACCAATAGTAGGATTTGCCCCTTCCTTCCGAGGAAGCATGATATCCACCTCGGGGCGCCCCACATTATTGGTGCATGACAGGAAAGTGTGGCCACACTTGTTGAGTCATGACCAATGCATTGGATAATAAACTTGAGACTAATCCAATGGCAGGATATCAGCTTAGGCAAAGGGATCTGTAATGCAATAGGAATCCTCGTTGCTTGTTAGGAGTTGTTGCCATAATGACTTAAGTCCTATGACATGGGTAATAGTGATGTGTTGCTAGATACCCCTCACTACTTATGATGTTTACATCATTGCCATCGTCATATGGATCCTACGGGGTCACACGCAATAGACTCTTGACGTTGCTTTAATCAGAAGCCTTAGGATCAAGTTATTGGATAACTTGGATCCATTTGGAAGATTTCATCAGCGCCAATGGCCCTGATGAGTTGGAAGAAAGTTATTGGAGCCAAACTTCATTTTTGGCAGGTTGACCCGAAATTGACCTAGATTGGTCACATTTGGATTAGGGTTGCATTGGATTGGATCCAATGGCTTAATCAACCCATGCCATGAAGTTTGGGCTAGCTCATTATCCAATGAGGCCCAATAATTAGTTGTCATGAAGAGGAATTGGCTTAAAAGGGTATAATGGGGAGAATTCTCACCCCATTGGCGCCTAGGGGCATAATGGGGTGAGGGAGGCGTCTTTGCTTCATTATGGAAGTAAAGGGCGCCTAGCCCTTCTTCCTTGGATGGAATACTTGCTTCTAAGGTAAGTCTTGGGGCTGATATGGCTTGAGAACTTTTATGGGAAGTTCCTAGGCGCATATGGACATAGAGAAGAGATATATGGTAATATCTTGGAGACTTACCTTACCTCAAACCCTAGTTTCTCCCAAAACCCTTACCCTAGCCGAAACTCCTCATGCATGTTGCGCCTAGCCACTTAGCCTTTGATGGTAAGAATGCATTTGAGGCATGTCTTGGGCTGATATAGTGTTTAGACTTTTATGGATAGGTTGAATGAGGTTTATGGTAAAGTCTTGGAGACTTTCCTTACTTCAAGACACCTCATCCTAGCCATACACTTGACATGATCCTAGCCCTTGCTCAAACCGCCTCTAGTCCTATTTATAGGACCCATTGTCGCCCTCTCTTTATGATGAACGCTTGGAGACGTGAACACAAGTAGAAGGGCGAAAGCAAGGGCAAAGGGTGACAACATCAAAGTGGCGCAACCCTTCTTCAACAAGTGACCGCAAGTCTTCTCCTTCCTCTCCTCTTGGCATGACTTGGAGAAGGACTTGGTGGCGTAATTTCCCCTTAATCTTCCTCAAGGCCGAAACTCATCTTGTCCCTCTTCTCTTGGAGTGAAGAGGATAAGGAGTTGGCGGCATCTTCCTTGCACTTGGCGCATGAACCTTGGAGGTGGCGCAAGAGGAGTGAAGGAACCCTAAGGCTTGATTCTCTTCCCGAGGCTAGCACCGAGCGTGGAAGGGAGCAACGATCAATGAGTCGACGCGTGGATACTTGTAGAGGGCGAACACTTGAGCCTTCAACATGGCTTCGACATCTAAACAAGCAAAAGAGGTACATCTCTAACACATCCTTGTGTCTTCTCTCTCGCATGGATCCTTGGGAAAGGAATGTGTTTCGGGTGTAATGCTTCTTCCGCTGCGTCCTGGGACTGCCAAAATTTTAAATTACACCTGGCATTCCCCAACAGCCGGACCCGGCCCCGACTTGGCAGACTGCATGGAGATATCTGGCAACGCGACGACAGAGGTGGACGGGGCGAGATCCCGTTTCTGCGCATCACCCCTCGAGTCAACGGATTCCATCGCGCCGGCACAGAGGTGCTGGTGAGTGGACGAAGGATGAAGCAACAAGGAAGACGGTGGCTCTTCCTCCCCGACGACATCGACGGGCGCACGAAGCGTGCGCAACACAACTCCGGCCACGACGAAGCCGAGGAGACACAGACACCGAGGACGGCGTCCACCTTCGGCCGGGGGAGAGTGTTACGCCCATTGACCGGAGGGGCTCCGGGTCAGGCTAAAAAGCGGCGAGTGGGCCTGGCGAGGCCCACGATCTCGGAAGGGCGTGCGGAGGCGTGATGGAAGTCGACGGCTTCAGCTTCCCGAGGTGGTGCACGCATCGCGGAGAAGATCTGGCGCGGATCCGGGGGACGCGACGGCGGCGTGGGGCGGCGTCCTTCCAGGCAGATGTCCCGTCAGCGGCAGCGGCTGTTGGCGGCTAGACGAAGTGAAAAGGAGCGGCAGCTCCTCCTTCTCGGGCAGGGAGGCCTGGTGCATGGAGCACGAGCGCAGCGGCGAACGGGGCTCCGCCGCCTCTTCCTTCTCCCCCACTCTCAGAGAGCCCTTGGAGCAGGTGCTCAGGCGGGCAGTGGGGGCTCCCGGCGGACGGTGGTCTGCCTCTCCCTCCTCCCCCTCAGGCACGGGTTTCCGATGGCAGCAAGCTTGGACGAAGAGGGCGGATGGAGTTAGCGGTGAGAGAGCGGCGGGGGCTTCGTTGGATGCCAGCATCCAGGCGGGACGCCGATGAGGCTGAGGGGAAGGGTGGGCAGCCCTTCCCTGCCGGTGGTCTTCCGGTCCAGTGACGACGTTGCGTGCGCACGGTGGCGCAACGGACGAGACAAAGCACGGCGGCGAACACAGATGATGATGAAGATTCAAAATAAATTGGTCCACGTGGCGTCAATGTTGACCACGTCAGACCGGGGACCTCACACTAAGGCTGTCTAAGAAAGGAAAAAGAGTCACATGATTTCAGATAAGAAAAAAAAAAATTTTGATTTCCACTTGCATCAGATGTTGAGGCGGGCATGGATGGAAGGCAATGTGCGTCGAAATTGGAGTCAAGGCGAGCGGGGTGGCGAGACAGGGCAGGCCAAGCGAGGCAGGCAAGCAACAAGGTAGGTGGGGCGAATAGGGGCGGCGAGTTGGGAAGACAAGCGACGCAGACTGGTGGCGAGGTAGGTGGGGCGAGCGGGCAAATGGTGAGGGAGACAGCAAGGTGGGCAAGCGAGGCAGATGATGAAGAAGGCGGACTGTGAAGCAGCAGGCCGCTAAGTGGATAGCAAGACGAGAGTGCTGGTGGGGCGTAAAGCACGGGCGGGCTCGTGGGGTGCAAGGCAGACAACGAAGCAATGTGCAGCTCAGCAGATAGCGAGACGGCAGTGCTGGTGGGGCAAAAAGCATGGGCGGGCTCGAGGGGTGGCAAGGCGGACAACGAAGCAGCGGGCAGCAACGTGGATGGCAAGGTGGGGATGTTGGCGGGCGGGATGGTGGGATGGCGAGGCCGATGGTGAGGCGTGAAGGAGGCGACACGTCTTTGCTCGTTTTCCGCCAGATTTGAGTGGATAATGTTCTTTTTCCTTTCTTTTTTGCCTTTTTCTCATTTTTTCCCCCTAGTAAACAGACAATAAGTGGAATCGATTTTTAACATAAGCATACACATAGACATAATATACGGATCAAGTTTTAAACATCATTTTATTCAAATATATACAATTTATACAATCAAATACACACAATATTTGTAGAACTATAAAGGCACTACCCAAGTGCTATGACCATTTATTGCCCTAAGTGGGGCTCCAAAATCTCCCATTTAGATCTCCACTAATCCGAGCAACTAATGTGCATTGTCCCACAAATGCTTAAATAAAAAATAAAAAATAAAAATTATTATTATTATTATTATTTATTTTGGGTGGTGTTCGGTGGACGGTAGGCAAGAAGGTTCCTTTATTTCAGCAACGATGCTTTGCTTTACATATTCCACAAAGTTAATTAATTTGCACGGTGGGCTATGTTTTTTTTATTTTTCTTTTTCTTTTTTCTTTTCCCCGATTCCAAAGCTAGATTCCAGCTTTAATTGCTCTTTTGGCAATTTTCAGTTTGACCCCTTGGTTTCCGTCTTTGCTGCATTTCTGCCCCTTGCCACTTTGCAATTCTCAATTTCTCCTTTTGTAATGAGGTATCACTAGGGCTATGTTTATTTGGAGGGGAGGAAAAATAGAGAAAAAGAAAAGAAGATGGGAAGAAAAAAGGAAAAAAAAAAATAGGTCACGTGACTTTCATGTGACCAGCTAAATGGAGGAGAGGGAGAAATGACGACAGACAAATCAAAGAGGTGAGGCGTGGCAATAAAGATGGGGATCCAGTTGAAGACCATCGCAGTGGCTCCATTACCCTTTAGAGGCAGGGCATTGGGAGAGGAAGCGAGTGACATGGAGATTAGAGTTGAGGGGCGATGGGAAGAGGGGCATGATGACAAGAAAGGGGGAGTGGTGACTAAAAGAGGGGAGCGGTGGCGAGGACAAGGGCTTCTGATAGTAGTGAGCACGCGTTGCCAAATGAGATAACCTATCCACACTAGCGGATCAAAACCTAAAAGTACAAAGGTAAAATTATATTTATACATATTTTCTTATATTAGTGTGAGTAAATATATTTTTTAATTAGATTTTTATAATATATATATTAGGTATCTTTTAGATGATGTATATACTTTGCTCTTTTCAAGAGTAACTAAATCCAATCCAATGTTGTTAATACTATTGTATACTTCTAAAATATAACACAATAATTATGTAGGTCAAGTAAAGAGAACTCATTTATAAATGAGTAGTCGGATTAACCTAAGGTTGTGTTTCCTCGGAAAAAATCCACAATAAAAATATATATTTTTATTGTGGATTTTTTTCAAGAAAACAAAACCTAAATATCGAATGAATTGCGTTTGAATTGGGCTTAAATAGATCACATGAAATATTGACATGACTTATTTATAATATGAAAACTTAAATTTTCAAATATCTTTTATAATGACATGTGCATGGTTATAAGTCAAGCTTCAATTTGGCCCACTATAACTCTATAAGAGTATATCACATGGTATTTGGCCCACTAATTATGAGTCTAATAAATTTTGTAAGGTTTGCTTAATAGATATGAAATAGTTTTTCAAGGCACATGATTTTATCATCAATGAACACTAAAACACAATCTTGAACAAATCCCATCTCCATCTTATTAGTTGAATACTTGAATTCAATGACATATCCAAAATTTTAATCCGACTTAGTGTTAATGGGGGAAAATCCAAATTGATTGAGTTTCAAAAGAAGTTCAAATAAAAATAGTCTTCATTAAGCAGGGCAAGGGCTCTTTCGAAACTCGCCCTAACTCTGAACTCTAACTGAAATTCGATCTGAAATATAATTTTGTCAAATTATCCATATATATAAGAAATAAAAATTATAAATTCCTCGCTCCCGCTAATTTTTTTGTCGAGGTCGGATTTCTCTGTGGGGACCCGATCTCCGATGGAGTTATGTATGAGATGTAATTTTTTAAACCCATCAAGTTTGTGATTGAGATAGGAGATAGATTTAAGAGCGGCAAATCGTGTTAGTATTCACAAAGTTGAAATTTTAATTGTGCTATAGATATGATCAAGGTTGAGTTGAACGGTCAAGATCAAGCACGTGAGAGGATTGGACGGTATAGATCTTATTTTGATATAGAAAATATATGAATGTATTTTAAATGAGCACTGCATTCCAGCATCAGTACGCTTCACGAAACTGAAGAGGGATCAGATGTTTCCCCTCCCCTGAAATACTTACTGCCCTTCAATACTCCAAAAGCCAGCAAGAAACATTCTACTCTCTCTCTCCCCTTCTATTTTAGAGCCCACCTCCAACAACTCCACGAGTTCTCCTCCTCCCCCACTTCTCCACTGAGATCTCCCCTTCGCTTCTTGATGTGAGTCTTCTTCTTGTTCTTCTTCTTCATGGGAGATCCGCAAGGCTCGAATGTGTAGCCGAAGATGAAGGCATCGGCTGGGCCGCAGTGGTTCCTCCTAGTCGTCCTTCTTGCATTCCAATTGGGAGCTCTGTTCGCTCCTGCTCACTCCTCTCCTAACAATGAAGGTACGAATCGGTAGGGAAGAAGTCTCCCTTAGACGGGGTTTTGATCGCGGGTTTGAACTTGCAGTTTCTGCGCTGGCCGCCTTTAGGAGGGCTACATTTGAAGACCCTTTCTCAGTGTTGTCCGATTGGAATCCGCTCGATGGAAGTCCTTGCAACTGGACTGGTGTGGCCTGCTCCAGGAGTCAGGATTGTGTGGTTTCTCTGTAAGAAATTTGTTCCTCCATTAGATCCTTAAGTTATCCCTTTCTTCTCAGCGGATGCCACGTTCGCCCATTGTTCTTTAGGTGTGTGTGTGTGAAACCTGGAACTGGATCTTAATTTTGCAGAAACCTTTCTGGCTCATCGTTGAAGGGATTTCTTACTCCAAAGCTTAAATATCTCGGTTGCCTGCAGGAATTGTACGTTCTTATGGTGTTTTGTCCTGTGCTACTCTATATTTTTTTACTCTCTTTCTCAAAACGAAATAGTTGTCATTGTGCAGGTATTTGAATAATAACCTGCTGTTGGGTACAATACCAGCAGAAATAGCAATGTTGAAGAACCTCACCGTATTGGATTTGAGTGTGAATCGGCTAACTGGTCCTATTCCACCTAAAATTGGAGAGTTAACAAGAATTACAAAGTTGTAAGAAGCACGCGCTATTTGCATTTTGGAATGTGTTAATTTGGTGCCTAATTCGAACTCCATTAATTGGCTTCTCATTTTGATTTTTCGTAGAGATCTCCATTCTAATGGGTTGACTGGTAATATACCACCTGAAATTGGTGCACTGGAGAATCTTGTGGAGCTACGATTAGACAGGAATAGACTTGACGGAGAAATTCCAGGAAGCACATACTCGAATTCTTCTGCAATCTCACATGACATGTAATTTTTTTTAGTATATTAATTAGTTCTTTTTTTATCTGCATTTCTAGTAAACACTGAAATAAATTTCTTCTTCCGGAATGCTCATATATAAGTGAAAGATCACAGATAACTGAAATAATTATTATTGCTCTTTTTCGCATATTAATTACAGTTTTAATTTTGACATTTTCAAAATATAAACTGGGATTAAATAAAATAAAAGGACATTATGGATATCTACCCATCTAGTTTTCTATGTGATGTATGGTTGAAACGTTATCTTACTCTCTGATGCATTTTCTAACAACGAAATTGTTAATTATCTAGCATATACTAGGAAAAACTGGTCTAAATTTTCTTTGAAGAATTTGTTGAATCTGGTTGAAACAGGGTTCAAACATTTATATAAGGATGCTCCTTTATTGGGTTACGTTATGCATCCAAAGTAAAATCATTTTTTCCTTTTTTTTCAATTAGATAATGATCATGATTTTCACGTCATTTGTCAAGCACATGAGTTGGAAATATCTCAGTTCTCCAATTTCATTCTCTTTTTAAACGTCAATTGTATGATGTATATTAAAATTCAGTTATGGTGTCAATCTTGAGCATCAAATATGATTGTTATAATACTCCATCTAGTGACAAATTTCACAGAGATGATTTTCCAGCTCATCTCATGCATCGTACATTTCTTAATAGAACAAAAGAAAATGGCAGTGCTCTTTTATTAAAGAAAAACGAATATCCATTTGAATATTCATTGCACTTCGATTTTTTTTTTTTTGGCAAAATGCAAGTAATATGCTATATTGGAAAAAGAATGTACAAATCGTGGCTTCTCAAGAGCACAAAACAAGGACATAGACTCTACTATTGCATCAACTACCAAGATCTAACTCTAGTTACAGGAAAAGAAAATGATGGTATCTCTCTCCTTCTCAACGTCAATCCATGTTCGTTGTGTAATTCTCCCACAATGGGCCTCAGCTTTGTGTAAATTGTGGTTCACTGATTATAAGTGCATTGCCTTCTGAATCTTCTCAAGACCTTCAAGAACCATAATTTGTCTAATATGGTTTCCCCACACAAGATCCTTAGCCCGCACCTAGAATTTGGCCTTGATGTTTTAGAGCCTTTGAGCCTTAATGAGGCCTAACTTGCCAGAAGGACTGAACAAACTAATGGAAGTCAAGGTAATTTGCCTTAGTAGTTGAGAAGACAAAACCGACTTCCCTATTTCTAGAGTCCCTAGGAATACCATTGTAGGAGAGTGAACTTAAACTACTAGAGAGGGAAAAAAACTTATAAATTTTAGGAAAGAGATCATGCAATTGCAATATGTAAGGACTTTGTCAAGTTTGTTTGAGATGCTTTGGTTTCTCTCGCTGAGTTAGGCCAAGTGAAGTGAGCTCCCTTAAACTTGAAGTATGAGAGGCTCAAGCAGTCTACACATTTAATTTTTAAAATAAATTTATTAATATGATGTTAATGTATATATGCATTTATATTAGATATATATAATATTAGTCCATATATGGGTGTCCAAAAGTCAAATTGATTTGATAAATTGTACCGGACCAAACCGATTAAATTGGTTCAAGTTGGGTTTAAAGGCAATTGGTTTACTGTTTGGTTTTAAAATTTTAATATAATTATGATTTAGGTTCAATTTTTAATTATTAAAAAAATAACCAAATTGATAAGATCAAAAGATGCATGCTAGCTTTGTGGGCCAAGGGTCAAGGCTGTGTCTAGCATGATAGTGTGTGTTGCACGCTGCTACAAATTACAACCCTAACTTATGGGGATTCTTGTGGAAGTGGTTGAGTGGGATGCGACATGCTGGAGAGCGACTTGTCGGGCCTTGGGTTCCACATCACATGTGAGTGTGGCCAAATGCAGGGTTGCCAGTGGGCAAAAGAATATATATCATGGGTAGGTTGAACTTGTAGGAGAAATTGAGAACACCCTTAGATTCTAGATTTCATCTAGTGTACCTGGTAGGTGAACATGATTGGTTGTGAGTTATCTCCACACTCCCCGAAGAGTTCATCAAGAGAAATGTAGACCTTGCCAACATTGTGGTGACCGAGGGCACGCTTTGTGTGGAGTAGGATGCAGAGTGGTTGTCAGTCACACTTCAGAGTCAAGCTAGAAATCAATTCATAGTGTCAAGCATGATTTTTAAAACCAATTCGGGTCTAAGAGGAACCACCTGTCACTCCTAAGGATGATGCTGACCATGGGCACAAGTACAACTTGGTCCACAAGGTGAACTTTCTACTTTGAGTATCTATCTTCAAGCATTTTCCTTTGCCGATTGGGGGAGGGATATCATGAACAACCATCATACTGTTTCCTTTATCCTCTCTTGTGATTTGTTGATCCAATCAGCTTAGCATGTGTTGGAAAATTTCTAATCGTGTGGCCAAAGATGTTATAATAGTCATACTTAATCAGTTTCCCTTCATACTCAAATCAAATAGTGTAGATATTGTTTCCATCCAAAGCGACTTAAATCAAGTTGGTCCATGCAACCATGAGCTGGTCCATGAACAAGGGCTTTCTAATGGCACTAGTTACATGGTTAATCAAGTTGGGGTTCTATCAGCTTAAAGAGAGATCGAGAATCTTAACCTAGATGGGGAGAGAGATAAACTCTACCTTTTGAGTTGTTCATCTCGGTGTCATGGATTTAAAATTAATAGACAGTTGGCAATGAACCAAGGGGCCGTATTCTAATGTATAATTTTTGTTCTCATCATTTGTGAACTTGGAAAGGATTTTTACACCAAATGCTGAGCAAAAACATCAATGCCTCTAGGGCTTCCACATAGTCAAAACTCTGCTCTTGATGAGCTAGAAGGGAGGCTTAACTCCTCCAAAGAATCCCACGAGTGGGCCCAAAGATCCTTCCTTGGGAAGCAATGAGAATAACCTTCTCATTTTAAAACCATGTTTAGCAAAGCAACATGAGAAAGCTCTAAGCTCTACAATAGGTGGCTTATTTCCTCATCTTTCTAGAGATAACAATAAGGAGGAGGGGGGTCTGGGCTGAGGTTGGTGTCAGGGGATCCCATGAGTAGAAGGAGGAGGTGCGAAGTTCATTACAGGAGCGGTCTTATGCAGTCTCAATTTCAACTTTGACTCCTAACATATCGAGCCTCTCTAGTGTTGATGTATTGATAGGCTCATTAACAATGTTTGCCAGAGCTAGCTCAGGAATCTTTACTTTTTCTGAAATAAAGCTTCCTGCCCTATCTACAGAAGTCCCATGTCCTCTGCCCTTACTATAATGTATCATATCCAATTCCTAGTCAAGTGAACTGAATGTAGAGAACCAAAACCTGCCATCTTTAAGTCGTAAAGAGAAGGTGGAAAGTTGCATATAAGGGACACTCGAACTCAATTACATGGTAAAGTATTTGGGTGCACATGCTGGTGGGTCAAGCAGAGAAGGGATTGGGTGCAGGAGACAGGGAAGCAAGATGCACTGCAGTTCTCGTGGGGTGGATAGCAAGGGGGCATTAGGCGGGTGCATCTGATGCTAGGCGTGGGGGGTTTTCCACCTGTCAAACCCTCCATAACATTGATAGTGCAATCTATGTGTAGCTAGAGGACATCGATGTTCAAACTTAAAATTACAGATGAAGCAACGCAAATCCTTTTAGATCCACAAAACTGAAGTGGTTTTGATATTTAATTCTATTTTGTTACACATCTGATAACAGAAGCACTGGCCTTTGCAAGCATAAATTAAGAGTTGGAGACTTCTCCTACAACTTTTTAATTGGGCAAATTCCATCATGCTTGAAGCATCTTCCAAGGTAACTAGTTCTTACTAAAAAAAGGTTTATATCTGTCTTGCATTTAATCTTATAAATATCTGGAATATGCAGGTCAAGCTTCCAAGGAAACTGCTTTGGAGATAAATTTTCTGTTTTGCAACGGACTCCTCAACTATGTACCAGTACCATTCCTCTTCTATATATACTCATCTTTACATAAAAATTCTTACAGTAGAAACTATGATAAAGAGAAATTGTGTTTTTTTAGTTTTTGTTTGCAATTCAGATGACATTTCGAAGAAATCCTGATGTTACCTTCATGTCTAAATAATTACACTAACCTTACTACTACAGTATTCTGGAGAGGTGTTATTCGCATTTCACAAACACTATGCCTTATTACACAATAAACCTTAGATTAGGTAAATGTAACAACTCTTGTATTCCAGAGATGGTGATGTGTAAGATGATGACACATGATTGTTGGATCATAGTGTTTAAGCTGTCAATTCCAAGATATTTATACTGGTGATTGAAATGGTATACACTTGAGTCCCTGTCTACTTACAAAAGATTAAGACTAAACTTTATCATAACATCAATTTGGACATTGAAATGTCTTTAGTTTTCATCATAAAACAAGTTAAAGGACATGAACATGACAATGATCCTCATTTACTTCAAATTATACACACAATTGGTTATTCGCTTATATATTTATTCCATTTTTGTTGCAAAATACAAGCTTTTCAGCAACTGTCCTGGCACTGCAAACTGCACATTATTGGCTTATCATGTTTGTAGGCTAGTCTATAGGTTAAATCCTTTTCCTTTTTAGGTTGCAAATCAGATCTGATCTTCTATCTCTTCTTATTATCTCCACCTTTATTTCCAGTTCATCTGATCTACATCGGATGTATGTGAACTCATTCATTAAGAGATTGAACTATAACAACTCCTTTTCTTACTTGCATGTGTACTCTTCTTCTACTATATTGCTAGCTAATACCAATTCGATTCGTAACACATTGTGTCCACAATAGTCTCAAACTTTCAATTTCCTGCCTGGAGTGAAGGCTAGTTAACAATGTTTTTGAGAAAAAGAAGTATAATACGAAGGTGTCAATTATTTTCATGTAATAATGCCCTTTTGTAGGTCACTGATCAATAATTTATATATCTTGATTTAGGTCATTCAAGTCAAAACCAGGGAATGGCCAGGGACACATATAAACAATCGAATAATGAGCATAAGCATACGAATACACAGCAACCTGAATGGCTTCTGATTCTGGAGGTTACAACAGGAATTCTTGTAGTTGTCTGCATTGTTACAGGAACCGCCACTGCTGTTAGGACTTGTAATCCAAAATCCTTCATGAAAATCCCATGGAAGGAAACTAGGAGTTGGAAGGATGAGATATCAATTCCAATAAGTTAATCTCAACCCAAATTTGTATTCAAATAAATTTTCTGAGCTCCAAACTGATTGTTCATCAATCGTATTTTTTGCTTCAATACAGATGGAGAATTGTTGAAAAATGTCCTGAAGTTTAGTCGGGAGGAACTTGAAACTGCCTGTGAGGATTTCAGCAATATAATTGGCTCCTCTCCAGATAGTATAATCTATAAAGGAACCATGAAAGATGGGACTGAAGTTGCTGTCATCTCACTATGCATTTTAGAAGACCAATGGACAAACTATCTTGAATTATCCTTTCACAACAAAGTAATAACTTTGTGAACTTTATTCTTAGATGTTTCATAATGTTGTGCAAAATTGATAGAAGTTCTACCTTTCAGGTGGCAGATCTTGCTAGGTTAAATCATGAGAACGTAGCTAAGTTGCTGGGCTATTGTAAAGAAAATGAACCTTTTTCAAGAATTCTGATACTCGATTATGCATCAAATGGGACATTATATGAACATCTACACTGTAAGTCTTCCTATTTATGTGATTAAATACAATAGAACAGGTGATGTTTTGAAATTTGCATTTTGCTTCTTAAATTCAGATGGTGATGGGTCCCAGTTATCTTGGATTAGACGAATGAAAATAATTCTAGGCGTTGCTCGAGGATTACAGTACTTGCACACAGAACTGCGTCCACCTTTTGTGTTGTCGGAACTGAGTTCAAATGCAATATATCTTACTGAAGATTTTTCTCCAAAGGTATCTGCCTGTTAGTAACATAAATTTTCAACAGTTTGCTATTTCGAGAAAAACTGAAAGTTGCAGATTGTAGAACATTAAAGTTATTTCTGTCAACTGTAGAAATATTTTTGACGAGAATCTTCACGCATTTCCTGCAAGATAGCTGTAGAGTGATGTTCAAATATTTCCTGTTACCTGTTAGTAACATAAATTTTCATTAGTTTAACTGGAAATATGACCACGTGTCTGATTACTTCTCCTTGGCATTCTATCCTGGCCTGTTTCTTTAGGTAGAAAAAAAAAATCTGAGGAACTATCCTATGTCTAAAATGTATTCTTATATGACACCTGTAATGAATATTATTTTTGTCATCACTTCCTTCCTTTGATGCTCAATTTGAAGCACAACCAATATGAATAGCTTTACATATACTTTCCAGTAGCATTCTAGGTAACCCTATTATTTAGTGCAATCAACTTTCAAGTGTGGAAATGAGTTCCTAATGATATTAAAGCAAGTTCAATACGGCGTTCTTCTTGGGCTTGGAATGAGAATCTTTGGCCGTTGTGTCAATCACGCTGGGACTAGCGAATGATGATAAGGTTTCTAATCTACAAATGAGAAAGTTTAGTTGATACTAAATGCCAACAGTATAAAACCAGTGTTATGGGCATAGGATTAATTCTTAGGTAATGTTTTGACATAGTTTCTTAGTGTAATTACGGAAATGACATGGTGAAGGTCTATGAAGCACAGCTCGCATAAGAGTTATCTATATAGCATGATACAAATACACCAGAATAAATGATATCCAATTGCATGATATGGATATACCAATAAAACAAATTTTTTACAAAAATTGGATACATGCATTCAAATGGTACTGCATGTGGAAATGTTGAATATGTGTATCTGGAACCTGTATTATTTAATGTTTATAGATATATAAAATATAATAATAATGAGAAGATGAGGATTTTTAGTGAAGGTGGAATACTATTCATCTTAGTATTATTAAGTAGTGCGTCATAAATGAAAATCACACAATAAGATCGCTGGACAAGGATGTTGTGAAGGCAGGTGGAAAACTATTCATCTTAGTATTATTAAGTAGTGCGTCATAAATGAAAATCACACAATAAGATCGCTGGACAAGGATGTTGTGAAGGCAAGTGGGCTATCACATAGTAAAGGATTGGTGTTGGTGTTGTGTTATTCACCTAAGCTGTGTTCGAGGCCACTAAATTTATAGACTACAAAAGAAGAAACATATTTTGAATTGAATACCAAATTATTGAGAGAGAACGGCTACCCAATATTACATTAGGCCATCAACTTTCATGTGTTATAACTATGCAGTAAAGATTATGATAGACACCAATGTGGATATGTCAGTGAGTAAATATTCGTAATTATGGATTTGATTTTTCCCTTGTCAGGACATAGTTTTTTCATTCTAGATTCTTTTGGGTGAAGGGCATTAACTTTTATATTTAAATTTTCTTCCTGAGCAGTATGGTTATGTGGATTTCTGAATGACACTTGTATTCCGTGTGCTGCTAATTTCTTTCTACTTTGCAATTTTGTTTTACTAATAAACAGATTTAACAAAATCTTAATCTTTCTACTTTTGCAGTTGGTTGATTTTGATAGTTGTAAATTTATCTTCTCAAAATCCAAGAAGAGTGCTGGTTACATTACCAACGGTGGCTCTCTTCATGCATACATGAATTCTCGAGAGCAACAAGACATGGAAATACAGGGAAACATATTTGCTTTTGGAGTACTTTTACTGGAATTAATCAGTGGAAGGCCTCCATACTGCAAAGAAAGAGGGAGTCTGATAAATTGGGTAAGTCACATAGTTGTAAAACTTAATTAGTACTTGAGAATATCTGCTATTTCATTGTTGAACTTGAAATAACATTCAAATCTTAAACAAATGCCATTAATCTCATTGGGTTAGTCACATGTTAGCATCAATTTGACTCTTTCCTTCCAAACTGACATCTTAATATCTTAGACAGCTCATTTGCATAGTGCAATATGGAATAGACGAGGTGCGTCAAATTGTTGACCGAGAGAACCATTTGGACAGAAGGCCCATACTAAATCCAGAAGCTAGATTCTAGTTGTTAATTGACAAAATAGCAAGTATATATCTGCAAAGTTAATAGTTTGAGGGGAAAACTGAAATGTCCCCGGTAATAAATCTTGTCCATACATTGTACATTGGTATTTGGCACACGTGTCGAGCAAGCATGTAGATCAGCAACTTCAGTTGTCAGTGAACCCAGAAACTTGAACATGCTCCTACCAGGGTTAGTATAGGACTACATTCTGTATGCAGTTTCATCTTGTCATAAACTTGGTGTGGAATAGAGTTCTTGCAAGTAATATCATACTCTTAAGAAACCTTCTAAAGATTCATTACCTAGAAAATAAGATCATTTAGTCAATAGTTCATTTCCCTAATACAAAGCTAAAACATTGTTGACCCATAAAATATAAACTCTAGCTCTTACAATACATTGGCTTATCATTCTTGCGAAGGATTTTCTTGGATTCAGTTAATGGGAATGTACCACTTAGATTCATGTATGTTTCTTTACCTTATACAATAGCTAATACAAGAACACCATGCTTCATATCAATTGCAGGCGACTGAGCATCTTCAGAACCCAGACGAGATTGGAAAACTAGTAGACCCTGAGCTAAAAAATGTGAAGTCAGAAGATCTTGCAGTCATATGCAGTGTGGTTAGCCTCTGCATTGAACCTGACCCGACGAAGAGACCGTCAATGCAAATAATAAGTGCCGTTTTGGAGAATGGAATTGACTTGTCAGCAGCTGCCCTTCTCAAGGATTCTCCTTTGGCATGGGCAGAATTAGCCTTGTCTTTGTAGGAGTAGTTCCTCCCGCCTATGTAAATCCAGAGCATACAAAGGAAATGACTTGTTTCTGGCTTTCTTGATCATTTGTTGTATCCCTTGGATATACATTTGTGTTTGCCTGCTCAAGCGTACAAGGTGAATATATACCCACGTTATGTATATTGTATACTGTTAAGAGAAACATATGTGCACATGCTTTTGAATGCTTTTATTACTTATTGCATATTTCTTGAGAGTCTACCCCAAGCTTAAAATATCGGTATGGAATAATAAATCGGTGTTACGTATAAAGTTCATCATCAATAATTACAATTCATTCTTTTTCATCCAATAATATTACAGGTTTTTTTTTTTTTTTTCAAACCTCGATCTCTCTCTAGTGTTAAGGGTTTAGGGTCATGATTCTCCTCCAACACCTCGGATTCATAATTTGTAGCATAACTAGTGTGTTCTCCGCTGAAAATGAGATATGGAAAAGTCCTTATAATACCTACTTTCCGGATAAGAGTGTTTAACAATTACAAGTCTATCATTCTTCATATTGTTGTAGAAAAGATTGATCTGTCCTATTATGTTATTCCATTCCCCATTCAAAGTGGAATGCATTTATCATTTGTAACCTCTTTTTAGAGTGTCAATACTTGAGTCTTTTGTTGTTTATATTCCTTCTACTGTTTCTTTAGATTATTTTTTGGTTAATATTTTGTCCACTAATTGTCTGACTCAATCTTTAAACTGTTCATTAACACTTTTCTCTACACATTATATCCTTCATAATTTAGTGGAAGCATAATTCTACTGGTTTGTATAGTGAGTGAATTGTTTTGTTTTATTTGCTTCCAGATTCACCACTCTCTTTACTAGTTTTTATCATTTTGATCATTCATCGGCCATTATTATTATTAGAAAAAATTATCTTTACCTTCTTTTCAAGTGTTTGCCTGTGGGATTTATCAATTAGGGAAAAAAAATCATGTGTCATTTACTTCTACTAGTATAAATAACATTGACCATTATTTATTTCAATTGGTCCATTCGAATTTTTGGAGAGTTCATGTTCAAATGTTGCTAGTTTTAATACTTATGTTTCTTGATGATTTCTTTTTCAGCATAATCGACTAATCGAGTCGTAATCTTTGCAAATTAATGGGCTAAATTGCAAAATAGACAAAAACGTTATGCTTCGGCCGACCATTCTTCCCTTCCGGTCTCCGGAACACACGAAAACCCTCCTCCGAGCGAGTGGTGAGTGTTCCGGCGATCGGCGACCCGTTCCTGTGGTGCGGCTGCTCTGAGGGGTTCTGGCGGCCTTCTTCTTCCTCTCGGCACGGAGTGCTGCGAGGAGGCGGCGTCTTCTTCCCAACCAGCGGCGTCATCGTCGTCGTCTTCTCTTTTCTCTCGGCGAATCGAGATAAGCTATTTTCCCCCCTTTCCTTCCCTCCTCTCCGCAGAAACCAAGGTAAGCGTCCTGCCGAGAAATCTCCTCGTTCCAGTATATTGGGGCATGGCTGTCGAATTACGCTATTCTCTTCCGCGGATACCTTTTTCTTAGAAATTTACATCGCTGAGGCTGACAGTATTCTTTCGCTAAGGTTAGGTTTATATTTTGAAGTGTTTGTGATCTCGCCTGCACGTGTGATGTTCATATTTTGATCTTAGACAAGAAAAGCTTAGTCATTGCTCCGTAATGTTATGATCATACTTTCACTTTCTTATTTCTTTGTTACTTTCATTGAGCATCTCTGTTTTGTCATTTTAATACCATGCAAGTAGGCCGCTAGTGTCACACCTTGTATTATACAAATTATATAAATTAATTTTAATTAATTATTACAAAGATTCAAATGCCATGCAGGACTAAATGTTTGATTCGTCCAGATTTAGCACGACCGGTTGGGGTGCACCCGCACGCGCCCTTCAGCCTCCACGAAAGGTTACGAACTTCATCCAGGCCTAGAAAGGGAGAAGAGAGAGAAAGCCACGTTAGCATTTAAAATGAATAAATAAGGGAAATATACCCTATCTAATTTCGGATCTACGCCCGAATCCGATCTGCTAATCACCTGCGTCCGAAAACCCAAATTTGCGCCTGAATTTCACTACGGTGCCGAATCCACATGTGAACTTCGGATTTCAGCCTCCGCCCGAAATCCCGTCGCCACGTCCGTTTTTGGGTCAACGAGTCAACGCCCGAAATCTCGTCGCCCTGTCTTCGTTCTCGTTCTCGTTCGCGTTCGACGCGACGGGTGGTTCGCTGCCTCCTTTGGCCGACGTGTGCGGACACCGGCATCCTACATTGACGTCCGGTGTTGATTCCTCTTCGTTTGGACGAATGCCCCTGAGCTCGTCGCCCAGCCGGGGGTGTCGACTCGACTTTGGCGGAACTCAGGGAAGGGAATGTCGATAAAGGGGAGTAGGCGGAAGTTCCTGACGACATCGCGATTGCTCGATCTGGGTTCGCCGAAGTCACGGGAGAAGGGACGTCAGGAAGGGTCGCTAGGCAGTCCACTTCCCTCAATTCAGTCTCGTTCCTCACCGAATACAGTTTTTACCTCTACCTCTTTTTTCATCCCTCTCTTCTTTGAGTTCGTCGGCTTTTATAGGCAGCTGGGACGTGTTTCTACGCGGGCGACGTCGTCTCTTCGGCAGGCGGTGCCATGCCGTGCTAGAGCTCCACCCATGCCTGCCCATACCTTTCGCTTCCCGTTGCTCGGATGCAGCCGTCGGCCCATTGGCTCGACCGCCGCCTCCCTTCGTTTCGAACAGCTCCTCTGCTTTATCCGCGGGATCGATTGGTGTCGCCATTCGTTGGTCAAGCTGTGTCACGTCCAAGCGACGATATTGTATCCCGATGCCTGGAGAGCCCATGCCCTGCTCGTCGCCCTACTGTCAGGTCGCCATCGCCGCCGCCTAACGGTTGATGCAGAACGAGACGTCTCTGTATCTTCTCCCCGTCGATCTACCTGTGTTGTCAGCGTCCGTTGCATCGTCCAGTCGCGCCCGCTCACGCTGGGGCTTCGCCGGCCGGGATGAGTGCCGCCCAACTGTTCGACCTAATTCGGCGACCCTTCCTGCTGGGTCTTTCGGGGTCTTCGGCCGCCGGCGAGCGTTCCCGACGCCATCGGAATCGAGATCGAGCAACGCTCGATTTTCCCCAAATTGGGATTTCCCGATTTCGCCTATTCAAGGGTTGATTTTGACCTTGGTCAATAGCAGTTGACTAGGCCAAACGGGCTGGGCCTAACGGCTAGTATGGTTGTTTATCTATTCTTGTTCGTAACGCTACCTGTCCCACTAATACACTCGTAATACACTAGCTAATCAGCTAGTTAAATCACCATCATCTATTGTAGTACTAGTATTAGTATACTACTTTTACAAGTGTATTGTTCATATCACCTAGCTTTACCATTAGTTTTACAATGTGTTTATTAGAGGCAACGTGCTGGTACTAGCTTTATAATTATATTATACTGCGTTGCACTATTAAAATTTATATAATTTATAATTTTTTAATTATTATTAAAATTTAAAATAATAAATAAATATATTATTTTAAATTATTTAAAATAATAATATATTTTAATTTTTTAGTATTAAAATTTTATATTATTTAAAATAATAATACTTAAAATTTTAAAAGAAATAGAAACTACAAAAATATCAAATTATAGTTTTTCTAACTTTTATTTTTTTATTATTTTTTTTTGCTCTTATTTTTTATTACCAAATAATTTTCTTACTATTTTCTGTTTAAAAACAACTTAAAAACGAAGCCTAACAAGTCCTAAAAAAAAATAGAAAATTAGAAAAAAAAATAATAATAAAAAGGAAAAAAAAATCATATAACTTTCACGTGTCCAATCGTCAATGGGGAAGAGAATGAAGAGATGACGGAAGAGAGGAGGTGGCAGCAAGCAAGAGGCATCAGGTGAGCGAGCGAGCGATATGAAGCAAGCAAAGCAACAATGTCGAGCGAGCACAATGGCAACGACAAACGAGATGGCAGCAAAGGAAAGGAAAGAGAATGCAGCTTGGAAGAGTTTTCTGCCCCATTTGGGCAAATCAACAAATAAGGAAAAATATTTCTCACATATTACTTTTCTCCTTCCTACTAAATGAGAAAAAATATCTCTTTTATTCTTTCCTACCCAGTGAACAAGATGTTAACATAAAATCTTAGGACAATCGTACTTCCATTGCTCATGTCATCTTTCTAAATATTTTATACATTATATTTCCATCATCCATACTTTTATCTATCCTTTCCATAAATAATGAACCATTTATATAATGACGGATTTCAGTCATTTGGCCGCCTATACAAAACAAGAAAATCAACCAAAATCTTGCGACCAATTGTTCAAAGGGCCAAAAATATGAAAGATGAATATACCATTAATGAAAACAAAATCTATGAAACCCTAGCAAATACGAATAGATAATTTCCATTGGTAGGAAAATAATCCGGTATCAGGCTATCAGCAACACTAAGAGACAAATAATCCTGAAGAGTAGGAAGAGAAGTTCCACTGGAAATTGAGTAAGAAACCAACATACTAGCGACACAAAGAATTTCCACCATATTATGCTAGAGCATCGCTCCTATCGCTCCTCAGTGTATGATAGCCTTACAAGAGGTTGAGACCACGGAGTTGAACAATAACAGCATGGAAACGAAATAGTGACAGACTCACCTATTAACATAAAATTAAATCACTACCAACTTAAACAGATACTAGAAAAAACAAAAAGAAACCACCGAGCCCTGTGCAATAATAGTATCCCATTGTCTCTCTGCTCCGGATGATAACATAGTTCAGAAAAATCATCCATCTAATGAAATTTCTTATTCTCCAGCAAAATCTTGGAAGAATCCTACCAAAACTGATGATATTTGAAAACAAATTTATGGTCAAAAATCATCTCCCCAAGTTCTGCACACCATTATACAGAACGGCGTTGATTTGCAATGCATATCCCATGCGTAACATCTAGTTCTTAGTGGTTACGACGAGAAAAATGATTGTCATTAGGATTTCTCCTTCCACCAAACATGGCAAGTGCTTTCTTCACGGGAGGCTTAAGTGGTAGTCTTTTCTCACCGGACTGGGAAAATATGTCATCGGCAGCCAGAAATTCTTGTTCCTGCGGCGTTTAACGATGTAATAAAGGTATAATGCAACGTAAAGCAAGATAATGAAAAATCTCTATCCATGGCACCTAGTTGAGTGCTCAGTAGAAGTGAAATGATCATGAAAAATTTGTAACCTGTTTGTTTGCTTTCTTCTTTGATCTTGGATAGAGAAGCTTGTGAGGTAGTTGATCTTCTCGGAGAATGAGGTTCTTTGTGATGGCTTCTCTTCCACCTTGAGGCAACGGAAGTGAAAACTGAAAAAGGATTTGTAATTTGTCACTGTCAAAATTTGCAGAATAATATCCAAAGCAGAATTAAGAACTATGTTACAATAAAAATGTTGCAAAACTCCTTGATTCACATTTTGGTTATTAAAGGCCTATTTACTTGATACATTTTGAAAATGTTTTTTTCATTTCAACTCTACCTCTTTGTGGATGACCCATGACCACGCAACCAAGTTATATGTCAAAATTTATCACACATTCATTTAATTAAAACACTTTCCATATTTTGTGTGTCAAGTTGAAACAAAATGAACTACGCGTATCAAATTGAAACTGTGGGCATAGCTTTTGTGATATTATGTTATTTACCAGCATAAATACGTAGCATTGCTATGATTTAGAACAGAACATGAAACCCGGTGGAAAAAAAACAATCCAGCATAAATACGTAGCGCTGCTCAAGTACTCATCATATTTTTACAAAAAATGTTTATTCATAACAATGCCAAACACACCTTAAAACTGGTTGATAGAAACTAACTCCAAGACCCCATGATTTCAGTATTAACCACACCAAAATGTAGCCAATTCTATAATATGATACCACGTCCTTTACATTCATTAATATCTTCTTCACTTAGTAGTCGCCCACTGAAATATCTAAATTGCAAATCTCGCATAATTTCACAACATGAAAAGATAACATTCACTCGATAGGTTGTAGCAATGCGAGACTTGATCACTAATTCACTATGAAGTAACATTTAAGAAGACAGTGTCATAACAGACAGTTTTGGAAATTTAGAAATTCAAACATAAAGTAACCACAAGAGAATGAGTGCAACAATATGAACATCACCTACTATTCCTAGATGATGACCTATATAACTCTGAAATGGACATTGGTCATCTGTAGGGTTCGGTAAAATATATGATTTATAGTCTAGCATAGAGTTGTAGGTACTATCATAATTGTTAATATTAGTAGAAATTGAATATTTCCTAAAATAGTAGGTACCCGTTCTAATTTTAGTCAATATGTTGTTGATACAGATGAGTGCAATGACAAGTCATTTTGATTAATGATGCAAAGGCAAAATGATTAAGAAAGTGTAGGAATATACAACAATGAACAATATGGGAGCCGCTCAACTTTTTAAAAGCTCTATTTTGGTCGTGAGACAGGGAAGTGAAACTAGATGAAAGGTTAGTAAGGATTTAATAAGCCAACAAAACAAAATAAAAAACAAAACTTAATTTACAAGGAGGAATGTATACTATTTAGATCAATGCAAACAAGTAATATTGTTCAAAAGTTGCAAACTTCGTTTCCTTCACATTCTAATCAGCAACATGATCCCAGTTTAGTTGGAGGAAAGAACGAACAATATTTTTTATTCTTTTCTCTTCTTATTTTTGTTATCAGCCTTTTTCGCCAACATGATTGAACACAAGCCTACATCTTCATCTTATGTCTACAACCCATGTACTAGGTTGTGAGTCAAAGTTGCTATTGGGTCATTGTCACAATCCATGATATGAAGATTGCCTGCAATAATAAGGGCAAAGAATATAGTAGATGGGAGAGGATGGAAGACAATATGACAAACCCCACGACAAACAGTCAACCATTGCATTCAACAAAACTAGAGAGGTGATTAGTGGACACTAAGGTGATAAACCGTGTGCCTAGAAAGCCCTGGCTTCATGATTTAGGGAGGACCATGGAACCCCAATGGGGCAAAGTCAAGTGGATAGTTGCAGTTACAATAAAGATGAAAGAGGAACATACTCCAATAGAAAAATTCTCCAATGACCATCAAAATCGTGTTTTTATGGGGTTTGAATCTAGTGGCTTAAATGGTAACAAGTATGGTTACATAATCGACAGAGAAATGGTCTACAATAGAATCGGTGCTTTGACAGTTAGATGTGGCAACGTTGAATCACCGTGGTTCAAAGGGTTCGGTGATAGGGAGGATGTGTCAGGGGTAGATGTGCAGTTGGCTATGAGGGCTGAATAAATGTGGCTGTTATGAAAGATACAACTTGGCTATTATACCAAAATGAAGCAGGACAGATGTCAGGAAAAGAAAAAGAAAGATGAGAAATTAGAGGAGAACCTTGATGTTCATCCAAAAGTAAGATAAGCTTTACAACAACTCGAGTCATATATCTATAGGCTTTTTCACTAAAACAAAGAAAAAAAATTCCCAAACAGAAAAGTTTGTAATTAACCACTACCTATGACATGGAAAACAGAAAATAAAGCTCACCACAACCATAATACATAAAAAAACTACAGGGTAACACATTACACTAAAAGTTAAAGTTGTTATCCTTCTTTGGAGGTATAACCCTTGCAATCATAAGGGGCAACCTTCACTCTAGTATTTCAGCAAAAAATAAGTGTTAACAATCTCATACTTGCATTGCCCTGTGCAAAAACAAAAATAATTAAAAAAAAAATATAACCACTATTGTTAGCAAGAAGCATCAGTCATCATCCATACATTTGTAATTGTATTGTTTTTCTTGAATGAGAATTTTGGTTGCTTAATAATTCTCGGACCAAGTTATTCGCGTGAGTTAATGTCATGTACTGGAGATGCTATATAATAAATTAGGATAAAAAAGTGAAATGAAATATGCAAAATAACCTATTTCACAGAGAAGTGCATTCAGAAGAAGGAAGAGAGATGCAAGGAAGTAAAATGCTGAATTTCAGAAGAAAAAAAATGTATACTTTTGTGCCTCGAAGTATGATGCGTTGCCTCCGTGCAGCCATAACAATTCCATTTTCACTAACTGTCACCGAGACTTTTCTTAAAGTGCCACCATTGCCACATTTTGGACAAAATATCCTCCCAATTTCTTGTGTGACTTTATTGCAGGCATGGCATTTTAGAACCCACCTAAAAAATTTTAAAATAATTGTTTATGCCACTCCATCATAGGCTTCATAGCGATAAAAGACAGCTTCAATATATACTTGTGATAAATATACATGGTTACAGGCAAGTATACACAAGCCATATTTGCAATAATGTAACCAGATACATGGGCAAAGCTTATAGTAGATGAAACAGCTTGTTTCTACCCCTAACACTTCGCTTGTAAAGCTGTCATTGCAGTTTCATCCAAATCCTCATTTAGCTAATATGAAAAGGTTGGATCCAAAATAAAACAGTATAAACAGATATCTTATCATAAATCAGAATGTTTAAGCCATTCATACATGTGATAAATGCGAGAGTAGATTTTCAAATTTAAAAGATACAACCAGGCAAATTATCAAAAATCTTTCTTCTGACACACAAGTGTTTTTCGTTCGAAATAGAACCCAACTTTCTTTCATCATTCCATTTCTTACACAAGCCTTTTAACAGCTATCATCAAATGCATAAATAAACAGATTTATAGCATTAGCTAATGGCTTGATGCCTCCATGTGGGCCTACCATGATGCTGATAGGTCAACACTCCCGCTGAAGTAGACACCTAATAGAATTATTATCTAAGCACAAGAAGAATTTTGAACCAGCTCTAAATAGTGCAAGAGATCTGTCTATTATGGTTCACGGAATAGATACCACAAGTACCGATCAATACAGCCAAAATGGGCAAATCCGATACATTATTGATACTCAGGGCACTAGCCTCGAGCATATTAGTATCATTGAAGCGATTAGTGATTGTAGTGTCAGTTTTGAAGTTTGTGAATGTTTGATAGATAATTGAACTTTGATG
Source organism: Costus lasius (assembly GCA_027563935.2). Classification (NCBI taxonomy): domain Eukaryota; kingdom Viridiplantae; phylum Streptophyta; class Magnoliopsida; order Zingiberales; family Costaceae; genus Costus; species Costus lasius. The sequence goes on from CM050454.1 coordinate 1,744,482, forward strand.
GTACCATATTCTAATCCTTTATATGGTTATCCATTTCAGGAGGCAACAATTAATGGGACAGGAAAATGCTTGTGTGTTAATACAACTCAATAAGCAGGAAGCTGTCCCATGGATATTTCTCAAACTAGTAAATTCTTTTTACAAACGTACAGAAGTTTCCAGAGTTGATTAATCTGTGGAATTCTATGTTTCATGCAAATGGATATATCTTGGATTGTCATCTTTTGTAACAATTTTTCAATCATATAAGTCACTGTAATTTGATATGGAGTCAATTGCTTCATACGGCACAAATAGGCCTTTCAATTTCAAAAAATCTGTCATCTTCACAAAAAAAATACAATTTATGATGCTAAAGTTGAATAACATGCAATATCATAGGACACTGTTGAGCAAACATGCCTAAAATTAACTAGACTACAAAGCAAAGTTTTAAATGCCACTCCATATTAGTGAACCGATCCACACTCAAACCAATACATGTCAGTACATATGATACCCGTTGGTACTACTAATATATATTATATAATTACATACACGGTCAAATTAGTACAAATAAAATACCAAGGAAAATTAAGGAATACTCAAGGATTGAAATACCACTCTATACTGGACCGGTACCATGTCTATTTCAATCATTGGGAATAGTACAAACAGTGGCACATTTTTGGTAAAGCAATAAGAGACCAAGGAAGATGAAAATGAATGAGCAAAAGACTTACTAAATAAAACACATTAGTAAGATATATATGCACACAGATAAGGTTCTCAGTTAACATATGTTCCCATTACCAAAGCTTAATTACTAAATTTGGTTAGTACAACACAACCAATTAACTGATACCTATGTTTTAAGACTAACCAAAGAGATAAAAAAACTACTAGCAAAATATGTTCAAAAGATCATTGCTAAAATCAAGATAGTAGAATTTTTGTATTCTTGATAATGGAATTGAAAAAAAAAACAAAATAACTGAGCAAGGAGAAACGAACTATATATTTACAAAGAGAACGTTGCCAAAAGCCATTGAGTACGTAATGGTTAATGATGGAACTACCTATGTAGGCCTGCTTTGCTAGTAAATGTCTGTAAACTGGCTATGCAATAAGAGCATGAACTGGAAGTGCAGGTTCAGTGTAAACTATACTTAAAAGATAGATATCATTAAACATTCACATTAAACCATGCTAAGCATAATTCACCTATCTGAGAGTTGAATTATCAAAGTTCAAATTAATTGCAGTTTTGTCAAATAAAAATTGACTGATAATAAGGTCCCGATGCTTTAGTTATTTCCATGAAAAACTATCCAGCTCGCCATGCAAGATAGACAACCAAATTGAACTTCCACGACTAATGTTCACATAATTTGGACCATGCACTAGAAAAGAAATTCATTTTAGGTAATAAAACATGTGAAAATCTCTTCCATAAAAAATGAACCACCTAAAAAATGCAGAACATTACCTATGTAATTGACGAATTTGCATTCCTCCCGGTGCCAGTAGTCGTAGACCAATTTGCAGAAGAACATTTTGCATTGCATAGTCACTAGTAGCACAAGCTACACTTGACTCAGATAAGGATTTGAGCATCCAACTTTGTTCACTGCTTTCGTCATCAACATAATCTGCACCAACACTTCCATCTGCCTGACACTTCAGTTCCATGTTATCTAAATCTTTACTGAGCTCGTCTATTTTGTCACCTTCAAATGAATCATGTGACTTTCCCAGCATATCTTCCCCTAGAGTTGAGTGATCTAATCCTATGTGAGTCTTTAGTCTGTCTAGTTCAATATCTTCTTGTGAAGGCTGTGAAAAATCAAAACCCATTGCCACGTCTTTGCCTTTCCCCTCAATTAGTGCTTCATTTGCAGAAACTTCAGTTTCAAAATCTTGATGGAAATTTTGATTTTCGTCAAATTCATGACACTCCACCACACCTTCAGATGGAACATTGTTGAGCTCAGTAATTGCATCATCATTACCTGCGTTGCTGGCTGAGGAACCAATGTCCTCTGATACCTCAGACAACTCCCTTCTTGCTTTCCTTCTTAAATATCTTCTATGTGTGCTCCTGCTGACTGCAGGCCGCCAATCGTCAGTAGATTCAGTATCTCCACCTTGAGAAGAATCAATGCCAAATGCAACCATCTTTTTTCCTTCTAACACAATCTCCTTCTTTGGAGCAAAATATTTTTTGGGTATGCTGAAAGATGGATGGCCATCATCTTGCTCGTCAATCATGGAACCACACCTACTATCCGATTCAACTAGATTGTTGAGATCTTTAACTGCGAGAATTCTAGAGTTATGATCAGCACCTCCCTCAGGTGCTTGCTCCAGGGCTTCCCATTCTGCCAGATTAGGAACATTAGAACCCCAGCCAGGCATTTCAGCCTCAGGTAGGTTCTTCACGTTTAGCACATGAAGTGGAGGAGGTCTGTCCCTTAGATGGGCAGTTCCATGGACTTGAGCTTCCAACATGTAAGCTAGAGCAATAATCTTAAGATCAACATCTGAAAGAGTCTGCAGGTCCCCAGTTTCACGCGCAAACTTGACAACTGTTATATGGATATGTCATGTAAGTTTAATACCTAAAACGAATAACGAACAATGCACACATGCCCACTGAGTCATATAATTCTAATAATGAACTACCAAACGGATCATAATGTTCATTACATAACAAAAAATCAGGAACAGAAACTCAAAGTGCGTAGGTAAAGAGATTGTGGCCACGGATCACAAATATACTGTTTCATTAATATATGTGACAGAGAGAATTGACCGATAGCAAATTGATCGTTTCTTGAGTCAAACAGAAAGCAAAAAAAAATTCCACAAAGGATAGGGCAAAAAAAAACCTTAATGACAGAAAAGAATCCCCAAAGCGCAATACAGATATTTGAAAATATTTACAGGAAAAAATAGAAAACGAGAGGAACACGACTAAATATCTCACCTTTCTTGATGAATTCGGGCGAGGGTTCCACGGTCTCCACCAGGAACGGCAGGAACGAGAGCCGCTGGCGAGATACGGGGTCGCGTACCTCTTCCAACACCTCGGGCACAGACACGAACTTGTCGGCGCAACCGGCGAGCTTGTCCCCGTGAATAAGTGCATTCGCGTCGACCACGGCGATCGAGATCCCCTTGCTCGACGTACAGCTTCCAACAACACGGCTGAGGACCTTTGCCTCTGGGGTCGGCGGCGACGGTTCCTTCAGCAACGCCGTCATCCAACACGCAGGCTGTGCGACAGGATCCATTGCAACCGCCGGAGACAGAGGCAGTGGTAACGACTCCGCCTCCATGGAACGAAGGCTTAGGTTAACACCTGATGCTGCGGCGCAAGGACGGAGACGGAGAACGAGGAGCTGCTGATGGGTTCAGAATTCCTAGGGTTGTATGGGTGTGATGTGATTAGTTGCTGGAGGCTATATAACAAAACTATTCACATCGCTTGACGAGTAACCCAAGGAGTTACCTTTATTTTGACTGAACCGCAAGTGGACCGGACTGGCAACGAGTCTCAGAATAAGCCTTCTCTGTTGAATTGAAGAAGGCCTCACCTGGGAGCCCGCTTAGGCGAATCCGAGACACTTTTATGGGCTTTAATTTTCAGCCCATTTTGAGCCAGGAAACGGACTGAAAAGATCCGGGTCCCATCACCTGATTGGGCCCGATCGGTTTCTGCTCTTTTTGTAGAGTAAGGCCTCTTTATGGCAAGGCCCACTGACATAATTTTTAAAGGTTTTGTATATTAATTTGATCCCATCGCACGTGGACATGTGCGGGCCTCGTGCCATTCTGCATGGAGTGAAGAGCAAGGGAAGCAACAAGTTCTCCTTCATGATTCAAGTGCTTCTTATCAAACCTTTCTTTTATCCTCATTTCTTTTGCTTTACACCATGACGAAGCAAAGCACTTGAGTGAGCACAATTCTCTCCAAGCTCCAATAATTTTCGTTTTGATTTATAGGAATTTAGTAATTTACCCCAAAAAAAAACTAATTATCTAATCATTTTACTTGATCTCACCTAAGAGGTCTTCACTTGTTACATGAAGGCGAGTATGTATAGTTCGAAGAAAGGTTTGAGGAATCGGTCCGGTGACTTAATCCGATAAGCCTCCGAACCAGTATGGTACTAATAAACCGAGTAGCAATGGGTGGTAACAGAAGAGCAATGGCAAAAGTTTGTTCGAAGCTTCTACTTCCGCCGCCGAAAGTTTTGAACGAAGCTTCCTGTGCCAATGGAAGCTTCGAAGTTGTTGTCTGCTGCTCCGACCCAAGCTCCGATGTCGGTGCCTCGCCGAACTGATACCAACCGAAGGAACCATCTAGTACCAGACTGGTTCCTCAAACGCTGATTCAGAGTAAATTGAATTGAACTAGTTATTTTCGACTCCGATGGTCATTCGACTCGAGTTGATTTCAATGAGGTTTAGTTTATCTAATAACTTTCACTTCATGCTATTTTATAAAATAGAAGAGTCAATAGAAGCAAGATTATGTTATTTTGTTAATATTAATGAATAAATTTTAGTTTGTAAAAGCTCAATTAAAACCCACTCATTTATAATTCTAAAAAGTTAAGAGATCAAAGGTGGATACGGTAACCTTTCAATTTCTTTAGCTTACAGTGCACTTTACCTGATTTATTGGGCCGGCCCTTTCCAAACTCACCCACGTTAGGCCCACTTGGAGACTAAAATGTTTGATAATAGCTACGGCCTTATATTCCTACCCTAAACTTACCTGCTAGCACAGTGATAAAATGTACCTTCATAGAGTAGATAAGCATAAGCAGCGAACTCACGGTGAACTTTGAATTGAGTAACAAAATGGGTGGACGAGAGCGTACGCAAAACTAAATCCTACACCCACAAGAAAACCAAATGGGCAGACGAGGCATTTCCCTTTTCAAAATTTGAATTCCCACCAAAAGCAAACGGCCGTTGAATCTACCATGGCTAAACATCTTTCCGTCCCGTGTCAGTTCTGTCCCACGCTAACGCCCGTCAGTTGTCGTCATCTTCTTTCTATATAACCTTTCCTTCTCCTTCCTTTCCCATCACCTCTCTCTCTCTCTCTCTCTCTCTCTCGCTCGCTCGCTCTCTCTCCAACAGAGTCAAGATGCGAGAGATACTCCACATCCAGGGCGGGCAGTGCGGGAACCAAATCGGGGCCAAGTTCTGGGAGGTGGTGTGCGAAGAGCACGGCATCGACGCCACCGGTCGCTATGGCGGGCACAACGAGCTCCAGCTTGAAAGGATCAATGTCTACTACAACGAGGCCACCTGCGGCCGCTTCGTCCCCCGAGCCGTGCTCATGGACCTGGAGCCCGGGACCATGGACAGCGTCCGATCCGGCCCCTACGGCCAGATCTTCCGGCCTGATAACTTCGTCTTCGGCCAGTCTGGGGCCGGAAACAACTGGGCCAAGGGTCACTACACCGAGGGCGCGGAGCTCATCGATTCCGTGCTTGATGTCGTAAGGAAGGAGGCCGAGAATTGTGATTGCCTTCAGGGTGAGGTGTCTCTGCTTTTCTTTTACGCTTGTAGAGATTAGCCTTATTTCTGCGTCATTTTAAAGATTGTTCGTATCATATATTGCAATTGCACTGTTATCGCCTTTAATCTTCAGTGGTGATGGCATGTTTTATATCTAAGTGCAAAATGCTTATGAAAAGATAAATTGATTCATGAAGAAAGAGCGTCGCGGCGTCTGGAATATGGGTATAAATTTTACAGTGCCATTTGTCGCTACTTTGATCCACTGTTTTGACACTTAATTTGCTCGTGTTCTTGCATAATGTTGAATTACTGAAAATTTGGGGCTTTTAAACAAAAAACAAAGGTTTTGGTTCTGAAAGGCCCTTTAGTGCTATTTAGTTCTGTATCTACATTATTTGGTGGCTTGGTTATTGCTGAATCTATTGGAAGCAGCAAATAACCAAATATTTGTTTTATCTATGTCGGTTGTTTACATTCTTAAGGATTAACATAACCTTTTTCCGGTCAATCTTTGACATTTCCAGTTGCATAAGACACAAAATAATGCCTTAAGAGAGCAATTTCCACGGTTTTTTTACGTTCGACTAGATAAAATAATACCTTCTATGTTTAGATTTGATCCTTAGTTTATGCATTTGTGGTCGTTGCATTCAATGACATGATAGAGTGCACACAAATGGCATATCAAAAGAGTTACTTGTTTACGTGGCCTTAGTAGGCCGTTCTATGTAAAACAATGTAATTGTTCATAGTGAGATTGAACATTGTTCCTAAGATTGAATGAGTTCGGTTCGAATCGGCATCATGCAATATGTTTCTGCTCGGTTCTCGCTTCCACGCTGGAAAGTAACCTTAAACCAGTAGTAAAATAATCACTAGAGTTGACATTCAGTGGGGCTTCATCCAGCATTGTCGTGAAGAAAGTTGAAATTGGTTCTGAATCGTTGGGATCGACGATCTCACCGATTCATCCAGAAATTTCAGCTTTTCGCTAGCCCTACAAAAAAAAGGAGAAGAAAAAGAAGAATAAAAGGGAGAAGAGGAGGTAAACAATCAAATACACGTACTGCACGATTTCTTCAGTTTTTTTCCTCATTTTATGCAGAAGCAGAACATTTCAATTATGTTTTGCAATCCCTAATTTGAGCTACTGCTCGTCTGTATGTTTAAACTTTTTGTTGTTTTTTGATGTAAAAATAATGGCTCCTGCAATTTTTGATCATTCATCTCCTGTGAAACATTTTTGTGCCCTTATAATTTTTCCCACTTACATCAGGATTCCAGGTTTGCCATTCATTGGGGGGTGGCACTGGCTCTGGCATGGGCACACTCCTTATTTCCAAGATCAGGGAAGAGTATCCAGATCGCATGATGCTAACATTCTCAGTCTTCCCATCACCCAAGGTCTCTGACACCGTCGTTGAGCCTTACAATGCCACACTTTCAGTTCACCAACTGGTTGAGAACGCCGATGAGTGCATGGTGTTGGATAATGAAGCTCTCTATGATATTTGCTTCAGAACACTCAAACTTACGACACCCAGCTGTAAGGATATCTTCTCAGCCTTTTCTGTTCCATCATTTGCCTTCGCCATTCCACTTCTTTAATCTACTAATTTCCATTATTTGATGCCAGTTGGTGACTTGAACCATTTGATTTCGGCCACGATGAGTGGAGTTACTTGCTGCCTCCGCTTCCCGGGACAGCTCAACTCTGACCTCCGCAAGCTTGCTGTCAACCTGATCCCCTTCCCTCGCCTTCACTTTTTCATGGTTGGCTTTGCTCCGCTCACCTCCCGTGGCTCCCAGCAGTACCGTGCTCTCACAGTTCCCGAGCTTACCCAACAAATGTGGGATGCCAAAAACATGATGTGCGCTGCCGACCCCCGCCACGGGCGGTACTTGACGGCATCTGCAATGTTCCGTGGGAAAATGAGCACAAAGGAGGTCGACGAGCAAATGCTTAATGTGCAAAACAAGAACTCTTCCTACTTCGTTGAGTGGATCCCTAACAATGTCAAGTCTACCGTCTGTGATATTCCTCCCATTGGGTTGAAGATGGCTTCGACCTTCATTGGCAACTCCACCTCGATCCAGGAAATGTTCCACCGTGTCAGTGAGCAGTTCACTGCCATGTTCCGAAGGAAGGCTTTTTTGCACTGGTACACAGGAGAAGGGATGGACGAAATGGAATTCACTGAGGCCGAGAGCAACATGAATGATCTGGTTTCAGAGTACCAGCAATACCAGGACGCAACAGCCGATGATGCTGAATATGAAGAGGAGGAAGCTGATTACGAAGAAGCGTGAAGTCTCTTTTATGATCAATTTCAATATCGTGTCTCCTGTAGTTGGGACATTGCTTGACTGAAAACTTCGTCTCCTGTTGCTACTTGCGATATGAATTGCTTGTTTCTATTTTGGCAATCTTCAATTGCTTCTGCTTTTGTCATTTCAAGAACCTCGTTGACAAGTCAACAAATTTCTGTGCCTACATAATGCTATTAACTTGTTTGAGATGCCATGGTTTGTATCTGATGAGTTGCTGAATCGATGCCATGAATTATTCTGACTTGATGAAGCTTTTCTATGATCAGGTATGTTTCGGATATTGCAGCTCAAAACAATCCCTTGCATATAATATATTTATAAAAAGAATGTTTCTTTTTATGATCTAAAGCCTATTCAGTTCTTCACATCTATCTTGTGTCATCATTTACCTCTCTTGATCATTGGAGTCTAACTCAACTACCAGTTGAATTGGATATTGGATTGAAGCAGCCTGGTAGAAAATGTCTTTTTATACCTTAGTTTTAGAAGAGGGATAGAAAATAAGAAGGAAAAGAAATTGAAAAGGAAAGGAAAGGAAAGGAAAACGGTTTTCTTTTCTTTTGTTTCACGGATAGGGAAGAAAACAGGAGGGATGACGTGTGCTGAAGCCACCGTCATCCCCCTCGCCTGTCGACGCCATCATGATTAGGGCTCGCGATCGGATGCCCTTGCTGTTCCCATGCGCGCTGCCGTTGGTGATCCTCTTCAGGCCAAGGAGACGCCGCCGATCCACCCTGCTGCATAGTTCGACAGTGGACTCGTCGACGCTCACGGAGGGAACCGAACGTGCGTCACGAGCCGGGCTCTATCCGCCGCATCATCTCTCGGGGGCACTGGGAGGGCGGCGAGTCTGTGAATCTCGTGATGGAGCTCTGCGAGGGTGGCGAGCTATTTGATCGCATCATCTCTTGGGGGCACTACACCGAGTGCGCCGCCGCAGGCTTGTGCCGGGAGATCGTGAACGTGGTCCACTGCTGCCACTCGAGGTCGGTGGCTAGGAGGCCAGGAGGAGGTGGAGGACGGCGGCGTCGGGGAGGGGACACCGGCGTTGGAGAGGGCAGCGGCGTTGGAGCGAGAGCGTGAGGCATGAGGTCGAGGCGAAGGCGAACGGCGACTGGGGCGAAGGTTTTTTCGGCAAGAGGCGAACGGCGTCGAGAGCGTGAGGCAAGCGTGTGCGCGAGAGTCGAGGCTTGAGAGGGAGAGAAAACTAATTTTCCTCTGATTTGGAGGGATTAATTTAAGGGGAAAAGTGTCTCAAATTTTCCTTCTTTTTTCTTTCCTTTCCTCTATTTTTTTTCACTAATGGTCTGTTTCGGAAGAGGGAAATAAGGAGGGAAAGGAAAGAAATAGGTTTCTTTCCTTTCATTTCCTTAGTTTCAGAGCAGGGAAATAGAGGAAAGAAAGGAAACATTTCCTTTCCTTTCCCTTCAAAACTATCCCCTCCAATTAGGATGGAAATCAATTCCGTTCCCTCGTCTCGCTCCAAAACCATCTCGCTCGAACTCCTCGCCGCCCCTCTCCTTCTCCCTGCGCCTCTCTTCCAACTCTCGCCCGATCTCCCGAACTCGTCGCCTCCTTCCACCTCTCTCGCCGCGTCGCGACGCAGCCGCCCCTCCCGAGCTCCCCCGAGCGTCAGAGAAGACGCCGCCCGAGCTCGCCCTCTCCGCCGCAGCCGCCCCTCCCGAACTCGTCGCCTCCTTCCGCCTCTCGCCGCGTCGCGTCCTTCCTCCCTTCTCGCCCTCCCGACGCAGCCGCCCCTCCCCTCCGCAGCCACCCCTCCCGAGCTCGCCCGAGCGTCGGAGAAGACGCCGCCCGAGCTCGCCCTCTCCGCCGCAGCCACCCCTCCCCTCCGCCCGAGCTCGCCGCCCCTCCCCTCTCCCCTCTCCCAGTCGTCCGAGCTCACCCCCTTCGTCCGAGCTCGCAGCTCTTCCATCTCCTCTCGTTCGACGATGGCGTGAGGTCGGTCGTAGGGCGGCGATGGCGATGCTGGGAGCTTGGCAGCAAATGATTTGATGTGGTATTTTTCTTTTCAGGCGGCGATGGCGATGGCGATGGCGTGAGGTCGGAGAAGACTCAATTTTGATTCAGATGATTTTGCATATGATCCGTAAGTGTAAATGAATACTGATATATTTCTTTTCTTCTTTGTTAGAAGTTCACACCTGTGGTATTTTTCCCAAGTGCATTGCAAAGCGGTACAAAGATCTCATATTTCACTGTCTCCGTTCTTCCAGAGGCTTATATTTGTGGATAGCAAGTGTAAGCGGAAGCAACATTTAAGAAATTTGCCTTTTTTTTCTTGAAATTGACTGGACAGTGATAATTCAACTTTCTTGGAAGGACCTATCTTTGTGTTTCATTTGATTGTTGATCACTGCGCTGAAAAGACCTGAGTTTCCATGTTAGAAAAGATTAGTAATCTGAATTTTGTTGTTTCCAACTGTATTGTGGAATCCAAGGATTTTTTATCTCTACCAAATGCCTTCACTGGATTTGTACGATATGCATTTAATCAACATTCACATATGAACTGCATGCGCAGATGTACATGCAGAAAATTCATTTTTGTTTGGAAACTAAACTGATATGCTAAGTGAATGAAATTGCCTACGGGGTGATGTTTTGAGTCGCTTGATGAATTAATATCCATGTTAGTAGATATTTGTGTTGGACTTTAGTTGGACTTGTGTTGGACTTTATCCATATTGTATTTTAAACCATCATTGTGTAGATGGTATAGACATGGATATGTTTTATTTGTTGTTGAACTTGATGCTATTTATGTTATGGTACTTATGTGTTGAATTGATGATATTTATATTTTGGTGGTGTATTTATATTTTGTTGAATTTATTATATTGTATATACAGGTATTGTGTTATAATATAGAGGAAATGCTGTCAAAATTTTTGTTCTTGTTCTAAAAAGAATTTATAGTACTTTTATATTTTTTAATAATTTTTTATAATTTTTAATAAAAATTTATACAAATTAATATGAATTTTATAGTATTTTTACAATTAACAAACTATAATATTTATAATTTTATTAATTATTTATGTATTATGTATAATATAATTAATTTAAAATTTTTTTACTTTTTTCTTATTTCCTTTCCTTCCACTGAAACACAGGGCCTATAAGGGAAAGCAATGATTTCTTTCCCTCCTTATTTTCTTTCTCTCCTTATTTCCTTTCTTTGCTGATTTCTTTCCTTCCACCGAAACAGGCCGTAAAACAAGAGAAAAGCCATAAATCATTCATTTTCCTCCAGATATCCCTCCTCTGAAACAGGATGTTAACGCTATGTTTTATTGAATGGAGAGCTATCTAAATTCATTGTATTTTTTTTCACTAAAACAAGAGAAAAGCCATAAATCATTCATTTTCCTCCAGATATCCCTCCTCTGAAACAGGATGTTAACGCTATGTTTTATTGAATGGAGAGCTATCTAAATTTATTGTATTTTATATCTTTTCTATTATGAATTCCATTCAAAAAAATATAGCTTAAAAGAATGACCGTCTTTTATTGGCAGTGAAAAGTTATATCACTTTACTCCATCCACCAAAGTTGTCTTTCCCATTTTGATAATTGAGAATGCCATATATCACTCATCTTCCATTGAATGGATAACAAAATATTAGGTTTCATTCACTCCTCTTTTGACTTATTTATGAAAAGTTGAATTGCATAAAATCTCCCTAACAAATCTTGTATGTTTACATCTTTTTATGATCATTTATAGGTTTAATTATATTTATTTGGATTTTAGTTATTTCATTTTTCATAATTGCAATTCTATCTATTTCCCTTTCTCCACCCTTGTATTGTAGAATATGATTCAAAATAAGCTACATCAAATTTGCATATGAAAAACTCTTATGTTTTTTTAATCATGCAACCTATATTTGCAGCCTTATCCAGTAATATTTAGGCAGCAAAGAAGATCAACTCAAGTCACCATTTTTGACATATCCATGTAGCTCTTGAAATAGTACAAACACATTAAACATGCTATTAAAACCCATATAGAGAAAGAGATAGGCCCTTGTGGTGCTGCGTTGGTTCCATCAATACCGGATAGTCCTCGTTAAAGCTATGCAGTGTTTGAAGTTGCTTGAGAGATTTAATATTGGAGGGCAGGAATGAGCTAATGTTGATAGTAGTATTCTAAAGTTAGAAATTTGAAGTTAGGCACGTATGATAATAAACTTTTGAGTTTGGAATCCAGGCAACTTATTAAACTTTTTAACGTTTTTAAAATTTACTATTTTAATCAACAAAAATAATTAACCAACTATGCCAAATGGAACCGTTTACAGGTTTTTTTTTTTTTTTTTTTTTTTGCATATGCCTACCAACTAGCTCAAATGTAGTCCTAGGCATAATTACTTACTTGTATTATTACATCACATTTTTATAGAAAATAAATAATGACCATATAAATATCATGATTGGATGTTGAAATTATTTAAAAAATATAAATTAGTAAGATTTTGCCATCATTTTTCCTTTTTTATTATATTTATCTAAGATTAATTAAAAATCAAAAATGGTAGTGGAGTTTATCTCAAATGGTGAAATTCACCAAGTCAATGGAAAATAAGTAGCTTGGTTTAATTTCAAATAGGGTGAAAATAAAATTATAAAATAAAATGCAACTTTTTACTCAATTTTTCTTTTTATAAAATAAATATTTAAGGAAATAAAATAAAAAACCAACTTTTCTCTCTTTCCTTTAGATTTTATATGCAACTTTTTGCATTTATATATATTTCCACATGCATTACTCTACGGTCAACAATCATCTTATTTTTTTAAAAAAAAAATATAAACTACAAGTAGATTGTATATCAACAGCCTTCTCAACCCTCAATAGCAACAAGTTGCACAAGAATCAAAGAAAATGTCGTAGGCATGAGCCGTGCGTATAATTCTTTAGCATGGTGGCTAATCTATGCATACCAAAGCTGCTTACAGTGTTTATTCTATGCAAGTTTCTATTAAGTTTCAGGCAAATTTGACAATATATGAAAAAGTTTGATAATAAATGTAAATGTAAAAAATTAATAAAAAAAATAAAAAAATTTAACAAATTCATTAGAATTTGCATCAAGATATCCTAGTTCTATAAAGTTTGAGTTAAATTTCAGATAAGTTCAACGATAAAATCAAATGATTAAAATAAGTTCAATGATATATGACAAAGTTCGACATAAATATAAATGCAAAAAATTAATCAAAATTATAAAAAAAATTGATAAATTCATTTGAATTCATACTAAGGTATACTATACTATTTTCATTGGTTTCATGTAAGTTTATATCAAGTGATATATTATAAAATTTAATAATAAAATAATAAATATATATGATAAAGTTAAAAGATATAATCATAAATTCTACAATATATGAACGAACGATAACACAAACACAGTAAGCAATTTTAGAATACACGCTTTTTGAAAGATGGATTAGCCACCCTTCCAAGCGATCCTAGCCACTGGGATATTGCTCCAAACACTGCGAGCTGGAGCCCAGGGCGCCCAGGCGACTATTCCAATTCGCCGCCTGCCCGGCGTGAAACTCGTTGGATGGCGCCCACCATTTCGTCCCCTGCCCCACACAACTCGGAAGAGCAGCACCACGAGGCCGGACGGCCCCCACCGTCGCTGGTGTTCTCCACGTTGCCTCGGTTCCGTCCGTCTGCGCGGCGCACGCGTGGCCGCAGCAGCATCCACTCCTCGCTAGCCTCCACCCGCCGCCCACACCCGCCGCTGTCCGCTGTTAGCCTACGACCACCGCCCACCCCTCTCCCTCTCCCGCTCGCCCGCCTGCCAAATACAGGCCGCCGTTTCGAATCGCGACGTGTCGCGGTCCCCTGCGGCCCCGTCCTGACGCCACTCACCTAAGTCCACGTGGATCCAATTTGGAGGCTGCGCGCCGCAGCCGCCAACAGTTGGATCTCCAGCACGTGCACACGGATCGACAGATAGATCCGGGAGATTTGTGTGTGGCTGGAAATTGACGTGGCGGCCGGCCAGAGCTGCCTGCATCATCCATGGCGTGAGCCGGATTTCCTTTTCCCTCATATTCCTTATGAAATGCGTGATTTTGACGACCAACTTCACATGGAGTTGATGCCGACCCTTTGCTCGATTGCGATGGCTCACCTGTTAATCAAAACATGGATTAGTCATATCTTACATGACTAATCCATGTAAGATATGACTAATCCATGTTTTGATTAATTGTTAGGTGGTTCACTAGTTTTTTTGGTACAATTAACCTGAAAATTTTTTTAGGAAGACCCTCTCAAATTTTAGTTAAAAAATTCTTAGGATCTGCCAAGAAATTACAGGCAAGATTATATGCTTATCGTTGAATTTGTTAAAAATAAAATGTTACAGTTGTGCTAAAATGACTCTGCTTTAATATTTATGTTTTTAATATATCCAACAAAATATAGGGAGTTCTTAGATTTTGGTATATGAGTTAATTTGCATTATGATACCTGCTTTAAGCAAGGACTAATATGTATTGTAAAGATAAATCAATAATCAAATTTAGATTCTTTATAATTTAGGCAAACAAGCTGTTTAGAGAAATGCCCCCAATTAAGGTCTTGTTTACTAGGAGGGATTAATTAAATATTAATTAATTAAATCCAAAAATCTCTCTTACGCACACAACGTGTGTATTTTACTTAAAATATTAAAATCTATTTTTAAACACACGTACTCGACTATTTTCAGTGGAGAATTAATTTACTATTCTTTAAATTAATCCACTTACCTATTTTGAGCATCTATTAATAGTTTCCAAATATTTAATTAATATTTTGGATAAAACTATTAATATTTTAATCAGTGAGTTTTCCCTATAAAAGGGAGGCTAGGATACTGGTTAAAATACATCAAGAGACTCTCAGATTCTCTAGCTCTGAAATTTCTCTCCAAACTCTCTTTCTCCATTTTGCTGCTAGAAGTTGAAAGTTGCTCCGACAGGGCTTCCACCGTCGCACCGGCAGGAAGCTAGCCCTGGTTGTATCTTCAAGGCGGATCTTCGACTAAGCCCGTGCGTGGGACGAAAATTGCCTTAGGACAGACGATACGTCGCCTCCAGGTTCTTTTAAATTAATGCTAATTTATTTCATAGTTGATAGTTTTATATTTGCAGGAATTAGAATTAACAACAATCTAAGGCAAATTTTGTCTATTATCTAATTAATTTCTGCACTTAATTATCAACTCTGCCGAAGTTTTAAATCGATTTCACTGTTTTATATAGTTTTTAATTGATTTGAATCATTGATTTACGGTTTAATCGATTTCGGATTCACTGTGCACCGTTTGATCTGAATTCTACGGTCCTGATCACTCCCGATTTTTTCCTCCGATTCACTGTGTGCTCGTGCGCCGCCCGTGCGCCGCCCGTGCGCGTCACGCGCTTCGCACGTGCGTCCGCTTCGACGCCTCCGCGAGCTCTCTCGCGAGCGCGCCGTCGAGTGTTTTCGTCGTCGCCGGTTTTCACGGTTTTCCCGTCGATCTACGCCGCCATCCGAAGCATCGTTGGTTTCTTTGTCTTCGTCTCTCGCGTTCGAGCTCACGGCTCTCTTCGTGGACGCGGAGACAAATCGAATCGACGAGAAACGTCGTCGGAATCCTCTCGAGTTTTCTCGCCGTCGCCGATCTGTTTTTTCGAGTTTCCGGAGCGATCGTTGACGATCAAAGTGTTTTTTGGTTTCGAAATCATTCTCATCTCGCCGCTGTATCTTTTCCCCACCTCGGCGCCTCTTCTCCAGGCCTCCGCCGCCCTATAGAACCGCCGGACGGCCGCGCGAAAAGAATCGCCGCGCCGTCGCCCAAACCCTAAACGACGATAGCGTCGTGGGTCGGGTTTCGTCTTTTTTTGGATCCGATCCGATTACCTTCGCGCCCGATCCGGTTCGCTTCTGTGTCGTTTTTTTTTTCGAATTTCGGATCTCGGATCCGGTTTTTCTCCGCCCGCTCCGCTTCTCCGAAACCAAGTCGCGCGATCGCCGTCGATCTCAAGCGCGCATCTTGGCGCGATCTCGGCCGTCCATCTTCGGACGCGGAACGCGGCTCGATCCAGCCGCGCGCCTGCGCTCGGGTCGAACCAGATTCCGAGCCTAGACTCAATCTGATCCTAACCCGAGTCTGGTTCAATTTTATTTAATTCGAATTTCGATTTATTAATTGTTTTAGTGATTAATTAAATCCTAAAAATTCGGGAAAATTCAGGAAAATTCAAATAAAATTATCTTAATGCATAGAAATTTTATTTGCATATTTTTGGGTAATTTTGCAAGTTTAAATTGAGTAGCATAATTTTCTTACCCTATTTTGCATTATCAAAGTTCCTGATCTATTTCTGCAATATATCTCCCTGCTTAGGAATTATTTAAATATACTGAATAGCTGCTTAATTTGAAAAATAAAATTTTACAATGTTTATTTTGCATTGTTCCAGCTTCATAATATATCTAATTATTTCCTTGAGATTAAGATCCAAAATGGCTAATGAAGAACACTCCTCACTTAAACCTGAAAAATTCAGTGGATCTGGATTTACTAGATGGAAGGAACAGATGGAAATCTGGTTAATAACTTTAGGGTTATTCAGTGCAATTGGTAAGCAATTACCATATGAAAAACCCTCAAATCCTAAATCTTCTTCTTCCTCTGACTCTTTAACTGATAAAACTGAGTCTACCTCTCAATCCAAAAACCCCGAGGAAATTGAATATCATTGTAAATTCAGAATCCTCAGCTGTCTGTCTGATGTCTTATATGAAACATATAGGAAATTCATCACAGCTAAAGAGATTTGGACATCTCTTGAAGATACATACTTAAAGGATGATGAAGGTGTGAAGAGATTCACAGCTTCAGACTTTAACAACTTCAAGATGTCTGACAGCTCTCCTATAACCGATCAACTAAACAAATTCCAAAACCTGATAAATGAAGTCCAACTATGTGGAACCACTTTTAGTGAATCCTTCATCATCTCCTCTCTCCTAGATAAGCTCCCACCATCTTGGTCCAAATTTGCCCAGGATCTTAGGAAATCTCTAAACCTGAATTCAGTCAGAGAAGTAATCCAAACCATCAAAATAGAAGAACAGTTCAGGCAAAGAGATTCTAAACCTAACCAGTCTAGGAATAGTGTCCACCTCTCTGAGTCATCCTCAAACCCAAACTTCTCTAGAAAGCCCAACCATAAGAAACCCAACAAGTTTCAGAAAAACAAAACCAAGAATCCTAGATCCTATCCTAAAGCCAACTCTTCTGCCAATTTTAAACATTCATCTCAAGGAAATAAGAAGGTACCTAATGGCAGATTCTGCTATGTATGCGGAAGGGACAACCACCTTGCCCCAGACTGCTTCTACAGAAAGACCCAAAAAGTACCGTCTAAGAATCCCAACAACAAGCAAACCAAACATCATGTGAATGTTGTTGAATCTCAACCTTCCAACTCTTCTCTAAGGTTAGTACCTCATCTTCCCATTGTCAATCTAGCTCATCATGAATCGGAATGGTGGCTAGATTCTGGAGCAAATGCCCATGTTTGTTCTAACCGATCTTGGTTCTCCATTTTTCAGAACTCAAGTGGAGGAAGTGTGACAATGGGAAATGGATCTACGGCTGCGGTACTTGGACACGGACAGGTCATCCTGAAGTTTACCTCTGGAAAGACCTTAACTCTGAATAATGTTCTACTTGTACCGGAGATCCGTAGGAACCTTGTTAGTGGATCTCTTCTTGTTCAATCTGGCTTCAAAATTGTTCTAGATGCCAATAAAGTTATAATCTCTAAAGGAGACAATTTCATCGGGAAAGGTTTTACCTCCGATGGTCTTTTCAAATTAAATGTTATTCCTTTATCACCTGTCTCTTATACAACTTTAAATACTGAAAATTCTGATTATTGGCATGGAAGGCTAGGACATGTGAACTTCAAATACCTAACCAGAATGAACAACTTAGGTTTAATCCCTAATCCCTTCTTAGGCCCAAATGAGAAATGTGAGATTTGTGTTCAAGCCAAACAACCTAGAACTTCTTTCAAATCGGTTCCAATAAAGGATTCCAAACCTCTTGAGCTTATACACTCAGATGTGTGTGATTCCAATAGAGAACCAACTAGAGGTGGTAGCAAATACTTTGTGACCTTCATAGACAATTGTTCTAAGTATTGCTACACTTATCTCTTGAAATCAAAAGATGAAGTTCTCAATAAATTCAAAATATTTAAGGCTGAAGCTGAAAACCAACTGAATCAGAAAATTAAAATCATTAGATCTGATAGAGGAGGGGAATATATCTCTAATGAGTTTACCCAATTCTGTCAAGAACATGGGATAATTCATCAAGTTACAGCCCCCTACTCTCCTCAATCTAATGGTGTGGCTGAAAGGAAAAACAGAACCCTACTAGATATGGTAAATGCCATGCTACAAAGTTCTGGAGCTCCCCAGAACTTGTGGGGGGAAGCTATCCTTACAGCTTGCTTCATCCAAAATAGGATTCCTTCCAAAGACAAATCCAAAACACCTTTTGAAATTTGGAGAGGCCATAAGCCTAGTCTTAAATTCTTCAAAGTGTGGGGGTGTTTAGCTAAAGTAAACATCCCAGAACCTAAGAAGAAGAAAATTGGACCCAAAACTGTAGACTCTGTTTTTATTGGCTACTCCCTTGACTCCAACACATATAGGTGTCTTGTGATCAACTCTGAAATCCCAGAAATTTCCAACAACACCTTGATTGAGTCTCGAGATGTTTCATTCTTTGAAAACATCTTTCCCTTTAAATCTAGAATTCCTTCTTCCAACTTGACTCCAGTCTTGGAAAATGGTTCAAACTCTTCAACTCCTGAACCTATAGATGAATCCTCAGCTGAACCTAGAAGGAGTAAAAGAACTAGAGCTATGAGGGACTTTGGTGATGACTTTATCACTTACCTGATTGAAGACTCACCAAAGACCTATCAAGATGCTATAAGTTCTCCTGATGCTTCCTTCTGGAAAGAAGCTATAAACTGTGAATTCCAATCCATAATTAACAACAATACTTGGATCCTAACTGATTTACCTCCTGGAAATAAGCCCCTAGGATGTAAATGGATATTCAAGAAGAAATTGAGGACGGATGGTACAGTTGAGAAATGTAAAGCGCGATTAGTAGTTCAAGGGTTTCGGCAAAAGGCCGAAATTGACTACTTTGATACTTATGCGCCTGTTGCTCGGATCACTACCATTAGACTTCTTATCTCTCTTGCCTCTATCCATGACCTGATCATCCATCAAATGGATGTTAAAACAGCCTTTCTTAATGGAGACTTAGAAGAAGAAATTTATATGAATCAACCAGAAGGCTTTGTAGTTCGTGGTTGTGAAAGGAAAGTATGCAAGCTGGTTCGTTCCTTATACGGACTTAAGCAAGCCCCTAAACAATGGCACGAAAAATTTGACAAAGCCATCTTGTCATTTGGATTCAGTATAAATGATTCTGATAACTGTCTCTATTGCAAAACCACTTCTTCCGGATTTATCCTTCTGTGTCTTTATGTAGATGATATACTTATCTTCTCTAAAGACATTAACCTGATCTTAGATACTAAGGAATTCCTATCTAGACTTTTTGAAATGAAAGACCTAGGAGAAGCTGATGTAATTCTTGGGATGAAAATTATCAAGAATCAAAACAAAATCTCCTTATCCCAAACTCATTACATCAATAATCTTCTTGAGAAATTTCATTTTTCTTCCTCTGCTCCTCTTAGAACTCCTTTTGATCCTAACTGTCACCTTGTTAAGAATCAAGGTAACAGTGTAGATCAAGAGTTGTATTCTAAAGCTATAGGGTCTCTCTTATTCCTTGCAAATAGAACTAGACCTGATATAGCTTATGCTGTATCCAGACTCAGTAGGTACACTTGTAATCCAAATGAATCACACTGGATAGCCATTAGAAGGATCTTTAGATATCTCAAGGGAACCAATAATCTTGTTCTGACCTACAGTGGATATCCTTCTGTCTTAGAAGGATTCTGTGATGCTAATTGGATCTCTGACTCCAATGACATCAAATCCACGTCAGGTTATGTCTTCACTTTAGGAGGTGGTGCTGTCTCTTGGCAGTCCACAAAACAAACTATCATAGCTAGAAGTACTATGGAAGCTGAGCTTGTAGCTCTTGATCAAGCTTGTTCAGAGCTTGAATGGATTAAAAACTTGTGTTGCACCTTACCTTCTATCATAGCTATAAACCCTCCAATTTCTATTAACTGTGATAGTAAAGCTGCAATTGAATTTTGCAAAAAGAAATTGGTGAATACTAAGGTAAGTAGACATATAAAAATTAGGCAAAAGACTGTTAGGTGGTTAACTACTCACAATATTGTTTCACTGTCCTTTGTCAAAACTGATGATAACCTTGCAGATTCCCTCACAAAAGGTTTGAATCAAACCAAAGTAGAGGCTGCATCGACAGGTATGGGAATTACTGAAATTTCCTAAATTGCTATATATCTGCTTTATGATTTATGTACATACATTGCAAAAGGAGTGGCCGAAATGGCTTGACTCGTAAAAGGTTGATGCACTGAGCACAACATCGCCTATGGCTTGACCTAAGGCATATCTGGAACTTAGATTCCAGAAACATCGAGGGGAATGGGGATAGTCTAAATGGGCCCTCCTACGGTGGCAACCCAACCTCCGTGAAAGGTAGACCCTGGAAAGAGGTTTTGAATGGGTAACAACAAGCTGACTGGTTGGCCAAGGAGTACAAATTTTAAAAATTTGTGAAAACACTATTGTGTTGTTGGAACTATATAAAGGTTCCAATGCCCTATTCCTAAGGTGATGATAGTACTCCTATGTAGAGGAAGGATGAGCTTTAAACTCTTAAAGAAACCTATGGGTGACTCTACACACCTACTATAAAGTTTCTCCTATATGTGAGTTTCTGTATACAGCCGCAGACTAGAGACTTGACACCTCTAGCAAACTCACAAGAATAAGATATATGCGCACGGCCAAAAATGTGCAACACCGCGTCGTAGTCAACTGTATCATGTGTGCACCGTTCAATGCTGGGCCAAAAGGAATGTAGTTCAAGACCTGGTTCACTCCATTCCTTCCAGCAGAGTTCCGTGGACTAAGTGTGTTGAGCACTGCTCTTCCCTGACCGCGTGATATAAACTTCAAGCAGCAGTTTTATTTCTTTTATCGTATGTTTTCTATTTTCTCATTCGTTCGATTTCAAGATTTATTGGATTTAGTGGGGGATTGTTGGATTAATTAAATATTAATTAATTAAATCCAAAAATCTCTCTTACGCACACAACGTGTGTATTTTACTTAAAATATTAAAATCTATTTTTAAACACACGTACTCGACTATTTTCAGTGGAGAATTAATTTACTATTCTTTAAATTAATCCACTTACCTATTTTGAGCATCTATTAATAGTTTCCAAATATTTAATTAATATTTTGGATAAAACTATTAATATTTTAATCAGTGAGTTTTCCCTATAAAAGGGAGGCTAGGATACTGGTTAAAATACATCAAGAGACTCTCAGATTCTCTAGCTCTGAAATTTCTCTCCAAACTCTCTTTCTCCATTTTGCTGCTAGAAGTTGAAAGTTGCTCCGACAGGGCTTCCACCGTCGCACCGGCAGGAAGCTAGCCCTGGTTGTATCTTCAAGGCGGATCTTCGACTAAGCCCGTGCGTGGGACGAAAATTGCCTTAGGACAGACGATACGTCGCCTCCAGGTTCTTTTAAATTAATGCTAATTTATTTCATAGTTGATAGTTTTATATTTGCAGGAATTAGAATTAACAACAGGAGGGACGAGAAAAGGGGCGGAAAAAGATGAAGAACAGGAAAAATAGGAAGAAGAAAAATTTGGATCACATGATTTGTACTCGATCGAGATCGCTTATAGCTCTTGTCCGTGCAATGTATGCATCCAATGTGAGGTTGGCGTCCGCGAGAAGAGGTCGGCGACCAGCGCGAGGTCAACGTCCGTGAGCAGAGGTCAGCATCCAGCATGAGGTCGACGTCTGCGAGCAGAGTCTGCGCGATGTCGAGGCAAGCTCGTGAGGCGAATTCCTATCCATGAGCTGGGCGAGACGCCGAGCATCAACGTCCAACAGTAGAGGCCTGAACATCGTCTGTCCGTCCACGAGCTGGCCGAGGCATCCGTGCAAGGTTGGCGTCCGCACGAGGTCGGCATCCGTGAACTCTTGTTCGCTCGAGGTTAGCGTCCGCTCTAGCGGCAAGCAGTGAGCAGCAATCGGCGGAGGCAGCAGCTCCAGTGGCAACGGAAGACATGCGAAGATAGCTTTGTCTCATGCATTTCGTAAATCTGTTCAATTTGGACGGATTAGAAACAAAAGATTTTACTTTGATCCATCCGTTCAACTTTTCTTCATTTTAGATCCATCTGACCTAGTAAACAGTAGATTTTTCTAACGGATTAGAAACAAAAGATTTTACTTTGATCCATCCGTTCAACTTTTCTTCATTTTAGATCCATCTGACCTAGTAAACAATAGATTTTTCTAATCCTCATCTTTTTCTCCAAAAATTCTTCATAGTAATCCGACCCTTAATATGATAACTAGGGTCAAAAAGTAAACTTATACTAGTAGTGGTAATAACATATTTTCATTTAAATTTTTATAAAATTTACAACTGACTCATAAATGCAATTTCTAAAAATATATCATAAATTTATGGTGTTTAGCCAATTATCTATATTTCAAGATCTATCATAGAATCTAATGAACTTAGAACATAAGTGATATACATATATATATATAATCAAATATATAAGGTCATGCTCGTGCAATTTGACCACTTACTCGGTCACCGGCCTCAAAAGTTAGGGGGTTAAACACGAAATGAGCAGCTCAGACTAGTCTGTAAAACATTACCGGAATGGTCCAAGAAAGGAGGGAGTTTTTTTCAGTGATCGAAGGCAATAAATAAAATTTTAAAGTGTTTGAGGGCCTACATAAAAAGTTATAACCACTTAAAGCTCTTTTTTGCAAAAAAGGAGCCACTACCGTCCCACAAAGCCTCTTAGAATTAAAATCTATGAGGGTCAATTATATTTTTTTTAGTAATTTGGGTAGATCGATCGCCATGTTTGATTTCTTTACTGATTTATAATTTATAAGTTCATGATCATGAAAATGACAAGCATTTTTATTCAATTCAATTAAATTATAATGGATTTGATCCATATGTTTATGATTTAGTCCGATTACCTCGTTTGGCTCCGCTCATGCACAAGCCAAGGCCAAAAAACATAAAAATTCAAAAGCTGCTAAAGTTTAAAATTGTAATTACTCACTAATTTATCTTAAATTCCGTGCCGAGGCGAGATGGGACCTTAGTAAGAACCTAAATTTCAAAGGGGCACTTTGTGCTCTACTTTAATAGGCCATATTTTTTAAATTTAAAATGAGTGTTAATGTACGAAGACACTACTTATAATTCAGTTTTTTCATATTTTTTTCATGATCATTATGATAGAAAAATTAGTACATACAATCTAGCAAGAGTAGTGCGAAAAGGTTCGATTTTGTGTTGGTGCCAAAGTAAGGTCGGTATCAAGCTAGGCAAGAGCAGAGATAAAGAAGAACACAAAGACGAAAACAAAGATAAAAGACGAAAATAAAGGAGGAGAAGAAAATGAGGACGAAAACAAAGATAAAGACTAAGATGGATGCGAGTGGAGGAAGAGGTTACACATCGATATTGCTAATGCTTTGTTTTAAATTAAAATAAAAGATAGTACCATATTGAATAAATCCACATTGATTCACAATTTTACAAAAAAGAGGCGGAAAGGTTGGTCGTCAACAAAATTCGGCCAGCATATGTAATCTGGGCATGAATAAAACATTTCCATTGTATTAATTGCAATTAGATCCTTTATGGGAAATAAATAAATAAACAGCCCAAAAGAAAAGGGCCACGAATGTAACCTTGCAAAAGTCGGCGTTTGACCGTTGAATTTTTGACGGTTGAATATTTTGACCGGACTACGTATGGACCATCCACACCTCGAACCACTATAAAAGGAAGTGCGCCAACCCCCTCGGTTCTTCACGGCCAGCTACCCGCCACAACGTAATTGGAGACTTGGAGTAGCTCGCGCACAACTGGTAAAGCGTTTCAGACATGGAACTTGCTGATCCGTATCTGGTGATAAACACGATCGTAGCCGCCATGGCCGGCCTCCTCTTGCTCTTGCTCTCCGGAGCCGTCTCAGTTCTCTGGCTCACGCCGGCGGGGAAGTGGCGCCGGCTGAGGAGGAACGGCCTCGTCGGACCAGCCCCACGCTTCCCCTTGGGGAACTTGATGCAGATGAGCAGGCCGCGAGGGGAAGCGCCGCGTTCTCCGGCGTCTTCGTCCGCCATCTCCCACGACATTCATTCCTCCGCCTTACCTTACTTCTCCCGGTGGAGAGAGGCCTATGGTACGTGCACAGGTAGTTTTGCTGCACTAGATTCACTCGAATCTAACGATAAGATTCTCTTGAATCCCAGGAAAGGTTTTCATCTACTGGATCGGTGCAGAGCCGTTCCTTTACGTCGCGGATCCTGAGTTTCTGAAGCTGGCCGCGACGGGGGCTATGGGCAAGAAATGGGGGAAGCCGGACGTGTTCAAGCACGACAGGAAGCCGATGTTCGGGAATGGACTGGTCATGGTTGAAGGGAATGATTGGACCATTCACAGGAACATCATCGCGCCGGCTTTTTCCATGACCAATCTCAACGTACGACATGATTTGTAGTTGACTTTCATGTGTGCTTGATCTGTATATTTACGGGCCGAATCCATGCAGGGAATGATCAGCGTAATGGAGGAAACGACATGCAAGATGATGGCCAAATGGGAGGTGCAGCTCCGGCTTGCGCCGGGCCGGCGAGGTGAAATCGACGTGGAGAAGGAAGTCAGCAGTAACGCCGCCGAGATCATAGCGAAGACCAGCTTCGGGATGGGCGAGGAGAGGGGAAAGAAGGTGTTCGAGAAGCTGCAACTCCTGCAGAAGGAGCTCTTCTTCACAAACCGCCTCGTTGGAGTCCCCTTCGGCAAGGTGCTCAACGGCAAAAAGTCCTACGAGGCGTGGAGGCTCGGCAAGGAGATCGATCGCCTCCTGCACGACATCATAAGTTCGAGGAAAGACGGCGCCGCCAACAGCAGTACTACTCATCAAGATCTCCTAGGGCTCCTGCTCTCTGGGAATCAAGAGAATGCCTTGCTCGAGAGGAAGCTCACCGCCAGGGAGCTTGTCGACGAGTGCAAGACCTTCTTCTTCGCAGGCCATGAGACCACTGGGCTGGCCCTCTCCTGGGCCCTGCTCCTCCTCGCTCAGTACCCGCAGTGGCAAACCGCTCTCAGGGAGGAGGTCATGGAAGTCACCGGCGGAGGGCCTCTCGACTCCGCCATGCTCTCCCAGCTGACCAAGGTTTGTATAAATATTTACATTAATCAATTCCTCCGCATCCGGCGTTGAATCGACGAATCCATAATGCAGATGGGGTGGGTGTGGAACGAGGTGCTCCGGCTGTACTCGCCGGCTCCAAACGCGCAGAGACAAGCGAGGGAGGACATCCGCGTGACCCTTGGCGGCGGAGAGGAGGTGGTGATTCCGAAGGGGACGAACATGTGGGTGGACGTGGTCGGCATGCACCACGACGCGGCGCTGTGGGGGGAGGACGTGAACGAGTTCAAGCCGGAGAGGTTCATGAAGGAGATGCACGGCGGCTGCAAGCACCGGATGGGCTTCCTTCCGTTCGGGTTCGGCGGCCGGATCTGCGTGGGCAGAAACCTGTCGTCCATGGAGTTCAAGATCGTGCTCTGCCTCCTCCTACGCCGCTTCTCCTTCTCCATGTCTCCGGCCTACACCCACTCACCCACTTACATGCTTTCCCTAAGGCCTTCCCTTGGGGTTCCCCTTGTCGTCCACCCCCTCCAAGGTTCAAATTAATATATTATTTTTATATAATTAAATTAAATTACTGATATATATATATAGTACCCCTAATTTAATATACATATATATACATATACATAAAATAAATTTATTAGTTAATTTATAAACTAAGCATAGATATGATTAATGTACTCATATTGTAGGACTATTAGATTTGATGTTATAGTTAATTAGCTTTGTATGCTTAATATATAATATTTTTTGGTAAATTTTACTCTTTGTCACCTATGAGTTTGCGCTATGATTTAGGCTATCTTTGATATAGCTAAAATTTTTAATTTTACTTATTGAAAAAATATTGATTGAAAAGTAATTTATTGAAAAAAATTTAAAAAGTGATCTGAAAAAAATATATTATTATAGTTAGAAAGCAACCAAAAGCAGTTCTCCTCTTATCTTTTTCAAACTCATGCCACCGAACGCCTTAACTTTTTGAAAATCCAATGCGTTGATTAGTAAAAATAGATGACTAGCTTTGCTAAACATGACCTAGTGTCTAATTCAATCAATTAAGACGACTTTCTAAAAAATTAAAATGTTTAATTGCTAGTGAAGAAGATTATATTTCTAATATATTATCCCATTATTGCTAGTAATCAATTTCTAATTCTTGTAATTATACTTTTTACATGTAAAATTAATTTCATGTGTAGGCCGATCTGTGATCCCGGAATCGTGTTTGTCCCCACTTATCCGATCGATCCAATCTTGTTAATCCTACGTACATATAGTTGTGGATTTACTAATCAGGCGTTGACTTTGTCGCCGTCGTACAACTACTTGTCAACGGTGACGGGTACTGATCAAGCGTTTGTCGATTACTTTGAAGTCAATTGAAAGTGTTTAGTTGACTTTTAGTTGACTTTGTGCGTGCCAAATTTTCTAAAGTTTTGCGCGTTATTTGAGCATTCCTTTTCTTGCTTATTGTGTATGGGACGAATTAAATCTAACGTGTCCGCAACAATTTTTTACTGCGTATAGGAACTCCTACAGTCGGTCATATTAAAATCTTACGCACTTACTCGGTGAAAACGGTCAGACCAGGGTGTTTGACCCTCACAAAAGTCTTCGGCCAACGTAGTCAACGTGAAGCAAGATCTACGTGTTTGAACTGGACAATTTTGACAGTCAACTTCAAAGTAATTAAAAATCGCTCTCTCCGAATCCGCACGCTGTCAACAAGAGAGTGCCTGCCTACTAGAATTCCAATCACTCGCGGTAGATATTTTACAAAAAGAAATTATCAACATGCACTTGGTCAACTGTGCCTCAGCGCCTGTTTCAGGGACCATTTTGAAAAAGTCAAAAGCTTGGTGCACAGGCGACTGTCAATTTTTAAGTTGCTCATAAAGATAATCGCCATCTCTTTCTGATCTTGTGCGCCGCGTATTAGTTGACATTTAGAGCGCCCATAGAGTCAACGCACATGGGTCTAAGTAGGTAATCAACTAAATTTTAATTAGCCGTCGGAGTAGCTTAGCCTCCATGTTTATTGTCCTTAAACGGATAAAGGTCAACGATTGCATTGTGATAGTAAATATTTTAAAGACATTTTT
Source organism: Costus lasius (assembly GCA_027563935.2). Classification (NCBI taxonomy): domain Eukaryota; kingdom Viridiplantae; phylum Streptophyta; class Magnoliopsida; order Zingiberales; family Costaceae; genus Costus; species Costus lasius. Next base: position 1,771,949 of record CM050454.1, read on the forward strand.
TAGGTCAATTATTACGAGTAAAATTCAATTTACACTAGTAAATATAAATTATTATGAATTACTAAGTCAAACGTTTATATTATAACTATAAATTAATAAAGGCAAAAAAACTCTTAAACCATCTCACTCCATGAATGCCAAATCGTAATGTAATAGTAAAATTGAAAAAAATTAGGTACCATCTAGTATTAACTAAGGCCTGTTTACTAAGAGCGATGTAAAAGCAAAAGATGAAAAAAACACAGAAAAAAAAAGGGATTAAAATTTGAGTCACGTGATTTTCATGTGAGTAGATGAGATGGAGATAAAGATTGGTGAGGCGAGGCGGTGGACACGAGCGAGGTTGGCGTCTGTGAGCTCTTGCAAGCTTGCGGACATTAGAGAGGTTAGTGAGGTCCGTGAGCTCTCGCTAGGTGACGCGATGTAAGAATGCTGGCAAGCTTTGTGTCCATGAGCTCTCGCCAACTTGTAGATGCTAGCGAGGTCGGCAAGAGCTCGTGGATGCTTGCGAGGTCGGTGAGGGCTCACGGATGCTGGTGAGGTGAGGTGGGCGATGTCGACGAGAGCTGGGCGAGAGCTAGGTGAGGTCGGCGATGCAAGTTGGTGAGGTTTGCAAGGTGTGCTGGCAAGGTGAAGTTGGTGAGGTCTGCGGTATGAGGCGAGGCAAGCACATTATTTCCACCCGATTTGGCCATATTAGAAAATGATAAAAAATTACCCAATTTTTCTTTGTCTAATCAATATGTTTATTTTCGTCTATTCTAGTAAACGGCAAAAAATTATGTTTTTCATTCTTTTCATTCTGATTTCCATTTTAGTAAACAAGATGTAAGTGAATAAGCAAGAGATAAGTGGACTCGAACTGCTAACTTTCACCTCAAGATAAACCATCACCTCTTAGGGTTCCTCGACTGATTCTAACATAGAGGTCAACAATGGACAATAACTCACCTCTACTGCCACTTAAGATCTATATGACTCTATTAATAATAGTAACACACTTTAACGCTCATTAGAAATAAACTATTATCGAATGAATACTTCGTAATAAAAACATCTATTCCTCTATTTTTTTTAAAGATGAAAAATTTTTAATAAAATTTTAGGAATCTATTTTTCTTGATTAAAATGACTAAATTAAATTTGAATTCAACTTTTTTTATGAACAAAATGACCTTTTTTGACAAATCAAATGTGATCGATAGTCAAAATGAAACATAATTTTCTTTTAATATAAATAAGATTAATTTTCATTTAAATTGTTAATAATTTATATGTTATCAAAATACAAACGAATGGCATTGAGTTCCAAAAATAGTAGTTAAATTAAGTGAACACTAATTAATATTATTCCAAATATGGCAAAAAGTGATGAACAGATCACATTTTTATATACATCGAGTTCCAACATCGGCGCTTGGCGAGGAAAAATAATTGTCCGGCTCCCGTCGATCTCTATGGCCGTCTCCTCCAACCTTTTCCTCCTCCGAGCCATCGCCGCGACGGCGGCTCTTCCCGCACCCTTGGCTGCCGCGAATGAGTCCTTTTCTCCTCTGCATCTTTCCTCCTCGCGTGCCCTTCGGTTCCTGAACCGCAACCCCTGTCCCCGCGGGTTCCGTCCTGGCGTGTGCTTGGCGAAAGACGATCGATCCGAAAACCAGGAGACTGAAACAAGCCTCTTAGCGCAATCTGGTGATAACGTTGGCGAGCAGGTGCATTGTCCATCCTTTCGCTTCGCCCACTTTATCTAGATTGAGAGTACGGAACCAAAAAACTTGTAGGTTTTTAATTTTTGTTAAAAAAAAAATAATTCATTTCAGACGATTATTGTTTCTCGGAAGACGGAGGAGCGTTGTTTTGCAGGCACACCCTACATCCCAGTTTTCGTAATGCTACCTGTGAGTTGTTTTGGCTAAGAATTGGGATTATTATTATTATTATTTTGGTTCTGATTGGACTTGGTTGTTAATCTGTGATGATTTTTTGGTTAAAATGTGTGTGTTTAATTTTTCTATTTTGTGTTGAGGAATGATAATAGCTTGATGTCATTAACAACGAAGGCAAGCTTGCCAATCCTGAGGGATTAGAGGAGCAGCTGAGGGCATTGAAATCCATCAAGGTCGATGGCGTCATGGTTGATTGCTGGTGGGGGATTGTTGAGGCATCTGCTCCTCTAATGTATAATTGGGGTGGCTATAGGCATCTTTTTAGTATTGTGCGGAAATTGAAGCTTAAGCTTCAGGTGAATTCATTTCTGTCATCCTCTTTTGTTTTTGCTAAACTTGAATTTGCCCTCGAATTATTGGGAATGCCTCAATTTTTATTTATGTCCATTCTAATTATTCATTCTTCGCATAGGACCTCTATTGTTTACGAAAATAGAATCAGCAAATGAAAGGTTGATATGCGTGTATTCTAGTGCTGTATAACACTTCGTTCTACTAAATTTTTGTTGTCAGTATTTAAACCTAATATCATTTACAGTGGTTGGAAAAATGGAAATATCAAATTGCTCCAGGATCTGTAAAAGTTGGATCGCCACTAATTTTAAAGCAAAAGCTATTTCAAATATAACCATGGTCCTACTGTTCAATTGTTATTGATACTATAGTAATGCTAATATCTTACATTGTGATTTTGCTTAGTGTTATTGATTTAAACCCACGCTTTTGTATTGTTTTAATTATATGACTTGTCACTATCACAATCATCTTAATTTTAATGAATGCTTGTGCCACATTAGTTTTAAGATGAATAGTGCTTTTGTTCCCCTTCTCATTGCTGATTCTTAGGATGAGACAGAAGGTACATTTGTTATAACCTGCATGTGATGCTAGGATTTAGAAGTTCATGCAAGCCGCTTATCTTTATTGGAATAAGAATAATTGGTTTTTAATAAAGTGATTTGGTCAATTATGATTTTCTTCACGGATCTCTTAACAAAATTTTGCTCTAATTACTGTATCTCTTCAAAAAATATTATGAAATGCAGAAAAGCTAACTCAACTGGAAACGAAGGAAGCAAACACTCTTATACCCAGAGATCTTAACTATTTTTCCTCAATTTAATACTTCATAATAATGATAATTCTATCTTAGTTTGCTTTTCTTTAACTTTCATGAAATGTCACTGTTTCAAACTTTTAAAACAAGGTTTGATGCCATTCTTGAATGGACGAGCCTATCTGTTTATGGAATTTGAATCGTTGATCTGGGGTTAAAAATATAGATTTGTTTCTATTAGTATTTGATTATTTTATGTAAAGTGGTATAAAAATATAAAGAAAAATGAAGAAATGCGTATTTTTGGCATATTTTAAATGCAAGTAGAATGTTGGTAATCCTGTTAATTAGATGTTTACTCTAGTGATTTGCCTTTCCCTTCTATTAAAATGATTTTTTATAATCTGAATTATCTTTTATTGATTTACTTATCAAGGTTGTCATGTCATTTCATGAATGTGGAGGTAATATCGGTGATGATGTATGGATTACTTTGCCTGAATGGGTAATAAAAATTGGTGATAACAATCCGGATATTTATTTCACTGATAGAGAAGGAAGACGCAACATAGAGTGCCTATCTTGGGGAATTGATAGGAAGAGAGTCTTACATAGCCGAACAGCTGCAGAGGTACATCAACTTTGATCAAGTGCTTATGCACATTTACTTACACATCATAATTCCATCATTCCATGTACTTTATATATCATCTTTTTTAATATTTAATACAAAAGTATTTCTTTGTGGTTTAGGGATAACCTTACAAATTTTATATTGATCATATACTGCGGATAAATGGTAACTAACACTAGCTATTTATGCTCCATCATGGTTATATGGATAATATGATTCATAGCATGAATGGTATACTTAGGTTGTTTTCGACTCAGCATTGTCATTAATTAATCATCCTTCATCAATACACTTTGGGTATGATTAAATATTATATGTTTAAACATTTTCATTTTTGTATTATCTATTGTTTTTATAGTTTTGCTCATAAATACATAGTTTACGCCAAACTTAAAATTAGATATTTTTGAGCTTCTTCTACATCATGTGTTATCATAGTGTTTGTTCCTTTCAAAAATGACAGAAATTAGGCTAGTGTTACCCCAAATATTATGCTTATGACGAGGTATTTTATTACATCAAATACTTTCATGTTTCTTCATTCATATACATCCTTCTATTGTATTAGTTAATTCTTGTGATTTTTTTTTTTAAAATACTTTTATGGGCAATTATTTTTAGTTGATATGTAGCCTCACTTGTTCATAAAAGTTTAGTTGAAAATCAGTTTCTAAACTCAATATTCTTCCCAATGTTGATCAACTCCATATTCTAGATATATTTTGTTGATAAACCCCTTTCAGGTTTATTTTGACTACATGAGAAGCTTTCGAGTAGAATTTGATGAATTCTTCGAAGATGGTACTATATGTGAGATTCAAATTGGATTGGGGCCTTGTGGAGAGTTGCGCTATCCATCTTATCCTGCAAAGCATGGCTGGGAATATCCAGGAATTGGAGAATTTCAGGTAGACTTTAATTTGAAAAACATAAATGCATTGCATATTTGTGTTTCAACTATTCATTGATTTCTCATAGTCACATGTCAAGAAATTGGCTTACTATAAAATTTCCAATTACTATCTATTTTCATCTTCAGCAAAATCGAAAAACTAATCAGAGGCTTCCTTTCCAGTGTTATGATGCTTACTTGCAGAAAAGTTTGGAAGAAGCAGCAAAAGCTAGGGGCCATCCTCAATTTGCCAGAGCGCCACGGAATGCAGGCTCATATAACTCTCAGCCGCATGATACTGGTTTTTTTCGTGATGGAGGGGATTATGATAACTCATATGGTAGATTCTTTCTTAGTTGGTACTCGAATGTGTTGATTGATCATGGTGACCTAATATTATCACTGGCCAAATTGGCCTTTGAAGGCTCATGCATTTCGGTGAAGGTTTGTCTAAATTGTCAGTTCATTTGTCATATAGTTAATTTTTTTTATGCTCGTCTCTTCTGAATGATATGAACTCTATAATCAAATTCTTTTTACCTCTTATTGGTCTTGTATGTTTAATTTAATTCATTAAACTTGGTTCTTTTTATAAAGTAATAGTACTCAAAATTTATTTCCCAATTCAATATTTCTTCTATTTAACAAATTTATATAAAAAAACTTGTATCTATTTTCATCATTTTTCTTTGTTTTTCTTTTGTAGCATTGAAAGTTTAGTTAGATCAAATTAACAGAGTTGGTTTTGTTTTTATTACAAAGTATTTAAAGTTATTTTCAATTTCTCGATAGTTTTATTATCATCATTCATGACATGCAGTAACAGGATCCTCTGTTCTCTACTTCTGTTTGTCTTTTCTTTATTTTTTATTTTGCATACATGCTTAACCTCAATTCTTCTTGTATAGAAAATTTTTTCGGATCTCTAATGTTCGAAGATCTCTGTTTCTTTGTTATTGTTGTAATATATTGCTCTGTTATTTTTAAATTATACTCTATTAGGAGTAATTTTTTTTCTTGGTTGTGTTTATGTTTTTCTTCCGATGCAGATATCAGGTATTCATTGGTGGTACAAAACGGCCAGTCATGCTGCTGAATTAACAGCAGGTTTCTATAACCCATGCAATCGTGATGGCTATGCTTCAATTGCCTCGATGTTGAAGAAGCGTGGTGCTACATTAAACTTTACATGTGTTGAATTGCGCACTTTGAATCAGCAGGCAGACTTCCCAGAAGCATTTGCAGATCCTGAAGGTTTGGTTTGGCAGGTATGATAACATCATAAAAACTTACTTTCTAATTCCATCAAATTAAACCGAGAAGATGTAAATATGCCCACGGATCTTAATTCTACTTCATTCTTGATCCATTTCTTTTATATTTTTTCTAGTTTCTTCTATTCTATTGAAGTACTATCCAGTTTTCTGTTGGGAATTCGTAATGCTTTGATTATCCAATGCTATTTATACTATCTAATTATTATAATAAAATTATAATACATAAATTATGTGCACAGTATATGTTTTCCATGACTTTCCAATGGTATCCTTATTTATAGTTTTATGGTTGATAAATCATACATTGATTGGTCACTAGTTATATTATTGATGGTACTTTGATGGTTCACGTGTCGCTTATTAGATATTTGAGTTCATATGTTAATCTACCCTTGGTAACTTATAAGATTTTTTTGTTCTTTCAATTTAAATTTTCCAAGAAAAATGTGCAACCAGCGTAGGTTATTGTTTCCTGAGCTATTTTATTAAAATCATTATTAGTTGTAAAGAGGAGAACCGCTAGTAAAAATATATCATCATAAATTTGAAGTTAAAGGGTGCAATGAGTAGATTACTGGTTTTTTTTTCTTTAGGTAGGAGAACAACAATGATGCAATTAATAAGGAGTTATGTTGTGTTTTATATCACTAATCATATGTCTCTTATTTTCAGGTGTTAAATGCCTCATGGGATATCTCAATACCCATGGCAAGTGAAAATGCTCTAGCATTCTATGATAGGGATGGATACAATAAGATTTTGGATAATGCAAAACCATTGAGTGATCCAGATAGACGACATATATATTCCTTCACATACCTCAGACTTAGCCCTGTTCTCATGAACACACAGAACTTCAATGAATTCAAGCGCTTTGTTCAGAGAATGCATGGTAGGATCCTATTAATGCTTCTCTCCTTATATAATATCTGTATATTTTGTTCTCTTTTATTTGTGTATTCTTGTGCATGTGTGTGTTCTGTGTTATGTTAAAATAGCCAATTGGATTCTTTACTTGGTACTGTTTATTCCAAGTTCGCCGTATGGTAATCTACCTAGAAACTTCTGAAAGATATTGCTAATCATTTCTTTTAATGAAGTGAAACTCAACAATTTGTAGGTTAACAATGTCAGCAACGCTATTGGTTTTAAGCTTATAATTTTTTCTTAGACTTATACTTCCAAGAATAATGATGGAAATGAAGATGTTTTTTTAGTCTATTTTTTTATATATATGAGCATCTTATGCTTTTCGTGTTTGTTATTTTGTGTACTTTTAGATTGGATATAGTTTTGAAAATTAGCCTTTAAAATGTTGATTTTTTTAAAAAAACAATGGTTTTTGATTAGTCATATCCTTAATAAAATATGTATTTTCCACCTAAATAATAGAAAATAGATCAAAATTATTTTCTTATAGTACAATAAGCTAGCGAAGCAAATGTAAGAGAGATTAATTCCTACCCTAATACAATCTTCATTATGGAATGTTTAACTATGTTTGGTGACTGAACTTTGTTATTTTGTCTAACAGGTGAATGGGTTCCCAACTCTAGTTAAGCTGGAAATCGTTTCAAGAGAGCTATGCACGGCTTGCCCATGATTCTTGACACAATTTTGGAGCTTCCCATCCGTAAAAGGAACTTCCAGCGAGGAAATTTCATACAAATTGAATAAGTGAACGAGCTTCAATAATATATGCAGGATCGGTATTTTTAATCAAATTTCAAAAATAGAAAGTATCCACTGTAAAGGCTGTTATAAGCTGTTTACTTGATACAATTTTTTTGATTTATTATCAATAATATCTTATACCAGAAAGGTAGAAACTCACCCGTAAAGTTGATATTAGCCATGCATGTTGGGCATAAAGAAAGAGTAACGAGTTTGTGCAATAGGCATTACTCTTGTTTTACTTTAATAAAGCAGGATAATTTTATGACATTTGATTTTTTACTTTCTCAAGCTATAATATTTCATTTAACATAACACCGTAATCAAAAGTAGATCCTGTTGTTACCAAATATAGAATGACTCAATTTGATTGTACTTATGTTTCTTACATTAAACTTTTATTAGGAATTTATTTCTTCTGATATTCTTCATCACTTTGCATAAAATATCTTTACAACAAAATAATTATTATACCTTGTTATAGTAAGATATATTAATTATGGTATAGCAAATAAGATTAACAATCTTGAATTACCAACTGACTATTTTTTATAACTAGGCAAGTAGAAAAAAAAAGTAGAAGAGCAATCATATCTCTTTTAGAGGAAACACTTGGTAAAATCAACTAAATTATCTGAAGCAAATTAACTAATAAATAGCACTAGTTAAAAAAAAATTTGATTGTAAATGCTTGATTAGTGAAATAACTTTTACTGACCAATCTTCTGAGTTTGAATATCTATTTTTGTTTTTATTTTATTTTTTGCAGGTAGAGAAGAGCTTACTGAACAAATTTCCCTTGTACATCAGACTATTCTTTTTTCCTTTTACCAAACTTGTAGTCAAATTTTGTTCCTCCTTTTTTTCTTTTAGCAGAAAATAAGAGAACTATATACTTCATCTCTACGATGAATTATGTGTTGTTTTCATTCTTTTGTAAGTAGGAGTTTTATGCCCCTATAGTTTTGATTAAATACTTTGCAACATATTTTTAGCTTTTACTGCATCTAGAGGAATGACTCTGAATATAAAAAAAAAACTTATGAGTAATTCCATAAAACACCTCATCTCACGTCCTCATACTGATTGGATTTGATCACTTCTTAAATTGTCAACTTATGATTTAAAAATACCACTTATAAGTAAACAAAATGACAGTTTCTAAATCACAAGCAAGCAATTTAGATGATCAAATAATCCTCATAGGGCCCATTAATTTATAGGTTGAGGATAACTAACATTTCACTTTTTTAATACCCAAACATAATTCAGCAATACAACATGCAAGTGAAGTTTGCTAGCAAGTTATGGCTATATAAAATGACAATTTTTTACACCACAAGTCTGCAAATAAAAGTTGATCAAACGATGGATAGACCAACTGTAATTGCCTCTAAAATTTTATGGCACTTATATGTGGCCGTGTATTGCAGATAAATGTAAGGATGCAACTTGCACAGAAGGATATTATGCCACCGCAATGCCCTTCACTACAGGTTATGAAATTTTTTTAGGCATCTTAGTTGCTTGCGTACAAACTCACTTCTTTTGGTTGCAAATGGTAGGCTGTTCATGCATAGCTATTACAAGCGTTATGAAGATACATCAATTGGGTGTATTTCTACCATTTACATAGTCTGTAATCTTTGAGGTACAAAACCGTTACACAGTTGATTGAAGGAACATGGAAGTTCAGATAAGTAAATCAATCAAGAAAGTCGATGTTACCAAATGGTATGGAATTGTTTCTTATTCAACCTAGAGATTTGAACTCTAAAGCAACTCCAGGTATGTTAACTTCAAGGGCTCAAGTCATCAACCTGCATATAATGTTGACAATGAGAAAAAAGGTTGGACGTGTCTTCTTCATCAGAAACAATCAATTAATCATATTTAGTGTATAGGCATTGGCGCTGATAAGTAGAGTATATAGCGACCAATTTATTGTCAGGTGCAACAATATTTATAAAGAGTACAGCATAATACTCGATATCATTGCTACACTCGGTCATCATATTAAAGGAATAAAAATTGTTCAAAGCTCCTACGACATACAGAAACATAAGATGGTCCTTTGTAACCAATGCATGAAATTCTATTTTGTTAAAATTCTTTGAAGGATACCAACGGTTAACCAAAAAACAAAAAAACTAAAATACAACATGGAAGCAGCGCCTTGAAGTGAATTGAGTTTGAAAGCTTCACCTATTCAGTTTCTCCTGTTGATTTTTGACAGAGAATTCGAGAGCTGATTTCAGCAAACGACTTCACATCTAATCCCCACAACCTGAAAGCAATCCAAACAGGCATGCTTCAGCAGATCTGAAGGAAGAGACTATCATGTTGATTGTGCAATATTCAAAGAACAACTAATGTTACTAACAGGAACATTTTGCTAATGAGCAAAGAACAGGATATTGCACAAAGGTTGCAAATAAAAGTTAATGAAGCACATCAGCTAGTTAACTGTAATATGAATCCTTCTTTGAAAAATGCAGTGATGGTATACTGCATGTAGAGGATCTCTACATGGCTTCCTCGATTTATTCAAAATGCACTTACCACTTACCAACAATCAATACCAATGGCATTTGCACCATTTTTGTCTGCGTTTTCATCATCTCCAACATGTACTGCTCTGCTGGAGTCAACACCAATTTGATCTATAAAATTTGAATAGGAAAAATATGAGGATACGAAAATGCCATCTAACTTCGTAGCGTATATGTCTCGTAAACAAGAATCATTTCCAATTAGTTGTCCAGGCAATCTAAAAGGTGCTGAGAACTTTAAATATTTACAAGCAGTTTTTTTTTTCAAAACTAATTGATGGTTAATTCACAAAAAATTAGTATAATTTATCTGAGAAGATAGCACACTGTTGAACTATTAGAGAAAACACAAAAACAGATTCAGCCTTTCTATTCCTAAATAGAAGATACTGGTTGCCAGCTAAAACTCAACAAATGATATTCTTTTTCAAACAATTGAAGCTAGTTTATACTTAGGGCTGCTCTGAATATCTCTGCAGATGGCTTTTCATATCCGACCTCAGAAGAGATGATGATGGCGTCAAACCTAGTACATAAATAAAAATAGTCAACACCAAATATATAAATATCCGTAAAGGCAATGCAGTATGCAAAACAGTGATTAGATTTAGACATTGTAGTGGAATTCTATACTTCAGGGTTCTACTACATTATCATACAATTACGGTAACAATTTATTCAAACAAAGCAAAACACATTGAGGATAAAGATGTATAATAGGTCCAACGGTTATCCAGACATGTTGAAACTTCAGAGCCAAATAATCAAGATATGTGGAACTCCTAATTCTGCTAATCATACACATTTTTTCCTTCACAACTTGAGTGGATGGTATGCCAAGATCCTGGAAATATTTGTGCGATTGAAATGAGAATTACAATTATGGTTTTTGAGTTTTTCAGAATCATGGTTCGTAAGCACGATCAAAGGTACATGTGTGGTATGAACTGGGAATCACATTTTTGATTAGTAAGAATCATGATTCTAAATTGCTGGATCACTATTTGGAATGAGTTTCCTTGAGTTTAAGTTTCTGCCTATGCAATGCAACATATTATATATATATATATATATATATATATATTGCAAGAGGCAAGTAATAATAAGTGGTGAAGGCTGGATTTGAACTCGTGTTATCAACAACTAAAATCTTCATTAGTTGAAATAATTGACACCTATTACAATGCAACATCAAATCATATCTGACGCATCACTATGAAGATTAAAGATCAGGGAGGAACAACTTTACCATTAGATAAAACTAAAAGCCTGAAACCATTACAATTTTGTAACTATCAGATTATTCTGTAATCTAAAATTGAAAACTACATTATGTATCAAGTTGTTACACGACACGTATTGGGGCTATATGTATTGATGCAGTGTTCAGGACCTAACATGATCTAACTTCTGCTTTGCCAAACACAAGAATAATTACAGGACAACACAATATGGGAAATAGACTATGACTTACAGCTTTGCAACATTCAGATCCTCTAGCAGTTTGCGCAAGCGAGTATCAAAATTAGAGACGACAGCCAGCTTAACTGTAAACAAAATGTTAAATAGTATGGACTCGCAATAGAAAATATGTGTTTGTCTGTAGGGTAACAAAACAGAGGGAATACTTGGTTATATGACCTCCAGAATCTTTCAAGAAACGCATTGCTTCATAAGCTCCATTAGGGAGGCACCACGCATAACCATTTGCAAAATACTGGTAGAAAGACGCAAGATAGGTTAAATCAACCAGTGCAAATTTAAGACATATTGAAAAAAAAGCAAAGATTTTACTAACTCCAAATAGAGTAGGAGAAGAAATAAGTTACATTATACCCAAAAAGAACAAGGCCTTGCACTAGTGGTATACAAACGAAATTTAGTTGGATGCCTTTAATACTTTGTGCTAAATTATATGTTTCTGACGATTGATTTTTCAGAGTTTCCAAATACTCTTTTAATCTACTAAACTCACAAATTGGTACAAATAAACAAAACATCAAGAGGTGACTTCTCTCTAACATATGAAATGATATATAGTTTTTTGGCCTGAACCACAACTACAAAGCTAATCTCAACAAACCGATATCAATTAAGACCATATATCGATGCCACCACCTCTTTCCCAGTGGATTCTTAATTTGACCATAAGACACCAACTAGGCAACTAGCGTTTCCCAGTTTAACCAAGTGCCCATTTCAAACTGTGCAGCTTCATTTGACTAGGTTACATTTCAAGTATTTTATTTTTCAGCAAGGCTACCTAGGTCAAGATATGCCTAGTCTTTTGGAGCCATACCAGTCCATCAAATTGTTGAGATGATACCAAATTGGCATAAATTCCCACATTGTTATTTTAGTTCTCTGCAAAGTAAACTTTGATTCCGAAATCAGACATTGTAAACCTAAAACTCACTTCATAAACTTCCTCAAAGTAATTGTTATCGCTGCAACCTGTGGCTTCTGATACAACCATCCTCCAGAATGGCCGTCCATCGCCCTGCATTTCAATGAGCGCAATAAAATGTAATCGACCCACTTTTCTCTTTCATCTCATAACCCTACAAGGATAACTAGATGACTAGCAAAAATTGCAACTAGCCAAGACCTGATAGCGAAGCTTCTCTGGCCATGGAGCCGCAAAAGCCCTTCTGAAACCTTGCTTAATGTCTTCCTCTGTTGCGCTCAATCCTAAAGACAAGAGATAAGGCTTTAATCTTTAGCAGCAAAATCATTAATTTTTCTGAGACATAGTACGACGAGCGGATCACCATATTTCCTTCCAATTGAAGCGTACGTCTCCGCCACGGGCCTCGCCAACTGGAGAAGAGTGCCACCTGCGTCCAGAAGTAGCCCGTCATACGCCCTCTTCTGCCTACTAAAAGCTACGGAAGCTGCAAAGAGGAAGGAAGAGCCCCGCACTAATTAGTCGCCGCCATCAAGTGCGATGGATCGGAAAAGGAAATTTAAGCCGGAATGCAAATCAGTGGACGCAATACCTGAGTGGATCGCCGTCGGCGTCCGGAGAGGCACGGCGGCTGCACTGCCCCTGAGAAGGCTGAGGGATGTCGCGGGAGACAACGACCGCATAAGGGAGAAGACTTCCATTTCTGGAGTTTGGTTGGCACGTTTCGTTTTTGTTTAGAGAGGACCTGGCTTCTGTGAGTGGGCCTGGCCCGACCAACAAAGAGCTAAAGTGGCCTGGGAAAGCCCACTGCCTTTCTGGGCGACGAAATCAAACTCCATTTAAATGTGGATGAAGAAAGGAAATTGGAATCGCGCGTAGACCATCTCTCGCCCCGGTTTCCCTCCTCGCAATCCCTTTTTTCTCCCTGATCTTGCGATCCTACTTCGTGGTTGCCGACTCGTTCAATCCTCCGATGATTCTAGGGAGGGTTTTGTGGGCTTTTCTGCTGGAGCAACTCGTTTCCGGCTCCGTCAGCTGAGGCAATATGGTGAATGCCGCCGCCGCCGCCGCCCCGGTGCTGCCCATTCGCTCCGATGACGTTGTTCTGGTATGTTTCTCATCTCGATTGGATTTCTCGGGTGTGTAGGTGGGTTTCAGATTAACTTGAATAGCTTGAAAGACAGAATCTCTTCTTTGGTTAGATAAGATTGCAAATCTACCTTGAAGTTTTGCCGTACTCGTGAGGATTCTCTGAATTTAACGGTAGCTTTAGTGGGTAAACTAGTCAAGCGCGCGCCTTCCGACAAACGATCATGAGAAAAGCGAGTCGAGTGCGCACCAAGCGTGGGCACAGCCGGAGCCCCCTCGTTGCGATCGCCTCTCGCGTGATTCGCTCGTCGCCGATGCTTCTCCCTGTGCTCTTAAAACCGTAGCTATCTCCCGGGTGGTGGAGTCCGAGTTACGCCGCTCTCTTCCCTCTTTCGCCTCTTGCTTTGGCGCTCAAGCACCGAGATCTCGCATCTCGGGGTTCCATCGCGTCCCTCGTCACATGCGGATCTCCCATTCTTGGAATTCCGTTAAAGGCCGGCAATCTCCGCTCTTCTCAGATCTCTCCGGACTTCGCCGTTTTTCTTCCTAATACGAGTTCTAAAGAAGAATAGGATATAAAAATCCACTGCCGAGAACTAGCCTGCTGCCGCCTCCGCCCCTGTCGTTCTAGCAGCTAGGATGTAAGGAGGCCGAGGCGGCGTAAGACCGGATTTCAGCAGTTGTCTTTACTGGTCGGGTCCGAGAAAAAATTGAGTTAATCTTCCTTTCAGTAGTGTCAGCCTCGACCGTTTTGTCTACTAACTTGGTTGTGATTAACCACTAAAATCAACAAGTTTGTTCGTTCTTGTTGAGTTCCCTGTGTAGGTTGGCCACACCAAGCCAATGGTTCCCTCAGTACTCTAATTTGTATGTTCTGTTTATTCCCTCCAGTGCTTTTGTAGGCCATGCCTTCTAACTTTCCTTTTTATATAATTGAATCCTATGGTAATTTGGTTGCTTCGTAGGGAAAACGAAGTTGTAGGTCCTTGATTTATATGAAAGTCATTATCGACAGATAGTTGTGGATAGTATTCTAATGTTTCTCACTAAATATTTTGCTTGAATTGAAAGAGAAAGTTATCTCAGTAACTTAACATTTCTGTTAAAAACTGTTTAAAATAGAATAAGGAGAAAAAAATGTTTTATCATTTTACTGCTGTATAAATGATGCCGGTTGGTAGTTAATTATTTGCGCATAGCGAAGTTTTTCATGCTTTGTGCTCAAACTAGTATGTTCTTTCTCATTTATGCTTTAATTGCACTTTAGGTGTGACCGTGTGACTCGCAACTGTGTGGTCTAGGTTGTGTACTGGATTGATTTTTTTTCTCATTAGATGTAGATTGCTATATTAGTGTGGATTATTAGAAATATTTTCCTAGATAGGGACTCAAGCAAGGTTGCTTGCTTAACATTGGATGCAGCAAAAATAAGAATATTAAAGCAATACTAAAGTGAATTTACTTTAAGATTTGTATTTTTACTTTATCCAATGATAAGTAGACAATTTTGCCCCTGATTCCTAGACAGGGTGTTTGTTTAAGAAATTTTTTCGGTTATGCATTATTTGTGTTTTGAGAATATTTTGTGCTTCCCTGATTTGCATTCCAAGGTTCCTTGTGAAGTAGTTTTGAGAGTAATTATCTTGGCAAAACTGCTTTAGAAAGTGTCTACAAAAGAATTATTTTAGCTGTGTTTTTTTAGTAAAAAATTAGGAGAAAAGAATAAAAAATACATTGAATCTAGCCAATAATACTATTAGGTTCAATGTATTTTTTATTCTTTTCTCTTAATTTTTTGTTTAAGAAAGACAATCATAAACCTGTGAATTATATTCTTACTGTGAGTTCTTTAATGTGTTATGTATTATTCAGTGCGCTTTCTAGTAGAAATAGTGCTATATTTCATAGCAAACTACATTGTGCAATTGACTTTATGAGGATAGTCTTCTCTTTCCCGTGTTAACATGGATTGATTTGAATGGACATGTACGGAATTTTCTCTTGTAAGTTATTTGCACTTTCTTTATATTCAGGGTTATTTCTTTGGATCCTGGGCAGATTGACATCTCGCTTTCCTTATTTTATAGCAGCGCCATATATTTCTTGATGCCTTATGAAATTTGAGTAAAACTGAGAAATTTTTTATATCTTTTATTGCATTTTACGTACATTTATAAGTTTAAGTCAGGTTTAGTGCACGGTATTTGTGCCTTTTGTGCGCACCCTCAATATAGTTGAAAATTCGTATGTAGGGTTATCTAATTAGTTCAACTTAAACTAAAATGAACTGAACCAATCCTGTGCTGTCTACTTATGTTTATTTCCCTTCTTATTTTTGTATATATGCTTAAACTCAATTCTTCTCGTATCGACAATTTGTCCAGATCTCGAATGTTGGGAGACCTCTGCTTCCTTGTTGTTGTTTTTTTTATTACTATATATTGGTATAAGCAAAGAATCATCTGATGGTATATACTAATTCAAGATAGTATTGGTACCACTGTAACATGCAGTGTTTGTATGTCTCATACATATTAGTTTGACATTGGATATAGATGAAAATTTTAAACTTTGGTATAGAGTATAGACCACTCGTATATAAAACCATGCATGAGGCATAAACGAGTCAAATAAATTACTAACAGAATGTGTTTTTAGAAGATGCATTGCATATTCTTCTGAAAAATCAAACTATTAGTAACCATGAAACCATGCTTATGATTGCAAGTTAACATTTTTGAAAATTGCTAGTCTACCAGGAGATAATGATCATGATTAAGATTTGACTGGATCAACATTGGCCTAAAAGCTCACGATTCAAAACTACCCATCTGCTTATTTTATAAATAAATTATACTTTAGCTGAATTTACAAATAGTAAAGAATTTAGGTATAGTTCAAGCTTTTCTACTTGGAAATTTCATCTTCTAATGAATTATCTAGCCGAATGACTCAAATGGGAATATTTTCTGTGACTGTTATCTCATAACTTGCTGCACGTTTTCCTGGCGTTCTCTCTCAATTTTATACTTAGTGTAGAATTTCCATCTTACATCCGTTCACACAGCATGAACTTGTAGGTTCCGCTGTAGCATATTTTTCATGCTCAAGAGTGTTTTATTGTCACACCGGATAATTTAGATGAGTCATCATTTCCTTTATAAATTCATGTAATTCATAATTATTATGAGCGGCAGTAAATAAATTGAGATGGATGTCCAATGCTCAAGAGTGTTTTATTGAGATGGTCAACATGCTCATTGAGATGGATGTCCAATGAATCTATATGTATAGTAACTATAAGTTATTACTTTTGACCATTTGGGCATTCAAGTGAGTTATAAAAAGATATAAAAATTAGTTATTACCCTAGTTTTCATGTTGAAAAAAAATCAATACGTGGAATTCTCAAAGATACTTTTGAATACAAACTAAAATAAATGTGTTGGTAGGAAGGACAACACTTAACAAAAGAGCCTTTTTTGCATTGCAATGAATCTAATGTAGCCCAACTAATTGTGTAATATTAGTGTTGAAGTAGGTTCAAAAGTAGCTTTGATTTGTAACAATGTGTATGGAAACAGTGAGGTATGTGCTTATCAACTATTATATCAAATCAAACACATAATACATTCAATTCTTGTAAAGCAATAACCATTAACTATACAAGCAATAGTAGTAACTAAATTCCACTTTAAGTGCTCACCCATTATTGAGGAAGCCAATGGAATTGTTACAATTTGCTCTTATTAATGAATGCTTGATAGTGAATGACATGTTAGTCCAAATTTTATGATTACGATGTTTGAACAATTGAGAATAGAAAAAACACTTGAAATGCTATCTAAATACAACTTAAGTACAACAAGGGTCTTTAAACTCACCAAATCTTCAGCAGGTGGATTAAGCAAAAAAAAAAAAAAAAATGAAACGTTTTAATCTAATGTGCAAAAGCATCATGTTCATGGTTTAAAACCCGACCTCCTATCACCACAATAATCTCTATTACTATCATATTGTTAATAACTCATATATATTTAGAGTCTTTTATACGATTTTTGTGTATAAACCAATAGGTTCTTTTGATGTTTTAGTGATAATACAATATTATTATAATATCAAAAATAGTAAGTGGTATTTGGTAGTATATCACTTTTATCTATGGCTATGTTGCAAAGCAGTTTTTAAGTAGAAATAGATTAAAAAAATATTTCGTTATTAAAAGCCAAAGTAAACAAAAAAGTAAAATAAAAAAGGAGAAGTTTTTTTAAAAAATTGGTTATTAAAAGCCAAAGTAAAGAAAAAGTAAAATAATAAAAAGGAGAAGTTGAAAAAAAAAAGAATTTAGTGCTTTTAATGCTTCTACTTAACAAGGGGAGCAGGACTAATATAGAAATTTTTTAATAACCCTTTATAATTTTAAATATTTACAAAATTGCCATTATGTAAATGAAAAAAATTAGGTTAGATGGTTTGTTTCTTCACAACTGTAACAGCATGTAATAACATTTGAAAAGCTATTACCAACAAAAACTTAAATATTTTGACAGCATAATATAATACAGTTATGACAGCATTTAACAGCAATATCAAACAGGCAATCATGCCTTTAAGTCCTATTGATGTTTTGATTTGAAATAACCTAGTATGTGATAATATTAATATATAATTTAATCTCTATCTTTAGCATCTTGATTGAACACAAGTTATTGAATGTGTCATATATAGTTCAACCATTATATTTTCTGAAAAAGATCTTTTTCTATATTCTTTTTCTGAAAATATAGAAGAATCGAACTAATATTTCATTTCATAAATGATGTAAGAGGGCTCTTCTCTACTATACAAAATAATAGTTGCAAAAACACAGGAAAAGGACACGCTAATTACATTTGGCCAACAACTAATTTACGTAATTTTAAGGCTAATCCATTGCTGTCAATTATTCAGCTATACCCGCGAAGAAGATATACAGCCAACGATTTCTTCTTCACCAGCTTTTTGTAATATGCAGCCTGCAGTGATAGTATTTCTACTAGTATAAATAAGAATGCATACAGAGGCAAAAGGTCTGCCGAGAGCTAGAGGTTGGAGTTGCGTACAAAAGCGAAAGCTCCGCTTGGAGCTGGAGCAGCATGCGGAGGCAGAATCTCCCTCTAAAGCTAGAGCAGCATGCGGAGCCAGTAGTGCGTGCAGAGGCAGAAGTTCTGCTTGGAGCTAGCATCGGGGGAAGCTCTACTTGGAGCTTGGAAGAAACTCCAGGCAGCATGCAAAAGGTGTCAATACCACCGGTACTAGTGTTGAAGGCAAAAAAAATAATTAAAAAATTAATTAGCCCTTAATTAATTTATTAATTAATTAATCTTCTGGCCTACTCGTTCCGGTCAAAATAAATTTTGACTTGCAACAAAAAAATTAGTTAATTATTAATCAATTAATTAGTTCATTAATTAATTAATTAATTTGTTGTTTCATTCAAGATTATAAATTTTGACCATGGTGAAATGTGGAGATGTAAAATAAATAAATAATACAAAGAGGATATTTCAAATAAAATTAAGGTCAAAATATTCTATTTTGACCATGGGGCCTCTCTAAGTATGTGAGAAAAAAATAATACAACTTCATGCAGCCAGGCACATAAAAAAAATAAAAATAAAAAAGAGATTAATTAATTAATTTATTGTTTCATTCAAGATTATAAATTTTGACCATGGTGAAATGTGGGTCCTCTCTCAGCATGCGAGAAAAAAAATAATACAACTTCATATGCTATTTTTATAGCAATATGTAGCCATGCGTATGAAAAAATAATAATAAAAAAGAGAATAATGTGCGATGACATGCGACCATGACAGTAAAAAAAAGTGATCGTGGAAGCCTTCAACGTGAAAAGAAAAATACAAAAAAAACTAATAGAAAGGAATATGTATGAGGGAGCAAATTTATTTTTGGAGAGATAAAGGAAGGCTCCATTATGTGATAGGGGGAAAGTGGCGTATGCCTATGTCAAAAATAGAAAGATAAAAAGATTATAAAAACAAGAAAGGGAATTAAAAAAAAGAAGAAGCTATTTTCACCCTATTCACCTATTCGACTATTCGACCATAAATCCTATCTCAAAAAAAAAAAGTTATTTCCTATCCATACTTGATTAACTATTTTATAAATTTTTTTATAATTCACTATTTAAATCTAACCCTATTAATTTTTATATTACTCGTTAAATATTCAAACTTAACAACTACTGGAACAACATTAGCCCTAACTGCGTCTCCCATCTCCAGAGTCCCTTGCCCCCATCCTTGTAGTTGCTCCCCTCACCTTTGGCCATCCCCCCTCTTGTTGCTTGGCCTTATAGATTGTGTTTCCTTGGATGAAAAACTGAAAAGAAAGAACGGAAAACACAATGAACCTAGATGTAAAAACTGGTTGATAGGGACGAGCATTCGAGCAAGAAGGAACGTCCCACCTCCTTGCCTCCAACGCTGCCTCTGTCATTACTCGGAACTCATGTTTAGGGGCATCCAATTTTGCTTTAACTTAAAAAATTAGAACTAAATTGAATTAAAAATTTTGTAAACCAAATCGATTTGGTTTAAAATTTTGTTAAAAAAATTTGGTTTATTTTTTAGTTCAATCTAATAGACTAAAATTTTAATATAATTTTGCTATATTATAATATATTTTTAAAAAATAATAAAAATAAATTTTAAAAAATTAATAATAATAATAGGAAAAAGTTTTGATTAAACTAAACTAAGGGCCTGTTTGGCACCGCTTTGAAGCTGATTTTAATCAGCTTTTAAGCAGAAAGCAGTTAGAAAAACTGTTTGGTAATAAAAAGTAGAAGCAGTAAAAAGTAATAAAAAGCAAAAGTTATGGAAGCTACAATTTGATGCTTTTACAGCTTCTGCTTCTCTAAAAAAGTAATTTACATAATTTTATTTAAAATTTTAGGTATTATTATTTTAAATAATTTAAAATTTTCACATTAAAGAAAAATAAAATATTATATTATTTTAAATAATTTAAAATAATATATTTATTTATTATTTTAAATTTTGACAGCAGTTAAAAAGTTATTAACCAAATATCTTATAAATTTTAACAGTGCAGCACAGTATAGTGCATCACAGTTTAGCACAGTTATAAAATTATTAACAGTGGGGCCAAACAGGCCCTAAAATTTTTGATTTTGTTATAATTTGGTTTTATCATAATTTGATTCAATTTTGATTTTTGAAAATCGATAAAAGCTCAATTTGGGTTGAATTTCAGTTTGTATTGAACCAACTAGACACCACTACTTGTGTTGTCCTTTACGCCGCTATCTCCACTTTCACTTTCATTGCTGCTAGCCCAAGCAATAACTTCCATTCTTAGGGCCTGTTTGGCCCTGTTGTTAATAGCTTTTATAACTATGCTAAACTGTGCTGTGCTGTATTGTGCTTCACTGTCAAAATTTATAAGATGTTTGGTAACTAACTTTTTAACTACGGTAAAATTTAAAATAATAATATATTTTATTTTTTAGTATTAAAATTTTGAATTATTTAAAATAATAATACTTAAAATTTTAAATAAAATCATATGAATTATTTTTTTTGAATAATCAGAAGCTAGAAAGCATCAAATTGTAGTTTTCTCAAATTCTAAATTTTTTTTACTATATTTTTTTGCTTCTACTTTTTATTACCAAACAGTTTTTATCTGCTTTCTGCTTAAAAGCTACTTAAAATCAGCTTAAAAGCAGAGCCAAATAGGCCCTTAGGCCTTGTTTACTTGGGGGGAAAGTTAGAAGGAAAGGAAAGAAAGTAGGACGGAAAGGAGTATATACTTGTTTACTTTGGCGGATGGATAGTTTAGAAGGGAAAGTTAGTCATTAATCCCTCCATTTGCTTTCCGCCCAAATCGGACGGAAAGCTGAAACTACGACTTAACTTTACTAACTTCACACCTAACTTTTTACCACACCGTTACTTATTCTCGCTCAATACGAGTTTTTCTCGACTACTCGTCCTTGCCATCGCTGCTCGAGCTCGCCACCATTGCTTGTTCATGCCGCTGCTACTTGCCCTCGCTGTTGTCGCTCGTATTTAATATTTAATAATTTTATGATATTATATATATATATATAATATGAATAAAAAAATAAAAATTGGGGTGTATATATCAATCCTTCAAACTTTCTTTCCATCCAAGTAAACACAAGGAAGAAAAATCTATAACACATTTCATCCATCTATTTTTCCTTTCTTTCCTTCTTTCCTTCTTTCCTTTCCTTTGTACTTTCCATCCGTCCAAGTAAACAAGGCCTAAGTGATGCTATAGCATAACCTCTACAAAAGTAAATAAATGCTCACCCCACTTTCTCTAGCCTCTCACGCTTGGACTCCCTAGCCACCGGCTATATTAAAAAGAAAAAGGAGAATAAAAATTATAGGATAATTATTATTTATCATTTATTATTATTATTATTATTATTATTATTATTATTATTATTATTAGCTAAACTCTATTAGAACCTAACTTGGATAGTTTATATAGTATTTATACTCAAATAGAACTCATTTATTTAGTACTCTAAATTGGTTAGTATGCCTAAATTTTATGGCGAGCTTAGCATAAAAGATTTTACCCTTTTTAGAATTACTACTCAATGCAAAAGATTGATTAATCTACTTAATCAAAAACCAACTATCTGGACTAATCTGATTATGGTTAAGTATGGTACACTCAATCCTTGGAATCTCTCTCTACCTTGGCGTTTGAGCTGGGCTTGGAGAGGCTTCCTAAGGATGTCAAATTCCTGAGAGTAGATTTATCTAAGAATATTGGCAGTGGCTGCACTACTAGTTTGTTTTCTCACCCTTGGTGTTTAGACCTTCCAATTCTTCTTAAGCCTACTTTCATTTCTACGGACATGCCTATTTCTAATTTAACTGTCCCTAATCTCATGCAGGACCAAAGATGTAATCATGGAACCATCAATGCGATTGGGAGCCAACTCTAATCAACCCAATAGTGAAGATCCCCCTACATGCTGATCCCGGTGAGGATACAAGGTTTTGGCAAGAGGAACCAGTAGGTTGCACATTGAATAAGTGAGCATACTTGTTCATGCTAAGATCTAAGTTGACCTTCGATGACCCTTGGAGGGGGTAGAAATTCCTTTGGGCATTGAATGTTAACCCAAGGATAAAAATCTTTGGCTCGAAGCTGCTGCACAAAAGGCTTCCCACCACCTCCTATCTAGCATCTATTGGTTTGGGTAGAGTGAGGCCTTGTGTTTTCTGTCAAAACAACTCGGATTTGGTTCTTCATGTGTTTTTTTCAATGTGGTTTTATTAGAAATCTTTGGAGTTCTATTTTAAGCATCTTAAATCTTCTAGTTATTTGGAAATCTAATTGGTCAGAAGGCTCTTGACTCTTTGAACATGATAAAACTGCTACTCTTATTCTCACTATTTTTTGGGTTTTATGGAAAGCGCGCAATGACTTTATTTTTAATTCTAAAATTCCAAATGCTACTATTATCATAAGGCCAGCTCTACTTACTTTCAATGAGATGCTATCTTCTTTATGTGCTCAGGGAAATGATGAGGCTAGTAAAGGCTTAAGTATGATGAGTTGGTCCCCTCCCCCTTGTGGTGGGCTTAAAGTTAACATGGATGAATCATGGTTGGAGAATACCGATGATACTGGTATTGGCTACTTGATTCGAGACTCTAAAGGATGTTACTCTTTGGCGGTAGCTACCTACCTCAATGCAAACACGGCGCTTGAAGCAGAAATGATGGCAATCAAAGCAGCCCTTCAATATTTGTATTCGAAGCAAGAGCATCAAGGAACACATATCTTCATTGCTTCTGACTGCAAAAACGCTATACTTCTTATACATAACCAGAACCAAAGCTACCAAGCTCACTTATCTGTTCTAATCTAGGAAATCAAATTTATTTTGAAGAGGATGAATAACTGTACTATTTTCTACAATCGTAAGGAGACCAACTAAGCTGCTAATTGGTTGGCCTCTTCTGCTAGAAAAGCTTGTCAATATAAGGTTTGGTCCTTTATGTAGCCAAATGAACTCTTTTGTATTTTGGCTTGTGAGAAGAGGCATGTTATTAATAAATAATTGCTAGTTGTTGTTTTAAAAAAAAAGTACATATTAAATTGCTACCCGATTGTCATCTCTATCTATAAAGTTATTATTATATGCCCATCAAATTCTTAGTATAGAGATATTTATTCATCAACTCTATTCTAACATTGATAGTTTATTAGAAAAAATAAAAATTAATTTTTATTAAAAATATAATTTAAAAATATTTTTAGAAACTATATATTTAATCTTAATTTTGTATTTGTAATTATTTTTTAAAAAATTAAAATTAGTTTTCCTTTATTTCCAACTGAAATTTGATTAATACACACGCGAGCTGATTTGAGCCGGTTGGACTTGTGCTCAAAATCTTGTTAAAAATTTTAATAATCATTCTCATGTGTGCATATTTATTGGCGAAAAAAACATGTAAATTATAGTTCTATTGTTGGAATGTCAAGTTGATGCTATTTTTCATTGCAAAAACCAAGCATTCTAATAGGAAAAATAAAAAAGATAAGTACAAAAAGTTTTTTTAAAAAATAAATAAAATTGTGATTTATTTATTTAAAAAAAATTGTCAATACATAAAACTTAAATATTCATTTGTTTTCTCTCAATTTTGTGGAGCTTTAGCTAAAATACAATATTATTTATATAGATATTTTTTTGTCAAAATCGGATATACATTTGTGATTCGATATTTTTAATTTATAGATTATTAAATTCAATATCGATAAGATATTCACGGACTTAGATTAATAATATATTATTAATATTAAATCATTAACAAAGCAAATTAGCTTATGGATCAAAGCTTGATTTGATCTTTTTTTCAAATCATTAACAAAGCAAATTAGCTTATGGATCAAAACTCAGTCGGGGTTCAGACTGAGTTTTGATCGGGAACTTACCCCACCAAATAGTCCGTCCGTACATACTAACTGCAAACGACCCAACCGGGATCCTCTCCAACTCGTGTTGCAAGTAGTAAGTAGCAATCAATAACCGTAAAACGGCACTCGACATCAAGAATGGTTCAACTGAAAAACGGACGATCAGGATGAGGAATTCGAGAAGTTTCGATGCACGCCATACTTGCACGCCTTGGTCCAGCTACTTTGCGTCTTCCGGAAGCTTCCTGCTCTCACCCGCATTACGGATTTATAAATGCGCATTCAGTTTCAAGAACAGGGACGAGTGTGCGTGTTGAAAGTATGGGTTTCAACATGATCCGGCGTACCGCCGCCTCCGTCTCCGCCTCCGCCTCGGCTTCGGCTTCGGCTTCGGCCTCCTCCTCCGCCTCAGCCATCCTAGCCGTCCTAACCGCCTCCACCTCCGCCTCCTCCATCCTAGCTGTTCTAGCCGCCATCCAATGTCCTCCCGAGTTTAAAATTGAACCAGAGTCTACGCGCAATTTCGCCACCGCCGAAGCAATCTGGAACACAATAGACACCTGGAGGTTATTGAGCGAAGCGAGGCAGAAGCCAATCGAGGCGGAGGTGGACAGCGTCGAGGTTGCTGTCGAGGAGTTAATGCGGGCGCTAAATTTGTTTGTATTTCCAGCGCTGATCTCTGCATTCTCGAGAATGCTGGATCTGGCGGAAGAGGAATCGGACCAGTGGACGATCCAGGTCATCGGCGACTCGGTAGAGGAGGCGAATCGTCTGATTACATTTTACGATGCGGCGAGGGAGATTCGGTGGACCAGATTGGCTAACCCTCAGCAGAGTGGCGGCACCAATGCCGTCCGTTCCGGCCGCGAAATCTTCGAGCTCAGTCGCGGCGCAATCCAGAATACCTTGGACTACGCCAGATTCTTGCGCGAAGACGAACTGAGGGAAAGGCCGCCCCAGGGGAGGGACAACATCGAGGTTGCGGTTGACGATTTCATAATGATGTTGGCTTTGTTCGTATACCCGGCGATGATCTCTTTACTGTCGAGGATACTGGAACGAGCGGAAGAGAAAATGGACCTGGCATCGACCCAGGCCATCATCGTAGCAGTAAAGCTAGCACACTATTTGTTTTTTCTTAGAAGTGCAGCAATGCAGATTCGGTCGGCGCGAATGACTACTAACCGCCAGCAGAGTAGCGGCGCCACTGCCACCCCTTCCGGCCGCGAACGCAGCCCTGATGCCAGCGGCTGTGACATGATCGATTGATGCGGCTTCTTTGGGATCCATGATATGATCCACCTCCATTTCATTTTTTGTGATTCTAAGCAAATGTGAGATACATCTTGAGACCCAAAATATCCTACTAGTTGAATAATGAATACCTTGTATGCATCTTGAGACATTTATGTTGCCGCTTTTGTATACTTGGTCATTTTGAGACATTTATGTTGGTTTTGTTGTTTTCTGGAAAAAAGGAACTTAAATTCTTTGTGAAAATAACAAGAACAACTCCATTAGTGAGATTGTTGCTGATCGAAGTTTTCACATCTCGTATATGTAAGCACATGTAGCATAAGCAGTAGCCGCGGACCTCGCAGCTGGGCGATATCGTGAACGACGACGACGACGACGACGACAACGCTCCGGCGCTGCCCGATCTCTCCAATGACATCGTTCTGGTATTTTTCTCACCTTGATCGGATTTCTTGGATGTGTAGGTTGGTTTCGGATGAACTTGAATAGCTCAAAAGATAGAACCTCGTGTTTGCTAAGATAAGATTGCAAATGTTCCTTGAAGTTGTACCCTACTTGTGATCTGATAAGAGAAGAGACGAAAGGGTGAGGATTCTCTGAATTTAACGCTATCTTTAGTGGATAATTTATGAAGATCATCATTCATCATATTAAGGTTTACGACATGCATATCTTGAAGGATGATGATTCTAAGACATTGTGCATTGCATAATAGTGAGATGCACAAAATTTCTTTAGTCTTGATTTTTCTTTTTTTCATTATAGAGTTTTGCCGTCATCCATTCAACGATGGCCCATTGTCAGCTTCATCGGTCTCTTATCTATTATATTGATTAGAAAGTTCTGTTGTTTGTAGAATTTACAGATTTTGCTAATTCTACTAGCTCACAAAGATACTTTTATTCTAATCTCAATTTGGCCTCTAGTTTGATTTAGCTCGCAAAGATCGAAACTACAGGGCCAAAATTGAAGCAAGGTGCTATAAATCATAAATTTAGTTGCTAAAGAAGTGTCATCACATAAGAGAATCATACCATGATACCATGAAGTTAAAGCAACTAGGATCATCTTGCATTGAAGGATCTGTTTTATGTCTTTATATTCTCGTTGTATACCTTCTTATTTATCTTTTCGCAATGAATGTAGATATTGAATGTCCTCTAATTCTTTTATATCTATTGGGCTTAGTTTCAATTTTTCCATTCTAGTTTTTCCTTATTTAGTGTGAAAATCTCCAAATTGGTTTCGCCAGAATTTGCTGCTTAGTTTCAAACTACAAGAGCAATTTGAAACCAAACTGCTAACTATATGGCCAGTTTAAGACCAAATACAAACTAAAGGAAATTTTGTTACCAAGTCGTAGACTACGAGGGCTGATATGAGGTTTTACACTGTAAAAGGTCCAAGCTGTATACTACAGAGCCAAATTGAAATTACCCCATAGTAATTTGTTTATCTAAGTTATAAATATGTAAGTACAATTCTTAGCTTTTATATTTCTTGAAATAGATAAGCAAGATAAGCAAGAAGCAGGATAATGGATCACTCTATATCAATTTTAATCACAATTAAATGTATTCATTACATCAATAATGCAAGAGATAGCATAATGACAAAACTATTCATTAAATGTATTCATTACATCAATCATATATACAATCTAATGAACTTTAAGTACTTTAAATTAGGTCACGTTGTTAAATTTATCAAGTTAATAGGTTATTTTTCTCATTAGGCCAATCTTATCTAGAGTCTTATGGCTTTCTTGGAGTATTCCCCATGAACTCAATGTCTGCCTCATCATGGAATCCAGGTGCGCTTGGTCGTTTGAGAGCTGGTTTCCAACAATTTATCAGAAAAAAAGATCAAATTAAACCAAATCTGTCAAGCAGTTGAGAAGAATGCCCTCACATAGAAAGCAGTGATCACTCCCGCAGTGTAGCCTGCTTGGAGCTTGATGGATGCAGCGAAGTACCCACTTCTGTAAGGTCGATTCGACTTGAATCCACTCCCTGTCAGTAACCAAATCAGAGCACAAGGTTCTTTCAAGGTGTCCATGGACAAACTTGAAGGAGGCATTGGAATAGATTGAGGGTACCTGAGCTCCTATCAAGCCAAATGGTAAAGAAAATTTAACGTTAAACTAAAAAAAAATGATGTTAAACTATCATATGCCCATTAAATTCTTATTACATATCAATGTGATATTTATTCATCAACCCTATTCTAACATTCATAGTTTATTAAAAAAAATAAAATATTTATTTTTAAGAAAAATAAATTTTAAAAATATTTTTAGAAACTATATATTTAATCTTAATTTCGTATTTATATTTAATTTTTTTTAAAAAATAAACATTAGTTTTTCTCTATTTCCAACCGAAATTTGATTTAGATACACCCGAGCTTATTTGAGCCGGTTGGACTTATGCGCAAAATATTGATAAAATTTTAATAATCATTATCATGTGTGCATATTTATTGGCGAAAAGAAACATGTAAAGTTATAGTTCTATTGTTGGAGTGCCAAGTTGATGTTACTTTTCATTGCAAGACGAAGCATTCTAATAGGAAAAATAAAAAGATAAGTACAAAAAGTTTTTTTTTAAATAAATAAAATTATGATTCATTTTTAAAAAAATAAAAATAATGTCAATACATAAAATTATAGTTATAATTTTTTTATATAATATTATTAAATTTTGTATAACGATATATAAAAAAATATATTAATATTATACAAAATATAAAGTATTAATTTGTTTTATATAATATAAAGAATTTCGTATAACGTATCTGAAAAATAGGATAGTACCTGCCCCAAACATTTGTTCGAGAACTTACCTCACCAAATAGTCCGTCCGTACATACTAGCTGCAAACGACCAATTGGGATTCTCCCCATCTACGCCTCTGCCGGCTCGGCCTCCATCTCCGCCTACGCCTCTGACGGCTCGGTCTCCGTCTTCGCCTCCGCCTCAGCCATCCTAGCCGTCCTAACCGCATCCACCTCAGCCACCGCCATCCAATGTCCTCCCGAGTTTGAAATTGAAGCAGAGTCTACGCGCAATTTCTCCACCGCCGACGCAATCTGGAACAACATAGACACCTGGAGGTTATTGAGCGAAGCGAGGCAGAGGCGCGCGAGGCGGAGGCGGAGGCAGACTGCGTCGAGATTGCCGTCGAGGAGTTAATGCGGACGCTATGTTTGTTTGTATTTCCAGCGCTCGGCCGCGAACGCAGCCCTGAAGCCAGCGGAGGTGACAAGATCGATTGATGCGGCTTACTTGGGATCCATGATCCACCTCCGTTTCATTTTTGTGATTCTCATCAAATGTGAGATACATCTTGAGACCCAAAATATCCTAATAGTTGAATAATGAATACCTTGTATGCATCTTGAGACATTTATGTTGCCGCTTTTGTATACTTCGTCATTTCGAGACATTTGTGTTGGTTTTGTTGTTTTCTGGTAAAAAGAAACTTAAATTCTTTGTGAAAATAACAAGAACAACTCCATTAGTGAGATTGTTGCTGATCGAAGTTTTCACATCTCTCTCTCCCCGGTTTCCCTCCTCGGAATCCCTTGATCTTGCGATCCCACTTCGTGGATGCTGACCCGCCGAATCCTCAGATGATTCCGAGGAGGGTTTTGTGGGCGTTTTTTCTGCTGGTGCAACTCGTTTCCGGATCCGTGAGCTGAGACGATATCGTGAACGACGACGACGACGACGATCCGGTGCTGCCCGATCGCTCCAATGACATCGTTCTGGTATTTTTCTCACCTTGATCGGATTTCTTGAATTTGTAGGTTGGTTTCGGA
The DNA here is from genome assembly GCA_027563935.2 of Costus lasius. NCBI lineage: Eukaryota > Viridiplantae > Streptophyta > Magnoliopsida > Zingiberales > Costaceae > Costus > Costus lasius. The sequence goes on from CM050454.1 coordinate 1,801,560, forward strand.
TGAACTTGAATAGCTCAAAAGATAGAATCTCGTGTTTGCTAAGATAAGGTTGCAAATCTGCCTTGAAGTTTTGCCCTACTTGTGATCTGTTAGGAGAAGAGACGAAAGGGTGAAGATTCTCTGAATTTAACGCTATCTTTAGTGGATAATTTATGAAGATCATCATTCATCATATTAAGGTATACGATATGCTTATCTTGAAGGATGATTATTCTAGGACATTGTGCATTGCATAATAGTGAGATGCAGAAAATTTCTTTAGATTTGATTTTTCCATGATAGAGTTATGTCTTCATCCATTCAACGATGGCCCATTGTCAGCTTCCTCGGTTTCTTATCTATTATATTGATTAGAAAGTTATGCTGTTTGTTGAATTTACAGATTTTGCTATTTCTACTGGCTCACAAAGATACTTTTATTCTAATTTCAATGTGGCCTCTAGTTCGATTTAGCTTGCAAAGATCGAAACTACAGGGCCAAAATTGAAGCAAGGTGCTATAAAATCATAAATTTAGTTGCTAAAGAAGTGTCATCACATAAGAGAATCATACCATGATACCATAAAGTTAAAGCAACTAGGATCATCTTGCATTGAAGGATCTGTTTTATGTCTTTATATTATCGTTGTATATCTTCTTATTTATCTTTTCGCAATGAATGTAGATATTGAATGTCCTCATTTTTTTTCCTTTATATCTATTGGGCTTAGTTTCAATTTGCCATTCTAGTTTACCCTTATTTAGTGTGAAATTCTCCAAATTGGTTTCGCCAGAATTTGCTGCTTAGTTTCAAACTACAAGAGCAATTTGAAACCAAACTGCTAACTCTATGGCCAGTTTAAGTCCAAATGCAAACTAAAGAAAATTTTGATACCAAGCTGTAGACTACGAGGGCTGATATGAGGTTTTACACTGTAAAAGGTCCGAGCTGTATACTACAGGGCCAAATTGAAATTAACCCAAAGTAATCTGTTTATCTAGGTCATAAATATGTTAAGTGCAATTCTTAGCTTTTATATTTCTTGAAATAGATGAGCAAAAAGCAGGATCATGGATCACTCTATATCAACTTTAATCACAATTAAATGTATTCATTACATCAATAATGCAAGAGTTAGCATAATGACAAAACATTACACATAAAAAAGCAATATGCCCAATAGTCTCAAACAAAACGGATGATAGTTACTAGATAAAGTTAATAGGTTAGTACTACCTATTAGATAATAAGTAGTTTCCTCATTAGGCTAATCTTAACAAATGGTTAAAGAAAATTTACTTAAGCATAGCTAGAGTCTATTAGAAAAGTGTTATTTTGAATAATGAAGTTATTATTGAATTGATCTCACATATTATCGACTAGAAAACTATAAACTTTGGTTTAGGCCTTACGACTTATTAAGTTCTGTCATTCAATTTCTGCATCCTAAACCCTAATCTTATCTTATCTCATCTTTTTTCCTCTTGATTATTTCAGATTGCTATTCAATTCAGGGTGCTCTCTGGCCCCCTGCATGTGGCATTCTTGAAGATCTCGACAAAATTTTCTGGATCTAGCATTTCGTCACTCTTAATAGCAAGTTTAAGTTGCTATCCAACAGCTAACGCATCCTGTCCCACACGAGACAAGGCGACGCAAATAATTCAGAGGGGAAAGGATTAATTGCCTACGCGCATGTCACGCGCTTCGCTGCAAAAAAAAAACCCATCTTTGACAGCTCGCCAAGTACTCGGGCACAGCAGGCAGGACAATACCGGCATCCCATGTTTCCTCACCCACCGAGCGTTTAGGAAAAATTTTAAGGATACTGCTGCCTAAAACCGTTAGATTGATCTTCGTAAAATTTGATCTACAAAGGTATGTTATTATGCACTGTCTTACTGTTTTGATCTAAGAGTCCACGTTTAGGTGATTCAGTAAAGTTGCTTGGAAATTTTTAAGAAATTCTACTCAGCATTTACATGAACACTGAATTATTTCATTATCTTGATGAACATGGCAAAGAAACAATACATCACCCGATCGACCGCTCAATTCAAGGAATGTAGAAGACTTCTTCCTCCTCAGCTAGGAAGAAAGAAGAATGTTGACCTTCTACCGACACAAACAGCAAGTAACAATGACAAATTGTTGGACTAACTCATTTTGAGTCCTCCACTGTGGAAGAAGAAGAAGAAGCAGCAGCTTGTACTCAGCTCCAGCACTCCGGGGTCAGGGAGTGATCTCTGGACGGATCCGTGCAGTAGTTGTACACCATGTAGTTGCTCTGGACCCACTGCATCGCCGCGTGCTGCTGCGAGCTCAGCCCCTCCCCGGACGGCGACGACTGCGCTAGCCGGCAGCTCGCCGGAGCAAAGGCGGAGCACCCACGGATGATGAACTTGGTGAACCTCGCCACGAACGGTTGGTACCGGTAGTCCACCCTGTACCTGCCCCTGTCCGTCGCCCAGGCCGACGCGTCCCAGATGGTTCCGTACATCCACATCGGCCTCGCCGGGAACATGTTCGCATTCTTCCTCGGGTACCTCCTTATCGGTATGTCATCGACGAAGAATCTGCATGTGTGTTCATCAAGAGTTCAACTCATGGTGGGAGATGAATGGGCAGTGGATTGCTTGAATGAGAAGATAGGAATTTTAGCTTGCCAAGCATTGGATATTATCTTTTCGACAACAAACTGTGCCCTCAGATTTGCAGATTATTGAATTGGATCGCAAGTAACGAAGGCTGACCAAACTCTTACGAGTTGAACTAAGCCAGAAACTTACATGATCTCGTTGGGGTTCCACAGGATGGCATAATTGTGGAAATCAGCAGTGGGGTCAAACCACAAGTGGAACTTCATCTCCCTGCCGACGTACCTCCTATCTCCGCTTCCCCTGATGTACAAATTTGTCTGCAGCCTGTATGGCTTTCCTGGAGTGTTCCCCATGAACTCAATGTCTACCTCATCATGGAATCCAGGGTGCGCCTGGTCGTTTGAGAGCTGGTTTCCAACAATTTATCAGAAAAAAAATCAAACTAAACAAAATCTGTCAAGCATTTGAGACGAATGCCCTCACATAGAAAGCAGTGATCACTCCCGCAGTGTAGCCTGCTTGGAGCTTGATGGATGCAGCGAAGTACCCACTTCTGTAAGGTCGATTCGACTTGAATCCACTTCCTGTCAGTAACCAAATCAAAGCACAAGGTTCTTTCAAGGTGTCTATGGACAGACTTGAAGGAGGCATTGGAATAGATTGGGGGTACCTGAGCTCCTATCAAGCCAAAGGGTAACGGAGGACTGGTCTGGCGAGACAGTCTGATGCTGAGGCCCCCAGAGATTGCTGTAGCTATGGAAGAAGCCAGGCAATGGCTTGAACCTGTTGCTCGGGAAGTAGCCTGGGGAAGGCTGCGCGGCGCCCCAATGCAGCAGGGCGACCGCAGTGGAGGCCAAGAGGAGAAAAGAAGGGAGAGTGAGAGCCATGAGAAGCGGCTCTTCCACTGGCGACACTGCTGTGCCCAATACTGCTTGGATCTTGGAAAGGCTTCGGAATGCAGTTGGGGTGGATGGGGGAGGATTTAATGGTTCCTATCACCAAAAGAACAGGTAGGGGATAGAGTGGATAGTGATAGAGAGAGAGGGGGGCTTAAAGGATGGGTGGAGGTGGTGTGAAAAAAAAAAAAAGGACCAATGAGATCTAAATGTGGTAAAGAGGAAGAGTACTGATGCTCTTCTCCCACCTCCGCATCATTTCTGTGCTTCACTTGACTTGCAGCAAGGTAAACGGTGAGAGTGAAGAGGAGGCTGCTTGTGTGTAGGGCAAAGTGACTGAGAAAAATTTTTAGACAGTGATCTGCTAGGCATCGTCGTATGAATCTTAAAGTAAGGGTCACACTAGAATTACTTTAAGATTCATGGTGTGACTTTGGAATTTTTCTTGGAGGTGCCAGGACTAAGCAAGGATCAGGGCCAATGATTAGTTAGCCTAACCTAGGTTAATTTCTTAGGCTTTTTTTGCTTTTGCACTGTTGCCGCCATTCCATCTCACCCCTTCCTGTTGTAATATTCTGCAAGTAGAAGAGGTGAACTGAAAAAAAAAAAATCTGAAACACATGGGCCAATGTAAGAAAACAAGCCTTGTGATGACCTCCCACCACAGCATAGTTTCAATGAAAAAAGCAGATCCAGGCATCTAACTCAGTGTGTCTAGCTGTGTGTGAATTGTTAGGACATGAGAGTAGGCCATCACCACGTCCAAAAACAAAAAACATTTAGTTTGGACTAGAGTTCTTGATAAATCACTCAATTTGATTAACTATATTTTTAGTTTGAATAAGTAGTTATATGTATGTATGTGTAGTATTGGGATATGATTGAACCAATACAAATATATACAAAATATAGAAAAATTATATATTAAAGTAAATAATGAAATAAATTAACAGTCAAAATATAAAAGTCCATATGCCAATTCAATGATAACTCTAAAAATACTAATGGATTCACTTTAAGTTGGTTGATGATATTATAAATTTACAATATATTTTCATCATTATGCATATAGTAATTATGTGAAATTAATAGTTAACTAACTAAAAATTTGGTTAACCGCTTTAACAAAATTTTTTTATTTTGAAATGGTATGAAAATTTTTAAAAAATTTTTGGAATAAATAAATATGATTTGAAAAAAAAAAACCTCACATTTTTAAACTGTGTAGCAAATGAGTTTGCTCATAGTAATGATACTGGGTTGGGTATTTGTGTTTTTACCTAAAATTTAAATCCGATTATGAAACTTTAAACCCAAACTTGATCAGAACTCGAGTTGAGTACCTAATGATATATCACAAATTTAAGTCGAGTATTTAAACAGGTATATATATGTAATCAATTAAATAATAAATAAATATTTTATTTTAAAAAATTTATAAAATATAATTAAATAAATTAAAATATTGTTAATATAAAAAATATATTTATATTTAATTTTAAATCGAATATTGGTTAGGGTACCTACACTTGGAAACCAGAATTAGATCCGAACCTAATAAAAATATAATCCTGTGAACTTTAATTTATTTTATTTAACTAATCGGATAGCCAAATCTATGGTATGGTCGGGTTGAGCACCCAGCGGGTTAAATTGCATCGCTCAACTCAATTCTGACCCCGAGCCGGAGTGAGGTTCGAATGAGGTGTTGACTGTATTAATTACTAACCATGCATTTTATTTACATGTGCTCTGCACATGGACTGATATTTATTCCATAACTGTATACTTTTCGTAGCATTAAAAAACAGAAAGAGAGAGAGAGAGAGAGATGCCGTGGATAATAAACTGGGTTAATTGTAGAGAGTAATAAATGTTGTCACGTATGATGTGTGGAAGTGCGGGGAGGCAACGTTTCCGTTGCGGAGCGTGCCAGCTAATTATTTGTTGTATTCATGTTTGTAGCCTTGTAGGCTTCACTGGATCTGCGCACAAGTGTACAACTTCTGAGATTATAGTGCTCCTTGTATTGAATTACTTATTACTTAATTACTTAGCAGTTAGCACTACATTTGTTTCCAACAGGTGGGGTTTTCATTTCACTTTGATTATTTTCGTGCATGGTTTTTTTTAATAGAAAAACTATAAAGTTTGCTTTAAATTAAAGAATTCTATTCATAATATGATTAGTGCTTTTGTTTTAAGTAAAAAAGTATTAATGGTATAATATTTAAAGTAAATATGAGTGTCCATTTCTTAATGGTCAATCTTATCAATTAATGGGAGCCCACTCAAATTACCACTTTTTAGATAAGTGAAATGAAAGAAAGGGAGTCAAGGATTTAGCCCACGCTAAGGCGTGTTTTCTTTTTTTGTTAAGAGAGAAAACATGAGAAAATGAATAAAAATTTTTATTATTATTATTTTCTTGGACAAACGGAAAACAAGATAGATACAAATACAATACCCTTTTTTGTTCTGTTCGAATCAGGCGGAAAACAAATCCCTCGCTTTCGATGCTAAGTTGTCATTTACATCAATCACATAATTTTATTCTTTCTTTTCCTATTGAGAGTCCTATATAGTGGTGAAATCTCTTTAGCCCAACACTTTGACATTAAAAAGTAAGCAAAGTTTGATGGCGTAATAAGATATGGTATATTTGTAATATCTTATCATGTTATTTTAAATTCTTGTATGCCATGTTTTATGTGTGATTAAGAATTTTTACATATATTCTTACTTGATTACCTTTGCTCTTTGATTATTCATTTGTATAAGTTTGATAAAGTATAGGAATTAAGATTGTGTTTTTTTTGAGAGGAGAAAATATAAAATAGGGAGAAATGAAACTAAGGAAAGAGAGAAAAAAAAAAAAAGAAAGGAAAAAAAAAATCACATGTAGTGAACATGATTTATCTCAATGATAGTGAGCATAGAACTCGCGTATACATGAGAGCTTGTATAGGGTGCACTCAAGGGGGAGGGCAAAGAGGAGGGAAAGAGAGGAGGAAGGTTGTGCCGGTGAGAAGAGAGGGTATAGAGGTAAGGGTGGGGGAGGGGGAGGGGGAGGGGTGGTGGCGAGGGAAGAAGGGAGAGAGAGATGTGAGTTCGCGAAAGGGCAAGAGAGAGGCAAGGAAAGATCACGAGTGAGGGGGGAGGGCGAGGGCGAGGGCGGTGTCGATGAGGAGGGAGGGCAGAGAGGTGAGACATGAAAGGGGAGGAAGAGAGAGAGAAGGAGCAAAAGGTGGAGGGTTGCACGTGGCAAGGAGCTTTTCTCTTTATTTTTTGTACGATTTTGGGTGAAAACATTTTTGAGGAATAAATCTACATTTTGCTTTCTTTTTTTTCTCTCTTAGGAAATGAAATAAATCTACATTTTACTCTCTTTAATACAACAAAGAAACTTAGATTTTTTTGTTCTTTTTTCTTTTTGTTTTCAAGGAAATGAGGCCTAAATGTTTGAAAAGTTTTTAGAAATTGAGATGAGCAAAATTGATACAAGTATAAACAATCTTCACTGTGATTGAGGATTGAATAATTACAAGTTAGGTTCCTCTATTATTTGAAAGAGATTAGATATTTTTGTAGTGGATTCCATCTCAACTATCACTTGATAGTGTGTGGAATTGAATACTAACAAAACATGACCCACTCCATGATAAACTCCCCTCATCTTCCGCCTTCCTTTTTTGATGCTATAGCCTATGAATTACATAAGGATTTTACTTAATAAGTTCCATAAAAAATCATATTATATATGATATAGTAAGAGAAGGAGCACTATTTCTTTAAGACGCTAGAGAAAGATAATTGATATTTTATATGGTAAGTTGTATAGTAGCTACATATGGTAAGTTGAAGTTATATACTTAGTGTCAGGCCTGGATTCATCCGGTTCAGCCCAAGGCCCACTAGGCCGACAGGAGGCCCAAGCCCAAGCCACGAGCACGCAGACAAGGCCGAAATCAGGGAAAAGTTCGGTCAACACATAATGTTGACCGCGGCACGTTGTCTTCGTCTTCATCTCCGCACCACTCGGACGCGGACGAAGCGAGATACGGCTGCGTCAGCTGGACACTCGGACGGCTTCAAGGCAAGGCTCAGCGACGTTCGCGGCGGACGACGCGGGCGACGGACGCGGTTGGAGGCGTCGAGCGGTTCCAGCGGCACGGACGGAATCCTCACGCAAAAGACGCGGAGCTGGAGACGAGCGAGCGGATCGCGCGGACAGGCAAAGCTTCGCTATAAGAAGCTTGACGGAGACGAAGATGGGGTGCGCGAGGGCGTCACCACACCACACCACACCAGCGAGCGCCGGGGAGCGACTCCACCGGCGACGGCGAGGCGCCGTCGCCCTTCCAGAGCAGGGCTCTGATGCCGGTTCCAGGAGGGAACCGATGCCGACGCCGGCGGGCGTCGATGCCGACGTTCAGGGCAACGTCGATGGCTGGGAGACTGAGAGAGAGACTGTAACCGTCGGCGAGTGCGCTGACGGCGAGGGTGGGATGGGGGCGCCGGCGGGCGTCGAGGAGAGGTTTGTAAGTTTCTTCCAGGAATAAACGAAGCATTACTTTCTACCTCCTTCCCCTGTTCTACGACGACGGGAGGCGGCGGCCTTCCCCTTTGTTCCAACGGTATCCAGAGCGCGGCGGCGCTCGGCAACAGCGACGACGCGGCGGCGTCGTGCGTCGCGAGGTTGAAGACGACGCGAGCGTTTCGAACGCTCGGCGTTCGAAACGAGGCAGAAGTCAACATTGAGGCGGTCAACGACGCGGAATAAAACGAAATCGGATTTCGATTTCGGCAGACGTCAGCGGGGCGACGCTGACGTAAGGCGGCGTGATTTCGATTTCGAATTCGCGAGCGGCGAATGAAATCGGAAGGTGACGTCAGCAGACGAGCGGCTGACGTAAGCGAAGGCAAAATTGGCGATTGTGATTTTGATCAAAGTCAAAATCAGAAGAGGTAAATTGGATTTTAGGGTTTGATCGGATTTCCTAATTGGGGTTAGGGTTTTCTCCGTGCGAATTGTATTTTGGGGAGAAAAATTATCCGGAGAGATTAAGGGTTTCTAATTTCGGGTCGGAAACCCTAGGGCGAGTTACGTTCTGGTATTCCGCCGGACGGCTCTAGGAAGCGGATAAGCGCTCATCCTAGGACGATCCGACCGGGGCGTGACACTTAGTGTCATGCCCCGGCCTTACGGTAGTTCGACGGAGCACCAGACGGGGCGTGAGACTCTAGGGGTTCCGACGCAAAATCACCCCAAGTAGAAAACCCTAACTTCCCCGTATAATTTTTATCCCCAAATTGAAAACACGAGCGAAAAAGTCGGAAAACCCTAACCCTAATCAGAGAAACCGAATTGGAACCCTAATTATGAAATTTTATCTCAACCCGATTTTGACCAAAATCGCCGAAATCAGCACGTCAACCCTTCAATTCACCACGCCGATTTCCAAATTTCGTCTGTGCTAATGTCACAATGACGTCAGCTGCCCAAGACTCGCCGCGTGAAATCGATTTCCACCGCGCTGAGACAGTCAAAATCGGAACGCGCTGCTTTCGTTGCCACGAGACGAAGCGTTCATCTCCTCCATTCAGCGCTCAACGCCGCTACCGTTCTCGCACGTCTCTCGCCGGAGACGGAAGCCTGCCGAGTAGGGTGAGAGCCGCTGATCACTGGTCGGAGGTCGGCGGCGGCGGCAAGCCGCTTCTCCGCCGGAATCTCCAATAGCACACGAAACAGGAAGGTAGAAGGAAGAAGATCCGTTTATTCCAGGTAAACTTACAAAACTTTCTTCTTTGTCGTCGGCGACCCCGTCGCCAACTCCCTCTAACCCTCCCTCACCGATGACCCCTGTCACCGGTTACAAGCTCTCAAACCTCACGTTGCCCTCAGCTTTCTCCCGATGGTGTCCTCGAGATCGGTGGTCGCAGGTGCTAGTTGAAGATCCCCGTACCCCTCGCCTGTGGCTTTTATCGAAGCAAGCCACCGCCTCCAAATTCCGCATCTGACGCTGGTGCAGACGAAGTCGCCGCCTGCGACCTCGTACCCCTCCGCAGAGCTCGCTCCTCACGTCGTTCCCCACTTCTCCCGAGTGCCGCTGTCGACGTTGATGCCGTCGTTTGCCTTCGATGCGTCCGAGCCATCCAAAGAAGGCGCTGTGGTTGGGTTGGAAGACGAAGATGATGCTATCGACACGAACGGAAGTCGCGTGCCGCTGCCCAAATCGGAAGTTGCGTTCGATTTGGGGTCAACGGCTGGGTTTGACCGCCAATCTCCTCTATTTGGGCTTCGCTTTCGGTTACAGCTTGGGCTTGGGATAGGCCCAAGTTTCATGGGCCTGACACTTAGTGTCACACCCCCGGCCTTAAGGCTCTCCGACGGACCTTCAAACCGGCATGAAATCCCTAATCTCCAGGTACAAGATCACCCCCCAAATAGAAAACCCTAACTCCCGTACAAAAATTCTCCCCAAATCAAAAACACGATCGAAAAAGTCAGAAAACCCTAACCTTAATTTCAGGAAAATCGGAACCCTAATTAGGAAAGTACCTCTGGTCAAAATTAATTTTGACTTGGTCAACGTTGTCAACGCTCATCCGCGCGCCGGCCACGAAAACCCACCTAGCTGATGTCACGCCGACGTCAGCACCAAATCGAAATTCCGCACTGGATTTTGTTCACGTTGACCGTTCCGCTGACTCGATAGCTCGGCTGACGTCAGCCGCCCTGAATCAAACGCCTCTGCGCGTTCGATTTGCTTCGTCGTCTCCTTCGTCGAGCACCTATTTGTGCTCGTGAGTTCGCTGGTGAAGAGGCGAGTCGGCAAGAGGAGAATGCCACCCGCGCCTCGTTCTCGACCTCTCTCCAATGACGGAATCAGTCGCTGTCACCGGAGGCGGTGGGAATCAACGCCGAAACTCAAAGAACAGGGGGAAAAGGGATGATCGGAGAAGAAGACTTTTATTTCACTAGTCAAATGCTTAGAAAACTCTCTCCTTACTCTGGCGACCCCCATCGTCGGTGCCCTCTTCCCCTCCCTCGCCGGTAACCCTCTGGTTCCAGTTACAGTTCTCTCAAAAGCTGCTCGCTGTTTGGCTCTCGTCGACATCTCCCGCGACGTCGATAGCTACCCTGAGATTGCTATGGTGTTGGTGGAGTGGATGTCGTCGCTCCTAATCCCAATTGGGTTCCTCTCGATCGCTTTTAATGCCCAGAGCTACCGTGATGTAGCGACTAATAGGTGAGGGGGTCCTTAAGCCATACTCTAGGGTTTTACACAATGCGCAATAAAACGAGAGAGGGTCGGGAGGCGAGGGAAGAGAAAACACATCGGAAAGGTGTAGGGAAACCGGCAGAAAACACGACGAAAACAGCGACGATTTCGATCAAGGCAACACAAATGCAAATGAAAGGAACGGCACCCAACTATTTAACGTAACATGCTAACCTCATAGCATTCTTAAGCATTCCTTGCTGCTCTCTTAGCTCGTTTTAAGCTCAACCACGCGGGGAACAGCGAGTGCGCAGGGGTTCAGCTCGCCCGCCTTGAGGGCTGAAACAAACCAAAGAAACAAGAGAACTGACCAGGCTCCGACGTGCGGACTGGCGTGGGTGAAGATGAAAGGGAAAAACCAATTTGTTATCAAAGCGAGAAGGAGAAAACAGGCGAACCTGACCCACCAAAAAGGTGGGATTTACTTCAAAACGGAAGAGGAAACAACTTGGAATCGAAGAGACGTCTTCGACCCGAACGACAAAGGCGAGGCTCCGGCTCGTCTTCACACAATGCTGGCGACTTCTAAGCTCACCAGGAGAACTCTCTACCCCCAAGAGAACTAAAGAGGGATGCTGGCCAACCCCTCTCTTTTATAAGATAAGGAGGGGGACCAAGACCAGGGGACAACATCCTAACAAACTAACTACCATAAAGTGGTCAAGCTGCCACATAAAACAAGAAAGCATAAAATCCTACCAACTACCAACTATTCCTGCGAGGGGGCGTAGGTCCTTGGTCCTGCAGCCTTAGTGGAGACGGTTTAGACACGCTCCGAGCACATCGCGACAAGGCAGCAAAACTTTGAAGTCGTGGGCTGGGTTACCACTGTCGCGGCTCGTTCTTGGGCCGTATTGCTAATGAGATTGAGTGGCCCACTTGGAGTTGGATCCTCAGAGGGCTGGCTTGGAGCGCCCTTTGGGCTGTGCTACTCCGGTGTGTATGGAAAGGGGGCTAATGACTCCTAAGAAGCGATCTGGGGGCCTACTTTGGCATTGGGATCGTCGGACTTCCACGTTGTTGGGCTCCTTTGGATCATCATTGGGTGGAGCAACATGGTAGGGAGGGCGATGCACGTCGAAGTGGGGTCGTCGGGGCTGCAACGAGTCGTCAAGGGCGAACACGGCCGTGTTCAGAGTCGCCGTGATCCACAGAATCGGGCACGGCCTGCCCGTGCTTGGAGTCACGCCTGTGCTTGGCGTTGTCGAAATCCATAGAGGCGGGCACAGCTTGCCCGTGCTTGGCATCGTCGAAATCCACAGAGGCTGGCACGGCTTGCCCGTGCTTAGAGTCATGCCCGTGCTTGGCGTTCGCATCTTCGGGCGACCATGTCACGGCCGTGATGGGGCGCACGGCTTGGCCGTGTCGGGGTCTGGGAAACTCTAACTTGGGTGAAATTTCCAGGGAAAATTCCTAGGGTCCTGAGGAGTCTCCTCAAGTATCTTTTGGAGGGGTTGGGCCGCCCTCAAGTGTGTTTATGGGCCCGTTTGCTCATGATCATACCGCCTCCAAGCTTCCGCACGGATCGCGGCTCCGAGTTCCTCGCTACGACCCCCCGTCCTCCCGAGATCCTCGCCGCACTACTCCTTTGCGCTGTCCATCTGTGTCCGAGGAAACCGTCGAAGTCCACTCGTTGCCACTTCTCTCGTCGATGCTGTGAGCCGTGTCCGCGTCCGCCGCATGCGTTGCGAAGACGACGACACCGCGTCGTCCGAATCAATCGATTTGGGGTCAACGAATTCGTTTGACCGCCAAGTTTGGGCTCCACTTCTTTGTTCGTAGCTTGGGCTTAGGCCTGGTTTGGCCCAACGTTCTGGGCCTGATACTTAGTGTATAAAAGTTGTATATACATTTGAGTTTCGAGAAATTTTCAATCGAACAATTTCTATCGTACTTAAACCAAGTTATATCACTCAATGGTATTTAATTTTAAAAATAATGTCTTATGTTTTAAGATTCCTAAGGTTTGTTTTGTTACTATATTGTTACTGATTTAGGTATAAACCCATATATTAAATGCCCTACTCATATAATGATAATTGGATTAGCGGATTATTAACTATCCTACATAGTTTCGATAAGGATTACATAAATTTGTCTCTCACATTCTCACATCATATTGAGTTTGATCGTAGTCTTTTTATCTCTAAATGTGTAGAATGTTTTAATTTATAGTTTTCTTATATTTTTGTAAGTTTTGTATAGCTCCTTGCATATTCTTTGGATATTATTAGGCATCTTAGTTATCTAAGAGTCTCTTTACCTGTTGTTAATAGCATTATAAATGTACTAAACTGTATTATACTGTGCTACACTATTAAAATTTATAAGATATTACTTAATAACTTTTTAACTGTGGTTAAAATTTAAAATAATAAATAAATATATTATTTTATATTATTTAAAATAATAATATATTATTAAAATTTTTATAGGAGTAGAAGTTGTAAACATATTAAATTGTAGTTTTTTTTATTTCTATTTTATTACTTATCTTTTTTATTTTTTATTTCAAAATAGTTTTTAACTGCTTAAGCCGCTTAAAATTAGTTTGAAAGTGAGGCTAAACAGGCCAGGTTTGGTTAGGTTTGAACATTTTTTCGACCCTAATAAGGCAAATATGGAAAAGAAATCCATTATAATTCGTAATCGATGAGGTCGGGTTTATGTTTTATTTAAAAAAAAGGTAATAGGTCGTGTCCGCAGATCGTCGTGCCGTCGCCGCCGACTTTCGTTCCCCGCGACCCCGGCGCCGCCGATGGCGCAACCCAATTTCTCCTCATCCTTCCGCGTCCTCGCTCGTCCTCCAGTTTCGCCCGCCTCTGCCTCGGGCCCCACCTCCGCCTCTGTTCCTGCTATCCCACCTCCCTCGCCCACTTCCATCGCGGCCGCCGCTACCGCAACAACCAGCGGCAGTTCCGCTTCCCATCACCCTCCTCTTGCACCTTCTCCTCCTCCCGAAGGCGTCGTGGTAGTAGGCTTTGTCGGCAGCAAGCCGAGCATCGACGCGACCCGTCTCATCAACAAGATCGTCGATGCGAACGTCTTCGGCAGCGGGAACCTCGACAGGGATATGTTCCCTTGTCGCCCCGGGTTGACAGAGCGAGGAGAGGAGTGGTTACGGGATCGGAGGATCAGCTACTTCCACGAGAAGGAAAAAGGGATAGTCTATCTGCATTTTTCGTCATCGTTGTCGCTCCTCTCGTTGCTGTCCTCGTCTCGAACAGACGAGGGCAGATATGGGCTACCTCCGGCGTTGGAAGAACGCGAAGCTGATGATCTAAGGGGAATGCTCTTCATGTTCTCTGTAAGTTTTTCTTTTGAGTTAGAACAACCGCCACTTGAGTGCCCTCTTTCTCACAAAACGAACTCTCATTCTAAAAATCTGATCTATCGAGGCGGCTTATCCATGCCATTAATTAAGGAATAACTTTTTGACCATGCCAGAGATTTTGAGTTAATATTTGAAGTGGGGACTTATTGAACTTCTTAAAGAAAATCCATAGATTTAGTTTGGTATAGGGTTTAGTTGGTAAATTTTAGATTAAAATCTTACTTGTTGCATTTTGCAGTTTATTGCATGAGAAATAACAAGAAACGGTTTGTTGTTGTTCGTCAATTATTAATTATAAATATGAAATTGATGGCCTTAAACAGGTCTGCCATGTTCTCATATTTCTTCAAGAAGGTCTCCAATTTGATACCCAGATCCTAAAGAAGTTCAGAATGCTCCAAAACGCAAAACACGCTTTAACACCCTTTATAAGATCCAAAATTGTGCCAGCATTGTCTAATACCCCCACCAACCTCTCAGTCCATACTGCTGCTAGAATATCTTCCAGTTCCCCTCCTAGCCGACGTGGTGTTGCAAATCGTCAAGGCTCTCCTATTCATTTGATGCCCGGTTCAGTTAATGGTTCGTCTGTGCTACCTGGACAGTGTACTCCTGTCATCCTCTTTGTGTTCATTGGTGACTTGCTTGATGGATCTAATCCCTCCCTCAGCCCTGAGGATTCTGTTGATGGTCCCTCTCCAACTCAGTTCAGTAGTTCTGGTGGACCGTCAAAACCTACCCTGAGCTCAAAAGCTACCAGTCCTGTGGTAGTGCTAGCACGCCCAACTAGTAAAGCTGAAGGTAGTCTTAAGAAGAAGCTGCAATTATCTCTCGAGGCACAACTCCGGTTTTTAATCAAGAGATGCAGAACATTGATTGGTACTGATCATAGTAACCTTGGTTCAAGAAGTGCGGCTAGTCTCCCTCTGTTTATACTTGATTCGTCTAAGGTTGTTGTAACTTTAGATAGGTCTGTAATCCACAGAGTTGAATCATTGGGCTTTATCACAGATCTTATTGAGAATGCATTAAACTCTACTACTGCACTTGATATCTTCTCTCTTGAAAATCATTGTGAAAATTTGAATAACGATGATGTTCAAGCAATTAAGGATTTTCTATACAGACAGGCTGACAATTTAAGAGGGAGAGGAGGCATGCCAAGTAATACGAGTAGCGGTTCAGCATCTGGTGTAGGAATGGTAGCAGCAGCTGCTGCAGCTGCTGCTGCATCAGCTGCATCTGGGAAACATCTAGCTGTTCCTGAACTCCCTAGTCTGGAACTCTGGCTGTCTCTAAGTAATATAATCCTTAATTCAATGTTTTTAGCTGAAAATGAAAATTTTAAAACTTCATCTCCCGAGAAACATGTCAGTGAGACACAGGATAAACAGATTTCTGTTGAAGATAGTAAGGCTGTTGCTGCTTCTATATCTTGTTTGGAAAATTGTAAGGATTTGAACTACAAATTTTCTATTTCTTGGTGCCAAAGAGCTCTTCCGGCAGCTAAAGAGGCTTACCTAAATGAATTGCCTCCTTTCTACCCAACCTCTTTGCATAGGGCCCATTTGGAGAGGGCTTTGCATGCTTTCAGATCCATGGTTAAGGGGCCAGCCATGGAAACATTTTTGAGGCAACTGGAAGAGGAGTGCACAGCAATATGGTTATCAGGAAGGCAGCTGTGCGATACTGTTAGTCTAACTGGAAAACCATGCATGCACCAGAGGCACGATGAGAAAACACAACACTCAAGTGGTTATGTTTTTCTTCATGCCTGTGCTTGTGGCCGATCTAGACGTCTTCGAGATGATCCTTTTGATTTTGAAAGTGCAAACATAACATTCAGTTGTTTTGCCAATTGTGAAGATCTACTCCCTACTCTGATATTACCTAGAGCAAGTCATGTTGGATGTATTTTTCAGAATTCATGGTATTTGACACGAATAGCAGGGGCAAGATATTATAAACCATCAAAAGGCTTGCTTCAAACAGGATTCTCTTCGTCGGAGAAGTATTTGTTGAAATGGGTTATTTCTCTTGAGAAACAGAAGCAAGTAAATAGCTTGGCTTCTAGCATTGTAGACAAGTCTTCCTCCACTACTATAATACCAGAGTCTAAGATTTCATCTGTCTTTGTGAATATTGGTGCTGATCAGTGGCAGAAAGAACCTAAATCTGGTAGGTCTGAAAATGTGAAAACGGAATCAGAGATGGCAACCCTTAATGATTTAAGCATTAGCTTTGGTAAAGGTTTGCCTTCTTTCCCAATGAAAAAGCCTTTCTCTGAGGTTGTTGCGGGCACTAGTAGCATAGATCCATTTCCAAGTCTTCAGCAGAAAAAAACAACAAAAGCAAGCGAAGAAAGAAGTGTGAAAAAAGTGGTTGCAGCAGATCAAACTGGTCATCTGATTTCTGTTGCAGACAATCGAGAAGGAACCCAGAAAACTGAGCATCTGCCCACACAAGAAATTGGACTCAGATCAGCGACTAACAACCGAACTGATAGCAACCCCTTTTTGCAGATAGGGAGCAATATTGTGCCAGTAAAAATTAATAGTGAAAAAAATCTGAAGGACGATTCTTTAAAGCAAGTGGCTGTATTTGTTGGATTCGAGCATGAGTGCCCCTATGGTCACCGGTTTCTACTCTCCTTAGACCACCTAAAAGACCTTGACTATAAGTCTTCAACGGATGGATTGTATTCCACAGCTGATGATTCTGAGCAAACGGCACAAAAGAAGATTGGTTCATACCGGAAAGAT
This sequence comes from Costus lasius, assembly GCA_027563935.2. Classification (NCBI taxonomy): domain Eukaryota; kingdom Viridiplantae; phylum Streptophyta; class Magnoliopsida; order Zingiberales; family Costaceae; genus Costus; species Costus lasius. The sequence goes on from CM050454.1 coordinate 1,818,418, forward strand.
TCAGAAAATTTAACAGGAACTCTTCCTGCTCCAAATTATCCAAAAAGAACTTATAGGTCTCAAGAAATTCCAGCTAAATATAATGATCAACATGGTAGTATCACACTATCAAGATCAGACATGGAAAGATTCGAATCAGCTGATGGGCATTCAGTAGCTGCTGGCTATGAGAACAAGCTTGACAGAAATATTTTTCATGTTAGGCTTGATAACGGTGGATCTGCATTTTCTCTATTGAACAGAAAACTGCCTGTATATATGAATTGTCCTTATTGTAAGAATCCATCAAAAAAGGATCAAAAGACCAAATTTGCAGATAATATATCACAACTTCAACGCATTTTTATAGTAAGTGTAGTTGCTTTTGTTATATTAATCTTTGTATGAATTATATATAATATTTTAATAGGTCTTTATTTAATTATTCCTTTCATCCTTTTGGATTTTAGTAATCATATTGTCTATTGTTGATTAACATGAGCTTGTATCAGTGATTTCTATGCCTAATTTAACTTTGACCACAATGAAAGAACAGTCCCTCTAATTATCACAACAATAAATCAAAGCCTTTGGAGCCAAGATCCTAATTCCTAACATTCTTGGTGTAAATGATAAAGCGCACTAAATCTTGAGCTCTGGATAAGTTTCTAAGGGGGAGTATCAAATAATGCCTAAATTCATTGTGCTTCTTGTCGATTATAAAACACCTTTATATACCAAAGAATATTCAACTAGTAATACTATATACTGCCTAATGTATTATATAGATATCATCAGAACTTCAGAGTATCTGCAGTTCATTGTTTATAGAATTTGTTGTGGTTCAAAATTTGATTTGATTGGTCAGTGTCAATCGTGGTATTGGTTGGAATATTAATTAATCATGATCAATCATTGTGGTCCTGGTCTCTTCAGTTGGTAGATGTCAAATTCTGGTAAATTTCTGACACTACTGTAGCCTAGACATGAAGAAATTGTTGAGTTTTACAAAGTCAGAAGATAATCATCTTTTGTTCGTTTGTTGCTTTGCATTAGCAAGTGTAATGCAGTCATATTGTCTTATTTTCAGGAGATCCTCCAACGAATTTGTTAGTTTCTAACTCCCCTGCCCAGAACAACCACCTGTCCACCTCCCACATTTTTCTCATTTGTTTAAAACTTTTTTCAGTTTATTAGCCTATAATTAATTTTCTGGGCCTCATTTTTCTTGAAAATATAAGATCTACTCTGGCTATTGATTTCACCAAACCACTATTTTTCCAAATGAAGAAAGACAAATTCTAGCGAGAAAGACGTTTTTCTACCTTGTATTTAGGTTGGACCATGAGAAAACGCCATGGACATAGGTCACCTGCAAGACTGTCACTATTACTGGTTGGCACTGCAAGGAGTTATGTCTAGAAATGAATTCAAAAATTCATTAGGTTGTCCTATACTCCTATATAAGTTTGGCTGTATGATTTAGGTTGTGTTTCCTTGGACGAAAAATTAGGAGGAAAGAATGAAAAACACATTGAATCTAGTAGCATTTTCTGTCTAGATTCAATATATTTTCAATTCTTTCCTCTCAGTTTTCCGTTCAAGGAAACACAACCTAAGGTTAACTGAGTTATGCCTATTTTGTCACCAGCATAAAGCCTTTGCTAACCGGAAAATGTGATCAATCGTTGAACAAACTTGAAAGGTAGCGGTTTTGTACTTTGAAGTATATTGATAGCACAAAATCATCTTAGACCTTTTGGCACAATATATTGGGTTTTATGACATGACATTAGATGTTGCTGGACTCTAGTCCCTTTATCATTTCTCTCTTAATTCTAATATTTATTCAGCGGCTTCCAAATCTTTAATTTTCCTTGATGACAATACTTTGGAGACCAGACTCTATATTTTGGAGGACCATTGATGATGGTACAGGGTCATCTTAAAATTTAAACTACGATTAGTTAGTTTTTTTTCTGACATGCATTAGATCTTACCGGATTCTAGTCCCCAATTAGTTTGCTCTTCTTAATAGTTCCCATTCTTTGATTAGTTTGCTCTTCTTAATAGTTCCCATTCTTTGATTATCCTGATATCTCCACATTACTGATGGCGACTAAATTGCTCTAGACATGTCAAAATGTTGTGTTTATGAAATCAAGCACAATTTTTTAATCAAACTTTTTTTTTCCTATTCTGCTATGCAGGTGTCGCCGCAATTTCCTACTGTACTACGGACATGTCCTGTTGTACAATTTGAGGTGAGAAATGGTGTCTCTCTAGTTTGAATCATGACCACAAGTACCTTTCATTTTCCAATTTGTTGGCACTATTTTGAATCTTGTCATGAGATTCTTGATATATGCTTGCAATTAACTTCTCATAAAGATTGAACCGCCCTATTACCCTGTTGGCGAAGGCATAGTACCTTTGACCGCCACCTGAAGTAAAAAGAACTCACCATGAGGATTCGTTTGGATGACCACCAGGGTGCTACAGTGTCTTGAGGAGCTTATTATTTTCTGTGGAGTATGGAATCATAGTGCACGGCAGTTTTAGTTATGTTCTCAAGATGAATTTTCATATGCTAAACTGACAATGTGATGTATGCTGATGTACTGCAGGATTCTTGTCTGCCTCCATCTACCCCAAATCGTGAGCAGCAATCAAGGTTCACATTTGGTTGTCAAGTCGTGCTTCCACCAGAGAGCTTTATTACAATAAAGCTCCCATTCATCTATGGGGTTCAAATGGATGATGGAAGGTTGCACCCACTCAATCACATCAAACATCAGCCTGAGCATACAGCATGGCTTGTTGAAGGAACAGTTTTGCAGATTGTCTCAGTGGGGCATGAAGATGATGGAACCATGTTGAAGGATCAAGAATGATAATTTAGAAAGCACCTCTTACAATGGAGTTAACGTTGAGAGACTCTACGTAGACTTTTCTATTTAGAAGTCAAGCGTATCAGAAGGTAAACTCTGGAGTTTGTGCATGTAGCTAATAATTTTTTGGAGGCTTCCTCATAATCCACAGGTTTGGTTTTCAATGTCACAGATTGCCTTTTATATTCATCTAATTTCAATTCACTGATTCAGGTTCCTGCTATTTCATGTGGCAGTCTGACCAAGCGATGAACTAGAAAGTTACTGAGCCTTGTTTTTTGTTGTTTATTTTACTTATAGAATCAAGTAATCTTCCAGCGGATTAGTTACTCTATGATGTCTCACACAATGATAATTAGACAAAACAAGAAGGTAGAAGTTACAAATTCGTTAGTGTGGTTTAGTTAAAGTGCCTTGTAATGGGCGTGTAGTTTGTCTTTATGTAGGTTTATTTATAGTTAATGTGGTGTTACTTTTGGGTGTGGTTTGAACCCCGTATAAAAGCTTTAATTGTAGTGAAGACAAATCTCATATCTTCTTAGTTTGATCTCTTCTCTCCTTTTCTGTTTCATCACACAATTTTTGTAAGAGAGCCAAATCCTTCTTCATTCTATCTCATTCTTTTGATCTTCCCTTTTTCCTGCATCACTCCTTCACAACAATCAATTAATGTACTCATCACCAACCTGTTCTTTGTCAAACCAACCTTGCAACTACCGCTCTAGCCAACAATAATTCTTCACGACCACCTTCCACTACTCATATTTTAAAAACAAATCTGTACTGCACGATGTGTATAGGTCAGACCTTGTATTGGTACAAGGAAGATATCATTTATATTTATACACATATATAATATATATTATTAATACCATGTGTTGGTACCGTCTGATACGTACACGTCCGACTATGTGCCAGTCTTGAACCTTGCCACAACTTCCTCATAAATCACCTTGTCGTGCAACATTTCATCATAGAAAAAGGAGGCAAAGAAAAAGATTGATATACTTTATTATTGAACTTTCTTAACCATCATCTTGCAAACAAACCAACATATGCATTTTTGCTTCATCTACCTTAGATCTTCATTGGACTACCACCACCTCAAGTTGTCTGCACACCGTCTTCACTATTGGAGCATGAAACGATAGAAGACAAAAGAGAAATAATGATGTCAGTTTCTTTAATTCAAGCTTTCTTTTTGTCATCTCAATTTCTGCCTCAATCAAGGTTTGCAACACTAGTCTTGACTGGTGTTGTGATCCAAGCTAGGCTAGTACATACCAGACAAATCCGGACTATACCAAGCACTAGAAACTTTGATACAACAAAATCGGTGATGATCCACCATTGGATTGAAGCCAAACTTGCTCCACCCCTTCCCTACATTGAGGCGACCTTGCCGTCAAAAGTATTCGACCATCAACTTAGGGGATCACCAAGATTGAAAGAAATTTCAGTCACCTAATTTCCACCCAAACATCCTCTATTCAAGATAGTTTGACATCGATTTGCCCTTGATTAGCTCTATACTCTAGTAAACAGTATGCTTGACACAAAGGACCAGTCGGAGCAGTTCCCACAGTCGAGCACTGGTCGATGAGTGGCAGCAGCAGGTTTTGATCATCTCTACAAAATGCCAAAGAGTAGATCTTGGAGTTCCTAGTGGATGCGACTGAGGTTGCCCTAGAAGGGGGCAGTGAGGATTCCGACAACAACAAGGTCCATGCTCTGGTCCATGCTTAGACCCGTGCATACATTGTGGAATTTATAATCCTTAGCTTCAATTTAACTCATTGAAGTTGAGTTTTTTATGAGTAGGGGAGGATGCTGTGATGTAGCTAATTATTATTTAATTATATCAGTGGTATTTGTGGGCATGTAGTGTGTTTCTGGATGGTTATATTAGTGTTAATGCAGTTGGGTATTAAAGCCTAAATAAGGGTTTGAATCATAAAGAAGGTTTTGTTGGATGATCAAATCTAGTTTTTTCTTTGTGATCTCTCTTATCATGACTCATTACTACTTTTTATTATAGCATTCATATATTATTCAGGCGACTCATGATCAGTGTTTTCCTCTACACGTTAATCACTTAAGTTATGGAATTGGCGTAGCTGAGATCCTGTGTTTTCTCCTATGATCTTCTAGATTCAAGTTTTTATTTGGTGGCACATGAACTTGCCCATTTGAGTAGTTTTATTTATAACTTTTGTAATTATTTTTCTCTTTCGGAGTTAAACCCAGTCACGCAAAGATTATTTTTAAATTGGAATGTAGTAAGATGTTAGAATGAAGGATAATTGTTTTATGTCTTTATAAACTATATTGTGGACACTATTTATGAGGTTTCATGTTTTCAGGCTCAATCTGAATTTTACATGTTGTGCATTATATTTATAATGCTCAAAAACATTTCTGATGTATTTTTCATGTTCCGAACATCTAGAATAGCAGAACTACTTAGCAAAATGGGGATAGCAAAATTTTTTTCTTGAACTGACAGTAGTGGGAAAAAAAAATGCTTGAGAATAATGGGTGTGCTTATCTTACACAAAGTTGCTCAAAGAGCTGACTTGGATCCCTGGTATTCCCAGGCTAAATCACTTGATTCTTGTAAATTATCTCTTGAAGCTAGTTCGAGAGCCAGTAGAGCAAAATGAACTAAATGGATGGCAGGGGTTATTAGAAGGGCTATCAGAGTAGCTTATCCTGCAGTAAGTTGATGAACCATCTTGGTAATTTTCAGTGTTTGCATCAATGTTGCCCTATTTTGGGTTTTGAAAAGGCAATCCATTGTCCTTTTCTAACATGCTGAGGCAAAATTCCTATAAAGTCAGATTATACTGGTTGACTACTTTTACAGTTGAGGGCTAAGCTCACTACCATATAGAACAAGCCATTTTTTTTTCTATATGTCCGCTTCCATTAGTGCAAGGGAAGTTGGTGATGATCGAGGACAGGTTTACTTTGGTCTTTCGTGACAGAGAAACTGGATGTTTGAAATAACGTCATATCTGGCATTTATTTTATTTGATTTACAAATAAGGATTATGCATTTTGCTATATCCTGTACTCTTGATGTTTTACAGTGTTTAATTGATCCTCTGAACGCCTTGTCATCCTTTGCTTAAATCGAATCTAGTTGGAAAGGCAGCAACTGAAAGTAGACCTGAGTTTTGTCTGGATAATCCGTGAAGATTTAATGACCTTATATAGTGCTAGATAGGTGCAACCAAGGTTCAAGATATTGGTTTGTAGTTAGATTGCTACCAGCTACTGATTTTGTTCCGGTGTTGATACAAGGGCAGACCGCCATATAACTGTGTATATTGGGTGCAACAATTGTGCAGCTTCCTATTAGACTGCGATTGCTTCTCTTTCCAGCTATTCCAAAATATATTCCTTTGAAAAGAGTTTCGTAAGATCATATTTTTACATGGTTCACATCTGACATGCAGCTGAATGTTTTTGGCTTTGTTGCCTTGCGGTTCATCCACATGAAGCCTACAAATGAACTGATTTGCTTTCTTCTCTGATCAGGGAGACCTCACGGGAAAGCAATCTCTGCCATGCCAGGTGTACTTAATTTGCTTCTCTTTTGAAAATTTTTATTGATTAATGATACACCAACTCTGTCAACAATCAACATTGCCTTGGTCTCATGCAATTGCTGTTGGACCTGTTACTTGTTAACTTTTATACTTCAGAGTTGTTTGATTGCTTATTAATGATTTCTATAAGCTTACATATCACTCAGATACCCAGAATGGACGGATTCCAATAATACACACCCAACCAGAACTGTATATGGCATTCGTACTAAACTGTTTTTCATCTGGGTCTCATTTGATACTGATTGGGCGGCCATGAGTCCATGTAAACCTGGTTTTGGTGTTTTGAATGTTGTCATTGCACTAAGAGAAGAAAGAAGCATCACCATCAAACGGGATATTGAATAGGATACGGTGAGTAACTTTACAAGTTTGTATCAAAATTATATGAACCTTCGGTTGTTGACATGTTTCAACATTTAGAGATGTGTTGCTGACAGGAACCTTTTCTTTTTAAATTCATCTTGCAGGAATAAATTCTTCATAGAACATATAACATTGGAAGATCGTTGCATGAGAAATCTTTCATCGCTGGAGGAGGCTTCTCGATCAGTACATTTCTCTGAACGATCAGTAGTACATTTTGTAAGGCTTTAGTTTATCTTGAAATTTCTAGTCGACTTATCTATGGGGCGTAGATAAGTCCACTAGTAATCTTTCAACAACAATTGTAGCTTCATTCGAGCGCCTCGTTCGATGAAGGGGCGTAGGTGGTACAGTCATCTTTTGGTAGTAGTCTCCCTTTCACCATCAAGCTATCTCTTACTGTTATAATTGTTGTAGCTATCATCTTTATTTGAGTCGAAGGACCCAAGAATAACTTTTCTTCACAGATTTTTGTATTTAAATATCATTATGAAATGGAAACAGGAAACTGGAACTTTTGACAGACAAAATCCGGCTGTACTACCAAATTGGTTTTAGTAGTATTACAAGATTTGATTTATTGAATATAGGCAAATTGTATGGACTATGGAAACCCTTATTGTAAAGTTATAACTTGCACTTTTAATATTGCGTGTGCTAACTCATAATTTTAATTATATGTGCTTTATTGTTTGTTTGATGATCTACACCATCCTCAACTTTTGCCATAATATCTTTTTATACTCCTTGAATTTTTGAGCATTTGAATGTGTTAAAAAACATTTTTAAATTTAAACTATATCAATAAATATTTAAAAAAATATTTTGTATTAAATTTGTCAATTATGGTTTGCTTGTCCTAGTGTCCATATGTTTCTTTAGATTTCAACTCATGTCATGTTATCTCTTTAAACTCATGTCATGTTGTCTCTTTAAATTTTAGTACTGTCTTTGGAAGTGCCAAACTATGCAATTTGAATGTTATGAGACATCAAGGCAAAGAAAGACAACGTCAAGATAATAAATTCTTGATTAATAAGAGCAACATCAAGTTACAGCAAAATTATGTAATTCACTAAAGAATAATTTGAGAAATTATGTGAACACCCATTTCACGTCAAACGAAATGGAGATGATTCATTTTAGTCAGCTAGAAATATCGGAAGGAGGATGGAATAATGTAACTAATTATCTTCGTATTGTGGGAAAAATAGCATGCCAAAAATTTCCTGAAACCATTCGTGAGCCAAACAAAAGGGCCATAAAAATGAATTAGAAAGATTCACTAAAAGAAGGCCTTATGCAATGTAAGACAAGGGACCCTACAAGTGTTGATACCTTCCTTAAACCATAGTTCGATCTTCATTTATGATAGTGACCCCACATTTGATCTCATGTATAAGGATTTTTTTTTTCTTGATAGTTAACTACATTGTATCATTGTGAGAGGAACATAATTCAATCATGTATTATGCACTTATAGGTGAAAAATGTCAACTTTTATGGGATTCATTTGAGTGAATATCCGATCCACATTCTCATCAAAACCGATTAGAATGGTATGAAGGCCATTATCCACCAAAGAAAGAGCATCCAAGCAAAACTTAGAATGAGGCTACTAGAAATATTGAAACATACATTTGTATTCTCTAAACACTACAGTTTGTAATTGGACTCCTAATATTAATTATTTCGATTGTTATCAATTGTTCTCACTTATATTAATAAGTTTATCTTCATTACTTAATATATAGCACAAAAGTTTAAAAAAAAATATTTTATTTTTTTCACTAACATAAAAAAATTAAAAAGTATAATTTTTCTTCTATATTTTAAGATTTTTGAATTTTTCACTGTGAAATAAAAGAGTTAAATTACTCTATTAGAGTCTAAAAAAATAAATTTATGTAATAATTATATTAATTTATAATCTAAAAGAAATATTTTAAAATATAGTCTTGGATCTAACACCGACCAAGTGGACACCTAATTTTTGCGTAGACTATGTGCCCGTTTGGATTCATAACTTATCAACTTCTGCTGGTACGCCTAACTGCTTCTAGTCAAATTGTGTATTTGATAAAGTAGTTTCTCAAGTTGAAATTGAGAAGCTAGATTACCTTTCCCAGCTTTTCTAGCCCGTTTAAGCTTCTCTTCTTTAAGTTGGGTACCCTAATCGCCGTTCGATCCACAACGCATATCTCGATCCAAATTTCCCCATTAGCCACCCATTATTTCTAGTGGAATTGTCATTTTGTCAAAACCTATATGAAACAATTTAATTTAAATGTATCAATGATAATTTAACTTATCAAGATAATTTCTATCTACCAATAAAACTTGTCATATGTATCAATGATAATTTAAACTCCATCAAGATAATTTTTATGTCTATCAACGATAATTAACTATCTATGAATGATAAATTTCTATATGTATCAATGAATTTTATATGTATCAACGAAAATTTAAACTATGTGTATCAATAGTAAATTTCTATACATCAACGAAAAATTTTTCTGTGTATAATAAAAAATTTTATGTATATCAATGAATTTTATATGTATCAACAAAAATTTAATCTATGTGTATCAACATATTTTTTCAATATCAAAAAAGTTTTATGTATTAATAAAATTTTTTTCTATGTATTAATAAAAAATTTTTATATGCACTAATAAATTTTTTTTATATATCTTAAAGATAAATTTTTATTTATTAATAATAAGTAATATAGTGACTAATAAAAAATTTATATTGAGATATATCCCGGGGGCGGGGTTTCGAACGACCATTGCTGTGTTTAATAAGCCAGATGGATAATAGGAGGGATAGGAGAGGAGAAGAGAAGGGAACGGATAGGGCACGCACGTGCAAGACATGTGCCACTTTCCCCACTCTCTCCCTCTTTCGTTGAGCGCCAGTCAGCTTGCTGTGCCATCTGCGGACGCTTGCTCGCTCCACTCCTCCTGCATCGCTCGATTCATGTGCGCCACGCACGCCTCGTCAAGGAAGCCGAGGCGCTAGTAGGAGCGCCCGCGTTTCGCGACGGCGCGGCCAGGAACTCCGCCATGGCGTCGACCAGGGCGTTCGGCGCGCCCCCCGCGCGCGTCCCAGAGCCACACGCGCGCCACGGCCCGCTGCACAGCGGCGGCCACGGCCGCGTGCACGTCCACCACCTCCATGACTGCCGGGCTCACCCGGATCACGAACTCCCCCGGGCGGCAGTCGGGTCTGACCGCCACGGTCCCTTTGACGGCCCCTTGGCTGTCGGCCAAGGAGAGCGTGATGTGGCCCATGGGCTTCCGGGGGAAGGAGTCGTTCGGGTAGAGCATGCGCTGCTCGCGGTCGCTAGCGGTGAGGACGAGGCGCGCGGTGCGGCCGTTGGCGATGAAGAGCAGGTCGAAGCGCCAGGCGGACGGGGGCGGAGGAGTTGAGGACGGTGATCTCGAAACCCTTGCCCGCCTCGTAGTTTGCCCGCGGACGCTTGCAGCGGCAAGCATCGTCGCCCTTCAGCTTTCACAACGCATCCGTCAGTTGCGTACGAAGTTCATCAGCTTCGCGTCAGCCACGAGCGTCCGTTGGCTTTCCACCCGATTTAAGCAGATCACATTAGGACGGAAAGATAGCTACTGTTGCAACCTTCTTACTTTCCGTCCGTCTCATTAAACAAGAAAAAATTGTCTTCCTTTCTATTTTCCATGCATTACTTTCGCCTTTCTTTCCTATGAAACACAGTGTTGGTTATGGCTTAATAAAACTAAGTTGGGCCATTTCTCTATGTTGACGCGTTCGTCCCCTCCCCTCGTTGCAGATCGGCAAGCAAAGTCCTCCCAGCCGGCAGCAGACTTCCGGCGCCCCCTCCCGGAAGCTCCAGGCGGCGATCAGCGGCCGTAGATCTCCTTGCTCACTTCTTTTCCCGTTCACGCGTTCGTCTCCTCCCCTCGTTGCAGATCGGCGAGCAAAGTCAGGCGGCAGCAGACTTCCGGCGCCCCTCCCGGAAGCTCCTGGCGGCGATCAGCGGCGGTAGATCTCCTGGCGGCGAGCACGGTGACCTGTGAAGACGATCGAGGGCGGCATTTTCATTTCTCTGCTAACTCTCGGCCATTCCTTTTGTCGTTGCAGATCGGCGAAGCGAGCGCGGCTCTCTCCTTCCGGCGCCCCTCCCGCACTCTCCTGGCGGCGATCGGCGGCCGCACAAGCTCGGACGTGGTCCCTCGCTTGGACGAACAAGCTCGCTCGTCCTCGACATCCTGAAAGGTAACAACTCGTCTCCTCTCTCGGCGTTCTCGGCGGCGTCCCTCGTTGGGACGAAGCTAATGTTTGCGGCGTCCATTGCTGGGACGAAGCTGTCGGAGGCGTCCATCGCATGAACGAAGCTTCTCGGCGGCGTCCCTCGCTGGGACGCAGCTTCTCGGCGGCGTCCTCGCTTGGACGAACTTTCTCGGCGGCGTCCCTTGCTTGGATGCAGCTCTGCGGCGTCCATTGCGTGGACGAAAGCTTGGACACAGAAGGAGCTCAGCTTCGTCCTCGCTTGGACGAAGCTTCTCGGCAAACACTCGCTTGGACGAAGCAGCTCGGCGGCGTCCCTCGCTTGGACGCAGCAGATCGGCGACGTCTGTTAATTGAAGCCTCTTAGAGTTACTATGCAATATTTTAGGATTTGATGATAAGTTTTTATAAAGCCTCTTAGAAATTTGATACTTGCAATTTAAGGATTTGATGCCTTCTCGTTTACAAAGTGATGCTATCCTATATTGATGTCAAATGTCATTTAAAGAATTGAATTTGAGTGTCCAGCTTCCATTGCTCTTGGCTTCTTTGGGCGTTCCTCTCTCAACGGTGTCCCTTGATCATAGGCTTATCAGAAATTCAACAAGGACTCTAGCAATCTTCCAACAATTGGTATTTTCTTCTCCCTTGAGTGTATTGTTGTTCATTATTGTATGTTTCATTTCAACATTCATATGTTAGATAAGAAATTAGTGTGACTTATTTACATTGAAGTATCAATGGTAAACAAAAATCCTAAGGTTGTATGAAATTTTTAAACAACTTCAATTTTTTGTGATGTTTGTATTGCTACAATCGAGAATAATTTTTGGCCTGATACTCATTTTACTGCAAAGATGGAAATTTGTCATAAGTTTTCAACAACTTGCACTTGCACTCAGCAATGGAGCACCTCTTCTGTCCGATAAAGTGGTATTCATTTTTTACCCCACACGCCTCCAATATAGATAGGAACAAAGAAGAAAATGTGAAACCCACCGGTCTCGCTCCATTCTCATCCTTTCAAGCATTGCCTAATTCTACAAATAAACTAGAACATAGCTAATAAAGAATGGTTCAAATATGTCCAACAACAGCCAAAAAATGCAACATTTCGTAAGTTGGTGTAGCTACTTTCTGAAGATAACTAGAAATATATTTTGTTTCAAAATACTGAACATAAAATAAAAAATAAACAACAAGTAGGAAATTTTTGTTTTCCCTAAGATATCCTTAACATTATCAAATAATCAGTGGTTCACAAGTTGGAGTCCGTGTTTGTCTATTCGACATACGATGATACATTTGAAACATCTTTAAAAATCAAAAGAACAACATTAGCTAAATCATGAAGCTCCAAGTTAAATGCTTGATCTGAGCTAAAAAACAAATGATTGTAATGCAATATTAACTCCAAATCCATCCTTGCATCTAAATTATCCGTATAGAAATCTAAAAGAGAGCAAAGAAATCTACTTGAATTGTAGGTGGTCCTTTCAATTAGAAGACTTCGTTAAGCGTGGAAGTAAAAAATGACAAGAAAGCCAAGATCTCGATTCTTACGAATCCAATTCTTTGCCATAGCACAAAGATCGAAGATTCATGGGAGTTGGGATCAAAAATACGATTCAATAAATACGGCGCCAAGGGGTTTGAAAAGAAGATCGAGGCAATGGTGCACTGAGATATCGATGAGGTTTACCTTGGTTTTTAGCAGATGTGAATGGTGGTGGGATTAACGAGCAAGAGGGTAGTGGTAATATAGGAACTTCTCCCTCATGCAATCTTTGGAGAGCAAGACTAGGGATCCAGACCCCGTCTTCTCCTCTTCGCCTTGAACAAGCAAAACGTTCGTCTTCTTAGATGCAGTCCTGTGGAGGCTTCTTTATAAATTTGGGTCCTCAGTCGCTTGCCATTGGCCTAGCCTCTCTTTGGCCGTTTGAAAGTGCAAATACTCATTTTTACAATGTTACGTGCCCGTTTGGATTCATAGCTTATCAGCTTCTACTGGTGCACCGAACCGCTTCTAGTCAAACCGTATGTTTGGTAAAGTAGATTCTCAGCACTGCTTTCATATTGTAAAAATGACGGAGTATTTGCACTTTCAAACGGCCAAAGAGAGGCCAGGCCAGCGACTAAGGACCCAAATTTATAAGGAAATCTTCGCAGGACTGCATGCAAGAAGACTAACGTTTCACTCGCTCAAGGCAAAGAAGAGACGATAGGGTTTGAATCCTTAGTCTCCCTCTTCAAAGATTGCGCGAGGGAGAAGTTCGTGTATTACCCTTGCCCTCCTGCTCGTTGATCCCACCACCTTTCAAATCTGCTAAAAACCAAGGTAAACCTCGTCGATATCTTAGTGCACCATTGCTTCAATCTTCTTTTCAAACCCCTCAGTGCCGTATTTATTAAATTGTATTTCCAATCTCAACTCCCGTGAGTCTTTGATCTTTGTGCTGTGGCAAAGAATTGGGTTTGCAGGAACCGAGATCTTGGCTTTCTTGTTACTTTTTACTTCTACACTTAACGAAGTCTTCCCGTTGAAAGGATCATCTGCAATTCAAGTAGATTTCTTTGCTCTCTTTTAGATTCCTATGCGGATAGTTTAGATGCGAGGATGGATTTGGAGTTAGTGTCGCATTACAATCATTTGTTTTGTAGCTCGGATCAAGCATTTAACTTGGAGCTTCATGATTTAGCTGATATGGTTCTTTTGATTTTTAAAGCTGTTCAAACATATCATAGTATGTTGAATAAACAAACATGGACTCGAGCTTGTGAACCACTAGTTATTTGATAATGTTGAGGATATCTTAGAGAAAGCAAAAAATTTCTACTTGTTGTTTATTTTTTATTTTATGTTCAGTATTTTGAAATAAAATACAATTCCAGTTATCTTCATAAAGTAGCTACACCGACTTACAAAATGTTGCATTTTTTGCATGTTGTTGGACATATTTGAACCATTTTTTATTAGCTATGGTCTAGTTTATTTGTGGAATTAGGCAATGCATAGAGGGATGAGAATAGGGTGAGACCGGTGGGTTTCACATTTTCTTCTCCATCCCATCTATATTGGAGGCGTGTGGGGTGAAAAATGAATGCCACTTCATGGGACATAAGAGGTGCTCCTTTCCTAAGTGCAAGTGGAGGGGATGGGTAGGGCTGCCAATTAGGGCGGGGAAGGGTGTTTCTGCGGAAAATTACCATCTCTAAATTGCATAACGTTGATTGACATCATCATAGAGGGTGGAGTTTGAGATTGTTCCTCAGGATGAGGATTAGAGGCTTATATAACGCTTGCCCTGAATCAAAATTCTTGTTTCTTGTAATGCCTTGTAGATTTAGCCTTGACATGTTCTTTTGGCTGCTAAGTGTTATGTAGTACATTAACTGTTTACATAGCATATACCACAACTAGACCTGCCAAAAAAAAAGCAAAAGGCTTGTATAAACTCTATGTTTAATTTGACTGTAAATGTAGGCATATCCATAAATTCTATTTTTAAGATTTATTGGGTGATCGTTTGTCGCAAAAGTATAAGCTGTTTAAATCCTCCAATTTAAGTATTTATTATTTCTCTAATAAGGTACATGTTCACAAAGCAACAATCAAGATAAGACCTGCCAAAAATAAATAAAAAGGCTTGCCTATACTTGCCTATTGATTTTGGATTGAAAAACTATAAGCATATGCATAGATTCTATTTGTTAAGATTTACCCTTCTCCCCAAAACATTAGCTGCTAAAATATGCCAACTTAAATATGTATGAATGACTGGTAAAGTTGATGATCTAACATCTTCCCTCAAGTGCATGCTAAATTAGGCTTGACACTTGATCGTTGACCCAATAGAAGTATGATCAAAACTTCAAGTTATTGTAAATGAGATCCAATTTACATATTTAGATTTCACAAGGCCTATGATGTAACACATAATTTGATTATAGAAGTGCAATCATGATGAGTTGTATGATATATGATGTGTTTGTAAATCTTATTCCATTAGAAGCAGGTTAAATCTATTAGTGCATTGTTGTTGCCAGCTGAAAATGGATAAGGAGTGTGCTGCGTTATGCTCTTTCTTGATATATTCCTTCCTCTTTTTCGGTATCTATTTTACAGGTAACATAGTTATACACTATTGCCAGAAGAGATGAACAGAGAAGCAAAAGGAAATTTAATCATTTTTAGGTTGGCTGCATCTGATGGAATCATTAAGAAAGTAGGACCTGATAATTATAATGCCTCAGTGCAGTTTGCTGAAGGAGAAAGCCTGAACCTATTATTAATACAAAAGCATATATGCTATTTACTCATTATTTAAGGAATGAAGACAAAGGAACAGGGTTTCAATTAAAGACTGGGTGGGTTTCGCAAAAAGCAATTAGGTACAAGGAACCAGTTGTGTACTTTCATCTAAACTTTGTAAACTATGATACTGGAAGTATGGATAGGGCTTTGTGAAATAAACTGCCTTTGCCTTTAGGATTTTGGATGATTTGTTGTGCTTGTACTTTTCTTGTCTTCGAGATTCTTAATCATAGACCTGTGCATTTTAGTTATTTTAATAGATTTAAACTAATAGCTATTTAGTAGGAAGGAACGGAGGACGGAATGGATAGAAAGCTGGAAGAAGAGCAATAAAATCATGTTTAGTAGGACGGACGGAAAATAAGAAAGGGAAAATGAAAAAAAAGTGAGAGGGAAAGTAGCTCTATTTGCTTTCTGCCAAATCGGGCGGAAAGTTGGATCTACCCATCTAATATCTATTTTCACCTTTATCTTTTTTATGCTTGTTCTCTCTCTTGTGTTTCTCTTACAATCTTCTTCACCGTCGCAGTTGTCACTGTTGCCATAGTCATCATTGCCGTCGCCGCCTCCGCCTCTTCACCTCTCGTTGCTGCCTTTGCACCATCGCCACTCGAGTAAAAATAAAAAAATAGGATGTGTTTATCAATCTTTCTAACTTTTTTATCCTCTAAATAAACACAAAAAGGAGAAATTTAATTATTTTCTTTCTTCTTTATTTTCCCTTCTTTCTTACTTTTTCTTCTTTTCAACTAAACATAGCCTAAATGTTTAAGATCCCAAGACTTTGATTTATTTTAGCCAAAAACATTATCAATGATTTTAAACTTGGTCCGATTATAAATTTTCTTGTCATTTTTTTTAAAGAACGAGTTCCATAGAACGAATGATTCAGATTCCAAGGCCTATTCTTTTCTGAGCCACAATAATTAGTATGATTATGAATTGAATCTTTTTTGCAATTTCATGATTTTTCATATTTGTCAGGGATTAACATGGAAGCCACAGATTTCAATGAAAATTTGGATGTGAAGGCTTTTATATTGGCAGCACCATATGATCAATGGTTTTCACTCAATCCTTCAGGTTGGCGTCCATTAGCTCGTTATAAGGTAGAGATATCTTGATCAACTTTATTCACCTACAAAAAGGATGTCACTTCATGTACTTCTGACCTTTTCCCTAACTTTTTGCAGCATGCAGCAGAATTTGTCAATGATAAGCTATATATAGTTGGTGGAAGCCGTAATGGTCGATACTTATCAGATGTTCAGGTGATAGATAACCATCTAAGCCAGTGAATGCTGAATACCCTGATCATATAACAATTTATGATGGATATTACAGGTTTTTGATTTTAGTGCAATGGAGTGGTCTGCTTTAAGTCCTCAGGTGGATACAAATGGAATTAATTCAGACGTCTTCCCAGCAGTGGCAGGCCATAATTTGGTGATTTGGCCGAAAGAATTCTATTGCATACTTATCTATGTTCTTTATAATGATATTCTCGCTGATTTGGGTTTAGATGGTTTTGTCCTTTTCGACAGGTAAAGTGGGAGAATAAACTTCTAGTTGTTGCTGGACTTACAAAGGAATTGTCAAATGATGTGACAGGTGAATTTTATATCCTACGCTATTACACCCTTGCTAAATAGTTTGTCCTTCAAAATTTTGTTCGTCTCAGACAACAGCTTCCTGATAGCAGTTTATAGCTTGGTTACTAGGAAAGCTATATTGTCGGTAGCTTCATCACCAAGTTATAGACACAGTTTTCTGAAGATTTAAAGTTATCTGTTCATAAAAAAAAAACTAGTATGCTGCCTGACATTCAATTCCTCTTAGCATGCTTTGTAATACACTTTTAGTATGCTCCTGTCGATCTTGTTTTTGTGATACAAAGAATTGAGGTAATCATGCTTACGTGATCTCAGCTATTATGATTCACTTTGGAATGTATTTGGCAACCATTGAAATAGGATGGAATGGGAACATAATATTCTCATAGTATTGTTTGGATTGATGAGATATATGAAGACATTTTCAATCTCAAGTAACATACTTGCTTCTTTCATGAGTATTGTGCTATACAGTTATACTGAAAGACAAGTGAGATGAATTGATTAAGCATCATTCTTCTATTGACAATATCGTGGACTTTTCAAGCGGCGCAAGGATATCATGGTGGCCATGTCTCTTTTTGTCCTTGATTACACTTGTCCTTGCTCGTAATCAATTGTTGGTTGACTCAATTATTCTCAAACTTTAGAAGGCTTTACTTGCTTTGAATGTCTACTATTGTTGTTGCCTTGCCTATTTATCCAATTTTTTTGGAGGCCACTACACTTGCCACCACTTTTGATTTTGGTGTTTGTTGTGGGAAAACTTTTGCTGGTCAAAGTAGTGGCCACTGCCATAACTCTCTTCCATTGTGTTCATTATGGCGCACAATAATTGTAATGCAACTTCTATATTCTTCAAGGAAGAGAACCATTATTTTTAATATCCTTCCATAGTATTGAGGTGTCAAATGTGTATTTTAATACTCTATCCACGTGGGATCATCCTTCATATGTGTACCCTTTTTATTTTTCAACAAGTAGGGCGATCAAAGATTTGCCAGCAATACTGAGCCATTGATTCCAATAATGTGCATAGGGTGGATAAGTGCCTTGACCACAATCACGACTGTGGCTAGAATGATCACCACTAGTACTTGATATGCTACTAGCAATATGTGCGAAGGAAATTACTAGTGTTATTTACGTGCCCTAACCCTATGGAGAGAAGGAGAGGAGAGAAGAAAAGGAAAAGTGATGGTGACGCAGCATAAGAGATGAGAAAACAGAAGAGAGAAAAGATGTTAGGACTTAGGAGGTACATAAGAGAGGAGGATGGGTTTGGGAGGGCCATAATGGAAGAGAGAATGGGTAGTGTGGTCCGGTCTTTGGATTAGAACCCAACTTTGGTACCAAATTAAAAGACAAAGTAATGCAAAAGAAAATTATTGTGAGGTTTTATAACAACCAACACTGACTATAATATTTTAGATACACATTGTGATAGTAATATTTTGCTTCTGTTTAAGCTATTTTTCTTGCGTCTAATTTGTGTTAGAAAAAAATATTACTCCTCTAGGATTGATGATCAGTTCTTGAATTGCAGTTTGGTCGATTGATCTTGAAACAAGCAACTTCACGAAAGAACAGACCTATGGTACAATTCCGGTAATTTCTAACCATTCTCATTCTAAATCTGACGACACCTTTTCCACCTTTGTCTTAAGATTTTTTATTTACACTATTATCTAAAAAATTGGACTATATTTCTATCATATTTCCACTTTCTAGAGGGAAACTATCTTTGAGAATTGCTGTGACTTGACATGTTAGGTTCCTTTTCTCAACAGATAGCTCGGGGAGGGCAATCTGCAACTTTGGTTGGCTCTAAACTTTTTATGTTTGGTGGAGAAGACAGGAAGAGAAAGTTGCTAAGTGATCTCCATGTTCTTGATTTGGCTACAATGACATGGGATAAAATTGAAACCAAGTATAGTTTCCTATTATATGTAAATAAAAAATCTTTGCCCGGTAAGTACTTCTCTGATTATCGCCTGGATTCTTTTTTTATTAAATGCAGGAACACATCTCCAGCACCAAGGTTTGACCATACAGCTGTGGTGCATTCAGACCAGTATCTTCTCATCTTTGGCGGGTCATCTCATTCAACCTGTTTCAATGATCTATATTTACTTGATTTGTTGACTGTAAGTTCTCTTTAGCTCAATCATAGGGTTATCACTAACTTAAATGTTGACCTAGAGACTGTACAGATAGGGTATTTATGAAGCAGGCATACTAGAATGAGTAAATTAGTATATTTTTGTACTGGTATAATCTGTGATACCAAGCGCGCTATTATAGGAAGGTTGATGGCATAGCAATAGGGAACCTTATCCTGATTCACGGCATTCACCTAACGCACTTGCTTTTTCAGTTTCGTCCATTACAAGCACCATGCGCATGTGTTTCTTGAGTATTAGCAAGTAGAGTTTTTCTACTAAATCCTCACATCACTGAAATCTCCCTACTCTTCTTTCTCTCCATACTTTAATTCCATACCAAAAGGAAGAAATGTTGTCACTTTGATTCGTAAGTTTCAGATTTTTTTTACTTCTGATTTGGATAACGTAACAGATTCTGGAACTTGTCAATGGAAACAAATGTGTCTCATTAAGTCAAATCTAATTTGTCATCCCTATTATGAACAACTGTCTCAACAATTTATTCTTCATGAAGATTCAACCTCAGCTTATTGATTTTTTTTTTCTTTCCCATGTAGCTGAGCTAAGCATATTATATTTAGTGCTCTAAGTTTATGGTTGCATAATCAAATTAAACGTTAACACTAACACTAAGATTATGATACCAAAGTGTGTAGATGCACCTAATCCTCAACTTGAGAAGACAGTAGTACTGTAGTAGTTACTGCTTTGATATTGCAGTACCCAAATACTAAATGTGTGAACTATGTGAGGGCTCAATGTTTGGGGAAGAAATATATAAGTAGATGACATCAAATAGTTAGGACATCTCAGTTTGCTTCTTGTCATCATATATTATTGTGTCGTAGGAAGTTTGATAATATAGTAAAGGCCTCGTTTCAAGCTGCTTTTAAGCTAAAAAATAATTTAGAAATAAAAAGCAGCCGAA
Organism: Costus lasius; assembly: GCA_027563935.2. Classification (NCBI taxonomy): domain Eukaryota; kingdom Viridiplantae; phylum Streptophyta; class Magnoliopsida; order Zingiberales; family Costaceae; genus Costus; species Costus lasius. The sequence continues at coordinate 1,838,561 of CM050454.1, forward strand.
AAAAAGCATAAAAGAGTAGAAATTGGGAAAATTATAATTTGATACTTTTGTTGCTTCTACTTCTAAAAAAAATAATTTGTATGATTTTGATTAAAATTATAAGTATTATTATTTTAAATAATTTAAAATTTTAATAATAAAGAAAAATATTATTATTTTAAATTATTTAAAATAATATATTTATTTATTATTTTAAATTTTGATAGTGATTAACATGTTTTTTATCAAATATCTTATAAATTTTAACAGGCAATAATCCTCACCTTAGTAAGTTATCAAGCAATTAACAATGGAGCCAAACATACTATTTCTATCATAATTTATTAATTATTAATAATTAACCAGCATATGTAGGCATCCATCATAGGTATTTAATGATATACTACCGAGCTACGGTTAAACACAAATTTTTAACAGATGGAACTCGGAAGTAAGAGTTCATGTTAGTTTCTTGTTCACGATGTTGCTAAATAGGAATAAGATAGAAAAATCACGTATAAGTCTCTCTAATCACTTATTTATTTGAACTCATCTTTTCTCTATTCAAGGAGTAGACTATTGGCTTTACAGAAGGATGAGTTTATATGCAAAATTTAACCAAATAAAAATAATTTAAAGTATTCTACAGACCAAATTATATTTTGATAGTTGCTCTTATTTACACTGTTGTAAGTTTATTGCCGACTGCTGAGTTTTGTTTGCAGATGGAGTGGTCACAGCCCCAAACTCAGGGTGCACACGTGAATCCTAGAGGTGGTCATGCTGGTACCTTAGTAGATGAAAACTGGTACATAGTTGGTGGTGGAGATAATATCAATGGTAAGAGCATCAGCCATTCTTTGTAATATTCCTAGTTGCTGCAGATGAGCATTCTTCTTTGTTGCTACTTTCAAGTTTCAACTATTATTAATCTTAAGTATTTTGCTTATAGGTGCCACTGAAACGATTATCTTGAATGTATCCAAGTTTATATGGTCTATGGCCACAAGTGTGGGCAAACGAGATCCACTCGCTAGCGAGGTTACTATCTATAACCTGATTTTTCTGCTGCTTTTATAGTTGTTCAGTAAATGTAAAAGTTGTCTTACACTCTGAAGAAGGTGACATCACAATAAATAATTACCACCTATTAGATGTGACAATTTCACAGACTATCTTACGATGCCAAAAGGCCAACATAAAATATTCGTATGGATGATCCATACAATCACCTAAAAAATTGATTTGCAATAATAGCACAGTACCTTTGCAGTTAATATGCAAAAAAACATTATAGAAAATCCATTTGATTGAGACGCAAGCAAAGATTATCACCCATAAAACATCAATCAGTTGGAATTTGGAATTATCACTTATTTCAACTTGAAGCAAATCTTGAGCTACGTCAACCATGTATCTAAAATATATTTAACTGTACCAATGCTAACATTACACCCTGGAATGCTGAAGAGATAGCAGAGTTGACTGACTCTAATCAACCATATAATTTCAATTCGATGTACAAAGTCATCCAATATTTGGAATTAAGTCTGAATCTGCAAGGCAAAATAAAAAAGGTTACCAATCAAGAAAATGCAGATAGGAAGAAAGAAGCAAAAAAGATTAATTAAAAGAACTATTCTCAGCATAAACCATAAATAATTTTATTATAATTCTCACAGGCTGTTACAGCTCTCTCTCTTCCACCTCTTTCATAATAATAAGATAGCATTATCGCGCCTGATCTGTGTCATGAACATAACAAAATGTAACACAAAATCTCATACAAAAAATACTCGATTTAGGACATCAAATGGCAACACCCTAGAAATTCTAGTCCTGTCCTTCTAACATGATAACATTATACTCTTTTCCAATGTTTACAACAATGAATTCGATCCCAGTTAGGTCACATATTTTACCATATGCATGACAAATAACATCTCAACAGTACATTTGAACACAAGAACATGCTTAACAATTTTTTTTCATCGGCCCGGTCCCTCAACCTAACGATACTACTGGGTCACTCAGTAGCTACCCCTCTATGGGTTGATAAGCCAACATCCGGTGGAATCGGCCTATGATGCATCCATCGTCTCCCGACCTCAATCTCACCCGCACTCGCCCAATGAGTCCTGACATCCTGCTATCGAGATATGTGTCAAAGTCCCAAAGTGTGTCTTCCTTTGTTGGCTCAGTGCCTCGTCCTAGCTAAGCCTGTGTCTCGCTTTCTCGTGCCAGGCTCGTTCCCACATGTCGACACCCTTCTGCGTGCCAGGACCCATGGTCACTCGCTCTCGCACATTATATCGTGGTTCTAACCACAATCCTACCATCAGAACTCAGCCACCGCATCCTACTCGGAAAGAGACACACTCGGCAGACGTGCAACGTAATCTCATCGTCAGGTAGCTTACTGCGTCGGTTTGCTCAATCCCGCTCAGGAGGAGAGCCAGCTCACTATCGGAACTCTAGCACCAGCAAGAGCTTCCATCGCGGAGGAGGTTCGCTCGCAACATTACGCTGCTATGTCAATCAGTAACCAAATATAATAGGAGGATCCTCCGACATATATCCGTCCAAATCATGGACTCGGCCACATCCCAGATGGGCCCGGTGCTAGTCACAGATACACATACATATGTATAAATCACATGTCATATATATATATATGAGTCGGACATATGAGCCAGTGTCCGTATGATCTCCGTTCAAGGGCGGGACGTGATCATTTCATACAATCCTGAGTACTCTAGGGTGCTTAATCCCCGAGTGTGTTACACAAAGAATAGAAATCCGTCTTTCTTCTTACCAATTGTCCTAGCCAAAAACAACAAAGTATGGTGAATGACAAGAGAAAGAAAGTAGGGAGAGGAGTGAGGTGAGAGGCAATCACCCTATGGCTCTTGGTGTTTTTGTCAAGGTTTTAATTATCGTTCTATAGTGGTATACCTGGCCATTGTTGGATTGGTATATTCTAGTTCATATTGAAATACAGAACCAATAATACTAGTTTTTTTAATTAAATGTATGTAGATATATAATATACCAATACCTACCATGTACCGATACATGGTCGGATTAGTACAAATTGATTGTTCTACTCATTATGGATAGATTTTTAAACCATGGTTTTTGCCCCATAATCATATGGTTAATAGCTTTGGAGAAGACCCATTAATTAGTACTTCTTAGAGTCATAGGTCCATCCAGGATCTAGAAATATATAACTCCGTTGGCATAAACTCTATTAGTTTCTTTATAAAGAGATTTCTTGGAAGTTTTAGAGTGGAGGATAGCTTATGAATTATTGTAAAATGGATTAACATCTTGCTGTGAGGCATAGAAATGGTCTCGCTGGTGCTGGTGACTATTCTTTGCTTAGTTTTTGTAGTTTCTATCAGAGCTGAAACAAGATTACCAAATTCCTTCAACTATATCACAATGTGAATTCTTTCCAGCCTTCTTTTAAGAGCATACTATGCTGGTGCTTTTCAGTAGAGGATAATATCATGCTGCATTGTATTGATTACCTAGGAAGTGGTAGGGTGTAAGGTTTTAAAAATTGAACTGGCTCCATGTATTGGTCCAAGCTTAGACCAGTATAATTTGAAAATACAGGTCGGTTCGGACTGTGGCATTTTTAAATGAATCCTTCCATCTTTGATACTAATAGAAAAATTGTGCATATCACCTCCAGATAATCATTTACTTGATTTCTTCTAGATAATCCATCGTGTATGATGATGATCTAAGCATCTTATGCAATCACTAATATGCTCAATAATTTTAACAATATGATTTTTCAGTAATCAGGAGTAGTCATTTATCAACCTAATTTGTTGCTTTTCATATTATCTTCACTTTCCTGCTGCCAAAATTTTAGAATATTTCATATATATACATATATATATAGTTGACTTCACTAAAAGCTCAGTTGTCCATAAGTTGAATCATTTTATGGTCAGTTAGAATTTAGAATAACCAATACTAGTCTTTAACTATATCCTTTAATATGGTCGTGTTAATTGGTCTTGACAGGGTCTTACACTTTGCTCGGCAGTTCTAGATGGTGAAAAGTTCATAATCACCTTCGGCGGTTACAATGGGAAGTACAACAATGAGGTACCGCTAGGATACAGCTATGGAATCCTTACATTGTGGAATAACCGCAATGCCCCATCATTAATAAAGTAACATGAGTACTTCTGAAAATAATTTCATTTAACAATTGTGGCCGAACAATTTCTTCTGCCGCATTAAAGAGTAATATATTGTCTACAATTGCTTTTTGTTTCCTTTCCTCCATGTTTGCGCATATCTATATCTTTAAATACTATTCATTTTCTTTCCATTCGCTTGTGTATGAACATGGTAGGGGTATCTAGCATAAGAACTCGTTGCATTTTCTTTTTTGTGGTACTCTGATGTGATATTGTGTGTTTCAGGATGTCAATTGTGCTTATTGAAAATTTTGATTTTACTATAGATATTCGTTTTAAAAGTTAAACCAAGAGATCCAGTTCGACCTCGAATTCTCCAATCACCAGCTGCTGCAGCGGCTGCAGCTTCTGTTACTGCAGCTTACGCCATTATTTCTTCAAGCGATGAGAAAAACATACATTTGAAGAATGTAGATGATTCAAATATCAAGACCAAACAAACTGAGGCTGTCCAGAAGCTTGTTCCCATTGACACAGGCAGTCTTAGAGCAGAAAATAAAATTCTGGAAGCAAGAATAGAGGAAATACGAGATGAGAACTCTAGGTTACAAGCCAAAATTGATGAGACGAACATTTCCCATTCTGAATTAATAAAGGTAAGATTTATTCTGAGTGAGAAAATAGTATTAATAATTATGTGATTCTGAATTTTATGCACTTTTCTCTTGTTATGCAGGAACTTCAATCAGTTCAAAATCAACTAGCGGCTGAAAATGCAAGATGTATAAATTTGGAGGTATTTTTAGTTAATCATCTATAGAATTCTTTGAGGACACTCATTTCCATTTTATACAAGTACTATGATCTATTTTCTTTTCCTCGAACGTTGTAGACGCATATTGCTCAAATACAGAAAAGCCTGGAGTCTTACAGTGCTTTGGAACATGAGCGGGATATCCTGCGTTATCAAAAATCTCAATTAGAACAGGAGATGGCTGCTTCTCAGAAGCAGAAATCAAGTGGTGTCTGGCAATGGCTTTCTGGCAGCACAGACAACTCTGAACAGTAAATCGTAAGTCCATTTTACCATTATGGAGGAATAGCTTGATATTTTTATTTCTTCTATAGATAAAGTTCTACCAATTACTTTCTTTCTGCCTGCTAGGCATTGTTTTGGTCACATAAACATAGACATGCTTATTAGTTATTTCATGTACAACAGTCTTCTGAAATCCACCTCAGTGTTCATACTTCATAGTCAATTTCTATCTTTATCAATCTTATGATAGTTGTTAAAATGGATGAGAAAGCGTATCATTTGTATCGCATTTGACCTATGTGAGTGGGGCTTGTTTTTAGCTGTACGTATTTCTTGTACCTAGAGATGAACTACGTGTCCTTGCTGTGTGACTGCCTTGATTTGTTAATTCCACCTTTTCCTCTTCTTTTTCTTTTACCCTTGGCTTGTTTAGTTATTTATGAAATGTAATTTTCAATTTTTGCACTGAATGGGTAGAATGATACTTGGTATATAGAGCTATACTCTACGCAGGAGGAAGAGAGGTGAGCGAGTCTTTTAATATACCAATGTGCTCCACCTTTCATTTTAATATACCAATGTGCTCCACCTTTCAGAATGCCACGTCTACGGTCTACCTTCTCTTCCGGTCTAATATTATTCAATTTGTCCCACAAAAACCCACGGACGGTTTTTTTTAGTATAGCAATGACAAAAAGATTTAAAAGATGAGGGCTTGAGGAACTTGGGGGACCAATGTAAACCTTAAATAAGTTGGAATTTTAGATTGATACTGGTGGATCTAGGGATATGGCCCTTCCCAACTCCCAAGCCCTAAATATTCTAATCATTCCAAGGTACTCAACAATTTTTGAGTTATCATCATGTTAGTTTTGTATTCTTTTATACTTTATGCACTTTCTACTGCAAATCTGTAATGTAATAGATATATACACATGCATATAATTATTTGTTCTCACTCATATTAAGTTGTTTTGCTGTGCTGGAACCTTAGGGCCTGTTTTATTGGGGAGAAAATCAGAAAGAAACTATTTTTTTCTCATGTTTTATTAGAGGGGCTGATTTGAGGAGCAAAAAAAATGGTGAGATTTTCTCCCCTTTTGGTTTCTCCCCAAATCGGGGAGAAAAGTAATCGCTCACACGCGATGCCCTCCTCGTCGCCCTCGTCCTCCACCTCCTCGTCCGCTTCCTCCGCCGCCTACTCCGCCTCGGGCCGTTCCCCGCCCTCCACTCCCTCACCATGGCGGTAGGGTCTGCCGCTGTCTTCCTCGGCTCGCCTTCTCTGCCGCCGCCGAGATCCGCGACACCCGCTGGAGCTGGTGCGGCCGTAGCAGCAACACCTCGGGCTCGCCTTCTGGTCCTACGCCTTCTACCTCTCCCGCTTCCTCCACCTTTGCCCGCCTACGCTCGCCCCGCCTCCAGTTGCGGTTATTAGGCTGAAGTGTGATAGGGGTTTGGGTGAAGGCAAGGAGGGCACTGCGGGCCTTGAAGGGGCTCGTGAAGCTCCAGGCATTGGTAAGGGGGCACAATGTGCGGAAGCAGGGGAACATGACCTTGAGATGCATGCAAGCTTTGGTGAGAGTGCAGGTGAGAGTGAGAGACTAGCAGATGTGGCTGGCCTAGGAGTCACCGGCCACAGTCTCAAGAGGCAGCAACAAGTCTTCCTTCAGTTGTGACACTTCGCTTTGGGACTCCAAGTTCCTACAGGAGCTCGCCGAGAGGTGATCCATGGTCTTCGAACAAAATCCCAAGCTCTACTTTTCATTGCCCTCCTCCTCGCTCGTAGGCTTCTTGCTAATGGTGGTGGTTACTGGTTAATGGGACGAACAGTCAAGAGAAGGCAGCAGCTTTGTAGATGATTGGGACAACCGCTCGAGAACAATAGAGGACATCCAAGCGATGTTACATAGCAGAATCCTATCGTTTCCAAAATCGGTGAGGAAAGAGGCGATCACATGCGATGCATGTGACTAATTTTTTTCCCTCCTATATTTCTTTTCTATCTTTGATTTCATTCTTTCTACTTTTCTTCCCCTTCAATAAAACAGGCCCTAAGGGTAGATTCCAGTAAATTAGTGATGTCATTCTTAGTTGAAATTGTTATTGAAAAAGACATCGTTGTTGCCTCCCGTACCCCAATCCTATATTGGGGCAGTGGTCAGACGAGAGCTGATTTGACCAGAGCTAGTTAGATAAATTTCAAGCTGTTTAGATAACCAACTTCTAGCTGGTCAAAGCTAGTCAAAATCAATTTTAACACAGAGAGATTAGAGTTGGATAAGAGAGAGGTGGGAGTTGCCGGTAGCAAACAAGGATTGCCAAACGAGGAGAGGGTGCTCACCACGTAGGAGGGAGGCGGACCACTGAGCGCGCGAGAAAGGAGTTTCGCGTGAGCTCGGGGAGAAGGAAGAGAGTTAGGTGGACCTCGGGCTAATGCCGAGGAAGGAGGGAGGTGGACCAACGAGCGGTGAGGAAGGCGGAAGAAGCTTTGCGTGAGCTCAGGGAGAAGAAAGAGAGCTAGGGGAGCTCGGGCTGGCGCCGGGGAAGGAGGGAGGCAGACCAGTGAGCAGCAAGGAAAGAGCTTCACGTGAGCTCGGGGAGAAGGAAGAGAGAGTAGCAAGGAAAGAGCTTCGCGTGAGCTCGGGGAGAAGGAAGAGAGCCAGACGGACCTTGGGCCGGCGCCGAGGAAGGAGGGAGGCAGACTAGCGAGCGGCGAGGAAGGTGGAAGGAGCTTTGCGTGAGCTCGGGGAGAAGAAGAGAGCCAGGAAAGCTCGGGCCGGCACCGAGGAAGGAGGGAGGTAGACCAGCGAGCGGTGAGGAAGGAGCTTCGCGTGAGCTGAGGGAGAAGGAAGAGAGCTAGGTGGACCTCGGGCCGGCACCGAGGAAGGAGGGAGGCGGACCAGCGAGCGCCAAGGAAGGAGCTTCGCGTGAGCTCGCCGAGAAAGGAGGGAGGTCGAGGAACGCGTGAAGGCAGCGTGAATGCCTTAACGAGCATTTTCACATCTTGCTGGAAACAGTGAAACTGAGAAGCTGCTTTATTAAACACAAGATTTGACTAAAAATAGTTGGGCGCACTAGTAGAAGCCCAAAACGCGGACATTGTCACTAGACTTGCCTAGGAAGTAGACTGCATCTTCTCTGTAACAATTCATTAATTGAACCTGATACCACTAAATTTTAATGTCTCAATATATTACAATAGAAGTAGCAAAGATTATCTTGGCTACGGATAGCATAAAGATTTTTATATGACTATTTTTTTAAAACTTATCGTCACAGGCTTGGATCATAAATCTAAATTACATGTTACTATCTAATTAAATGCATATTGTGCTTCATAAATAAATTTAACATGATCTAAAATATCATTCCAAAGCGTCTTTATCTGCAGATTTTCTTCTACCTGTACATCGTTCCATATTAGCCGCAAAGAAGCATACTAAATAATAATGTGGCAAAGTTCTTCCCTGATCATCAATATGGACAAGTAGTTGGTCTTGATTCCCCTATTCAGTTGTCCAAAATGCCAATTAAGCACCTGCCATTTTGGTGTTGCTTTAGAGATCTTAGGCTATAGCCTGGCATGCTACTCATAACATGTCATCTCTATCACAAGTTCAAAAGCTTTTTTTATGATCAACTGATCCATCTGATATGCCATTGCTAGAGGTAATTTTCATTGATTAATCTTCAAAGTTTAGTTCCATGAGAATTTGGTTGTGTTAACTATTAAAATGAACAATGTTGGTCTTGACGAAAACAAATAAAAAGGTCATGTTTTATTTTTTTTTCCCTTCCTTTTTTATGAAACTTATCAGTACTCGTTTTACTTTCATCTATGTGGAAATACGTTCAAACTTTTTTTTTCCCAACTAACAATTTGAGTTGAACCCTTCCAAGTGAAACATTCATATAACTGTGGCATTTTGATTGATTGGCATCAAGTAGACATTTATATTCTCTTTGCTTGTCAGGTGAAAAACTGTGGCATTTTGATTGATTGGTATCAAGTAGACATTTATATTCACTTTGGTTGTCAGGTGAAAAAGAGTTTGATAGGCTTTTATATATACACGATATGAACTGTTCTTCATTGCTTGCTCTATAGTTTTTTGCAACTCTATTATCTTGTCCATTTGTTTGTCAAGTATTGGTAAATATTTATAAAAAAAATCAGTAATTTATTGAATATCAACAGCTGTAGTCATTTCTAGAGTATCATTATTCATATTATTCATCATAATGCTTCCGTTTGCTGTAAATGCATTTGTAATTATTTTTTTATTCATACTGTTTTCTAAAGAGCACCTAAAAGTTGATCAGGTGACAACTCGTATTAGAATAAAAGCTCTGAACTAGTAACTAGGTAGCCATTGACATGTGCAACCGCAGTATTATTTGTAAGAACATGTATCTCAAAGTGTTTTAACATCACGTTAATAATGAGATGATTTACACAGAAAGTTTTCCCTTGTTCTTGTAGTTACATCGATATTGCTTTATGGTGAATAGCATTGACGTTACAATCCCACATACTCTCTAGAGCTATTATGAAGAAAGCAGGATGAATGGCACCAAAAGAAAGACATTGTAGGTGCTAGGAAGCTTTTCAGGAGAGTACCGTTAGGGGTCAATAACTTGCCGAAATGTTGGCATAGCAATGAAGAAGGATGGCATTGAGCAGCATAGTTAAATCTGTTTGACATGTACAGTATTCTGGGTTTCTCTCATATTCTGGTATGGTACGATAAATTGAATCTGAGCTATCCATTGTTATTAGAAACTGTCTATCTGACTGCAGATTTCATCATTTGGGAAAGTAATAATAATAAAACGCTGACAGGTGCAGTTTTGCTTCGAGAAAATTTCGTAGACAGAATCCCCGCCTAGGAATGTTCAGCAGAGAGCATGTGACACATTGATCTTGCTTTAAAAGTTATACATATCTGAACAACACTAGATGCATTGAATATTATACATTTTTTAAAGCATTAAATTTTTTTTTGCTGAAGATTCCTATGCGGAGTTAGAAAAATTTCTTTTTGCTTCCGTCATTCTTTAGTGGCCTGACGTGGTTCCTTTATGAATGAATGCATCTAGACACTTCAAAAATGTTTCAATTTGCATGGTTGAGATGCATAAATCAGAACAAATCAAGTTTTTTATGACAAACTTCTTGGTACGACGGTATTGCATTTGTCATTATATTTTACAAATTTTCAGGAAAAAAAAGATAATGACTGCAATATCTTAAAGCCTACGTGAGCTCATAAAATGTTTTGTTATCAGTAGATTACAATTCCCCTCTTATGAGTCCTACTAAACCATATGCCCTGAAGCATAAAGTACAGGGTTTTGACCATCTTAGTCTCCTCTTGACATGCCAATGTAGACTTAGTGTTCTTGTTCATGTATTTTTGTTTTCTTTATACTAATGTATAGGGTCTTGACCATCTATTAGTCTCCTCTGGAAAAGCCAATATAATAGACTTACTCCTGTTGTTCATGTAGTTTTGTTATTTTATACTGATGTAACTATGAAAAAGATTTGTTTCACTCCTACGCCAATAAATTATAGTATGATTCTGCAATTTCATACCATCTTACCAATTAACTCGTACACAATGTGTCATATCAAAGTTTGTTAATAACAACGTCATTCTAAGAAGACTTCAACTCTAAAACTGGGCCTAGAAATTAGTTAAATACCTAAATTTTTCCCCAAAGCTTAAACTTGATTTAATGCATGAACTTAATATTTGAACTCCCGAAATACTTAGAACATATATTGTATAACATAACTTAAACTTGACTTAGTTATTAAGTGCGCGTGAGTATTTTGGCTCAATCAACTTTACTTTTTTTTTTCATCTTAAATTCTTTTGTGAAATATAATATTATATATTTAGATAGTTCATATATCTATAAACTAAGTATTTTGATGGTTACTTGGCCAAGAACTTTTGGTAAATTATAGTAATATTTCTTTTTAACTAGGCATTAAATACTTATAAAGCATCCTCCGGTGGCTTTATAGAGAATCAACTAATCTTATACATATTTCATCTAAAGCATCCTCCGGTGGCTCTAATATTGATCAACTTAATATTGATTATGTCTAATAGTATTCACATCTCTCTAAGTTGGGCAACAAAACCTAGGGGAGAGCAGTCGAGATTTCGGTACCGATACCGAACTCCCGAACCTCAAATTATAGGTACCGGTATCGATACCGAATTCTATTTTGGGAGTTCGGTACTAGTACTGATTTTATTTCGGGAAATCGGTACTGGTACCGATTTTCCAAAATCTCGAATATTTTTAATTCTAATTTACGTATTTCGGTATTTATATTCGGTATTTACGTATTTCAGTATTTGTATTAAAAAATACCAAATATTAATATATAAATATTATTTTTTAATTAAATAATACATGAAAAATCGGGACTTCATTACTTCAGGATTTTTCCGAAATAATTTTTAGGTACCGGTACCGGTACCGATTTCCCGAATAAAATTTCGGTACCGGTATCGAAGTACTGAAAAGTTTGGTACGGTACTTCGATACCGATACCGTTTGCTCACCCCTAACAAAACCTAGGTACAAAGAGGAGACCCAATCAATCAAGTGCTCTCCTTAATATGCATTGATAATAATTCATAAAGCATTTAATAAAACATTTTTTATATTAAAAAAAAGAAAGAGTGACTTAAATAGAATTTAATAGTTACTGTACTAGGTTAGTCTTCTTGATCCAAGAGTGAACTACAATATATGGATATTTAAATTATTTTATTTAATATAATATATTAAATAACAAATTAAATAGATAATTTTAATTCAAATAGGTAGATAATAACGGGTTTAAGTTTCCACATGATGGCAATTCGAAGTAACCAAGAGTGTAGCACACGTCTTCACGGGTTCTATATCCGAATCGAACGGACCCGATGCGGCGATGCCGTGGGTCGACGGGCGACAGCGCTCGGATCCGACCCGAACAAAGGATACCCGCACGCGAGCGGCGCAGGCAAATCAAATGGGATAAGACCCAAATTGAAAAGCGATAGAGGGAGAGAGAGGGAACGAGCCACTTCGTACCGCCATGGCTTCGACCTTATCTTGGAGCTCTTCCACCTGTCCGGCGTCGCATCGGCTCGCCGGCGGCCTCCGTAACGAGAGGCTGATGACGTCTGTCGAGGTGTGGAAATCGATGCGCGTCCTCGCTCAGAAGAAAGCAAAAAAGATCCGCAAGGCATGAGGGTTTCTATTCCCTCCTTCCATCTCTCTTACAGGTTGCGTGCTTCTTTTGTTGCTGATGCTGGTGGACTCCCTTGTGCGTAGATCATCCTCAAGGAGGACGTGGCGGAGCTGGGAAAGAAGGGGACGCTACTCGACGTGAAGGCTGGGTTTTATCGAAACTTCCTGCATCCCACGGGCAAGGCCCAACTTGTCACCCCGCTCTTGCTTAAGTGCGTGTCTACTGCTTCTTTATATGCTTGGTTACTTTATATTCCCATTATGCCCCTCTGTGGTGTAGTCATTTGGTTTTCTTTAGGATTCTTGTGGAAATTGGAATGTATTCGAGTCTTGAGAATGGCCTATGAGGAAAATGATGGAGTATTGTGTTTATTGGCCGATTTTAGGGTTTTATTTTTTAGAGGCATGGAACTGATAGAGAATCGGAGTTTCACGCTGAGAGACTCACTTGAAGTTGTCCATCTGATTATTGTGATGGTAGCGAGGGTAGCGTTCCTTTTTGCGAAGATAGTTTTCTCGAGTTGTTTGCTTGTTGAATAGAGAGCATTACATACTGCATTATAGATAAGAATGACTTAACAATAATCTTTTATCTTCATGTTGAATTGAGGATAACAATTTGTTGACGTTTAAAAAATATTGTACCATATTTGTTTACTTAAATGAGTTATTTTTTTATACTGCTATGTTCTAAAGTTGTTTTAATAGGCTTTGGCTGTTAAAGTTATTTTTCTTAAATGAGTAATAATTTCTTTTGTATAACGTATTTCCTCTTTGATCAAATTGGATAACTCATTGCAAAGTTTTCTCAAAAGGTAGCATAAAAAGAAATTATGTTAATAAATTTCCAAGTCGTGTTAGTTCTATGAAAGTCCGGTTGAAAATCTTTTAACAATCATGCATGAGACCATGAGGATTGATCTTAGCCTGAAGTTTAAGCCATAAATAAAGTACTTAAAATTTTTTTGTTTACCTTCCTTCATGGATAAATTCAATTTTTATTTTTTTAGGTATGAGTACTAATCCAGAGAGGATTCTTGTTGTAAAAGTTGTGAATGCTTTAACTTTTGAAAAAATCAGTTGTAATTTCTGTTTTCTATGTTTTAGAAAAAAAAGGGAATAAAACCATCCGATCTCAAACATACTATAATTTCTGTTGTCTTTGACGAATGTTTCTGTTGAACACATGTAAAGAGACATTGGTACACTCTTGTAATTCAAACTTATGGTCGAAAGCCTGCATGTCAATGAAACTAAAATAAAAGGGAACGAGTTTCACATATCAACAGGATAACATAAAGTCCATATTTAATTTTTCATTAAGAATTATTTGCAATTTACTTAACTGTGATGAAGGTCATATTGAACTTCTTTGGTTTATATTTCCTTGTTTTACTTAAACACTAGTTGTTATAAAGTTAATAGCTTTGTCATTTGGCACCTAAAATTTATATAGTGGTTTTGTTTATATAGGTAAAAAAGCAAGGTACTGTCCCCCCAACACTATCATATGTGCAAACTGGCAAAGTTCCAAAATAAAGACATTTCACATAGAAAATTTTGAAAATCAAACTATCCACTGATAGGCAATAATGACGAGGTGATTAAAGATAGGTTTATAAGCTGCAATCAACCCTGAAAGTAATCCTTCTTGACTGTAGTTAATGCACAATAATAAGAATTATATTTTAGCTGTTTCAATCATCAATATGTCTGAATCACGTGATTCATTGAAGTGAGTAAATGAAATTAGAATTGCTACGATTTTGGTAATATTGGTTTTGCTGAAACTTCCTAGGGAGGCTAGCAAAGGACTGTTAGATTTGTTACTTAGCTTGTTGATAAAATGAAATAAAAACTAATTTAATCCTTTAAACCTGTAAGTATGTAGAAAATTTACCCTATTCTAAAGTAAACAGAGATTTTGTACAATCTTATTACAATTTTTATAACGCTCATGTTAAAGTCAATTGATTCTCTTATCATTTGTTAAAAACAGGAAAATAGTGTCACTTATAAGAAACTCATTTATTTTGAACTGGATTCTGGAAAAAAAATCTTCTAGAGCAATCAAAACTGGTTCCTCAATAATCAATGATAAATAAAGAGATCATTGCTGCAAATATGAATTTGCAGGCCAGCATGTTTGATCAAGTACTAGTTTGTTTGGTAGCTTTTTCCAATCTATTATTAGTTATCTTCTAGATTCACTTTTTCCATGAATAATTAAAATTGGTATAAAATAGCTAGGAATCTGGTATATGCCTTTCAGATGCGTTTATCATAATATTAGTATACAAGAACTTGCTAATTGGTTGTTGAATAAGTTGCAGCATGAAATACACTATCCTCCTTGTTTAATATTCTGCCTTGCACACAGTTTAAAACTAAATGATTTTTTTTTCTTCTCTACCTAGGGAAATGCGGATTGAGGAGGAGAGAATAGAGGCTGAGAAAAAGCGGGTAACATCCTATATTTGCACGTCATGATTTTGCTCGAGTTAACATAGTCCATCCTATTTGGCAAATTTAATGCACCTGCAACATTTCTCAAATGCAAGATAACATTAATCTTTTATTTATCTACTTTGTTCCCTATCTTCTATATATAGTTTACATGTACATATTAGATATGTATATATGTATATAGATATGAATACATTTGTGTATATAGGTGATTTCTGTGTATCTTTCAAAATATACAAAAATCATTGTGATTGGTGAATGTTGATTTTGGTTAGTGACATAATATCACTCTTTCATGATGAATCATAGACTGTAAAAATCTTCTTTTGAAGATCATTCATAGATTACAGGCAATCCCCATGCTAATTACTTCATATGCTAATGTATGAACTTTCTTGTGTAAATAGTTTACCATTCGATGCTTTTGCCTTTCCTAGTTTTGTTTGCTCCACTAACTCCATATACTTTGTTAGGCGTTCTACAAGCGAATTATGTTTTTGAATTGTATAATTACAGTAAATTCAAAATAGTATGTCGTCTTTTGTGAATGTAATGTCAATCTTTTAGACGTGCGGGTTATGATGTTGACTTCAGCTAATTTTCAATTTCCGTTTGCCATTACACATGCAAATCTCTACGATATTCGCTTAATTGGTTGAATAACTAAGTTTGTTGACAGTTTTGATTGTAGTCCTTTGATGAGTTCTCTATGTTCTTTTACAGATTTCATGTTTGGTTGTATCTTGTATATGAGTTGTCTAATTTGCATACATGAATCCAACTTATTCCTTCATACTTCCGGGGAGTTTTTCTTGCATCATCTTTTGTTTCTTTCGTTACCTTTCTTTTTTTTATTTGTGGTTATCAAGATCCTTTTTTATGTGTTTCGCCTTTCTTGAACTTGTAATTTTGGAATTTTGCAAGTGGAATGGAGGAGCTTAATTCACTTAACTGTGTTATACACATTCTCATAGAGGAAACCGTAAACCCTTCTCCTAAGCATCAATGTTGTCCAACCAGGTAAAAGAAGAAGCTCAACAGCTTGCACTGATTTTCCAGACGGTTGGAGCATTCAAGGTGAAACGCAAAGGTGGAAAAAATAAGCAAATATTTGGGACGTGAGTTGCGCCACCTTAAACCACCTGTGATCATTTAACGCATTAATTGCATCGTATCCGTGTTTTAATGTCTTCAATTTTTCTTGATAGTGTTACAGCTCAAGATCTTGTTGACATAATTAAGGCGCAATTGAACCGGTAGGTCTGTTAGAAATGATCACTTTCACATCTATTTTATTGTTTGGTCATTGGATTTCTTTCCTATTTTGTAGGGACATGGACAAAAGAATCGTTAATCTTCCTGAGATCCGTGAGACCGGGGAATACATAGCTGAGCTCAAGCTCCATCCTGAAGTTACTGCCCAAGTGAGGCTGAATGTCTATGCAAATTAACTCATATCCAGGTTTCCTCAACTTCAGCGAGCGGCGAAGCAGCAAATGTAAGTTCTTTAAGATCAGGTACTTCCATTTTTTAGGCATTTCCTTAATAAACCGAGCCAATTTTTGAAGGTCGTCAAATTTTCCTGTAGATAAGCTTGATCTTGACGCATAAACGCTTTTTTTACACAATTGTTTACCTTTTAGACTCCAGTATTGCTGTTCCTTATGACATATCGCATAAATGGTGTATTACAGATCTTTGACGTATCAATTATGGAACCACCTGTAGGGTAGTCAAGATACCCAACTGCTGAGGCACCATCATGATTATTCCTTTTTATGTTGATTTGGTGCAATTTTTCAATGTAATGTTGCAAAGACTGATTCCTGTCGAAGAGAGGACCGCCTTCATATTTTCATGAACTTCGCCTGTTGAGTGAGTCATTAGTGTACACTGAAGGTATACTTAAATATTTTCATGCTTCCAAGTTAGACAGATAACCGATGCAATAGAAGGTGACGAATAAGCAGACAGAATCGCTATGAAGCGTCGGTAAAATTGGGAGCCAGCGGTGACACCAATGTCATGAGCTTGGGTAGTGTACTTATTCGGTATGAAGTGGTATTAATTTATTAGCATGTGGACTGCCGAGGAAATGGTCTAAGCCGGGTATCTTAATCGCTCGTTAGATTTATTTTATTGATGGACATGAATTTCGATATAATTTTTTTTATTTTTCTTTATTAGTTTTTCGTTACCTATCATTGATACTCCTCGATGAGAAAAATTTTGATACCTATTAATGAATAAATTTTGATGTCTATTAATGAATTTTGTTGATGTCTATCAATGAATTGTGTTAATATGCCTATTAATGAAATTCATTGATAGTCATATTAACGCAATTCATTGATACATATATCAACGAAACGAATATCAACGAAATTTTTTTTTATTGATAGGCATATTAATGCAATTCGTGCAATGAATATCAATAAAAAAATTTTCTAGTTTACATTCAAGAGTATCAATAATGGGTAATGGGAGGACGACGAAAAATGGAGAAATTTATCTCGAGAAATTCATGTCTATTAATAAAGTATATCTAAAGGTGCTTTGGACACCAATTTAGGCCATTTTTTCTAGACTGACCTATATTAGCATTTTATAATTATTTTTAACACGAGAGACAGATTCTAACAGTAAAAATTCATACGGCGTTGTCTGCTACGCATGTCAAATGAAACTGTGGTTTATGTGGCTGAAGATTCTTCATTTATATGTTTAAACACACGAAACAAGTCACCTCTCATGGTGTAAATTTATTGTTTTTCTAGAAATTTGGTATGTGGAACCCAACGAGAAAGGCAATTACCAGTTTACCACACAATTATTCAGCTAGTATTGACTATATAGAGTAATAGTATACGTGTGAAGAGTCAATCCATTGAACCGCTATCTAAAACAATATCTCAAAATAAGCACACAAATTTATACATGTTTTGATAATATATACCACCCAATTTTAGTAATAGAGGGCCGCATATTGATAATACATCACTATATATTGGTAACATATATATGATCAGAATAATAGCATACAATATACGTAAGACCAAATAAGCGTAAAAACTGTCATTCTAGGTACTAGGTATACACGCCCACGTAGGGGCACCACAGTCAACACCACGAGATTGGGTGCGACCGGTGAGAACGATTCCATGAATTGAACCCCAGCCGGACCAGGGACTCAGCGTGGATCTCTACCGTCCCATCAGTACTCAGGTCAACACTTGAGGACTACCGGAGATCGGTGTCGTTGAGTCGGACCTGATTCGCCCAAAACCGGTGGACTCACCCGTAACCGACCACGTCGGGCGGGGTCCACTACAAGTGCGAACGCATTATCTGAAACGTGAGCGTCAAGGATGTCGGTGGCGTCCCAACGTCGCGTACGTTATGAATAACGTATTCGTACCTCAGGTCAAATGCGAACATGCGGTCGGACGCTCGGAACCGGGGACCCGGCATGCCTTCACGTTGACGGGGTAGTAGGCGACTACCACCGGCGGGCTGCACAGTCGCCAGCGTCACACGTCGGAACAGGGTAAGACCCAGGCAGTCAACGCTGCAGGGAAAACTCCCAGTCAATGAAATAGAGGAGTACGGAGTCGCTTCCGTTCGCGACGAAAGAACGAATAGGAGGCGAGCTGGTTGAAGCCGACTCAGAACGTCGCACTAGAGCGGACAGGAGATGGGCTGGCCAGCGGCGGCTGCACCCAGAAGGGGAGAAGACGGAGGTAGTAACTGATAGAAACAGCAGGCGGCGAGTCTTCTGCACCGACGGCCGACTCCTTCGTCCGTTCGAATGGAGACGACTAAAAGAAGCCAACCGGAAAAGATGCCAGAAGAACACCGGAGCGGAAGAAGAAAAGAAGGGTCCGCACGCAGGCGGAAGGCGATGGCCGGCGAACCGGAATGGGAAACTTGCACGCAGGCGAGCCGAGCCCGGTACTTTCCGCACGCAGGCGGACCGGCACTCTCGAGGGAGAGGAGGGAAGGGCTCGCTGAGGAGCACGACGACCGGCCATCTCAGGCATGCGCACGTAGAAAATGAAAGGAAACGGCGCCGCCAGGAAGAACCGTTCGACCGGGGCGGGACACCGAGTGAGGGTAGAGAGTACCTCGGCGATAGTCGCCGGCTCCTTCTAGGGAATGAAGTGGTGGCAGTAGAGCCTTCCGAGGCTATCTGGGCTAGTCGCCAGCGGCGGCGACGTCGGAAGCGGAGGGGACGACGGGAGAGGGAGCAAGAGCTCGTCGCGATCCAAACCACCCGCCCACACCACCGGATTCGCAAGGAGAGCTCGAAGGAGACGGCTAGAGGGGCCGACGGTCACCGAAAAAGGAGGAGGAAAACATGAGGGACGGCCGAGCTTGCGGAAGCTTTTTTGAACGAAAAATCCGTTTGTAACCGTTCTTCTTTTCTTTTTTTGCTCTTCACTCTCGCTTCCCTCGAAACCCACGTCCCTCGCCGAGTCAGCCACCGACTCTGCCACCCTGTGCCAGTGGCCCATGCTGAAGTGACGCGCCGCGTCAGCCGTTCGAAGCATGCGACGTCCGCGCGCGTTTTGAACGTTGGGCGAATTCGGATTCGGGTAACGTCCGACCCGATCCATTTGAAGCAGTTGCCGACCTAGTCGGCTATTTCAAGCTGGGCTTAGTTGGTTGGGTACGGCCTAACATTCTCCCTCTCCGGAGCGAGTCGCCGTCCTTGAGTCAGCCCAATGGCCTAACATTCTCTCTCTCCGGAGCGAGTCGCTGTCCTCGGTGACTCAAAATACCGTCGGATCTCATCCTCGAACTGCCATAGTTCAGAGGCCTTGTACCACGTCGCTTCTTCAATTGGGGAACCTTCCCATCGAATAAGGAACTCTATCCGTCGGTTTATCCTACTGTGTCCCAAAACTCGATGATCCAAAATCTCTCTGATCCGTTGGTCGAACTCCGTTCGGACCGTCGGAGGTGCTCGGAGGGATTGGGACCGAGCGGGATCCCCCGGATCCCTATGGAACTTAAAAAGCTCACGTGGAAGGTTGGATGTTTCATCCTGTCGGGGAGCTTCAAACGGTATGCTACTGAGCCAACCTGACTCAGTAGCTCGAAAGGCTCATCATATCTCTGAATAAGACCCCGATGTGCCGTCTTCGCAGATATCTTCCTCCATATCTGCGGGGTAAATCGGAGAAGAACCAAATCACCCATGGCGAATTCCTCATCACGACATTGACGATTCGCATAAAGTTGCATTCGCCGAGCGGCTAGCTCAAGACTGTCCCTCGCTTCTTTGAGCAACTCCACTCTCTCTCTAGCTTTCCGTTGTGCGGCAGGGCACCTCCCACTGGAGTCCCTCATCGCAATATCAACAAGGGTCAGGGGTTGACTCCCTAACACTAGCTCGAAGGGGCTGTGCCTAATAGACGATGATCAATGGAGGTTGTAGGCAAACTGTGCCGAGTCCATCCACTTCACCTAGTCTTTTTTACTCGCAGTCACGAAGTGACGAAAATAGTCCTCCAGGAGGGCATTTACCCCCTCCGTTTGTCCATCCGTTTGGGGATGGTTCGCTGTGGAAAAGTTTAACTTCGTTCCCAGTTTGTCGAACAACGTCGACCAAAATCGCCCGGTGAATCGGGCATCCCTATCGCTCACGATATCCTCTGGGATCCCAAAGTTCTTTACCACATTCTGGAAGAACAGCTCGGCTGCCACTACAGCTGAGCAAGGCTCGGGTGCCGAAATGAAGACTCCATACTTGGAGAATCTATCCACAACAACGAGTATCGATGTTTTCCCCTCAACCTTAGGAAACCCACCGATAAAATCCATGGACATGCTCGTCCAAGGGGTCTCAGGGATAGGCAAGGATTGCAATAACCCTGCCGGTAATCTCCGATCGACCTTGTCTTATTGACAAACAAGACAAGTGCGGACGTACATATCGACGTCGGCACACATATTCGGCCAATTACATGACCTAGACAACAAGGTGAGCATGCGCCTCTGTCCCGGATGACCCGACCAAGGGGTATCGTGGAGCTCCCTAAGTAGCTCTTGTCGTAACCCACCGGATGCGGGGACCAGTGGCCTCCCTCCACGGGCCATTATGACGTCATCGACGTCCAAGTAATATCGTCGGATTGTACCCGACTTAATTTGCTGGACTAGCTTTTGATATGTTTCATCGAGAGCAGCTACTGTCTTTATCCTTATAAGGAGATCTCCCTCTACTCTGGAAATCGCACAGCAGACCAAGGCGTTAAGCTTACTCAGTGCATCTGGCATTACATTAGCCTTTTCAGGCTTATGTTCCCACTGGAACATGAATTCTGCCAGGAATTCCTGCCACCTGGCCTGTTTTGCCGACAACTTCTTTTGCGTGGTGAAGTATATGTTCGCCACATTATCGGTCTTTACCACAAAAGCACCACCCAAGAGCTAAACTCGCCACGTCCGGAGGCAGTGAATGACTGCCACCATCTCTTTTTTGTGAGCCGAGTACCTTCGTTCCGTCTCGTTCAGCTTTCGACTCTCGAAAGCAATGGGATGTTCGTCCTATATTAGGACGCCACTGATCGTTTGATTCGAAGTGTCGGTGTGAACCTCGAAAGGTTTTCCAAAATTCGGTAATTTTAGGATCGGTTCAGAAGAAATGCGCTCTTTCAAATCTTGAAAGGCAGCCTGACACCGATCGTTCCAACACCAATTGGAGTGCTTTTTCAGCAAATTGCTGAGGGGTGCAGTTATTTTCGAGCAACCCCGGATGAACTTCCGATAGAAGTTCACTACACCGAGAAAACTCCACAGCTCAGTTTGGTTTGATGGAACTTGCCATTCTACAATGGCTTGGACCTTGCTCTGGTCCATTTGCACTTGGCCGTGGCCCACCACGAGTCCTAGGAAGGAAATCTCTTCCGACATGAAGGTACATTTTTTCAGCTTCAAATAGAGCTGGTTTTCCCTCAAAACTTGAATAACCTTCTTCAAGTGAGTCAAGTGTTCCTCAACGCTTGAGGAATATACCACAAGGTCGTCTAAATATACCACGACAATGTCATCCAAGAAAGGTGCAAGCACCTGGTTCATAAGATGACAAAATGTTGCTTGAGCGTTGGTTAGCCCAAAGGGCATTACCAAAAACTCGAACGACTCATATCGAGTAACGCAAGCTGTCTTCCGTTCATCGCCCTCGGCGATACGGACCTGCCCGTACCCTGATCTCCGGTCGAGCTTGGAGAATATCGTAGCTTTTCCCAGTCTGTCCAATAGATCCGGGATCAATGGAATCGGGTAACAATCCTGGATTGTTATCTTGTTCAAGGCTCTGTAGTCTACGCGGAACCTTAAGGACCCGTCCTTCTTCCTTTGGAATAGGACCGGGGCTCCATATGGCGATACGGTTGGCCTCACAAACCCCGCTTCCAACAACTCATCGAGTTGCTTGTGGAGCTCGGCCAACTCTACCGGCGGCATCCTATAAGGAGCCTTGGATGGAGGAGTGGATCCTGCCACAATATCTATCCTGTGGTCGATCCATCTCCTAGGCGGGAGATGCTTCGGTAGTTCCGATGGCATCACATCTGCATACTCCTCCAACACTCTACGAACCGCCAGGGGAGCCTCCCTCCTCTCTGAGAGGCCCTCTACCCATATGGTCATAAGTGTTAGATTGCCTTGGCGCAAACCTGCTGCCAAGGCGTGCGCTGATATAAGCTCTCCCCGAGAATCTCTCTTCTTCCCCTTCTTCTCCCTCTTGCTACCAATGCAAGGGATAAAGCAAGGGGATTCCTCATCGAATATTTGTATCCTTTACAGATGCGGCATTACCGCAATCCTTGCCTTGACCAATAGCTCAAGGCCGAAGATAGCCTCGTAGTCCACGAGGTTAAGAATCTTCGCATGGCAACAGCCGTGCCAACTACCAATCGCGATGCCCACGTCATAGGCCACTCCTACGACTTCAGGATCTATCACACCGACCCACCTCACTCGGTCCTATGCTGAGGACGTCTTTAGTCCAATCCTCTTGGTAGTGGATTGTCCTATGAAGAGGTGTGACGCACTTGTATCAATCATAGCATTCACGTGCACAGAGTTTATGAGACACTCGATATAGAGCAAAGTAGCTCTATCAGTAGACATAGAAGCAGTATCAAGTACAATCGGGTTGAGGAGCGCTTCCTCACCCTTTACAATGCTCTCATCAGCTGCCACTAGGGCAGCGACCCTCACTCTCTTGGGGCAATCCCTCATCATGTGGGGGCCCCTATAGATATAACACTCAAATGGTGGTGCTTGTCTTCTTTTGCGCCGGAGTGGGTGGTCGGTCCCTGACTGATCTCGATGGTTTCGGCGCAACAGACTGGTTCTTCCTTGTGAAGGGCTTCTTGCCCCTCGCGGCGAATGGGCCTCTCACCCGCGAGGTAGAAGCCCCAGCTGTGGCTGCAGCAGCATGAAGGACATGTCCCCTCGGATCCCTGCGGTCCACCAAGGCGTCAGTAGCCTGCATGGCCACCTTCAGGGTCTTCACCTCTTGGCGACGCAACTCCTTGCAGGCCCAGCCCTGGAGGTGGTCCATAAAGGTGTAGAGTCGGCCCTCCTCCAACATATCGTCAATCTCCAGCATGAGCTGGGAAAACTACTGCACATAGTCGCGGATGTTCCCAGTGTGTCGGATCTTCTTGAGGGCGTCCCTCGCCGACCAGGTCGACTTCCCTGGAAGGAATTGAGTCTTGATCTCATTTTTATGCTCTTCCCAGGAGAGCTTACGGGTGGGATCAGCCTCGAGTAAGTTGGGTGCGGCCTGAGTCCGCCACCACAACTTCGCATCTCCGGAGAGATACGCTATACAGGCCTGGGCCTACTCCCCCTCGGGGATCTGGGCGTTCTGGAAATACATTTCCATGCCCTAGAGGAAGTTCTCAACTTCCTTGGAGCAGCACACCCCTTTAAAGGGGGCAGGCTCCGGGACGCGTCATCACACGAGGCTCCGGGACGCATCGTCACACGACGGTCCCCTGCCTGGGATCGGCCACAGTCGGTGTTGGTGAAGCAGCTGTGAGGCACTTGAGGAGCGCGATCTCCACCTGGGCTGCCTCCAGCTCCCCAGTGAGCCAAGTCACCTGAGCTGTGAGGCGCTCGTTGGAGACGAGCAACGTGGAGACCAACTCCACGAGGGTCATGGGGGCCAGGGACCCGTCCCCAACAATATCCTCCAATGAGGAGAGTCTGCTGTCAGTAGTAATCACCATCTGCAAGTAAATAACAGAATAAGAAATATGGTCGTACAACGCTTGTACAAGTTGGAACGCGCAGACCCTAGCTTTGATACCAAGCTATCACGCCCTTGTTTACTGTAACAAATTTTTAATCCAAATACATGTGAGTCAACGCTTGACTCGAGTCCATACACGCCCACGCAGGGGCACCACAGTCGGTGACGTCCCAACGTCGCGTACATTACGGATAACGTATTCGTACCTCAGGTCAAACGTGAACATGCGGTCGGACTCCCGGAACCGGGGACCCGGCACACCTTCACGTTGACGGAGTAGTCGGCGACAACCAATGGCGGACTGCACAGTCGCCGGCGTCGCACGCCGGAACAGGGTAAGACCCAGGTAGTCGACGGCCCAGGGAAAACTCCCAGTCAAAGAAATAGAAGACTACGGAGTCGCTTCCGTTCGCGACGAAAGAACGAACGGGAGGCAAGCTGGTTGAAGCCGACTCGAAACGTCGCACCAAAGTGGACAAGAGACAGGCTGGCCAGCGGCGGCTGCACCCATAAGGGGAGAAGACGGAGGTAGGGACCGACGGAAACAGCAGGTGGCGAGTCTTCTGCACCGACGGCCGACTCTTTCGTCCGTTCGAACGGAGATGACGCCGGAAGAAGCCAACCAGAAAAGACGCCAGAAGAACATTGAAGGGGAAGAAGAAAAGAAAGGTCCGCACGCAGGCGAAAGGCAATGGCCGACAAACCGGAATGGGAAACTCGCACGCAGGCAAACCGAGCATTGTTCTTTCCGCACGCAGGCGGACTGGCACTCTCGAGGGAGAAGAGGAAAGGGCTCACTCATGACGACCGGCCATCTCAGGCATGCGAACGCAGAAAACGGAAGGAAATGGCGCCGCCGGGAAGAACCGTTCGACCGGGGCGAGAGACCGAGTGAGGGTAGAGAGTAGCTCGGCAATACTCACCGGCTCCTTCTAGGCGATGAAGTGGTAGCAGTAGAGCCTTCCGAGGCTGTTTGGGCCAGTCACCGACGGCGGTGACGTCGGAAGCAGAGGGGACGACGGAAGAGGGAGCAAGAGCTCGTCGCAATCCAAACCACCTACCCACACCACTAGATTCGCAAGGAGAGCTCGAAGGAGACGGCCAGAGGGGCTGACGGTCACCGAAAAAGGAGGAAGACGTGAGGGACGGCCGAGCTTGCGAACGCTTTTCTGAACGAGTCAGCCACCGACTCTGCCACCCTGTGCCAACTGCCCACACTGAAGTGACGCACCATGTCAGCCATTCGAAGCATGCGATGTGCGCGCACGTTTCGAACATTGGGCGAATTCGGATTCGAATAACATCCGACCCGAACCGTTTGAAGCAGTTGACGACCCAGTTAGCTATTTCAAGCTGGGCTTAGTTGGTTGGGTACGACTGGAATTGGGCCGTGCCCAATTATGGCCCAATGGCCTAACACTAGGTCCATATTTGCCACCTCCCCACATTGAAAATAAAATACCTTTCGTGTGGAAGCTCTTTCCATAAATTGCAAGGCAAAAGTCATTTTTCTTATAAAAACAATACATCAACCTATAGATTTTATTTCACTGTCTGCAAACTGCAAGCATAACACTAATAAAAGTCCCTGCTAGCAATCTGTTCTGGTCAACTAATATATTATCAAAAACATGAGCTTCATCCAGTGACCGCCGTAGTGCGGAATGTAGTTGGTCAAATCGTATACACGATATCAAACCTAATTGTACTGTTCATAAATACGCATTCCCAATTTGTAGCTTATAGTAAGAACTAGCCCTGAGAGAAAGAAAGGATAGCAACCGCATCGAAGCAATAAAGATGCTATCCATTCCTGAATTTTCCTAGAAAGTCCAAAACCTGAAGCTTTCCCACTTAAATTATCTACGAGGCCATAAGAAAGCAGCAAACCTGTGTTACCATTCTTGCATAACCAGTCTTCTGCACTACTTGTCGCTGTAAAATCATGTAGTTTGACCAGGGCAGGAGAGACGTGCAACGAGCTCACCTTGTAAGCTTCAGATATTTGTCCAACATGCTTTTCTGAACTAGCAGGAAATTCTGATGCAAATGCTGGGGGTGCAGATACCGAGCCCAGAAAGTTGATCAGATGACTTGTTATTGTTTTCCTGTTGTCCCTATTCACTGTAACATCTGCACCATAAAATGGCCTAAAGTCACGTTCAAACTCGCAGCGGAACAGAATTGTCTCGAGCATTGCGAATCATTGCACAAGTAGTCAAGGAATTAACACTTGACTCTCAACAACACCCTTGTACTTAACCATACTACCATGCAGTACAGGAAGAGTACAAGACGTACACTGCTCTGGATTAGTTGATCAGACACTTATCTAAGAAGTAATCACTTCGTACAGGAGAAAAAGACATACCTTGCCCAGCAGGTCTTCCTTCATGTGTATCCTCTAACTGATTATTTAAGATTGGTAAAACTGATGGTGCACCGGCTGCAAGAGATGCATCTGACAGCTGTGGATTCGTGCCATTTGCATGGCCATTGACAATATGAACCTTTTTTTTTTAAAAAAAAAAAACAAATTAGTCCGTAGTTTTACATTGACTCCCGACTTTGAGAAAATTTAAACTTCTGAGGCCAGTATGTGCACCTTTGAGTTAGACTGGGTTAAAATCGAGGGGCTCTGTTCAAAGTTTTCCAAGGGCACATAATTATCAAACTGCAAATTATCATCAATGGCATCAAAGTAGGCGAAAAATTCATCATCAAAATCATTGTCATGTTGATCTGCAACAGGTGGGTACAAAACTTCATTCTGATCTGTGAAAACGTCCGGTTTTAGTGCTACAGGATCATTATACGCATCATAGTGAACCATGTCTTGAGGTGCTTGATGAGATGGGCAATCACAGAAGTTCAGAGGATCACCTGTTAGCAGATTGAGGTCTTCCACAGGTGCCATTGCAAACTGTAGGTTTTGGTCAGAACTTGACTTGCTCGGGTTAGTGTTCTCAAGGAACTCTGCTTCCAAGACTTCTTGTATATTGATACTCTCACCTTCTCCATCAGCAAAATTTAAACCATGAGATGTTCTCAAAGGACTACTCAAATATCTTGGACTAGACTGGTAGTCCATATTTATAGTATTCCCCATATCATTAAGTTCCAAGTATTCATCATCTATGTTTGGTGAATTATGACTTGAATACTCCAAGAGAACTTGCTCTCCTGAATCATCATTAAGAGCTGGTCTACCCTTTATATCAGATTGATTAATATAATCAACAATATCATCAATAAAACTTGGGTCTTGAAATATTTCATCCAGAAAACTAGTAGGGTCTTCCGCACAATTACCACTATCTTGTTGATTGTCATTAACCAGAAAAGTAGCCGCAGTCTCTTCTTGGCTCTAAAAATAATTGTCCACATAAAGAAAACAATTAGATCATACTCCACGACAATACAAAAAGAAATTAATAAATTCACAAAAATAATTCACATCTTATTTGATAAACTTGGAAACTTAATGAAACAAGGGAAAACAGAGGATGAACCGGTAGGTAAGGAGAGAGAAGAGAGTAGAATAGAAGGAAAGAATAGAGATAAGATTAAGAGAAATATAAATGAGCCCACACACATACACCAAAAGAAATTCAACTCCAATGAGATAAACTAGTGCATAAATTAAACTTTGATGTTACATCATAAATCGGAGTTGTTTATTATCAAGATATTTAAAAATTGTTGAGATTCATGCATCAAATAGATTGTGAATCATTCCTCTCTACTGTACAAGATAGCATTTGGTATTTACCGATGTATGCATACATGCATTTATATATATCTATATATATATATATATATATATATATATATATATAATAATAATAATAATAATAATAATGTCGTGGCCCTGCCAAGCCCAAGTACCAACATGGCTAGGCGCTGGCCTAGTGGTTCTGCTCTCTGGACCAATCTGTAAAATATATTTATATACAAAATGAATTATATAAAAAATATTAAATTATTTTAAAGAATAAAAATTATTTCTGTATAAAAATGTAATATTATAATTGGTAAATTATTGATTTTACTATTTTACTGATTGGTAAATTAAGAAAACTACCAATCGGTAATTTCGGTTTGGTATTGGTAATGAAAATTACGCTTCGATAAATTTGGTAATTACCGATTGCTCAACCCAAGATACTTACTAGTGAAACTATAGAATTTATAGACAAATTTAGCAATTGCGAAAAGTAAATCTCAATTCTAAACCTTTGTTCCAACAACTTATGGAGCTTACTCATACTATGATTCACAACCCCAATTAAGATAAAGTTCCTTAGGAATTAGAGGATTTGAAAACTTATGTCTAAACTCAACATCTTGATTCCTAACTTTAGAAGATGCATTAATCAGCACATTAGAAGGTCAACATAACTCCCTAAGGTTTTTACTTTTTACATAAATTGAAATTGTATGAGAAATAGAAAATTGTTTTCTAAATGGTTATCTGACTTATTAAGCATGGCATGGTTAAGTTGAATAGTTTTACTATTGTATTTGCAGACATAAGCATTTTCAATTCCATGATTGACCATGGATAGGCCATTAAAATTTAAATCAATGTCTGCTATAAATAGTATGTGACATAATGTTCTACACCGTAATATTTATCAATTTTGACCCTATTCTCGGTCATTCCTTAGAGTTTATAAAAAATTCATGAGTTATACTCTACCATGAAAGAGAATATCAACAGTTAAAGTTGTATGAGTATTTTCTAAAAGAAATAGTCAATTGTATACATATGTATATATATGTATATGTATATATGTGTGTGTATGTGTATGTATATCTATATGTATATATATATATATATATATATGTACATATATGTGTGTGTATATATATATACACACATATATACACATGTATATATGTGTGTGTATATATACACACACATGTGTACGTACAAATATATACATGTATAAACATATATATAGATACATTATGTTCTACATCATGATATTTATCAAATTTGACCTTATTCTCGGTCATTCCAAAGAGTTGATAAAAATCCATGAGTTATACTCTTCTAAGAACGAGAATATCAACTATCAAAATTGTAAGCTTGCACATAAACTGCGAAGTCTTTTCCAAAAGAAACAGCCAATTGTGCAACTGCTACAACTTTTTCTAACTAAGACCAATACTTAATATTATGATGTGTGCGCTGTGACCTTTTTTCGGATGAACCTACTAAGTGTTCATTAGGTTCTTCACAATCTTCATATCAAATTTGTTAACTTATCACATTTAAGTATTATTATTTCACCTCATCTATCGAGTGATCTATCGAGTGAAGTTCTATAAAGCTTTTTCTTAAAGTATGTTGGAACATATTTATCTTCAATTCTGTTTTATTTCAGGTTACTATGTAAAAGTTGAGCTATAAATTTTCATGAATATGAGCTGACCCTTATTGGTTGCAATGTCAAGTTTCGTCAAGCGATACAAGCTCATCAAAAAACATTGACCTTATACCATTAAGTCTTCAATATATGTTATCTTATTAAAAAATACTAGAGTCTAATTGAAAATCAAAATTAGGATTTCAATCAGAACTTATTTCATTACATATCCATGAATTATGATCTTGTCTGTTCAATTAATCAAATTCAAAATGTCATTCATTAAATTGGTTAAATTACATACATATGTGTGTATATATACACACATGTATATACATACAAATACCTACATGTGTAAACTTATTTATAGATACATTATGTTCTACACCATGATATTTATCAATTTTAACCCTATTCTCGGTCATTCCTGAGTTGATAAAAATCCATGAGTTATACTCTTCTATGAAAGAGTGTCAACTAAAAAGTTGTAAGCTTACTCATCATCAGTTAGTCTTCTCCAAAAGAAATAGTAAATTGTACAACTGCTACAACTAGGACCAATACGTACACCCATTTACTAGGAGGGAAAAAAGAAGAAAAATATTTTTTTTTCTTCGTTCACTAGGAAGGATGGGAAAAAAAAAATCAAAGGATACGAGGGTAAGTTTCCTTCATTTTCGAATCCACCCCAATTGGGCGAAAACTGGTCACTCATACATATCGGGACATAGGGCCCGTTTGGAGCTATGGGCCAGCAGCTTCTGCGGGCGCCGCCCGCTGTTTTTGAGAATTTTTGGTGTTTGGCTTGTAGATTCGCGCCCGAGAATCTGAGGTGAAATCGAGAAGCTGGGGCTTCCTAGCTTCTAGCGCCCGCTATGCCTCCATGAAGAAAAATACCTTTCCTTCGACTCTCTAATGGCGGCTTCCCCTTCGCTGACCCCTTCGCTGACCGTCGCGCCACCGCCGTCCAGGACCTGTCCACCTGCTTCAGAGGGAGAGGAGCTACCGCTGCCGCCGGGCCCTGTCCGCCTCGCCCTCCACAAGTACGACAAGCGTCGCTGCCGTCGGACCCTGTCCACCCCGCCCTCCACGCCGTTGCCGTCGGGCCCTGTACGCCTCGCCCTCCACAAGCTCGATGGTCAAGCCCCTTCTGCCTCCTCGGCCTCGATGCTTCAGCCTCCAGCTCTAGCTCCACAGCTCTTCCGCTTCCTCTATTCTCCAGCTTCGACGAGGTTCAAACTTCCAGATCCAACTCTTCCGTCTACAGCTCCTTCCGCCTCCTCGGCCTCGACGCTCCAGCCTCTAGCTCTAGCTCCATAGCTCTTCTGCCTCCTCTATTCTCCAGCTTCGACGAGGTTAAAGCTTCCAGATCCAACTCTTCCGTCTACAGCTCCTTCAGCCTCCTTGGCCTCAACGCTCCAGCCACCAGCTCTAGCTCCACAGCTCTTCCGCCTCCTCTGTTCTTCAGCTTCGACGAGGTTCAAGCTTCCAGATCCAACTCTTCCGTCTACAGCTCCTTCCAGATTCCAGGTATCACACGGAAGCTTACAGATCTAGATCCAACTCTTCCGTCTACAGCTCCATCCAAGCTTCCATTTGCATTATGATTGATTAACTGCATCTGTAATATCTGCGTGTCATTATTCTCACTTGTATTTGTTTGTACAAACTGCATTTGTTGCATGATTGATTAACTGAAGTTGTTTCTTTACTTGCCTGTCAACTAGTAAACCCCAAATGTGCAAATTGATGTGAATGTGAATTATTCTTACTTGCATTTGTTGCATGATTGATTAACTTGATTAAATGCATCTGTAATAATAATATGAGTTCCAGCCAGCAATTCATCCAAACAGTCTTCAGCTTATCCAGCCAGCTCTGATCACACCAGCATAAGCTATAAGCTCCCACAACCCCAAACTGGCCCATATATGGTCAGTGCCATCGGCTTCCTGCACAAGGCATGAAGCCACTACCACCGTTGTCATTGTCGCCTACGCTGCATGAAGCCGCCGCCGCCATCTTCGCTGCATGAGTCTGTCACTGTCATCGTCTTTGCTACACGAAGCCACCGCTGTCGTCGTCTTCCCTGCACGCAGCTGCCACAATCTTCGTTGCACAAGGCCGCCATCGTTGCCGACATCTTCACTGCATGAGTCCGCCACCGCCGCTACCATCGTCTTCGCTGCACGAGGCTACCACCGATGTCGTCATCTTGGCTTCACAAAGCCGCCACCGCCACCGTCGTCTCCCTCATCCGGCGCTCTCCCTCCTCCCAGCGAATCCACTTCCCATCCCAAACCCTAATTTTCATTTTTCCTCTCTAAGTTTCTTTCCTTCCAAAGAAACACAAATAAGGCAAATTTTGATATTTTCCTTTCCACCCTTCTATCCCCTCCTAGTTTTCCCTTCCATGCTATTTTCTATTCTCTGGTAAACGCCTCAATCTTATGGTCTGCGCATTCTAACCTTTTGTCGAACCTACAAGTGTTCACTAGGTTCTTCATAATCATCATATCAAATTCGTAACATATAAGATTTGCTTACGTACCTTGTCACATTTAAATATTATTATTTCACATTATCTATCGAGTAAAGTTATGGAAAGCTTATTCTTAATGTATGTTGGTGTTGACGGCAAAAAAAAATTAATTAATTAATTAATTATTAATTGATTAATTAGTTATTAATTAATTTACTCTTCTTTATCTATTTCGAGCATCCTCATATGTTGGAATTTTGACCATAATGCTATGGCATGGAGATATAAAAATAAAATAATAACGATAAAAAAGTTGCAAACTAAATTAAAGTCAAAAATATCCTAAGGCTGCTCTAAACATGCGAGAGGGAGAAAATTTCGATTTTGGCTTCATACTATTTTTGAGCAATGTGCAGTCATGCGCAAGAAAAAATGAGAAAAATAAAAAAAATATAAATGTGCCATGACATGCGAACATGAAAGCAAATAAAAAAAAAAGAGTGATGGTGAGAGCCTCAACATGAAAAAAAATAATAAAAATAATAGAAAGGAAAATGTATGTGGGAGCAAAATCTATTTTTGCGCGATGTACACAACGTCCAGAAAAAGTGGTGTATGCCAGTCAAAAATAGCATGAAAAGAAATATAAAAAAGAGGAAAGAAAATCAAAGAGGGGATTCGGATTTGGATTTTCGGGGGAGCTATTATTTGGCTGAGGCATTCTCTCGACGACAAAGCTCTTTGATGGCGAGACATCTCCAAAATAAACACACCCTGATGGAGAAGGTAACTCCGAAATAAAGAACCATTGATGGAGAGTAAACTCCGAAATAAATCAATTACATATAAGAAGATGATTTCTCATCTTCTTCTCCCTCGGTCTATCTGGATGGAGAGACAACTCCAAAATAAACACACCCTGGTGGAGAAGGTAACTCCGAAATAAAGAACCATTGATGGAGAGTAAACTCCGAAATAAATCAATTATATTTGAGAAGAGAAACTCTTGTGGCTTATTTATTTAAGCGTTTAAAAAAATTCAAATGGCTAGGCGTAGGAATCAGAATGTGTTGCCGCAGAACTCAGACAGAACTCAGACAACTGCATGACCGCCGTCACCGCGATGAAAGGCTCCAGCAAGCTAAATTTCATCACAGACATCGATGACGTCAAAACATGCATAAAACAGAAGCCTCAAACTTCTCATCGCATTCAACATCCGACCACCTGATCAAATTGAAATCCTGGACAAACCTTCTACTCAATTTTACGAACTGACAAGTAGAAGGATCCAACCATCTGCCGTCTGGATCGCCGGAAACGAACGTTTTTTTTGGTGATCCCTTCAGCTTTCGCCGACAGACGCCTCTTCCCGTCTAACTCTACATCCGCTTATCCGATCGAACCAAAACTTCGGCCACACCTTCTCCTGGGTCATGCAAATCGATGACCGAAAGGATCCGGCCATCCGATGGTAAGATCGCCGGAATCGACGGGTCTTCCGGTGATCCCCTCTCACCGTCGCGTGCAACATCCAGCGGCCTGATCAAGCCCAAATTTCGTCCACATCTCTTCGAGTGTGCGAATCCGTGGGCAAGAGGATGCATTCATCCGATGGCTGGATCACTGGAATTGAACGTTTATTTCCGGCGACCCTGTTTTGAACGAAAGTCACTCGCATGACTTCGCTCGACGCAGAATCCCCACCGGCCGGCGTTGAACTCTGGCCACCACTCCAGCGAGATGCAGAGAGGTCTTAGCCAGAGCCACCGAGCGTCTCGTGGACGGATGGCGGGACGGCGAGCGGCGAATGGACGATGTTGGGGCGTGGAAGACGAAGACGCACGTTACGTGCGTAATCAAATTTTCAATCTGATCCAGTGCCCGAATTTCATCAACATTTGATCCAACGGTTCGGATCAGATTAAAAGTTAAATAAAATCGACGGCTGAAATCAATTCATCTGAATCTTAGCCAATCCAATGGCTTCCGAACTGATCCAGATGTTGATCTCTACTCATTTGAGTCAGATCTTCCCAGATCCACCCTCGGATTTTCGATTAGAGCTCTGGATCATTGCAGATCAATGAATTGAAATTTCAATGGTTGAACATAACCTACATGAATCTAAGCTAATTGGATGGCTACTAAGATGATCCGAATATTGATCCTTGCTCATTTGAGTCCGATCTATCCAGATCGGCCTTCGGATTTCTAATCCGAAATCTAGATCTAAGTAGATCCACAAATCAAACTTTCAACGACTAAGATTGATTTGCATAAATTTCAGTCAATCGGATGACTTCCAAAATTATCTAAATCAAAGCACATCTACGTATCAAACTTTCAATGGCTGAGATTAATTCTCCCGAATCTCAGCTAATTGGATGGCATTCAAAATTATCTGAATATTGATCCTTACAAATATGCATCCGATCTTTCTAGATCCGCCCTCGGATTTTCAATCAAAAATCTGGATCTAAGCCGATCTACGAATCAAACTTTCAACAGCTAAGATTTATTTACACAAATCTCAGCTAATCGGATAGTTCTCCGAATGATCCGAATATCAATCCTTGCTCATCTGAGTCAGATATTTCCAGACCGTCAGATTTTCAATAAAAAATCTGGATCTAAGTAGATATGTGAATCAAGCTTTCAACGGCTAAGATTGATTTGCATAAATCTCAGCCAGCCGGATGATTTCCGAAATATTTCGATCTTTACAAATTTGGACCCGATTTTTATAGATCCACCTTCGGATTTTCGATCAGAAATCCGGATCATCTGCGAATCAAACTTTCAACAGCTAAGATTGATTTCCACAAATCTTAACCAATCGAATGACATCCAAAGTGATCTGAATGTTGATCCTTACCCCCTCATTCACAAAATTTTGAACATATGGCCCCACGGCCCGTTCAACCAAATTCCGAACGTTTGGTCTCATAACCCGTTCACTGAAATTCGAACGCTTGGCCCATCGGCTCGTTCACCTAAATTGCAAATGATTGGTCCTACGACCCATTCACCCAAATTATGAACGTTTGGTCCCACGACCCGTTCACTGAAATTCGAACGCTTGGCCCATCGGCTCGTTCACCTAAATTCTGAATTATTGGTCCCATGACCCATTCACCCAAATCTTGAACGTTTGGTCCCACGACCCGTTCATCCAAACTTTGAATGCTTGGCCCATCGGCTCGTTCATCCAAACTTTGGACGCTTGGCTCATCGGCTCGTTCATCCAAATTCTGAATGTTTGGCCCAATGGCCCATTCACCCCAATTTTAAATGTTTGGTCCC
Organism: Costus lasius; assembly: GCA_027563935.2. NCBI lineage: Eukaryota > Viridiplantae > Streptophyta > Magnoliopsida > Zingiberales > Costaceae > Costus > Costus lasius. Next base: position 1,873,908 of record CM050454.1, read on the forward strand.
ACAACCCGTTTATCCAAATTTTGGACACTTGACCCATCGGCTCGTTCATCCAAATTCCGAATGTTTGGCCCAATAGCTCATTCAATCAAATTCGAACGTTTGGTCCGACGACCCGTTCACCCAAATTTTGATTGTTTGGTTTCACAACCCATTCATCAAACTTTGAACGCTTGGCCTATCGGCTCGTTCATCCAAATTTTGAACGTTTGGTCCCATGACCCGTTAATCTAAATTTTGAATGTTTGGCCCAACGGCTCATTCAATCAAATTCGAATGATTTATCCCACGACCCATTCACCCAAATTTTGAACGTGTAGCCCTATGGCCCGTTCATCTAAATTCGAACGTTTGGTCCCACGATTCGTTCACTAAATTTTAAATATTTAGCCAGTCGGCCCGTTTATTCAAGTTCTGAATGTTTGGCCCACTGGCCCATTCAACCGATCCTCGAACGTCTAGCCCAGTGGCTCGTTTATTCAACTCGTCCACTTGATTCAAACATAGTCATGGATGATAAATTCTTGATGCGTGTTGTCGATGACGTCGTTTGGGAGGACTTTGTATCGGGGCGTAGTTCTTCAACGTTGTCACAATACAACTCAATTTTTCCTCCATGGCCTATGTCACATGAACATCAGTCTTGAGGGTGTATTCTTGTAATCAAATTGTAAACCGTGTCGTAATACAAAATTATGAATGATATTATTCTTTTAACCATTTGTCTTTACTTTGTTATATGTTATATATCTCTTAATCAAAGGTGCCCTAAGTTCCTTAGGGGTAATTAACAATGAATGCTTACGTTCATTGTAAGCTAGAATCTACTAAAAGAAAAAGCCTTATAATTTATAAGGTGAATTTAAAACGGTCGCACTACTTTTTAATATTTTAATTTACATTGAAATTTAACTAAAATGACCCCACAGTTGGAACATATTTATATTCAATTCTATTTTATTTCATGTTACTATGTAAAAGTTGTGCTATAAATTTTCATAAATTTTCATGAATTTGAGCTGATCCTTATTGGTTCACTGTCAAGTTTCGTCTAGCAATACAAGCTCATCGAAAAACATTGATCTTATACCATTAAGTCTTCCATATGTATGTATGTATATATATATATATATATGTATGTGTGTACACACACTATGTTCTACACCATAATATTCATCAATTTTGACTCAATTCTCGGTCATTCCTAGGAGTTGATAAAAATCCATGAGTTATATACGCTTCTATTAAAGAGAATATCAACTATTAAAGCTATAAGCTTTGCTCATCGACAGTTAAGTCTTTTCCAAAAGAAATAGGGCACGTTTGGGGTTACTGCCCGCCCAGCTTTTGCTGGGGCAGGCAATAGAATTAGGTGGAGTACCTTGGTTTGGGGCTGCTTTGCTGGGAAGCTGAGAAATACCTGCTTCCGCAGGACAGCTACCGCTTCTTGTCTCCGAAAAATCGCTCGCGCTCCGCACGCTGCTTTCCTCGCCGGCTGTTCACCTCCTGCGACCTCAACCAGCAGCCGGCCGCCTCCAGCCCGCCGGCCGCCGTTGCTCGTCGCCTCAGCCACTGCTCGTTGCCGCTGCGCTCGAGTTCTTCCCCGTCGGCCTCCTGCGACCCCGACCAGCAATCAGCAGCCGACCGCCTCCCCCTCGCTCACAACCAGCAGCCGGCGCCGGAGTACGAGGGCGGAGAGGCACGGAGGCGGCGAGCTCCCGGTCCGGCAACGCTAGCTGCGCTAATTTTCCGCTTACGATTCTTTCTCCCCTGCCCTCGCACGTCCGCACACGCACGCAATCTCTCCTGCCGATCGTCCGTCACGGAGAGGGATGCCAGCCGCTCCTGCTAACCTTCTGCTCCAGCCGATCGTCCATCGTGGAGTGGGATGGCAGCCGCCCCAACCTCTGTTGCCGATCGTCCATCACGGAGAGGGATGGCAGCCGCCACCAGCCACTCCAGGCGACCTTATGCTCCAACCGCCGCCAGCCGCCCCAACCTCTGTTGCCGATTGTCCATCGTGGAGTGGGATGGCAACTTCGGCAATCCTCTCCTCAGGGGACTCCTCGGCAAGTAAGGATAATTGTTTACTTAAGTAAACATACAAATGTTTACTTGTTTACTTAAGTAAACAAATAAGGCTCTAAACATATTTACTTAAGTAACAAACAAGGGTCTCTTAAACATGCTTTTTGAACCAAACACTTGGGTACTTTCCCAGCCAGCAGAAGCTAAAAGCAAACTTCCGCAACTAGCAGAAGCTAAAAGCAGAAGTAACCCCAAACTGGCCCATAGTCAATTGTGCAACAGCTACAACTTATTCCTACAAGGACCGATACTTAATCTTATGGTGTATGCATTGTGACTTTTTTTGGATGAACCTACTAAGTGTTCACTAGGTTCTTCACAATTTTCATATCAAATTTGTAACTAGTAAGATTTGCCTATGTACCTTGTCATATTTAAGTATTATTATTAACATTATCTATCGAGTGAAGTTCTGTCAAGCTTATTCTTAAAGTATGTTGGAACATATTTAACTTCAATTCGGTTTTATTTCAAGTAACTGTAAAAGTTGTGCTATAAATTATCATGAATTTGAGCTGATGCTTATCGGGTGTCCTGTCAAGTTTCCTCTAGCAGCACAAGATCAAGCACAAGCTCATCGAAAAACATTGATCTTATGCCATTAAGTCTTCCATGTATGCTACCTAATTAAAAAATACTAGTCTAATTACAATCAAAATTAAGATTTCAATCTTAACTCACTTAATTACATATCCACTTGTCAGTTCAATTAGTCAAATTCTTAATGTCATTCATTAAATTGGTTAAATTATTTATATTTATATATATATACACACACATGTATAAACATATATATAGATACATTATGTTCTACACATAATATTTATCAATTTTAACCCTATTCTCGGTCATCCCAAGGTGTTGACAAAAATCCATCAGTTATACTTTTCTATCAAAGAGAATATCAACTATTAAAGTTGTAAGCTTGCTCATCGACTGATGAGTCTTTTCCAAAAGAACCGATACTTAATCTTATGGTGTGTGCATTGTAACTTTTTTTTTCGGATGAACCTACTAAGGGTTCACTAGGTTCTACACAATCTTTGTATCAAATTTGTAAGTTAAAAGATTTTTCATGTACCTTGTCACAATAAAGTATTATTATTTCACATTATCTATCGAGTGAAGTTCCGTAAAGTTTATTCCTAAAATATGTCGTAACATATTTATCTTCAATTCTGTTTTATTTCAAGTTACCATGTAAAAATTGTGCTATAAATTATCATGAATTTGAGATGTATCTTATTGGATGCACTGTCAAGTTTCGTCTAGAAATACAAGCTCATCGAAAAACAATGATCTTATACCATTAACTCTTCCATATATGCTACCAAATTAAAAAATACTAGAGTCAAATTGATAATCAAAATTAGGATTTCAATTTGAATTCATTTAATTACATATCCATGAATTATGATCTTGTAAGTTCAATTAGTCAAATTAGTCAAATTCCAAATGTCATTCATTAAATTGGTTAAAATTGTGTATATGTATGTATACATACATACATACACACATATATATACATGTATAAACATATTTATAGATATATTTTGTTCTATACCATGATATTTATCAAATTTGATCCTATTCTTGGTCCTTCCAAAGAGTCAATAAAAATCGAAGAGCTATACTCTTCTATGAAAGAGAATATCAACTATTAAAATTGTAAGCTTGCTCATCAACTGCGGAGTCTTTTCCAAAAGAATAGTCAATTGTGCAACTGGTACAATTTATTCTAACCAGGACCAATACTTGATCTTATGGTGTGTGCGCTGTGACCTTTTTTCGGATGAACCTACTAAGCGTTCACTAGGTTCTTCACAACCTTCATATCAAATAGATTTCCTTATGTACCTTGTCACATTTAAGTATTATTATTTCACATTATATATTATATGTATATATATACAGATACATTATGTTCTACACTATGATATTTATCAATTTTGACCCTATTCTCGATCATTCCAAGGAATTGATAAAAATCCCTGAGTAATACTCTACTACGAAAAGGAATATCAACTATTCTAGTTGTAAGCTTGCTCATTAACAGTTGAGTCTTTTCCAAAAGAAATAGTCAATTGCGAGCTACAACTTGTTCCTAGAACCAACACATAATCTTATGGTGTGTGCACTGTGACCTTTTTCCTCATGAACCTCCGTGTTCACTAGGTCTTCACAACCTTCATATCAAATTTATAACTTACAAGATTTTCTTATGCACCTTGTCACATATAAGTATTATTATTCACATTATGTATCAAGTGAAGTTTTGTAAAGCTTTTTCTTAAAGTATGTTGGAACATATTTATCTTCAATTCTGTTTTATTTCAGGTTACTATGTAAAAATTGTGCCATAAATTATCATGAATTTGAGCTGATCATTATTGGTTGCACTGTCAAGTTTCGTCTATAAATACAAACTCATCGAAAAACATTGATCCTATACCATTAAGTCTTCCATATATGCTACCTAATAAAAAAATATTAGAGTTTCATTGATCATCAAAATTAGGATTCAATGAACTCATTCAATCTTGTCAGTTCAATTAGTCAAATTCTAAATGTCACTCATTAAATTGGTTGTATATATACATACACACACATATATATATATACATATATATATATATATATACATATATATATATATATATATATATTATGTTCTACACAACGATATTTATCAATTTTGACCCTATTCTCAGTCATTACTAGGAGTAGATAAAAATCCATGAGTTAATACTCTAATATGAAAGAGAATATCAACTATTAAACTTGTAAGCTTGCTTATTGTTAGACCCGATTTTACTCAGTGCGGGCGTTGACACTTATCAACAGTTGAGTCTTTTCCAAAAGAGATAGGCCCTGTTTGGCCTAGCTTCTAGGCTTGCTTATGACTTGGCGGCCAGTAGAAATAAAAAAGCTGAGGCGTTTGGCCTTCAGCTTCTCTGTTCCAACCCACAAATTAGCTGCTTCTCTGAGAAGCAGGAGCGGAGCTGCTTCTCTGGGCCCCACCTGCTTATGCTCAGTAACCTTTATATATAATAATAATTTTTTAATAATATAACTCATAATATTTTTAATAAATATTTTAATTATAGTTAACTACAAATTTAATCGTATAAATTTTATCTTAGTAATTTTTTTAATAAAAAAATATTTATTATAAATAGAAAATCTAACCATAAATTGTGCATCCAAACGCCTTCCTTGCTTATCCGGCCAACGGCTTTTCAACCAGTACTTCTTCAAAAGCTAGAAGCAGAAGCTAGGCCAAACGAAGCCATAGTCAATTGTGCAGCTGCTACAACTTATTCCTACTAGGACTGATACTTAATCTTATGATGTGTGCATTGTGACTTTCCGGATGAACCTACTAAGTGTTCACTAGGTTCTTCACAACCTTCATATCAAATTTGTAACTTATAAGATATGCGCAGCTACCCTGCTTTTTAGCAGCTTTGCGGAGTTGACCACATTTAGACCCGCATGAACTGGGAAAAAAAGAGGAAAGCGCGCCAGCAGCCATCAACCTACTAACTGTGCGGGCAAGCGCAAGGGGTGGGATGGGGGTTCGAACCCCATCCCATTCATCTCTCCTTTCGCCATCTAACCACAATAACTTAATTCTTTGTATACAAATATATGTTTATACATAAACATATATATAAATATAAAAAAAATATAATATATATATAATATATATATAAATATAAAAATATATAAAAATATATAAAAATATATAAAATATAAAATATATATATAAATATAAACATATAAAAATATATATAAACATATATTAAAATAAATAAAAAAATATATGTAAACATATGTAAATATATATAAATAAAAAAATGTAAACAATACTGCTTCTTCCAACAGCAGTATACAGTATTTTGACAGTAAAGAATATTGCTTTTAACAGCACTACATTAGTAGCATCTGCACTGTAATCCCAAACTGGCCTTTATACTCTAATGTGAATCAAAATATCAACTATTAAAGGTGTATGCTTGCACATCAACAGTTGAGTCTTTTCCAAAAGGAATAGCCAATTATACAGCTCCTACAAATTATTCCTTCTAGGACCGATACTAATCTTATGGTGTGTGCATTGGGACCTTTTTTCTGATGAACGTACAAAGTGTTCACTAGGTTCTTCACAATCTTCATATCAATCTGAACTCATTTAATTACATATCCATGAATTATGATCTTGTCATTTCAATTACTCAAATTCTACATGTCATCCATGAATTATGATATATAGATACACCTAGATATTTATCAATTTTAACCCTATTCTCGGTCATTCCTAGGAGTTGATAAAAATCCATGAGTTATACTCTACTGTGAAAGAGAATATCATCTATTAAAGATGTAAGCTTGCTCATCAACAGTTGAATCTTTCACCGAAGAAATAGTCAATTGTGCAGCTACTACAACTTATTCCTACTAGGACCCATACATAATCTTATGGTGTGTGCATTTTGACCCTTTTTTCCAATGAACCTACCAAGTGTTCACTAGGTTCTTCATAACCTGCATACCAAATTTGTAATTTATAAGATTTGCTTATGTACCTTGTCACATTTAAGTATTATTATTTAACCTTATCTATCGAGTGAAGCTCGATAGATGGAACATATTTATGTAATCTATAATGACATTTAGAAAACTTTTTCTTAAAGTATGATGGAACATATTTATGTACCTTGTAATCTATAAAACTTTTTCTTATGTACCTTGTAATCTATAAAACTTTTTCTTAAAGTATGATGGAACATATTTATGTTCAATTCTTCTTTATTTCAGGTTGCTATGTAAAAGTTATTCAATGAATTATCATGAATTTCAGCTGATCCTTATTGGCTAAACTGTCATGTTTCGTCTAGCAATACAAGCTCACCCAAAAACATTGATCTTGTACCATTAAGGCACCGTTTGGCGCTCCGTCACTTCCTGCGGCGAGGCGACGGGCAGCTGCGGCTGGTTTTTTTTACCATTTGATTAAATGCTTATGTGGCGGAACAGTGCTAGAATTTATACGGTAGCCGAAAGCTGGAAAATCTAGCTTTCACAACGGCGGAACAGTGCTGGAATTTCTACAGTACTAATAAGTGTGAGTCGTCATTATATGTTTTAAATATAAAGTTAAACATATATATAATATTAATTACTCTAATAAATATTAATTGTAATTAATTTTTTTAAATATAAAGTTAAACATTAAATTTTATACTATAAAAATAATTATATGATCTTATAATAATTAATAATTTTTTAAAAATAATTTATTAGTTAATAGATAAATTAATAGTTTTATAAAATTAAATATTTATAAGTCTAAAATTTTTAATAATATTACTGTAAAATTTTGAAATAATTATTTAAAATAATATTTTAAAAATTTAAAATTTCTAAAATTTTTAAAATGAATATCTATTTATTTATTTTTATTAAAATAATTATTTTAAATTTTAAAAATAATTTTTATTTTATTATTTTATCTTATAAAATTTAATAATTTTATTAAAATATTTTTTATTATCAATTAATTATTTTATTATATTATAAAAATATTTAATTAAATTAATATTTATTTATTTATTAACAACACTAACAACATAATAAATCTACAAAATAACTTTAATAATAGTTGTTACAGTGACAGCATAGTTAGATCTACCAAACACCCTTAACAGCAGGCGTTACAGTAACAGTACAGCTATCATAGCGCAGCTGTGACAGCGCAGCAGAACCAAACTAACCCTAAGTCTTCCATATATGCTGCCTAATTTAAAAAATACTAGAGTCTAATTGATCATCAAAATTAAGATTTCAATCTAAACTCATTTAATTACATATCCATGAATTATGACTTTGGTCAAATTCTAAATGTCATTCATTAGTACATACAACCAGCCATATATATAGATACATTATGTTTTATACCATGATATTTATCAATTTTAACTCTATTCTCGTTCATTCCTAGGAGTTGATAGAAATCCATGAGTTACACTCTTCTATGGTAGAGAATATCAACTATTAAAGTTGTAAATGTGCTCATCAAAAGTTTGAGTTTTTTTTCCAAAAGACAGTCAGCTGTGCAATTGCTACAACTTAATCCTACCAAGGTTCGTAAAACCGGCCCGGCGACTCGGTCCGGTGAGCCGCTGGATCGGTACAGTACCGGTATCGTACCATAGGTAACAGACCGTAGCAGCGAGCAATGGCGGCAGTGGGAGAGCAGTAGGCGAGCTGTAGCGGAGCGGAAAGGCATCGGAAGCTCAGTACTATACGTCCGACGGGTCCGCTCGCCGTGCCGCCTGCTGCCTCCCTCTGCGTCCGCCCCGGAGCCGCATTCCGCTCGCCGTTCCGGGTCCGCTCGTTGTTCGGACCAGTACTATACAATTTTACGATCACTTATTCCTACTAGAACTGATACCTAATCTTATGGTGTGTGCATTGTGACCTTTTTTTGGATGAACCTACTAGAGTGTTCACTAGGTTCTTTACAATCTGCATATCAAATTTGAAACTTGTAAGATTTGCTTATGTACCTTGTCACATTTAAGTATTATTATTTCACATTATCTATCAAGTTAAGTTCTTATTCTTAAAGTATGTCGGAAGATGTTTATCTTCAATTCTATTTTATTTCAGGATATGTAAAAACTATGCTATAAATTATCATGAATTTGAGTTGGTCCTTATTGGTTGCACTGTCAAATTTTGTCTAGCAATACAAGCTCATAAAAAACCATTAATCTTATACCATTAAGTCCTCCATACATGCTAACTAATTAAAAAAAATACTAGAATCTAATTAATCATCAAAATTAGGATTTCAATCTGAACTCATTTACTCTCATTTACTTACATATCCATGAATTATGATCTTGACCGTTCAATTAGTCAAATTCTAAATGTCATTCATTAAATTGGTTAAATGTTATATATATATATATATATATATATATATATATACACACACATGTATAAACATATAGATATGTTATGTTCTACACCCCATGATATTTATCAATTTTTACCCTATTCTCGGTCATTCCTAGGAGTTGATAAAAATCCATGAGTTATACTCTTCTATGAAAGAGAATATCAACTATCCAACAGTTGAGACTTTTCAAAAAGAAAAAGTCAATTGTGCAACTGCTACAACTTATTCCTTAGCTCGACAAGCTTCATGCAACGACACGAACTAAGAAGAAAAAGATACATCCCTCAATACCCCTCTCTCAAACTCTAAACCCTAATAAATACTACTCTCCTAACCAGCGGCCCAGACTTGGTTTATTGCTAATAGAGTTAGGCCGATGATAGTAATTAGAAAAATTATTTTCATGGCCCAGAACTCGAGCCTGTTCCGGCATCGCTCACTCAACCCTCTCTTGGTCATTTCTGAGTCTTGTATCTTCATCTGATAAGCAAAATCACTTTTTCCCATTAATGCATTGGGAGGTATGGTTGATAACACAATCTTTTTCTATTTTGTTAATGTAGTCTGGATGGGATATGGGTCACTCCACCTTGGTTGATACTCGATCCTATGAACTAATTTCAACTCCCCAAATGGGGCACACCCTCTACTGTCTACTTGTATCAAGGTACTATAGCTTTGCACTAGTACCTCCCTCGAGTGCGACACAATGGCCTCGTCCGCGAGCATTCTCCAGTGACTACTCCTAAATTCATCCTATTTTCTAATGCTTTAACTATATGTGTGTGTTAGCACCAAAATTTAAACCCAAGGCCGTATGAAACATGCAAACTACTATGATGTTTTGTTATGTATGTATTACTGCAATTGAAAAGAATATATGCCTGGAAGCCATTTTAATGCACAAGGGTGAAAGTTTATAATCGATAATTTTCAAGAACTTAGTAGGAAGAGTTACGGCAAGTTGCAATTAAAAAATAGATGAGATCAACTAAAAGCTGATTAGAAGTTATGGAAGGAATTACAAGGGAAGGAAACTGGACTAGGTTAGGATGCAAGATTAGATAGAGTCGAAGTAACCCCGGATTGGTGGGCTAACAAAATTGCAGTATATAGTACATTTATAATTATTAATTTTATTTTTTTTATTTGATATTATGATTTATACTTTTAATGTAATTGTAGATTAATAAAGAGTACACCAAGTTCCAGAAAAAAAGTCTTTATCCTGATATTAAGAGGAAGAACGATATTATGTTTGGACACACTATTGCAATTGGAGACTTCTCTTTTTCACCTCCTATGCTAGATGAGATGAATGAACATGATACATTAGGAAAAGAACCAATAGATGAACCAATGCCTATTACACCATCCTCTCAACCATCACCTCATCCTATCACTAGTACGGCAGGTAGCAAAAGAAAAAGTAAAAGTACATCTGCAGCCAACTTACGTGATATAAGTTGACGACAGCGGTTGGAGAATAGTTAAACAAAAAGAAAACTCTGAAGAATATACTTTTCATGAATATATGGAAGAAATCAAATCTCTTCTAGATATCCAACGGGATTTAGAATTATATTACTTTGCTTCTACTCTACTTGAGAAACAGTTAAAAAGATCCACTTGGAGAGAGATGGAAAATGCAGAAGAGAATCTAGATTGGTTGAAGTATCATTTTGATCACTATGTTATGGATGAACATGGTGGTTATTTGTAATATTATGTTTGAACACAGTGGTTATTTGTAATATTATGTTTGAACACACTGATTATTTGTCATATTTGATATTATGATATGTATCTGCATTTTGGTTAGTTATAATGTTATGTTTGATATAATTGAATCTATAATCTTTGCATAGCATTTTTATTTTGCTTAATATAACATCACAGTATTTTTTATTTCGCTGACCAGCACCGGTAGTTTCTCAACCAGCTTCTAGCTTCCCCAGTCAACTATCTTTCAACTAGTAATTTTTCGGCCGGCAAAAGCTAGAAGCAAAATCAGCCCCAAACTGGCCCAATATAGTTGAAACAACCCCTAAAGATGAATTTGACAATGCTAGGTACAATATAAGACTTCCTCGCCAAGAATTATTCCTGGATCTAGAATGGCTTTTACTTGTCACTCCTCCAGCACTTGTACGTCATTTTATTTTTGCTTTCCCTATCATCTCCCTCTTAATGATGCAAGCGAGTGTCATGACTTCATAACATTGATGAGGAAACATTGTTGCACCCAGAATCCCGGTGGAACCAAACAGACCAACCGAAGAAGAGAAGAAAAAAAAAAGAGAAAGGCGGAACCGTTTGTCATTGCTTGAATCTGTCGTCGCATGTGTCCGCCCCGCATCCGTCGTCTCCTTCCTCTCCCTCTCCTCTTCCCTCCTCTTTCTCCTCCTTCTCCTTCCTTCTTTTTCTCCTTCTCCTTCTTCATTCTTTTTCTCCTGCTCCTGCTAGATTTCACAGTTTCGCTACTATGAGACATTGGTCCGATCCCGACCTTTGTTCGCCCGGTCCGAAAATACCGGCCAATTCAGACCGATTTTCAAAATCTTGTACTTATGCAACATTTCCCAAGTGGTTAAGAATTTTTTGCTTCATCCATATAAACCAATGGCCTGACCTTTCATGCTCACTCATGAAGGACACTAGGTTAGCTTCATCCATATAAACCAATGGCCTGACCATCCATTTTCTATCACCTCCTATTGACATCTCCTTATCTAGGTCTTCCTATGTGCAAACACTTCCTCCCCACCTGCCTATAGTGGGGTTTGATGGAGAAACGCTCCTTACAAGGTGGTGGTGGTAGTTGGTGCAACTCACTACGCGGGCAGTGGTCGATGGTAATTGGAAGCTCCCTCAAGTCTTCTGCCCTCTTCTCCTTTACTAGCTCTGCTAACAAGCTTTACATCTCATCTAAAACTCGGAGGCAATAATTCATCTTAGCACAACATTGAGTAATCGCAGCTAGCTCCTCGTAATTCCATTGTTATTCCTATGCCACAACCAAGACCTCCATCCTCCTTTTCTCTCTTGTATAGAGTTCCACTTGCCCTGGTGCAATAAATCTACATTTCCCCACTTCTCTCAATTGCTTCTAATCGCGCCACTTTTGTTACTTTCAATGATTTTTTTGGCTCTTGGCTTCAGCCGTTCCTAAAGCTTGCTTCTGCTAAGCTACTCCTGCTACTTTTCTCTCTATCCTTTTCCTTCTCCCAAGCAACCCGTAGGGTTCCTTTCGCCGATACCTGCTAGCAGCTAGGATTCCTCCTATTGTGCACCTATGGGAAATGATCCCGCGCTTTTGCCACTATCGTCCCTACTCTGTTGCCGTCATGTTGCTTCCACATGCTTCTACCGACTGCTATCAAGCCGCTACCACATGCTTTTGTGTTGTGCGTATATGGGACAGAATCTCGCACTCCCACCGCTCTTAGTACCTTCTCAGCAATAAGAATCTCCACTGGAGCGTTTCCTCCTCGCAACAACGATTAAACCTTCTCGTTGCACCTCCATTGACCATCTTTTTTGACAATAGATCCATTGGAAAATCTGCCACTAACAACAAAATTTGCTTCTGCTTTAGCTCATCAGACCACCAGTACTTTGACGATCAATCTGACAAGTCGAAGCAATTGATACAACTTATTCCTTAGCCATCTCCAACAAGCTTCATGCTAAGAAAGAAGATGCAACTCTTGATACCCCTCTCAAACCCTAAACCCTAATAAATATTACTCTCTGGTCTCTACCCTCATGAACTAGGTCTAATCCATTGACCCGGACCCGATTTATTACTAATATAGTTAAGCCCATAACATATCCACATAATCATTAAAGTGCACTACAAAAAGTATTTTGTACTACCATTATGGAATTTACATGGTAGAAAAATCATTTTGAACAATATAAATTGGTTTTTTATTATTTCAATTTTAGATTGTAGGATTTCCTTTACTTTCAAGAATATCTCTTCCTGAGTCATGAAGAAATGTCCCTTTTTGCTAATACAACTAAAAAGTTTAAGTAATAAAAAAATTATAAAATAATGCAAATGTAAATAAATTAGGATAATGCAAAGAATATATAATAATAAAAATATGTACAACATCCAATAAAAATAAATAAATAAGAATGTTCAAGCAAAATACAAGATATATATATGTGTGTGTATAAATATAATTGCATATATACATATATACACATTGTGTTCTACATCATGATATTTATCAATTAAAATTTGACAAGCATGAATAAAGTATGAGGAACACTCGGCATGAATAACAACAAAAGGTGTTGAAGGTAAACAATGAGTGATGGGGGGATGTTCTATGAGCAGAATGAGGAATAACAAGTTACATTAAAGGTGTCACCCCAACCGATACCAATCATCAATGCATGGCAATGCTAGTCGTACATTTGCATTGTGTGCACTATCTGCCACTCTTTGATGACAGTGACAATATTGACAAGAAGGTTTGAAAAACTGATTTAAACTGATGTACCGATCTGTCTGGGCCGATATGCTACAGTGAAAGCAACTACACTGACATGCAGCAAAACCGATCCCATCTTGGACCGGTAGAACGTTTAACCGGTTCGGACCGAACTTTTAAACCTTGATTGACACTATTGACAATGAGCATAATATATGGTCAACTAGTTTGACAAACTAGTGCTAATGTGGAGCTGTTGATCTAAGCAAACCTACAAAACATGGCACTAAGGTTTGGAAAACCGGTCTAAACAGGCATACCGGTTTGGTCTCAGATCACCTATAGTCAAACAATACTAACACAGTGCTTGTAGAACTGGACCCATCTTAGACCGATAAAAACTAAAAATTTCGGTCAATTCGGATCGAAATTCCAAACCTTGCAAAGCACAAGTGGATGATGGTGATTAAGAACAATGATGGGAAAGTAAGGCACATGGAGAGATGAATGATGGATGGAGAAGATGTGAATAACGAATGCACAAAATGAAGCAAATTTAGAGAAACAAAAGTAAGAGCCAAAGTATCTGACAAATACCAATTGATGTAAGGGAGCCTAGAGAGAAGAAGAGAGAAGAAGAGAACTAATAAAGAGGGAGAGAAAGAGAGAAAGGGAGGAAAATAGAAAGGTTAATAATCATTAAATATATCCCACTACAATAGTTTATGCCCATATATAGGCTTATGTGTGCTCCATAAATACCTACTTATTAAGTTTCACATAAAATTAACAACAATAATAATTGACTACATCATCATTGGAAAGAAAAAAGGGCAACAAAGACAAAGGTAAATCATCCACAATTCGGAATAGACAATGTCATCAAACCTACTCACCACAATATAACAGAAACCATCTCCTTACATCTGCAGCCACTGGGATGACCATTATACATCAATACTTACTTAGAAACCATGATCATAGCATCCTAATAATGTTGTGATTATGCTTCCCTTAGCACCTAATTTGTTTTGAGAAAATAGAAATGAAATTTGATGAACTCCGATGGCTGCATAGTTACAAAATCAATAGAACCCTACTTGAAAAGTCCATTCAATAACTGTTCTTAATATATAGTGACTGTATTGTTCTTTTTTTTAGACTGTATTGTTCTTAATATCGTCAACATTAAGCATTTTACATACCTAGTCAATTATTTTTGAACTTGTAACTAGATGTAAAAAAATAGTTACATTGACTTCCACAAGAAAGGTCGAGTTGACAGATGAAAAGATGCAGTATCATAGGTAGCTATTGATACTGTAGATAAAGCATAATTTTCCACTGTTATACAAGGTACCTGGAAAAAGAACTGCAAATTTTAAAGCATTTATACAATCATTTAGAGAGCATCCAAACTGAAAAAAAAAAGAGGGAGGCAAGCAATAATTGCATGCGTGATTCGAGCATTTTTACCAATCAATCAAACAATATTCTAATAATTATACAGGCTATTGATCAATAAGGGTTATTTCCCTGTTTTTAATTTTCAATCAGTAGGCCATAAGCCACTTGGACAAAAAAAATTCCAAATTATTTTTCGTTAATTATCCCAACAATAATCATGTGACTCATGCTCGGAAGAATCTACAACTATCTTACGTAAATGAATGTGATGACTTTCCAGCACCTTCATAGTGCTAAAAATGTGGATGTAATTACGGAAGAACATGCAAAGTCCGCCAAAATATGTATAGTAAATTTGGATATTCACTTAACATGCTGAAATTGAAATGTAGTTGTTGTTCCTGAATTAAGCAAAGCATTTAATCAAACAAATATCAACAGGTAACCTAATCAAATATGCTTTGCAAGAAAGGTGAACGATGTGCTTACATGAATAAAATCATTAACTTCCACGAAGTCCTGATCATGTGCGTCATTAATCTCATCAGCCCCGCCAGCAGGCATCATCTCAATCGCACCATCAATCTTCTCATCTTCCTCCCATTCTTCCTCAATAAATGGCGCACCATACTGAGCTCCATTCTGTGGACCGGCACCGTTCTTCTGGAATATCCTACACACAACATAAGCGTCCTTCCGAACCCCATCCAGAAAGAAAAAAAATCAATAAATTTCAAGATACACGATCCGGAAAACCCAACCAAGATGGACGCATATATGAACCTGAGAAACCCCAAATTTAGCGAGCTCGTCGTCCTCTAGGCGGTACTCGTGCATGACCCAGTTGGTCCTGGCGCCGTGGGGGGCACGGCCGGAGTGGTACACGAGGGTCTTCTTCATTCCGACGACGCGACCGCCGCGTCGGACGGGTCGGTCCTTGCCAGTCGTCTTCCAGTATCCCTGGGCGGTGGTGCGGCTGTTACGCGACCGGCTCGCGTACTTGCGGTCGAGGGGGCTGAAGAAGTACCACTCGAGGTCGCGGGTGCGGAGGCGGGAGAGGCCGGGTAGCTCCCACGGCTCGCACTTGTAAAGATCTACCTCGGCGATGGCGTCCACGCGGAGGGCCCTGCCGCGGACCCTCCGCGTGAGATAGTAGCTGACGAGCTCCTCATCGGTCGGGTGGAAACGGAACCCCGGCGCGAGGAGGGCGGCGGCGGGCGTCTGAGGCGGAGCGGATGAGGCGGCGGCCGCGTCGTACATTAATCGGAGACCGGTGGCGGAAATGAGGAGCGGAGGACGCGAGAGGGTAGGGAAAAAAAAACCGAGGCGGCGTGTCGCGGGGAGTAAATGCCTGGGAGAGCAGGAATCGTGCGGAAGAAGCAAAGTAGCTTGGGCAATGCGTGCAAGTATGCTTGGCATCGGAAAGTCTCGAATTCCTCATCTCGACCGTGCGTTCGTAGAGTTCCGCATTCTTGAGTGCAAGTGTTGTCTTACAGTCATTGGCTACTACTTACCAAAATTGCAACAAGAATTGGAGAGGATCCGACTTGGGGAGTTCGAAGCTAGTATGTAAGAAACACTATTTGGTGCGAAAAGTTCCCGATCAAACTCAACCTGGAGTCCAACATGGTTCACAAGATTTGATGGTGGAACCTAGTCAACATAGTGGACCCAGCATAAATCTTCCAATGAACAGAGACGGAATGCTGGCTAGAGGGCGGCTAGTGAATGAATAATTATTATTTATTTATTTATTTCTGAGGATTGAATTTTTGTTAATTTAAATAAAAAAGAAATTTTATTTTATTATTAATAATGCCTCCAATTACAGGAATTTGCCGATTCTTATCCCTACAATAATAATACGTAATTCGAGTTCCGTCCGCCTAACTTTTATGAGCGAGCTTAACCCGTTCAATTCACCCACGTCCGCCGCCATAGCCCGAACCAAAACCCGAGCCAAAACCAGGCCCGATCCCTGGGATGTAGCCATATCCCAAACCGCCGCCTCCACCGCCGCCGCCCCCACCCGCGCCGTAGCCCTCGCCTAGCCCCGCACCGTAACCGAATCCGTTCCCATACCCAGAACCAGAACCGAAGCCGCTGCCGCCGCCGCCGCCGCCTCCTCCTCCTCCACCACCACCACCTCCGCCGCCTCGTCCTTCGCTCCCTTCTCCTCCTCCCTCTCCACTTCCGTAACCGTATCCTGACCCACTTCCACGACCAAAACCATACCCATCTGGCCCGCTTCCGAATCCCATCCCTCCGCCTCCTCCTTCGCCGCCGCCACTGCCATACCCAACCCCCCCTGTACCAACTCCCATCCCATATCCGGACCCATATCCTGACCCAAACCCAGACCCGCCGCCAATGTAGGACCCATAACCCGACCCTCCTCCACCTCCACCGCCACCGCCGCCACCACCTCCACCGTAACCATCACCAATGCCCTCGCCGCCACCATATCCGTACCCAGACCCATACCCCGAGCCACCAAAGTCACCACCACCACCGCCACCCCCACCCCCACCTCCACCTCCTCCTCCTCCTCCTCCGCCACCACTACCGTATCCAGAGCCATACCCATATCCGAAACCACGACCAAACCCCGAGCTGCCGCCGCTTCCGCCACCTCCCTCTCCCCCTCCCCCGCCGCCGCCGCCGCCCTCGGCAGCTTCAGTTCGAATCGGCCCTTCCGCCGCAATAAGGCGTGCGGGGAGGAGCAGAAGGATTGCCGCAATGGCGAGTACTCGCGTTCCCGCCATGGCGATCCCTCGCAGCGGCGGTGCATGGGTTTATATACAGAGTGCTGCATGCAAACAGGGAGTCGTACTCCGCAACGCACGTCCGCCACCACGCGCGGTAGAGTCTGCATGATTGAGAATGGGTGTGCGAGTGGAGCCCTGGGCGTAGGCGATTCCCCCACCACCGTAGGGAGGAGAGCGGCGTCCTGGGTGGCGCGCACTCGGGCTCGATTGGCGCCAGAGCAGCGCGGGAATCCACTGGTAGCAACGGGTCTCGGGAATGCCGCGTGGCGCGGTGAGTGGAGTCGGTGAGGAGAGAGTTGACATGACCGCCTGTCTCGATCGTTGCCTTAGGTCACTCGTCGCTCTCGAGATGTTTTGACTTCGATGAGATGCGAGGCGTGGCGCGCTCGGTTGAAACTTCGTGCGATAATGATGGCTAGGGCGAAAGGGTGGTAGGACAAAGTGGTACGATTGTGTTTCGGACTGTGGTCCGGACTCCGTAGCATTTTATAGTAATGTTTCTGTATGGAAATAATAATAATACTAATAATTCTCTACTGTGAAAATTTATTAATATCAAATCACTTATATAAATTGATAAGTGAATAGTACGATGAAAATTATTGATATTTAGTTTGAGATGTTTTTATATTTAGAATATATAGATGGGTCACATAAAGTAGATGATTTATAAATGATTATGATATAATCAGATACAATTGTTGTCCAAAACACAGTGAAAGATGACTCATTCATGGGCCTCAAATAGATCTAACCCCAAAACTGGAGATGATTGTATCTCATTGAAAGCTTTATATCACATGCAAGAAAAAAAAAGGGGGGGATGGGCGTATTTAATTATATCTCTTCAATGCTCCAATTATATTAAGATCGTTGGATATAAATGACAAAAGAATACAATATAAATGGTGGTGAAGATAATTGGAGAATAGGTGGACTAGTGTGGAGAGTAGACTTATGGTGTGTATAGTAGGAGGGATGGGAAAATAGGAAGGGTGAATGGGAAAATAGGAAAAAAATGGAAATGAAGGAAAAACATAGGAGGATGAAATCTGCCACGTGAAAATCACGTGTTTGAGAAATCCAACATCACGTGTCCGCATTCGTGAGCAGCGAGCACCCGTCCACGAGCAACGTCTGCGACATCCGTCCATGAGTGGCGACCTCCAGAGGGGGCGGCGAGCGGCATTCACTATTGTAAACGCATAAATCACGCTACCAAAAATGCCGAATCAAATCCTACCAATGATGCTATTACCTAATATCGCAGCAATCATATTGGCCACAATTCAAGCAAATCAAATCGTGACAATGTTTCCTATATAGCAAACTTCCTATTTGTATATTTCCATTCATTCTCTGCCTTCGTGTGTATAAATTCAGAGGCATGTAACGATATCACAACATCGAATACAATTATATTTTTCACCATCTTCCCTACTAAGTTTCTTACATGGTATCAGAGCTTTGAAATTCTGATCCAATTTGCTCTGTCGACGCGGGGCAAAGGAAGAAGTCATCGATCCGGCACTTGACGTGACAAAGAATCCGGCTCTTGCCGTCGTTACTGAAGAAGACGAGAAAACTCGCCGTTATTCTCTTGAGAACGACAGCTATTGATTGTTGTCGTCTTCCGCCTCTCACGTCGCCGAAGCTTTGAACGTGGCCTGTTGATCAACCGGTGACTGCCGAAGCTGTGTCACCGACCCATGCCGCAAGCCGTTGCGATTCCCTCTTACGACATTCGTAGCCCTTTAATCCATCCACTCTCTTTATGGATTCGGCAATCAGCTCTTCTTCACGGCAACCTGCTGGGTCGTCCACCACTTTAACCCCACCCAGCAGCGTGCCCTTTCTTCCTCTCAAATTAACGAAGGACAATTTTCTATTATGGCGGACTCAATTCGTTCCTCTCCTACGCGTTCATGGCATGTTTGGCATCGTCGACGACACTGATCCTGCTCCTTCCTCAACGGACTCTTGTTACGCTGATTGGACCCTCAAAGACCAATTAATCCTCACTTGGATTAATTCCACTCTGACGGAAGAGGTTTTCCCTTTGGTGGTTGGCCTTACCTCTTCCAAACTCGTCTGGGACACTCTTGCCACAGCCTTCCAGTCCAACTCTCGCGCCAGGGTGCTCCAACTTAAATCTCAACTGCAGGTGACTCGCCGCGGCACGGATTCTATTCATGATTATATGCAAAAAATCAAGACTATTGCTAATAACTTGGCAGCGATCGGGCACCCTATCTCTGACGCTGATCTCATCATGCATGTTTTATTGGGGCTCGGCCCTTCCTATGACACTTTTATTCCCAGCGTCACTGCACGCAGTGATTCCTTGACTCTGGAAGAGGTTCATGGGATGTTATCCTCCCACGAACGTCTTATGCAACTTCAATCCATGCGCGACCTCGACATTACAAGTCCTACCATCAACAACACTATTCATCCTGGCTCAAGCTCTCATGGCGGAGGACGCCATCATCGCGGAGGACGCTCTCATAACAGTGGTCGCTTTCAGGGACGCGGCCGTGGCAGAGGACAGTGCCAAATATGCTTTATTCTTAGGCATTATGCTCATGAATGTCGCAGACGCTTTGATACAGATTTTATTGGCGGTTTTTCTAGCCAAACCCCTATTCAGCATCAGGTCCGACCCGGAGTCTACCACACCACCACCCCTAATGACATATCATCTACCTCCACGGCTTGGTATCCGGACTCCGGCGCAACTCACCATGTCACCTCTGATCTCAACTCTCTCCAACAGGTGGCGCCCTACAATGGATATGACACGGCTCAAATAGGCAACGGTCAAGGTTTGCATATTACTCACCTTGGGAACACATCTTTTTCCGCCTCTAATCGTCTACTACACATGCGCAATATTCTTTGTGTTCTGTCAATTACTAAACCCTTGCTTTCTGTTCGTCAATTCGCTCATGATAATGACGTCTTCTTTGAATTTCATTCTAATGCCTGCTTTGTTAAGGATCGGCACACGGGGACCACTCTGCTCCAAGGGGGAATTAAAAACGGCCTCTACCACATTCCACCACCATCCACAACTGCTCTACTCTCTAGGCGTGTGACCTCCAACACATGGCATGCTCGACTCGGTCATCCCTCCATCCATCTCGTCCAGCAAATAATCAACCACTATGGTTTACCTGCTCGAAATATTTTCTCTTCTATTTGTGATGCTTGTATGCGCTCATAGAGTCACAAAACTCTGTTTTATCCATCAATAAATAAAGCGTCTTATCCTTTACAACTTATTCATTCTGATGTTTGGGGCCCTGCTCCCGTTCTTTCCGCCGGTGGTTACTCATATTATGTCTCCTTTATTGATCATTACAGTAAATTTACTTGGCTTTTTCTCATGAAACGTAAATCTGACCTTTTAGATATATTTTGCCATTTCCAACAGCACGTCGAGTACTTCAATCACAAAATTTTATGCGTTCAGTCTGATTGGGGTGGCAAATATCAGGCACTTCATCAACATCTTGTGCGCTCCGGCATTGCCCATCGTATATCCTGTCCACACACTCCGGAACAAAATGGGTCCGCTGAACGTAAACACCGCCACATAGTTGAAACCGCCCTTTCCCTCTTACATCATGCTTATGTCCCTACCCACCATTGGGATGCTGCTGTTTCCACTGCCGTCTATCTTATCAATCGCACGCCAACACCATTACTTCAACATGCCACTCCCTTGGAAGTCCTCTACAAATGCACCCCTACATACAACACTCTTCGAGTCTTTGGCTGCGCGTGTTACCCTTGGTTGCAACTGTATGTCAAACATAAGTTGCAACCCCGCTCCACTTTATGTGTTTTCCTTGGTTACAGTAATATGCACTTGGGTTATCATTTTTTACATGTTCCCTCTGGCCGTATTTACATTTCCAGGCATGTTGTCTTTGATGAAACTGCATTTCCATTTGTGGCAGCTAACATTTGAGGCGGCGTCCCTGCCTCCGGTGCAATTCTTCATCCCTACCCTCCGAGGCTTCCAGTCCGCCAACGTCCTACTACTCGCTTGACATCCGGCTCTTCTCCTGAGGCATTATCTGATGTGCGCACCTCCTCGCCCGAGCCTTCTCCTGCTGCTCCACCTACTCCTACCACTCCGGCGGCCTCTTCTGATGCGAGCATCTCTTTGCCCGGCTCTTCTTCTGGTACTCCAACAACTCCAGTGGCTTTCCCTGATGCGAGCTCCTCCACAACCATCTCTACACCTCCAAGGTGCACTCGCGCTCTTGTTGATCTCTATGGAGCCACTGAACCACTCGTTCTTCACTCTACATCAGCCAGCAAACATGCACTACCAGCCGCTCTCCTCCACTCCATTTCATCCGCTGCGCCAACATGTTTTACTCAAGCCTCCAAGGCTCCTGAATGGCGGGCGGCTATGGCTTCCGAGTTCGATGCCTTACTTCGCAATGGGACATGGAACCTTGTTCCACGACGCTCTTCCAAGAATGTTATTGGGTGCAAATGGATCTTTTGTCTCAAGCATCGTGCCGACGGCTCTATTGATCGACACAAGGCTCGTCTAGTTGCTAAGGGATTTCGCCAACTGCCCGGTATTGATTTCACCGAAACTTTTAGTCCTGTTATTAAGATAACCATTGTTCGTCTTCTCCTCGCAATTGCCGTCAGCTCCAACTTGCCCATTCGACAATTGGATGTCTCCAATGCCTTTTTGCATGGCCATTTACAAGAAACTGTATACATGGAGCAACCGCCTGGATTTACTCATCCTCAGTTCCCAACTCATGTATGTCATCTTCAAAAGTCCTTATACGGACTTCGGCAAGCTCCACGTGCATGGTTCCACCGCCTCGGGGGATGGCTTCACCAACAAGGCTTTCTGGGCTCCAAAACAGACACATCATTATTTTATCGCTGCGACTCCTCCTCTAAGACCTTTGTTCTAATATATGTTGATGACATTCTTGTCACTGGCGACAATGGGTGCACATCACCACCTTAATCTCTGCACTGGGTACCGAATTCGCTATTCGAGATCTCGGCACTACACACTATTTCCTTGGTATTGAGTTGACGTCTCATCCCACTGGTTGTCTTCTCACTCAACGCAAATATGTCCTGGAACTACTTCAGCGTACCAAGATGGATGCCACGCGACCAATCTCTACACCAATCGCACCTGACATCAAAATGGATGTGTCTTCTCCCATGCTTGATCCCACGCTTTACAGAAGCACTATTGGCGCCCTACAGTACGTCACCATTACTAGACCCGAGATCACCTACGCTGTCAACCGTGCCTGCCAACATATGCACTCTCCCACTACGCTATATTGGGAGCATGTCAAACGCATACTCCGCTACCTTAAAGGTTCTCTTCTACATGGTCTTCTTATTCATCGGGATTCTTCTCGTGACATCCACGCTTACAGTGATGCTGACTGGGCCAGTTCTCCTATTGACCGTCACTCAACAAGCGGGTTCGTAATTTTTCTTGGCAAAAATCTCATCTCCTGGGCCTCTAAGAAGCAATCTACTGTCTCACGCTCCAGCACTGAAGCCGAGTACAAAGCCATTGCCAACACCACGGCTAAAGTGATTTGGTTGCAATCCTTACTCTCGGAACTTAGCCTCTCGCCTTCTTCACCTCCGACGCTATGGTGCGACAACATAGGGGCCACGTATCTTGCTGCCAATCCAGTCTTTCACGTAAGAACCAAGCATGTGGAAATCGACTTCCACTTTGTCCGAGAACGCGTGGCCAACAAGCAGCTTCTTGTTTCCTTCATCTCCACAAAGGATCAACTTGCAGACATTGTTACCAAACCTCTCCCCAAGCTCTGGTTCCGGCACCTCACAGACAAACTCAACGTTGTCCAATCCCACGCTGAGTTTGCGGCGGAGTGTAAACGCACAAATCACGCTGCCGAAGATGCTGAATCAAATCCTACTAATGATGCTATTACCTAATATCGCAGCAATCATATTGGCCACAATTCAAGCAAATCAAATCGTGACAATGTTTCCTATATAGCAAACTTCCTATTTATATATTTCCATTCATTCTTTGCCTTCATGTGTATAAATTCAGAGGCATGTAACAATATCACATCATCTAATACAATTATATTTTTCACCTTCTTCCCTACTGAGTTTCTTACAGCTATGGCTATCCACGAGCTAGTGAAGACCTCTGTGAGAGGCGAGTCGTCCGCGAGCTGGCGAAGATGTCTGTGAGAGGCAAGTTGTCTGCAATGTCTAGCAGGGCGGTGAGCGACGTCCACGAGCTTTTGTCCGCGAGTTGGTGAGCTAGGCGAGGACTGGAAATGAGCGGCAAGCTGGGCGAGGATGAGAAACGAGCAACGAGATGGGCGAGCCGTCCGCAACATCCAATAAGGCGACGAGTGGTTTCTGCATTTGGTTGGCGAGCAGCGTCCACAACAGGTCAGCGTCCGCAAACACATCACGTGTTTTAATCTACCCGATTTTTCCCTATCACATCCATCCAATTTCCCTCTTTTTAATTTATCCATTCTGATATACTAAGAATTTTTTTTTCAAACTTATTTCTTTGATCCTAAAATTTATCCTAAATCCATCCTACTAACAGGCTGTTAGTGTAACGTGCACTGAAACAAAGTACACAAGGAACCACTCAAAGGGGTTTAAAAACCATGGTATGCAGCATATGATTTTGCTAGGCTGTTGTGTATGGGAAATGATGCTAGTAAAGGCATTCAGTCAGTATGATGAGGCAAGCATAGCTTTAGAATTCTGTCTTGCCATAAAATGAGCAATTGATCTATGTTATGGGTGGCGTGTCAAGGAAGATGAATGGTAAGATGGTCATGCATAGATTATACGAGGCTAGACAACATAGTTAACAAGCTGGGCTCATCCACTCAGATGCCTTTTGATTAGGAGGTCTTCAGGACTGGGCACTTCTAGAGCTCAGGAGACAAGGAGTGACTACTTACAGAGATGTCGTAGTAGCTGCTGATGCATTGTTAGACATGAGAGGTGCCAGGTCTCATGCTGGGGGAGTACCTTCTTCTACATCTTCCCATACCCGTGTGTCAGACAAGGGTAAGAAGAAATATATCCCGAAACAAAAAGCCAAAGGAAAAGCACCAGTTCCTCAGACTCATCAGAAGCCACCTGTGCAAAAGAAGAAGAATGAATCTAGTCCTAAGAGGAAGCTGGCGTGCTTTGTCTGCAATGGCCCTCACATGATGAGGGATTGTCTTACAAAAAGAGCAGTAGCAGTCCTTGCAGAGAAGAGGGACGCAAGGAAATAAGATCAGCAGGGTTTTGCATCTGTCAACCCTTTAGTCATTGCAAATGTGTCAGTGAGATCTTCCCCGTTGATGTACACGAATATCAGCCTGAATGATGTTGAGATTGCAGCCATGGTAGACACTGGGGCCACACATTTGTTTGTTTCAGATAGGTTGCGTGAGCGACTGAAGCTGAAGACTACCACCAGTGATACACATGTGAAAACAGTAAATGCTGAGGCTAGAAAGGCTATGGGCATCTCATATGATGTTCCAGTTAAGATGGGACCATGGAGTGGGAAATGCACAGTGTTAGTAACTCAATTAGATGTGTTTGATGTCATTGTGGGTATGGATCTGCTGAGGAAAGCTAAGGCTACCCCAATGCCACATCTCAATAGTTTATTAGTACTTGATGAGAAGAACCCTTGTTTCATTCCTTGCTTTACTGGAATGAAAGAGGAGAAGAAGAAAGCGAAGGAGAAGGAGCTTACTCCTACTGCCTTAGCAAATGGAGTTAGGCATGATGCTTCCACATATCTAGCACATATCAGAGTAGTGGAAGACACTCCTCAGGTGGATTCAGCTCCTAGACAGCTTATGAGGAGTATGAGGGAACTGGCCACTTCCTCCAGTTCTTGTAGCCGAAAGGGGAAGTAAGTCATTGTGGGGACTACCGTAGTTTCATTAGAGGACATCATGACATCAGTACCACCATCTGTTGGATCTTTATTGAGAGAGTTTGCAGATGTGATCCCTCCAGAGATGCCTAAGGTGCTGCCTCCCAGGAGAGATATTGATCATCAAATAGAGTTGATTCCTGGAGCAATACCCCCAGCACAGCCTCCATACCGCATGCCACCATTAGAATTGGCAGAGCTCAGGCGACAGTTGAATGAGTTACTGGAATCAGGGTATGTTCAGCCCTCTAAGGCACCATATGGGGCGCCTGTTCTCTTCCAGAAGAAGAAGGATGGGAGCTTGCGCATGTGTGTTGACTATAGAGCATTGAACAAGGTCACAGTGCGCAATGCTTATCCCATCCCACTGATACAAGATTTGTTAGATAGATTGGCGAATGTCAAGATCTTTAGCAAGCTTGATTTGAGATCTGGATATTGGCAGGTGCGTATAGCTGAGGGGGATGAGCCGAAGACTACATGTGTCACGCGGTATCGCTCATTTGAGTTTCTGGTTATGCCTTTTGGGCTAACCAATGCTCCTGCAACGTTCTGCAACCTCATGAACAACATCTTAAACCCGTTTTTGGATAAGTTCGTGGTGGTTTACTTAGATGATATAGTGGTATATTCATCTGATCTAAAGGAGCATGAGAAGCATTTGAGGCAAGTTCTGCAAGTTCTCAGAGACAATCAGTTATATCTGAAGGCTGAAAAGTGTGAATTTGCGCAAATTGAGATCCAGTTTTTAGGACATGTGGTTTCTCAAGGCAGTGTGAGGATGGATAATGAGAAGATTAAGGCCATTTGGGATTGGCCGAGTCCTTCTAGTGTTACTCAACTGCGTTCTTTCTTTGGTCTGGCAAACTTTTATAGAAAATTCATCATGGGTTATTCTAATGTCGTGGCACCTTTAACCGATCTACTCAAAAAGGACAAAACTTGGTGTTGGGAGGAGACACACCAAGATGCTTTTGAGACTCTGAAGAGGCTGGTAACTTCAGAGCCAGTTCTAAAATTACCAGATTTTTCACAAGAGTTTGAAGTACACACTGATGCTTCAGACCGTGCTCTAGGGGGAGTGCTTGTTCAAGCTGGCAGACCAGTAGCCTATGAGAGCAGAAAGCTGAAAGCAGCTGAGCTGAACTATTCTACACATGAAAAAGAGATGCTAACTGTTGTTCACTATCTTAGATTGTGGCATATATACCTTCTGGGGAGTCATTTTGTGGTAAAGACTGATAACATTGCTAACACCTTCTTCCAGACTCAGAAGAAGTTGTCAGCCAGGCAGGCTCGTTGGCAAGAACTCTTAGCAGAATTTGATTTCAGTTGGGAGCATAAACCGGGCAAATGTCATCAGGTTCCAGATGCCCTCAGTAGGATCAGCAATGTTGCTCTGTTATGCGCACTTTCCAGGGCAGAGGGCAAGATCTTTCAGTACATTAAGTAGACCGCCAACTCAGATCATGCTTATCAGAAGCTTGTTGCACAGATCAGAGATGGTACAGTGCGCAGGTTCTATGTGGATGAGGATGGCCTTGTCATGGCTCAGGGTGGCCGAACTTATGTTCATGCTTCGGGGGACATTCGGTTTGGTCTCATGAGGGAGTTCCATGATACCGTTTGGGCGGGGCATCCCGGTGGTCAGAGAATGTATGCGCTGCTGAAGAGAGGTTGGTTCTGGCCAGGAATGAAATCCGACATTGAGCATTATGTGAAAACCTGTTTGATATGTCAACAGGATAAGATTGAGAGAAGACTGGAGGTAGGTCTTCTCCAACCGTTGCCCACACCAGCGAGACCATTCATTTCAGTTTCCATGGACTTCATAACACATTTCCCAGTATTTGATGGACTCGGTTCTGTATTGGTGATAGTGGACAGATTCTCGAAGTATGCTATCTTTGTGGCAGCTCCTGAGGTGTGCTCAGCAGAGGTGACCGCCAACCTGTTCTTTCAGCATGTGGTGAAACACTTTGGCTTACCACGGGATATCATTAGTGATAGAGACACCCGATTCACAGGCAAATTTTGGGGGTCCCTATTTAAAAAGCTGGGAACAGATCTTAAGATGTCCACTGCATTTCACCCAAAGACCGATGGGCAGACCGAGCGCATCAATGCTTTAGTGGAAGAATACCTGAGACACTTTGTATCTGGTACTCAGAGGAATTGGCCATTTTTGCTTGATACAGCCCAATTCGCTTATAACATACAAGTGTCCTTAGCTACAGGGAAAAGTCCATTCGAGATGGTCTTAGGGTATCAACCATCTACACCGGTTGATAACCTCGCTAGTGGTGCAAGCAGTCGGAACAAGCCTGCTAATCAGTATGTCCAGGATCGCATAGAGCTCTGGGAAGAGGCTAGGGACAGCTTGAGGAAAGCTTCCAACCGTATGGTTAAGTATGCGAACCGGCATAGGCGTCACGTTGAGTTTGAGGTAGGAGATCAGGTGCTCCTCAAACTAACCCCGCAGATATGGAGGAAGATAGTGGCAGGCACCTACCATAGAGGACTAGTACCCAGGTATGAGGGACCGTTCACGGTCATCAAAAGAATTGGTGCGGTAGCCTACAAGCTGAATCTGCCTAAACACTATAAGCTTCATCCCACCTTTCATGTTAGTTTCCTCAAGAAATTTCACTCAGATGATGTTCATCCTGAGCGTGAGCAAGTAAGGAGAAAGCCAGCCCGAGGCACAGTAGAGTTTGCAAAGTAGCCTTTGAAGATTCTAAATCACCGTATATATGGCTGGAGTGGAAAGTGTCAAAAGGCTGAGATACTAGTACAGTGGCAGGACGAAGTTGAAGAGGATGCTACATGGGAAAGAATGGTTGATCTTGAACAATTTCATTGGTTGTTCAAGAATTATGAGGAAGCCCTCGGGGGCGAGGTCTAGGTCAGCTGGGGGAGAGTGTGACGACCTGGGTGTGTGGGGGTACACACCCGGACCCCTTTGTGTACTCATAGAGGTTATGAGCAGGGAGAGACCCTCATCTTGGGTGAGGCCTGAAGCAGAAGGGGGCAAAAAATAACTAATCACTATGTTAAGATGTTTTGCAGGTACTCTGGTGCTTGGCGAAAATCAAGGGGCACATGTAGAGGTTACATGGGCCTTGACACACTTCAATCTATGTTGAGAAGAGCAACAAAATGGTTGAAGAAAAAAGGGGCATGGGTGAGTCTCAAACCCATGACCTAGAAGTGTGCCAAAGTTTATGTTGCATGAGAGGACCAACCCGAGCTTAGGGTCATTGCTGAAGTAAAAAGGGGAGCAATCTTGTTAAAGACTTGAAGGCCCAATTTACTTAAGAAAAGGCCCAAGCCGAATTGGGGATCTCATGCAAGCAAAGGGGCAATCGGATTGGGGACCTTGGGAGGGGCGACATTGAAGGGAGAAGGGCGAAAGCTTCATCTTCATCTTCCTTGCCGATCTAGGGCTGAGCTTGAGGGAGCTCACCGATCTTCCACCTCCATCCGTTCTTGGAGCTTGAGGGCAGCTTGCTTGAGAGGGGAGCTCACGCATCTAGCTCCTTCTCCATCTTGGCCGAAGGTTGCAAGGAGCTTGGTGGCAGATCTATTGAGGAGGCTCACATCCGACCACCTTCAACTTGCTTGGCCGAGAGTCCCTTCATCTTTGAAGCTTGATTGCATCTTGCTTGAGAGGAGCTCAAGCATTCACCTTCTTGGCCGAGAGCATCATTGGCCTTGGAGGGGTTCTCTTTGAGGGAGGAGGACCGGTCTTGCTTGGAGGAGTGAGGGAGGCCGGCGGTCATCATCTTGGGTGGCGCCACTACCTTCCTCCACCCACTTGGGGGCGGCACTATTGCTGTCCATTGGGGGCTGAGGTGTTCCTTGGAGGAAAGGAGCACGTTGGAGCATCAAAGTGACCACCTAGGGGGGCGACCCTAGGTCCGAACCTCAAGGGCCATCCCTTGAGGGCATTGGAGGTGTTCGGCTTGCTTGGAGGGGCTGAGCACATCCTCCACTCAACATTAGCATTGGAGTGGTATATTTCTACTCTATTTGTGTTATTACTTTGTAAGAACCTTGTATGAACATTGTATCATCATTATAGTAGAGTAGGGTGAGGTTTTTTATCCCTTAGCCCACATTGGGTTGAAGGGGTTTTCCTCACATTGAGATATATATTTGTCTTGTGCTTGGTCGGCCGGCGCTTGTGTGTGATTAGGGGCGGGCGCACCTAACTGATAGGACATTCCCTCCTTGCTGTGTAGTTGTGGCTATTGCTTAGGATTTGGGGCATATGTCTAGTGCCCGACTACTGTAACTGCCAGCGATTGTGTGTGTGGACATCTTACAGGGCGCCTAGGTCTAAGACGGTCCTTGAGTGTGCATATTGGGTTGAGGAGCAACATGTGCTGCCCACCCGCCACTCATTGACGTAAGTCTAGGGCTAGGAGAAGATTAGGACCAGATCACCTGAGATCAGCCCGGGAGCACAGTGATCCACAGAGAGCACAGGGACAGTTGATTAGGGCGCGAGGTTATCCCATCTGGGGATCGTGCATTTTGGTTGAGGGCGCAGACATTGGGTTTGGCGCAGTGTTGTGATACGCTGGGACTTCCGCACAGCGCGTGTGCATTGAACGTTGGCTGACGGGTTGCGCATTGTGTAATCCGTGATACTAGGGTTACACATTGTGTAAGTCATGCCATCACCCTCAATTTACACAGCGAAAAATTGGGGCGTGACACCAAGGTTGCATAGCATCGATAAAGAAAAATAACTTTTCATCGTCCTCCATCTTGACATCAAGTGAGATTGTAGCGAACTTTCTCACAAATTCATGGATGTCATCCGTGTGACGGAGGTTCCGGAGTTTCTTCCTTACCATCAGTCCGATGTTCTCTAGGCAAAACTGGGCCTTCAACTCTCGTTTAAGATCTTCTCAGTTGCCAAGTTGTCCGTCCCATCTCGGACCCTTGTGCGCCACCAGAGTTTGGCATCCCCAGTAAGATATTCTGTTGCCGTGGCCACTTTGATTCCCTCTAAGTCAGGACGGGTGACAAGGAAATACTGATCCATGTCAAACAAAAAGTTTTCGAGTTCCTTGGCGTCTCGAGTGTCATTATAACTTTGGGGTTCAGAAACCCTCATTCATTGGTGCATGCTGCAGTTGTGATATTCCTTTTGCTTGCACCGCTTTCGTGAGGGAGGCGATTTGCGCCTTCAACTCCTCGATTTGAGCCCTTAAGAATTTGACGGACTCTCGAGTATTGTCCTTATGTCCCTCTATTTCCGAAGTCATTGAAGCATGTCTTGCCTCAAATAGGTCCAATTGATCTTCAATATCAGTGGAACGCGCTTCTTGGCGTTCACGGTGCCTTCTCCGCCTTTCCTCCCTACCCAGCTCGGGAGGATTATCCACAAGTGTTTCCACATCGGTTCCCTTATGTGATGCCCTGGGTAGTATGGGGTACTACCCCGCCTTTCCCATGGACTCATAGAGGTTATGAGTAGGGATTAAGGGGGTAAAATGGATGGAGCATACACATGGAAAAAAGATAAGGTTCTATGTAGGAGGTTACATGAGCCTTAGAGCATTATTTGAGCTTGTGTAGAGGTGTGTACAAGCTTGCAAAAAAATATGTCATGGCCAAGACTTGAACCCAAGACCTATGAGAGAACCAATCCTTATGTTGCATGAAGTAACCAACCCAAGCATGGGTCATTAGCTGAAAGAAGAGGGAGCGCTTTCCACTTAAACTCTTCAAAATGCATAAGGGTAAAATCGACAAAATGCTTAGCTAATTTGGGGATCTCACGAAATCGGGAAAAGAAGAACATTCGGCTTCGTTTTGGTGAAGAACCGAGAGTTGAAGGAAGGATTTGGCGATCTTGGAGGAGAAGACATCCGGCCATCTTCTTCCTTGCTCCTAGGCGTGACCTTGAGGGAAGCTCACGCCTCCTTCCCTTCTTCCCATCTCCGGCGAGTTGGTGGCAGCTTGGAGGGATTCCGGCCACCATCCACCATTGGCGGTTCTTGGAGAGCTTGAGGGAGCATTTCCACACCATAGCCGAGAGTCCTCATCACCTTGGTGGCGGATTGAGTGAGGAGAGCTCATCCCTCCACCATAGCCGAGGGTTTCTATCTACTTGGAGTGGAGTAGGGGATTGTTTGAGAGGAGCCGAGAGCCTCCTTTGTTGTTGGCTTTAGTTCCCTTGGAGAAAGGGGACTGCACCTTGGAGGGGCTGAAGCTTGCAGCCACCTTGTTCTTGAGCTGAACCTAGAGTGCAGCCCTTGTGTTTGATACATTGCCCCTTTGAGGAGAGGGGGCTGATTTGAGGAGAGGGGGCTGACTTGAGGAGAGGGAGCTGCATTGAGGTGAAGGGGGCTGATCAGCCACTTGCCCTTCATCCACATTGAAGGAGATTGCTTGCTGTCCATTAGGGGGCTGAGGGAGTCCCTTGGAGCACTTGGAGCTTTTGGAGCTTACAACCACCTAGGAGGGCGATCCTAGGGTGGTGCCTCAAGTGCTTGCACTTGAGGAGTATTCTTGGAGCTTGGAGAAGAAGACCGGCCACCTTGGAGGTTGATCTTCATCACTAGCTTTGGAGTGGTATAGCTTACTCACTTGTGCTATTTACATTGCATTAGCTTGTAAGAACATTGTATGCACTTTATGCTATCTTGAGTAGTTGATAGGTTGTTGTTTTATCGATCGGTGTGATTATCGCTGTGTAGTTGTCGATACCTGTATTAGGGTTTGGGCATATGTCTAGTGCCCGTATATTGTGAACTGCCAGCGATTGTGTGAATTGTCATTGCAGGGCGCTTAGGTTTTAAGATTGTCATTAAGGGTGCATATGGGGTTGAGAAGCAACATGTGCTTGCCACCCGCCCCTTATTGACCTAGGTCTAGGGCTAGGAGAAGGCTAGGACGCAGTTCCATCATCACAGCCTTGGAGCTCAGTTCCATCAGAGCTCAGCCCAGAGAGCGCAGAGGATCCAGAGGAGTCTGATCTTGCTTGGGAGACGATCTAGGCTATTTCCGCAAATTGAGTGTTGGCTGGCGATTTACACAGAGGTTGTGTAAATTGCGCCATCACGCTCTAGGATTTAAGGCAAAAATTTAGCACAGAATCTGGGGCGTGACACCTTATAAGCAGACATTCTTGAGAGCCTGATCTATGGATCGTTGGCCTCTGATACCACTTGTCACGGACGCACTTTCCTTATTGCCTGAAGTCCACGCGGCAGACTACTTGAGGTAGTCTCAGTCTTAATCCCGTGTGCACGTACGCACTAAATCCGGAAGCGTCACTATAAACCGAGACAACAATATAATTCGAGAGAACACCAGCAATCGAAGGCACAAGTGATTTGCACAGGACGGCGAGTAAAATGCTCACCCCACCATTATATATTGATAAAAGCAACAATACAAGACAATAATACAGGACACTAAGCAAATATTAAGTAGACCCTAGACCTAAGACTTGGTGGAGAGGGCAGGTGTGTGGAACCTTACAATTTTATACTTGCATGAGATCACAAGACTGCATTTAACCAAGCACTACTACCCATCTCAATGTTATACTATATATACAAACTAAGGGGTGTGGGTAGAAGGCTTCACAAGTCTTGGGTGGGCTAATTTTACACATTTGAGCCTCTCATCCTGGAGTACTTGTGAAAACATGATCCCCCACGCACGTGTACATGCCTCGGGGTAGTCCCCCGAGTGCATCGCTACCCCAATAACCAAAACGCATGGCACACAAGTATCAAACCCTATTTTTACATGGATCTATATATCCTCAGAGTTGTCGGGGCAAAATAACATCATCAAGATTAGGTAACAGTGTAATTACACCCAAACTTCTTCGATCCCTAACAAGTTGCGCTCGTGTTCCCCGCTTTGATAGGCATCGCTCATGCTCGCCACTTCGCCGACCACTGCTCATGCTTGCTCCACTGGTAACTATCACTTGCCACAATGCCAACTCGCCGGGCACTTGCTTGCCCTGAACAACATATGCTATAGTGTCAGTACCATACTGTTCATAATAGCACAGTAATTCTATCAAAAACCTCTAACAACATGTGCTATAGAATAATACACCCAAGTATAGCCGTAGTTTATGTTGGTGCAGTTGCATTGCCGATTGCGGGCCTGTTTGGCCTGCTAAAAACTAGCAGCTTGACTTTTGGGCTGAAAATCAGCTTAAAAACTAAAGAAACTGAAAAATAAAACTTCTTAAATTTTAATTTTTATTACTTTGAATTTCGAGCCCGTCCAACTTTTAGCCCGGCCAAATAGGTCCGCACATAAGCCAACCCAGTACCAGCTATTCAATTAAAGCAAATAAATTATTAGAGAATAATATAATAAATTTCACAGAGGTGATAAATATTATAATCAAACAGCTTATATATATATATATATATATATATTCAAAAAATAAAAAATTTTACAACCAGTTATAAATTTTAAAACTCAAAACAGCATTACCATAATAATATAAAGCAGTACATTACCTCTACCACACACCTTTAAAAAAATAATAAATAACAGTAACAACACAGTTACAAATAGTCTAACTGCGCCAAAAAATTCTTAACCTGACTCTCCCTCAAATCAAATGCGACAATCAAAATTATTGTAACTATGAACATCAAACTGTAGAGGAGATCTCATTGCAATTAACACTGAATTGGTGTTTTCCCTAATTAGTCCTAAAAAGTTGACTCAGGTTAGTGGTCAAAAACCTATAAAATCTTTGCTAATGGGTAGTGCCACAAAAAACATTAATTGGGCTAATTAAAATATGTAAAAATGGATCCCAATCCCACAATTAAATCTTTGTTTGTACCATCAATGAACTAAGAGTGTGCAATGTTAATTAAAAGGTCAAGAATTAGGTCAATGCACATAATTAAAAAAATCGAGAATTAGGTCAATGGATAGCACATATATATTATAAAGCAAGCACATGCATGGAAACCTACTTGGGTTTTAAAGCTAAAATATTGTAATTTAAATTAAATTTTTAAAATAAATATGCATGATTGTTGTCCTATGGTAAGAATTCAGCATCTCATGCTGATAAATCTAATTTAACACTCAAAGATGCACAATATTTTCCTTCTAGGAGCATGATACTAAAATGACCAATAGATTTTATTTCATATGAACATGAAAGTTGTTTACGAGTGCTTAAATGAATAACAAAGTATTTTATGTACCACTATTTATGACTACCTAAATTTTTTATCAATGTAAAAAAGCCATATGCAAAAGGAAACATCACTATCAAATTTTCCCACAACTTCAATCAATGACTATAAGCCCTCCTTCAGAGCATAAGCCTTTCCCTAATTAAAATATTCTCGTATACAAAAATAAATTTATGCAACTACTATTAGATTATATATATACACACATTGTATAAAAAATGATTAGTATACAAATCTAACTAGAAATAAAATTTTGCCCCCACATATTTTGATCTTGATCCACGGCTACTCATATATATATATATATATATATATATGCCACGAGGGATAGTTGTAGTTGACGTTGGGAAAAAAAATTATTATTATATATAATATTAAAAACAAATATTAGTACATTTAGTAATATTTAAGAAAATTATTAGTATGATTGATTGATATTTATAATGTAAGATAGTCAAAATTGAAAATTAGAACGTTGAACCTATAATTCAACTTAAAAATATTATTTATTTTATGCTAATAATTTTGCATGACCAGGTTGGATCTACTAATCATGACTGTATTCTTTTATAGCATAGAGTAAATGTCATATCATTTGACTATACTCTTTAATAACTCATTTCTCAATTCTGATAGATTTATTTTTTATATAATTATTAAAATATATACGTGATTAAGTTCTATTAACTTTACTCTATCGAATAAAAGTAATTATAGTTAAAAGCAAAGAAATACAAATGTTAGTATCTTCATAAAAATATTAATGGATATCTTAAAGCCTTAAGGTGTTTTCAAATTATTATATTTATATATCTTAAATGAGTTTGGTCATATCTATAAAAGGTATTAGGATGATATAGGTGTTAGGGCCATTTTCCGCTGTGGGCCAGGCACACACGCTCAGCCCAAGCCCAGCGGACGGCCCGTTTACTTAACTAAGTAAGTGGATCGGGTGGTGGGTTAGCGGGTCGCGGACCCGAATCCACATAGCTACAATGGGAAACGCGAGTGGCGCTCGCGTGCTAGGAGGACAGTGCCCTCTTCTTCGCGTCTGCTCGACGCGTTCGTCGCTGGCGGCGGTGGCGCCTTCCTCTCCCCCGATCTCCTCCTCTCCCTCCGTCGAGCGGCTCCGGCGAGGGCTCCGGTGGTGGCGACGGCTCCTGCAGCGTTTCCCGGTGGGTTTGGGTGGGGCGGTACGGGATGCGTGGAGCGTAGGGGCGGAGTCCCCTTTCCTTTCCTCCTCCTCCTTCTTCGGCGACGCCGGTGGTGGAGCCGGCGGATGGTCGTCTACTGAGGTAAGCCTCTTTCACCTCCCGTTCCGGCTTCGTCCGACGGGTAGGCTTCTGTCGGCGAGGTTGCGACGACCCTTCTTCCTCCCATTCGCCGCGTCCTCCGCCTTCTCCCCTTTTTACGGCGAGATCGTAGACGACCAGCGTGTCTGGGGGCCTCGCCTGCTCTTCCCGGCGTCGTCCGGTGAAGTGGGGAAGTGGTTCCCCTCTTTGGCTGGTGTCCGGCGACTCCGGCGAGTTTGCCGGCGCTGCCTTTGGCTCTGGCGAGGCTGGGCTCGGCCAGACGGTGTTCCGGCGAGCCTCGGGCGGTTTCCAGCGAGCTTCGGCTACTGTCCTGCTGCCTCGGTCTGCATGCACATGCTTTGGTTAGCGTGCACACGCCTTGGTTTCCATGCGCGCACCTCGAACGGGTTCTGGACGAGGTTCCCGTTCTCGGTTGATCAGCTACCCTCGCCCGGCGTCTTCTCCTCTCCGGCTCCTTGAGCTTCGCGCTCCCGGCTGGGTTGTCCTACTCGGTCGGTGACTCCTCGCCCCTCTCCGCGTTCCGGTCATGTGTGGTGTTGCCCGGCGTTGGCCGATTTGTCTGTGCCGGACGTCTATGAGACGTCCCTTCTTAGGCGAGTGATGTATTCGGCCGCCTGCGTGCGGTCTGGTCGGAGTTAGGGCGTGTGCCCGACATCCTGGGTGGCGTCGTCTTCTTGCGCGTGTGTGTGCCACCGCCTGTGTGCGGTTTGTCTATTTTCCGGTGTAACGGACTCGTACACGCGCTGCGCCGGCGTCGAGTCTCGGGTTATGTATTTTTGGTGGACCTTGGAGCTGGTTCGTGCAGCGGTCCGTGGCAGTCGATGACTCGTTGAGACGAGAGTCGAGGTGGCCGCCTAGGATAGGCTGAGGAACACGTTGAGGACGTGCTCCTGCCGGTTGCGCCTAGATCAGCGGTTCAGCCGCTTAGCCCCTGCGTGGGCGTGCTTGGGTGCGAGTCAAAGTGTTGACTCGGGTGTATTTTAATTAA
Source organism: Costus lasius (assembly GCA_027563935.2). Taxonomy (NCBI): domain Eukaryota; kingdom Viridiplantae; phylum Streptophyta; class Magnoliopsida; order Zingiberales; family Costaceae; genus Costus; species Costus lasius. The sequence continues at coordinate 1,911,065 of CM050454.1, forward strand.
AAATTTATTACCTTAATTCTGGGCGTGACAGATTGGTATCAGAGCCCAAGTTTTGCACGTTCCAACTTATATACCGGTATTATACTTGTCCGGCAGCTGTGATCTATACAATGATCACATGCGTCCACAGCATGGGGATGCTGGTGGAGCCTGTCGGATATGGGGGAGCTTCGATCCAAAGATATCGACAAGGTTGGTTGTGTCCAACTAGAGCCTCACGGCTCAGTTTTCTTGTCTCCCTAGCGGAGACATATCTCTTGGGGGTTGGGTAGCTGAAGCGCGTTAGCGCAGCTTCTTCAGCACCGACCAAGGCCAGAGGTGGCCATAGGGACTGTCGTGCGACGACATGTCCCGAAGGCAGTTTATTGCGCCTATGGGGATCATCGTGCGACGATGTATCCCGATACATCAATCATTGATGTCATGGGACAGTCATGCAATGACTTGTCCTGGAGAACAGTTGGTGGTGGGCCAGGGGACAATTGTGCGACAATGTGCCCCGAACACCAGCTCGTGCGACGATGTATCCCAGAGATCGGCCGATGGCGGCTAAATAAGTGTTGTATGGAGACACGTTGTAGGAACTGAGGCCTTTGTAACCTAAGGAATGTCGTGCGACGACACCATTGGAACACCGGCCAAGATTGGCCAGGTAACCACCGTGCGATGACGTGTTTTCAAGCTAGCACCCTTTTCACGGGTTTGCTACGTTGAGGAAGTTAAGGACTTCCTATGGGGTATTGGAATTGCATTTCCAAAATACTCAGGTTCCTGCTGAGGAGCAGGCATAAGACTTTATTGCGTATCTCTTTAGAGATGCAAAGCTGTAGTGGTGCACTTAGGCTGCACACGGCTCTTTTTGGGATCTGGTCTGACCCATGAGCTCTTATGAGGAGAGCTCAACTAAATGAGATCAGGGATTTGTTCCTACTCAGAGAATTTGTCGTGGGTTGCGTAAGGCACCCTAAAGCAACTAAAGCATACTGGGTCATACGAGACTATGTCCGGCGATATACCTAGGTGATGCTGGAAACAAGGAGTTTCCATTGTCGACAACACCCTAGCGGTAGGGTTCTGCCATAGAGAAACATGGGTTGGCAACTCTCCTTGCGAAGGAGAGGTCCTTCATTGGTGGAGGGTTTGTTGGAAGAGTTATCCGACGAGTTATCCTCGGAGCTTCCTAAATACTTTCCCTAAAGGAGAGATATCATCACAAGTTGAGCTTGTGACAGGATCCACTCCTCCACTAAAGGTCTTATACCGTATTTCTCCAGTGGAGTTGGTCGAGCTTCGTTTAGCAATGATGTGGATTGCTTGAAGCCGGGTTCATTCGGCCCACGGTATCGCCTTATGGAGCACTGATCCTCTTCTAAAAGAAGAAGGATTGGTCGCTATGATTCTGGGTAGACTATAGAACCTTGGATAAGATAACGATGAGGGATTGTTATCTTATACTACTTATCCCTGATATGGGAGATCGATTAGGGAAAACATTGGTTTTCTTAAGGCTAGACCTGAGAGCAGGTTAATTGGCAAATTCGTTTCGCCGAGAGCAACGAATAGGAAAACCATATGAGCAGCTTGATATGAGTCCTTAAGTTCAAAGTGATGCCCTTTGAACTTCTAAAGCCCCTTCTACGTTTTGTCATCTGAAGAATAAGTGTTGACCCCTTTTCTTAGATGACTACGTAGTTGTATACTTGGACGATATCGTGGTATTTTCCTCAAGCGTTGAGGAATGCCTAAGCTATCTAAGGCTGGTGTTGAGGGAAAAATGGAGTTGAGAAATTCTCATTTGTGGTGGATGAGATTTCTTTCTTTGGTCTTGGGATGAGCCACGGACAAGCGCACATGGACAAGGTAAAGGTCCAAGCCATTGCGGAATGGTGCGCCCCCTCAAATCAAACCGAGTATGGAGTTTTCTCGGTGTGGTGAACTTCTATCGAAGGTTCATCAAAGGCTATTCAAGAAAAGTCTTACCCTCAGTGATCTGCTGAAACAGAACTCGAAATGGGAGTGGCTTGATCAGTATCAGTGGCCTTCCGATAGTGAAGGTCCATATTGCCTATGAACCGATCCTGAAGTTACTCGACCTCAGTATGCCTTTCGAGTTTCACACCGATGCTTTGGACCAAGCTATCGGTGGTATAAGTCATAGTGTGGGCAACCTTTAGCTTTTGGGGACTTGAAAGCTAACAGGGCTGAGTGACGGTATTTTGACCACGAGAAGGAAAAGGTGGTAGGAGGTCATTATCTCCGGACGCGGAGAACCTTCTCGAGATTATGAAGACCGACAACGTGACACCACATAAAAGAGGTTGTCGGTAAAATAGGCACGTTGGTCGGAATTCTAGGGTGAATTCCAGTTCCATGGAGAACATAAATCGGGTAAGGGCAACGTGTTTCCTTATGAGCTCAGTAGACTAAATGCCCTTGTGTGCTGTACCCTCTCCCGAGTGGACAGGGATCTGCTAAGTAGAATAAAGGCAGCCTCAACTTTTGATAGGGAGGATCAAAAGCTAAGTTCAGCAGATTATATCGGATATGATCCGACACTACTATCTGGGTCCAGATGACATTGTCATGGCCAGAGGCGATAGGCCACTAGTCCCATCGACGGGCGGACTGCCCCGGGAGCTACTGAGGGAGCTCCATGATAGAATTTGGGAAAGGCATCCAGGACAAAGGGGGAAAATTATCCTGTCAGCACCATTGTGCTTTAGCCCAATACGTGCGCAAACATGGGGATGTAGGTCCGCACTAACCATAATTGCCAGGAAGGTAAGACCGATTAGAGACTATGGGCAAGGTTGTTACAACCACTGCCTGTTCCCGAGACGTCCTGGACAAGGGTGTCCAAGGACTTTATTGGTGGGGTCCTAAAGTTGACGGGATAAGCTTAGTGCCGGTAGTCGTGGAATGAGTTTCCATGAGTGGATTCTTTGTTCCAGCACTTAAGCAGTGTATAGCAAGGGTTGCTATAAACCTATTCTTCCAAAATGTGGTGAAACGTTTTGGCATCCAAGTGGATATCGAGAGCGATATGGATGCCCATTTTGGCTGGACACTTTTGAACCGTGTTGTTCAATAAATATTTGTCCAAGGTAAGTTTCTCCATAGCCAATCATCCTCAAAAGGATGAGCAAATTGAGCGGGTGGATGCTCTTGTAGAAGAATTCCCCCGTCACTTTGTGATCGCCAGTCAGGATGATTGAGTGAAGTGGATCGATGTGTCATGGAATGCCTACACCTTGCAAAGGTTGTCATCCACAAGTCCCACCTCATTTGAGCTTCGAGTTAGTGTTAGGAAGTCAGCCCCTAACCCCCGTTGATGTGGTACAAATGGATTCCTATGGGAAGTGCCCTATGACTCAACGGAAAGCTCGGGAACGAATCGATTCACTCTGAGAGGCTAAAGGTAGCTAAGAGTTGGCTGTACAATGGATGTAAAGGTATGCATACCGTCGTTGTTGGAATGAAGAATTAGTCGTGAGCGACTTAATTCTTCTCCGACTTACCTCGTAGATCGGTAGGAAAATCTCGGTGAGGGAGGCTCACCGGGGTCTTATCCGAAGATACGACGGTTCGTGTGAGATACTGAGTCGTGTGTTCTCAGTAGCATACCGTTTGAAACTCCAATAGAGAATGTAGATGTACCCTACATTCCATGTGAACTTGAGGAAGTTTCACAAGGATCCGGACGATCCTTCTCGGTCATTGTCTTACCAAGCCACACCGATGGTTCGAACGAAGTTCGACCGAGGGATACGTGATATTTTATATCACTGGGTGCTGGGGTGAAGTAAGCTGATTGACATATGGAGTTTCTCATCCGAGGGGATGAATCCCCGATGGAGGAAGCAACCTGGCACAAAGCTTCCAAACAAAACTTCTCCAATGGTTTGGACGAGGTTTGATTTAAGGCTTGTCGAGATTTGAGGTTATCGACTCTTAGGTCGCAGTAGAATGAGTAAACAATGAGTGTTTCTCATTCATTGGGAGTAGAATACCTGAGGAAGAAGCCATCTGGTATGAGGTTTCAATGTTTGGTGTGCGAGTTTAGCTGAGGAGCTACCTCGATTCGCCGAGGACGGCGACCACCTCAGGTGGGAGAGAATATTAAGGCCATTTTCGGCTTTGGGCCAGGCGCACACGCTCAGCCCAAGCCCAGTCGACAGCCCGTTTACTTACTCAACTAAGTAAGTGGATCGGGTGGTGGGTTAGCGGGTCGCGGACCCGAATCCGCATGGCTACAGTGGAAACGCGAGTGGCGCTCACGTGCTAGGGGGACAGTGCCCTCTTCTTCACGTCCGCTCGACGCGTTCGTCGTTGGCAGTGGCGGCGCCATCCTCTCCCCCGATCTCCTCCTCTCCCTCCGTCAAGCGGCTCCGGCGAGGGCTCCGGTGGCGGCGACAGCTCCTGCAGCGTTTCCCGGTGGGTTTGGGTGCGGCGGTACGGGACGCGTGGAGCATAGGGGCGGCGTCCCCTTTCCTTTCCTCCTCCTCCTTCTTCGGCGACGCTGGTGGTGGAGCCGGCGGACGATCGTCCGCCGAGGTAAGCCTCTTTCACCTCCCGTTCCTGCTTCATCCGGCGGGTAGGCTTCCGTCGGCGAGGTTGCGCTGACCTTTCTTCCTCCCTTCCGCCGCGTCCTCTGCCTTCTCCCCTTTTTCCGGCGAGATCGTGGACGACCGGCGTGTCTGGGGGCCTCGCCTGCTCTTCCCGGCGCCGTCCGGTGAAGTGGGGAAGCGGTTCCCCTCTTTGGCTGGCGTCCGGCGAGTTCGCCGGCACTGCCTTTGGCTCCGGGCTCGGCCGGACAGTGTTCCAGCGAGCCTCGGGCGATTTCCGGAGAGCTTCGGCTGCCGTCCTACTACCTCGGTTTGCGTGCACAAGTGTTGGAAATACAACTTAAGAGATTCTCCTAACAGATTCTCTATGTATACCACCTTGTCTGTATTATCTACAAAGACTTTTTGTGAGCAGTGGGTGATTGTGTTTGACTCCCACCGTCTAATAATATCCTCCCATTGGGATATATCTTCGCCCAACTATAAAATGGACCCAGAATGTGTGTTTGCAGATGGCAATGATGGTAATGTGTCTGGTTTAATGGGTCTTGGGTATTTAGGTTGACTAGACCCGGCTTCAGGGAAAACCTCTCGTATTCTATCCCTCAAAGAAGTCATCAATGATGATATTTATCGGGTATTAACAATCTACTCGGATTTTCCTCTCTACCTACAAACGGGGTTCAAGCCAATCACAAGGATAATCAAGATCAATTATGATGAAATTTGGGCAAACGATCTTGTTGCACGGTTAGCTGATTTAGAAAAGTGTACCAGATGATCTTTGATGCTTGGATTCTCCTAACAGATTCTCTATGCTTGATAGGGATATTTTGCAAATGAATGCAAGAATAAAAAAGTAAACCGAGAAAGATTAGCGGTTTATCAACAGTTAGAGTTATTGCCTGAATGGGATATTGTTAGTGTAGGAGAAGATGAGGATCCTGATGACTCGGATCTGTGTTCTTATTCTGAAGATGAAACATATAATCAGGATAGGAAGGGATTTATTCTTATGATGGAGTCAGAAAGTATAGACTGGAATCCTCTACGAGGAAATTATTCTTTAAGTAAAGAATATGTGGAGTGCCCACATCAGTGGACAATGCATCCTGAACTACTCCCGCATACTAATAAGTGCTTGTTTTGCCCCATCAAAACTGTTAAGAGAGCAAGAATGCGGTGTGAGATATGTAAATTAGTTTGCTGTGCAGTTTGCAGCATTCTAAAGTTCAAAATAGGAATTCCCTTAGGAGACGCACCTCCTAGACAATTGAAAGTAGACTTGAGAAAGTTGACAAATGAACAAGCGAAACATATTGTCAATTTAGAAGCTGAACTAGCATCTGTAAAAGAGTCTGCATCAGTCGCTGTGAAAGATAAAGGGAAATCTGTAGTCATATCAGAAGAAGTCATTTTTAAGGCTGAAGAGCGAAAACCAACAAGATTTGCTAGCATTAGCAATAATCTTCTGAATCTAACAGCCACTCTAGAAATCGACAATGAAAAGTACAATGTACAGGCCATTCTAGACACTGGAGCATCTAAATGCTGCATCACCCCAGATGCCTTACCATCTAAGTGTTTTGAACCCACCGGAGAATATTCGATTTATGGAGTAAATAGCGTACAGAAGACTTCGACTAAGCTTAAAAATGGGTTTCTTATTTTGAATAAGGAAAAATATGTGATGCCATTCACATATGCTCTACCTCTATCAATTGGGGACAAAACCCAATTAATCATTGGAATGAATTTTGTTCATAGCTTTAGAGGAGGTTTACGCATAGAACAGGGAACATTGACGTTCTATAAGAAGGTTGAGGTTATTCAGACCACCCCGATCACATCAAAAATAGCATTAAACCTTCTGCACGAAGAAGAAGAATTAGACTTGTTAAGTCAAGAAACTATTTATGAACTCTGCTCTTATGATCTTGGAAGACTGACAGATTATGAGGAACAGATTCTACCTACGTTAAAAGATTTAGAACATAGTCAGCATATTGGGACGAATCCGAAACAGTTTTGGTCAGAGGATTCAGTTAAGTGTCATATTGAAATTATTAATGAAGATCTGATTATTTCAGATAAACCTATAGTCCCAAGTCTTGAGATGAACGCTGAATTCAAGAAACATATTACTGAACTTCTTGAAATGAAACTGATTAGACCTTCGAAGTCTAAGCACCGGACAGCAGCGTTTATCGTAAATAAGCACTCTGAGATGGTCAAAGGAAAGACACGCATGGTATGTAATTATAAAAGACTGAATGACAACACTTACAAGGATCCATACGTGTTACCAAATATTGAGCTGCTTATTGCCAAGATCAAGAACAAATCTGTCTTTAGCAAATTTGATTTAAAGTCTGGATTTTACCAAGTTGCTATGTCAGAAAATAGCATTCCGTGGACAGCCTTTGTATGTCCACAAGGTCATTTTGAATGGCTGGTCATGCCATTCGGGTTAAAGAACGCTCCTTCCATTTTTCAAAAGAAGATGGATGGAATTTTTGCTGAGTATGAAGAATTCTTATGCATCTACATAGACGACATATTAATTTTCTCTGAAAGCATCAAAGATCATCTGGTACACTTGTCAAAATTCTTTGCTGCTATAAAAGCCAATGGGTTAATTCTGAACCGAACGAAAGTTAAACTGGGAGTTACTACCATTGAGTTCCTTGGTCTGGAAATTGGTGAGGGCCAAGTAAAACTGCAGCCGCATATTGTCAAGAAACTGCTCGAATTTCCAGAAGAGCAGTTAGAAACGCTAAAAGGGTTACAGCGTTTTCTAGGAATTCTGAATTACGCCAGGAATTTCATCCCAAATTTAAGTAAGTATACGGGACCTCTGTACAACAAATGTTCGAAGACTGGCGAGAGAAAGTTTAACAAATACGACTGGAAAGCTATCCAGAGTATTAAGGATGTGGTAAAACAACTACCACCTTTGCAAATACCCCCTCCTACTGCGTATTTGATTGTTGAAACAGACGGTTGCCTTACCGGCTGGGGAGGAGTCTTAAAATGGAGATCTTCAAAAGGAGATACACAAAAGAAGGAACAAGTAGCTCGGTATTGTTCCGGGAAATACAAAACAGCAATCTCTACAATAGATGCAGAGATTATGGCATGTCTATATGCATTAGATAAATTCAGGATCTTTCTTCTGTCCAAGTCAGAATTTACATTACGGACTGACTGTCAAGCTATTGTTTCCTTCTTCCAAACGGTTACGGCCAGCAAACTAGCCAAGAACCGCTGGGTGAACTTTATTGAGTATGTCACTGCAACGGGAGTTGATGTCAAAATTGAACACATAAAAGGGGCAAATAATATTGGAGCGGACAAGCTGTCACGCATCATAGCCACCAATTCTATCTACGTACTCATTGATGTCCCTTCGTATGAAGTCTTTTCTGCTAAGATGATACTTAGTAGAAAGTATCAATTAAATCTGATTGAAAGACTACCGCATCATATCGGGCAGTATATTTATGAGTTAGCTGAAAGGAGTTCTATTCAAAGACTAATCTATCTGCAAGAACAACTCAGAGATGTTCAAACAAATCCAAAGCCTGGAATATATGTGCGACAGCAATATGGAAGGTTTTCATACACAACGCTTATTCAACTTGATGAAGTGTTAGAAGAAGATATTCAATTTGTTCAAGAACTTTATGACTACGGCATGATTAGACAACTGGAATGTGAAATGGTCACACCAGAGTTTGTTAACCCAAGCTTATATGAAGTCATCAATGATGATATTTATCGGGTATTAACAATCCACTCGGATTTTCCTCTCTACCTACAAACGGGGTTCAAGCCAATCACAAGGATAATCAAGATCAATTATGATGAAATTTGGGCAAACGATCTTGTTGCACCCGAATGGACGCAGATTTATGATCCCCAAGCATACCAAGTTTCTTTAGACGAACTTCCTCTATCATACCTCGGCATTTGGAGCTCTACGTATAATCAGGTAGTTAACCTAACATTTTTACAGGTATGGGTACGGAACGAGATGGAAAGATGGCCAGCTGGACTCCAGGACTCCTACGACATGTATGATTCTGATTATGACGATGGAGACATGTGACGAAACAGACCACTGTTTCCGTACATCCACTCAGAACGAATCTGCTTTAAAGGACATCCACTCAACATAAAAGACTTTGACGTACATCCACTCAGAACGAATCTGCTTTAAAGGACATCCACTCAACATAAAAGATTTTGACGTACATCCACTACCAAAGAATCTGCTTTGCTGAACATTGAAGCAACACTTTTCAGAAGTGACGAAGCCAGTAGCAGTATTGTGCACCAACAGACAACTACAACCCAACCTGGGTTTGGTCCCGTAGCTCAAGCAGATACTTCTTTGAGGGATAGAATACGAGAGGTATTCCCTGAAGCCGGGTCTAGTCAACCTAAATACCCAAGACCCATAAAACCAGACACATTACCATCATTGCCATCTGCAAACACACATTCTGGGTCCATTTTACAGTTGGGCGAAGATATATCCCAATACGAGAGGTATTCCCACTGATTGATACATGTTGATACATAGAGAATCTGTTAGGAGAATCTCTTAAGTTGTATTTCCAAAACTGGAGAATGGCATTTCCGCAGGAGTACCAACAACTTACCATTACTGCGGATGATACATCCAATATCACTACCCAGATCAGACAGATGATTCTAGGATACGATGAGTATCGAGGCTACACAACCATGCAGAACCAGGCAATTCTCGACCTTGAAGCATTGGTTTTACCTAGTATGAAAGATATAGTACAATTCTCGAATCAGTTCTTATACTTAGCAGGAAAAACTGGTGCTGCCTTTCTATCTGCCGAAATGTCAGATAGGTACTTTCGAACCAGCAGAAGTACTAGATCTTCGTTGGTTATGTAACACAGAAAGCACTATGTCACTTATGAAATTCAACTGAGGGGAATCAGTATGAAGCAGGTGTTCACTTGGTGTTGACGAGAAACAAGCTAAGTTGATTGTTTCTAACTTATACCACCTTGTCTGTATTATCTACAAAGACTTTTTGTGAGCAGTGGGTGATTGTGTTTGACTCCCACCGTCTAATAATATCCTCCCATTGGGATATATCTTCGCCCAACTGTAAAATGGACCCAGAATGTGTGTTTGCAGATGGCAATGATGGTAATGTGTCTGGTTTAATGGGTCTTGGGTATTTAGGTTGACTAGAACCGGCTTCAGGGAATACCTCTCGTATTCTATCCCTCAAAGAAGTATCTGCTTGAGCTACGGGACCAAACCCAGGTTGGGTTGTAGTTGTCTGTTGGTGCACAATACTGCTACTGGCTTCGTCATTAGCCATCGCTACAGTGTCTAATCGAAAGTTTTGTTCAGTGAGTAAGGTATTGTCCAACCAATCTTGGTACAACGGATGTTGTTCTAGCTCAACAGGTGTTTCGTCATAAGTTACTGCAGGACAAACAAAGTCCTCCTCATCAAGCCAACAGTTTTCTAACAGTTCCCAATATCCGGGATGTTCTGTTAAAGGAATAGGTTGATCATCATCATATATGGGGCAGTCAAAATTGGATGTTTGATCTAAAGGGTCTTCCTCCCCCCACGGATTTGAAAAGGATTCATCAGAATCCGTCAGCATAAGAACCAAATCAGAAGGTTCTGGCTTAGCAGAAGTGTCAGCATAACCACCAAAGGAGGCTAAAACTGACGTGGAATTTGATCTCCAGAAAGAAAGCTGAGAGGGAATACGAGGACGATGTTCTGGTAATTCAATTTTCCAATCAGAACCCTCTAGGTCATCTGTTGGAATCCGACGTCCGGTAATTGCCTTTACACCATACGTGCTCAAGTGTTCAAGCACGTCATCAATTTGTAATTTGAAATTACAATTTGCTGAGTTGCTGATCCGAGCAACCAAGCCTTTTGTGATCAGTAAATTATGGCCCGCTACAAATTTTTCATAGCCCTTTGTTCTGACCAGAATTTTTATATGCTGAATAAAATCCTTGACTGGCAACATAAAATCAGGCGTGAAATAGACCAATTCTTTGTTAGTAGTCATGTCGACTTCTAACGTGCCTATGATTGCCTTTTCTAAATCAGTGAACCGTGTATTAATCATTGGCGTGCACGTGCCTTCTTTTCCGTGCGTGCGCCTCTAACAGGTTGCGGACGCGGTTCCCGTTCCTGACCGATCAGCTGCCCTCGGCCGGTGTCTTCTTCTCTCTGGCTCCCTGAGCTTCGCGCTCCCGGCCGGGTTGTCCTACTCGGTCGGCGACTCCTTGCCCCTCTCCGCGTTCCGGTCATGTGCGCCGGCCATGTGTGGTGTTACCCGGCGTTGGCCGGTTTGTTTGTGCAGAACGTCTGCGAGACGTCCCTTCTTGGGCGAGTGATGTATTCGGCCGCCTGCGTGCGGTCTGGTCGGAGTTAGGGCGTGTGCCCGGCATCCTGCGTGGCGTCGTCTTCTTGCGCGTGTGTGTGCCACCGCCTGTGTGCGGTTTGTCTATTTTCCGGTGTACCGGACTCGTACGCGCGCTGCGCCGGCGTCGAGTCTCGGGTTATGTATTTTTGGTGGACCTTGGAGCTGGTTCGTGCAGCGGTCCGTGGCAGACGTGTCGATCGATGACTCGTCGAGATGAGAGTCGAGGTGGCCGCCTGGGATAGGCTGAGGAACACGTCGAGGACGTGCTCCTGCTGGTTGCGCCTAGATCAGCGGTTCAGCCGCTTAGCCCCTGCGTGAGCGTGCTTGGGTGCGAGTCAAAGTGTTGACTCGGGTGTATTTTAATTAAAAATTTATTACCTTATTTCTGAGCGTGACATTAGGTGTGCTATAAGTTATAACTTGCCCAATTAAGTTACTGCGTTAGCTGATTTGGGTTTACACCTAAATGTAACTAAACTATAATAAAATTTGTTAACTAATTGATAATATAATATTAAAGTAAACACAAATTCCATTTCTACATTTTATTTTGCCTTCTCAAACATTGGGCTGCATGAAGAAGGATTGGTTTTTCGTCCTTTGACTTATGAATAAAGGATTACTCATTTACTCATAAATCATTTCATTAGACTGAGGAGGTTTTGACACCAATGATTTGGTTATCGATCTAACAACTAGCATTTACTCCTTGCAGCTTTGATGATGAGACAAATGTCAAAAGCATTGGTTATACTTCTACTATTAATCTCTTCAATCTCTATAACAAGGGACAAGTCAAGAGATTAATACTATACATTTAGTCTTTGTGTGTCTCCTGGCTCTAAAGATCATTATTATTATTGTCATACTAAGATTGTATTTTAATTATCTATTAGTTGAAGCCTCCTTCTAATCATTGACTTCTATTATAAATCCTCTTTCTCCAAGCCTTTTGAGTCTTTAGTCTCGACTATCTCATCTGCAAGTCTATTGAGTCTCGGAACCTCCCGACTATCTATTGTGTATATTGTGCGTGTCATTAGCAATGACAATGAGTCGGATGCCTATAATTTTACCCTAAACTCGAATCCGACATGCTACCTGATCTCGACCCAAATTCGGGTTAGGTATTTAAACAGGTACCCATGGGTACTAGATTAAATAAAAAATAAATTATTTATTATATAAAATATAGTGTACAAATTAAAATAAATATATATTTATATAATTATTATTTTTATATTTTTAATAGTAATAAATATTTATATAATAGTTATTTTATTATTATTTATATTCTAATAATAAAAATTTATATTTATATTTTTTTATTAAAGTCGGCTATCAAGTACCAAACATCCACATTCCTAAATTCAAACCCGACCCATTTAGCTAATTGGGTACCCAAATAAGTCAAGTCAGGTACCCAAACTTGTCAAGTGAAATTGCTACCCCTAAGTGTCATTCTCAACGGCATCATTCATAGTCTCATATAGCTGCAAGTCTCCACCCACTTTTGAATTTTTTTTTATTCGGTACCTCATTCCACTTTAATCTATTTCTTTCTTTTTTTTCTATTATTTTATGTCACTGTTGCTACTTAAGCCTCCTTTGCTTACTACTTCTAGCTTTATAGAGACAACCAGTCATAGCGACACACTAATACTTATTGTTTGAGTACCAGATTTAGTTAATTAGGTTGGGTTTAAGGTCCATAATACATCACCAATTCTAATCCTAAAAGATATGAGCAAAATTATAATTTTCCGTGTTTATACCATATATAGGTAAGTGAAGGTAATAGTTTCTTATTTAAAATATGAAATCCCATACAGTAGTAGTTAATTTATCTTGAGACTAATGTTACTTATATGAATATATTTTATATAGATCCTATGTAAAAGTGCCTGTATACATCTTTTATGTGTCTGTACAAATTGCATACGAACATAATGCACCAATCGAACAAGGTGCATCCGAGCAAGGCTCCCGGCTCCCAATGTTACTGGTCACATGCCATTGTGCGTATTGATTCGATGAGCATAATATATATACACACGTATCGAATGACCGCATTGACCACCCTATACATGGACTCTTTGTTAGGACCCTTGTAAAAGTTATTTTTATCTCAATAACTCATGTTGGGTTCATAGAGACCCTCTTAGGACTCTTGCATTAATCCGATGAGCACAATGTGTTTACATCGATCGTATGCAACTGTGTGCATTGATCCAACGAGCAAAATGTGTCTACACACATCGAATGGCTGCATTGACCGTCCTATACATGGACTCCTCTATTGGACTCTTGCAAAATTTAGTCTTACCTCAACGACTGATGTTGGGTTCAGTAGACACCCCACCTTCGTACCTTAAATTTATTCAAAATATTAGGTTAGATCTCTCAGACATACCTAAATATATTTCTAGAAAGCTGCTGCTATGCTGGTGTTAGGAGCAAGACATATACCTAAATATAATAGAAAGGAACCCAGAGCATAAAAGGTAGGAGGAAGTGGCTGGCGTATATCCCAAGAAGATGCTGTCACAAAAGTCCACTTAGTGTCTTTTCTCCCTTCACTATAAATGAATCGAATCCACGCCTCAATTCCACTACACCGATGACTTGAGCGCCGCCACCTCGCTCGCTCACCGACCTCGTCGGCGCCAGCAGACTTCTCGACATGTGATTGCAGGGCAGGCACGCCGGCGACACGGTCGCTGGCCAACCGCCTGCATGGATACAGCGAGCAGAATGAAAAGAGGACTGCTGAGCTCGATCTTCTTCATGTATGCGCCGCCGCCGGTGAGTCCTTTACTGGAGTAGCAAGATTTGTCAATTCTAGGGTAGCATTCCTTGCGAAGGATTTTGTTCTCTCCTGCAGCAGGGCAATTTAAACCTTTGGCATTTCCAAGAATATTCTCCCCCGATGTTGACCTCCACATGTGAATAAATATCCTAAGGAGATATTTACAGAGGTGTTCGTATGTAGAGTAGATATGCAGTCGTTAGATGCATGTATAAACGCATTATGCATGTCATTTGATCGGGGAATATGATTGCATATAATAGGTAGCATTTGGGAAACTTTATGCAAGTGTGCCCAATTGAAGAGTCGCAGTACAATCATGTGTACATTTGATGGCTACATGCTCACCGTATGTATGAACAACTTTATGACTACAGATTTTTATCCATATGCCCCAAGCGGCTCCATTTGTACTATACAAACTTCTGCTGAGGCATAAGTATTGCAAGTTATTAGAACCACTGAGTTCTTCTAGTGTATAGTGGCATTCCTTTTATCTTTTGGGACAAGTAATGGATGTCTAAATTTTTTTTAGAAAGTAATGGATAAAAATCTTCTACACTTAAAAAGGACGAGGAATCCAGGATCCCACATCTAAAAGACAATAGCCTAATGCCCAAGAAACTAAAGAATAAACACTAAAACATTAGTTCACTACTCATTGTTAATTTCCAGAGCGTGTGATTTGGTTTTTGTCTCTTTTCATATGTAAATAATTAAATTTTCAATAGAATCTCACTACACCAACTAGAGAAAATCTTATGGAATTGCTTAAGAATATGTGGCTTCTCACAACATCATGAATAAATGGAAAAAGATTACCAGTAGTCATTCTGTTCTACAGCATTATCAAACAGAAAAAAAAAACCATAAGCATTTCGAAATTTGCATAATCAATTATTACCATTACTAACAAAGTATAAGAGACCAAAGTTGACATACCAGTCAGGCAAATTGGAGGCAACTTTAGAGAGAAAAAGAATGACGACAGTGAGCACTGCAATCCCCATAGCATAATAAATCCACGCGTATAGTTCTATGAAATCCCACAAAGCGCTGGGCATGCCGGTTTTGCTAAAGCCACGACAGTGATGATCACAATATCAATAAGGAATAGGAAACCTGTATATCACATCTATTATGATATATATACAAGCTAAGTCAAGGTAACTCTACCAAGAGAACTAAGCAAAAAAAAAGTGCTTAATTGTCACAATAAACTTGTTATATGTGGATGGAAGTAAGGTGAGAAGATATTGAAAGTTCAATCTTCATACTGATGACACAATTAGCAAAAGGAATTTACCTTCTCCAGACAAGGACGGGCATCCTTGAAATCAAGAACAATGAGAGCAAGAGCAGCTGTGGCCATGACATGTATACTCCCATCAGAAGGGAAATGAGCATGATTACAATCACAAAATGGACATTCAATTCCGGAGGACCATCCACTTCTCCATTGGAGAGTCCTTGCCCTGGGACAAGTGGAAAGATCCGTCCTCGAACAGCATCTCATGCTTCTTTGGAGATGGATTTTCCTCTTTTCTTGCAGGAACTCCATTTGATGCCAATGGTGATTCAGTTTCGCCACTTAAGCTAGAGGGCATGCCGGTTTCAATGATGAGCAGAGCACGATGGAACCAATCGCATTCCGATCTTGAGAGCTCGTCGATGTGATGTGCGACATGGTCCCGGCGAAAAGCGACAAGCGGTGACATACCATTCTCCGATGCCGTCTGCCGGCGCCGCAACCTCCACGTCCTCGTCATTTGAGGAGAATGGCGGCGTTGGATATTAGCCCGATAAACACGACGGGAAGGATCCCAAACAAGAACTTCCCGAAACAAAACCCCTTCCGCACGGCTATGACTAGATTTTGTGGGTTGCCGATAGGGGTCGTGGAAGAGCCGATGTTGGCGCCCGAAGCGAGGGGGTAGGAGGAAGGGATGCGGCGGCAGGTTGTTCTGGCGACCGATCTTCAGGATGAACTCGGTGAGGACGACGCAGTAGGTGTCGTTGGTGAAGAGGCGCTGGAAATGACGGAGACGAGGCAGATTCGCAAAAGCAGGTCCTGGAACATGTCGGCCTTCTCGAGAAACACGCTCACCCCCATTGCGCCGACGAGGAAGCCGAGGATCGGAAGTTCGACGGCGGCGTAGGATTCCGCGGGGGGAAGAAAACCCGGAACATGAACATGAGCATGGCGCCATCAATCCAAGACAGGCTGTTATTTGGAAATTGGGAGAGCCGTTTCCAATTTCCCAGCGGCACAAACTTTCTTGGATAGACAACAACCGCAACAGTATGTCGTAACGGCCGTTATTTCGTCCTGTGTGTTCCGGACCCATATCGTAAATCGACCAATAGCCGGGGCGCTCAGGCTTGGATCTCCTTCGTTTCACCCATTTCACACGCTCGAATCTCGACTGCCATGGGAGCCGCGACGCTCCTGCCCGTCTTCTGCTGCTGCTGCTCACCGTCCTCCTCTTCCACCCCGATAGCGGCGACTCTCCTCATATCCTCCCCTCCGCTTCCAAGGACTTATCCTAAAACCTTGGCTTCCTTCCATTTCAGCCGATCCATCACTGGACCCGCCCTCGGTACCCTTCCGCCTTGGAATGGACTCAAGAAGCACGCAACGCCGATGGCGCTCCGAAACTTCCGCAAAGGTGACATCTTCTTTCCCAAGTTTCTCTAATTTGGTGCTTGAGAGACCTAAAGTGGCTTGCTTAGTTGAGAAGCGCACTGGGATGAGACAGACAAGCTACCTACAGCTCGTTTGCCAAGCAACCACATTGTTGTGGTCGTGAGTACTGTCACAATCAACCTTATAACCAAGAAAAGCCGTTGAATTTAGACAAAAAAAAATACTTCAGATTTTATTAAGAATAGACTATGAATGGAATCGCATTTTAGAAGTTTATCTATGAGATTACGCGGCCATGGAATTGCTAGAAAGGAGAATATTGTTTGAGTTAGATGTGAAAATTTGATAGCTCGTTCGAACGAAAGAATAGGGATTTGAAACTTTAACAAGAGAAGACTGCAAAAGTGGTCTTTTTAATCTATGTTGACCCTTTTTGATTTTAAGAAGAATTATTTTACTTTTTCAAGGAAGTGTGGGAAAAGAATAACTATTGTTCCACTTTCATTTATCATGCTAAGCTATAAAAATTGCAAATGTTGACTCTTTGACTTGATTTAATACCCTTAGTTGTCATTTTCCTATCTGTATATCTGATTAAGATTGTTCTTATTTTATTCTCTCAGTCGAGCATACGCCATAAAAGCAAAATATTCTCAGGGATATGCATCCCTGAAAATTTCTTCTTTCTTATACCCATTGTGTTCATCCACTCTGAATCAACATATTTGAGGATTGAGTGGTATGAGTTCCAACTTAAAAGTGGCTGAGGACTTCATTATTTTCGTACATAGTTACCTAGTTTAGTAAACCTTGTTGAATATCTTTCAAAAGTCTTTTTATTGCCCTCAAAATGGAAAATATATCTTAAGGAACCCTAGTGCTATGCTTTTCTAGGTATGTGAACATAAATTGCTAGGATTTTTTATACGTGATTTATGGTTTGAAATTTTAGTACATACCACCCAAAGTTGTTCGTAATTATGAGTCCAATAGGACCACTAGTTAGTGAAATTGCTGGATCTTTTAACGCTACAGTTTTTTTTCTTATTGAACTCCTACTGTTTGATCTTTATAAAGAAAGAAATTTAGTTAGTTAGATTACTGGATATTTCTAGCCTTTCCATTACATAAGAAGTTACCAACAAAGATACCAATTCCTAACTTTGTATATCTTTTCAAGGTATTTTTATTGATTTTGTTTGCTGTATGACTGCTTGATATTCCTTTGTTTCTACTTCAAGCACTTACTTTGTAAGAGCTATAATATAGATTGTATTTTTAACAGTTTAAATACTCTTATAGGGATATTCTGTCTTTCAAAGGTTTGATACTTAGATTGTTCCTACATGACCAAGTTACTTGTTGATGCACAATTACCTTAACTCTACTTGTTTTATTATAATGATTTGGTCAGTTGCTAATATCCACGTGGTACTGGTATATGGCTAGTAGAATTATACGGAATCATCTTTTCAATAGTGTGGGTCTTAATGATCTCTTTCATGTTATGCCTGGATTGGTGAATTGAG
This sequence comes from Costus lasius, assembly GCA_027563935.2. Classification (NCBI taxonomy): domain Eukaryota; kingdom Viridiplantae; phylum Streptophyta; class Magnoliopsida; order Zingiberales; family Costaceae; genus Costus; species Costus lasius. Next base: position 1,929,066 of record CM050454.1, read on the forward strand.
AGTAATTAGTTCTAACTGATCAAATGTTAGCTGCAAGTTCTTCCATGCATATTAAAACTGCACACATGGTCTTTTGTTTATCAAATGTCTTAATTTTGCTGTTGATTGATTTTCCTTCAGGAGATAGTTACTAACACAACAGTGCTGTTCTATTTCCTTTCTCCCATTTAAGCTCTACATCCCTTATGTAGTTCAGCGCTAAGATATATGTTCATTCCTTCTGATGAATTTTATAATCTAGCCTGTTAATTGAATTTTTCTATTGATTGTGCCACAGACAAGAAGGGGAAATTTCGTGGTAAAGTTGTTTATGCTTCCTTATTTGGAGTAGGAGCTCCTGAGGCTTTGGTTATTGGAGTAGTGGCCTTGCTTGTGTTTGGTCCTAAAGGCCTAGCTGAGGCAGGTTTTCTCCTGATAAACCAAATTTATTGTAATCAATGACGTTCACATTCTTTATAAATTGCAAAGAGGGCACATATAGGTAGGCGTGATGCAAAATAGTGGTTCTAGGCACACTAGTTATGTAAATACATGTTTTTGCCCTGATTAAGTTCAGTGACTGGAATTATCACAATCCTTTCCGCTGTGTCCTAAAACAGAAAAAGAGGTGATATGAAGGAGTGAAAAAAATATATATTTCATTGTTTTCTACCAACCTCATTGTTTTTTTTCTAGGATACATAGCCTTATTGAGGTGGGTGTTTAAAAATCCAAACTGCCTAATAAATGTTTCATTCATTATGGCTGAGTTTGGTTTGGTTATGTTGTCGCAGCTGCGCTGCAATAACTACATAGTAACTGCTGGTGTGATTTTATAAGAGTATTTGTTAAAACTACTGTGTTGTTACTGTTGTTTTAGTGTTATTTTAAGTTTTAAATATTACAACTAAATAATAGTGACACATGAGATCTACGCATATTTCTTATACATAAATAAATTTTAATTTTTTAAAACTAATTAAATTTATAAAATTATTCAAGAATATATATATATATATATATATATTTATATAAGTAATAAATAAATTTTAATTAATTAATTATAATATATAATATAAATAGCAAAATATATTAAAATTAAAATTGTATATTTTATATATATATATATATATTTTTTTTTATAATTAAATAAATTTTGTTTATAACATTTAAAATAATTATTTTTATGAAATTATTAATCTTTATAAGATTAATTATTAATAATTAATTCTAATTTAAATTTATGAAGTATTTTTAAATTAATTAATTTATAATTATTATATATCATATTAATCTATATATATATATATATATATATATATCAATAGCAATTTTCACATCACTAACTTCTCTCGCCATCCTAGCACAGCTAGAAGCAACGTGGAGCCAAATGGGGCCTATGTCTAGAAGCAATGTGGAGCTAGTTTGCCACTCTGTCTATGGTGCAGAGGCAAACTATCCTTTAGTCATTGAATTTTGATCAAATTGTTAACTTCTAAAAATATCAAAAGAGATCTAAAGATGTATGGAGTCAGTTGTCTTTGCTCGAGTTGTCAAGCAATTTATAAATTGCCTTCCATCATTTACTTTTTTCACGAACATAGCACTTTGCAATGGTATTATCTTTTATATATATATATATATATATATATATATGTATATGTATGTATGTATATATATATATATATATATATATATATATACATATATGTATATATATGTATGTATGTATATGTATGTATGTATATGTATGTATGTATATGTATGTATGTATATGTATGTATGTATATGTATGTATGTATATATATATGTATGTATATGTATGTATGTATATGTATATATATATGTATGTATGTATATGTATATATATATGTATGTATATGTATGTATGTATATATATATGTATGTATATGTATGTATGTATATGTATATATATATGTATGTATATATTTCTTTCCAGAAGAATAGTGCATATTCTGAACATGAGTTAACTTCTAAAACCCGATTCAGCTTTTTACTGTTTATGCTGATGAAAAACATTGAGAGCATTGTATTTTGCCCAGGAGAATGGCCACTTGTACATCAGATTACCAACTTTCCAATTTTTTCCCCTCATAATTTTGCAGGAGGTGATTCCCTGGCACGTCTCATTCATGTTATTATTTTTGCAGGTAGCACGTAATTTGGGAAAAACTTTGCGTGCTTTCCAGCCTACCATTAAGGAGCTTCAGGTTTGATGAATCCTGTTTAGATTATTTTATGTTATTCTTTTCCATATTAAGGATTCATCAGAATTAAAAATGACGAAGTTTTCTCAGAATTGTTAGATTGTTCCTGAATAATTTAAGCGTTCAGTTATGCTGTTACTATCATTTAATAGTTGTTGTTCTGCAGGAAGTGTCGAGAGAATTCAAGAACACTCTTGAGCGGGAGATTGGAATTGATGAAATTGCATCTTCTACAAATTACATTAACAAATCTGCCTTGTATGCTGATGAAAAACAAGAAGCTACTATAGATCCAAGTAAGTTATAATTTACCATTTAGTGCCTCAATCATGTACTGAAGAATAAGTTGTTGATGAAGTTAACAGGTTAGACTTAAGCGATGGACATTAGCTTGTGTTGTTAAGTTTAAATCTGTTTCAGTTTTGCCTAAATAAGTGTCTCCGTGGTTCCCAAAAATTGTTAATGGGACTCTGATTTAGTGAATCAATCTTTCTCAGAAAAATAGGTTATTTCATCTTAATTAACTTGAACGTTTGAAACACCAGGAAATCAAATGGATTTGAGCTGATGAATAGAATGGCTTGTGGAAATGATTAGAAGCAATGAAATTTAACAATATGGCCGTAAAGGAACTTACTGTTTTGGTAAGATGATCATTATAAATCAATCATTTATTGGGTATGACAAGATGCATCCAGATATGACATATTGAGATGGAAGATAGTGATAGTGAGATGATTCAAGTGAAAAGTAGAGAAGAGATTTAGATCTCTGGCATGGGAATTCAATTTGGTATATAAGAAAAACAAGTTTTAAGTTGCCTTCCTACATTGGAAACTTTGTTTCAAAATAAAAATGAAGTGATCAACTTTACTACATCAAGGATCAATCTTGGTAGCAACTAAGGAAACTTATCAAGTAATGCTCTTGGGGTTGTTTTAGTCCATCAGTTTCCTACTTGAGTTTGTAAGGTCATGTTTTCCTCTGCAATTTACTTTTGAGGTGTCTTCATATAGACATCCTTAGTGAGATCTCCATAAAAGACGAGGCTGCTTCATATAGACATCTTAGTGAAATCTCTAACCTTCTAAATTTATCTGAATCATATGTCAACTCTAATTAACCAATGAGAAAGAGCGTGAATAGAATTTAACTTTGCCACATGAGAGAATACTTGATGTCTTTATAAAGTCCTTGGAAACAAGTTGGGCTTTGTAGTGATCCACTTAGCCATCACAATTATATTTGAAAGTGAAAACCTTTTGGCTTGCTATAGTTTTGACCCTAGGAGGTCTCAGGTGCCTTAAATTAGTTCCTTCATCACATCATTGATTGCTTCCTTTCAGTTTGAACCTAGCATAACTTCCTATATATTCTTGGGAATAAAGATTGCATATATGGAAAATGAAAAAGAACAAAAAAAATAGAAGATATAACATTTTAAAATAAATGATAAAAAATTGGATGCATAATAATAGACTTTTACCTTTATGAAGAGAAGGGGCAAATGAAGGTTGTAATTCATGGGTGGTGGCATCCAAGGGCATTTACTGTAAATCTACATGGAAATAGAGTTCATATGTCTGATGATGGAGGTGTAGTGATGGAAACAAGAGAGGCAACGAGGTCAAACTTTGTGTATATTGATGCAAAAATAGATTGTGCATTGCAGGAGTGTGGTGGAAGCAGCTTGTGGCAAGCAAATTAAAATCATACATACTTAAAAAATTGACACTAGAGGTGTCTCTTATCAACGGGATCATAACAATGACAATCTTTTTTAATGTGTATCATCAAAAAATATACGAAAGTAACTAACCATAGCGTTGTCCAAGAGAATGAACAAAGTAGAATCACCTAAAACTTGAGAAAAAAATGGTGACTCTCCAAGATGAAGACATGGAAAGGTCTTTTCCTATTCAAAACTGACAAGTGCATGAGATTAATGAGGTAGGAGGTAGTAAGACATCATTTTATAATATCTTAAACATGCATATGAAATATCTTCTCACGATTCACATTTAAGTGATGAAGATTCTTATGCCTATTACCCATTGTGTTGAGAAGTATAAGGATGAGAGTTCCACTGAACAATGCCCTAAAACTAACCAAGGTGGGAAAAAATAAATTGTATATACTCGAGGGCATTATCTGCCGGGACGGTTTTAACATAATTGTATATTTGTTTATCAAAGAAAGTGTTAAAATATCAAGTACACTCTACCTGCTCTTCAAAAGGTACAACCTAGTCGTATGAGGTAGCCATCAAAGGTAATAAAGTAAGGATACCTAGACACAAGACTAGCACTCCAACTCAAAAGCACAATAATGTTAAGTCTAATTGATCTTTACAAACAGAAACTAGAAAAGACTCCAGAAACAGCAGTTGCTTTGTTTTAAAAGGATAGAGATGGCCAAATGGTAGTGTGCCACTTTAAGGAGATTGGGTGAACTATCACATAGCATTAGCTATCGGAAACCATTTTGTATCCACTGTTCTAGTGTTGCCACTCAGTATTTATATAAGTTGCCTCGTCATGTTACCCTGCTTCTAAGTTTCGTATTTTGTTTGAAACTTCTCTCTCAACTCATAGTATCAGTCTTGTCTGCAGATGGCAAACCTCTAATTGAACCATATAGCAGTGAAGATCTTTTGAAGGTCACAGAAGCGCAACTGGCTGCATCCGCATCTCAAACCGAGGCAACACCTAAAGAACAAACACAAGGAGCCGCATCTAAATTCGAGGAATCAACACCTAAAGACCCACCCCAAGGTTAGTTCTTGTGTGATTATACTGACCTTCTATTGTCTGTTCATTCCTTTGAAAGTAGAAATTGTTAATGCAGAACCATTGTCAGAAACTACAGCTGCATCTAGTCTCAAGGAAACAAATGCAGCTGAAGCTGATGTCCGGGTGCAATCATCTGATAAGACTTAGAACACGAGTATATGTGTTATGGCAATGACACCAGATTTATTGGAGGAATTTTATGTATGGTACGCTATGCAGAGAATAGGGTCTTTGTCACAACTCACAAGACATGTTAATTCCATGGTCCTTGTATAAAGTATTGGGTTTCATCTTTTGAAGAGGGACATAATAAAAGTTTTGTAGCCTTAATTTCTTCTAGTGATTGCTTTACGAATTAACTGACGCCTACGAAATATTCAGAAATGTTCTTTTTTTTCTTACATTTAGATATCCACACGTTTGATGCCCAAGGCAGCAGCACACAAATCGCGATATTATTGTTTATAATTTACTGAACTAGTTTTTGAGTTGAAGCAATCCACATATGGGTCAAGCTGTCAATCAAATTGACTGATCTAACACCGCTTGATATCACAATCCCAAAAGTATTTATATAAACTCAAGGCATATATGCTAAGGGTATAAAATCCCAATTAGAACTAAGTTAGTTGCAAACTTGTGCTAATCGACTTTGCCAACAAATAATGACACTTCGTCCTCTATATTTGATTCAACAAAACATAAGTGGCAGCGGAAATAGCCCAGGCTACGCGTATGCACCAGCAATTTGAAACAATTTAGGCCCGCTAATTCATTTTCAAAGATAGGCTTGAAATTCGACAACAAAATGAGTATGTTACATTTATGTAAAGGATGTAATTCGACACGATGTTCATTATACGACATTAACAACTTCGCAAATAGCTAAATAATGTAAAGGATTCTTCACGCCGAGATTCTTTAGCGAAACATAAGCACCAATGACGGTATAAGAGCATTGTACAATTGAGCTAGTTCAAAGAGGATCCCATTGAGTTCGTAAAGCATCAGCATAGTATGTTTGAAACTAAGGTTGAACCACCGGCAGTTGGGGGTTCATAGTGGGTCATGCGATCCTATCCAAAGAAGAAAGGATTTTGTTAAACATCCAGATTGACATGAATCATCTGATACAGATGTTGGATAAGAATAAAGACATACATTGATTTCTGATCAGGTTTGCAATAGCCAACACCTGTTGGCGACTAAGATCGCTCCCTACGCCTTCTATAGGATTCCTTTCCATAAGGTGAGTAGGATCGATCTCGACGACCCCTTGAACGAGAGCGTGAGCGCGAGCGAGATCTCCGTCGTGATGAATATGGTGAATAGCTACGGGATCGTCTGCGATCACGACCTGCAGAAGAAACAAAATTCTGCGTTCTAAAACCAATTAAATTAACAATGTTTTCAGCAATGAGATGAAGATGGTATTTGTGTATCTAATAAGTAAATTGACACAATTCTTGACCAAAATAATGTTGCTACAGACAACATGATGGTGCATACTTCTAAAAGAGCCAATACACTAATGAAACACAACGTTGTTAATGTTCATCAAATGTTAGCTTCAGCTAAGGACTAAAAGTAAATATTTTCAGACACATTCGAGTGGAGAGGTTGAAACGAGGAATGGACAAGCCTGTATATATATATAGACACGGAACAAATATCCTCTTATTTGGTTTGCAAACGTACTATGAGCACAATAGGATTATTAGGTTGAGAATAATAAAACTAGGTATAGCAATAAAATAATAGTAATAAACTAAAATTATTTCAAAATGAAGAAGGCATATTTGCTCAACCGGTCTACCCAAACTAAGGGGGCACCTTGCTATCACTGCCATCGCCAAGGAAGCATCGAAGCCTAAAAATTTAGTTGGCGACTAGTATGGTAGTGTCAACCACCAGAATAATACCAAACGGTTGCTGACTCTGGAGATACCACAATAATAAAAGGTAATTCATTTTTTTATCAAGATAGACATGTTTAGCAATGTAATTAATATTTCATATCTTTTTTACATAAAAAGCTTAGTTCGTTAATGTTTACAAGCATAGCTTGTGATTTGTTCAGGAACAATGTTCTGCATATTATTCAAACTCGTAAACAAACTTTAGAGCATAAATTTGTTATTGCATATCCAAATAATTTGTAAATAAGTAGTTCATATGTTGATTTGAGTTTTCATCATCTATGTTAACTCCATATGAGCTAGCACTGGTACATATTAATCAAATTTGTAAATAAGATTTTAAATATAAATTCTCTTATGTATCTAGTTAATTCGTAGAAAAGTCAAAAGTTCATATGCTACTATCTTTTAGATACGCATTTGTTACCTTTAAATAATGCTAGTTATTTAACCATAGCCCACCATAGGACACAAAGAAAAGGTTACTACCTTTATCACACCATAGCCCTCCCAACTGCAAAATCTACTATCTACCCTGTATCGCACTCACACTATAGCAAGAGACTTACTCTTCAATCTAGGTTTTGTTTCCTTGTGGGGGAGGAAAAATGAGAAGAAAAGAAAGGGCGAAGGGAAAGAAAAGAAGGAAAGAGATATCTCGTAGAATCCTCATGATTGCGTATGCAAGCAACAAGCATAGGGAAAGATAGGGTTGACGTTGGCGCTCGGAAGGAGCAGGCGGCACGCACTTCAGAGAGCAAGCGAAGCAACGAGTGCCAAGGTTCGAGAAACCAATCCAGCGAGCCGCCGGACTGGTACAGTACTGGCGAACCAAGTGGAAGAGTGGCGGCAACGGAAGAGTGGTGGTAGCGGCAGCGGGAAGCTTGAAGCTTCCGCCACCCGCTGCTGCCTCGCCGCCGTCCACTGCTCCGACCTGCTTTCTGGTGCCAGTCCCTCGCCGGACCAGTACCAACCGAAGGAACAAACCAGTATCGGACCGATTCCTTAAACGCTAGCGAGTGCCGGAGTAGCAGGCGGCGGGCGCTTGGGGGAGGAGCAGCGGGCACTGACATTGGGAGCAGGAGCGGGCGGCAGGTGCTTGGGGGAGGCACAAGCGGAGAGGCAAAGTAGCGAGCGGCGAGGAAGCAAGCACATAGAGGGATGGAGACATGGCACTACGTCGGGGCCGGGTCTTCTTCTCCACCCTCAGTTGCTGTAGGGCGCAACGACAGGCAGTGATGGGCGACAACGGGAGACATCACTGGAGGTGGTGCTTCGATGCGCAAGAGAGAGGGCCAGCAAACGCCGGGGGCGGCAGCCGTCGTAGGGAGCACCAAAGGGGGGTCTTCCCGTCTCAGTTTGCTAAGCAGCAGCGGTGCGAGGTGCTACAAGCGGGCGGGTGGCAGCAGGAAGCATCGGACAGGTGCTACAAGCGTGTAGGTGGCATGGGAGGGCGGAGGGACTTTGGTAAGATCGGCAATGGGTGGAAAAGCGAATCTTTTTTCTTTCCTTCCTTTTTCCTTCCTTCTAAACAAACAAAGGAAAATAGTTTTTTCCTTTGTTTCCTTCCCCCTTTCCACCCAAGGCAACAGGGGGTAAGGAATGGTTCTTCTCACTCCATAATGAATCAAAGTGTTACCACAAGTAACACGTATTCCTAGTTCCTAGGAGGGAATGGTTATTCAGATCCTATCAGGAACAGAATTGTTATCTTATTTTTCAACTAAAAAACGAATATCAAGGAATAGACCAGGAATGAAATAATTATTCCAATTACCTAATTTGACTATTAGCCTACTTACATGGACCACTCTTAGTGAGTACTTCTATGAGCTTATATTCTCGATTGATTCTTAATGCACTCTAACGTTACTGATTGAAATAGTTCTCCAATAGCATTAACATTACCACCATATTTGTGAAATACTTCTTTATGAGTTACTTTCTAAAGAAGCTGAGAAGAATGAATTATATCCAATAAGATTATGTTGTGAAGAATCTCACATCCTATACACCAATTGGTAAGTACCAAAAGATGAGTTACAAAATGAACTACTATAGTTTTTTGGAAACTGAAAAAGGTAGATTGAACAAACAGCAACTTGCTACATACCGTTGATTTTTGAGTTACGAGCAGCACCTTCTACCATATTCATATTCAATACATTGAGACAATCCAAATTCATGAACATTTTAAAGAACTCATTTAAAGAACATTCCCATGGGATGCTAGGTCCAATAAACTACTATATTCATAGACTTAATAATATGTGTATAATATGAACTTAAATGGATTTCATTATTGTTGATCTCGCAGGGAGCAATTCAAACCAAATCAATCATATATTTTAGTTGCTAAAGCAATAGCTGATGTAGAAAAAAATTAGGTAATTGAATTGGAGAACCTCCAAAATAGTTGAAAGAAATTATTTAAAAACTAATCTGTTTCAACGAATTTTGTCGGTCTGTACCAGTCCGACCAGGGGTAGCGGAACCAAGCACCTCTTCCAGGAAAAAGAGAGGTAAGAGAGAAAGAAGGAGAAGAAAATAACATGCCTCGTAATCTGATTGAAAGACCAAATACTATGCCTCATAATTTGAGTACTGGGACAACATATATAGCTGAAGGGGATGTGGGGATGTCGAGATGGGACGGAGAACAAGGAAAGAGAATAAATATCAATTGTAAATCCTTAAGTATGACCTCTCAAGGTTTAAAACACTAGTTAGAGCCAATATATACCATCTAGCTTTGATCGATATGGTCTGATGCATAAAAACATACAGTACCTTTCACACCAGTAGATACTGAGGTATAACTTAATACTAAGTTTCTAAAACTAATATAATGAGAGTATGACATTTATAAAACTGGTCCACGGTTTGTTTGTACTAGACCGACTATGTACCAGTACTACTATATATATGTCCTTCGTGTTTCTTACGCCTAGTGTCCTCTGGCAGAAATAAAGTAAAGGAAATAGGTTAATGAAATGTTAATATGTTCAAAGTTGAAGGGATACTCTAAATGGTGCAATTATGGAATGAGCTTAAAATTAATGGTTTGAAGGGAGTGTAGCAAAGACGAGCATAGTAATTAAGATTGTTGAGAAAAAATAAAGTGGACTTCGTACAATCAGAGATGTGGCTTTACAATGAAAAAGTTTAATATAGCCCGCCACTATGTTTAAGACGTAATGGCATGTTGAAAATAGTTGATGTACTGATTCTAAAGAGCTTGAAATAGCAAACATAGGGAAAGACAACCCAAGATCAAGATTCAAAAATAGCGTGCAAAAGAGAATGCAGGTGATTTGCTCAGTATACAAAACAGAGCACAGGCCAGTGTCCCAAGTGCAAAGATTCCTGCCAAAGCAAGATCCAAAGAGAATTAAACACGTAGGTAAGTCTTACCAACTAAAGAGATTGTCAATCATAAATAGGACCATAGTCATCTCAGGTTGCAAAGCATAACAGTAATACCAAGGCACCCGCATTTCAGGGTATATAAGATAGCTAGGTTGAAAAAAAGGAGCTAAAGTGGCACCGGCATTATCAAAAACAACTTTGTCGATCAGTCAAGGTTGGGACAAATCTTCCCCAAAAATTTGGGGTCAAACTATCAAAATATAGGACCATACCTAAACCCAACTCAAAAATTATGAAACCCATATCAGTTCAAGTCAAAAGAATTTACATAATAAAGATTAATCAATCTAAAAGAATTTTTTTTCATAAAATGCCAATTAAAATAACTGACTTGGGATACGTCCAGGTTAGGTTCAATTCAAACACAATCATGTTTTGCTCAGTAATATGTGATTCATATTTGTTCAGATTTAAAAAGATGTAGTTCAAACTAGAGTTGAGACACAAGACTACACCTTAAAATTTCCAGAAACAAAAAAATACTATCTGAAAACTTGGATTTTAGGTCAGGTTACAATTTAAGGTTTTCTAGTTACTCCTACTTAACGCCCCGTTTCGAACATCAATTAGTTTTCCTTCGAAAATATTTTCGCCCAAATCATGCAGAAAATGGAAGGAAAGCTCGTGCACGAACCTCCACCCCCGCCCCTTCTCCCTCTCTTCCTCCCCTACCCCCAGCCCTCCTCCGCCAGCCCCACCTCCCTGCCCTCCCTCCTCGCCGGCACCACTGTCCTCCTCCCCTCTCTCTCGCTGGAGGACTCTCCCTCGCTCCGCTTCTCCCCTCACCCCCCTCGCGAGCTTGCCCCTCTCTCCCTTCCTCTCCCGCCCCCGCCCCCACCTCTCCGTCCTCCCTCCTCACCGGCCTCCTCCACACCCTCGCAATTTGCTCCTCTCCAGCCCCCACCTCTCGGCCCTCCTTCCTTGCCAGCCTCCTCCCCACCCTCGCAGCTCGCCCCTCTCCCTCCCTTCCTCCCCCGCCCCCATCTCTCCACCCTCCCTCCTCATGGGCTCCGCCCTCCTCCCCCTCCCTCCTTTCCGCCCTCCCCCTCAAGCTTGCGCCACCTCCCCTGCCCCCTCACGACCTCGCTTTGCCCCTGCATGCTCGCCGCACCTCCACCCTCGTACCCTCCCGAGCTTGTCCCGCCCCATCCCCCACGAGCTCCCCCCCTTCTCCGGCTCGTGACTGCAAGTTCCCCCTCCACTCCAAGCATGCAAGTTCTCTGCTACTCCCACATACCACTTATTAGATGATTACGTGATTTTTTTTTCTCTCCTCTCTTTTCTTCTTTCCTTAGTTTCCTTTCTCTCCATTTTTCCTTTTCTCCAAGAGCCCAAGAGTCTAAGAATATCAAGTACAAGATATCAATGTGCACCTCTTCTTTCTCTAGGACCACAATACTTTCCAGGAGTTGGCGTCCTTCCACGCTTCCTTTTTGCCTGCCATTGAAACAACAAAGATGACAAAATTAAAAACTGGAAATGAGTAGTATGATGTACGTTATGCCACTTCATAATTGAGAACTAAAAAGTAACTCTATGGCAGTGAGACAGCAAGGAATTAAAGTTGCCATCGCATGTTTCTTGTTTGATTTTTTACGGTTAGGGACCATGATACTTAGGTATACACTTGCAAAGTACAGCTAATGTATTTTTAATCACTTTTGTATAGAATGGCAAAGCACCTTTTCTTAATTTTGTGCTATGAAGGTATGAATACCAATAAGAGAAGTAACCAAAACCAAATTAAAAGCTACAGCAGGCATGATATTATTGCGCATACCAGAAGATGTTAATAATCAGCGAAAAAAAGGAATACACTGCAAGCTATCCTCTACAATAAAGTCGGATTTTCGTGACTTCAATATGTCGGTGTAGTGCTCAAGTTGGGATGAGGAGGTTCAGACTGTTATGATCATAAGGATATTTCGATGAAGCTACACAACACCAAACCTGATGCCAAAATTTATCAGGCAACACATCTCGAGATGTAAAGTACCAATATGCTACATTAAACTTTATCCAATTTCATAGGCATGTCACTAAATAAAAGACAACTAAGATACCTTCTCCACTGTGATTAAACGGCCTTCAAATACAGAACGGTGTAAGTATTTAACACAGCGATTTGCATCTTCTACGGTCTCCATTGTAACAAAACCAAAGCCGCGAGATTCCCTTGTGCGTGGGTCAACAATCACATTGCATTCAAGAACCTATACAAAGGAACAATATATAAAACACAATTACAAAAGCATTGTTGGAGCCACTTGGAGGAGCCAGAGAAGAAAGTGACACAGAGCCACAGAGGGCAAGAAAGGTTAGAGGGGAAAGAGAGCAAGGAAGAAATGAGCGAGGGAGCAGATAAGTAAAATTTGCATTCAACAATGCGATAAAAATTTCAACATTATTCCAAGTAACCTTTATATATGCTTAATCCAATTGGATTAGGATGACCCACTAATATTATACCGTGCTCTCTGAATTGAGAAGCTAACTTTTAAAATACTTAGACTCCTATTATACAACTTAAGAAATCATAATCATACATAAAAAAATGTGTAAATGCTAAGAAAGAGCAACAGCAATTAAAATAGGAAAAATAAGATGTTCCTGACCAAAAAAATTACTTTAAATTCAAGAGAAAAAGTGCAACAGGATGCTTGCTCATTGTATGCAAATACAACAAATCAGCTAAATAAATTATTACAACAATTTGCGCAGCCACGCAGGGCTCGAATTTATTAAAGACAAACGCAGGGACTAAATTTTAGCCGGTTGTTCAGTGTCAGTCGCGCATCTACGCGCAACGTCCCTCAGCCAATTCAAAGGGTTCTGACCTACGTCCAACCGATTTTCACCCCCATCATTCGTTGATTCCCCCCCCCCCCCAACCCACCCACCCGAGTCCTCTGCCCCTCTTTATAGGAAAGACTCGTGACACCTTGCCTGCGCCCAGATGCTTGTCTCGAGCCACGCATCTGCGTCTTTTACACGCGACGTCGATCGAATCCCCTGGCCCTCTGCCCCAACCAAATCTTCTGTAGATCTTGCCCGTCATTCGCGAAGATCTGCTTCAAGGAGCATCTGCCAAGCCAACGCCATGCAGCTTCTTCAGTGATGATCGCCGACATCTCCGCCACTGCACCCGACCAGTTTAGATTGCTGACCCAGATCTCGCATGCGATAGAAGCCTTCGTCCACTGTCATTGCTCCACACGGCCGTAACAGGCTGAGATCTTCACCCCGTCGGCCTCACATGGTTACGAGCGTGCTGCTGGCGGCACAAGCAACTGCCAGAGTCGAGACGTCGCCTGATGCCTATTGGATTGAAACGTCATGCGTCCTGTCGCCGTCTGGCACTTCGTTGCCCACGCACGTAATGTTGGTTCGTCCACCGCAGAGCTTCCACCTGGCGATGAACTACTGCCCAGCGTTGCCTCCTGTCAGGTCGTCCCAAACCTCCAACCGGTAGAGACATTGCTGTCGACGGCTTTGATTGAGGCAGCGCTTGATCTTTCCCCTAAATCGGGTTTCCGATTTTGCATTTGGGTAGGGCCGATTTTGACCTAGTCAATGGCCCAGTTGACCAGGCAAAGTTCAATTGAGCTTCGGTCTAACATTCTCCCCCTCCTGAGGTGTTTGTTGTCCTCGGAGAACTTGAGATGGGGTTTGAGTTCAGACTCGCTTTTTAATCACGAGATTCGCAATCGGTCTTGATCGCTTGTGTGTCTCTAGGATTTTTGATCTGGTCATCGTCTTTAGGCGATTCTCAATTTGTTTCGTCCAATTTGGTTGCGTCTAGGTCTCGTCCTTTATGTGGGTGTCCTGTACCACCTCCATAAAAGAATAACTTAGCTCGCCCTAAGATTTTTCGTCCCTAAGTCTTCTCCTCATAAAGGCATCCCCTTGATGAGAAACTTAGCTTAGACAGTGAACAAGGAGAACTCCTTGTTGTCCTCCTAAGTTCTCCTTATATAAAGGTGTCCCCTTATGTATAGTTAACTCAGTTGAACCACCCAAGAAGAGGGATCTCTTTTATTTTAATTGGACATCGTCCTCTCTTCTTATCCACAAATAGCATTTTTAGAGTTTGCTAACTCTCCACATTTTATTCCTCAAATAGCAGTTTTAAAATCTACTAACTTTCCACAATTAATCCAAGAATAGTAGTTTTAGAGTCTGCTAACTCTCCACATTTTATTCACAAATAACAATTTTAAAGTCTGCTAACTTATCCACGAATAACAGTTTTGAAGTTTGCTAACTTTTTCACGTGAATTCCATAAATCAAGTCATGATAGAAACAAAATTGCATAGATAAATGTTGGTGATGCAACAGTGCATTCACCTCAAATTGTTATACCCACAGTCGGGGTCTACAAAATATCACAAAATATTGTTCCAAAATATCGGACTAAGTCCATTATAACAATTTCACAGAAGACCAATCACAGTAGCTTCGGAATGGTGGTCACCGGATCTTTGGCCCCTTCTTCACCCTTGTCCCTGTCAGCATCTATGGTAGCTATTTGGCTGCGTTTGGGACAGTTTCTCATGAAGTGGGGTCTCCCACAGATGTAGCATGCCGGCGCAGTCGGTTGCTTTGACGCTTGTGCGGCCGGCCTTGGGGCCTTGATTTCTTTTGGAGGCCTTGAAGTTAAGCTTCCTCGCCACTAAGGGTAGCTTCCCCCTCGGATAGGGAGTCCCACAGTTGCGGTTTAGAGCTATAAGGACCACATCATCCGGCGCCCAGAGGTCTACCAGTCCATCTGCTGCCAGTGTAGCCTCCTTCAAGGTCATTACCTTCTGTCGGCGTAATTCAGTCTGCGCCCAGTGTTGCAGTCCAGCCAAGAAGTGGTAAAGTCTATCCTGCTCAGCCATATCGTCAATCTCTAGCATTAGGACTATATATTTCTTTACGTAGTCGCGTATGCTCCCCATGTGCTTGAGCTTAAATAGGATCTCCCATGCCGCCCACGATGAGTTTCCAGGCATAAACTGTTTCTTTAGTTCTGATTTAAACTCTTCCCATGAGAGTTATTGAGATTTCTGTTCCCCCAAAAGTGTTGGTGCCACCCGCATTCACCACCACAGCTTGGCGTCGCCAGACAGGTATGCCGCGCACACCAGAGCTTGCTCCTCTGCAGGAATCTGGGCCGAGTGAAAGTACATCTCTATGCCCCATAGGAAGTTCTCCACATCCTTGCGCTCCGAATCCCCGAAAAGGACCTGGGCTCAGGGACTTTCCAGCGCGGCGCAACCCCCAAGTTCGACTCAGCCGCCCGGCACTATGAAGCAACCTCGTACTTCAGTTTGGCCAGCTCCATCTTGCAGACTTCTATATCTCCAGGATATTATCCACTTGAGTCTGCAGCTCAGTAGTGGAACTCATTAGGTTTTTTAGCATCTCCACTAAGGTTTCCTTAGGGAGAGTAGCCACATCTCCCATAGCTACCTCAAGCTGGGAGATTCTGTCCGTGTTTAACAGCACCATTTTCTTTTTCCCTTTTTGCAAGTTTTTAGCTTTAGCAATTTTGCAGTTGGACTGGCTCTGATACCGGTCTGTCACACCTTGTTTTATACAAATACAATAAATCAACTAAATAAATTATTACAACAATTTATGTAGCCACGCAGAGATTGAATTTATTAAAGTTTCATGCAAGGGACTAAATTTTAGCCGTTTGTTCAGGTTCAGCGCGACCGACAGGGGCACACCTATGTGCACGTCCCTCAGCCAATTCAAAGGGTTTTGACCTTCGTCCAGCCGATTTCTCACCCCCGTTGTTCGTTGATTCCAGCCTCCTCCCCCGACGAGTCCTCTGCCCCTCTTTATAGGAAGACTCGCGACGCCTCGCCTGTGCCCAGATCCTCGTCCCGAGCCACGCATCTGCGTCTTCTACACGCGGCATCGATCGGATCCCCTGGCCCTCTGCCTAGCCAGATCTTCTCCAAATCTTGCTCGTCATTCACAAAGATCTGCTTCAAGGAGTGTCTGCCAATCTCGCCAACGCCACGCTGCTTCTTTAGTGTTGATCGCCGATGTCTCTGCCACTGCACGCGATCAGTTTTGATTGCCGACCCAGATCTCGCGTGCGACGGAAGCCTTCGTCCACTGCCATTGCTCCACGCGGTCGTGATGGGCTGAGATTTTCTTCATGTCATCTCCACGTGGTTACGCACGTGCTACTGGCAGCACAGGCAGCTGCCAAAGTCGAGACGTCGCCTGATGCCAATTGGATCGAAACGTCATGCGTCCTGTCGCCGTTTCGTCGCCCATGCACGTAACATTGCCTCGTCCACCACAAAGCTTCCACCTGGCGATGAACTATTGGCGACGGTAGGTCGTCCCATACCTCTGACCAGTGGAGACGTTGCTGTCGATGGCTTCGATCGAGGCGGCGCTTGATCTTTCCCTCAAATCGAGTTTCCGATTTTGCATTTGGGTAGGGCCGATTTTGACCTGGTCAATGGCCCAATTGACCATGCCAAGTTCAGTTGGGCTTGGGCTAACACTTATTACATTAGTTATGTGATGTTTCTTTGCTATGACTCCATAATGTCTTAAGAAATTTAGTCGTGCTACTAACTCTCCCCATTTCCCAACATAAGTACACCTCATATTAATTACATCAGCTAATATCATGCAGCACATTTTCAGATTGATAAGAAGCTGCTTTCTTATCATTTGATTCAAAGCAACATCTTAAGAAATAGTTCTCCTTGCGAAATCTAGAACTTCATCAAAATAGGAAAACCAAAAAAATACAATGAAGGAAAATGTAGATCACGGCTAGCGAAGAAATAAGCCCTGGGACAACCAAGCCACCATATGAAATGGAAAAGTGCGGGTTCTAGCTCAAATGAAATATTGTATGATGCTCTCATTGGGAAAGCACAACGTTCTTTTGTTAAACAACAATCTCTATTGAATTGCATACTTTATTGATACATGCTAAAATGCTATATGATAAAAGTTGCTCGTCCTATATTCTAAGAGATAAGCATGCTAGGCCAGTAGGCACTTGCAGTCCTTAAAATCTTAAAATCATAGTGTTAACATTCTCAGGCATCTGAATATGATTAGAAGAATCGTAACTAGTTTCCAGAAATAATACCTTTCCTTTCTTGCTAAAATGTTTCTCAAGATCACTACTGCTGATTCTCGTGGATAAGCCTGTTACATACAAATTGTTCCCTGGATTACCATCAGTTGCAGAATCTTGGCTCCTATATACACATAATTATACAACTGATCAGCACAACTTAGAATAAGATGACTAAATAAAGGATAGCTACACATTTTTAAAACGATAGATAATGTCTGAAGTACAAAAAAGAATTCATAGTATAGATGAAAATTCTAGAACAATCACAGTGTACCTAGAGCGACTCCTTGACCTTGATCTAGATCGTGAGACTGATCTACTACGTCTACTTTGGGGAGGTGTCACAGACCGAGAAGTATACCTGAACAATGAGATTGTTGCTGAGAAGAAAGGCCTAATAAAGGCATCATTAACAGCTCCTTAGATTTTTGAAAAATACTTACTTCACTTCTTTTGTTTGCGGCATCTAACAAAATGGAAAATAAATAATATTAGAAGTCTTCAATCTTCATAATCAAATCAGAAGATAGTTACATTGCAGATCGAGAAATCTACATGCAAGAAGCATCACAATCATCATAACTGGTTATTTTTTCACAACATGATAACATTTAAGCTCTCTGAGTGGAACATTTTGAAAAATCTATACCAATTAAAAACTTAATACTATAGAGTAATAGGTAGAATGATTCTTCTATCTAACAACAATTAAAGTTTCCAACTTGGAAAAAAATAACTATCCATTTGTATAAAATCATATCATAACCATGAAAAAATAACATCTATTTGTATAAATCGAGTTTTAATTCTTTAAATAGTCTAGTATGTGTAAAACTAGACTTGAGCAGCATTATGGAATTGAAAAATACAGAGTATGCTTTCGCAAATATTGATTTAGAAGCAACTTCCAATCGCCGCAGTTGTATTATGAAAATTCAGTCTAACAATAGTAGGTAGGATCTATCCACTGAGACGGGAAGAAATACAGAAATAGATTGAGAAACAAATACACATAAACGAAAAAGAATCAAAGAAATGTTAAAGTGGCCTGCAACAGAAGAATAGAAAAAAAAAATACTTGACAGTTTGTTTGCAGTGATCTCTGTGGTCAAATCCCTTTATTAAACTTCAAAGTGCATTCAAGAAAGCATTTCCATAGGACTTTAGCCTCTAAAACACTTTAGAGAAAAAGTAATGTTTAGTAAATACAAGTCTAATGTATTTTAGCCCAAAATAATAGTTTCCTAAAACCACTTTTAAGTAGGTACGCAGGTACATTCAGACGTTCTAGCTTATTCATGCGCAAAATAAAAGAGTATGGTAAGATGTAATGCAGACTAATTTTGAGTTTCTGATTTCTATAAGGGACCAACAGCTATAGACTAATTTGAGTTTCTGGCTTCTAATACTTGAACAGAAGTGAACCTAAGTTAGCATAAACCGAATAAAACTAGACTGAGAAGTGAGAAGGTGATAGAGAAAACAACTCCTGCAAACAAAAAGAAAGTAGAGTTCAAGCCAGAAGACCAACAATAAAACATTGATACAGTGCAGAAGCCTGGGTTAGGCTGTCAATAAAACAAAAAGGTTTTCTCGTGAGTCAGAGTGGGGTTGGTGCTGGCATTTCCTGTGAAGCAGCCGCAACTAACAGAAATATTTTTCCCTCTCCCCCTCAGAGTCCATGCCCAGCAGGGGTATGCTACTTTTTTTAAAAAAAATGATTAAATATATGATGTTCACTTATAAAACATGTTTGTACTAGAGTCCTAGGAATTTTCGCATGAGAAAAAAAAGGTACAAATGCAGTGTAGATAAGGTATTCTCACACTTACAAAATTCCACAACTTCCCTTCTTTTAGATTTGCTTGTACAAGAAAGGTAGAATATTTTTTTGCATAAGTTATAACTTATAAGTTATAGCATCTATTCATCATTATAACAGGTAAGAATGTAGTGTGGATAACTCCTATATGGAACCAAATTCTCCAATTTCCCTTTCTTCCTTTTCTTTTCTTTTTGCTGATGACTGATTTACTGATACAAAAGAAAACCCATTAAATGAATCTGTCAAAAGAAAGTGGGTGCTTGGCACACTAAGATCCAACTATGAACTCAAGATTTCACATGAACAATGTTCTTGCCACAAGGCCTACTTAAGCGGAGTACTGGCAGCTGTTTATTCCGAAACCTGGCAGTTTTCCAAATACCGGTCGCCAATTAAGCAAGAAACCAACCCCGCACCCACACAACAAAAAAAAAAAGAAAAAGAAAAAGGAACAGCGTCCTATGCAAATCCCACAAATTTGTGTTCAAGACGGTAACTCCAATTCTTCAACTGCCTATCTGTAATCTTCTATTAACAGAGAGATTCTTGATCTTGAGTAATTTTATTTTTGTTCCCTCTTTTCTCTCTCGAACAACTCTTAGATCCATCGGTATCCAAGATCTGAATACACGAACCCGAAACAAGGACGCAAATCCATGAACCGAACGCTTTGTACCGGTTAGATACAGAGAAATCGAAAACGGATCCAACACAAGAAGAATTCAAGATCGAAGCATACCCTTGCGGGATGAGGAAAGCGAAGGCCGAATAGCTTGGTATATCGGACAGGATTAGGAAGAACCCTATTGCTGCCGTTACATAAAGGCAAATGCAGAAAAGCTTTTATATATAATACTTACATTTTCAAAATGAGTTTTTATAAAAAAAAAAGCCTTTTATTAATATTAACCTAATGCTTCGCAAATAGGGATAGCAAAAAACCCCATCCCGACCCGACCCGACCCGACCCGACCTGATCCGACCCGAAGTCAACGGGGAAAACCTGAGTTGACTGGGGTCGGGTCGGGTTCGGGGAAAACCCGACGGGGGTATAGTCGGGTCGGGATGGGGTATGGGAATTTAGGTACCCGCCCCGAACCCGACCCCGAACCCGCCCCGACTATTAAAATAACAAATTTACCCCTTATAAGTTATAACCTAGTTACTAAATTTTAATAATTTTATGTAGAAATGATGATATAGTTTATATAAAATATTTTTTTATTTATATATTATGAATAAAGAATGCAAATTAATTTTAAAATATTATTTATAATATATATTTATTTTTTAGGTCGGGCGGGGTCGGGTTTCTCCGCGGGTTCGAGTTTCCTCGCGAGGTCGGGTGTGGGGCAGGGTTTTCTAAACCCGTCAGGTTCGGGGTCGAGTTCGGGGACGGGTTTGGGGAAGTCGGGGTCGGGTCGGGGATGGCAAAACCCGACCCCGACCCGCCCCGTTGCCATCCCTACGAATGCGGAAAACAAAAACTTATTTTTATTTCACAATATATCATTTATAAAATGATTTTGTTTTACAAATGTCAAATTGATAAATAATTAAAAATAGGTATTTTAATTAAGAAAAATCAAAGACAAATGAGAGGATATGGTCTCTAGTTAAGTTATACGAGTAAAAGGTAAATGAAATAACAATTCAATTTGTCAATTAATTTAACTGACCTTAATGTTTGCTGCTCGTCGCTCTCATCTCTCCCTACTCGCTTGCCACGTGCCACTCACTATCTGCCCACATGGTCCTCCCCCAAGTGTCTGCACTCACTACCCACCGTCCGTCCACCTATTCCTCTCTCTCTTTAGCGTCGAATTCCTTTTGGTGCATTTTTGCGGATGGGGTCGCTTAATACCATCCGAACGAGTGAGGGTTGAACACTTATAACCCTGTGATAGATAGATGATTTGATTTCCAAAACATGTAACGTTCTGACGGAGTATAATGTATTACTGAAGAAAACAGAGTTGTTTTGAGAATGAATTGGATTTCGAGAATGGTTTTCATGTTTTTTGTTTACTAAAGTTGTTTAGCAACCAATATCTCATCTCTTGAAGCTTTATAATTGATCATGAAATAGGTTTATTATGACAACAAATAAAGAAGAAACGATCATGATTTACCCTAGAAAGTGAGTTGGACATGCCACACCTACTATAAAGCTGTGAAACAACATCATTTGAGATCAGAATATAGATCAGAATATTTTAGACCATGCATCACAAGTAAATTTAGGAGCACAAATGCTTTATGTCTAATGTGCAGGGCAAATTGAAAATAAAATCAGACCAAACTATTGACACTCCACGATGAAAGAAAATGTAACGCAGATCATCATAAAGCAAACAAAGAAACATTGAATGTGCTTCTCAGAAATAGCTAAACCCGTTCCAATAGCATACTAAATCTGCACCATTTGAGCTCGAGTACAGGAACAATCTGGATTAATACAACACATATTTCAAAATGAAATTTCAAATTTCATTTGTTACAATCAGTCATTCCACATTCAAAAATACAACACATATTTCATCTTTATTTAATCTTCTAAATGTTGTTGAAAACTCGTCCTGCATCCAAAAAAAAATTGAGATACCATATTACAAAACAGTCCTGTCATTCGACATTCAAAAATATAACACATATTTCATCTTTATTTAATCTTCTAAATGTTGTTGAGAACTCGTCCTGCTTCCAAAATAAAATTAAGATACTTGTTGATAACTTGTTGATACAAATCTACATATATTTATTTATACATAGATGTGATACCTATTGATAACTTGTCCGCGATGAAATAGGCATTGATAAATTCAAGAACGATGCATCCATTTGTGTTTTCAACATATGCGATTCCTGTAGTCATTAAAGACAATAAGACCATAAAATAGTTGATGATATATAACAAAGAAAGACATGAATAATTGTTCAATGAAGCTACGTGACTGAATTGTACCAAGTCTTGAACCACCATGCTTAGATCCATTTGTTTTTTTAGATCTCCTCTCAAGAACACTTTTTTTTTCTCTTCTCCTTGGGTCCTTTCCTGGATTGTATAAAAATTTTGAATCCAATAGTTATTGTGGAGATTATACTTATTAATCAAGTCTTCCCACATCTTCTCAAACTTTTCAACACTACTCCACTTATATACACAAGCCTTCAAGTATGACAATAAATTTGGAAAACTTTGAATGCAATGACTCAAGTTAGTTTTGGCATTCATAAAAATGTGCCATAAACATAACCGACGTTGTTGGAAAAACTTGTTTTATAGCTTTAGAAATAGCCGCTGATTGATCAGTGAAAATTATTGTTGGTTGCTTTCCTGACATCACTGATAAGAAAGTCTTGAAAAGCCAAATAAATAAATCAGTACTTTCATCAAAAAGAAGAGCAGCCCCAAACAAAATTATTTGCCTATGATGATTAATACTTAGAATAGGAGCAAGCAAATGGCATTTCATAACTATTTGTTTGGAACGTTGTGTCAAACGAAACAACATCACTAAAATATGCATAATCAATAATGGCTTTACCATCGGCCCAAAAAAATTAGCAATTTCCCCTGTTTCATGAACTTGAATAGAATAGAAAAATGTAGGATCTGATAATTGTTTATTTTGCAGATAATGGAAAAGGCCTTGTGTTTCTCTGGCTCGTAGCTGTTGTCTTTTTTGTCTAGCAATAAAACTATTGTTGTCCTTTCTAATAAATCCAACATATTCTGAACTTGGTTTTCTTAATTGAAAAAAGTTGAATATTTCCTTTGACTTCATACTAGATTTACTCGTTTGATCTATTATGGAATGTTGATATGACAAAATCTTTCTATGTGATCTAAGATGATGAACTTTATCAGGACTTGTGAAATCATAGTTGTGGTTTTGTTCTATACGATATAACTTCCATACATTATTACAATCAATCTTGAAGTCAACACGAGCCATGCAATTAGTTCTTGTGGGGTCATTTTTGGTCATTTAAAAAAAAATAATTTTGACCTTTTCAACTTCACCTTATAAAAATAAGGTTTTTTTATTTAAATGAGTTCTGGCTTCCAATGAGCATAATCACTCATTGTTAATTACCCTTGAAATCAAGGAACCTTTGATTAAGAGATCTATATGAATAAACAATATTCCACAAATTAGAGAAAAAATAATTTATAAATGTCATATCAATAAATGACTCATTAACAACTTAAAATTTGAAGCAATATTCATTATTCAAAGAAAAACTACTCGGTGGATGTCTGATTTTTTTATGAATTCGAATACTCAGCATTGATGGCTTATGAGTATATGAGACTTGGTATGCACTCGGTCTTGATGACTTATGAATACTTGGATTTGGAAAGTACTCGACTCCAACAGCTTGTGAGTATTTGAATTTGATAAGTACTCGGCTTCAATAGCTTATGAGTATTTTGGACTTGATATGTAAGCATTCGAATTTAACATGTGCTCGGTCTTGACGACTTGTGAGCATTTGAATTCGATATGTGCTCAGTCTTGACGACTTGTGAGCATTTGAATTCTACATGTGCTCGGTCTTGACGACTTGTGAGTATTTGAATTTGACATGTGCTCGGTCTTGATGACTTGTGAGCATTTGAATTCGATATATGCTCAGTCTTGATGACTTGTGAGTATTTGAATTCGACATATACTCGGTCTTGACGACTTGTGAGCATTTGAATTCGATATGTGCTCAGTCTTGACGACTTGTGAGCATTTGAATTCTACATGTACTCGGTCTTGACGACTTGTGAGTATTTGAATTCGACATATGCTCGGTCTTGACGTCTTGTGAGCATTTGAATTCGATATATGCTCAGTCTTGATGACTTGTGAGTATTTGAATTCGACATATGCTCGGTCTTAACCACTTGTGAGCATTTGAATTCGATATGTGCTCGGTCTTGATGACTTGTGAGCATTTGAATTCGACATGTGCTTGGTCTTGACGACTTGTGAGAATTTGAATTCGACATGTGCTCGGTCTTGAAGACTTGTGAGCATTTAAATTCGACATGTGCTCGGTCCTCGTAACTTGTGAGCATTTGAATTCGAGATGTGCTAGGTCTTGACGACTTATGAGCATTTAAATTCGACATGTGCTCGGTCTTGACGACTTGTGAGCATTTGAATTCGACATGTGCTCGGTCTTAATGACTTGTGAGCACTTAAATTCGAGATGTGCTCGGTCTTGACGACTTGTGAGCTTTGAATTCGACATGTGCTTGGTCTTGACGACTTATGAGCATTTGAATTCGACATGTGCTCGGTCTTGATGACTTATGAGCATTTGAGTTTGTGAAATATCCGGCCTCAGCGGCGTATTAGATATTTGATTTGAGAAATTACCTAGCCTTGCGGCGTGTTAGATAATTTAAAAAATATCCAGCCTTACGGCATGTTGGATATTTGATTTGAGAAATCACCCGGCTTTGCGGTGTGTAGGATAATTTGGAAAATATCCGGCCATGCGGCGTGCTGGATATTTGATTTGAGAAATATTCTCAAAACTGATATGCATCTGTCATAAATCATGGAGAAAAAATCTGAGCTGTGTTGTAACAACGTTGAGGAACTATGCCTGATATAAAGTATCAACGTACGCACCTCCCAAACAACATTATTAACAATACGCATCAGGCATTTATCATCCACGACTGTGTTGTCGTTGAAAATTTAATTTGCGGATATGTTTAGATCTAGATCTTTGATCAAGAATCCGAGGGTGGATATAGAAAGATCTGACCTACATTTATAGGGATCAATATTCAGATCACTTTGAAAGCCATCCGATCAGCTTAGATTCATGTAAATTAATCTCAGCCATTGAATGTTTGATTTGCATATCTGATTACATCCAGATCTTTGATCGAATATTGAAGTTCGGATCTAGAAAGATCTAATCCAAATTTATAAGGATAAACATTTGGATCACTATGGATGTCATCTGATTGGCCGAGATTCAGGAGAATTAATTACAGCCGTTGAAAGATTGATTTGTAGATCCATTTTGATCCAGATCTCTGATAAAAAATCCGATGGTGGATCTGAAAAGATCTGATCCAAATTTGTAGGGACCAACATTCGGATCACTTTGGAAGCCATCCGATTAGCTGAGAATCGTTCAAATCAATATTAACCGTTGATTTCATCAAACTCATCATGACTATTTATTCAAATTGGCAGATCTGCTTCAATTTAAGTTTTGAATTTAAGATCCGATATCATATCTAGAAAGATTAAGTTCTATTTGAAAGGGATCAACTCCTTGATCATGTCGAATACCAACCGATTGACGTAGATATGTTCAAATCAATTTCGGCCATTGATTTAGATTTAAATCTAGTTTATCATAACTGTTCATATAAATTCACATATTTGTATCGATCCAAGTCTCGGATCAAAAATCCAATATCATAGTTGGAAAGATTGGGTTCGATATAGTGGGGATCAACACCTTGATCATGTTAAACGTCAACCGATTGATCGGAGTATAACCGAGATATACTCCGATCAATTTCAGCCATTGAGCTAGATTTAAATTTGATTTATCACATCCTTTCATTTAAATTCGTTGATATGTATCAATCCAAATCTCGGATTGAAGATCCGATATCATAATTGGAAAGATCGGGTTCGATATAGTAGGAATTGACACCTTGATCATGTCAAACGTCAACTAATTGAGTTCCTCTGTTTCTTCCGAGTTCATCCCCTGTTTTCACGCGTCTTCACGACGTCCGGCGACGAAGGCGCTTCCGGTGTTCGGCGACAAGGCTGAGGGGAAGGAGGAGATTACTCTTCCCTGCAGGCACACCCTGGAGGCGACGACCCAGCGCAGCAGTCGGTCGAAGGCAGCAATCGAAAGGGCGACGGTGAGCTCGTTTCAGCGGATGAGCTCTGTTCAGCGGGTGTGTGCACGGGGGCGTGGCTGCGAGACACGCTCGGGTGTTCGTGCGGAGACGAGTAACCTCCGGTCAAAATCAGACGAATTGGGCACACAATCGGAGGTTCGCCGGAGAACGCTTCGCGGGGTGTGACATTTTGTACCCATTTATTACGAGAATAAAAGGGAAAGTTTTCCTCCAACGCTTCCGACGCCCTTCCCTTGTTTCCCCATCTCCTCCGCGGCGACATCCTCCTCCCGTTCCGGCGGAGTTGTTGGCGAGATCGCAAGCCGGGCGGCATCCGACAGAGGAAGCGACGCGACGAGCGCAGCGTCGCGAGGAAGACGAAGGAGTTCATCTCCGATTTTGACCAAAATCGGGAGACGCGAACGGAAGAGGATTTCGGACGAAATCGGGACGTTGACGCCAGACGACGTCAGCGCAGCGGAAATTCGGCGCACGGTAAAATCTGTTGAGGGCTGACATCACGCTGATGTTAGCGAAGCAAGTTAAGAGGCGATTAATTTGGGGCGTTGACCGGTTGACCGAAGGGATATTTTGAACTTAGGGTTAGGGTTTCGATCCTTTCCGTGCGAATTATAATTTGGGGGTAAAAGTTGAACATGGAAGTTAGGGTTTCTATTTAGGTTGTGATTTTGTTCGGAAACCCTAGCGTATTCACGTTCTGGTATTCTACCGGACGACCCTAAGACAGCGTTTAAGCACTGATCTTAGGCCGATCCGACCGGAGCATGACACCAAGAATGTGAAAGATGGAGATAAGTTATTGCCATTTATGCTGGTTTCATATCAGTAAACTAGCCCTTGACCAAAATGGTATGAACTTGTGTAGTTGGTTCAACTAAAGATTTAAAGTTTAGTCCGAGACCTAGTGCCGGTCTAAGCCCAGACCAATAAAAGAAGAGAAGAGAAGAACTGAAGAAGATACAAACCAATCGTACCACTCGGTACCGACTCGTTTTTCAATCATTGGGTTTAACTAGGTTGATCTCAAATAAAGTTAAATACTTACTTGGGCTCTAATCTCATATCCTAAATCTAGGGTAATCTTTAAACTTCAATTCATTTTTTTGATACATTTAACATTCTCTCTCTAGCACATTCTCTAGTTGATGCATAGCTGCT
Organism: Costus lasius; assembly: GCA_027563935.2. Taxonomy (NCBI): domain Eukaryota; kingdom Viridiplantae; phylum Streptophyta; class Magnoliopsida; order Zingiberales; family Costaceae; genus Costus; species Costus lasius. Next base: position 1,956,409 of record CM050454.1, read on the forward strand.
TCTATATCTAGCTATATCGGAGTATCACATTCTATGACTAACAAGTCCCATATGTTCTTAAATTATACTAACATTAATATTCTAAATTTAGGTAATAAGCTGAACTAAAATTATTAATTTTTGTATAGGTAATGAGATTACGAAATAATTGAATAATACTTTAAAAAAATTAAATGCTTATTAGTTAAGTGAAGTTTTTTTACCCCATTTGATCTTCTCAACTATGTTGAATAATGTCTATGTAGAGGGTAGTCTTATTACCAATTTTTTTGTTAGTTTACCGTTGACAATCATGGATGATGTTGTATATTTCTCCGATTATGGGCTTCTTAATAATGCCTTTTTGGAGGGTCATATATAGAGACTTTGATTGTCATAAATATATCAGAAATGTAATTCCAAAAGAACATGTTAGGATTGATGTCCTTCTTGCTTGTCTCTTAAATTTAAATGAGGAGAGTTGTACCATATTTCATTTGTGAACATTGCCTTTAGCCCAATCTTCTTTATAAGTACAGACTATGAAGCAATAAAATATATAGCAAATCTCGTAGGTCATATCTCACTATGAAGCAATAAAATATATAGCAACATCCATTGTTTTTTTTTTTTCAATTTGTCCATCTTCTTATTGTTCTTCATCATTAGTTTAATTCAATAAGTGGCATTAAGAGTCCAAATGAAGTGAGGGTAATAAATTTTAGTCATTTTGCTGACTCTCTTGAAGTTGCTTCTATTGTCTATCACATGTTGGATAATTTATAGTAGTCAATCTCTTTATAGACATTTTTTGAAGTCAACAAACCTAAATTGCATTATGATACTAGGTCGACGAATATAAATTGCATTATAATACATATGACTTGTGCCGAGTGGAATGGATCGGTTTTTGATAACTTGGCATCTAATGCCTTGTGGAATATCATTTTCTTGTTGAATATATAAGAAAATTGTTATACCCATCTTGTTGGGCCATGCCCAAGTATCACACATAAAAGCAACATCAAAGTCCTCTTATTACCCTTCATACTTTTGATCTATATCTGATATCCTTTGATTTATCATTAAGATACTACTTGACGATATTTTATGGTTTAAGCTTGTGAATTATATGGCTTGTTTCTTAGATATTGAAAAGTAGATATCGAGCTTTTTCATATTCATTAAATATCTTTTATTCAAGTTTGCTTACTTGCATATAACAAGAATATCCTAGGGTCAATCAATATGAGCAGCATTTGATCCGCTAGTTGATGTAATCCAAAAAAGTAGTGAATGCTGCATCATCCACCAATGAGGGTTTACATGACTTCAAATGCCTCTCTGCACCCTAAAAATTTGGCTCATTTTGTGGATGACTAATGCACTTCCACCATTACTCCCAATTTAAGTTTTTGTTCCATGAACCATATTGAAGTGGATTAGACATCCTCTCTGAAACATATTGAGCCCTTGAAACCCAAATAACCATCTCTATCTCAAGGCTTTACCATGCGTCCGTCTAAGTCTTCACACTCCTTAGTCACACATTGTATGTTGATATGGAATAACTTCAGGTTTCACGAATGACTTAGTGGATGTACTATAAAGGCATTTGAAAATGGTAGGATACTTGTACATGAGATGCTACTTATCCCGATGGTGTCTTTACATTTGAAACTATTATTGTAATGAATGCATTATCAATATTCTAACTTTTATGCGCTACAAATGGTTAATTAAGAAGAATTGAGTGAAAAAAAAGAGTTTAAGAGACATTGAATGAGTTTGAGAAAAGTGAGTGAATTGATGGGGAATGGATGTTTATATTTGGAGAAATCCCCCCTTGCCTTAAAAAAATATAGACAAACAGCTAGATTTTTTTTAGCTATCAGATTTTCTTTAGAAAAAGCTCAATCTTGAGAATCTACTTCAGTACCACATGGTTCGACATATTTTGTGTGTTGGTGTTGGTATGAAATATGTTGGTATTACCCCAATTTCATGTAGTTAACGGGCTCATTCTTCACAATCAATTACCTCAATTTCGTACCATTTATTGGGTATTGTAAAATAGAATAAGTCTCGGTTTGTACTGGGCATGGACAAAATGTACAGCTTCCATAAATCACAGTTACACAGTACCTAGTACATGTATCTTTAGTTCCGTTAGCAAAGTCTACATCCAACTTGTATTGGTCAGGGTAAATTACTAAAATTGGTGCTAAATTTAAATCCTTGACAATATCAATTTAGGCAGGATGTTATAATTTGGCACCTAGAAGCAATGACAAAATAATCAAGGTTGGTATGTGTTGGCAAGATTTATTTTAAGGGAAACGACTGATCTTTTGGAATTAGCTTCCCCGTTGATTGAAATAATAATATCTAAAATTTCAATTTACTGCTTAGAATAATTTATGATCCTGGTTTCAAGTGGACACTGTGCTTCCTTTATGCCGGTTCAACAAGGCTCCCAGGCTCTTCCCTTTCTTTTACACTTCCTTTTCTTTTCCTTACCCATCTCTAAATTATTTGTTCTTGTTTATAAATGCTGCCTTTGAAACATTTATGACATTGGGATCAAGCATAAAGAAAACAATTACTTAAAGTGAAGTTTTTATTCATCTTTTATCATGTAACAAGTGCAACTAATTGTTGTTCTACCTACTTAAAAAAATAGATTTTAGTCATGCAATATATTTTGCATCATGAAAATTGGTTGAATTTGTATCAATGTCTTTTGGTTGATGTCCACTAAAATATTTTTGCATGTTGTATATTTTTACAATTAAATTTAGTGAGGCAAATAGGGGTAAGCATAAGGTATCAATACCGAAGTATCGTAATGAATTTTTTGGTATTTGTATCAATGTCTTTTGGTTGATGTCCACTAAAATATTTTTGCATGTTGTATATTTTTACAATTAAATTTAGTGAGGCAAATAGGGGTAAGCATAAGGTATCAATACCGAAGTATCGTAATGAATTTTTTGGTATTTGGTGCTTTGGTACCAGTATTTCAAGATTTTTAGGATTTCAGGTCTAGTATCAAATTTTAGATTGGGATTTGGGTACCGGTACCAGTACCTAAAAAAATTTTTAGGATTTTTTAATGGTTCCAAACTATCGAATATTATATTTTAATTAATTAATTAATATATTTATTTATATGTTATTTACTAACTTAGCCACTTAGTTGAATACGAGAATGTTATTTTAACAAAAAGAATTTTAGTTTTTTACTTTTGTAGAATATTTATTTTTATTTATTAGTTGTATTTTGTATTTTGAAATTAATTACTATTGCTTATACTAAAGTTGGAATTTAGAAATAGAGGAATTTAAAATTTCAGAACTTCGAGAATTTCCCAAAATAATTTTCGGGAGTCAGGTACCGGTACCGAACTCCTGAATTAGAATTCGGTACCGATAATGGTACCTGCGATTCAAAATTCAGAAGTTCAGGATCAGAGTTTGCTCACCTCTAAAGGCAACTATGAAAAACTATGGCTTTAAGATTTAATGCTTAATTGTAGGAGGTTACATCGTGCAATTTATCTGCTGGCTCTAGCATATAGAACTCTGGATCTCGCATAGGCAAAAAGGAGGCAACGGAGAATTATAGAGATCTCGTGGAACCTCATCTATTTTTGTAGATAAATTTATAAAATTGGAGTTTTGTGAAAGGAGTACTTCATTTATAGTATAAAATTTTATCGGTGATACATGAATCATATGCAACATTCAAAATGGTATACTTAAGAATTAAGACTTCCATGGTCATTATTATGAGATTTGCTACCATGGTACCTGTTTTTCATTGTAGAAGGGTAGTTGATCTTCCAGTCCTTCATCACATTAAGTTGGCTGGCTATTTTTTCAGAGAAGTACAAATTTGGAGAGAGCATCTATTTTACAAAGATTTAGCTTTAGAAATCCATATGTAGTAATAGTGGCTGTTGAACTTCTGAGACTCAGAGGAGTGTGTAATTTGTGAATAAGACATCTTCCCTTGATCTTCTGATAGCAGTGTAATGGCAATTAGTTTGGGCAGCTGCAATCTATTATATAACTCCAGCATGTACGAGTATACATTTTGAAAATAATCTACATCCTAATAACTATACGCCCAAAAGGAGTTGATTCTTTAATTTCTTTTGCTTTTACTGTACAGGAACTTTAGAAACCTTCTCATTCTGTGCACATACTGCCATGTTCTTGGGGTTGTCGGTGATGTCATTAAAAAATGACAGTTACGATGAGTTTAAATTGCAACTATCCTTACTGAGGTTTTTATCAAGCTTTCATTATTTATTCATCGAGCAAAAACTTCTTGTATATACTATTTAGTTTCATTTTTTAGGACATTTATATCTTTATCTCGGTGTATATGTATATGTATATATGTACCATTTGTTGTTACCATCTAGTACCAATGGGTTTATTTTAGTCTAACCATGGACCCCTAAACTAGTAGAGACCAATATCTTAAACCTTCGACAAGTTTACAAATGAAAACAATTTCTCTAAAGAAAAATATATGTTATATGTACCAGAGTCAAACATATTACGCAAGAATGTTGAAAACACTATCCAAGATTATGAACTCAAAAGTAAGGTTATATGTTATTATGGTCATGCTCTTGATTTATATGACCATGTGGATATGTTTATACTTTGTAGAATAGTAAACATTTATTTATTTCTTATGTTGCATGCATTTTGTGATTGTCACTTAGCTCTTTCAGCTAACTTTCTTTGTTTTATCTCAAGGATCAAACTTGGCATAGCGGATATAATGGAGTTAAATAATTAAAGAAAGTTTTATGGGCATGGATACATTTGATGTGTGGAAATGTAATATATAACATTTAGTTTTATTTTTTGATGGTTTGATTTGTTATCAAACTTAACTTGATCTCTGGTGAATAAAAATTTTTGAGTTATAAAATTAATGAGCAATTTATTGTGTTAGCCTTGTATATCAATATGGACTGGTGCGTTTGAGGTTGTCTAACTAGTCGGGGCATGACAATACAATTATTAATCCCAAAGATGCTTGGGCTGATTTCTTATGATATGTTAGTTGTCTATTTTAGATTTCATAAAATAATATATTTGCATTTGGAGTTATTAATTTAGGCCACTTAGTGTAACATTACAATAAAGACCATTGAAGTATCTTTTGTATAATAGGCAATCCACCATTAAAAATTCAAAATTTATTAATTAATTTTTGGTTCATTGAGGGGTAAACCTTTTGTTCTAACCACACAAACTAATGAGTACTTGACACGTCCCACAAGTGTACGGTAATGTCGAAGTAATATAAAAGATTGTCGATCCCACAAGGAGCAAGATTAATTACTAGAAAATCTAAGTTTCAATAGCTAAGCAGTTCGAAACGAGGTTTTGAAAGCAGTAAATGAGAACAAGAAATCAATCACAACGATACAGTAGATATCTATAAGAGAGATATCGGGAATTCGGTATCCACCACACTGATGAATCTATTTGATTGAATACTTATCTGTTACAAGAGTTCATATTATTGCATAAAGAATCTTCCGAAAAGTACAGGTTGTCCCCTCTCGGTCGGTACAACCTGGTACCTATCTAAAACAACTTCCTACTCTCGCGGTGAATCATTCTAGATAGATCCATTAAGTTCAATGGATGATCGTGTTACAATCGAGCGAATTCTAACTACTCTCGTATTAAAAGTTCGCAAGCTTTACCTAGAGAGTCCGCCAACACGATCCTCCTCTCGGTCAGGATCGTGTCGACTACCACATGATACTACGTGACTAAAGCAATATCATGAAATAATAACACCTAAATAAAATATGCTCATATGAATCTTAAAATAACAAAACAAGATCAAATCGTACGATAAATAATAACACCTATTTTTCGGGCTTCAACCGAGTCCCGAAAAAGGTTTTAAGAAACAATACTCATGAAAGCTTGCATGAATCTCTCTAAAAAATTAGAAAAATTACAACGAAAGGTTTTGGAGAGAAAGGAGAGGAAGAATCGAATGAAATCTCCACAAATTGTTCGGTTCATAACTTGCGCAACAATTTTATGAAGTTTTGGTTAATCTGATTTTCTGAGTCTTTGGTGTTCTACTTTGCTGATTGACTGTGCACAAAAGAGTTTTCTGCATGATTGTGTTGCATTTTCTCTCTGTCTGCTCAGTTCCGACCACAATCAATCTGTGTTCCTGGCTGAAACTACTTCGGTCAAACCCTATAAAACCCTGCTGGCTTGCGGTGTTATTCTGGCCGTGACTTTGTTAGAAAACTTTGTTGAAGTTTTGGTTTTCAATCTCACAAAAATGTTTTGAAAATCTTGCTGAAGTCTGTTGCTGAAATTTATTTGCTGAACTCTGCCGCTGAACTTTGCTCTAGGATTCCTGCTTGAATTTTCTGAACCTTGGACACAGTCAGAAACATTACTGCTGACCAAGTTTTGCACTCTTTTTAGAAGACTCTGCTGATCTGTGACCTCTGAATTTCTGCAAACTGACTGGTTGTGAAACCTGTTCTGATCTAGAACTTAATCTGGAACTATCTCACTTAATAGATAGATTTCAGGGTGTTCTCAGGCTGTACAACATAAGATCACAGCAAGACACCATTGCTGTTGATCTTCGGCAGCATGAAGGGAAGGCTGCAAACTTCTAAAACTACTGTTCCTTACCAACTATTCTGATTTCAACTCGCGTTTGTGTGATCCTGGTAGGTTAGAGACTAAGGACATTGATAGTCCTCTGATCTCTCCTACTTACGTTCACATCTCCTAAGCCCCCCAGCAGAATAGTTGCTATGTGGATTTTGAAGGTATGAGCAAAGTTGATATCTTCTTTCAAGACTACTGTTCATTGTTGCATTTGTCTCTAAACTTGTCAAGCTGGTGTTAAGAGTTGCTAGAGACTATCTTCCCTACTAGATAGGCTACGGAACCTCCTATTCTGATCAAACCGTGAGCCTTGTAAATGGTCATTGATTTGATTCTTAGAAACAAAACTAGCTTGCTGATATTTTGGTTTTACTGTAGCTTACTAGTGGGTTTGCAGCATTAGGAGTGGCTGCGGGTCTCTGGATAAATTCAGGATTGATTTGGTTACGGGAAACTTCCATTTATTTTTTAGTCCTTAAATTGAAAGGTACTTGAGGTTGCTTCCAATAATAAGCAACGCCCAAGTCATCAGTTGCTGAATTTGCGCCATAAATTTCTGAAATTTTCAAATGGTTTTCTGCACAAGTGAACTACAATTGGATTTTGAACTGTAGCTTGACAAATTTTATTGTCTCGATAATCCACTCTAACTCTGCAAATATTGAGAACTTATTGAACGTTGCTGCAACTCTCTGAATCTGAAATTTATTGCTTCTTGCGGCAGCCTATCTTTTTTTTTCGCGCCAATCTAAATATCACTGTTCATGCTGAAACATTTGTTACTGCATACACGTGTGCTTGAAGTTAATACACATACCTGCTGATTGATTAGCTACACAAGTTGTTTACTTGGAGTATCTTATGCTTGTTGTTTGCTGGAATCTGTGAGCGGAAATGTTTTAGAACATATTACCTTGGTGCTAAATTATTTATGATCTTATTATGTGACAAACCTGCTCAGAACTGCATTATATGCACAGCTCTACTTGCATTGTTTTATATGAAAGGTGTGTCAATTGATTGTTGCTATTTACACTGATTAACTGAAGTTTTCAAAATCCAATATGGCAAGGCATTCAACTGATTCTCATTATTAATATGAACACAACTATGCTCAAACTTTGGGATCACACCCCTAGGAAAACTTATGAACCAAGAGATCCAAAACAACATAGGAGTAATTCTGGGTTTCATAATTCTAAAGAGAAACAATCTACAAAATCTGATATATTCAAAATGTCAAGGGATATAATAGCACAATTGGAAAGAATGAATGATAATTTTCAAAATCTAAATCAGCAAACCCCTATCCCAAACAACGAAATTGAACATAGTTTGCCTACTAGGATGAACCCTCCCTTATTTGATGGTAGCACAAATACCCAAGGATACCTAGACGGGGAGAACCTAGCCGAGCAATACTTTGAATTCTATGACATATCTGAGAGAAGTAAAATTAAGTGTGCTTGATCCCTTCTTAGAGGGTCAGCCCAGCTATATTGGAATGGAATAGAGAAACAAAGGGAGTGGAAAGGGTTAGAACCTATAATCACATGGGAATACATGAAACTCAAACTTAGTGAAAAATACATCTCCCCTCACTATAGGTCAACTCATGCTAAAATACCTCATCATCAATATGAGCAACCTTATAGGAGAGACCTTGAACCATCTTGGGATCACACTACAAGCAATTACATGATCAAACAATCACAATATGATCAAGAGGAGCACACGTATGACCAAAACTGTAGGTCAACCCAGGGTAGTGTAGCCAAAGCGGGTACATGGACAAATAGATATTCCTCCTCAACCTAAACAAGTTGCCAAACATAAACAAGCCTTAAACTTAGCTACCTAGTACCATGGAAAAGAAATAGAAGAAGAAATCTATGCTCCCAATTATACTAGTGAGGATGATCTTGACCCATAAGATGAGGAAGTTGATCAAGGACAAACTGAACTAGAACCGTTTCAGGATTTCTCTAATGCCATTATTTCTAAGCCTGCTGGAGTGGAGTCTGAAGTGGAGATTCTTATAATTGACCATGTCAAAATTCCCCACTTGAATAGGATTAGTGAGTTGAACCATAGCATGACTCCTCAAGGACCTATAATTTGTCATCGGTACTCTCTAGGACCATCCTTACTGCCATCACTTTTAGGACTTGGACCTAAACACTCAACATCATTATCCTTAGACACACCTTAGCCCTCTCCTAAGCTTGACTTAATTGAAAATCATAAGAACGCGCAGGAAGTTGTGGAGGATGAACCAGGGCAAGCTAAAATAGCACCGCTTCCTGACTCTCCTAGCACCGAACTCTCTATTGACCTATCCTTTGGACTATCACCCTTAAACCCTGAGCCTGATCAAACCTCACCTCTAGAATCACCCCAGCCTATTCTCACTCTTGACTTGGTAACACTTCTAACTACACAAAGGGAATCCCACACTGAACTATGTCCTAAACCACCCATGAGCTCAAACCTAAATCATTCTTTGGTGGATACACTTGCACAAAAAAAGGACTACCCCATGCCGTACAAGGCCTTTTGCTATGATACTTTCAAAGCTGAAACTTGTTTTGATATGACCATACACATGTAATCATCCTTTGCTTTAAATGAAAAATCACATGGTAAAGGCTTCCATGAACATGACATTGGCTTAATTTTTCCTAAATCTCTTATTGAACCTATCTATATCAAGTCATGTCATCATAATTTTAGGGACAAGGATAGTGATTTAGTTCCACATGGCTTGAATCTGCAATTTGACCTTTGGGAACCCATTTATGCATCCATTCTCCATTACCCAAAGTTTGTGAGTAATTATTAGATGATTTTATGGAACTTTACTAGGGATAAACATAACTTCTCAATAGGATATCCATCAAATAAAGAAGAAAACTTACCCATGAATGTCATCCCATTTAAAGCTATCACCTTTCAACATCACATTTTCAAATCACGTGCTTTTATACATGAGAACACACATACTTTCACATCTCTACCTTTCACTTGCAAGAATGACAAAGTCAAAGAGGCGGAAGACAACTTTCATACCTTGGGATGGCCACTAGAGCTGAAACATGATGATGCAGGAAAGGAGACCCACCCAAATTGCCCTGCCCGAGATGACTTCCACACTTTGGGTTGGCCACCAGAAGCTACAAGTTAGAACCTCAACTTTAATTTTTCGGAGAAGAATTCTTTTATCCCCGAGAAAGCTGATGCAGGAGGCAGGAGCATCTCCATAAAGTTCTCCAACATCTACAAGTTGAGACTTTATGAATTTTGAACTTAAGCTTATTTTGATGATCTTGTTTCTCCTTGAATTACTTTCATGTATTGCTTTAGATTAGGGTAGCCTAGGGTTTTATTTTCTTTTAAGTATTTTAATTTCCTAGTTAATGTAATAGGTTATTTTAGCCTAGGACAAATTGCACCTGTAATTCATATACAAGGCACCCTTGATCCCCTCAACAATCCACCCTCAAGTCAAAGTCAACATCAAGTTTCCATCTTCAACCAAGCTCATCAAGTCAAAGTCAACATCAAGCCTCAATCTCCAACCAAACTCATCAAGTCAAAGTCAACAATCTTCAAATCATCATTGCAACATCCACCTCAGCAAGTCAAGTCAAAGGAAGTCAAGACAATATGCAAAATACCGAATTCCCCATTCATCTCCCTTCACATCAACCAATCAAGTTATGCATGCAACCCTTGCCAATCAAACTCCAACATCTTCCATGCGCCTTCAATGCTCTAAGCTCCCACCTCTTCAACGAGAACCCCATGCAAGCTTCAGTTACAAACTCAACATGCAACCGCCCATCTCCACCAATGAGAAGGCTTGAAGGCTTCTTCATCCTCACCATCCAAGTTCAAACCGAGAAAGCACATCCCTAGATTCATTTTGAGAAATAGTGTCGTTGAGGGAAAGGGTATTAAAAGACCTTGTATTTTACACTTTGCATTAGTGAATCCTTTATGAAAAAAAAAAATTATGAAGGCGTGAGCTTTGTGTTTGTGTGGTGCTTGTCACCGAAATACCTTATCTCTCCCTCACGCCTCACGCTTCGCGTCTCCAGTCGCATCTCCACCTCGCCATTCGCCTCCACCTTGCGTCTCCACCTCGTCGCCTCTCGTCGCCCTCGTCGCCCTTCGTCGCCTCACGCTGTTCGCGTCGCCCTTTGTCGCCTCTCATCGCCCTTCGTCGCCTCACGCTGTTCGCGTTGCCCTTCGTCGCTTCTCATCGCCCTTCGTCGCCGTTCGCCTCCACCTTGTCGCCCTCGTCGCCGTTCGCATCTCCAGTCTCCAGTCGCCTCTCGTCGTTCGCATCTCCCGTCTCCAGTCGCCGTTCGCCTCCACCTCGTCGCCCCTCGTCGCCGTTCGCATCTCCAGTCTCCAGTCGCCCTTCGTCGCTTCCTCCGGCGGCGATTATGACAAGGAATTTGTCATCGGAGGAGGATTCCTTATCTCCAGTCTCCAGTCACCCTTCGTCGCTTCCTCCGGCGGTGATTATGCCGCCAGCCTTAGCCTGCTCGATCTCGAGCCGACGCTGGGGCATGGAGGCAGGCTTCCGAAGTAGAAAAGCTAGCGTCGAATCCGCTTCACATAAACCACCCTCCTCGTCGGCAGCCTTCATGGTTTGGCTTCGGACGCCCTCGCCTGCTCGCCTCCTGATCATTTCTTTTCAATTTCTTCCCTATCCTTGAAACAAGGGGAGGAAAATGAAAATCATTTTTCTTTCTTATCAGTTTCTTTTCTATTGATTTTTTTTTTCCTTCCTCTTTTTTATCCCTCCTCTAAAACAGACTGTTAGGATCTCTCTTCATAGGACGAAGGTTAATGCATCAATCTATCTATTGCACATAATGTCCAAAAATGCATATAATCTTATCAAATAAACTCATTGGCTTTCCTAAAGTTGTCATCACAAGTTGACAATATACTTCCATTGATCCCCTTAATGATAATATTCATAAGTTGGCAAATGTGGGTTGGATGTAATTATTGACCTATTAAAATAATTTTGCAATGACAAAAAAAAAAAATTTGATGCTTATTTGAGTTGGCAACCTTCTATTGTCTCTTTATACCCTTTAATCCATATATGATATTTTTCAACTTCATTTATCAAGATAGTGATTGCAATCTCACATAGTGTTAGTGGCTAAATCGGAGGACCAAACTTTTAGATTTAAAAGTTTTTTAATACTAATACTAAAATTTCTTTAACAAAATAAAATATAAAATTTATAAACATATGAAATTTATTAAACTTTATTTTTAATATTTTGTTATTGTATAATATTATGTATATTTGTAAAATTAATAATAAAATAATAAAGTTCTGATTTGTCTAGAAATTTTAGCGTTGAATCAAACCAAATTTTTTTAAAAAAAATAAAAATCAAATCAAATAATTACTTGCCAATGTAAAAAAAGATGCGCATAGCTTTTGAGCCTCCATGTGTACCTATTCTTTGACTTGTTAGATGTGTTGTTGATGTTGATCCTATTGCACTTATCATTGTTGCCACTACCTCTACCAACTTTTTTATTGAGATCATTCAAGAACAAATATATAATTGACGACAATGAATTAGTTTTAGTTTTACGTAAATTAGTTCTTGGCCAAATGTAATTAGCTTGTTCTTGTATGTGTTTTTTTAGCTACTATTTTGTATAGTTGAGAAGCGCCTCTTACATAATTTATGCAATGAAATATTAGTACAATTCTTCAATATTTTTTTTTAGAAAAAGTATAATTTTTTTTTTTGAAAATATAATGATTGAACTATACAAATATGAGACATTCAATAACTTGTGTTCAATCAAGATGCCAAAGATAGAGATTAAATTATATATTAATATTATCATAAACTAGGTTATTTCAAATTAAGACAGCAATAGGACTTAAAGGCATGATACAGAATGAGGGAACAATTGACAATTGTGAAGAAAAAAACTATCAAACCTAATTTTTTTATTTACATAATGGCATTTATTATAAATATTTAAAACTATAAAGAGTTATTAAAATATTTCTATATTAGAACTGTTTTCCCTTGTTAAGTCGAAGGATTAAAAAGCAATAAATTCTATTTTTTTCAACTTCTAAATTTTTTTATTTTACTTTTTGTTTACTTTTACTTTTAATAACCAAATATTTTGTATCAATTTTCTATTTCAAAATTGTTTAACAACAGGGCAGAAAGGCAAATAAAAGTGATTTACTATCAAATACCATTTACTATTTGTGATATTATAATAAAATTATATTGTCACTAAAACTTTAAAAGAACCTATTGGGTTATACACAAAAATTATATAAAAGACTCTAAATATACGTGTTATTAACGATATGATAGTGATAGAGATCACCACAACCATAAGAGATCCATGTTTTAAACCATGAACATGATGCTTTTGCAAATTAGATTAAAATGTTTCATTTGATTTTTTTTACTTGATCCACCACCTCATCATTGTGAAGATTGGTGAGTTTAAAGACCCTTGATGTACTTAAGTTGTATTTAGATGGCAGTTCAAATGTTTTTCTATTCTCAATTGTAAAAACATTGTAATCATAAAATTTGGACATGTCATTCACAATCAAGCATTATTAATTGGAGCAAATTATAGCAATTCCATTGGCTTCCTTAATAATGGGTGAGCACTTAAGAGGAATTTAGTTACTACTATTCCATTGGCTTCCTCAGTAAGTGTATGATATTCCTGATTGATATGTTTTGAGTTACCATTTAAGTGATTTTCATAGTAAAATATTTTACTGCAATGACTGCGTTAAGATTTCCGAGATTCAAACACTAGTTTATTTAATACTAATTTATTCACTGTCACTCATACTAATAGTGAATTATATGAATTTATAAAGAAAACCATGACTCATCTAAATTATCTAGTGTTACAGTAAAATACTCTTGAGCATGAAAAATATGCTACAGCGGAACCTACGATTTCATGCTGTGTGTGAACGGATGTAAGATGGAAATTCTACACTAAAGAATAAAACTGACAGAGAATGCCAGGAAAACGTGCTGAAGTTATGAGATAACACTCACAGAAAATATTACTGTTTGAGTCATTCGGCTAGATAATTCATTAGAAGATGAAATTTCCAAGTAAGAAAAGTTTAAACTATACCTAAACATTAAGTTTTTGCATATGAAATTTCCAAATAGAAAAGCTTAAAGTATATCTAAACATTAAGTTTTTGCGTATCATTCACTTGTGCATCCTCTCAGCCTTGCAGATCTCCTCAGAGTAGTCTCAACTGATGTGCATCCTCTCAGCCTTGCAGATCTCCTCAGAGTAGCCTCAATTGGAGAAAATCTGGGACGTTTCCTTCGCACCCTGGTAGATCTCCTCAGAGCCGATCTTGGCCCTCCATCAGACGTCGAGTCAGAGGCGGACGCTGAGACGACTCCGGACGGCGAAGCGGACGCTGAGACGAAGCCGGGATGGTGAGGCGGAAGCTGAGACGAAGCCGGAGGCCGAGGCGGACGCTGAATCGAAGGCGGGCGACTTGGCGTACTCGGCGTACGCCGCCTCGGAAACGGATATCGTGATGGTGGCGCCCGCGTCCGCCGCCTCGGGAAAGTATACCGTGATGGTGGCGCCCGTGATGGTGATCGAGGAAGGCTTCGTATTATTATTATTATTATTATATATTAATTTTAAAATAACGGTATTTTGGATTATTATTATTATATTTATAATAAGGGATATATTGTATCTTACGAGTGAAATATAAATATTCTAATTGAGTTTAGTGGTATATAACGATGTCATTAAAATATACAATAAAAAATATTTTTAATTGCTTTTATTCACACGAATATAGTGATATTTACAATGGAAAATTATGTGTAAGCCACTGTATTTTTACTTTTGGATTATCATTTTCAAGTTGATCATGTTATTTTTGTATTTTTGACTCTAATATTTTTTTAATCTTTACAATTTTATATAATTTTTTATTTTGACTTTTCAATTTTTGACTTTTCATCTGGTATTATCTTAGATTTCAACCAAAACAATCATAGTGAACCAACCCAAAAATCCGATGCAGCCAAACCAACCTAGGATAAATAAGATATTTACTACTACTTATTAAACTAAAGAACTGCATTGTTTTTATTAGATCACAATTGATCGAAAGGCAATTTTAATTGAGATTCTGATTTACTCTGTACTCAATAAAATAAAATAAATTAGCCCCGAAGAACAAGCGGCTAAATAAAGTAAATAATAATAATAATCCTAATTACTATTAATATTGTGAATAAATTTAATTTTATGTTTAATTCTCTCTCGACTTTTTTTTTTGAAAAAAAAAAAAATTAAACAATCTGTTCGTTACACGAGATAAGGAAATTTCTTTTAATGGATTTAAAATTTTCTATCATCTCCATGTTTCACTTTTATGAGTTACCTTTTAAAACCTTGTAACGTTAGTGTATTCCTAACGTTTTTGTTTGCTTATCTTAATTTAAAAATAATAACAATAATAATAAACATTTATGTTCATTGTTTAATTATAATAGGAAATTATTAAATGCTGAAAGTTTGCTTATCTTAATTTTGAATTGCCATTAATTTTGGCCATTATATTTTTGTGTATTATTTTCTATTTGTATCAAATTTGCTGCCAAAGTTTATTTTGGATACTAAAAATTATAGTTAAAAGGCAGCAATCTTGGATTTTCCATTGTCACATGTCACAGCTAGTTTTAATTACCACATTTTATGGTATTTTCTTTAACTAACGTGTGTTTTAGGTTAGTTTAAAAAATAATTATTTCAACTTCACTAAAAATGTAACATATTTGATTTATTATGTTACTGTTTTAATTTAGTCGACGTTACATTACTATTTTAAATTATAGTTTCTATTTATATAAAGAAACTACTTGATATATTGCTTTTAATTAATCATTAAAACTCTAATTGTCCTGCTTGAAGCAGCGGCTTGCATTAAACCTTATATAGCCACTGCAAGCAGCAATGGATGTGATATTAAGAAGGAAAAATTTCTAAATTCATGCATCTATTTATTTATATAACTTGATTAATTTGTTTACTGCTATAATATTTATTGATTTATTTAGTTATTTGCAAGTAAAATTGCATTAATAGAATGTAATTTATTTTTGCTTATATTTATGTTAAAAATATTGGATAATATTTTAAATATATTAAATAAATGAGCATAATGTGTAATTTAAATATTTAAAATAATATGTATAGACATTATGCAAATTATGGATATAATATAAAATATAAATGCCATGCTTGACATTCATAATAAACATAATACTCATAATGTGTTTAATAATTATATTAACATGATTGACTTAATATCCATAATAAAAATAATATGCACAATAAACAAATTATATATTATAAAAATTATGTATATCGTCTTCCTAACAATATTGTCATATTAGGCATCAAGAAAATAATATGAAAAATATATATATATAATGAATTAAATATATATATGAGGATTATGATTAAAATAATTCTCATGAAGTAAAATTACTTTTATAAAAAAATAATCTTTTTAAAATTAAAATAAAAAATAATTTAAAGTCAGAAAAAAATTTTAAAATTAGTTTCACTTTATGATAAGAGCAACTAAAACTTTAATTAATTTTTAGGTCTTATTGCTACCTAAAAAGATTCCTTACTCTCCTCAAGATTAAAAAAATTTAAAGTAAGAATAAAGGATCAATAATAAAGATAAATTATTAAAATTCTAAAGTAGAAATAGACATGTTATGTATATATATATATATATATATATATATATATATATATATATATATATATATAAAGAGTAGCAATGTTAAATTTAGACAAAAGTCTATAAAATGACTTAACTCAAAAAAGTTGCATTTCTCTCTTTTATAAAGACTGAGCACAACAAAGTTATTGGCTTGATCAAAGCTTGCCCAAGATTATAGTCTTGGAAGTATCGATAAGAATGAGATTAGTAAAAAAAAAGGTCTCTCAGCGGTGGGAACCCAACCTCTGTAATAAGAGATCCCTTGAAGGATATTTTTAATGTGGTAATAATAAACTGATTGATTGGCCGGGAAGCATTTTAAAAAATAAAATTTATAAAACACTATGGTGTGTAAAAAAAATTTTATGTGATAGAATTGATACTCTACACTCACATTCTTGAGGATACATTTTTTTGCTTCTTATTGTATAGCTAAGGAAAATTTTCTAAAGTGGTTAATTACCATGAGATGAGCCTTTACACTCATCCCTTGTAGGGAACTTTCTACATAAGAGAGTCTATACGGCCGCGGCTGAGGATATGGACAATCCTCAGAAGATCTCATGAAGATATACGCGCATGATCAAAAAAGTGCAACTCTGCTATTGGACAAACCCTGTATTGTGTGTGGATTTGTTGAAGTATGGGTCAAAGAGAAGTAGTTCAGGATTAGTTCATTATCTTTCATTCAGATGAAAACATTTTTACTAAGTAAATGTTATGCCTTTAACTGCACTTTACTGATCGCATAATATAAGCATGAGCAGCAATTTAAATTCTTTTAATCATCTTGTTAAGTTTAATTATATTCAGATTTTTTTTAAATTTTATTGGGGATTGTTGGAACAAAATTAAAAAAAAATAATGTTAGCATTAAATGCTAACGTTACTATTTTGTTAACAAGCTTTTAAAAACTTGTTAAAAATCTCTTGCGAGAGGTAGAGATAAAGTTCCTCTTCCCCCTTCTTCTTTCTTCTTTTTTCTTCCTTTTTATTTTATGTTTTTGGATTCTTCTGATTTTGCTGCTCATTGCTGAAAGGGCGTCTGATCAACTTCTCTACGGTCGTCTTCACAGGAGAAGAATACCTGGTTGTATCTTAGGTGTTCAATCTGGATTTAACTCTCACGAGAACCCAAATTTTCACCTAAGGACAAGCCGTAACACGCCTTCGGGTTCTATCTTTCTAATCTCTTCTTTTACCTATTTGCATATTAAACTTTTAATCTTGCATAATCTCTATTTTGTATTTAAAAAGATTTATATGAATTTTTAAACCAACATAGTAGTCTTCTGCAAGTCATGTGCTTCCGCTTAAGTGCCTCTATCTAAACATTATACTCTTTATTTGGGCTTGAGGACTTTGAGATAAGTCATGTTCGTCTCGGTGCAAGGTATCTAGATTAAAAAAAATATCTGTGGGACCTAGTTTTAGATATGATGAATTGTCCCCACTTCCTTTACTGGCCAATATAATTCATAAGTAAATATATTCAAAAATTTTAAAAGTTTAAAACTAGAATGATATTATAAGTGCTATAATTTAGGACCAATATGTAATTTTTTTAATAAATTGTAAAATGAATTTTTAATTTTTATTCACATGTATTCTAATTTTAGTCATAGCCCAAAAACAATCCCAATAGACCCTTCACGATAAATAAGCTAGCAAAATCAAAAATTTTCATCTAAAGTGTATATATCCAATTTCAATTTATTTTCACATTAAACACTTTTAAATTGATCAAATTCAAAATAAGAAGAAGAATAGGTAGTGGTGCTCATCCCATCCGAGCTTCTACAAAGCTTGCAAACGAAAATTGAAAAGTCAAAAATAAAAAATTTATAAAATTATAAAGATTTAAAAAAAAATATTACAGTAAAAAAAATACAAAATATCATGGCCAAGCTTGCAAATGATAATCCGAAAATAAAAATATAGTAGCATACATGTAATTTTCCATAGTAAATATCACTATATTCATGTTAAACCAAGTGATAAATGAAAACAATTGGAAATATTTTTTGTTGTGTATTTTAATGACATCATTATATGCAACAAACCCAACACTATTTAGAACATTTATATTTCACACAGAGGTTGTTACGTCTGGGGAGCTCAGGGGGCTGCATTAAATCGGGGGAGCTCAAGGGATGCATTCAATTGGTATGAATGCGTACGTTTTTCTATTCATGGTGACGGGAGCCCAAGCGCCCCTGTCTGCTCTTTAACCATCAGCTCCCTCTCCATTATTTCCTCCCCCAGCCGCTCGTCCTCCTTCACCGAGTGAACGAAGCGCTGTCTTCTCACCTTCGACCGCGACCGTCCCTCCTCGTGCGCCTCCCTCTACGTCCGGCGACTGCTCCGGCCAACTCTGGCGCCGGCGACAATGAAACCCTAACCCTGTGAGCTGATTTTGGCGTCGCCCCTTTCCTCCGCTCGTGAGTTTTGGTTCGGCGACGAGAACGCGTTCGAGCCCTAGATCCGGCGCGTCCTTCGTCTCTGGCGGCTCCAGCGAGATTCCTTCGACTGCGGCGGAAGTTTTCGCCGCCTCCTAGTGTGTTTTCAGGAGTCGTCTTCCCCAGCTCCGGCGTGATCCACGATTTACGCCGCTGGCGTCTTTCTGACATTTTCCGGCGACTCCGACACCCTCTCGGGGAACGAACAGTACGGCCGTGCCCCTCTCGGTGCCGGCTTCACTCTGACTACCAGAAAGCTCCGAACCATCACCGGAGTTACTGTTCCGGTGACACTGTAGCGGCGGTGCTACTGTTCCGGCGAACTTCTGGCGATCTCCAAAATCCGTGCTAACGCCACGGTTTATGTCCGTGTGGTTGGTTCTCGCGTATCCTGGTGTTTCCGTGGTGTTATTCGTTCGTACGTGGCTGCGAACTCGGTTAGTACCCCGACCCGACTCTATACGTACTTATACGAATGCATGTGAACCAACCTGGACTTATATATCTGCTGGACTCGAATAAATAACCCGAATCTGAACATAGTCACTTAATGACGGATTAGCATGTTAATTAACGATTATTATGAAATGGATTAAAATGAAATTCAAGGACTTATATGATGCTTTAACCTGTTAGGACTTGCTACCTGATCTCGTGCTTATCTGGTTGGATCTCTGTTTCCTGTACATCTGCTGTTCGAGGTAGGGATTCTATCTCTCTCCTTTGCTTCGGTGCTAACCATATGTGTAGATTAGTGGCACCTCCTTATTGTTGATATTACTATTGATTACTATCTGATTCCCGTTTTGCTCTGAGTTATATTCCTATTGACATAACCTGTTGCATGAAACACGGTATGAGTATTTTGTTATTGTATGTTTATTGGTAGTTGGTAGGTGGTATAAGTTATGTATACAAACCTTGAGGGCTGGATATCTAGCGATAGATAGTCCAGTATACCTCGGATACTGCTTGTGATATTTCTGTTGAGACGCTGTGTGATCGTCTCTGTGATAGTGTTTGACCGAGAGAGTCTGATGTTATGGGCTTGAGGTCTGATATTAGCCCAGTGAGGGGTTGTTCTGAGTGTAGGACGCTACACTAGCAGGCTGTCACCGGACAGTCATCTCTACCGTTCGGGGAGCCATCAGTAAGGACTACTCTACTTTATAGAGTTTTGGGTCGTATACCACTCTATGTTTATAGAGTTGAGGGTCGTGGACCAATGCTGTATCAGCTCCCAGTTTTTCTACCTGTGTATGTTGACACGTATACCGATACGTATTTGAGATTTGATTATACTCTATATGGGTCATGTAGAGTCTTGGTTATAGTTCTTGGTAACTTCTCCAACTTGATCATGCACCATATACTTTGTAATATCCCTACTTAGCCTCCGGCTACCCCCTTTAATTTGCCGCCAGGTTTTGACGCGGCTCCTTCTGGAGCGGATTAGATAGATAGTTGTGACCACCAGTCTGGGTGGGTTTGAGTTGCATATGAGTCAGTGTTGTAAGTTATTATGTTTTGTTGTATCAGACTTGTGACCGTTGTGCCGGTCTCGTTATCTGTTTAGGCTGTCGACCGCTGCGCTGGTCGCGTTGTTGGTTCTGTTGACCGCTGTGCCGGTCTTGTATCTGTCTGTGGGTTTGACTTATGGATATTTGTGGCCGGGTTGGCCTTTGTTATAATATGTTATTCTGTCCTATACCTCGTGAATTCTGTGTTGTCTTGTTAGGTACAGTGTTGTTGCGTCCTGAAGCCCGGGATTCCCGGCGTGGGTTCCGGTGGGCGCTCGGGGGCGTAACAGAGGTTATGATAAAAATACAATATGTCCCTTTACTATAATTATATTTACATTTTTAAAAAATCCAAAGTGTGAAATTGATCTATATAATAATAATAATAATAAATATACAATAATAATAATAATAATAATAATAATAATAATAATAATAATAATAATAATAAAGTCTTTAAATACTTTATGGAGCGTTTATCCCGTAGATTGGTAGAGACTTTATGTATTTTAATAATAATAATAATAGAGTTAATGCCCATTCATGAATTACTTGTTTAAATAAACTAAATTTTAATTTTAATTTTATGTATTTTAAGAATATAGTGCATAACTTTAGTGTAGCCCTTTTATTTGTTAATTTCAAATGTAATTATTTTAAAATTTAAAATTTTGAAATTAAAATTACATATTTAGCCAAAAACGAAATTGAATGTAAACTTAAAACTTTTGTTAGAGTTAATGAATCCTTTAAATTAAAGTTACCTATTTTATAAATTTATGAATTCTTCTTTATATTAATAATTGAGAACTATTAAAGAAAATTTTTATCTATCGCACACTTTCAATATGACCTTTATAACTAATATAGACCAAATTTAGGATTTGTTTGATCCTACTTTTAAGCTACTTTTAGGGATGACAACTGAGTACTAAATTAGTGGATACCCACCCTATCCAAACTTGTTTAAAAGTAAATGGGTATCTCTTATTCGGGTTCAGGTAGGGTATGAGTAGTGCATATGCTACCCGAGTCGGGTTTGGATAGCATAGGATGGATGCCCACTACCCAAACTAGATTATATATATATATTATTTTTGTACTATAAACTATATTTTTTTAAATGTATTAGTTGGGTTTTCGGGGTACCTACTTTACCCTACCTAAAATTTGATCAGTATTATAAAGTCGGATACCCAAATTTTAATCGAGTAACTATATATATAGGGTGAAAGTTAATAGGGTAGATATTTAAGTCGGTATTTATAGAATTCAGATATGAAAAGGGTAGTTAAATTTTTAATAGGGTAGTGTATGGGTAGAAGTTCCAAAAATTAAACGGGTTGTTAGTCGAGTACAAGTAATAGAAGAGTTATTCCGGTTAAGGTGCATGTAGCCTAAAAATATGGGTACCCTATGCGCTACCATCCCTATTTACTTTTAAGTAGCTTTTAAGTAGAAAATAGTTAGAAAACTGTTTGATAATAAAAAATATAAGTCAGAAAAGCTACAATTCGATGCTTTTGCAACTTCTACTTATCCAAAAAATTAATTCACATGATTTCTTTTAAAATTTTAAATATTATTATTTTAAATAATTTTATATTTTAATAATAAAATAAAATATTATTATTTTAAATAATTAAAAATAATATATTTATTTATTATTTTAAAATTTAATAATATTTAAAAAGTTATTAACTAAATATCTTATAAATTTTTATAGTATAATATAGCACATCACAGCATAATTTAATATAATTATAAAATTATTAACAGTGGGTAAATAGGCTCTTATAGACTTGTAGTCACTTATACTTGAGAAAAGTTAATGCGCTTTTTAATTCTCAATAGTTCTACTTAATATAGTAGAAGATACAGTATCACTAGAGGCTCCTTATCACATATAAATAGAGAGAGGTCTAATTAATTTTGGAAGCGTTCTTCCCTTAATACTCAAGTTAGGTTAGGGATCTTCTTCTTTGTAGAGGTTAATCGAATCTGTTTAACCTTAATTAAGTAGATATTAAATTGGTTCGATTTAGGTAGCAGTAGCAACGGTCAAATACTCGATCATTTGCTCATCATTCAAACTCTGACATAAGTTTGGTATCCCTATTATACAATTCAAATTTGATTTGGATATTTAATCGGTACCTACGGTGGTACATGATGAAATAAAAAAAAATTATTTTTTTAAATTAGTATATAAAATATAATATTATAAATTATTACTATAAAAAATATATTAATTAATAATTATAAAAAATATATATTTCTTGATTCTAAATCGAGATTCAGTAGTCACACATAAAACCTTGAATTCAAGTTATTTAGCTAATTGGGTGTGTAAATAATAACCCATTAACCCATATAAGGTGTCTTTGCAGGGACAGGGTTGATAATTTGAGCCTCGAGTTCAGGTACCCAACCTGACCCATTTACACTAGGTTCGAATACCTTTTTTCCAAAATGGGATGAGTTCGGATTGATGAGTTAGGTTTTAATCGGGTTTATGTTGGGTTCGAGTTTAGGGACACGAGTACCTGGTACATAATATCCGATTTTAATAATAAATATAAATATATTTTTTTATTATTAAAATATAAATAATAAAAATATACTATTATTTAAATATTTATTATTAGTAAAAAATAAAATAATAATAAATAGTTATTATATAAATATATTTATTATTATTTTAATTTTAAAAATTATATTTTATAATATATAAATAATAAATAATTTATATTTTATTTATTTGGGTACCCTGTGTGTTAGGCCCTGGGCTCCCCGGTTCAGCCCAGAGAAGGATGGTTCGGCCCAGGCCCAGACCCACACCAAAAGAGAAGCAGCAACGCGATTTCGGCTGGTCAACGCCGAAATCGAACGATGATGTTGACCTCGGCTTCGACATCTTCACGCGCACGGACGTTGTCAACGCGTGCGAAACGGACGCTGCGAGCGGATGAACTCGCGTCTTCACCAGCAGCGAACGCTAGCGAGAGAAAGACGCAGGCGGGGCAAAATCTTCGGAGGTTTCAAGGCGACGCACGGGCGAAACCTCGGCTCGGATGCGCGGAAGACGCGGACAACGCGCGTGAAGCAGAAGGCGGCTTCCCTATAAAACTCAATGAAGAGAGAGCTCGAGAGGAGGTGATCGGAGATCGGCGATAGAGTGATCGGCGACTGAGAGCTGAGTTCGAGAGAACGTGTAACGGCGGCGACGCTCGCCGCCGACGTGAGGGATAGAGACGAGAGTAACAGAGGGTTTTTGTAGCTTTGATTTACGGAGAATAAAGTGAAGGTTTTCCCTTTCTATCTGGCGAACTTCCGCTGTTTTCCCGAGTGTTGCCCCGGCGACGTCTTCCAGCAGCAGGCGGCTGTCTCCGGTCGGCGACGAGGCTGAGACGTAGGCGGCGTCTCCCCCTTGTCGGCCTCCTTCCTTCTCCGACGAGCGAAGTGTTAACGAACGCCGGCGACGCTCGGCTTCGGACGAACGGAAAGAACGAAAGCGGCGAGTTTTCGAACGAAGACGACGACGCGAGAAACGAGGCGGCTGACGCAACCTTACGTCAGCGGAGGAAATTCGGCGCGCGGCGAAAGATTTCGCAAGGGCTGACGTCAGCGTGACGTCAGCGACAGAAATCAAAATCGACTGTCAGCACTGTTCGGTCAAAATTAATTTTGACAGTAAGGTATTTTGACTTGGAGGTTGATTTTCTGATTTGGGGTTTTTGATTCTTTCTCGATTTCTCAAATTAGGGTTAGGGTTTTCCTGAGTGACTTGTAATTTGGGAAGAAAAATTGAGCGGGAACTAGGGTTTCGAATTTGGGGACGAGATTCGGTCCGGAAACCCTAGCGCGATCACGTTCCGGTGTTCCGCCGGACGGCCCTGAGACAACGGATAAGCGTTGTTTTTAGACCGTTCCGACCGGGGCGTGACACTGTGTGTCATGCCCCGATCTAATGGTTCTCCGATGGAACACTAGACCGGCGTGAAATCCCTAGTCTCCGTCCAAAATTTCTCCCCAATTCAAAAAGAATCGGAAAACCCTAACCCTAATTTCAGAAATCCGAACCCTAAATCAAAATACCTTCTCTGGTCAATGCATTTTTGACCAAAATTACCGCAAATCCACCTGGCTGACGTCATGCCGACGTCAGCCCTTCAATTCGCCGCCGATTTCCAACCTTTGTCGTTCCGATTTTGACTGTAGTCAAAATAGTCATTGCGCGCGTTTGGTTTTGTCCCCTTACGTCAGCATCACGTCAGTGTTCTTGATTCGAACGTTGGCGACGCGTTCGACCTCGACGCCTTCGTCTTCTGCTTCAACGTTTGAACGCACGATGCTGCGTTCGTCTGCCGTCCGCCTCGTCGCCGGAAAAGGAGAGTGCCGACAGGGAAGGCCTCCCGTCTCCCTTCCGCCTTCGTCGCCAACCAACTGGGAGTCGCCGGCTGCCGAGATCCATTGTCGGGACGTAAAGAAGAGACGCCGAAAACGACCGAAACAGGGGAACGCGAGGAGTAGAGAGGAAAGCTTTTATTACCTCGTTTAAGCTACAAAACCTCTCTCTGTTTGTCGTCAACCCCCTGGCCGCCGACTCCCGCTCCCCTCCCTCGCCGTCGACCCACCGGTCGGCGGTTACAATCTCTCGTTTCTTCCTACTGTTCTCACTCACCGGTCGTCTCCTCCGACGCCGGAACTCCGCTCAAAACTTCCCTAAGTTTCCGTAGCAGTGGTGGTCGATACCCTGATCGCTGATGATGGTCGCCCGTCCCCTCGTTGGACGGCTTTTAAAGAGCAGTCGCCGCCTCTCTTTCCTTCTCCAGATTTAGGGCATCGCCGCTTCCGCCCAGTTGCGTCCGAGTCTTCCACTCCCCACGCGTCTCTCAACGCCGTCGTCGTCCGGAGAAATCGGGGAAGAAGCCGCCACCTTAGCCTCCGCGTCCGAGTTGCTTGGCGACGACGCGTTCGCACTTCCCGCTTCCACACCACAATCGCCGCACGCCTTTCTTGATTTGGAGTTTGACCCAAATCGAGATGTTGACCAAATCCTCGCATCCGATTTTAGGGCTCTGCTACTGTGCATTGTGCGTGGGCTTGGATTTGGGCTTCGTCCATTTCCCTTGAGCGCGGCCCAATAATCCATGGGCCTGACAATTCTCCCCCGCCCAACTTGGACATTGCCCTCGATGTCCATTGCGGGCGGATCTCGTGCAACTATTGCCCCGATCCGACACTGTGACGCCCCCGTGGCAGTGCTCGGAACTATCTGTAGCGCACCGACTCTTACCTTCTCGATGTTGATTTCATCCTCCTCAGTTGACTCCTGTGTCATGATGGCCATGATTTTCTGCCTTGTGGGGCACTCCCTCATCCAGTGAGGACCGCTGCACAAGAAGCACTTGATCGATCTCGGTCGATCCTGCACTCTCTCTGCAGGTCGATTCTGCTCTTGTCGTGCCGGCTGACCTCCATTTCGCCGGGGAGAGTGTCTATCTCTCTCTGGTGCTCTCATTCTTGGCGGAGAGCGACGCTTCGGTGGTGACTTCATGGGCCTCGAGAAAGTCGTACCTGAAGCTCTCAAATCCATGAGAGATTCGCCTTTCGCTGCGGCCGTCCTCCAATCCTGCGGTGCATGTCTTCGGACTTCAGCCTCTACCCATGGTTGAAGATTCCGGAGAAAAGTATAGCGTCGATCTGTCTCTGACATATCCGTTATCTCCAACATGAGGGTCGAATAAGTCCAGACATACTCTTGGATTGGACCTGTATGCTTCAGTAGATTTAATTCGTCTCGTGCTTGTTCCTCCGAGTTCCCGGGAAGGAACTGATGCCGCAGTTCTTCTCGGAACATCTCTCATGTCCAGCCAACTACTCCAGATGTCGACTCAACTTTGGTCATCCACCAGAGTTTCGCATCACCGGAGAGGTATGTTGTACACACCCTCACTTTCTCCTGGTCTGAAACATGGTTAGCAGTAAAATATTGTTCCATATCCCAAAGAAAGTTACCCAACTCTTTGGATGATCTGGCTCCTCCGAATATTGCAGGTTCTGGGATGCGAACCTTCCCTCTAGCAGCTTTATACTCCACCATGGCCGCTGCAGGCGCACCGCCCGGTGCCTGCACCAAGGCCATACGCATCACCGCGAGATCTGCCAGTACTTGCTGTTGTGCTACAGCGGAGTTGGTTACTTGCGCCGTCAAGGTTGCTACCTGTTCTTGCATGGCCGCTACTTGCTCGTATAGCAGTGTCGTCTCTTCAAATCTTTGCTGAGCCTCAACTACTCAATCCAAAGTTTATTGAAGGGCAAGGATCTGCAACCTTTATTATTCCACCGTGCGTTGCAAATCCTCCACCTGAGGAACAACCACGTTGTCGCTATTCCCCGTCAAACCCATCACTTGCTCCAATCGTGCGATGCGATCTCCTTGATTCACCATCTTGATTGGATCTTTGGCTCTGATACCAGTTGTCACGCCCCGATCTAATGGTTCTCCGACAGAACACTAGACCGACGTGAAATCCCTAGTTTATGTCCAATATTTCTCTCCAAATCGAAAAGAATCGAAAAACCCTAACCCAAATTTCAAAAATCCGAACCTTAAATCAAAATACTTTCTCTGATCAATGCAATTTTGACCAAAATCGCCGCAAATCCACCTGGCTGACGTCATGCCGACGTCAGCCCTTCAATCTGCCGCCCAATTTCCAACCTTCGCCATTCCGATTTTGACCGTAGTGAAATTCGTCGCCGTGTGCATTTGGTTTTGCCCCCTTAAGTCAGCGTCACGTCAGTGTTCTCGATTCGAACGCTGGCGACGTGTTCGACCTCGACGCCTTCGTCTTCTGCTTCAGTGTTCGAACGCACGATGCTGCGTTCGTTTGCCGTCCGCCTCGTCGCCGGAAAAGGGGAGTGCCGACAGGGAAGGCCTCCCGTCTCCCTTCCGCCTTCGTCGCCAACCAACTGGCAGTCGCCGGCTGTCGGGATCCGTTGTCGGGACGTAAAGAAGAGACGTCGGGAACGACCGAAACAGGGGAACACAAAGAGTAGAGAGGAAAGCTTTTATTACCTCGTTTAAGCTACAAAACCTCTCTCTGTTTGTCGTCGACCCCCTGGCCGCCGACTCCCGCTCCCCTCCCTCGCCGTTGACCCACCGGTCGGCGGTTACAATCTCTCATTTCTTCCCACTGTTCTCACTCACCGGTCATCTCCTCAGACGCCGGAACTTCGCTCAAAACTTCCCTAAGTTTCCGTAGCACTGGTGGTCGATACCCTGATCGCCGATGATGGTCCCCCGTCCCCTCGTTGGACAGCTTTTAAAGAGTAGTCACCGCCTCTGTTTCCTTCTCCAGATTTAGGGCGTCGCCGCTTCCGCCTAGCTGCGTCCGAGTCTTCCGCTCCCCACGCGTCTCTCAACGCCATCGTCGTCCGGAGAAATCGGGGAAGAAGCCGCCGCCTCAACCTCCGCGTCCGAGTTGCTCGGCGACGACGCGTTCGCACGCGCCGCTGCCACGCCACAATCGCCACACGCCTTTCTTGATTTGGAGTTTGACCCAAATCGAGATGTTGACCAAATCCTCGCATCCGATTTTTGGGCTCCGCTATTGTGCATTGTGCGTGGGCTTGGATTTGGGCTTGGTTAATTTCCCTTGGGGGCGGCCGATAATCCATAGGCCTAATACTGTAGGTACTTGTTTAAAAACTTAACTCGGGTTCAGTTCGGATTAAATAATAAGGTACTCGACCTAGATTCACGTAGTGGATATTTTTAATCAGGTCGGACTAGAATTTTACATGGCATGGCAGATATGCAACCCGTTCCCACTCCTATGCAAGTAGGAGCATTAGAGGCAAGGCTTAAGTAAAGACAAGATCACGTGCAGTGTCGAAGATGAGGCAGGGCGGGTTAGGGTTAGGGTAGGGTTAAGGCTAAGGATGAGCAGATAATTATCGGATTTGAGTAATTGGAGGATAATAAAAATTTTAATAGAATCGAGCTTGGGTAAGAGTTTGAGAAAATAACTTATTTGCATGTTAAATAATCGTAGGCACAAGATTTTTCACTAAAATTATCAATTTACATTAACTCTTCGTTGACTTCACAAGCTCAATGGGCGACTCATACGTTACTACTTGTAGAGTGCGAGTGAGCCACAACGTTAGATTAATTAACTACACCTGGGCATTAATTAAGAATCAATTAAAGCAGTCGCAAAGTGCGGCGATCGGCGCAAAAATGCATACTTTATACGCCCTCACCAATTAATCCCTACGCACTCCCGCACCAAATTCTATTTTCTAAATGCCACGATCCTTCAAAAGCTCGTCAATGGCGTCGCCGCCTTTAATTCGCCATCAATTCGCTGCTCCCCCGCGCCACTACACCCTTGACCTCCATGTACTCCGCGCGCCAGCCCTCCCTTCCCTCCCTCCCCCACGCACGCAGCACCCTATAATTAACCCAGCCGATCTTTCTCCTTCCGCGTCATTTAGGTTTCAGGTGGCCAATGGCCATGGCGGCATCGGCATCAACGTCGACGGCGGCAGCGTCCGGGATCGGATCCCCATGCGGAGCCTGCAAGTTTCTGCGGAGGAAGTGCGCGCCGGACTGCGTCTTCGCGCCCTACTTCGTCTCCGAAGACTCGCCGGCACAGTTCGCCGCGATCCACAAGGTCTTCGGCGCCAGCAACGTGTCGAAGCTCCTGTCGCAGCTCCCGGCGCACCACCGCTGCGATGCCGTCGCCGCCGTCGCCTACGAGGCCCAGGCGAGGATCAGGGATCCCGTTTACGGCTGCGTCGGCCACATCTTCGCCCTCCAAAAACAGGTGATCCGCCCATTAATCTAATCGAACGAATTTTGAAGCAAACATTGTTCCAGAAACTTCGGCAAAACCCTAGTTCGTGTAGGCATATACATATCCATATCCATCAAGTTCATACTAAATGTATGTTTCTTTAACATAATACGAGCTATATTGAGAAATTAGAGCTGAGTCTTTTATTAAACATAATAATTTTTCAATTACTTAGCAGAATGAAATCAGGACGAATGTGATTGATACATGCAACATGTAGGTAGCTATTTTGCAAGCGCAGTTGATGCAAGTTAGGGTTCAAGTGGCGCAGCAGAAGGCAGTGTCCCAGCTTGTGGATAAGGGGCAGTGCTCGGGTGCCCTAATTGTCCAGCCGCATACGAACTATTCAGAAACAATGCAGGAGATCGCGTGTCTCAAAAGATGGATTGGTCATGGCATGGACTGTAACTGGTCTGGCGGAGGAGTGGTGGCGCAGCCGGTGCAGGTGGGCGGCAATGTCCGTTCAGGAGTTGTGGAAAATGAGTTCAGTCCCTCAACATGAGTACTTTGGCGACCTCCAAGCTATGGCACGGAGGTTGATGAGGAGCTAAGTGATTTTGACGACGATCTTTTTTAGTCTTATTAATTAATAATTAGGAACTTGTGTATATATATTGTGTTGATGATGTAAATTAAAGCTATATATATATATATATATATATATATATATATATATACTTTATTATAATGAATTTGGACTTCTATGTTATATATATTTGTTAATTTTATTCATATGACTTTATGGTTTTAGGCTTGTCAGAGAAGAGAATTATATGCTGCATATAAAACAAGAAAACCTAAATTTTACTTGTGTCCTCTCTCACACACACACTCTAGGCAGTGATAAAAAAAGAAAAATAAATGAACATAAATAGAGAAAAGAGTTTATGTAGAATTTTTTTAAAATAATTTATCTTAAATACCTCTCGTATGGGGTATTAATAATGATCAAACATACAATATTATTATGGGGTCATGTTTTTTTTGTGGATAGTGTGATCTTATGTCAACATACTTTCTTATGTCAGTATATTTTATAGCTAGGCTCAAACAGAGCTAGTCTCTGCCATTTTTAGGTGTTGATTTTGAGCATTTTTTAAAGGCCTTTTTTCTTATAAAGAAAAAAAAAATTTCGTTTTCTTAGAGTGAAAAAAGAATCAGTGAAAGTAAAATTTATTATTTTTTTCTTCTAAAATGATAAAAGAGTTTTTGCTCTCCTTCTCTTTCTCCCTTGCCCCACCTCTTCACCCTCCCTACTCGTTGGTATTGCCTTCTTCCTTCTCCGTCCTCTCTTGTGTTGATAAACTCATCTGCCTCTTTGTCAAGCTCGCATCTGCCTCTCATCGAGTTTGCCCTTGCCTCCCCCTAAGCTAGTCCTCATCGCTGCAGCCCTCTTTCAGTCAATGTTGCTCCTCTCTTCTCGCTGGAAACCCCCACCCTTGCCATCATCAAAAGCCCCCACCGTCATGGTCACTGTTCTCTTCATTCCTCACTGTTTCTCCCACTCTCCCATTCATCTATTGAAACATTCATTTTTTTCTTTTTCCTTTTTCTTTTCTTCTTCTTTTTCCTTTTCTTAAAAGCTGACTTGACTAGCATTAAGGAAAAAGAATCTATTAAGTGATTTAAGAAAGTGGCAATGGAGCAACTATAATGATCCACTATTTAGACCAAATGATCAAGTCTTGGCATGATTAATTATCACTATTATCTTTAAAATATTAAATTAATTAAGGCTCTATCCATTATATAGTGAGAAAAAATTAGTACAAGATTTTATATATACCTGAAAGATGGCACCCAGACATTTGGACATCATTATTAAAGTAGCTAATTTTTTTAAAAAAGGAAATTTAGGGTTGCCTACAAAGTATAAATAATTGCATTGGAAGGCAATCCACCTAACCTATGTGTTAGTATGCTTGAAGGCTTTACTTTAGACAATTATTTGTTTAAACATTTGTTAAACTTGATTAAATAATAAATAAAAAATAGTTGCAAAGAATGTAATTTTTGGATAAAAAATATTATTATTATTATATATATAGGCAGAGCCATTTTTAAAATTAATTAAACATGAATAATTATTTATAATATTATACGTATATATATTTTGATTTGTCCCTACTAAAAAAATCTTAGTCCTTCTATATTGTCCCCAAATATTAATTGTCCTCATATACCTTTGGGTCCTAAATTCGCTACTATATATATATATATATATATATATATATATATATATATATATATATATATATATATATATATATATAATGCCAATTATTTTAAAAAAAAAGGATTTTTTTTACAAAATAAAAAAGAGATTTGTAAAAAAAATAATAATTTAATTATTTCCACTACCAACATTATCTCAACTAACTCAAATTTTCATATTTCATCATGGAATAAAAGTTTTGAAGACAATCTCCATATGGAGGGTGCCTTCGAAATTATACAATTTAGCAATTTTTTTACCATAACGCCATGTTTACTAGCAGGGATAGGATTTAACGATATTTGACGACAAATGGGAAAGATGATGGAAAGGACAATTAGGAGGATGGGAAATTTGCTCACGTGATCGAGATCGTCCTCGCGAGGTCGCCTTCCCCTCGAGGTCGCCGCCGCCCTCTACTTGTGTACGCAAGCTCAACATCCGCGCAAGGTCGTTGTCCCCTACGAGCTCGGCGAGGCGTCCACAAGCTCAACGTCCCCGCGAGGTCGCCGTCCCCCACAAGCTCGGCGAGGAGTCCGCGTGAGGTCGCCGTCCCCCACCAGCTCGACGAGGCGTCCGCGAGTAGAGGTCAGCGTCCACTGCTCCAAGCCAGCTTGCAGACGCGAGCAGAGGGCAGTGGCGGCAGCAGCTCTGCGAGGCCACCATCTGCAGCTCCAGTCGCCGCACCTCCAGTCGTCGTCCACAGCTTCAGTGCCAGCTTGCGACACAAGCAAAGGGCGGCAGCAGCAACTCCGCGAGGTCACCGTCTGCAGCTTTAGTCACCGTCCATAGCTACAGTGCCAACTCATGGATGCGAGCGAGCGATTTTGTCCTCATTCATCCGATTTGGACGAATTGAAAACAAGAGATTTTTTCCTTATCCATCCATCCAACTTTTCCTCATTTAGATTCGTCCATCCTGATATACAATGAATTTTTCTAATACCCATCTCTTTCCTCCTAAGATCCTTTCTAGTATACAGACGCTAATAAGCAATAAGTCATCTAATCAAAATATACAAGGATAAAAAAATCATCTCAAACTCATTTTCTCTTTTTTTTTCATATTTTTAATTAGATAAATTAACTTCTTAAGTACTCGATCAGAAATGACTTATTTTTGGTCTTGATAAATTAAAATTTTTTATTCTCATATGGCGTCCCATCTACTTTCGTATTTCGATGTTATAAATGATAAAAAATTTAGGAGTGACAATGGGTTGAGTACCCATATTTTTATTCTAAACCCAAATTCAAATCGAGTACCTTATTATATACTTCGAACCTGAGTCAGATATTTAAACAGGTACAAAATTTTAAAAAAAATAAATTATTTATATTTTATATTTTATAAAATATAGTCTAAATATTTTAAATAATAATAAATATATTTACATAATAATTATTTTTTTATTATTTTTATATTTAAAATAGTAACAAATATTTATATAATACTTATTTTATTATTATTTATATTTTAATAATAAAAATTATATATTTATATTTATTACTGAAATCACGTATTGAGTATGGATACCCACATCTCTAAATCCGAACTTAATTAAAACTCGACTCATTAAATCCGAATTTGTCATAAACGAGTTGGGTTAGGCTAGATACTCATCTAAACCGCGTTGGATTGCCCCCTAGAAAAAATACCTCTATCCAATTAAGTCTATTTTATTGGTTCTATATGAAATATTATTTTTTTTAATATTATATAGATATATTTTTTGTTGGTCCTTCCTTGTAATTCTAGATGTCAATATTTTTGGGGGCCGTTTCCTGAAAAAAAATTGAAAAGTAAGGGACCAATATGAAAATTATGGAAATAAACGGGTTACTATTGTTCTGGGTCGAAGATCTGAACCCAAGTCGGTCAATTTTTTTCAATTTGGTTCGGATTAGTCCGCTCGGATCGCAACCCCAAACCAAGTATCATTAGAGACATGGCTAAGGCCAACCAACAAGAGTAAGTGGTTTCTCTAGGGTTTCTTCTTCGTCTTCTTCCTCGCTCCTCTGTTCGCCATGAGAAGAAGCGCTGCTCTGCTTTTATCCGCCCTCGCCTCCAAGCTCAAGCCTTCACCCCGCGTTCTTCCCGGCCATCTCACCGGAATCCCCTCTCTCCACTACTCTATCCGCCCCATTACCTTCCCGAGATGCCCGTCCCGCGCCGTACAGACCCTCCCCGACGCCGTCGCCTCGCCCCGCCTGCGGCGGACCCACGAGCTCGAGGAGGCATTCGAGTCCGCCTCCACCACCGGCGACATACTCTCCGCCTTCCGGGCCCTCGAGGCCTCCCTTGATCCCACCGACGAGCGGCTCGGCCTCGCCTGCTTGAAGGTCGGCCAGCACCTCGACTCGATCGGCTCCGAGGACAACGAGGAAGTCCTCCGCTTTGCCCTCCGCTCCCTCGGAATTCTTGATGTCGATGGGGGCAGCACCATCTCCGTGGCCATGGCCCTCCATCTGGCCGGCTCTGCCTGTTACAATCTCAAGCGGTTCAACGACAGCCTGGGGTTTGTGAATCGGGCTAACAGGATTCTCAGTTGCCTCGAGAGCGAGGGTTCCGGTTGCGAGTTTGACGTCAGACCAGTGAGCCATGCTGTCCAGCTGCTGCTCGCGAACACCAAGACGGCGATGGGCAGGCGGGAGGAGGCTTTGGTTAATCTAAGGAGGTGTTTGGATATTAAAATTTCGATTTTGGAGCCTAATAGTCGAGAATTGGGCGTTGCTCACCGGGACCTGGCGGAGGCCTACGCTGTTGTCTTGAACTTTAAGGAGGCTCTGCCGCTCTGTTTGAAGGCACTGGAGATCCATCAGTCGCAGCTGGGGCAGAATTCAGTGGAGGTTGCCCATGATAGGAGGCTTCTTGGAGTTATCTACACCGGTTTAGAGGAGCATGAGAAAGCTTTGGAGCAGAATCAGCTGTCACAGAAGATCATGAAGAGCTGGGGTATGGGTGGCTCGGATCTGCTTCATGCTGAGATTGATGCGGCCAACATCAACATTGCTTTGGGGAAATATGATGATGCCATCAACGCTCTCAAGGGGGTTATTCAGCAAACGGACCAGGAGAGCGAGATAAGGGCATTGGTGTTTATCTCTATGGCGAAAGCGTTATGCAACCAGGAGAAGTTACCGGATGCAAAGCGCTGTTTGGAGGTCTCTCGTGGTATTCTTGAGAAGAAGGAATCAACCTCGCCTGCAAAGGTTGCCGAGGCATACATGGACATATCTACATTGTACGAATCTATGAATGACTTTGAGAGTTCTATATCTTTACTGAAGAAAACACTTGCCATGGTAGAGAAGATTCCGCAGGAGCAGCATGTGGAAGGGAATGTCTCTGCAAAGATTGGGTGGCTGCTTCTCTTGACTGGAAAAGTTACCCAGGCTATTCCATATTTGGAAAGTGCTGCTGAGAGGATGAAGGAAAGTTTTGGACCAAAGCACTTTGGGGTTGGTTACATCTACAATAACTTGGGAGCTGCCTATATGGAGATGGATCGGCCACAATCTGCCGCTCAGATGTTTGCGCTGGCAAAGGATATCATGGATGTATCACTAGGTCCACATCATGCTGATTCTATTGAGACGTGCCAGAGTCTTGCAAATGCATATAATGCAATGGGAAGGTGATAATATCTATCCATAAATTTTATAGAAGTCCAGGCTAATTTGCAGTTTATGATTTGATTTTGATGCAATGCTAATCTGATTGTGGCCTGCCGATTGATGTTAAATTTTAGAAAACTTTGCTTGTTCATTTTTGGCAACTTTTTAAGTTCCTTTTTTTTCTAAAAAAAAATCTTTTGTTTATGGGCATAGTAAAACATGGTTGAAATTTTAAAATACCATGTGCAACATGATGCATTTCTACTAATCAGTGTAGTAGGTACCAAGGATTGAAAAACCGGTCCGATGTCTCCTCGGACCGGTATGTACCGGCGGTAAATCGGAAAAAAAACTAATTTTAATTTAAATTTTTTTAATTGTACCTGTACCGGTACTGTACCGGTACCGTACTGAAATTAATAATTTTTTAATCAAAACCGATACAAACCGATCGGTTTTGATAAAAACCAGTCGGTACATACCGGTACTGCACCGTACCGGTACCAAAATAACATATTAAATTTTTTAAAATGCCGCTGGTTTTGTATGGGTCCGAGACCGGTCCCTCACCGGACCGGTACAAACCGGTAAAACCGGTCAGTACCGGACCGGTTTTCATATCCTTGGTAGGTACTTGAGGTCATAGTACCTACTAATCAGTGTAGTAGGTACTTAATTGGTAGCAGCAGGCTAGTTTAAATTTCACATAACTGAATTCATCACAATAGTGCTAGTTTTGTAAAGTTGAAAAATTGGTGAAGAGAGAACTGTCAAATTTCTTTTGTTATATCCTGTTCCTTTTTATTGTCTGGAGAATTAGTTTAACATGTAGAAGAGCTTTAGTATTTTGTTTAAGTGCTTTAAAGAAAAGTTTCATTTATTATCTATTAGGTTTTTCCATTCATTTGTTTTTCTTTGGAAAATAACATGGGGATTCTGTGTTATATGAATTTCAGCTATGCACTTGCTCTGCCATTCCAGCAACAAGTTGTAGATGCATGGGCTAGCCATGATTCAACTGCTACAGAAGTATATAAACAAGCATCTCGACTTCTAGAAGAGATGAAGAAAAAAGCCTTTGGGCCGCTAACTGAGGCAGTCATTCAAGAGGCTCTTTCGCTGGCTAGTAAAAATGATTTTGTTCCTACCAAAGATGAGCAAGTGCAACATTAACATCAAGGTCCGCTTTTTGCTAATGATTGTTTTGCTCTAGTTAGATATAGTTCAATGTCTGTTAAATTGCTTACCACAATCCACCAGTGAATTAAACAATCCCTTTCACACTGTTTTTCTCGTGCAGATAAATAAGTGAATGAAAGAGGAATAATGTTAGAGATTGAAATTAAGGAATTTACAAATTTTCTTCTTTCCTTCTTTTTCCCTTGAGCAATTTATCAGGAAATTTTAATTTAGGAGCTATATGCTTTTGTAGAAATTTTTTAGTACAAGTTTCTCACTTATAGGGAATGGACAAAGACGCCGCATTACTCAATTGGCTTGCATTAGTTTGATACAAAGTAGCCTAACCTAACTATCCAACCCTCACGTCAATACTCAATTTGATTCGGTTGCTTGACTCAACTAGGTAATTAGTCCAACTCAGCCATTTGGCCTTATGCTTGGCTAGGCAATTTAGCCCAATGATCTAACACAACCTGGCTATTTGGTTCCATCAGGCATCAGGTGAGTTAACCCCGTTTGGTTGTCTGATTCACAGATATAGCCTAACTTGGGTTTTCAGTTGATTAGGCGATTCAACTTGGCTCAACTTTTAATTTTGATCAAGCAATTTGACCGGGCCTAGTTGTCCTACCCATAATGGCGATCTATTCTAGGTTGAGTATCTAGCCTAGCTGGATTGCTTAGTAATTAGGGTTCCAATTTGGCTTGGTTATCTTGCCTGGTTAGGCAATTCGATCTTTAGCTAGGTCTAGGTATTCAACTTGGCATAACTATATGAACTGATCAATCAATCTAGTTAGGCCTGATTGTTCGACCTAATCTAGCTTTATTATCAAATTACCGAACTGGGTTGTATCGGTAAGCCAAGCCTGAATGTTGAACTGATCTTGTGATTTGACCTGACTTTAGCTAGAGCACTAGATTTAGCTGATGCAAGGGGCCTAGCGAAATCGCTTGATCATCTTTGGTTGACTGAAGCGATTGTTAGGCCGGGTCTGATTGTCCAGACTCAATGATCCAAGTCAATCAGCTGCTGTATCAATCTATTAAGTATGATAACCGTGCCTGACTAGATCACTGAGTCGGGTGAACTATGCAGTGATTTGGTTGTTTGTCTTGACTTAGCGATTTGCCTTGGTCTTGCCTGTCAATCTGGTCAAATTAGGAAATTCTACGTGACTATTTGGCCATCTGGAAGTCTGGCTTGGACTGGCCATGCTGCTGCCTTGTCTAAATCTGGCCATGCTTAGTTGGCCCAACTATTGGTTCAATAAGGCGATTTGACTATGCATGACTATATAGTAAGTTGAGGCGGTCTGGCTCCAGTTATTGAGGAACAGTAAATAGCAAATCAGCTTCTGAATTCCTAATATGATATTCTTTCTTCCAAATTTGGCAGACTTATTGTGGTTGTTAGGCCACGGCATCTCAGCTGTAATATGTTGGAAGTGACTACCTATCAGTGTGTTACTTGTTCCTGAGAATGTACTATGACTTTAGAATTGATGGCAGATAGTTACATTTAGAAAAAAAAAAAATTGTTCTATTACTATAGTTATGAGCTTTGCAGTTGATGCCCATTTTCCACATGGACTATGAGTGTAGAAATGCTATTGTTTAAATCAATTAATCAGCCGTATAGTTTTCTTTCGTTTGGTAGTGTATGCTATTTATTCACACAAAAATAATGCGGCCATCAGGTTCCTCCAATTTTCATGCTAGAGTCAGAAATGCACATGAAAAAGTATGTCGGTGAATTCGAACCCATGTCTTGGTGTTAGTACAGTAATTTGGTTTATTCATTCCATTGAATCATTTTACACGCTGCTTGCTTATAGTGATTTATACAAGTACTTTTATCTTTATAAATAATTAAATTGCTTTTCAACACGGAAAACTCAAAACATTTGAAAGCTAAAGAATTTAGTTTTGGTACTTCTATGATTTGAGTTCCTAATGTGATTACATGCCAATATGCTATACATTTAGTTACACGAACGTTTTGGGTTGTCTGATTTTCACCGTGTGATTGGAGATGCAGAAGTATCATGAATAATGTTACGGGAAACCAGATCCTAGTTCCCATTGTGTTAAGTTGATTGAAATTTGTTTTAATTGTTTGCCTTGAGTAAAAATTTGCGTTATACTGTTTGTCTTTCTTTTTCTTTTTGTAGTTAATAATTAGAATTTTCTTATTCTGATAGTTGTAGTGAAGCATTTTTGACAGAAGTTGCTGTTTGTGGAGCTGCCTATCAAGGACCTGATTTGCAAATTGTATAGCTAGTTAAACTCTGATGAAGTATCCCTTGCGTAATGATCCATTTGAAATCAATCTTTACATCACCAAATTCCACAAGGCGTTCTTTTCTCCGGTGGCTTTATGCAGGACTTCATCTACTCACAGCACCAAAGCGAGAAGGAAGATCGCCATGCAGCGGCATTTGGACCTTAGCATAGTATCTGACAAGTGGTGCATGAATCTAGCTAGACATGTGATGATATTTTGACTTTGATCTTCTGATAAGATCATTTTCTAGAATTATCTTTGATTTGATCGCTTGTGATATAAATAAACAGAATGTTTTGTCGACACATAGCATCTATCTTCAGTTTGTTCAGTTTATTTGTTGTCTCAACTGATGTTTAATCTTTACGTTTCTTTTGTTTTCTTGGATGATTAATTTTATTTTGTCTCCAAATTACCCAACAAAAAGGAAAATAAAGAAATAAACAAAGGCGTTGGTATTTATTCTATAAGCACATGAGCAGTTGGCAACTGTCTATTAACACTACGATTTTTCCTGGAAATTACATATTAACACATGAGCCACTCTCGACCAACACACGTCAATCCTAGTGGAGGGGTCTCGTACTCCTCTTCCTAATTAATCTATCCCTGCAGCGCATGACGGCGCACCTGTGATTTGCTTGCTTGGGAGCCACTCCTCCGAGTTTAAATTCCCCGCGTGTCATCTAATTTGTTGACTGTAACTGAATGGAAGAAGGGGGGCAACCGAAGGGGGCGGCGGCGGAGGGCAAGTATCGGGGCGTGCAGCGGCGGCCATGGGGGAAGTACGCGACGGAGATTCGCGACCCGCGAAGGAACGGCACCCGCGTCTGGCTCGGCACCTTCGACACGACGGCAGAGGCCGCCCGGGCCTACGACGAGGCCGCATTCCAGATGCGGGGCGCCCTCGCCGTGCTGAACTTCCCTGCCGAGGTCGGTGCATCATCGTCCGCGCGCGGGAGTGACAATAGAAACGATGCTGAGAGGAAGAAGAAACAAGCAATGATCGAACTAGAGTGTTTGGACGACAAGCTGCTGGATGAGCTGCTTGAGCGTGCAGAGAAAGACAAAAGGATTAACTAGCAATTACTGTATCCTTTGGATTCATTCAGGCATACTCTAGATCGATCGATCTATCTATCATATTAGCCTTTAGAAAAGAGTCGTTGCAAAAAGATCACAAGGTAGGAAGGTAGTGAGACTATCACCCTACTTTGTGATCTCTTTTTGAGGTCATGTTTATTCTTAGTGTAGAAAATGTTGTCTTGAATTACTTTAATACACAGAAGAAGTTGTAATCGAATTAAGAATGCCGATAGAACTTCCTAGTGGAGTTCAATATGGCCTGTAAGTGAAAATTGAGGGGCTAACATATTATTGATGCCTTAAGTTAAAGAGTGGAGTTACTAGCCAATATATCGAGACTTGTGTACCTGAATCCAATTAAATTTTTAGGAGATAATTAGGATACGGCTACTAAAGATCCATTAGCAATAGTCTTTAAGCAGCTAATCAAAGAACAAAAAACATGTAGGTACAAAAAAGTCTAATTCTCATAAAAGAGAAGGATGTGGATATGCCACAAATGAAAAATATAAGGCCAAAAAGTTATATTGTTAATAACAGTAAATTAAAACGTTGAGAGCATTTACCAAAAATGGCACTATTGCTTTCTCCAGTTTTCTGATAGTTACCTACAACAATTTCAAGATCACCAAAATATTAATCTGCCTTGGCAGTCTGCTCAAGATCAAAACCAAAATTTTAGCAGTGGCGGAACCAGTTGGATTTTGTTTGGCACAACCCCTCCATTTCAGAGGAAATTTAAGCAGCTACGTAATGAGTAAAATTTGGATTTAATCAACATAACAATTTCTAATCCTAGAGTCAAACTGAAGTGTGGCTATGGGTGTTTCCGATTGGTCTAGCCAGTCTGTCCAGGTTCTATAACTAGGTTTACAATATTTATCCATCTGAATAGTCATGTCAATTACAAAAAGTTAGCAGTATAACAAAATCGATTGAAGAATTCTATCAATACTAACATTTAAACCGGATGGTGCAATCATTCCTATAATCTTTGATGTTCATCTACAATAATATCTACAAAACTATGAAAAAGAATGTTAATTTTGCTTCGTGTCAACCTGCACTAGGATCAAAATTTCAGCAACACAGTAATTGAAGTTTGTCATGATTCCTCCAATTCAGAGGAAAAATAGCAGCAACGTATTATGAAAAATCTAAATGGGATCATAAATGTCAAGTATCAACCAAAGTTTAAACAGTTGGTGTATTAGTACTAGATCAGACTATATCATTCTCGTATATTGTAACACATCAGTGTTAAACATATCGATATATTTATATATAAATATTAATCTTGTAGCAGTTTAATCTGTGTGTTGATATCAGATTAGATACATAATCCAAGCGATAAAATTGATAACTGACTAGTTTTTTAAGACATTGTGTCAAACTAGACAGGATAAAGTTTTGATCCTGAGTTGTAACTAAGGTTTCATATTTGGCCTATTACACAGATTCATTCATACAACCAAATTCATTAATGAATTCTGTTAATAACAATAGCAGATAGAAATCTTGAGGAGCATTTACTACAGATTGGAGGACCATTTCCTTCAGTTTACTAATATTTATCTACAACAATATAGAAACAATGGATAAAATGTTAATTCTGACTATCTACAACTTGAACTATATCAAAATTCCAGCAAAAATGGTAGTAATTGAATCTTATCAGATACGATCAAGAAAACTTAAACAGCAAGTACTATATAAAATATGGATAACCATCCTGGAGACAAACCGGACAGGCTGAAGATTTGGTTGTCGGGCCTTCCAGTCAGACTAGGCTGTCCAAAACAATTACAAAGAATATTTACTATTAAGTGGTACAGTCATTTCCTTCAGTACTGTGATATTTAACTACAACAGTTCAAAAGCAAGGAAAAAAAATGTCATCTACCTGTTGACAACCTGGAATAGATTAAAATTCCAGAAGTACCGGTACTTGCCGGGTTTTATCTGACAGTCTTCTAAATCAGAGGAAACTCAAGAATCAACGTAAAACGTATTCTGTAAAATCTGAGTATCTAATCCCAATTTCACAATAATACATTCAAATTTAAC
This sequence comes from Costus lasius, assembly GCA_027563935.2. Classification (NCBI taxonomy): domain Eukaryota; kingdom Viridiplantae; phylum Streptophyta; class Magnoliopsida; order Zingiberales; family Costaceae; genus Costus; species Costus lasius. The sequence continues at coordinate 1,998,208 of CM050454.1, forward strand.
TAGAAAGGGATCAGATTCCTGAGTCTACCTGTAGACTTGCCAATCTGGTTCAATTTTATAACTAAGGTATCACATTTAGCCATCTACATATAGTGTCATCCGGATTACAAAGATTCAATGATTCATCTGTACAGCAAAATGGATTGAAGAATTAGATTAATAACATTAGCATATTAAAACGTAACGGAACATTTACTAGAAATGGTACAATCACTTGCTCTTGTATACAACAATTTCAAAACAATGAACAAGATGTTATTTTTTGCTTGCTGTTAACCTTCGCCAGATCAAAATTCCAGCAACAACGATACTAATTTCTGACACCTCTGATTCAATGATGAGGATATCCTTGAGAAGTTTATGCCTTTTGTTTCTTTAGCGCATTTTGACAGAAAGGTCGAGTCCGACCAGAAGTTGAACGCTATTCCTTGTCCCTAGAAAAAACAACATCACTTCGTGAGTTGTCATTTCCCTAAATAGCCATGTAACCAGAAGCACCAACAAACATACGCATCCGTGATGCAGAAACTCAGGTCATCTGTGATCTCCGTGGAAAAAGGCGCCTGTGAGGTTCTTAAGCCGGTCGTAGATGACGCTTGCGAAAAGCGGCGAAGCGCCCTAGCTCCCGTCGTCGCAGTCATCGTCGTCATCGAAGCACCCGAGGGGCGGGAGAGCGAGGAGGAGCGCGACCGACACTGCGGCGGCGGCGATCGACAGGCCACGGCGGGGCCGTGCTGCCGCCATCGCAGGTCGTTGCAGACGAGGAGGTGGCGGAGGGCGCTTCAGAGGAGATAGGGCGGGGTAAATTGGGCCATGGGAGCGGCGATTTGGGCGAGGCGGTGGTGTGGAGGAAGGAAGGAGCGAAAAAAGAGAGAGGCGGGCGGAGATGGGAGGAAAGGGGCGCGCGCGGGGTTGCCAAGAAGGCAAGAAGAATGTGAGAAAGCGAGGGAGGGAGTGGTTTACGGGCAATTTGAAATCTTGCGCGAGTCGCAATAGCAACCAGACAAGTCGTAATTTGGCTGTGTAAATATTTTATTAAGTAATATATTTTATTATACATTGACCCATAACTGAACAATAGATGCAGCACTTTTGAACTCTGTGCATTAGTTAAGTGGTTTACCATTTATTAATTAGTATAGTATAAATATTTTATTAAGTGATATATTTTGTTGAATATATTATTTTTTATTTTTTTATTTTATTTTACTAAAGTTTTTAAAATTAGTAAATTTACTCGTCTCAGTAAGGTTCAGATCAAACCAAAGAGCAGAGCGAATCGAGCTGTATGTACCAATCCAACTAGTTAGAATGTTTTATACTATTTTTCTTGGTAAAATACTACTTTTGCTTTTGCAAGCAATCCAATATCTTTAACAACTTCATATTTTAACCTGCAAGTTTATATATTATTCAATTTAAGTGAGTTTAAAACTAAAATGTAGTTTTGATCTACATAGTTTTCTTTTCTTTTTGCAATAAAAATATTATCTTTATTCTACTATTTATTTACTATTCATTTTTTTTTTACTATTCATATGTTCTAACATGAGCATATTGCAAATTACTTGATATTGCCAATCTTCATATAGAAAATACCAACAAGTCAGAATTTTACATCTCCTAATCACATACATTTCATGACGAGCTAAACTTATAGTTGGATATCCCCTGAGCCTGGATCTCCTGCTATTTAATCTCCAAACGATAATGTTATCGTAAATACTAAAAAGTTAATACAAAGATTTATTACATTCACGAGTTGCGGTCGATGTGTGACCAATATCAAATGATGTACAAGGGGCAAAACATTTAAAATAACCAAGCATGTCAAAAACATAAGCCCTCCAATAAAGCATCTAGTTACAATAACCACATTAGAACATCTAGTGTTACATGAGATACTTCAGCTGAGCTGGATTTTGTTTCACAAATAACTTCCAAAATCAACAAGAATCGGTTCGGGCAACGGCAAGAAACTACTAAAAGCACTTGCTAATTAAAGTTACAGCGCATGTAACATCTCCCAAGATTGGAGAACGGACACTCAAATATCCACGTGTTAGTGTGCTAACTGATAAATACGTTACTGATTCAAAAGGCACTCTAACTCATCGAAGCCATCAACCTCCACTAATTCGTTGCCATGACAAAGGCCAGTCTGCTTATAAAATGTGTCCTTTCGAGCATTCCACTCTTTGACAATATCTTCTAACCTGTTCCCCACCAAGTTGTTGTCTTCCATATTGTATTCAACCACATCAGTACCCACCGAGTTGCCAGTTTCTTCTATTGAGAAAAAAAAAAGAACTTTTCAGAACCACGAAAGAAATAAGAAAAGCTTGGCTAAATTATAGCTAATGCATTTCAAGCACATATGTTATCTTAAAGTATTGAAAGATGTTTGTTGTTGTAGTTCAAGTAGATGAGATCAATCACTCTTCCAGGTCTAATATTTAGCCTACATTACAGTTATCACGATGTCTCCCCAGTTACAATGTGACTCCAAGAAAGATTTAAGCAAGGCGACCAAATGGAGTTCATAAAATAGTAAACAGTTGCTGCAGTGTCAACTAAATGAACTTTAATCATGAATAATTATCAAAAAGAAGATGTAGAATAAATGTAGCATCTACCTGATAAAGCCAACTGCTTTGCTTCCGCATATTCTTGAAACATCTTCTTATGTGTATCAATTCCCAATTCCGTTCCCTAACAGTAAACGACAATAACAATATTTTTCACATAAAGGTGGGACTTCCCCAGAGAAAAAGAAATCTAACAAACAATGTCTGACAAATTGATCAAAGTTTGACTGAAGATTCAAGCTTGACTCTTGAGGGTCAACACAAGAATTTGTTGTCGGAATATAGAAGGAAAAATAATGGTGACCTTTTAAAATTTTACAGTAAAAACGTGTTCCCTATTGCATCAGACATGTTCCATTTTCTTCATAAATTCTGAGAAGAGTCCATCAGATAGAAGAAAAAAAAATTCCTGGATGCGCATGCAGAAGTCCAAGAAAAAAGCAATGAGGAAATACACTTTGCTGCTTGAAGATATTCTAGATAGTACCTATAGCGCTACTACAAGCCATCAAGAAAAAGGTGGCGAATGCATAAGAGGCCTCACCTTGTACAGTTAAGATAAGGAGGTCAAGATGGAAGCATTTCCCTTTTCATGCAAAAACAATTGCCACTAGTGTAATCCCGGAAAGTTAGGTAGAAAAAGAAGTAACACAACCATGAAAAATAGCACATTTTTGCTAGATGAACGTTTTGTAAATCCAATACCCATTTGATGTTCTGATTGCTACATTGGTAACACATGATAATGCAGCATAGCATGCAACAAAGTATATGAAACCAACATTTTTTAATCATTCACAGATCATTATGAGTTGATTGTTCATGGGGAAAAAAATCTGATTGCAGCCATCAACTAACATGGAGAGATTTAGATTTGATTCAGGAGCTTACATTTTCTTTAATGAATTTTATTTTCCATTTTTTGCTCCCAATATTTATCAATTAATGCGTATTCATTCCATAAGTCTCTTGCAAATGGAACTCGGAAAGCAACAAACAAGTGCCCAGCATCACAATTTGACAAAGATGACAAGGAGAGCAATCCAAGCAAAAGTATGATTGAAGTTACTTAATCATACAAAAAGAACAAGATCAGATATTTCAGTGCTTGCTTCTCAAGACATCTTCTCGAAAGTCTAGTGCAAACAAGCAACGACTTCGTGCAACGGGAATATGAACCACATGTTCAGAAATTAAATTCAAAATAGACATCAAGTTAGAAAATCTGATACAGAGAATTTCCCATCAAACCATAGAGAATGAAGTATCAATGTCATGAAAAAAATGGTCAACTGCAGCAGGGCACAATCACCGTCGAATCATCAAATTCGGGAATTAAACAAAATATTTTATTGTATCCATATAACCCTACATGATCTGGCATGGTGCAGTGCATGAATCTAAGATCGTGAACTATTAACTTTCTTTACTTTTGACTTGAATGATTGGCCTTGAATCTCTATAGAAAACTTATCAAAGCGTCCATGCACATTTGTATTACTACCTCAGATGAACAAGTAATCAGAGGGTGGACAATGCCTAATATCTTAACTCAGAAGCATGTTGTTTCACAGTAGTTAAAAAGCATAATCTTTGAAAGTAATGCAAGAAACAAGTAGTCGACAAATGCATTATGAGTAAGTGAAATAACTTACAAGGTCCATGTGCACATAGTGCTCGATATGTGTATCTCCCAACAATCTGTAGCATAGAGAATGCAGCAAGCATAAGAATACAATACTCTGCAGTCTGCAATACAAGACTGTAAAAATAATGGTTCATCTCTCAAGCGGCAATCCAAGATACATGTGGATGAGCAAGTGTCATGTGCAAGTAGAGAGTACATAACAATGCAATCAATTCAATTATGAGCACATCAAAAGCAAGGACCAAACAATAAGAAAAAAAAGCTTGCATACATCCATAAAGAAACAAGATGTGTCAAATAAGTTGCCACCTAATTGAGTTTAAAAACAAGCAGCAGTGCAGCACTACAGTTTAGGGTAGTGCCACACCAATGTGTACTATCAAAAGATCCACCAGCACAACTTATGCCAGCATAGCGAGATGGCACAAACCGAAAACCTTGTTAACATAATCTAAAGTGTATGTTCCACAATAACATGTAATAAGCATGGCAGGGAACAAATTAATTGAGGTTAGAGATGTTACTTTTCATATGCTATTTGAACACGCTTATTCTCAAGCTTCATCACTTCATCAACCTTTTGGCACCCACCAACTATATCAACTGAGCCAAATAAAAACATGCCTTTATCTAACATTCTTTTGACTAGAGCAGGAACAACAGAGATATCCATCTTTTTTGCATCAACTACGAGCACTTTTAGACTCTTCAACTGACCTGATGCAGGAAACAGGAGATAATAAGGGAATGGATAAGATAATGTATTAATATTCATAAAGAATAAAATTGTATTTAGAGCATACTAAGTGAAAGATATATTTTGAAGGCAGGCTGATATGGTTGAGTCTCATAGAGGCAGTAAAGGCAATAAAGCCCACCTAATCTCCTCGAAATTTCATTCGCCGAAACCATGTGCTCTATATCAAGCAGATTCTCATCACTTATCATGACATAATACATCTAAACATATAACTAGGAAGATGATGATGGAAATAACACATACTAATAGAGTAGGAGAATAGAGATTGCATAAACAAGGCTTCATTTAATTTAGGCTTAGCCTCAAAGATTAATGAGAATTTCTTAGACATCCACACTCTCTTCATGTCTGCAAGTGTTGTATAGTTGCCCTGCCAGTTCGAAGGATGATACGGTGAGCCTACTGCAAACAAATTTTGGATCCAAAACAGAAGATCCCCAACAAAGAGCTCAAAATCTGCAAAGAAGAATGTACCTCGGTGAACTCGTCCAAAAGCTCATCAATATCTAACTTGAACGGAGTGAGATCCATGCCAGAATCATCAAAATTACGCATCCAAGAGTAAGCTGATTGTTGATTCAAGTCACAAAAACCTAGGTAGAAAAATACATAAGATAAAATGATGAACTATGTCTACTTATACATAAGACAAAATGATTAACTATCGGCGACCGAAGCTGGCTGCGGCGGCAGGAGAAGGGAGGCGACTGGCGAGCGAGAGTTTAGGACTCGGTAATCGGAAGCGAGTCCTCTGACCCTAAAAATTTCTCAATTCTTGCCGCCTCTCCCGATTACCGAGTCCAAAACTCTCGCTCGCCAGTCGAACGGACGCATACCTGTGGGCAAACAGTGGCTGCATACCTGCAGACCGGCTGACGGCGGATGGACAGCGGCTGCAGACTGGCGCGGACGCGGACGCAGACGAGCAAACGGCGGGCAGGCGGATGGCAGGCCGACAGCGGAGAGCACAAACGGTGGACCCAACTGCGGGAGTGGCCGGCGAACGAGACTACGGACGCGGACAGCCTGTGGATCGACAGTAAACGAGTTTTCTAGGATAAATAACTTTTAAGGGCATATATATAAAAGTAATTTAAGAAATAGATATTTTTTAAGCTTTTATTTATATGTATTATAATGTATATAACCTAAATATTCATCTTCAATTTTTTAAGTTTTAATTTTAATTTAAAATATAACTTTTTTAAAAAATTCCTTCTCTTCCTTTTTTTTTTCTTAAAAACACAATCCAAAGTACTCATAAAATATAAAGAGGAAATATTTTTTAAAATATGTTTAATAGAATTTAAAAAATTAACTATAAATCTTTGCAAGACAATTTTTGTTTTTATTTTTTTAACAATGGTAAGGAAAATAGGAGGGAATGAATGGAAAGTTAGAAGAAGAGCTATAAAATCGTATTTAGTAAAACGGATAAAAAATAAGGAAGGAAAAATAGATGAAAAGTGAGAGAGAAAATAGCTTTATTTGATTTTGAGTAGAAAATCTTATTTTTCATCTTTCGCTTTTTTATATCTGCTCTTCCTCTCGTGCTTTTCTCGTGCTTTTCTTGTAACTTTCTCCATTGTTGTTATCGTCGTCGTTGTTATCGCCGCCATCATCAATGTAAAAATAAAAAGATAAAGTATATTTATCAATTTTTCTAACTTTCTCTCTCTAAATAAATACAAATAAGAAAAAATTTAATTATTTTTTTCTTATTTATTGTTCCTTCTTTGTTACTTTTCTTTCTTTTTTACTTTCTTTTTCTTCTACTAAACACTTTATCTTTTTTCCCTAAACACAGCATAAAGTGTTCCTCTAGATCATGAGATTGAAAAAAAAAACTCTAAATTGTTAAGTAATTAACCATTAATGATGAAGATTGAATTATGTGGACTAATTTATTTGGATGTTTTTCCATTTGAAGACCTAACCGGCTACTGTTGATGGCATTAAACTTGTAGTTAATTCACAATAAGTTGTAGTTACATTATAATTAAAATTATTTAATCTTATTATTTAAAATTCAATTATCAAAGACGAGCATAGAAAATCATTCCTGATGCAAAGTCTTATTAATGATATTTTATTTTAGTATTTATTATTTAGATTCATTTAATGATATTTTATTAGTCTCATAACTTTTGGTTCATAACTTTTGGCAATTTAGTGAACTTGCCTCCTCATTTCACTTAAAATAATTTTTTAATAGGGTTTTATTGACTGGCCTACCAGGCAGTAAGGGCGCATCGTTCATATTTTTTTCTAGACAGCACTCCCATTAACAATTTGTGTCTCCATCGGACCTATATTCCTAAATGGTTATATCAATTAACAGTATTGATGCCCCAAAATAAATATCAAACTTCACGAGATAGAGTTACACTTAAAGTAGTAGAATGTTTATTTTGTGCACCTTAAAAATTGTTTTGATGACACAACATAGAGAACAAAACAATGAATAACACTGATACATACCTAAGGATGAATAATCAAGATATCTATAAAAACTTTAAGTATATACTTAAGGTGAGTCTTGTTACATCATATAAGCGTCTCAACCAATGAATTCTTCTTAATTAGCTAATACTTCAACTAGTTTTCCAAGCCCAAAAATAATAATACGGTCACTGATTGCATGGTTAGTTGATCATGCGCTCTCTCTTGGTCCACTCTACATAGAACATTAGGAGCACAAACAGAAAGATAAATCGACAGATTAAAAACATTGGGCAGTGCGCAAGCACCTTGACAACAGATTAGCATCCTGCACTCTTTGAAATAAACATTACTGTGTCAAATTTACAGGAGCTACACAGTGCTATACATATTAAAGGCCAGACATTTACATTGCCTCTGCTCCTTCTCAGCTAACCTACAAATCTTTATTTATAGCATTGCTGTTGCTATATTTGTAGCTCGGATAATACAGGTTCAGATATACATGAGATCAAGGGAAAACTCATATTTTAGCATGCCTATTTATTTACATCAAGGCCAATCAGGCTCAAACTCGCCATTTATGAAGAAAATTAAGACAAGTAGTTGGTAACGCTAGCCTCGTTATCTGTACAAAGACGTCTTGGATCGAGTTGGGTCTGCAGTTCTCACAATGAATGTGATGGCACTCCAATGTGCCTTTCTGCAAAGATGGAACACAGGCTTTAGTGCAAGCTTAGGAAAAACAAAATATCCTAGCCACTGCCACTGCCACTGCCTAGGATGAGCTAAGCAAGGTGAAAACCGCCGTCCAACGCACGCACCGCACCTTCTGGTGCTGTCTGTGCATGCATTGGACAAAAGAGAGCACCCGCTCATGGAATTTTCGAATGTGTAAGTTTCTGTACCTCCGGCTGCGACGAGCTTCTCAACACGTGCAACTATATGTTTTCCATATGTGTACCTCTTTAAGGCATTCAAGTGAACCTTAATGCGTGAGAGGATAAGTTCCCGGTTACGATCATCACATGTCTCAAGTACTTTCTGTACTACGTAATTAGCAAATTGGTCTTTCATCATTGCCTATGAAACCAATCAAAATTCAAAACCATTTAGCAAACAGCCGCAAAAAAGAATGTCAATGCATTCACTATCAAAACAAAACATAGATGAGAATTAAAGGTTATGCGGTAAAATAAGGACGTTTAGAAATTTAGAAAATGATGTGCTGTAGTGAAGAAGTTAATACAAATAAACTACCTGCAGAGGTTCATTTTCATCTGTCGAACCAAGCATCTCATTAATCAAGAGCTGGCGTTCCTCTATGGAGCCATAAGTCAAGCATTTCTCAATAACATTAGAAGCATATTTCTGCTGACTCATTTTTACTATCTGTCCAGCAAGGTTGCTAATAATAACAGTCCGTTCTTCAGGTTTACCATGCTGCAGAACATGCTAATAAAACAACCAAACTAGTTCAGAAAGACATACCATTAAAGATCCAAAAGAAAATGATGGCAGACCAAAAAAGTGTACATGACAGGAAGCAGACAGCATTTGATAAAAACAAAAAGCAAGTATATAATAGGAAAAAATAGCATATATGCAACCATGCCAAGTTTAAGGATTCAAAACATACAACTTACAGCAAGAGGATTTTAGTCACGTTGAAAACCTATTGCCACACGTCACACAGGGAAATGCATAATCGCAAGTGTACAGATTAGAAGAGGACAACTGTTGCTGTCTTGCATGACTCAGATGATAGTATGGGACTACAATAAAAAAGAAAACCTAACCATAAAGGCCCATATACTATTTGTAAGACAGAAACATTTTTCCTTTGTCAATTATTACCAGACTACCCTTTCTGGCAACTTTTAGTATACCCTTTTTGCGACTTATGACATCCAAATCTTTCATTGTTCAAGAATCAGAAAGCTTAATGAGTTCAGAAGAAAGTAAAAGCAAGGTGGCGCTGGATGATGATTTCAGACCCTTCTCTGCAAAGTTACAGTAGTTACTTTATTTAAAGAATTGCTCTCTTTTGCAATATAAAAACTAGTTTTGCAATAAATTGAAATGCTAAACTTGTGAGAACAATCCATATTGTTTGATCCCAGACCAGTATACACGAAGTGTACCAAACACATTAAACTAGTTTTGCAGTAATTTGAATGATCCTATATCAGGTATACCATCACATGTACCGGACATATTTCAGACCAGTCTAAGTACAGACCAAGATTAAAAAAAATAAACCAAACTAACAGTCTTTAGTCCTAGCTCATGAAACCAAATGATATGGCCCACATCTTGTGTGGGTATCTTTTGGGGTATCATAGCAACACTACCCATGCAAGCATGCCTTCAAAGGACATTACTTTGGGATAAGAATTTCGATGCAAGTGAAATAATAGCAAAAGCATGCAATTTAACAGTATGCCAACTGCCATCATCTGATCATTACACTAAAATAACAAAGTTACAAACAGATTTTGGTCGATCAGATTAAGCACCTGAATAACATAATTCCCATATTGGTCTTGTGCCAAAGTGCAAACAGACTGCATTATCTCATCCATCATAATGCTTTGAGTTTTTGGGTCATCACAGTGCTCCAGTACTCTCTGCAGAAATTAAGATGAGAGATATATATGAGGTGGATCAAAGACCTACTTAAGAGAAAATAACTAGACAACATTAGCAAACTTGTTGTAAGAAAACAACACAAAGGCACAATTGCAGCACCTGAATGACCCGACAACCATATGGATGTGTGGACAGTGGCACAACGTGCCCGTAGAAGGATTCAATGATGAATTGTATTTTTTCCTGAGGGACACATTCAATACATTTCTGGATAACGTGATTGCCATTCTGGTCACGCACACATTTCATTGTGTGTCCATCAAGCTCTAATACCATCTCAGTCTGCTGGTCAACATCAACTACCTCTAAAGCCTGCAAAATTAGTGAGTCGAGCTTTGCCAAAAAAAATACCAAAACTGTGTAAGAGCAAGTCTTACACAAGAAGTATAAATTGATTGATGAAGTTACAATATAGCATGGGTATATTAATTTATGAAGGAAACAACATACAAAATGCTAGCAAAGTAACAGCATTTAGAAAAAGACGGGAAGGGAAGGCCAATTCATTAACTTGAAACACAAACAAAAATTTTGAATGCTGAAAAATCAAAGAATGAGTTGCCTGCATCGTATCAAGTACTATCGCATGGTATCTGAGTACTGAACCCGCAGTATGAATGACCCAAAAACCAAGAGATCAAGCAATCTTATGATATAACTCATCATGTAATAGATGTATTAGAATAGTAAAGAACAAAACCGTAACTCAAATGAGTACAGGCCTGGAGAAAAAAAAAGTTCCAACAAGCTCAAAGAATGTAGTGACCTTTTAGATATTAGGGTCTAATATTTTGATGAGGCAATGAGCCTACTAAATGTAAATGCCGCTCCCCTTTCTGTTAGCTTAACATTTGAACTTACTATTGATAGTTTGCAGTTATATTATGAGACAGCAAGTTTTAAAAATATGGATCACAAAGAATTTGCCATTTAGCTCCTATCCTTGGGCCATGTTCGCAGCAGCTGAAGAAAAGAAAGGAATTTGAAGGGAAAGAAACATTGGGATATAAAGTTTGAAAAAATAAATATTTCATCCAAAAAGATCCAAATGAAAGAAAGAACACAACGAAAAATTTCTGTCCATGTTTTAAAGGGATAATTTATCTATAAAAAGCGCCTTGCATTTTTTTCATTTTTTTAAACTATGCCATACACGTCCTTTACACATTTCTATTTGCACTCAGCCAAAGCTGCGCCGATGCAACACGTTGAAATAAGTATCAACTTTTTTATCTTCAATTTTTCCTTTCTTGCCCAACCTCTTCTCAAGTAAAATGGAGAAAGAAAATTTTCTCTTTCCTTTTCCCTCCCTTTCTACTATGACACAGTTTTGTCAGAGGGATATCATAGTAGGAGAGAGAGAAAAGACATGTATGGTGGAAGGAAAACACGTAATCTTTCACTTCCAATATTCATTTAGCGAAGAAATAAGGAAAAGATGTTAGCTGTTGAAAAGGTCTGTGAACTAATGTTGGGCCAACATTTCAACCTTCTGTTGCAATTACATTTTTCATAATTTACAGGATTTTGGATGTTAATTGCAAACTACATAAAATAGACAATGTCAAACAGTATCCAGATTCTAAAAGTTATATGGTCAGATGAAACATTGAGACTCATGCGGAACAGGAAAATCAAACAGAAAACAGAAGAAACTATTATTGCAAAAGTTGAAACTGTGAAATCATGCAGAACGAATATTGCAAACTCATGAAGAACAGGAAAATCAAACAGAAAACAGCTGATACCATTGATGCAAAAACTGAAGCTGTGAAATAAAAAATTAGATACGATTATCTACAGACCTTCTGGATTACTCTACAACCATACATTTGAAGACTGAGAGGTAGCACGTGACCCTTAAGATGATTCGCGAGTTGCTTTCTTTGATTTTCTGTACCATGCTCAAAGAACTGCAGCCCAAGAGACAATGAAGACTGAGAAATTTACTGGAACAGTAATTAAGAGTTAATTTGTTACCACAAACATACTTTCTGGATGACATAGTTCCCAAAAACATCAGTCATTAAAGAATGAGCTTTAGGGAGTATCTCTGGAAAAATTTTGTTCTTCTCCTCAACTGAAGCAGTCTCTAGTTTTTGTTGAATAAAACGACTGCCATATTGATCTGCACTGGAAAAAGAAAGGTAGTAAAGTGTTAGACCACTATTAATTAAATTTTGAAACGGAAACTTAAGGAGTCTCAATACCTAAATTCAACAACATGACCCACGATATCCGACAGCTCAAACGATTGTGTCTTGTTGTTTTTGAATTCTTCCAATAGAGACATATAAGCATCTCTCATAGCACCATTTTCCATGCTCCATGAACCCACAGATCCTCCATGTGAATTTCTTGTCGTGGAAGCAACACGAGATAACCGTTCATTTTGTCTCACAGGGCTACCAGAGCCCATGGGAGAATGAACGCTACCAGATAACGGACTTCCTAGGAATGGTATACCAATACCAAAAGCATGATTACTATAGAAACCATGATTCAAACCACTTGATTTGAGGCGCATGTCGTATTGTAATTTCTGCTGTGCAAGCAATGCTTCAAGGTATGCATTCTGGTATTCAGGTAAATCCATCTGTGGGGTGCCGATATAATTTCTTCCCAAATAAGGATTCAGACTTCCAGCAGGGTGTGCTAGTGAATCAGAACCACCGTGTAAATATTGTGTGTAAAGAGATTCCATGGATAGTCCATGTATACCAGTACCAACTTGGTTTCCAGTTGTATTCATATATTGCCCCTCTGCACCACCAGTCCAATGTTGCCAATTATCAGACACATAAAACAGAAAATAAATACGGGATATAAGGCATTCATGTGTATACACACGATCAAGGTACATCTACGTAAACATATATTCTGAATACAACATAAAGTTTGCACATATTGTTCGTGTTTGTCAATATAAAAGGAAGAGGATGAAATTGGTAGAACGGTTACCTGTATCAAACTGATTGTTTAACATCATCTGCACACCACGATTAGCAGTGTAATCTTTAGAGTTTGACCTACCGAAGTCAGGTGCTACTTTTTTATACAGATTGATGTTGGATATTTGATTTGACATGTTCTTTTGCCCATTTGAAGGCAATTTAACTAAATCAATGTCTGTTAAACTACCAGTTTTCTTATCACTATACGCAATATCATTAGGGAGATTCTGTAATGCTGACCGAGACTTTTCAATGATTTTTTGCTGCAGAAATTGTCTGTTATCACCTTGGACATCATAATGCAAATCACGTTGATTAGAGAACTCCTCACTTAATAGGCTTGTCACATGATTATCTCCGTCTTTTGCAATATTAGTAGACAAGTTCAAATCAGAGAGAGAAGCTGCAATATCCCCTAGATCAGTTGATCGCGATGAAACACCAGTAAACCCATTTGGTCGATTGTTATCGCTAATTTTCACCCCTACAGGAGGAAGGCATGGGCTTGGTGACCTCTGAATCAATAAAGGATCAGGGGTAGTGCTTCTAGAAATAGAACCCAGTGCAGATGCATAAGAATGGGATATTGAGGACCCAATGCTTTGAACCCGGTTAAGACTGGATGAAGTTGTTCCAGATTGCATTCCACCTAAACCTTCCAAACCATTCTGAAACTGCATCATTGATGATTCTGAAGCTCTTATAGGATCAACATTTTCATATGCATTACGACTAGAGGGACGAGATATATGTCCAACGGCTCTCACAGTATCCACATTTTCATATGCATTGCGACTAACTGGGCGGGAAATATGGCCAGAAGCAGCGGTTGGATGGCAGATTTCCTCCTGCAAGTTAAATAAGCTCTTTAAGTTTGAGAAACTTATGATGTACATCCAAATAAATCCTAATCTATTTAAAACCAGGAAGAGAAAGATAAAAAGACAGATTGAAGGCCTATGTAAAAGAGAACAAATTGCCAGAAGAAAATATAAAAACACTCTACATAAGTTATCAGCTTATGAGTGTTGTGCAATAATATAATTAATATCAAAGAAGAAATTTCTCCACGAGAACAAAAAAAGAAACGCACCAAAGGTAACAAGACAAGTGAAAAGGTTGAAAATGTTTGTACATGCCTTCTTCAGAAGCAAACTGATGTTTATCTTTGTTGAATAGTGTACACTTAAAAATCTAATTATCAGTGAATGAGGTTAAAATATTACAGTAATTCTCACACTAAGCAGGTTTTTGTATAATTAATCCAACCATATTTGCGCATGAAGGGATACTGTCACACCCTTTTTGCTTAATATACACAAAAAGGCAGACACACTCCTACCGCCGTACCTCAGCCCTCAGAGCTACGGAGCTCAGCTAACTCGAGCAGAAGCATGAATCACAGCACAGAAGCAATCTACAAGGAACCCAACTCCGCCGTTCATTCACCAGAGAACACCATCAGTTTACAGTACATGAAATTTTCCTAGAAAAAAACAAGATACAGATGCACTCAGCCCACAGTGTGCTCGCCCCTAAAATATAGAAATCAAGCTGAACAGTTTTGGCTGAACGAAACAGAGGATTGCAGCCCAAAACAAGGGACCACTTGCATCCAACAAAAACACTACGCAGAGTTCCAGAAACAGGAAGAGAGAGACCAGCTTTCATAACGTCAGCTAGGAGATTCTTAACCAAAATCAAGCTTCCTCAACAATAATTAAACAGGATAAGATGCGAGTTAAAGCTCCACCAAAGGTTTGAAAATTCAGACCAATGGCGTGTACCAACAATCCATACCGAAGAGAACCAAAGACATGTCTTCAAAGCAACGAAGGCGGGCAAAGTGTGACAAGCTTCTCTTCCACGGCATCCTCTTCTCCTCTTCTTCCTCTCCTCCTTTCTTCCTTCACTTCTCTTTAGTGGAGGAGAAGCTTCTTTGCAACTACATCCTCCTCTTTCTTCTCCTCCTCGTCTTCTTCATCTCCCTCGTTCATCCTCCTATCCTTTCTTCCTTCTCATCTCTTCTTTTCTTTTATCCACTCCACTTCACTTTGCTTCGCTCCACTTTTCAGTTTTTCCCTATTTCATCTACTGATGCCAGCTCACAACAGTACGAACGGTCATTCTGCCAAGTCCAAATTTGTTGTTATAACCTTAGCTCCATGATCGAAAAACCAAAATGTAGGGGAGGAATAAAATACCAATAGTTCACAACTCTTGGCCAGAAATCCAAATAAAAATCAAAGAGATAAACCCAAGGAAACATATGAGACCAAAAATTTAGGCCCACTTGAGCCATAATCCCCATCGACAACAAAGAAACCAACTAAGAAGCCAAGGGAAGAGGGACTCACCAGCCTTGTTGCGAGATAGACCCTTGTCTTCAACATTTCCACAGGAAAAATGGTCTAGAGAAACTATACTAGTACCACTTCCCACTTGTAGGCCACCAATCTCATTGGTGTATACTACCAAATTTTGAATCTCTTTGTTTGGATCGTTCAAGTTATATCCTATCGGAGAGTGTTTTCCACTCGACGACACCTAGTCGCGGAGTTTGTCATTGGCAGTGTTATCAAAAGCAGATTGCGAAAAATAGCAGAAAACTAAAAATCCACAATATAATATAGTGGATGGCTACATAAAATTTAAGTATAACATTTGAAATATATATTATATACCTAATAAACTAGGCTACATAAAAATAAAACAAACTGTATAAAAAAAGATAATATATTACTAACTCAATTCAAGTCATAATTTTAATTTCTCAAACTTCAAAACATAATAATGCAATCTTATCCGCTATAGCATTTCATAGCAGATTGCTTTGAATACTATAGCGCTACTATTGTGACTATTTAACAACACTGGTGCTTGAGCCGTCACTCAGCACCCTTCTAGAACAAGATCGGTTGCAGCCGAATCTCCCGCTAGCAGAAGCATTAACAACTTCAGGATAAGGTGTAGCTCCAACTCCCATGTGTGCTTCACATGTGGCCAAACGGAGTACTAGAGTTAGTCACCCGAACCCCAACTCCCGCCACATTGATCAAGTCGCTTGCTGGAAGCACCACGTGGAACACAAGCTCGCACTATTGCTCTAACACCTACCTTGGATGCACAACTGCACGCCCATGCAACGCTAACTCAGGGAACTATTGTAACATGCCCCTACTTGAAATACATCCTCATTGGTAGTGCTATACTATGCTCATGCTCCACACTAATGTCATGCTTCGCTCACTCAAGTACGCTCATGCAAGTCTCAACAACATTCAATGCTCTCAAGCTCATACGCCGACAATATAACATCCGTGCATGCTCACTCACAACCTCGCTTCTTCTACACGTCACCCACATCTATACAACACATGCAAGCTCTAATCCATTATATCTTAGGTACCAGAGAACCTCTCATCCTTGTGCACTACAACACAGTTAGCATGCAATGTTATCACAAAGCCTTGTAAAGCCATGATAGCCAACTCATATAGGCCTCTTCTATACTACACATGCAAGCTTTATATCTGTACCACCTCAAGTCAAGTACCAGATAACCGCTCAATCTTGTGTGTTACAACCCACTCAGATATAGAATGCAATTATGATGCAATGTTGCCTTAGGGCCCCAAAAAGCCTTCATATGGCCCCCAATATCATCAAGCGTATGAAACCCCTTACCTAAGCACCCCATCAGGAAGCTGGGCACACCCAACACAACAACTGTGTGGGCTTCCTTACCTAAGCAACCCATCAGGAAGCTGGGCGCACCCAACACAACAACAATTGTGTGGGCTTCAGCCCTAAGGCCGCAATTGAAAATACATCTCCATGCTCAATAAATGTAAATATATTATATCACTGGTCCGAACACAAGGATACACATAATTCATAGCAATAAAGAGGGGTGGAAAATAGGATCAACACTCGGGGGGCCTAACACCTACCACATTACCCAATTGTTGCATGTTTCAAGATTTCTACCCACTCAAACTGAACAAATTGCAGTCACTTGATTACGCATGTATCTATTGATTTTCTCTTATTTCACACATGTATGTTCTCAACAACTGTCCAAAGAGTAGTTTTCGCAAGTATAATTGTTAAAGAAAGACTATGTATGCTCTATGCAGTGACCTAACAACATACTTTTTTCCCAAAAGTCCATTGAGATTATCACCTTAAAATTATAACACTCAACCAAATAACCATAAAATTGGAATTCAAATGCAGACTACAATATTAACTTGCACACCTTTATCCAAAATCAGTCAACAAAAAGATTATAAAGTAAAGAAAATTTCAAACGGAATATTAGCTCCAAAGCTTCATGAATTGACGCCAGTAATTTCGGCTTGAAATAAAGTACACAACTTCATGCACCTACTGGACAAATCCAATTCTCAAGGTATGTATAGTAAAGTGAGTACTTATTTCTTCAATGAAATAAGATGCAATAGGCCCACCCCAAAATCATTTTCAGATGCTGTAAAGGCAAGTGTAATGTATAATCACTATATCAGAAATCATTTGAAATGTTAGAGAAAAATAATCATGATTACATAAGGGAATTAATCAGTTTCAAAAGAAGTCATTTGCTGACAAACTAAAATGTGACAACTTTTTTCAAACATGGAGTCAATTAAAATTTGACAAATGGACTTTGTGATAATAAACATTGTTATATTTAGAATATGTAAGGTCCAGATTGTAAACATGAGAGGACTTAGTAGTAAATTATCTAAACTTATGGGTTTTCTGCAAAACTGCCAAAACCTTGCATCACTAGCTGCATAACCTTTCTCCCAATTTAATTGTTCCCTCCTTTCTGCTTCTCTGCCAAAACTCCAACTTGTTTGTTGCCCCATATCAACCAGTGTCACCTATGATCTCTTCTAGCAATTTTGTATCTCCGTCAAGTCTTTCCATGAATACTCCCCTTCACTCTTCTCCTTGGCTTGGAGCATGGCATGAAGGTTGTGGCACTTAGTCTCTCACTGACAAGTGCCAAGAGACAAGATGAGTCCCATCCAGTTCCTCTCTTCATATTTAGGGTTTGATATTGTCAGGAGATCTCTTCGTTAATGGCATCACCGTTGCAAAAGTTACCTATGCTTATGCAGTAGTATTAGGGTTCTTTCGATCATTGCAATTTCTGATTCACGTTCACTGAGTTAATGTTTTAAGTGAGGGTTGATGTGGGTGTTACTGATCGAATGGGGTATATTAAGTCACTACGTTGTTAGTGGTTTAATTTTGTATTTTCTTTGGTAGAAATACTCATGTCAGTCCTTCTTTGTCTTAAATCCTAGCACACAATCTATTTTAGATCAACAGAAGAATATAATGATTTTAGTGATCTTTGTTTTAGTTTTTCTAAATCTGTTTACAAAGAGTGTTGATAGAGTAGCTTTGGTCAATGATTAGTTCAGAACAGCAGTTCATCGTCAAATATGTTGTCTGTAGTGTTAAACACTCATTTATAAAAATTAATTTACATCATGATTTTAATTTCCTTATTTACTGAATGGTATAAGATTTGTTGGAAGCAGTACTTAATACTTCTTTAGTAGTGATCAACATATACTTGTAATGATCATCTCTGTTGCCATTGGGATTATTCTGCACTTCCTCAGCAATATCTTGCCTTTTTGCTCAGCGAGAATGATTGGCACCATACATATTTTCAACACTAACCCCTCTATTAAGGAAACCAATGAAATAAAGTAATAAAAATAATAATAACTAAACAAAAACAATCATGTCTTACAGATATGTATGGTAATTCAATAAAGGGTTTAATAGAGTATGAAATCCTCAGAAATGGAAATAAAATACTATGTAAAATGGATAGTTGGGTTAAAGTGTACTAGTAGAAAATAACTGAGAAATAACATTTTTTGTTATATAAAATTGTAAGGATAAGAGACTACTTGGCTTCGAGGTGAGGAGAATCGATAGCAAGAGAACTTGGACAGGTTTTCTTGCAAGGGAATAACAATTGTAAGGAATGAATCTAGCACGCTCTTCTATACGTGGTGTCATGATGTAGCATATTGTTAAGACATGTTTTATGTGAAGATTGGAATTAATAGAGACATCATACACCCTTCATTTTGATTCTACTACCTTTATCCTCTATTATGCATCCTTTCGAACAAGCCAATGCATTTCATGCTTTAGTTCATGCCACTATGAAGGGATAATAGAAAAGAGTATATAAATTGTTGTCTCAACGAGTAGAGCTTGCTTGCATACTTAAACTTTGATATGTTAAGTGTTTGAGATCTAGATGTATGATGAATGTGAATGATTGTGAATCTTGATTTGATTTAGCGAGTAGAAAATAGACCACCAGGCCACATTATGCGCAAAGTACAGTAATCACACCAGCTGCATTACCGGTTAAGAGTCACCGCAAGGTTGTCTCATTGGCAATGCTGGTAGCTAGGTGTTGGATACAATATTGTGGTTTGTCTGGTGAACACTTGCTTCATAATTTTGAGATAATGGTGTGATCACTCAATTCGATAGTACAGCTTTATGGTAGTACTGTGGCTATTAAACTCAATGTTTTCAATATGTGATTAGACTTAGTTTGATATTGTATTTAATTTTGTTATATGTGATATAAATTATGTAGATATGTTAGCAAACAAGATTTAGTGGTTTATCCTATTGTACTGATCATGTATCATATTGCTTAATCCACCATCTAGAATTGTATATAGCTAATCGATTACCTGATATTTTGAGTTGGCATAGGTTTGGACCGTTTGGTTGTAGCATTAATAGTTTCTAGGTTTTTGGATTGAGCAGTAAATGTTTGTAGACTGTTGAAATTGTGTAGTACTGCAAACGCATTTGAGATTTGTAAATGTTGTGGGCAACACTTTTGTCCCTGCAATTGTGTATGTTGTTATTTGTTAATTGAGTAAAAATTTCGAAAATGTACAAGTTGTGTTATCATGTCAAATTACCAAAAGCCTAAGTTGCCTAATCTGTTAAGCGTGCAAAAATAACCTAAATGTCTCAAAAAAATGAATTAAGGCAAAATGATTTTATAAGAAAGTGAAAGTAAACCAGGCATTAACAGAAAAACAACACATTGAAAAAGGATTGATAACCGACTATATTGGACAGAGGCATCTAATAAGCCCGATTCTTTTAAAATAGTATAGTAGGATTTTGTTTTGTTAAGTAAACATGTTTATAAATTGGATGTTTAATATTAAGATAAGATGCATATTTCTTTCTGTGCAACATACTTATAATTTTTAGAAAATATCCATTATCTACTCATCAAATACCTTGTATTTAAAGATAAAGAACCTGAACTTGAAGTAACAAAGCAACGTAATCAGGACTAGTTTTCTTTATCAGTGTGAGCAATTACATTTCCGTAATTAATCAGCAACTGGAAGAAACAGCAAAAAAGACAAAACATAATTCTTATGTGCCTCAAGGTTTCTGCATTTTTTAACACTTCGAAAGAAGCAAAAAGTGTCTCTTATTTACTCCAAAATGTTGGACTATTTTATATTTAACCGTTTGGAAAACAAAAAGGAATTCATTAAACAAAGACAGTAAAGAAAGACCCAAACACTAGGTGGCTTCTACAAGAACCCAAAGAATAAGTAAAAAAGAAAGATAGTGAAATGAAGTGCATATATTGATTGTTACATAATTAAGAACTTAGTCAATTAATCACTTAGACACGTTCAAAAAGAAAAGAAAGGCAACCCCCCCCCCCCCCACGCGGCTTTTTTATGTCGACCAGAATTTTTTAAATTTATTTTGTTAATGCAACACAATAAAAATGTCATGAGCGTATATGACATGTTATTCAAAAGTTGGCAAGCGTATAGTAGTAATAACAGAAGCAACCGACGAAGGTTCAAATAATGATTAAAAAATAAAGCACAAGCATAAAGTTATAAATTACCAATAAAAATATAGTAATAAAAACAAATATACCTGCAGAACATCAGCAAAACTCTTCCTCCTCATGCCGATGCCAACGTCCTGCAGCCCGATCAGACCATCACTACTCCGTTCAAGCCACTCCCCTGACTGCCGCAGGGAATTCTGTGATGGCACACTTCTATTCTGCTCCAGCATATCTTTGCCTGGCTGAAGAGAGAAAAGAGAGCTGCCTTGCCCATCGCTTTCCATGTGTTCTTTTCTCTGCCGCCTATCGCCAATCCCTCCAAATGAAGACCCATGGGGATGAATCCTCTGTTGCACACGCCAGTCCTCCTTCGATATCGCGGGTGGAGGCATCCTCGGATTGAGATTCTCATTGGAGTAATAGTAGGATAAATAGGCCGGGTGCGACCTCAGATCCTCTTCGGACAACAATCCGCCAGAATCTTGGCCACTCAGTCGGCGGTTGATCCCAGCGAAGTCGTCTTGCCCGAACAAGTTCCCAAAGGCTGTTCTAGACCCTTCGACAGTAGGCGGCGCACTGCCACTCCGGAGAATATTCAGCTCATGCCGGTCGAGATCAAAGGCATCTCTGTTCTGGTGCTGCTCCCGAACCAAAGCATCAATATCCCTCTCGAAATCATCATCGACGCTGCTACCCAATGGGTTCCCCAGCGCCATCTCCATGGACCTCTGCGTCGTCGTCATCAGAACCCTGATTTCGCAACCATCATCCTCTCGTTTAACCGAGAAATCAAGGGAAAGAAACAACAATAAACAACATCAAACAAACTAGACAAAACCAATCGGAGGCTGAAGCACTCGCCTTCTGTTACAGTTATTTCATCCAATCCGACCCCGCGGCTCCTACAACCCCCGTTCCGATCAGAGATCGATTTTTTCTCCCCCAATCCGAGTTGGTGTCGGATTAGGAAATCAATAGGAATTTGTCCGTTGCGGATCGCTGCGAGATAGAGATAAAGAGAGGGGAGAGAATCTAGGGTTTCAAGGAACCACCAAGATCTGTCTTAAGATTGAGGGAGGCGCACGGGAGAGATTTAACGACTACTCGAAACGATCGAAATGGCCCGCCGTCTTTATAGAAAGATCTTAACCGTCTGATCCTAAACGGAGGGCTCCCGCCTCTCCAAGGCTACATCACTGCACGTGACGATCCATTCACCGTCGGATTTATGATATCGAAATCTCCACCGTACACCGCTGGACGAAATGCTTACCTTGGCTAAACCACTCAAGACGTGACTTCGTTTCGCCTGGTCCCTCTGTGAGGCCAATCATAGGTGTGGCCAAATATACATATTATTAAATAAAATAAAATATAAAAAATCGGCTGTAGAATTTAAATTATTACATTTAGTCTACATGGTTATTCTAAAGGCAACAAGATGTAATTAGAAAATATTAATCACTTTATTATAAAATTATATTTGCCTAAATTGTATAAGTGGAACGGCAATGCAAATGGAAACTATTTTTCCATAATAAGGCAAGTGTTGAGTGCAATATATAATTTTATTTTAATAACAATACATTTATCATTTAAAATAATTAGCGTATTTCAATTTCAATTTCCAAATACCAAAATTATTATAATTCTTGTATGTGGAATATGTTAAAAATAACAAAATATGGCTTAAAGTGCGTAAAACAAAGTGAGAGATTATGCATAGTTATGCATCCTACACTTACAACGCCACTCCACATAAATGGGGTAAAAGTAAGAGTTAAGTGTAATGCAACTTATCCCCTTTAACACTTATAGTGTATTCTTTTGGATGAAAAACTAAAAGCAAAAAAGAAAAACACATTAAATCTAGATGCAAAATACTACTAGATTTAATATACTTTATATTCTTTCCTTCTAATTTTTCATCTAAGGAACCGATAGATTGTTGAACACAAACTCACTCCTTCCTAACACACTAGCACTTGCTCATCATAATAGGTTATTTGGGCACCCTACTATGGTCTTGTACCCTATAAAAATTAGTATAGTGATATAATCCAACAAGCATTATAGCAAACAGCAGTTGTTCTTTAGTCAGTAACAAGACAGGTAACATCCCTTTAGATTGTGTTCAATAAAAAGGAGGAAAAAAGAAAGGAAATGAAAGGAGGAGAGAAAGGAAGAGAAAATTAGTAGTGATGCACGGGAGCTCACGTGCATTTAGTGTGCAGCAAGCTAGAGCTCGTGGACAACAGAGCAACGAGCTCACGCTCGTATATGGCGGCAAGGAGTGAGCCTGCGTGGATGGCGGCAAGCAGCAAGCTTGCGTGGATGACGGCGAGGACTCCTGAACAGCAATAGGGCAAGCTCGAGCTCGCAAACTGCAAGCTTGCGCTCGTGTACAGCAACAAGCAGCGAGCTTGCGGATGGCAGTGACAACAAGCTCACGCTCATGTACGACATCAATGAGTGAGCCTGCATGGATGGTGGTAGTATAACACCCTCAAAACAAAAAGAAATAGCCTTAAGAGGTTGTTGTAGTGCTTTACTAAGTGATGTTTATGTAAATGTCATGTAGGATTATCTTCTTGTTGTAGTGCTTTACTAAGTGATGGTCAAAATGAAAGAGCCTTAAGAAGTTAAGTGGAGAGTAAGAGGTGAAGAAATTCTACTTGTAATAGTATGAGAAATTGAAAATAGAACAAAATGGCATAAGAGAAATTTAACTCAACTAAGAGGGCTTAAGTGAACTTACCTTGCCACCTCATGCTACTAGACTTTACCTCAAGCGCACACCTCATCTCCTCATGCATGAGGAAATAAATCTTGAAATTTTTGGCATGTCTCTCTTTTGCTTCATTCCACCTTTGGGAGAAAGAAAACCATACGCAAGGAAAGCGGAAGAAAAGGGGAGAAATTCAAAGAGAAAGTGATTTTGGGCATATTAGGCAAGTTCTTCTCCTTTCTATGTGATACTTTTGCCTATTGCTTCAAAGTGATGATAATTTATTTTTTTTTCTTTCCTTTTTGATTTCAATTACTTTCTGACTTTCATGATTGTTGGTAAATTCGGCCTTTGGAAGAGTAATTAATCATATGTCAAAACGACTACTCATTGTGTAAAGTAAACATGATCTTTCTTCATACAAAAGATCATAACTTTTGATTCCCTGATCCAAACCGCATGAAATCGGATTCATTGTAAAGAAGACTTCATTATCTTTCTTTTGAATCAGATATTGACTAATTTAGAATAGATTATCGACTGTGTAACGTCAGTCCAATCTGACCCAGTCAATCTGTTTTGACAGTTTGGACCTTTATCTAGTGAGTGCTATATATGTCAAAATTTTGTGATTGTAATGATATCAAATTCTTATTTGTATATCAAGTACACTTCATAATAGACACCTGGAGCCTTTATTTGCATGATTTGGATCAAAAATGAATTTATCATCGAATTTCTACCTAACCCTAGAAATTCTGAAATCTACTTGTCCAGATTTTGACCTCTTGCTACTCTATAGCTCATAACTTTTTGTATTGAGCTCCAATTTGAGTCAAATTTGTTGTTCTGTAAAGTAGACTCGAAAACCTTTGTTTTGGAATTGATATCACACCAAATGGTATCTTATGGAGAGTGAAAAGTTCATGGTAATTAAGTTTCAGATTTTTGATTTTGGGTTCCATGACCATACCTATGTATACCTTACCTAAATGGTCTTGTATGTGACGTATATTGATCTATATGTCTCATCCATTTGGCAATGAGCATCTCAGCCTTTGTATTCAGTATGAACTTGAAGGTTCACATCTTTGAAGGTTTGATCAAAATATCTATAAATCCCTTTTTGGTGTGCCTTCTTTTGGTTATGTATGTGTATGCTAGTGAGAATGATATTATGAGCCCGAAAGGGAAAAGATTATGCGCCCGAAAGGGAAAAGACTATGAGCCCAGAAATGGGAAGAGATTGATAGTTGTGAAACAAAGTGCTACATGGAACAAAATGTCACATTAGAAATAATGGGGGCCACATCTTGAATCCATGGGAGCCATCTCTTGAATCCCACTATCTCTGATTTGAGGAGCCATGATCTCTCCAGTCGGCATATGTTTGAGTTTCACCCTGACGAGGGTGGAATATGCTTCCAGACGTGGTTATGTTTTATGTGATTGCCTACTATGCTATGTATCTTTAGATGATTCTTCTTGTTACTTTGGCATATGCTATGTTGTTTATGCTTACCATGTCACTATATGCTTCTTTGGGTTGCTACTTCATAATGTGCTTATAATGTCAGTGTGCTTACCAGATGTTACTATTGCTTACCATGCCATGATCACTATTGCTTACCATGTCATGTCACTTTCATCTTTCTATTTGATATTACTTATGGAACCTTATGGAGATAGCTTATGAATTCTTCTCCCTTTTTGGCATCTCATTTACTTGCCGAGCATTCTTGCTCAATCCTTGCATTTCTAACCTCTTTACAGGTTAGCTTGGGCTACAAGTTTCTGTGGAAGGTTCTCAAAGAGACAATAAATTATAACTTTTTGTTTTGAGCATGTATATAGGCTTGTTTAGTGCTTGTATGATAATGTTTGAAACTATTCCTGATATGTATGAGATGAAAGAGACCTTAGTGTTAAAGTGTAAACTTCAATGACTCATGTATGATATAGCGTTTGGTGTGTGTAAGATAAATGTGACTATTTCTACCTTGAATGTGATGATAAATACGATGGTTTTGGATGATCTAATGATGAAAGGATTGTGAGTAATAGAATGACCATTTGCATTGTTCTTTGCGTTACTTGAGTTAGTCTGAGTTATTGTTACCCCCCTAAAATGATATTTACACAGGTTCTTCCTTATGGATCCTGGATACATCATGTCAAATTTTTATTATAATATAAATTTTGAGTATTTAATTATCATCTTGGGGTACGACAGGTAGGGCAAGCTCAAAGCTTGCGGATGACAGTGACAACGAGCTCACGCTTTTGTACGGTGGTGAGGAGTGAGCTCGCGTGGATGGCAGCGAGTAGGGAGCTTGCATGGATGGCGATGAGGACTCTTGGACGGTAGTAGAGCGAGCTTGCGCTCATGTACAACGGCAAGCTTGCATCATGTGCAGAGCATGGACAACAACGACAGAGTTTTCAAGCTTTCCGCCAATTCGGGTGAATAGCATTTGGACTAAAAATAGAAATATTTTTCAGCTGCTTTTTTTTTTGTCTGTTCTATTAAACAGGAGAAAGTAGAATTTTTTTTTTCCATTTTCCTTTTTCTTTCATGCTTTCCTCCCTATTAATGTATGACTCTCTCTCTCTGGATAAGGCTTCACCTCCCACTATAACACTCCATTCTCTTTTACTATGGAATTGCAAACAAATGACCAACAACACTCCACAAATATAAAACATAATAATTCAACCAAATAATTTATTATTTGCACAAATAGTACTTTTATAACTGTACAATTTTTTGATTAACAATAATACAACATCTCCCAACACACCCAATATTGCATAACACAACTAAAGAGTATTCTTTCCCGACCACACTATACTTTCTCAAATAACACAATTCCTTATGGTACAATGACACATGGTACACCCAAAACACACCTTAAGTTGATTAATCATGCAGAGTAAGCGGACACATGATCATAAAATTATAAAAACAAATAGAGTAATACCAATTGCATAAATTATATGCATAAAAATATAATTCAGACTACAAATTGCTAAACCAACTCATTCAGTGATCAAACCACTATATACCAATCGTATTAGATAAAATCTCGGTGGAACTAGGCACAAGAGCAAAAGAAATTTAAAAAATAAGGAGTAACTCGCGTCATCTCCTTCTTCTTTCTCTCATCTTTTCCTTGTTCTTCTTCTATTAGATTTTAGTCCAGAGCTTTATAGGATGCCCGAATAATATATTAGCCCGAAGCTTTTTAAATGCCATTAAAATTTATAAAAAAAAATTAAATATATTATTTTAAATTATTTAAAATATAATATTTATTTTTTTTATTATTAAAATTTTAAATATTTAAGATTTTAACTCAAACTATGTGAATTACTTTTTTTTAAAAATAAAAGTAGCAAAAACATTAAATTATTGCTTTTCTATTTTTTTGCTTTTTATTATTAAGCATGTTTTTAATTTTTTTATATTTAAAATTTACTTAAAATAGCTTAAAAACAGGGCTAACAACCCTCTCAAGATTTTGGAATAATTTTCTATACTCATCTTTGATAATTGAACATTAAACAATGGGATTAAATAATTTTAATTTTTTTAATGTGTTACAATGTAACTATAACTTATTGTGAATTAACTATATGTTTAATGCCATAAACAATAGCTGCTTAGGTCTTTAAAGGAAAAACATCCTAATAAATTAATCCATATAATTCAATCTTTCATCATTAATGTTTAATTATGTAGCAATTTAGACTTTTTTTTCCCAATCTTATGATCTACATGAACACTAAGGTTTCTTGTTTTAAAAAAATACAAGAAAAAAACCAAAATTAAAAATTGTTTTTTAAGAAATAGTTTTTAAAATCAAGACGAATATTTAATTTACAATTATTTTTTTAAAATTCTATTTTAAAATATTTTTAACAATATTTTCTTTTTATATTTTATGAGTGCTTTAAATTGTGTTTTTAAGAAGAATTAGTAAGAGAAAGATTTTTTATAAAAAATATATATTTTAAAATAAAATAAAAACTTGAAAATTGAAGATGAATATTTAAGTTGTTTATCTATGCTTTAAAAATATTTTTTTTTCTCATATTACTTTCTTATATATATATATATATATATATATGCCCAAAAAACCCTGTTTAGCCGCGTCTGCACTCGGCCCGCCATCCGCCTGCCCGTCGTCCGCCGGAATTAGCTTCGCTCTTCTCTTCGTACTCATCCGCCAAGCGAGCGTGAGTGATGGGTATTTTCGAGCCCTATCGAGTTATCGGATACATCACCTGCACTGTACCCTTCGCGGTCCATAGGCGGGGGACGGAGACCTTCGTCACCCTGAGCGTTGGAAAAGCATGGCAAATATACGACGTGAGTGTTCTTCCCTTGTCCTTATCTCATCTTTGATTGGCTTTCTAATATACATCGGAACGTGCTCAACCTCAATAAACTTTGTAATTGGAATTCCTATTCCGTAGTTTATTCTAATTATTTTGCTTGGTGTTAGAAATAGATGGGAACGAGAATTTCGTTGCCCCCAAAACTCTGAATTTGTGTATCCTATCAGAAGTTATTAGAACTGGATATACAAAATCTCATCTACTACTACTAGTCTACTACTACTCAATATACCTTTATACTAAAATGCCAAAAGTTTAATACTTTATGTATGGAGTTAACAAAGGAAAAAAGTAGTACTGAGGATACAACATTATGCATTTTTTTTCTTTGCATGTGATTCAACTTAGTATATCAAATTTGCTTGTCATCTTATGCATTATGTTAGAACTTGATAAAGAATGGTTTCAAGGAATTAATTATGCAAAATTGATGATTATTACTTAATTTAATTTTCTTTTAGAAGGCCTTGTATATGCGTATTTTTAGAGATTATTACCTTTCAATGTGTTCAACCTACAAGAAACATTTTCTAACATTGAAGAAATTTTTGTAAAATATTAAGTATGAAATATGAATAACGTTTTATTTTCATACCAAGCATGGGAGATGAAAAAATTAATTCTAATTTTAAAAGTTATATGCAAGCATGAGAATTAGATATTAAAGATTATTGAGAATTTCTTTCTTACATGAACTTAAAATTCCTTTCTCTTAGATATTGGTTCCAAAAAAGCCTTTATCTGATCTGAAAACACTATCTTTATGTGTTTCAAGAAATTATACCTTTGTGGTATTGTGTTCAATACAAGCAATCATTGAATTTGCCATGTAGGAAAAAGCTAATTTTTTAAAAGATTGCACATATGTTTTTTTTTTACAAATAGCTTGATTTTGATATATTTTCATTTATTTGTTGCTTGTGGTCTGAGCATAATTTGGTACCGAGAATTACACAGATATTGCAAACAATTGTTATAATTTGCAGGATGAAGCAATCGGTTATAATATTGCATGAATTTATGCTAGTTCTGTAATTCACTAACATAGGATAAGGATGGATTGGTGGTGATCTTGAATTTTATGTAGATTTTTTGATTTTTTATACACTTGTTTGAATTATATCCAAATTTGCCCCGTGGTTCATATTTACTTGAACTAACAAGAGCTTTTAGCTATAAGCATGGTTCATTTAAATGTTACATGCTCATCAGGCTTATTGGAGTTTACTTTCAACATATGATTGCCGTGTTATAATATTATTGCACAACATACATAAGATAACATTCTTGCTGTTTTTATTTATGATTCAACTACCACAATCCTTAAAATGATGCTTTTGAATACTGCATTAGCATTTTTTTGTATCCCTCTCATCTCCTTTCTTTGCCTTTTTTCAGTACTCCAAGTTGACTTTGGTGCTTGGAGGTAAGAGGTTATCTGTTTTTCATTCATGCCTCTAGTAAGCTTGCTTTTCACAATGATGTTGTGCTACATTTTCAAGTCTTTTTTTATTCATGATTACATGTTAGAAAATATTTCTTATGTTACTTAAGCCATGTTTTCCAAGCGATTGATTTACTCTTATCATTAAATAAATAATTGAAAATTTCTCATCCTCCCCCTTTTAGATCTAATTCCACTTTACCCTTGGTAATTTTATGTTAGCTTCATTGCACTTTCTATGTTTGAAGGAAGATATTGCCCTGAACAATTTATTCTAAATGGTTCACTTCATTCCATGTTAGCTTTGTGTTTATCATTAAGTATTTAGCTTCATGAGAATAACTAAAATGAATCCCTAAAGTATAGTGGGAAAATTGACATTTTTTGAACATGTTCAGGCTAGGAATACAGTGATGCTAATTTAAATTAGCTGTGGTGGTGATGGAGATGGGGGGGGGGGGCGGTAAAAAGAGATTATTTAAAAATATGAGGCAAATTGGAATTAACCCTGTATTTTTACATTTTGCATATCACAGACAAGAAAATGTAAAGATAATTTAAATCATGGAGCATTAATATATTAGATAGAGGTTTATGAATGAGATACGCAACTAGCTTGGCATCGAATATACAGTCATTATAAATGGTTATAGAATAGATAAGAGATGTATGCATTATTCTTGGATTGAAACTAAAATGTGGAGACTAGAGTGAAATGGAATGACATTAAGAAAATTTAGAAGTAGTATATAAAAAGAATCTAATAACTTTATTAAATTAATCCATCGATAACTAATGTAAACCTAGTGCAAATAGGTAGCAACCTAATATAATGTTAGTTCTAAGAAAATTTTATCTTATAAATTCTTAATTTGAATATATAAATTAATCTACTTAATATAAATAGTATTATCATTGTAAATTACATACATATTATCAATACATTTGGTTGACAGGAACAAAATTAACTATGATTTTAAAATAATTATATAAGACAAAATAATGGATATTTAATTGTTAAAGTGATCTAAAATTGTATATAAATTAACAACATAACATGGAGTATCAATTAAATTATTATAACATCTTTTAATTATTATCAACAAACTAAAAAATTGAGAAAACAAAAATGCGATAGTAATTATGAAATGCATTAAATTGTGATTTAAAATAGTATATTTAGTAACAAAATAAAAAGAATATAATATGACATACCACAAATTTGGTTTCACTAGTTGAAGTTATTCTTTCGAATTATGCAGGGAAATTTTGAAAAGAATTTCACTTGATCCTTGATTGACTATGATTTTCTATTCCCATGGTTGATGCTGGGAACAACTACATGAATATGCACCTTTGTGCTATTTAGAGTAGCCATTTTGATGCTAATCTTGCAGAACATTAACATTCAATTAATGATCTGGTAACAAATAATGATAATATATCAGCAAAAGAATGTTCTCCTGAGCTACAATCTTGCATAACATTAACATTCAATGAATGATCTGGTAACAAATAATGATAATATATCAGCAAAAGATTGTTCTCCTGAGCTCAATTTTGTATTGATAGTTTCTTTCCAGTATACCGAATTGGTACGCTATCCTCCCTTTGGCACAACATTTCAGTGCTTCGGTAAGTAAAAATTTGTACTTTAATAGAATACATCTAATTTTATGTGGAAAGAAAATTAAAATGCGTCAATCCTATTATCTAATATCTAATACTTGTTTTGATAAGTAATCCTTGTCCCAAGTTGATCAATGGATTGAAAAACATAATTTTATTTCACTTGTTTTGTCATTCGGACATATTTTAAAATTATAAGGTTCCCTGCTTCATCTACTATTATTTTGATACAGTAATAATTTATTAGATGCTTTCCCTATTTTCATATTTTGCTACATTTTTTATGTCACAAATAATCAACGCAGGGCCTCAATTGCCAAAAAAGATTCGAGCTCTTGCATCTTACAAGAATTTTACTTTTGCTGCCTATGGAACTAACGTTGGAGTATTTGAACGTGCTCATCAGGTTTGTTTGCAAAGTAGATAAACTTTTTTTATGGACTGGTATCTGCTAATTTGTGATTCCTTGACTCCAAGTAGGATTACAAGAACATAGATATTGACAATTTGATGCTTCTTTAGTTACATTTTCTAGAAAATAATTATATGACCTGATTGTTTCATTCTGTTTTTCTTCTATTCCTTTAACTGGTGCTTCAATCAGGTAGCCACATTTAGCAGACATGAAGAAAAAGTTAACCTGTTACTTGTGGTTGGAGATAATGGTCTCAGTGTTGATGTTAAAGGCAATATGTTTATTTGGTCACTTAAAGGAGTTAAGCCGAACCTTGAACCACTAGGGCATATTCTATTAGACGGAAAATTCACCCCAAGTTGTATTATGCGTTCAAATACTTACCACAATCAGGTCGGTGTTACCTATCCTTCTGCCCTTTGCTAGTTCAAGAACTTTAAATCATGTTTGTAATTCACTTTATGAAGAAACTAAACACTGTACTTAAATCAGGTCATCATTGGTAGTGAAGAAGGTCAGTTGCAGTTATGGAATTTCAGTACAAAGACAAAAATTCATGAGTTTAAAGGATGGAGCTCTTCTGTTTGTTGTTGTGTTCGATCACCTGCACGGGATGTAGTTGGCATTGGCTGCTCTGATGGGACTATTCATATTCATAATTTGCATTATGACAAAGAGGTGGTGTCTTTGAAGCATTCTGAACGTGGATCTGTGACTGCCTTATCATTCCGAACTGGTACTTGGTTCCAGCTAATCTATTCTTCAATTGAATTACTTTGGCACTTTGAGAGAGTGATCTTGGTGCTTTTTGTATTTCTTACTGTTTTTTCTTAATTTTTAACCAACCAATTCTTATTCTTTTTTAATGTATAAATATTCAACCTTTGGTATTGCCAAAAAATATTTTAACTCAAAAGTTTGAGTTGATTCTATTTTTCCAAGCATCTGAGATGTATCATCCATAATTTTCTTTGTTAAGCAACCTCTGAACAGCTACACTCTGCAATAGCTATAACAAGAGATTCTTTCATTTATTTTTATTTGTGTAAGAAAGCTTTTGTTGATAAAGAGGATTTCTTGCCATCTTATGCTAATTGAGATTGCTGCTTATATATTCTTGTGAATTAATATAATTGCGGAACTGCTCATAGTGATTATGTTGATATTCAATTCATTTACGGGTTACACAGTCCTTTTTCTTCAGTGGGTCTGGTTTATAGTGGAGACTGGGGTACTAAATACTCTGTGGATCTGAATTCTTCTTCAGTTGTCTAATAGTAGTTCTATCAAATTTCTAATTTAATGTCAATTTAACTGTCTATTAGACAACCACATGCACATGTCATGGTAAGGAGTTGACAAACTTGTACAGTTCACTAATTGTGTTTAGTGTTTTCTCAATAGGTTAACACTTTGTCAGGTTAATGTTTTGCTTTATATGTGATTAAGGCCAATTTTCAATATCTGTTAAGAGTTAATACACATTATCTGCACAAAACCTTTTATAACTGAGATAAAGTGGATGAGCGTTGACTAGAAGAGAGATTAAATGCTACCATACATCAACTGACTACAATTGGGTATTATCTTAATAGATAAAATTACTGGGAAAAAAGAGAATTGTTACTTTGAGTTGGTACATGTTATTTGATAGAATGAAATGATTATGATTAGAAGGTGTCAGGCTCAATTGGTAAAGGTTATAGTTATTGATAATAAGGTCTTGAGGTCAAATATTCTCACCTTTACCACTTCTCTTCTCACAAATAGTGAGATGATTATGATAAACTGTGTGGGAAGAGATGAATATATGCCTAATATGACTTCATGATTATTAATATATAGTAATAGAGAGACTTGAATGCCCTTGGTTCTAGGAGAAATTAGCCAAAATTCATTCTTAATTATACCTACTTTAAATAGTTGATCATTGCAGCTTTCTGGCTTTTCTCTATATCCATATTACTTTGCGTTAACAAATTGTATGATAAGCAATTTTGGTTCTTTATTTCTTTGAAGCAGTGAGAATCATATAATTATTTTTTGTATTAGATGGGCAACCTTGGCTTGCATCTGGTGGTTCCGCAGGCGTCATAAGCATATGGAATCTTGAGAAGAGGAGACTTCAAACAATCATTAGGGAAGCTCATGATGGAGCAATTGTTGCACTCCATTTTTTCTCTAAAGAACCGGTTCTGATGAGTTCGGCAGCAGATAACTCGATCAAGGTGCAATATTTGTATTACGTCAATGTTACTTAGTTCTTGTTTTTCATTTTTAATTCCTTTTATTTTTTATCATATTTACATCTTTTGTGTACTCACATGAAATTCATCCATTCATATGCTGATAATGTTCTTGGTCTTGATGCATACATCATGTAGTAGAAATATTAAAAAAATGCCTCAGCGAATGCACATTGAGGTGTATCTTCAGTACGAGGCATGTGCCTGTAGTTTTGAAATTATAAGCTGTAAGCAGTTTCACTAGAAAGTATCTTCTATCTAATATTTGCAAACGTACAAGTTTTGCATAAAGATATCCCTATCAGGCAGGAAACTTATGGGATGTACATTGAAATAATTGAGCTTGGTTATTTTATTCTGGAATTCTGAAGAACTGGAATAGGATGATGTATTATAGATTTGAAAACTGTCCTGTAACTTTACTTCCTATATTTGATGTAAGACATGGTATTCTCAATTTTCAAAATTGTGTGTTTATTTGTTAAACTCATGGTTTGAGAAACCAGTGGAGCTGGTGTACCGGTTACTATGCTACAGTGAGTTTCAGAGTATAAATTAGAAATTTCGGTCATTTCAGATTGAAATTTCAACCTTGGTCACATGCCATCTTTATATTTGTCCTCTAAGTTTATGTTGAAAATCATTGAGCTTGGCTAGTTTATTATGAAATTCTTAAGAACTAGTATACGCTTATGTATTATAGATTTAAAAACTATCCTGTAAGTTTACTCCCTATATTTAATGTAAGACATGGTATTCTCAATTTCCAATATTGTTGTTTTTTTTGTCAAACTCATTAATCACATGCCATCTTTATTTTGTATTTATCAAATTTCTTCTTGGTTGCTCCTCAGTGTTGAGAGACATTTAATTAGGAACCAATTTATTTGCACTCTGGGCTTGTATAAGTCTCTTATTTTCCATTAATTGTACTAAATCTGGACGAAACATTTCATCATTATCTTCTCTGACTTTCTCCTTCTTCGACATTTCTTAGCATCATTTCAAACACACAGACAATGCCAGAGATGTTAAATGAGAAATTACGGACATAGAACTCTTCTAACACCTATGATTCTCTTGTTTGTTTTTATATTCTTTTGATAAAAATGACTGATTTCCAACTTCTTTTTAGAATATTTGATACATCCAGTATGTTTTTTTACTTTTAGCTTATCTATATTTTTTGTTTGGATTTGACTTGGCCACCAAGACTGGGCAGGTGCACTGATCGAGTCCTTCCTTTTTGAATTGACCTACTTGGGTTTATTTATTTGAAATTTAATAAAACTAATAAAATAATGTAGTTGAAAATATTATTTCCAATGTTTTATATTTTTTTTTATAAAAAATGAATACCAATGTTAAAAGTGTCATTTGTTATAGTACATATTGTTGTGTTATTTTTTAATCCAATTTATTACTATCCTAGTTATTTTGTAAGACATGTTGAACAACTAAAAACTTAATAGGAGGTATTTATGAGAATGTTTTGTGGCTTATTAACTATGTGGCAATACTTGCTAAATTTTTTTACTATAGTTTGAAACTGTCCACAGTGTGCTGAAGAACATCTTGGTTTGTGTAATAAATTTGATCTGACAAGGGCGTTTGATAACTTATTATCTTCTTGAGTGAAATGGACTCTAAGTTTCTATGGTGTATCTTTCATTTGTGATGTTTGGCAAGATTAGTTTAATTTGTTATTTGTAATATTTTCAAAATACTTTGGATTGGTTAGTTCGGTACCGGTACACATTGTGTAACTCACATAAAATTATTATATGTTTGGTATGTATTGGTTTGACATAGGACATGGATCAAGATCTTAAACCTTACTTTTGGAGCATTGAAAATCAAGCCTTTGATGACCTATTATCATGACCAGAAATATTTTTGTAATTTGACTATGATGTTTGACAAGTTTTACTAGAATTTAATGTCGTTTGGATTGTAAAAAATTATTAAATTGACAAATTGCTATTTATTAAATTGTTTTTATCTTAGATCATCAAGGTGTACCATATTTTTTTCTTTTTATTTCATAGTTTTTGCATTATCTTAAATTTTCAGTTAGGTATTACCATCCACTTTGCTATTTTGATGAACATAAATGGTGTATTAGTAAATACGACCTTTCTTATTTTTTTTATTTATATGTTGTTATGTTTATTTTTTCTAATAGTTTTAGTTTTAACAAAAATTCAAATAGTTGGTTATTTAGTATTTAGATATACTGGCAACATAAATTTAGAATTAAGAGAGATCAAAAATTAAGTTTGGAAACTTAAATTTGTACAAGGTGTAAACTTGGCTTTTACAAGAAAGGTCCCTAAATTGGTATTTAACGGACCAGATTTGAGAAGGCTCAAATTTGAATTTACAAGAAATCAAATACTGCACTGATACTGAAGTATCGGTCTCATGACCTATCGGCCAGTATAACTTTGCCCTCAAAACCAACACAGACTGAATCCTTAGTTCATATTCTGCATTTTGATAATTAGAATCTCAAATTCTAACTATTATCAGATTATATCTTGAACCTTTGTTCAAACTCATTACACTTGGCTAGTTTTTATTTTGGTACAGTCTAGTACACATCACTTGTTTGATTCTACAATGGTGTCATCATCACGCTCAACGGACTTGCAAAATTGTGAAATATGCATACTTCAAATAGTTGATCCATCATTGGTGTATATTTCCTTTTTTTTTTTTGACATGGGCAAATTAAGTAATAAAGGCGAGATTCAATCTCAATATCTTGTTATCAACAATTAAGGTTGTTATAACTAATTTGATACCTTGGTCGAAAAGCATATGAATTTTTGAGTTTTTTTAAGTTGAACTAAGGTCCTTACCAATTTAAGTTATTTTAAGTTTGATATTTTTGCATGGCTTCTTTTTGTCAAAAATATATTCATTGGTTGTTGGTAGAAGATCTATATAATCTTTCATCTTATCAACTATTTCACTGTCTCTTAGATGTGGATTTTTGATACAAGTGATGGAAATGCTCGTCTTCTACGCTTTCGAAGTGGCCACAGTGCTCCACCTCTATCCGTAAGGTACAAAAAAATAAAAATGTTCAAACATTGCTTTGACTGCTC
Organism: Costus lasius; assembly: GCA_027563935.2. NCBI lineage: Eukaryota > Viridiplantae > Streptophyta > Magnoliopsida > Zingiberales > Costaceae > Costus > Costus lasius. The sequence goes on from CM050454.1 coordinate 2,035,125, forward strand.
TAATGAGTCTAGTTGTTTTCTTTATATATTGTATAAGCATTTTTATCATCAGTATTCTTTCTTCTGTTATTTTATGGGATTTTTGTTGCTAAGCTATTTATCATTCCCTAGTTTTTTAGTCAGAGAGTTGCAAAATACTAAAATCTCATTTCAGCTTCAGTATTTGTTATTTTTCTCCATGTTATCCATTGTAATTTCTGCTAGCTAATTAACAATCTCTAGAACTTGTCTATCTGATCATTGATGCCAAATGAAGCTTGTAACATATTTTAAGGAAAGGAGGTCTTAATACTGGTCTGCTGTTGGATTGTCACTATGACACATGGTATACCAGTCCCTTATATTATAAATTATAAATATATATGGTATCGATATTATATTATAAATTATAAATATATATGGTATCGATATTGCACTGGTACTTGTATAAGATTGGACTAGTATGAGCTCACTTGTAGCTGGTAGTATGAACCAATTTTTAGAGCATTGCTTCAAGGTGTTGATTTCTAATAAAATTCCTGAAAAATTTTCTTTCGTAGCGCAAATTAACAGTTTCTGAAATTTGAAATTGCCACTGGAGTTATGTATGCCCTCAGCCATGTAGTTTGTTGTTGTCAGTAGGACTGACATCGTACAAATCAAGGGGCATTTGTCATGTCTTTCTTTTTGCACACTGAAGCAAACTCTTAGTCACAACACTAGCAGCATTTCCCATCATTCACGCCAACTTTACCAGCAACACATTGAAGATAGAGAATAGACAAGTGTCCTCTGGTTCGCAGCCTGTTTGGGTGGCCTACACAGATGCATTCTGTCTTTGTTTTGAGGATCCTTGAGCGGTACATAGTTTGTAGACTAAACAATAAATGCAAGGGCTAATTTGAAGTTTATGAAACTAGAGAAGTCAGTTTATAATTCTAGGCAAACGTGACTTGATTTGCAAATTTCCCTTGTACAGGATATTCGTATGTTAGTTTAATGCCAGATGTTTTTGATTCTTTACTCATTCTTTTGCTCTCCACATGCTTCTTATGTTCAACTTTCATTGAAATACCTTCTTTCATGGGTAGGAGGGAGTGCAATTATTGGAGAGATGTTTCTCTAATTGATTAACTTGAATATGATTGGCCTTCTTCAACCACCTTTTTATGAAAAAGAAAACAAACCATTCTAACAACGTTGCAATGTTCTCAGATTTTATGGAAATGGAAGGTATATTTTATCTGCTGGTCAAGACCGTGCTTTTCGCTTTTTCTCAGTTGTTCAGGTTAGGTTTTTTTCCTTTTCCACTTAGCTTTAATATTCTTATTTTTTCCCAATCTAAATGTGGGCATAATTAGTTGGAATTAGCAAAGCTCTGTTGGAGTTTAAAATTACAGTTATTGCTGATTGGCCCAACTTTACTTACATTTTCAAAGTAGCCCCTATGTGTTAAAAATTGCTAATTTGCTACTGTAGTTTAATGATCTAATTTGCAATTAGCTGAACATTATATCAGTTTTGTGGCATTTAGTTTCTTTTCTACTGAATGAATACAACATGTTTGGTTTTTTATCCAAATTGTATGAAGTGTTTGTGCTTTGTTGTTACCATCATTTTTTTTCCAATATTAAAATATCATCCTATCTTTTTTGATTGGGTAATTTATATGCAAAGAGTTATTTTGGACACTTGCCAGATACATTGAAAAGATAAAAACTTGTGGTGTTTAAATAAGAACCCTCTTTGGCGTGAATATGCATAATCGCTCCTTTCAAGTACCTCTCTCTTTAATTTAACTCTCTCAGATGTTATGTGCGCAAAATGCATTCTATGCAATGCTTATTGGTCAATAGTAGTCTACCAGAATGGAAGATGCTAAACTAGTAGCAATATACATTTTTATTTCCGTGACAAAATTTTTGCAAAACATTTCTTCTGGTTGTGTTGCCATCTGAATCATTTTTGTGTGAAGTCCATAATGTTAACTTGTTTGTTACTTCTTATTGGTTGCATTTGATAACTTAAACTTTTGAATCTCCCTCACAATAAGTTTTCCTTGTTAACAGGACCGACAAAGTAGGGAGCTTTCTCAGCGGCATGTGGCTAAAAAAGCAAAGAAGATGAGAGCACGGGTATCTTTTTTATTGCTGATGTCTTCAATACATTGGGTTTATATGCTCCTCAGGTGCTGATGTTTGAAAGAGTCTGCATATTTACTTATCAAACTTCTTGATGTTCTTCAGGAAGAAGAAATCAAGCTGAAGCCTATTGTTGCATTTGATTTTGGTAAGGATCATCGATATATGCCTGATAATTATCATTTTAATTACAAATCCTTTGTGAGGACAGTCTTCAAACTTTGAAAAAAGATATATGCCTGATAATTATCATTTTAATTACAAATCCTTTGTGAGGACAGTCTTCAAACTTTGATTTTTTTCCTAGTCTCTTTATAACATGAGCCAACCAGTGATGACATTTGCTCTAGTATTGAATCTCACATTTCGAATGCTACTTGTACATTAGTGAGCTACTATTGCTAGTTTTGGCTTGATTTTTATTTCCAAATTCCAATCTCATGTTCACACAAATTTGTATTGCAGTTACTTATATAAGATTTAATTTTGTAATTGACATGCTTTTCCTTTCACTTAGCTTTGATATGCATTATCTTTATTTACTGAAGTACATTGCTGGATTTTTTTTATTTTATTATTTCTAAGGTTGTGCAATAGTGTTACGACTTGCGTAGTAAGTAAACTATTTATCTACTTGGTGAGCCGAAATAACATCGTGGCCCAATTTATTAAAATGCTCCATACAATTTTTTTTTTCACTTTCAATGTAGGACTAAACTGGGGTATTACAAATAAACTGTTTGTTTCATCGAAGCTACCTACTTTCCATATTCTAAAACACAAGTAGTAGCATAATAGGCTTCCTGTCAGACAGCTCTGCTTGAGTAGTGAGTACTTGCTACATCATAATACTCAGTTTTAATTCTGTTACTTTGAAATCCTGCTAGGCACTAGGCAGAACTATGACCAACCATAATCCCTTCGGGTGATTTTTATGTTAGTTAAAACTCTAGATGTGTGTATTATGTGACTACATTGCAGCAGCTTCATGACCATGTTGGTACTTGTGTTGAGGGTTAAATTCTTAGTTTCCTTTTGTTGTTCTTGCATCTGCCTTATTTGAGGCTGTCATGTGAAGTTACCTAGTTAAACTATTTATTTCTTACCTATCAATTAACTTGATTATCTTGGAAAGCATTGAAAATTTTTGTCCCAATCCAAAGAGGTCGGTACTTTGTGCATTAAGCTGTGACATGAATCTGCCTAGTTAGTGGAATTGCTTGAGTCTATAAACTTTTACTACCTTTATAATGGTTTCATTGGCAGTTATCTAGTTAAGCTATTTAATTCTGACGTAGTAATTAGCAAGTTGATTGTTTGCTGACCCAAGAAGGTTGGTTCTTTGTGCATCAAGCTTGTTTGGCATGAACTTGACACATTGGAATTTCTTGGACATTGGTAAAAACTTTTCATGTAATAGTTTCCTTGATGTGCAGATGATTATTCTTTAATTTATCAATCATGTCATGTTTATTATGCTTTCCTTCTACTATATAATTTTGAAGTTAACAAGCTGTTTTAGTTAAATGGTGTTAAAGATCATTTTTTGATGTCTTAGGTGGACATCACCTGTGATCTGATTTTATGTTATTAAGGATTCCTGATCGACATTTACATATTACATCTGTCTTGGACAAATCATATTCTAGATAGGGTTGCTGTTTAAGCTCTAATGATCATGTGCCAGACTTACATGGGGTTTAGGTATCTTGCTGTTCATGAGCCTGTTGCGTCTCTAAGACACCCTAATAATGCTTTATTATGTTTGATTTAAATGTTTTAATTTATTTATAGGGATATGATGAAAGGTTTTAAATACTGGTCCACTTTCTGACCCATACATATCCACCCGTCCATACCTACATAAAACACTAACAGTAACAGTTGGTGCCTTTAATATATATATAAATATAATATAGACCTTGTATTGGTACCTATACAAGTTGATCCCGTACTTACCCCGCGTATATGCTGGAGATATGCATGGTCGTGATTCATTATTATTATTTTGGTTCAAGGCCTAAAGGTTCCTCTTTAACGGGTGGTATCTTTAATATATATATATATATATATATATATATATATATATATATATATATATATACACAGATATACCAGTGTTAAAAACCTTGATATAATGTATATGCTTGAGATATGATGGTTGTGGTTCATTATTATTATTATTCTTTTGTTTAAGGCCATTGTATGCTTGAGATATGATGGTTGTGGTTCATTATTATTATTATTCTTTTGGTTAAGGCCTAAAAGTTCCTCTTTAACATAATTTGTGTGGCAGCACAAATTAGGAAAAAATGGTTTTCAAGTTTCGGACGCCTAAAATATGTTACATCTTCATCTCTTAAACATACTTTTTGGAGTTAAAAGTCAAGTATCTTTTGTGTGCTTAGATAATTAATTTCCTTATAAAATTATAAGTACTCGTAATTGGCTAATCAATAAAGTGACTCGTATATTCACAAATATTTGTGCAATAGGTAAAGTTTACTGCAAAATACATCTCCTTATTTCACAAAATTAGTTGGTGCTGTTTCACAAAATTAGTTGGTGCTGTTAGCAATGGTTCGCTGTATTTTAGATTGTTCCATTATATGAATTACTGGATCATAGTTGTTTCATGGTGGGTGAACATAATGTGCTATGAATTAAAATAGTATGGAAGAGCAGGTTCCATCATAGAAACTCAACCATTGCAAAGAGTTAAATTTCCTTAATTTTGTTGTGTATTACTTCTCACTTTCAAATAATTTTCTTGTGTTCCATTGTTTTGGATTTATCCTATCTAGCTGCTTGTAGCATTATTTATTAATAATGATAGGTATAATTTGAAGTCTTGAACAATGTCACATTCTTGAATATATATTTATTACAATGCAAGTTTCAAGGATCATGACTGATTTGTAAATCATAGAAGGTCTCTATTGGATTGTATTTTTGTCCAACTTATTGAAGAGAAGTTTCTGTGGGTTTTAACAAGGAGTATTCTAGCAACTATTGTTTTGGGTTTATCCTAGCTAGCTGCTTGTAGCACTATTTATTGATAATGATAGGTATAACTTCAACAATGTCGTATTCTTGAATATATATTTATTACAATGCAAGTTTCTAGGATCATGACTGATTTGTAAATCATAGAAGGTCTCTATTGGATTGTATTCTTGTCCAACTTAATGAAGAGAAGTTTCTTTGGGTTTTAACAAGAATTATTCTAGCAAATATAGTTACAATTTTTGGGAAACTAATGGTAAAATTCAAACCTCAGTTTGGTGAATTTAGAAATTGGGAATGGAAAAGAATTAAACAAAAGATGAATATAGTCATCACTGAAAATTATTATTTAATACTACAACACACTCATTTGACTTGTGAATTGAAAACCCTACATTATAACTATCACATATGAAAGTATATAAAACATATAAAATGCTTTGACCTGTTTAATGGTTTTGTGTAGCTCTAGTTGTTTGATGAAAACAATAGTTTTTCAAAGCATATAAAATATAAGATGGTTCAACCTGTTAAACGGTCTGGTAAAGCTTTAGTTTCTTTATGACTCAAAAGAAATGCAGCTGAATGTCAGTCATGTAGGTCACACAATGGCTAAAAGTATCATTTTGCTTGTATACTGGATGCTGTTCTAGACTGCATACTGCATACACTGCCACATAAATTGAAGTGAGAATGTTCAATTTTCTAGATGCTTAATGGAAGGTCGCAAGACAATATGCACTACTATGGTTTCCGTGTGATTATCATTACTGTTGAACAATACCAAATAGTTGGGACTTGGAACTCAGAATACTTTTGTATGCTTAAATGCATACAAGAATTCATGATCCAAACATGCACAGATTACAAACAATGGAATAGAAAGAGTTAAAATAGTTAACTAAATTTGCAGTATATTTGACTGATCAGTGCCAACCAAAAGGACTGGACAATGTTAATCTTTTAAAAAATAACGGCTGCTTAATCAATTTTCTTCCAGTATTATCTTTATACACATGTTTGACAATGAAATCGGCTTTCTTTGACCAATTTCAGCTGAGATCCGTGAACGTGATTGGTGCAATGTTGTTACTTGTCATATGTATACTGCACAAGCATACGTCTGGCGACTTCAGAATTTTGTTCTTGGCGAGCATATTCTAACGCCATCTGCAGATATCCAAACTCCTGTTAAGGTATGTCTTGTGAAGCATGTTAACAATCAAGAATATTTTTTTTTAAGTTTTTACATTCAGGAAGCTAAACCATGATGTTTTATTTTGAGACCCTTGCCATTTTTGTGTGTAATTTATTTGCTATCAAATGACTCTTGGTATATGGCAGGCTTGTACAATAAGTATATGCGGTAATTTTGCCATGTTGGGCACTGAAGGTGGCTGGATCGAGAGGTTCAATCTCCAATCAGGAATCTCCCAAGGTAGTTATGTTGACATTTCAGAAGCAAGACAATACGCACATGATGGGGAAGTGATTGGAGTTGCTTCTGATGCTACAAACAACTCATTGATTAGCGCAGGGTATAATGGTGACATCAAGGTATGCTTGACACTAAATGGATTTTCTTGAGTTAATATGTAGATCTTTGCTGTAAAATGGATTCTTTATGATCATCAGCTGTCTTTTGGCTGTAGCAAGAAGATAGGTGATAAATAATTTTGATCTTATACTTCAAATTTTTGCAACAGTAATTGTTTTAATAATAAGCTTTTGTTGTTTTTAAACTATTAGAGTGTTAAGATAATAGTTGTCCGCAGATTATGAGTGATTTATGAGGGTGTTTCAAGGTTCAGTTTATTGTGAGTTAGTCAATTATCTATCTACCATATAGATAGATACAAGAATTCAATATCAGCTACATGTTTTTTGATCTAATGATGTACTGTAATGAAAGCTTCCAAGGTGCATTTAAAGGAGTACCACAGTGGATGCCTTTTTAGATATCCTAAGTTTCTCTAGGTGGATTTGCATTAACATTGGCAATTGCAGTTTACATGTAACTTAGTCATAGTAGGTTTCTTTTACTTAGTTGCATCCAAGGTTGTCAAAATTGGTCCGAACCAGCCGGTCTGATGAAGGTCCGGACCGGACCAAGTGTTGGAGCAGGTGAAGGAGAAGGGAGAAGAAGAAGAAGAAGGAAAAGGATGAGAAGAGGAGAGGAAGAAGGAGAAGAGGCGAAGGGACGCAAGCAGGTGAGTGGCAGCGGTTGACGGTTCCTCTTCTTCTCCTTTTTCTTTTCCTTCTTCCTCTTCTTCTTTTTTCTTCCGCTGCTCCGTCTGGTATCACTGGTTTTCGTCTGGACTAGTATGTACCAGTCCAAGCATAGACCGGCTTTGCAAACTTTGGTTGCATTTAAAATAACATCTCGTCTTATCCTATTAACATCACATTAACCTTTCTTTATGAACTTCGTCCTTTTTCCTTGAATCTATCATTTGTATAATTGTATCCACATTGATGGTTCTCATAGCAAGAACATGTTAACTTTTGGCATTGTACAGTATATAGTATGAAAAATCAGCATTGAAATTGGTGTTGACTTAGATAAAATACGACTATATTGGCTGTATTGGTACTTTGGATCAGTGGGGTTGGAATCGGGAAAAAGAATTATTAAAAGATAATGAAAAAAATAAAATATAATGACTGAGAATTTCATTGTAATAATTTCAAGTATAAGCTCAATTTTGGTATATGCATTTTAAGTATCTCATTTGTTATATATTATTCTTATTGTTATAATGTTATTGTTATTAATAATTATTTTATTATCATCATCAAAATAATGCATCATTTCAACTATACAACATTCTTAAAAATTTCTAGAACATTTATCACTGTATCATATAGCACTTTTATATATTGTACTTTTTTATTTTGTTTAATTATATTTTATACTATTTATAGTTCTTTAAGATACTAGTTGGGAAAATGCCGCTATTACTAGTAAGTTTTTGAAGAGGTATATATTTAATATTTTGAATATAATTGTCATGTATATAATATGTAATTATTATGTTAAATAATATGCTAAGATATTAAACAATAGAAAGACGAACAATGGTGTTTCCATAACTATGCTACTATCCGTTCTCTGTCTAGTTAACAAATATAAATGTATGCCTATTCATTTTGCAAATACAACATCATCTTTATAATCTTCTTACCTTAATCTTAGACTTCTCTGTACAGTTCATAACTTGAACCCCATTAACATGTAAGCTAAATTTTCTCATAAATAATCACAGAAAACAGCAAGGACTCTTTCTCTTTTGCTCTTTTTGTTTGCTTGTGCAATTCATGTGAAGGTTGATCTATTTCAGTCTAGTATCAGCCAATATAGTCTAGTTTTGGCTGATGTCAATCTAATATGTGAAAGTTTCTAGAAGTTCCTCCATTATTACGCTGTTTTTCATCAATTTTTAGCAAACTGAAGAATCGGGAATATAAGATTGGTAGTCGCCGATCTTGATCTGGACTAACTAATCCAGATTTGGAGTTGAGTGGTCTGGAAAATTTTGGTTCAGCGCTTAAGTTTTAACTGTGACATTATTTAAAGTGTTGGGTGCACTATTATGCAAAGGTTCTAAATTGCCCTCAACATAAGGTGCTTACTTGGGCACCCGCCTCGGGGTTGCAAAGTGTATATATTTAGAAAAAGTTATAATGATCACATACATTTTTGTATTAAGCTTAAATTTCAAATTAAATACCACAATTGATCGAATTACATAGTAATTACATAATTTTAAACCAACATTTTGAATATGTACCACTATACCAATGTAAATTAAATTTCATAGATAATAAAATGTCACTTAACATAAGTTTTGGACCTAATTCCACACAACAAAAATGATTATCATTTCATAACATAATTGTATTGTATCTCAGTTCACTGTATCCAAATTCAAAACAAGTGAAGCACATATTTGATACATAAAGACCCTATAGATTATTGATGCTATCATCCATTTCTTCATCATAGTCATTTTTACATTCTACTTGTTCATGTTAAGAATCGCCACCTTAGCCCATAGCACTTAGCGCCTCTTCTGTGCAAGCACCTGGACATTCGTTATGAATGAGGCAAGACCTAGATATATTGGACATCCTTGCACTTTATTTATCTTTTTCCTCCTATGTGCTTATCTAGTTGCAATTAACATCGCATAACTTTGATGTCCTGTTACGATGTCATATATGTTTATGCAGTTGGTGTAGGTCAAAAATTGGCACACAATGTATTAGTTTGTATGTCTATTGTAGGTTTGGCATTTCCAATATTGTAGGTTTCTTTGGCATTTCCAATACCTTATGCTATGTCCCAACCCAACTGAAAAGTTGTCAATTAGCATTCACAAGTCTGATTTCATCTTAAATAAAGGTATGCATTCTTTTTTTTTTTGACCGCAGGAACTTTTTGAATCCCGGTGGTTCTCAGAAAAATATGTTTTTACCTATTTGCTTTTTAGTTATGCCCATAGCTTCAGGTACCAGACCATACTGGATTGTGTGGCTGGTAGATAACAATCCAATGTGATATTGTCGATACACGAAGTATGACAGTACCATATTAGTATTAGTGTATTACTATATTATTATATACTCTTTGTATATTTATGTATCGGTACCATAGTGTTCTGTATGTTCTACTCAGCTTCAAAACTAATGCACTGGTACAAATTTGTGTTCAAAACCTGGTTATGCTCTCTGTATGTGTTATCTAACTTGAAAGGAAATTGATGCTAATATTTTCTGCTTCTGTGCTTGCTAATTCTCTCATGTCATCAAATTCAGTAAAAAATTCCTTACTGTTCGTTCATAGGTTGTAGCATCTACTGTCTAATATTTGCTTTGAACATCTTATAAAAAAAACTGCTAATTCTCTCATGACATCAAATTCAGTAAAAATTCCTTACTGTTCGTTCATAGGTTGTAGCATCAACTATCTAATATTTGCTTTGAACATCTTATAAAAAAAACTATCTTGCATGTAATGCAGGTCTGGGATTTTAAGGGTCATGTCGTAAGGTCCCGTTTGAACGTTGGGCAACGAATCTTCAAGTTTGTGTATCACAGATCAAATGGTGATTTTTTCTTTTGAAAAAATCTTTTACTGCCTTGTTTTCCTGCATGAGAATTTGATAAAAATTTCTGATTTTTACTTCCAGGTCTTTTGGCAACAGTTTCAGAGGATATGGCTCTCCAGCTGTTTGATACTATAGCACTGAGACTGGTTCGTAAGTTTGACGGCCACACAGATCGTGTTACTGATTTGTGCTTTAGTGCAGATGGGAAGTGGCTTTTATCTTCGAGTATGGATGGTAGTCTTAGAATTTGGGACGTCATATTAGCAAGGCAAATAGATGCAATACGTGTTGATGTTGCTGTAACAGCATTATCTTTATCTCCTTCAATGGATTTGCTAGCGACTTCCCATGTTGATCAAAATGGTATATACCTGTGGTAAGTCTTATCTTTTTTCTTAAGTTGCTGAATATATCCAGATTGAAGGAACATGGCTGCTGTTCTCGATGCTAATTTTAGTGGCTGAACTAGATTATATGATCCTCCTAAGTACCTTTTTTCTATTCTTATAATGTTATTTTTTACGTTGATAACATGCAATTTGTATAATGTATTTTAACATGTTATAGTCCTATCAAATTGTTTTGATTGTGTGAATTCTTCCTCCTGGAATAGATAGGATATTGTTGTTTCCTGCAGTAGTTTCACGATAGAAAGATGTATTCTAGCAATAAGTTACTTATGTTTAAAATTGCATTCTTCATGCTCAGGGCCAATCAGGCTATGTTCTCTGGATCCTCAGTTGTGGACTCTTATGCAAGTGGAATTGAAGTTAGAAATGTTGAAGTGCCTTCTATTGCTTCAAAAGAAGGATACGGTGAAGAAAAACTGCATAGCGCTGGGAATCTAAATACAAACCATGAGTCCTATTATGTGCCTCGTTTTGATAAACAAATGTTTAATCTAGTAACACATTCCTTGCTTCCAGGGAGCCAATGGCAAAGTCTCACTAATTTAGACATCATAAAGGTCAGGAGCTCATGATATTGGTTACATTCAAATTTGTGCTTTCCTTTTGAAGCAATTTCCTCAATGCCTATTGCACATGTTATAGTTATTTCCTCGTGATATTTTCATGGTTGCTAGCATATTGATCAGTGTTTCACTACTTGATACACTAATGACCTTTTTGTCTTAACCTCAGGCGCGTAACAAGCCAGTTGAACCACCAAAAAAGCCAGAAAAGGCACCTTTCTTTTTACCTTCTGTTCCTACTTTTTCTGGGCAAATATTACTCCATTCCAATGCCAAAGTTACTGAAGATGAAGACAAAGGAAAGAAGAGAAAAGAGAGGAATGCTAATCTATCTTCACAGTTTATTTATTTACTACATTCTTGTTCAGAGACAAAGGATTGTGAGTCACTTACCCTAATATAGATACTAATGAAAATTTAAGTAGTTTTTATCAACTATCTTCCACTTCTCTTGATTCCAACTTATTGGTTGCATTTTTCTCTTTGGTATTTTGTTAATCATTTGGTTGGTTAGTTTCAACTTTCAACATCATAGTCAAGATTAATTATTCTTCCATTATGTTAAAATGTCAATATCAATTTATTAATTTACTTTAAAGACATTTTTTGAAATTTATGGAAAAGCTCTTCCCTTTATAGCGTAAATTTAAACTATTTCTTGATATTAATTATGCCAATTCAATATTTGTTGGGTCTACTATCGTGTGCTCCTTTCCACTTATTTTTACTCAAGTGTCATGTTTGTAGCCCATGACATGCTTGTTGATATAGCATACTGTCAATTGGTTTCCATAGTACACAATCAAGATTAAGATTTTGGTGTATTTGAATTCTTCTTCTTGTTGATAACTTGATATTGTTTTTGATCCTTCTATTGATAGAATCATTATGAGCTTTGACATACAATAATTGGATGTTAAATCAGTCTTGTATATTATTAGAAAGCTTAATAAAATGTGAATAAAAGAGAAATCTAGATAGGAGATAAAATGATAATTAATATAGAGGAAGCAAAATCATCTTGGAAAAAAATTGTAGTTTCATTTACAATCCTGCTATTCTAGCCTCCAGTATCACTCTAATGAATTTAGTTTTTGTCATTTAGTTCAAGAATTATCTTTCTGTTCATTTATTGAATTGTATCTCTAAGCATTAAAAATTTACACTTTGTTTTGTAGTTTCCGCATTCACGGATTATATTAAAGGTTTATCACCCTCGACCCTCGATTTAGAATTCCGCCTTTTGCAGATTGTGGATGATGAGGACTTGGAAACACTAGATCAGAGGCAACCAGAACTGCATTCTATTGAAATTCTGTTGGATTATTTCATTCACGAGGTTTCTTGTGAGGCTAACTTTGAATTCATTCAAGCTGTTTTGACTTTATTTTTGAAGGTAATCATTTATTGGAGCTTGCTTTATAACTAAATTGTTTTTGCTTATCACATGTCAAAATAATTGTCAAATAGCAAAAACAATCCCTGAAATAATTAGCTTGTAAAGAGTAATCTGGCAAGTTTTGTATTGCATTAGATTAAAATAACTAAATGTGTTCCCTAAGATTTCACCTAAAGTATCCTTGCAGTATTTTCACTATTACTTCTTTTGGCGAATATTACCAGTCTAACCAACTCTTGAAATTCTTTTGTAGCTAAAGCTACATTTTTATGTTGATTTATTAGGATTCTTACTCGTTTATCAAGTTTAATTTCTTGTTAAATGTAAACTTGTGAATAGTTTCTTTGTGTTTCAAAATGTTTTAGAAATTGCCTCTAATTGTGCTAGATGAGTTCATTTATCTGTTGCCTTCAAAGGTCCATCATACACATGCTTACCCATTCTATACATGCGAAATTCTTATCTTTACTTCTATTTTTTCCATAACCAACCTATGCTCATGATTATTTATGGCCTCCTAGTTTGGTCTAAAAGCCTAAGTTATTTTCATACCGAACCCAACTTGATCTGCTTGGTGCAGATTTAGATACCCGATTATATATATGAGATAAGTTCGAGTTCGATATGGCAAGTTGAATTAGGTTCAGATTTGAGGGTATGTGATACCCAATTAGTAATAAAAATAAATTTATAGTTTTATCCTAATTCTTTGCAAGGTTTAAATTCTGGTTTGCTGTTGGACCACATAGTACCGGTTTATACCTACACATGGTATTGATGGTAATGGTCGGTATTATTAAATAATATTTATTGTATGAAAATATAAATATACTATAGAACTAATCTTGGTATTGTAATGCCGATATCTGGCGATACAAACTGGTTTTTAAATCTTTGTTTATTTAATAAACTAATATCAAACAATTATTATATTAAAATATAACATCTTTATATATATATATATATAAAAGTAAGATAAAAACTTTAATTTGATTTGGTCCACATACCTGTTTAAATACTCGCTTTGGACCCAAGTAATAATATTATATAATAGGTACCCCGGTTAGGTATTTAGTAAATATTGGGTATTGGGTAGGGTAAAAAACTAAACACTCAACCCGGTGGCATTCCTATTGGTAGATAGAAAATTATAGTGATATTTAAGACTTGATAAACTTACTATATTAATTGGCTTGATTCTATTATATTGAGCCATGTAGTCTCTATCCAATCATACTAGTCAGTCAAAAGTTTCACCATGGAGTTATATAATTTATCATAATCAATATATACTCAAGCAATAGTGAGAAATTTAATAGGAAAGTGCTATAATAGACAATAAAGCTTCCATTAGTTGTCGACGGTTGATGGTAGTGGGTTGAGTTAGACTTTGACCTGTGAAAACATTGCAAGAAGCAAAAGAGACAGTGTTTTAGCTTAATTTAGTTCTACATCGGAGATGGGAGGAGAATTATTATGATATTGAAAATTTTCCATGCTTCTTGTATTTTTTTATGTTGTTTTAGACCGTTATGCTAGTAGTCATATTTCTCATATTGTTTTAGGCTTATATAATCTTCAGTTGTTTGAATTTTGCGGTAGATGTATAAAGACATTCTTTCTTTATTCTGCGAGTCAGATTCATGGTGAGACAATTCGACAACACTCAATATTGCAAGATAAAGAAAAGAGGCTTCTTGATGCTCATAGCATAGTGTGGCCGAGGATAGACAAGAAGCTTCAGAACGCCAAATGCGTCATTACATTTCTCAGCAACTCGCAGTTATGATTGGCATATGCATTGTATAGACTGCATTTTGGTATGCCTATCTATTTAGTTTCTTTATTGGCTCCCATGTTATGTTCAAAGCCATGATAAATGTTGAAGTTTTTGTTCTTTTTTCTTTTTCTGACTAATAACCAACATGTTTTGTGCCAATATTTGTTTTAGATGAACTTGTTTATTGCAAAGTTTTTCCAAAGACTTTATGTCCTTTTGATTCCTTAGACATTTATCTAATTAATATAAAATAGTGAAAGAAAACAATATGAATGATAAGGAAAAAAAAGAAGAAAATGTAGTATTTTCTCTTTTTTTACTAAGCTAGATAAAGAAAAATACATATTTGTGTGGTAGAAATTAGCACCGGAAGTTGCATAATGGGCCAAGGGTTGCCCCTAGAAAAGGTCCTTAAACCTATAGTGGTAAAGATCATAATTTTGGCCTTTATGAATGATAAGGAGAAGGCACAAATACATTTTTGAGTGAGCAATTTGAATCGTGATGCTTCTTAAGGACAGAAGTAGAAGCAACAAAGATGAGTTAATCACTTAAAATTAAGGTTAACATACCAGTTTGCACCTGTGTATCAGTCTAACAATAAGGTTTAAGATACCAGTCTACCCAGTCCATTGTCAGACCTGTACATACCGGTGGTATCGACTTATATATATACATTATATATAGTAATATAACTGCGGTTGGACTGTATGTACTGCCTGTATCGAGTGGTACGGAATGAATTTTCAAAGCCTAGTATAAACCTTATATTGGTACGAGATTGGACTATTTTATTTCATGCTTAAAGCATGGAGATTCTTAGGCCTCTTGTTGTAATGTGGGGAATAGATAATATGTCTGCAAAGAGTCAAAGATTAAGCCTTTGGAGGTAGATTGAGAATTGATGTTAAAGACATCAAGCTCGAACTCATGCCATGGTGAACAAGGAGGTAACTTTTAATTGTATTGTTAACTTAACATGCAGAATCACTAGGCTTATCGCTAAATATTACTCCCTTGTCAAGAGTAAAGGACACGATTATAGATATAGGAGGAAGGATACTGCATGCTAACTTTAGTATAGTTCCTATGAATGGTTGCCAATTGATTTTGGAGAGGATTCTATGCTTAAATCAACGGTGGTGTCAACAAATCTTTAACTCTATGCTTCATGAGCAAAATATTATAACTATTTTATCATTCAGGGAATATAGAGAGACACACAATTGCTCGTAGTCTATTGCAGTAATCACATTAGCAGCAACAAGGTCGGAGTAGGAATGCCCTCGTTTATGTTTAGAACATACCTAAGGAGCAAAGATGCTTGAAGAGTGCAACTCTTTTCGCATGATGTATTGTGTATGATCTTTGTTACTTGGGAAGGAATGAGACAGAAAAATGCCTCCGAAGTTGATCAACCCTTTTTGATCTAGAAAATAGATGATCTATACATTCTCGTTATTGCATAAATGCATTAATTTGGTGCAAAGGAACTAACTAGGACTTTGTTGTAAATATTAAAAAAAATTGGACTATTAATAAAAATATGCCAAATGGGACTTAAATAAAAGATCTAAAATAGTTGAGCATTTGAGCCTTAATATCACTTGAGCAAGATTTTATAACTTGTCATCATTGTTGTCAAATGACTTAATTCATGATCAAGGGACCAATCATAATTCACAACATAAACTGGTGCTTTCAATTATTCACCAGTTCGTTGCCAAAATGTTAAATTAGTATCAACGCCTCAAGTGCAAGGATAGAGATTACAAGTTTCCCTCGAATTTTGAAGTGATGAGTTTGCAACTAATCGAACAAGTGTTTTTACGTACAATGTGAATTTGAAGATGGCAAGACAAATAATATATGACTACATCAAACTAGTGCTTTTGAGAAGAGCTGTTCATAGCGATGCAATGTCTTCAAAGTGAGCTAATTCAATGTCTTTAAAGTGAGGCTATGCTGATACCCCTATACAGATGATACGTAGAAGTAAGAAGGGCTGAAGAGCTGAAACTTTTGACACGCATGATGTTGAGTTTCTTCTATTCAATGTTGAAACCAAATGTATGTGGCTTCCAAAAAAGGGATTAAGTAGATCCTCGTGAGGATACTCAGCTTTATTTATATAATGTAACTCTACAAATGTTGAACAATTCACTATATAAGAGTAAAACAGCTTACTACTTTAGGAGATTATGCAATCTGAAATGGTGTTTGAGCTAATTTGAAGAAATCTGTAATAATTTTGGTTGATTGGGTCCCAATGAGAAGGCAATCTTTGAGTGTATTGCTAAGCGATATGACAATCGTTAGGTCTATCAAATCATGCATAAGGTCAATGAGAAAAAAATATGCACTGACCTTTGAGCCTTATAGTGGCTCTCTTTCTATTTTGATAATGGTTGATATCAGATTGCAGAAAAAATAATATTGGTTAGAAAATTTTCAAGTTCCCTTGAGTGAAGGAGTTAATTATGAATTGAAACGGCCTCGAGTAAAGGAAGCATAATGTAGGTCAACCGTCAGCATGCTCTCTTTTCCACCTACTCTTAGGTGTGCAAATTGAGCATAGTTCTTTTTTAAGTTTGCAATAGCTTAGCGGTGAAGCTACCATGATACCGAAGTGGTTGAAGAACATTGTAAGTGATAGAAATTTCAATTCTACTAGCATTGTGGAGGCTACAAACTTGGATGTGAATATTATAGACATCTTTAAGGATGTTGGATTCTATCGGGTTAATCTATTAGGATGCCTAATGTGCTGCTATCGGAGTGTAAATTATTCTTTTAATCTAGTTTTCACCTTATGAAGTTAATCATTTTTTATCAATTGGTGTACAATTTGAGGAATGAGTGTTAAGATCATACAGACCTGGGTTTACCAAGGTCAAAAATTGAAGTTTCCTCATTCCTTGCCTTTATACCATTATGATTGGCCCATGGTAACTTGTTTACAACTGTATAGTGTAACTTGCATTTATTGAGCCTTGCATTGTAAGCATATTAGTCAAAATATCAATATTTTTTAAGATACCGTAAA
The DNA here is from genome assembly GCA_027563935.2 of Costus lasius. Lineage (NCBI taxonomy): Eukaryota > Viridiplantae > Streptophyta > Magnoliopsida > Zingiberales > Costaceae > Costus > Costus lasius. The sequence continues at coordinate 2,052,560 of CM050454.1, forward strand.
TGTTGAATATTCAAAAAAGCATATCTGTGATACAATCACATATTTAAAAATTGGTACTAGGCGGTATATACCAGTCCAAGATGGCATTGATATCGGTATCGGTACAGTCCGGCCCAAGAGAAGACCGGTAAATTGGTAGAGACTAAAATTTCAAACCTTGATGGAACCACCATTTTAGTCTCTACCATAGGAAGTTGTAGTAGTAGGTCAGCGCGTAAAGCTGAGCTAGCATGTGATATATTTGATAACATTTCTAATTTCCATGACTTGAAAATTGAAAAAAAAAAATTGAAAAATTCAACGTTCAGAATATGGATCCCACCAACCACGGTTTTTGTGATAAAATGTTTTGTTTAGTCATATTTTAAATTCCACTTTCAGGGTTATGGAGGGACTGCAAAAAATTAGCTTAATTACTTAAGTGCTTGCTTATATTTCTGATCTATGTTTTCCAGGTTTTCATCTCTACCTAGGCCAAACAGGCTGATTCCACGGTGCAAAATGTTAATTGTACACTAGAGACATACTCAAATTGTTATCCAGCGTCCTCAGGATTGGTCCATCAAATTTGCTTGGTGAAACACCGGACTCAACGCTCAGACTAAACTAGCAGGAAAAAACTGGGCAGCTTCTCAGTTCTAGTCATTCGTTTGCGAAGAAATTTTTGTAAAGAATTGCTGCAGCGTCAGATTTTCTTTTATTAAAATAGAGAGGTTAAGGAGAATGTACATTACCAAGTCAGCAACCTACCTGCGTTGTTGATGGTAGTAGTTATTGGCAGAAACTTCCGAAGGAGAATGTACATTACCAAGTCCTCCTAGCTGCAATTTTTTTTTCTTGCCGCAACTAGGAATTTGATTAATGAGAATGAATTAGCTTTGCATTTTTTTTCCTTTTTTGCCGCCTATTCTGTCACCTTTTGTTTTTATGTATATAATTTATGCTATTTGTAGTCTGAATTATGTTTTTATGTATAGAATTTATGCAATTGGTATTGCTGCTGTATGATTAAGCATATTTTCTGCAGTGTTTTTGTTCGTTTTCCTTGAATTAATTTATGCAATATTTAATCGAAAGGTTTGTGGGAAAAAGCTTGTAAATGTTACTCAACCTTGTGTGTGCATATTAGGGATTAAGGGGCTTAATCGGAAAAAAAAATTCTATTCAGGGTACCGGCTTAGAATTTGAGGTAAAGTCACATCATATCTTTAATGAATGCTTTCATATCAGTGAGAATCTTGAATCTTAAATATGCGTGAGATACTTGAAAATTGACTTGCACGGATCTCAAAGTATATATTAAGGGTCCGATATGATTTTTTCAATTCTAAGTAGTACGCCGCTTTGAAATTTTTTTCGGCTTGTAAAGAGGTTCCTCAACCTAGGGGTGTGTATCTTACGGTTAATTGAATTGGGTGCCAAAAAATTAAACTAAACTGATTGATTCGGTTAACTACTGATTTATAATTAATTAATTTTTTTATAAAAAATTAAAATTTTAAATTAAATTTTTTTAAAAAAATTACAAAACTCTTCTCTTATAATTACTTAAAAATATTATATAAATTTGGTTTTTCTTTTTCATTTACAATTGAATTTACTAAATTTTTAATTAATATTAATTAAGTACATATCATGTATACAATGAATATGACACATGTATATAATAATAATAATAATAATATATAATTATATATACGTATATATTATTTATATATTCGAGAATTAGGTTTTAAAAATATTATTAATATTTAACTTATATATATAATATTTTAAAATATTTATTAACTTTATTTATATATATATATATATATATATATTCGATTCAGTTCAGTTAACCGTTCAAAATTTTTCTAAACCAAAACCCAACCATGAACCATTGGGGAGAAAAAAAATTGAACCGTTCAATTAACTTACGATTCAGTTTGGTTCAATTTTTTTGCACACCTCTGCCTCAACCTATTAAGAAATAATAGTATATATATTTATTTTATAAAGAACTTCAATAAGTATATATTTACCAGCAAAAAACATTTTTTAGAAATATTTAAGAGCTGTCAAATGTATATTAATAAATAAAAGATAATTAATCATTATAATTATTTCTAATAGTCCAAAAAAGCTATACAATAATTTTTTAATGCTTTAAATACTATCTTTTATTGAATTACCCTTTTTTCTAACAGCCTATCTATATCATTATCCTTTTTCTCATGTAGATTGGCTCTGTTTCCTTGCAGGGAAAACCAGAGGGGGCGAACGGATTTCCCTCTTTTCCCAGGTTTCCTTGCAAGGGCGGATTCAGAGGGATGGAGAGGCTGACGGCTACAGTGCCGTTTTTCGATCCCCTCCAAAAAAGGCAGAAAAACGGACGGAGCGTGCCGCTCGCGTCGTCGCCTCCCGCCTCACCCTAGCCTCGTCGCCGCCTCTAGCCTCGCTCGCGTCGCTGCCACCCTGCGAGCTCACCTCCAGCCTCTAGCCTCGCTCGCGTCGCCGCCGCCCTGCGAGCTCACCTCCAGCCTCGCCCAAGCCTCGTCCTCGCCTCCAGCCTCGCCGCCGCCCTGCAAGCTCGCCTCCAGCCTCGCCCTAGCCTCGTCCTCGCTTCCAGCCTCCAGCCTCGCCCTGGCCTCGTCCTCGCCTCCAGCCTCGCCCTAGCCTCCAGCCTCCAGCCTCGCCTTGGCCTCGTCCTCGTCGCCGCCCTGCGAGCTCACCTCCAGCCTCCGGCCTCGCCCTAGCCTCGTCCTCGCCTCCAGCCTCGCCTCCACCCTCCAGCCTCGCCCTGGCCTCGTCCTGGCCTCCAGCCTCGCTGCCGCCCTGCGAGCTGGCCTCCAGCCTCCGACAGCCGGCGACTTGCCTCCGCGCGGCGACAGCCGCCCCTTCCAGCTCCCCGCTGCGATTCGCGTTCGCATGCAACAACAGGCAGATGGATTCACGTGATAGTCACGTGACTACAACTCCTTCCGTAGGGATTTGGAATCCTCTCCGTTGAACAAAGATTTCCCTTTTGTTTCCCCTCCGTTGAAGGAAACAAAGCCTAGGGAATGGTAGCGAGAGAGGGGATAATTTTATAAAATAAAATCTATTCATTTCTTTTTTTTTTCTCGCACCGAAATGAATAAAGTTTGATTTCATATTTCTTTTCTCATTCTCCTAGAACCTTCTTATTTCTGACATTTAAACTCTTAAAATAGTATAATACATTAAAAATTTGGTGCCAACTCTCCATTTTCAACGCCACAATCAACAAAGAACAAGGGTAGAACTAACTGACCAAGTAAATTGAAGAACAGAGAATAAACTACAAAAAAAATAGAATAAACAAACAAGAAACATCCAACAACTAAAAAAATAAAAAAATGTCCAAAATGTTCTGGCTAGCTGCCATCAAAGATGAAGCGTGAGGTCAATCTCCCCCTCCTTGGCAGCGCTGCCGCAGTTACCGTCCATACGTAGCCTAAAGGCATTTCTCTCCTGCTCAAACGCAGGCACCAAGTTTTCGCCTGCGAACGCCGATGACACTTGTCGCACGTCTTTGGCTTGTGCTACATCTGATGCCTCTTGTGGCGCTGTCCTCCATGGGTAATCAGCGAAAGTAGGATTGCAGTTTCTTTGCCAGTTACCTACTGCAAGCTTCAATTGCTCTCCTCTCGCTGCTCCATAAGGCGAAGCCGACAAGTTAGGTAACGCTGATTTATTACAGCTTGCGTCGTGGAACCTTGGAGGCACCTCCCCACCGCTGCCGAAGCCGTGAGGCAAAGAGTAAGATTGATGGTGAGACTGCCTCGGTGCCGGGCAGCGGTATGGCGAATATGCCAGCTGCGACCGGAAAAGGACCTGAGTGGCAGGCAAGGCCAGAGACGGATTATCTGCATGGAAAAATGCCTGAGGCGACAGCATGGGTAATAGCGGCGTCGCCTGCAAGTTGTAGAACTCAGCTTCGTGCTCGGCTCTTCTCGCGGCGTCTCGCTCCCTCCGGTGACCGTTTTGGTGGCCGCCCAATGCCTGCGAGCTTGAGAACACCCGATCGCAATACTGGCACTTGAAAGCAGCAGCAGTGCTTCTTCTCTCAGCCCGCGCTGCTCCGTCCTTCTTTCGCTCATTAGCCATGTAGACTATGGAAAAACCAAAAAAATACATGCAAATCAATAGACAGCTGAATGGAAAAAAAAGTATTCAGATCTCCATTGCATATCGATCGGGAAATTAGATAACAAATTATCAACTGGATTACTTTTCCTATATAATTGAAGTCATCATCACGATATATATTACATATAATATGACATTTAGGTCAAAATCAGATAAGCATGCATGTAAATGATATGGCAATGGATGGGGATGTACAAAAGAAACCTAAACTTGGAAAGCAACCTGCAACATACATATATACACGTACAAATAAAACTCACCAGTATGTTGAAAATTGATCAAAGGTGAAAGGAACAATGTCTATGGTTCTAGAATTGATGTACTCTTATACTAGAGAGGTGGTGGATTCGAGCAAGTTTAAAATTGGTAACCTGTGTGGTTAAATTTGATGGGGTGTCTTTCCTTCACTTAATATATTTTATTTTCAGAAAGGAAAGTGGGTTAGAAGAGGATTCATCCAAGGAGTATCTTTGGATATTATGGCTAATTAACAACCATGATATTTTCTTTCCTTAAACAATAGATATTGTCTTTTTAATTCAATTCTCATCTCTCATACCAAATAACAGCAAAGATTATCTCATTTTCCAACACATAATGTCCAAAAGTGCAAGAGGATAAAAGAGCAGTATTAAGTGGTGATTGACCTACTTAGCATACTTGATTAGATATTGAGATAATTAATCATGATCCAAGATTTAATGGAGAGGATAATTAAATTTGGTAATTAGGAAAGTTGTGATTGTGTTTGCAGAAAGTTTGAAGTCGCCTTGACAATAGAACTAAGTAACCACTAAATTAAATAGTTTCCCCAGAAAGCTTGCAATTCAAATTGGCAACTACTTAATTGTTGCAATAACTTTCGTTCACACGAAAGAAAGTGGCAATTTCTTTATTTCCAAGAATACACGAGGGAAGCATCAAGAACATGTTAAAGCTTACTATAAGAGAGGAGGAAGTACTAATTCAGATGAATAAATATCATTTCGGGGCTTATCTGAATGCAAATTATACACCATAATTAATATTAGGACATATATTTAACATGACTATATGCGATCTAGTTTAGTTACCATGAATACAACTATATATGTGTTTTGATTTCTGTCCACTAATGCTAATTATACACATTAAAAATCCAATGTTGGACTAAATAAACAAATCGTGCCTTTCCCTCATTATCACTTCTTATTTGTAGTGTTGAATAATAAATATTTAAAGAGCATTTGTGTTCTTAAGATAGGCGCCAATAATTAAAGTCCTGATGTACTCCAATGAACATAAGTAGCACTGCTTATGTTAGGATATCGTGATTGTCTATCTCACTATCACACACCTAATATGAGGTGAGTCAAGGGTATGCATTATTTTTATATGCAAGTCTTGAAATTATTAGCAACTGAATATTGAACATTTTGTAATTGGTAGAGGTATTTTATGCTTCTGATAAACAATGCATGTGCTATTAGATTTGACTCTACAGTATATTATTTGCAATAAAAGGATCAGAAGCATGAAATATGCAAAGCATGTTGCAACGGAAAACATGACACATGCAGTTAATAGAGTGCTCCTACTATCTCTCTGAGTTGATTATTTATTTTATAAAAAAATATAAATTTGTCGCTATTGATTTTTATCTACTAAGTGATAGATTAAGTTTACCTTCAACCAGTGTTGTTAAATAACTATAGCATTTTTCCATAACGGTTTTTGAGCAATCCGCCATGAAACGTTATAGCACCGCTATAGCGGATAGGACTACATTATTATGTTTTTAAATTTAAAAAATTAAAATTATGACTTAAATTAAGTTAGTAATATATTATATTTCTTTATATAATTTATTTTATTTTTATGCAGCTTAATTTATTAGATATATAATATATATTTCAAATATTATACTTAAATTTTTTATGTATATAATATATATTTCAAACGTGATGTGCCTTCCGCTATTTGCCCGCAATACAATCCGCTATATCATATTGCGGATTTTTAGCTTTCCGCTATTTTACGCGATCCGTTATTGATAACATTGCCTTCAACTTAATAATATTTTATGCAAATGATATTACAAAGGGCAAAGAAGCTCAATGTACCTCCCAAAATATACATATGCCTAGGGGGAAGATTGTATCAACACATTTATGAAGTATCCTATTGAATTCCACATTCTAATTGTATAAACCAACGAATGAGGTGAAGGTAAATCATAAGACCAGCAAGGTTGACTTTTATCAACTCAACACATATAAGAAAGAATAAACATTGAGCCTACACTGTATTATGACGTGTGACAAAAAAATAATCAAAACATTTTCTTATATCTAAATGGAGATCAAACTTGCTTATTTGGAGAAGAGAAGGATACGTGACTTCTCATTTAATTGTCTTTATGTATGGTTAGGCTCTCTGGTGTGACTTTTAGATGGATTAATTTACCTTGTAGTTGTAATACATGCATGAAACAAATTCATCAGTCTTATCATCATAGAAAGACTACCAACTCCTAATCTTTGGCTCGTAAAGGAATTCTGATTAACATGATTTCTAAGATATGTGGACAAAGCAATGAAAGATGTGTTCATCTATTCTCCTTGTGTAGGGTTATATGTGAAAATTTGGAAGGTGCTATTAATCAATGTGTTTAAAGACTCAGGAGGACAAAGACTGTAACCTTAAAAATAATAATATGCTTGCCTCCATTTATCTACTTACCTCATCGCGAGCTCCCACGTTCCATTTAATAGTTTGTTTTAGCCAGGTGGGGAATAAGAGATGAACTTCTCCCATTGTTCCAGGTTTGCCTCTATCTTGCCAAATAAACAATGAATGTTAGTGATAATGGCTTGTAGTCAGCTTAAATCACCTCCTTTGAACCAGTCAGTGTAGACCAACTCCCAAACAAGAACTTAGTGAAGCACGTCCTGGCATTGTGGCAATTTTGCTGAGTGAAGGGACATTCCTGCTTCAATTCAAGAATGCTGCTTAATTCAAAGAAGTGTAACAAAATATTCGGAGAGACAATAAGACTCCCAAACCGCTATACCGTTCCTAATAACCATGATAAACACACAAATGTTCATTTCAAGTAGCTGGGGAACCAAAAAGTATATCATGCTTAATCAAGATTCCAAGAAAGCACTCCCTTAGATATGCGCCGCAGGTGTAGTTCACTAGTGAACAGTGTTTTGCTAGAGTTGCCTCAAAAAGCCTATTTAAAGAGTGGACAGATTTTGATTAATGAATTAATAAATTTTTTCTCTTAGTCTCTCCATTTACTTCTCTCTTGGTTATATTCATATCTTCTTACTCTTTTTCTCCCCCTTAACCTCAATCTTCGATGGGTTGCAAAAATACTCTTCAAAATATTGCTTTTCTGGGACAAGATCTAGTGGCAAAGGTCTCATATTTACTTACCTCTCAGAGGGCTTTAGAAACATCCATTGCCAAGGCAAGCCGCTAACCCTGCAGCATGAAAGTGAAGTACTTTTGGGTGCATAAACAGACCAATAAGCACTAAAGAACATTATCAAAAAGCATAGTTTGGTTGCTTACACTTAACCGGAGGCAATGCTGGTCCAGACTTGCAATGCTAAATAAACATTAGGGGGGCAGAAAACTAAACATCTCCAATTACACTATTAGAGCAAAATGAAGGTCTTGAGAGGAAGGCAAGCTTTTAAGTTCCGGCTCTCCATTGCATATTTGGGTATGCTTGTCTCGTAATCTTAGTGTCAACTTAAGCATAAAAATGACACTTTAAATATATAGGTGTGTGTGGGGTGCATGTGTGTATACATGTGTGTAAATTTATAGACAAACAAATATAAACATACATATAGATATGCCTATATGCGCATATGCACATGCATATATGTGTGTGAATATATATGCATAAATGCGTAAACACATATATACAAATTAATACAATCACATATTTACAGGAATGTATATATGCATATGCATATAAAATTATATACATATACATGTATATGTATATACATATTACATATACATATACATAATAAGGAATTAAATCTCGGTTCGGTACGGTCTAGAGGACAATATACCGATACAGTAAAGTATCGAACGTTGCAACATAAGCATGGTACTGATACACATACACATCAAGAGGTATTAAATCTCGGTCTAGACCGGTATATACTAGACATACAAACACAATAAAGTCATGATACTGTATGGTATCTATACAAACACATATATACACATAGAAAAAATAGTAAACTACATATGAATGAAAATGCAGATGTATATATTTATATACATCTATATACACGCATATACATCTAGATATACCAACATATATAAACACTCATGTATCCGTGCATACACATACATATACAATGTATGTATAAACATACACAGAGATCCAAGTGGTAGTACCAGGACCCTTAGCTATTGTTCATGAGAAATGGACAATGCAGATGTATATATTTATATACATGTATATACACACATATTGTATGCATGCATATACATCTAGATATACCAACATATATAAACACTCATATATCCATGCATACACATACATATACAATGTACGTATAAACATACACAGAGATCCAAGTTGTTAGGGCCCGGTTTGACCGGTCCGGCCCAAACCCACGGACCAAGCCCAGCCCACACGGCAGCGCACAAACTCCGCGGTCAACGAAAGGCGTTGACTGGGAGTTCGCCACATCTGCGCACGCGAACGAGGACGTGACTGCGTCGTCCCCGTTTCGCTCGGACGTGTGCGGGAGCTCAGACGCCGAAAACGCGGTCGACCAGGCGATGGATGCAGAGCTCGGCGGCTGCTGGCGACCTCGTCGCGTGTAGGACGCGGTCGTCGCGGGCGTGAAGCGCGGACGCAGCGTGGGACGCGCCGAAGGAAGCGGGCGCGCGGCGCTCGTCGACTCCAGCGGAAGGATTCGGGCGTGACGACGCTGGCGGCGCGACGTCTCCGCGAGACTCGGACGACTCGGCTGAAGGATGCGGCGGCATCCAAAACGGGCTCGGAAGACGCGGTCGTCGAGGGAGAACGCGGCGCTTCTCTATAAGAGGCGGAAGGGAAGCTCGGAGCAGGAGGGGCATCCTCATCAACTCTACCGGCGAGCGTGTGTGAGAAGCGAGGAAGCTACGAGAGATTGTAACCGGCGTCAGGGGACGACCGGCGAGGGAGGGAAGAGGGAGACCGGACGGCGGCAGGGGTCGTCGGATTCGCGAGAGTTTGTAAGCTTCGATTGACGGAATAAAGCTTCGATTCCTCTCAAAACTCCTCTCCCCTGTTTCCGAGTTCGCGGCGCTATCTATCCTCGTCTTCGGCGAGGTTCCCGGCTGTGCGGCCATCGGCGGAGGACGGCGAGTCGCGAGCGCAGGCGACGCTCGGCTTCAGACAAACGAAGAAGACGAACAGTGCTTTTCGAACGCGGCGGCGTTCGAAACGAGGCGGTCAACGGTCAGCGCTGAGCGGAGCGGAAAATCAAAATCGAAATTCGATTTCGGCCGACGTCAGCGTGACGTCATCCAATCGGAATTAATTCGGCGAATTCCGATTTTGCACAGTAATCCTATTTTGACTTTGACGATTTTGACTTTCTGTTCGATTTCTAAATTAGGGTTAGGGTTTCTTTTGTGCGATCTTGTATTTGGGGATAAAAATTATCCGGGGAGATTAGGGTTTCTAATTTCGGGTCGGAAACCCTAGGGAGAGTTACGTTCTGGTATTCCGCCGGACGGCTCTAGGAAGCGGATAAGCGCTAATTCTAGGCCGATCCGACCGGGGCGTGACAACAGGTATCAGAGGAGGCTAACATGCTCTAGCAAACACGGCACCTTCAGCCTCACCCTCGAAGGTGAGGAAAGGTCTGAAGTTCCAGAAAATCACCCATACTGCTAGAGGAGCGTCAGAGGACGCCCGACCCAGGCAGGATAAAGGAAAAGCCAAGGAGACGGCTGATCCTGAGGAAATGGTGAACCAGGGTGATCGCATTGCTCAGATCGAGCGGATGCTCGGTTTGACCAGTGGTGGAGGCAATGGGAAGATTCCACAGGTGGAAAGTCTTCAGAAGACTGTGGAGGATCAGGAATTGCTGATCGAGCAACAGAGGTTGCAGATCGAGGTCATGCAACAGACCATGGAGGGTCTGATCCATCTACCAGGAGAGATGGCTCGCATGAAGGAGGACATGCACGCAGAAGTGAAGATACTGCGCCTAGCCCTAGCGCAAGTATCATCGGCACCGGTGGAGCAGGAGGCTCCCAAACCGAGGATGCGTGTACCCGACCCAGCGACGTTCGGGGGGGCTCGATCGTCCAGAGAGGTCGAAAACTTTATCTGGGATATGGAGCAACTGTTTTCAGCTAACCATATTTCTGCAGGAGATCGGGTGCAGGTGTGCATCGCCTATCTTACAGACGACGCGAAACTTTGGTGGCGAACCAAAGTCGGCTCTACATCCGGGACTACTAGCTAGACTTGGGAGACTTTCCGTAAGGAACTGCGGCGGCAGTTTCTTCCCGGAAACTAGGCGGATCAAGCGCGTGGCAAACTGGATCGGCTGAGGCATACAGGCTCGATCCGGGAATACGTTCGGGCTTTCTCTACTTTGATGCTGGAGCTTCCAGGCATGGCGGAGGACGATAGGAGGTATTTCTTCCTCCGGGGCCTTCAGCCATGGGCAGAAACGGAGGTCCGACGTCGCGAGCCAGTTGACTGGAGGGCGGCTGCGGCGGTGGCCGAATCTCTGGTGGATAACAGAAATTTCAAACCAGCACCACCAAAGAAATCCAAGACACCACCAAAGCGCGGCTTCCCACGCACGCCACCGGGGGCTAGAGTTCCAAAGAGGGGTAGACCATTCTACCGGCAGAACAAGGGTTCACCGGGACGACGGGAGCAAAAGCCACAGGGTTGCTTTTGGTGCGGCGGTCCTCACTGGGTAAAGGATTGTCCTAGCAAGCAAAAACTCATGGCGATAGCAGCACAGGATCCAGCCGAGGAGGCCGAGAACCGAGTCACCGCGGATTGGATCACTACAGGTAGTTCCACACACCGCCACTGGAGCACAGCAGTGTCGGATCGGGGCGATGAGAATCGGAGCGATGGTTCTGCAGGATCCGCCCGCTAGAGACATCGAGGGCGATGTCCAAATTGGGTGGGGGAGAATTGTTAGGGCCCGGTTCGACCGGTCCGGCCCAAACCCACGGACCAAGCCCAGCCCACACGGCAGCGCACAAACTCCGCGGTCAACGAAAGGTGTTGACTGGGAGTTCGCCACATCTGCGCACGCGAACGAGGACGCGACTGCGTCGTCCCCGTTTCGCTCGGACGTGTGCGGGAGCTCAGACGCCGAAAACACGGTCGACCAGGCGATGGATGCAGAGCTCGGCGGCTGCTGGCGACCTCGTCGCGCGTAGGACGCGGTCGTCGCGGGCGTGAAGCGCGGACGCAGCGTGGGACGCGCCGAAGGAAGCGGGCGCGCGGCGCTCGTCGACTCCAGCGGAAGGATTCGGGCGTGACGACGCTGGCGGCGCGACGTCTCCGCGAGACTCGGACGACTCGGCTGAAGGATGCGGCGGCGTCCAAAACGGGCTCGGAAGACGCGGTCGTCGAGGGAGAACGCGGCGCTTCTCTATAAGAGGCGGAAGGGAAGTTCGGAGCGGGGGGGCATCCTCATCAACTCTACCGGCGAGCGTGTGTGAGAAGCGAGGAAGCTATGAGAGATTGTAACCGGCGTCAGGGGACGACCGGCGAGGGAGGGAAGAGGGAGACCGGACGGCGGCAGGGGTCGTCGGATTCGCGAGAGTTTGTAAGCTTCGAACGACGGAATAAAGCTTCGATTCCTCTCAAAACTCCTCTCCCCTGTTTCCGAGTTCGCGGCGCTATCTATCCTCGTCTTCGGCGAGGTTCCCGGCTGTGCGGCCGTCGGCGGAGGACGGCGAGTCGCGAGCGCAGGCGGCGCTCGGCTTCGGACGAACGAAGAAGACGAACAGTGCTTTTCGAACGCGGCGGCGTTCGAAACGAGGCGGTCAACGGTCAGCGCCGAGCGGAGCGGAAAATCAAAATCGAAATTCGATTTCGGCCGACGTCAGCGTGACGTCATCCAATCGGAATTAATTCGGCGAATTCCGATTTTGCACAGTAATCCTATTTTGACTTTCTGTTCGATTTCTAAATTAGGGTTAGGGTTTCTTTTGTGCGATCTTGTATTTGGGGATAAAAATTATCCGGGGAGATTAGGGTTTCTAATTTCGGGTCGGAAACCCTAGGGAGAGTTACGTTCTGGTATTCCGCCGGACGGCTCTAGGAAGCGGATAAGCGCTAATTCTAGGCCGATCCGACCGGGGCGTGACACAAGTGGTAGTACCAGGACCCTTAGCTATTGTTCATGAGAAATGGACAGGTCAAGCTCATTTCTAAAAAGACGTTTTTATGGGATCCCAATCTACAATATATAGACACACGAATAAATATATATATATATAGACACACTCGTACGTATCTGCTTATACCTACACATACATATATATATGTAGATATATTCATATACATATGCACATATGTATAAATACATATATACGTAAAGAAATATACATATGAATGCATATTCAGAAGTATATCTTTTTATGCATTTATATACAAAAATGTCTATGTATTTTTATATACATGTACATGAATACATACACTGATATATATACAAACACACATATGTTCGTATGTATGTATACATATGTATGTTTGTATGCATGCATATCAAGGTTTGAAATTTTGATTTGAACCAACCAAAATTTTTGATTTTACTATAGCAAACGGGTCCGAGACTAGACCAAACTAGTACCGGTTCAGACCGGTTTTTCAAACATTGATATATATATATATATATATATATATTATATAGAAACACACATATACATGCATAGACACATGTCTCTACAATATACCAATATAAATAAATATATATATAAAAACATATGTACATATATATTAAAGATTCATATACATTTGTGCATATATATGTAGATATATACATATATGTACACACCTACATACGTATATATGTACATAAATAGACATACATTCATATGCATGTATATCTTTATATACATTTATGTATACACATAAATCTATATATAGAAACACATGTATATGTGCATACACACATATAGCTATGCAATGTACCTATATGCATGTATAAATATATGTATATAGAAGTATCAAAATATATACATAAGAATGCAAATGCAAATCTATATATATTTATATACATTTGCATATAAAATTATATATAGATGCATGTCTATAAACATATGCATACATATATGTACATATATATGCATATAAATATACATATGCATGTTGTATAAGCACATATGTATATCTCTGTTCATATGTATATATATATGGATGTCTGTACGTATGTTCATATGCAAATACATGTTCATATACATATATATATATATATATATAATGTATGCAATGCATACACATATTTATACATATGTTTACATGTGTATATCAATATTTTGAAAACCAATCCAAACCAACCGGTTTTCTAAGTTTGCATTGGTTTGACCATGGACCGGTACTCAGATCAGGTGAAACCAAGCAGTAGGAAGGAGCAACGAAAGAGGAAGGAGAATGAGAAGAAGGAGAAGAAAAAAGAAAGGAAAAAACCTAGAAGGCGGAAGTGAGCATGCAGCAAAGGCTAGCACAGATGCAAGAAGTGAAGGCGAAGGCAGACGCGCGAGCTACAGACATGGACGCGGACGCGAGCGATACTGCCTCTTCTTCTTCTTCTTCTTCTTTCTCTTTCTCTTTCTCTTCTGCTTCTTCTTCTTCTTTCTCTTCTTCTTCTACAGTTCCACCGAGTTCTGTCGATTTTCGTTATACCAATCCGAGCACGGACCAGGAGGCCAGTTCGGACCGATTGTTCAAACCTTGGTGTATATATATTTATATACATATACGTATACTTAAATATGTACATATGCATATAGTATATAAATATGCATATTCATAATATATGTAGATGTAGATGTATATATTTATATACATTTATATATACACATATAAACATACCTATAGGTCCATGCACACATATATCTGTATGTATATATATATATGTATGTATAAACTAATATGAATATAAGGATATACATATGCATACATTACATGTACATGCGCATATATATTCTTATATTCTTATATATATATATACACACACACAAACACATGCGTATGCTTATGTATATTTATACATGAATATGTGCATAACTATCAAAGTTCAAAATACCAATGTGATGCCCTACATCAGTCCTAGCTTGAACAAAGTCGAGCAAGCGGGGCTGGTGCCGGAGAAAAAGCTTCAGGCTGGAGCAATGGAGGAAAAAGAAGAGAAGTTTAGACTTTAGACTTCGCGTAAGAGAAGCTTGTTGCGGTGGACTCAATGATAGAGATGCTTGTGTGCAGCTACTATTGCTCACAGCAAAGCTCGTCTGCAACTTCTTCTCTTGTCACTTGCGTTCACAAATGAAGAGAAGTCTTGAGCATTCACTATGAGCCGCCTCCTACTTCTACACTCCCTCTACTCCGCTCTGATGGGCCGATATAGCAAAGGTCCATGTACTAATCCCTACTCGAACTGGGGCAAACTAGTCGTATCACCCAGTATGGATTAATATAAATTGGCCATATCGCCCAATATGTACCAATACAATCTAACCAACCGTACCACCCAATATAGACCAGTTTTTAAAAAGGTGATAGGTATATTATACACACACAGATGTGTATATATATAGATATACATACTTAACATAATGAACCTTAAACCACACTTAAAAAGGCCAACAACTTATCCTTCGCCATCTTATGAAAAGAGAGGATGATGGACCTGCTAACACGGAGGATCAAAAAAAAGAGATGCTGTTTAAATGACAACCAAAAAGCATGTTGGAAAGTTGTCAACCTTCATTCACTCATAGAGAAGAGAAGAACACACTCAAAGCCAGAAAATAGATGATTAAAATTATGAAGAGTTGTTTACGTGGGCACTTGTATTAATAATAAGAGAATTATAAATAACGTCCTGAAGTTCAACCAATAGTACAGTTTGTACAGCAATTTAAAGAAAAATTACTCCTTGCATATGAAAGTAGTTTTTGCTATCCCCATCCTTTCCCTTCTCCCTACAATTCATCGTTTTTCCCTCCTATATTCACCCCTCTTCCGCTCCCCACGTCTTCTTTTTCCCCCATTCCCCCATCAATATATTTGCCTCCATGGTAGGATATGGTGATCAAGAGATGGATGATTGAGCATGATCTAACTGTGTGATAAGAAGAAAGAGAAAGATCATGTGTAAGAAGAAGAAAAGACGATAAAGGAGAACAGGAAGAGCAACAAGAGGAAATGGAGTAAGATACGGGAAGGGGCGATCCAAGCGAGATGTGGGAGGAAAAAGAACGAAGAAAATTTTTGAGTATTTAAAGAAAAATAATTCTTAACAGTTGGGTAACAGAAAACCAAAAAGATGCAAAATGATATTGAAACCTAAACCATAGAATGAAGAGTATTTATTTCTTGTCTCAGAAAAAAAAGCTGCAAATCATACAGCTGCTGAAATGTCTGAGGTGTTATTTTTTAGTTTACTATAACAAAAGAACTCCTTATGACAGGTTTATGGATTGAAGGATACTTAACACAATAGTTCATTCATGCTTTCGTTGCAAGTGATGTTACTACAATAAAGAGTCATTCGAAGATGTCATTCATCACTTCGCAATTTCTGGCAATCAGACCTTTGTTCACTATTTTTATCACAACGTAGATAATAAGATTAGTTACTGTGTTACTGAGAAAGATTTCCTATGAGACTTTATTTGCGAAATTTGGATGAGATTAAAAATCTAAAATACATGTATAAAAATTGATATATCTTGTAACTGCATAATCTTCAACAGAGCAAACAATCAGGCTATTTATTGGCTGTTCTGAGAGCGTTGGATACAATACCTCTGTTATATAATACACAACAAAAAAAACCTGTCACTTAAGTTAAAGGAGCACAATTTTGGATATTCCTAAATAGACAACCGGCATAAACTACAAAGTCAATAGAATCATATCAATTTTAAGTGTAAATTAGTGTTATCAATAGCTGATAAAATCAGCTATATGACATAGCGGATAGCCTGTGGGAAAATAGTGGAAAGCAGAAGTCTCGTAGGTTGAAATATATGTATATAAATATATAACAACTATAGCAGCTATTTAACAACCTTGGTGTAAATGCAAATTACATATATGCATATAAATATATAACAACTATAGCAGCTATTTATCAACCTTGGTGTAAATGCAAATTACAGAAAAAAAAATAGGGATAAATAATATACTAGCCTTCTTTAAATGATCAAATCCTAGCATCTGAAAGTTCACTGGTGCGAAGTGCCAATATATCTACTCAATGCATTGATAAACTTATTTTTTGCAGGACGAGAATTTAAAACAAAAGTACAATTTTGAAATTTCATCCAACTACCATGTTCCTTCCGAGTGCATAAAGAACTCATTAAGCAATAAGAAATATCTATAATTGAATTCATAAGGTATAAACAATAACATAAAACATTGTCATTTGTATTGTTGCTTGTCTTTCTTGAGCTTTTTTTTACTAAAAAGTGATAACGAGTGACCCTATTCATGAAATATCAAACCTTAAAAGTCATAGATAAAGATACCAAGGGAAGAAGCTTCAATCATCGTTTGTTTGATCTTTTAAAAAGCTTTATTTGAGTCATGATGGTGCTTCTTGAATAACCTTTTGCCTAAAGTAGCCAACCCACGAGAAACTCATTTTTGTAATGAAGCTTGGTTTAGAAATTATGTTAATTTTGTCATTATCTATAAAAATGTCCATGCAAATTAATGACCTTGAAAAGTAGGTTTGTTAAATAAAAAAAACTTTTTTAGATTGACATATAATTATTTAACTCAAAGTATCTCAAAAACTAGACATAATTAGTCTCTGAGTCCGTAAATAAAATCACCAGTAAAGATTGTCTATGGTAAGTGTTTTATGAGGTCATCCACAGTATATTACACAAGCAATTCTGGTAATATTTATATGTAGATGAGTCTTAGGAATTTTACCTAAACCTAAGGGGGACGAAGAGCCCATACACAACCAATATTATCTATGAAAGTAAAATCATATTTGACCAACTTAATTATTGGCATTTATAGTTTGGACAATTAACTAGGAAAATCCACAAACTCCAGGGTAATTTAAGGGATATCAATAGGTGATTAAAAATTTAAGCTCCTAAGGTATATCCTAATGTATTTCATAATTAGCTAGCAAACATGAAGATTACTTTGACCAGTATAAATAAAAGACATCCATCATGCTCATTTTGCCAAAATGAAACTTGAAAATGCATCAAGACGTTGGCAAGAGCTCCAAGCTAATTTAGAATGTATAGGGGAACCACCTATATGCACTGATCTAAGTGCAGCAAATTTAGAATGTATACATGTTATTGTTAAGTGACAGAATATTTAATTGAATCAAGGACTAGCAAATTTATTGTGAAATCTATGAAGAACCTAAGTTGACACTTGATATGTTTATTAACAGCTTTAGACTGAACATTAAAAGAGAAGTCACAATGGACCCTAGTCCATGGAGGAAACCTATCACCAAACTATTGAATTTGAGAAATAGGTCATGTCCTTCATATTTAAACACACCTAGGCTCCTTATTGTCAAATGACCTCTGTTGGAAGACGAGATGCAACTACTGACCCTAAGTCAATCACCCAACGAGTTGAGTCATGTCTTGACACCTTGATCCAAAACAAAATATGATAGGAAGTCCTACTCACGGACTGACCAACACCAATAAGGTGGCTGCAGGTGATGTTCCAACCAAAGAGGACGAAATAAGAGGGTGGTGTGGGGTTTTGACAATGAGATTTATGAGAGAGTAGTGATCCAAGTTGAGTAAGAAATGAGATAGAATGGTAGCCAAAGAGGAGAAAGGATATAACAGTTGGGTCTAACACCAAATAAAGCAAGATGAAGGAAAGAGAAGGGAGAGAGGAGAAGCAAGATTACGAAAGAAGGTTAATATTTCATCAAAATAAGACACCCCTTATAATATACCAGCCTTTTTAAATATGATTTTGAAGACTAGCACAAAAACATATCAACCATAAATTAAAAACCAAACACTAGCACACGATCCATTAACCCCACTAACACAAGAATCAACTGACAACTACAAATTAACAATAAGTTAACTTATTAACTAGACCCTTATTGCATCACTAATTCTTTACATAGTTGAAGTACAATATATGATGTTGCATCAATAAATACTAGAAGAAAACATTTGAAAGCAGAACAGTTAACATCTGAAACAGGCTACTTTAGTGATAGATTCTAGACTGAAGAACATAATCTCCCTTTTCCAGTTTCTATGACATTACAGACGTGAACACCATTACAGAATAGGTCATGATAAAGGTTACGTAATCTGATTGGGCTTTCATGACCAATTTACCATCTTGATATTAAATGCATTCTTGATAGGAGAGCAAGTTACTTTTATCCGTTTCACCGCTTCCATGAAAAACTATCTTCACACAATTTTTAATCTTTCTCAGTACTACAATCACATAAACTGAAATTGCTAGAAAATAAGCGTAACATAAAAGAAACTTACACTCAGATTTCTAGACCAAAAAAATTAGACAATTTAGGGAGATCAAAATAAGAAAAACAAAATAAAAGGTGGTACCTACTCACTGTACATAGCCCCTATTACCAAGTTTGATTCGCCATAATGCTCCAAGAAAACGAACAATCACATGGAAACTCGAAAGACAACCTCCACGATTAGGAGATCTCAGCCACCAAAGAAGGAAAAAAAGCCTTTTTTCTTAGGCTCTTCTTCAACCATGACAGCCGTCATTGTATCCTGCTCCACCAGCCTCCATGCTGCCTGCTCGAATGCAAGTCCAGCTACAGTCGGAGGCTTATTTAGGACAAGCGGATACCCTCTGTTAGTGCTCTTGATAACCTCCGAGTCTTCCGGGATGACACCGAGCAATGCAAGGCCGAGCATTTCTTGTACGTCAAGTACAGACATCATATCCTCGCCCCTTATTAGATCAGTCCGAACCCGATTGACGATCATCTTAATATCCCGTATGCCATCGCATTCCAGAAGGCCGGTGACACGATCTGCGTCGCGGAGGGCGGTTATGTCAGGAGTGGTAACGAGGACAGCCTCATTCGCTGGCGCTATGGCAGTGATGAATCCAGCGTCAATGCCAGCAGGGCAATCAATAAGGACAAAATGTGGAGCGCCGGACGGCCGGGAGCGGAGAGCGTCGACGACCCAAGTAAGGGCCTTGGCGCCGAAGCCGAGGGGGAGCTTGGATCGGGGCTTGGAGATGCAGAGGAGCTCGAGCGAGGCGCAGCGTCGGTCGCGGACGAGGGCCTGATCTAGACGGCAGTCGCCGTTGAGGACCTCAACGGCGGTGTAGTTCACACGGTTCTCGAGGCCGAGGAGGAGATCAAGATTGCGGAGGCCGACGTCAGCGTCGATGGCAACGACTGAGAAGCCGAAGCGGGCGAGGGAAAGGCCAATGTTGGCCGTGGTGGTGGTCTTGCCGACGCCACCTTTGCCGGAGGTGACGACCACGACGCGAGGGGTCTCGCCAGAGAGCTCCGGCTTGCGGTTCCACTGTAGGGAGGCGGAGACAGAGGGGCAGCGGCGGTGGCGGAGGGTTAGAAGGGAAGGGGGCTTGTGGCCAGGCGGGACGAAGAGTGGAGCATGAGAGGGGAGGAGACGGGGGAGGGGGGCAGCCATGATTAGGGTTTGAGTAGAGGCTTCAGTGAGTTTTCAGAGGTCCAGGGCGGCCATGGCGAATGAGTTGCGTTGGGGTGCGATTGGGAAGGGTAAGCCTGTTTCTAACTCAGGCTGTGTTTCGCGTAGTTGGAGCTTTGGAGCTTTTAGTTTCTATTAATTGAAAAGTAACTGCCTGAAAAAGTTAAGTGATATTTGGATAAATAGCTGTGCTGGCTAAAAAAG
Organism: Costus lasius; assembly: GCA_027563935.2. NCBI lineage: Eukaryota > Viridiplantae > Streptophyta > Magnoliopsida > Zingiberales > Costaceae > Costus > Costus lasius. Next base: position 2,072,822 of record CM050454.1, read on the forward strand.
TTAAGTAATATTTGGATCTTGTTATTATTGTTACACAGTCAATATTAAACTACATTGACATGGGTAAGTAAAGAACTTGATTGCTTATCCAAATAAAGATTATTCACCAAATGACACCCAAAACCAAATGAAAAGAACTTCACTATCTCAATATTTTTCTGAAGTTAAATAGCAAAAAATTGAATGGTTAATCTGTGTACTTGTACTATTTGCCTATACAAGGCATAACTTGGTAAGATGAGCTTTGCACAAAAGGGGACAATAGATAATAAAAACAAACAAACATTTCAACTCGAGGTGTGGTTGCAGAAGGGAACAATGAAGTGAGCGGCGTCTGATTTTTGATTTCCAGTGAGCGGCGTGTCGTCGAGAGGTGGAAAGTCGCGGCGTCTAATTTTTGATTTCCAGTGAGTGGCTTCGTCGTCGAGAGGTGCTGAGTCGGGGGCCAGCCTGCGTCGTCGTCGTCAAGAGGTGGGGCAGCAGCGTCGAGAGTTAGGGCAGCAGCATCCGGCAGCGGAAAGTGCAATAGCGTCCAACGGCGAGAGTTAGGGCAGCAGCATCCAGCGGCGACAAAGCTTTCTGAGGTCGAGAGAGCTGCGTCCGGCGGCGAGAGAGCTTCGGCGACAGCGGAAAGAGAACTTTGGCAGGGAGCTTCGACAGGCGGCGAGAGAGAGACGACAGGGAGAGAGCTTTGGCAGGCGGAAATGGAGTTTTGGCAGGAGAGGCGACAGGGAGAGAGCTTCGGCAGGCGGGGAGACAGGCTTCGGCGACTGTCGTGCGTCGGGAGCGAACGTGAGTAGAAGATTGGGAAAGTAACTTGGACTTAGAAGCAGAAGCAGCATTTGGGAAGCATCCTTGCGCCAGCTTCTTACAAGAGCAGCCGCTTCTGGGTTTGGAACCCAAAAGTTAATAGCCAAATAGATCAGCTTCTCCAAAATAGCTTTTACAACCAACAAAAGCAGCCTAGAAGCTGTGTCAAACGCACCCTCAGTCGGTGGTGAGTGCTTGGATTTTCGTTGGGTGCCAGTAAAGCAGACCTGGTCCTAACTCATCTGCATCGTTTGCGTATCATATATTTATCTATAGGGCGAGGTGATGTCTGGGTTAGCATAATTTGATTTTTACCCAATTTACTGATCGGTAAATCGATAAATTGGTTCAATAAATTTAGTATCAGTTTTCAGTTCGGTAATAATTTTTAGATAATTCAGTATTCGATTTTCGGTTTAATAATTTACTAATTTACCGATATGCATATATATTAATATGAATTAAGGAAAAGTTAAATATTTGAATCATGAAAAAAACATCAAACAATTGAATAAACTTAAAATTTAAGTGACCATAAGGAAATCATCCATTGGCATTCTTATATAACAAGCATTTTTTTCTTTTATTTAAAACCTCCTCCATATAAATAAATTAAATTAATTAGATAATATATTAATATTTTGTAATCGGTAAATCGATTTATTCGGTAATTTACCGATTTACCGATCGGTAATTTACTGATCGGCAAATTTCTTATTCGATTCGAAATCGATTTTTAACATTTCGGTATTTGACAATTCGGTTTACGATAATTCGATATTCGGTAATTCGATTTTTATCAAACACTCACCCATAATCACCTCGTTCAGAATCCTAGTAAAATGAAGATGCTTTTACAATAAACACCCCCAAACATTATAATTTTTTTATTCTACCCTTGTTAAAAATATACTGATGTATTATTACATGATAAAAAGAAAGTTTTTTATGAAATAATTCTGTGAAAGCAAAAAAACAATATGCCTATTGTTGATATAACTCAGAGATCATTTCTTTTTCTTTTAAAAGGGGGAAATTAGAGTAGGAAAAAAGGAGCAGGGCGCTTGCCTAAAAATGTAAGAATTACTGATAATATAATACGATGCACTGTAACCTAAAAATATAATTTTTTATACCAAAAAAACAAGAGTATCGTTCCTTGAGCAAAGACTAAAGAAAATTATTTTAAAGGAAACGGTAAATCTATAAATTTTTTAGGCTGATTCTTGCATCTTGTGCTTGTTTATTAGATGGGGTTATGTGCTAACAAGACGGATAGATTTTGATAGCAAACTGTTTTTGTAATTCAGTCAATAGGGGTTTTTATGTCCTTCCTCTCCATTACTTGCTTATCGAAAACTTTGTAGGTTAAGAAATTGTATTATTCCTCAACCATGTCAATCTTATCACGCCTGGGTATTTTACAAAGATACTTACAACGAAAGATGTATTAACACAGAATAACATTTACATTTCGTTAGCGGCATATCCTAATGCCATACAGATCAAAGCATGAACAAAAATGCAAGCACTAAAATCTCGATCCGGTGTCTATTTTAGAAATTTCACCAGACCGTACAACCGTTGCTGCCGCCACAACCCACACATCTGAGCTGCTAATCAGCATGGACCAAGATGTGATCCCAGGCAACAATAATCTAACAATGCACAACCTACGGTGACTGAACTTGGGTCGGATGTTAGACTAGTGCTCTCAACAAATACTGTGGTGGTTCACTGATTGATCTTTATCCATCTTGTGAGATCCTAAATATGTTACTGTATCAAAAGGCAACAGCAGTGCCATGAATTAGCGTTAAACACAATTTCAGGGTTCAAGGGTTATCAAATGGAGGTATGACTACCTGAACAGTATGGAGGCATGAATTTTGAAAAGAGTGGTCTATGCCTCATCATTTTGTCTGCCTTTTTGTGTTTCTGCATATCCCACATAACAGGTTTGTGGAGATATTGCCATGTATAGGTAGCACTCCAAAAATTGATCTTACCAACCAAACAAAATTTGAGGAATATCTGTATACAAGGGGCCAGCTTTTTCCGTGCCCCTTCTGCAAATTGCTGAAGATGTAGAAACACTTTGGACTATAAGCCATGTCCCGCACCCAATCATGCTCAGCAACCAGACAAGAATCAGCTTGAGCAACTGTACTGAATCATTACGCTTCGATACTAGGAAATCAACAGTTTTAACTCAGGAAACGATTTCTGGGACAATGTTGTCAGATAATAAAATGGAATCACAAACAATCAAAGAATATCTAAAGCAGGCAATTAGCATTAATCTTCGATCTTCACATGAGGAATTCAAGTCATTCAAGTGATGGAACAAGTATAATTTGTTCCTAATCCAAAGGTGGTATTCAAGATTTCTTTTCATTATTTAGCATAAATTCAATCCAGAAAGTCATTGATCTTGCCATGAAGGCTTTTTTGCTTCAAGACAAACAAGAAAACGTAAATAATGATGCAACCAACACATATATGTACTATTGTGTCTACTATTTTGGAGAACAAAATCAAAACACTATCTTTCAACTTCAGGAGAGTCAATGAGATGATTAAGAAAACTTCTATTTATTCTAGACTCATGGAGCAGCAATACATCAATCTGATAATTGTTGTCGATGACTTGTAATTGGTTTAAACAATGAAAATGGTGCAAAGCCAACACTAGTTTCTGCACAATCAGATGTGTACACTGTGCACATTTATGTAAAACTTCGAGGAAATTTTACATCACGAATCTACTAAATTTGCAACTTCTTTTATTATCTTATAAGTGCCTTCATAACAAGAAATCACAGTTAAGAGACAATGCTCACAAAACATAAAATGGTTTTGCTCTTGATACACTAATGGACTACTGAAAGAAGGTAAAGAAAATCATCCTACCTAGGCAATTCTGGGATGCTATATAAGCAGTCATAGATGTTGATCTGTTTGTCAGCTTGCACTTAATGAACATGCATAAGGAGTTATAATGGGAGAACTACATCATGCAATATATAACTCACAATGCCAAATCATAAAATAGCTTGAAAAACCTAAGCAAGTACAAGAATATACATGGGCGTCATCCATAAAACATGGGAGAATCAAGTGGAAGTTGCCGGAAACCATTAATTAGTCTTTATAATACTTTGTGTTTATTAATACCAGGAGCTCCAAGTATTGACCTTAGCAAAGAAACTCCTACTAGCAAGTTATTATAAAACAATTGTTAGATTTTTTTAATCAAATAAAATCTACTTTTAGTCAATTAAATTAGAACACAATTAATAATTCTTCTTGACAATAAGATACATATGGAGGTCTTATATAGACAATTACATTACCTCATTGAAAACTTGGCCCTATGTGTGTGTGTGAGTATTGAGTATAGAAAATCTATTTACTCCAAGTGGTTTGTTGAAAATATCTACCAATTCGTTCTCTACAATGGTGAAATAGTGTAGATCTTCTTTGATAGTACAACATTTCTTATAAATTGATAGTCAACCTCTATATGTTTTATTTGTTTATAATAACTAGATTGGATGCAAAATTGACCAAAAGATCCGAAAGGACTATATGCAGAGAACGTAAACAGGAAGAGACCACCATGGAAAAATAGATAGTCACCCTTAGGTTAACATGCCAGTAGCAAGGCAATGTTGTAGCTTTGCCAAGACAAAAAAAAAACTCATACTCATCGGTTAGAATTAATCAAACATACATTTGCAGAAGATGATTTAGCTAGTATGAAGAAACTCAGAAAGTTGAGAAGAAAACTCAAAGACAGCATCTAAGGAATCTGAACCAATTTGAAGCTGTTGTCATCTTGCCGACAAGAAAAAACTAAAGGGATTACCAAAATGATCATGTATCGGCAAGGTAAAACCCACACAAGCATGCGAAGCAGCAGCGAAACTCAGCTGCGTGATAATTTGAATTCATGACAGAAACTCAAACAAGCATGCGTGTGAATGGCTTTGCAACAAGGAAAGCGATCAATCAGAAGATGAGAAATCTCCTCTTTGAGCGCATGAAGGAAAAAAAAGCAAAGTGACAATGAATTAACGAGCTTTTAGGATGGCAGGGCCACTGTACAAATGCAAACGAGTAAACAAGGGGAAGCTCAAGTTAGGGTTAGGGTAAAACCGGCTCTGAAGCCACGTTGAATTGGAAGGGGTAAAATTAAGTAAAAAATTTTCATTGTATATTTATAATATTTAAGTAAAAAATTTTACATAAACTACAAAATCATTTCTACATAAATAATAATAAAAATAATTAACAAAATATCAAACTATTATAAATTTAATAACTAGGTTATAGCTTAGAAGGGGGTAAATTTGTCATTTTAATAATCGGGACGGGTTCAGGGCGGGTACCTAAATTCCCATACCCGACTGCGACCCGACTGTACCCAATTGGGTTTTGCTCGAACCCGACCCAAGACCCAGTCAACTCAGATTTTTTCGGTTGACTTCAGGTCGGGTCGGGTCGGGATGGGCTTTCTTGCCATCCCTATGTATGACTAGATACTTTCCTAATATAGATATATTCCAAGTTTCCAACACATGGTTTATAAAGTTAGTTCATTCTTGGCAATTCAACCATTTTATATCAGTCTAACCCGACCATGTATAACCGGTACCACTAGTAATGGTGTGTCATTGTGTTGTAGTGTTTACGTCATTTGTACCCATTTTTTAAACCTTGTTCTCCAACCAAGGCTTAAATAACCGATATTTATCAGTTTGTAACAACACACTACCAATCATATATATATATATATATATATATATATAGATAGATAGATAGATAGAGAGTGAGAGAGAGTTCAAACTGTCAAACACCAAAATATCGGGCCACTACTGCATTCCTTGCTTCTAATATAGTATATTTGTCTTACTAAACTATAAAACTAATGTATATATTATCTACAAAGGTGAAATAAATTGTGATATGAACACAAGGGATAGGGTCACTTCAAGAGTTGTATTAGATAAGATCATGTCTATATAATGTATTAGTATAATATGGTACTAAAACAGTACTTATGATAATAAAATAATATGAGTACTGATATTGAAGTTTTAACCTTGCATGACTATATTGATTGTTTTAAGTCTATCCTAAATCCTTCACTTTACCCATTTAAAGGGAAATTTAATGAAATTGTTCCAAAAGCAATGGACAATGTACTTCAAAACTATGCTGAAGTGCAATTAAGAATACAGAAGCAGAAAGTTTAACTAATCAGCAATTTGTGCAAAAGCTAAGAGATTACATTAAAAATCATCAAAAAAATAAACGTCTAATTAGTTAAACCTTTTTTTAAAATGAAATAAATAGGAGAACAACCGTGCAATTACTGAAATATTATAACAAGAAAAGATTGATTCTAACCCATATCAAGCCTGAGAAGTTTGCCAGGAGAGATGAGTATGGAAATTGACCACTGGATATTTACCATTAAATGATATTACTATCAACCTAATATATCATCTTGACAAACATCATAATTTGCCAAATCATATTTCTTATTTAGATGAGACTTTGAAGAATCACATACAACTTTGCAATAGATAGATTATAAAATACCAGTGACATAGAACAATGATATGTGAATTATAGTAGCAAGAATACTGTTATGATACTTGTTTTGTTGTATGACTTAAAAATTGTCCTGGTCGTATCTTAGTTTGGTTAGGGCTTAAATGTAACAATATAGAGATGCCTGAAAATACAAAAAACTTCAGAACTAAAATTAAAAAATATGGCTAAACTAAATATAAAATTCACAGGAACAAGGTTTTATTTTTTTTTAATTCATTTGGATTTATGTGAGATATTACATCTAAAGAAATAAAATAAAAGAGTAGGTGGGTAGTTACCTCATTAACTCATGCAGCCTCTCCTCCCTTTTCTCCATATAACTGGCAACCCCCTCTTTGTCTGATTTTCTGCTACAACAGGGAGGGAAGGGAGGCGTGAAAAAGAAGAGGGTTCCTAGCGAGATTTCAGTGAGGAAAACGAAGAGGCTAAGGAGAACACAATCTTCAAAAAAGGGTACGAGATTTCTAGCCTAAACTCTCAGATTTTAGAGCTTATGATTGTTTTCATACTTGGATTATATATAGTGAGAGGATGAATGTTGTGTTTAATAAGGGTTTCTGAACGGCCAGCTTAGTCCTATTATATGTGGTGTTTCATGACAATTATTTGGTTGACAGCTGAAGTTAATCTGAGAGTTCTATCTCTGACTTGAACAATATACGTGGTTTGAATCACCTTCTGTTAATAATGCAAGTGGAGCAGCAAAGAAGGATGATAACTTTCTCTTAGCCAAATGGTACAGTTCGGAGTTATAAGGGAACTACTAGGCAGGTGGTTCCTGTTGTGTTTGTGTCTGCTATACTCTCCCATAAAGTAATTAATAGTTGTTGTGAAGGGTATATTTATTATCGTTTAGTATAAGAGTAAAACAAACAACCATTCTATTGATCAGTACCAGCGATTTGTAACTTCTTGGTGTGTTTCATGATGTTTTACTTGGTTAGCCTCCAAAAAGGTAGATAAATTTTCTACTGAATTGCAACTTGGAAATGCTTCAACCTCGAAGCCATCATACCTCATGGATGCTTGAGAAGTATATATTAGAATGAGCATGTCGCCTTGGGAGCGTGGGTGGTCGTGAAAAAAAAGGATGGCTCTCTTACACAATGCATTGATTATAGGCACATAAAGACAATAGCTGTGTGGAATAAATATCTTTTATCAAGAATAGATTATTTGTTTGATCCAAGTTTCTAAAAATCGATCTATAGTGGTATACCTGTTCATTGTCAGACTGGTAGTACTACTGCTCCGTACTAACACAGGTCAGTTTTTACTAAGCTCGTGTGTGTATATATATATATATATATATATATATACACTAGACCATATACCGATACCAGTTCGTTGGTTGAACTGACAAAAACCAGCTGCATTGACCATGGACCAATTTTTTAAACCATGGTTTGATCAGTGTGGACAACTGAAATTACTAGTGATGAAGTTTCATACCTGCAGGTTTCACCAACACCTTGAGTATCATTTTAATCCCCCACATACAGAGTATGTTCGCCATGCATAATCAATGCTGAAAAGGAACAAACCATGCATGTTTAAGGAGGCTTCATTTGTATGCGACTCACTTATCAACTAGGTGAGCGATCAACCTAAAGATACAATACTGACCAGGTAAAAAAAATTCAACCATGTTACAAAATAAATAAAATATAGCTGGAAACCTGGGAATACCAATACCATTCAAGGAACCAACAGTCTCTCATGACTGAACTTCAATCCTTGCAATCAATACTTGGTATGATTTTCTGAAGTAGCCTGAATATTCCAGTTGAACTTGGAACAGAATTACCAGAAACATGTGGTAGCTCATTTTCCAGCAAAGAATAAGCATCAGCAAAAGCCTGTTCATAACAGGATTACAGTAAATTGACGTGAACAACAAGATCGTGCTTACAAGGACTTGAATGTTGTCATTAATGATTCCAATGCCGTAAATGAAGAAGTAAATGCACTTTTATGATCCTGCGGATTTCATCACAGAGCAACATAAATGGCAGAAGTATAAAACAACTAAAAATCTTGTACAATTTACAGTGACATGATATTTTTCGCTGCTTTTTGTTTTTCTCTAGTAATAGTTTGTTCTACACTACAATAATAATGTTATGCTTATAATTATTTTGCTGTCATACTGGCTTATAGAAGTAATTAATTAATCGCACACCTTCACCCATTAGTATACCTAATAGGTTCATACTCTCATAAAAGAAAAGGTTATGCCTTCTCACTAGGTATAAATATAACTAATGAGGTAGGAATACTTATCACTATGATTTCACCGCTTCCCTAATTTGGTATGTATTTCTTATATGTTTGGCATAACTTAATAAGTTACGAACAACGTGAGCAACAAAAGATCACAATGTCCCATATGATAAACTAGCTGCTACGAAAAAGGAACAAGTGCTTTTCTAATCCTAGCTGATATTCAATAATAGATTCTACACAGGATTAGCAAAGGTGGATGGGCATGCACTCTCTTGTCAATAATATCAAGAACCATAAAATTTTAAAGAAATCCATCAACATTACCAAAATATTCATGGCTCATTATTAAAATAAGCTATTAGTTATTATTACTTTACTCTGTACTCTCATCAAATATAAGGTTATTACTTCTCACCAAGGCATAAACTTATAGAACTTACTTCATGTACATGATCTTTAATCCAGGAAATTAGGCTCTTTATATATCATATATTGGTTTATATAAGATCTATCATTGTCTTATTAATGATAACCTAATATATTTTCTCCTTGATATCAGAGCATATCAATAAATCCACCCCATTCCACTTTCCATCCTCATTATGAAAACCTAACCCTAACTGTTCCTTCCACAGCTGTCGTCACAGCCCTGATGCCACCATAGCAGCCCAGCAACATCACCAACGCTACCTGCAGCCCGTCACAGTGCCAGACCGCAGGCTAGACTGTGGTTGAGCAGCCCAGCCAGCAACAGAACAGGACTGCTGCTATCAATCTTTCCAGCTGCAGCCGTCCTTTATCTTCAGAATCGTCATCCGCATTGCAGCAGATTGCTGTTGCATTTTCTCCTAGAATAGGGATGTGAAGATCTTCTAAGCCCTAACTCTACTACTAACTACTAAGGATGAAGCTCTCTACCCTGCTTCCTGACATGAAGCTAATATAATTTATTGGTACAACAGTGAAGTTTGATGGGAAAAACTACATCATTTGGTTATTAAATGGTTCTCAAGAGAAGTTTCATTCCCTACATCCTCCTACCATGGATTGAAGTCTTCCTACTTGAGAGATGGTAGACTATAGAAATATCATAACAACCCTTTTTTCCTATCATCATGATTGTTTGGATGCCTTTACAATGTTCAAGCACTTTGCACTTGGACAAGATAAGTCGAGTCCTTGTTCAATGCTATAGTTGATTATTTACATAATTGATACTATGGCCCGTTTGGGGTTACCCGCCCCCCCTTTTGCTGGGGCAGGCAGCAGAATCTAAGCCAAGGTGATCGTTTGGGGTTGCTTCTTAGTCTTGAGGAAGCAATTTTCAGCTGCCGCTGAAAAGCTGGGGAAAAGCTACTTTTCCCATAATCTCTTGTTCACTTGTGACCGAGCTCACGTCCCCTTCAACGTTCGCTCGTGACCTCGCGTCCGCCAACCGAACGTTGAGACCGCTCCTCAACCCGCTTGCTGACCTGAGATCGCTCCTCAACCAAGAGTCTGCCACCTTCCCCCTCGGCAGACAGTCTGTCGCCTCCCTCCCGATTGTCCGCCGCCTCCCATCCAGCACCATCCACCGACTCACTCTGTGAAGATCCGCTACTCCCGCCACTCCTCGACCAGCTCCACGTCTTTGGCGACCAGGAGCAGCGATTCGGCGACCAGCTCTGCTACTCCGCAACCAACTCCGATGAACAAATCGGCGACCAAATCTGCTACTCTCACCACTCCTCAACTCAGCGACTAGATCCACGTCTCCGGCAACCAGCTTTGCTACTCAGCCCCAACGTCCAACATCGCAAGCAGCTCTGTTACTCAGCTTTAGCGACCAGCACCACAACAACTCCGGGATTCCTCCGGCGACTAGCTTAGCTCCCCAACCAGGCTCTGGCGACCAGCCCTGCATCCAAATTCGGCGACCAGTTTCCAGCACAAAGGTAAGGTTGAAAATTTAACAAGTTTTGTTTCATACATACAGCAGTAGTATGCCTAATAGTATGTATTATCAATTTATTTATAGGTTTTGTTTTATTCGTATAGTTGAGTGATAGCCTAATAGTATAGATTATCAATTTATGCCTATATCATATGGATGTCTAGATCATATAAATTATCAACTTTTGTTTCATTTTGATCATGCCTAGATCATATGGACTATCATGCTGCATCATGCCTATATCATAATATTGAATTAGTATAGTATTTTTTTTATAATTATTAATATTTGTTATTTATTTATACTTCTTAATTCAAGCTTCATGGCACCGACATAAAAAAAACATAGCAATTTGGAATATGCAAATGATTATAATATTTTGTAATGTCTGTATTACTGCGATAGAGAAAAACATGCATCCAGACACACATTTAAATATCAAAGGATGGAAATTCGTGCTCGAGAATATCCATCAACTCACTGGATTGAATTATGACAAACTACAATTAAAAAATAAATGGGATCAGCTAAAAGCTGATTGGAAATTATGGAAAGAATTAATGGGCAAGGAAACTGGACTTAGCTGGGATACAAGATTGGATACGATAGATGTAACCCTTGACTAGTGGACAATAAAAATTGCGGTATGAATCTTATTTAGTATTTGTTGTTCGTTTCGTTGTTATGAATTATATATATCTTATGTTAATTGTTGATTAACAAGGAGTATGCTAAGTTTCAAAAGAAGGGTCTTCACCCAGACATTGAGAAGAAGAATGATATCATGTTTGGGTAAACAATTGCCACAACCAACTTTTGTTATACTGCAACTCTTGAAGATGCGATAGGTGAAGATATTGCGGCAAAAGACATGTCAGAGGAACCAGTCACACCATCCTCACAACCCAGCTCTAGAAGAAAGAAGACTAGGAATACTTCTGCAGCCAACTTAGAGGATGATATTCATAGATTGGCGTTATGCTATGAACGAAGACTAGACAAACCAGCGCATGATTATGCTGACTAATGGATGAACTCAATGATCTTTTAAGTATTCATCGTGGTTCTCGGTTGTACTTCTTTGTCTCTACTTTCTTTAAACAGAAATAAAAGAGAATTGCTTTTAAACAGATGACAACTACCCAAGAGAAATTAGGATGGTTGCACTATCACTACGAGGAGGCAAATAAGTAGTTATGAGTGGCTTTATTATGTTTGACTATTAGAATTATATTTGTCTTTTCTTATGAACTAGGTTTGGTATGATGTTTTTTTGTTATGATGTTCTTTTGTTATGAACTACGTTTATTATGGTAATGATATAAATTATATTTGTTGTCACTTTGTTTTACTTATGCATTTGTTATATTTGTTGTTAGATATGAACCCTAATAATAGGGCAATCTGGAGATAGGAGTATAGATGCATCAGAAGAGTTGAGTATAGTTCAATGTTTACAATTTTGTTGTGTAATAACTTTGGTGTTATATCAGATAAATTATAAACTTCTTATGTTATCAAAATATGAACTTATTATGGTATCAAACTATAAACTTGTCATATTATTAAAATTACATTGTGTATATTACATTAGGGTTGTTTGCTATCTTTCCTTAATATTACAGCACAACAGTTTATTCTGTTCAATAGCACAGTTATTTCAACCAAATAACTGGGTACCTTCTCGGCCAGCTACCTTTCAACTAGCAATTCTCTAGCTAATAGAAGCTAAAAGCAAAATCAGCCCCAGTTTAGAGCAAGAATAGGTGAAAGTCACAATGGTGGCAGGACAAATTGGTATATAATAGTAGCATCCGCATAGTAGGTGACTGGCTCGTAAAATATCAATAGAGACATAGGCTCAGTTTGGGGATGATTCTACTTTTAGCTTATGCTAACTGGAGAATTGCTGATTGAAAGATAGTTGGCTGGAAAAGTACCCAGTATTTGGTTGAAATAACTGTGCTACTAAGCAGAATAAACTGTCATGCTGTAATATTAAGCAGAGATAAAAAAAATAACACTAAATATGATTATACACAATGTAATTTTAATAATATGATAAGTTTATAGTTTAACGCCACAATAAGTTCATACTTTGATAACACAAGAAGTTTATATTATATGTCTGATACAACACCAAAGTTATTACACAACGAAACTGTGAACATTGAACTATGCCCCAAAACACTTCTGACGAATCTGTACTCTCATCTCCAGATTCATTGTCCCTACTAATAGGGTCAATATCTAACAATAAATATAACAAATGCATAAGTAAAATAAAGTAATAATAAATATAATTCATACTATTACTATAACAAACGTAGTGCCTAACAAAAAAGTTTCATAACAAACATAGTTCATAACAAAAAACAAATATAATTCTTTACGAGGATAGTGCAATCATCCTAATTTCTCTTCAGTAGTTGTCATTTGTTTAAAAGCAATTCTCTTTTACTTCTGTTTAAAGAGAATAGAGGCAAAGAAGTACAACCGAGAACCACGATGAATACCCAAAAAATCATTGAGTTCATCAATGCAGTCAGCATAATCATGCGCTGGTTCATCTAGTCTTCGTTCAATGCATGGCGTCAATCTATGAATATCATCTTTTAAGCTAGTTGCAAAAGTGCTCCTAGTCTTCTTTCTACTAGGGCTGGGTTGTGAGGATTGTGTGACTGGCTTCTCTTCTCGGACGTCTTCTGCCACAACATCTTCACCTATTGCATCTTCAAGAGTTACAGTATAACAAAAGTTGTCAGTGGCAATTGTTTGTCCAAACATGATATCATTTTTCTTCTCGATGTCTGGGTGAAGACTCTTCTTTTGAAACTTAGCATACTCCTTATTAATCTACAATTAACATTCGATATATATAATTCATAACAACGAAACAAACAACAAATACTAAATAAGATTCATACCGTAATTTTTATTATCCACTAGTTAGGGGTTGCATCTACCGTATCCAATCTTACATTCCAGCCAAGTCCAGTTTCCTTGCCCTTTAATTCTTTTCATAATTTCCAATTAGCTTTTAGCTTATCCCATTTATTTTTTAATTATAATTTGTCATAATTCAATCCAGTGAGTTGATAAAATTCTCGAGTACGAATTTCCATCCTTGGGCATTTAAATGTGTGTCTAGACGGATGTTTTTCTCTATCGCAATAATACAAACATCGCAAAATATTATAATCATTTGCATATTCCAAATTGCTTTATTTTTTGATATCAATACCATGGAGCTTGAATTAAGAAGTATAAACAAATAACAAACATTAATAATTATAAAAAAATACTATATTAATTCAATATTATGATATAGGCATGATCTAGCATGATAGTCCATATGATCTAGGCATGATCAAAATTAAAAAAAATGATAATTCACATGATCTAGACATCCATAGGATATAGGCATAAATTGATAATCCATACTATTAGGCATACTACTCGGCTATACAAAAATTATAAATTGATAATCCATACTATTACGCACACCACTTCGCTATACGTATGAAACAAAACTTGTTAAATTTTCAACCTTACCTTTGCGCTGGACATTAGTCGCCGGAGCTGGATGCGGGGCTGGTCGCCAGAGTCTGGTTAGGGAGCTGAGCTAGTCACCGGAGGAGTCGCAGAGCTGCTGCGGTGCTGGTCACTAGAGCTGAGTAGCAGAGCTGGTCGCTGGGAGCTGAGCTGCTTGCCGTGCTGGACGTTGGAGCTAAGTAGTAGAGCTAGTCGCCAGAGTCGCAAGGTTGGTCGTCAAAGACGTGGATTTGATCGCCGAGTTGAGGAGTGGCGGGAGTAGTAGATCTGGTTGTAGATCTGTTCATGGAAGCTGGTTTCAGAGCAACTTGCGGTTGTGGCGCTGGAGCTTGAAGAACGTTGGAGCAGCAGAGCTGGTCGCCAAATCTCATATCCTGGTCATCAGAGAGACATGGAGCTGGTCACCAAGTTGAAGAGTGGCGGGAGTAGCGGATATTCACAGAGCACGTCGGCGGATGGCTTTTGCTCCGTTGGATGCTCGAGGGAAGGTGGCGGATGGTCATGCAAGGGGGGAAGGCGGCGGACAGTCTGCCGAGGGGGAAGGCCGCGGAGTCTCGGTTGAGGAGTGGTCGCAGGTCGCAGGTCAGCAGGCATGCTGAGGAGCAGTTGCAACGTTCGGATGGCAGACGTGAGGATCACAGGCGAACGTTAAAGGGGATGCGAGCTCGATCGCAGGCAAAATAAGAGATTCTAGGAGAAGTAACTTCTCCCTAACTTTCCAGCAGCAGCCGAAAATTGCTACCTCAAGATTGAGAAGCAGCCCCAAACAATCACCTTGGCCTAGATTCTGCTGCCCACCCCAGCAAAAGGGGTGAGGAGGTAACCCCAAACGGGGCCACAGTCTCCTAGAGCTTCCCCTCTTCCAAAGCATGGCCGCTCTTAATGGGCACTAACTCACTTACCATAGTAGACCCTCCATCTTCATCCACTTAATAAATAATATACAACTCTTTTTCAATATCTTGTATATGACCATATATCTTTCCCCGTTCCATTGCATGTCATTATTCATGTTATTTCTATGCCAAAGAATACTTTCTCTATTCTCAATAAAGGAAAGTTATGGATGAAGTGATGAATGAGCTACGAGCTAAAGGTAATTGAGAACTTTTGGCTTCTGAAGAAGGGGTAGTACCTATAGTTTGTAGGTGGATTTTCATTGTGAAATATAATCAGAATGGTAGAACAATACAAAGTCGAGCTAGTTGCTAAATGTTTTTTGTTCAAACTCATGGAATTGAAAATTTTAAGATATTCAATTAGTGGCAAAGTTAAATTCTATGATTATATTATTATCTTTTGCTACAAATTAAAATTGGAAAATATTTGATGTCAAAAATGACTTGTTGATCTTATTGAAGTGACCTATATGATGCTGGCTTATGTTTTTTAATCTCAATTTGTACCAATATACTAGTCCAGGACCAGCACATACTAGACATTAAAATGTAATAGTATTGATTATATGGACACATGGTATATCATACCAGTGGTATGTACCATCCGTACTGAGCAATACATATCGGTTTCTGAAATATTGGCTATAGGGAGAATATGGTATGCAAATTCACAAAGATAATTTATGAAGTGAAAGTCCAATGAATAAAAGACCAGTCTGGACAATCCGACTTACGCCGATACCTGCGATACCTGTACAAGTATACTTACACTGATACCTGTACAAGTATTGATATGTAATATATATTATATATATCAAGAATAAAAAATCGGTCCATATCATGACCTTTTTTTCCCTAGGAGTAATAGAGTATTCTTAATGCAAAGAAACACTTAAAACAATTAAACACAAATTTGTTCTGAAAGATTTTGCCAGTCATTCTACTTTCTAAGAATTGAAATCGCTTACCATCCTTATAGACCTTTTTTCTCTCAAAAAAAATATATGACTAGAAATCCTATAAGATATTAGTCTTTTGGGGTGCAACTAAAAATTGAAAGAAAGATGGAAAGAAAGTATAAGAAAAATTGAAAGGATAGGAATTTATTGTCATGGTAGAAGGCTATAAGAGTGGTGTTATGGTGTTTTAGTCAGAGGAAAATGGAACTGGTATGGGAGAACCTGGGCTCACAGCTCACTACGAAGAAGATGGTGACTAGTAGGAGACTAAAAATAAAGATGCAAAGGAGATGTGGGATGTGGCAATGTATAAGCAATTCAACAAGCCTAATACAAAATTGGAGGCCAAAAAAATGGGAGGATTTAATCAACAGACGAAAGAGCACATATACACAAACTTATATTTAAGCATGTACTTGGTTCAGGGAACATAAATATGTATAAGAACAACATAACATTTCTTATGTCATGCTTGCTGTGCGTTAGTTTTTAGATTTAAGTACCACTGTATAGTATTTTCCTACATAATGTAAGGAATGAATTAGATCATGAATGTATATACATCCAATTAATCCAATTTAATTGGTAA
Source organism: Costus lasius (assembly GCA_027563935.2). Lineage (NCBI taxonomy): Eukaryota > Viridiplantae > Streptophyta > Magnoliopsida > Zingiberales > Costaceae > Costus > Costus lasius. The sequence goes on from CM050454.1 coordinate 2,089,418, forward strand.
CCAGTTGGATTTCTTTGCTGTTTGTTCCTGGTGATATGCTTGGGTATTGTTTTGAAAACTATCATGATTTCAAATTCGTTATCCAACTTCTTAATTATCCTGCTTAAAATTCCACCTTTTCTAAGTCTTCCAAATCCCTTTCCTCTCTCTTTCTCTACTCTACTTCACTCTGTGCTTGCAATAATGAGGAATTAAAGTGGTCGCATCAGAGACCACTATATTACTCGTAAGTAGTTTTGGTGTGCATGAAAGATAAATCTTGCACTGACCTTGATACATTGATGTATGCGGAAGCAGTTTCTGCCAACATTATTAGTTGGGTAAAGAGGATCATCGATATGAATTGGATCAATGCTGCAAAGAAATAAAACAATAAAATGCATGGAAAATGTAGAAGAACCTAGAAGCTAATATTAAATAACACAAAAATCAATTATAACCTGAGTCCTCTTTCCCTGTTCACATAAACTCCAGTTCCTTGGATTGAAATGCGCATTTGCCGTGGATCAAAAATATATCTGCAGTTGGACAACAACAACAAGAAGGAATTTACCAGAAGCAGACTGAAATCATATAATAAGGCCATATAGCACTGCAAACCAAAATTGTTGTCATGTTTTAACTGAATTTCCTATCAATATTCAGATAGAAGAAACAGGAAGCCAAATTTATTCACCCAAAGAAGTAGAGAAAATCCATCAAAAGACCACCAAGGTTCTGCAAAAAACACAAGCCATACAAGTCATAGAGCTGAAATATTTCAAGTTACAAAATAGTAAGAAAGATATAGCCATGGTTAAAGAGTAGTTATCAAAGAAACAGATTACAAATTACATTTACCATGAAAAAATAAGCACCTAAACAATAAAAGTTTTCAATATCAGGGACCCTAACCAAAAAACATTGCAACCACCAATGTATAAGCAACTTCTATTAGTTAGCTCCAAAAATAGAAAAGCTTCCTTAACTGTGTCATGATTTGTAGTTAATTTTTGGAATATATCTTTTCAATAAAAATAAACTGTGAAATGATCATTAGAGTTTCCAGGAAATAAACACAAATTGGATGGTTCGCAATTAGCAATATCAATTCATCTAATGAAACAAACTAATAAGTTGTATTTCTTTTCACTTAACTAGAACTGTTGATCTTAGCACTGAATATGTATGCTTTCAGAAACAGTGCATCTAATTCAAATCAATGTTTAGGGAAAAAGTTTGCATCTATAACATGACTCAGAACAGAAAACAAAAGATCAATGTGCAAAAAGAAAAAAAAGGTAAAGTATTATAGGTAATCTAAATGATTAAGAACCATGGATGAGTATGTTAGCTATTTATTAGATTTGCACAGAAAGCAGCATTTTTATCATCCATGACCTGCATCATTTCTTATCAAAATTTATTCATAAGCGTTCCTGGATGAAAAAAGCATCAAAAGCTCACAATCAAAAATAGGAGGATTTAAGGGAAAATGAGTGGAAGCAAAGCGAGGATGAGAAACAGTAACATAGAAGAAGAACAAAAGCCATAATAAATCGTGCAGTGATTTATCTGGAAAGTTAATAAATACTAGAATAATAGGAAAATTGTTAAATGAAAATTAAAAACGGTAGCAAAAGAAATTGAAAAGACCAAAGGTTCTATATTGCAGAGGGAAATGTTTCTCATGAAGAAAAGATGAGAAAAACAAGTTGTGACTAAATTATAATACAAGTATAATCAACAAAAAAAAATTATGAACTGAAAGAATTGTTCTCAAAATAAAATCCAAAAACTTACTTGGTTATTAGGACGACCAACATGGTGTTCATGCTGAAGAAAACGTATGATCAACAACACCTGCAAATAGCCACAACTTTCCCACTCGATAGAATGTTCTGAACACAAAATCAGCAAGTGACACCAGTACGTTCATCAGCTTTAAAGTAGAAATCAAAGAAACGAGGAAGAAGCACAACATTTTCAAACATGTGTTGCGACTTACAAGACAGCATCCTAATGATAATTTCCATACCAAAATATCAACGTTCCAACATTTTCACCAACTTTAAAGTCCACCAATAAGAATGAGAGAGCACAACACTTTCAAACATGTGATTATGAGAGTGCCTGTTTTCTATATCAAAGTTCAATGCAAGGTTCAAGGTATCAATCTATATCATGCAGTACATATCACTCCGACATGATATTGGTACAAAGACCATGTTGGTACTAGATCGGTAGGACTACATTATCATATACTATTTTATAATTTTACGTATACAATGTATATATCAGTATTGACCATACCAGATCATACCATAGTGTCCTAGCATATCAGTACATATAGATCCATTCTAAGACAGTTGACACAAACTGAAAATCAAAACCTTGATTCAATCAACTGCCATTGAGATCAAGATGTAGTGTGCAATGGAAGAATGGACCAAAGTCAACAAGGGCTAAGCCTCAAGACTGGTTTGAGCCAATATTGAAGCAGTGAAGCACCAAAACCAAAAAATGTCAACCACGAGATGGACCAAATCAATTGATCCAAAATTATATCGCCTCCCTAACTGTTGACCATTCAAAATACAGCGTGGAAAGAAGAAATAAATACAGTGAAAAAATAGATTAAAAAAACACAATTTTCAAGTGCCAACTATTTTCTCTTTAATGGACACTAGATAGTATAGTGGAAGCCATCAAGCCAACAGTCACCTTAATTTGCAACTTGAGCTGAGGCAACATGTATTGTGGACTAGGGTTTGGTATGCTAGCTGATTCAATGTAGCCGGCTAATGAATCAACTAATTAAATCTGTGGGATAGCAGCACGCCAAGAGGAAAAACACAATTTAAACTTAGGCGCATAATTCAATTGAATTCAGTAGTTGACTAACCAGCTTCATACAAACTCAAATTGAAACTAAGTACATGGTTTGGCTGAATTACTAACACGAATCAAAAATCAAGATGTCCAAATGTCATAAGGTTTTAGCCAGTGTACTTGCTTCTCTTCTAACGTTCAGTTCTTGCATGAACAATGATTCATACGTGGAGATGATGAGAAAAGGGGTCAGAAGACTCAGGACTAACATTTTCTGTAATTTTCATTAGTGTGAAATAAATGTATATCTGAAACACTTTTTTACTCACTTCAATCCACATCCTAATTGTTCCAAAAGTAAGCAGAACATATTGTAGTAAGGGACGGTTCCTCTATTATATAGAAACAAAAGTTTAAGGAAAATAGCCAATGACACCATTAAATTGCATCAACAGGAGACAAAAACTCAAATTCAGATAAATATAACCATAGAACCCCTTTTAGCTTGTGTTCTTGTGAACTCAGGCTATGTATTCACTTTGTATGAGTAGCAAAGTTATAAGCATGATGCATAACAATGTCTACACATGAACAATTCATGCCAGGTCCGACCAGTTCTACCGGTCTATAATCGGACCAATACATACCGGTTGGTACCATACAGTATCGACATAGTCACAAGCAAGGCAGCCAGCTGAGCAAGCGGAAGGGGAGGTGGACATTCTCGCGTTAGCTCCTCTTCCGCTTCCTCTTCCTCTCTTTCTCTCCTTCTCTGCCTCCTCCTCATTCTTCTTCTCCTTTTTCTTCTCCTTCCTTATTCGCTCAATTCAGGAGACTAACATTTTCTGTAATTTGCATTAGTGTGAAATAAATGTATATTTGAAACACCCTTTTTACTCGCTTCAATCCATATCCTAATTGTTCCAAAATTAAGCAAAACATATTATAGTAGGGGTCGGTTCCTCGATTATATAGAAACGAAAGTTAAGGCAAATAGCCAATGACACGATTAAATTACATCAACAGAAGACAAAAACTCGAATTCAGATAAATATAACCATAGAACCCCTTTTAGCTTGTGTTCTTGTGAACTCTGGCTATGTACTCACTTCATATGAGACATGATGCATACCAATGTCTACACATGAATAATTCATGCCAAGTCTGACAGGTAGTACCGGTATGCAATTGTACTAATAATACCAGTTGGCACCGGGCAGTATCAACATAGTCCCAGGCAAGGGAGCAGAGAAAGGTAAGGTGGGACATGCTCGCATTCACTCCTCCCCCTCTTTCTCCTTCTCCTTCTCCTTCTCTTTCGCTCCGCTCTGTTCTGCCAAGGTGGGACATGCTCGCATTCACTCCTCCCCCTCCTTCTCCATCTCCTTCCACTCCGCTGGATTCCGCCATTTTCCAAGCGCTTACCCTTCTCTCGGACCAAAACCAGGAATTTCGCCCGGTTCAGAATGGTTTTGTAAACCGATTCATGTATAACTATATGAAAATAACATATGCATAACACGGCTGCATATTTTTCAACATACTGCTAAAAATCTAATATCTGAATAAGGGTTTCCAAATTTACATAATAACAATTTTCAAAAATTAACTCACAGTCCAACATAAATTGAGGAGAACAACAGCATGGAAATGAAGTAGATGGTAAGCTATGATTCATTGATTCATTGATAGACGCATTTCAAAATCAATCCATCAAAGCTACTCCACCTTCTAGTAAGATATTGGTTTTACAGAAAATAATGCAACCAACAGTTTCGTCGTTTACCAAACAATATGAACTTAGACCGCCAGAATAAGCATGATCCAAGCTGCGATCAGCCAAGAACTTCTTCAGTACTAAAGCCAGTGGTACACAAGCAGGAAATTGTTGGGTGAGTTCTCTAACCTGCACATAACAAGTCGTGCATTGGCGTGTCATTAATCTCTCATCCTTCCAATGATTTTAAATGCTATACACGTGCATATGTAGAAGCTTGTTGCATTGCCACAAAGGAAAGATGGCACAAACTAATTCAAGTTGTTTCTGTCGGATTGGCAAGAAGAGAAAGAATAAGAAAGAAGTAATATTGTTAAACATTCAAAGGAAACATTAACAGGCCTTCAACAGTATTTAAACAAGATGAGCATAAATGATAAAACATGCTTGAATTCCAACTTGATCAGTACAGCTAGTGATATGGACTGAAAATATATAATTAAAGTTTTATTACCTTTTCCTAACATGTTTATGCTTTAGATGTCCTCCATAGGGACTTAACGATGAGTAGGATAGCCATACTAGTGTTCTTTTTTTTTTCACCACAGTTAGTAACTAGGATTAGCCTTTTGTTTTGGGCTTTGTATACCAATATTATTTCATTAACAATTTCAAATCTGGTTACAACAAAAATATTCCAACGTAAAGTGAGAATCTTGGATGTGTTAACCACTGGTTTCCATGCACAATCACGGATGAACCCAGACCAAGTAACAACATTGGTTCCACTTTTTCTATTTCTACCCCATTAATAGTATCAGTCATGGAATAATTTGTCCTTATACCTCTCTACAGAATAAGGTACGTGAGCAAAAGAATACACATCTGCTATATGTGTTTTGCACAATTATTTTTCTTGCAAACGTTCCTAAAATTTTTAACTATTATAAAAACAACATATCTTATAGGTAGACTTTTCAGTTGTTCATGGACAATCACCATTTTCCATTCTCCACCTTGGCATGTGAGGCTGCTACAAGATCCTATGGCCTAGCAACCCATCCCGAGTAAGGTGTAGACAAAGTTAAAATTAATGGTTCACCTTTTGATCTTACTAAATATTTTTTGAGTATTTATGTTTCGCTCATATTTAGGACTGAGTTATAAACAAGGTTTTGAATGCCTTTTGAACCATTACTGACACTGCATGTCTACTTCTTATTTCCATCGCGCACCACAAGCAGCTTCGTTGCGCTTGCGGATTCTTCTTCTTCTTCTTATTTCCATCATGTGCCATCTCTCGCTATATAATGGTTCACCTTTGGTCTCACTAAATATTTTTTGAGTATTTATGTTTCACTTATATTTAGGACTGGGTTATAAACACGGTTTTAAATGCCTTTTTTGAACCATTACTGACACTGCTTGTCTTCTTTCCATCACGCACCGCAAGCAGCTTTGTCATGCACTTGCCTATTCTTCTTCTTCTTCTTCCCATCATGTGTTGTCGCTCACGAATTATTCTTCTTCAAAGAGTGCATCTTCTTCACACCTCAAATAAAGAACAATTCTACTTACATAGCGATGAAGCTACTCGCGGAATGTAGTGGGAAGAAGAAAAAGATGACAGCACAAAGATGACGGGTGCCGAGAGCTTCCACCGGTACCGGTCCTTCTTCTTTTGCCACGAGAGAGAGAAAACACGTCGTCGTCTTCTTCACACATCAACTTCACGACAATTCTACATATGTTATTTCCTTCAAGCCCATTTTCTTTTTTTTTATTCTACCATTTCTACCTCCAATCACATTGTTATGACACCACTATTGCCACCCATCTCCCACTATCTCCAACAACATCATCCCCTCCGCACCGTATATTAGACATGTATCTCCTTTAGATTCATTATGAATACCTACATCCTCAACATCAAAAGATCAAGTGCTACCTACTTCATATTTACACATTCATCTCCAAAAGGTTGTAATAAAGTGGGTATGATTAACATATATACATTTGCATAAAGTGTAACAAGTATGGTATATTAATTATAAGATATATTAATGATAGGTTAATACATTATATCATCTTATTTTGGCTATAGGCTATATATGTCATTTTTATATTTCCAATTAAATGTTTCTATCATTTCACAATATATCATAGTGTTTGAAATTTTGGTCCGAATCTGTCCGAAATTTTCAATTTGTACCAGTCTGAGATGGGACTAGTTTCAATGTAGCATGTGTCGATACATACGGTTTTACTGTAGCATTATGCATACCGGTTCGGCAGCTAACCAGACCGAGCAACCGGACCGGTTTTTAAAACCATGATATATCATTCTACCAAATGTTTTCCGGAGAATTTTAGCCTGGTCTTGATTGCTATTTTTAATTTGATTCCTTTACTTTTATTTTCATAATTTAGTTTGTAAGGTTTTATTATCTAGGATTTTGTCACCAAAGTTCAAAATATTGGTCCCTAAAATGTTATGTTTCTCAATTTGGTCCCTTAAGTTTAAACTTTTTATAGTTGTGCATAAAAATCAATGGTAAATTTAGAAAAAAAAAAGTTAGAAATTAGTCTACAATAATCAGTAGAAGATAAAATGTGGAAAAAGGTGAAAAAAAGATGAAAAGTGATTGACTAGCCAATAAGAGTCCAAATGTGCATGGAATACTAATTCAAGGTGCAAATATGGATGCAATAACCCACTAGAATACTCAAGAATATACATATTTGCATACAAAGAAAGGACCAAGGTTCAAAAACCACTTTGAACCATTGTCTGCACTGGTACATACTAGTCATTACCAACCGGTCGAACCAATTTTAAATTTTATATATATATATATCTAGTGCTGACTTGTGCTGGGTACCCAATCCAAGCTCGGGTACAAACAAGAAATACTGTTTGGTTTTGGACCAATATTTTATATCACAGAAAGGACTAGCAAAAGAAAGAAAAGGGAAGCAAAGCAAGGCACGAATAGAATAATAGAATGAAAGTTAACACAAGTTGTGTTTGAAAAAAAAAGGTTAAGCTAAGGAGGACAGCTTGTGCTGGGTACCCATCCAAGCTCGGGTACAAACAAGAAATATTGTTCGGTTTTGGACCAATATTTTATATCACAGAAAGGACTAGCAAAAGAAAGAAAAGGGAAGCAAAGCGAGGCACGAATAGAATAATAGAATGAAAGTTAACACAAGTTGTTTTTGAAAAAAAAAGGTTAAGCTAAGGAGGACAGCCCAAATGTGATTGAAATAAGATGAGATATAGATAAGTTCACGCAGTCCATCAAGAGAGGTGTGATAGGGGAGGAAAAGAGGTAAAAAACACAAGGATAGAGCTTGATCATTTCCATCCCATATAAACACAACCTATCCTAAAATCAAAATGAAAAGACGTTTGGAATCACCTAATATAATAGTTCATACCTTGAAGCATACCAAACAATACAAGTAAAGCAATCAAATGGTAGTTATACAATAATAAGTAAAAAAAACATGATTAAAGAACATGAAATGAACAGATACTTGGCAATCACCTAATGAACCATGAACTTTATATGACCATATCTCCACCTGAAACAATGTTAATCCGCTAGCACAAATTGAAACATTTAAAGTGCAAAAGAATAAAACTTTTGCCCAAAAAAGTTGAGGCTAATGCAATTTAACAAAATTTGCTTAAACCTATATCAAGTATTCAAAAACCGATCCGGCAAGTACGGTACCAGTACCGTACCGGCAAACCGGGTGGCAGCGGGCGGAAGGCCGGGCAGCTTCCGACAGCGGCAGAAGCTTCATTCGCCGCTCGCTGCCTCCCTCTGCCATCTGGCCACGAGCATGAAGTCATGCTCGTTCCGGGACCGGACGGCCACCGGTACAGTATGGTTCTTCAATCCTTGACCTATATTTGAAAAATGAAATAACCTCTACAATGAGAGAGAGCAATACTGAAACCAATCATTCATGATATATTCATTTTTTCGATAGCAAGTGAAAAAAATTCTAAAACCTTTGGGGTAAAACTATAAAGCACAGAGATTACCAGTTCAGAAGTTTGAAGTCCTGTATGTGAGGATGACTTGAAGCTGATATCAAGAGAAATTGACTTTACATTAATGGTATCGTCCTTTTTCATCTCTGTATCTATTGGCCAAGAGGAACAATCTGGAATAGAAAGGTCAGAATGAGGAATGATGCTTTGCCTCCTATCTATCATGGTTGAATGTGCATGTGATATGTCAACCATTGAAGAAGCATCTCTTGAAATATCAATGTCATTAGGAACCTCTGCCACCAGCCTGATGACAGGTATCTGCAAAAAGAATTCAAATTCAAGTAACACATTCAAAATACAACCATAAAAATAAAGAACTTAACATGATCTGCATAGAAGAAAGTTTACCGCAGTATTCTCTATGGTTTTTAGGGAGTCATTCCTAACCCATTCCTGGTTTCCCAGGTACCTAGCTGCATGCTGGAAGATGAAAAAAATTTGAATATCATGTATTAGCAAATACAAACTATAATCAGAATTTACTCCATTTCATATTTACATGCAATTATAAGTAACCGTGTCTAGGTGCCGACCTCACCAATTGTCACATGCCCAATTAGCAAAATGGGAGTAGAATCAACCAATCAGGATAAGCTAGAGATGAAATGGCCAGCCATATCTAAGGACCAAAGGGATCGGCCAAAAGAATAATTTGAATCTATAAGTAGCATAAAATTAAGGATAGAGTTGAAAAACTTTTTCTGGCAGTTTGCTTTAAAATTTTTATACTCTACATCAAAAAATATTTGGGCAGGTCTGGACAAATTGTGGACACTCCCTAGATAATAGTTCAGAGTAGATACATTACTAGATATATTCCATTTTCATATTTACTCTGGTACCCTCCATGTCGTAGTATAAGTGAGATTAGACTAATGATAAAATTTACTTTAATCATAAGATGATAGTAGAGCAAACCTAAACTTTCCCTTAATCTTAATCTTAATCTCCCTTTTGCCTCTCACTCTCATTTTTTTCATGTTCCCTCTTCCTCTACTGGACCTAAGTACTGTATTGACAAGTACAGTGGGAAGAAATTTTTTTCCTGGTCAATTCTCACAGAAAATTACATCTTGACTCTTTAACAGTTGACAATACTGATTGAAGTGTTTTTCAACATGGCAAACTTCTCATCTTGTTCTCATATGGATACTGTATAGTCTTTCTCATCTTGCCCACTATTAAGGATGCATGTGATTTTCTTTGAGAATCTTACTTTCAGAATATAATATTTTTCATGTCTATTCTTTTGTTAGCGTCACCTAGGAATACAATACTAAGTCATGGACGAATATGAACTAATTGAGTGTCACCCTCTCGCCATAAATTTAAGTGTTTAGAAAAGGTAACGTAACATATCCATCCCTCAAAGTCTATTTGTGGGCAATTGAAAGCAAACAGTTATATTCCTGATTTGACAGCTGCTTGGTTCTCAAATCACAAGTTCTGCAGGTCACTGACCAAACACATATAGTTGTTTCATCCTTGATCCATCCCACTCTATCTTTCCTTTATGATAGGAGAGGTGACAGAAGGGCAGCCAAGAAACATGAAGTTATGTACCAGCCTTTAGGAGGAACACATTCGCTGTTGTATTCTCTTTGGTTGCCTGCTCTATTTGTTAGATCATTGCTTGGTCTATCTACTATACAAGTTGTTGAAAAAATTTTTGCCCGCATGTGATGCAGCAAGGCACCCCATCTCTAATACACAAATCTTAAAGAAAAACACAAATCCTTAAGCAAGTCAAAATACACGAATCCTCAGTCAATATATACAATGTTCAGTCATCATACACGATTATTGAAGTCAATATACACAATGTTCAGTCAACATAAACGAATATCTAAAGTTAATATACACGATATTCGGTCAACATATACGAACATTTAAAGTTAACATACACAATGTTCAATCAACACACACGATGTTCAATCAACACACACGAACATCTAGAATCAATATGCACGATGTTTAGTCAACACACAAAATCCTAACATCGTGTATATTGCCTTCAGACGTTCATGTATGTTGACCGAAACTTCGTGTATTTTGACATGCATTAAGATTTGTGTATTGAAGATTGGGATACCCTTATGAAAAAAAAAAATTCCCATTATTCCTTCCACACCTATTTTGATGAGTTTGAGATTATCTTTATTGCCACTTGTCCTCAACCTCTAGTATTGCCTCTGCTGCCTCTTCTAGTACATCTGGTTTCAGCATCTTATCCCAGATGTTAGGTAAGCATTTTCATCTCTTTATGCAATAGAAATCAGGTCAATAATAAATCAATCTTATTTTAGGTCTCACATGAACACCAAACGCTCTGTAGTGGCTTAACTAGGCACCCAAAATCACGTGCCACATCTTAACATTGCTAATTAGGAAAGATTGCTCCGCTGACAAATGGACTAACTGGAATGGAAAAATTACTTTTATAACTGTTTATATAATCAGAAAAGGGAGAAAGGAACGTCAAGAAGTCTTTACCTTTGCACGAAGTGATGTGCGTGCAAATAATTGAAATCAAGGACTATGAACTATTAAAATTGCTTACATAAGTTTGCCTTTCTTATCTAGATTGCCTATTCAACCTAGGACATGCAGCACGCATATGGTTAGATGTTATCAAAGTCATCCTTTAAATGTTAGACACATCATCAAACATGCTGAAGTACTCTAGTTTATTTCAGCTCAAGACTTCTCATAGTATAACATCCCAGCGTATGACCTCCCAGTTACTGGAACATACATTTATACTGCTTGCCTAACACATAGACCAGTTCTAGATACAGGTGCCTCTAAGCATGTCTGTAAGCATCTCTGCTCTTTCCAACCTTACATCAGAGCTCCTCAGTCCTCCCTACCAATGTTACACTTGCTGATAGGTTTGTCTCATTGGTAAAAGGGCATAGGCCAGAGCTGGCACTACCATTTTACTTTATTTTAAATGCTCAAAATTTGAAAATATAGCAAGTCTCCTTTTACCTCCTTCCCATCCTGCCTCCTCAGTCAATTGTGGCCCCTGCTCAATCTGCCTGCATGTCACCTCTCATGTCTGCCTTCTCCCTCTCTCTCCCCATCATCAACCGCTGCCTCTCCATCTCTCTTTCACTTCAAGATGACTATCTCCCTTCTCCAACCCTTTTAGAGTTGCAATTTCTCTAACGTAGGACAACAAATATGTAATTCCTCTCCAATCCCCAATCTGGGTTTCCAATATAAACTCCTTGTGGATCATAGATTTTTCAAGTGTTACCACCTCTCTCTAACCCTCTATCATTTTCAATACAATTAAACTCAACAATTATCTCCTATAGGTTAGATTTTTTTTTCATTATTTAAAAACTTCCATAAGGAATAGCATTTGATTCTAACTCCAAGGATTCACCTCTTATCACTTAGGTTGTGTTTAATAGGAGGGAAAGTAGGAAGGAAAGGGTGGAAAAGAAGAAAAAATAACACTTACCCTTGTTTAGTATGAAGGACGGATAAGGGTGAACAGAAATGACCATCCAAATGCGTTCCGCCCAAATCGGGTGGAAAATCTACTGTAGACATTCCCTCTCATTGTCCACGCTCGCTAATGCCCTCGCTGCTATCCATGCTCGCCGCAATCCCTCACTGCTTGCCACTCGCGAGCTCGCCCTCACCCTCGCTGCTCACAAACTCGCCCTCGCCGCCGTATGCCAGCCATGGTTCCAAAACTCAGTCCGGCGGCCGGCCGGACCGGTACATACCGCCGGTACCGTACCGATGCCGGATGAAAACTGGCAGAACCCTAGGAACCAGTACATACCGGAGCATGCTCCGAAGCTTTCCGGTGCCGGTCCCTCACCAGACCGGTACAAACCGGCCCGCCGGTACCAAGTTTTGGAACCATGATGCCAGCGCAAGATTATCTTCGCTACCAGCGGCAAGGTCGAGCGGCAATCGCACGTGAATCCTTCATCCTCTTCCTCCTTTCCTCTCCCTCCTCCTTCCCTTTCCCCTCTTTTTTCCTTCCGTCCTACTAAACACAATCTTAGTAATTTTCTAACTATAGAACTCACATTCCTCCAACTTACCTTTAACAACACATAGTACTACAGTAAGGGCTGAGCATCTTATTTGAGATTGAAGATATCTTCATATAAGTAATAAAATTGATAGGCATTCTACTCAGATGTGTGCAGAGTATATCACATTTGGCTATTGTACTCTTCATGCGCAATGGTTAATTCCATACTATTCAGGTGAGAATTGTCAAATCCGCACCATAAGTAATAAAATGACATGCATTCTGTTGAGGAACAAAAGTTATGAGCTGAGTATCACATTCGGCTATTGTACTCTTTATGCACATAATATGGACTAGGGGTGTTCACCAATTTTTTACCAAAATAAAAACTAATCCCGAACCATTTGAACCGGTTAACTGAAAATCGGTTAATTGATTTTTCGATACAGTTAACTGTATTTTGTATATATAAAAGAAAATTATTTAAAATTATAAAATAAAAATGTTTAAAATTACAAAATAATTTAAGATAAATAAATATAAATATTTTCGGTTAACCGTTGATTTTCTATGTAATATTTATTTTTATATATAAATAAATATTACATAAATAAATAATATATACTAGTTTGATCGGTTAACCAGCGGTTCGGCAAAATCCCAAACCGATAACCGGTCAACCGGTAAAAAAACCAACTAATTAAGAACCGCTCGATTCGGTTAACCAAAAAATCAGTTTGGTTAACCGCCATTCGACGGTTCAATGGGTTTTTTGCATACCCCTAATATAGACGCAATGGTTGATTCCATACTATTCAACAAAGATGTGAGAATTGTCAAATCGGCACCATAACTCATAAGATAAATAGATAATTGAACGACAGATGTTGATCCTTCCTATGAGATTCCAAAGAAATATTCCATAGCATGGATCATGGTTCCAAAACTTGGTCCGGTACCGCTGGTACCGGCCGGTTTGTACCAGTCCGGCGAGGGACCGGCACCGGAAAGCGTCGGAGCATGCGGAGCAAGCGGCAGGCGGCGAGGCGGGCGGCGGAACAGCGGCGCCGGAACGAAGCTTCCGGCCGCCGAAGTTTTCGCCGCCCGCCTCGCCGCCTGCCGCTTCCTAGGGTTCCGCCGGTTTTCATTCGACACCGGTACGGTACCGGCGGAATGTACCGGTCCGGCCGGCCGCCGGACGCTGGACCGAGTTTTGGAACCATGGCATGGATTGAGGAACCAGTCCGATACCAGCTGGTTCCTCCGGTTTGTATCAATCCGGTGGAAGACCGGTCCCAGAGTAGTGGTGTACCGGGGCAGCGCTGGCGGAAGAAGCTTCCACCGCTGGCGGCGCTCGTAGCGCGGCCCAGTTGTGCCACTGGTACAAACCGATTTGGCAAATGTTCGAACTGAAATTTTAATCCATGTTCCATAGTTTGGGCCCATAATAAATAATTTCTGTCATTTAGTTCGAATGTAGTGCTGTGGTGGGATTAAGTTTATTGTTTGTAGAGGTAAAATCCAAGGTGCAAGAGAAGTATAAAATCATAAGAACGTGGGTCACCTCACTGCCAAGGAAAGTCCCATCACACCAATGAGGGCATAAAAGCCTTCCATGCGAGGCAGTGTGAACACAAGAGAGAAGCTCTTATTGTGACACCTCACAACCCTAAACATGCTTATATCTCTTTTTTTTACAAGTGGAAAGTTAAAATTTAAATAGGTTGCAAAGAAGGTTGATCCTACTAGATATTATCATATTATAAGAAAGTTTACTTGTCTTACTATTACTAGATCAGACATTTCATTTGACATTGGTGTTATCCTACAATATATGCAAGAATCAAAGTTATTTAATTAAAAGATTGTTCTGCATATTTTGTATTGTTTAAAAGAAGCTCCTAGAATAGGTTTGTTATGTAGAAGGAATGGTCACAATAAAGTTGATTCCTTTAATAATGCTAATTATATAAATGTTCTTGATATGAAATCCATCTCAAGATTTTGGAATTTTTTTAGTGAAAACTAAGATACTTGACAAGCAAAACATGAAGTATTATAGCAAGTTGAAGTGATGATGATGAATACGGGTCATGGCATACACTAGTTCACCTCTACAATATAATTCTCCTTCATGTTATCGCAGCTCCATATTCTCATAACTTATTAGTTAGTTCTTTCTCCTTATTATGTGTATAAACTATAAATAGTTATGCATGTAATAGATTAATATGTTATCTATCTCAAGTGATATTCTGTCTCAACTAGGAATAAAATAAAAGCTATTTCTCCCACCTCTTTCTTCATGAAGCTTTGCTCTTACCCCAGCAAACAATTATGAATTTCACCCTTATCTCATTGGATTGAACATTCACAATATCCTCCTTTATCCATCTCTTTTCGCTCTTTAATTTCTGCATTTAAGATCCATCCAATTTGAACGCTACCATCGCCTCTTGTCTCTTATTACAAATCTCCCTAATCTCCACTTCTAGCCTGTTAAGGCACAAACTTCTTTGGCTTCACAACACCCATATCATCGTCTCTTTAAGGATTCCTTTAACATAACCAATTATGTACATAAAGTCTCTCACTTGTACACAAACAAGTAGCATTTCTCTTGCCTGCTTGTTGATTGATGTGGTCAAACATCATCTATATTTCACATATGCATCAGGAAGCAGCATTTTTGTATATCTGATAGTCACATGTAGCCAACAGCCTCTTCCATTCATGAGCAATTAATAACACAACCTCGTCATTTTTTTCCTACTAGCAATAGTATCTCCATGAAATAACAATTTAGGTATAGCTAATATTGTTTAAACTCAATGTTATATCAACTTTGTTATGTTAAGTTCAACATAAAATATCAGTTATCATCATGAATTATATAGTTAGTTATCACCATGTTCAATTGGCACATCACAGCTCTCTATGTTATTATTAACTCACCATGCTTTCGTTACCTTTAAATTATTTTTTTTCTCCTTATTTAGGGTACAAATATCCCTAGCATGTAATAGATTAATATGCCAATCTATCTCAAGTTGTTTTGTTCCACAAATAAAATAACAACAATTGATTGATTTGATCACAAAGGCTATTAAACAAATAGATGTATCTCAAAAAATCGTTGTAGAATTGTCACAAATAAAAATTTGATGGCAACCTAGAATAAGAAAAAAAAACAAAAGATTAGATCCCTCACCAATTTTAGGACAAATCTATGTGGTATTGTTATGAACCAATAAAACAACAAGATTACCTGAAGGCATGTTTCCTTGATACCATTACGACCTTCCAAAATTCCAGCTTCTTTAATTGGTTCCTGAGGATAAAAGTTCAGTAGTGTCTTCTCAACAAATCGATTTTATATTAAAACAAGGACCAATGCAAATTTCTAACCAAATTCCGCACTGGAGGAAGAGAAACCACAAGATCGACATCACTGGTTGGAAGAGCTAAACCAGTTGCATTCGACCCATATATATTTGTCCTAGACCGTGGCCAAAGGACTTGAAGGGACCGTGTCACCCGCTTGACAGCCCAACTTATATAGGGTTTCTTGACCAGATTCTCAGCAGCAACCTTTTAGCATTATTGACGATGAACCAGCAATCAATTATGGAAATACTTCAAAAACAAGGGTATTGATGAAAAATATTGGTCAAACAGAAAACTGTTGGCGTTAAATTATGCAAATTACATATCTGGCATGAGTGCATGTAGCACATTCTTCAGTAAAATAATATGCAATTCATAGAACAAAAAGAGAAAAACGATAACTTGTAAACCAAGCAATGATGATTACATAGATAAAACAATTAGCACTATCATGGACCTAAAAAAGTTACAAAAAGGAAAGAAAAAGAAGAAAAGAACAACGAAACAAACTAGGATAATTTTTCACAAAACTACCAACCTGCTTACAGAAACAGTCGATTTCTTCATGGAGAAGATTGTGCATGATAGATAGGGATGTTTTAGTAGATGAACAATTCACCAAATCTGGTGGTTGCAAAGGTAGGGCTAAATCTGGCTGCAAAGTAATTCTTACAAATTGTAATGGAATTATGGCATACGTTGAGAAATATATCTGAAGAAAACTTAAACATTACACTTACATGTTCCTGATCAAATGAAAGCTGGGGAATTGTAATTAAATGATCTGACAACAAAGACCCATGAATTGATCTAACCATCGGATTGGTGGTAAGGCCTTTGTTTCCCCATGAAGGCCAAACAACTTCAGCACCATCAAAACTTCTTTGAGTTTCCTCAGAACTACTTTCATCTGAATACCAACTTCTAACACCCCAATGTCTGGGACTTGAGCTACCAGACCTAACAATTGGGAAGCCTCGTTTTCTAGATTCTCCTACGGGAGAAGGTGGAGGAGGTCGAGGCACTCTAGGAACACAAAGCACCACGGGAGATGGTGGTCTCTTGATTTGAGGAGCATCCCTCCTAGTAGAAGGCACACATGGGCTTTTGTGTTCATAACTGACCTTAAATTCTGATCTGGATCCCCTTCTTGACAAGCTTGGAACAATGATGGGTCGTAACATTGAGAATGGAAGTGTATCTCCTTTAACTCCTTCAATAACACTAGTTGAAATACTTGTCGACTTTGAAGCCTTTTCTTCAGGGGTATCTGACAGTGCTGATGAGTTCAATAATTTGTCAGTAGCATCATTTCCTGCAACAGCATAACCAACAGACTGGTGCCCAGATCCTATTCCATCAAATGTTGAACAAAATGGAGTAGCTGTAGGTGAGGTCAGGCCATTTGTATTGTATGAAGATAACCCAGGCATACCAACCATGTCATCTATTGCTCTGTTAAGATCAGCCTCATGCCATGCCCATGCACTATCATCAGAACTATGAGATGGTGGGCGAGAAAAACCCGATCCAACATGTTCAGCAGGATTCCAATACATTACTCCACCACCAAAGAACTGATTATAATCTCCCCCAGATAGCATACGAGCCTCCCTTTCCTCCTCAGAGAACCAATAGCTTTCAGTATCCTCTGCCAAATCTGACATGTTTTTCATATCATTCATACCTATAACATCTCCAGAACGAATTCTATCATTCTCATTTTGCATTGCATCACCGGAAAAACTAGCGCAAAATGGAGACTGCAGCTTTGAGGTATATCCAGAATCATAACTTAGTGTCACTGTTTGACCCATTCGGCTACAACTTTTTACCATAGGAGGCCAATCAAAACTCATTAAAGAAGGTAAGACCCGGTTGCATCCACTGTCGGTAGAAAGTCTTGCCTGAGGCCTCGAACACAGGAAGGATTGACGGCAGTAAGCAGGCCATTCATGACCGACATCCAAATTTAGCCTCTCTGTAGCAGCAGGAACATATTGTGAACTGAAAGATGCAAAATTCTGCGGTGTTATGACAGGCCACTCATATGATTTGCCTTCAATAGAATTTGTTTTGTTATACCGAAAGCATACTTTACTTTCATTTTGAATTATGGAACTCTCGTTGTTTGCAAGACCATCTTGCTTGGTTGGAGAAACAAAATGTGAAGTTGTTACACTAACATTTTCAGAACTACTAAGCTCATTCTGAAGCCAATCATAAGATTTCCCTTCTATCTCTGGCTTGGGTATAGGTAAAGAAAGATTTCCTGTATGAGATTTCTTTTCAGTCTCTGAAGCCTTGATGAATGATGCAATATGATTTTCAGATAGTCCATGACAAGAAGTTACTGGTGTCAATGAAGAACATGAAGATATCTGTTGGATAACTCCAACCGAACTACCGGATGGCAAACCACACGTGCAAGCATATTGGATTTCTGATTTGTCTGAATTTGCACAAAAACCCACTACAGTAGCACAATTATCCACGGGAATTTGGAGATCGCAACCTTCATTTGTGCACCTTGCATTCTCATTGTCGTCCATTATAACAGGTTTCCTATGAGATTCACATGGTTTACCTCGTGATAATGAGGCCAAACTGACATTAGAACCATTCAACAACGATCCAACATCAGTTACAAGGTTATTTAGTCCAATGGACGAGTTATTAGTCCCTTCTTCTATTTCAATTTCTCCACAAAGTGATGTATGATCAGCTCTCAGGCTCTCAAGTTCAAAAAATTCAACCTGTGTGGGGCATGAAACTTTACTTTTAGCTCTTCTTCTTCCACTTCTTTTCTTATTTTTACGGCTCTTACAATCTGACAAGCAGCCAAAATTTTCCTACATAACAAAATCATGTCTTATCAGGAAATTGCAATAAAATAATTCATAAGAACATGGATCAAATTGATTACAGTATTCTCCCTCAATGGAGTCGCATTTTCGGGATCCTTCTGCCAAGTAGTAGTTGTTTCAGACTTCTGATTACATACTTGCAAGGGACTTTCCTCTGGGGAACAAGGCCTAATTGCACACTCCTGTGCGCCATCTGCTCTATTTCCATGACCCTAGAAATAAGAAAATTTGACTGATCAAAGGGAGGGAAATTTAGGATGAAGAAATCAAGGTTATTACCATGGACCGCTCCAATGCTCCAGCATCAACATTGCATGGCTTGGGAACAGAAGCCATTTTCCCCCGAGATTTCTTCTTCCCTTTAAGACTGCTAGTACAAGACTTTCCCGAACTTTTATTTGGGACTGTCTTCGCCTTTGCATCTCCCAGAAGTACAGTACTTGTGTAGTTGGTATAAATAACCATCAGAAGCCCTTGGAGCTTTGTTGATATTTGATCAGATATGGTGGCAGCAGTTGATAATGTACTATAGAAAATTTTGTTTACTTCATTCTCTGTAAGATGGTATTCTAGAAGAGAAGATACCTCCTGAATTATAAGTAAGCAGTTTAAATGTTTGGATAGAGTTTGTCGTCTTCCAGAAGATGTAACTGTAATTATGTCCATGCAAAAATCTGGCTTACTGGTGACGAATGACATCTTTGACCTCATCCAATAAGGAACTGGACCATATCTTACTCGAAATTCACCATCAAGTTTGCATGAAGTAAATTCATTCCACACTTTAAATTTCAACTCCATGGAAATCTCACTTGCCTGAAAATTTCACGATATCTCAAATAATAAGAATTGGAAGTACACAGGAAATGATGTGATGTATTAAACAGACCCACTAGCAGAGAAGCACCCAATTGTTGGTCAAAAAGAATTCAGAAGAGATCTACACATAGTAAGACTGGCATTTGTTTCACCTATGAGATGGATAAGAAAGCATAGGCATGAAATAAACGAGAAGACTCCAAAAGCAATATATGAGACAATATTTCAAATACCTCACTTGCATATCCTAGGATTTTCAGATGCCTTTCCCTTTCCAAAATCCTCCTTCCACTTCTTATAAAGTTCCATTCAAACACAGAGAAAGTAACTTCTACAGACTTAGTACCAAATGACCTTCCTTTGAAAGGTGACACACAACAATTTAAAAGTATTGTGTCTACCTACAAACAATTTTCCAATACAAGTGAAGCGAGTGAAGGGTTCCTGAGTTAGTCACCGAAAAGATCACTAAAAGTATGTGCCATGTCAGCAACTCCTACTTCCAATCAAGATTCAAGTATATATATATACAATGTATAAATATAAATGGCACTGATCTTGTACCCGTACAAGTACAATGTCTGACCGATATGTACCGCCCAAGCAATATAGACAGGTTCATTATACCATGCTTTGAACCTAGTAATGTTGCAAGGCCCACTTGAATACCATACCAATTTTGAAAAGAACATTGTGTGCTAATATATAACTAGTACCGACCATCTACTGGTCCATGGTTTAAATGGTACAAACTAGCTATACCACCCGATACGAACTAATTTAGAAAATTTTAGCAATAAGAATACAATTTTCTTTCCTATGTTGGTATTTTGAACTATATTCTTTATATAGTTGGTTGGTTGGAGCCATCATGTTGTATATTGTTGATCTCAAATTTTGTAGTTATTCATACTATGATACTAGGAAATGAAGTCAACTCATCTATGAGCCTAAATGGATCCAAGCTCAATATGGTCGAGTGGCATAGCTTTGTCAATCTACCTTGATATAGTATAGGCAACTTATCAGGGTAGGTGGGCACAAGGATAACGTGCATTGTATGATGTCGCCTTATCTTCCACCTTAATTCCACCTATCAATGACTCCGAGTAGTGGTACAGTAATTGCACAGTGATGGCACCTTCTGAGGAGTATACGTTGATGCTCAAAACCCAACATTTGCTATGGCATGTAGGGGTGAGCATTCGGTACTGGTACCGAAGTACCGTACCGAAATTTTTGGTATTCGGTACTTCGGTACCGATATTTCGGTACTTCGGTACCGATATTTCGGTACTTCGGTACCGATATTTCGGTACTTCGGTACCAGTACCAATTTTTAGTTCGGGATTTCGGTACCGGTACCGGTACTTGAAAAAAAATTCAAGATTTTTTTTTAGTCCCAAAGTACCGAAATATATTTATTAATTAAAATTATTTATTAATTTTTTATAGTAAGTTGTAACTTAATTACTTAAATAAAAAGAGAATGGGCTGCAGCCTGCAAATGCAATGCAAGCCAAGTAGCCCAGGTGCCTAGACCCGTAGCCCACGGCCCACTATTCTATGTCTAATTGTCTATGCTCTTAAGTCTTAATTTATCTCAGTATCTCTAATCTCTCCACTTAAGTCTTTATCTCTACTACACTACAGACACTAACTTAAGTCTTTAGTCTTTACTGGGCCCACTGCCCAGCCGCCCAAGTGCAAATGTGCAATTCACTTAACTCTTTTATCTTCTCTCTGTTACTCATTTAACATTTCCCCAGTTCCCCCATTTCCCAGACTCGACAGTCAACACCAAATCGGCGAAGGGTGAAGCGAACCCTAAATCCTTATTCCCTTCCTCCGGCTCCGGTCCTCCCTACTCCCTAGTCTGGTAGTCCCTTCATCGCCCACTCATCCCATTCGCCATCCGCCGGGCACCAGCCCATCTCTATTCTCTCCAACTCACCTCTCTCTCTAGAGTCGAGACTCCAGACGCCAAACCCTAAGTTGGGCTTCGCTCCACTCCGTAAGTCCGCCTTCGCTCCAACTCGGCGACTCGTTGTCTCGTCAAGACGTCAACGGTCGGTGAAGCCTCAAGGCGAAATCCCTCATCCGTCGTCGCCCTCATCACTTGTCCGCCATCTGTCTAAGTTTCGAGGATTTTGTTTAATAGTTTCAAGAAGTTCGAAGTTAGCATACTTATTGTTCCTGTTTTTCTTGAGATTTGAGATGAGTTTAATTGTTTAACTGTGTCTTCCTGTTTTTCTTGATGCGTTTGATTAAAAAGTTACCATCTGTTCTTGTATATTTTGAATTTAAGTTTTATTTAGTTCGGTATTTCAGGAATTTCCCGAAATAAATTTTGGAAAATCGGTACGGGTACCGATCGAAATTTTGGTACTTCGGTACCGGTACCGGTACCAAAAAAATAAGGTCGGTAGTACCGAATGTTCACCCCTAATGGCATGCTAGCATCCAACTTTAGAATGATTTTTCATGGAAGTAGGAACTGTAGTATTTAGTACGCATAAGAGTACTCATAAATAAGTAAATGATTCACTCAATGGTTCAGCAATCATTAATAAAAAAGAAATAAACCATATAAGCAAACATCATATACTCTTCAATTCTTCATTAGCTTAAAGAAGCATATAAAATAGCGTTTCGGTGATCAGCTAAATCAAACTCGAGTTATTATAGAAAAGAATGCAGCAAATTGAGTACCAGGTCTTTTGCTGCCTTCCCAAAGTAGGCTTCAAGTATATTATTCCTTCCTCCAGGATCCAACCCCGCCCACCAATCCATGCACCCTTTCTTCCTCCAAAAAGCATTTGCAGCCACACCAGAAGCCAAGACCTTCTCCTTAGCAGCCTTCACACCCTTCAGCTTCTTGCTTCCCTGGGAGCTAAGCCATGACAACCTCAAGGCCACCTCGAGCCGGTTCGCGACGAACGCTTCCAAGCTGTAATACCCCTTGTCCTTCAACCAGGACAACTCCACCCACGGCGCCGCCAACCCATTCACTTCCCCTCTGAGGAACCTCCCGCCCGAGATTCCGTCCATTACCGCCACAAACCGGTCAACATCCGAGACAAGGTCCTCCGACACGGTGAACGCATCCAAAACGGCGGAACCCTCATGGGACGCGAAGAGGAGGAGGGAGGCAGAGACGTTCCTCTCAGCGGCGTTGATGGCGGAAGCGCGGGAGAGGAGGCCTTGGGAGCGGCGGAAGCATAGGGAAGGGAGGGAGGGAGAGGGGAGATCAGTGAGCAGGAAGAAAAAGCCATGCCCGTGGCGGCGAAGGCGGGCGAGCATCTGGAGGAGAAGGCGGAGGAAGTCGGTATCAACGACGGTTATGGCGGCCTGGCGGTGAGCGGTTGAGAGGGAGGAGAACCACCGGAGGACGGCGGTGCGCGGATTGGGGCTAGGATTGGAGGGCTTGGAGGAGGCAGCGTGGTAGAGTGCGATGTGTGCGGTGAGCAAATCCAGCCCACGGCGGGGATCCATTTCCGTCGATCTATCAATCGCTCTCTCTCTCTCTCTCTCTGCCAAGAAAGAAACGAGTAGCCGAGTTCGATTAATTAGACAGAGGAAAGGGAGAGGATCATCGGCGTGGAGGGTGGAATTCGCGTGTGGCTTTTGCGACAGGGAACGCGGTCATTCTGCCACACAGTAAGTGGCCCCAATCCGTTGGGAGATTGTTTTGCGGCTTCAGTGGTAGATATCGTGTTTCCTGCGAGAAACAATACAGGCAGCTGCGCCACGGTGGGACTGGATGGCCGGACGCGTGGTTCGCTTCGGCGTTTGCCAAACTTCAATGAAAATGATGGAAAGAATTTCCTCCGAAAAAAAGCATGTCTGGCTAGTCCTCGCAGAGTCGCAGTTTCGCAAAGTCCGTGCGTGGACAAGACGGGCCGGTGGGCCACGGCCCACATTCGTTCCGCTAATATTGGGTCGAGTTCCACACTGTAGCCGAGCAGAGTCCAACATCTAAATTATATTTTATTATTTTTATTTTAAAACCTTTTTTAAGTTTTATCTTTGATTTTTTTATATTTTAAATTTTTACAAATTTTTAAAATTTACTTTGTGCACAAGTATAAGCTGTTGTGACGATTAATCCTATATGCACCTAATGCTAATAATAACTAAGTATGTGAAATCGTATGAATAAGATGAAAATAAATAAATGATTTAATTATAAATGATATTTCTATCTGTCACAAGATAAAAATCTCTGATTTTTGTACGGATCTACTGTCTCAAGATACAATCCGCGGTGAATTTTTTTTTTCAATGCATTAAATAAATAAATAATCTAATCGGAAGCGATGTTTTCGTATATCCTAAAACAAAGATCTATAACACTTGCGCGCGCATTATTTAGAACTCCTATCCTAAAATACACTTAGCCTGTGTTTCTTAAGAGGGATAGAAAACGAGAGAAAAAAAAAATAGAAGGTAAAAAAAAATAAGAAGGATAAAAAATAACACAGTTTTTCATTTTTGTATTTCGTTGTAAGAAAAAAAATGAAGAAGGAAAATTATACAATTTTTAATTATTATATAACCTTTAATTGAATAATAAAACTTTTTTATAATTTATCATTTTAAATTATTTTTTACATTGTATCATTTAAAATTATATTATACAATCTTAATTATTTAAAATTAATTTTTACAACTTATCATTATAAATTAATTTTTATTACAATTTTACTCATTTTGAATAATTTTTTACAATCTATCACTCGTGTTTCACACGCGCTGAAGCCAAGCACATGAGAACCACGTGCGCTGCTTCACATGCCCGAGACTCACTGCACACGAGTTCTCTCGCGTTGCCTGTATTGCCTGTACGCGAGCTCGTTGCTTGCAAGATCAGCGCCCGCCACCGATTGTTGTCCGCCTGGTCTCGCCGGATGCAGCCGGACTGTTCGAACTCCAGCCGCCGTGATCAGCAAGCTCCCGAGTCGTCTCAAGGTTGAAACCCTAGATCCGAGCCCGCCGCTTCGATCGTCATCGCCTCGCGTCGGGAAGAACAAGCAACGCCTTGGAGGAGTCGCAAGGCTACCGGACGCCGATGCCGAGCCACCTGGGGGCGTCTGCCGGTGAGAACGAGGTCGTCGACGCCAAGAGAGAGCTGCCTGCTCGTTTGACGTCGCCAGTTCGCACGGACATGCTTGGACGTCGCGAACGACGCCGAGCTTGCCCCGTACGTTGCCTGATCTCCCCGCCAGTCACCTGGACGCCGCCTGAGGAAGGGACGACACCTCCCGAAGGAAGGAGACGCCGGAGGAGGTCGCCTGCTGCCCTCATTCATCGGCGGCAAGTGGGCGATTTGCCTGTGGAGGGAGCGGCGAGTGGGTGATCGTGGAAGAAAAGGTAGGGCACGGGAGAGAGCGACTACGAGCGCGGGAGAAAAGACAGGCACGGGAGGAGAGATTCTTTTTGCTTTTCCGCCCATTTTGGAAGGATCAAAATGGGTGGGAAAGTTTTAAATTTTTTTCTCCATTTTTCTTTCTAAATTTTTTCGTTCATTTAGGAAACATAAGAAATCAGTGGAAATATAATTTTTCTTTCCTTTCTCTTTATTTTTCTCTCTTATGAAACACAATGTTAATGATGCTTCTCTATCAGTGCATCGATGAGTTTTTATATGATTAGGGGTGTCAATGGATATCCGACCCGACCCGTTTATGGCGGGTTCAGGTTCGGGTTTACTCCCATGGGTACCCGCGGGTACCCGATATCCGATTACATATAATAAAAATATATATTTATATTTATATAATAAAATAATTTTTTTATAAATATATTTATTATTATTATTATTATTTTATAGTTATGTTTCATAAAAATAATTTAAAAATAAATATTTTAATTTAAACGGGTACCCGCGAGTACCCGTTTAATACCCGACTCGGGTTTAACCGGGTTCGGATTTGGGTCGGGTCGAGTCGGGTCGGATTCAGGTTTGGCCAAAAAGGACAGGTACCCGACCCGTTGACATTCCTATATATGGTGGAAATGCACTCGTCCATCTCTAAGATAATTTTAATATTATTTATTAATAACATAATATTATATGAAATATTTATTTTAAAAAAAATAAAAGAATTAAAATTAGTTGCTACATAAAATAGCATGCGAGTTATTTACCCGCAACTGGCACTCTAGTCCGATGAGATATTTATGTGTTTAAATCAAGCAGCTTGGATTAATCTAGAATGCCCTCAAAAGCCTCATGAACGGCTCAACTCAATTTTAAACTCAAACTTCGCTTTTTAAGGGATTTGGGTTTGTCCCAATAGGACTCCTACGTAAGGTTGGGGCAGCACATATGGGCAATAAGTTGGTTGGCACATCTGAAAGCGTGGGCCGAGTCATATATTCTACTAGACTACTTGATCGAGTGAAACTCAATTTTGAGTCGTGCCAAAATCAATTGGATTGTAGCAAGGATAGCTAAACTGGGTTGGTGCCCATATTAATGGTTGGTTGAATGATCTGATTTGCCACCATTGTCAAAATTAATTTCTCTTATTAATTTAAATATATTTTTATATAGCAATAGGTTTGTTTTTTTCATATAATATCAGGATAAATACATAAATTAAAAAGCAACAAATTATATATAAAAATATTAAATAAAAGAGAAGTTTAGATATTAAGAATATGGAGGCACGTTAAAATAAAAAAATTAATTTAAAATAATTACATGAATAATACAAATATTTTTAATATTTACATAATTCAAATTACATAGGGTAAATAAAATTTATCCTTTTTTAAAAACTCCAAATCCTCATTTCTTATAAACGTCAAGCTTAAGTTGTCCTATCTACACTTATGTAGTTTTATTAAAAATGATTAAATTATATAAGACAACTTTTTGTCTTTATTTTTTAATGTGATGGATATAGTATGACGTCCAATCAGATGTGAGATTTTCATTTGTTAGCCTAAAGTTGACTTAATTATTTTATGTTTTTAACTCTCAATTTTTTTTCATCAGCAGAAGTTTGAATTTGTTGTTTTTAGGTCAACAAATGATTGACTCAAAAGATTTTACAACCATTCATTTTTATAAAAATTTAAAGCCGTTATCATACTCTAAGATTTATATTTTAAAAATATATAATTAAATACAATTGTGAATCAACACTATTTTTAATTTTTAATTTAAATTTAATCCGTGAAATATTATAATTCTAAATTGGGTTAGTGAAAATTATGCAATTACCATCATATTAAGCATTTATCCATCAAAAAATTTCCATAACCATATATGTTATTACATGGTATTCATCACACATAAAATAAGTTATAAATGTTAATATTTTAAATAACCTTATTATTCACAAAATATATATCTTTCCTTAATAAGTAGAATTTGTGAGAGAAATTTATTTCTCTTGCCTTTGCAAATTCCTAATTTGATTTATTTTAATTTGATTATTTTGTATTAACCCTAAATTCGAACACTTGTATTCATGCAATATTGCCTTGCATAAATTAGGGCGGATTAACGACTAAGCAAAGTTTGTTCACACGCCTGCGGAGTCAACGCGCCAATCTTGCCGGACTCGGCGCCGACATGAACCGGTCCCACCGAACCGGCTCGATCACGTGCGGCCCCACCGATTCCAGTTTCCAATTTTCTTGGCCCGACTCTCGGACGACGCCGACTCCTCGCACCGGGATTCGCGAATCTCAAAGATTCCTCGTCGCCGGACCCGGCGCGGCTGTGGCCGTCCGATGCGGCGCCGCGAGAGCGGGTTCGAGCGCGTCGCCTGCGCCCTGCTCACGTAACCGTCGGTGTGCCTGTTCTCAGTTACCGGGTATTATTAAATTTGCGACATGGTCCCCTCGAATTTCCTCCAGCGATAAATGCGCTGGGAAAGTGCACTTGTCTTACGGACTTATTACGAGAATGCCATCACCTACATTTTTTTATTTTGGAAATAATCGATGTGTCGCCTTAGAATACCGGATCGTGCTGACACGGTCGGGGTCTGGATTCACGTGGTCTGAAGACTTGAATCTGATCACTTACCGGTGCGCCACTCTCGTTCATACCTCCAGCCAATCAACAGCCAGATATTAAGAATATAATAGTTGTGATAGATAAATAATAATTCTGATCAGGGATTCCTAATTTATACGTGGCTCTATGTATTTTAATAGACGAGGATCGTCTAGGAATCTTAGGCAAGATTCCACTAAGAATCGTATTGATTCGCAACTCTTAAAGCATTACTATGTGCTTTAAGATTTGTGTTATGTTAAATCTGTTTAGCCTTCCTAACATCCCATCTCAAGATAATAATCAGCTTAAATAATTAAAAAATTAAAAATATATATATAATTTCTTAATATTTACCTTTTATTACTCTCGACTTTCGTATTCATCCATTTTGTTACCTTTTATTACTCTCGACTTTCGTTTTTATTCATCCATCTTGTTACCTTTTATTACTCTCGACTTTCGTATTCATCCATCTTGTATAAAGCCAAATAGACCATAAGTTTTAAGTGGATATAACAAGTTTTTATTGAAAAGTGGTAACTAAACTTGAACTAGTTAGACATTTAATTGAGTTTTGAGATTTAAGTATAATTAATATTTATATTATTTTTTGTGTTTGCGTTTTAATTAATGATAATAACATTTAATCAAAGTCGTGGATAAATTTAATGATAACATTTAATCAAAGTCGTGGATAAACTGACATTGAAATCAATATTAAGAAAAAATATAATGAAACAAAATTAAACATTGACTAGTAACCAATTTTTTTATTCTTTTGTTTCTTGTACCTAAAAAAATGGAATTAATTGTGAAATTTGCCTGCTCGGTCAAATAGGGGAGGCACGTTATTTTACACTTATTAATTGTCGCATCATCTAGCCGTTGGCATTATCGATGAACATGATAGCACATGGCCTTCGTGGACTCGCCAGGTGTTATGTGCCATGGAATTTGTAAGGATTGAAGAGGAGTACAGAGGCTCGTTGGGCGGAGCTTTCCGTTCCACTTTATTATTAGGAAAAAATTTTAAACTGCTCCCTAATTACTATTGAATCAATTGAAATTACTAATCTTAAATAGGATTATTTTTAGAAATAACAGCTGACAGGATACTAGTATTTTTTATACTATTCATATATTTTTCCAAATAGTTCTTCTACTATTTATACTTAAATAACTACTTATTTATTTTTTAAATCCTATTCGAAACTTACACTATTAAAAATTAAACTACCCGTTTAAAATACGAATCCTATAAATACCTGACTAAAATACCTATATATATATGGTACCAAAATTCGGGTACCCAACTCTATAAAAACTATAATAATAATTAAATTTTGAATAAAGTAAAATTGGTACATGATAACCCGACTAATATAGTAAAATATTTTTAATACAAATATAATCGTACTATTAGAACCCTATCTAACCCCGACTATGGTAGATATATACTACCCAAATAATAGGTATCCAATTATCTATAAATGGATTCGAATAGAATGGGTGTAGGCTAAAATAATACCCACCTATAATTAATAGGGTATTTACCGATGTGTTTGTGTTGCAAGTTTTATAATCGTGTCGAATCTAAGTTTATAATAAAAATATATGTATTTAACCGGTTGTCATTTCTAATTTTAATATTTAATAACAAAATATGTTGAATTTTGTTGGTTACCCTAAATTTGTATATGTTGTTATGATAGTAGTGAGTTTGTTTGTTTTATTATATAAATGCTAACTAACTTGAATGTAAAAATAATGAAGGAATTAAATTTAATATATAATTATATTTCTACCTGTTTTTCTATATGTATCTATTTGACATTACATATTAGAGGTAAATATGGTAAAAAAGATATTTTTAAATTTAGTTTTAGCCTAATTTTGTTTTTACTATTTTTGTGTGTCTTTGATGAATTTTAAGTAATTTAAAGTTTTATATGATAAGATATTTATAGTGATAGTTGAGGAATGCTAACTCTATGAGTAGTAAGTGGAGTAAATAGTTTTTTTTTTTTTGGACTAGATACCAGTAGAGTTATATACAAAATTATAACTATGAATACTTTTATTGTCTCATTAAGTGTGTATTTATTTAGAGACAAAACACGAAAGAACTGACGGAAAACTTAGTTTTTCGCTGTTTTCTTAGACAGACGAATTTGAAAAGAAGGAAAACCGAAAGGTTTTTCCCTCGTTTTGGCTTTTGCCCAATTCAGGCTGAAAACTAATGAACATGCCTCACGATTGAGTCATTGCCGCTAGTCGCTTCCATTGCCTCCTTCATCTTTTGTCGCCGCTTTCTGGTGTCACCTCCTTCGCCTCCTCCAACCCTTGCTGTTGTTTTCTCCTCCAGCCTATGCCATTGCTTTCGCTGCCTCCTTCAGCTATTACTGCTGTCGCCTCCTCCTTCAGTCGTCGTTGCTGTTGCCTCCTCCTTCAATCGTCGCCGTCACTGCCTCCTCCAGCCCTCATTGCCATTGTCTCCAGCCCCCGCCATGGAAGCCTTTTCTAGCCCTCGCCGCTTTTTCTAGCTGCCGCATCTGTCCTCCAGCCTCCCATTGCAGTGAGTAGCCGCGTCTTTTTTATGAGGCCTCCACATGTGATTTCCACGTGAGAAATTTTACTTTTAGGGTAATTTTATTTTCTTATACTATTTTCTTCGTTTTTTTGTTTCTTTGAAGGAAACACAACTATAACATAAAATGGCAGGATGTAAATGAAAAGGAGGAGATTTTTTCACACAATTATTTTAAGAAAATGAATTCACAAAAATGCAATAAATTAGAGACTTTCGGCTCAGCATGATGGAGGCAGTGGTATTTTTGCAAATAGATGAACTACCGGGAGCAATTATTTAGGCATTTTATATTTACCGACAGGGAAACAGCTGGAGAGAGTTCCGGCAAATTCGTAAATATAGTGAACTGTCGGAGGCAGTTTATAATGACGCAGAAAAAAAATAAGAGTCTAGTTTGATTAGCACGCGTTTGCCCTTCGATTCACGTATCGTGTGTTCATGTGAAGCCAGAGGAGACGCAACACGAAAGGGAGAAAAGAGCAAGGAGTAGTAAAAAGGGAAGGTGAGAGCTGGGCGACGAAGGCAGCTGCTCGGCGCGGAGGGTTTTGTTGGGCGATCGAGGTCAGAGGCGGGCAGGAAGAACTTCTCATCGCTGCCTCCTCGCCTTCTCTCCTCCCACCGGCGGAGCGATCTCGAAGCACAGGGGTTGGAGGTGGAGGAAGAGGTGGACGAGGGTAGAGGGGGGAGATCCAGATCTTTCTGGTTTTCAGTGAAACAATTTCTTGGCCGGGTGCCGATCTCAGCAGCCCGTGTTTGCTTCTCGGAAGTGGATCCAGTTGGAGGAAGAACGGGAGGAGGACAACAGTTGATCCTTTTGTATTGGGGGAAGCTACGGGAGTCAGCGATTTTCATTCTGGATTGATTAGTGGTTGATTCTTGGCTGGGTTTTGGGAGGATTTTGAGGAGTGAGGATCGAGAGGAGCTCTTGGACTCGGCATCGGCAGATCTTTAATGGTACGGAACCTTGCGCCTCAAGATTGCTTGTTATTTGGTTTATGCTCAACTTTATTTTTTTAATGATAAAATTAGTTATAGGATGATTAATTTTGCATCCACAATCTCCAATGTTAAGGTTTTGCTGGATTTGTTATGTTGAGACATTATAGCTTTGTTGTGTTCTTGCATTGGTAATATCAAGTGACTTTTATACGTTTCCATGGGCAGGCGAGTCAATTCAGTATAACAATAGGTTCTCAAGTTTGGGTTGAAGATGCAGATGTGGCTTGGATTGATGGTGAAGTTCTAGAAATTAAAGGCGACGAAATTAAGATCAGTTGTACCTCCGGAAAGACGGTTTGTGTTTTATTCAAATAGCTTATATTGTTACGCATATTTAAGTTACAAAGTCAAATTTGTTTTACTGTTAGTTTTCCATATGATTATTTTTTATTTGGAATATGATTCCTAAGATTGTATAGTTGGAGTAGAAATTTTTCCTCATTTGGAGTAGTCTCTATTGACAGTGATGGAATCATAAGACAAGTTTCATTATGGTCTATTTTGATCATATGGCTTCAATGCAGGTGACTGCCAAAATATCCAATGTCCATCCTAAGGATCCTGAAGCTTCACCTTGTGGAGTAGATGACATGACAAAGCTCTCTTATTTGCATGAACCAGGCGTTTTGCAAAATTTGAGATCTAGATACGACATGAATGAAATATATGTGAGTAAATACTACAAAAAGTGTGTCTGCCAATTTTTTATGCATGTTGTTATAAATTATGATTTCTTAGCGTGCTTGGTTTCTACATGTTTGTTATGTTTTTTTATGTGCTTGCATGCATATTATATTTTTAGCTATTTTACTTTTTTTTATTATTAGAATTTCAATCAATTGTGGCTTGCCATTGCAACTTAATGTTTAAATGTTGTAAGCAGGCATGTTATATTTTTGCTGCATACATTGATACATGCTTGTTTTTTATGTTATTTACATATTTTAGGATTAAAAATTTAATTGATTGTGGCTTTCCGTAGCAGCTCATTGATCAAATTTTGTAAACAGACTTATACTGGAAATATTTTGATTGCTGTCAACCCTTTTCGAAGATTGCCTCATCTTTATGACATCCACATGATGGAGCAATACAAAGGTGCAGCTTTTGGTGAATTAAGCCCCCATCCTTTTGCAGTCGCTGATGCCGCTTATAGGTATTTCTATTTCTAGTCACATCCTCGTGTTTTGATGGCCTCCCTTTTATTATGTGATTATTTTCCATTGTAGATTGATGAGAAATGAGGGAGTAAGTCAGTCTATTTTAGTAAGTGGGGAAAGTGGAGCAGGTAAAACTGAAAGCACAAAAATGATTATGCGTTATTTGGCCTATATGGGAGGTAGAGCCGCATCTGAAGGGCGAACTGTGGAGCAACAAGTGCTCCAGGTAACATATCTTCCATGAGTAATTAGAGCCAAAACCTAATGCACCTGCTATTCGGTAGTGCAAGTATGTTTTCCCAAGTTATGTTCCCTTAGTTTTTTGTAATTTGATCCTCTACCTCTTATGTAGTCCAATCCTGTTCTTGAAGCCTTTGGAAATGCAAAAACGGTTAGAAATAACAACTCAAGGTGATTAAAAATCAAGTTATTAATGGTTATATTCTTCTTCTTTTTTTCCTGTAAATATTATCACTCACATATTCTCAAATATTATTTTTTAAAATATAATCTCTCTACAGTCGTTTTGGAAAGTTTGTCGAAATTCAATTTGATCAGAAGGGAAGGATTTCTGGAGCTGCCATACGAACTTATCTACTTGAAAGATCCCGTGTCTGTCAAATATCAGACCTTGAAAGGAACTACCATTGTTTTTACATGCTTTGTGCAGCACCTCCTGAAGTATGGTTCTTTGTTACTCATTGAGTGCTTGATTTATATATGTTCCAAACTCTAAATATCCTTTCTCTGAGCTTTTGTCTGAGCAAATTTTGCTGGAAATGCCTATAAGAGATTTTTAATGCCACATAGTTCAACATAGCTAAGATTCCATACTATATGCTATAAAGAATATCTTAGTTGCCTGAACAATGACTTATCCATCTTTTTTAGCTTTACATGACTGTACCAATGTTCATATTGTTCTATGTATTTTTTGAGTTACTGAATAAATCATAGTCTTTCCTGTTTGTATTGCACTTTTTTCATGGTTAAGAACTGTAGCAATAAACATAAATTACTGATTAAACTTATGATAAATTTATATTTCTAAATATATACAAATGTTATTTTGTTGTTATGTCCCAAATATGGGGGAGAACACATATACCATACACTAGTGTTTTAAATACCCATGTGTACTGGCTGGTAACCCTTATATGTAGCGGTTTGACCCTATATCAGTATATGAATTAAGGTAGGCCTCACCATGGCCATATATCAGTACATAGGATCAAGCTATATTCTGATCCAGTATATAGATATGTATATTATATATCATATGCATGGTACCGACAGTTGGTACTAGTATGAATTGGTATTTTACACCTTGCCATACACCTAACATTATAATTAAGTGCACTTGTCCCAAACAGATAAGTTGTGATTTTGTTACTGTTGTTTGTATCAGTCCTCCAATACACCCTTGCCAAGTTTTAAGTTTAATGTTCATCACAATCTCAGCATACACAAGTTCTAGTATGAATCTGATCATAAACTCTTCCATCTACGGTAACAAATCCTTTCAATTCATTATGTAACATCCCATATTTTAGGCTAGAATCTCCAACCATTTGAAGAATTGTCTTCTCATATCTCTCTTCTTATCTCTTGTTGTAATTCTCGTTTGGACTCTCACCAAAAAGATCTAATTTCCATTTTCTCTCATTCCCTTTGCGCTTCTTTTCTCATTCTCTTTGATGTGGTTGAAAACCTCCAAAGACAAGGTGGGACTGACGGTTATAGTGATAAAAAAGAGGATAATATCCCAGTTGGTGGGTTATAACTACACACTAATGCCATCTATTTGGCTTATTTAAAGCTGAATATCTCTTAAATTAATCCAAATTAAATCAAATAAGGAGTCAAATCTTGTTCCCTTGAATTTTATCTTTCATCTATTTACCAGAATGACTTTTTCTTTAATTTGTTTGTACAAATTTTTACATTTTCAGCTAAATCCTTGGATTTTCAGTTCTCTACACTAAAATGACAATTCAATGCATAGTATATCACAAATCAGAAACTTAGATCATAACATTAGCTACTCAAGATTCTGAGTTGTATTAAGGGGTATTTCACCAATCTATATGCCTTTAAATCACAATTAGAAGCATATTCTGCTGTAGAAAATTTCTTTTAACGATTGTGTCTTCTAATAATTAAAGACCAATCTATACTACCTAATACAAGCGGCATATACCGGTCTAACTTGCTTACAAGGGCGGTGTCATATATATATATATTATATGAACTAACTGATACAGTGCGTCATCTGTACTAACTGGACTGGTACAAACCTGTACGCCAGTATATAAAATCTTGGTGTCGTCATAGGTCTTGGGACATATACTTCTGTGAAACTTCTCAACTTAGTGCACTGGGACAAGGGGGACTTATTGTACCTTAATATGTAGATGTCTTTATCTAGACCTTGAATTGATCTATGTTGTTTTTTTTAATATGTTTAAGTATTTGCAGTGTTCATTGAAATTTTTGTGTTAGTGATGGATTTAACGACTTTCACTGTGCAAATGAGATTTCCTATTAACCAAAATACTTTTGATGCCCTATGTGGAACTTGTAAAAAGTTTGGAAGTGCAATTTGAGAATGTGGAATTCAATGTTCTAGCATTTCTATAAACAATAGAATCAGCAACATTTTCAATTATAAAAAAATAAGTGAATTATGATAGAAAATTCCTTGACTTAAAATGCAAAATTGTTTATCTTGTCTTTTGTTCTATGGTTTAGCAAAACAAGCTGGGTAAGAATGGTTGTAAATAAAGAGATACTGTGGACCATAGCTGACTGAATAAAAAGAACAAGTGATCTTAATTTAAGTAGAGCATGCATAAATACAGCTCAATAGCATGAAATGTTCACGCAACTAACTCAAAGCAGTTATTGATGCCTTGAGATTGATTTCACATATTAGTTTGAGACATCCACTTACAAGGATAGTACGTTTTACAAAAGTCATAGTTTTATAAGCCATTTGTTATTCACATTCAGTGGTTTTTGTTGTATAAATTGGGTCATATGTTTTTTAGTGGTTTAGTTCTAGAACTTGTCTCGATTTTTATGGTTTATAAATGAATGATCCAGTGGCTCCATGTCTTGGATGTGTATTTTGCTTCACATCATAGTTATTGATATTTTGCTTCACATCATAGTTATTGATACATTACGTTATGTACAAAACATTGGCTTAATCATTGCTATTATTGGAGAGCATTTGCTCCAAGTATCTCATCTAAACAACTAAAACATAAATACACCTCTTATTCTTGTATTTCCCTTAACCTGAATAATCTCACGCACCCTACCACCTTTTAGCTCAAGAAAACAGGGCCTATAATATGCATCTCTTATCAAGTCTGTGACTTTAGACCAGGTAGTCATCTACTTGCTATGGTACTAGGATTATGTTAAGGATTATAGATTCAAGGTTGAGTATCATTGGACATCATGTTCAACATCTATAACCATCATAATGCCCATTTATTGTCTTTGATGTCCTCTTAACTGAATTACTAGAAGAGACTTATGGTAGCATAAAAAGTTTATATTTCCATTTCTAAAATTTTGAAATTGCTTATTTAGGACATTAAAAGATATAAGCTGGAAAATCCCAGGACTTTTCATTATCTTAACCAATCCAACTGCTATGAGCTTGATGGAGTAGATGATGGTAAGGAGTATCTGGAAACTAAAAAGGCTATGGATATTGTTGGCATTAGTTATGATGAACAGGTTTGTTTTTCATTTGAAAAACATAATTTGTACATTGTATATCTCTTTAGCTAGTTTCATTTTGTGTTTTCTGTTTATTTTGGTCTATGTAGGATGCCATTTTCAGGGTTGTGGCTGCTATTCTCCATTTAGGAAATATTGAGTTTGCAGATGGAAGTGAAATAGATTCTTCTAAACCAAAGAATGAGAAGTCATGGTTTCATTTGAAAACTGCTGCCCAACTATTTATGTACTATCATGGAACACATTATTTTAAATAAACTTTTCTATATTGGGTCCATATGTCTAAGAGAATAATTGATGCATCTTTAGGTGTGATGAAAAGGCTCTTGAAGATTCTCTCTGTAAGCGTGTTATTGTTACTCGTGATGAGAACATAGTTAAAACACTGGATCCAGAGGCTGCAGTTTTAAGTAGAGATGCCCTGGCAAAAATTGTATATTCAAGGCTTTTTGATTGGTAAAATAATGATGGGCTCTTTGATATGTTTTCTACAGTGCTTTACTTATTTTTGCTCTCATCGGGTTAGTTTATTCATAGCTGAAGCAGACAGTTAACTGATTTCATTGAATTTTTTATATGCAGGCTTGTAAATAAAATCAACAACTCTATTGGTCAAGACCCCACCTCAAACTCCTTGATTGGAGTGTTAGATATATATGGCTTTGAAAGTTTTAAGACAAACAGGTGCTTAAGTGGTTTCTTTTTGTGTTTACTAATAAAATATAACATTACTTACTATTATTTTGTAGGGTAAGCCAGTAGAAATTTCTGGCTTTAGTCTCACTTACTAGTTTGTTAGTAGAACCGTTAATCATTCACCTTTTGTATATTCTGCACTATCATGAACCTTGGTCATTATCTTTTACATGAGTACATGATCATTTTGTTAACTTATTTCATGCTATTTAAATCTTTCTTGCTTGGATTTTCCTACAGTCATCACATGAAAAATTCTAATATGTTCATATTTAACAGTTTTGAGCAGTTCTGTATCAATTTGACAAATGAGAAATTGCAGCAACATTTTAATCAGGTTTAACTATAATTATATCTTATTCTTTTTATAATAGAACTTTCAACATTTATTTTTCAGGAAGTTTTTGAACTCATCATATTCCATTTTTTTTTTCAGCATGTTTTTAAGATGGAACAAGAAGAATATACCAAAGAAGAAATCAGTTGGAGTTATATTGAATTTGTGGATAATCAGGACATCCTTGATCTTATTGAAAAGGTTTGTTTTGATTGCTTTCTCATAAATGTTGTCTGCAAATGAAAATGTTGCCTTTTAACATTCAAATCTAGTGATATTAAATGAATGCTATTTTGTGTTTGGCTTGGTTCCATTTAACTAGTATTTTTGTACACTACATTGGGTACTGCATAGCATCTTGGTATTCTAAAAGAAACCTTGAATTAAGGTTATGTAGTTTGTATAGTATCCTTGAATTAAGTGCTACTGGAGCAATTCTGTTGTGCTTTTACTAATGCATCGATATTGCTTTTGTTCTTGCTTTAGCAACTAGATAGAGGAGGTGTTGAAGTTGATATTGTCCGGTATAAGTGCTCTTCAAGAGCAGAAGAGCCAAGCTATTCACAAGGTTTTGACCGAGGTTCTTGCAAGTTTCCCAATTCAAGCCATCCCAAGAATATAATTAGTGCTTTTGAAAAATGTTCCAAGCAAAGATCGAAGTTTCGATCTGACTTGATGTATCGGTCCCTGGTCGGACTAATACATACCGATTGTATCGGACCAAAACCTGGTGGGAGCAACAAAAGAAAAAAAAAAGAAATAAGAAGAGGAAGAAGAAGAAAGAGGACTTGCTTGCGTCTGCCGCGCTGGCCTCTCCTTCCTCTCTTTCTTTCTCTCCTTCCTCTCCTCCACCTTCTCCTTCCTTCTCCGGTCCGCTGCCCCGCCCTTATGGTTCGGTCCAAACCTTCAATGGGCTCTGAACAGGAAAAACTGGTTGGTTTGGACCAGTTTTAAAAACCTTGATTTCAAGTATATGATTTAGAGTTAAAGTATTTGATCTAAAGTTGAGGGGTACAAAAGAAAGCTGATGAAGGGTCTTATCTAAATACTTTCATGTATCCAATTAGAGCCTATGTCATAGCCTCCATAGGCTAGTTTAACTAAGGTTTCAAATATTGGTCTGGTACTCTTATACTAATCCTCATTGGATCCATCTAAATTGATATGTACTGACACTATGGTGCAAATTATACTAGTACCATTATAAATTATATACATATAATTATATAAACTGTAATAATAATATAATATATCGGTTTGGTATTCACACGGGTCCATGTGTCTATATCTTGTAGGATTGGTATGTATTGGCTATACCACATAGTATATATTGTTATCTTAAACCCTTGTTTAACTTGCCAAATGCTAGCCAGTATATTAGTTAGTAATACCCTCTTGATTGCCTCTTCCAGTTTTCAAATTAGTGTTTAGATATTGGCTGTTTAACCCTTGTTCAGTTTGTTGCTATACTATGAAACTAGCCTAGAAGCTAGAATGTCCTTGGTAAATGAAATGTCTATTTTCTGGGTGATTTTTGACAAGTGAACCATAATGGACTATCATGGTTAAACTGGAAAACGATTAGACTACACGCTGATTTTCAGATTCAATGCCAAAGCTGGATTTGCAAAAATGGGAAAAAAAACTGGGAAACGACATAAACTGGTCAAATCCTAAAACCAATTTCATTTTCATGGAAAATAATGCCTAAAAAGAGATCATTTAATCAACCAGCTTACCCAGGATCACTTGAGACAGGCGAAGCTAAAAAAGGTAAAATGCAAATAAACTAAGGAAAAAACAAATATATTTGAAGAAAGCTTTTCTTATAATTTGGAACTAAAAAAAATTATGAAGGTATGTGCAAAAGCTAAAAGGAACAAAGATTCAATAATTATAAATTTCCTCCCATCTTCTTTGGTATACGAATCAAGTTATCACACTCTATTATACAGTTAGAATCATCAAATGCATACACATTAATCAAATGCAAAGAGGTGATTGGTCAATACTAGAGTGTATATAATCGCCCGCCCACCCATGTCAAGGTTCAAAAAGTAAGCAATATAAACTAAGGTAATTACAAGTGGCATATATGCAAGTTCAAAAAGTAAGCAATATAAACTAAGGTAATTACGTTGCATTTAAATTATTTATTTATTTTTGTTTGTTTACTTCCAGAAACCTGGCGGAATTATTGCTCTCCTGGATGAGGCTTGGTACGTCTGGCTGTGTCTGCTCACATTCCATATCTTAGTCTTTTGTCAATTTGTTTAATATATTTCTCAATTATCTTTTTTTATGCAGCATGCTACCAAGATCAACACATGAAACTTTTGCTCAGAAGCTTTACCAGGCCTTCAAAAATCATAAGCGTTTTAGCAAACCAAAATTATCACGCTCAGACTTCACCATTTCTCATTATGCTGGTGAAGTGAGTACATGAGGCTGATCCTGCTTCCCATATTTTTGTACATTCAAAATAAATTTAGTTGAAATAGGTCTTTCTTAATGCAGGTTACCTATCAGACGGAGTTATTCTTAGATAAGAATAAGGATTATGTAGTTGCTGAGCATCAGGCACTCTTGAGTGCCTCTAAATGTTCTTTTATTTCAAGTTTATTCCCACTTCTTTCAGAGGATGCATCTAAGTCTTCAAAATTCTCATCAATAGGGTCAAGGTTCAAGGTATGAATATAATTCTTCTTCGCTTGAACTCTTGTAAATTTGTGCTGCAATATCTGATCTCCTATACCTATGCAGCAACAACTGCAATCTTTGCTAGAAACTTTAAGCTCCACAGAGCCCCACTATATTCGCTGTGTTAAGCCAAACAGTCTTCTCAAACCAGCAATATTTGAGAATCAGAATGTTCTTCAGCAACTCCGCTGTGGGGTAAGTTTTCTGTTTTTAAATGCAGTCTAACAATAGATGTTCGGGTGGTAATCTGTAATATGGTTTCTTGTTTTAGGGAGTCATGGAGGCAATTAGAATAAGTTGTGCTGGATATCCAACAAGGCGAACATTCTGTGAATTCATAGACCGCTTTGGCATTCTTGCATCTGAAGTTTTTGATAAAAGGTAATGTATTTGTGCTAAATAACTTGTGATGATAGTGTGATTTGTTCCTTCCTTCTGACCATTTAGCATATTTCCCATGGCAGTTATGATGAAGTCACTGCTTCAAAGAGATTGCTAGAGAGAACAGAACTAAAAGGTTACCAGGTACCATTATGGAATAATGATCTTGAAATCACTGCTTTTTACTCTTTGATAAAGATGAGCATGTTTTCAAAACAAAATTAACATCTTTTAATATTTTATTTTTTATCAGGTATTTTCCTTAGACCATATAATATGATAATTTGTTATATCAATTTTGAGTTTTTTGACGATGAAAAAGAATATCTGAGAATACCTGCTATGGAATATTAGTGTGATGGTCCATCTAATGTAGCTTAAAATTGTAAACTATTCTTTTTAAATTTCATGATAATATTGTCGATCCACTTCATATTGAACTATGTTCATGTAATAAGGTAATATGCAATGTGAAATTTGTGGCTACTTATAGTATACTAATGTTAGTAGGTACCAAGAGGTTTAAGGGCTTGTTAATTGAACTAAGCGTGTTATACCCAAGGATTTAAAAACAGCTATGCACCTCCCCTATGGGCAAGGTCCGAAATGGTACTAGTATTGGTACGTGTTGAAACGTCCTGTACCAGGACCATTTAGTTATCATCTGGTATGTATTGATTCAAGATAGGGACTAGTACATTGGTATGAATCCAGACTTCAAAGCCTTGTTTATACCCTGATACCGTACAGTTCGAACGGTAGTAGGCGAGCTTCGATTGAAGCTTCCAGCGATTGAAGCTTTTGGCGGCAGCAAAAGCTTTAATCGAAGCTTCCAGCCACGCCAACTGCCTATTAGCCTCCCTCTGCCACTGCCGCCCGCCGCTGTTTTGCCCGGAGCCGTGCTCCGACGCTTGTGCCGGAACCGCTTGCTCGTCGGACCGGTTCCGTACCACGTCTGGTACGAAAGGTTTTCAATTCCTTAGTGATAATTATTACAGGACATACTCCTTGATAGGGTTTAAACAATTCATTGATCATGCTGTCACAACACTATAAAGTATCTTAACAATTAGCAATGTGTAATACTCTATAGAACAAAACAATAGACATTTTATTCATGGTAAACACTGTCTAAAGAAACATTCTTACAAGCATGATAAGAATTTAAGATGTCTACATACTCTAAATTCATGTAATTAAGACAATCTGCATCAGTAAGACTAGTGCATACTAAATCTGCATTAAACTAATTTAGTCTAAATAAGCAAATTGCACTATACTGTATGAACAAATACTAAGACTGTAAGAGGTGAACATGTCGATTTTGAATCTACTATTACAATTTCCATATGTTTCAATCTTGAAATATGAAGCGAAAAAATACAGAAAAAGTAGAGATTAATAAATGTGCAGCTTTCAATATCAACATGTAATAACATATCTTGTCTAAAACAATGTTGAAATAAGCCAATAGTCCATCCTGTCTTAATCCCATTTCTCTTTTTTTACCATACTACATTGTAACTACAAATGTTTTGCTCTTATACAAAAATAATTGTAGCAGTCACAATTTTATTAATACAAAATACTTGGGTTCCCCTATGATGTTCTGGTGAACATCCTCATATTTTTAATCATGTCCTTTGATAATCCTATGATAAAGCATATTTATACACAATTAAATATAATCAGAAATATCTCAGTGAACATTCTCATACCGAAATAAACACGTCAAATCTAACATGTCAGATAAGATTAAAAAAATAAAAAATACTTAACACTCAATCAACTTTCACCTTATATGTATTCTCTTTCCTAAAAAGGTTGCTCACACAGCATAATAAATTGTCTAGTTATGTTACTGAAATTTCTTTAATGCAAGTATAAATGTGTGTTGTTATGGATTGGCACCGCTAGTATAAATCAGTGGATCGGTATTTAAAACTATGCCGTGAGTATACTTGTCATATAAGAATGGATATCATCACTTGTAAGTATAAATGTGCAGATTGGAAAAACCAAGGTATTTCTTCGAGCTGGTCAGATGGCTGAACTTGATGCTCGAAGAAATGAAGTTCTGGGAAGATCTGCCGGCATAATCCAAAGGAAAGTTCGATCATATCTTGCTTGTAGAGCTTTCATGGTGTTGAGAAAATCAGCAATAAAAATTCAAACCATATGCAGAGGTATATATTAATTACCAAGAATTGTGTTTATCAATTGTTTATTGGTCATGTGTCTGAAAAATACTATTTTCTTTCAACCTGAATTGAGAACTGTTCTTTCAAATTTTTTGAAGGACAACTTGCAAGGCATATCTATGAGAGCATGCGCAAACAAGCTGCTGCACTTAGAATCCAGACATATTTCCGCATGCATCTCGCAAAGATTGCGTACAAAGAGTTGCTGTCTATGGCTATTACCATCCAAGCTGGTTTGAGGGGTATGACTGCTAGAACAGAACTTAATTTCAGGCGGCGCAAAAGAGCTGCAATTTTCATTCAGGTAAATCGGTGGGAATTCTAAAATGACATTGAGTCTCAAGGAAATTCATAGTCTCTTCCTAATCCTATCGCCCTAATCATGTTGGTTTTAAAAGTACTTGTGCCAAAAATCCAATTTTGTTATACTGAGTTGGGCATACCTTTCAAACAACCAATGGTATCAGATTGTTTATCTTATGAGTTTATGATGTTCTAAACATGTTAATTTTTAATGGAACTGAGATACCTACTACTAGTAAATATGCTGATGCCTTTTTCATGGGCATATCTGCAGTGTTTAACACTGGAGATCAATTAATTCTGGATATTGTTTCTTTTCTAGAGTCATTTCCGTCAATACTTGGCAAGATTAAATTATTCAAAGACAAAGAAAGCGGTACTCACTACTCAATGTGCTTGGAGAGCAAGGGTTGCAAGAAGAGAGCTGCGAAAGCTTAAGATGGTAACTTCTCTTATTATGTTTCTTCAACCTTTTTTTTTTGTAAAATACCACGAGTTTTGTTACATTGGTTCAACTTCTTAACTTAGTGGCTAAAATAATAATGCTGATATGAAAATTTATCTTTGTAACCAATTTTATATTAAATCACAAGCATAGTGGCACTCTCTCATATTAATTAAAAATTGAAATAGTTTGTTTTAAGCGTTGTGGTGAATTTCAACCTGGAGTTATTCTTCAAATGTGCTTTTCTTGACGAGCTGCAAAATGAATATCTAGATTGGTCAAAGCATGAACAAGAATATCTATGATGACAACCTACAAATTATGTTGTGGCAGATATACTTAAATTTTGAACGTCACTTTATACCTGTTGTTGCGTTCCAGGCGGCTAGAGAAACAGGCGCACTTCAAGCTGCAAAGAATAAATTGGAAAAAGAAGTTGAAGAACTTACATGGCGTTTGCAGCTGGAGAAACGCATGAGGGTAAAACTTCATGATTATCTTATTTTATTTGTATATATAGATGTGAACTTCACTTTACAAATTGTTGCTGTTAAGTCATCTGTGCCATGTTTTGATGGTTCTTTTTTACTCCATATTCTACTTCAAGGAGGGATGAGCAATCATAAATTTTCAATTTACTAATTACCGATTTTACCGAGCAAAATTTTTATTACCGTTACCAAATAAAGAACTACCAATCATTTACCTAAATTGGTAAAAATAGGTAAATTACCGATTTTACCAGCTTTTATATTATTTTGTCATATAAATATTTTTTATAATTTTTTATTAAAAACTTTGTGAGTTTGTATCTTTACCCATTTGTTTATAATAATAATCTAATTACATTTATTATTTATATATAATAATTTTATTAAATTTAATTATATTTATTATTCATATATAATAATTTTGTTAAATTTAATTATATTTATTATTTATATATTATAATTTTGGTAAAGTGGTAAATTACCTAAATACCGAATGTCAACAAAAAATTACTATTACTATTACCATTACTGAATTTACCGAATCGATTTTAGATGATAAAATCAGTAAAATCGGTAAAAATAGATAATTACTTATTAGAGCACACCCCTAATTTCAAGTGTTCAAATTTGATATATGTTAGTGTATTCATTTATGCCTAATGCACCTTAGTGTTTTGGTTGCTAGTTCAACATGAAACTGAATCTTTATGTGACTACTGGTCTTGTAGTTGAAAAGACTGATTGAATCTTAAAGAATGACATCAAGAAAAGTGTTAAGCAAGATTTGGTATAATGTATATTTGACTATAGATATCCCGACATTAAGCCTCAATATCTTTATTCCTTGAAAAATATCTGATGATTGTGTATGATAGTAAGAAAGTAAACTGACAGCTGGAATTTGAATGTTGTACCTCATGAAAATCTCTAAACCTTTCAATAAGTTAGTTGCAGCACTAAGTTTATTAACATATCAATGGTAATTTCAACTACTAAAATTTGAACATTTTGATGGAAATTAAGTAATTAGGAAGTCGTAATTTTCAACCACTTGACAGGGAATGGAGCTTTGCAATAAGTTTGCAAACATATTTTCATTGAATTTGCAAATGATCATGTTGATGGCATTTGAAGCATGTTTATCTGGTTTGTGGATTCTGAGC
This sequence comes from Costus lasius, assembly GCA_027563935.2. Lineage (NCBI taxonomy): Eukaryota > Viridiplantae > Streptophyta > Magnoliopsida > Zingiberales > Costaceae > Costus > Costus lasius. Next base: position 2,134,333 of record CM050454.1, read on the forward strand.
TAGTTACATATGGCGAATAAGAGACATTACACTTGTTTTTCATTGCAAAAAATGGTTCATCTTCTAGCATCTTTGTTCTTGAGATGAAGGCAAGGGTTGAGATTTATAGCCTTATATTTCATTGCAAGAACCATTAAAATTTTGTCATGTAGAAGAAAAGTATCTGAAATATGTTTCAATTTGAATAGTATATCAATGATTTATAGACTTATATTGATTTATAGAAAATTACTCTAAGTTAACATTTCTATTTTATGATGCTCAATAACATTAGTTATTATTTGAATTTTGAATATCATCTAATCCTTTAGAGCACACAAGACTTGTAAACAGAGATTAAAAAGTCAGCCGTACTGGGTGGTATGGCTGTTTTGCACTGGTTTCGTACTGGGTGGTATGACTCTTTTGAACTGGTTCCGTATTGGGTGGTATGGCTGTTTTGCACTGGTTTGAGCATAGACTGGTACATGAATCACTTTGTACTTTGTACAAGACGGAAGAAGTGGAGCTGAAGAAGAAGGAAGTGGCTCACATCATATGAAGGCACGAAACTGCTTGCGAGCATGTGAGCTTCTGCCACTTCCTTCTTCTCCGGCTGCCCTCCGTTCGGTTCCTTTAGTTGAATATAGATCATTATGTGCTGGTCTAAGCTTAGACCGGAACGCAGGTCTGAACCGGTAGTTTAAAACCTTGTTGTAAGTGCTTTTTGAAACTACATAAGTACTTCTTGAATTTGGTTGGTTTTGGCAACTCACCGTATTAGTAAACACTGCTTATCTCTACTTTGTCAATAATATCAATTCATCTTGGTATAGTGAGACTCATTAGTGTATAGGTTATCAATTATCATGTTACCAGATCAATTCATCTCAGTACAGTGAGACTTGTTTCTATCAAAGATTTTAGGTATCTAGATATAATAAAAATATTTTTTAGTTGAACCAAACTGTAAAATTTTCTTATTGCTCATATGTTGGACTAGCAGTATCTACTATTACACCTATCGTGCAGTTCACTTAGATGTGTTATAATCATCCTATCAAGAATCCTTCGCTTTGGATCATCCTACAAGGGATTTTTCTTCCTATAGAAACAATACACAGGTCAGTTTTATAATTGCATTGAATCAACTTGACTGAAAGTTTGAAACTATCGTTCATTTGAATGGAAACAACAAAATATAGTTCCATTATGATATCTTGTCATTAGGAGCTTCTCTCATCACCTTTAATTGGAGAGTTTACTACATCCAAAAGAATGCATTCATGACCGTTAGATTTTGCAATGAAAATTTGATTAAAATAATTCCATAGTTATGCAAACTGCATATTTGGAAATTGGTCTTGTGGCGTTTGGTTCATTATGTTGTCTCCATTATGACCGTCAGATTTCTCTCTTGTTCTCATTTCACATATGAATTAATCAGTTATCTCTTTTTGTAGGCTGATCTTGAGCTAACAAAAACACAGGAGAATGTAAAATTGCAAACTGCTTTGCAAGAGATGCAGCAGCAATGTAATGAAACTAAAGCTTTACTGGTCAAGGAGCAGGAGGCAGCTAGAAAAGCTGCTGAAGTAGTTCCAGTTATAAAAGAGGTCCCTGTTATTGATACGGCTCAGATGGATAAGCTAAGAGATGAAAATGAGACACTCAAGGTGAGATTGCAATAAACGGTGGATTTTTTTTTATTACATATATACATATGCATAAATACGCGTATGCATATATATATATATATATACACACACATATACATATATGTGCCATTATAAGTTCAGACCGAAATGTACCATTGGGTGATATATATACATACATTTTGTTAAATCTATGGTGGAGATTTTCAACAGTTTTTTCCTTCCCTTTGCTTTTTAGTATTTCAGGACATTGTATAAAGAGCTATTCAAAATTTTGCAGGCTTTAGTGAGTTCACTTGAAAAGAAGATTGATGAAAGTGAGAAGAAGTTTGAAGAAACGAGCAGACTTAGTGAGGAAAGACTTAAGAAGGCCATGGATGCTGAATCTAAGATAATTCATTTGAACAATTCAGTGCAGAGGTTCACATATGCCTTATCCCTTGCTTTCTAATATACTTTCAGCTTCCCAGCTACACTGTTGCTTTGGAATTTGATTCATATGCCCTATGATCTTATATTCAGAGATCGCTGATGTTAATAAAACCTTAATTTTGCCGACAGCCTTCAACAAAAGCTATCTAATGTAGAGTCCGAGAATCAGATTCTGAGACAGCAGACCTTATTGCATTCCCCAGTGAAACGCATGTCTGAGCATTTATCAATTCCGACAACTCCCAAACATGTACAATTTGTTATATAACAAGGCATCATCTCTTAGAACATTTTTTGTTATTTTACTTACACTTTTTTTTTATGTGGTAGAATTTGGAGAATGGTCACCATGAAGTTGAAGAGCCTAAGGTTTTTGATGTGTTCATATTATAAATTTCTTTAATGATCTCATCATATCCAGTCAAATATGACCGTATCTTCCGCATCATATAAAACCATTTTATATCTGTAGGAACCTCAGAGTGCTCCACCAGCTATTAAGGAATATACAACGGTTGATGACAAATTGAGCAAATCTTACATCGAGAGGCAACTTGTATGTGTGGAATATCTTATAAAAACTAAGTTATCACTACATTTGTCTCTTTAGTTTGATGGGTTGCCTTCTTTACAGGAGAATGTTGACACCTTGATCAGTTGTGTTAGCAGAAACATTGGGTTTAGTCAAGGCAAACCAGTCGCTGCCTTTACCATATACAAATGCCTTCTTCACTGGAAATCCTTTGAAGCAGATAGGACTAGTGTTTTTGATCGTCTCATTCAGATGATTGGTTCTGCAATCGAGGTAATTTATAAGATTTTATAATTTGTCCTTTCTATGTTACTAATATGGTACTATGATGCGGGAAATTTGTGTAACGTTCTATGGGGCGATGGTTCAAATTCTGGTATAACTAATCTGCTGATAACTATTCATTTGACTAAGCACTACTTAGATCTTATTTTTGTGGAAAGGGATAGTAATATAAATGTTGCACTAACTTTTTAGAGCAATGCAAAGTTGGATGAAAAGAAATTATTCTTATGGTTCACTTTTCATTCACGAAGGGAGATTGACATATAGAACCACCTTTGACCTATGGCCCAAATACTTATTAATGTGAGACTAAACATGTCATAATAATACAATATTGACTGTCTATTTGGAAGATGGATTGTGTGAATCAAGATTAAGGAATCACTGAACTGCGAATAAATATAGAAACTAATCTTTTTTTTAGAAAAAAATGAACTGCATCAAGCTTTATAAATATAGAAAACCCAGGTCTATTCTAACTTTTGACACCTCTACTAAATTATCTATTCACTAGGTGGCTCTCTTGATCTTTGTTGTTTGTTTATCTGCAGCTAGTGTTGATCAAATGTGAAGATTCTAGGCATTTGAGTCTCTGTAGTTGGGCTAAATTTCAATCTAATTCAATTCAATTCACTTATGTATAGCACTACTTAGTTCAAAATTGACGTGGTTACTGTAATGCACATGAACTTATGATTTAGATGTATTAAGCTATACATGTTGATCCAAATAAAGGTTGAAGTGTTGAACTGGTCATTTTTTAGACTAAAATCAGTCGCCAAAGAAGCCTATTTATTTTTAACTTCTTTTATGCAAAGATATTGGCTAGTCTCATGTATTATTAAGTTCAAACAACATTTTTATCTATCTATTTCTTATGCCATGACGAAAGTCTCTTCTATTTTGTGATATCACCCAAGTTACATATTGAATTGATAGATATGAAGCTATATGCTCCATATAAAATGCTTGATCTCATGATTTAGCCTTGTAAGACAACACAAGCATCCTGCTTCTAGTTCTAGACTAATTTTTATCTTTTTATTTATTTTATTTAAGATTTTTTGACCTCTTGACTCACAACTCATAAACATCATTAGTGAACGGTATGTGAGGTTGGACCATTGAAAGTTTTGCTACCATGAGCCTTATGTATTAGTATTCTTACCATTTAGGCTGTGTTTAATAGGAGGAAAAGTAGGAAGGAAAATAAGGTTTTTCTTTGTTTATAGAAAAGACGGATGGAAGGGCGTTGCTGTCGAAATGCGTTCCTCCCAAATCGGGCGGAAAGCTCACTGTAGACGCTCAAGACGCCACTGTCCACTCTCGCCTTTGCCCTCACAGCCATCCACGCAAGCTCGCTGCTTGCTGTCCACGCCGTTTGCTCTCGCCCTCACCGCTCGCTATCCACACTAGCTTGCCCTCACTGCTCGCTGTCCACGCAAGCTTGCCCTTGCCGCTCGCCGCCCACGCCTGTTCAGCCACTCGTTGCCGTACGCAACCACGTGTCGTCATTGCTGTATGATCGAACGTGATATATACGTGATTTCTTCATCCTCTCCCTCCTTTCCTTTCCCTCCTCTTTCCCTTTTCCCTCTTTTTTCCCTCCGTCCTACTAAACACAGCTTTAGTGATTCTAGACCCATTGGATCTTATAAATTTGGGTTGACTATTATTCTCCCACAGCCACTATGGAACTAACTCGGCTTTACATTTTGGTGTGCTTGTTAATTATTTCACTATACATAATGAGGTCAAAATTAAATTCCTTGGTTGTGCATTTCTTTCATTCAATAATGTCCTTATTTGGTGCGACTATTTTTGCAACATAGTAGACATTCGCTAATGTCCTAGTTCTTCTGTCTTGAATTCATAGCACTAGACAATGTACGGAATGCACCATTTTGTTTTATGGGTTAAAACATTTTAATAAAGTTTCTCTTGCAGAATGAAGAGAGCAATGACCATCTTGCTTACTGGCTATCAAATGCTTCTTGTTTGTTGTTCTTGCTGCAAAAAAGCCTTAAGGCTCCTGGCACCGTTGGAGCTAGTCAACGTCGGAAGCCTCCGGCTCCAACATCATTATTTGGGAGAATGACACAAGTATGTTGTAGCACATTCTCTACTTTGTAGTGTTTATCATGTGAAATATATATGATGGATAGTTCTGTCTTCATACTGTGTATTTTCTTGGTAAGAACTGATTCCATGCATTATTCTACCTCAGTCATTTCGTTCTTCATCATCTGTTGCAAACCTTGCTGTGGATGGCATAGATGTCGTGCGTCAAGTTGAAGCAAAATACCCTGCTTTGCTGTTCAAGCAGCAATTGACAGCTTATGTGGAGAAGATGTATGGAATGATTCGGGACAATGTGAAAAAAGACCTATCTGCTTTGCTCACGTTATGTATTCAGGTATATCTATATTCTATTGTGATCCTAATTGATTATTGTTTTTTTTTGATATAGTAAATGTTGAGTTAAGTTGGTACTGAATATAAACTGCCCAAATTGACTACTTATGCGGTAAAACACATCCGACCAAAATTATCACTGAGCAGCCTGTGATGTTGATGACAATTAAATCTTGAAATTAGTTACATATATTAGAAGGTAATAGAATTAATTGTTCTTCTGGAATTTGAGATGGTTTTGAGTATGCTTCTTAGCTTGATTGTATATACTACTATCCTTTTCTTAGATTGTAGCCAAGTTTTGGGTATTCATTTTCCTAATAAATTGTGCTCTAATTGTTGCTATCCTGCTATGTATAGTTGGATCACCAGATTTCTATATCAATTACTAAAATTTGATTCTTCTTTCTGAAATTAGGCCCCAAGAACGGCAAAGGCAAGTATGTTGCGAGGCTCTGGCCGTTCATTTGGAAGCCAAGGGCAAAGTAACCATTGGAAGACCATTGTTGAGACCTTGGATGACCTTCTTAAGATGTTGCAAGAAAATTGTGTAAGTTATCTTAAGTAAGTATTATTCTTTCATCCAGATTAGAAACTGCTGGCTGATCTCGTTCTTTTCAGGTGCCTTCTGTCCTTGTTCAGAAAATAAATATGCAAATTTTCTCATTCATAAACGTGCAACTATTTAACAGGTAATGGATTGTTTTGAGTTAGAACCATTTATCCATGATAGACTTGGGGGATCTAACTGCTTTCTTGTGCCAGTTTGCTGCTTCGCCGGGAATGTTGCTCCTTCACTAATGGAGAGTATGTTAAAGCTGGTCTGGCTGAGATGGAATTGTGGTGTGCAAAAGCAAAACCTGAGGTGATAATTAGAAGAGACAAGTTGTTGACGCCTTGATGTTTTTTTATTTCTTCAACTCTAAAACTTTTACTGTCACTGCAGTATGCTGGATCATCATGGGATGAACTTAAGCACATTAGGCAAGCTGTGGGTTTCTTGGTACGTATTTCCTTTATTGTTTATTCATCTGATTGTTACATGATTCTTTCTTATGCTATTATTTCTACAATATTTCATATCCATCCAGGCTCTTCATAGTTCCTTCTTTACACAACATTTAAGAATGGTTCAAGAATACTAGATTTGATACTTTTGAGTGTTGTAATCTTATAATTATTTTGAATAGAGCATACTTTTCTCTAGAAAACAATCTACTTTACCACCTAAGTTATAGAAACGGCTTTTGATAAAACCTATTCATGTGAGACAAGAACCCTATGTTGGTAAGCTACCTTGGTTCCTCTCCTACTACACCACTAGACCGAGCTAAACACCACGTTGGTGATTGGACTATTTTCCCAAGTCCCAACATATATATCTTTATGTATACACATTTCACAAACAAAGTCTACATTTAGGCATAGCCATAAATATGTATAAATACATAGCGAATGTTTCATCATTTTCATACTACATTATGGAAAGTTGCTAGCTATCTTAACATTTTAAGTATAAGAATATACACTTAAAAGTTGTACAGCATCAATCAACATTTACAATAAGGTTCCTTTTGTTCACAAATTTTCCTACGCAGCATAAGTAATTTCCTTGTCTTCCTAATAGTGTTCAATATAAACATACCCTTGAGTATGCATGTTGAACATCTGAAAACACCATATCACAAGGGTCCAACACTAGTACAAATGAAAACTACCAGTTCTCCTATTGATGCAGAGTATGAAGGTCATATCTTCGGATCGACTAGTACGATTATGTTGATGTTGCGAGCCACTAGGTTGAAGTTATTTCTTATAGGGTTGTTAGTATTGAGATTTTACAGGATAGACTTTGCAGGATTAGACCGTTGAATCAGATCGAAAATCCTACCAAAAGGGTTTAAACATAAAGCTTTAAGTGAAATTAGAATTTGCAAGTTCATCAAATAAATAGGAGAATTTCAACATACTATTCTTTTTACTTGATATGAATTAAATTCTTTCAAGTTCAGAAGTCAGGCTTTTTATTGTCTTCCCGCCTGCTCATTTGCTCAATACTCTTTTCTTCCAAACTTCGTGAGCTTTTACTTTTTCTAAAGAAGTCTTGCGATGCTTGTTTGCCTGCAACTGTAAATTCAGTTATCTGCACACAACTTCAGTATTTTGGGTGGCTAAAGGCCATATTTGAACAAGAAAAAAAATATTAAGATAAATTGAAATACAAGAACTATATTATGAAAATTAGAAAGATTCTAAGACCAATCTGAAATCTTTATCTTTACCTTCTGTATCAGGAATAGGATGTGTATTCAATTGATCAAATATTGTGCCTTTTGTAATATATATTTTTTCAATAGTGTCCCTAAACAAGTCTACTAGTGCCTTCTGTTGCAAGCATCATCAAAGAATTTTGTTGGGATGAATGACGTGACTGAACCTCTGAGCATTTTATATAAGTTCTGATTAATAAGTGTTGAGTTCTCTTAAGAACTAATTTTTTTTCTAGTAATTTGTTGGTTTACTCAGGAGTGCAACATTAACATCCCAATGGGGCTTTGTTTTTGCGTCTTATGCAGGTAATATTTCAGAAGTCTAGGATTTCCTATGATGAAATAGTCAACGACCTATGTACGGTAAGAGCTACTGACCTTACTTTTCTGTAGATTGCATTAATTGTGACAATGTGTTCTCTAAGTGGGAGGGTTATTTTGTGGCATTTCTTATTGGCTTAAAGTATTTCCTCCTGCAGGCTCTTAGCGTGCAGCAACTTTACAGAATTTGCACACAGTACTGGGATGACAAGTACAATACAAAGAGTGTATCTTCATCTGTAAGTACAATAATTATTGATTTATTCTTTTTCTTCTTGTTTTGCTCCAATACATTGCTCTGTGTATCAGTTCCTGCTTGGGGGTATGAACGGTTATTTTAGCATTGGATTAGTATATATAATATGTGTGTTGAAGCAAGATTGTCCTGTTGTGAAGTGTTTTATTTGAGAATATTATGTCGCTATATGTTTGTGGTATATTTGAAGGTTCTTTCAAGCATGCGGGTGCTAATGACAGAGGATTCTAACAATGCAGAAAGCAGTTCCTTCCTGCTAGATGATAACTCAAGGTAAAATAGAAGGTTTAGTTGGTGAGCTACTGCAATTTATTCCACGAATATGTAGAAGGTCTTAACTGTCACAATGTTGGCGTTCGGTTGCAGCATTCCCTTCTCAGTTGATGACATGTCCACTTCTTTACAAGCAAAGGATTTCTCAGGTGTTAAACCAGCAGCAGAACTTATCGAGAACCCAGCCTTCCATTTTTTACAGGAGTGAGGCTCTCCCGGGAACTCGTGGATTCTTAGACTAAGTATGATGATCCTTATTGGTTAATATTTATTATCTTGAAATGCTGTAAATCCATTCTTTGTCATTATTTGTTTTCTCCACCTCCCTGCAAGGTTGTAAAAAGTTTCAGGTTCATAGTTGTGTAGGGCTGTTCTAGTGAGTTAATAGGGGTTGGGATGAGTATTTCTCCCATCAGTTCTTTGTCTCTGTTGTTTTATAGGGAGACAGCATTCTTTTATCAAGTTCATGCATTGTTGGTTTAGTTCACAGCATGGGCAGCAGGTCGAGGGGAATGTAATAATAACCCTCCAATGTCTAGCATGATATATATTGGTGTAAAGCAACAATTTATAGGAAAAAAGGTAATTAAAGGTAATCAATCCTCTCTTCTGCTCAAGTGAGCCCATTCTGTTTTTACAAATTTTCATTTCTACTACTTGTGGAAAGTTGGAAACTCAGCAAATCCTAGCTTATAATCTAGCCAACTTTAGAATAGTGTGTATGAACTTTTAATCATTTTCAAATTGGGTTCGATCATGATAAATCAGCTAAAATAGAGTGATATGGATTTATGTTAAGGTTGATTTAGTCCTAGCACCAATTACAACTATAAAATATATGTTCTTATCATAGCATATTTATTTTTATTAAACAAAATACTACATGAGGTGACAAATTTTATTCATAAACTACAAGGGCTAGGTTAGAATTACCCTTAATTTGAAAGGAAATGCCCTAGGTAGTTACTCGTATTTTAAAGAAGCACAGTTGCATAAACCAAATGCAATAGTACAGCGGACATAATGGGTTTCACATGCCCCACTGGTATGTTTATTATCGAACATTAGCATTTGCTGAAGCGCAGAAGTGGACAATTACCATTTCTATGGACCAACTATATTATCATCAAGATTTAAAAAATCGATAGTACCACTTAGTATGCTTAATATGAAACAGTTTTTAGTTCCATAATCATCATATCTATAGAGATATACTGCAAAAAGGTATTCTCTTTGTTTCATTTCATAATAAAGGAATTAGGCCTTCTCGCCACTAGAAGTTGATGCTAGCTTTATCTTTAAATCCTACAAAATTGCACCCATGGACGCAAAAAACATGGTTATATGAGCTTAGTTGCTTCCATAAACTGGTAGAGCTTATGAAGATGCTTCCCACGGCTTGCATTGCTTGACAAAACATAGTGCAACAACCACCTATTCGTATTTTATGAGATACTAAGCTTGCACACCGGACATGACATCCTCTTCCTCAGCCATGTGTCGATGCACTGCCAAATGCCAGTAGGAATGATCACACACGATGACTTAATCATATAATCTCCATTAAAGCTAATTCAATTGTTCCTCCTATACTTTTAAGCACAATAAACTTGATACATGTTAGTTTGTTCTTATATTGTACATAAAACGAATATGTACCAAGTAAACAAAAATATGATATATAAGTAGTAAACATATGAAAACACTGCTAGAGCACCACCGTGTTTTAGTTTGTATTAGGCCATATACTAGATTAAGCCAATATTAGTACATAATTTCAGACCCATATTTTAAACCTTCATCTTAATGCGTCCTATAAGTTTATAAACATCACTTAATTTCATATTATTCTAATTACCTTATCAAATGATAATATCGTAATATATTTCATAAAACTAACTTAAAACTGAGTGGAAAGTGAAATTAGCCCTCTCTAAAGTGATGAATGAGCGAAGTGAGGAACTCTACTTGTTTGTGAAATTTGTGTGCGCAGCGTAGATGGCGGACGACTTCTCCGACAACTGGCGGCTCAAGGCAGATGGCACATGCTTCTATGTTGATAATACTCTGTCAGAGATGGCAGGGAATAAAGGAGAAAGCAAGGGTAGTGAAACAAACAATAGATTGAAATGCTTATTACGATAGTATAAAGAAGAACGGTTCTTTAACCTGGACTACAAATTCCGGCAAGCTGTTTATCTGACTCTCCGAAGCACCAGAGTGTAGATAAGTATCATCGCAAAAGGTGGGCAGCATCAGATAGTCATCTCTGAAGTAAGAAAGGAGAATGTTCACCGAATCTATAACAGCTGTGAATTTCTAGCTTGATGAACACAACCATATGTGCATTTGAATCCATATTTTGTGTGATTATACTAACTTTTTAGTAAACTTTTTAGAGAAAATTTATGACAGAATTGTCCAATCATAAAAATCAGAGACCAGCCAACCAAATTGAGCAGGAAAAAGAATGCTTACTCATAGATCTCATCTAGACTTTCAGTATCTTCGGTATGATCAAGTACAGCATCCAACGCGTTAAACATTTTACACCTCTGAACATTACAGAAAAGGATGATGTTGTATTAGAGGAGATTACAAGAATTTGCAAGCGCACTACTATAATGTGCAAATGCAACACTCTGTCATGAGATAAACAACCGTCGAGCTAATATAAAAGCAACCGATACTTCAGATTCAGAATTTATAATTGAAGAGACATGCATGGAGGCATAAGTGACATAATTGAGAACCTCCACAAACATGATAAAACTAATATTATTAAGTCAGACATTAACAATTTACTAACTTGGTACCCAGAGTAATGCATTGATCAAGAACAATGTAAATAAGAAGCAAGCATATAAAGAGTGATCGAGGAATGGATTCCGACATTTAGATTGATTACCTAAAAACTCGACCTTTTTAAGTGAACAACACCACCTTGGCTAAGAGAGAGAAAATCAAGGACTTATTTTGTAAGCATCATTTATAATAGAACTGGACTTGGGGATAAAGCTTGGGCATATCATGAAATTTGATATTCCAATAAAAGCCTACCAGAAACCAATCGGGTGGTATGACCTCTACCGGGCATTACTGCTAGTTTGGTAGGCATTCCTGCTAGTTTGTATAGGTCTGCATGTACAAGTAGTAATATGAAGATATATATATATATACACACACGTAATGTTGGTATTGTCCGATACATACTCGTTAGACTAGGAACTGGTACCCGTATATATTGATAACAAACCTTGACCTAGCTTTGGCAAACAAGAATTAATGAGGGCAGATAGTGCATTAGACTCCTGCTAAAATGATATCTACGGAGGCCTATGTATACTCATATTATGAAAAATATCATGATTTTAAGCTAAAAAAATTCAGAGTGTCTGATAATTTTTCTTAATTTTAACTTTTTTTTTGCAGAAGCTAGCCAGGAAAATCATATGATCCATCAATTTTAAATTTAAATGTCAATGAGTAAAAGTACTAAAAAGGTCTATATACAAAGCTATGTTCAGCATAGAAATAGATGGCTTACCATCTCGTGATCCATCTTGCCATTGCTGAAGTTTCTTGAAACTTCTGCAATAATTGACTAGTCAAAAGAAAATAGTATTTTATTATTACTTTTGCTGATTGAATCAATCAATAGTTGAAGTACAAAAATACCCTGAATAAAAGCAATACCATCCGTTGATCAATTTCAGGACCACTGAAGTTTCTCATAGGTTGGCCCATTCTTCTTGAGGATGAAACCCAAGTAAGATTGCTCAATTGCTGGGAATAACTCTCAAATGAAGGCTGCAGATTATGTATAGACAATTGTTCCAATGATGCATCCCTCTGAGAGAAGCAGATAATATAAACAAACAAGGATTATTTTTTGAGTAAGCAACGACTAATTTTAACAGATAACTAAGAGATAAACATAAAACTTCATTGTGGGCATCAGCCATGATAATCCAATACACCAAATCTGTATCAGTAGTTCCAGACTTCCAGTGTTGACTGATTTAAACGTTATAATAATACATATGAGAAGAAACTGGAATAAACTGAACTCAAAGAGTCGGTAGTCACCAATTTGATATCCTAAACATAGAAAGAAAAGAGGGGAGTATGAGAAGAAAAAATAAACCAATATGGAAAACAAAAGATGTAATTGTGGCTATGAAACATAGAAGACAGTCACTTTTTGTTTTTCATTCAATCTACTGTACTTGCTATCTGGCAAGGGAAAGATGAGAGTGAAGAATAGAAGGTAACATCAGTTTCAGAACTAATCAATCAGTGTCATTTTTGTTTATTTAATTTTTTGTTACCCAACACTTGCTCAATGGCAGGTGATTTTTGGATTTTTATTATATAACATAAGAGTTATTTAGTACAATTTGTTGCACAATATAATATACGATAAATAAATTGTTTACGTAAGCTTCCCTCATTTATGATCGTTCCCTATTTTTTCTTTATTCTTGTATATCTTTTATTTCACAGTTTACATGTCTACCTTTATAGGAAATATCTCATGGAAATAAACGAATATTTAAACATAATGTACTTTAGCTTCTCAATCATTGTTGTGCGTATCTGTAGTTAGCACTAAATCCTATCTATCCTGACTGTAACCTCCCTGGTTGAGCCCAATACTCGTCTTGCAGGCTGTAATATATGCAAAGGTCAACTCCTATTAATAAAAGAGTTTTAAGACACTAAGGATGCATTTGATATTGCTGAAGAAAAGCACTTTTTGGCATAAACTTTTTTCCACTGATTTATTTTTCCACAACTGCAAAAATGTGTCAAACTAGACCTCAAGGAAGCCAAGATTTGCAAAGAAATGATAATTCGATGAATGCCTAACTAATGATACCAACTCATCAAAGTGAGACGTCATGAAGTTCTCTTTTCTTCATTATAGCTCATATATTATTGACTTTCTTAGAAGGAAGCAGGACACTGATCATTGTGGCAAAACCAGTTGTTCAAAAGCTTGGCGTGAAGGTCAGTTTCTCAAAGTTAAAGGATTGCTAGAGTATTATGCTCATTCTTTTTTTTAAAAAAGAGTTCAACCGTTTCACCTATCAACCATATCACATATTTGTGGCTGTTATACACCGTTCTGAAAAGACAACATTTTGAAAACATACCAGCCTGTCAACCTGGCAAGGAATAGTAATGCCACAGTGGTCTGCAGAAGTAAAATGCTTGTGATTCTCATCCATACTGATATGCTAGTTCACTGTTGGACTAGCAAGTACTAGTACTGGATCAGATTGGTATTTACCATCCATGACCAATGTTTGGTTCTGACTATTAAAAGTTTGATTTTGCCAAAAACATTTCTTTATATATAAATCCTGTCGATGAATGAAAATAAATATATCATGACAATCAAGCAGCAACTTCAAAGTTCTAAACTCTTAAGAAGAACAGCCACAACCAGGGACAAAATAAAACATGCTAAAAAACATGGGATTGCCTGTGAGAGGTATATAGTAAAAATGGTTTAAACTGCTATAAATGCAAATGAAAAAAACATAGAAACACACAGAATGAGTCTGATTAGGCCATGTAGATGCAGCATATCTTGCTTCCCCTTGCTGCAACGACCATGCTATACTTTCACTTGTCTGTTCAATTAAAAAAAAATCAGCACCATATTAAACACAAGCTGTTCCAACTAAATGGGTGGAAGTAGTCATCAACTATAAAGTGACTCCATAAAAAAAAATCAACCTTTAACCAATATTTAACACAAAATAACAAATCTCATGCTAGAAAGAACCTTCTCTGTGCTTTCAAAATCTTGCAATTCATGATCGAACTGTTCTTGAAGCTGACGAGCTAACATCTCATCTGATTCAAGCTGGCTAAGTTCCACAGAGAAATTGTTGTGAGCACTGCAACTTTTCTCCTGGAAATTTCCTGTTAAATTTGTCTCACTAACTTCTGAAAGAGACCCTAAGAATTCTTCACTCCGCTTAGCAAAATAAAGTCTACCAGATTTTGGTTTCAAGGCCCTGACAGAGGATTTCATATGAGGTGAATAGAGCTCTTTACATTTCCGTTTAGCCTTATGCTTCTGGTGCCTATGGTGCATTCCACTCTCAGATTCAGAATCAGAACTTATACATACCAAACTTGAATTTGGGCCATGCGAAGAAAAGTTCTTTTCAGGATTGTCATGGTAAACGTTCATGTATTCCCCTACGACAGCAAATTCTTTTTCATGGCTTTGGCCAAGCAATTGACAGAAGGTCTCTTCCCTCTTGGGAGAAATAGCGGTCAGATCAATTGAGTTCACGACAGATTTTCTTTTATGATCACTTAGGGCTCTCTGGCCTTCTTTTGCAGAACAAAGAGCTTCTCCAGTGCCAGTTGTAATGGTCTTGTACCATACTTTTAAGCATTCCCTGCATAGTAGGCACAACCGCATAATATCACAATGACAATGATAAATTCATATGATGGATGGCAGCGTTAATAAAAAGTACCACAAAAGTATACACAATTTCATGGTAATTTAATCAGCACATTTGGAAACGAATATAATGCTAATTAGTTTACAAAAAGAATAAAATAATCATACAAAATTCATGTAGTAAATTCAATACAAACACATTTTTAGGTAAAGCATGTAATGTTGCATAAATACCAATAAAATACTTGGCGCCTACGGGAGCCTTGTAGGTTGGGCTTTGTAACTGCTAAATCTTCAAATTTTGCACAATTACCTAGATGTTTGCCATATAACAAAGCAGCAGAAGAACAGTTCATGGATCAATTTTCAACCAAATTCTATTTTAAGCTTCTTTTGTAAGGGGAAGCCTATCTGCATAAACAGTACTCTTTCAATTTCAAACTGCCAGTATCATTTACCCCATTACCCTCATGTTCCAGCCATCTAGAACCTCAACTTCGAAAGAAAAGGTCATAAAATTCCTTTTCCCTTCAGTTCTTCCTCCCTTCTGCGCTATCATTCTTCAGACATGGTAGCATCATAAACAATGCCAATGGCTCTTACCAGTCCATTTGTCAATTGACACCTAACACAAATGCACTAACGATTATTAGCTGATTTGAAAAAGGATGAAATGGAGCTCCTAGGATGTTTGAGGCCTTTAGGTTAATTGTATGAGTTGAAATTAGCTTTACAATTTGAATTAGATTTGTGCATGGTGTAGGTGAGATTAGAGTGGTAAAAGGGTGATAGTAGCAAGGCCAAGAAAGGTAATGGTGTGAATAAAGGTTAAACTGTGAATGGGAGTTAAATTTGATTCAGACTTGTATATATTCTATCTAGCATGTAGCAATGTGTAATAGACAGCTAAATTTAATTTGATTAATCACTTTAGTAATCTAACTGACCTGTCTAACTGTGGTTCATTTTCCCCTAGTTGCACAATTTGTGCTTCACTTGCATCCAATGTTTCTTTTCCCTTCCTTCTATCAGAGCAACCATCTTTAGAATCAGGTTTGTTAATGCCAACATAAATTGAAGATTTCACATTCTTTCTGTGACACAGAACTTCTTCCACATTCTTCCTCATTAAGTCAGTACATTTAGCTGGATGAGAAATGAGTTCGCCTTCAAGATCAATATGCACTGCCGAGGATCCAGAGGACTCATTGATTGGTGCCAATCTGGTATCTTTGACTTCTAATGCCAAATTATTTTTCATTCCCAATTTCTGCATCATTGTAAATAATAAAAAAAATCATAAACTTGAGATTAAATACAAAATGATATAGAATCTAGAAAAGGAAAATATAGAACCCAGCATAATGATAATAATCGCAAATACTCCAATCCAGCAAAGGAGGAAACGACATTCATTGATACAAATACAATAAGATAACATTCTCTGCAAACTACAGAGTTAGAGCTGCAAATTCAACCTCAAAAAGGACTAAAATAAACACAAAGATCTCGATCCATGTTTCATGAATCTGCACAAACAAATATAGTAGCAGAATTTAAATCTAAAAAAAGAGGGATTATCGAGAAAGCTGTTAGGATCCAGAGATTATCAAGAAGAAAACGAAGGAAAATGCAATGAAAACCCTACTGAAACGGAAATCCAACCTTGCCTGCGCAAAAGGAGATCTAAGCTCACTGCGACATCCAATCATCCAAAAAAATGCATCGGAATCGACGAGCAAGAACCGCCGGCGCCCCGTTCGTGCAGTTATATAATCACTCTACAGAGTTTCTAATAATCCTACATTCAAATGATATCCATAAGGACTTAAATCAGATTAAATTAGACATTAATTAATGTAGGTCCTCAATCTACTGGTGAATAGTCTAAAATTATGATAAGTAATTTCTTACCTAAATCAATAACAAAAATGAGATATTTCTACTTAAAAAAATATTTTAAATTTAGAGTAATGATTATAAATGAATATTTGTAGTTCATGCTCTTATAGACTAAGCGAAAAAAAATTATTTGAACATTATCGAAATAAACCGAAAATATTTTACTGAATTTACCGAAATAAACATTGATTTTTTTATTATATATTATTTCAGTAATTTTGATAAATTACTGAACTAAAAAATTATTTATTATTATTGTTACTGTATACTGAATACCAAAAAAGATGTTATGGAAGATATTATCATTGAATTTATTAAGCCAACTTATTATTTATTTTTTTATAAAATCAGTAAATTTGATTTTTTTTTTTTAAAAATATTTACTCACTCCTGAATCTTCCTGTATAATTCCAACTGCACGTGAAGTGGTCCTGTTTCAGTTCGCGGCAGGTCAGCGCGGGTCGGACTTCCTCCGGTGGGCGAACTTGGACCAGCGCCTCGGGGCCGCCAACCGAGGCTGGGAAAAAGTTAAATGGGCAAATATTTTTAAATTACCAAAAGACCCATGCCTTTGAAGCCACGTCACCAAATCAATAAGGGTACTATCGTCAAATGATGCGCTCTCACTCCCCCATCGCCCCATTAAAATAAAGCCAAGAAACGGGAGGCAAACCGATCCGGCCATTTTCCGCCCCAATTCTCCCTCGCTCTAGCACACGATTCCGCTCGACGTCTTGCTGCTGTCGCCGGCCGATCACTTCCCTGCGATAGCTTCGATTTGCTGGTATTGTTTCTTTTTTTTTTGTGCTGATTGGGAAGTTTTCTTTTGCTTGACAGTGATTGTGGGAAGTGGACAAGTGCATTGAATGACGATTTTTATCACAAGAGACAAGAAGAAAAAATTCTTAGGAAGTGGAAGAAATTTGTACTCTCCGTTTACTTTTCGGAAATTTAGCTTCGATGTGTGCCTTTTCGTCTCCATGCTGTGTGCTTTTTTGATGCTAGGGAATAGTGTTTGTTTTGGTTCAGTTTAATTTATTTATGATTATTTTGATCTTTACTGTGGCGGTATTTGGAGTGAATGTTTTTTTTTGAACCGATTGAGCAGTGACTCCAAATGGTCGGTACGGTACGCGTGTTCTAGGTTTGGTTCTCGCGCCCTAATGCGTATTAGGTTTTATATGATTTCGTTGATTAACAGAATTTGCAGCTACGTTGCTTCCATATGTGTAAAAAATGTGCGTTTGTTGGTATTTATACATTAAGCTATAGATTCTGCAGAAACTTAGGAAGTTATTTCTATATGAATTTCTAGGTGCTGGATGTTTCGGCGACTAGACTGTTTCACGGTTATTGACTACTTTGGGCAGAAATGATGAGCGAGAAGGTTCTCATAACGTACAAAAGGAAGAGGCTTTTGGCTGGTGCAGATCCAGCTAATGTTAAAGCTGAAGCATCAGCTAAGACGGAAGAGGAGGTATCTTTCAAGTGCTTAACCAAAGTTGAATTCCCTTCTGATGACAAATGTTGATATTCTGAGAAAAACTTGTTATATATGTTTCAATGAAATAGGTTAGCTATGCTCTGCAAGCTTAATCATGTTTGTGATTTTTTTGTGTGCTGGTACACCTGTTTGGATAAACATTCTAGCACATGTTCATGTAGACCTTAAATATAATGAGGCGGTTCAACCTGAACATGTGCTAGAATAACTAGAATGATAAGCATATATATGCCACCTAGATTCCATTTTAACCCATTCTTTCTATTGATGCTGATCTGAGCTCTGCTCACTCTGCATGATAAGTTGTTGGATTGGCAAATTTGCATATGATATCAGGGATGTAATTTAAAATCGGGAGTATATTATAACTTCTTGATTTATTGCTTGCATTAGTAAACTGAGTTAAATTCCTTTCATATGAATCTTTGCATTTTTCCATTCCTAATTGCGCAGTTCGTATGCTGTATTTTTGCTCTTGGCAGGCATGTTGATCTGATCTTGTATTAGTGCCGGTACAAGGATGCTACTTGTATCAGTGCTGATACAAGGATGCTACCAATATTATATATATATATATATATATATATATATATATATATATATATTGCAAGTATTGACTGGTACAATTTGTGTGTCTGTACTATCTGGTATCGATTTGGTACATACTGGTCCAACAATGGACCAACTCATTGCTATGGACCGCCGACATCTTAAACCTTGGTGTAAATTACCTTAATTCTTCTTATATGTTTTACTTCTACCTCTCAATTTACTCTTGGTCTTGTATCTTTCACTCTAGTTGTAGTATTATCTTTCTCATCTTGATTCTTCTAGACTTCTAGTTGAACTAAAGTTATGTTTGTTTTTAAGTTATGTCAAAGTATACAATGCATGCTTGTTCACCATGATACTTCAGAGTGAGTTCTGCGCTGTGAAAACATAATGGTTCATCACAATCATTTTGAGTCTTGTCTTTTTATTTACTTGAGCCAAAATGATATTTGATTACTATTGAATACATTGACTACTTCCTTGCTGCCACAATGCCTCTCTCTTTCATTCTCATATGCCATCGCCAAACAACTGCTCAGCCATTAATCAATGTTTATTTAGTTCTGGTAATTAGTCTTAAGAAATGATGTCCTTGTTGGTAATGCTGGTATTAGTACTTGCAGCTTAAATTGCAGTGTAGCAGTCTTATGTTGGAATAGTAGCTATTAACTGGTGCACTCTTGTACGGAGGCATTTAAATTCTTGGATGATATACTACTTTGATACATAGTTTAAAGTATTGGTTTGAGTTAGTGTGCCAATCATGGCTTGAACACAAATAAAATTCAAGTCTTGATTCTTTTCATCAACTCATAAAATCATTTTTCTTTCTCAACACCAAATATGTAATTTGATTTTGCAGTTGAAGATTATCTTACACAAATAGAACATTGAAAAATTATGTAATATAATAGATATATTTGTGAAAAAAATATATCAAATAAAAAAAATAAAACAAGAAATCTATTATTTACCATTTATGCCATTCTTTAACCAAATTTGTGACCATATTAAGTCTACTTTGATGGTTACTCACCGTGCTTCTGTTGGTGCTAAATGGTAACTTAGATGCAAGTATTGAAATAGGAATGGAAAGAAGTCTTTAGCAATCACTGTAATGTGAGAAATTATATTTCATTTATCTTTCACTCATTAAGAATGTCAAAGGACTTGAGCCTATGGCAATACTAGCTGTGATCTAATTCTGACTTCATATGCACGCTAGTAGAAAAAGAGAGTAAGGAATGCAACCAACTTAGAAAAATCATCTAAAATAGGGACATAACTTAAATTTCCGGTGTTGGTGAATTGTAATAAGAATCAAAATTTGGTCTAGAAGATTTAGATTAGTATTCATGATACAAATTATTAAGTTTTCTTAACTTATCAATCTCATAAGTTCCAACTTCCAATATCACCATAAGTATTAGGAAAATAAAATTCTATCACCTCCATTTTATACCTCGGATACTTGATAACTTCCACATATAACACTATGGATAATCTTTCAATATTTCTCAAACATGTATATATATATATAATCTTTCAATATTTCTCAAACATGGACCCTTCTATACTTATTGTTTGGGACCAGTTTTTTAAACCTTGCTTAGATCTATGGTTAGATGTCCTAGCTTGTTCATTGACAACTTTGCCCAAATTTTGATAGGCTGAACATTTCATATGTTGATAGATTGAAAATTAGGATTTAGGTGAATGAATATTAGAGTCATTGCTATCTAAGCTTCTTTTACATTATGTTTTCTTTAATAGAACATTTTTCCTAGTTAATTAATTTTTCGACGAGTATGATCGGTGCTGTGTATTATTATGGACCAGTAACGATCTATACCGTTTCTATACTTACTGCTCGGGACCGGTTCTTTAAACCTTGCTTATGTCTACGGTTAGATGTCCTAGCTTGTACATTGACAACTTTGCCCAATTCTTGATAGGCTGAACATTTTATATGTTGATAGGTTGAAAATTAGGATTTAGGTGATTGAATATTAGAGTCATTGCTATCTAAGCTTCTTTTACATTATGCTTTCTTTAATAGAACATTTTTCCTAGTTAATTGATGTTTTTTTTTTGCATCTACCAATATTATTTATGCGGAACTGTACTTACTAGACATGCCTTATTCAGTTAGTTAACCTTAGAAGCCCACGCATGTTCTTTATGAGTAGCTATGAGGCCTTGTGAAATCCATGCCAATCATCTGGTGACCTTAAACTTATGACAAATTACGCTAGTCTTTTTATAACCTGATAAGAAATGGCAAAAATGCACTGTTCCTATTAACCAATAGAGTGAATGAATGCAATTCTAGGGGCACATAGAAGAACCAAGCAACACTGATTCGCATTTCTGTGAACCAATCTTGTTTCTCTGTCCATCTTTTTCAAAACTTGATAAATTATTGAATGATATGAGGTTCTTATTCATCAAGAAAGAACATCTATAACTGACTTATTTAAGGTTGCAAAAGTCGACTTCATGGTTGGAGCCTCATGCATTAGGCTGTTTTATTCTTTATGATTTACTTTTTGCATGGATCCTTGGTTTACTTACCTTATCTATGATGCTGGATCCTCTTACACTTCAAAAATTTGCAATTAAACTTCTACGTTTTAATAATACTAATCTAAATTCGAGGTTGCTTCTCATTGCAATAAACCTGCTATATAGTGTGTGATTTTATAATTTGAAAATTATTGAGCATATATTCAGTATGTTGTTCTAACACGTCCTCCTGTAGTCTTAACATCAGGGGCATGCATATTCATTGCTGTTAACATGCAAAATTATATATTCTTCCTATTCTTTCTGCATGATTCTACACTAATAAATACAGATGTTAGAATTGCATCTTTATGTTTTTATTCCACTGTTGCAGCATTGCTCTGCATGTGGTTGTGTTAATGTAAATGATAATCTGCTGGTGTGTCGTAGCTGTTCTGGAAGCTATCATCTGCGGTGCATTGACACTCTTGCTGAGGTTTACAACTAGTATTCACAGTTTTCTTAATATACTATTTTTTTTCATCTAGGCCTGATGTTTTGGTCCTTTGTTATATTTAGGATCTTCCTGAAGAAAGGTGGCTATGCGTAGCATGCACTAAAAGATGTGATATTGAAGTATCTCGACAGAATGAATCTCATTCTGGCAAAATAATTGATAATAAAATTGTTGGGGAGTCTTCAATGGTTTCAAAGCAGAACCCTCTAACAGTGTTGTTGAATTCAAGATCATCTGAAGGCAAGTGTCTAGAGAGGAGGCCCTTCCCAATAGATCCAACCATTAAGAACACAAATACTGTTGTGTCCTCAAGTAATATGGATACAGATTTTGGATCTGTATGCGGAGTTTTAGAAGAAACTTCAAGGTGTCAATCAGCAAATTTGGAGAAAGAGGGAAGAACAAGTGCCATAAATCTGGATAGTCAATCTGAAAGGAATACTGTTTCCAGATTTTTGGAGGATTGTGTCTTCTTGGTTGGTGGCTCAGATAAAAGGAATGATTTAATGCTGCAAGACGACATTCCAAAAGAGAAAGCCAATACTTCCTTGATTACGTTTCATCGAAGAGTGAAGAAGAAACCAAGTGTTGCAGCAGGGCCAATCACCAAAAATGAGAGGGTTGAAGATCAGCACAGTTCAATGGTGGCCGCTAGCAGCCATGAAATAGGAGACAGTTGCTGCACATGTGAAGGTTCGACAGCACTAATAGAAGCAGCTGGACCTAGCCGATTGCCCATAATTCAACAGGACGTGGGTGTACTTTGACCTTCATTAAATGCCGTAAATTTTTTATCTGACATGAACCAAAACTGATTATCGTAGCTTTTTGAAAGTCTTATTCCTGTATCATTTAGCTGCTAGTATCTGTAACACTTTTAGCATCTAGTTATTGAGAATAAGAGTTAAGTACTTGTGCATACTTGCAAATTAAGATTGGAAGACATCAACAACCACCAAATCTTTGAGATTCTTTGCACAACAAACTGATTTTTATTTTTTCTTTTTTTTTATATTGGGGGGGGGGGGGGGGGGGATATTTTGAGTATAATACACAAAAGAACTTAAAAAAAAAAGTCTTCGTATGTTGGTAATGTTTCTTAAACGAGTGTTGTGCTAAGCTTTTAATGAGAATAGGAGGTAACATATATACTTGTGAATTAAGATTTCGTACAATACAAAAATTCAAATATTGGAATTTCTCCTCTACATAAATTTGAAAGGGAAAGGATTGTGAAACTAGAAGAATAAATAATATATTGAATATTCATAATCTTTCTCAAATTTACTTCTATAATCTTGTCAAATTCTTGATATTGTGAGCATAGTATTAAAAATTAGTACACATATCGATCTGACATTGTACCTATATCGGTACAAGGTTGGAACCATATATATAAATGTATGTGTGTGTGAATATATATATATATATATATATATATATATATATATATATAATTTGCACTGCTTAGTACCATATGTCAGTATGACACTCAAGTATGGATGGGTACTTAAAACCTTAATTGTGGATTTGAATAAATCATTGAGAATGTGTTAATGTTAAGCTTTTGTTGAATGGAAGTGCACGATAATTAATGTAATATGGAAAATATATATATTATAAGGTACAATATCACAACCTCCCATACTTGTCCCCTTAATCATGCGTACTTAATAGACATGGGTACATAGCACATCATGAATATATTACTCTCTCCTAGTATTATAACATTACTCATAAGTTTCATTCCATTCGATGAAAAGATCTTCAAGTCCAGTTTTCTCCGAAAAAACAAATCATAGTGCTTTAATCTTTCTCTATGCATCTAAAATTACTTGCTATCACACAAGGTTGGCTGTGAGCATTGGTAGCACCAGCTTGCTTGCATGTTTTTGCCTATATATATGATAAATTGTTGCATTGGTTAACAATTTCATCATGATGATAATATCATTTCCTATAAGATCAGAGGTAATCCACAATGCAATTATAGATCATTCATCTTCAGCATAACACAAGTGAGCGTATACTATAAACTTCCACATCTTGGCCAAATCAGTGCATGTAAAAAAGAAGTGTTCAATGTTTTCATCTTCTTACATAATAGGCATCTTCAGTTATTGCATATTCTCCATTTGTATAATCCATCATTACAAGTGGGTACTTTTTTAGAAATAACATTCATGTGAAGAATGAAAATGCAGGATATGCCCTTATACTATTCTATACAAGTCCACATTACCTTGGTTGTTCAAAGTTGAATGACTTGATAAGTTGATTTTTGGAGAGAATTCTCTTGAGGCATCATGAATATGCCTTACTTCATCTGATTCCATCTCTCGATGGATAGTAATTTTACATATATTTCAATACATCTAAATTGCAGAAGTGGGCTTTTTGGTAGGATATATCATTTCCCTTTTCAAATAAAGTTTAAGATGAATGATTGTCTATTCGGTAAAGTCTTCCACTAAGTCATACAAAATACCCTTTGGATGCTAATGGCTCAACTATATTCTAATTTTCAATGCACCATAAG
The DNA here is from genome assembly GCA_027563935.2 of Costus lasius. Lineage (NCBI taxonomy): Eukaryota > Viridiplantae > Streptophyta > Magnoliopsida > Zingiberales > Costaceae > Costus > Costus lasius. The sequence continues at coordinate 2,158,703 of CM050454.1, forward strand.
CAAGACTGAGGTGTCGCCTAAGTCCATCTAGAGTTCTCCCTAAAACATCCATTCAATATTCACTTCACCCATAAGTGATTCTTGCTATTATATTCTATATATCTCAATAGGCATCCCTTGTTCAACTAGTTGATTTTACAAAGTCTTAGGTCATCCTCTTCATGAGTAATTGTAATTTTATTTCATGGGACCCCTGTGAAATCCATGCCCATAACTCCTTACACTTTAAAAAACATGACATAAGCTGCTCTAGTCTCTTGCTATCAAAATGAAAAAGATGTACTTTGGAACGTGATAGTTCCCAAAAAAAATAGAGCCAATAATTTTGATTCTACTGGCTTAGGTAAGAGCGTAAGTTTGCAATTTGAGATCCTTTTAGAGATGGGTTTTAATGAGTGCAATACAATTTACATATGAGGTCTATTTAGAGTCCAAATGAATATCCAATTAGCTTATAGCGGGATGCTTATTTGCTACAAAGGGTGGATGTGATCTCTTTACGCTAGTGTTTGGCACAAGCAACCACAAATATTTATGATTTTGGTCTGATTTATCTGCAATCCTAGATTGTCTAAGAATTTAATTTGTATTATGTTGATTGGTAGGATAGTTTCTGCATCTACACTAGCAATAATAAATACATCCCAAATCTTAAGCTAAAATTTACAGGGACTTGTGAAAAAAATTCCTAGGAAGTGACCTTTTATAGGAATTTTAGGCTAAGCACATTCTTACTGTTCCTGCCATTGTGCTTGGAGAAGTTTTCTGAACTGTTCTGGCATTTGCACACTTAAGCTCCATAGTATGCATTTTATGAACATGTGATATGATACTGCAATTTGCAACTGTTGATTGCTCTGATTTGTTCCATCTTCTATATTAGGTTGACTTGATATAAGCTTATCTCCTATGTGTATACATCCAAACGATGAAAAACAGTTTTCTGGCTGCTGACAATCTAACATTAAGAACTTAAATCTTTTCCTAAAATCAAATATTATGGTTAGATCTATAGAGTGGTGTCTAAGGTTCGCTATCAAGTCAGTATAGTCTATATGATAATTCTTTGTGGTTGGTGTTTATGTTTCTGTTTCTGTTTTCCAATCCCATCTATTCTTACTCGGATCTCTTTATGGCATCTTTTTGTCTATTTCAGCTGAGAGCATTTTACTTGTCTCTACATTATCTATCTATTGCAACGAATAAGATGATATTTTATGTGCTTGCTGATTGGACCTTTGGAAGTCTATGTGAATATTGGAAGACTATTTAATCTATAGTTTGTCAAAGGTTTTTCAGAAGAGAAAATTAATACATCATTTCTTCGTGGTCTATAAAAGCCTTTGAATCTGTGCTGAAATATATCTTGTTACTAATCCTTTTGGAACATGCTGGATAGATGCATAATGTCAAAGAACTTGCTGGGCTTGACGGTATGCTTGCTGGACAAGGGTAAATTTTCTGTGCTTGGTATATCTTTTTCTTTTGTGTCAGTTTCAAATTAAATAGCTGCTTTCGTTAACAGACCTACAGATGAACATAAAAAACAATGTCTACAGAGTTCATACGACACTTCTCAGAATGCAAACCCTTTACAATCCTCGGAACATGGTCTTCAATGTCAATTGTACAAATCAGTTGCCCCACCTACAAGTGATGCGGCTAAAGACCCTGCATTACTGCTCATTAGCAAACTATCAGGAATGGTTAGCAATGACACATCCATGCGAGAAGAAAAAGGAAATAAATTAGTCTCTGCGGAGAGAGGGTTTGATGTTGTGATTCGTGAGAACCTTGTGGAATCACAAAGTTCATCATCCCAAAATATTGCACCAGTTACTGTGAATGAAGAAACTGATGGAAACGCCAAATCCTCGCAATTGCCAGAAAAACTTGATAATATATTGAAGGAGCCTGAAGAGGGTACCATTACATTTAGTCAAATGGATAAATGCAGAACCAATTGCAGAATAGTAACAAATGAAAGCACACCCTTTGGAAATGCTATCAACTTATCTGCAAATGTTCTACTCAATCAAGCGGTAAGATATGCAGCAGACTGTTTATTTTCTTAATTTGTTAATCTCTTTCATATTTTTTTGACTTTGGAACAATAGAACTCTTAGATCCGATATAATTATCGTGCACTCAACTCTAACGTAGAATATATATATTTCATGTACTTAGCTTCTTGTTGTAGGAAGTGGTCATGTGCTTTGACACGACATCATCTCATACAAAGCGGCTATCACCTTTAATATTTTTATTTTCTCATGAAAAATAAGATTATCAGAAATATTATTTGCAGACTGATTATTCAACTGCACAGTAGTAAACATAGAACAAAAAGTTCAAAGTTAGTTAGGAGATTGAAGAGTCACGTCATGTCACAAGTAATGGTGTGCGATTGGCCTGTATTCTACTTGGATCATTTCACCAAACCTTAGTTCTTTCTTAAAAAGTTTCCACTAATGTAGGTGCAAAATTATAAAATCGACCTTCAATCAAAGATATATCTCGTGTAATACCCCGAGTATAGTCCCACATTACAAGTGGGAGAAATCATTATATGGTATATATGACGTAGTGGGCTTGCTATTGTTAACTTGGGCTTAAGCATTTTAATAAATTGGGCTACGTTGTAAATTGGCTCGCTTACTAAGCGGGTCATAATAAATGGTATCAGAGCAAAACTTAGTGAGGGTCATAATAAATAGTTTGTAACTCAATGGTTAAAGGGTCATGACTCGTGAGGGTCATGGACAGGGGTCGAATCCCGCTGCAGACGTGAATTGTTTGGGGTAACGGGGATCCAAACCGGGATTCGTGAGGTCGGAGGGACCTAGCCCGCTGGGCCTGGACCTGTTACGGGTGTGGTGGCCCTAACAAAAAATTTGTGTGGAATAAACCTGCCGGGATTTGGGCTCCCCTAGGCCTGGCTTCGTTGTGGCTGGTTAAACCGTGTTAGATCTAACCATGTTAGATGCACCGTATGAGGCAAACACGGGTCACCTTTTCTAAAGTCTCTTCAGTTATGAGTTTGCAATCTGGAATTAATGGGCCAAATCTCAAAGATTTAGATCAGTCTCTAGCAACTTTCTCAATATGCAAACTTCAGATGCCTTACAAGTTAAAGTTGAGTCACACACAAGTAAGCATTTCCGTACTCCAGGTGAGAACGAGCGATCATTGCTTACGTTCCTAAAAGCTACATTGTGAGGGGAAAAAGAAACATGACAGTTTAATGAGGTTTATGTGATCTAATAGGCAAAAGATTTGCAAGAAACTATGGAGCTTATAAGCGAAGTGATGCCGAGGCGTGTGGAGGTGGAGTGTCTAGGGCTATATCCTGCTTGGACACCACGTTGAGGCCCTAGAAGAGAAAAATATTCTGCGTTTGAAAAAAGAGCAGTATATACGCAATTATTATGCGTATATAATGGAGAATCGGATAACAAACTTAATAAAACCAAATCTGCCATTCTGTATTCTAATCCAAACATCCAACAAAAGACATTTAGTTGTCAAATATCAATGTTCTTAATTTGTCATTCCTCTGAAATGCACAGGGCAAAATGTATGCTGCCAGTGTTGTATAATAAATCTTTCTTTTTAATTAATATATTATTTTTTTTATAAAATAAGTGATTGTTACTTCTCTGCAGGATATGTCTAAAGAGAGCACAAATTGTATATCTAGATTAGAGGAAAGGATCGTAGTTAATAATTCAACATGTGGAAATAAACAGCACAACTGGGCATCAAACAACTCTATGTATACTGATTTCCTTGAACTTTCTAGTCGACTGGATTCTGAAATGCATGAAGTTTCTGTAGATGGCTTACAATCAATACCATTGGATTTATGTCTTAGGGATACGGTTGAAAGATACATTAGTCAACCTAGAGAAGACAGCAAGGGTGAAGTTTCCGCTGTATCCCAAGAAAAGCTAGTGCATGATAATGGTTTGATTGGCTTACAATTGCTAAAAGGACGCACTTTGTTTGACAAGCTTCAGAGGTTTTCTCCTGAGTGGTCAGAAGAAGAACTAGATTGCCTTTGGATTGGTGTAAGAAGACATGGGTTGAGGAACTGGAGTAATATCTTGACGGATCCAAAGTTATCCTTTTCAGAATCAAGAGTTGCGGAAGACTTGGCTGTGCAATGGGATAGAGAACAGATAAAGCTTCTTAGTGGTACACTCTCTCAGCCAGTAAGAGCAAGATCAAATCTTTCAGTACCTCATGAAACAGCTGTCTCTTTCTGGGCAAACAAAGCATCTGGTAGTTTGTGTAATGAGAAAGTTGTTTCATCGTACATGGAATTTCCAACGCAAAGACTAGAAACTAAACTTTCTCTTGGCGGTGTGTATGCTCAGAGCGAGAAAAATGCCAAGAGAAATTTGCCCTATTTATCTGATTTGTCTGTGCACAATTCTCTTGCACCTAAAAGTTCTACTGCAAATCCTTTTCTAGCAAGCAACCTGATAGGTTTCACTAATCCAACCCAACATCATAATACTGTTAAAAAAAGATATGCCAGATATGATTGTGAATCATCGACATCACCTCAAAAATCATTTGAAAATGTAGTTCCTGAGCAAAGATCTGCATATAGTAGTCTCCCTCATTGGCTCAAAGAAGTGTTTTCTATGCCTCAAAGGAAAAATAGTTTGCCATTGTCCTCTGGAGTCGCAAGCTTAAATTCTGCTAGTATGGTCAATACTGATGAACGAGTTGCTCTTTTTTCTAGTGTTGGTGATCTACCTGTTTCTCCTAAAGATTCACGTGGACGTGGAATATTGAAGAGGAAGAGTGTGGTCTATAGGGAGAATGCTGCTGATGTTAAGACGTCTGAGAATTCAGTATCATTGGAAAATCCATCTTTGCGGAAGAGATTTTCCTTGCTCCCAGATCTAGGATTAACTCTGAAACCTACATCCATTGATCGATGTTCTGGACCAAGTGAAAAGATATTAGATTTAAATAACATGACTTCTGATCCCATTGGGCCAAGTGATTTGGTTGTTATAGACAGTGATGCCTCTTCAGAGGAAACCATATCAGATGATCAAGGCAATAGGCGGTAGCAGCTCCTATGAGAAATTGGCTTCAGTGTTGAGCATCTGTACAGAATTTTGATATGCTTGCACGTTATACGGGAAGTTGTTTATAAAGTTTTTTTGTTTTTTCTCTGTAAGTTCTGCTTTTGATGTTTGACCTATCAATTTCTTCACGAGATTTTCATCTTCCGGTTTGAGGCATCCACACTTGTCTATACTGTTTTAGTTCCCTTTTCAATATTGTAAGGTAATTAATTACCTATGCACTTGCAATTGCGGTCTATTCGTTGACTTTCTGTTCATTTCATTTCACGAAAGTACTCGTGACAGCCATGCATGAGAAGAGGAATATTTTTGTTCTTTATATCCTTATATATTTAACTATATTCTGCACCCATGATTTTAATCAAAGCTAGCTAACTCTTATGTAACTTTGAATTTCTGTGAACATGACATGTACCTGATTGTAATGCTGAGATTTCTTAGAACAATAATGTCAACTACTCATGAGTCATGACAACTTGCACCCTTGATTTCATTTACAGTTTTGAAACTTATTTGAGTATAACATAATATCTTAGTTTACAAAACCTGTTTGTAGATATTAAGCGACTTTCTAGAACAATATAATGTGCGAACAGAGCTTTGAAACAAGGCTTTCAATGACTGATGCAAGCAGAGAATTGAGACTTCTTAGAACAATATAATGTGCTAGCAGACAGCTTTCAAACGAGGATTTCAATGTCTGATGCAATCATAGAATTGTTATCTTTATTATTTAGTAGTCCTATGATCCAGTCGTAAAGATGCTTTGTAATATTCTGTTGGTCCACTGTGATTCTCTTGTTTTTAGATGTAAAAGATTATTGTATGATTGATTAATCAATGAAAGAGTGCTTAATCTTGCTTTATTTATCAGATTCTTCTAATGCTCATTTTATTTCCTTTTTGCTTTTAGCTATTTTAATATTTACATTTATAATGAATTTGAAAATATCTAAAATATGGCGCTGTGTTGCACTAGCTATTTTGACTAGCAAAGTTAAAAGAAGAATACAAAAACACAGCATGCTGGACGGTTCAGTTATTACTACGCTGATTTCATGGATGTTGAAGTTTGTGTTGTATTCATCATTGTTTTACTTGATTTGATTAATTTGTTCCTACTAAACGACTTAGAATCGATGCATTTGACCAATTCTGATTTGTTGTAGTGTGTTTCTGTTGCAAAGTTTTCTCTCGTTGTGTTGTAAGTATGGTGGGTAATATACCATCTTTAAAGCCAAGCACACCAAGGGAAAATCACTGGTGACTTCTGCAAGCATCTTCTTCTTGTGCATCATGATATCTCTTTTGTATAATTTATTTACGTCTCTGTTTGATGACGAAAAAGAGCCATAGTTTTCTTAATCCCATTTGTTGTAGTTTGCATGGAAATATCTTGTAGACTATACCAAATAGTTGAAACCGCTTATCGTATTGGCGCCATGTGCAGGTTAGATGACATCACAACAGCAAATGAGACTGAGATTAGTGAAGAAATTTACAGATTTTTGGCTTTGATGATTAATTTATTGTTTGTTTTATTAATCTTATTTGAAACTCTTTAATTGTAATTTTAGATCTTGCACTTGAGTTTATAGTATCATTCTATTGATATGTTATTATGGGTACACCGTACACGTACATTCGGTTTTGAAATGTTAGATTATACATCGATAATTTCTTATCTGTTGGTTGTTTGGTCCACCTTTACTAAAAACTTTAGCTTAGATTTATTGTAATTATCATTAAATCATAAATTTTGGTCGATTGCATTTTGACTGATGCTAATTGGTTCTGTGAAATGTTGCCAATTCACGAAATGATACTGCAGGTTTGTGTAGGTGCAACGAGTGAATTTATCCCTCTGGTGGAGTAACAGGAGTTACAAGAGCAAGGACGATTTGAGGTGAGGTCAAGGTTGGTACTATTTGCTATGACCTAATTAACGATTATTACTCGTGAATTATAGCGATATAATTTGAAAGTTGCATGTGAATTATAGCGATATAATTTGAAAGTTGCTTGCCACTGTACTTTTTTTTTTTGCTCTACTGTACATGCCATTGTATTGCAAATATAGTTGACATCTTAATTGAGGGATTTCCTCATCTAACCTGGATCAGATAAAATTATGCTGGTACTTTCATTAATAATTTTCTTTAATCTAATGTTTCATTTGAAATCAAAATATGGGGACTTTGCCCTCATAATTAACTCTTAACATATACAAAAAAAATTAATTTTCAAAGTCACAGCCTTGTGTTACGTAGGAAAAATTGGCTGCAATGATTGAAAATGACCAGGAAGGCAGGAAAGAAAATTTCAATACCACCTGTGCGTGAAGAAAAAAATTGGGCAGGTCAAATACAACTTTTCTATTATGCTACTCTCATTTAGATTCTATTGAGAAAAAAAAAAAAAGAGAAATCAGCAAAATGATATATATTCTTATACATCCTTGTCAACGAAGAATACTTGTGCAAATGTAAGTCACATGTATAGTTTAAAGTAGTGTTCAACTTTTGCTTTGTTATCTTTTTGGCCTTTTCTCTAGAGAACCATCTCAAGCCTTCCATGTCTTTTCAAGGCCATATGCCTTTTATTTTAACTTGTTAGACTAATGACTTTAGCAGGGTTCTCATTCTTTACTTGATTCAAATAAATAATACCAAGATGAACTATTTATATTATTTAATGCTGGTGGGTTTCTTTAATTAACGCTATCAAGTTTTCTTCTGTAGGATTAAAATCCAGAAAAAAAATAATAGTATCTTTAGAGCCATTCTCTTAATTTTTAGAATTTTATTTTTACTTCTAAAGAAATAAAAAATTTAGTTTTTCCCTTATAAAATTAACTCTTTTCCTTTGCCGGGCTCAATGGGTTAGCTTTCATAGTGCACATCGGGAGTATAATTTTTAGTGCGACTCTTTTCAAAAATTTAAGAAAACTATTTTGGCATTAAAAATATAGTGTGGTACATGAAAACATCCTGCACTATGAACCGAAAAAAATAGTCGATTTGATGTAGCTTCACATGGAAAAATTATAAAAACTGATTTTTTTTCCTTTTTTTAAAAAAATTATATGGTAATTGAATACTAACAATCTGGCCGTGTGCCCGTGTCACCCTCTAGAAACAAAAATATGCGTCAAAAGTCAAAAAGGTTCATTCTGAGAAATTTCTGGGAATCGAATACGCATCGATTCCCGGTGTGGATTCGTACTTTGGCGCATACCTACCCTGGTTAGAGGGCCACGCGCCAGCTGGCATTGTCTTGTCTACCCTCTCATACTACAAGAATATGCCCTTCTACCTCTTCTTTTATCAAGCACAAGTAGCTTTCGGACCCACTTGGCACCCTCCCTCACATTGCACCAGTTGATGGGGCTCATTTTCCTTCTCCAGGGAGAAAGCGTGTTGTATTAGGGTGCACCTGCGACGAAGTGCCACGCTGCGGTGATTTTCCCCACAATCTACTTTTGTTTATATAAAATAAAAATTGTGTCTCTTTTTTGTCGCTTTCCCTACAGAGAGGACGCTAGCAAGAGGCGCAACTCATCAGATCTCTCCCCACACGAACCAGTGAATCACAATTCACAGGCACTGCGAGGCGGAAGGAGACGGAGGAGGTGAGTCCAAGATGGAGTACAAGAACTTGGGGAGATCAGGCCTGAAGGTGAGCCAGCTCTCGTACGGTGCGTGGGTGACCTTTGGTAACCAGCTCGACGTCAAGGAGGCGAAGCTGCTGCTGCAATGCTGCCGCGACCAGGGCGTCAACTTCTTCGACAACGCCGAGGTCTACTCCAACGGCCGCGCCGAGGAGATAATGGGCCAGGCCATCCGCGAGCTCGGCTGGCGCCGCTCTGACCTCGTCATCTCCACCAAGCTCTTCTGGGGCGGCTCCGGCCCCAACGATAAGGGCCTCTCCCGTAAGCACCTCATCGAGGGCACCCGCGCCTCGCTCCGCCGCCTCGACATGGAGTACGTCGACGTCCTCTACTGCCACCGCGCGGACGCCGCCACTCCGATCGAGGAAACCGTCCGCGCCATGAACCACATCATCGACAAGGGGTGGGCCTTCTACTGGGGCACCTCCGAGTGGACCGCGCAGCAGATCACCGAGGCCTGCGCCGTCGCGCAGCGCCTCGACCTCATCGGCCCCATCGTCGAGCAGCCTGAGTACAACCTTCTCTCCCGTCATAAGGTTTTACGATCTGATCTAGTCTCTGATGCTTTCAAATCCACTTATTGCTCAGTGATACAATCTGTATGATGTATGTTTTCCCCCTTTTCTAGAAAAAAGATTCTCTTTTCACTTCGTCGTCGTCAGATTTTGAGCTTTTCAGTTCTCCTTTCTGAAGTCGCATAAGCTTCATCTCATCAGGCGCAATTCCCCGTGAGATCGTTGTTTTTATAAGGATCTTGTTTTCGTGGCTGACTCATTTGTATCTCAGCTCTTTGATTTCGTATGCATTTAGTTGCCGTCATTTGACATGGCATAGTTTAGGGTATCACCGCAAACATGATGTCTTTACAGTAATTTTACATTCCCTTTTTATTCAACTTTCTTTGTTAACTCCGTATGAAGTAGGGGCTATTTGAACCGCAGGCTGTCTAAGAATGTTTCACCTGAGCAGCACATTTTCTACTACAGTTAACCTCGGCATCATTTGCACTCGGCTAATTTATTCCTTCTGCAACATTTTGGAATGTTGGAATGTCTTATCCGCCAAGTGTCGATAGACGTTTGAATTCATGATTGCAGTAACCATGGAGAATTGAGATTACCATAAGGCCCTTCAATTTTTGCTTTGAAATAAGCAAATGATTTTGTTTGTCCTGTGACTTAATTCTATATTTCTCTCATTTTTCTTCTGGCTTTCTTTTTTATGGGATTGTTAGTGTTTGCATATTCGAAGAACTAGTTCCTTCGCCTATGTTTCTTCTGGTTGCCCTTTTTATGTGGTTGATAATGTCGATATAACAAGGGGCTAGTTCTCTATATTATCAATTTTGCACAAAAAAAAAGAGCATTTGAGTTGAAGTTCTCTTGTCTGTGCTGCTCCATATTGATTACTACTCTGTATATTGATGAAGAACGAGCCTTACAAAATTTGCTTACTGAAGTTGTTGAATTGTTATGATATTCAATTTTTTCTTGCCATATAGTTAATGTGCCGCTCAAGCTACTATGCCTACTTGAATCGAACCAATATCAAAGATTAAAAGTCTATAGACCTATATTATTATAGTTTCTGAATACATGATGGAAATGAAGCATCTGACTACTTGTCTGAAATCTGAATTCCTGAATGGTAAACTGCATACAGTCTTGCAAATAAATTTCTAACTCACATGCAATTAGTGTTTTATTTAATGTCAAATATATTATGAAAACTTTTAACTTTGTTTTCTAGAAATGAAAATATCTGCTTATTCTAGAATGTTGATACAGGTTGAAGTGGAGTACCTTCCTCTTTACAGCACTTATGGCCTGGGTCTCACAACGTGGAGTCCACTAGCATCTGGTGTGCTGACTGGTAAATACAGTAAAGGAAATATACCCCCAGATAGTAGGTTTGCTCTTGACAATTACAAGGTGAGGTTGAAGACACTATTTACTTATCATACGTGACAATGCATTTTTGTTCACAATGCTCAGTAATCTGAGAATGTCAACTGCAACAGAATGGTTTGATAATTGATGTTATGAGACTTGTTCCATCTATATTATGCTGTGCTTATATGGTGTAAATGATCTATAAATATCATGCTTCTGGTGCATTCAGTTTATCTCACTTATGAGTTGTACATTATAATAGCACTTACCAGATTATGGATTCAATGTTTACAGCCTAGGTTATTCTGGTATTGTAAAGTTGAACCATATCATTAAAGTTCAAGACTGATTTGATTTTAACGGATTATATCGACCATCTAGAAATTCACCAGAATGGAGTTAGAAGCTGTAAACTTAACTGAATTGGATCTAAGATAATTATTGCTTTCCCATCTATTTACAAAAGAGATGCTGAGCGATGATGAATCATGTTTCAAGAGCCCATGGATGATGTGGTTAGATAATTGATTATATAAATGGTGGTGTACGCAGGGGAGATAGAGATTAAAAAATTTATTAACATCACCATGTACTTTTTTTAATAACTTTTTTGGGAGAGCTACGCACCATCAGCTTGGCAATTAAAATTTCAGAGCAAAATTAGATTAAAAAATATTTTTTTTGTTTGCAGTTATATGAAAATATATTTGTGACATTCCTCAAAAAAGTTCACTTACTTTGACAGTCCTCACCCCTGTTAATTTTGGTAGATATACTAGATGATTATATTGCAAGAGAACTGCTGTTCTTGTTTATAATTTGCAGACCTATTGTCAAAGCTTATCATGGTTACCTTATTTTATCCTAATTCCCAAATACTTCTAATTGAATTGGGTTCTCCTAATCGTTACTCTTCAGTACTTGTTGTAATGAAGAGCATCTGTTTTGGCTTCCATTTGCAGTTCTGATAGGCGTTCTAGATAATTAAGCTGTACGGTAACTGCTTATATTTTTTTGGTTGCAAAATTTCCCCAACTGATTCTCCAATGTTGATGGAACTCCATATTCATTCCTAATTCTTAATCCTTTTTCTCTGCTTAATGATCTGGACTTTTTCTTAATTATTGAGTCTTCAATGTGCTATATCATGTACTTTGAGACAACTTTTTTGCGAAACTGATTATTCTTATATTCCTTTTAGAATCTTGCGAGCAGATCACTGGTTGATGACGTGCTGAGAAAGGTTAATGGACTAAAGCCGATTGCTGATGAACTAGGAGTTGCTTTATCTCAGCTTGCAATTGCTTGGTGTGCATCAAATCCAAATGTTTCATCAGTAATTACTGGTGCTACTAAGGAAAGTCAGGTACAAGTCGAGTATTGGAAAATACTTTGTATTTTACGGGAAAAATTTACTTCTTTTGTGTTCAATTTGAATGAATCTTTTTTCAATGCTTCTATAAGGCCTGAAGGTACTTTTGTTTATCATAAAATCAACATGGTAAAACTATGCTGAATAATATTGTAAATAGGAAGTAAGAGATCTGTGAAGAATATGGTTGGGTTTAAATGTATAAGGAAACAAGTTGAGACCTTATCATACCAATGAAGAGAGGAATCACCTCTACATAGGATTTATTTTCTTGACTAGCTTGACAAAGTTCATTTGTAATCTTCTAGGCATATAGTTCAATTTATTTACGTGATGCTTGGTACCTTGAATTCAACTTGAAAAAGAGTGGACTCTATTCAATACTTGTCATCTATATTCGTTCCTTGAGTGGTCTTGCATCACCAATTCAACCTCTTCTCGGGAAGATTTTAAGGAAGAAAAAGGGAAGGGGAAGGAACGGTCAACTTATTGTTAAAGCGATCTCAAAATTTCAGTTTTACAATTTTGAAATTATCTCGAAGTTATCACTAATCAGACCTAAAGGGGAATTTATAGTGTTGGAGATAACAATAACAAAAACCTTGACAAAAGTACCAATAATCTTTTTTTTGAAAAAATGTGGCAACTTTTTAGATCTAACCGTATCAAAATGAAAGATGAGGGACACTACGTTAAATATGATATATCAAAGTGACAACGAAATTCACTGTTTAGAGTTGAAGATGAATAAGAGACCTGTACTAGAATTGCAAAGTACCTAGAGATGGAGTCTTGTAGTTTTCTGAAAAAGAAGCAAGTGATATGTAACCTAATCTGTAAGTTATTTCTCCTTGCAAAGACTTTTTCCCCAGAATCTTTAAATATAGTTGAACTTCTCTGATTAATTTGTTCGTCATTAGAACTTGCAACTGTTTTCAGATTCTAACAAACTCGGCTTTGTGTTAATATTGGGTGTACATTTATTAGATGATGTTGCAAAATAGTAATGGTGTTGTGGGATGTCCTGGTGCCTCTTCCCTTCAGTTTCTTTTGACGTCTGGTTCATGTCTAGACAGTCAACCTAAAAAAAGACATTGATATAAAATCATCTTTCCATTTGCAGTTGTGTAACTTTCAATAAGAAACTCATTCTTACTATTAATCTATTCTTTCTTTCTCATTTTGAGACTTCATAGTTTATGATATGTTTTCAGATTATTGAAAATTTTAAAGCTCTTGAAGTTCTTCCCAAGCTAACACCAGACGTCCTTGAGAAGATAGAGGCAGTCGTTCAAAGCAGACCCAAGCGTCCAGAATCATACAGGTGATTTCCCTGTCTGTTCGTCAAATTTCATGGTGAAATGATATATGAAGTGGAGTCGGAGAAGGTGATAATATTGTATCCCCTTCCAATTTTTTTGCGAATAGTATTTCTGTGGAATCTGGAAACATGGGCACGTTATTCTCTAGTGATATATTATTTGGTTACTGTACTTGGTATTGTTGAATTCTGAACCCTTTTTGATATGTTTTTTCTTCATTGAATGATTGGTTGAAACTGGATACTGAGACAAGTTCATATAATATTTATCTTGTGGCTTATGTAATTTTGATGATTTCAATCTATGGCTGCGAATGGTTTCTTGAAGATGACATGATTGGGGTGTTCACTAGAAGGCGTCGTAGAACCAGGTGTGCGTTGTTCGATTGTGCACTAAGATTGTTTCCATTAAAGAACATAATTGTTGTTAGATGTGGAATTACATCTCTAGTTATTGGGAATGGCATGTTCATTAAGATCAATTTAATTTGTTTTCGGCTTTATTAACAATCACCATGTTTGTCTGCTACCGTGAAGAATTGTATATTTTGTGGATACATTTTTGCCTTTTTTGGACCTATTGAACTCTTCATAAGAACATAAAAACCTTGCAAAGATTGAATGGCTCATCAGATCACTCACTCATGTTAATTATGATGTCTTGTCATGCTTTAATACCATACACAAGTTATTTCTTTCAGTGTGGTGTGATTGATGTCATGTCATGTGTCAAATGGACTAAAACCATAAAAATGTGTAGCTTTATATATGCAAACATCTATTGAAAATAATTTTTATTATTGGTTTACTGATGTGAGAAATGATGTGATATATTGGTGTCGGTGTGTCAATAGTCTACTAAAATATTATAGAGGTATCAGATTAAAATTAGAATTAATTGATTATGCTATGAGACCCGGTTTACTTTGGATGAAAAATTCGAAGCGACAGATGGAAAAGTAATTTTTTTACTGTTTATTTGAACCGATGAAAAATAATTGAGTAAAAAATTCACTCCTTTTCCTCTGTTTTATGATTCGTCCAAATCGGGCAGAAAATCAAATTGACGCATTCTTCATTGCTGATATGCTTCTTGCCGCTAACGCTTGCCGTTAGATGCACGTCGCTTCTTCACTGCTCGGCGTGCTCTTCTATCCCTCTCCTCAGCGTGCTGCTCGCCACAATCAGCGTCCATCTGCTTCCTCGCCGTTCGAAAAGCTTACTAGCCGCTGACGCTGCTGCCACTCGAAAAGCTTCCTCGCTGTTGACACCCTTCCTTGCCGCTCGACCCACTTCCTTATCGCTTGCCTGCCTCTCCTTCACTCGTCGCCGCATATACGCTCACCTATCTCTCTTTCGCTCGGCGAGCGCCGCATAGACGCTCCCCTGCCTCTCCTCTGCTCGGCGAGTGCCACACAGATACTCGCCTGCGTTTCCTCTGCTCAGCAAGAGCCGCATAGACGCTCGCTGACTGCGAGCTCACCGCTACAGTCACTCATCGGTCCGCCAAGCTTGTTGCTCGCCCGCTCACTTGTCTCTCCTTCGCTCGGCGAGCGCCGCACAGACGCTCTCCTGCCTTTTCTTTGCTCATTGAGAGCCGCATAGATGCTCGCCGACTGCAAGCTCACCGTTGCAGCCGCTCACCAGCCCACGAAACTTGCTACTCGTCGGCCCACCATCCTTTGTTTTTTTTTTTCGTTTCCATTATTTTTCCTTTCCTCAAAGTATACTAGGCTTAAAAGTATCTATAGCACGGAATTAAGTAAATATTGTATAATATATATGATTTTTAGATCAACATTTATATAGGTCAACCTTTCGTCTCCTGAGGTCAACATTTATACAGGTCAACTGATGCATATTATTATAGCCTCCTTCACTTTAATGACTACTCGCACACCATAACACAGTTGATTCCAAATCTGACCAACCCAACAAAGCCTCAGTCAAGCGTGCTGCGTCTTTTGTAATCAAGAAATCTGCTTTCTTATCTTTCTGTTATTTTTTTATTGCAAGGGATAGTGCTACACAAGTGCGAGAGTAGGCAGGTCAAATTTGTTCTTAAAGAGGTCAAACATTGTACTACTTAAATTAATAGTCAACTAATGTCTGCTCGGTCAGAATATTTCTTGAATTATGCTGATTTGATTCTTTTGAGAAAATCTTTTGATGATATCTGTCTCTACATAAGAGAATGCTTTGCATTGCCCTAAAATAAATGCTAGTTGATATTCATTTCTACTCTTTGAAAGTAAAAAAAAGAAAAAGAAAAATCACGTGGCATGGATGGCTTTGGAGTGAATTATTTCAAAGAAAAGAAAAAGAAGAGAGATAAAAGGTGCCCCCTTTTTTCTTTTAAAAAAAATGGAGTCTAAAAGTAAAAAAAAAAAAAGGGTCAATGTTAGCGTACTGCTTTAAATTGTACCAAAATCTTGCGGCTTTCTGATTCCAATTTTTTGTTTTAAAATAACAAATGTAGAAAAATATGACATTTAAAATCAGAAGTAAAGATGTCATCCTACTGCGTAGAAGTTTGATCTAAACAGGAATTATGTTATTGCAAGGGTCATAGCTCGCGGAAGCATGTGTTAGCACTAAAATTGTGATTTTTTGGATGAAAAAATAATAAAAAAATAAAAAATATATTAAATGTATAGTATTTTTAACATATTAAATTTAGTAGATTCAATGTGTTAAAATACTACTGCATATTACTAGATTCAATATATTTTTTATTTTTTTCTTCTAATTTTTTATTCAAGAAAATACAAAATAAGAATAATACCTAAGTAGATTCAATTGCTACTACTAGATTCAATATGTTTTTCATTTTTTTTTAATTTTTTATTTAAGAAAATACAAGGTAAAAGTAATACCTCAATAATTTGAGTGATTCGTATTTCGAACGGGCATAGACACAACATATGTAAGATAATTTTCATTTTGAGAGTTGATTGTCGATTTCGTATTCATAACACAACATATCATCTCTCCTTATTTATAATCTAATACGATTCAATTTTGAGCTTCTTGAGATCAGTTTGAACAAGAAAATATCACAATCCTTTGAAGGAAAAATATATACTTTTTGTTTTCACTTTAACCGACTAAATCACAAGTGCACAAGGCGGTCAGACCGCGGACCTCACCATCTCCCACCAACCAAACCCGTCGGTTCTTCCCACACCCACTACTCTTTTTCGCTGGCCCCACCAGGGTACTCTATTTTCCACCCAGCCAGCAGTCAAATCAAAAGCAGCACACTGGTGGGTCCGTCCCGTTCCCATGGGGCCGGGTGCGCGAGCGCTGGTGCGCATCCTTGGTTGGTGAGCGCAGCCGCAGCTAGCTTTCCTGCGCCCCTCAAAACCTCATCGCTGCTGCTGCTTCTCCTTTCTCTCTCAGAGATCTGCAAAATACCTCTCTTTGCCTTCAAAAATGGCTCCTTTCCCCCTTCTTCCTTTCCTCTGCCTCGTCCTGGCCTTCTCCGCCGCCTCTCCTTCCACCTCCGCTGCATCGTCCGCCGACGTGCTCCTCCTGCTCGACAAGATCAAGCCAGCCCTCCAAGGCCGCGCCGCCAACGCCGAGCTCGCTTCTTGGAACACCTCGCTCCCCCTATGCCAATGGCGGGGCCTCCGCTGGATAGCCAGCGGCGCGGCCACCGCGCTCGGCTGCGATTCCGACCCCGCGCTGCGCTCGAACCTCACGCTCGCCGACGACCCATCCCTCCGCCTCCTCTCCATCCGCCTCCCAGCCGCCGCCCTCGCTGGTTCCATTCCTGCAGAGCTCGGCCAGCTATCCTTCCTAGAATCTCTCTACCTCGGTGTCAACTCCCTCTCCGGTTCCATCCCCCTGGAGCTCGGCAACGCGCCCGCCCTCGCTTACCTCGACCTCGATGGGAACTCCCTCGATGGCTCCCTTCCGCCCTCGATCTGGAACTTATGCGACCGACTCGTCTCCCTTCGCCTCCACGGGAACAACCTCTCCGGCTCCGTTCCCAACCCTGCGGACCCCAACTTGAGCTGCGACAATCTTACAGCTCTCGATTTGGGCGACAACCGTTTCCAGGGTCCCTTCCCTCAGTTCATCGGTGGGTTCCGTGCGCTGGAGGAGCTCGACCTAAGCAGCAACCGCTTCTCCGGACCAATCCCGGACTCGCTCGGCGGGCTTCAAAACCTACAAAGGCTGAATCTTTCGTACAACAACTTCACCGGGCCGTTGCCGGCGTCCTTGGGGGAGTCCAGGTTCACGGCGGATGCGTTTCAGGGAAACAACCCGGGTCTCTGCGGCCCGCCGCTGGGGAGATGCGGGAAGGGCTCCAGCCTGAGCTCCGGTGCGATCGCGGGCATCGTGATAGGGTTGCTAGCCGGGGCTGTAGTCCTCGCATCTCTGTCCATAGGCTGGGTGCAGGGGAGGAAGAGGAGGAACAGGGGAAGGAAGGCGGATGAGGAGGAGGACGTGGCGTTCGAGGAAGAAGGGAACAACGGCGGCGGAGACGAGCGACTGATCGTGTTCCAGGGCGGCGAGCACCTGACGCTCGACGACGTGCTCAATGCTACTGGGCAGGTGATGGAGAAGACGAGCTACGGCACTGTGTACAAGGCGAAGCTTACCGATGGAGGGAGCATCACCCTCCGCCTGTTGAGAGAGGGGAGCTGCAAGGATCAAGCGGAGTGCTTGCCGGTGATCCGACTACTCGGCCGGGTTCGACACGAGAACTTGGTGGCGCTGCGGGCGTTCTACCAAGGGAATCGAGGGGAGAAGCTCCTCGTCTATGATTACCACCAGAACCGAACTCTCTATGATCTTCTCCATGGTCAGTCCGCTTCTTCTTGATAAGAAATTTAACTTGGTTAAGTATAAATCTCACAAAATTTGCTTTCCATTTCGATCTTTGAGCAGATTCTAGAGCTGGGAAGCCTCTTTTGAACTGGCCCCGCCGGCACAAGATCGCCCTCGGCGTGGCGCGGGGGCTCGCCCACCTCCACACCGCGTCGGAGACGCCGATAACGCACGGCAATGTCCGGTCCAAGAACGTTCTCGTCGACGATTTATTCGTGCCGAGGCTGGCCGAGTTCGGGCTTGACAAGCTAATGGTCGCGGCCGTCGCCGACGAGATGGTGTCCGCGGCGAAGACGGACGGCTACAAGGCGCCAGAGCTGCAGAAGATGAAGAAATGCAATCCGAGGACAGACGTCTATGCGTTCGGAATTCTGCTGCTGGAGCTGCTACTGGGCCGCAAGCCCGGGAAGGGGACGGGGCGGGACGGCGACGGCGCGGACTTACCGGCGCTGGTGAAGGCGGCGGTGCTGGAAGAGGTAACGATGGAGGTGTTCGACGTCGAGGTGCTGAAGGGGATCAGGAGCCCGATGGAAGACGGACTGGTTCAGGCTCTGAAACTGGCGATGGGGTGCTGCGCGCCGGTGGCGTCGGTGCGGCCGGACATGAGCGAGGTGGTGAAGCAGCTGGAGGAGAACAGGCCGAGGAACAGGTCAGCTCTATACACGCCCACTACTGATAGGAGTGAGATCGGGACGCCCTTCTGAGCTCTCAGCCCGACATTGCAGGGTAACTGAGCTCTTCTTCTCGATTGATCAGGTGGTACAAACTGAGAATTTGATGAATCTATACTGATGACAAATGTGTAGTTCTAAATTCCTTGTAATTGTTAGGAGTGGATGAACCGAAATATTGTTCTATGCAGAAATTCTTGCTTGTTCATCCCCCTATCTTGTCCGATGGATTGGAGAAGAATTTACGCTAGAAAATTTTGCCTTTTGACTTTTTCATAAAGAGAAATATTATACTTTTATGGTTTGTAAATGTGCGATTGGATTTATAAGCTGTTCATTGGCAGTTTGTTGTGTTCTTGATTCTTGGAACATGAGGATTCACAATCATCTTGTGGCTTAATATAAATCTTCGAGAAATTTTTTTTGCAGTATCTTAATTTTAAATACACGAATCTTAACACAAGTTAAGATACATGAATTCTAACATTATGTATATTGACTTCCGATGTTTTCGTGTCTATTGATTTTAGATATTCGTGTGTGTTGACTGAATATTGTGTATATTGGCTTTAATGTTTGTATAATACCTACTTTTACTCTTTCTTGTCCTAAGCAAGGTTTGACTTTGATTACTAAGTGCTTAATGTGTTAAAAAAATAATATACTTTTTTAAAAAATAAACTTTTTGCTAAGATAATAAAAAGGAGTAAAACACTTCGTTCTAAATTGAGTTTGACCTTTATGCCATGCTTGGCTCATGGCCACTCTAACTCATTGACTTTTTAACATATTGGGGTTAGATTCTTCTTGTTCATCACTCTAAAAATATAAGTATTAAAGTAGGTATTATATAAGGCTTGCTTTAAGATTTATACATTATACATAATCCACGGTAAGGATCTAATACGGGCTAAGATTTTTAGGTAAAGATCTTGTCTAGAATTTTTCGCCCTTAACCTAAGTGCAAATATTGAATTGTGAGGTAGCTGCCTTTTGACTATAATTTTTGGTCAACGCAAGCCAAATTTGAAAATAGGACTCGCCTCAAACAATCAATCACCGCTTGCCATCTCCAACAACTCATCGAGGGCCCACAATGTGCACACGTCTCATGGCTACGATAGGTCAATTGTGAGACTAATAATGGCAACGTAGACATTTTATAAACGAATGAATGACCGGTCAACTTGACTTATTAAATTGTGAAATGAAAAGGAATCCAACTCGATCATCTATTGATTAAATTATTTAAAAAAATTAATTATTGATAGCAACTAAGAATCAATGAGTCTACCAATTTTGACCACAAGTTTGAATTTAATCACTTTATGTTTAGATAGTGTGTTTAAAAAAAAAATGAGATAAGGCATGTAGGTCTCACCATTCATACATCCCAAGCTTTGCATTAGCAAGATATAAATTATTGATCCCTAAGAAAAAAATTTCTATGATTGTTTATCGCGTTCAAATTACGAATCTTAAAGCAATGGATCGTGTTTGTATTGTTTTAAAATTCACATATTATAGAATGAATGATAGCGATATTATCCTCATATGTTTTAACACCTAGACCAAGTAGTTAGTCATCTAAAAGCATTTTGAGTAACACTAATTTCTAATTATCTTAGTATCGAAGAGAAGAGTTTATGTGAAGAATACAAGCACTATCTTAAATGTCATATTTTTTAGGTATATTAGCCAAAGTCAATCTTGACCCATTAGATTTGTTGAAAGTGTGAATCTTAAAGTGATACTATAATGATCCCGATATTAAGATTCGTAATTTTAACAAATTTGATAGACTTAATATACTTAAGATTCTTAGACAAGTCAAGGCCTAATAATTTTTTCGTGGGGCTATCAATGTTTTGATAACTAAATTTTAAAAAATTATAAATTAGACCCACTAGTTTGATTTTTTGATTAATTTAATCTAAACACTCTGCAAATTGCAGTGGCTAAAGGGGAAGAAAAAAAAAGTATTAATACATAATTAGCCTTGGTGAACTAGTTATCCCTCATTGTTGGACTTTCTTGGTTGATGCCCACTAGAGGTGGCCAACGGCTGGGCCGGGCCGGCCCGCGGCCCGCACGGCCCGGCACGGCACGCCGCGGGTGGCCTGTGGCCCGACTCGGGTTGGGTTGGGCCGAGGCCTCTTGACCCGTGGGCCGCGCCGGGCACGGGCACGGCACGCGGGCCGGCACGGGTATTTGGGCGGTAACGGTCGGAATTTTTGAATTGAGCATGCGTTTTTACCCAAATAGCCCTATAACAGTTTGAAAAAATTTAAAAGTTAGCGATATAATTGTCTTTATGTTATAAAATTACCATTTTATCCCCTTTTAATAATTAAAAATAGGGGATAAATATGTAAATTTACACAATCGGGCCGGGCCAAACACGGGTCGCCGCATTCCTCATTTGGCCCGTTGGGCCGTATTCGGCCCGCGTGCCGAAGTCAGCCCGCGGGCCGTGCCTGGCCCGCGTGCCGGATCCGTGCTTACTCTCCGGCGGAACCGTGCCTAGGCCGGCACGCCTAATCGGGCCGCGGGCCGTGCTGGGCCCAGCATTTTTCCCGCCGTGCTGTGCCAGGCACGGCCCGTTTTGCCTGGCACGATTTGAAACGGGCCGTGCCAGGCACGGCCTGCCAGGAACTGGGTCGAGGCGGGCCCGGGCTCGGGCCGGCCCGAGCACGGCCCATGGCCACCTCTAATGCCCACCCTCTCTTCCGATGATGTCATCAAAAAATAGTCAAAAGAATGCTGAAATAGTGAATGAGTAAATAAACAAGAAGAGATTTCTTCCCTTCCCCAAGTAGTTATCTTGCAATGAATGGTAATTAATATTATATATAATTTTCTAACTAGTATTAATGTTAGTTTTTTTATAAAATTATTATTCTATAAAAATATTATATATATATATATATATATATATATATAGATAAGGTTTAAATCTTTCCTCATATATAAATTTTTTTAACACTATCCATTATAATTAGTTGAGACAGTTAAACCATTGTTTAGCTTAAAGTCAAACCATTCCGAACCAAATATTAACTTAGAGTCAAACCATTCCCGAACTGAATATTAGTTATCTTATGAAAAATTAGTCTAATTACCAAATCAATCAATTCGGTTAACTAATTATTTGATTTGGTTCAATTGGTTAACTACAATTTCAGTGATTTTTTTTTAAACCTCCCTAGATCTCGCAAGAGATCCAGAATAATATAAAGTTTAATGACTTGCATAGAATTATACAAAGTATTTATTATTTTTTTCATGACTTACTGTAGATGACTTAAATAATAAAGAATTAAGTTTGATAGACCTAATAGATCATAAATAGATCACTGTTATTTAGTTTAACTGGTAAGAATTTTAGTTGTTGATAATAAGATTTTGGGGTCAAATTTCGCTCTCGAATATGATTTAATTAAAACAACTCGAATATGATTCATATATTAATCGCGTCTGTATATTATGCACAAATCCAATACATTAACATGTGATCTAATATTAGACATGACTCATTGTCCTGTTTAGGGCTAGGGCATCCCGCAAATAGTTATGGCAAGAGAGGTCGGGGCTTAGGGCTAGTTGGCGTGGGTTAGAAGTATGACGAGGAAACTTTGGTTGTCAATAGGAGTTCGACAACTAACAAACATTTGACAATAAGCTAAAAAGTCGAAATTAAAAAGCAGAAGGTAGCGAGCTACGAGCCAAAGTTAGAACTTAGAAGTAGAATGTGAAGAGCTGACAATCTAAGTTGTGGACTCATAACTTTTTGGATTAAGACCTGGTTTCGCTCCACTTTAGTGCATTTTTTGAAGTAAAAAATAGCCTCTAAAAATCTCAGAAGCTATGTAAGTCAAAATTTCTAGCTTCTCACATATTATACATTGGAAAGTGCGCTAAAGTGAGACCAAACGAGGCCTAAGTAGACAAAGAACTACAAGTAGGGGGGGAGGAAGAAGAAGTTGCAATAGGCGAAGAAATTTTAAGTTTTATTTAAATTATTTATATATGAGAAATGAGCCTTGGACGAGTTATAAATTACTCAGGTTAAAAATAAGTTGAGTCAAACATAATAAGATCCGAGTAGGCCTAAAATGGATAAAATTTTCTAGACAAGACACCCTATGAGGGAAAGTTAAGAAGGGTGAAAATAATAGTCAATAAGCATATTTTTATGGTGAATATGAATATATTCATATAATATAGTTATTTTAAACTATCCAATGGTACAAATATTATGATAGATAGACTTGTACAGAAATTGATAAAAATATTACCATACATAAATATGCTATAGTTGTGGATAGCTTATCCACAATAATAAGAATGATAATCTCTCATGGATAAGTCTATTTATAATAATATTATTACTATTGAATAATTTAGAGTAAATAGATTATGTGAATATAACTAAATCATGAAACAAGAAGTATCTAAACATGGAAAAGATACGCAGGCGATGTGCACGCGCTTATTTTTCAACCTAAGGACGCAAAGAGAAATCCGCCCAGTGCGATGCGGTTCCCGCCCTATTTGGTCAATTCAATGGCCCAAATGTTGTTGAAAACGTACGTCGTCTTGAATCCCGAGAAACCTGCGTGCTTTGCCAAGGCCTCGAACTCCGCCGCCGTCCTCTCCTTCCCTCCGGGGTTGTGGGCCAGCATCACCAGATCCCCCAGCAGGGCTGCCTGCGTCCCGAGGACCGGTTCCGGCACCATTGGCGCGATGCCCTCCATCAGGATCACCTTCCCTTTCTCCGGCAGCGCTTTGTAGCAGTTGACCAGTATTTTCGCGCAGTGCTCGTCGCTCCAATCATGGAGGATCCACTGCAGTTAAGAGTCAGAGCTCAGAAACTTTGAAAACAGAACTTGCTCTGTTTTGTGAAGAGTTAGCGAAATTGACCTTCATGAAAATCGCGTCTCCACTCGGAACGGTCGCGAACATGTCGCCGCTGACGTGCTCCACCCCTGCAGCAGGCAGCGCGGAGGCGCTTTGGGCGGTAAGGGGCAGTTAAGATAGGAGGAGAAGGCAGGAGAGGAAAGGGAGGGACCTGGGAAGGGGGGCGCTTCGGAGATGACGTGGGGGAGATCGAAGTTGATGCCCTTGATGTCGGGGTACTTGGCGGTGATCATGGCGAGGGTGGCGCCGATGCCGCCGCCGACGTCGACGATGACGCCTAGGCCGTCGAAGCCGCTGTAGACGTCTAGGAGCTTCTTTGTGAGGATGACGGAGGTACTCTTCATGCCCTCGTTGAACAGCTTGTTGAAGCGCGGGTCGGTGCCGTGGTACTCGAACGACGTCATGCCGTAGGCCCGGTTGAAGGGGATGCCGCCGTGCAGCACCGCGTCCTTGAGGTGGTACCAGCTCTCCATGAGCACCTTGTCCTGGATCATCAACACCACGGTACCCATGGACACGCCGTCCTCGTTCTTGGTCAGGTACTTGCACGCCGGCGCGACCCCATACCGCCTCGTTACCATCCCCTCGGCGCCGGTCTCGACGGCGCAGCTGACGATCTTGTAGGCGGCGAGCAGGCGGAGGATGCGATCGACCATGGAAGCGGCATGGGGGTTGTCGGTCGGCAGCTGGGCCGCGATCTCGGCGGGGCTGAGCCTGGCCTCCCGGCCGGCTCTAGCGAGGATCTCGAGGAGATCGAGCTCGATGGCAGCCTTGAGGGTCATCACCGGGACAGAGAGGGTGCCGATCGTCATCGCGTACATGCACGCCTCCTCGTCCTCCTCCGGGGTCAGCTGCATCGCCTCCTTGGCGGATCCCATGGCGGCCGTTGAGATTATTGACTGTGCAGCACTGAGTGAATTGAGTGATGAACAGGAGGAGACGTTAAAGACTCTCCAGTCTCCAGTCCACCTTCTACGACGATTCTTCTTAGCTTCTGAAAATATTCAACCTCGATCGCTATCTTATGGAAAATCAGACTTACACGTGTACGGTCAAAGAAAGTCTCGTACGTTTTTTAAGCAAAGTCTGGGTGTTTAATTTTTTTTTTTTTAACGAATCCCTCAAATATTTTTTACAAATCTTAAAATATAAAACTATTTTAATTCTCCTGCTCCTCTAAATTTTTTATAAAAATAAAATAAAATATTTAACCACTACATGAATCTAAAAACATAATTGAATGGGATCAACATTACCCTTCTTAGAAAATTTTAGGTGCCACAAATCGCTTAAAAGTTTTTTTTTCCAGAAATTTAGCCGGGACATATGGAAAAATTAGTTAGTAAATTTCTTCTTTGGAATCGTGTCTTATGGGTCATGAATATAAAGTGACAGGTGGGGGGAAAAGTGTGTCGGCGACTTGATGAGAGTATTGATAACGCCCCTGAGGATTTTGTCAGTACATGGTCTTGGCTATGAAACGAATTTAACAAAAAAAAAAAAAATTTAATCGAATATTTCAAATTTATAATCAAATCCGAATTTAAAAAAAATGATAACCTAATTTACTGATTTACGGATTTGTATTATTTTATCAATATAAATATAATATTTATTATTTTAAATATATTTCTTTAATAAAATTTATTAATTTTATATTTATATTTATAAATTTAGTAATTTATTGAATCAAATTTACAAATTTAATAGTTAATATAAATTTACAAATCTAATTCTACAATATCCAAAATTTTAGACGAACAAATTAGGGTAAAAATAAAAAATTATTTTATTTCAAGCTTAAATTTTATATTAAATTAGCTTTAGTTGACCGTCTTAAAATTTTTTTTTTATTATGAGATACTTTTGAAAATGTATACAAAGAAGGGCCGAAAGGCATGGCTCAACAACGACATATCACACACCAATTATGATCATGGCCCGACACTGACTCAATCGTGCCTAGTGCAGTGTCGGTGGGCACGGGCCCATTGGCCATAGAGGTGGCCAACGGGCCGGGCCGGCCCGCGGCCCGCACGGCCCGGCACGGCCCGTTGACCAAGTCAACGGGCCGCGGGCGGCCCGCGGCCCGTCACGGGTCGTGCTGGGCCGGGGGTTCGCGGCCCGCGGGCCGGGCCGGGCACGGCACGAACCCGGGCCGGGCACGGCACGCATGAAAATTGTATTTTTTACCTAAATGCCCTCATAATAGTTATAAAAATTTTAAAAGTTAGGGATATAATTGTCTTTATGGTATAAAATTACCATTTTAGCCTCTTTTAATAATTAAAAATAGGGTATAAATATGTAATTATACACCCAATTCATCCCTATAAATTGACCCCCCAACCCTCTCATTTCTTCACACAAGTTTCCAACTATCTTTGGAATAATTTCTCATTCTCTCTTAATTCTCTTAATCTCTTTTCTAAGTCTTGAGTTACAATTAGTTTCTTAATTGAACTCAAACTTAAGCTTCTTCTTAGCCATCAAGAATTCAATGCTCTCTCGGTCTACACTAGTCATTTTTTTCTATGCCTCGTGCTCACCACGTGACTAGACGTGGAGAAGATCAAGTAAGTATTAAATTAATTTACTTTTATAATATAATTATCACGTGGTGAGCACGAGCACGAGACATAGAGAAAAATGACAGATAATAGAAGAGTGAAGATAATTATCATTATGCCAAATTCTCAACGTTCAATTTTCTTTACTTCTACCTTAAATTTCTTCAATGCTGATCAATGGAGAATCACTATTTTAAGTATTATCGAACGTGTTAGTCAACTTATACGAATTGATGTATTAAGGTTTGAAGAATACTTTATCCACTTATCTGATCATGCAAGACAAGAATTTTTGGCTTCTCCCTCTCCTTCTGGGGTTGAGATTGAAATAGAGGCTGATGACTTTGAAATAAGTGATAGTGAGGAGGATAGTGATAATATCAACGATGAGCCGGAGCAATATATCGAAACAAACCAAGCACAAGAGTCACTTGAGTTTTTTATTATTGAAGAAGGAGATAGAGCTGAAAACATGGAGTGCGCAATATGCATAGAGAAGATGGAGCACGGAGCGCAAGTATGCTTAACACAATGCTCGCATATCTTCCATAGTAGCTGCTTGCGTAGTTGGCTACGGGTCAATTGTGTATGCCCATTATGTCGACAATTGATTTAAGCATAAATGTATAATTTATGAATATGAAATTTAATCGAGTTGGTTTTAACTTTAGTCATGTGTTGTTAGTATTGTTAATAAATAAATTAATATTAATTTAATAAAATATATTAAAATTAAAATTATATATGTTTAAAATAAAATAATTAATTAAATAATAATTAAATATTTTTTTTAAAAAAATATGCAAAATACATAATACGGGCCAAAGTCGGCCCGTGGGCCACATTCGGGCCGTGCCTGGCACGGCCCGCTGGGCCGACTATAGCCCACGGGCCGGTTTCAGCCCACGTGCCGAATCTGGCCCGCGGGCCGGATTCGGCCCGCGTGCCGGATCCGGGCCCGGCCAGAGGCTGAGCCGTGCCTGGGCCGGCACGGTTAAACGTGCCGCGGGCCGTGCCGGGCCCAGGCATTTTGCCGTCGTGCCGTGCCCGGCACGGCACGATTACAATCGTGCCGTGCCTGGCACGGCACGACTTCTGGCGGGCCGAGGCGGGCCCGGGCCCGGGCCGGCCCGGGCACGGCCCATGGCCACCTCTAATTGGCCACTTCTACCTCTGGCTAGGGGCATCACATGTATAGGCACTGTGATCTATCACATTATAAAGAAGCACTGGCGTATTTGTGTACTCATCTACAATGTTTTCAAGAATTTCTGCTACACTTCAAAAACCTCCATAAACATCAACAACAGATTGGATACCCGCAGAATCAATATATTACCTTACAATTTCAGAAAAGATCCCAAGTCTGACATTTTCAACAGAATCTAATGTCAAAATATTTACCAGGTGAAACAGTAGAAAAATCAGAATTGAATAATTTAAAGCAAAATAAAAATAAATTGTTTAGACTATACATGCACCAAGAACTACCAAAAATAGAGTAGAAAATAACCTGAATATGGTCTCATTCTTCAGCGATCAACCGTGGTCTCTCATTTATCTCTTCTACCTGCAAGCCACCTGAGAAAATGTCCTTTCCAATTCCATAATTACCAAACCTTTGAATATCTATCCATAAGCTACTGAGTTCATACAAGCTCCGAGTATGATATTGAACCTTGGAAAAGTATCATTTTCAAGACATTCAACAAAGTCCCTATCTTGAATTTGCCTCTCGGAACTAGACCCGTAATCATACTTAGAAACATCTGGCTTCTCGTGCTCTTCCTCTGACAAGCTTTGCAAAAACAAATTCCTTTGATGAGGTTCTGCTACATTTCTGGACACCTTCACAATCCTGCACATAGTTTAGATATAACATAAGGATGGATAGGATATAAACAAACTAATTTGAAAAGGTTAAATGTACCTACTATGCTGGTTCATAATAGAATAGAGGTACAGCATCGAATAAAGATCAATGAATTATTGTTATTAAACTTGTGATAACTATGCCAGCCAGAATGTACCATCAAGCATAAGCCCTATGTGTGATATAACTGAAAATTTAACTAGTTTGTAACGATATGCCTTAACATAGAAACTAATCTATGGCCTGTATAAGAGCCTCACAAATTTTCTTTAGCAAATTGGCAAAACGTTCAAGCACAGGATTTTGTTCACAAATTGTGCAAATTGCAGTAGAAAAAACTTTTGACAGGGTCCATGGTCCCAAGTTCGGAAGCATGATTTCATGCTTTAGTGGGCAGGAAGAATTGAACTAATGAAACACCACTAATCAGACCCACTTTCACCTGACTTGCGTGCTTTTGGACTGCAGTATTAAATCACCAGGATACCAGGATATGTTGAAGGATATTTTGCTTTCCAATTGAGGAAGGTTTTGACCATCTCAACTCTCATTTGACATTTCTTCTATGCATTCACACAACACCCCATTCTACTGAGTCTCAAACCTCCCCAAACTCTTTTAACTTCAAAAAATTCTCATTATCTATACATGATTCCATTATTATTTTGATTCATGGAAATTTTCAAATACAAGTTTCCCTATATTACATCATACTAAGAAGAAATCTAATAAATCTAAGTATCTTCCTTGTCACTTATCTCTTAGTTTTAGACAATCGAGATTCACTAAAGCGAGGAAATCATGCTTCACGGTAGGTGAATTTACATAAAAAAACTGTCAATTCATGGCAGCATGTTGATGGAGCAGGGGAAGACGGCTGCAATTCACTTACCAGAAGACATCACAGTCATGATTGGTGACTAGGATCACGGCTAGGCTATGATAACCCGGAAAGAGATTACAGCCGTGACCCGGATCATGGCCAGCCTGTGAAGCTTGCAGAAAAGATGGGTGGAGACAAATCGCAGTGACACGACGACATCACAACTGTGACTAGGATCACGGCCAGGCCGTGATGAGAAATATATTCATCGATATGAAGTATATCTTCTTGAACACAATCAACAAGAATTGATTGTTTACTATATAAATTCTGTCTCTTTGTATAATCTCGTGCTAAGTGATTTTGACTTCCACAAGTAAAACAGAAAAGTTTATTTTTATAATCCCTTTTAGGATTATATTTTCGAACGTGCTTTTCTTTAGCAAGATAGGGTTTCTTTGCAGAAGATTTTCTAAGAAAATATCTCTTAGAAGATTTGCCCTTCTTAGGCTTCTTCTTTTGTTTAGAATTTTCTTTAACATATGTTTGAGGTGTATAAAGTTCATTGCAAAAACTAAATTCACCTTTTAAATGATGATCACCTTTTAATCGGGTGCATCTTTCTACTAATTTATTAATTATAAATTGTATCCTGGTAGTGATATTATTCATAGCAAGAGAAAGTTGTGCTTTCTCTGGATCATTATTCTAGGCTTGATGTATTTCATGGCCAATAGGAGCAGGTAATTTTAAAAATAACCTTTCTCCCAGAGCTTGGTCATGATATCCACCTGCTTTGCAAGCATAATAAAGGTAGTCTTGCAAAAAAGGTTTAATATATTTCTAATTTTTTATTTAGATAATTTCAAGCTTACGAATTGCTTCTTTTTGTTGGGCATTAAATCCCATATTAGGATTTGATCCTAAAATCATGATTTTCATTCTGTTGGTGAAATTATAAGGATTCACCCCTAATGAAATATCTTGCTGGAATTCTGTAGGGCAGTTTAATTTATAAGACTCCCACATAGCTCTAGCAGTCTCTCCTAAGAAATTTTCTAGATAAGAATACATTTCTTTAGCAAAAAAGTTTCCATCTATTTCTGTTATTTTCATAGAAACCATGTAAGCCCAATTATCAAGAACTGTGCTCCATGTTTGTGGGTCATGAGCTGCCAGATTAAGGATTCTTCCTTTATCTAGAAGTTTTCTTTTATCTATTGTTTCTAAAGGTAGTCGTTTACCTCTGGTTCTAATGTTTTCTCGTTCGCCTTCATACTGAGTATAAGGTTCTCGAGGAGGTTGGCCTATAGTATAGGTCCTTATGTGTGAAGTACTTGACTGAGCTGTACTTGTTGAAGCTACTGCCTGTACTGGATTATTATATACAGGAGTAGTATTACTGGCTTGTGGTTCTTGGCCAGTCATTATTGTATCCATCAAATTTTGAGCTATACTTTGTACACTTTGAGAATCTTCATCAAAGAGTTCTTCAGTGCCATGTTCAATTTCTAAGAAAGAATTTATTATGTTTTCTTCTTCTTGGGTAAAGTCTAAGTCTTGGGGCTTTTTAGGCCCATGCCACACTCTAATATTTCCTTCACTATCATAAACAAGCTTATGAGAATTAAGTAGTTTACTACTGATCTGTTATCTAAATCAGACCAGCTCCAATCTCCTTTTGGAACTGAACATTTATCATAACCTACTCTAGACACACAAGATATGCTAAAACCTTATCTAGAACAATTGTAATGAATAAGGATAAGCCTCCGTATCAAATAATGACTCCTAAAGTTCTGCCACCTCATGAACACACATGGAGTCCAAGATGCGGTAGCCAAGATCATGCTTGTATATATTGCTTCAAATATCCAAGCCTAAATCTTCGCTACCAATGCATTATTTGTTCTATCGAAGCTTGCCGCTATTGTCTTGAAAAGCAACAAGTATCTTTACCTAGTTCTAGTCAACCTGTTTCTCAAAAGACAACAGGACCAACAAGAACAGAAATTGTAGAACTTCGTATTCTTCAATTAGAAAATGAAGTATATAAACACTCTCAAAGACTTGAGGAGTTAGAACAAAGGAGTCGTTATCAACCTCCTGAAAATCTTATTTTCTACTAAAATACAGATTATAATGAAAATACGGAAGCTAGTCCGTCTTCCAAACAAATTGAATTTATCCATAAACCCGTACAACCTCCATGGTTATACTCAATTAAAATTAATAGCGTAATTCAAATTGCTGATTGGAAATTAGAATTACCTGCTTTAATAGACACAGGTTGTAGCAATACAATTTTAGACATGGATTTAGTACCACAAAAATATCATGTAAAACTTGATCCACAAGACAAGTTTTATGCAGAACAAATGGATGACAAATTATTTTTGTATGAATACATTTTAGCCAAACATAAACTTTCATTTTCTTTAGGAAATGCTCACCATACAAATCCAACTTACATTGGAAGAATTTGTTTAAGACCTTTAAGTCTTGTTAAAACAAAATTTATTATAAGACTTAATATGCTTATTAATTCCTACAAAGGTGTAACACTTACCACTGAGGGGTTATTCTTTCTGCCTCATACCCTTATTCCCTACACCTCTTATACGCCTGCGAAGCGTGGTGGGTGTCCTTGTTCTATCCCTGGAACATGCAAACTACCCCCAGAAATACAAGGCAATAATGAAACTGGTGATTCAACACCACCAGAAGATGACGAAATCCTATGGATCATAAGAAACCCTCTTAATAAGCTCCATAGAGATTATGAAGAAAATAATGATGGGTATAACCATTATTTAGAAAAAAATAGAATCAAGAAATCCTGATGTAGATAATCTGATTCGAATCCTTGAGAAAACCCAAATATTTGGCTCAGATCCCCAAGCACATTGGGACAAAAATAAACTTTTTTGTACACTGAAAATCAAAGACCCTGGTTTTCGGATTACAAATAAGAAAATCACAGCAACAAATGAAAATATTGCTGAATTTAAAATGCACATTGAGGATTTGTTAAAACTTAATGTGATAAGAAGGAGTACTTCTCCTCATAGATCTCCCGCTTTCATTGTTAATAAACACAGTGAACAAGTTAGGGGAAAAACAAGAATGGTAATTGACTATTGCCGTCTAAATGATAATATAGAAGACGATAGTTATGATATTCCAGACAAAACAGAGTTAATAAACTCTATACAGGGAAGCACGTTCTTCTCAAAATTTGACAGCAAGTCTGGTTTTTGGCAAATCAGAATGGCAGACGAATCCATACCATGGACAGCATTTACATGTCCATTAGGAAGCTTTGAATGGCTAGTAATGCCATTTGGACTAAAAATTGCACCTACAGTATTCCAAAGAAAAATGGATGAGGTATTTAAACCTTATCAAGAATTTGTTTGCGTGTACATAGATGATATTCTAGTACATAGCAAATCAGAAAAAGAACATACAAGTCATTTAAAACTTGTATTACAAAAATTCTATACAAATGAGATTATTGTCTCAGGACAAAAATCACAATTTTATAGAAAAAATATCGATTACTTAGGAGTAGAAATTGGGAACGGAGCTATAACACTCCAGCCTCATATTGCTTCTAAAATAAAAACCTTTGAGGTTACAGATACTAAGAGTCTCCAACAATTCTTGGGACTAATAAATTATGCCAGACCTTTTTTAAAAGATCTACATAAATTGAGTGGATAGTGATTACCGAAGACTATAAACAAATTAATAAAATTAGGCAATTGGTAGACACACTACCTCTGCTTAAATTACCACTGGATAGTGATTACCTAACCGTCCAGACAGATAGTTGTGAACATGGATGGAGAGCCATCCTTCTTCGTAAAACCTATAAATATGCTACAGAACCAGAGACTATCTGTAGATATGCTTCTGGCAAATTTCGAGAGAAAAATGTCACTAGCAGCATTGATCAAGAGCTTCTAGCCGTTTGTTATGACTTAGATGCTTTTAGACTATTTCTGTTAAACAAAAAAGAAATATTAATAAGAACAGATTGCGAAGCAATTGTAAAGTTCTTTAATATCAAAAATGAGAAACGTATCTCTCAAAAGAGATGGTTATCATTTATAGACCATTGTATTAACAATGCATACAGAATCACCTTTGAACATATCAAAGGTAAAAATAATGTCATCTCTGACATTTTATCACGCCTTTTACAAAGGCCAGAAAATTAGTCTCTTGACTAAATATGATAACCTACAAGGTTATACAAATTAATATGGCAACTAACACATAGTTGTGCAGAAAATGGCCTCTTTTCAGAAGCAAAGCAGTAAAGCAAGGAAAAGTCCTCAAGGCTCCCAACCTATGGTGACAGATGATATAACTTATGCACAAGTTATAAAAGAAGAACCGGACAAAACACCAATGCTTTTGTTCCGAACTCCTAAACATTACACTGCTCTTACAGGACATGATAGGACAATTTTAGATCTCTTATGGAAAGATCATCACGGTGCTGGATTTATCACAGCAATGAATACTTTAGCTGGTCATCTCCAAGCTATAAGATATATGAAGACTTTGCCAACACCTGAAGTTTCAAAATAAGTAAAGTTGGAACCACAGACTCTAGAAGCATATATTGCTAAAGAGTTTAAGATTACCAACCTAGAAAAAGAACTAGATGGTCTCAAAAGTCAATTGTCAAGTCTGCAAGCTGAAAAAGCAGAGCTTGAGAAAAAGTTTGAGTTGCTAAACACAACTTGGAGCAATGAAATGGAATCTCAATGGACGAATTCTCGATCCAGAATTCCACCTCAAATCTATCCTGCTCAACAACAGGTATATGAACTGGTCAAACAAACACGACATCAGAAGTTTTTGAAGGTTGTCAACTATCTGAGAAAGATAGCCTTAAACGAAATTACAAGACCCCAAGGTCTTCATCTGACAATGATTTCGTTATCAAGAGAAATGGCTCATCCAGATGAACCTCACTACTATTGCCAGACTGGTTTTACCATCATCAAAGCTTCCATTGATCTTACTCAGTGGAACGATTGTGTTATTTTAGACACAGAGGTCTCTCTATTAGACCTATTTAATTATGGATTATTGGATAGATTGGTAATCCATTCATTACACCTACAGAAGCTAGCAAAGTTTCCCTGGAGACTTTTGTACTACATCAGACATATGTACAAGCATCATGAGTTTGCTAGGTACTTAGACTTAAATATTAGCTCTTGCCCTCCTTGGTATCTGGGATATCCAAGTGATGCTAAACACCAAGTGCTAATAAAGATTCAACAAGACTTCATGCCTGATTTTTGGACTCAATCTTTTCAACAAGAAGTCTTAAGTACTGCTGAAGTTCCTCTAGATCTACAGATACAACTTTGGCGAAATTATATTATGACGGAAGAGACCCTTAATTTTTATCAGTCTTATCTACTCACAGAAGAAAAGACTATAAAGATCTATGTGGAAGATGAACTCGAATGCACCTTTGTTCCATTTCCCTCTCACTTTTGTACTCACCCCGGTCAGTATAAACATTTCAAATGTCTCATGTGTTGCTTTCTTTGTCCCTCGTTGCAATCGGATAGGCTGACATCTAATGTGACTTGCCCACAGTTGGTGTGTCGCATGCACTTAGCTCTAGGAAAAAGCTAAGTACGTGACATGGGAGAGCCGGGGGGTGCCGTTATGGTTATGGTGATAACGCAGGCCGGGGAGATGGTGTTGGATGCCATTTTTGTGAATGCCGAAGGTGCTGGGGGTGTCGGGGGAGCAAGGTGTGCAAGGGGCGCCGGGGGTGCCGTGGGCGCTGGGGAAGCCGAGGGTACCGGAGGCGCTAAACGAGCGCTACGGCGATGGTTTTTCATCGCAACAAAATAAGCAAACCTACTAGATGACCTAAAGATCCGATGAAAAACCATCGTCGAAGCGCTCGTTTAGCGCCCCTAGTACCCTCAGCTTCCTCAGCGCCCACGGCACCCCGGCTCCTCCGGCGCCCCTTGCACACCTGGCTCCCCCGGCACCCCCAGCACCTTCAGCATTCACAATAATGGCATCCAACACCATCTCCTCGGTCGGCGTTATCACCATAACCATAACGGCACCCCCCAGCTCTCCCGTGTCACGTACTTAGCTTTTTCCTAGAGCTAAGTGCATGTGACACACCAATTGTGGGCACGTCACACCACGGCGCCCGCAACACCCCCGGCTCCTCCGGGCCAGCGGCACCCTCGTCGCCCCCCCCCCCCCTCCCCCACACACACACACACACACACACACACTTTGTCGAAGTACAATGAGACACTTTCCCACGACAGCTCTGGCACTAGCAAAGGTTCCATAAGTCCCCTTTGTTTGTGTCGTTCCACTTTGTCTTGCTGGCATGTAAGACATGTCCTCATATAGTCATTCACATCTGCCCTCATATCTGGCCAGTAGAATGCCCTCTCCACAAAGGCTAGTGTCTTGTGCTTGCCCGGATGGCCTGCCCATAAAGTATCGTGTCATTATCGTAACACCTCGCATCTTAGGTTGTCCACCCGCGGCACATACACTATGTTGTCTTTAGTGAGGATCAGGTCATCTTCCTCCCAAAATCGTTGCGTCTTGCCTTCGTCAATGAGTTTCTTCAAGGTCATCGTCTAAGGGTCCCCAACTAGTCCAGCTCTAACCTTTTGCTGTAAGTTAGACTGGATCTGACTTGTGTCCATTCATGGCTTTGAAGCTTACAAGTTCTTCTTTCCTACTTAGCACATCTGCAACAACATTTGTCTTCCCTAGTTTATATTCTCAAATCATATCAAATTCCGCCAAGAAGTCCTGTCATCGGGCTTGCTTGGGCGATAGCTTCTTCTGTATTTGGAAGTAACTTAGGGAAATGTTATCAGTTTAGAGCACAAACCTAGTGCCTAACAAGTAATGTCTTTATGTTCATAAATAATGTATCATAGGTGTGATTTCTTTCTCATGAGTTGGATTTCTATATTCAGTTTCATTGAGCTTTCGACCCTCAAAATGCAACAGGACGTTTGTGCTGCATCAGCACCCCTCTGATGGCATAATCAGATGCGTTAGTGTGGACTTCCGAAGGTTCTCCATAGTCCGAAAATCCTAACACCGTGTTGTTGCTAATAGTGTTGCTTCATTGCAGCACCACTTCACTGCAATATAGAACAAACGGCTCAACTATTTCTGAAAAACGTCATGAAATACTAGGGAGTTCTGAGTAATATCATCAACGACCGGGATTTGCGATTCTTAGAAAAATTCTAAACATAATTGTTCAAGATGTTGGGTTTGAAACTTTATTTCTCTACATGCATGCATCCCCAAACAGACGGTCAAACGGAAAGAATAAATGGATTACTTGAGGAGTACTTGCGACACTTTGTAAGTGCAAATCAACAAGATTGGGTACAACTTCTGGATGTAGCCCAATTCTTGTACAACCTATAGAGGAGTTCAGCAACCAACAAAAGCCTATTCAAAATACTCCATGCACAACAACCGTTAACTCCAGAATCACTAGCTCTTGGATACACTGGCTGTAGTCCCTCAACATATCATATCGCTAAGGAATGTCACAGAAATGTAGAAATTGCACAAGGTTATCTGGAGAAGATGGCAAAACGAATGAAGAAGTGAGCTTATTTGGGCCGATGTCCTCAAGAATTCAAGAAGGGCAATAGGGTTCTTGTGAAACTCTATCGGGACACACTAGCTTTCTTTTGCAAGTCCATCAATAGAAACCTTGGGCACAAATACGAAGCCCCTTTCCAATAGTGGAAAGGGTGGGAAATGTTTCTTACCGAGTGCAACTTTCTGCTTGGTTGAAGATTCACCCAGTAATCCACGAATGTTGCCTCAAGCCATACCATGCCGACCTTGAAGACACTACATGTAGTACTTCAACTCTGTGGAGAAATGAGTCAAAAATATCTTGGCGGCATGAAAGAAGACTCTCAACTCGGGAGTCAAATCTAAAGAGTACTTGGTGAAGTGGAAGGGGCTTCCTATGTCAGAATGTAGTTGGGAGCCTGAAGATGCCCTACGACATTAACAATAAAAACATGAAGAATTCAAAGTGTCGATGAGGGCATCGACATCTTAAGTGGGGGAGTATGTCAAGGTCTGGATAGTGTCGGTGTAAATTCTTGTAACCGGCCTTGACACATAATGCACATTTTATTACTTTCTATGTAAAGGAAGCGCATGCGTCGGGCAAGGGAAGAAATCCATGGAGTAGGCAAGGATTTCCATAGTCCCCTACTACACATGGTTGCATTGTATAAATTTAGCCTAGCCAAGCCCAATGAAGCCTTCTATACATTTGGGCTATTTTGTGGGTTGGGTATGTTGTCTGAGGGGTGGTAGTGCCTGGTTCCAAGGTTCCAAATGCTTGCCCTCGGAGCCAACTCCCTTCCCTTCCTCCTTTTGTTCCTCTTCTTTTTGCCCGAACGTGCGGTTCTTAGATCTGGTGCACTTGGTGCATGTGTAACTTTCTCTTGAAGCTAATAAAGTAATCCTTTTGAAAATATCTCATGTGTTGCTTTCTTTGTCCCTCGTTGCAATCGGATAGGCTGACATCCAATGTGACGTGCCCACAGTTGGTGTGTCGCATGCACTCGGATAGACTGACATCTATTGTGACGTGCCCACAGTTGGTGTGTCGCATGCACTTGGCTCTAGGAAAAAACTAAGTACGTGACACGGGAGAGCCGGGGGTGCTGGGGGGTGCCGTTATGGTTATGGTGATAACGCCGGCTGGGGAGATAGTGTTGGATGTCATTATTTTGAATGCCGGGGGAGCCAGGTGTGCAAGGGGCGCCGGCAGAGCCGGGGTGCCGCGTGTGCCGGGGACACTAAACGAGCACTTCGGGCTCGAAACTTTAGCTTCCCGGCGCCCTCAGCTCCCCGGTGCCTGCAACACCCCCGGCTCCTCCGACGCCCGCAGCACCCTCGGCGCCCCCCCCCCCCACTCTGTCGAAGTCCAATGAGACACTTTCCCACGACCGCTTTGCCCCTATATCTGGCTAGTAAAATGCCCTCTCCACAAAGGCTAGTGTCATGTGCATGCCCGGATGGCCTGCCCATAAAGTATCGTGCCATTCTCATAACACCTCTCGTCTTAGGTTGTCCACCCGCGGCACATACACTATGTTGCCTTTAGTGAGGATCAGGTTGTCTTCCTCCCAAAATCGTTGCATCTTGCCTTCGTCAATGAGTTTCTTCAAGGTCATCGCCTGAGGGTCCCCAACTAGTCTAGTTCTAACCTTTTGCCGTAAGTTAAACTAGATCTGACTTGTATGTCCATTCATGGCTTTGAGGCTTATGAGTTCTTCTTTCCGACTTAGCACATCTGCGATAACATTTGTCTTCCCTAGTTTATATTCCCAAATCATATCAAATTCCGCCAAGAAGTCCAAGCTTGCTTGGGCAATAGCTTCTTCTGTGTTTGGAAGTAACTTAGGGCAATGTTATCAGTTTAGAGCATAAACCTGGCGCCTAGCAAGTAATGTCTCTATGTTCATAAATAATGTATCACAAGTGTCATTTCTTTCTCATGAGTTGGATTTCTATGTTCATTTTCATTGAGCTTTCGACTCTCAAATGCAACAGGACGTTTGTGCTTATCAGCACCCCTCCGATGGCATAATCAGATGCGTTAGTGTGGACTTCGGAAGGTTCTCCATAGTCCGAAAGTCCTAACATCGTGTTGTTGCTAATAGTATTGCGCAAGTCTTCAAATGCACGTTGACATTGTGCTGACCATTTCCAGGTCTAGCCCTTCTTCAGCAACTCTTTGATGCTCTCTCAGAATACCCTTTAATAAACCCTCGATAGTAGTTCACGAAGCCTAAGAAAGATCTTAGCTCCGGAACCTTTGTTGGGGTTGGCTAGTTCATGACTGCCACCATTTCGCCTCAACACCCGTCGCCCTCCTCATCTCTGCCGACCTGACGATGTGCTTGGAAGAGACCCATTGCCCTCCTCATCTCTGCCGACCTGACAATGTGCCTGGAAGAGATGGTTGCACGTGATTCACTTTTTTATCCTTCTTTGTTTCTTTCTTTCTATTAAATTCTTTCTCCCTATTTGTCCTTTCCTTGAAGGAATCAAGACCTGACGATGTGCCTGGAAGAGATGGTTGCACCTGACGATGTGCCTGGAAGAGATGGTTGCACGTGATTCACATCGTGCCTGGAGAGATGGTTGCACGATGTGCCTGGAAGAGTTTAAAGAGTTGAGAAGCTAAGTTGTGGTCAAAATAGCTTTCTTGATTAAGTCCACAAAAGAGCTTCAAACAGAGGGGAGAGGAAGAAGTTGCGATAGGGGAAGAAATCTTAAGTTTTATTTAAATTATTTATATATATGAGACACGGGGCTAGGACGAGTTATAAATCACTAAGGTCAAAAATAAGTTGAGCCAAACGTAATAATTACCTGAGTGGGTCAGGTTGGCTAGTGGTGTTACTTTTTACCGGGTCTAAAATGGAAACAATTTTAATGGTAAGTTTACTGACCAACTATTTTTGCACACGTGGCATCTAAGTAAACACAATATTGTTTAGTTTCGGGTTCCCAAAAAAAGCCACGAGAACTATGAGAAATGGTCTAATTAAGGCAAATGAAAGGCAAATCCTTTCTGAAATCATGAAACAAGAAGTTTCTAAACATGGAAAAGATACGCAGGTGATGTGCGCGTGCTTATTTCTTCAACCTACGGATGCAGAGAGAAACCCGCCGAGTGCATTGCAATTCCTGCCCTATTTGTTCAATTCAATGGCCCAAATGTTGGCGAAAATGTACAACGTTCTGAACCCCGAGATCCCTGTGTCCTTTGCCAAGGTCTCGAACTCTGCCGTGTCCTCTCCTTCCCTCCGGGGTTGTGGACCAGCATCACCAGATCCCCTAGCAAGGCTGCCTGTGTCCCGAGGACCAATTCTGGCACCATTGGCGCGATGCCCTCCATCAGGATCATGTTCCCTTTCTCCAGCAGCGCTTTGTAGCAGTTGACCAATATTTTCGTGCAGTGCTCGTCACTCCAATCATGGAGGATCCATTGCAGTTAAGACAGACCTGCTAAGTCCAAAATTTGTCACACCCCGAAACCCCACCCGGGCCCACGCTGAGACACCTGGCCTCAGGACGTGGCAAAGACGGACATGCCAAGTCAACCCGCAGATCTAAGAAGCAACAAAGACAACCACAGAGGGTCAAATAATGACAGCGGAAGATCATATAAAACAACGGATGGTCAAAGAA
This sequence comes from Costus lasius, assembly GCA_027563935.2. Lineage (NCBI taxonomy): Eukaryota > Viridiplantae > Streptophyta > Magnoliopsida > Zingiberales > Costaceae > Costus > Costus lasius. The sequence continues at coordinate 2,199,042 of CM050454.1, forward strand.
CCACAAACCAGCATGCATATAACATAATCACATAGACCAGCGCAGCGGTCAAAGTCAATAAACGTACAAGATCGACAACCTCGGTCAAAGTCAGCACTGGTCCATGACCAGAATATACAATCCAATATATCATAAACAACAACAGTAACATGTGATATAAATGTAAAAACAATAAATGTCAGGTGAATGTCTACCTATCTATCTACTGCGCTCCTGATAGAGCCGAGCCTGAACCTGGAGGCAGAGTGAAACGGGTTAGCCGGGAGGCTAAGTAGAGATTATCAAATAAATGATGCATATTAGATTAAGGAGGATCCAACAATAATAAAACAGGTGTGCAACATAAATATATATAACTCGGCTAAATAGATACTGAACATATAGCATGCAAGAGCAATAACCCGGGTTATGCCAAATGTCCCGAAGGACGCATACTCAGAGAGTGGTTCCCACCGTCAATCTTATAGTAAGGAACGACTGTCCGTCGACAGCCCGCCAGTGTAGCGTCCTACACCTAGGTCACTTCGAATGTCACATCTCTCGACCAATCGACTGTGACCCATCCGAAGGCCTGTAGTTCATGGTCCTACTATGCTATGACTACTACCAGTGGCTAAAGTAATGGATCCTAGAAGGCGGACTATATATAGTCAGGCCAATATATTCATCCAATCTAAATCACACGATGGCTGACGAGACAGCCAAAATATATATGTACAACATATAAATCATACCAAATCAATATCATGCATTAGAACCCAAAACTAGAATACATGCAAGCATATCATCATGTTCCAACGGCACGTAAGAGAGCAAAAGGGATATTCAAAAGTAATAATCAGGATTAATCAGCAACAAGGAAGAGCCACTACCTACGCATGCAATTTGGCACCGTACAAAAGGAGGAGGTAAGATCCCTACCTGATTACTGTTGGTCTGCACTAAGAACCAACCAGATAATCGTCCGCAATAATCCACACGGGCAGCTCCGGAGTCGTCGGCTCGCACGTTGGAGTTACCGAAAAACCTCACATGCAGCAATTGCCAGAAAAGTACTCCGGCCATCGGAACAGTACTCGTCGGCACGGATCGGAGCTCGCCGGCACACGGAATGAAGCCGACGCCGAGAGGATCATGTCCGTACAATCGCTTTCACGAATGGCTGCCGCAATCGACAGAGGTGAGGGACACCCATTGGGAGCTACCGGAGGTGAGAATCGTGCCGGATTCTAGGGTTTCGTTCATTTTCCCGTTGCCAGCGTGGAAGGAAGAGGAGAAGCTTTGTCCGCTGGATTTGGTCGCCAGAACAGCAGCCAGGCGTCGGAGCTGAGGAGGATGGGAAGAGGAGAAGCAATAAAAGCTAGATTCGTCGACTTGGCTAAAGATCGAGAGAGAGGAGATAAGGAGGAAACGAGGAGATGGGGTCGCGGTTCATAGGAAGGAACAGAGAAGAACGGAGCGGAATGGGGAAATTGGATGGGATGGGATGCCTGCTGTCCCATCTTATCAGCTATAGAATTTATTTATTTATTTATTTTTCATTACGTTACAATCTCCCATACTTATAAGAATTTGGCCCCCGAATTTAAAAAATAATGATATCATTAATAACAATAACACTTGCATTAAATACAGACACTCATTGCATGCTATACATGAACTCATAGCACTCAGGTCGCTTAGGAAACAAATGCGGCCATCTACGGACGACCTCATCCTCATATTCTTATGTCGCTTCACTCTTTGAGTGATTCCTCTATCGAATCTTAACAAAACGTATTACCTTGTTGCGAAGTCGGTGTTCTTTATGATCCAAGATTTTAACAAGCATATCTTTGCATGTGCTGTCAGAAATTCATCTTGCAAGACATGGGACAGATCGCACATGTACTTCCGTAGAATGGACACGTGAAACACATTGTGCACATGCGAAAAACTTAGAGGTCATGTCAGCCGATATGCAATGGCTCCAATGCACTCTAGAATTTCAAATAGACCAATATACCAGTGCCAATTTACCCAAGTACCCAAATCGAGCTTTTTTCCTTTTACTAGCATAACCTTAAGAAACACATAGGCGCCAACTTCAAATTCGAGTTCACGTCGTCTTCTATCGGCATAACTCTTCTGCCAACTCTAAGCAGTCAACAATCTTCGCCTTCAGCATCAAATCCCAACATATCCGTCTCAAACACATGACTTTCACCTATTGACAAGTTAAGTAGCTTGAGACATAGTTAACACTGTCTCATTTCATACTTTCCCATTAGTACGTCTTTTTCAATCTTGGTACCACCAAGATGCATAGCAAATTTAGACTTAATACGCTTCCTCCATAAGTTCGTGTTCCAAATCGAGGTCAGAGCATTTATATCATTAATGTGATTAGATAAATTTTCTGCTTCTCTATTGAACTAAAAAAAAAATCCTAAGACCGACCTATCATAGTGACTTGTGATTGGGGACAAACTAAAATTGATATACAAGGAGTTCTCATCCTGGGTTTTCGTAACACTAGTCCAGCATACAGCATCTTTTGGTCTCCGATGAGTTAACTTACAGATTCAATCTTAAATGACACTTGGGCTGTGGTCAAAGCCAGCAGCACTACATGAAGAAAGATTAGTCAGATGGTGTTAACACTTTTGGCCCAAAGCCACATCAATAACATCCTGCATTTTCAAAATATGACAAAGTGAAGGTTGGCAAGAGAGAAGAGTGCCCCCGCTGCTCCAAAAAAGAAATGCTATATTATGAATTCACCTCACCAAATATTATATATTATTTTGATATGAAATTATTTATTTGCATAAAAAATCAAAAAAGTGTCATTACTTGGTGGTCCCTAATCAAATCATATTCATAAGATTAATGTATGCAACTCTTTCTTAAAGTCAAAATTAATTTTGACCAAGAGAGTAAAAGGAGGATACGCCCCTACAACGAGCGTCTAGAAATCACAACTCGATCAAACATCCGGAGAAGCACAACACTCTTACACATCGAAGGAAGGCATCCGCGTGAAGAGATCGAGGCTAAGCAAAATTTTTTTTATCTTGCAGGTTGATTCTTTCATCTCCGTAAACAGAAGCAAAAGAAAAGAAGAGATAGAAGACAGGCAAAAAAAGAAGAAGACAGAAGCACAGCACGCTCGAGCATCCAGAGAAGACAGAAGCATCTCGTGAAGAAGAGCAAACTGATTGAGACTAGGTAAACTTTTTATTTTGCAGGTTGATTCTTTCAACTTCGTAAACAGAAGCAAAAGGGGAAGAGATGGAAGACAGTAAAAAGAAAGAGAGATTGTGATACAGAACTTCACAGATACTATCAATTTCTGAGATTTTAATCTCTTGGATCTTTTCTGGGATCTTATATCCTGTTATCAAATTTCTAGGATTTTAATCCCGTGGATCGTTCCTGGGATTTTATATACCGTTATCAATTTTTGGGATTTTAATCCCTCAGATCTTTCAATTTCTGGGATTTTAATCCCGTGGATCCTTTATTTTCTCTTAGATTTTGCAAGGATCTATGATCGTATATCCTATGATATTACTGGGATTTTATCCCTCGGCAGCTTCCTGGAAATTCCTAAGATGTTATCTTATGATTTTTCTTAGGATATTAACGTCTTGATAATTTCCGGATTCGTTATATCAAAAACGGAATATGATAACAAGAAAAAAAGAAAACTCACAATAACATAAAAAATACGAGGGATGGAACCAATATGAAATACAAAAAATTTCTGATAACAAGAGGTTACGACGCGACAAAACATTGTTGAACACAAAAAAGGAGAAACAAAAAAGAAAAAAAAAGGAATAAGGAACAGAGAAGTATGCATTACGCTGCATTACGCACCTTAAAATTCTACCACTACCAGGTGCTGCCGACGATCAACAAATACAGGATGTTGAAGACTCCTGTGGTTAAAAAAAATAGAGAGAAGTCTATAAAAATCACCGGAGTCTTCAACAAATACCCCATAAGCCATTGAGGCAGGGTATTCTCAAATTTAAAATATCCAGTGAACCATTAAGGCCGGATATTCTTCAGAATCAAATACCCAATGAGCCGTTGAGGCCGGGTATTCTCGAATTTAAAATGTCCAGTAAGCCATTAAGCCGGGATATTCTTCATATTCAAATATCCAATAAGCCGTTGAGGCCGGGTATTCTCGAATTTAAAATATCCAGTATGCCATTAAGGCTGGATATTCTTTAGAATCAAATACCCAATAAGCCGTTGAGGTCAGGTATTCTCGAATTTAAAATATCTAGTAAGCCATTAAGGCCGGATATTTTCTCAAATCAAATATCCAACAAGCCATCAAGGCCGGATATTCTCCAAAATTAAAATACTCAATAAGCCATTGAGGCCGGGTATTTTCTAAATTCAAATATCCAATGAGCCGTAAAGGTCGGATATTTTTCCAAATCAAATTCAAATGCTCACAAGTCATTAAGGCCGAGTATAAATCAAGATCAAATGCTCATAAGCCATCAAGGCCGAGCACAAATCAAATTCAAATGCTCATAAGCCATTAAGACCGAGCACATGTCTAAATCTAAATACTCACAAGCTATTGAAACCGAGTACATATCAAGTCCAAAATACTCACAAGCTATTGAAGCCGAGTATATATCAAGTCCAAAATACTCACAAGCTATTGAAGTCGAGTATAAATCAAATACAAATGCTCATACGCCATCAAGATCGAGCACAAATCAAGTTCAAATGCTCACAAACTATCAAGGCTGAGTACAAATCAAGTTCAAATGTTCACGGGCCATCAAGGCCGAGCATGAATCAAGTTAAGATGCTCACAAGCCATCAAGGTTGAGCACAAATCAAGTTCAATTACTTACAAACTGTCAAGTCATCAAGGCCGAGTGCATGCCAAATCCCAAATACGCCATCAAGGCTTAGTGTTCAAATACCCGCATATTCATGAAAAATCGGACATCCACTGATAAGTCTTTCTTTGACTAATGAAGATTGCTTCAAACTTTAAGTTGTTCACAAACTATGTATCGATATCAAATTTATAAAATATTTTGTCCTCCAATTTATGGAATATTATTTATTTATATAGATCTATTAATCAAAGGTGCCTTGATTTTCAGGGGTAATTAATATGAATGCTTGCGTTCATTGGAAGCCAGAAACCATTAAACAAAAAAATTTATTTTTATAAGGTGAATTTGAAAAGGTCAATCACATTTAATCATGACTAAAAATAACCCCACATTCTCTTTTAATCCATCAACTATGCTGTCTTAAGAGGAAATTTCATAGCACATACCAAATATGATGTTTCACCCATCAAGCACAAAATTAAAGAATGGAATAAGTATCTATGTAACCTTCTACATAAATTATACTTCCAAAAACACATAGTAGTCATCCAAGTGAATTAGTTTAAAGATAATATATAATATCATGTCCTCTACTGCTCCTAATGTTGAAGTATCATTGGAACTAATCACTTCCACCTAGCTTAAGCTTTACTCTTAACGACAAACCTACTCATTTTTCCACCGATTTAGCAATTACTTTAAAGTTAGTCCATGTCTACCATAACATGAGTCTATTTGCCAATAAGCTTAATGTCCATAAATATCAACTAAATTAACAATTCGATCTTCATCAATGACTTGTCTACTTGGAAAATCTTAAGTCTCCTACGTTCGCAGCAATAAACTTCACTTTATTGCTTTTATTGCTCCATTTGCATAAAGTTGTGAGATCCATATCACACCCACTTGACAATGTAGAAGGTAAGTACGTCTTCTCCTTTCCCTTCTCTTTCAACAACATCTAATGGTCTTGCCACCCTGCTATCAAATACTCATTTTGGGGAATAGTCTTGGATCTCATCTTAGAAAGCATCCACCGATTTTCTACACTAGCAACTTTGAGTGTCCATCCCCTCCTTTTGTTTTTCTGTATAAGGCTTAGAGGACTGTGTTTGATGAGAAATCTTCTTCATACCATCACTTAGATGAAATGCAGTACGTCATCAATTATATTATTGCTTGCATTTATGCTTAATTCATGATATCTATGATGGTTGCAAAGAGTTAATAAATCGAAGGAGTTTACCATCCTCAAACATATCTTACATATCAAAGACAACACAAAGAATTACTTTAAACATTATATAATAAAACATTCACATTGAAATTACCTCAACTTCCTCCAAGCAATATATCATACATTATCTAGCAAAAGTTTAGCCTTCATTATCTTCAAATCTATTCACATAAAGATTATGTAAAGCCTCTTCTACATCTGATTGTATAACATAATTCCCATAAAGATCCTGCACAATCTTGAGAAAATGAGAATCATTGATTAATTCATTAACTATAGCGCCATGCCTTCCGTCTTCGAAAAACTTTAGACATTTCTCAACAACATTGTTACTGAATTTCTGTAAAGATCAAAATCAATAATGACCCTCTAATTGATCCAGTATCTTGGCAGTTGCCCATGGAACATCTTGATCAAGAATGCATTGCAAGAAATATCCTATCAAAATCTTCTCGGTCTCCTTTATCAAATATGCTATGCAAGGAGCGACGAAATTCTGATCCTTAGCTAATATATGTATTTGTCCAATAACATCATTAAGGGAGTCATATTTTAGGTGTGATTTTAAATCAGATCAGAACAGCCAAGAAATGAACCTTGGTTTCTCCAAACATCAATCTTTGTAGATCCATCACTCAGAAATACACAGTTGCGGACATAGCTAGTTATACTAACTCACCTAATATTGTTAATCTGTTCTGGCAACTGATTACTTGAAACAAAACCAAATCCAAAATTTTGCAACGAGCTCCCCCCATGAGATCTTATGGGCATTTTTCTATGAACTATTTGTTTTTCCAAATTTGCCTATAGCATGATGTACGAAAATTTATGTTAAGGCTATATAAACCACAAGAAAAAGGTAATGTGTTCCCTTGTTGAAGCCACAAGCTCTCCGAATGGCAAGGAGATCTATTAAGAGGGCATCTAGCAAGGTTGTTCCTCAGCAAAGAGGGTTCCTTACATCCTTCCTTAATCACATTGTCGCTCTCATAGGAATATCCATTCACATGTCCAACACGTAATTTCACACGAGTTCGATCGTCTAAAAAATACCCCAAATCTTCCCTCCCCAATGTAGTAAAGCGGGATGTTAATTCCATTGTTGCAGTCAATTGAGTTTCGCGAGCTCTACGCCTTAGTGGTTCTTGGACAGGGGCTCTGGAGCACGTCGCCTACTCCTAACTTCGCTAAGATCAGTTTCTATTTTTATCTCCGCCAAATCCAGATGCCCTCTACATCCAACTAAGAGATGCGTATATTGTTTCAAGAGCTAAATTAACTAACCGTCTATTTTGCTTAATAAGCACTAAATCTCGCCTTGCCACATATTTGAGAGCTTGGGAGAAGTATTGTTGTGTGAACGCACTCTCGAATACCTCCCACGAAGTGCTGGCTGCTCCCATAACCGCAACAATGGACTTCCACCATTTTTGAGCTCGCCCACCGAGGAAAAACACTGTCAGTTTCCTCCGCTTTCGTTCAAGGCGATCCATCACTTCCAGTGTCTCAGACACACTGACCAGCCATTCCTGGGCTTCCCAAGGACCTTCTTGTCCAGAGAATCCATCAAATCTATTGTGGGCCAGTTCGGTGAAACGGGATAGTCAATTCCCACTATTCGGAGGTGGGTGTCTTCACGGTCCGGTTCAGCAGCTACCTGTACTACAAACTCAGCTAGCTGTGCATACGCATATACAGGAGGCTGTTCCTCCGCCGGTGGTTCTGCCACAGGTATTTCTCTTGGCCTTCTGCATCGACCAAGCCAGTTTAAGAGGATGTTCATTGCATCCCAAGCAATATCTGCTATCCCCTTAGCCCGTCCACCACGAACTCTAGGTCGCATCCTGCAATATCAAGACAACTAATTCAACATATACAAATCTTTGTTAGCATAATCAAACTCTTATCATTTCACTTATCACGTATCCTAAATCATAAATTATCCTAAATCCTTAAGGTCAACCCTAAGTTCAAACTTAAGTTCTGATACCAAAATTTGTCATGCCCCGAGACACCCGTCCTCAGGACATGGCAAATACGGACCTGCCAAGTCAACCCATAGATCTAAAAAGCAACAAAGACAACCACGGAGGGTCAATAACAACAGCAAAAGATCATATAAGACAACAGATGATCAAAGAACCACAAACCAGCATGTATATAATATAATCACATAGACCAGCACAGCAGTTAAAGTCAATAAATGTATAAGATAGACAACCTCGGTCAAAGTCAACACTGGTCCATGATTAGAATATACAATCCAATATATCATAAACAACAATAGTAACATGCGATATAAATGTAAAAATAACAAATGATAGGTAGATGTCTATCTATCTATCTACTGCGCTCCCGATGGAGTCGAGCCCGAACCTGGAGGCAAAGTGAAAGGGGGTTAGCTGGGAGGCTAAGTAGGGATTATCAAATAAATAATGCATATCCGAGTAAGAAGGATCCAGTAATAATAAAGCAAGCTAGCATGCAATAGCAACAACCCGGGCTATGCCAAATGTCCCGAAGGACGCATACTCAGAGAGTGGTTCCCACCGTCAGCCCTACAATAGCGAACGACTGTTCGTCGACTGCCCGCCAGTGTAGCGTCCTACACCCACGTCACTCCAAATGTCACATCCCGTGACCAATCGACCGTGTCCCATCCGGAGACATATAGTCTAGGGCTGTTCACGGACGGTTAACCGAACCGGTTGACCAAGTCTACTGATTAACTGAACCGTTCGGTTCAAGAAAAACCGTGAACCGGTCCCGAACCGATTAGAATCGGTTAATCGGTCAAACGGTTAACCAGTTAACCGGCCAGATTTTTTTTTCTTAAATTATATCGTTTGACCGGTTATCCGCTAGTTTTCGGTTAACCGTTGGTTAACCGGTTCAATTAATTATATAAATATCATTATTTTAATATAAAATATTTATTTATATATATATAAATATTTTATATAAAATATACTATATACCGGTTCGGTCGGTTAACCGGCGGTTCGCCTAAGTCCCGAACCAATAACCGTTGGAACCGCTGAAAAATCGACCGGTTAAGGAACCATCGGTTCGGTTAACCGAAAAACCGATTCGGTTCGGTTCGGTTCGGTTAACTGCGGTTCAACGGTTCCAACGGTTTTCTTGCACACCCCTAATGTAGTCCATGGTCCTACTATGTCATGACTACTACCAATGGCTAAATCAACGGATCTCGGAAGGCGCATTATATACAATCAGGCCAATCCATCCATCCAATCTAAATCACACAGTGGCTGACGAGACAACCAAAACGAGACAACCAAAACATATATGTACATTATATAAATCATACCAAATTAATATCATGCATCAAAACACAAAATTAGAATACATGCAAGCATATCATCATGTTTCAACGGCAGATAAGAGAGCACAAAGGGATATTCAAAAGTAATAATCATGATTAATTAGCAACAAGGAAATACCACTACCTACGCATGCAATTTGGTACCATATAAAGGGAGGAGGTAAGATCTCTACCTGATTACTGTAGAGAGAAAAAGAGAAAGCTGTAGGTTAAGTGGACAACTCCGCTGACTTTCATGATTGAGACTATGAGTTATATTATTACTGCTTTGTGGTATACTTTAAACAATGTTATGACATATGACAGTTTAAAGATCAAATTGCTTTAAAAATCTCTTATCTTTAACATCACCAAAATTCTTGAAATAAATTTTGTCTATTGAGTAAGATTGATTTATTAAATTGAAAGTATCTGATATTTAGTGTGTGAAGAATGAGTATTATGACATGAATTGTGAATTTTATCTTTCTTGGATTGTAACCTCTTGGGAATTTATCTCTATTATGATTTCTCTTGAATTACTTGAGTTTGAAAGATTGATTACTTAATTTGTGGACTAAGGACATTACTAAGGCAAAAACAGTTGAGTAATCTTTATCTTTACATTCTTTATACATATCAAGGTATTGCTTGAGGACAAGCAAAATTTTAAGTCTAGGGTTATTTGATAAGTGATTTTTACACCATGTTTTTGCCTGTATTTTACATCATATTTTGGGCTTAATTGAATGATTTTGTGCTATTTTTGATGTTTTTACTTTACTTTGCACAGAATCTTCACTTTTCTTGGTTTTATTGAAAATATAGGTAAAAAGGCACAAAAATGATAGATTTTGTGAGTTTTGAAGCCATATCACGGTTCCCGAGGAAATTACAAGGTCGCACGTCAAATTTGGAGCGAAAATAGTGAAGAACGCAACTTTCATGGCCTTGGCCGTAATTTCGAGTCGGCCGTAATTTTGAGTTCGAGCAGAGGCGAGAAAACGACTAAGTAAAGTTATGCACAGAAACTTTCACGGCCGAAGCCGTGAATCCATTACGGCCCATGAATATTTCTGCGACTTAAGCACTGTACACACAGAAGGAATTACGGCCGAGGCCGTAAACACATCACGGGCCATAAAAATGTTTGCTTTTTCGGTTTTTCACTCGGTTCGACTCCAAATTAAATCAGAATTGAACCAAACTCTCCAGAAACCTTCCTATATGGGTTCTATATGGATTAGACGATAAAAGGAAGAATTTTGGAAGCGTTTCGGGGGCTTCTGGGCACGAAAACGTGAGGAGGTAGCGGCGGCGGCGGAAATCAATTTTAGGGCAAAATTCCGGCGAGAGATCATGCAAAGGAGGGGTTTGATCGCTTCATCTTCATCACCAGATCAAGGGGAAGAGTTCTAATTACTATCCTAGTGTCTCTTTGCACGATTTTTGAGAGATTACATGTTGAATTCATCGATGAACATGCTGTTTGTTATGAACATGAACGTGTAAACCTTATTTCGGGATTTTGGGGAATAGCCCGTTGACGATTTATGGATTAAATATATTGTTCTAAATCTTTTACATGAATTTTTATAGTATTGATTTGATTAGAATTGTGTTTATTTCGTAAATTATCCTGATCAAGTAATTTTACGTCTTAGACGTTGCGAGAAGGACCGGGAGGTGAATCGCAACGTCGGATCTATTATTTTCAAACCTGTGAATCCGATCACGGGAGTAGTTCGGATTCACTTGAAGGATTCCATGGTTTTTCACAGAACTTAATGGGTCTATTTATGTTAATTGTCACTAGAGTAGGGAATTAATGTAAATAGATATCGGGCTACGCTTCGGGAGGAGGTAATCTGTACCCTAGGAAAAATCCCTTTCAAAACTATAATAATCTATTAAAGATTTATTTTTACTAAATTCATAATCGTCAACGTGGTGAAACCCTGAGTCCTGAATTTATCCGAATTGATTTTTAGCCAAAACCCTAAAATCACCTTTTTGTTTTATTGCATTAGAAGTTTCCAAAACAAAAAATCCTATTTGAATCGTCTAGATATAGATCAATCGTGTAATCGATACTTGACCGCTTGATCCTCGTGAGATCAATATCTTTTATTATTTTGATAAAATTCGTACACTTGCGAAGACTATCAATGAACAAGAGCTAGGAAGAGACGTCAAAAACTCTCCAGTCCACCTTCTGCGATGATTCTTAGCTTCTGAAAATGTTCAACCTCGATGGCTATCTTAAAATCTTTCAGATTTCTGCGGTAATACGGAAAATTGACATACACGTGTACGGTGGAATAAAGTCTCGTACGTTTTTTAAACTAAATCGGGTGTTTAATTTTTTTTAACGGATCATTCAAATACTTTTTACGGATCTTAAAGCACAAACTTATTTTAATTCTCCTGCTCCACTAAATGTTTTTCATAGAACGGCCGATAAAAATAAAATATATTTAACCATTACATGAATCTAAAAAATATGATTAAATGTAATCAATATTATCCTTATTAGAAAATTTTACTTAGTTAAATTTCTTCTTAGGAATCTTATCTTATGGGTCATGAATATAAAGTGACTCTTGTGAGTTGTGATTACAGTTGTAGGTAGTGGACAGGTGGGGGAAAAGTGTGCCGGCGACTTGATGACAATGTTGATAACGCCTATGAGGACTTTGTTGAGTATATCTGTACAAGGAGAAAATTTGTACACGGCATTGCCGCCTATGATTATTAGGCGAGATTTAATACGAACAATTTCTATTGCTTTGAAAACTATGTAATACTTGATTATTAGGCGAGATTTAATACAAACAATTTCTATTTCTCCATATCATTAATCCATGCAGCAAAGCTTGAAAAATTCTTCATCGTGTAACTCTCAATGGGGTCGCCATTGACCATTACGGATGAGAAAAGGGTCAAATATGCATATTTAATGAGTGGGATTATTAGGAAGACTGTCTCTTAATAAATTTTAAAGAATGAACTTGAATTATTGGATCAAAGAATGAAACTAGACCTAGCAAAACTTACTGAACTTGATTCGATACAAAGTTAGGTGAGTTCGAGTCAACTATAATCGTGTTCGGGTCATAAATAGGTCAACCCATTTATGACCCGAAAATAATCAGGTCATGTTGAAATTTGACGAAGCTGTGTGAGAAACTCGACAAAGCTACGACGACAATAACGATGGAGAGAGGTGCAAGCTCGGAGGGAGGCAGTGGCAGTGGCAGATGCGATCTCGGGAGTAGGCAAGAGGCGGGTAGCTCTGAGCGCTAGCCGCTAGCAAGTGGATCTGGGCTCGACGAGTCGATTTGGGTGGTGGCGAGCGGATCTGGGCGGCAGCAACAACAACGTTGCGTGAGACATGGTCGAGCGAGGAAGAAGATGGGCAATGGCGGTGACGACAAAGCTGTGTGAGACATGGTCTGGCAAGGAAGACGCTGGGTGGCGGCGACAACGAAGCTGATGTTGCGCGAAGAAGACATGTTTTTTCCTGACTTTTTCGTCCAATTTAGATGGATCCCAAATTGTGGAAAAACTTTACTTTTTTACTTCTAGTTTTCCATTCAAAATTTTTCATCCGCCCAACGAAACTGTGAAAAACTTTCAAAATTTTTCATTTGCTCTGGTTTTCCCTCCAAGGAAACACAATATAAGAGAAAAAATTTTAGGATTGTTTATCGCTTTGAAATTACAAATTTTAAAACAATAGATCATATATGTATTGCTTTAAAATTCATATACCATAGAAATGAATGACAGGGATATCATCCTCATATGTTCCAACACCTAGACCAAGTAGTTAATCGTCCAAAAACATTTTGAGTAACGTCAAGTTCTAATTATCTTAGTATCGGAGATGAGAGTTTATGTGAAGAACATAAGCACTATCTTAAATGCCATACTTTTGGTATAGTTTCTCATGATTCAAAGTTATCTATAAGTTATAATTCGTAGCTAGAACCAATCCACATGGATAAATAGGCCCCATTAAATTATGTAATCTAATTACTCTAAATTATCTAATAATATTAATATTATCAATTGTGGATAGGCTTATACATGATGAGAAATTAATAAAAATATTATAATAAATAAATATGTTATAGTCGTGGATAGTTATCGATATGAATAATAATTTTTTATTTCTATTCATGATAATATTAGTACCATTAGATAGTTTAAAGTGATCACGTGAATTGCACGAATATTTTTACACACTTGGCATCTAAGTAAAGACAGTATTACTGTTACATACATAGTTTTATTCATGTTTACGGTGCAAAAAAAGGCAAACGATGGAAAACGAGAACGATGAGAAGTGGTCTAATTAAGGCAAATGAAAGGCAATTCCTTTCTGAAATCGTGAAAGGAGAAGTTTCTAAATATGGAAAAAAATACGCGATGTGTGCGCGCTTATTTGTTCAGCCCAAGCACGCAGAGAGAAATCTGCCGAGTGCGATGCGAATCGAGCCCTATTTGGTCAATTCAATGGCCCAAATGTTGGCGAAAACGTACGTCGACTTGAATCCCGAGAAGCCTGCGTTCTTTGCCAAGGCCTCGAACTCCGCCGCCGTCCTCTCCTTCCCTCCGGGGTTGTGGGCCAGCATCACCAGATCCCCCAGCAGGGCTGCCTGCGTCCCGAAGACTGGTTCCGGAACCGTTGGCGCGATGCCCTCCATCAGGATCACCTTCCCCTTCTCCGGCAGTGATTTGTAGCAGTTGTCCAGTATTCTCGCACAGTGCTCGTCGCTCCAATCATGGAGGATCCACTGCAGTTAAGAGTCGGAGCTCAGAAATTTTGAAAACATAGCATGCTCTGTTTCGTGAAGAGTTAGCGAAATTGACCTTCATGAAGATTGCGTCTCCACTCGGAACGCTCGCGAACATGTCGCCACTGACGTGCTCCACCCCTGCATCAAGCAGCGCGGCGGCGCTTTGAGCGGTGAGGGGCAGTTAAGATAGGAGGAGAAGGTGGGAGAGGAAGGAGGGACCTGGGAAGGGGGGCGCTTCGGAGATGACGTGGGGGAGATCGAAGTTGATGCCCTTGATGTCGGGGTACTTGGCGGTGATCATGGCGAGGGTGGCGCCGATGCCGCCGCCGACGTCGACGATGACGCCTAGGCCGTCGAAGCCGCTGTAGACGTCTAGGAGCTTCTTTGTGAGGATGACGGAGGTACTTTTCATGCCCTCATTGAACACCTTGTTGAAGCGCGGGTCGGTGCCGTGGTACTCGAACGACGTCATGCCGTAGGCCCGGTTGAAGGGGATGCCGCCGTGCAGCACCGCGTCCTTGAGGTGGTACCAGCTCTCCATGAGCACCTTGTCCTGGTTCATCAACACCAGGGTGGCCATGGACACGCCGTCCTCGTTCTTGGTCAGGTACTTGCACGCCGGCGCGACCCCATACCGCCTCGTTACCATCCCCTCGGCGCCGGTCTCGACGGAGCAGCTGACGATCTTGTAGGCGGCGAGCAGGCGGAGGATGCGATCGACCATGGAAGCGGCCTGGGGGTTGTCGGTCGGAAGCTGGGCGGCGATCTCGGCGGGGCTGAGCCTGGCCCCCCGGCCGGCTCTAGCGAGGATCTCGAGCAGATCGAGCTCAATGGCGGCCTTGAGGGTCATCACCGGGACAGAGAGGGCGCCCATCGTCATCGCGTACATGCACGCCTCCTCGTCCTCCTCCGGCGTCAGCTGCATCGCCTCCTTGACGGATCCCATGGCGGCCGCTGAGATTATTGACTGTGCAGCACTGAGTGAATTGAGTGATGGAACTGACGTTGGCGTGAGAGGGGTACACCAGAGGATAGGATAAGTTTATGGGGGCACTAGCAGACAATTTTTTTCCTAATTTAAATAAAAAACAAATGAGTAAATTTTATTTATATTTTTTATGCTTTTCCTTCTATTTTCTTTCCTACAAAGTACAGTGTAAATTTTTTTTTTCAAGAAATTTAGCTTGGACATATAGAAAAATTAGTAGGTAAATTTTTTCTGAGTAATCTTCTGAGTCATAAATCTAAAGTGACACACGTGATTACAGTTGTAAGTAGTGGCAGGTTGGGAAAGTGTGTCGGCGAATTGACAGAATTTAAAGTGACACACGTGATTACACGTGATTACAGGTGGATTTTGTTAAGTACATATTCCTGGCTAGAGGTGGCCAACGGGTGAGCCGGCCCGCGGCCCACCCGACCCAGCACGACATGGGTTCAGCCTAGCTCGGCATATTGACCAAGTCAATGGGCCACGGGCAGCCCGTGGCCCGGCTCGAGCCGTGCTGGGCCAAAGGATTCAGGCAAGTGGCCCGGGTCAAGCACGGCACGGCACGCAGTTATCTATGTTATTTTATAATTTTTTTTAAATTTTTATATAAATTTCTTATTTTTTTAAAAAAATTTTCTTATTTTATATAATTTAATTAATTAATATTTTACTTATTCTTTAAATTTATTTTAATAAAGCGGGCTAAAGTCGACCCGTGGGCCAAACTCGGGCCGTGGGCTACATTCGGGCCGGGTCAAGCACAGCCCGCGTTCCGTATCCAAGCCCGTTGGGCCGGATCCGGCCTGCGGGCTAGTTTCAGCACGTGAGCCGGATCCGTGCCTAGCAAACAAGGGAGCCGTGCCTGAGCCGGCACGACCAATCGTGCCGCGGGCCGTGCCGGGCCCAGAGTATTTTCTCCCGTGCCGGGCCCGACATGACAGGATTGGAAACGGGCCGTGCCAAGCACGGCCCACCAAGAGTCGGGCCGAGGCGGGCCCAAGCTCGGGCAGGCCCGAGCACGGCCCATGGCCACTTCTATTCCTGACTATGAAACAAATTTTACAAAAAAAATAAAATAAAATTAATGAATATTTCAAATTTAAAATCAACCCGAATTTAAAAAAATGATCACCGAATTTACTGATTTACCGTTTTAAATTACTTTATATATATAAATATATCAATTTTTATTTTAAATATATTTCTCTAATAAAATTTATTAGTTCTATATTTATATTTATAAATTTAGTAATTTATCAAGAAAATTTTATCAAATTTATTAAATTTATAAATTTAATACTTAGTATCATGTAAATTTAATTTTTACTGAAACAAAAAAAATAAAATAAAATAAAATGGATTTTAGAAAACTTATTACTATAGAATATTTAATTTAGATTTAGGTTGGATTCGAGAATCGAATTGGGTTCGGATTTTGGGTGACAAATAGGTATGTGACCCGTTGCCACGCTATTCTCTATGACACAACGAGAGAAGTATCCAACAAGAGACTTTGGGCTTGTAGTTTAATATTGATTTCCCTACATATGAATAGCCTGTGAGAGAGCACGGGCTTAAGCCCACTTCAAGCTCGGAGGTCAACGACCTAACCTCCATGATTTCCTTTACAATGGCAGTGTTAGAGGTGATGCAAAGTCAAGTTTGGGTGGACATATAGGGTTACGACAAAAAATGGGGTAAGTCAAGTCAAATAGATAATCAGATTTATTATCATAATAAATGTGATAAAATTAGCGGATGCCACCTGTAGAGGTGTCGCTCCACAAAAGATTGAAGTGGGGCCCGTAGTAGAAAGATAAGCAAATACAACCCAAACCCTAATGGTGTTGACTTTTTGTGAGAGTTGACCTTGGAGGAGCATATAATGGAGACTTGATTTTTATATTTTTCTTCAAATAGTTAGACGTCGACAATTTAATGACAAGAACCTCTAACATATTTATGTAATTAACTCTTATTTCTAATTCTAAGCAGAATTCATTATCTAGAAAATCTAAAAATAATATCATAATTGTATTAAATATTTATTAAAATATAATTTAAATTGTCAATAAGTTGTAGTAAATTCATTTTAGACATTGGTCAGCTCAATCTTATCCAATTGAAGGAAGCACCCTTAGCTTTTTAAGTCTTATTATATAGCATATCTATGGGGGCAATTTAATAAATTTTTTTTCACTTTTTACAATTTAACCAAATATTAATCTTCAATAAAAGTTACCTAATTATCTGCCCTTTTCATGAGAATTTGTTCACTTAAAATGCTTAGAAATTTTATTCCCCTTTTAAATACTGCAACAAAAAAAAAGTTGAAGGACAATTTGGTAATTTACAAGTTTTTTTTTCAAAAGTTACCAATTATTTGTGGCCTTTTTTTCTTAATTGTAGCTCGCAAAATAGCAGTTGAACCCCTGGATTTTGGCATAAATAAAAAAAATGGTGAGTTGGGTTACTGGCATTTATATATCATAAGTAGCCATACCAAATCTTGTCATTGACCCCTTCATTTTATGCCATCTGGTTCACGTCAATTTCACATTTCTCATCCTCTCACCAGCAAAAAAAATATATATTAAACCCCTCCACAACTTCAACTATTACACCAATTGAAATTAAATAAATGGCATCTCATCAAAATAAAATTAAATAAAAATAATTTCTTCTATATTTTAACTATCTACCTAATTCAACAGTATCCAAAATTTTAGATGAACTAATTAGGGAAAAAATAAAAAATTATTTTATTTCAAGCTTATATTTTATATTAGATAGCTTTAGTTGCACGTCTTAAATATCTTTTTAATTATGTGATATTTTTAAAAATATATACAAAGAAGGGCCGAAAGGCATGGCTCAACAACTACATACCACACAAATCATAATCATTGCAACTTATTTCTTTTGACACCAACACTTTACCAAATTCTCAATTAACAACTAGTTCTAGTTTTGGTTAGTTTAGTCAAAACCCCCCTCAATTATTTTGTACCTAGTGAATTATTTTAAGATTCGATGCGTGGACCCTCCTATGATTTTTTCAGCAAAAGTGGTCTAATTGTGGTTACTGTGTAACACAATTGCTGTCTGCAATCATCATACAAAAAAGTTTCTAAGGATGGAAAAAAAGTACACTGTACACAGGCGATGTGCGCGCGCTTATTTCTTCAACCTAAGGACGTAGAGAATAATCCGCCGAGCGCGACACGATTCGCGCCCTATTTGGTCAATTCAATGGCCCAAATGTTGGCGAAAACATAGGTCGTCTTGAATCCCAAGAACCCTGCGTCCTTTGCCAAGGCCTCGAACTCCGCCGCCGTCCTTTCCTTCCCTCCGGGGTTGTGGGCCAGCATCACCAGATCCCCCTGCAGGGCTGCCTTCGCCCCGAGGACCGGTTCCGGCACCGTTGGCGCGATGCCTTCCATCAGGATCACCTTCCCTTTCTCCGGCAGCGCTTTGTAGCAGTTGACCAGTATTTTCGCGCAGTGCTCGTCGCTCCAATCATGGAGGATCCACTGCAGGGAAAGAGTCAGAGCTCAGAAATTTTGAAAACAGAGCTGGCTCTGTTTTGTGAAGAGTTAGAGAAATTGACCTTCATGTAGATGGCGTCTCCACTCGGAACGCTCTCGAACATGTCGCCGCCGACGTGCTCCACCCCTGCAGCAAGCAGCGCCGCGGCGCTTTGAGCGGTGAGGGGAAGTTAAAATAGGAGGAGAAGGTATGAGAGGAGAGGAGAGGGAGGGACCTGGGAAGGGGGGCGCTTCGGATATGACGTGGGGGAGATCGAAGTTGATGCCTTTGATGTCGGGGGTACTTGGCGGTGATCATGGCGAGGGTGGCGCCGATGCCGCCGCCGACGTCGACGATGACGCCTAGGCCGTCGAAGCCGCGGTAGATGTCGAGGAGCTTCTTTGTGAGGATGACGGAGGCGTTCTTCATGCCCTCGTTGAACACCTTGTTGAAGCGCAGGTCGGTGCCGTAGTACTCGAACGACGTCATGCCGTAGGCCCGGTTGAAGGGGATGCCGCCGTGCAGCACCGCGTCCTTGAGGTGGTACCAGCTCTCCATGAGCACCTTGTCCTGGTTCATCAACACGAGGGCAGCCATGGACACGCCGTCCTCGTTCTTGGTCAGGTACTTGCACGCCGGTGCGACGCCATACCGCCTCACTACCCGCCCGTCGGCGCCGGTCTCGACGGCGCATCTGACAATCTTGTAGGCGGCCAGAAGGCGGAGGATGCGGTCGACCATGGAAGCGGCCTGGGGGTTCTCGGTCGGCAGCTGGGCGGCGATCTCGGCGGAGCTGAGCTTGGCCTCCAGGCCGGCTCTGGCAAGGATCTCGAGAAGGTCGAGCTCGATCGCGGCCTTGAGGGTCATCACCGGGATGGAGGCGCTCCCCATCGTCATCGCGTACATGCACGCCTCTTCGTCCTCCTCCGGCGTAAGCACCCACTCCTCGACGGATCCCATGGCGGTGGCTGAGATTACTGATTCTGCAGCACTGAGTAAGTCGAATGAAGAGAAGGACTGAAGGAGACTTTAAAGACTCTGCAGCCCACCTACTACGACCTTTCTCAGCTTCTGAGATATTTAACCTCGATCGCTATCTCAAATCGCTTCTTCTTCCATGAATTCAGCTCTTCATTTCTAAGGATTAATATGGAAAATCAACTTTATAATTGATTTGGGAATGCGAGAAACTAAGTAGTGTTTCGTGATTCACGAGGGCACCTGCACAGCCATAAAGCACTAGATTTGAAAATTCGGGTTACAAAGGGATCATGCTGTTACTTATAATCCGTTTAAACTAACTCAAATATAACTCATTTAATTAATTAGATCAAAATTTATAATTTTAAAACAATTCGAATATAATCGAGTGAATTCGACCTAACCCAACTAAGCCATCTAATTAAACTTATTACTTATTAATTTGCTAAGACATGACATATTAACCTACTTAGACCCGGCTTGATGACTTGACCTGACCTATTGATGACCTGTTGGGTCGAGAGTGAGAGAGAGAGAGAGGGAGGAAGACAAGGAGAGTGGGAGATGGGGGCTGACTGGCTGAGGAAGAGGAGGAGGACGGTAGAGGAGGGAGAGAGAGAGAGAGAGAGAGAGAGAGAGAGAGAGGGGAAGGGGAGAGGAGGGCGATGAAAGAGAGGGGCAGTGGGCGCGTAGGGGGGAGCTTGAGAGAGAGGGGTGGGTGGGGAATTTAGAAAGTTAGGGGGTTTTTTAGAAATAGTTTAATTTATACGAGTTATACGGGTTAACTTATAACTCAAACATAATTATGGTTAATTTGAACTCACTAACTTTGTGTTGGGT
The DNA here is from genome assembly GCA_027563935.2 of Costus lasius. NCBI lineage: Eukaryota > Viridiplantae > Streptophyta > Magnoliopsida > Zingiberales > Costaceae > Costus > Costus lasius. The sequence continues at coordinate 2,219,614 of CM050454.1, forward strand.
TGAGTTATGTTGGCGAGCTGAATCAAATTTTTTTTTTTTTGTCACAAGAGTAGCGACAAGTAGAAAAAGTTAACAGTACATAGTAGTGACATTATGGCATTCGTCAACGTCGTATGTTAGCTAGATGCCAATATTCATACTAATATGTTATGGATACATGCATTTTCTTATATAATCTTGATTAAACAAAAATTAATAAAAAAAACTGCTATATCCTAAAATCAAATTATATGACGATCCAGGATGATAAAAAACATAGTACAAAGTACACACAAATTTACGTGGTCTAGCATAAGTCTACATCCACAAGCGTTGATGGAGCAAGTTTCACTATCAAAATATCAACAATGTATAACAATATATGAATACCTAATGAACAAACAACACCTCTTTGACAATAATCGCTCTGGATATGTGCAAAGAAATTTGTACTTAATTGTAAGAACAAAATCTTTTAATCACAAAGGAAAGATGAAGAGATTTACTTTAAGGAAGAATAATTTTTGTCTCTCAACTTGATGTGTTGTTGTAGAAGAGAAAACCTATTAAGTTTATGAAATTCGCATGTGAGAAAAAGGCCTCAGAAAATAAACCATAGAATGCATAATATTGCATATTTACATTAAATAATAGGCTAATGAGTTAGCGGGTTAGTGGTTATGCTTCTTAACGGGTTTTTAGTTAAAATAAAGTCAAATCCAATAAATCTCTACCTTGACTTGAATTTTAATCACCATAGTTGAATCACTTGCTCAACCTTCTCCAAATGAACTCAACGGTAAGAAATACAAATCAACTCCAAGCATTGCTTGAACTTGCACAAGAAGGATCACAAGTCTTATATGTTTCTTGTGTTATCAATAATGCATAAGTTGCATAGTCATTAAGCCATCTTGGTTTCTTTGTTGGCATAGGAGTTCTAGCTCTATCAATAGTGTACTCTCCTATAACTGGGGTTTCTTCTATCTCATCTGAAGTAGACAACTAAATTGGGTTAAACTGTGTACCTCTTTTCGAAAACTTTAAATTTTCCACCTCAAACTCCACCTTCTTATGAAAGCTCTCTGTACAAGTATCAGAAGCAACATTTTGCTCTCCTTTAGATTTAAGCATGGATAATTCATCAAACACAACATCTATGATAATTGCTAATTTTGGTGTATCTCGATTTGGATACCATATTTTGAATCCTTTTACACCTGTAAGGTAACTAATAAATATGCCATTTTTCGATCTAGGCTCTAACTTGTTATCGTTAATATGAAAATAAGCATAACAACCAAATACTCTTAATTCAGAATAATTAGTAGGATGACCGGATCATACCTTTTCTAAAGTCTTCTATTTAATAAAGATGTTATGAGACCTATTTACTAAATAAAATGTTGTTACAGCTACTTCTGCCTAAAAAACTTTAAATAGCCTAGAATTTGATAATAGGCAACGCACCATTTTAAGTAAAGTTCTATTTATTCTCTCCGCAACACAATTATGCTGTGGAGTGCCTCTAACTATAAGATATCTAATAATGCTTTCATTTTTATAAAATTTATTAAAGTCTCCGCCACAAAATTCCAAACCCTTATTAGTATGCAAATATTTAACCTTCTTCCCTATTTGTTTTTCAACAAGGGCTTTCCATTGCTTAAAATTGACAAACACATCATTTTTATTTTTCAAAAAATAAACTCATACCTTTCTTGAGTAGTCATCAATAAAAGTAAACATATAGCAAGCACCACCGTTTGAAGGACATGAAGCAGGTCTCAAAGGTCAAAATAAATATAGTCAAGAATATTCTTGGTCTTATGGAGTCCTGTGCTGAAACTGACTCTCGTTTGCTTACCAACTAAACAATGCTCACAAAGGCCCAATTTTGATGTGAATTGCCTAGAAAGAAGACCCCTTTTACTTAATATAGTCAAACTTTTCTCACTAATAAGCCTAGTCTCATATGCCATAACTTGGTGACATCTGTGTTTTACATGTTAGAAGAAACTAATGCAAAACTTATAATTATATAACCTTGCAACACATATAATTTGCCCACTCGTTGAGCTTTCATCATAACTAAAGCACATTTTACAACTTTTAAAACATCAGCACTGCCAACAAAATCGTAACCAACAAGATCTAAAGTAGTTAATGATACAAGATTCTTTAACATATCTGAAATATGTATAACTTTCAAAGTTCAAATAAGTCGAGCATGCATCTTAATTTTGACTGAACCAATACCAACAATATTGTAACGATGATCATTGTCCATTAGCACAACTCCACTACTAACAAGTGTGTAAGTGGAACCAATATCTATGGATACAAATGTGAAGTATGCAAGAAGAATCACGAACCCATCCTTTTGTAATCTTGGTCTTATCTTCAGTTGCTATGAGAACTTCACATTGAATCTCTTCTTCTACCACGTTAGCTTTAACAATTTTTGGCTAGTTATTCTGATCTTTGTATTGCTGTTTATTTTTCAACTTGAAACAATTTGTCTTGATGTGCTCTATCTTCTTATAGTAGTTGCAAGTTAGGTTTTTATGCTTGGTTCTAGATTTTGATCTTAAATGGTTATTTCAGTTATAATCTTTATCTGAAGATTTGACTCTAACCATTAAACTTATAGATATGCTATCTAAACTACTATCAATAAGCTCCTTATCCATAAGGTCTTTTAGGAATAATAATATTTTTACTTCTTCAACTGTCAAAATCTCTTTATCAAATATCAATATATCCCTGAAATACTTATAAGTGGGAGGAAATGAACGAAACAACATAATGGTTTAATCTTCCTTTTCATATTTGACCTCAAGATTTTCCAAATCCATTACTATAGATGTAAATTCATCAAGATGAGCTTTAAGTAATGTGCCTTCTGCCATATTGAGTATGTGCATACGATGCATAACAACAAGCTTGCTAGTGAGATTCTTGGTCATGTAGATTATGCTGGATAGATTGTGCACAATCTCTACCTAAGAAATAGCTATAACATTTTCTATGTTTGAACTCAAACTTAAATTCTTACCTATTTGCATAAACGTTGTGGACTTGTACATGCCAATACCACACTAAATTAGATATTCTAATGTGACTGCAATAATTGAGCAATTAACATGGTCGCAAACTAATAAAATTATAATCAAATGATCTAGGTACGATTTTATTATAGCAATATTACCATATATAGTATTACCTTTTTATGTCTAAAAACTAAATAAAATATCAATGAAAATTAATATAATTTAGTTCTCTCATCTCTTCTCTCCATAATGTACTCTCTTCTCTCCTTTCTCTGTCCTCTCTATCTCTTCTATGCATTACGATACAACACGAGTGAGTTGAGCAAGGAGGAGGAGACTTGGCTGTATTTAATAGCGAGGAAAGAAAGAAAATGAAGATAGAATCCTATTTGTCCTTGTTTAATAGGAAGGACAAATAAAGGAAAGGAAGAAAAATAGCCTCATTTTCTTTTGAAATGCTTTCCGCCCAAATCAAGTAAAAAACTGAAAATGCATTACAAACGCGAGCTCACGTGCTTGCCATCCACCTCGCCCTCACAAGCACCTCTCCCTCGCTGCGGTCCACGAGCTCTCGTAGCCATCCATGTGTTCTCGCCCTTGCCTCCGTCCTCCTCACCCTCGCACTCACCGATGCCAACGGCGGCGATGGTGAGGCGGACAGAGGCAAGGGGGAGCTTGAGCACAAAGGCGAGGACAAGGCAGACAAAGTGCTCGCCCTTAACTTATGTTCACCTTGCCCTTGTTGTTGTCTACCTCGCCATCGCCATCGTCCGCGCGAGCTTGTGTCCTCCCCATCGTCGCCAAACATACCCAAAATCGTTTGATTCAAGCACGGTCTAATATTATCGTGATAAATTAATATTGTAGTTTAATTTTCTACAAACTTCATGCCACTCAAAACGCTGAAAGCAGCGGTAGACATCTGCCCTATCCTTCATTTGGGTCGCGTTTTTGCAGCGGGGTACCGTTCCGCATTTATTTTCAGCGGGTACCCCGATCTGCTTTTCCTGAATCTTGGCGTATACAAAAAACTTAATATATTTTTTTAAGGCAATTTCGTATAACATCAACACAATTTTATATAACACCTTAAGTTTTTTCACATAACATCTGTCTATTATTGTATAACACATAAATATTTTCGTATAACCTATCAAATCTCAATATAACTTTATCTTAACAACTTACTTATATGATATTTAGGTATTATAAAGGTATTATACGATAATATTAAAGTGTTATACGAAAATATTAAGGTGTTATACGATAATAGGTAGGTGTTATATAAAAATATATAAGTGTTATACGATAATATTAAGGTGTTATATAATATTTTCGTATAACACCTGTCTATTATCGTATAACACCTAAATATTATATGATAATATTAAGGTGTTATATAATATTTTCGTATAACACCTATCTATTATCGTATAACACTTAAATATTTTCATATAATCTATCAAATCTCAATATAACTTTATCTTAACAACATACTTAAGAAGAATTTTCATATACTACTTACTTTAAGATGAATTTTTTGCAAAGTTATACGATAATTTAAGGTGTTATACGATAACTCTGTAAGTATTATACGAAATTATCTTAAGATGAATTTTGCACTGTACCAAGTTGGAAAAAAGCAGATCGGGGCACCCGCTCCACAAAAAAAAAAAAATGCGAAAGGAGTCCCGCTGCAAAAAATTTTCCCTTCATTTGATTGACATCTGCGCCTGAGTTATTCAAATTCCAAGCTCACTTGACTCATTACAGTTTTCGCCGGGGTTGACTTTTGAGCAATCTTTTATGCTTCTAGCGTTCCAAAAGGTTTGACCCGCATGCAACCTTTCAGGAGTGTCATTTTAATGCTGTGTTCGTTACCATAGTAACCGATGAATTTAACTAGAGTATCGCATAAAAATTTAACTTATGCGGTATCCATCTTTAAGGTCCGCATCAAAGAGTGCCAATGTATATACTCCTTGCATCTTCCGCTAGAGCCATTCCCCTCAAGGGGATGCAAATTGCATGCAACATTTGGGAATTTCCCTTCACAGTAAACATTGAGCTGACCCTTCCAAGTTCCCTTCAATGTCTCACCGACGGGCACTAAATTTGAGTGAGCGGCTAGGTTTAGGGTAAGGAGTGGGATAGGGTCAAGTCAAATATTTATCGGGTTTAAGTAACTAACAAATAGTAAGAAATTTAATAAGATTAGGTTTAAAAAAAGTCGAATAGATAATCATGTGTGGTGTTGACCTTTGTGAGTGTTGACCTTGGGGGACATCTGATGTTGGATTGATTTGCATATTCTTCATCAAATAGCTAGGTGTCTAGTAGATAATTATATTTGGTGTTGACTTTGTGAGTGTTGACCTTGGGGGCATATGATGGAGGATTGATTTGCATATTCTTCATCAAATAGCTAGGTGTCTACAAATTAATGATGAGAGCCTTAAGAGATCACACGTATTCATATAATTAACTCTTATTTTTAATGCTAATCAAAGTTCATTATCTATAAAATTAAAATTTATATCATAATAGCATTAAATATTTATTAAAATATAATTTATATTAACAACAAGTTGTACTAAATGCATCATAGACATTAGTCAACTCATTCTTACCTATCATTATGACCATGCATCTTAGTCAACTCAATCTTATTCTATTGAAGAAAGCACCTCTAAGTGTAGTCTTATTATAAAGCATATCTAAGGGGGCTATTTAATATTTTTTTCATTTTTTACAATTTAATAAAATATTAATCTTCGATGTAAGTTGCCTAATTAGCTACTCTTTTCATGGAAATTTCTTCACTTGAAAAGTTACCAATTATTTGTGGCCTTTTTTTTCTTTATTGTAGCTCGCCAAATAGCAACTGAACCCCTGGGTTTTGGTATAAATTATGAAAAAAAAACATGGTGGGGTTGGGTTACATTTACCTATCACAAGTAGCCATACCAAATCTTGTCATTTACCCCTTCATTTTATGCCATCTTGTCCACGTCTATTTCACATCTCTCACCCTCTCAACAGCAAAAAATATATATATTATAATTTAAAGTACATTCACAAACCCCTCAACAACTTCAACTATTACACCAATTGAAATTAAATGAATTCTATCACATCAAAATAAAATTTGATATTTATTAAAATTATATCATACTATCATAATATTATATCATAATATCAAAGTTCATTATCTATAAAATTATATCATAATAGCATAATAAATTATATTATATTATATCATAATAGCATAATATTATTATATCATAATGAATTCTATAAAAGTTTTTAATAAATTATATCATAATATCAAAGTTCATTATCTATAAAATTATAATTTATATCATAATAGCATTAAATATTTATTAAAATATAATTTATATTAACAACAAGAAAATAGAGGGATAGCTTCAACACAGTTGACAGTAAGTCTCAGCAACTACTTACTGCACAATTCATAATCATTGCAACTATTTTCTTTGACCCCTACACTTTACCAAATTCTAAATTAACACCACTAGTTGGAGATTTTTGGTTAGTTTAATCTAAACCACCCTCAATTATTTGCGTCTCAAGGCATCATATTTAACTTTATAGTCTGGCTCAAGCACATGCTTAGAACATGGCAGTAGCTTAAAAAAAAAACATTAACACATATCTTGGTGCATTAATTTTACCTATTTGTTGGACTTTTCTATAAATATCCACCCTGCTTGATATTTTTTCCGCCTCACGTATAGTGAAGTATACTGAATGAGTCAATGAACGAGAAGAAATTTCTTCGACAGTTCACAAACGAAAAAACTTTCAGACGAACTTCCTAAAATCTAATTAGTCAAGTGCGACGCCATATCTGTTTTGATCCAATAAATTTCAGTATTTTGCAAATAATCCAAATAGATTTAATTAATTTAAGAAACACCCTCCCTCAAAATTCTACTCGTTCACTTGCAATTAATAATAATATGTTGTATTGAAATTTCAAAACGAGACTGAAGGAGATTCGACATGAACTCCAGGACATTAGGAGCTTTAACCACTACGTAAAAAATGTGTAAAACTGTTAGTTAGCTCAACTAATAAGATTGTTAGTCGTTGACAATAACATCTTGGCATCGAATTTCGCCTTAAACTATATTACGTTCGTGTAGAAAAGAAAATTGTTTGAATCATTTTTACGTATAGAAAAGTCAAAAGTTGTCTAATTATAGAACTGTGTAACACAATTGCTACCTGAAATCACGATACAAAAACGTTTCTAATTTCTAAATATGGAAAAGATACACAGGCCATGCGCGCGCTTATTTCTTCAAACTAGGTATACAGAGGGTAGTCCGCCGGGCGCGAAGCGATTCCCGCCCTATTTGGTGAATTCGATGGCACAGGTGTTGGCATAAACGTAGGTCGTCTTGAATCCCGAGAAGCCTGCTTGCTTCGCCAAGGCCTCGAACTCCGCTGCCGTCCGCTCCTTCCCTCCGGGGTTGTGGGCCAGCATCACCAGATCCACGTGCAGGACTTCATGCGTGCGGAGGACCGGCTCCGGTACCGTCAGCACGATGCGCTCAACCAGGATCACCTTCCCCTTCTCCGGCAGCGCTTTGTAGCAGTTGGCCAGTACTTTCGCGCAGTGCTCGTCGCTCCAATCATGGAGGATCCACTGCAGGGAAAGAGTCAGAACTCAGAGTTTGAAAACAGAGCCTGCTCTGTTTGGTGGAGAGTTAGAGAAATTGACCTTCATGAACATGGCGTCTCCACTCGGAACGCTCGCGAACATGTCGCCGCCGACGTGCTCCACCCCTGCAGCAAGCAGCGCGGCGGCGCTTTCAGCGGTGAGGGGAAGTTAAGATAGGAGGAGAAGGTAGGAGAGGAGACTGGAGAGGGAGGGACCTGGAAAGGGGGGCGCTTCGGAGATGACGTGGGGGAGATCGAAGTTGATGCCCTTTATGGCGGGGTACTTGGCGGTGATCATGGCGAGGGTGGCGCCGATGCCGCCGCCGACGTCGACGATGACGCCTAGGCCGTCGAAGCCGCGGTAGATGTCGAGGAGCTTCTTTGTGACGATGACGGAGGCGTTCTTCATGCCCTCGTTGAACACCTTGTTCAAGCGCAGGTCGGTGCCGAAGTACTCGAACGACGTCATGCCGTAGGCCCGGTTGAAGGGGATGCCGCCGTGCACCACCGCGTCCTTGAGGTGGTACCAGCTCTCCATGAGCACCTTGTCCTGGTTCATCAACACCAGGGCAGCCATGGACACGCCGTCCTCGTTCTTGGTCAGGTACTTGCACGCCGGTGCGACGCCATACCTCCTCACTACCCGCCCGTCGGCGCCGGTCTCGACGGCGCATCTAACGATCTTGTAGGCGGCCAGAAGGCGGAGGATGCGGTCGACCATGGAAGCGGCCTGGGGGTTCTCGGTCGGCAGCTGGGCGGCGATCTCGGCGGGACTGAGCTTGGCCTCCAGGCCGGCTCTGGCAAGGATCTCGAGAAGGTCGAGCTCGATCGCGGCCTTGAGGGTCATCACCGGGATGGAGGCGCTCCCCATCGTCATCGCGTACATGTACGCCTCTTCGTCCTCCTCCGGCGTAAGCACCCACTCCTCGACGGATCCCATGGCGGTGGCTGAGATTACTGATTCTGCAGCACTGAGTAAGTCGAATGAAGAGGACTGAAGGAGACTTTAAAGACTCTGCAGCCCACGTACTCTGACCTTTCTCAGCTTCTGAGATATTTAACCTCGATCGCTATCTCAAATCGCTTCTTCTCCCATGAATTCAGCTCTTCATTTCTAAGGATTAATATGGAAAATCAACTTTATAATTGATTTGGGAATGCGAGAAACTAAGTAGTGTTTCGTGATTCACGAGGGCACCTGCACAGCCATAAAGCACTAGATTTGAAAATACGGGTTACAAAGGATCATGCTGTTACTTATAATCCGTTTACACTAACTCAAATATAACTCATTTAATTAATTAGGTCAAAATTTATAATTTTAAAACAATTCGAATATAATCGAGTGAATTCGACCTAACCCAACTAAGTCATCTAATTAAACTTATTACTTATTAATTTGCTAAGACATGACTTATTAACCTATTTAGACCCGGCTTGATGACTTGACCTGACCTATTGATGACCTGTTGGGTCGAGAGTGAGAGAGAGAGAGGAGGAAGACAAGGAGAGTGGGAGATGGGGGCTGACTGGCTGAGGAAGAGGAGGACGGTAGAGGAGAGAGAGAGAGAGAGAGAGAGAGAGAGAGAGAGAGAGAGGAGAGGAGGGCGATGAAAGAGAGGGGCAGTGGGCGGGTAGGGGGGGAGCTTGAGAGAGGGGTGGGTGGGGAATTTAGAAAGTTAGGGGTTTTTTTAGAAATAGTTTAATTTATACGAGTTATACGGGTTAACTTATAACTTAAACATAATTATGGTTAATCTGAACTCACTAACTTTGTGTTGGGTTGAGTTATGTTGACGAGTTGAATCAAAATTTTTTTTTTGTCACAAGAGTAGCGACAAGTAGAAAAAGTTAACAGTACATAGTAGTAACATTGTGGCATTCGTCAACGTCGTATGTTAGCTAGATGCCAATATTCATACTAATATGCTATGGATACATGCATTTTCTTATATAATCTTGATTAAACAAAAATTAATAAAAAAACTGCTATATCCTAAAATCAAATTATATGACGATTCAGGATGATAAAAAAACATAGTACATAGTACACACAAATTTACGTGGTCTAGCATAAGCCTACATCCACAAGCATTGATGGAGCAAGTTTCACTATCAAAATATCAATAATGTATAACAATATATGAATACCTAATGAATAAACAACACCTCTTTGACAATAATCTCTCTTGATATGTGCAAAGAAATCTGTACTTAATTATAAGAACAAAATCTTTTAATCACATATGAAAGATGAAGAGATTTACTTTAAGGAAGAATAATTTTTGTCTTTGAACTTGATGTGTTGTTGTAGAAGAGAAAACCTATTAAGCTTATGAAATTCGCATGTGATAAAAAGGCCTCAAAAAATAAACCATAGAATGCATAATATTGCATATTTACATTAAATTATAGGCTAATGAGTTAGCGGGTTAATGGTTATGCTTCTTAACGGGTTTTTAGTTAAAATCAAGTCAAATCCAATAAATTTCTACCTTGACTTGAATTTTAATAACCATAGTTGAATCACTTGCTCAACCTTCTCCAAATGAACTCAACGGTAAGAAATACAAATCAAGTCCAAGCATTGCTTGAACTTGCACAAGAAGGATCACAAGTCTTATATGTTTCTTGTGTTATCAATAATGCATAAGCTGCATAGTCATTAAGCCATCTTGGTTTCTTTGTTGGCATAGGAGTTCTAGCTCTATCAATAGTGTACTCTCCTATAACTGGGGTTTCTTCTATCTCATCTGAAGTAGACAACTAAATTGGGTTAAACTGTGTACCTCTTTTCAAAAACTTTAAATTTTCCACCTCAAACTCCACCTTCTTATGAAAGCTCTGTGTACAAGTATCAGGAAGCTACATTTTGCTCTCCTTTAGATTTAAGCATGGATAATTCATCAAACACAACATCTCTGATAATTGCTAATTTTGGTGTATCTCGATTTGGATACCATATTTTGAATCCTTTTACACCTGTAAGGTAACTAATAAATATGCCCTTTTTCAATCTAGGCTCTAACTTGTTATCGTTAATATGAAAATAAGCATAACAACCAAATACTCTTAATTCAGAATAATTAGTAGGATGACCGGATCATACCTCTTCTAAAGTCTTCTATTTAATAAAGATGTTATGAGTCCTATTTAGTAAATAAAATGTTGTTATAGCTACTTCTGCCTAAAAAACTTTAAATAGCCAAGAATTTGATAATAGGCAACGCACCATTTTAAGTAAAGTTCTATTTATTCTCTCCGCAACACAATTATGCTGTGGAGTGCCTCTAACTATAAGATATCTAATAATGCTTTCATTTTTATAAAATTTATTAAAGTCTCCGCCACAAAATTCCAAACCCTTATTAGTATGCAAATATTTAACCTTCTTCCCTATTTGTTTTTCAACAAGGGCTTTCTATTGCTTAAAATGGACAAACACATCATTTTTATTTTTCAAAAAATAAACTCATACCTTTCTTGAGTAGTCATCAATAAAAGTAAACATATAGCAAACACCACCGTTTGAAGGACATGAAGCAGGTCCCAAAGGTCAAAATAAATATAGTCAAGAATATTCTTGGTCTTATGGAGTCCTGTGCTGAAACTGACTCTCGTTTGCTTACCAACTAAACAATGCTCACAAAGGCCCAATTTTGATGTGAATTGCCTAGAAAGAAGACCCCTTTTACTTAATATAGTCAAACTTTTCTCACTAATAAGCCCAGTCACATATGCCATAACTTGGTGACATCTGTGTTTTACATGATAGAAGAAACTAATGCAAAACTTATAATTATATAACCTTGCAACACATATAATTTGCCCACTCGTTGAGCTTTCATCATAACTAAAGCACATTTTACAACTTTTAAAACATCAGCACTGCCAACAAAATCGTAACCAACAAAATCTAAAGTAGTCAATGATACAAGATTCTTTAACATATCTGAAATATATATAACTTTCAAAGTTCAAATAAGTCGAGCATGCATCTTAATTTTGACTGAACCAATACCAACAATATTGTAACGATGATCATTGTCCATTAGCACAACTCCACTACTAACAAGTGTGTAAGTGGAACCAATATCTATGGATACAAATGTGAAGTATGCAAGAAGAATCACGAACCCATCCTTTTGTAATCTTGGTCTTATCTTCAGTTGCTATGAGAACTTCACATTGAATCTCTTCTTCTACCACGTTAGCTTTAACAATTTTTGGCTAGTTATTCTGATCTTTGTATTGCTGTTTATTTTTCAACTTGAAACAATTTGTCTTGATGTGCTCTATCTTCTTATAGTAGTTGCAAGTTAGGTTTTTATGCTTGGTTCTAGATTTTGACCTTAAATGGTTATTTCAGCTATAATCTTTATCTGAAGATTTGACTCTAACCATTAAACTTATAGATATGTTGTCTAAACTACTATCAATAAGCTCCTTATCCATAAGGTCTTTTAGGAATAATAATATTTTTACTTATCCATAAGGTCTTTTAGGAATAATAATATTTTTACTTATCCATAAGGACTTTTAGGAATAATAATATTTTTACTTCTTCAACTGTCAAAATCTCTTTATTAAATATCAATATATCCCTGAAATACTTATAAGCGGGAGGAAATGAACGAAACAACATAATGGTTTGATCTTCCTTTTCATATTTGACCTCAAGATTTTCCAAATCCATTACTATAGATGTAAATTCATCAAGATGAGCTTTAAGTAATGTGCCTTCTGTCATATTGAGTATGTGCATACGATGCATAACAACAAGCTTGCTAGTGAGATTCTTGGTCATGTAGATTATGCTGGATAGATTGTGCACAATCTCTACCTAAGAAATAGCTATAACATTTTCCATGTTTGAACTCAAACTTAAATTCTTACTTATTTGCATAAACGTTGTGGACTTGTACATGCCAATACCACACTAAATTAGATATTCTAATGTGACTGCAATAATTGAGCAATTAACATGGTCGCAAACTAATAAAATTATAATCAAATGATCTAGGTACGATTTTATTATAGCAATATTACCATATATAGTATTACCTTTTTATGTCTAAAAACTAAATAAAATATCAATGAAAATTAATATAATTTAGTTCTCTCATCTCTTCTCTCCATAATGTACTCTCTTCTCTCCTTTCTCTGTCCTCTCTATCTCTTCTATGCATTACGATACAACACGAGTGAGTTGAGCAAGGAGGAGGAGACTTGGCTGTATTTAATAGCGAGGAAAGAAAGAAAATGAAGATAGAATCCTATTTGTCCTTGTTTAATAGGAAGGACAAATAAAGGAAAGGAAGAAAAATAGCCTCATTTTCTTTTGAAATGCTTTCCGCCCAAATCAAGTAAAAAACTGAAAATGCATTACAAACGCGAGCTCACGTGCTTGCCATCCACCTCGCCCTCACAAGCACCTCTCCCTCGCTGCGGTCCACGAGCTCTCGTAGCCATCCATGTGTTCTCGCCCTTGCCTCCGTCCTCCTCACCCTCGCACTCACCGATGCCAACGGCGGCGATGGTGAGGCGGACAGAGGCAAGGGGGAGCTTGAGCACAAAGGCGAGGACAAGGCAGACAAAGTGCTCGCCCTTAACTTATGTTCACCTTGCCCTTGTTGTTGTCTACCTCGCCATCGCCATCGTCCGCGCGAGCTTGTGTCCTCCCCATCGTCGCCAAACATACCCAAAATCGTTTGATTCAAGCACGGTCTAATATTATCGTGATAAATTAATATTGTAGTTTAATTTTCTACAAACTTCATGCCACTCAAAACGCTGAAAGCAGCGGTAGACATCTGCCCTATCCTTCATTTGGGTCGCGTTTTTGCAGCGGGGTACCGTTCCGCATTTATTTTCAGCGGGTACCCCGATCTGCTTTTCCTGAATCTTGGCGTATACAAAAAACTTAATATATTTTCTTAAGGCAATTTCGTATAACATCAACACAATTTTATATAACACCTTAAGTTTTTTCACATAACATCTGTCTATTATTGTATAACACATAAATATTTTCGTATAACCTATCAAATCTCAATATAACTTTATCTTAACAACTTACTTATATGATATTTAGGTATTATAAAGGTATTATACGATAATATTAAAGTGTTATACGAAAATATTAAGGTGTTATACGATAATAGGTAGGTGTTATATAAAAATATATAAGTGTTATACGATAATATTAAGGTGTTATATAATATTTTCGTATAACACCTGTCTATTATCGTATAACACCTAAATATTATATGATAATATTAAGGTGTTATATAATATTTTCGTATAACACCTATCTATTATCGTATAACACTTAAATATTTTCATATAATCTATCAAATCTCAATATAACTTTATCTTAACAACATACTTAAGAAGAATTTTCATATACTACTTACTTTAAGATGAATTTTTTGCAAAGTTATACGATAATTTAAGGTGTTATACGATAACTCTGTAAGTATTATACGAAATTATCTTAAGATGAATTTTGCACTGTACCAAGTTGGAAAAAAGCAGATCGGGGCACCCGCTCCACAAAAAAAAAAAAATGCGAAAGGAGTCCCGCTGCAAAAAATTTTCCCTTCATTTGATTGACATCTGCGCCTGAGTTATTCAAATTCCAAGCTCACTTGACTCATTACAGTTTTCGCCGGGGTTGACTTTTGAGCAATCTTTTATGCTTCTAGCGTTCCAAAAGGTTTGACCCGCATGCAACCTTTCAGGAGTGTCATTTTAATGCTGTGTTCGTTACCATAGTAACCGATGAATTTAACTAGAGTATCGCATAAAAATTTAACTTATGCGGTATCCATCTTTAAGGTCCGCATCAAAGAGTGCCAATGTATATACTCCTTGCATCTTCCGCTAGAGCCATTCCCCTCAAGGGGATGCAAATTGCATGCAACATTTGGGAATTTCCCTTCACAGTAAACATTGAGCTGACCCTTCCAAGTTCCCTTCAATGTCTCACCGACGGGCACTAAATTTGAGTGAGCGGCTAGGTTTAGGGTAAGGAGTGGGATAGGGTCAAGTCAAATATTTATCGGGTTTAAGTAACTAACAAATAGTAAGAAATTTAATAAGATTAGGTTTAAAAAAAGTCGAATAGATAATCATGTGTGGTGTTGACCTTTGTGAGTGTTGACCTTGGGGGACATCTGATGTTGGATTGATTTGCATATTCTTCATCAAATAGCTAGGTGTCTAGTAGATAATTATATTTGGTGTTGACTTTGTGAGTGTTGACCTTGGGGGCATATGATGGAGGATTGATTTGCATATTCTTCATCAAATAGCTAGGTGTCTACAAATTAATGATGAGAGCCTTAAGAGATCACACGTATTCATATAATTAACTCTTATTTTTAATGCTAATCAAAGTTCATTATCTATAAAATTAAAATTTATATCATAATAGCATTAAATATTTATTAAAATATAATTTATATTAACAACAAGTTGTACTAAATGCATCATAGACATTAGTCAACTCATTCTTACCTATCATTATGACCATGCATCTTAGTCAACTCAATCTTATTCTATTGAAGAAAGCACCTCTAAGTGTAGTCTTATTATAAAGCATATCTAAGGGGGCTATTTAATATTTTTTTCATTTTTTACAATTTAATAAAATATTAATCTTCGATGTAAGTTGCCTAATTAGCTACTCTTTTCATGGAAATTTCTTCACTTGAAAAGTTACCAATTATTTGTGGCCTTTTTTTTCTTTATTGTAGCTCGCCAAATAGCAACTGAACCCCTGGGTTTTGGTATAAATTATGAAAAAAAAACATGGTGGGGTTGGGTTACATTTACCTATCACAAGTAGCCATACCAAATCTTGTCATTTACCCCTTCATTTTATGCCATCTTGTCCACGTCTATTTCACATCTCTCACCCTCTCAACAGCAAAAAATATATATATTATAATTTAAAGTACATTCACAAACCCCTCAACAACTTCAACTATTACACCAATTGAAATTAAATGAATTCTATCACATCAAAATAAAATTTGATATTTATTAAAATTATATCATACTATCATAATATTATATCATAATATCAAAGTTCATTATCTATAAAATTATATCATAATAGCATAATAAATTATATTATATTATATCATAATAGCATAATATTATTATATCATAATGAATTCTATAAAAGTTTTTAATAAATTATATCATAATATCAAAGTTCATTATCTATAAAATTATAATTTATATCATAATAGCATTAAATATTTATTAAAATATAATTTATATTAACAACAAGAAAATAGAGGGATAGCTTCAACACAGTTGACAGTAAGTCTCAGCAACTACTTACTGCACAATTCATAATCATTGCAACTATTTTCTTTGACCCCTACACTTTACCAAATTCTAAATTAACACCACTAGTTGGAGATTTTTGGTTAGTTTAATCTAAACCACCCTCAATTATTTGCGTCTCAAGGCATCATATTTAACTTTATAGTCTGGCTCAAGCACATGCTTAGAACATGGCAGTAGCTTAAAAAAAAAACATTAACACATATCTTGGTGCATTAATTTTACCTATTTGTTGGACTTTTCTATAAATATCCACCCTGCTTGATATTTTTTCCGCCTCACGTATAGTGAAGTATACTGAATGAGTCAATGAACGAGAAGAAATTTCTTCGACAGTTCACAAACGAAAAAACTTTCAGACGAACTTCCTAAAATCTAATTAGTCAAGTGCGACGCCATATCTGTTTTGATCCAATAAATTTCAGTATTTTGCAAATAATCCAAATAGATTTAATTAATTTAAGAAACACCCTCCCTCAAAATTCTACTCGTTCACTTGCAATTAATAATAATATGTTGTATTGAAATTTCAAAACGAGACTGAAGGAGATTCGACATGAACTCCAGGACATTAGGAGCTTTAACCACTACGTAAAAAATGTGTAAAACTGTTAGTTAGCTCAACTAATAAGATTGTTAGTCGTTGACAATAACATCTTGGCATCGAATTTCGCCTTAAACTATATTACGTTCGTGTAGAAAAGAAAATTGTTTGAATCATTTTTACGTATAGAAAAGTCAAAAGTTGTCTAATTATAGAACTGTGTAACACAATTGCTACCTGAAATCACGATACAAAAACGTTTCTAATTTCTAAATATGGAAAAGATACACAGGCCATGCGCGCGCTTATTTCTTCAAACTAGGTATACAGAGGGTAGTCCGCCGGGCGCGAAGCGATTCCCGCCCTATTTGGTGAATTCGATGGCACAGGTGTTGGCATAAACGTAGGTCGTCTTGAATCCCGAGAAGCCTGCTTGCTTCGCCAAGGCCTCGAACTCCGCTGCCGTCCGCTCCTTCCCTCCGGGGTTGTGGGCCAGCATCACCAGATCCACGTGCAGGACTTCATGCGTGCGGAGGACCGGCTCCGGTACCGTCAGCACGATGCGCTCAACCAGGATCACCTTCCCCTTCTCCGGCAGCGCTTTGTAGCAGTTGGCCAGTACTTTCGCGCAGTGCTCGTCGCTCCAATCATGGAGGATCCACTGCAGGGAAAGAGTCAGAACTCAGAGTTTGAAAACAGAGCCTGCTCTGTTTGGTGGAGAGTTAGAGAAATTGACCTTCATGAACATGGCGTCTCCACTCGGAACGCTCGCGAACATGTCGCCGCCGACGTGCTCCACCCCTGCAGCAAGCAGCGCGGCGGCGCTTTCAGCGGTGAGGGGAAGTTAAGATAGGAGGAGAAGGTAGGAGAGGAGACTGGAGAGGGAGGGACCTGGAAAGGGGGGCGCTTCGGAGATGACGTGGGGGAGATCGAAGTTGATGCCCTTTATGGCGGGGTACTTGGCGGTGATCATGGCGAGGGTGGCGCCGATGCCGCCGCCGACGTCGACGATGACGCCTAGGCCGTCGAAGCCGCGGTAGATGTCGAGGAGCTTCTTTGTGACGATGACGGAGGCGTTCTTCATGCCCTCGTTGAACACCTTGTTCAAGCGCAGGTCGGTGCCGAAGTACTCGAACGACGTCATGCCGTAGGCCCGGTTGAAGGGGATGCCGCCGTGCACCACCGCGTCCTTGAGGTGGTACCAGCTCTCCATGAGCACCTTGTCCTGGTTCATCAACACCAGGGCAGCCATGGACACGCCGTCCTCGTTCTTGGTCAGGTACTTGCACGCCGGTGCGACGCCATACCTCCTCACTACCCGCCCGTCGGCGCCGGTATCGACGGCGCATCTAACGATCTTGTAGGCGGCCAGAAGGCGGAGGATGCGGTCGACCATGGAAGCGGCCTGGGGGTTCTCGGTCGGCAGCTGGGCGGCGATCTCGGCGGGACTGAGCTTGGCCTCCAGGCCGGCTCTGGCAAGGATCTCGAGAAGGTCGAGCTCGATCGCGGCCTTGAGGGTCATCACCGGGATGGAGGCGCTCCCCATCGTCATCGCGTACATGTACGCCTCTTCGTCCTCCTCCGGCGTAAGCACCCACTCCTCGACGGATCCCATGGCGGTGGCTGAGATTACTGATTCTGCAGCACTGAGTAAGTCGAATGAAGAGGACTGAAGGAGACTTTAAAGACTCTGCAGCCCACGTACTCTGACCTTTCTCAGCTTCTGAGATATTTAACCTCGATCGCTATCTCAAATCGCTTCTTCTCCCATGAATTCAGCTCTTCATTTCTAAGGATTAATATGGAAAATCAACTTTATAATTGATTTGGGAATGCGAGAAACTAAGTAGTGTTTCGTGATTCACGAGGGCACCTGCACAGCCATAAAGCACTAGATTTGAAAATACGGGTTACAAAGGATCATGCTGTTACTTATAATCCGTTTACACTAACTCAAATATAACTCATTTAATTAATTAGGTCAAAATTTATAATTTTAAAACAATTCGAATATAATCGAGTGAATTCGACCTAACCCAACTAAGTCATCTAATTAAACTTATTACTTATTAATTTGCTAAGACATGACTTATTAACCTATTTAGACCCGGCTTGATGACTTGACCTGACCTATTGATGACCTGTTGGGTCGAGAGTGAGAGAGAGAGAGGAGGAAGACAAGGAGAGTGGGAGATGGGGGCTGACTGGCTGAGGAAGAGGAGGACGGTAGAGGAGAGAGAGAGAGAGAGAGAGAGAGAGAGAGAGAGAGAGAGAGAGAGAGAGAGAGAGAGAGGAGAGGAGAGGAGGGCGATGAAAGAGAGGGGCAGTGGGCGGGTAGGGGGGGAGCTTGAGAGAGGGGTGGGTGGGGAATTTAGAAAGTTAGGGGTTTTTTTAGAAATAGTTTAATTTATACGAGTTATACGGGTTAACTTATAACTCAAACATAATTATGGTTAATCTGAACTCACTAACTTTGTGTTGGGTTGAGTTATGTTGACGAGTTGAATCAAAATTTTTTTTTTGTCACAAGAGTAGCGACAAGTAGAAAAAGTTAACAGTACATAGTAGTAACATTGTGGCATTCGTCAACGTCGTATGTTAGCTAGATGCCAATATTCATACTAATATGCTATGGATACATGCATTTTCTTATATAATCTTGATTAAACAAAAATTAATAAAAAAACTGCTATATCCTAAAATCAAATTATATGACGATTCAGGATGATAAAAAAACATAGTACATAGTACACACAAATTTACGTGGTCTAGCATAAGCCTACATCCACAAGCATTGATGGAGCAAGTTTCACTATCAAAATATCAATAATGTATAACAATATATGAATACCTAATGAATAAACAACACCTCTTTGACAATAATCTCTCTTGATATGTGCAAAGAAATCTGTACTTAATTATAAGAACAAAATCTTTTAATCACATATGAAAGATGAAGAGATTTACTTTAAGGAAGAATAATTTTTGTCTTTGAACTTGATGTGTTGTTGTAGAAGAGAAAACCTATTAAGCTTATGAAATTCGCATGTGATAAAAAGGCCTCAAAAAATAAACCATAGAATGCATAATATTGCATATTTACATTAAATTATAGGCTAATGAGTTAGCGGGTTAATGGTTATGCTTCTTAACGGGTTTTTAGTTAAAATCAAGTCAAATCCAATAAATTTCTACCTTGACTTGAATTTTAATAACCATAGTTGAATCACTTGCTCAACCTTCTCCAAATGAACTCAACGGTAAGAAATACAAATCAAGTCCAAGCATTGCTTGTACTTGCACAAGAAGGATCACAAGTCTTATATGTTTCTTGTGTTATCAATAATGCATAAGCTGCATAGTCATTAAGCCATCTTGGTTTCTTTGTTGGCATAGGAGTTCTAGCTCTATCAATAGTGTACTCTCCTATAACTGGGGTTTCTTCTATCTCATCTGAAGTAGACAACTAAATTGGGTTAAACTGTGTACCTCTTTTCAAAAACTTTAAATTTTCCACCTCAAACTCCACCTTCTTATGAAAGCTCTCTGTACAAGTATCAGGAAGCTACATTTTGCTCTCCTTTAGATTTAAGCATGGATAATTCATCAAACACAACATCTCTGATAATTGCTAATTTTGGTGTATCTCGATTTGGATACCATATTTTGAATCCTTTTACACCTGTAAGGTAACTAATAAATATGCCCTTTTTCGATCTAGGCTCTAACTTGTTATCGTTAATATGAAAATAAGCATAACAACCAAATACTCTTAATTCAGAATAATTAGTAGGATGACCGGATCATACCTCTTCTAAAGTCTTCTATTTAATAAAGATGTTATGAGACCTATTTAGTAAATAAAATGTTGTTATAGCTACTTCTGCCTAAAAAACTTTAAATAGCCAAGAATTTGATAATAGGCAACGCACCATTTTAAGTAAAGTTCTATTTATTCTCTCCGCAACACAATTATGCCGTGGAGTGCCTCTAACTATAAGATATCTAATAATGCTTTCATTTTTATAAAATTTATTAAAGTCTCCGCCACAAAATTCCAAACCCTTATTAGTATGCAAATATTTAACCTTCTTCCCTATTTGTTTTTCAACAAGGGCTTTCTATTGCTTAAAATGGACAAACACATCATTTTTATTTTTCAAAAAATAAACTCATACCTTTCTTGAGTAGTCATCAATAAAAGTAAACATATAGCAAACACCACCGTTTGAAGGACATGAAGCAGGTCCCAAAGGTCAAAATAAATATAGTCAAGAATATTCTTGGTCTTATGGAGTCCTGTGCTGAAACTGACTCTCGTTTGCTTACCAACTAAACAATGCTCACAAAGGCCCAATTTTGATGTGAATTACCTACAAAGAAGACCCCTTTTACTTAATATAGTCAAACTTTTCTCACTAATAAGCCCAGTCTCATATGCCATAACTTGGTGACATCTGTGTTTTACATGTTAGAAGAAACTAATGCAAAACTTATAATTATATAACCTTGCAACACATATAATTTGCCCACTCGTTGAGCTTTCATCATAACTAAAGCACATTTTACAACTTTTAAAACATCAGCACTGCCAACAAAATCGTAACCAACAAAATCTAAAGTAGTCAATGATACAAGATTCTTTAACATATCTGAAATATATATAACTTTCAAAGTTCAAATAAGTCGAGCATGCATCTTAATTTTTACTGAACCAATACCAACAATATTGTAACGATGATCATTGTCCATTAGCACAACTCCACTACTAACAAGTGTGTAAGTGGAACCAATATCTATGGATACAAATGTGAAGTATGCAAGAAGAATCACGAACCCATCCTTTTGTAATCTTGGTCTTATCTTCAGTTGCTATGAGAACTTCACATTGAATCTCTTCTTCTACCACGTTAGCTTTAACAATTTTTGGCTAGTTATTCTGATCTTTGTATTGCTGTTTATTTTTCAACTTGAAACAATTTGTCTTGATGTGCTCTATCTTCTTATAGTAGTTGCAAGTTAGGTTTTTAAGCTTGGTTCTAGATTTTGACCTTAAATAGTTATTTCAGCTATAATCTTTATCTGAAGATTTGACTCTAACCATTAAACTTATAGATATGTTGTCTAAACTACTATCAATAAGCTCCTTATCCATAAGGTCTTTTAGGAATAATAATATTTTTACTTATCCATAAGGTCTTTTAGGAATAATAATATTTTTACTTCTTCAAATGTCAAAATCTCTTTATTAAATATCAATATATCCCTGAAATACTTATAAGCGGGAGGAAATGAACGAAACAACATAATGGTTTGATCTTCCTTTTCATATTTGACCTCAAGATTTTCCAAATCCATTACTATAGATGTAAATTCATCAAGATGAGCTTTAAGTAATGTGCCTTCTGTCATATTGAGTATGTGCATACGATGCATAACAACAAGCTTGCTAGTGAGATTCTTGGTCATGTAGATTATGCTGGATAGATTGTGCACAATCTCTACCTAAGAAATAGCTATAACATTTTCCATGTTTGAACTCAAACTTAAATTCTTACTTATTTGCATAAACGTTGTGGACTTGTACATGCCAATACCACACTAAATTTAATATTCTAATGTGACTGCAATAATTGAGCAATTAACATGGTCGCAAACTAATAAAATTATAATCGAATGATCTAGGTACGAATTTATTATAGCAATATTACCATATATAGTATTACCTTTTTATGTCTAAAAACTAAATAAAATATCAATGAAAATTAATATAATTTAGTTCTCTCATCTCTTCTCTCCATAATGTACTCTCTTCTCTCCTTTCTCTGTCCTCTCTATCTCTTCTATGCATTACGATACAACACGAGTGAGTTGAGCAAGGAGGAGGAGACTAGGCTGTATTTAATAGCGAGGAAAGAAAGAAAATGAAGATAGAATCCTATTTGTCCTTGTTTAATAGGAAGGACAAATAAAGGAAAGGAAGAAAAATAGCCTCATTTTCTTTTAAAATGCTTTCCGCCCAAATCAGGTAAAAAATTGAAAATGCATTACATACGCGAGCTCACGTGCTTGCCATCCACCTCGCCCTCACAAGCACCTCTCCCTCGCTGCGGTCCACG
Organism: Costus lasius; assembly: GCA_027563935.2. NCBI lineage: Eukaryota > Viridiplantae > Streptophyta > Magnoliopsida > Zingiberales > Costaceae > Costus > Costus lasius. Next base: position 2,242,359 of record CM050454.1, read on the forward strand.
AGCTCTCGTAGCCATCCATGTGTTCTCGCCCTTGCCTCCGTCCTCCTCACCCTCGCACTCACCAATGCCAACGGCGGCGATGGTGAGGCGGACAGAGGCAAGGGGGAGCTTGAGCACAAAGGCGAGGACAAGGCAGACAAAGTGCTCGCCCTTAACTTCTGTTCACCTTGCCCTTGTTGTTGTCTACCTCGCCATCGCCATTGTCCGCGTGAGCTTGTGTCCTCCCCATCGTGGCCAAACATACCAGAAATCGTTTGATTCAAACACGGTCTAATATTATCGTGATAAATTAATATTGTAGTTTAATTGTCTACAAACTTCATGCCACTCAAAGCGCTGAAAGCAGCGGTAGACATCTGCACTATCATTCATTTGGGTCGCGTTTTTGCAGCGGGGTACCCTTCACCATTTATTTTCAGCGGGTGCCCCGATCTGCTTTTCCTGAATCTTGGCTTATACAAAAAACTTAATATATTTTTTTAAGGCAATTTCGTATAACATCAACACAATTTTATATAATACCTTAAGTTTTTTCACATAACATCTGTCTATTATTGTATAACACATAAATATTTTCGTATAACCTATCAAATCTCAATATAACTTTATCTTAACAACTTACTTATATGATATTTTGGTATTATAAAGGTATTATACGATAATATTAAAGTGTTATACGAAAATATTAAGGTGTTATACCGTAATAGGTAGGTGTTATATAAAAATATATAAGTGTTATACGATAATATTAAGGTGTTATATAATATTTTCGTATAACACATGTCTATTATCGTATAACACCTAAATATTATATGATAATATTAAGGTGTTATATAATATTTTCGTATAACACCTATCTATTATCGTATAACACTTAAATATTTTTATATAATCTATCAAATCTCAATATAACTTTAACTTAACAACATACTTAAGAAGAATTTTCATATACTACGTACTTTAAGATGAATTTTTTGCAAAGTTATACCTTAATTTAAGGTGTTATACGATAACTCTATAAGTTGTTATACGAAATTATCTTAAGATGAATTCTGCACTGCACCAAGATTTGAGAAAAGCAGATCGAGGCACCCGCTCCAAAAAAAAAAATGCGAAAGGAGTCCCGCTGCAAAAAATTTTCACTTCATTTGATTGACATCTGCGCCTGAGTTATTCAAATTCCAAGCTCACTTGACTCATTACAGTTTTCGCCGGGGTTGACTTTTGAGCAATCTTTTATGCTTCTAGCGTTCCAAAAGGTTTGACCCGCATGCAGCCTTTCAGGAGTGTCATTTTAATGCTGTGTTCGTTACCATAGTAACCGATGAATTTAACTAGAGTATCGCATAAAAATTTAACTTATGCGGTATCCATCTTTAAGGTCCGCATCAAAGAGTGCCAATGTATATACTCCTTGCATCTTCCGCTAGAGCCATTCCCTCAAGGGCATGCAAATTGCATGCAACATTTGGGAATTTCCCTTCACAGTAAACATTGAGCTGACCCTTCCAAGTTCCCTTCAATGTCTCACCGACGGGCACTAAATTTGAGTGAGCGGCTAGGTTTAGGGTAAGGATTGGGATAGGGTCAAGTCAAATATTTATCGGGTTTAAGTAACTAACAAATAGTAAGAAATTTAATAAGATTAGGTTTAAAAAAAGTCGTGTAGATAATCATGTGTGGTGTTGACCTTTGTGAGTGTTGACCTTGGGGGACATCTGATGGAGGATTGATTTGCATATTCTTCATCAAATAGCTAGGTGTCTAGTAGATAATTATATTTGGTGTTGACTTTGTGAGTGTTGACCTTGGGGGCATATGATGGAGGATTGATTTGCATATTCTTCATCAAATAGCTAGGTGTCTACAAATCAATGATGAGAGCCTTAAGAGATCACACGTATTCATATAATTAACTCTTATTTTTAATGCTAATCAAAGTTCATTATCTATAAAATTAAAATTTATATCATAATAGCATTAAATATTTATTAAAATATAATTTATATTAACAACAAATTGTACTAAATGCATCATAGACATTAGTCAACTCATTCTTACCTATCATTATGACCATGCATCTTAGTCAACTCAATCTTATTCTATTGAAGAAAGCACCTCTAAGTGTAGTCTTATTATAAAGCATATCTAAGGGGGCTATTTAATATTTTTTTCATTTTTTACAATTTAATAAAATATTAATCTTCGATGTAAGTTGCCTAATTAGCTACTCTTTTCATGGAAATTTCTTCACTTGAAAAGTTACCAATTATTTGTGGCCTTTTTTTTCTTTATTGTAGCTTGCCAAATAGCAACTGAACCCCTGGGTTTTGGTATAAATTATGAAAAAAAAACATGGTGGGGTTGGGTTACATTTACCTATCACAAGTAGCCATACCAAATCTTGTCATTTACCCCTTCATTTTATGCCATCTTGTCCACGTCTATTTCACATCTCTCACCCTCTCAACAGCAAAAAATATATATATTATAATTTAAAGTACATTCACAAACCCCTCAACAACTTCAACTATTACACCAATTGAAATTAAATGAATTCTATCACATCAAAATAAAATTTGATATTTATTAAAATTATATCATAATATCATAATATTATATCATAATATCAAAGTTCATTATCTATAAAATTATATCATAATAGCATAATAAATTATATTATATCATAATGAATTCTATCAAAGTTTTTAATAAATTATATCATAATATCAAAGTTCATTATCTATAAAATTATATTATATTATATCATAATAGCATAATAAATTATATTATATTATATCATTATATCATAATAAATTATATCATAATAGCATAATAAATTATATTATATTATATCATAATAGCATAATATTATTATATCATAATGAATTCTATAAAAGTTTTTAATAAATTATATCATAATATCAAAGTTCATTATCTATAAAATTATAATTTATATCATAATAGCATTAAATATTTATTAAAATATAATTTATATTAACAACAAGAAAATAGAGGGATAGCTTCAACACAGTTGACAGTAAGTCTCAGCAACTACTTACTTACTGCACAATTCATAATCATTGCAACTATTTTCTTTGACCCCTACACTTTACCAAATTCTAAATTAACACCTACCTAATTAGCTAATTAGCTACTCTTTTCATGGAAATTTCTTCACTTGAAAAGTTACCAATTATTTGTGGCCTTTTTTTTCTTTATTGTAGCTTGCCAAATAGCAACTGAACCCTGGGTTTTGGTATAAATTATGAAAAAAAAACATGGTGGACCCCTCAACAACTTCAACTATTACACCAATTGAAATTAAATGAATTCTATCACATCAAAATAAAATTAAATAAAAATAATTACTTCAATTCAACAATATCAAAAATATTAGATGACCTAATTAAAATAAAAAAAAATTATTTCAAGCTTAAATTTTCTATCAGATGACTTCATTTGCACGTCTTAAACTTGCTTTCATATGAACGCATGCATGAGGGCCTGCATGTAAATTTCTTTTTTGTTAAAGAGATATTTTTGAAAAAGTATGCTTGCCGACATAATGAAGGGCCGAAAGGTATGTCTCAGCAACTACTTACTACACAATTCATAATCATTGCAACTATTCTTTGACCCCTACACTTTACCAAATTCTAAATTAACACCACTAGTTCGAGTTGTTTGGTTATTTTTATCTAAACCCCCTCAATTATTTGCATCTCAAGGCATCATATTTAACTTCATAGCCTGGCTAAGCACATGCTTAGAACATGGCAGTAACTTAAAAAAAAAGAAAAATATTAACTCATATCTGGACTTGATGAATTAATTTTTCCTCTTTGTTGGACTTTTCTATAAATATCCACCCAGCTTGATATTTTTTCCACCACACATATAGTGAAGCATACTGAATGAGTCAATGAACGAGAAGAAATTTCTTGGGCAGTTCACCTAAGAAAAAACTTTCAGACGAACGTTCCTATAATCTAATTAGTAAAGTGCTAAAACAGTAAACTTTTCTATATTGATTCTTATTCTTTTGTTTGAATCATGTTTCCGCTACCCGAAGAAGGCAAACGATGGAAAACGATGAGGATGAAAAGTGATCTAATTATAGTAACTGTGAAACACAGTTGCCATCGGAAATCAAGATACAAAAAAGTTTCTACAGATGGAAAAGATACACAGGCGATGTGCGCGCGCTTATTTCTTCAACATACAGAGAGTAGTCCGCCGGGCGCGAAGCGATTCCCGCCCTATTTGGTGAATTCGATGGCCCAGGTGTTGGCAAAAACGTAGGTCGTCTTGAATCCCGAGAAGCCTGCTCGCTTCGCCAAGGCCTCGAACTCCGCTGCCGTCCGCTCCTTCCCTCCGGGGTTGTGGGCCAGCATCACCAGATCCACGTGCAGGACTCCCTGCGTGCGGAGGACCGGCTCCGGTACCGTCGGCACGATGCTCTCAACCAGGATCACCTTCCCCTTCTCCGGCAGCGCTTTGTAGCAGTTGGCCAGTATTTTCGCGCAGTACTCGTCGCTCCAATCATGGAGGATCCACTGCAGGGAAAGAGTCAGAACTCAGAGTTTGAAAACAGAGCCTACTCTGTTTGGTGGAGAGTTAGAGAAATTGACCTTCATGAACATGGCGTCTCCACTCGGAACGCTCGCGAACATGTCGCCGCCGACGTGCTCCACCCCTGCAGCAAGCAGCGCGGCGGCGCTTTCAGCGGTGAGGGGAAGTTAAGATAGGAGGAGAAGGTAGGAGAGGAGACTGGAGAGGGAGGGACCTGGAAAGGGGGGCGCTTCGGAGATGACGTGGGGGAGATCGAAGTTGATGCCCTTTATGGCGGGGTACTTGGCGGTGATCATGGCGAGGGTGGCGCCGATGCCGCCGCCGACGTCGACGAAGACGCCGAGGCCTTCAAAGCCGCGGTAGACGTCGAGGAGCTTCTTGGTGAGGATGACGGAGTGGTTCTTCATGCCCTCGTTGAACACCTTGTTGAAGCGCGGGTCGGTGCCGTGGTAGTCGAACGCCGTCATGCCGTAGGCGCGGTTGAAGGGGATGCCGCCTTGCAGCACCGCGTCCTTGAGGTGGTACCAGCTCTCCATGAGCACCTTGTCCTGGTTCATCAGCACCAGGGCGGCCATGGACACGCCTTCCTCGTTCTTGGTGAGGTACTTGCACGCCGGCGCGACGCCGTACCGCCTCGCGACCCGACCGTCGGCGCCGGTCTCCACGGCGCAGCTGACGATCTTGTAGGCGGCGAGCAGGCGGAGGATGCGGTCGACCATGGAGGCGGCCTGGGGGTTCTCGGTCGGCAGCTGGGCGGCGATTTCCGCCGGGCTGAGCTTGGCCTTCGGGCCGGCTCTGGCGAGGATCTCGAGCAGATCAAGCTCGATCGCAGCCTTTAGGGTCATCACCGGGATGGAGGCGCACCCCATCGTCATCGCGTACATGCACGCCTCCTCGTCCTCCTCCGGCGTAAGCACCCACTCCTCCTTGACGGATCCCATGGTGGCGGCTGAGATTACTGACACTGCAGCACTGAGTGAATCGACTGAACAAGGGGAGGAGACTTTAAAGACTCTGCAGTCCACTTACTCCGACCTTTCTCAGGGCAGCTTCTGAGCATATTTAACCTCAATCGCTATCTCAAATTGCTTCTTCTCCCATGAATTCAGCTCTTCATTTCTGAAGGATTGATCTGGAAAATCAACGACATTAGCAATTTGGGGATGCAAAAAAATAAGCAGTGGATCGTGATTCATGGGGGCACATGCGTAGCGCTTGGGCCAGCAGACAGCAGCGACAGGTGGCCAAAAAGTCTGCTGGAGATGGAAAAATTTTTTAAGCAGTCAGGACTGCTTAAAAAATTAGACAGTCGCGGATCATGACCGTCCATTGTAAATAGCATAGGGTACAGATGACGCTGTGTTAAAATGCCTCTGCCAGTGTTAAAATTTCGCACGAGTTCCAAGGCTTTAAGTTGCATAACTTTAGGCAGTCGCGGCTGCTTAGAAAACGCACCCGCTGGAGATGGTAGTGACTAGTGACCTTGTGATATTCGTTAACGGCGCATGTCAGCTACCCGTAATTTAACGGTGCTAGATTCATAGACGCGTTGATCCAATGGCATTTTGCTATTTGATGCATTCTGTTTTTCATTTTTTTTATGTAGATTCTATCGAAGAAAGCAGGAGTTAAGTGTGTATACTAGAGGGGAAGAGATTTGGAAATGAAACAGATTTGGGACAGAAGAGATTTTAGAAAGGAGAGAAAGTTAGACACGTGAAAGTCACATGTCCAACTCTATTGAGCGAGTGTCGTCTGAGAGCAAGCGTCGTCTGCAAGGGCGGGAGATGAGCAATGTTGGCGGAAGGCGAGCGGCAAGCAAGCGTGGGCGACAAGCGTCTGTGCGAGCGAGAGGCGAGAAGGCGTTGACAAGCAACGAGCATGCGTTAGCGAGCTAGCTAGAGTCGGCGAGAAGCGGCTAGCGACGGTGAGCAGCAGTCAATGAGTTTGCATCCGTGTGCCGTGTTATTTTTGTCCGATTTGGGTGAATTAGAAACAAGGGATTTTTTCCTTGTTCATCCACCTAAATTTTTCTCATCTGGATCTGTCCTGGTATACAAGAGATTTTTTTTTTAGATTTATTCCTTCCACTCTAAAATCCATGATAGTGAACAGGCTGTTACATGGAAGTGCTTTCAAGTTGGGTGGATCCAACAGGTAAAATTAAGAGATTTTGATTGCGTAGTAAATGGGAAGAAAGGTACCGGTACTGGGGAGTTAATTTTGGGTGAAATGTGCGGTTGGAGAAAATTTAAAACTTTTTTCTATAGATTTTTATTTTAATAAACTTTTTTCTATAGTTTTTTATTTTAATAATAATATAGTCATTGCGTTACGTGCATTAACATATTATCGATTGTTATGAGTTCTTGGAGTTAATTTATAAACTATATGTGAATGCAGATATTACGAGTCACCGCACATTAGCGTATGATAGTTTCAACTATTTTCAAATTTACTAAAATATATCCTTACACTATTTAGAAATATTCTTATTTTTCTTTTTTTCTTCTATTTTTTTTCATACTAAAAGAAATACTCGTCAACCACTTTAAGATTGTGTCTTGTAGAAAAGAAACATCAATTGTATCATCGGGTATCCAATTCGTATTTAATTTGCATAAAAGACTAGATTTTCATCTAAAAACAAGATTCAATACATCTAAAGTGCCTTTTGAGTTCTATCTTCCTAACCCTTCTTATTTATTTAATTATATTTTATTTTCTATTTATTAGTTTATATTTTTTATAATTATAATATTTATTTCCTGTTTAAATAAATTTTTGAATGAAATTTTAGAACAACACAAAAAGATGTGACTAATAATGACTAATAAATCGAGAGTTAGATATGCCCAACTGATTATCACTCATTGCCCTATTTAAGTGATCTATCTAGAGGGATAACTTCAACACAGTTGACCACATCATCTTAACCTCTAAACATACCATAATAGTATGGCAAATAAAAATCTATGGTAAAAAGTTAAGACCATGATAATAATAATAAGTCAAACTTATTCAACTTCTATTTGTTTTTAGTTGTCTCAGAAATTCGATGGATTATACGAGAGACGCGGCGGATGATCTCTCCCAGTCTAGCAAGAAAAAATTTTCTGAGCAGGGGCTGCTCAGAAAATCTTGAGCAACACCCCTCTAAAATATTCCACAATGTCAAAAAAATTTAAAAAAAATATCAACAATGTTGTGCATGACGAGAGCTATCCATAGACCACAATGTCAAAAAAATTCAAAAAAAATATCAACAATGTTGTGCATGACGAGAGCTATCCATAGACATCAAGATCATAGATTTTGGATGTATCCATGATGAGATATCGTGAATATAAATATTATGGATTGATAGCTCTCGTCATGCATAACATCGTGAATGTTTTTTTTTTAAATTTTTTCAATAACGTGGAATATTTTAGTAGAATGTTTCGTCTGGCGACATCCGTAGCTGGCTTCGGCTCCAAGAAAATAAGAGAGCGAGAACGAGAAAAAAAAAAGAACGGAGAATCCTGTTCCGACCGGGCTGTAGGGCTGAGCATTCGGTACTTCGGTACCAGTACCGGTACCGAAATTTCGGTACCGAATTACCCAACTCAATTTTTAGGTACCGGTACCGGTACCGAAGTACCGATATTTATGTTGGTACCGGTACCGATTTCCCGAAATTTATTTCGGGAAATTCCCGAAGTACCGAATTCAATCCTGTTGGCTGTTGCAGCCTTGCAGCCTGCAGGCAGCCAGGCAGTCGATTGAGTCATTGACTGACTGTTGACTAGCGTTGAGCCGATTCGGCGATTCCTGTAACCCTGTTAGAGCATTAAAATTCCTGTTATGTGTCTGCATTATTCCATGATTCCATCTGCTTCAGATTTAATTGTGATTCACTGATTTGTGACGAGGCGAGCTGCGTAGCATGGGATCAGCACCGGCTTCACCGTGTCCCTCAGCGTCGCGTCGCGGAAGACACGCCGGAAGAATCCCCCGGGGCGCAGGAACAACCAGCGGAGGAGACCGCTCCTGGAGGCGAAGCCCCTTCCGCGGCGGCGGCGGCTCTCGGCGATGAGGAGTCGGAGGGCGTCGGCGGCGGAGAATAGAGGGTGGCCGTCGTAGCCCCGAGTGAAGAGCATGGCGGCGAGGACGCCGCCAGCACCGGACCCCGCTGCGACGTCAAAGTGGTCGGTTATGCTGGCTGAGGGGTCGCGAGTGAGGCGGCGGAGGGAGGATTCGAGCCGTTCGAGGGCAGCGGCAGCAAGGAGGACGTCGGAGGGGCGGTCGCCGCCGTCAATGGACAAAACGCGAACCCTTCCCCCGGCGCCGCTGGCGACCGACGGCGAGGCAGAGGAGGAGGGTGGGAAGAAGTGCTTGGTTGGTCCATCGAGGCCGAAGAGGAACTTGCTCTCGAGTATGGAGAAGATCTCGTAGCTGAGCTTGTCGGCGTCCATGAATGCCATTGGTGGCGGTCGATCCAGATTCCAGGCTAACAAGTAACAAATGTCATATAGCGCTAGTGCGCTACCCACTTGAATTGTTTTGTCGTAATAAATAACTTCGGTACTGAAAAAACATACCGAAATTTTTTTTGATCCCGATACCGGTACCACAGTCCCGAATTAAAAATCGGTACCGATACCGAAGTACCGAAGTACCGAAGTACCGATACCAAAGTACCGAATACCGAAAAATTCGGTACGATACTTCGGTACCAGTACCGTATGCTCACCCTTACCGCTGGATTTGACAGTAAGTCTCATCAACTACTTACTGCACAATTCATAATCATTGCAACTATTTTCTTTGACCTCTACACTTTACCAAATTCTAAATTAACACCACTAGTTCGAGATTTTTGGTTAGTTTAATCTAAACCACCCTCAATTATTTGCGTCTCAAGGCATCATATTTAACTTTATAGTCTGGCTCAAGCACATGCTTAGAACATGGCAGTAGCTTAAAAAAAAACATTAACAAATATCTTGGTGCATTAATTTTACCTATTTGTTGGACTTTTCTATAAATATCCACCCTGCTTGATATTTTTTCCGCCTCACGTATAGTGAAAGTAAAGTATACTGAATGAGTCAATGAACGAGAAGAAATTTCTTCGGCAGTTCACAAACGAAAAAACTTTCAGACGAACCTTCCTAAAATCTAATTAGTCAAGTGCGACGCCATATCTGTTTTGATCCAATAAATTTCTGTATTTTGCAAATAATCCAAATAGATTTAATTAATTTAAGAAACACCCTCCCTCAAAATTCTACTCGTTCACTTGCAATTAATAATAATATGTTGTATTGAAATTTCAAAACGAGACTGAAGGAGATTCGACATGAACTCCAGGACATTAGTAGCTTTAACCACTACGTAGAAAATGTGTAAAACTGTTAGTTAGCTCAACTAATAAGATTGTTAGTCGTTGACAATAACATCTTGGGATCGAATTTCGCCTTAAACTATATTACGTTCGTGTAGAAAAGAAAATTGTTTGAATCATTTTTACGTATAGAAAAGTAAAAAGTTAGTCTAATTATAGAAGTGTGTAACACAATTGCTACCTGAAATCACGATACAAAAACGTTTCTAATTTCTAAATATGGAAAAGATACACAGGCGATGCGCGCGCTTATTTCTTCAACCTAGGTATACAGAGGGTAGTCCGCCGGGCGCGAAGCGATTCCCGCCCTATTTGGTGAATTCGATGGCCCAGGTGTTGGCATAAACGTAGGTCGTCTTCAATCCCGAGAAGCCTGCTTGCTTCGCCAAGGCCTCGAACTCCGCTGCCGTCCGCTCCTTCCCTCCGGGGTTGTGGGCCAGCATCACCAGATCCACGTGCAGGACTTCCTGCGTGCGGAGGACCGGCTCCGGTACCGTCGGCACGATGCACTCAACCAGGATCACCTTCCCCTTCTCCGGCAGCGCTTTGTAGCAGTTGGCCAGTACTTTCGCGCAGTGCTCGTCGCTCCAATCATGGAGGATCCACTGCAGGGAAAGAGTCAGAACTCAGAGTTTGAAAACAGAGCCTGCTCTGTTTGGTGGAGAGTTAGAGAAATTGACCTTCATGAACATGGCGTCTCCACTCGGAACGCTCGCGAACATGTCGCCGCCGACGTGCTCCACCCCTGCAGCAAGCAGCGAGGCGGCGCTTTCAGCGGTGAGGGGAAGTTAAGATAGGAGGAGAAGGTAGGAGAGGAGACTGGAGAGGGAGGGACCTGGAAAGTGTTGGATTAATTAAATATTAATTAATTAAATCTAAAAATCTCTCTCACATAACGTGTGTATTTTACTTAAAATATTAAAATCTATTTTTAAACACACGTACTCGACTATTTTCAGTGGAGAATTAATTTACTATTCTTTAAATTAATCCACTTACCTATTTTGAGCATCTATTAATAGTTTCCAAATATTTAATTAATATTTTGGATAAAACTATTAATATTTTAATCAGTGAGTTTTCCCTATAAAAGGGAGGCTAGGATACTGGTTAAAATACATCAAGAGACTCTCAGATTCTCTAGCTCTGAAATTTCTCTCCAAACTCTCTTTCTCCATTTTGCTGCTAGAAGTTGAAAGTTGCTCCGACAGGGCTTCCACCGTCGCACCGGCAGGAAGCTAGCCCTGGTTGTATCTTCAAGGCAGATCTTCGACTAAGCCCGTGCGTGGGACGCAAATTGCCTTAGGACAGACGATACGTCGCCTCCAGGTTCTTTTAAATTAATGCTAATTTATTTCATAGTTGATAGTTTTATATTTGCAGGAATTAGAGTTAACAACAATCTAAGGCAAGTTTCTATTATCTAATTAATTTCTGCACTTAATTATCAACTCTGCCAAAGTTTAAAATCGATTTCACTGTTTTATAGAGTTTTTAATTGATTTGAATCATTGATTTACGGTTTAATCGATTTCGGATTCACTGTGCACCGTTTGATCTGAATTCTACGGTTCTGATCACTCCCGATTTTTTCCTCCGATTCACTGTGTGCTCGTGCGCCGCCCGTGCGCGTCACGCGCTTCGCACGTGCGTCCGCTTCGACGCCTCCGCGAGCTCTCTCGCGAGCGCGCCGTCGAGTGTTTTCGTCGTCGCCGGTTTTCACGGTTTTCCCGTCGATCTACGCCGCCATCCGAAGCATCGTTGGTTTCTTTGTCTTCGTCTCTCGCGTTCGAGCTCACGGCTCTCTTCGTGGACGCGGAGACAAATCGAATCGACGAGAAACGTCGACGGAATCCTCTCGAGTTTTCTCGCCGTCGCCGATCTGTTTTTTCGAGTTTCCGGAGCGATCGTCGACGATCAAAGTGTTTTTTGGTTTCGAAATCATTCTCATCTCGCCGCTGTATCTTTTCCCCACCTCGGCGCCTCTTCTCCAGGCCTCCGCCGCCCTGTAGAACCGCCGGACGGCCGCGCGAAAAGAATCGCCGCGCCGTCGCCCAAACCCTAAACGACGATAGCGTCGTGGGTCGGGTTTCGTCTTTTTTTGGATCCGATCCGATTACCTTCGCGCCCGATCCGGGTCGCTTCTGTGTCGTTTTTTTTTCGAATTTCGGATCTCGGATCCGGTTTTTCTCCGCCCGCTCCGCTTCTCCGAAACCAAGTCGCGCGATCGCCGTCGATCTCAAGCGCGCATCTTGGCGCGATCTCGACCGTCCATCCTCGGACGCGGAACGCGGCTCGATCCAGCCGCGCGCCTGCGCTCGGGTCGAACCAGATTCCGAGCCTAGACTCAATCTGATCCTAACCCGAGTCTGGTTCAATTTTATTTAATTCGAATTTCGATTTATTAATTGTTTTAGTGATTAATTAAATCCTAAAAATTCGGGAAAATTCAGGGAAATTCAAATAAAATTATCTTAATGCATAGAAATTTTATTTGCATATTTTAGGGTAATTTTCTTACCCTATTTTCTTATTCGTCGCATAATCTGCTCTTAATCAGTTTGTAATAATCTGTTGTTGATCTTTGTACATAATCCGTCCTTTTCTATCGCATGCAAGATTTATTTCCCTAAATAATTTATAGCACATGCTTATCTCATTTAATCCGGTTAAGATCACGCATGTTCTTATATTTTTAAATCTTATTGCATGCGCATATTAATTCCAAGTAAATCTGTTATTCAATACCAGTTAGATCTAATAACCGGTTGTGATTGATTTAGCTATTCACGTCATTTGCATATTCTGATTGATTTACTTATGAGATCTGTTAAACTTTAATCGGTTTTCAAATCTGCTATTGTAAATCATTTTGTGTTTAATCCTTCATTTGTACTTGCATTTAATCATTAATTAGCTGCATCAATTTCTCCTCGTGATTAATTCCTGCAATCTCGTATTTCGCTTTGGTTTTCTACTTGAGCCCTCAATCGGTGTCTGGTTTGGATTTGATCTAACGGATTGCATTTGCGACCGTTTTCGGATCCAAGCCGCAACCAATTTTGAAACCGTGTCGCTGTTCATGCTGCAAAATCCAACGTCGGGATTTGACCCGGTGCCGCGGCAGCCGCATGCCAGTCTCGCAATCCCCTCGCACACGTGCAACGCACACGTGTGGGCTTATGCGCTCAAGGCGAAAAACTCGCCCGATAATCGCTGCTCTAAGGGATTTGACCCTGCAAAGTGCGGACGGCCGCGGATTTTGCGCGAGCGGGCTGTCGGACGTGCGCAGCCTTGGATCTTCATCTTATAATAGTAAACATTTTACTTATATCGAATTGCTGATACACGGTTTATTCCAAATTGATTGTTTAAATTTCTGATTTAAATTGCGTAATCAAATTTGCATTCGGATATGATTTAGTATAATCTTAAATCTCCTTATTTGTATAGTGCATGCATCTGATTTCACACTTTCTCCAAATCAGATTTCACTCACTCTCTCCAAATCTTAACTTGATTTGGCATTCCAATTTCGTAGACCTGGATTTTAATTACTGTTAAATATTCATAATTACATTGCTAATATGCAATCAGATTTGCATTTTGATTATTAATCTGAGTCTACACATCTCTTATTATATTGGGATCTATTTGGTATAATTTTTGTTTTATTAGCTGATTTATGTTAGATTTGCATATTGGCATTAAGTAAATCTGATTTGCTGATCTTTATCGTCAAGTTCATTATTTGCATGCAGTATAAAGAATTTTAACCTGTATCTGCATGTTAGATTTACTGCTGATGTTAATTATTATTATATCACTTTTATGTGCAAATAAACCCTAAGGTATGCTCTGTGCCCTCGTGCGTGTTAGCACATGATGCTTGCACAACTGGCACACATGGAGGGAAATGCGTGATGCCCATTCAAGTTCACACACGATTTATGCACGTGCACATGACTAGCATGACAATCAGACATTGCTTACTATATAAGTTCATACATTCTATTCATATTATTTGCTTCAATGCATTTGTTTTGCATCAATAATTCCTATTCTAATTTATGTTATTAGTCAATTACAAAAAATATATATTGCCTGTTGAAAATCCAATACTTTCATATTGCCTCCAACTTAATTCTTTTAGACATTATCTGATACTTTAGTGACCCTCTATGAAACTTGAAATATTATCTGAAATTCTTTCAAATGTGGAGGTGAAATTCTTTCGAATGTGGGGGTGGTTGACTAAAGTCAATGCACTAGAAATCAAAAGAAAGAATTTGAAGCTAAGTCTATTGGTCTAGAATATTTTCTAGATTCTAATACATATTGGTCAATGTTGTTAAAACTGACAGCTATCTTGCTGTCTGCTTCACAAAAGGTTTGAATCAAACCAAAGTAGAAGCTGCATCGACAGGTATGGGAATTACTGAAATTTCATAAATTGCTATATATCTGCTTTATGATTTATGTACATACTTTGCAAAAGGAGTGGCCGAAGTGGCTTGACTCGTAAAAGGTTGATGCACTGAGCACAACATCGCCTATGGCTTGACCTAAGGCATATCTGGAACTTAGATTCCAGAAACATCGAGGGGAATGGGGATAGTCTAAATGGGCCCTCCTACGGTGGCAACCCAACCTCCGTGAAAGGTAGACCCTGGAAAGAGGTTTTGAATGGGTAACAACAAGCTGACTGGTTGGCCAAGGAGTACAAATTTTAAAAATTTGTGAAAACACTATTGTGTTGTTGGAACTATATAAAGGTTCCAATGCCCTATTCCTAAGGTGATGATAGTACTCCTATGTAGAGGAAGGATGAGCTTTAAACTCTTAAAGAAACCTATGGGTGACTCTACACACCTACTATAAAGTTTCTCCTATATGTGAGTTTCTGTATACGGCCGCAGACTAGAGACTTGACACCTCTAGCAAACTCACAAGAATAAGATATATGCGCACGGCCAAAAATGTGCAACACCGCGTCGTAGTCAACTGTATCATGTGTGCACCGTTCAATGCTGGGCCAAAAGGAATGTAGTTCAAGACCTGGTTCACTCCATTCCTTCCAGCAGAGTTCCGTGGACTAAGTGTGTTGAGCACTGCTCTTCCCTGACCGCGTGATATAAACTTCAAGCAGCAGTTTTATTTCTTTTATCGTATGTTTTCTATTTTCTCATTCGTTCGATTTCAAGATTTATTGGATTTAGTGGGGGATTGTTGGATTAATTAAATATTAATTAATTAAATCCAAAAATCTCTCTTACGCACACAACGTGTGTATTTTACTTAAAATATTAAAATCTATTTTTAAACACACGTACTCGACTATTTTCAGTGGAGAATTAATTTACTATTCTTTAAATTAATCCACTTACCTATTTTGAGCATCTATTAATAGTTTCCAAATATTTAATTAATATTTTGGATAAAACTATTAATATTTTAATCAGTGAGTTTTTCCTATAAAAGGGAGGCTAGGATACTGGTTAAAATACATCAAGAGACTCTCAGATTCTCTAGCTCTGAAATTTCTCTCCAAACTCTCTTTCTCCATTTTGCTGCTAGAAGTTGAAAGTTGCTCCGACAGGGCTTCCACCGTCGCACCGGCAGGAAGCTAGCCCTGGTTGTATCTTCAAGGCAGATCTTCGACTAAGCCCGTGCGTGGGACGAAAATTGCCTTAGGACAGACGATACGTCGCCTCCAGGTTCTTTTAAATTAATGCTAATTTATTTCATAGTTGATAGTTTTATATTTCAGCGGTGAGGGGAAGTTAAGATAGGAGGAGAAGGTAGGAGAGGAGACTGGAGAGGGAGGGACCTGGAAAGGGGGGCGCTTCGGAGATGACGTGGGGGAGATCGAAGTTGATGCCCTTTATGGCGGGGTACTTGGCGGTGATGATGGCGAGGGTGGCGCCTATGCCGCCGCCGACGTCGACGATGACGCCTAGGCCATCGAAGCCGCGGTAGATGTCGAGGAGCTTCTTTGTGAGGATGACGGAGGCGTTCTTCATGCCCTCGTTGAACACCTTGTTGAAGCGCAGGTCGGTGCCGTAGTACTCGAACGACGTCATACCGTAGGCCCGGTTGAAGGGGATGCCGCCGTGCAGCACCGCGTCCTTGAGGTGGTACCAGCTCTCCATGAGCACCTTGTCCTGGTTCATCAACACCAGGGCAGCCATGGACACGCCGTCCTCGTTCTTGGTCAGGTACTTGCACGCCGGTGCGACGCCATACCGCCTCACTACCCGCCCGTCGGCGCCGGTCTCGACGGAGCATCTGACGATCTTGTAGGCGGCCAGAAGGCGGAGGATGCGGTCGACCATGGAAGCGGCCAGGGGGTTCTCGGTCGGCAGCTGGGCGGCGATCTAGGCGGGGCTGAGCTTGGCCTCCAGGCCGGCTCTGGCAAGGATCTCGAGAAGGTCGAGCTCGATCGCGGCCTTGAGGGTCATCACCGGGATGGAGGCGCTCCCCATCGTCATCGCGTACATGCACGCCTCTTCGTCCTCCTCCGGCGTAAGCACCCACTCCTCGACGGATCCCATGGCGGTGGCTGAGATTACTGATTCTGCAGCACTGAGTAAGTCGAATGAAGAGAAGGACTGAAGGAGACTTTAAAGACTCTGCAGCCCACCTACTACGACCTTTCTCAGCTTCTGAGATATTTAACCTCGATCGGTATCTCAAATCGCTTCTTCTCCCATGAATTCAGCTCTTCCTTTCTAAGGATTAATATGGAAAATCAACTTTATAATTGATTTGGGAATGCGAGAAACTAAGTAGTGTTTCGTGATTCACGAGGGCACCTGCACAGCCATAAAGCACTAGATTTGAAAATACGGGTTACAAAGGATCATGCTGTTACTTATAATCCGTTTACACTAACTCAAATATAACTCATTTAATTAATTAGATCAAAATTTATAATTTTAAAACAATTCGAATATAATCGAGTGAATTCGACCTAACCCAACTAAGTCATCTAATTAAACTTATTACTTATTAATTTGCTAAGACATGACTTATTAACCTACTTAGACCCGGCTTGATGACTTGACCTGACCTATTGATGACCTGTTGGGTCGAGAGTGAGAGAGAGAGAGGGAGGAAGACAAGGAGAGTGGGAGATGGGGGCTGACTGGCTGAGGAAGAGGAGGAGGACGGTAGAGGAGAGAGAGAGAGAGAGAGAGAGAGAGGGGAGAGGAGGGCGATGAAAGAGAGGGGCAGTGGGCGGGTAGGGGGGAGCTTGAGAGAGAAGGGTGGGTGGGGAATTTAGAAAGTTAAGGGTTTTTTTAGAAATAGTTTAATTTATACGGGTTAACTTATAACTCAAACATAATTATGGTTAATCTGAACTCACTAACTTTGTGTTGGGTTGAGTTACGTTGGCGAGCTGAATCAAATTTTTTTTTTTGTCACAAGAGTAGCGACAAGTAGAAAAAGTTAACAGTACATAGTAGAGACATTATGGCATTCGTCAACCTTGTATGTTAGCTAGATGCCAATATTCATACTAATATGTTATGGATACATGCATTTTTTTATATAATCTTGATTAAACAAAAATTAATAAAAAAAACTGTTATATCCTAAAATCAAATTATATGACAATCCAAGATGATAAAAAAAATTTTAGGATATAAAAAAACTGTTATATCCTAAAATCAAATTATATGACAATCCAAGATGATAAAAAAAACATAGTACAAAGTACACACAAATTTACGTGGTCTAGCATAAGCCTACATCCACAAGCGTTGATGGAGCAAGTTTCACTATCAAAATATCAACAATGTATAACAATATATGAATACCTAATGAATAAACAACACCTCTTTGACAATAACCTCTCTAGATATGTGCAAAGAAATATGTACTTAATTGTAAGAACAAAATCTTTTAATCACAAAGGAAAGATGAAGAGATTTACTTTAAGGAAGAATAATTTTTGTCTTTCAACTTGATGTGTTGTTGTAGAAGAGAAAACCTATTAAGTTTATGAAATTCGCATGTGAGAAAAAGGCCTCAAAAAATAAACCATAGAATGCATAATATTGCATATTTACATTAAATAATAGGCTAATGAGTTAGCGGGTTAGTGGTTATGCTTCTTAACGGGTTTTTAGTTAAAATCAAGTCAAATCCAATAAATCTCTACCTTGACTTGAATTTTAATAACCATAGTTGAATCACTTGCTCAACCTTCTCCAAATGAACTCAACGGTAAGAAATACAAATCAAGTCCAAGCATTGCTTGAACTTGCACAAGAAGGTGAAAGTCCCTTAGAACTGAAGGGGGAAACCCTAATAGGAGGCGCAACAAAAATTTTCTAGCGGAATCTTAGGGTTTCAAAAGATCGAATGTAAGTTCATGTGATCAACTCCTTATAATGTATAAATCAGATTAGATTCATACCATTGCCATCGATCGGATGGTGCCTTGGAAGGAAAGGCGCAAATGTTCCTTCTCCAAAGGTGACGCACACAAATGAAAATGGCTTGCTCCTTTGAATCTTTGTGCTAGCAAAGCTCTTCAAAAGGTCTTTGATCGGTTGAAGGGAATGAGATGAGAGTTCTCTCCTTTTCGAATCCTTCTCCAATGCGTGAAGAAGTCGCCACCCAAGGAAGCGCCGAAAAAGAGAGGGTGAGAGGCGAGAATAGAGCATGATAACCTCAACGTGAGGCGTGGTCACGATTTAGAAGTCATGGCTTCTAAAATTAGTAAACCACTTCTCCTCATGCGCCCATGAGTTTACCCAAGCGCAAATCTCTGATCTTTTGAACCATGCGCTCAAGTAATGAGCTGGTTCAATTAAATTTGGTTCAAATACCAAATTAAACCAAGCCCTCTGGTTTAGATCATAATTAAACCCTAAGGCTCCAGATCTAACCGTTCATCTCTTGATGCTCCTGATCTCACCGATCTAGCATCTATTCTCTCGATCGAAGCTTACCGATCTCAAGCCCTAATCAATCAAACATGATCAGACCAGATCTCACTTACAATCAGAGATCAAATCCCTTTAAACTGAACCCAAATAATTCAGTCCACACGATCTGACTTAAGTAAGCCATATCATCAATTTGTGCGACCCTGAGGGTTTCCTTTAAATGTCGGTAATGATAACTCACGTCATCATGATCAGTGAGGGGTATCTAGCAACACATCACTGTCTCCCGATATAAAGGAAAGAGTCTTCCAAGACTACACCCAAACCACAGCACAAGTGTGAATCCAATTCACAAGGCATGCAAATTTCCTTTGCCACTGGATGTTCTTATTGGACAAGCGTGTCAAGCTTGTAGCTCCAATATGATGAGCATGATTAGATCAGATGAACATAGTCATCTGGGTATGGCCATACACTTTCTCAATCATCTCATCCAGGGGGGCCCTTTAGAACATCACACTCCTTAAACAAGGAGACGGCAATCCTATATCTATCACTAGTGCCCTAACCTGATTCAAGCTCACCATCCAAGATAGTCTATAACCATTATGTTTCAAATGATATTGAACTACCTCAAAACAATGACAATCATCATTTAGAAAACACAAGTGATCTCAAGTCAGAGGAAATGTGCCACTTGTCGCATTCAAGGATTATTCATATTGTGACAAGCAATTGAATATCCTAGTAGGGTCTGTCCAGTACATCCAATGTACCCATGGGTCTACATCTTATTCCATGCTCGAAGCATCCTATAAGATTAGAACACATATTAGTCTTAACCATATCAAGGCTGTCTCATGTTCACCAAGATATATCGACTAAGGACTTAACTGCATGTCAGCCTAGCTGAACAGCTTTGAGACATTATTCAGAAGTACACTTATTGCAGCAGACAATGTAACAAACTGAATAACAACCATGCCTTTATAAACATAAGAGTTTATTACATGATACTGATACATTCCCAAGGCCTCAAACATTAGCCTTAAGGGCATACCCCAACAATCTCCCACTTGCACTTAATCTAATGGTTGAGAAATCTCAAACCCATATTATTACAGTGCTTCTCATGCTTCTGCTGCGCCAGAGGCTTAGTAAGCGGGTCTGCCAGATTGTCATCTGTATGAACCTTGCAGACTTTGATCTCGCCACGATCAATGATCTCCCGGATCAAATGAAACCGTCTCTGTATGTGCTTGGACTTCTGGTGCGACCGTGGTTCCTTTGCTTGTGCGATTGCTCCAGTGTTATCACAGAAGATAACCAAAGGATCTGCACTCGAAGGAACAACACCAAGTTCCTGAACGAACTTACGAATCCACACTGCCTCCTTGGATGCTTCCGAGGCTGCAACATACTCGGCTTCTGTTGTGGAATCAGCAACGATTGACTGTTTGAAACTCTTCCACACCACCGCTCCTCCATTCAAGCTAAAAATATAGCCTGATTGCGATCGGAAATCATCCTGGTCAGACTGGAACGAAGCGTCAGTATATCCTTCAATACTGAGTTCTTCCTGACCACCATATATCAAGAACATATCTTTGGTCCTCCGCAGATATTTTAAAATGTTCTTGACTGCAATCCAGTGCGCCATACCTGGATTACCTTGGAACCGACTGGTCACGCTTAACCCGTAAGCGACGTCTGGGCGAGTACACAACATCGCATACATTATGGACCCAATAGCCGAAGCATAAGGCGTATTGTCCATTTCATCTTTCTCAGTCTGTGTTTGTGGACACTGACTCTTCGAAAGATTCAGACCATGTCTGACTGGAAGATATCCTCTTTTAGAATTCTCTAAATGAAATCTCTCCAGGACTTTATCGATGTAAGTACTCTGGCACAGCCCGAGAAGCCTCTTAGATCTATCCCTGTTGATCTTCACACCTAATACATAGGCTGCTTCTCCAAGATCTTTCATCTGGAAACATTTCCTTAACCATGCCTTAACCGCATGCATTTCAGGAATATCGTTTCCAATGATCAAGATATCATCGACGTAGAGGACTAGGAAAGTAATCACGCTCCCACTAAACCTCTTATATACACACGGGTCATCTTCGTTCTTGATGAAACCAAATTCAGTGACTGATTCATCAAAACGAATATTCCAGCTTCTTGATGCTTGTTTGAGTCCATAAATAGACTTCTT
Source organism: Costus lasius (assembly GCA_027563935.2). Classification (NCBI taxonomy): domain Eukaryota; kingdom Viridiplantae; phylum Streptophyta; class Magnoliopsida; order Zingiberales; family Costaceae; genus Costus; species Costus lasius. The sequence continues at coordinate 2,263,444 of CM050454.1, forward strand.
TAACTTGCATATTTTATGACGATCTGATGGATTAGTGAAACCTTCTGGTTGTGTCATATACACATCCTCATCCAGATTTCCATTAAGGAAAGCCGTTTTCACATCCATCTGCCAGATCTCATAATCGTAATATGCTGCTATCGCGAAAAGAATCCGAATAGACTTAAACATGGCTACAGGTGAGAAAGTTTCATCATAATCTATCCCGTAGATTTGTTTGAAACCTTTCGCAACTAGCCTGCCTTTATAGGTAACCACGTTACCATCCATGTCAATCTTCTTCTTGAAGATCCATTTACAACCTATAGGGATTACTCCCGGAGGCGGATCAACCAAATCCCAGACTCGGTTATCTGACATGGAGTCCATCTCGGCGCGCATAGCTTCAAGCCATCTCGCTGACTCCGGTCCACTGACCGCATCCGCATAAGTGAGGGGTTCATCATGATCAATGATGTAGACTCCGTCATAGCGCTCAGGCTGTCGACGGATCCTTCCCGATCTTCGCGGTTCCCATGATATCTGAGCCTCAGGTTGTTCAGTAACCTGTTCTACCGGCTCAGGCTCATCCAACTGTGCTTGACCACTTTGTCCTTCCTCTGGATTCTCATCCAGCTTTATTTCTCTCCCACTGGCCTCTTGCAGAAGAAACTCCTTCTCAAGAAATATGGCCGTCCGAGCAACAAATACTTTGTTCTCTTTGGGATCGTAGAAATAATAACCCTTAGTTTCCTTAGGGTAACCGACAAAGATACATTTCTCAGATCTGCTCTCTAGTTTCCCAGAGGCGAGCTTTTTGACATAAGCCTCGCAGCCCCAGATCCTGATAAATGTTAAGTTCGGCTGTTTCCCATACCATAACTCATATGGCGTATTTGAAACTGCCTTGGATGGCACTCGGTTTAGTACCTTTGCAGCTGTCTCTAGTGCAAATCCCCAAAAGGAGTAAGGTAGAGCAGCCTGACTCATCATAGAACGAACCATATCAAGTAACGTTCTATTTCTCCTCTCGGACACACCATTCCATTGCGGTGTTCCTGGCGGAGTGAGCTGTGAGATAATCCCACACTCCTTCAGATAGTCAGTAAACTCTCGACTTAGGTATTCTCCACCTCGATCAGAACGAAGTGCCTTGATATGTCGGCCTAGCTGATTCTGTACTTCATTCTTGAATTCTTTGAACTTGTCAAAAGATTCACTCTTATGTCTCATCAGATAGACATAACCGTACCTACTGAAATCATCAGTGAAGGTGATGAAGTATTGATAGCCACCTCTGGCATGTTTACTAAATGGCCCACACACATCACTGTGTATAAGGTCAAGTAAACCTGAAGCCCTTTGACCTTTGTGGGGAAAAGGTGACTTCTTCATTTTACCCATTAAACAAGCTTTGCATGTATCAATCTCCTCATAGGAGAATGATCCCAGCAGTCCATAATCATGCAACCGCTTAATGCGTTTCTTTTTAATATGGCCTAAACGACTATGCCATAGCAAGGTGCTGTCATCAGCATATTTGGCTTTCTTATTATCAATATTGTGTATAGAACATTCCATGTCCAACATGAATAACCCATTGTTAATTGAACCAGTAGCATAAACAATATTATCTAAAGTAAGAATACACTTTGAAATATTGCATTCAAAGGAAAACCCTTTCCTGACAAGAGCAGGAATAGAGATAATAAAATTGACAAACACATCATTTTTATTTTTCAAAAAATAAACTCATACCTTTCTTGAGTAGTCATCAATAAAAGTAAACATATAGCAAGCACCACCGTTTGAAGGACATGAAGCAGGTCCCAAAGGTCAAAATAAATATAGTCAAGAATATTCTTGGTCTTATGGAGTCCTGTGCTGAAACTGACTCTCGTTTGCTTACCAACTAAACAATGCTCACAAAGGCCCAATTTTGATGTGAATTGCCTAGAAAGAAGACCCCTTTTACTTAATATAGTCAAGCTTTTCTCTCTAATAAGCCCAGTCTCATATGCCATAACTTGGTGACATCTGTATTTTACATGTTAGAAGAAACTAATGCAAAACTTATAATTATATAACCTTGCAACACATATAATTTGCCCACTCGTTGAGCTTTCATCATAACTAAAGCACATTTTACAACTTTTAAAACATCAGCACTGCCAACAAAATCGTAACCAACAAGATCTAAAGTAGTCAATGATACAAGATTCTTTAATATATCTAAAATATGTATAACTTTCAAAGTTCAAATAAGTCGAGCATGCATCTTAATTTTGACTGAACCAATACCAACAATATTGTAACGATGATCATTGTCCATTAGCACAACTCCACTACTAACAAGTGTGTAAGTGGAACCAATATCTATGGATACAAATGTGAAGTATGCAAGAAGAATCATGAACCCATCCTTTTGTAATCTTGGTCTTATCTTCAGTTGCTATGAGAACTTCACATTGAATCTCTTCTTCTACCACGTTAGCTTTAACAATTTTTGGCTAGTTATTCTGATCTTTGTATTGCTGTTTATTTTTCAACTTGAAACAATTTGTCTTGATGTGCTCTATCTTCTTATAGTAGTTGCAAGTTAGGTTTTTATGCTTGGTTCTAGATTTTGACCTTAAATGGTTATTTCTGCTATAATCTTTATCTGAAGATTTGACTCTAACCATTAAACTTATAGATATGCTATCTAAACTACTATCAATAAGCTCCTTATCGATAAGGTCTTTTAGGAATAATAATATTTTTACTTCTTCAACTGTCAAAATCTCTTTATTAAATATCAATATATCCCTGAAATACTTATACGTGGGAGGAAATGAACGAAACAACATAATGATTTGATCTTCCTTTTCATATTTGACCTCAAGATTTTCCAAATCCATTACTATAGATGTAAATTCATCAAGATGAGCTTTAAGTAATGTGCCTTCTGTCATATTGAGTATGTGCATACGATGCATAACAACAAGCTTGCTAGTGAAATTCTTGGTCATGTAGATTATGCTGGATAGATTGTGCACAATCTCTTACCTATTTGCATAAACGTTGTGGACTTGTACATGCCAATACCACACTAAATTAGATATTCTAATGTGACTGCAATAATTGAGCAATTAACATGGTCGCAAACTAATAAAATTATAATCAAATGATCCAGGTACGATTTTATTATAGCAATATTACCATATATAGTATTACCTTTTTATGTCTAAAAACTAAATAAAATATCAATGAAAATTAATATAATTTAGTTCTCTCATCTCTTCTCTCCATAATGTACTCTCTTATCTCCTTTCTCTGTCCTCTCTATCTCTTCTATGCATTACGATACAACACGAGTGAGTTGAGCAAGGAGGAGAAGACTAGGCTGTATTTAATAGCGAGGAAAGAAAGAAAATGAAGATAGAATCCTATTTGTCCTTGTTTGATAGGAAGGACAAAAATAGGAGGGACAAATAAAGGAAAGGAAGAAAAATAGCCTCATTTTCTTTTGAAATGCTTTCTGCCCAAATCAGGTAAAAAACTGAAAATGCATTACATATGCGAGCTCACGTGCTTGCCATCCACCTCGCCCTCACCAACACCTCTCCCTCGCTGCGGTCCACGAGCTCTCGTAGCCATCCATGTGTTCTCGCCCTTGCCTCTGTCCTCCTCACCCTCGCACTCACCGATGCCAACGGTGGCAATGGTGAGGTGGACAGAGGCAAGGGGGAGCTTGAGCACAAAGGCGAGGACAAGGCAGACAAAGTGCTCGCCCTTAACTTCTGTTCGCCTTGCCCTTGTTGTTGTCTACCTCGCCATCGCCATTGTCCGCGTGAGCTTGTGTCCTCCCCATCGTGGCCAAACATACCAGAAATCGTTTGATTCAAACACGGTCTAATATTATCGTGATAAATTAATATTGTAGTTTAATTGTCTACAAACTTCATGCCACTCAAAGCGCTGAAAGCAGCGGTAGACATCTGCACTATCATTCATTTGGGTCGCGTTTTTGCAGCGGGGTACCTCGCCATCGCCATCATCCGTGCGAGCTTGTGTCCTCCCCATCGTCGCCAAACATACCCAAAATCGTTTGATTCAAACACGGTCTAATATTATCGTGATAAATTAATATTGTAGTTTAATTTTCTACAAACTTCATGCCACTCAAAGCGCTAAAAGCAGCGGTAGACATCTGCCCTATCCTTCATTTGGGTGGCGTTTTTGCAGCGGGGTACACCCTTCCGCATTTATTTTCAGCGGGTGCCCCGATCTGCTTTCTCTGAATCTTGGCGTATACAAAAAACTTAATATATTTTTTCAAGGAAATTTCGTATAACATCAACACAATTTTATATAACACCTTAAGTTTTTTCACATAACATCTGTCTATTATTGTATAACACATAAATATTTTCGTATAACCTATCAAATCTCAATATAACTTTATCTTAACAACTTACTTATATGATATTTAGGTATTATACGATAATATTAAAGTGTTATACGAAAATATTAAGGTGTTATACGATAATAGATAGGTGTTATATAAAAATATATTAATGTTATACGATAATATTAAGGTGTTATATAATATTTTTGTATAACACCTGTCTATTATCGTATAACACCTAAATATTATATGATAATATTAAGGTGTTATATAATATTTTCGTATAACACCTATCTATTATCGTATAACACTTAAATATTTTCATATAATCTATCAAATCTCAATATAACTTTATGTTAACAACATACTTAAAGAAGAATTTTCATATACTACTTACTTTAAGATGAATTTTTTATAAAGTTATACGATAATTTAAGGTGTTATACAATAATTCTATAATTCTATAAGTGTTATACGAAATTATCTTAAGATGAATTCCGCACTGCACCAAGATTTGCGAAAAGCAGATCGGGGCACCCGCTCCACAAAAAAAAAATGCGAAAGGGTCCGCTGCAAAAAATTTTCCCTTCATTTGATTGACATCTGCGCCTGAGTCATTACAGTTTTCGCCGGGGTTGACTTTTGAGCAATCTTTTATGCTTCTAGCGTTCCAAAAGGTTTGACCCGCATGCAACCTTTCCGGAGTGTCATTTTAATGCTGTGTTCGTTACCATAGTAACCGATGAATTTAACTAGAGTATCGCATAAAAATTTAACTTATGCGGTATCCATCTTTAAGGTCCGCATCAAAGAGTGCCAATGTATATACTCCTTGCATCTTCCGCTAGAGCCATTCCCCTCAAGGGGATGCAAATTGCATGCAACATTTGGGAATTTCCCTTCACAGTAAACATTGAGCTGACCCTTCCAAGTTCCCTTCAATGTCTCACCGACGGGCACTAAATTTGAGTGAGCGGCTAGGTTTAGGGTAAGGAGTGGGATAGGGTCAAGTCAAATATTTATCGGGTTTAAGTAACTAACAAATAGTAAGAAATTTAATAAGATTAGGTTTAAAAAAAGTCGAGTAGATAATCATGTGTGGTGTTGACCTTTGTGAGTGTTGACCTTGGGGGACATCTGATGGAGGATTGATTTGCATATTCTTCATCAAATAGCTAGGTGTCTAGTAGATAATTATATTTGGTGTTGACTTTGTGAGTGTTGACCTTGGGGGCATATGATGGAGGATTGATTTGCATATTCTTCATCAAATAGCTAGGTGTCTACAAATCAATGATGAGAGCCTTAAGAGATCACACGTATTCATGTAATTAACTCTTATTTTTAATGCTAATCAAAGTTCATTATCTATAAAATTAAAATTTATATCATAATAGCATTAAATATTTATTAAAATATAATTTATATTAACAACAAGTTATACTAAATGCATCATAGACATTAGTCAACTCATTCTTACCTATCATTATGACCATGCATCTTAGTCAACTCAATCTTATTCTATTGAAGAAAGCACCTCTAAGTGTAGTCTTATTATAAAGCATATCTAAGGGGGCTATTTAATATTTTTTTCATTTTTTACAATTTAATAAAATATTAATCTTCGATGTAAGTTGCCTAATTAGCTACTCTTTTCATGGAAATTTCTTCACTTGAAAAGTTACCAATTATTTGTGGCCTTTTTTTTCTTTATTGTAGCTTGCCAAATAGCAACTGAACCCTGGGTTTTGGTATAAATTATGAAAAAAAAACATGGTGGACCCCTCAACAACTTCAACTATTACACCAATTGAAATTAAATGAATTCTATCACATCAAAATAAAATTAAATAAAAATAATTACTTCAATTCAACAATATCAAAAATATTAGATGACCTAATTAAAATAAAAAAAAATTATTTCAAGCTTAAATTTTCTATCAGATGACTTCATTTGCACGTCTTAAACTTGCTTTCATATGAACGCATGCATGAGGGCCTGCATGTAAATTTCTTTTTTGTTAAAGAGATATTTTTGAAAAAGTATGCTTGCCGACATAATGAAGGGCCGAAAGGTATGTCTCAGCAACTACTTACTACACAATTCATAATCATTGCAACTATTTTCTTTGACCCCTACACTTTACCAAATTCTAAATTAACACCACTAGTTCGATTGTTTGGTTATTTTTATCTAAACCCCCTCAATTATTTGCATCTCAAGGCATCATATTTAACTTCATAGCCTGGCTAAGCACATGCTTAGAACATGGCAGTAACTTAAAAAAAAAGAAAAATATTAACTCATATCTGGACTTGATGAATTAATTTTTCCTCTTTGTTGGACTTTTCTATAAATATCCACCCAGCTTGATATTTTTTCCACCACACATATAGTGAAGCATACTGAATGAGTCAATGAACGAGAAGAAATTTCTTAGGCAGTTCACCTAAGAAAAAACTTTCAGACGAACGTTCCTACAATCTAATTAGTAAAGTGCTAAAACAGTAAACTTTTCTATATTGATCCTTATTCTTTTGTTTGAATCATGTTTCCGCTACCCGAAGAAGGCAAACGATGGAAAACGATGAGGATGAAAAGTGGTTTAATTATAGTAACTGTGAAACACAGTTGCCATCGGAAATCAAGATACAAAAAAGTTTCTACAGATGGAAAAGATACACAGGCGATGTGCGCGCGCTTATTTCTTCAACCTAGGTATACAGAGAGTAGTCCGCCGGGCGCGAAGCGATTCCCGCCCTATTTGGTGAATTCGATGGCCCAGGTGTTGACAAAAACGTAGGTCGTCTTGAACCCCGAGAAGCCTGCTTGCTTCGCCAAGGCCTCGAAGTCCGCCGCCGTCCGCTCCTTCCCTCCAGGGTTGTGGGCCAGCATCACCAGATCCATGTGCAGGACTCCCTGCGTGCGGAGGACCGGCTCCGGCACCGTCGGCACGATGCTCTCAAACAGGATCACCTTCCCCTTCTCCGGCAGCGCTTTGTAGCAGTTGGCTAGTACTTTCGCGCAGTGCTCGTCACTCCAATCATGGAGGATCCACTGCAGGTAAAGAGTCAGAGATCAGAGTTTGAAAACAGAGCCTCTTTGGTGGAGAGTTAAGAGAAATTGACCTTCATGAACATGGCGTCTCCACTCGGAACGCTCGCGAACATGTCGCCGCCGACGTGCTCCACCCCTGCAGCAAGCAGCGCGGCGGCGCTTTCAGCGGTGAGGGGAAGTTAAGATAGGAGGAGAAGGTAGGAGAGGAGACTGGAGAGGGAGGGACCTGGAAAGGGGGGCGCTTCGGAGATGACGTGGGGGAGATCGAAGTTGATGCCCTTTATGGCGGGGTACTTGGCGGTGATCATGGAGAGGGTGGCGCCGATGCCGCCGCCGACGTCGACGATGACGCCGAGGCCTTCAAAGCCGCGGTAGACGTCGAGGAGCTTCTTGGTGAGAATGACGGAGTGGTTCTTCATGCCCTCGTTGAACACCTTGTTGAAGCGCGGGTCGGTGCCGTGGTAGTCGAACGCCGTCATGCCGTAGGCGCGGTTGAAGGGGATGCCGCCTTGCAGCACCGCGTCCTTGAGGTGGTACCAGCTCTCCATGAGCACCTTGTCCTGGTTCATCAGCACCAGGGCGGCCATGGACACGCCTTCCTCGTTCTTGGTGAGGTACTTGCACGCCGGCGCGACGCCGTACCGCCTCGCGACCCGACCGTCGGCGCCGGTCTCCACGGCGCAGCTGACGATCTTGTAGGCGGCGAGCAGGCGGAGGATGCGGTCGACCATGGAGGCGGCCTGGGGGTTCTCGGTCGGCAGCTGGGCGGCGATTTCCGCCGGGCTGAGCTTGGCCTTCGGGCCGGCTCTGGCGAGGATCTCGAGCAGATCAAGCTCGATCGCAGCCTTGAGGGTCATCACCGGGATGGAGGCGCACCCCATCGTCATCGCGTACATGCACGCCTCCTCGTCCTCCTCCGGCGTAAGCACCCACTCCTCCTTGACGGATCCCATGGCGGCGGCTGAGATTACTGACTCTGCAGCACTGAGTGAATCGAGTGAAGAAGGGGAGGAGACTTTAAAGACTCTGCAGTCCACCTACTACGACCTTTCTCAGCTTCTGAGCATATTTAACCTCAATCACTATCTCAAATTGCTTCTTCTCCCATGAATTCAGCTCTTCATTTCTGAAGGATTGATCTGGAAAATCAACGACATTATCAATTTGGGAATGCAAAAAAGTAAGCAGTGGGTCGTGATTCACGGGGAATTGGGGCACATGCATATCGCTGGGTTCCGCAGAAAGCAGCGACAGGTGGGCGAAAAGTCTACTAGAATATTTTTCCGTGACGTTTGTGGCATTGGTCAACGGCGCATGTCAGCTAGATGCCCGTATCTGTACTAACATGTGCTACCCGTAATTCAACGGTGTTAGATTCATAGACGCGTTGATCCAATGGTATTAAGTTCATCCTGCTTAACAAATGCTATTCATAAATTTTCCTGAAAAGGGCAAAAAAGAATCCCTAATGGAAGTGCTTTCAAGTTGGCTGGATAGCTAAAATTAAGAGATTTTAATTGCATAGTAAATGGGAAGAGAGGCGCCGCTATTTACAAATCTTTAGGTCTAATATTGCTCAACTAACCTAACGCTCTAATGTTATAGTATGTCATTGAGCTATCACTTTTATTTTAGTGCACGGGAGTTAATTTTTGTTGAAATGTGCGGTTGGAGAAATTTAAATTTTTTTTCTTTAATTTTTTATTTTAATAACAATGTAGTCATTGTATCACGTGCATCAACATATTATCGATTGTTATGAGTTCTCGGAGTTAATTTATAAACTATATGTGAACGTGGATATTATGAGTCATCGTATATTAACGTATGATAGTTTCAACTATTTTCGAATTAATTCCGATGGTTGACTTGTGCTCCCTCTCTACTAAAATATATCCTTACATTATTTAGAGATGTTCTTATTTTTCTTTTCCTTCTTCTATTTTTTTTCGATGCTAAAAGAAATATGGGTCAACCACTACAAGATTGTATCTTGTAGAAAGGGAACATCAATTGTATCATCGGATGTCTATTTCATATTTAACTTGCATAAAAGACTAGATTTTCATTTAAAAACAAGATTCAATGCATCTAAAGCACCTTTGAGTTCCATCTTCCTAACCCTTGTTATTTATTTAATCGTATTTTATTTTCTATTTTATTAGTTTATATTTTTAAAATTTATAATATTTATTTTCTATTTAAATAAATTTTTGAATAAAATTTTAGAACAACACAAAAAAATGTGACTATTAATAAATCGAGACTTAGATATGCAATTGATCTCAAAAAGGGATAACTTCAACACAGTTGACCACATCATCTTAACCTCTAATAGTATGTTTACTTGGACAGAGAATTGAAAGGAAAGAATAGAAAATACATTAAATATAAGCATATTTTTGCATTTATATTTAATGTGTTTTTCATTTTTTTTTTCTCCCAATTTTTTTGTCAAGGAAACAGTGACGTAGGAACTATTATTCGGAACTATTATTGTGTGATAGCATAAATTTAGAATTTTTATGTTGAGCGAAGAGGACAAAGTGATGTAAGAACTATTATTAGGAAAGTAAATACATGGTAAAAAAACGACGGCTCAAATCAAAGGGCTCAAAGCGAAAAACCAAACAAGACACCAAACCACAAACACTTTGCAGCCTACTTCGTGAATTCCATCACCCAGGTGTTTGCGAAAATGTAACTGGCCTTGAATCCGGAGAACCCGGCTTCGCCGGCCAGGGTGCCGAACTCCTTCTCGGTCCTCTCTTTCCCCCCGGGGTTGTGGGCGAGCATGATGAGGTCAATGTTGAAGACGCCCTGAGCTTTGGGTGTCGGCTCGGGGACTACAGGGAGCACGCATTCCACCACGACCACCTTCCCACCGGCCGGCAGCGCGTCGTGGCAGTTCTTCAGTATCTTCGCGCAGTGCTCGTCGCTCCAGTCATGGAGGATCCACTTCATGAAGATGGCGTCTCCGCTCGGAACGCTCGCGAACATGTCGCCGCCGACGTGCTCGACTCCTGCGAAATTGGGGGGTGTGCGCATGAGCGACGGCCAGGTGTTTGAAGAAATTACTGTTGGAGAAACTGGATATATATATACCTGGGAAGGGGGGCGCCTCGGAGATGACGTGGGGGAGGTCGAAGTTGATGCCCTGGATGTGAAGGTGCTTGGTGGTGATCATGAAGAGGGTGGCGCCGATGCCGCCGCCGACGTCGACGAGGACCTTGACATCGTCGAAGCCGCGGTAGACGTCGAGGAGCTTCTTGGTGAGGATGATGGAGTGATTCTTCATGCCTTCATTGAACACCTTGTTGAAGCGCGGATCGGTGCCGTGGTACTCAAACGCCGTCATGCCGTAGGCCTTATTGAAGGGGATGCCGCCCTCCAGCACCGAGTCTTTCAGGTAGTACCTGTGGTATTTAATTTTTTGTTCATTGCGGCATTTTATCAAACATGTTCCGTCCTCCGTTTGGAGCAAGTAAGAAGCATAAAGAAACAAGAAGAGGTGCTTGGCTTTGCTCAATAGAATCATGCTCAATGCCTTCAAAAGTAAATGTGGTAGCTAAGCTCATAATTCATAAATTTGACTTATAGAATGTTTTTTCAATAATTTCAAATTAATAATCAAGAGAATAATCAAAGAATTTTAAGGTAAAAGTTAATTTTAACTCAGTAGTTAGTCATTTTGAGTTATTAAACTTTACTCGCTCTTTGAAGAGATCATCAATGAGTCTATGAGAGATCAAACAAGATCATCAATGAGATCTTAACAAAAAAAAAAGAATATCATAAATATAATTCAATTAGGCAATTGAAGCTTACAAATAACAAGTCCTTTTTTGCACAGTTTAGGAATTTATTTACCAGCTCTCCATGAGGACCTTGTCCTGGTTCATCAAAGCCAAGGCGGCCATGGACACGCCGTCCTCGTTGTTGGTCAGGTACTTGCACACCGGCGCCGGGCCGTACCTCCTCACCGTCCGGCCGTCGGCATCGGTCTCGACGGCGCAGCTGACGACGCTGTAGGCGGCGAGCAGGCGGAGCATGCGGTCCACCATGACGGCGGCCTGCGGGTTCTTGGCGGGCAGCTGGGCCACAATGTCGGCGGAGGTGAGACGGCGAGCGCCGGAGCCGTCCCGGACGAGGATCTCGAGGAGGCCGAGCTCGATGGCGGCCTTGAGGGTCATAGGCGGGATGGAGGCGCTGGCGAGCTGCATGGCGTACATGCAGGCGGCCTCGTCCTCCTCGGGGCTCAGGTCCACCGCGCTGTTCTTGAGGCTACCCATGATCGCCGGCTGACCTTCCTCTTTGGTGGAGTGCTTGGTTCTTGGAGGTGGCGGGAGTGGGTTCGTGGTGTATTTATATGGGAATTGGAGTGACAGAAAAGCGTCGGCGATGGTTACTTTCCTCCTAGAGTGTTTCTGAGGCTGTCCGGTTGTGGAGTGGTGGAGCTAATTATTACGAGAGCTCCTTTTCCTTTAACCCTTTTGTTGGTGGTGTTGGTGGTGTTGGTGAAGTGGGAAGGAAGGAAATGGGTGAGTAGTAGTTGAATGAAGGACACACACACACCTACATCGGTAACAAAAAGAGCCCACTTTATAAGGCAAATAGGCACTTAACGTCAAAAAAAAAAAAAAAAAATCTAGGCATGGAACCCATCTCAGGCAGCTCATGTCACCTCTATATACAAATCTCAAAATAAATTTTATAGAATATTAATCCGATTTCATATATTTTGATTAGATTTTATATAATATAAACTAAATTTCATACAATGTTAATCATATTTTATAGATTTTGATCGGATTGCATGCAATTTAGTGAACATTTTATGAAATTTAATCAAAATTTATGAAATATATCACCAACATTCTATAAACTAAGGGATCACAAACTAAGGGGCTTGCTCTTTTTTTTTCCCTTAAATTTTCATTTTATTCAAGCAATTTATAAAAACACTTTATTTTTACATTATTTTTTTCAGAAATAACCTAATTAATTATTTCTCTTTTGTTTATTGTACTTATTTTTTTTTTCCAATGTCATTTATGGCCAATTAGTATAAAAGTAAATAATAAAGAAAAAAAAATTAAAGCATGTGACATGATGATATGAGAGTAGGTGGCTTATACTAATGTGTGGCAACCACCATGGTGAAGATTAGAGGCAAAGCTATTCATGCCAATTTGAAACGCATGAACTCATGATGTTGTATTTCTTTTTTTAAAGAAATTCATAGCGAAAAAAAGGTGCTTTAATTATTACTAATGTGTTCTTTAATAATTAAAGCACTTTTTCCTTCTTTCTACGATAGAATACAGCGTTTGAGTTATTAATACGAGAAAGAATACAATGTTTGAGTTACAAAACACTGAAAATACGATAAGTGAGCAAACATTTTGACGATTTTTTTTAAAAAAAAAGTAACACAAGTTTTGCGTACATAATAGAGCATCTAATACAATACGACTTATACGTAGGAGACCAAATACATATTACATATTACACATCTATTGAGAATAGTGGAGGGGCAGGTAGCGGGATATTCCCAACCGATGACCTAACTTATAAAATTCAAATTTCAATTACCATAAAGAGAAAGGAAGAGAGACTACAAGTGACACCATCAGAACTCAAATTTCCATTGCCATGAAGAGGAGTACTATGAGAACTCAAAAAGAAAAAGGAACTATTATGTTTTACTTCCTTGGTGTCACGCTCTAATTTTTCGCGCCTAAAATTAGAGCGTAATAGCATAATTTACACAACCTCTGCGTAAACTGTCAGCTAACACTCCTAACAATATATACTATGCGGAAATGTGAAAGTAAATACAATGCGCGCTCACTACAGATCGTCTCTCAACAGAATAGCACTCTCCCCTAACTCTGCCTAAGTACACTGCGCCTCTGAGCTCTGATCCAACCTCTGGCCGAAACTCTGATGTAGGCACAACTGATGCAAGGTGGCGGGTTAGGCTCTTCCTCTGCCACTAACCACTTTGCACACCTTGTGCGCCCTGAAACTCACAAGATTTCACTGGCAGGTATCACACACAAGCAAGGTGATCTATCACAGATCAAAGAACACTAGACATATGTTCAAACCTTAACACCCAATTAACTACCGACCTGTACGGAAACCCTAAACAGATATATCCACAACTACACAGCGAGACTTGAGCAAGACAAGTACAATACTTGCGCCTACTCCAACCCTAAAACTCGATAGTCCAAACGATGAAACACCACACCAAGAACAATGCTAGTCTCGGTTATGAAGAAGGCCTCTCCCAACCTCGAGTAGAGATACCAATCAATATATATACTATAATCAACAATCGTCACACACAAAGGTTTAAGGGTTTATACCAAAGCAAAGCAATGAATACAAGATGCAAGCTTTCGGCTCTCTCCCTCCAAGTAGCCGAACTCTTCAAACTCCACAAGAGCAAGCTCTTGTGGTTCGGACCCTAGGGTGGAAGACCCTAGGGTGATTGTTGATGTCGTCCTCCCCTTGTGCTTGCCTCCAAGCACAAGCCGCCAAGATCACCTAGTGGACAGCAAGATGCCGCCACCCAAAGATGATCGCCGGTGGTGAAGATGAAGAGGAAGTGATCGCCGGTTGAGGTCCTTGCCCTCCAAGGACTCGCCAAAGCAATGCCGCTCCTCTCCAAGTGTTCTTCCTTGCCTCTAGGAAGAAGATCGCCAAGACTTGTCGCCTCTCCTCAAGGTGGCAAGAACTCTCGTCAATGCTAGGGTGGAATAGCCGCCAAGCCAAGGGGAACTCGCCTATTTGAATTGATGTTGGATCGGGTTTGCTTGCCTTGATCCAACCCGCCATGATGAGTTCGCCCAAGCTCCAATCCGCCCAATTAAGTTTGAATCAAAGTAGATCCAAACCCATGTCGTCAAGTAGTGAATCCTCTAAGGCTTAAGTGGATGGGATCCATTAGCCTTATTGGATCTTGTCATTCAAACCTTAATGGATGTTCTCATAAGTTGTCACATGCCAAACATGTGCCAACTTATTCAACACACATCATGATGGCGCCTAAGTCTTAGGCCCATAGGTCAGCCTCTAGACCTCAGAATTGAATCCCGATCGAACCCAGGTTCATCTCCAGTGACCATGGTCAAGCTGACCATGGTTAAACTAACCATGGTTAAGTTAACCATGCTCCAAACTTCAAAGTGACTCCTCAGCACTCCAAAGCACCCCCAGGCCATGCCTAAGGATAAGATGTGTCAATGTACCTGCAAGAACATACTCAACACAGTGTCAGTAACCTAACTCCTCTAGTAGGCTCTCTGCAACACCAGCCTAACTCCCCGTCAAACTCCTCTATCCCTTCTCAGAACCCCGCTGAATCTATGGGATAGGCTGGGGTATAACCCCAGTATACTCAGGGTCTCACACTTGGGATCCTATCACCAGAACAAAAAAGCAATATTAGGTAGTCATCTTATTCAATACCCAATATTAGAGCGCTGTCTATTTAGCTTTATTGTTAGATTTATAAATGGATTGGTCTCTTTATTACTTGAATACGATTAATTGATTCAAATTTGCTTAACTTTATGTCGAGTCAAATTGAGTCAGCAGATTGAATCAGATTGTATCGCATAGTATACAACTGAATAATCAAACGAGTATATGCAAACCTTACACACAAATATCTCCACATAACTTTGTGGTGAAATTTATGTATCACGCAAGACAAAAACTGTGCAGAACTTAACGTTTATTCCGCAGTTTCCGCATAAAAGTCGAAGAAAGAAATCAAGAATAGCTTTCAAGAGAAGCAACGGTCAGTGTTTCCACCTAATCCGAGAGGCTGGTGAGAGAGAGAGAGGTGGGAAAAAAGGACGGAACTGACAGATGTCGATTGCTGCCAACTGTTGACTCAATTATTCCATTCAGGTAACGGTCACACAGCCATCAAGGTTCCGGTTTCTGCTTTCTACTTAACGTTGACTTGACTCCGTATTCTTGAGCAAAATTCCTAGCCGTCAACCTCAAAGTTTGTATTTTTGAGAAAAATTTCTAGATTCCATAAGAATCTTAGGTAGAGTTACGGCCAATCATTTATTTTTTAAAAATTATAAATTTTAAAGTAAAAATTATATTTGTGTTGCTCTAAGATTCATATATCGTATAAAATAAGCTATTGAAATATGAGCACAAAAGCTTGTATTAGAAACAAAAAGCACAAAAAGATAGAAAAATAGAATGAATCTATTAGAAAAAGCTATTAAATACAACTTGTTTTCATTTCTTTTCCCCCTCTTTTTCTTTCAAGAAAATAGAATCTTAGATTAGAACAGATAGGATACTGTATGATAGCATACTATTAATGTACACCATTAAATTTGAAGAACAACCCATCCAACAATTTCAGGGTCTCTCTAAATACTTTGTATTAGAGAGTCAATCCCTCTGGCAATGTTTCTGAGTTGAGTAGTATGCATAACTTCGGGGAAGATAGACAATATTTCTTGACTGCGTAATGCATGCGTAAGCATTGCACCAGAACGCCGAAATGTTTGTTGGGAAGAAATTATTTGGATTTAAAATTGTGCTGATGACAGGTGGCCATCAACGTCGCATCGACAAGATGGCTTTCGAAAGCCTTTTCTAGTGGGGAAAAAGTTAGGACAATACATGAGCTGACATCACAATAGTTCAATCCAGTAAGGTTTGCAATGAGAATCATAAAGATGTGACTAAATTTGTTGTGACATAATTTAATAATATGAAATTGACATTAATGCGCACAATTTTAAAATAAAATAATTTATATTCTTTTCACTGGTACAACATAGTGGGCACAATTTTAAAATAAAATAATTTATATTCTTTTTACTAGTTCAACATAGTATTTCCTTATAAGGATAAACAAGAAGAAGAATAGAAAGGATAAACAAGAAGAAGAATAGAAAAAATAATCCTATGGAAAAGAAAATTAATCCACAGAGGGATCATGTGAGAGTCGCATGTGGAAGTAACTATACCAGAGTTATGGGAACACCCACGCCGGTCAACGTCCGGAGCGGAATCCACAATAACTAAGGGCGGATTCATGGCTCTGGAAGGGAGGGAGGGGGCGGAATCTGCAATAACTGGCCTGTTTCAGAAGAGAGAAATAAGAAGGGAAAGGAAAGAAATAGAGCTATTTCTTTCCATTCCCCTAGTTTCAATGAAGAGAATTAAGAAAAGAAAGGAAATCATTTCCTTTCCTTTCCGCTCAAACTCGTCCCCTCCAAAAGAGAGGGAAATCAATTCCGTTCCCTCGTCTTGCTCCAAAACCCTCTCGCGTCGCCCGAGGTCTCCCCTCTCCCCTCCGAGTGTCGCTCGACGCAGCCGCCCCTCTCCCGACGCAGCCGCCCCTCTCCCCTTCGAGCGTCGCCCGAGATCTCCCATCTCCCCTCCAAGAGTCGCCCGACGCAGTCGCCCCTCTCCCGACGCAGCCGCCCCTCTCCCCTCCGAGCGTCGCCCGAGCTCTCCCCTCTCCCCTCCGAGCGTTGCCCGACGCAGCCGCCCCTCTCCCCTCCGAGCGTTGCCCGACGCAGCCGCCCCTCTCCCCTCCGAGCGTCGCCCTCCCCGACGCAGCCGCCCCTTCTCCTCTCTCCAGATCGGCCTCCCCCGCTGCCGCGCTTCCAGCGTGGTTATGCCTCGAATCCCTGATGAGAAGCCTCGTTAGCATCAGCATTGTGTTCCTCAGCGACTTCAGCCCTAACCCTAGTTCGCCCTCGGACGATCCCCGCCCCGGTACCTCGATCCCAAGCCCCTGAGGTTCGGAGCTAGACGCCGACGAACCCACCCCGCCTTCCCCCCAACACAGATCTGGCGAAGAAGGCCGCCCCGGCTCCGGCAACGATGGTACGGGCCACCCCCAAAGCCGACCCAAGTCCTTCTACGGCACCGGTCTCTTCTGCTGAGAAGAGGGATCCTGGAGAGGAGAAGAACTACAGTAGCGCCGAGGAGCTGGAGTTGAGATTTGGGTTAATTTTGACTCAGTCAACAGTTTATGGACCGATCAATATTTTCTATTCCTTCCATTGAAACACGAGGGTTAAAAGAGAAAGGAATTATTTCCTTTCTCTCTTATTTTCTTTCTCTTATTGTTTCCTTTCTTTTCTGATTTCTTTCCCTTCTCCGAAACAGACCGTAAGGGCAGGGTTCATGGGTATGGAAGGGAGGGAGGAGGCAGAGCTCGGTGACTACACACTAGAAGGCTTCGATTGGACGGCACCCACAGTGTTAGATGGCGATGGCACTTGCGAGGAGAGGCTAGATTTGGGCAGATTTTATTCTGCCGAGTTTTTTACCTAATTTGAACAGATGACAAAAGGAAAGATAAAATTAATTTTTACCAAACTCTGATTTTCCAAACCTTCATATATCCCTTCACAAAAATAAGGGATAAAATACTAATCCATCCCTTCCAAGGAAACGGATTGATGTCATTTAAGAAGTGCTTATTCACTTGTTACGTCGTCCAATCGGTTCAACTAGAATCCAACCGATGCATTCCGAACTAGAAATTTATAAAAATAAAAAATAAAAACCAAAACTAAATCAAAATATTAGAGTCTTCAGTTGGAGCTAAACCAAACACATTTTTTAATATTTTATATTATTATTTTTATTACCTTTTTTAATATTTTTTTAGTGGGTATGAGCACATTCTTATAGTTTTATCAGACCTTCATGTTGCGAGAAATTTCGTTAGTAGAATATATTGACATGAACTATCAGTGTATTGATTGGTTTCAAATAGTATATAAACAAACACATGATTCATTGTTATAAAATAATCAGAAGCAGCTACTCTTCCTCTAACGATTCACCAAATACAAATCATTTATAGGAACAGTGTGATAGAGTGCTTTCAATACAAAATCATATTGGTTCTACATTTTATACAAGTTACCACCAATGGAAAGGTACACTCTGCTTTGCAATACAAAAGCATCAAGTATCCTTATTATAACTAATAACTAGCTAGTTTGCCCTTGTTTCATTAGGCAAAAAGGAATTACGAAGAGGAATACATAATGCGATAGAAATGTGACGTAAAAAAATGAATTAGGAGCGATTTCCTGACAGCAGGTACATCTTGCTAATTTAGGATGGAAAAAGAATTATATGCTGAACTAGCGCTAAGTATCGTCTCAATATTACTCCATGGATATAGGCACCTGTAGAGTGGAATCTGTGCAGATTGTCTCCTTATTGGTTTTAGCAGTTGGGTGGTCGGCACAATCAATTCTTAATCTAATATTCAAAGGCTTCATAAAGACCACATCTTCTACATCTTCAAAGGTTTCGGAGAGTAATCTGACGGACGCATCTTGTTCCAGCTTACCCATCTCATGCTCTCTGAAACCCAGAACTCTCCTTGCTAGTAATCTCGGCTCTTCATTGTTGTCATTTGTTTTCTTTAGCTTCAGATAGAGAACAGAAGAGACAACAACCTAGAAAAAAAGGAGAAAAATAACCAACAGCCTCTCATCTCAATAAATGATCATCATAAATTGGATAATGGAACATGAGCAATGACAGTAGCTCAAGGCAAGGAAAAGCGTACATAAACGTAAAAGCTGCAATATACATGATTAAAAAGGGAAATTTCCAAATTAGGGTCTTTGATATTGAGAAGTTCAGGTGCCTATTTTGTACATTTCTAAATAAAATCTGATTATAGCCTAATAAGATGTAGCAAACCATCTCAAAAAGGTAATAATTCAAAATCATAGTGAAAAGTAAATATTTATTTTTCTATTATAGCATGAAATTTACCACGTATTATCTTACTTTAATTTATTTTAATAAATATTCTACCCTAATTTAAGTAGATTAAACGATGTTCTCACGAAACACTTTGGAATGTCCAACAGTATAATAGAATAATTATAAATTGTAGCAATTGATCTTTTGTTCATTTATTGTAGCATGAACCGTGATATGTGTTTTACTTTTACTCAATTTAAAGTATTTTTTTAGCAATTATTCTATCCTATTTTAACATAAACATCTAGAAAGGGTAAAAGATGAATCAAATTTTTTTCTAAATGATAGGGAATATTTTATTTATTTATGGTAAAACTGAATTATAATAAGTTATTTTGCATTTTTCTATTGTCCAACACGTTTTACAAAGTATTTAAAGCATATTAAATTAGGATAAAATTTCTTAATACGTTAAAATAAGATAATTCATAATGTAAAGGCAATCATATCCGTACCTTAAACCAAGGTTCTTAATCTTGTTCTATATTGGTGAATTGGTCCAATGTTGTACATATGCTCACACATAACTATATCATACTAATTGTATTGATTCAGTATGTCCTTGTATCGGCCCACTATCGAACTATCAGACTAGAATATATCAAAAATGGTTTTTAAAACTATGCTTTAAAACATATATGGAAGGTCATATGTAAGTTAATGCCTTAAAAGTACAAACAGATGCATTGGTTCAAATCATCAAGTTTTGACAACAAACATCAAATGATATACCATATATTTGGAATCTTAGATCAGTTGACAAAGAAGACCATAGGGATAGATGATAGAATATCCTAAAATAGTAACAGTGGTTTTCCACAAGAAGATAAAGAAGTGAATACCTCAAACCAAGGTTTAAAAAATAGATCTGCACAATATGGGCAGTTCGTACCTATCCAATCTTATATTGGTATGGGTACAAGATCAGTATATATAATACTGACAGATACAGGTACAATACAAAACTGGTTCGACCGACATGTAGTAGTCCACACCAACCAGTATTTATAACCATGCCTTAAGCAACCTCGTAAGGACGAAACCTTGAAAAGCACCAACTTCACGTAAAAAATACATTTGTAGTCCAAAGAGAATCATTAAGGGATAGAGCACACACTGTCAAATGATGAGAAACTAAACTACATCGCACAAGCCAATATATTCCTTCTGAAAACATTGAGCAAGGGAATATCAATAGCAATACAGCCTAGTTTACTAGGATTTGCTGAAGCCTTATATTAAAGGTTTTCATTCAAGTATAATCCCATCAAAAGAACTCCATAAGAAAGTTACATATCAGAAGAAATTCGAGAAAGAGATAAAATAGAGAAAGTGCACCCAAGAATACATAAAATTTGAGTGATTTGTGGCCTGACTGTTACTTCATGAAACCCATATAAAATTTAATTATATTTCAGTGAGAGCACAAACATTATAAGAATTTTTTATGAGATTGGTTGAGTACCTCAGCAGTTCCAGGACTAATATTAATTGTACAATCGAAATAAAGCCTGTCATCTTGAAAGTGCATCTCGGGATGGCTTTCATCTTGATAAGAGGATTCATCCTCTACATCTGAGAATGCAAGGTTGTCCAACTCATCGAACCACCGTTGAGCAACACCAACCTTGCAAAAGCACAAAACAAAGAGACAATTTCAACCCCTAAAGCAAGAAAAAACATAATGGCGAAAGAAAAATATAGCGCTTCAATGTTGCCTTCTGTGCACCGGTTTCTGATTCCTGTGTTATAGACAGTTCTACGACCGATCCTCTAGCTTGGCACCATATGCAACTTGCATCCAGGGGTGCTACGAGTTCCGTACCTTGAGGTATATTTACATGAAACTGTATGTTGCACCTTCCTATATTCAGACAATAGTACAATGAGTTGAATAACATAACAGCACAATTAATCCCAATATACATTCCATTATTTCAGTGGAGAGACCGCGTGACCAAGAGTAAGCTACCAGGCATAATAGTTTGAAACCAGAAATGGATGGCTATTATAAGAGATCGTATCTATTGAACATTTCATTAAAATGATGTGAGCATGGAAACCACAATAAAATAGTTTTTGATGTTTATACTGTAAACTACAGAAAAGCTTTCATCATGCAGGGCTCGGCAGGATCCACGTACCTAACCTTACCTGTGAAACCAAATAGGCTATTTCCATGCAATATTATATAAACAGAGAAAATTGTAATTAGCATTGATATGGATGATAAGTTCAACAAAACCTGACACTTCAAGCGCTAAACTAAAGTAGTTATTTCCATTGTATTTGATATTGTCAACAGAAAGAAATTCATAATCATTGCCAAAGGAGTAATGCGCCTACAAGTTCCTGGCCTATCAAGCAAGTAAAACATGATACTACTTATATCAGTTCAGGAACCATAAAAATATATTTATGCCAAAGAAATAAAATAATTATTATATCACAAATCAAAGATACTACCTACCAGGAAGGACACTAAAGTGCTGAAGGTGGTCGCAAAATTTCCCTTTATTTTCACTGGGGATTGTGAAAAGAAGTTGAAGAATTAGATAATGTGAAGCAACACAATTCATCATTTCTTAAAGCTAATATGAACAATCAATCACATGCCTGGTACTGGGCTTTAGGTCGACTAATTATACTAAATTGAATAATCTTACCTATTGATAACCCTCTCAAGGGGCGAAACCATCCAATAGGGTAGTCCAAGCACTGCTAAGTTTGAAAATTGTAGATATGAGATGCCCCTTGATTCACGATTATACCTAAGAATCCTTTGACTTGCTTCATGGAATAACCCAGGAGACAAATTACAGTAAACACTATTAAAATAAAAAAGGAAAAATCACACTGTTGAATATCGCTAACCTGCATTGCACAAAATGATGTCATTCTGGAAGTTTGCTATTGATGGAAGCAAACCAGAAAAAGGAATCTCCTCGAGAGAGAGGCACTGATGAAGTCTCCGTGATGATATATTCTGGTAAGTATCCTTCAAAAGAGTTAGTTTATCCTTTATCTGCTCTCCACACATCTCCATAATGTTTGGAATGCCTTTTAAAATTCAGGAATTAGGTTTGGTTGTCCAATAAAATAATATATAAAATTCAGGAGCTAAATGGCACCTCTCACAATTCTTGTAATATCTCCAGTTTCCAAGCTTACAACCCATAATGTTTCAAAACTGCAAATTAGAAAATTGACGTTTAAAAAAATCAATGAAAATATATCAGCATAATCAAATATTTGATGATTATTCTTTACCTAGAAAACTTTCAACATATTTTTAGAATAAACTTGATACTATAGGCATAAAATAAGAACACCAAACTACAATTAAGACAGGAACGAGTTCAACACAAGGATGATCCAAGTCCAAAATGTCCAAAAACAAGGACCTGAAACCATACCCAATTATTTGAAAAATAAAAGAACTTTTTCTCAATTTGACTGTTTTTAATTGGTATTCCATCATATGCTTTTATTTGTACATAATATTTATTTTATATTTTTCATAAGAAACCTTTGTTTTAAATACCAGACTGTACCAAATATTTTTATTTGTACAATAGGTATATGAAACAAAGGCAATAGTGATTCAGTATTTAGTTATATATAATTATATATAATATATATAATATGATGTTTAGTTAAAGGTTACTAGTCTGGGTGGTATAGTGTTAGTACGTTTAGAAACATATCTATCTGAGCTAATACTAATACACTAGTATGGACTAAGGAGGTATGACTTTTAATTTGCAAAGACTCACTTAGTACAAGGGAATGCAATAAAAAAAAATTTCTGAAAAACTTGGACCCAAATCTAAAGCCAACTTTTTGAATTTTAAAAAGTATAAGTATTTTCTCAATATTATTCTATTGCTACATATCCAAACATACCAGTACAAAATACACTGGTATGGACCAAAATTTTAAATCTTGTAAGAAGCTATTATTTTTAATTTGTAAAGTCTCACAAGGTAACAGGGCTCATGTAATGAATATGATAAAATGAAAGCATAATCGTTCACACTTCAAAGTTCATATACATAGTTTTCCTCCAATTTTAACAATAATGCTCTTCACTAAACCCCATGTTGACGTAATATTAAAATTGATCACCTTCAAAAGCTCTAGCTTTTTCCTAGCATGAATCAGCTTGTTGTTGACTTTGATGCCCAAAAATATAATTTATTGAGTTAGGTATGGCAATTCAGCCTTTATTGATGATTTGTTTGTTACCTATATTGCATTAACATCCCCATGCATGCAGCAATAAACTTCACTTTGTTACTTGTGTTACTTTGTTAGTGAGAAGCATTATGATCAATATCACATCCGTTGGAAGAAATAAGTGTGTCCACATTCACTTTTCCTTTCTTCAAGGAAGTGGTCATGGACCTAACCTCCATGATATTAACCATCATTTACCTAGAATGACTCTTCTCTGTCTATTATGGATGAAGTCTATTAGCTACTCTAGTGCTACTTACACAATTGATGATCCATGACATTTTGCTAATTCAACTTGTGCAAATGGTTGCTAACCATCGAGAAAGAAAAAAAAGTTTATTGGTCTTGAATATATATTTAGTATTCATCATTAATGTAGAAAATTACTTCACAAATACCTTAACAGAATATTGATGTTGAAAGTGTCTCAAATTCGTCAGATTTGTCAGACACATTCTCTCGTAAGAACTAACCCCTCAATATTTTTTTTCAACTCCTCACATATTGATTGTGCAAATCCCCTTTCTGTGTCTTATTGTTGCCCCAATAACTTGGTTTCAACTGGTAAGTAGCAAGTGAGTCTTTTACACCTTGAATTCCTCCTCTTCATGTTAGGTAACCCAAAAGGATTGTTCTATATAAAAAGTTCTCTAGTTCTTTTGTATCACACTATTGCATCAGTTTGTTCTAGAACCAAGGTTTTTTATTTCGGTCTGTGAGATGTACTGATCCAAGTTGGTTCAATACGTACAATATGTACTAATATACTGTATCAATACCGCCCATCTTATATTATATATATAATTGGTAGTGGATCGGTATAACCATGTATCACTCAAATGGTTAAAACAGTCTTTCATACTCCTGCAATGCTTCTATGCTCTCGGTGTGCTCCTCATCAAAGTATAACATTGCAAGTGTCTCATCCATCATAATGGGTTTGCGACACAATAACTTTCATCTATACGTCATGGCTTTTTATGGAGTCCATGTTGAATCTTAATTCCTGAAACACCTTCTTAAAGTAGATGGCAAGGGTGGAGATCTTTTCAAGTAGCAACCGAAGATTAATTGAAAGCAATCATGCAATCGCATTTCTTTAATTCAGTGAAGTTTTCTGCAATTATTCTGTGGTAAATAACTCCACAAAGATTATGCAATCACTAAGGGCGTGAACCAGAAAATTGTGCATAGAGAAAATCAAGCAAATAAACAATAAGTTTAAATTAAAAAACCACTAAAATACATGCCCACCTACTGCCAAGAGTCAAAAGCTCATTCTCCCCCAGTTTCATGAGATACCAGGGGAATCTAATCAAGTCCAAATCCAACATCTCGTTTTCTGGAACAAGTTTGGTTCCCAGTCCGAGTTTATCCAAGATCCATCCCCAAACACCACTACTTTTTGGGACACAAGGTGGGTAAATTGTCTCCACAACTCTTTTCTCCATATCAGCCCTTCTAATGGCATGATTCTATCAAACAAAATGTAGAAAGATTAGAAAGATAGGAAGAATAATAAATTACAAATGTGTCTTACATGTGAATCATGCAACTCTTTACTAGAGAATAAAACTAAGATTGTGATCAAACAATGGTGAAATCTACAATGCAACCCTAATTTAAATTAGTGAAAACCACTAAGATAATATGTGAAGAGAGCAAATGCAATGCAAATTATGAGATAAGCAAACTAATGTTTTGGGGGAAAACAACAAAGTTCAAAGAGTAGATTAACCAACAAAAAACTCTCAGATATTATAGCTAGCTAAATAAATCAGTGGAACATGAACTAATAGGCAACTGTTTTGGTTTAAGCGAAGAAGAAACACTTGTGATCAGACTGAGTTTGCTGCGTTTCCATGATCTCAAATAGATCAATCTCATAAGTGTTCATATCTGGTTCCATCTTGGGTTGCTGATTTAGAACCCTTATCAAAAGCAAAGAACAAAGAAACCAGAGCGGACTGGGAAGACAGTAAATCTCCTGTCTGGTTCACAGTCCGTCCAAGGATTGAACAGGAATGGCTCACAGACCTGGTAACCAGTCAAATCAACCTCTCTGCCTGGTCACTGGTAAAACCAGGAATGCCTCAGAGCTGGTTGAAACGAATCAATCCAGAACCCCACTGACATGTCAAATTTGTCTCGTTAAAAGGATTTTAGATACATGGATCAAGTCCAATCTGTGGCATCATTGCTTCACCACTCCACCCTAAGACAACACCACTCTCCAGCAGCTCACGTGGTGGCTAAATGCATGAATACGGCTGCATTTGATGGAGCCGAAAACGATGGTCTAGAAAGTTTATTCTACCTTATGGAATAAGAAGCAAAGTGACTTTCCTGCCTACCATAATTTACATGATTGTGTTACGGGCCCAATATTGTTAGTAGGTTATTAATAAAGTGGATCCGGATTAGTATGTCATACCCGATTCGCTTAGTGAAGTTCCATAAATAAGGGCTTAGGGTTTAGAGTTGAGTGTCAAGTATTTGGTTATTGTTTCGTTAGGACGTGCTTTGCACGATTTCTCGCCGGTGACGGCTGAGGGGTTATATCAATTGGTCCGACCTGCCGGATCAATCGCTAGGGAACCGGTGGTTCGGCGACGGATAAAGGCGGAAGAGATTCCGTTGTCGGTAGTAGATCTAATCGATGGATCTATTATCGTTGATCAAGCCGACAAAGAAACCTTAGGGAGGAGTCAATCGAAACCCTAGGGAGGAGTCTATCAATTTGAGGCAGCTCGCTCACGCAGACATCTTCGGGAGGTGACGTTGTTTTCATTGACGCAAGCATCTTCCTCCTCAACGTGAGCAGCATCTTCATCCAACACTCGGTAACGCATCTGGCGGAGGCGTCATCCTCGGCGAGCGCCTACTACGATTTCTTCTCCAACGACGTTGATGGCATAGCAGCGGCGGGCGACGAACCAGACAAACGTGATGAGGCTTCAGGCGACGAAGGCAAGACGTCAATTTCTCTCTTCCGCTTTTGCTGCGACGGGCGGCGTCAGAGGTCTTGCGGAAGCGCAGCGTCAGGCGTTGGTCTTCTTCGACGTTGGCTGGAGTCTTCTTTGGCGACGCAAGGACGCGAGGAGGCGACTTGCTTCCAGCGGTGGAGGCGTCTTCTGTGACGACAGAGGCGGATAGAGGAAGCTTGCAGCGGCTCTTCCCTGTCGCGAAGCAACCCAGCGGAAGATATGTCCAGATCAATTTAATAGGGATCAACCCCCTGATCATGTCAAATGTCCACCAATTGACCTAGATATGTCCATATCATTGCCAACAGTTGATTTTAGATCAAATTCATCTTGATCATTCATTTAAATTCACTGATATGCTTCAATCCAGAATCCGGATCGAAAATCTGATATTGTATTTAGAGAGATCAGGGTCGGAAAAGTAGGAATTGACACCTGGATCATGTCAAAGGTCAACCAATTGACCAAGATATACTCAAAACATTCTCAGCCGTTGATTTAGAGCCTACATCAGACTCATCTTTACCGTCCATTTAAATTCAATGATTAGCTTCAATCCGGGTCTCTGATAAAAAATTTGATATTGTATTTAGAAAAATCAGGGTCGAGATAGCAGGAATCGACACCTGAATCATGTCAACGATCAACCGATTGACCAAGATATGCTTAGAACATTCTCAGCCGTTGATTTCAACGTTAGATTTGATCCGTCAGATTTCAAATAGAAGAATATGATCCGTTGGTTTTAATTTATTAAGCCAGATTGATCAGAACCGTTGGATTTCGTGTAGAGTAATCACAACCGTTGGATTTGATGCAGATCTGGATCGTTGGTTTTAAGTGAGCGAATCTTCGCTGTTGGATTCAATTTATTAAAACGGACTGATCAGAGCCGTCCGATTTCATGTGAAGCGATCTAAACTGTTAAATGTCGTAAAGATCGAACCGTTGATTTTAATTGATTGAATATCAGCCGTTGGATTTAATCTTTTGATATCGGCCGTTGGATATTAGTTGAAGTAATCTGGGATGTTAGTTTTGTTTGGATCTGGACTGTCAGTTTTATTGGATGAATCACAGCCGTCCATCCTTTTTTCTTCTCTCTCGATGAAGGCGGCGGCGGACGAAAAACAGGGTTCGTCGCCGCCGGCCGCTCGCTTCTCCTCTGTCAAATCGGTTCTGGGAGAACCTTCTCTAGGTCAAGGGAGGGTTATGGCCGGAGTTTGGAGTCTTCCGGTGGAGTATTGGCGGTGAATCGCAGGTTTAGGTGTGAGGCTTCGGTGTGAGCATGTGCAAAATTTTCAGCACAGACAATAGCGCTAATCAAAGTAGAACAAGTGCAATCTTAGCACGGTTCTTAAAAAATAAATTTACTGCATAAAATGCCAAGTACCTTTCTTCCATCTTCAATCCCTAGCCACAAGGGCGTCACCGGGTTTAACCTAAAGCTTCTTCCATCTTCAACTTCAAACTTCAGTCCCTAACCACAAGGGCGTCACCAGGTCTAATCTAAAGCTTCATCCATGCTTCCTCCATCTTCAATCCCTAGCCACAAAGGTGTCACCGGGTCTAATCTAAAGCTTCCTCCATGCTTCCTCCATCTTCAATCCCTAGCCACAAGGGTGCCACAAGGGCGTCACCGGGTTTAACCTAAAGCTTCCCCATCATCAATTTCTCCATCTTCAATCCCTAGCCACAAGGGCGTCACCGGGTTTAACCTAAAGCTTCCCCCATCATCAATTCCTCCATCTTCAATCCCTAGCCACAAGGGCGTCATCGGGTCTAATCTAAAGCTTCCTCCATGCTTCCGCCATCTTCAGTCCCTAGCCACAAGAGCGTCACCGGGTTTAACCTAAAGCTTCCCCATCATCAATTCCTCCATCTTCAATCCCTAGCCACAAGGGCGTCACCGGGTTTAACCTAAAGCTTCCCCATCTTCAATCCCTAGCCACAAGGGCTCACCGGATTTAACCTAAAGCTTCCCCATCATCAATTCCTCCATCTTCAATCCCTCTTTTACTACTCTCCTTTTGATATTGCCGAAAGCCTCTTCTTTTATTTATTTTTTTTACTTCTCCCTTCTTGCCGAGACTTAAAACTCTCTTTCTTCTCTAATTTTTTTTGCTTTTTTCTTTTTCTTTGCTGAGAGATCTCCTTCTCTCTCCCTTTTTGATTTTTTTTTGTCTCCTTCTTGCTGAGAGATTGGAAAGCTACTCCTCCCTCTTTATTTTTCTTTGACGAGACTCCTCTTTATCGTTGCCGCCGAGAGATCTTCCTCCTTTTCTCCTTTTTGGTGTTGCTGAGACCCTCTAGCCGAGAGCCCTTCTCCTCTTCTTTTGGCTGCCGCTTATCCGAAGCCGGTTCTCCCTCCTTGTGTTGTTGCCGAGAGCTTTCAAAGCTCTCAATTTCAGCCTTCAGCCGCCGCCCTCTCTTTTATTTATGTCTTGCCGAGAGCTCCTCTCTTGCTCTCAATTTCTTCTCTATCCTTCTCTATGCCTTCGGCCCTTCTTGCTCTTTTTTTTTTGTTGCACCCCTTTTTGTTTTTGGTGCCGAAGCCTCTCTTTTATATAAGCTTTCAGCCACGGAAAATTTTCTATTTCCTTAACGGCTGCGATTGCTTCAATTACTTTGTATTTCTTCTTTATTGGCTATTATAAACGTTTTCCTGCTTGATTGATTTTATTCTTCCTGATTAGCTGCAGTAATTTCTTTGCATTTCTTTCCTTTGGAGTGCTGATGTG
This sequence comes from Costus lasius, assembly GCA_027563935.2. Taxonomy (NCBI): domain Eukaryota; kingdom Viridiplantae; phylum Streptophyta; class Magnoliopsida; order Zingiberales; family Costaceae; genus Costus; species Costus lasius. Next base: position 2,292,640 of record CM050454.1, read on the forward strand.
AACCAGAATTTTTGATCTGCTTCCAATCCCATCAAGTCAAAACCAATTTTCACTCCATCCTTTGGCGTACTCATATGGACAAAATTGATTTATTGAAGTGCTGGCGATTTTGATTTATTTCTTTCTCTTTCTTGCCGAACATGGATAATCTAATTCTCTTCTTTAATTTTGACAATCAACCTTTCCTTGACCAACTTCCATCTTTCAATCTTATTTCCTTTTTATTTGGATCCTCAAATTATTTTTCCTTCTTTGCTTATTCCCTTATCACTAGATGAATTTGGTCCATATTTTTTTATATGACTTTTGGACGTGTTTCCAATTTTTACCGTCAAAATTAATTTTGACTTTATTCTCTGGTGTGCTCCGTAAAAAAATTAATGGGTCAACAGATAGACGAGCAAAGGGAACTTCCAATAGGTCTTAATCATCGCCAAGGCAAGGAACTATACCGTCCACCACCATCACATGAGCATTGGTCTCCACCAGAGTCAAAAGCATGGGGCCAAAGAGAATAGAAATTATTGATGAAAATAGACGGAGTGGTAGAGTACACTTAGAAAGAGACCCAATCAGGGAATGACTTTAGGGGAGGACATACGGAGGATCCATAGGCGTATAGAGCTTCCGAGATTTGATGGTACCGATTCAATAGGATGGATTGCACGAACAGATCAATACTTTGACATCCAGAGGACGACTGATGAATATAAGGTTCCAATGACTTTTGTGAGCATGGAAGGCTCAGTAGGACTCTGGTTTCGTTGGATGAAGAGAAGAATTCCCAATTATATGGGAAAGGTTAAAAGAAGAGATGCTATAATGCTACAGTAAATTTCCAGCCACTTTTGCATATGAGCGTCTGGCGGCCTTAGAGCACGGTAAATTGACTGTGACGGAGCATATAGGGGAGCGTCTGGCGGCCTTAGAGCACGGTAAATTGACTGTGACGGAGCATATAGGGGTTTTTGAGAAGATAGTCTCACAGCTACCTGATCTTTCTGAGGAAAGATATGTGGGTTTCTTTCTGAAAAGCTTACACAACAACATTAGAGAAAAGGTACAAGCTTTCTTACCCACTAATGTGATGCAAGTCATGACACTTGCTAGAGTCATCGAGAGGGAGTTAACGGGAGAATCAACATTTAAAGGACAGACAATGACTGAAGAGGTACTGAGCAAAAGTCAATCGGATACACCTTCCAGACAATGACAGGTAATGAAAATTATTCTTAGGGAGGGAGTCTTCCTTCTAATCTAGCTTTACTCGATACACCTTCCAGAGCTGCTTCAACTTATAGTGTCCAACAGCTAAGGAAAAGTATCAGTGTCAACTCTAGCACTACGCTGCAGGTTGAGGGAAGAGGAGGTGGACCATCCAATAATGGCTCCAAAGAGGTGGGAGGTCAACGCACATCTTCAAGCACTTATGACCGTACTAGAAGGAGTCGAGCTATGACACACCAGGAATATGTTAATAAAAGAGAAAAAGGGTTATGCTTCCGGTGTGATCAACCGTATCATCCAATGCATCGATGCAAGAACAAGCAATTCCGGGTGATACTACTGTCCGAAAATGAAGATATTGAGGGCAAAGATCGAGCGATTTGGAATCCTGGAGAAAGCACAAAATAAAGTTTGCAGCCTTGAGGACAACGCTAGTTTGAGAAGGGGGCAATTGTTACGGGCCCAATATTGTTAGTAGGTTATTAATAAAGTGGATCCGGGTTGGTATGTCATACCCGGTTCGCTAAGTAGTGAAGTTCTATAAATAAGGGCATAGGGTTTAGAGTTGAGTGTCAAGTATTTGGTTATTGTTTCATTAGGGCGTGCTTTGCACGATTTCTCGCCGGTGACGGCTGAGGGGTTCTATGAGATTGATAGTTCTGATCCTGATCAATATTGAAAGTCATGCTGAAATTTGCTGCAAAATCCACTGTCCACCATAAATCAGGGAAAATAAAAAAAAAATCAGAAAGTTGACCTAAGATGGTAAATGAGTTAATCTTAGCTTGAAATCAGTATCTTGTCCTTGAAATCCACTTATATTGACATGATGTCACCCAATTTTAACTTAAATTACGAATCTTACCGATTGTGACCAAGTTCAATAGGGATTGAAGAAGTTCATCCTGGAAAGAGGAAGTGTGTGCTCCATAGTTGGTATACTAGGAACCAGAGGTTTATGAAACAAGTCGCCCAATATAGGCAATGCATACCACCGGACATTGTACTGGTACAAACGTTGTATTACATTATATTACATTATATTATATTTATATATTGACCACTGTGTGTCGATATAGTCCAATACCGGCCAATACATTTCATGGTGGGGAAGTGCAGGTGCATATGCTTTAAAAACATAACAAAAACACAATGAAAAACAACATATGCGCCTAAAACTAATTCTGAAGAGGAACGATGAGAGAATACAAACACTACATTTCATGTTGGGGAACGGAAGGTGCATATGCTTTAAAAACATAACAAAAACTCAGTGAAAAAAAACATGTGCACAAAACTAATTTTGAAGATGAACAAGAGACTTAATACAAATAATGTGAAAGAGAGTAGGCCCACACATGTCCACCATCTACTAGTATCCTCACAATGATCACCATAATATCATCATCCCGCTCCACATCTGGTGCTACCCTTGGGAGAAGGGATCATCCAATATAGGCAATGCATACCACCGGACATTGTACTAGTACAAACGTTGTATTACATTACATTACATTATATTATATTTATATATTGACCACTGTGTGTCGATATAGTCCAATACCGGCCAATACATTTCATGGTGGGGAAGTGCAGGTGCATATGCTTTAAAAACATAACAAAAACACAATGAAAAACAACATATGCACCTAAAACTAATTCTGAAGAGGAACGATGAGAGAATACAAACACTACATTTCATGTTGGGGAACGGAAGGTGCATATGCTTTAAAAACATAACAAAAACTCAGTGAAAAAAAACATGTGAATATGTGAAAGAGAGTAGGCCCACACAATGTCCACCATCTACTAGTATCCTCACATGAGTCACCATAATATCATCATCCCGCTCCACATCTGGTGCTTACCCTTGGGAGAAGGGATCATGCCTAAGAGTTTTTTCTTAATGCTTGCAGGCAGCAACGAGGAGGGGGGGCAAACAAAGAGGAAAGGGGGGGAGGGGGCGGGGGGCGGGGCGATAAGGTTTAGAACAGAATGTTATGTCACCCCTCAAACCCCCCCCCCCCCCCCTACTACTTATTTATCACAAATGCCTCTCTCTCGGACCTGGGGAGGGGGGGGCAGAACAAAGAGGAAAGGGGGGGCGGCGGCTCGGATAGAAGGTTAGATAGAGTAGACATGAATGCTATGTCACCTCAACCCCCCCCCCCCCCTACTTATTTATCACAAATGCCTCTCTCTCGGACTGGGCTGACCGCATGGAGCAAAGCTAGGTGCCTCAGCTTAGGCACTTGTAGCTTGGTCTAGGCACTTGCCCCCTACTCATACACTCGATTGTGTCACACTTTCCTACTCTGACTTGGGTCCGAAGCCTACCAATGTGATCAAGATGATATGGTCAGATGTCTAGCCCTGACCAACCTGGAGATCAACTAATATAAATAATTGGTTCAATCAATTATGTTTCTGCTCCAATATGGATTCATCCAACTCCCAAAAGGATATCTAAGGTCATCCTAATGATCTCAAGTGTCTGCATGTGTAACCGTGTAAGTTCCATATGACAGTGATGATCACATCATAAGTCATAGGAAGAGTGTCGTCAGTGGACATCTCATAGCTAGCTACAAAATCTCCATACAATATAATCTCTATCATTTGATATCTAGACGTACAAATGTGTCACTTGCTAGGAATAGCAAGTGGGCGTGACTTAAGTAGGAGAACACAGTCCCCTGACTATGACTATACACTCTCAGTCATGATCCCTAAGGAAGGCCCATTTACACATCCCTTAGGAAGGGGCATATCCTCTATTAGTTACTTGTACTTCTTATATGGCTTATGGTACACCTAATAGTAGTCATCATATGACCTTAAGTTGAATGACAATCCACTTTTGTCGCTACATAATCTTGATTTGTGACACTTAAGTCAAAGACTCACGACGAGTCCATCTAATACACTTATTAATGATGAAACCATAAGTCTACATTGGTGTCACACACCCAACTAGCTCAAATACCAATCTTATATGTACTAGAGTTGTCCTATATGATGAAATAGGAGAGTAAAGGTTGGTACCCTTGACTTGCAATTTGTAGTATCCTCACATAAGATTAGATGAATCATAACAAATAATGATCAAAATTAAACCATAAACTAATAGGATTTATCTTCCGCCTTCCGTCTCTTCTCCTTTTTTTTATCTTAGTCATTCATGAGTTCAGTGAATTTCTCTTACCAATTGCAGTGTAACATTCACCTGAAACTTAATTTATTTAAATTAGATACATATAATATGCACATCATCCTAGGATGTTTATCAATTAGTATTTGACATGAACAATTTTTTCACCCTAATATCATAGAATACAAAATTTTCATAATCATGTATTAAAAATTAAATAAGTATATAGTTTAATAAATATTATTTGAAAACAGAATAATATATAAATAAAATTTTAAAATTCAAATACTAATCAATTAAATTAATATAACATTTCAATACACATTTACAAATAGTAAATAGGTTTTAAAAACTATGTTAAATATTTAATATAATAAATATTGTCTTAACTGGATGCCAAGTATGGCATGCAAAAACATAACATCAACACAAAATTACAAAGTTACCACTTCCTGAATTATCTTAGTAGCAAAAACAAAATGTCAATATATAATTCAGGATAAAGCAACACAATTAAATTGGAATACAAGTAGATATATAATAGATTCAATATCTAGAAAAATAGTGCAACATTAATAATCAATTACAAAACTCAAGTTAATCAAGAAGACAAACTTAATAATGCAAATGTAACGAATGAAAAAACACAAGCCTTATCATGATATCATCAAAGTGGCTCACACTTGTCTAAGCAAATACCTAGCACCCTATCAGACTTAAATCTCTAGACTACATCCAAAGTAGTAACCAACAAACAATAAGCAAAAGAAATGGAGGCGAGTTGTGTGCGGGGTATAATAACAATATGAAACACACAAACATGAACCCCATAATTATGTAACTACGAAAATATGAATCTAGGGAACTATTATCCAACTAGTACTATCATGTGTTACACGAATAGTACCTACAAGATTATACACAATCAGGACCGACATTCATCACACAGGTTGAGAGGAAGAGAAGTTTATTGTAGAATTAAAAAAAATAGAGATGACATGTATTATAGAATCAATAGATTCAACTACGATTATTCAAAGTAATGTGAAACTAATCCTCTAAGTGTAATATTTGTAAGTGTAAAATCACTACAAGTGACTTAGTGAAAGTATCTATAAGCTATTTTTTTGAGGTGATGATAGTATGCAAACATTTTTGGCATTATTATTTATGTGGTTTTCTTATAGAAGGCAAGAATTCAAAAGATATAGATAGCAACATGTTATCTAGTTCTATACTCATATATAAGTGAAAAGCAAGTCATGTAGAAATATTTCAAGCCATATTATCTCTCAAATAATGTGTTTTGTCGATGTGCTTTGCTTCAGCACAGTATCAAGAGATCTCAATTTGCTTTTTTGCTTTTACATATAACAAAACTACTCCCACATAGGTGGGATAACCTAATATGGATCTCTCTTCAGAACACCAAGGTACGAGAAAATTTTGGTTTACCCAAATTTTGACTAAGTAAAAATTGATTTATCAATTAGCGTTCACTTGTAGCAATTATTATAATGAATCACTAAATTTTGTATGCAGAATACTTATGCCTTCAAATTTCCATCACATGTCACATGTCATGGTAAACTTGAGTGCAAATAATGAACCATGTTAGCAATGATATGGCACCTAGTGATATGTTTATTTAGGTAAGAAATTCCTTGGTAGTCCAACAAGATATATCGAAATACAATAATAGAGAAACAACAAAATATAATCCCTGTTACTCCTTTTCCAAACCCTAATACACATTCACACTCACCCCCCTCCCCCCCTCATACCAGGCCCAATCTCGCCGAACCAAACGAAATAGCCTTGTCCGCAATTAGGCATTTCTCATGTACATTCATAACATCCTCCGCTGTAGCCTCCTCTTGTATGAAAAATTATGATTCCACCTCAATAATAATATTTTTTTCCTTTGTATAACAATTCAACCCTATGGTATAACATCCCAGTGATACTTTCAAACTCTTGCATATACCCATAGCCACAACATCCCCTAAACTGACCCCAAACATTCCCTATGGTATAATAACCTTCGAGTGATGCCTTCAAACCCTTTCATATACCCATAGCCACAACATCCCTTAAACTGACCCCAAACATTCCCTATGGTATAACCTTCGAGTGATACCTTCAAACCCTTGCATATACCCATAGTCACAACATCCCCTAAACTGACATCAAACATTAGAGTATGAGTGATTTGTCCACACAGCTCCTTGACTAGTCATTCCAAGATAAAATTATGACTAACTCCTTTGTCTATTAGGATCATTGCTGACATCCTATTAAGTTGGCCCCTTAATTTTATAAGAGTTCCATCATCGTGCACATGGGTTCTACTACTCAAAAAACCAAGGTTGCACCCTCCCCGATCTCTTACACCACCACTCCTTTGGTCAATTCCCATGTTATCCTCCTTTTGAGAAAGATCAAACGACTCTTATTCTCTCATGGGTGCATCGAGTGGTAAGAGTAGATCACAAAGGAAACATAATCCTTTTTTCCTCTTGTTAATTAATTCTTAATAGGACACCGTTCTCCCTCTTTGTGTGATCGCCTAAGTTTTTTCCTCCTATGGTAGCTCCATGATTACCCCCTTCCTTGGCACTGTGTGCAAGGGATGATGCTTCCTCTTGCTCCCTTTTATTATGATGAGGGAACTACTTTCTGACCTAGAAGCATTCTTAGAAGGTTTAGCCCTTGCAGACATACCAAACACTTACACTCTTTCTCTGATTTCAAATTTCGGCCCTTTTAAAGAAAACCCCACATACTACTATGCAAAAAGGTTTGGGATATGTGAAACCATATCCTTATAAGTAGTTATATAATATGTCATTGTCATGTGAATCTATTCTAGGGCTGCTAGATGTTCTTACGCAGTGGTTGCCAAAAAATTCATTGTACCCTTATATCATTTCTTCCTTCAATCCTTCCTATGTGATGTTGGGCATTCTCCTCTTCAACCATTTAAACCAATGATCTACCAAGGCTATTGAAATCTTATATTCCATAGTTGTGTACACCTTAATATCAAAGTATTATTCTACCCATGCTATCCATCCTATTGGGTTAGCTCCGTCAAAGCCCAACAATTCTACGAGCCTGTGGAACCACAGTCTATATTGTCCATTGGTTCCCATCATATGTGGCCCTAACCCTAATTCTTGCGGCGGCTAGCATTCCTTATGCACTAATGGTGGACGATAAGATTCACTTCGTAGATCTAGAATCCATATACCTTATTCCAATCTCCCGCTCGAACTTCTTTCAGATTTGATCTCCTTTCCTTCACCACCTTTGCCAATAGTCCTCTCATCTCATCCAAGGCATCGAGGTGACAAACCAACTATGTTTGGCATCAGCTAATCACTAAAAGTTCCTTCTTATTCTGCTACCACTCCTCCACGACTAACACCTCCAACCTCCTAACCTCCCCCCACCAATTAAGGTTCCGCTTGGACTAGGAGTTTTGCATCTACCCCACGGTCTTCTCCAACGTGTCCAATCGAGCCTCTTCCCTAGTCACTATCGTATCACACTCAATTCCTATGTTGTTGTTGTGCGACGATGGCTCCAAGCTGCTGCGACTAGAAATCTGTAGTTGTTGGCAATGAAACCAAACTCCACTGTCAATAGAACCAAGCTACTTCCATCAATGAATGCTCTTATCATTGATGAATCTACCGTCGATACCGAAAGCCCCCCATCATATATGGTCATCTACCATGTCGTCCACGCCTTCCACCTTCGAAGATGTTCTGCTGAAGGCAACTTACTCAATAATCTGCAACCCCCATCCATTGTCAACTCCATAAAAAAGATCATCATACAAAAGTTGTTGTCGCTTCACCCTTTTCCATCTAAGATGTTTTGCTAGACTCCACCATGCAGCACTTCCTCGTCAACCAACAATGCTCCCAACAATTAGATATAGCAATCCCTCCTAGTCATCGTTCAAACCTTTTCACTACTCGAATCCTCTCGCCAAGTTTTGCCTTAGCCCATCATCAATCTTCAATCAATATGGTAGATCAAACCAAATGATATGTTTCTTTAGGTAAGAAAATCCTTGGTAGTCCGACGAGATACATTGAAAAACAATAATAGAAAAACAGCCAAAATGATCCTTATTCCTCCCTTCCCAAACCCTAATACACATTCACTCAACCCCCAAAACGGTCCCAATCTCACCAAGCCAGACCAAGGTTAGTGCGATGCAGCCATCCCCCATTGAAAGTTGGGTTGGACCACAAGTTTGGACCCATAACACCTACCAAGGAAGGTGCCACAACAAGAAATCTTGATCTAAATAGGGCACCACCTCATAGGATCCATACAATATTAATTGAAGATTTATACAACAAAATCAAACAAAACACTTTATATTTCAAAACAAGAGGCTCTTTAAAATTCCATGATCCCTAAATCAAGTAGAAAGAAGTCCACCACCAACTCACCAAGCACATCACCAAATGGCTACATAGAAAACTTATGCGCCAAAAAAAAGGAAAAGACACCAAGCTCTCTAAACTTCATCCATGAAAGAAAGGAAAATCTTCAAGGTTTATGTGCCCATCACTAAGCTTCTAGCGACAACCTCTTTTCTTATTCAACCAATGAAGCATCATCTAAGAGGAATGCTTCCAAATGGGTTATCCATGCATCAATAAGGTTTCCTAGAGAATTCTCCAATCATGCTTTGCCTCTTCACTCTATGCAAGCATGAAAATCTTTCAAAACAATACCAATCATATCAAGGGAAAAAAAGATGGCATTGCACCATCTCCCAACAATAACCATGTCTAACTATCAAAGAATCTATCGATAAAGGTGACAAAACATCGATGTCCATCTTTACCAAAAAAAGGACTCAAGCCCTAAATATCATAATACACTAACATAAAAGGATTTAAATTTTTATTATTTTGTCTCAACTGAAATAATGTGTGGTGATGTTTACCAAGTTAGGCAGGCATCACAATTAAAAATAGGACTCAATTACTGGTGAAGGATGGCCAAGGTGCAATACCACTGACAAGCACTAAATGTATGGAATTTATACGGTGATGAATATGATGTATCAAAAAGATAGATACCTCCACACCTATGCCTCCACCAATCGTTGCCTTGTTTTTAGGTTATGAAAAAGACAATGAGATGGAGTAAAGGTAACACTCTTATTGAATGTTTTTGCAAATGCATCAACAAATAACATGTTAACCAGAAACTATGAGATATAAAATACATTATAGAGAATGATAGTGAGGGTATGGCTAATAGAACCAATGCTTAACTCAAGTGTAAAAGAGTCATTAGCCATTAATTAGTTGATAATGATAGAAACAAGAGTTTATTACCCATTATTGTAAGGATGCAACAAAATCAAGTATCCGAGAATTTTTAGAAGAGGTTGAAGAGGCCATACCAATAAGATAAGTAGCAGCAATCGTCTTAAGTAAATCTATAGCGACAAAGGATGAGAAATTTAAATATTTTTCATACTTATCTACTGAAATAGTAACAGTATACCCTGAAATGGTAACAAGAGTCATGGTTCAAAAATCCGGTCCGGCAGCTCGGTTCGGACCGTGCCGGTGGTACCGATGAAGAGGGTGACGAGCAGGCGGCGGAAGAGGGTGACAGCGACGCCAGCGGAAGCGGCGGAGTTCGAAGCTTCTGCCAGCAGCTTCGAACGAAGCTTCCCACCGCCAGCGAAGCTTCGTTTGAAGCTTTCCCGCCAACGAAGCTTCGTTCGAAGCTTCCCGCCGCCCGCCTGCTCCGCCCTTTTCCGGTGCCGGTCCCTACAAACCGCAGACCGGTACCTCAAACACGGACAAGAGTATCTATTATAGCTTTTGCGGAGAACATCCAAATTTTTTGCCAAAATCTAAAGTATGATTGGTATGACCATAGTGAATACAAGCGGAAAAACCATAGCCACTACCCCATCCTCCGCTAGATCTAGAATCCATCTCTTTTTTTGTCACTAAATTCAACATATACTGAAAAATTATGCTTTGATACAAGGTATTAACATACACAACCCCAAAACAATGTATTACTAGGGTAAGGTTTTTTTGTTTTGTATTTTAATCTAATCTTAAACCAGTTCAAATTAGTGTACAAGTACGGTTAGGGCTTCGGTTGATTTCATCCTACACTTGAGTTCGACTAATGCTCACAAAGCTCACTGCAGCGCCTCATGCTTACGTTCGACACTATTGTGGCTCGAGAGGATAGCGATAGCGATGGGAAGGAACGATGACACTCCTTCAACAATTCCCCGGTGATAGTAGGTGGCAATTGCCACATCACACAGCAAGACACAATTAAAGATGTCATAACAAGATTAATAAGGGCTCCTTCGACAATGATGTCTTTGTGCAGCCTCTAAGATCTAGAACTACATCTATCCTTCCGTGGCAAACAAAAATAAGAGTGAAAGCCTAAGTTCCTGGTGATTGAAGAAAAGTTCATTGATGTTCGACCACCATTACAGACATAAGGTGCCTAATAAAAAGTGTATTTCTTGTCCCATAAGACGAGATTTACATCTAGAATGTTCATCAAGCAGCAACCAGCAAGATGGGAGATCAGGGCGTGCAATGGAACAAACACGCTCTAATGCCAAATTAAAGGTGACAAGAGAGAAAAGTAATGAATAACAAGGTTAATCTACAAATTCAATGAAGAGATACAATATTATCTTAATATATGAAGGTTTAATGGGTTGAACCCTTTAACACTTATTTAACCCATTCTAACAGTCTAGTAAAAATCAAGTTATCTGAATCTAGATATGAATCTTATCCAACTCTAAGCTATCTATAAAGCTAAATTAAAAAGAAAAACAATAAAATAGAGCTAATATGACTCATCTGAATTTTGAAATGTCAGAATAAATTGCAACATAATAACAAGAATATAAAGCAGCCACAATAATACACAAATTCTCCAAGTAATAAATCTAGTATTACCAAAATATCAAGAAAAGAAAGGTGGAACATCAACCAGTTTCAGGCCATACCTCAGAGTCCACAAAGTAAAGGCAATTTTCACTAGGCTGATAGAAGGATCCAGCAGGGCGAAACAATTTGGCAGATTCAAATTCACCATCCTCAAAACCAGGAGAAGAACCAATCTGCACGCCAAAGTAAGCCTCTAATGGAATCACTAAATATTTCATGATTCAGGTTATCATATTAATGAAAGCAAGACTCTACACAAATTTGTTAACGAAAACAAGGCAGACGATCATTCTCCTTAGAAGGATCAATAAGGGTATATAGGTTTGGACCATCATCATATTGTATCATAAGATCGGACAACCTAGCTTTAAAATGTACATAAAGTTATATATAACATCATTCATGCATACATATGATCCTACTAGTTGACAAGTTGATCAGTAATTTTTTTCAAAAAAAGATGTATCTATTATACATTTAGGATATTCAAACGCTAGTTGCTTGTAGACAATTATAAACTTTAGAATATTTTAATTTATTTTTAACGTTATCTGACATTTCATTTTTTGTTTTCAATTGTTTCAGTTGTAACTAACATACCTGATTATAGTTTATTATTATTTTATATTTATAATTTGGAGTACATTTATGTTTTATTATTAAAGTGTAACTAACATACCTGATTATAGTTTATTATTATTATTTTCAATTGTTTCAGTTGTAACGTTATAGCTTTATAACTATTGTTATACAAAATGATTATTTATCAATTTACTGCATAAGATAAAACATAACCTTGCCTTAAACCGTATATTGTCTATGGCCGCACCCACTTCTTTGCACTGTGCCTTCAACATTGATGCTCCCAATCTCCCATGCGGGCTAACCCCCGTTTTGATCACCTCCTCACCAACCAAACTGAGTTCTTTCTCCTTACCTATTTATCAATTTACTGCATAAGATAGAACAGAACCTTGCCTTGAACCATATGTTTTTTGTCTATGGTAAGTACAGTGTACCCTACATAAGGACGCACTCACTTCCTTGCACTGTCCCTTCAACATTGATACTGCCATTCCGGTGAATACCCTACTTGATTACCTCCTCACTGACTAAACCGAGTTCTTTCTCCCTACCCACATATTACACTCTGGCCTCTCCTTTGCTTCCATTTGCCGCAGAGCTAAAAGGCCCGACCAAGGTATCTTCTAACCAACCCCAATCGAAATCAAGGGCTGCCACCAAAAACCTTATAGCAGGGTTGATGTCAAATCCTCTCTTGATCAGACTGCGTAGCATATCGTGATCCAACTTGGCCCAGTGTGGATCCAACTCAATTACAACTCCAATTGGGCTGGTTCTCAATAAAACCAACCAAGGTTTGGAAAACCGGATACCGGTGTCGTTCCGATATGGCGCCGGACCGGTACGGTACCGGTGCGTACCAGAAGAAACCGAAGCAGACGGAGGCGGACGAACTAGCGGACGAAGCTGGCAAAGGCGGACGAAGCTGGCGAAGAAGCGTTGGCAGGCGGACGAAGCTGTCAAAGAAGCTGGCAGAGGCGCACAAGCTGTCGAAGCTGGCATTGGCAGGCGGAGGCGGACGAAGCTGCGATGGCGGACGAAGCTGTCGGAAGCTTCGAGCGGCTTCCGCTGCCGCTCCCAAACCTTCAGCAGCCACTGCTGCTGCCGTCCGCCGCCTTCCGCCCGGAACCGTGCTCCGACGCCTGTTCCGGTGCCGCCCATTCGTCGGACCGGTACCGTACCGCAAAAACCGAGCGGTACGGTACGGTTTTCCAAACCTTGAAACCAACTCTAATAAGAATAGTAGAGGTTACAAACAACAGGCATACACATATGATAGGGAAAAATCAATATATTAAGCCTTATAATTGCACCTCTCTCAGTGAAACATGCCCAATGATAAAAGCAGCGCAGAACCAAAAAAATCAAATACCATTAGAAGACAAATGTGTCTAATAAACACCTACATTTACGTAATTCATATGATCAACTATCAGTATAATTATGAGCAACACTCAAGAGTGATACTTACACAGTCTAAAATCCTCCCCTCGCCATTACAAATGATGATTCTGTGATGATTGCTGTCAGATATGAATATACGATTCCCATCTTCATCTACTGCAACTGACGCTGGAATAGCAAAAGAAGTGACACGTACTCGAATGAATACAAAAAGAACATGAATATATCCACATTGATTAAAAGACAAAAAAGAAGAAACTGGGCACCTGGATGATAAAGAAGCAAATTCCTGAATGGATTGAAATAAGGTTCCTTCAAAATGTTTTGCTGTCTTTGTTTATGAACAGTGTTATCCTGCATTCCAAGAGCGTTTTCTTTCTTAGACAAGCTGTACTCTTCTATAGCTGCATGTAATCATGAAAAGTAAATAAGAAACTGAAAATACGTGTAAATAATATGTACATTAGTTTATCCAGTTCACACGGATAAAAATGGAAAAAGTAATTTTAATAATTACATAAAGACATAGAAATGCTTATGTCATGGCCCTTGGACAGGCATGAATTTGGCATTATGAGCAGCGCGTGAAGCCTAGTCAAATGTTTGTGGTGAGAAGTGCGCTGCTTCCCTCTTGTGCACTATCATGCAGCAGCCGGTTAAACAGGGAAGGAGGAAATGCCCATAAGAGGGAGCTAAAGATATATATATATATATATAGAGAGAGAGAGAGAGAGAAAGATAAAATTCAACTTTCTTACTCTTTGTTATATAATCTTATTAAAACATTAAATGCATGTTTACAAGATATAATTTTTGTTCTTGCTAAAAAAAATCTTCTCTTAGAAAGGACGTGGAGACTCTCTTACGTGGTATCCTTTATTATTTAATTACCTCCCCTCCAGAGCTGTCACCACAATGTTTGGTATTATCTGAGTGGAAGAAATTATTTATTTTCAAGACTCCGATTGACAAATTTTTCATCATTAAATGCTAATGGTAAGGGCAGGTGCATGCGCCCCTTGTTTTGGCCAAGTTGGTGAAGCACTTAACTTTTACAGAAGTAAAGATAATATATATGTAGATAGACGCAAAAATATAGTAGGTGTGGAGCCGATGACACAAGTTAAAAAGAGGCATTGTACACAATGAAGCTGGCTGAGAACTTGTTGCAAACACAATAGCAACAGTGAAAGCAGCGTCATTAGCTAAGTGCAAAGTGTGAAGTAGTGGGCCACTAGTGGCGAAACGCTAGCTCAGAACTCGTCCCAAAACAAGTGGTGAATGCAGTGATGTTAGTTGCATGCTGACTAATGGTAGCAGAGAAGGAAGCAACATTGACTTAGAGCTTACTGCAAAGACTGAAAGTAATAGAGAAGGTGGTGATGTTAGTTGAGAGCATGCTATAGAACACTAAGAGAAGAGAGCCATAAAGGAGAGAGTACATGTCATTATTCACCATCATATATTTTTCTCTCCTTTCACTTTTTTGTTGTTTTCCTTTTTGGCTTTGTTTTAATTTTCTGGTCAATCAAAAGACGTATCATCACAAGCAACCTTTGACAGGATCCCAAAATGGAATATTATCCAAGATCATCTTCTCTTGCAAACCCGCTCATTGCAATAGAGGGAATAACTAGATCTAACGACACAAAACAAGGAAATTTAGACCAATTTGATGATCTGTGATAGCACTCATGGTCCTAGTAGATGTGCTGACAACTTGAGTTTGAGAAAGAATGATGGCAGGTCAACGTTCAAGAAAACGATATGTTCTGGACAGTACAGCTGGTTTGCACCGATCCAAGCAAACTTGTACACAAACAATTGTGTTTCAGTCTCCCAGAAGCAAAGCAGAGCAATGGAAGAAAAAGAAGAAGAAAAGACCGAGCTGTAGAAGCACTTAGTGCTTTTTCTTCTTTCGCTCCAGTAAACTGGTACTTAAAACATTGTAGTAAACTGGTATTTAAAATATGTGGCAGGTTATTAAAGATCAACATTGAACATGGGATTCATGAGTTATAAGGGTGGATCTGATCTCTTCTAACTCCAACAATCCTTTTAGTGGATGGTTGAATCATTCCGGGTATTGGTTTGCCCCGACGAGGAGAAGGTATCGTCTAAGTTTCGCGATGACAATTGGAAAGAGCTTATTAAAGAGGGAAGCGAAGAGTTACAACTAGTACCCAAGTGACTATTCGACCCTCAAAAGTTGATAGCACAATTGACATGGTAATGATAAATGCTCAACTCCATTCATTTCATTTGGACCGAAATTTAAAACCTTGTGGCATGTTATTAAAGATCAACATTATAAGGGCAGATCTGACCTAATCTCTATGCTTGATTCCATCCAGTATAGATCGATATTTGAAACCTTGTGGTAGGTATTAAAGATCAACCCTGAACATGAGATTCATGAGTTATAAGGGTGGTCCTGAACTCTTCTAACTCTAGCAATCCTTTTAGTGGACGGTCGAATCATTTTGAGTATTGGTTTTGCCCAATGAGGAGAAAACAACATCTAAGTTTCACGATGACCATTGGAAGGAGCTCATTAAAGAGGGAAGTGAAGAGTTATGACTAGTATCCCAATGACTATTCATGCATGCAGCAAGTTCTGGGAAGAACAAGGCGACCCTCAAGAGTTGATTGCACAGTTGACATGGTAATAATGAATACTCAGTTCTATTTAGTTTCATTAAGCACGTACCAATCCAAGCTTGGACCGGAACACAAGTCTTGATCGGTAGTTGAAACCTTGTGGCAGGTTATTAAAGATCAACATTGAACATGGGATTCCAGTTATAAGGGTGGATCTAATCTCTTCTAACTCTAGTAATCCTTCCGATGAATGGTCGAATCATTTTGGATATTGGTTTTCCATGGTGAGGAGAAGGCAAGGTCTAAGTTTGACAATGAACGTGGGAAGGAGCTCATTAAAGAGGATTAAAGAGGAATGCATAGAATTGCGACTAGTATCCAAATGACTATTCATGCAAAGTTCAGGGTAAAACAAGGCGACCCTCAAGAGTTGATAGCACAATTGATGTCATAATGGTGAATGGGGAAGGAAGAA
This sequence comes from Costus lasius, assembly GCA_027563935.2. Lineage (NCBI taxonomy): Eukaryota > Viridiplantae > Streptophyta > Magnoliopsida > Zingiberales > Costaceae > Costus > Costus lasius. Next base: position 2,309,066 of record CM050454.1, read on the forward strand.
AGTAGAGGAGCACCAGCCTAAAGTTAAGAGAATAAACAGGCAATTACTGGTTAATAGAAAAGGAGAAAACCTTATCGTACTCTAATACCATGGTAGAAATAAAGAGAGAATGAAGATAATGATAAATGATACTGAAATTGATAATGATAATGTTTATGAGCCATACAACCACACTATAATCTGCCATCTCCATGCATAAAATCCTAACTCCCAAGGCAAGTAGGAAATAATATGATGAAATTTTCTTTGAGATCAGAATAAGTATTGAAGTACTCAAACCTAAATAACATAATTTTTCCTATTAAATTTAGCAGTTGCGTCAATAAACTCAGTTGACTTCATATCTAAAAATGAGGTAGAGAGATCCATCCTCTGAAATTATATAAGATATTGCAGTAAAGATTTCATAAACTTTTAACATACAAAACCTTAGAAGAGGAAGAGTAGTATCAATGTGTTAAACGATGAGATGAGAGGATTGCTTATAATCATGTTGAGAAAGTTTTCTATCTTGTATATAAGGCAGCAGCTGACTATAATAAACTTTAAACATACTAAACCTTAGCAGAGGAATAGCATCAATTTGTCGCATGATGAGATGAGAGGGTTGCCTATAATAATGCAGAAGATTTTTTCTATCTTGCATTTAAGAAGGCAGCAGGTGATTAAAGGTGCTGGTTGAAATTATGCAGGTGCCAACCGCAGGTGCTGCACAGACATCAGTTGATTGTTTGGTGGCTGCAACTGGCAATGGCTGCAGGTGTTGAATGGAAGGAGATGAAGGTTTTAGGTGTCGGTGACTGCAGATGTAAATCCAGCAGATGTAGAGAATAACAGGACTTCCTCCTGCTACGAATGGAACTTCTGAGTGGTGGAAGAAGTGGATGGAACTTTTAGGCCTAGTTTCCTTGGACAAAACCGCAAGGGGGCGGATGGAAAAAGACGTTTTCCGTCGTATCCTTGGATGGATAGAAGAGGCAAAGGAAAAAAAATGGGTAGTTTTCCTTCGAAAACGTTTTTCCGTCGTGACTGCACGTCTTCCCCGCTTGTTCACGCCTTCGCCCCAGCGCCCGCCGCCCTCGCCCTCGCCCATACATCAGAGAGGAGGAAGACGCTGCCGACCGATGTCTTATATTTATATAGTATTTTTATTATACTTTTTATACAAAATCTCTATTATTTCTATCACATTTTTATTCATTTTGACTTAAATTCTTGTATTTGTTCGGAATCTTCACTCCTTTTCGTTTATGTTATATTTCTCGGAAAACGACCATATTTTGATAGAATTTTGAAGATCCAAGTGCACAAATGAATTCTACAACTCAAGACAAAGCTATCTATCAAATTTTATGCAATCAGAGCTTGTTTGAAAATTATGGCCTGCTCGTGACCGTGATTTCCATCACGACCATAATTTCTATGAAGTATATAGAAAGAATTACGGCCAGCCCGTGACCACCATGATTTCTTCGGCGCTTTTTGATGTTTTTCATAGAAAGAATTACGGTCTGCCCGTGATTTTCATCTTGGCCGTAATTCTCACCCATGATTTTTATCACAGCCAAAATTCTCCCAGATTCCTTCGACAGTACTCACAAAAAAGAATTACAGCCCCGTGATATTTGTCACGGCCATAATTATGTCCGCCAAGTTCGAGTTTGACCCTGTTTCTTGCTCGATTTGGGGGAAAACCGAATTTGAAGGTGGAGAACTATATAAGCAACAGAAAGAGCAATTATTGGAACTTTTTGAGTGGATTTTCAAGGCGAATTCGACAAAGAGGCGAAATCTAAGGCGACTGGCAGCCATCAGCGTTTCATCACCAGAAAAGCTTTGTTTTTCCGGCCAACTGGCATCAATCTTCATCAAGAAGCCTCAAATTTCATCCTCCTTGTTGATTTTTTATTTTATTTGCCAATTATAATAAAAAAATATAGATTTTTACAACGTTAACACGATCACCATGTTAGCTTAACTTCTTCTTCAGGACTAAGGGTGTAACCCTCTATGATTCAATTATTATTGTGTTTATTTACGTGTTGATTCCTGGCCATAATTTGCATGTTATAAACGTAACAAGAAGTACTGAAAGGTGAATTGTGACATTGGACCTACAATTTTTGGACAAATTAATTTGATCACGAAAGTAATTCAAATCGACTTGAGAGATTTTTATATGATTCGTCAAGAACTCATTGGGTTTATCTCGAGTTGATAACCATGAAAGTAGGAGATTAACTCAAATAAATATCGGATTGTACCACTGAAAGGGGGCAATCTGTACAAGTGAATAAATCCTCTTCAGCACAGTAAAACCCTTTTTAAGATATATTTTATTAGTAAAGTTATAAAGCATAGAGTGGTGAACCCAAAATCCTGAGCTTCCATAATTTGATTACAACCCCATTGTGTTTTACTTTTCTTGCAACATAGTTAAATACAAATTCAACTCTTTTCTGGTTCATCTAGCTAATAATCCTAAGATAAGTTAGGTACTTGGTCATTGGTCTATGTGGGATGATATTTTTATTACTTTGATAGGCCATGCATTTGCGGCACCCCATCACCGACAACGCCCTCGCACTCCCCCAACGCCCGCCGCCCTCGCCCTCATCTCCGCCGACCCGACGACGTCCTCGCCCGTACAACGGAGAGGAGGAAGACACTGCCGATGACGCCCTCGCTCTCCCCCTAGCACCCGCCGCCCTCCCCCTCCCCTAGCGCCCTCGACCTCCCCCTAGAGCCTGCCGCCCTCGCCCTCATCTCCGCCGACCCGACAACATCCTGGAAGAGATGATTACGTGATTCCTATTTCGATCCTCCTTTGTTTCTATCCCTCTACTAAATCCTTTCTCCTTATTTTTCCTTCCGTTGAAGGAAACAAGGCCTTAGGGCAATGGAATTTCCAAGCAGCGAATGAAATTTCACGAGATAGAAATGGAAGAGAGCAAAAGAGGATGGACCAATGTGACTTCAGAGAGAGAAGATGAAGAATGCACAGAAAAGAAATGAAGTGGCATTGCACCAATTAGGATTGGGGAACCATCGCACTAATGCCACATTGAAAGAAATATTGTCGTCTTACACAATAAGAGAGTGGGTATGGTTTATATTTGGACCAATACACACTAATACAACACTTGAACTCCCGATGTGGAATCAAGGTAATTAATAGAAAACTACTAATTCTAACAATCGACAGGGGATTTATTGCAATAATATGTCTGCACCACCTCAATTTCTTTAAAATGGGGTTAAATTTGTGCTAAGACGGGCTCACGTTCTTCTGGTACAAGAATTATTTTTTCAGACAACTACTTCCTGTGCACTAGTAGTTCTTCACCAATCACTAACCCCTGTACATAGCCACTATAGGCCCTGGAAAATGCACAAGTTTAGGAACAATGTGCAATGCTTGTAGCCTTCTTGCGCCCTTCAAGGAGCAGCAACTAATTGCAGAAGGGGAGCGCAAAGCGAACGATAGCAGCAGAGAGAAAAGGAGACGAGATTAGAATTCAACCGTTTTTCTTCATTCAAAACCTAGTCTAACATAAAGGCGTTGATACCGACATACGGTACCAATGGCACCGGTAAATATTAAAAGTTTTTTTATATATTATGTATATACGTATATAGTCGGTACCCGCCCATGTACCGAAACCGGTTCATGGTCGGACTAGTACGTACTGCTTGTACCGCTTGGTATGAAAGTGTACCTTAAACCTTGGTATGTGAAACTAAAAAAGTCAATAAACGAGAGACACACAAGCTTCTCACCAATAAGCTAGAAATAAATAGAAATTAGGAAGAATTTCTTTCAAAAGCCCGATACCAATTATTCAAGGAGCAAACACACCCTTTTCTTCTTTTCAACTAATGATAGAAACGCCAAACAAAGCCAACTAGCAGCTTTACCCTCTTCTCTGGTTCAGTCCACCTCCTGATTCACAGCCATAAAACCTGTTACCCAGTCAAACTAAACATCATTCAAAACCACCTCTTTCCCTGATCCAAGAGTGTTTGCAACACCTTCAAAACTGCTCAGAAGGAACTCCACCTGTATACTACTTTTTAAACCGCTCAGCTAAGCCCAAATTTTTATTTATGCAATTGGGATATCTAACGAGGTTTAATTTTCTTCAATTAAGCTCTTAATACTTCTGAAAGACAACAAAGATTATTGGTAGCAGTGCGACATTCCAAATGTCTATTTTTCATTTGAGAAGAAGAAAAGCCAACTGAGCACTGTAGTTCAATAAAAGATAAGCTTCTTTCAGTTGCTCACAGCTATATTTCTCCCCTACACTTAATCAAAGGTATCATTAAATATTCTCCTCTCTTGCATCCTCGTCCGCCTCCGCTGGAAGCTTCAAGCGGGAAGAAAGAAAAAGAGGAAGAGAAAGAGAAAGAAGAGGTAATACCGCCCCGCTGGCATCCACGGCCACATCCACAGTAGTCTGCATTCCACCAGGTGCCATTCCTCCTCTTCTTCTTCTCTGTCCTCTTCCTCAAACGGGTACACACTAGTGGTATGGACTAGTTTTTAGTTCCTTGTTCTGTACTAAACATAACTATAGGCCATGTAATTCAATGGTTTCCATCTTTTAGCCCTTTAAAATTGAATAAAGAAACTAAGGGTAGTGTACTTAAATAGTCAATAGTTGTTGCAGGTATTGTTTACTCTGAAGTCTTTAGATTATCGTAGATCACAAAATTTGCTACGCTAAATTACAAAAGCAGAAGTGCTCCAAGCACATTCGGATGTTGAATGACATGCTTGAATAACCAAAAAAGATATGAAGTAACCCATTCTATGACAATTTCTGTTAAACCAGTGTTTGGTACCAGAAATATTTGCAAGATTACCTTTAGTAATTACTCCAAGATCTACATCCAAATTAAAATGAACAAATTGATCGGTAGAACCTTTGGATAGCAAGAACCCCATGTTGTGCGACAACTGAGAAAATGAAGAGAGTAGTGTTAGGTAACAAATGAACAGGTAGTTGTACTGTTGTAGACAAAGAAAATCCAAATAATAAAGCATCTCGGTTGTATTACTGCAGATTGAAAAGATGTTGTGCATAAAGCATTCAGTTATAACTTATAACTAATTGTACAGTACAGTTTCTTGGCATTTGGAAATATCCATGCATTGATCTTAAATAGCTAGGAGACTGCAGCCTGTTAGTTTCAAACATCCTGAATAATAGATCAAATTAATTTCTTGAAGCAAGCAAGATGAAAGCTCAGTATGTGATTACAAGGTATAAGAAATTGGTCCATACAAAGTGGATGTGTGTGTATATATATATATATATATATATATAAAACCGACCCATACTACTGGTCAAATAGTGGTGATGTTATTGAATTTATTTTAGTATTGAGTCCAATAACTTATTGTGGACTCAATGTAGCTATGAAGGCTATGGATCAAAGATATCTCATAGTTGCTTGTATATGTATATGTACTTAGTGCTCCTTGTTTTATTCTACTTCAACTCATCAATGACAATGGTATGCTAAGGATATGGTAATCAATAAATCAATGTACTAATACTATATGCAGGCAAGGCAAGACTGCAGTATTAACTTAATCTATCTATTTCATCTGCAATACTTTGTCAACAGAAATCACCATTTTGGATATAGTAGATCTGCTAAATAAAACTAAATTAAAAGGCTCATACTAACAATGTAAGATCTCACACTTAAATCTGTTTTACTATTTTTTAAAATAAAATTCAATTTGAATTTTGGTTTTAAATACCAATTTGAACAGTGTATCGGCCTACTATGGAGCAATCCGCATCGGTCCTATGCCGCATGATACTAATGATACCAACCGATTTTATTAAATATATATTATGTATACATGTACATATATGTGTGGTACCTACTGTATACCGTTATTGGTACATAGTCAAATCAAGGTATGGACCAATTTTTTAAACCATTTTTTGAATAATATTTCACCATAAATTACTGCAAAAATTACTAATTTAATATTTTTGCCAAGTTAAATAAGCCTTATAGGATGAAATACAAGGGATTAGCCAATCTGAAATCTACTTAAAATGGACAAGAATTAGTCTTATCGTACCAAGCACCATTATGATAGTCCATTAATGTCTTACTGGCTGAAACAGATGCTCAGATGGTATTTTAAACTGTGTTTACAAATCGATACGAATAGATGGAGTGAATATTGCAAGATGGCACATTTGGCATAATAACGACTAGCTTTCTAGTAGTTTGGAAAAAAGATTCCAAACAATAAATAGCTATTGTTTTGGTCATTTAGAACCATTTTAGAGAAATTTTTAGCCTATTATCAAACCCTCTATCCTTATCCAAAGACCATAACTTCTCTTCAATCCTCTCAAAATTCTACAGAAACTCTTCAAACCTGTTAAACTCTCTCAAATTCTTTCTCGTTCTCGTGATCACTATGTTGTAGACCCTAAGCTCATCAAGTTCATCTTATATATCTCACCATGCTGATGAACAAGTGTCACCATTGACATTGTGTTCATTACGAAATCTTTTCAAGAGCAGAGACATCACTATTGTAACATTATGCTGAAGTATTCTTACGTAGATAGTTAACCTTCCTGATGAGAAAGAAATTCAATACAGTATAAAGGCGGGAGACAATGATGTCTTAAGAGTAAGCTGCCTATAGAAAGTCCCATATGCTCTTAGTTATGCTACGAAACATTATGGTGCTAGCAACCAACGGCTCGAGTCTATTAAGCAATCAAGTGCAGCAGAGTTAGATGCCACCTGAAACATTTGACAGTGTTGGTCTTCTCAAAATAAGTGCTATCAAGATTGAAAGGTTCACTAAGAAACAGAATGGATAAACAAACAAAAAATAGTTGGTAAAATTAAATTTAGTGATAGTATCAAGCATAAACTATCAAGAGCATTTGAGATTTTGAGTCATTAAGAGAGGTAGCCATAAGGATAATGACCGCTAAAAAACTAGGCAGCAAGAGGAAAAAGTAGAAGTCAATAAAAGAAAGATATGGTTTGCCAAGGAAAAATCTAAAGTCAAACAAAGAAAGAAATGGCCTGCCCATAAGGATGAGGAAGAAGAGGAGAGTTGTTTGGAAAATATGTGATATAAAAAGGAGGGATTTAACTATTATTTTAAATTTCAATATGTACCAGTGTATCAATCTATTGTCAATATTAATCAATGCCAGTATAAATATAATATATGTATATGTATAATATATATGCTTATATGGTACTGGTCAGTTGTTACCATATACTGTGTATCGATATAGGTCAAACTGATATTTACAGCCTATACAGAATAGTACAGATGAGTTTTTAAAAACTGGGTTACACAGGCAAATGGGAAGCAGTGCATTTGGTTTGGGTGGCAGAAGGTGGTAAAGTGAAGGAAGATGGTAACAAGAGAGTGAAGTGGAGAGGTATTAGGGGGTTGAAGTGACCGGAAGAAGTTGGTGGGAAGTGGATGGTACTTGTTGAAGGAGGCTGGGTGCGTGTGTGAGCTGAGGCAGAAGGAGAGGCACAAAAATGGAGGAAAGCAAAGAAAGGCGAAACTGAAAATTTTCTAATCAACCAAAAAGTAGAGTACATGATATAAATATATAAAGTAGAGATAACTAACTCTAGGCATAGAGGCTAAATACGAGAAGTAAAAGAAAATAGCTTTAATAGCCACAAATCAGGACTATCCATGATTCCGAACTACATTATTATTCCATGATCTTATATTCTTATATAGCACAGAACAAAAACTACAAAATTGTCAGAACAAGATAATAGTACTATTTTATGCAAAAAAAAAAGTTAAACACATTAGTAATTTCAAGCACAGGAACTATCTATAGCTGAATTGTCATAGATTTCTTAGTTGTATGGACTTCTAAGAAAATCTTTTTTTCCAAGGGAAACATATGTTTACCAGTCAAAGGGCCTTCTAGAAAAGTTCTCTCTCTAAAAGTTTACATCATGTCACTTAATAAAATAGTCATATCTCTCAGTATTACTCGTTAACTCCAGCCAAGCACAGGCAAAAAAATGAAGCATCGTGATTTACCTTCATAAAATCCTTCTTTAGTAGTAAGATAGGAAAGGTTACATACTCATCCATAACAGCCTCAAGGATCCTAGCATGGTCGTCGATTGAATCAAGCGAATCAAAACATATAGCGAGAACATTGAGCTCTGGATACCTACAACAATCAACTTGTAGTCAATGACCAATTTTCATCCAAAGAAAGCTCTACAATTGTCCGAATAAGGTCAAATTCAATTACCTCTGCTGTAGTAGTTTTACCCTTTGAAACGCATTAACATATTCAGGACAGAACGTCATTTCTAAATCTTTGCTAACTGAAATCACAAGCATTACAAAGATTCCATCTTGGTTTGTCTTTGTGCTTCCACCACTATCATTTAACCAATAATGATTTGGACCTGCACAGAGCTAATGAATGGATTATGCCATTCTCATTATGAGAGGCAAATGAATATTTCCATAAATAATGAAATTGTTACTCAACCTCACATTGGAAACGATCATCTAAATATAAATCATGAAATAACCAAGTAGCACAATTCACTAGTACCAGTTTCCTACGGTTTTGACATAATATCTGGAAATGCATCAGGCAGTGTTGCGCAAGCAAGTTTTGTAATCCCCACTTCATCCATCTCTTGTCTAAAGCACAGGTCATAAGGCAGGGCACATAAAGAAAGCAAATTTTAACTAGAACTATTAGAATTCTTAGTAATTTATAGAGGACAAGCATCTCAGGGTTGGACATAAATGCTATTCTCATCTCCTATCCGTAAAGAGAAGGCCAGGAATGAACCCTATGATAAAAATAACATTATCTTACTACTTGGCTCATAAAAATCAAAACCACAACAGAGATGACATCAATTTTTGCCTTTTAAAAATGCTGAATTCTTGATTCACATTGTTTGGACAATGAAGTCCTCTTACTTGACGAGTTGCACAGCATTGTTATGATTGTGTCATAATTTAATCACAAATATATTTTCACTGAATGTATTTATTTGTCTTGCGCAGCACAGATTGTTGATCATCTGAAAGAATAGGATCTGAGAGCTTACTTTGATTGCAGACAGTTTTTTACACCAAACTGTTATTATGTAATGGGATATGTAATGGGATAAGATAAATAAAATACCACTAGAGATTATTTGCATAAACTCATTTTTGAGAAAATCGGCTTTACCCTTCAGAAGACAAAGAAGGCATATTAATTTCATTGGGACATAACACCTGCAAAAGTAAAATGTGACTAACAAAGATTAAACATTCTACAGAGAAGTCCTTATTTGCTCTCTAAGCAACTAAAATGTTAAATTTTAAATGGATGATCCATTGAGAGAGTGAAGTAAGTTAGTCAAAGAAAAGATGTCCTTAATCATCCCAGCCTTACTTCCTCCTGTGATAAAAACATGGTACTTATTTAATTAAATATCTAGAAGATGAAGAGAACAAAACCAAAAACCCTTGCCCAGGGATCTGATTAACTAAATTACACAGTGAGTAGCATGTTCATATCCAGTGAAGAGAGTTCATCACCGAAAAACGAGACGATAAAAGAGAAGGGAACAGAATATCACTCTATCCTCTTGGTTGTTTAGAGAAGAGAATAGAAAGCATCGCCAAGAGTTTATTCTCTTATGTTCATCTGCACTTTTGATGTCTAAGAATAAAACTTGCTTCTCTTTCTTAATTTCAAAGAAAATTCTTTCCAGGTTTGATAATATACCGACACAAGGTACTAGACTGATATTTTATATACTAAATAATATATATATATATATGTACTGACACTATTCTTGTACTAAAATAGGGTTAGACCAATACATGCTGTCATACAAGCGATACATATTCATTAAACCTAAAACCTTGGATCGATAAAAACTTGCTAGGAAGTGGTAAAGGATAGGAAAGAAAACAAGTGCGTGATTTGCTCATGATAAGGCACAACAAATTGAAGGTACCACAACATCTTTTGCAGTTACCTTTTACTGTTAAATGTAAAAATCTCTCTGAATAAAAATGATCGGTTAAGGAAATGCTGATTTGGAAAACCAAAATAAAGTACAAGTTAAGAGTGCAACCAGGTAAAAGTTTAAGGGGATTAAGAAAATGAGATTACTACAATATTTGTTGCAGCTAACAATTTATTGTTAACACAAAATATAATAAGAAAATCTTATTGGATGAAAAAGATTTTTCAAGGATGACTTGAAAAATTCCAAACAAGTACAAAAGAATACAGCCATGTAAAAAACAGCATATTAAAGAAATAAGTTACCTTCAGATTTATGTAGAGAGGAGTTGATAAAGGTCACAATATCTGCTTGTGAACATAAATCATGATGCACTGCTCGTGCCATTGAGTACCTGAAAGGCAGCCACTACTCTTAGGTTATAATTGGCATTATGCACAGAGTAGACACTTTGCCTCATTGAATTTGAGCAAATTACTCATCAAATTTAAGAGCTAATAATTTAAACTTAAGACCTCAGATTAGCAATTAAAAAATTAGCATATTGAAGACAAGTAGGGGTAATGACAACTTAGTTATATGCATTGTTGGATTGAAACAAATCTTTGATTCACTAGATACTTCAGCAAGAACTAAAGATCCTATAGCTCCTCCGCCTATTAAGTTTGTATGCATGCTCCAGGTGGATTTGGAAAATTGGAACATATGATTGTAATATCCTTAGACCCATAATGATTTTTTTAAAATATTAGACACCACCATTAAACTCAATAGTTCATTCATCTCCTTTAAGCCATAGGAAAGAACCAAGGTTTTTAAAATTGGTCTATATACATACTAGCCATGTCTAGTACCATCACATGGATCAAGTTAGTACCAAAATTATTTATTTATTTATTTATTTATATCAACACAATAGTATACTAGTGCAGTCGATACCAATGTGTTGGTATGGTTCAATCCAAAATGAATATTCCTGTATGGACCAATATTCCAAACCTTGAAAAAACAATATTTTTATTTTCTTTCTCCCTCCCAAAGGGATGCCTCTTATCTCTCATGGTAATGAACAGAATATATTGTACTCAGAGGCCATGTCAATGGTGAAGAACTCAACATTACATACATGGTTATATAGATCAAGTTCGCACAGCTATTAGTGTCACCTCATTCGAAATGAACCTCATGTGGCAATCAGATTTTGAATTTCACTATGTTATCCCTATAACCGATTTAAGGTAGAAAATCAACTTAATACTGTCCTTTGAACGTATACCCCTTGTATCAACTAAAAGAAAAAATAAAAGGAAATAATAAAATTATACGCAAAACATCCTACAAATCCCAACTTCTCAACCATTCCTCTGCCAATTAAAAAATTCATCATCCCATAATCTTGCTTAAAGCTTTGATAATTTTTCTATTCCCATACATTTTCTTTTAGAAGCACTGAAATTCACTTAATCTTCTCTTAATTTTTATAGAGCCTAATTTCATTAGCAAGTAGTCAAGAAGCTAAGCTAAGCTAAGGTAAAATGTATAAAGCAAGTCTATTTCTTAGTTGAGTATATTTAAATATTACCGCTCATTTGTTATAATTAATTTATCATTCATATCTAATTTATTTTTTAAAAAAAACTTTTCTCTTATAGTCTTTAAATAAAGATTTACTTCTTTTATCAAATTTTGTTTAATTTTTATTTTATAAAATTACTACGCAACTATATTAATGAATTAGACTATATTACCACCAAAAGTATGGAACTAATTACCCCAAAAACGCTTCTGAGCAACCAAATAAGCCTAACATCAAGGCTCAAGCTATATTAATATCAACAAAATAATTATTAATATTAAAAAAAATTATAAGTGTTAAGTAATATAAGAATATTCGATATCAATACAACATATTCCTTATTGTGATATTTGATATAATCGAAGGTAAATATAAGATCTGTTAGAAATTATAAAAAAAAAAATAATGTCATGCAAATCCTTCATCAAGATTAGCCAATTATCTCATCACCTCAAAAGTCACAAAAATTACATTTCAACGTTAAGGAAACGTCAAAAATCTAAATTTTTCGTCTGATTTTTTTAGATTACTCATTAACAAAATTGAAAATTAAAATAGAATAAGAGTAACAAAAATAGAATAAGAATGATTTAGTTTAGCTAAAAATTAAAATTGTTAGAATATATAAATAAAACATTACAACCTAGTTATAAAAAAAAATTGTCATATAAACTATGTATAGATACTTAAAAAGTATTTCATCAGAAGAAAAATCTAATTCAAACTTTTAATTATTTCATAACTTCCAATATTTATACAGATATTAGTGTTGGGCATTATTATATTTGTGTTACTACAAATCAGATAGTTAACATTTTTACATTTAAAAACTTATTATGTTTAAAAATTAAATTTTTCTCATACTTGAAATGCTGTTAGATAAGTTCATGGTGTTCTACATCCTTTTAATATAACTAACAATTTTTTTCAATTAACTTTGATAATAAATTATGATAATGATATTCTCTTATAAGGAGATTATAAATCCTATAAAGAATGGTATTTTTATTTTTTTTATTTTTTTATTTTTGCTTTTCATGTACTTACATGTTCAAGAAGGTACAAGAAAAACAGATAATCATATAGATAAATTAAGAAATGCAGTTAAATTTTTTACTTATCCTAACCCTAAATAACAAGAAAATAAAAAATATTGTTGTTGTTTTGGTATATCATAAAATAATAAATTTAATATTATAATTAGATGGAATTTTACATAAATATATTATACTCTTATAAAGATCCTATGAATATATTTCACAGCTAATTAATATAATATGACAATATTAAAGAAAAAGATTAGAAATAAACCAAGACCATTAGATATTACTTTATTTTTTTTTTACAATAATATTACTCAGTTATTAGTGTTTAAAGCATTTATTTTATTTAGTGATTTTTTTTTTACATAGATAAAAATTATGAATACATAATTGATGTAACTCTATTTACTTATTATATAAATTCTAGACTTGGATTAGATAATGCAAATATTTTATTAGAACAATATCATGCAAACACGAAAGATGAAACTAGAGGGCATTTATAAGAAAAAACCAAGACAATTTCATTCTTAGAAGAAATGTCTAATATTTATGAATCAAAATATGAAAATAACTTCCTCGAATTCCATGAACCTCATAGTTACCTCCTTTTGCAGTAAAAATATTATTGGTAAAAGACACAGTATTTTAAATAGATAAATACTTTTATAAGTAGATCTTCTAACTTTGATGAATTGATATTTTATTTTAAAAAACAAAAATTATATAACTCCTAATTAGATTAAAAAATCATACTTAATTGTTTCTACAATCATAGATAACGTAAGTAACCCCTCCAGCATATAGCGTAGCACTAGAGTCCAATTTTAGAGCAGGAGGTAGAGTGTTGGAGAATATTCATGTCTAAGAAATAAAAATAACATTTTTTATGTATATTTCAAGTCTATTAATGTTCCACTTAGACCGAACTTAAGGGATTAGTTAGAGAATTGTGTGCCAAACTAGCTTCTATACAAAACTTCATGGATATCATTGAATGTGTTGCACATTATTTACAAATGGACATCCTACAAATCAAGGATTTAAAAATATATTGAGCAAACAATTGTAAGAGCTGACTAAGTCATTCTAATGTGACCTCACAAACTACTGATAGTGTCGATGATCTAAGACCATTTTAAAACCACCACTCAAAACAAAATTCTAGATATTTTACACACACTAACTGTAAGAAGCAAGCTTGACCTACAGTTTCAAATACAAAAACAGAAGAATCCAGTTTGAAATGAAAAGAGACAAATTCGTTTAAAGCCCCTAAAGTGGGTTGTTTCAGTATGTTCCAGGAAAATCTACTGTTCGTGACAAAAACCAAATCACATACATATACTGAAAGTAAGTTTTAAGCGAAAGTAAGTTTTAAGCAAAACAGAGAACATTAATAGGCATCAAGTTACCTGCGAACAAGATCTGCAACATCATAACGCCTATCCCTTGTCTTTGACCACTGACTAAACAAGGAGGTTGAAATTTTACCTCTCAAAGTCAAATCTGATTAAGAAGAGACAAATAGGAATTAAACGAGGAAAGAAGTGTTTATTCTTGATCTCCAGATGTCTATCAAAAATCAATAACACTTGGACAATAGGAATTAATATCCATGAACCAATACAAAATTCAAACAAAGGAAACAAAAATAGACCTACAATGCTATAGTGAGTCTTGAGAAGCAAATTTCATAGCTGACAAGATTTGCATTGATTAGACACATTTACTATCAGGCTAACATATTATATAATCAATAAGAGAAAGGAACAAGATATACAACAGTCAAAGAATAACAAAGCAATGTGATGTCCTCCTGTAATAGTAAGTGCCACATGATTTCATAATTTCTATAAGATGTGAGAATGTATAGACAATGTTGATATAGCAAAAGATAATAAATAAAAGAAAAACCAGATTAAAGGAAAGAGAATAATATCATCATACAAAGAGTGGATTGTCCAATTTGTCACACAATGACTCGTTAGTCCTACAAATCAACTAATCACAACAATGATAACATCACCTGAAGGCCACGAAGAAATGGAGGCTTTATCACTTAAACAATATAAAAGGGGAAGACTCTAACTTTAAAGATTAGATAATTAAGGGCTAATGGATACCACATAAAGGAATTGACTTCCTTATTAAGAAAATGTTCGTAAGAAGACATGCTTCTTTTAGAGATGCACCCGTTATCTTTAGTAAGAATTTTAATTCAATAAAGTGACAAGTATCTGCTAATCATATACCTTGCATCTTCTATACATGTACCATTTTTACACATATTTTATTTCATTAAAGATTTAACCACTAGCCACAATGCAGTAGCAGATTTAAGATGGAAGCAAAAAGCAATTTTGATGATATTAACTAATAAAGGATGATCAATTTAGATGATATCTTCTATACTATTTGCTTAGAATTATTGAGTAATGTAAAATCAAGAACTTTAAGCCTTGAATTTGGATTTTTAAAGCGTTAATTTCCAAAATTTTGGATGAACACTTTTGAGGTTCTCCATGTTCCCATTAGTATTAACATCACAAAGATTCTAAAGTCCAAATGCACCATGATAAAGTAGATAAAAAAGGATGAAAGTTATTTGCAAAGTTCAGTTTTAATAGCAAAATGAATTCATCTTTCTATGAATTTCATCCTCCAAAAATCCAGAAGCCTTCCAAGTTATATTGGTGGCATGGTAAGATGAACTTACGCATTTTTCAAAAATAAATAAATAAATGAAAGAAGAAAGATGTAGAAAGATGAATTTCACCATTCTTTTGACTTTGAAAAAGCTTTGGGCATTATACTTTTAAAGTTTCATTAGTATGAGTTTGCAGGAAAAACACCTGTAGCAAAGGCATATGTGAAAAGTGTATCAATAAAGGACACAAATGCAACTTATTAATTTGTTGGGACATATATAATAAAAAGAAACATCGCTGCGTGGATAAAATAATGAATAACTGGTCAAATTTGTCGATTATATGACTAATAAAATTGTCCATGTTCCACAAACAGGACTCTAATGTAGTAACAGAAAGACATGCATATGTTTCTGCTTGAGTTGCTTCATGTTGCTTTGTTTCTAGTCCATCATGCGACTTGGTTTAAAAAAAGTGGAAGGTAAAATTTAAAATGCAACAACAATGATGAAAAGGGAGACATTAACAGGAAAGCGACCTTCAAAGTATTTTGTAGTCAAAATTCCTTCAGCTCGCAACAAAGATGATAGCTTTGCAGTGAAGCTTCTGCAGTGGTACATAGCCATCATACGTGATATGTGCACAATCTGTGTTCTAGATATGCAACCACGAGAAAACTGTCATGAGAACAGGAAGAGGTCAGACTGAGCTTGATGGCCACCAACCTGCACTGATCACGAGGAATAAATCAAATACAAATTATACAATGACAACAACCTTTGCAATAAACTCATATCAAGCACAGTAAATGCAACCAAGGAAAGATTTGCATTTAAACTTTCTTAGTTAATTTCTTGTCTGTGCTGTTATAGTGTTTTCTAATAATTAATTATGTCAAAATTTGAACAAATTTAGACACCCCATACAATTTCTATAGAGCTACTATTTCATTATTCAAAATGGTCACGTTATCTATACAGTCCTGATCATATTTTAAATATTCTAGACCACTATTATAGGAATTGATTTGATATTTTTGGCAAGCTAGATGTAAAAAAATAGATTATCGTATTGTATATGGAATGATTTCATGATGTCTATTATATAGAGGTTTGATTCAGTGTTTGAAATCCAGGTATGAACTAACCGGTACTTTTGACTTATACTAGTCTAAGCTTAGATTGATACCTGGAACAAGTCAGTACTACACTACATCATTACTGAAATATATTTAATTATTTATAATTTATATTTAATATAAAACAGACATGTACATAGCTATATCATGTGTCGGTTTACACCAGTACTGACCAATACATATTGTTCTGGTCCACTAGTTCTCCCTGATTTTAAAAACCTTGGGTTGCTTACATGATAATGAAATTATGGATATACACGGTGTAGCAGTGACATATATGATAGTAAATATGAAAGATAATTAGGGAATTAGAACCATAACAAAAAGACTTGTGGTCATAGTCGTGTAATGTCATAATCAATTCTACATGTGCTTCCTTTCACATTTTAAAAGCTCTCCCTAAAACTCAAGATGATGAAGTTAATGTAATCATCAGTTTACATTCATATGAGTTAAAGTTGATCATGCGTAATGAAGAAATCTTGTCTATTTATACATATGACAGTGAGAAGACCTGACATAAGTATCACTTTTCAATGCATAAGCAATAAAATTGAGTTTATGTAATCAACATGTAGTGGTAAGAGCAATGCTTGCTTGTACATATGAGAAAAGGAGAGGTTCTGCACATAGATGGAAGAAGCATTGTTGGCTGCAAGCTAATTGTCTGCGGTAGAGTTGGAGTTGTTGTTGGAAAGAAATGTGGAAACACTAAAGTTTGAGAATAAGTTAGTAGGGTAAAAAGTTTCTATAATGATGTCACATGAATTTCCCATGAGAAAAAGTGAATGGCTACATGGTTAGAAAGAAGAAATCTCATTTATGAAGTTAGTGTGGTTTGCAAGAGGTAATGCTGAGGATAGTTCAAGGCTTCAAGCACATTATGACCTGGAATAATTAATGGTATCTTTGATAGGGAAAACGTAGAGGCAATTGTAATGATTTAGGGGGAGGTATAGTGGAAACTCTTCAATTTTAAAATCATGCTCAGATCCCAATTTGGTTTGAACGAGACAAAATATTGTATTGAATATAAAATGATTACATTGTGCCTCTTATTTAGATGCTACATTATAATGATAATGTTACGAACCCAATAGTATTAGTGGATAGGTAATAAAGCGGATCCGGATTAGTATGTTATACCCGGCCTGCTAAGTAGGATAGGATTATAAATAAGGGTCTAGGGTTTAGTTTGGGGTCATTAAGTGTTTAGTTATCTAATTATTAGGGCGAGCTTCGCACGATATCTCGCCGGTGACGGCTTGAGGGACGATCCGAGAAATCGGATCGTATCAGTGGTCCAACCTGCCGGATTCCACTGGGGCGACGGCCAGAGCTTTCTTTGAGCGAGAAGAGGCTTCATCCGATCGCATAGAGCAAAAAAAAAAAAAAAAATCCGGAGATGAGGCGGGCACAAGTCCTCGGCCAGATCTCGGGGAAGGAGCTGCTTCGGTCGGAACGGGTGGAGTGGGAATCGACGAAGGCTACAGGTGACACCTTCGATGGTCTTCTCACGCGCGAGCCCTGCAGACGTGAGTTGCATCGGTGGTTCGTGTAGGGAGACGCGACGAAGTGTTGGAGGCGACAAAGGCGAGTCACGCGGGTGGCTGCTCGAGGTGGGAACACCATCGGCCGACGCCGCAGCAACATCTAAGCGCGGCAGAAGCCTATCGGCGGACGCGGCTAAAATCACAGGCGGGCACGCGAGTCTTGCGTGCGGGCGCTGGGTTAGGGCTGCTATAGCGTAGCAAAAAAAATGTTAATGTGCAAGTACTGTAGCAACTAGCAAGTACTGTAGCACCAAAAAAAACTTATGAGGAACCGGGTTGATTCTTTTGCGGACATTGACTGTGGTTCACTATGGCATCTACTCGATCAGAGACGAGATTAGAAGCACTAGAGAAAAGTGTGGTAGAAATTCTAGCAATGGAGGAGAAGCGCAGAGTAGAGCAAGCAACGAATGAGGAGAGATATTGGGCAGCGAATGAGGAGAGATATCGGCCAGCAGAGGAAGATAGTAGGAAGTTAAGAAAAGATATGGCTGACCTGAAGGAGATGTTTTCAACCTTTTTAAAAGGGAAAATGGCTGAAGGCACAGGTGATCCTGCGCAACATTCTAGGAAACGAGCATGAGTTATTCCACAGGAGGTTGGTAATAAGGCGAGAGATTGCGGGATGAACAAATTCATGTGGTCGAAGATGATTTATGGCGACCAGGGAGAGCTTATCCTACTGCAACTGGTGGAGGTAATAGGCAGAGAAATCCCTTGGTAGGGGAAGCTACCGGACGTCATGAACCACGTCGTGAGACTTATTTGAGGAATAATGAAGATGAATACATGGCTGATTTTATAGAGTGGGGGATGCACAATAATGAAGAGAGAAGACTCATGTGTCAGAAAGTGGAATTGCCTATGTTTGATGGGACAGATCCTCTAGGGTGGATTACAAGGGCTGAACAGTATTTTCTTGTGCAAGGAACTGCTAATCACCATCGAGTTCCTTTGGCATTTGTGAGTATGGAAGCTCTAGCTATTCATTGGTTTAGTTGGGTGAGGAGAATGGAACTCAATCTTACATGGGATATTTTGAAGAAAGAGCTTATTGAACGGTTCAGTGAATCTAATGCAGCCAACCCTTTTGAGATGCTATCTTCATTGAAGCAAGGATCTAAATCAGTGGGTGAATATGTTGAGCTATTTGAAAGATTAGTGGCAAGAGTCCCAAGATTACCTGCTTCACAATATTTGGGCTACTTTCTCAGTGGATTGCACGAGGAGATTAGGAGGTGGGTGCGCACTTTCAACCCTCCCACAGTGAGGAAGGCGATACAATTGGCCAGGAATTTTGAAGGGGTTCTAACTTCTAACTGACACAGAAAGCATTACTAGACAGTCTGAAGCAAGGTTAACAAAACTGTTCCGAACCGCCCGGTACGGGCGGTTTGTACCGGTCCGTCCGGCCACCGGTCTCGGAACCGTGGTCGAAGCTTCCGCGCCGCCAAATGCTTCGAACGAAGCTTCCGGATGAAGCTTCCGCGGTTCCGCCGCCTCCGCTCGCCCCCGTCGCCCACCTAGGTTAAGCGGTTCCACCGGACGAACCGCCCGTACCGGGCAGTTCGTACCGTTCCGTCCGGCGGCCGGAACGGATTTCAAATCCTTGGTCTGAAGGCACCGTAGGAGGAAGGACTACTATTTCATCATATACACAACCGAAGGCCACAAGGACAGAATGGCGTTATTCTCGAGGAGCTAGAACTAATATAAAAGACAAGCCGGAGAATACTATGTCATCCAAGGCCAGTGTAGCTGCGAGCAGCCGATCTCAACTTCCAATTAGCGAGAATACACTTCAACGGACGCAAGAGAGGAGCCAGACAACTAATAAGAATCAAGGAGGACGATACCTCTCTTACCAAGATTTTAAGTCCAAACAAGAAAAAGGATTATGTTTCAAATGCGATCAGCCATACCATCCGAGGCATCGTTGTGCGAACAAAGGCTTGAGACTCATGATCCTAGCAGAAGATGAGGAGGGGGACCTTGCGGATGAGGAACTAGAGGGAGAAGCTCGAGCAACTTGGGAATCTGGTGGAGGCACAAGCTGAAGTTTTTTTAAATAAATTTTGAGCAGCCTTGAGGACAAGGCTTCTTTAGGGAGGGAGGATCTGTTACAAACCCAATAGTATTAGTGAATATGTAATAAAGTGGATCCAGGTTAGTATGTTATACCCGGCCTGCTAAGTAGGATAGGGTTATAAATAAGGGTCTAGGGTTTAGTTTGGGGTCATTGAGTGTTTAGTTAACTAATTGTTAGGGCGGGCTTCGCATGATATCTCGCCAATGACGGCTTGAGGGACGAATCAGATCGTATCAGATAATAAACACATTTTGATAGTGATATGATGGTAAATATCACACACTCATGGCACAACAAAATTTCTTTTCCCACACGCCACAACAAAAGGGTGCACAATTGGCAAGGCAGGAACAAGTAACACTTGATCTCATCCTTATTTAGAAAGATCGCCAGCCACATATGGACAATGGGTAATGACGTAGGATGCCGCAACACAACAAGAACACCCAAGTAATTCATAATCCAAACTATTCTTCATCAATAGCTTCAAATATAGTGACAGTGTTAGAGCACCCTCAACCATATTGCACTTATGCACCAATTCGACCACACATCTAGTTACAAAACTCTCCGCACTCACCCAGAGTGTCTAGCAACTCACCACATATAAATTCCCAACACGAACAAACCATCTTCAACAAGAGAGAATCGAGGACACAACAATAAAGAATAGCAAGGAACCAAGAGGTTAAATCACCTACATCGCATCGACACTTCTCCAACTAGGGTCTGTTTGGATGTTTCCAAATCGCCCTCACAATCGACTAGCCCGCACTCACCTCCGAGATCAATGCACCAAATGCCATTGTGGGATCTCAAGAGTCTCATGAGCTCAATGTCTACTCTTTCCTCAATTCATCAATCAATAGAATTGCCTATATGCTTCTCAAGTCGCTGCTCCCTCTAGTGGCCAACATAAAAACCTATCTCTGCTTCCACTCCACATGCTGCCTAACAAGCTCAGTTCTCCACTAAATGCCCTCGTCGCCAAGTCACTACCCACATGTTTCTGCCACACCAGAGTCCTAAAATGGAAAACACACATGGCATCAAAGCAATTGCGTTATCCGCACACTATGTTGAGGCAACACCGTCAAGGTCCACATACTAGCAATGGCAACAGTAGGGTACCTATTAGTTTTGACCTACTCATAATTCCTTTGTTACCCATACCGACTATCCACCAAAATATCAACCTCCACCTGAACCCAACCTTATTAAAATTTTAACTACTCTTTTAACTACCCGAACCCTATAAATACCTGACTTAACGCTATTAAATTGCTCAACACATACTCAATTACTCAAATAGTCAGGTACCCACCCCTATCAAAACCCTATTAATAGGTTGAGAACAATGGGTACACGCTATACCTGATCCAATAAAGTTAATGATACTAACAATGTTCCGGACTATATCTAAGTGAAGCCAAGATTTGAAATTCCAATCCAAACCGATCGAAATTTCCGTTTTGTACCGGTCCAAGATGAGTCTAGTTTTACTATAACACTATCTCAGTATAATCAGTTTCACTATAGTATACCAGTCTGAGTCCAAACCAATATACCGATTTGAATCGGTTTTCAAACCTTGAGTGAAAGATTATAATTAATTACATGCCATCATGCTCATATATTTCAAATGAAGCAAAAGATACTAATAGATTCATGCATGGAAAAAGATGGATATATACGGACATGGCCAAAAGAATCATTCAACTATACAACAAGATGACAATAGTCTAAATCTCAATTTACAAAATTAACAATATTGAACAAAATGAAAGATAAATTAACGAATCGAAGGGGGGTTCAGTTCGGTTCCGGTTCGATTTAAACCGAAAAAAAATTGAATTTCAAATAACGAATCGGCGAAGTGGGAAGCGTGCAGTGGTGGGACGTGTGCAAAGTGCATTGGCCGGTAGAAAATTTCATATGAAGAATATTGTCAGAGTATTTAATGTAAATGCGTGAGACGTTTGTAGTGGAAAATTATCAGAGCATTTAATGCTTTGCGTGACGTTTAATGTAAATGTAAATGCATGACGTTTAGATAAGTGATAACTACATATTTTTTTTAATGTAAATGTGTTACGTTTTGATTCTCAGGTTAGAAATGCGTGACGTTTTGTAGTGGAAAATTGTCAGGGCATTTAATGTAAATGCGTGACATTTTGATAACTACATATTATTTTATATGTATGCATAAGAGGATGTCATAGCAATTAAAGAATATTGTCAAAGCATTTAATGCTTTGCGTGAGACGTTTGTAGTGGAAAATTAGAAATTAAAAGATTTAGTCGGATTACATTGATTTGGGCGCAATGAATGCGCCAATCGCTGAATCCATCCGACCGTTAATAATTTATTTCTGGTCGGTTCGGATTTATATGATTTTTTTTAGTCAAAACCGAAATCAACCGGATGAAAAATTATAGTTTTACAACCCGATCCATGTTGCATCAACCCGGACCGAACCGAAAAAATCGGTCTGGGTCGGTTCGGTTTGTCGGTTTGACCCGACTAATGGACAACCCCAAGTGTGACTTTGATTTCAAAATGAATTATCAAGAATAGAAGATAGCGACGGAATGGAGGGTCAATGCCAATGAATGGCACGGTGGGCCGACGGCAACTAGGATTCAAGTGAAATGAAAATTTATGGTTAGGGATTTTGTCAGTATATGTTGAATCACTAAATTGGCTCAAATCGAAAGGTAATGAGGGAATTAGGGATTAGTAGTTGGGTAATGGGTATTCAACATATACTACCTGAGAGTACACACGATACCATATCTGAACTGAGCCCGTTTAATAGTTACCTAATTACTAATTAAACGGGTTAAGTAGGTGGGGTACCTATTAAAACACCACCCAACTACCATCCCCACCACACAAAACCACTAAGTAAGACATCGTCTTTTAATGATCATCACTAGTGCTTCACATTGTCCTTTGAACAGGCAACAATTCAGCAATCTCCACATATGACCACCAAATAAGACTGGATCCTTTCAACGGTTCTCACGAAAGGATTGGACAATACTCAATCGTCCCAAGTATGTCCACCTCTAATTAAACCTCAATATATCAAGAGTCTGTGCTCAACCATAAATTGCATAATAGTCAACTAGGCCAAGCCTTCATGATCGTGCCTCCTCATTTTCTCATGCCACATAGATGAGTGTTCGCATTGCATCAAGTCGTGCATATAGTCCGTCACTTGTTTGTATGAGTCTGCATCTACGTCCACAAACCCACATGCTAGTGCACCCCGCATATGTGATCATGTCACTACACACTCACTCACTCTAGTCCCAGTTACATAGCCCATTTGGCACATGCATTTACTTGCACATATTAGCACGTACTCACACTCAAGGTGTTGTATAGTTACTCACCTCTATCTGTCCCCTCTCAAAATGTTGGCCAATATGGGCTCAACTAGGGAGGTATCTCACCCAAGACCCACAAGGGTGCGCCCACCACCGTGTGGACTTTGGCACATATCAAGCGCAAACCATCGAGAAGCATGGCATGGAAAAGGCCACTATTTTTCCATGTCCCATTTCATCAAGCATCATTGCAATCTCATATGGGTGTCCTCTTTAATACCTACTTAACACAAGTCCGAGGAACATAGTGGGACTAGTGCAGGACGTAGAATAAACAACTTTAAGGTCTCTAGGGTGTAACAATAAACATAGTTGTTAAAAGAACATGTTGGGTTGTAGGATCATCCAATCCTACAATCCAAATAGGGGAGATCAAGGTAGCTCAAATGTTGGGTTGGAAATAAGTAGGATTCGGTGGAATCGCCAATCCACTCACTAGTACAGGGGAATCATCTCATCTAGATTCATTTAGTAAACACCCATATAAAACCTGAAACCCACTTTCAAGTATATGAAACCCAGGTAGAAAACCCTAATTTCTTGACATTTCATCGCTATCACTTGCCGCTTTTTCAGAGACTTTTTGACATTGGCGTTCCTCTTCAGAGGTTATATCAACTTCATTGACTTCCGATATTTCTCTTTGGTAACCTGATGTTCCTATTCAACGACTTCAACGTTCGTTGATGGTGACTTTGATGTTCCTCTTCAATAACTTTATCATCTCCTCTCTAATGTCTTCTTCATCAGCATTGACGATTCCTCTTTCGCATAGCAACCTCATGTTCCGTTTGTTAATTGTTACCATTCTTCTCTTTACTGTGCCCTTCAGTAAAAGATTATAGTGAATAGTCATCGACATTAGAGATGGTTGCTGTTCAAGAATGGTTTTCTGCTCATCTTTATTGGTTTGAAGAGTTTGTGTAGTTGGCGGGCTATTACTTGCAAGCATATTGAAAAAGAAAGATCAACCGCGTAAATGTCTCAGCCAACGTTGATTGAAAGCCACCAACTATTGTATAACGAAAATGACGAAGAAAAGCTTACAAAAGAAGAGAGGAGCCAAAAATGCTTACCTCGCCGATGAATTCTCTGATTCTTCGTGGATGGGATCGAGCACAGGCGGTTATCAAGAAAATTATGTTTGCGGACAACGCTCCAGTGCTTCTCACCTGTCGCCAATGGTTCCTCGAAGCTAGCTGAGTCTCCGAGTCGCCCGGGTAAACCGCTCGCCGTTTGTACCTCGTCCTGGCCTGGCCACCACTGACTCCAATCGCAAGTCGCACGAGCACACTGTCGCCGCTCACTCTGGCGAGTTCTGTTTCCGGATTCGAACCCTCTGCCAGCACGAGCGTAGCCGAACTATCCGAGACTCCGAGAATGTAGAAGACTGACACAGAGGGCGGTGCCGCCACTCAGGTTGGTTAAACCCTAACGCTGTGTTTTGTTGGAGGGAAGGAAAAACGGAAGATGGAAAAATAGAAAAATAGATATGGAAGGAAAACTAGGACAGAAAAAAAGAAATCACGTGGATTTCACGTGATGAACGCTGCAGCGCGCCGGGGGGCGGAGAGCTTGCCGGTTGGCGGGGGGAGCTCGCCACCGCGACCGGCAGGGAAAACTTCACGCAGCGGGGAGCAGGGACCCGGTGGGCGAGAAAGCGGGAAGAGAGAAGCAGAAGAGAGGGAGGAAGAAGAGGATGACGGAGGGACAGAGTGGAGGCAGAGGAGAAGGGTGACGAGAGAGGGGCGGAGAGGAGGAGAGGAGACACGGCAGGGACTTGGGGATTCGGCGGTAGATAGACGGGGAAGACAGGAGAAGAAGAGAGGGAGGGGGAAGAGATTAAGGCAGGGTGGAGCCGCGGAGAGGTTTGGAGAGGGAGAGGAGGAGAAGGCGCAGAAATAACGAAAAATGGCATTCGTCTGGAGAGAAATTAAAAACGTAAAAAATAATTTAATTTTTTATTTAATTTTATTTTCGTCTAAAATTATTCACTTACACTCTGTAGGACGAAAATACAAGGTATTTATGAAAATTATTTTTTTAATAGCAAAATGATAAAGAAAATAAAAAAGATAATAACTTTTTTTTTATTTTCTAATTCGTCTTATTCAATTTAGGCAAAAAAAATATAGACCTATTTTATTGGGGAGAAAGAAAAGAAAACTAGAAAAAAAAATTTTCTTTCTCTTGATTCGTTGAAGAGGATGATTTGAAGGGGAAGAAAAGAGGACCACTTTTCTCCTTTTTTTTTCTCTCCAAAAGAAGATCACTTTTTTTCTCACTTATTTTTCTTTTTTTTTTTTTTACTTTTCTCTCTTTTTTTTCTTGTCCCCCAATAAAACAAACCCTTTAATATTATGTCTTTCTTTCTTTCTCCTTTTTCTCCTTTGTACCACCGCACTAGCTGTTTCTTTTTTGCACAAAGCCTCCACTTTCTTCACAAGGCTGTCACGATAGTCTTGAATTTTTGGGGAAAGAAAACAAAAAATAAATAAGTTATTTAAAAAAAAATTTCGGTAAGAGTTTATTGTATATCGAGTACATTTTGTAATTAAATGGTCTAATTTTAAAAGTATATAGTTCCCCTCTTTTTTTTTGGATTTCCACTTCCAGTACCCTACAAGTAAACTAACTGTAACTCTACAATTCATTTAAAGCTATTAACTTATGTTCACATTGATACTTGAAAAAAAATGTTAATTATTTTTTATTGAGTTTGTTTTTAATATTAAAACTAAAATTTTAAAAAGTACTCAACTATGTTGTAATTCAATCTATGGTTTGATAAATAAAAGTCAAAAGTCAACTCTAACAATAAAATATAAATTTATTAAATTCTATATATATAGCCATGAAACATACTGAAAATATAAGTTGTAAAAAATAATTGATTGAATCAAAAAAACTTTAGTTTCATTAATTAATAAAATATGATGTGAAAATTTTTTTTTTTATATCTATTTAGTACTATGTTTATGTTTACCCAATTACCCATGAGGCCATGACCTTATTTCAAAATATCAAGATAGGCGAATTAGGGCATTGGAGGTGAGGCAGGTTTGGTGACGAGTTAGAGTGAAGGGAAGGAGTAGCAAACGAGAGCAAGGGGGAGGAGAGTCAAGCGAGGTAGGCACAAGAGAAAGTGGGCATGAGAGGCATGAGTGAGTGGCATCAGAGGCTTTAGACGAGGCCAATAGTGGCCCCATTTGGATGCCACGTTTGAGCGGTTTCTACATTTGCGGACAGCCAAAATCCTGAAGTTGTGGCGTTTGGCAGTTAGCTTCTCAGCTGGAGTAGCCGCCCATCTGTAGCTTCTGAAAACTGAGAAGCTGTTTTGGAGCAATCGCCCGTCGTTCGCCCATCGTCTCTGACCATCGCCGCTTCCAGTCGTCGCCCCTTCACTCGTCATCGCCCCTTCGCCCGTCGTCTCTGCCCATCGCCGCCTCCGGCCGTCGCCGCTTCGCTCGTCGTTGCCCCTTCGCCCGTCGTCGCCGTCGTCCCCATCTCCTTCGCCCGTTGTCCCCGTTTTCTTCGCCCGTCGTCCCCATCTCCATCGCCCGTATGAAGCCGCCGACGGCAAGGCACTCATCTCCTTCACATTGCGTGGCAACGAACGATTAGGGATTTGGGATTTTTTTTATTTTTTTATCAGGTATAAAATAATCTAAAAATAAAAAATATTAAATATATATTTAGAAAATTATTGTAAAAAAATTTATTTATGATGAATTAATCAATACAAATTTTAAAATTAAAATAATAAAAAAATATATTAATCAATACGAATTTTAAATTTATATTTATGATATATTAATCAATACGAATTTTAAATTTATATTTATGATATATTAATCAATACGAATTTTAAAATTCTTAATAGAAATGAATGGCACAGCACAGCAGCTCACAGTTGCTTATCACACCAGCTAATACACCCAAACAGCCTCAGCTTTTCATACCAGCTCTACTCAGACCAGCCACCAGCCAAAAGCTCCAACCACTCCAAACTAGCCCAGTGTAAGGTTAGGGCAAGCGGTGGGAAAAAAGTTAAGCACTTTGCCCATTTGGCCATCAAAAAAAAAATTCATGGATAAAAATATCCATGATAATCTACATGACGAGAGCTATTCAACCGTGCCAATATCCACGAAAATAGATGTATCCACGATGAGATATCGTGGATCAAAAGATCATGGATAAAACATTGTTACTGTAGTAGCCTCGTATCCATGATCTTTTGATCGACGATATCTCATTGTGGATACATCCATTTTCATGGATATTGGTACTGTTGGATAACTCTCGTGGTGTAGATTATTTTTATCCATAAACAAAAAAAAATTTTGGTAGTCAAATGAGCAAAGTGCTTAACTTTGCCTGTGCAACCCCCTGCCTAGGAAATTTTTTTTCCAAGTGGTGGAGGTGTAATTATTTTGGTATAAATTTTTTTAATAAGATCAGGTTTAAATAGAAATTTGAAATAAATAAATAATCAGTTTTAGCTAATGTAACAAACAGTTGAATTCAAACATGAGTAACCTACCCTCTTTGATCTATTTTCCTTTTTATGCCCCTCCCCTCATTTCTCCTACTCTATATCCTATAAAAGACATTTTGATCTATTTTCCTTTCTATGCCCCTCCCCTCATTTTCTCCACTCTATATCCTATAAAGACGTTACACTCTATTTATTAGGGTGGAAAGGAAAGGGAAAAGATAAAATTTGGGCTTTTCCTTTGTTTATTAGGGCAAACAAAAAATGGAGGAAGGAAAATAGAGGAAGGAAAGTAGAAAGGAAACTCATATAGTTTTATCTCATTTTTTGATCCGCCCAAATCATGCGAAAATTTGATTGTGCCTCCACGTTGATGCCTCTCCCCTTGCCGCGACCACCAACTCGCCCATTCATTGCCGCTGCTTTGCCCGTTCGTTTTCGCCGTTTCGCCTTGCCCGCTTGATGTTGTCGCCTCGCCCTTTTACCATCATCGCTTCTCCCGCTCATTGCTGCTCGCAATTGCTGTTTTGCCCACTCGCCCGTTCAATGCCGCTTGTTGTCACCGTTGACTTCTCTCTTCCCTGTTCACATAATACTTGACACATGACTTTTCACTGACACTGTTTTCTTTTTTTTACCTTTTTTTTTCCTTCTCTTTATTTTTCCTTCCGTCCATATAAACAGGGCGTAAAAGACACTATAAACGTTATCTCGATCCCCTAAAGCCATGAGTTTCTTTCCCCCAGCATTAAGTTATGTGGTTCTCTTTGGAACCACAACCCTATCTCCTACTCAATTAAACAAAGATCCAATTCAAAAGGAAATACTTAGAACAATAAATCAATAGTGTGAAAAGGAAATATCTGATATTGTTTTCTGATACAAGAAAATAATATATAATTTATTGAATTTGGAACTGTTTTTAAATAAAAAGATCAACAAGTATATACTGAAACAACAGTATTAAGAAACTTCTCTCCTTTTTAGATTCATAGTTTTCATTTTGCTTATTTTTTTTTAAGACTTCCACTTGCTCTTTATTCAGTCTCCGCAAGTGCAACGCTATATCAAATTTCACACGGCGGAGGAATGCGACGCACGGCACAAAAATACAAAATCGTCATTGGAACCGCCCAAAATCGGCGAGCTTTCTCGACCGGCTCGAATCAAGGCCGAGCGAACCGCTTCCGGCATGGGAATGCCGATGTCGAGAGACCCGGGTGGCCGGTTTGCGCAGATCGACGGAGACACCCGCACCCTCCGCTCCCTGGTTGTGCAGGCCCCCGGTGCCCGCCCCCATGAGCGGGCTCATCCAGACTGCGAAACCTGATATGCTCTGACGGTGGCGGCGGCTATGTCTACTCACGAAGGTCCGCCGCAGGTGCGTCGGAGTTGGACGCCGCCACCCGTTCGAGGACTCGCTCGCACCCGGCACCTCGTCCTCCGCCGCCGGTGACAGTCCCCGCTCCACCGTCCGGCACGGTCTCCTCCCCTGCCCTTGCGGCGCTTCCGATTCCGTCGATGAGGAAAACTTCGGCTCCTCCACCTTCTTCCGGTGAATACGTGACGAAAACCAGGAGCCTGGTCCGGCACCGGAAGATCCCGAATCGTGCCCCGCCTTCTTCGATCTGGGAAGCCGCAGGAGGACTTTTAAAAAGGAAAATCGCGCGGAGCTCCGCGGCCGACAACCGAGGATATCGCCGCCATAGGTGGGGCCGACGTGGGGGGTGCTGGAGAAGCGAAGGTCGTGGGGGTGGGAGGCGCCGGATGATCTGTGAGGGAGATAAGGGGATACTGAGCGGGGGAAGAAGGCAGTCGGTGGTGGAGACTCGTCGGGGCTTGAACGGGAGTGGCGGTGGTGAGAGAGACCGTTTCGGGAATCTAAGAGGGTGCTAAGACGCTCCCTCAGGCAGGAGGCGCAGACGCCGGGGCTCGGCTTGCACGGATGCTGAGTGCACTTCATTCCCGCCGCCTCCGCCGTCGACAGATCTGCACTTCAGCCATTGATCTGATACGAAGCGAGAGAAGAGGAGCGCGCGCTGGTTTGTGACGCCATTGTTGGTAGTGCATAGAATTCTCATCTCATTAATTGCGATGCACGCCAGAATATCCACCTACTGACTAGTCTGCAACAGTAGTTTTCAAGGGTGATTTGAACGAGCGCAGACCGCAAATGTCAGTCAAAATGGGCCCCAGAATTAATGAGGTGGGTCCGAGTATCTCTGATGACGACAAAAGATTAGCTTTTACGTTGACCAGGATGCTTAAAAGGGAAAAATTTTCTAGGAAGTCGTCGCGGCTTCCTAAAACGTTAAGAAGCCGCGAATCAACACCGCTCATTTTAATTTACAATCTGCACACGAAAAGTGTTGTGCAGGTATTCCCGACTTTGCACAGAAAAGGAGAATTAAAGGCGTTGAGAGATTTGTGCACTCGTCCATCGGACGGTCTAAGTCCAGGGTTTCAATGCGCCCGCTAAAAAGGGTGTACATTAAATGGACTAGCCCAAGCCTAGTCCATGCCAAACACGAGTCTGTTTGATACTAATTAACAGTCGCACATTTATCACCAAGCGTTAAGTAAAGGTTCCCTCTTATTTAGAGGTTAGATGTCATTACTGATGAGACTAATAAAACTGAATGCAAATTCATAACATATAATTCTTAATTCGAAAAGATGATCCTGTAACGGATTACTAAACACATGTAACATTACTTACAAAAACTCGAGGAGAAAAAGAGTAAAAATCTTCTATGCAGAAGTCCTTATTTACCCAGGAAGTTTATGCAACACAATAAATCACAAGACACTGTATTGCCCCAGAAACAGCCAAGCAACAACTCACTGATTCCATTGCGACGAAGACACGCCTATACACAAGTGAGATTGGATAGATATTTTTACTAAATATTAGAAATAACTGTATTCATCTTGATTGTTGATCTTGAGGAACAACAATATCGCCACACCAAAAACCACAAAAGATGATAGCTCCAATGCCAGGGCTCCCCAGCCTATGACATCTGCATGCTTCAATATCGAGGGAATCGCAATGCTCCCGACCACCGAAAACCCCGTCAAGAATTTTGTGAAGTTAACCCAGCTGTTGATATGGAAAACGACAAACTTATTACGGGAATTTAGGAACACAATAACATTCCATAACTACTAAGTACTAACCCATTTCCCTCATTGGATATGAGTGAGCTGCTGTTGGATCCAACAAAGAACAATAATGGCATGGGAAGAATTACATACATCAATACTGCAAAGAAACTTAACAAACTCAGCAGAGTTCGTCAACAAAAAGATATATCCACATGCAATCATGCTGTACCTGTTAGCATAGGCCACCAATTACTGTATAGAGCACATGCCTGAAAATAGTAATGAACATAAGAGAAGCAGAAAATGCAATACTATGAGCGAAATAGAAGACTGGAGTCCAGTGTACAAACCAAAATTTGCAATACTATTCCACCAGATACCATAATTGCCAAAAGAGCAAGCTGCCCACTGTGCAGGCAAGCAGATAATTGATGTGTTAGACCTGCCATTCTTTCTTGCAAGCTCCAAGAGTTCAGAAGACAGAAAACAAGTACTAAATCCTGTTTAGGTAAACCACAAAAAAATCTCATTAAACCTCATATTATGAGGCTTCATCCATCGTATTGATCATATCAACAAACACTTGAAATATCATCAAGTTAAAAAAACCTTACTGATCTACTAAAGTCTACACTACCAAATCACCAACAAAAAAGATAAAGAGCAAAGGCAAGGGATGTGTGCTAAAGTAAGAAAAAGGCAGTACATATATGCGAAGTTGGACGAAAATGGGTGCTTACATTATACAGGACGCATACTTACATATAAACCCACATCAAGCAACCGCAACATAAATCACTTATGTGGAAAAAAGACTTCAAAGAGTACATAAAATTCTAACACTGCTCCTAAAACTAAGCAAAGATATCAATCATACCAAAATACTATACTACGTAGGGGCAAGAGGTTTGACAACGATGCCAATATGTTTATTCTTAAAGTTGTGAATAAAGTTCTTATCTTTTTCCTCAATGCAATGACTCAAATGACGTAAACCTAAAATCTTCACTAAGAGAACAATGCCATTCATTTCTCAACTTGTGAAAACCATGATCCTAAACTTCTGCACTGGAATGAGCAACATTCTATTTATTTTACTTTTCCAAGAGACTAGGTTCCCGCCAGCCGAAAAGAAAAAAAATCCAAAGTTGATCTTGATATAGGAACAATTTGGAAAATTAAAATGAATACAATTTTGATTAAAAAAAATAATTGAGCCAAAGTCTTCACATGCATGTGTTAATTTATCTAGCCTAAAAATTTACTTAGGCATAAATTTTGTTTCAAAGGCATGTCACCGTACCACTTCATTGGCCATGCCATCACCATCACTTTCCATGGGGTACCACTCAAACAAGAGAAATGGCAATGCATGTCACTATGCATGAAGACCAAAAGTCAAAGTCAAGCTACATTTGATGCAAATCTTCACATGGCTCAAGGCAATCAATCACGTTGAGGACTCAAAAGCATCACTTACATTATTAAGGAATGGCCACGCTATGCATTAATGAGACCCTTTATCAGAGTTCGAAGGATATTCGGTGTAAAACTATATTACCTGACGTTGACTATGTATCTTTTGTCATATCTCTATGTATTTAGGATAGTTCTATATAAAAATAGTTATTGACACATGTGTGCTATGTATTTTAGTTGTGGGGGATCGTGCCGTGTTCGGGGGATTGTCTCGGGACATAAAAATTACGCGTGTGGACTATATTTTCACAAGTACTCCTGGATAAGGGTCTCAAATGTGTAAAATCAGCCCACTTAAGCCTTATGAAGCCTATTACTCACACTCACTAGTTTGTATAGGTGGGATAGTATTGAGAGGGGTGGTAGTGCTGGGTTAAATGGTTTCTTGAGAAAATTCTCAAGTCTAAAATTCCAAAATTCCGCACACCTGCCCTCCCCGTCAACGTCCCTCGATCTTGTGTCTTGTACTATTGCCTTAATCAATAATATACCGATAGGTTATTCGGTTGAGTCATTTCACCGAGCATTTCACCGATTGCTTGTGTTGCCTTTGGATCATTGCTTCGAAGCATATGGGATTTGTTGAATATTACTTCTCAGCTGGGAGAGTAGTATACTGCACGGACATCAGGCACTAAGAAAAATGCGTCTGTGACAAGTGTTATTAGAGGCGGTTCAGGGTTAACACATTGTCAGCTAGGGCACCAAATCAGTAGGGGCAAAATTCAAATGGACAAAGCAAAGGTTGAAGCTATGGCAAACTGAACTGTTCCTCCAAAAGTCATAGAACTAAGATCTTTTTTAGGGTTTGTGAACTATTACCGGCGATTTATTGAGGGCTACTCATGGACAGCAGCCCCGTTGACAGACTTACTAAAAAAGGAGCAAAGTTGGGGGTGGTCCCCAAAGTGCCAAGATGCTTTTGAAGACCTCAAGACTGCAGTGATCAATGAACCGGTACTTGGACTTCCGGACTATGGGAAACCTTTTGAAGTTCATACAGATACATTCAACTATGCCACCGCTGATGCAAGATCAACACCCTGTGGCTTATAAAAGTAGAAAACTCAATAACAATGAGCAAAGATATCCCACTCTTGAGAAGGAAATAACGACTGTGACATGCTACCTTAGAACATTTCGACACTATTTGCTGGGAGCCAAATTCATCCTACGAACGGATAACATTGCGTTACGTTATTTTCAGACGCAAAAGAAATTATCTCCGAAGCAAGCTCGGTGGCAAGATTTCTTGGCAGAATTTGATATGATATGGGAATAAGCCTAGGAAGTCCAACGTCGTCGTAGATGCACTGAGCAGAAAGGCAAAATTGGCAAGCTTTCGAAGGCGAAATTGGCAAGCTTTCAAACTATGGAGAACTATACTATTCAAGTACAATCTAACCTACTAGAAAGAATTCGGATTGGGATGCCCAAGGATACTCAAGCTATGACCTTGAAGACATAAATCAAACAAGGCAAGACACGACGATTCTAGGTAGATGGAGAGCTCATTCTGACCAAAAGAAATCGGGGATTTGTGCCGCGCGCCGATAACCTACGAAGGGAAGTCTTGAAGGAATGTTATGATACCTTGTGGGCAGGACACCCACCAAACTATAGCCCTTGTCGAAAGGGCATTCTACTGGCCTAATATAGGAGCAGACATCAATGACTATTTGCGGACATGTCTCATTTGTCAACAAGATAAGGTCGAAAGACAAAAACCCTTAAAGGCTTTTGGAGCTGTTACCAATACCAAAACAACCATGGGAGAGCATTTCTCTAGATTTCATTTCAGCGTTACCAAAAGTGGGGGAACTAGGTTCTATTTTGGTTGTGGTTGATCGTTTTTCGAAATATGCGACCTTTATTGCAACCCCGCTTCACGGCTCGGCAAAATAGGCAGCCAAAACTTTTATGAAACACATTGTCAAGTATTGGGGAGTACCTTAGAATATCATCAGCGATAGCGACTCAAGATTTCTAGAAAAATTTTGGACCGAATTGTTCAAATTACTCGGGTTGAAGTTGCATTTCTCCACAAGCCTTCACCACATACCGATAAATGCCCTTCTAGAACATTACTTGAGACATTTTGTAAGTGCCAACCAAAGAGATTGGGTGCACCTCCTTGATGCTACGCAGTTCTCTTATAATTTACAAAAGAGTTCTGCTACAGGGGCTCTTGAGATACTCTTGGGTCGATAGCCATCAACACCGGATGCCTTAGCTGTCGGATATACAGGTAATAGCCCATCTGCATACTGTGTGGCGAAAGAGTGGCATTAGAATTTTGAAATTGCTAAAGCATATCTAGAGAAGATGGCTAAGAAGATGAAAAAGTGGGCAGATATAGAGAGATGGCCACAAGATTTCAAGAAAGGTGATCAGATTATTGTGAAACTCCAGCAAGATATGCTTAGAGTTTTTCAAAGACCCATTCACAAAGGGTTAGTTCGAAAATATGAAGGGTCTTTCTCAATCTTGGAACGAGTTGGAAATGTATCATACCCAATGCAACTTCCGCCCTAGCTCAAGATCCATCCCGTCTTCTATGCAAGTTATTTGAAGCTATACTATGCCGATTCAGAAGACGCAAATCACAGTACGTCAACTCGTGCACCACCTACCATTTCAGCAGTGGAGAAACAAGTGCAAACTATTCTAAGGAGACAGAAAAGGACCCTCAACTCAGGAAAGAAATAAACTAAGTATTAAGTGATGTGGAAGAGACTCTCAATCTCAGAGTGGGGAGGCAGAAGAGACATTAAGGCATGCACAAGAAAAAGTCGAAGAATTCAAGGAGTCGATGAGGGCATCGACGTCTTAAGTTGGAGGGGGGGGGGGGTGTATCAGGGTTCAGAGGATGTTCAATGTAAAACTATATTGCCTGACCCTGACGATGTGTCATTTGTCATATTTATATGTATTTAGGGTAGTTTTATGTAAAAATAGGTATTGGCACATGTGTGCCATATATTTTGGTTGTGGGGATCACGCCATGTTCGGAGGATTGTCCCGAGACATAAAAATCGTGCGTGGAGACTATATTTTCACAAATACTCCAAGATACAGGCCTCAAATGTGTAAAATTAGCTCACCGAAGCCTTATAAAGCCTATTACTCACACCCACTAGTTTGAATAGGTGTGATAGTATTGAGAGGGGAGGGGTGGTAGTGCTGGGTTAAATGGTCTCTTGGGACAACTCTCAATTCTAAAATTCAAAGGTTCCCCACACCTACCCTCTCTATCAATGTCTCTCGGTATAGTGTCTTATACTGTTGTCTTAATCAATAATATACCGGCGGAAGGTTCGATTGAGTCATTTCAAAGAGCATTTTACTCGCCGTCCTATAGAAGTCACTTGTGTCTCTCTTTGTGTCTTTCGATTGCTTATGTTGCCTTTGGATCGTTGCTTTGGAACACGTGAGATTAGTTGAACACTCCTCAGCCGAGAGAGTAGTGTACTGCAAAGACTCAGACACTAAGGAAAGTACATCTGTGACACCTTGTCACTATGCATGAAGACCAAAAGTCAAAGTCAAGCTACATTTGATGCAAATCTTCACATGGCTCAAGGCAATCGATCATGATCAGGACTCAAAAACATCACTTACATCCCATGCATTAATGAGACCCTTGTCATGATGAGAACTGAGAACATGAAGCAATTAATTTCTCCCAAAACCGATTTACACAAGAAAATGCCCAAAGATCCAAGATTGAAAGTTCATTGACAAGACAACACGAGGAACTTTAGATTTCATGGCGTTCGGTTTGCCCAAAGTTGCAAGAAGCCCCAACATTTACATGACAAGTTAAGACTCAAAGAGACAAGAAAATTTACTCAAAATGGGGTAGAAATGCATTTACGGTCTTCCCATCACTCAATTCACCTTACCTTGTTTAATTTGAATATGCTAATGATTGGGAGAAGAATCTTCTTCCCTTTGACCAGCCACCTAAGAAGTTTTATAAAGACCTTTTGAAACACAACTAATGGTTAGAAATGCTTGAATGAAAAAAATAGGATTAAGTGCTCCTTTTATAAAGAATTGTGTTCTTCCACCTCTCTCTAATTCTCTCCCTGTCCTGCCTTATCTTCTCAAGATTGCAAGCTAAGGCTGTCTAATTCTCTGTTCAACAGAGAAACAGAACCAAACTGCTTTCCATCCAAATCAGTTCAGCTTGATTCAGTTTCAATAATTCTAAAAATCATCCATTCAGTTTTTGATTCAACCTTAAAATTTTGGGTTGATATAAAAAATATACCATAGTATTATTTTATTAAAAACAATACAATAATAATAATAATAATAATAATTTTAAAAATATATTCAGTTTAACCCAAATTGAACCCGAGAATTTTGGTTCACATTTTTGTAATTTTAGTTCAGTTTCTGTTTCAATTTTTAAAAAAACTCCGATTTGAGTTGAACAGGTTCAATTCAGATTGGCCAGGTCTATTGCAAGCAAAGCCAAGCAACAAGAACTTCCTCTCTTCCTTGAAGCTGGTTCAGCTATGTTAAGACCGTCACAAATCGTCCCTCAAGCTAAGAAGGCGAGCAGACGTTAGCCTCCAAAACAAAGCCCAAAAAACTACCCTCTCCCTACCCCCGGCCCCTAACCCTCTTCAAAGTTCATCGGATCCAAGTCAGCTAAGACCCATATCCTTCTTCTTTGATCCCCCCATGTAAACCCGCCAAACGGGTCACTGATTCAAACCCACTCTCTCTAGAGCCGTATCAATTTCCCCCTCCTCAGAATTAGTCTTGTCCCCAAGACTAATCACGAATGATCTTCCCACGTTGCTTCTTCAGGTGGCATACTCTTCCATTGGATCAACCATTGATTCCCTACATCTCCTTGTTTACTTGGAGCCGAGCTAAAATAGTCTATGCATGAACTATTGAGAAGGCATATCCTGGATTCCAATAACCCTTTTTAGTTGCGAAGATGTGTACTCGTGCCATGGGAGGGAGTTCTGCTATGTACACCACCTCCCCAATCTTATGAAGTATTTTAAATGGTCTATAGTAACAAGTGACCAATTTTGCATTAACTCTTTGAGGCACCAACTATTGTCGGTGAGGTCGTAATTTGACAAAGACCAGATCCCCACTTTCAAATGAAATATCTCAGCATTTGGCATTATCATACTTACTCATTCTCTAGGCTATTATCAAGTTATATTTCAATTGTTTTAAAATTTCATCCCGGATCCACCGGCTCATGCTACAACTATCTCCTAGAACAAATTTCATTATAGTTGGTGGGGGCCGTCCATAAACGATCATAAATGGCATTTTCCCCACTGCTAAAGCTTGTGTTATACCAATACTCAGCCCATGGTAACCAATGTGCCCACGTGTGTGGTTGCTTCAAAGCAAAGCAATGCAGATGTCTCTAAGTAGCGATTGAGGACCACAGTCTAGCCATCTGTTTCTGGATTATACAAAGAACTCATTGCCAAAATTGCACCTTGAAGTTTAAATATTTCCTTCCAAAAATTAATAATAAAAATCAGATCTCGATCACTGACAACGGATTGAGGAAATCTGTGTAAACGTACCACTTCATAAAAATCTCCGCTACCAAGCTTGTCGAATAAGAGTGACGAATTATGATGAAATGAGCATATTTGGATAGTCGATCGACTAGGACTGCGTCTATTCCTTTAAATTTCAGTAATCCCATAATGAAATCCTTGTCACTGTCTTACCACACTGCATTCATGGGCAAGGGATGCAATAGTCCAGCCAGGGAGCAAGCTTGGTATTTCTGCAAATTTCGCACTCCACCACAAAATGATAGATGTCCCTTCTCATTCCCCTCCAATACACATTGTCTACAATTCGCCGGTAAGTCTGATGTGCGCCTGCGTGTCCACCCATCATTGTACAATAGAACTCTCTAAATATCTGGGGAACCCAAGAAGACTTTGCCGGAATAACTAATCGTCCTTGATAAAATAACCGGTCTTTTTCCCATATGTAAGGCGAATGGGCCTTGGACTTA
Organism: Costus lasius; assembly: GCA_027563935.2. Classification (NCBI taxonomy): domain Eukaryota; kingdom Viridiplantae; phylum Streptophyta; class Magnoliopsida; order Zingiberales; family Costaceae; genus Costus; species Costus lasius. The sequence goes on from CM050454.1 coordinate 2,347,660, forward strand.
GATCACTAAATCTTTGATAATTTGTTATGGGATAAGATGAGCTTGCACCTTTTCTTGTATTTTCTGGGCATCCAACCATACTGCACTCGACAAAGCCTTTAACTCTTAACTCTCATGGAATTCGAGATAACACATGCAGCTTGATTTGTAGTTTTAACCTTATAGCTGACCTTAAAGTCATATTCTAATAGCTTAGCCAACCAATTTTACTGATCTGGCGTGATGATCCTTTGCTACAGCAAATGTCTGAGTGTCTTTTGATCTGTCAAGACCTTGAAATATTTGTCGACCCAAGAGATAAGGTCACCAATGTTGTATGGCTAGAACCAGAGTCATCAATTCCTTCTCCTAAGTAGACTTTGCTAAATTCTTATCAGCCAGCCTAGCTGAAGTAAGCTATGGGTCGCCCTTCCTGCATCAACACGGCTCCAACACATCTCCATGACGCATCATACTCCATGAATTCTCTTTGAAAATTTGGCAATGCCTAAATTGAAGCAGAAGCCAAAATTAATTTCAACTATTCAAAAGTAATTTGAGCTTTAGGATTCCACTTGAAACCATCCTTCTTTAAGAGATACCACGAGGGTTTAGCTAACTTGCCATAATTTCAAACAAAATGGAGGTAGTAGCCGGTCAACCCGAGGAATCCCCGCACTTCCTTGACAGTGCACGGGATGGGCCACTGAAGAACAGTTTTTATCTTCTCTAGATCAATCGCCACACTGCCGGGTCTAATAAGATGCTCCAAATACTCTACTTATTGTTGTCCAAATTGGCATTTCTTGATATTAGTCACCATTTTTTGTTCGTTCATGATTTGCAAAACACACCTTAAGTGTCGAAGATGCTCCCATGACACACTGTACACCAAAATGTCATAAAAAAATACCAAAACAAACTTACGAAGGTAAGACTGGAAGGTGTCATTCATCGTAGCTTGAAAAGTAGAGGGAGCATTACTTAAACCAAAGGGCATCATCAGAAATTCATAGTGCCCATCATGAGTTCTAAAGGCTATCTTGGGAATATCTTTGGCTCTTACGTGGATTTGATGATTCCCCGATCTCAAGTCGCTTTTGGAGAAATAATTAGCGTCATATAATTCATCTAATAATTCCTCATTAACCGGTATGGGACACTTATCTGGAACAGTAATTTCATTCAGAGCGCGATAATCTACACAGCCTCTAGCTCCCATCTTTTTTTCAAACCAATATGACTGGGCTAGAATAAGGACTTGAACGTGATTGAATAATTCTAGCATTAAACATCTTCTTCACCAACCTTTCGATCTCCCCTTTTGTCTTTGTACATATTTGTAGGGTTTGACCTTCACTGGACCCCCTCCTACTTTGATAAGGGAGGTAAGTGACCTGGTTCCACAAAGAGCGTAGAATATTCTTTGAGCACCTATTGTAGTTGTGCCTTCTGCCAATCTGTTAATCTTCCTTCCACTTGCGCTTCCTCTTTTTTTACGGCCCATAGTACCCCCGAATACTCCACTTCAATTAACTTGGACATCTCCCTAAAAGAAGCGTGTGATCGAACCAATGTTGGGTTCCCCTTCAAAGTAACTTCCTTACCATCCCTTTGGAACTTCAAATACAAATGATTCCAGTCTCCCAGAGTTCGCAACCACACCACTCCTAAGATTAAGTCCACACCCCCAATCCAAATAAGTAAGCATCTATAATTTCTGCATGTTCGCCTAGCTGAACCTGAAGTTGTGAACAACGGCCTTAGAGACTGTACCTTCGCCCCATCTCCTAATTAAACCCCAAAAGTTAGAGTAGTTTCGGTCTTCGCCCCAATTCCTTAACCAACTGATTGGATATGAAGTTATGGGTAGCTCCACTGTCAATCATTACCACTATCTCCGTCTCTCTTTACAATGCCTATCAACTTTAAAGTTTGTGGCCTGAAATGACGCTTATAGAATTTAGTGATATTGCCATGTTCGCATTAGAAAAATCCGTCACTTGTATAAACTCCAGCTCATCTCTACCTGGCCCACTGCCAACTTCTTCATTTGGTATGTCATCATCCTCATCTTCGGCCAATATCATGAGTCTAAGATTCTTATTTGCACAACGATGCATAGGATGGTATGGCTGAGCACAATGAAAACAGAGACCTTTCTCTTGCTTGGCTTTGAAATCTTGGTACGATAAAGATTGGCTTCCCCTACCATGACTCTCTTCATTCCCTCTACGGCTACCTCCATCCCCTTGCAAGCAAGTGTGATTGTTGTCAATGCTTCTAACTATCAAAGTCTTACTCCCCCACCCTTTGCCCTTGTTAGTGTCACTAGCCGTTTTAGTTCGAGTAGGACCTGATCTATATCCACTTAGACCTTATCGATATCCCAATGGGTCGAATCCATCAAACATAGACAATTCCACCTTTCGACACATCATTCTTCGCTCTTCATTATCGTGTGCCCCACTCCATCGAGTTCGCCATATACTCTTCCGCTTCACACCGTCGTGTGGCTTCATCGATGGGAGGGCGGCCACAATCAGTGCCGCCATTAAGCCCAACAGGATTCTCCCGAGAGGGCCGTCATACATCCTCTTTGCCAAAGAACTGGTTCATCACGCCAATCCCCCTCTCTGTCTCCCAGCTCAACCTACGGTATAGCTCGGGCATGCTCTTTGGATTGTTGTGCAGGAACACCAGTGACTTCTAACATTTTCCCTTTCATCATGGCAGTAAACATCTCTTTCAATTCCGTCATGTCTTCCCTCATCTTCCTTCTATCTTCCTCATCCGCACGGTAATGTTCCTCACTAATGCTTTGTCCCCCCCTCGGCGTTCCTCAACTACCAACAGCTCGCCAATACTCTTCTCTACCACCTCTAATCGAGTTTCAGATCACATCAACGTCATTGTTGTCAGAGGGCGAAGTTCACCTTCAGATGAAGTCATCATACACACGTTGTAGCTCTTCTGTCCCTTCCCACACTCATGAAATGTGCGCCTGATGCGGCTTGTGAGCAGCCGCCAAGCGTTGAGAGTCCCCGCTACACATTCCCATGAAGGCAATGTTGTGGCAAGTGTGCACGAATGTTCGCCTGATGCAACTTGCGAACAGCCGCAAAGCCCCAACGTCGCCGCTGCACGTTCCCCCGAGTGTAGTGACACGATCCACGCCGATGCCGCCCACATTGAACAATGCAACAGGCGTGTGCGTCGTCGTCCGTCGTCAGCTACGTTGCCAATTGTCCCTTGAACTAAGAAGGCGAGCAGACCTTAGCCTCCAAAACAAAGCTCAAAAAACTTCCCTCTCCCCCCCCCCCCCCACCCTCATGCCCTAATCCTAGACCTTAGCCTCCAAAACAAAGCCCAAAAAACTTCCCTCTCCTCCTCCCCCCCCCCATGCCCTAATCCTCCTCAGAGTTTATCGGATCCGGATCCTTCTTCTTTGATCCCCACTTGTATAAACCCACCAAACGGGTCGCTAATCCAGATCTGCTCTCTCCAAAGATGTACCAACCTATTCCTTTACTCTTCTTTGAGTAGATTTCATTTATGTATTCTAGGATTATTGTTGAGGGAAACTCCACCCTCATGTGCATTGTAATTTATTATCAACTTGAGCTTGTAATAAGTGGATCAGGGTGAGGCCACTATCTCAAGAGGCCCAAGGTAACTTTCTCCCTTGTGTTTACTTTAGTAGTATGCTTAATCTGATTTCATGAACCACATCATCATAGTCTTCTAGTCTCACTTTGTTCGACAATTTGTAGTTTAACTAGTATTATGAAAATCTACTCTTTGCTAAACCTAGATCCAAGTCCAACAACTCGTAATCACTTCTGCACATACCTGCAGTTGATTATGTAGATTTACTACATCAGATCTTCTGTCTCTTGAATTGTCAACATAATCCATATAAAAGTAAGCCTAAACTTTTGAATGCCATTTTCTTATATAAAGCAGACCTTCCTTTGGAGCAACTTTTAGATAATGCAATATTCCCAAAACAACTTGCTAATGATATCTTGAGGTGTAAATATCTTCACAGTAGTTATCAGATTAAGGTTTCTGACTTTGTAAAAATAAAGAATCGATATTTGCACCTAACCAGCCTTATCTCTGTAATATTGTTTGTAATATATCTTTTTTGGGACAAAAATAACCCTTATGAAAAATAAGAAATATCAATATCTAAGAAATGTCAAAGTTTTCCCCTATCTTTCATGGAAAATTGGTCTGAGGTGCTTTTTAACTTAAAGAATGTCACGTCCATCATTCATTGTGAGACATATCACCAACATATATGATAATAATAATAACAAAACTAGATGAAATGAGTTGAACAAAGATGGAATGGTAAGTTCCACTAAAGAAAGGATCAAGAACATCAACAGCTTGGCAGAACCTTGAAATCATGCTTTAGAACGCTGCTTGATAAGTACCATTGCAAGGAGAAATGATCTCTCAAGTTCCATTAAGTGCAACTGATGTTATTTGCTAAGATTGTCTTTTCCATTTTCTATCTCGAATAACTTCCTAAAATTTGTAGGGTTTGAAATTACATACAGGGCTGAGAAAATCTGAACTGATATAGAAAGACAATCTTATGAAGCAAAAGCATATCTAGCAATGAGGTGAGCACCCATGGTAAACTTACTCTCGTTATGGCACTAGATATATGAAGATAATAAATGGAGGTGGTGGAGAATATGAAGTTGAAGGCAACAATGGCAACGTTGGAGCAAGAGATTTGCACAGTTGTCCGTCCGTTGTAGAACTGTAAGGAGGGTTAAGATGAAGATGGAACGGCAATACTAGATGATGTAGCGGTAATGTATTGACCAGTGAGAGTAGGAACATGAATATGGGCATATAAGGGATCAGCCTTAGTGGGTAACTGCTTAATGTCAAAGCAAGAACAGACTTGTTTCAAGAAGGCAACACTAGTAGGAATATGGCAGCATCAAGTAGCTGAATCATAATACAATAGACGTTTTTGTGCATAAGAGTATCCAGAAAAAATATATTGTACAGAGAAGCAATAGTAAGAATTTAGATATAAGAGGATTCTGACTATTGAGAATAGTTGAAGATTAGATATAAAAGAGGCATAATTAATGAAATAATAGACAATGTATACAACATCACCTTAAAGAAGTTTGGGAAGGTGTATGCGAAACATTATCACAAATTACATCACGTGAAATATTAGGAAAATGACTTTTCTTTCATTCTACAGTCTCATTTTGAAGAGAAGTGTATGGAATGTACTTTAGTGGAGGATATCATGAGTTTGATATGCTTGGCATTATATCATTGCATAAAACTTAAGACTAATGTCAAATGTTTGTATCATTATAAAAGATTTTGTAGACATCTAGAACCTCATACCTAATCTTAAGGTGGTAGAACAAAACCATGCGAGAATAATCATCAATACATGGAACAAAGTATCTAAAGCCAATTGATGTAGATACAAAACTAGATATCCATATATCAGAATGGCTAAAATTAAATGATAAGTGTTTCCGTTATTGGTCCCAGAAGAGATATCAAATGATCAATGTTAGAATAGTTGATAAGCCTCACTAACAAATGTTGGAGAAGAGGATAAAAACAAGGACTTAATAATAAAAGGTGATCATGACTAATATGACAATAGTAATAGTACATGGAGAGTAGTCAGATTATGAGCAATTATATTAGAATGATTCACTGATGTTAAACATCTCTAGGCTACATCGAGTGTGGTGAAATACAATGTGTGGAAAAATATTACAAAACAATTTAAAAAGTGAGTAAGACTAACAGATAAAAGATTAACATGAATACTTGACACATAAAGTGCAATGTCTAAAGAAAAGGAAGGAGTATAACCATGTATAGGTAAAAGAGAGCTACTGTTTATCAACAATAGAGAGTTCAGGTAGCATCCAAAGAGATGTTATAAAATAGGTCACGTGCCTATCATGTGAGGGGAAGCATTAAAATTAACAATACAATAAAACCCTAAAGACACCAAGCTATTGCAACTTAAGATAAGGCATATGCAAAAAACAAATGGAGTTACAATATTCGTTCGTGCTTGTTGGCAAAATCTGTACAAGTGGAGATGGCGCTACAAGAAGACTTTGAGATTTTGGTTGTAGCAACATGAGCAATGGAAGAATGACAAATTTCGATCAGCAATATTTATAGTATGATGAAGTACTCACAATGGATGCGAGGAAACACAACATAACTACGATCATGACCATGAAAAACATGTCCTATACAGTAGACAAAACTACAAGACAATACTAATACTAAAGGTTGGTACTGGCGGACAAGGACTTGTGAATGAGACTATGTGAAGAAGACAAGGGCATTCACCAAATCTAGAATATTGGCGTTTCCAAGAAGCAAAGTGCGAGTGATATTATAGTTGCCATCCAATCTAGAAAGAAATTTTGCTACAAGAAAAAACTTTGGGCTGTTTGAGAAGTTATGCATTTGTGAGATAGAGAATGGTAAATACTAGACTCATCATACTTAGCAAGAAACATTGAATAGTAGTATGAGATAAATTAATGTCCTTGCTTTAGGCTAAATAATTCTTCATAAAAGGTGTAGAATACAACAATATTTTTGTCAAAAGACTAGATTGTGTAAAGAGTTTGAAATTTTCTCAATATCAGATAGGAACATGAATGTGCCTTGAATTTGGAATTTCATACTATTCAGGAGCTAGTTTGCAATGTAGTAATTTTTGGATCCGTGATGTCTAATTTCATCGTTAGCATTACTTACATTCATAGTTTTAAATACCAATGTGACACTACAAAAGAAGCTTCTTGATGAGCTTTGATAATGAAAATATTTCAAAATCCATCCATCTCATCATACTCCCAAACTGCTCTTACTGATAATTCCTATCAATCGGAAAACTTTGCAAAGTAGAAATGATCAGTAAACCCTGAAGTTGTTGCACACATTTAGGTGCTGGATCTCACGATAGAATTCCTCGACGTACCCTAAGGTTAGAGTAAACTGCCATGACGTGCATCCTACTGCAAGTAAATCGAACGATTGGAAAGTTAGTCAGCAGGATCGACCGATTTCGATCAGGATCGGCATCCAAGTCCACGAATTTGCTCGAATTCTCCCCACAACCAAAAACAATAATAAATCACCATTAGTTAATTATGAGAGGAACCATTCGCAGGACCGAACAGCGGAACAGGGTTTGGCCAGAAGTAGGATGAACGGACTATGAACCACGGAGGCCGGGAGCGATACAAGAAAAAAAAAATCGTTTCGATCGCTAGGACTCCATCCTGCGATCCCACCAATTCATCCCAAAATCTCGGCATCTAGCCATTATCGGCGGTCCGGCGAAGAAAAGGGCAGAAGATCTAAAACATGAGGCGAAAAGGAGGGAAATTAGAAAGAAAAAAAAAAAAAAAATCAAAACTAACCTCAAATAATGAAGAAGCCTCCGGAGATTTCTTTCCTAAAGGGATTGACTCTAGATTCAGCGTCCGCTGCTCGAAGCTCGCCAGTAGCCACTCAAAATTGAAACTAAGCCGCAGCCTCCGTCCGTTCGAATCTTGCCTCGAACCTCACGCCGCCGCGCGTCGGCCGCCACTCCCCGACGATGCTCGCAGACGCCGGACGCAGCTGGAGTCGAACTCTGGATTCGGAAACACTGATTCTTTCTTATCCCTAGGTCAATATTTGTTGTGCTTGTTATAATAATATGAGCATATATGCATTGAGTTTTATATTAAAATACTGATCTAGTAATTAAAAGATACATTATATTTATATATAATTGAAAATATTATACTTTATTTTATGAAAAAAAATAAAAATTATTAAGTACAACTAACATTATTAGAAAATGTAAACAAAATTAAATAATATTTATACATATAATTATTAAATTAAAGTAAACAATCTTTGAAATTATGCCCTACCCTCTATCTCCTCCATGAAATTTGTTAGTTAAAACATGAACCAATTCTAATTGGCTAATTCAATTTAGTATAATTATGGATTAAAGTATAATTAATTGATTTGTCATGAAAAACCTAAAAAGACTTAGTTCATTTAATTGCTATAAATCTTGTCCCATAATCCTGTATTAGCAATGTGGGATTAAGTTTGTATTTTACATTGATTGCATTGTCTGAAAAGCATCTTAAAGGCAATCCTACCCATAATGCAATTTTGCACGATTGGTTTATGTAGTAGAAGAGTGAGATTGTGGGGCAGTGGAAAATTATTCCTGCCCAGACGCTGCTCATAAATCACAGTGAGAGTTCCTGTTTATTATTGGACATGTGAAAAATACGAATCTTAAAGTAGAATTATTTTATGACTATTTTAAGATACGACCATTTTTCGATTCATATTTTTAATAGATCCAACGATGGATAGGAGATTCTACTTGCGATTCTTAGATAGAGTTCATGTCCAAACAATGTTCTTGGAGAGGGTAGATCCAAGATCCAAGACTTAATATAAGGGTAAAAGTATTTTCTAAGCTTTTTCTTAAATTAATAAGAGCAATAACATATTTTTTAATCTAAAATTAACTTTTATAGCACGTATTATCTAATTTGTATAAGATAAATATACTTTCAAAATTTTAGTCATATAGTTACCCACATAAGGCGGTGCGATTAGACCTGGCAAAACAGGTCGGCGGATCGTGTTCGGGTTGACCCATTTATGATCCGTGACCCGATTAGCTTAACCCAAACACGACCGTTTAATTAATTAAGTTAGATGATCTAACCCAAACACGACCCATATATATTCGGGTCAACTTGACACGACCCAATTAACCCGTTTAATATTAAATAATTTAAATAAATATTTATAAATATATATATATATATAATTATATAAATATAAAAATATTAATCCGATTAACTCGACACAACACGACACGACTCAACCCGAAATAATATAAATATAAATATATATATTTATATATATAATATATAATTATATAATATAATCGGGTTAAAGGGGTCAACCCGATTATAACCTGACACGACCCGTTTAATTTCAGGTCATAAACGAGTCAATCCGTTTATGACACAAACACGATTAGACCCAATCCGAATCTGCCTAACTTCGTGTCGAGTCGGATCGGATTGACGAATCGAGTCAGTTTTTGCCAGGTCTAGACAACTACATGCTAGCGAGCTAGCTACTTGATGCCCACCTCCATTTGCAACCATTTGCCAAAACACCATCTCACCTTTCTACCCATCACTCAAAACAATTTTGGAAGTGCTTCTTCATTCCACATCTCCACCACTATTCCCTTAGTAACACCCTTTTGTCCTCTTCCTCCTCCAAATCTGGTTATCACTCAATCACACTCACGCCTCTTTGATCCTTACTTTTTCCGATATCTGAATATTACCGCTATCTAATGAGAGCGTCAGGAATCACGTAGATCTATCCCAAAACCATCACTTCATCTGCCCTAAATATTCTAAGGGGGAGCCCACAGTCAGCATCCTTATCCCTGCAGATCTAAAAGGATGGCTGTACAATCTTATATTCCACCAGCACTTTCTTTTTGGTCTTATCTATCTGGACACACTCTTCCACTCCAAATTCTGCACCTGCACCCCTCAATCATGCTCGACAAGGTAGAAGAGAAAAAGGAAAAAGCTAAAGTTAGCTCTCTAGGACCATCAAAGGATAGTTGTATGGCGCCTTGGCTTTCTCTTATTATAAATTTTTTATTTAGACGTGAGGAATTTAATATTTTGCTTTAATAAAAAAGTTTACAAATAAAATATAAATAAAAAAAATTAATATATTTAAAATGATAAAAATTCAAAGACACGTTGAAGTATGTCTTAAGTTAAAAATTTGAGTTTTGTGCAAGTTTAATCCCGATCAAAGAGATTATTGGGATGCTTCTTTGCAAAGAAATAGTCGTGAAAAAGTTTGATTGAATTATTTTTTAGCATTGAGACCTTTTTATAAGTTCGACCCTGAGAAAAAAAATATTAATTTGCCAACGATAATTAGTTGGTAACATTAGGATTTTTTTATTTTATATTCGCTAAGGGTCAAGATTTTAAGGGTTGAAATAGTAATGAAAATAGATAGAATATTTTGTGGAATTGATCATATTTAAACTTTATTTTAATTATATTTTATAGGACTAAAATCTCATTATATATTTGATTATATTTGAAAAGTCATTATAATCTAAATTATTTTATTATAATTATTATTTATATATTAACTAGTAACATTTTATAAATATTTAAATCAATATTACAAATTAATATATTAATATAAGAGGAAGGAGACAAGTAGTTGATAAAAGTATGACTCAATTCTAAAATTTATTATCAATAACAAAGGTTTTTATTAGTTGAACTAACACCTACAAGTAGATAATATTTGACACCAACAAGTGGACAACATTCGCTTAAAAAGAATGACTTCATTCTTTACAGTATATGACTATAGCATAAAGTTAACCTAATTAAAATAAATAATATTTATGTATTCGTGCTATATAAGTTATATATATATAATATTATATATTATATTTCTAAATATTTTAAGATATATGAATTTATATATATATATATATATAATATTTAGTACAGTTATATATTAATTGATTGTTATGGATGACAGTGAGTAAGGTATCCCTATTTTTCATACTACTCATATCTTAATCCGAATAACTCTTATACTACTCATACCTGAATATCTACCCGTTTATTTTTTAGAACCCCTATTATATTAAAAATAAAACTCTATAAATACCCGATTTAAATATATATCCTATAAATTTTTAACCTATATATATGGTTACCGATTAAAATTCATGTACCCGACTTTATAAAACCCTATTAATGATTAAATTTCGGATAGGATATAATGGGTACATGCAAACCCAATCAATATATTAAAAATATATAATTTTTAGTACATAAATAAATAAATAAATATAATCGGGTTTGGGCAGTGGGTATTCGCCCTATGCTTACCCGAACCCTATCGAACTTGACTCAGGTAATATATACACTACCCATATCCTATCCAAATCCGAATAACATATATCCGATTATTTTTAAACGGATTCGAGTAGAGTGAGTATCCGCTAAATAACTACCTAGTTGTCATTCATACTGATTATTATATTAAATCAAATCAACTCATTATAAGGGTACATTTGGTATTATTTTTTCCCCAATTTTTATTACGCAGTTTTTGTAGATAGCTCGCTGTAGCTAACAAATTCGGTCTAAATGAGTCTACTTATATTAACTATTTTTATATAATTATTAAATAGTTCAAGTTTCATTTTATAATCTTCCATCCTACTGATTCCTACACACAAACATAAAGATAATTTTTTTATTCCTTAATTTTACTTTTACAAAATTATATATATATATATATATATATATATATATATATATATATATATATATATATATTCTTCACTCCTTTTCGTTTCCCTTTCTATGCAAGTAAACAGGACCACGAAGCTGAGCAGGTGCATGCATGGAGAAACGGGGCCTTCTTCCTCTCAGCAAGCGTTGAAACATGGCGAGCAGCGTCAGCGCAGCCGAAACGACGAGCTCTGTCTCCACTCAGCCCCGTCGCTCTCGGGTTCGTTCGAGCTGTCGCGATGGTGCCCGTCGCTGTCTCCTCCACGCACTCCCCAAAAGGCGGCCCTCGCTGGTCCCTGATCCCACCCCGATCGACTCCACCGCCACCAATGCAATGCGCGCTCACGCTCGCAGAATCCCATGGCGCTATCTGAGTCGACTGCCTCTGGCGATACTCGCTCACCCTTTTCTGCCCCAAATGTGATGCTCGGCTAGGAAACAGATCGGTAATGACCCTCCCCAATTGGCCCCCCGTTGAATGTTCGGGCGATCGAATCGCAGGTCTCCAATTGCTCAAATACAAGACCGGAAGATTTCGCGGAGCCAGCTCCCTTCCCTTGGCCACATGCTCCCCCCGTCGCTTTCTCGAGCACCTTTTGGTCCTACATTGCTGATTTCCCCGCGCAACGATTCGAGGTCAGGCCGTATGTGGTTGCGTGGTCGCTGAAGACTCTTCTTCGCCTGGAGCGAGGCCAGCTTGCTCTTGCCGCTGGATTCTTCATCTATAATAAGTGGGAGCGACTTTGGGACCTGGATCCCGAAGCTGAGCAAAGAGAGGGCCATGAGAACCAGGCAAGGCAAGCGCTCTGAGGTAAAAAAAAAAAAGAGTCTTGGCCCTTTCTCTGTATGATTCGTGCGATAACTGATCAACTGTGCTGTTTTAATTATGTGCTCAGGCCTTCTGGCCTTCGATAGTTATGAGGAAGTGGCTCAACATCAAGCCCAAGGTGCATGAGTTTAGCGAGGATGAGGTCGAGACTGAGACCGAGAGCGATGATGATGGTTTGCTTCTGATGCAATCTTGATTAGTTTTGCTGTTTGAGTTTATGCTTCATTGCACCGCTAGTCTAAATTAGAATGGTTCTACTGTTCAAGATGCAAGGATATCTAGCACGAGTCCATTCAGTGAAACAGTTCGAAGGGAAAATTTTGGATGCAATAATTCTGATGCATCAGGTACTGACAATCTAAGAACATGATCTGTTGTTTATTCTCCGAGACAGAATTTTCAGTTGCTATATTTTTTTGGTTTTTGATTGGGAACCATTAATATTTATCTGTAATGTGAAGTTTTTTTAATTAGTTCAACTCAAACTAGTTGTTTCAGTGTTGATTACTCGGGCTGTATATGCTACAAATGTTTTGATGCAACTCTTTAAAAAGTGAAGCTTCTTTCGGAAAAAGGCTAGTTAGTTTCGCAAATACAACCATTGATTCTTGTAATCATTTTTGATTGGCAGATTATGCTTATGAGTTTTCCCTTCATTGTTTTTGCGTTTTAGCGTGAATCCCCATTCGACTTTTCTTCTTTCTTGAATAGTAGGAGAAGCTTGTGTAACTTCTTTTATTGTCATCTCGGAAGCAGCCATATATCTTTATGAAAAATTACTTCAGCATTAGGCTAAAGATGACAAAAAAGAACAGGATAATTTTTTAAAAAGTTCAGTATGCAAAAGCTTTATTTTTTTAAGTGTATATATGTGTGTGTAAACAATTCTATATAGAGACTTCACTCGTTGTTCTCTTCAACAATTGATTTTTTTTTTCGTTGTTCCTGTGAATTAATTTGCCTTTTCTTTGCTCAAAATATTGTACAAACAGACGGAAGAGTTTCGTTGACCAGACTTCAGAGACGGAAATCAGAAACTTTGCGAATTAATTACATAACTAACAAAGATGTGAGGTTTGGCTCTTTGATCTTATTCATAATCATTAAGAAACTTGCAGCTTCACTAGCAAAGTGCAGTATTAATGTGTTCTTTCTTTTAAAATTTTGATTGATAGGATGATGATTGGCACATGGAATGTTGCTGGAAGAATCCCCATGGAGGACCTTGAACTTGACGAATGGTTCAATACTAAAGAACCTGCTGATATGTATGTTCTTGGGTAAGTAGATGTTCACTCTACAGAATTTCTAGACGTCCAAATTATCAACAAATGTATCAAAAGCTGGATCCATCACCCAACTCTCATTCAAACAAATTGGTGAGCTAACTTTTAGATTCCCTTTCTTGTTTCTAGCTTAATTTGAACAGGGAGTTCAAGAGATCATCAATTGTTGTTTACCAATATGTAGTTAAGAACGATATATGATTGCTTAGTCATGGTTTAAAGATGTATCACTTTGCTTACACTTGATTTTTTTTCCCACCAGAAAATCACATTCTTCAGTAGCAAGCGGAAACAGTTTAGGCAAAATAATACTTCTTGATCAAGAGTAGGAGAACTAAAAATGGCCTTAAGCACAAGTGTGGATAAAACTGTACTTAACTCTAAAATTAAATATTCTTGCTGGTCTAATGGCGCTAAGAATCCAATTTCTATTTATTTAGCTTCAATTTTAAGGAACTCTTTGTGCAGCTTTCAGGAGGTAGTCCCCTTAAATGCTGGGAATGTGATTGGAGCAGAGGACAACAGGCCAATCCAAAAATGGGAGGCAATCATCAGAAGAACACTCAACAAATCTCTACAGCCCAAGACAGTCTGCAAAAGCTACAGTGCTCCTCCCTCACCTATCTCCATGTCTCCAACTGCTACTCCTGCACACGATGCCAACAATAACTCCACAAAGGAACACCAAAAGGACCAGAATAAGTTGCAAAAACAATTCCAGTGGAACAACATCAACATCATTGGTGAGGGCATTAAGTTAGATTGGCCTGAGTACCCATTGGACACGCCCGAACAAGTTCAGCTTATGCCTGGCAAGAAATTGAGGAGGACACTGAGCTCTTCTGCTAGAGTTGGGATGGATTGGCTTGATGAAGCTAGAGTTTTCAAGCCTCAAAATGCAGACTACAATGCAGGATTGAAGAGAGTGTATCACAGTTCAGGGAATCTAGGAATGCTGTGGTCAGAGCAGCAAGTGGCAACTGATGTACTTAGCTCACTGAATGATATCTCCGACAGATCTTCTGAAGAGGAGAAATGTGAAGTTGATGGTGACCTGAAATGCTCAAAATCTAACTCCAGATACTTCAGGGTTGTAAGCAAGCAAATGGTTGGTGTGTACATTTCGGTTTGGGTTTGCCGACGGCTCCGTAGGCATTTGAACAACTTGAAAGTTTCTCCTGTTGGTGTTGGGCTAATGGGTTATATGGGCAACAAGGTAGTTTACTGATGCAGACAGATCCTTGATTCTGAGGAAGCTACCAAGGTTGTTTCTAATGATTGGATATGTTCACTGTGCAGGGATCTGTTTCTGTGAGCATGACTCTTTTTCAAACAAGATTGTGCTTTGTGTGTTCTCATCTTACTTCGGGGCATAATGAAGGGGATCAACAAAGGAGAAACTCTGATGTTAATGGTATCCTCCAACGCACAAGATTTTCTTCTATGAATGCTGATCATCCCCAGACAATTCCATCACATGAGTAAGCACGTACTCAAGAAAAAGAAATTACTTTTTACACAATTTTACCTTCTTTCTTTCTTGCCCATTGTAAGTATATGTAGATGAAATTTCCTTTTCCTTTATTGTTTAGTCTCCGCTTGCTCCCATTTGAGTTTAAACCTTCTAAGGTTGAAAAACTAAATAAATTGATACTTGGATGATAAATAAGGAGAATTAAAATTTAATTATAAGCACATTTAAAGCAAAGATTCAGCTAATAGATAGATGTTAGCTAACCACATCCTTTCCCAGCAATTGTGCAATTAGGAAATGCCTACGTGAAAGTTTGAAAGCACTGAATTGGAATTTTGCAGGGAAGCCATGGCAACGAATCATTGTTCTTTACTACTCTAGTTAAATTCCCTTGTAAATAAACGCAAGTAATAATAACTGAGAATCAGAACGCTAGTTCTTCATTAGGGTACCACTAAAGATATCTGTGAGTTAGATTACTGGTCCTTTCTGTCTAATACCAATTTTTCAGTTCTATTAGTCATTCATAGGGGAATTTACTTGGAAGGTGTAACCTTTTATATTTAATTGTAGAAGTAATTGAAAAATTCATCTACTTCTCTTTTAGATCTACCTATTATTACTAAAGGCAATATGAGTATTTTTTTTAATTTAAATAAATCCTCATAGGAACACACACTACATGATAACGCATATCAATGTTTTAAATACTGGGCCATTCCGATGTACTAGTCCACTTATATATCGTTATGTACTGACTTATGGTATTGTACGTGTGTGTATCTATATATATATATATATATATATATATATATATATATATATATGTATGGTACCGACTTTGTACTGGTACTAATACAAGGCTAAATTGGTATGTGCTTCCTATTTTGGGCAGTATAGTATGGATTGGTTTTTTTTCAAGATATGGATAGGTTTTTAAAACCTTGATTTAGATATGTTGTTGCGACAGATTTTAGCTTTCTTTCAATTGTGTCTACAGAACGATAAAGACTTTATAGGATCGAAACGTAGAATCGGATCGTAAGATCTAGGGGTGAACATTCGGTAAAAACCGAAACCGATTTACCGAAATTTTTTTTACTGAAATATTAAAAACTGAAACCAAACCGAATTTTCTAAAAACCGAATTTACTGAAAAATTTTGGTAAATTCGGTAAATTACCGAAAAATTAAATTATTAAGTATTTAATTAATTATATAATTGATAATTAAGTGATTAGGTATTAGGTAATAGATTTTAGACTTTTAATAACTAATTATACTATAATAAAATTAGAATATAATATAATATATTATATTTTTTAATATATATTATATATTATATATATTTTTTATATTTTAATATATATATATATCGGTAAATCGGTTTTTTACCAAACCGAAATTATAAAAACCGAAACCGAAACCGAAAACCGAATTTTATAAAATTTATTACCGAAACCGAAACTGAATATTTTTGAACCGAACCGAATTTACCGAAATTTTCGGTAATCGGTAAAAACCGAAAAACTTGAACTCGAATGCTCACCCCTAGTAAGATCGTAAGTTCCTATCAAATCACTTAAAATATATAATTTTTTAAAATATATTTATCTAATTAGACTTAAGAGTATAAAAAATATTTTAATAAGTAATAAATAATATATATATATACTATTATTTAAATGTATTAATTGTATAGTATAAAACAATGAAATTGAATATTTGTGAGGTGATGGTGATTGAGATAAGTTAATAGAAGACGAATATAATAAAAATGTACAATAAAACTAGAAATAACAATGACATGCAGCGAAATGAAGACAACAAATAAAAACATGAAAAATAATGAAGATAAAGATATACATTATAATGACAATAACAAATATTATAAAGTTTATTCTAATAAATAATTAAAGTAGACAAATATAGTTGTAGATGATAACGAGCTTAAGTTAATAAATATTGATAAAAAAATAAAGAATGACAATTAAAGACAAAAAATTACATCACATTAATTAAAAGCTTTTAACATAATAGATTATTGATTTTTAGTATAATATGAATTTATTTTACCTATTAACTTATGATCGAGTAGGATCGATGGGATCGTAAGATCCTACCCGATCTTAAGACCCAGATCGTGGGATCGTAAGATTCTACCATATTTCAGATTCTACATTCATTTTGAAACGATTTGCCTAATTTGGGTCGTAGGATCGGAAGATCCTAAGACCCAGAACGCATTTTTGATAACCTTGATTGTGTGTTTGAAGTAAGAAGCATTGCCTTACTGTAGTTTGCAACATATTATGAATAATCCAAATGTATCAAGATTACTTAGATTCTCCTATACCAGGAACTATTTCAGAATGACACGATACATGTCATCATTAAATTCATATTTCAAAATGCAACTGATCACTCAATCATAAGTTCTTTAGTCAACAATTTGATACTTTTATATCACACTTATCCAAGTCTTAGCTTTTCTGCATGTAAACAGTCGAATTTTCTGGTTTGGGGACTTGAATTATCGTCTGGATATGCCAGATGCTGAGATAAGAGCATTAGTCGCCTTGAGACGGTGGGATGAGCTCATGAACTCTGATCAGGTAAAATTAATTTTAATTTGGTGTCTATATTAAATAAACGAATAGTACTTTCCTAATCATTGGCATAGCAAGAGGTTGCTTTTGCCTCATTTCAACCACTGTCTTTGGCAGCTAAGTAATGAACTAAGGAGTGGGCAAACATTTGATGGTTGGAAGGAAGGGTTGATCGACTTTCCACCCACTTACAAGTATGAAAGGAATTCCAACAGATATGTTGGAGAGATTGCAAGAGAAGGGGAGAAAAGAAGGTCCCCAGCATGGTATTTTCTCTTTGTAAATACACATTTCATGTCCTAATCTTATCGAGCTGCAGACAATTTCTGAGCTTAATCTAAATGAATGTTTCAGGTGTGATCGCATTCTATGGGTGGGGAAGGGCATAAAACAGATGTCCTACGGGAGATCTGAGCTAAATTTCTCTGACCATCGACCTGTTAGCTCTGTTTTTCAAGTTGAAATAGAAGTCCTTGATCAGCGCAAACTCGAGAGGGTATTGAACTTCACTAATGCAGGATTAATAGCTGAGGAGAATTGAAGAACTTGAAGATATGAGTGAACTCTGGAAGGATGCATAATAAACACTATACATACTCAATTAACCAAAAATATGAAATAGTTACAAACGACAGAAGAACAAGGATAGGCAAAATTTTTCACTACGTCTCTGGACTGATGCATGCAGATTCTACAGCTCCATACTTATCGCTGATCTTTAGAAATGATCAAGATCATCCCTTTCTAGGGAAAATGTTCTCAAATCCATTCTGCAATAGAACATCAAAAATCTTGAGATATAACTGCACCTGAGCACAAGTTTGGGGTGCATGTGTCTTCTTACACTGAAATGATTGTACAGGATTTTGAAAGCCCAACGCTTGTAAAACCTGCCAATTATGCATGTAGTCCTAGATGTTCTATGTAGAATAGAAATGTGTGTGTGTGTCTTGGAGAATTATCTCAGAGTTCTTAGTCTGTCAAATGCATCATTATTTTTATGGCAAGATGCAGAAATCCAATTGGCATGTTGTAATGATGTTGCTGTTCTTAAATGATGCAACTTCATAAATTTGCTTTAAAATCAGGAAGTGGATGAGATTTGGTTGCTTGGATGATGAATTTATCCACAATATGCTTCTGTCCATTTAGTTATCTGGTAAATTTGTAGACTAAATCTTAATATGCAGGCTATAAAAGATACTGATTCCTGCAGGAGCTCAGAAGATGGAAATGGGAAGGGTCTGCCTTTTGGCTCTCTCCAATGGAAAGTACGTCTTGCTTTGCCTTTCTCATCAGCCAGATCTTCACAAATATTTGCATTTTTCTTCATTTATTCGAAGTGTTTCCTTTTCTCTCTCTTTTTTTTACAAAAATACTTTTTTCCTTATTTTTATTTGTGTGGCTGTGTAAGATTTGATATAATTTTTGTTCTTATTACTGATTTTGCATCTCAATTCTATAACTATAGAACTGATGGCAGAAGTGTCCCTTTTCTCTAGCACTCTGTTCTTATTTTCCACTAAGTCACACTAAGAGCAGCCCTTTTAAGATCTACAATTAGTGGATCAAAGCGCCTTGCTTTCTCAGCACTATCCAATCCTATTGTTCAGGATAGAACACCATAACTTTTCAGTAATGTTGATCGATTGATTGCCTGCTTTCCCCCATGTTTTGGGCATGTGTGTGACATATTAACAAGGGAGTTTGTATTGTCCACTTGCATAGTGGTTCTCCCCGGTATCTTTTAACAATAAAATGACAAACCTTGGCTAGGCACCATTTACTTCATCACAATCAATCCCTTTCAACTTTTGGAATAAAAATCTATAAATAACCCTTAATTTAGTCGTATAATTTTGATCTTAAGGCATATGCACATCCAAATCTTAAAGCATATTAGATATTTATAAGAGTTTTCCCTCCTTTCTCCTTTGCTATTCCTCCTTTCTTAACTAGCCACATGAAGAATGGCAATGATAGGGACAATCTATAGTAGTACAATTGCCAATTTGCTTTGACAATGATCAATTGCATGAAACTTATAGTGATAATATTTAAAGATAGGTGTTAAGTGATAAATAAATTCTTCTTAATAACCCATAGTGCCTTTGCAAAAATAATTTTACCTACTTATGGGCACTTCCTAGAGAGGAAAGAGAACTAGGATTGGTATTCCCCCACCCATCAATTGCATGAACTAGGACTTCAATTTGAACTATGATATTACTTTGGAATGAATGAGGGGTTGAGTTGGTTGTGGGTGTTGTTTTGTGCATGGAGTTATGCTTTGCCTTGATGGACTTTCTTTCTTCTCATGCTTACTTTTTTTTATTGTCATTTTGGCTTTGATAGTAGTGTGGACATACTTTAATTACGACAAAGTGCAACAACTAAGAAGTTGTTGTCACTATAATAACCAAGATGTGATTTGAGCTTTTTTTTCTTTATTGAATTATTGCATATATTGATGAATTAATAAAATCAAGAGGAATTTAAATTTTACCTAAAATAAAAAAAGTAAATTTATCTCCCATGATTAGGGGCAAGAATGGATTAGATACCTAGTTTCTATCTATACTTCAACTTAGTCTTACATAAAATTTGGGTATCTAGATCTTTAGCCAGTGATTGGTTACAAAGTCTTGAGATGAATGGTGTTAATGCCAAAGAGAGGTGTGGTAAAGGCCACATAGGAGATCACTAGCCTAATGGACACAATTAATTTAGTAAAGACGAGAGAGTGGCACCAAGGTTAAAGGAGTCAAGAGAGTGAAAGTTAGTGATGTCTCACTTTGGCAAGAGAGGAGGTTGAGGGAGTGACAGGGGGATTAAGCAAAGGTTAATAGTTATTGTGGCTATGGAGGTTAATAGAGCAATGCTTAAAGACTCAAACAAGAATTCAAATTACGTTTTGTGGGATTTAAGATTATAATGATTCCTTAAGCTTAAAGTAAGTTTGTATTATAGCCGAATCTCACATTTCATACATCCATAGGGGTAAATCAAAGCTTGATATGTACTGGATTTAGGATACATGTGCAACGCCAAACCTATCTTGTACCATGATTGACTACTTAAATCTAATATAAATGATTTGATTTGAGTTAAGTGCCGACTGAATCAGAGTTAATGGCCATTCCTACCTATGACTATATCATACAAAGTATAAACAAAATAAAATTGGAAGCTATCCAAGGACTTCATGTTTGGAAACGCTAATTGCAATGGAAACAACTCCAAAAATATGCAAGTAGATTTTAATGGATGATGAGTAGTACTCTTAATTCGTTTTCTTAAGTTGTCTAAAGAAAGAGAACTAAAGGTTTCAATGCCCATCTTCGGTTTACAGAAAAAAAAAAATACAATTGCATTATTATTCTTAGAAAATTATTATTCTTAAAAAAGTACTAAATATTGATAGAGTTTACAAGAAAACCTAAATCTACCTTAACTTGACCCGACTCACTATTGATGGTGAAAGCTTGAGTTAATCGGGTTTCGGGCAGGTTCAGGTAAAGCCCGAGTCTAGTTGGGTTTAGATATTCTGAAACCACCCTAAATTTGAATTCACCTCGAACCCACCGAATTTAAGATCAAAGATGATTTTAAGATTATAGAGTCGAGTTGGGTTTCTCCCACCCACCCATTGCTATCCCTATATATTTGATCTTATGGAATAAAATAGTGGTTCTCAGCATCATCCAGACTTGCCATTATTTAAAGTGTGTCCTAAAAAAACGCCTGTTCTTCATACCTTAGTCACTAGCAACTGAAAGTGAGTGAAGAAATTTAATTAGGAAAAGAAAAAAAAAGTCATTTCATCTAAATATCAGTTAAATATCGATGATAATTAAACCCGAGCGAAGTAAAAACTAAATTCTATTTGTAATGAATCAATATATCTTATGAGATAAGTTTAAATTTTATAAACTGAGTTGAGATTTTAAAATTGTGATATTTGATATTTCTAAAAAAAATGTATATGCATTATTATTCTTTTTGACACCTTTTCAATTAAAAATATATAACTTTACTTAAAATACTTGCAAACTACCTAAATATAATTATTACATAAATATATAAAATATTTTAACTTATAAATTATATTTTCTAAAAAAATGAGATAAAAGTAAAAAAATTTGAATTTTATTGAGTCAAGCACCATCAGATACCTATTTAAATACTGAGGGCTTGATGGGCTTATGAATAGGCCCATGTTTGAATTTGTAAGCAAGGGCATTCTTTTATTTGGCAAAGATACAGAATTAGGTTTTTAGAAAATGTAAGGTATCAAGGATGATTTCCATTTTTCATTTATTATTTTTTTTAATAATATTCACTTTTATTTTTTTCAATATATTTTTTACTTATATATGAGTATAGATTAAAGTAGTATAATTTTTATACTAAACTACTCAAGTGTCAAAGATTACAATAAATCAAAAATATTATATTCTTACAATAGTCTTAATTTAATATAAAGTAATACATGTTAATACATATATGTTTCCATGAAAAATGTCATCAATTAAAAATTAAAGATAATAATTACATTAGCAAATTTTCATTAAATTGATATATTCTTATTTCAAAATTATGTGATATATTTATAGCTACTATATATATATATCTCATATTGAAATTTAATATATTTATATTTTTTTAACAATTAGAGAATAATAGTTTAACTTATAATTATTACTATATTTAATTAAAAATTATTAAATAATAAAAAAAATTTAGATGATAAGAATATAAAGAAAAAGGTCCACTTCAATTGACTTATTTGTTTCCATAATATGTTGTTCATGTTGAGCTTAAGTGTAGAAGGTAAGACACAAAGATTCTTAATTTAGTCATTTGGTCTACTTAAAATATAATATAATAAAATAATTAAAAAATTATTTGAATATGACAAAACTTGAATTATGATTTTATATTGAGATTTTTTTTTTTCACTTCTAATTTTTTTAGGATACACATTACCATAATGCAATGAATGGGCAGGTTAAACCCGACTCCGTCCTTGACTCTATCGGATTTAAGAAAATCCATCTCAAACTCAACTATACGGAAAATAATAATAGCGGCAATGTGCACTATACATGCCAATAGGGAGTGCTAGACACAACATCATCAAGTTTAGAATAGAATAGCAAGCATTAAATGCTAGAACTAATTTTATTTAGAGTAGTTTGGTAATTATATAACACATTATGAATTTGGATTCAGGGCGATTTTGATATTACACTTTCAATTAGACCTGATAAAACCTGATCCGACTCGCTGACCCGACTTGACTCGACACAAAATTAGGCAGGTTTGGGTCAGTCATAATCGTGTTCGAGTCATAAACAGGTCAACCCATTTATGACCCGAAAATAATCGGGTCATATCGGGTTGTAAACGGGTTGACCCGTTTAACCCGATTATATTATATATTTATATATAAAAAATTTAAATATAGGCTTATCTAATTCTAATTACTAACTCATAAGCCCAAATATCTTTTAATTATCTTTTAACCCAGATATTTTGGCCCACACATAAGCCCAAAATTTTATTAATTTTAATAGAATTTTTATCAATTTATTATTTATGTTTAAAATATAAATGATAAACGGGTTATTCGGATTATCGGGTTGATCCGATTATATTCAGGTCGTGCTCGTGTTAGACAGTTTGACCCAATTAATTAAACGGGTCATGTTCAGATTGGCTTAATCGGGTCACGAGTCACAGTTGACAAAACCTATTTATCACCCGCTGACCCAAATTACCAGGTCTACTTTTAATCCTAACTTAACTTAGACTAGTTTTAGTTACACCCAACTTAACACCTACTAAGATCAGGGTTTTTTTGGGTTAAACTCGGATTTGGCTTGAATTTTTTTTTTCATAGAAACCCAATGAATGGATTTTTTTTTTTTTTTTTTTTTTTGTTTGAGTGAATTGCTGGGTGTGATTAGATCCACAATATTTCAATCATTTTATTATATATTCAATAAAATATTTTTAAGAAAAAGTTATTTAGGCAACGTTGCCATCATCATTAATGAGGAAAGATTGATTTTAATTGGACTTGTCCCAAGAATTATTTGTAGGTAGACAATAGGTTCGTAGCACACTATAATCGTGCCATTAAGCAATTACATTCTTTGTCTCATTAGCCAAAGTGATTGATTAAAGCATACAAGGTCTAAAGTTCATATTTATACTCTCTTTTCCTCAGTCTTTTTTCAGGTAATAATAAATATGTAAAATAATAAATGTTATTATAGTTTATAAATAATAATAATAATAATAATAATAATAATAATAATAAGTCAAATTGAGATAAATATAAATATGAATGTTTCACTTTCATTTTAATTTAATTTAAAACCCTGGTTGATCATCACATATTATAAAATCTTATAATTAATAACTAAGATCATTATCAGTTAAACTAACTGTCACCTTCAAGTTACTCTGTTGCATATAATTAAAAATAATAATTGACAACCTCATTAGGTGAAGGGAGTAGAACTAGATAAATTTATACTTAAATTCACTCAATACCTAACTCAAGTATTATATTATATAACCTAAACCCAAGAAAGTATTTAAATTGGTATCATGTGTATTAGGAAAAAAAAAAGACTAAATCTTAATTTTTGTTATTTTTATATCAAAATATATAATAAAAAAATAATATTATATATATTAAAATAGTGATATATTTATATAATAAGTATTTTTTTTTTGGTATTCATTGGTTAAAGATTTTGGGTAATATAATTATTTTTAATTAGGAATTAAGTGTTAGGTAAATTGTATCTTTAATATAATATAACATAACGCACAAGCAAATAAATTCCTATTTCCTAAGTAGTTGTCTAAGAATTTTAAATAAAATTACATCAGGCTCATCTATCTCTAATTGAACGTGAATCCATTTTAAGATTTACACTTAGCTAGAGATAATGGCCGAAAATGCCTGTTTCACTGCGGATTTGTTTTTCTTGATTACCTAAGGCATCCACGGATTGTGATACGCCGGACGAGTCTACTCTACTCCACGACAAATCCCTCCCCGCCCCACTCCCTCTATATAAGCACAGAGCGGCAAAACAGACATTGAATCAAATCAAACTCTTATCTCCACTCCTTCATTGCGTCGCCCTTCCAATCGAGGAAGAAGAAGCCGACGATGTTTCCGATGCTGGTGCAGGGGGCGTGGGGGCTGGCGCTGGCCCTCGCGGTCCTTCCGGCGGTGCTCGCGGCCGCGTGCGGCGGGGCGAGGCGGCTGCACGAGTGGGTTTGGGAGCGCGGCCTCGGATCCGATCGCCGCCGCCGCCTGCCGCCGGGGGACTTGGGCTGGCCCCTCCTTGGCAACATGTGGGCCTTCCTCCGCGCCTTCAAATCCAACGACCCCGATTCCTTCATCGCCTCCTTCGTCCGACGGTGATCTCTCTCTCTCTCTCTCTCTTTCTCTCTCCCTCTGCGCTACGTGTCTGTTGTGAACCCCGAATGGTAACCGCTTCCCTGCCGTAAGGCAGACCAGATCCTATTTTGTGTTTTGTTTGTTTCTCGCCCCGAGGACGATGCTTGTTTACTGGCCGATTTAGGAGGAGATTTTGTCTTAATACTTTTTTTAGGAAAAAAAATTTCCCCTTCACCGTCCTTGCTCGGTTTATAGATTAGGAAGTGGGATTGGACTGCATTTGGGTCTTTATGGACAGTCAATATCACAAAAAGACATAGCATAAACTGGAACTTTCGATTTAATTTGATGGACAGAGACGCAGAGTAATCATATTTTGTCCATAAATAGACAACTGATATAAAATAAAATTTTAGGAACCGATCTGAAAGCTCAGACGACTAAGCTGAATTTCATGTATTTTTTAGTTTCCTTTTCCCAATTAAAAACAACTCGATCGTGTGCCTTTCAAATTGTTTGCTTCTAGATTATTCTGTTTCATTTGATGTTTTGCTGATACGTGGGCCTGCTCCGATAAAATATTAGCAAAGGAGCATGGCTTTTGTATCGACCTGTGGCCACTAGTTGATACTTTCATAACTGATACCCTACACCTCTCTTTGTTGACAGATGCTGAGTTCATTACCTTCCAAAGCAGTGGCTGTAAACCCTAGGTAGTTTAATATGTCACTAACCCATAATCCCACTGTACTTGTTGGCACTTTTCTCCACAAGTTAAGAGAATTAACAAAAAAGAAACAAAAAAGTGGGATAATGATGGCACTGTCTTGTATGTGGTCATTTGGTTGGCACGTCGGTGTCGCTAAGATGTGTTTGAAAAAATAAAGCAGGGTGTATTCCTAGCCGTTAGATTCACTGATGCTGCATCGAGATATGTGTTTTGCTTGCATCCAAACGGCTAGAAATAGCCCCTGCTTATGGTTCCTAGACAGGCACCATGTCTAGGAAATTTGCTCGTCGCTTAGTGTTATGGAACATGTCCTAGTATGGGCACTAATTTCATGCAGTTCCTAGATATGGAACGAGGCCCAAGCAGAGGATTGGTATTGACGATGCCCCATGCTACGTTGTTCCCGCCTCATCGATACTTCCACCGGTAGCTTCTCTCACTAGAAAGTGAAACAAGTCGGTCCACATGTATATGGGAAAAACATGCAGATGTATGGAATTTGGATTCATCCGAGTTAGAGAGATAAGTCCTGAAGCAGTTTAAATGCTTCGATAACATACTTTCTCTTTTTACTCGTCCATTCACTACTTGGAACTTGCAAAAGGAGTCCCTCATTTGCCTGATGAGCATAAGCATGAGATGGAGCCTGGGAGAAAGATGACAAACATAACTTGGAGAAGCCCTTTATGTTGCTACGAGGTGCAACGTGATAAGAGTCTTATCTGTCCAATCGGATCGATGGATTCAGGCCACAGGATATAATAGGAGGTGCTATGGAATTGAGCAAGACTGGCAATCTTGTCATGACCGACCTTTCGTAGATGTATCCAGGGTAGCAATCAACTGGACGGGGTCCATGCACTCACTAAGTTTCTATAATTTGTTGCCCTTTGAACTGTCCCTTGAGCTTTGCATTTGTTACACAGAAGACATAATGTGGCAGTGGGAGTTCTTGTCGTTAGTACTCGTTGGACTCTGTAAATTGCTCTGTATGGAGCTTTAGGTTGATATTTTTTTTTTGTGGTTGAAGATGACTTTTGCTCTATTTGGGTTTTGTTCTTCCCTAGATCTGCTTTGTTTTTACTGTGATTCTGACTTTAGTGCAGTACATGTGAGGACAAAATACAACAAACAAAAGTTAGTGTCAGTTCAGTTACCTAGTCGTCGCTTGCGGTCTGCCTCTTTTTCCTGGTGAATTCATGTTGCTACAGGAGTTTAGTTACAGTTTTGCCTGGGGCAAAATTAGCTTTCAATAAATTTATCCTTCTTCATTTGTAGATTACAGTTTTCTTCTATGTTCGTATTTGTTTTTCAGGAGGCTAATCAATTCATCTTTTAATATCTTGTTGACACCATGAACTTGAAGCATAGCCTCTTTTTGGAATTTAGGTGCACCAACAGTTTTAATTACATTGTTATATGGAAGTATACTGTTCAGGTTATGCAAAAGAGAAAAAAAAGGATGATGCAAAGAGGAAAAAACAAGCAAATAACTAGTACTAGAACTCTTTGCAATGGTGAACTCCGCACTTTCTGGTTGTACAATAAATAGAATCGATTCATTTAGAGTATATATGTTATTTAATGTTGCAACATCCATTTAAGTTTCCCATATAATTTACATCCTCAAGAGCATTATTTGCTTAAATCTTGATGCAGATTCGGACGCACTGGGTTATACAAGGCCTTCATGTTTGGAAGCCCTACAATAATGGTCACAACCCCTGAAACGTGCAAGCAGATCTTAATGGACGATAACTTTTTGCCTGGTTGGCCTAAAGCAACATTTGAGCTCATCGGTAAGAAGTCATTCATAGGCATCGACCGAGAAGAGCACAAGAGACTACGACGGCTTACATCGAATCCAATTAATGGTTATGAAGCTTTAAGTACCTATCTCCAGTTCATCGAAAACACAGTAATATCAACTCTGGAAAGGTGGGCAAGCATGGGACAGATAGAATTCCTTAAGGAGCTTCGGAAGTTTACGTTTAGAATTATCATGAAAATATTCCTTAGCTCAGAGGACGAGATTGTTATGGACTCCTTGGAAAGAGTTTACACTGATCTGAACTATGGGGTGAGGGCAATGGCTATCAACATCCCTGGATTTACTTATCACAGAGCATTGAAGGCAAGCCTTTCTTACCATTATTTCTAGAGGACTAAAGCTACTGGGCGTTGTCAAACAATAATTTACAAACTAATATTTAAAACTTTGATTCTTGTTACTTGATCCAGATACTGTTAAGAATAAGTAGATGTATTAGTTCTACAATGGTCAAATATTTGATTTACTTTAAGCAATTTAGAACTTTAGAATTTTACAAATATAAGTATATAAAAGTTACCCTGTTTCCCAGAGGGGAGCATATGTTATGACATGAGGCAGAGGGGAGCATATGTTATGACATGAGGCATAAGTATCCATGACATCTGTCTTATGGCTAAAGCTATTTCACTTTTTCAGGCTAGAAAGAAGTTGGTAGCAATTCTTCAAAGTGTCCTCGACGAAAGGAAGGGTTTAAGGAGAAAAAAATTGTCTACGGAACAAAAGGACATGATGGCTAGGCTAATGGATGTTGAAGATGATAACGGGAGAAGATTGAGCGACGAGGAGATCATCGATGTGTTAATTATGTATCTGAATGCAGGCCATGAATCTTCCGGTCACATTACCATGTGGGCATCTGTATTTCTAGAAGAGAATCCGGAAATTCATGAAAAAGCAAAGGTGGATGCTCAATTATACAAGAATTAGTTTTCCCAAAAAGATTTGACATTTGAAAACACTCTGTTAACTGATAAATACACCTTGCAGTTAGAGCAAGAGGAAATCCGAAGAAACATTCCGCCAATGCAGAAGGGGCTATCAATGAGGGAGTTTAGAAAGATGGAGTATCTTTCAAAGGTGTGGTTGGTTTGCATCTAATGGCAGAACTATCCCTTTTAGTATCAACAAAAATTCTATACTGAAATTAAAATTTGTTCACCAAAAAGGTTGTAGATGAGACATTACGCGTAGTAAACATCTCAGTTTTCTCCTTTCGGCAGGCAACAAAAGACACAAGTCTCAATGGTTTGTTTCCCACTCCATTCATCCACTGATCTTAAAAGATTTGTCCAAATTTGCACAATACTAATTTGATGATGTGCTGAACTGCAGGATACTTGATACCCAAGGGTTGGAAAGTTCAGCTGTGGTACAGAACTGTTAATTTGGACCCTCAAGTTTACTCTGACCCTAAAAATTTCAACCCGTCTAGGTGGGATGTAAGTGTAGTGAACGAACATTTTGCATTATGCGTTTCTCTTTCTTGTGTTGTAGAACTATATTTATGGCATGAACTGGCCCAGGAGTTTACACCAAAAGCAGGAAGTTTTCTTCCTTTCGGAGCAGGAAGCAGGTTATGCCCAGGAAATGAACTTGCCAAGCTAGAGATCTCTGTATTTCTGCACTATTTTCTACTTGATTACAAGTGAGCTCATCTGGTTCTAAATAATGCTCACTTCATGAAGCATCATCATGAAATCTGCATTTGACTCATATCTTGCTCTTGTTCAGGCTCACGAGGCTAAACCCAAATTGCCAAATCAGATACTTGCCCCATCCTCGACCAATCGACAATTGCCTGGCAAAAGTCACAAAGCTCAACAAGATCAATGCAGAAGAGATGTAACACATGATGCTGCTTCTCTTTATGGTTGTATTACAGAATAAGACGTTCAAAGGAAGAAAAGTATGTGTTTTCTCATAATGTATATAGATCACTGTCAGCGCATGACTAATATACAGGACCGCCACTGAAAATAAAGCACAATAGAAAATGGCTCTTCACAAATGTGATTTAAAAGTTCTAGCTTCCATTCAATAAGATATATCTACAGAACTGGTTATCAGAGCCATTCTTGTAAGCTAACCTAACTGTTCCCTTGTGTTTTTCTAGATTTGCTAGAGTGGCAGAATGGTGTGCTAGTATAAAAGGTTGCTATGTGTCATATACTACTGAAGTACCCTGCGCTTATCGCTCAGCAGCAAAGTTTGTCTTGTCAATCTTTAATTTTAAACTTGTCGGAGCTGATTCATCATAGAGCTTTGCCAACTGCATTTTTACTCTATCACTAATTAGCTTGGAACAAGGAAAAGGGCCGTATGAAGGGTCTCTATGCTTAGAATTTTTATCCTTGGATCAGCCAATGGCTTTGGGTTTATGATACTGTGCCCTCAGCCAATGCGTTAGCCCACCTGTCTAAATTATGGGTCTTATCTATCCATGGGGAATGTTCCTCTCTCTTAGTTTAATATGTTGGAGTTCTCTTTCCCGTTCTCCTTATAGCGCACTTCGGTTTTTCTTTCTAGATCAAGTCCCATGCCAGCTCTCAGGGCGAAAGCTATAGGTAGGGTTGGAAACCTACAATGCTGGAGCTGTGCTCCAGTCTAATCTCGACCAATTATATTGTTTCTCTATCCGGCCATGTGAATATAAAATAATCCATTTTCTGCCCCACGAAACACTTCGAAATCTCCTAGTCATGGGCTGCCACGATCATGATGAAATGGGCCTTTTGAAAGAAAAACCTTTCGGGTTTTAGTTGACTTTCTTTCTTTGTGTCCAACTATGCGATTTGGCAAAGGGATGTCAAAATCCTGCTTCGAGGTGTTGGCATCTTTCCCTAAATAAATTCGAGCAAAAGCAAGAGCAGGCCTGGTTAAGCATGCAGTGAGTGAGACTAACCAAAGCACAAGTTATTCATAGCATGAGACATGACAAGCCGAATATAAGGGTAAGTAGACTTATCAACAATAACTAAGGTGTTCACTTACTAGGGCTCCATGTCTAATACTTTACTATATTGTAAGAATATAGAGCACCTACAAAATTACATGATATGCATGTCAGGTAGATAAAGGGCCTGTTTGGCCCCGCTTTTAAGCTGATTTTAAGCAACTTTTAAATAGAAAACAATTAAAAAATTGTTTGGTAATGAAAAGCAAAAGCAGAAAAAAACAGTAAAAAAACAGAAATTATAAAAGCTATAAGTTGATGCTTTTGCAGTTTCTGTTTCTCAAAAAAAGTAATTTTATTTAAAATTTTAAGTATTATTATTTTAAATAAATAAAATTTTAATACTAAAGAAAAATAAAATATATTTATTATTTTAAATAATTTAAAATAAAATATATTTATTTATTAGTTTAAATTTTGACAATAATTAAAAAGTTATTAACCAAATATCTTATAAATTTTGATAGCTCAGCACAGTATAGCACAACACAGTTTAGCACAGTTATAAAGCTATCAACAACGGGGCCCAAAGAATATGACAAGATTTTGCAAATAATTTCCAGCACAATAAGATGTAATTGTTCCAACAAAATTGATTTATAATTAACTAAAAAAACTCTATTGAGTACATCATTTGGCACTTCAATTACAATAAAAATAACTAATTGTGACGTTTAAAAAAACATAGCTGTAAATGGATCTTAATGCAAGTTACGTCTCTTTTAACTCAGGACAATACCCTCTTTTGCACTTCTTATCTCTTTCCTTCTCTATATCCCATCCCTACCTTTTCTCTCTTAATTTCTTATGGACAACAAGCCCAACTCACCTGCTCATCTAGTGCGGTAGCGCCCCGCTCCATGGCCATTAATTAATATCCTTCTTCTTTGTGATGCTTGATACCTTCCATTTTTTTTCTCTCATTAATACTATCCACCATCCATTCCTGCTCGCAAGAGCCTCTCCTTGTTGCCCACCTTGCTACTCGTGTATCCAAGATTTATGGTGTGCGCCATACTATCATGCATGCCCTCTACTATATATTCCTTGCACCCTTCAATACCATTATCCCCGGTTAGAAACTTAGTGAGGGATGATTTATAAAATAGATGATAAAAAAATTTAATTGTATCTAGGTTTAATCTATAGATTATCTTTTAAAATAAAAATTACAAGAAATCCTAATCAAATACTATTATATCATGTCTCATATTCAAATTAGGAAAATCCATGACCGTATTCATGCAAATGTAGGGCCTCATTGCCATGCATTATCATGCTTCCAACAGAGATAATCTTTCCATTAATATTCATGATTTAATGTCTCTTCACATGAGAAAACATAACAAGAAGAGACGAGTTATTGTCCATTAGAATTCTTTATCCAAGGATGATGTTAGCTACTATTGTGGGCCAACTTCAACCCATCTAATACAACTGCAGTTCAATAAAAGCAAGCCTACAAATTCAACACATATGTTTCCAGCTATATAGCTACATATCAACAAAGCATTAATTTTAGCACTCCTCCTTAATACTATTATTTTTCATTCTCAATAATTCTTTAAGACAATTAAATTTCACAGATAAAAGTACTTTAGTGAAATTATCTACTAATTTAATTGATCTTTTGTATGATAACAAATCTGTGACTGCTATATCAAAGAATTCAATCTCAGTCAAACAAAGTACATCAAACCATTATATTCGAGAAGCAATTAAAGATGGATAAATTCTCATGAAGCATGACAAAAATTTTCACTAAAACATTTTCATATGTGAAATTTAATTGTCTTAGAGGATTATTAAGAATGAAAAACAATAACATCAAGGAGGAGTGTTGAAATTAATGCTTTGTTGGTATTATGTTATATAGCTAGAAGTATATGTGTTGAATTTGTGAGCTTGTTTTTATTGGGCTGTACTTGTATTAAATGAGTAGAAGTTGGCCCACATAAGAGTTTGTTTAATTGTTTATTAATATAACAAAAAGCAGTGAATGATAAAACGTACAGAAGCTTTTTTTTGGAGAATGTTGTTCCAGCCCTTTTTCTTTGGCTCTTCCTCTCATCTTTCTTCTTTCACCATGGAAAAACGCTAATACTTGTCAAAGCCAACAATTTCTTAGCAACGCTCCTCTCAGGAGACGCTAATACTTAGAAGAAGAACCTAAGGTTAACATAGAGGCATTCTTCAGATGCTCCATGGCTCATGCACTCCAACAAAGAGCTCTCTCGAATTTATCCTCTTTTTCTCTTACATCTTTAAGTTACTCAAACTTGATCACCCAAATTTTGTAGATGGGTCAAACTAGAAGAGTCAGCATCTCCATCAAGTGGGTAAGGCCTTGGCCAGTTTGGGTCAACTAAAAGGTTATAAATCTTAGCAAGGTGCTTTCCAAGGACCCCAACGAACGTCCGAGTCTATGGTTGTACAATCAAACGGATTCCAACATACACCATCTGATCGAAACTGATGAAAGTAAAAGAGACAAAATATTGTTTGTTTTGCTTTGACCGGATTGCTCATGTGAGGCTCTCTGCCTAATTGGACAGCCCAAACACAAGCCTCCATAAAGGGTCCAAGGAAAATTTTCTATGATTTCTTTCCCAGCCTACAAAGTTTGTAAAAACCTCAAAAAGATTATGTAGCTCAAATTGGAGAGATTAGCTAAATAGTGAGTTTTATCCAACATTACTAAGTCATTCTTAACCTGGACGAGTCTGAAACTAACAAAAGAACCCTAACAAATTGTAGAGTACGCAACATACGTAATACAGTTTTATCCATCTCCAAGTGACTAAAGCTCCAAGAACATAGAGTATGCATAGGTTTAAAATCAAACATTGAGGCTCTTGATCTTCAAAAGTCCTCAACGTCCAATCTACGATTGAGCTATGAGCATATGTCTCCAAGACTCCAACCAAGCAACAAAGCAAGTTTCAAGTAGTAAGTAATTTTAAGGGCCAAACGACAAACCAAAGTTTGCACTAACTAATGTTTTTGCAAGTGGTGAGAGTGAGATTTGATTCAAGAATCTTGTCATCAATAACTAAGATTTAAGTAATTTTTCCCTTTTTAACTAACTAATATTTTCTCCCTTCCTTTGAAACCATCAAGATTGTTATTTATTTGTTGATATCTTTTTAACTCTTGTTTGCAACCCACGCTCTCATAGTTTTGTTTAGAAATCATATAAGATCAAATCAATCATTGTAGTTTTTGACCAAGGAGTCTGCTTCCTTTGTTGAAATCACTTAATTTGTTTATGCTAAACCAGCCGGAGCATGCGAGCGACAGACGGCGGATGGCGGATGGTGGATGGCGGAGAAAGCGAAAGGCGGGATGAGTGACGAATACTGTTGCCACAGTCACAAAAATCACAATCGGATCTAACCATCCAACTTAGGAAGTTATCCGATTGGCTGAGATTTGTGCAAATCAATCTTAGCTGTTGAAAGTTTGAAATGAAAAATCTGAGGGCGGATCTGGACTGGGTGAACGAGTCGATAGGCCAAGCATGATGAACGGGTTGTAGAACCAAACATTCAAAATTTGGGTGAATGGGTCGTACGACCAATCATTCAGAATATCGATCCTTATAAATTCGGACCATATCTTTCCAGATCCGCCCTCAGATTTTTGATCTAAGATCTGGATAAACGCAGATCTACAAGTTAAGCTTTCAAAGACTGAAATTAATTCTCCCGAATCTCAACTAATCCGATGGCCCTCAAAATAGGTCGTGCGACCAATCATTCAGAATTTGGGCGAATGAGCGATGAGCCAAACGTTCAAAGTTTGGATGAACGAGTCGTGGGACCAAACGTTAAATTTGGGTGAATGAGTCGTGGGCCCAATCATTTAGAATTTGGATGAACGAGCTAATGAACCAAGCATTCAAAGTTTGGATGAACGGGTTAGCGATGTACGCACCTCCGAAACAACGTCATCGACAACACGCGTCAAGTATTTATCGTCCATGACTATGTTTAAATTACTTGGACGAGTTGAGTGTATGAGTTGGATGAACGAGCCGTGAGACTAAACGTTCGAGGTTTGGATAAACGGGCCGAGGGGCCAAGCGTTCAAAATTTGGATGAATGGGTCATGGGACTAAACGTTCAAAATTTAGGTGAACGAGCCGTGGGCCAAACGTTCGAAATTTGATGAATGGGTTATCTTCTTGTGTGGGTTCTGATAGGAGGCCAAAAGATTTCTAACTGTCCGGATTTTCCTCTAGCCATCCTTTTGGGGAGCAACAATGAAGGCGTACATGCAAATGAGGAAAGCAAACTAATCAAGGAGTTTACCAATGGTCACATTCTGATGTATAACAGGCCTAAGTACACTTGGTTCAAAACTCTAATAGTGTGTTTACTGTTGTGGAAGCTGAAAAGAAAGAGAAAACAATTAGAAGGAAATTGTACTTTTTTCTCGTTTGGGTCGGTCCAATTTGGGCATGTGCTTGCCTTGGTTTATGCTAATGCTCACCTCCTTTCGGTTTTCTCTTCTCTAAGAAGAAAATGAATTTAGGAAAAGAATTCAAAATTTTTCCATCATCTTATATTTATCTTCCATTGTTACTTCCTCTCTTTCAATTTTACGTTACCATCTGGGATCCTCAATGTAAAAGCCCAGCAGTATCATTATGTCTGAATAGTTGGCATAAATACCCTGCTTGGCAGTGGCCGCTTAGGTCGGAAGGAAGCCGCATTGTCATTTAAAGCTCACATCACCATGCTTGTGAATTCTTAATGGATTTTGGGACTGCCAATTCAAAGGGAGGAATTATTTGATTCACATCATCATGAGTACTTAATATGGGGAATCTCCTCATAATTTTACTTTAAAAATCTATATATGAAAAATTATATGAGATTGTGAATCGTCAGACAAAAGATAATGAACAAGGACAAATAATTTCACCCAATGGAAATACCCTTCGATTCAATAAATGATTACCCCCATATAAACTTCTTCAAACAGTAGCCACGATTAGCGTATCATTCTACGTCTTTGTCAGTGTTTAGATCTGAAAGTTTAATGTCTGCTTGCTCTAAATAGCTTCATCAGTTTAACTTAAGGACGAAATTCAACCAAACAAGAAAACCACTACCCAGAACAGCAATAGACGAACGCAGCAGCTCAAGAAATTAGAACAGGAGGGAGGAAAGGAATACTGGGAAAATAGGAGGCAAGCGTGGGGTACCTGGACGCCGCCTCCTCCGGGATCACAGGGTAGGAGCAAGCGATCCAAGGCGGGCCTCTCAACGACGACGAGGACCTGCACTCTGAAGCCTTCTCTGGCATCTGTGGTGGCGGCGCTCCTCGGATCTGCTGTGCCTTCCCTAGATCCGTGGGCGCCATCCTCCTCCTTCGAAAGGCCGGCAAAGCCGGCGATCCATCGGATCCAGAGAGAGGGAGTGAAACGGTTCGGGACTGTGTAGTGTCCTTGGTTGGTGCGTTCAATAGTTTATTAATAGTATTTAATGATTTTTTTTTAAAAAAACCTAATTTCGGTGCTTGTTGTTGGGTGTTGAAAATGTATATCTTTTTTAATACAAAATATTTTTAAATGCTTTAAAAATACTAAAAATATATTACCAAAACTATGAGAAAACATAAATTATATAAAGTTGGACTCCACATTTTTAACAACAATTTAATTAAAATTCTTACTAATTAAAATAAATGAGACATTATTGCTATCCAAAATTTGATATATTCTAAACAACCTAATTTATATGCTTGCACCATGACACCAATTTTAATCCAGTGGCTAACACGTGTTGGGCAAATGATCCATTGGTATTAGAAAATACACTCTGGATCATAGTCAAAAGACTTGAATAAATTTAAGAAAGAATTCGAGCTTATTTACAAGCCAGCATATTTTAAGTTTGTTGGTGTCACACCTGAATTAAGATAATACAAATTTTAATTTTAGGTGAATTTTAAAAATTGAAATTTAGCTATATAGAGCTCAAATCCCAAAAATCCCATGCAAGGCACGAACAACACGTTCCAAAAGGGGTTGAGCACAACCAACAAGAATGCACCCTCATGCATGCTCTTTAGCCGTGATGAAGGGTTCTGACCTTTGTACAAGACCCAAATGGAGAGAAGAAGGAAGAACCCACATTAGTTCAGAATAAAAATAAAAGAAAAGGGGGAAATTACATCAATTGAATCGGATATGTATTCGAACTTGTTGACGCCAACGTCCGAAACCCAAGTCCATGCTCGATCGAAACAAAGGAATGTCGCTTCCTTCTTCTGCGCAGCTATCTCGTTCTATGTTCATTGTGCAGTCGATTGCCCCATCCTTCTTCCATTGAGGATGTGTCACACCGTCCGAGCCCGTCGTCCACCTAAGGTCATTGGCCCATGGTTGCCGGAGCTGCACTAGAGGGACGAGTCAGCGTAAAGAATTGAGGGGAGTTCGCGGAAGACACTAGGCATCAAATGTGTTTCGAACCGCACCATCCACACCATTGGAGCATGCTGAGAGAGGGGAAAGCCATTGGCCCTCGTCGGAGCTTTCAGAGCGGAGTCCCAGTCATGAGGAAGACAGTAAAAACTATAAAAGGGCTGAGAACTCCATTGTTGCCTCCCGATGAGCTCGCTGGCTCGTCTATTTGTAGGCTAAGCTCTGTGTCGACCGTTTCCACCAAGCCGTTTGTCCAAATGCACACACTCGTGCCAGCGACATGCAAAGTCGACCTAAGGTCAGATGACACTCTGCCCTAGTTGGATTTTTCTCCTCGATCTCCCTCGTCGACTATGTTTCCTTCACACTAGAATCAGCCTCGGAAACTCCCTTACTGACACGCCACATGCCATGCAGCATCCCACCCTGGTCGCATGCACCAGCGTCAGCCGAAATGACTCATGTGCCCCTGGATTCAATTGTTGACACCTCACCTTCACTGAGCTTGCGTGTGGCCGAAGCTTGTGCCTGCCGCCACCACTCCACGTAGCCTTGCCGGCTCAACCTCTCCATTGCACTAGCTCCACGAGGTCACACGCATGCCATAGCTGACACAACTATCGTTGGAGCTGAAACGTCGCTGCCCAACGCAAAGCCGATTGAAGTCTTGCGTGTTGTTTTCGCCCCAATCGCTGCCTGCCAATTGATCGCATGAGAATAAAGGTTTGGGCCTATGTTGGCCTGGTCAACAGCCCAGCTGACTATGCTAAAAAAATGGGCTTGGGCCTAATAGTTGGCATAGTTTGAGATTAGTACAATATCTATATATAAATTCTATCTTAAACAAAGTATTGTAGTAGCGACCTCTTTAGTGTATACACAATAATATAAAGTATATGGTCTTAATAGAAGCTCCTCATGGGCCTATTATACAACTCTAGCACATATATTAGCTAGATTGCTCTTCTTTGCATATCCAAATATAGATCTTTTAAAATTATTAATTGTGATTCATAATTAATTGTGATTCCTAATTAATTGTACATCAACAAGATAACAATACGAAGAGACAATTAAATAATACTAATTGTCATTAGACTATGAGGTGGATTATTATTATCGACATGAACAATGCCTAGACTTAGATCAATCTATGCAATATATTGACTTTAATCTGAATTGTTAGCTTTTGACTTTGTTATAACTTTATCTCGAAACAACATCTACAATTAGAGGATCAAAGATGAACAACTTGTGCTCTTTTTGACATGTTCAATCGTGTAGAAACAAACTCTAATATTGTCTTTGATTGCTCTAAGAAAATAATTTTAGTATAAATGGAGAATACGATGAGAAAGAATTTATTAAAGAACCAGCATTTGCAAAACTGTTTTCTACTGCCTGGTTTCTACGATACGGTATCAGTCCAGTGGTTGGCCGATTTTGAAGCGTCTGTCGGAGCATGATCACAGGCGAACGGCGGAGGGAAGCAGCGGGCGACAGCGGAAGCTTCGATCAAAGCTTTGGCTGCCGCCCACAATGTCGTCCATTGTCACCCACGACACCGGATCAATTTTACAAACTTTGTGAAGAACTACATGATTTGGTCGTTGTTCACAAATATTATTTGATCTATTCGAGTAAGACTAATGATTTGAGCTTTTAAACATATGAAATTGTAAGGATACAACTACCTAGAAAATAAAGCTTTTCCGACTGACAACACAAAATAGAGTTCTATCTAAACAAATATATAGTCATGAAAATAGTTCAATTCGATTTTGAAGAGTACTTTCAAGCTAAAAAAATATGAAAATAGTTCGATTATGATTCGAGTATGAAGAATACTTTCAAGCAAAACATATGCATGAAGAGTATATCCATCCTAGAAAATAATAAAAAGTGAGCAAAATTTTGTTATTTGTAGAATTATTATGTTGGATTTGTAAGAATCAGAATTTTCATTTTAAATCTTAATTATCATCTAAATATAATTATTCCATAAACAGATAAATCTAGCAACAGTAGAAGATCATACCTCATAGGCAAATGGAGAGAAATAAGAGAAAGTGAAACAATTAATGAATCAGAAAAAAAATCAAATGATACTATTTTTTTCATATAAATTAAAAAGAATGAAGCTTGAAACACATTAATTAGTGACAATGTCCATTGATATTTGTGCAATTCACTTGAATAAATTAATGATACCAGAGTATACATAGAACCCGGAAGAGGAGGAGAAGGAAGAAGAAAATTTCAGAATAATTATCCTTTCTTGTTCTTCTTAGTATCAAATTTAAACAAAATCACAAGCTTCATCTTGATTCAAACTAATTTAAGAAGTTAATTTCTGAGCGAAAAACAATCACTGTTGGCGAAATAAAGCAATTAAATTCATGTGCATGCCCTAACAGCAGCTTGCAATCAAACAGAAATCGAGATCAGTTCGAATTCCCACATAGAACAATAAGGAACAGATCGTTTGAGGGAGATCACATAATAGAACACAGAAATATCAGCAAATTCAGAGAAGATCAATTAGGAGAAGATGAAGAGGGAGAGGAAGAAGAAGAAGGAGGAAAGAAAGATAAAGCTTGAGTTCTTAGTGAGACAAACTAATTGTACAGGTCGAGATGATGCACCGCCGCGTCGATTGCATATGAATTCTTCATGACCGTCAGTAGGGAGGGCGGGTGGCCGTGCCGCTGCCAGGCCACCCGCTGTGGCCTTCCACCGGCATCTGGGGCATGGCACCGAGCGGCAGATTGAAGAAGGGCAGGCCAGATGAGGGATCCGTGAAGGAAGTACCCCCCAGCCCCGCGCCCGCCCCACCGGAGCTCGGGGATACTGCAGGCGGTTGCATCTGTAGCTGCTGCGCGGTGGCCGCTGCAGCCGCGGCGGCAGCCTCCTCCTCCTCGTCATCGAGCGGCAGCCTCTCGTACGCTACGTTGGTGAAAGACGCCGCGATCACCACCACCGGCCCCACCGCCACCAGCGCGCCCGCCACGCTGCCGCCCAGGACCTGCCCCTGCCCGCCCGCCAGGAACACCGCCAAGCTCGTCGCCCCCGCGGGCGCCGGCGGCGGCAGGAACGACCCCGCCAGCGACAGGATCTCGTACCGCCCCTGCAGCGTCCCCACGGCCGCCTCCCGCAGCGTCACGTTCGCCACCGTCCCGCTCCCGCTCAGCACGCACACCCCCCGCTGCCGCCGCCGCGCGTACGTCGCTAGGCA
The DNA here is from genome assembly GCA_027563935.2 of Costus lasius. Lineage (NCBI taxonomy): Eukaryota > Viridiplantae > Streptophyta > Magnoliopsida > Zingiberales > Costaceae > Costus > Costus lasius. The sequence goes on from CM050454.1 coordinate 2,387,883, forward strand.
CCCGAACACGTCGCAGCCGCTCCCGACCTCGAGGATGTGCGCCCGCAGCGCGTTCGCGCTCTCCCGCGTGATGATCACCGGCGGCCTCGGCTTGTTCTTGGATCCCGGCGGGCGGCCACGGGGCCTCCGTCCAGCGGACAGCTCCAGGCCGCGGCCAGACTGGTCGTCTCCAGCTGCGCCACCACCGCTAGGCGAATCATCTCCGTCCTGCTTGGAGTTGGGAAGGTGCAGGTGTAGCGGATGATCGACGAAGCGGGAGGCAGTGCCGAGATCGAGCCCGGCCATGCGGGGGTGGGTTTTTTAGCAATAAAAAGGTGAGAGGATGGAAAACAAAACTAAAAAATGGGTTTTTTTTTTTTTTAAGGATTGTCTGTGAGTGGAATAATTAATAGAAATGACAAGGAGGGAGAAAAATCAAGGGGGGTTGATCGCCTATGGGAAGGAAGGAAATATAGAATGGATGAGTCCTGCAAGGAACAGGAGGAGAGGAGCAGCCTGGAGAGCTGCAGCTCCTTCAACCTGAAAAGAGTGCACAGGGAGAGAAGGTAGGGGAGATGGAGACACCCTGAAGGTTTGAATAAAGAAATGGAGAGAGAGAGAGAGAGGGGGGTCGGGAGGTGTGCTTGTGTGTGACATAATGTGATGGGAATGTCTTTGTTTGTGGGGGGGAATTGTTTAATTAAAAGGTATTTAGGGTTTTTAAGGGCGGGGGTAGACTTTTGGAGAGGGAACTTTTGGGGGGAAGAGTTAAGGTTATTAAGAGTTGTGATAGGCGAGAGGGAGGGGAAAAAATTGGGAGAGGGCTACTAGATAGTAATTTAGCGGGTAATTATCCTATCTAAACCTATTTAAAGATAATTGAATATATGCTATTTAGGTTTGGATAGAATATGTATAGTGTATATGTTATTCGAGTCAAATTTGAGTAGCATCAAGCGGATACCTACTATTATAATCTAGTTATATTTATTTATTTATTTATATACTAAAAATTATATATTTTTTAATATATTAGTCGGCGGGTATCGTTTTATCTTATCTAAAATTTAACCATTATTAAAATATTTATAGGGCCAGGTACCCAAATTTTAATTGGGTAACTATATATATAAGTTAAAATTTTATATGGTAGGTATTTAAGTCGGGTATATATAGGATTCAAGTATTAAATGAGTAACTAAATTTTTAATTAGGTAGGGTATGGGTAGAGGTTCTAAAAAATAAATCGATAGTTATTTGGGTACGAATAATAAAAGATTTATTCAAGTTAAGATACAAATATTATAAAAGATACGAGTACTCTATCCATGTCATTTCTAGTTTTTAGAATCTAGTCAATTATTATAAGCATATAGAAATGTTACCAATAGAATGTGTGGTTTCTAGTTAGATCCTAATAAAAGATTATAGGATTAAGAGTCTTATAATTAATATCATTTGGTTCAAAGCCAAGTAATGTTTAAAATTTTCATCAAGAATGCCAACGTTGTACTAAATTACTAATTAAATTCAAAAGCAAGGTGAAATATGTAATTAATAAAATGTGCATGTGCTTCGATTCTCGTGATGAGGCATATCAACCAAATTAAAAAAAATCAGATGAAGCTTGAATAGACATATAAAATGGTTAAAGTACAAATACGTGTGCTATTACTTTGAGAGTACTTTTTCAATATTGTGAATGATTTTTAGCCATCAAGACCTTGAAAAAATAGTAAATTAAAGCAACACAAAGATTGGAAAATATTACGTAATGAATAACTTATGGACCTTGATGTAACTTAAGGCATTGTTTGGGTAAAATTTAATAAGGGAGAGGGAGATAAAGATTAGGAGAGAAAGGAAAAGAGAGCTCAATCACTCCAAATTCCTCTAGTTTTGAGAATTTGATATTGTTAAGAAAGAGGAGAGAAAATGGAGAATAATGCAAGATATGTTTTTCACTCTTAAATAATAAAAAAAAATTAAATTTGTGAAATAGAAAATGTCATTTATATGATTTACTACCATATATATAAATTGGCCATGAATAAATTTTATTATTATTATTTTAAACCTAGCAATCTAAAAAATTTCACTTTATTTGGTGCTCATATGTTAATCAACTCCTCAAATTGAACTAGATTGGTGGCTAACTCAATCAAAATTTACTAACCAAATAGTCATGTTATTTCTCTTGGAAAATATATAGTTTAACAAGCACAAATTTAAGAATAAAATGGATCTTTTTGAAAAATAATCGAGACACAACATTGTATCATTCTAAAAAAAATATATAATATCTTTAACTAGAAATTGGGATTATAAAAATATATGAAAATAGCTTAAGTATTCGAGTTTATGTTTTATTTTGAAAATGCACTCTATATTACCTGACTCGAACTACTCTAACTTCAATATCAATATCTAATTGGTAGAAAAAAAATATTAAACTAATACTAATTTATCGTAAACGATCATCTCTAATCAAATGTTAATGGCGATTTAAAAACCACTTAGTATGATACTAAACATATATTCTTCTAGGAGATGCCTATCTTGCTTAAGCTCAACTAAGTAACTTTTAACTTTAATAATCAAACTAGTGTCCTTCTTTGTTAAAGTACAAAGCAATGGTGGGGATTTGCAATCTTAATTAATCATGCAATGTTGAAAGCATTAGGTTCCTTTCTTCTCCCACAAGTCAATGTTTGCCCTAGATTAAGAGTAGTTTAAGGTGTGCCCTCCTTTTCCAATTAGCCATTGGGTCATCACACTGAAAACTTTTTTTTTTAGTCAACCAATAATTTTGCCTTCAGATAATTAAGAATGTTTCTTGGTTAAGATGGATTGATGTTTGATTTCACTAGTATGGGTTATGTATAAAAAGTCAACTATTAGGGCAACAATAATGGAAAAAGTCAACTGAAGCACCAATCAAGTATTTACTTAATTGTTTAAAAATTTAAATTGGATATTATATAATTAAATCCAAATCATTTGCCACGTAATGAAAATTGAGAAATTTTTTATTCAACCAATAATTCTACCTTTAGATAATTAAAAAAAAAGTCAATAATTAAGAGACCGTAAAGAACACTGAAAAGTAAACAAAGATAAAATGCAAATGGTTTAAGAGCTTGAGGCGATCTCGATTTGAATAGGTAATTAAGGAGAGATGTTTGTTTTCACTAGTATAGATTAGGTTAAGAAGTCAACAACTAGGGTGTCAATCATGGATAAAAGTCAATCAAATCAAATACGTACTTAATTGTTTAAAATTTTAAATTGTTTATTATATAATAAAATCAGAATCACCTGCCACGTAGTGACAAAAATGCCATGTCAATGCTGATGTGTTAATGGGGCTACCTAATTATATTAAATTCATATGTGGTTCAATGTGTATCACATTGATATTCATTGTTATAAGTTTAATTTATTATCACGTGCTACACATTTATGTAACCTTTATAATTTAATTTAAATTTTAGAAAGTAAAATTCAAACTCTAGATGATTAATCTATCCCCAAACTTGAGTATCGAAGTGTTGTGATTAATGTGATCCAATCATAAATTGGATTAATGAAATGTTGAGAGTGAATGTGTTAATATAACTTATGACCCGTTTAAATTTAAATTCTTTAATATTTGAATCGTCTCTATGCTGTGTTTTTTTTGAGAGTACAGTAGAGAAAAAGGAAAACAAATAATTTTTTCTCTGTTTTATTGAAAAGATTAATTTGGAGGAAAAAAAAAGAGATATTTTTCTTCTCTTTTTGTTCTCTCCAAATCGGAAAGAAAAGGAGAATCAGCCACTTGCTGCTGCGTTTGGGAGTGATCCAACAGCATACTTTTTTCCCCTGACCCTTGCGAAACTGTCGTCCTGCAAGCTCACCGCCCACCCCTTTTGAGCCCGCCGCTATTGTCATTGCCCTCCACTGCCTGCTGTTGCCCTCTGCTTCTTGCATTCATCAAGCGCTGGCCCTGGCGACTACGATTGCTACCACTGTGACTGCGATAAGTCGGTGCTGTACTGCCATTTCACCATGAATCCATCTCTGCCTTCGAGATCTGCCGGCGATTGTTCAGTCTTGCCCGTCCCTGCTTCCCTCTCCATGCCGTTTATGTGATCACGTGCGTTGCATGTGATTTTTATTTCTTTCATCATTTTTTCTTTCATTCTCTCTGGTTTTTTCTTCATATTTTTCTTCTTCCCAAAAAAACACGCCCTATATGATCTAAATTGAATCTCTTTTTTTTCACATCATTTTAATAAATTTCATATTTAGTAAAGTTTAGTAAATTAATAAAGGTTTTTATTTTTTAAAAAGAAAATTTCAATTCGGAATAAATAAGTAATCTTGATATATAATAAATTGTCTCGTGTGAGTCTGATTACTGATTTTTCTTTAATTTTGTTTTCCATCTGTTATATATATAAAAATAATTTATACGTATGGATAATGTATGTAAATATTTCAAGTGCTATAAAGAATAACATTAAATGTATAAATAAATAATAGGGTGAAGAAAACAATGGCGGTAACAGTACTCTTATCTGACACCAAATTTATAAGTTGCAGTCACATGACAGGGTGTCCCCACCGCACGCACGCCTCCCGCTCCCTCCCAGGCAATCCCATTTGCCCTTGCTTCCTCCTAGCCAATCACGTTGCTCCCCCGGAGCCTCTAGCCAAGCCTTTCTTACCCTCCCAAACGTTCCCAACTCTGCGGTGCGTTCACCTCCCTTATTTTTCCCTCTCCTATTTTTCCTTTGGGTGAGATGTTGCTATTAGACTCCCATGGATAGCAACTGTCACGCCCAAAATTATAGTAATAAATTTTTAAATAAAATATGTGTGAGTTAATACTTAGACTCGAGTTCAACCATGCCCACGCAGGGGCATAATGGCCGAAACCGCAGATTTGAGTTGCGAGCTCGATTGAGAAAAAGAGACGGCTATCAGGCAGGACGGAAACGAAGCGAACTCAAACGGAGTTGAGGGAGAAAAGTACCTCAGCGAACAGTTCGCCAGCTCCATCAATGTCGGTGAAGCAGATGAAACAAATGCCTTCCGAGGCAGTCTGAAGATGGTCGGCGGTCATGTCTAGTTCACAAGCGATGGAGAAGAGAGGAGGGGCAAGGCAATACACCACTTTTTGTCCACCCGTCCACACCACCGGAACACGAGGGGAGCTTGCCTTTAGCGTACGACGAAGGCCTACAATCGGTCGAGGGAGAGGGAGAGGTGAACTGAGAGAGGGGAGATACGAGACGATTTTTCGAGCAAGGAATTGCTATTGCAAAAATCTCCCGATGAAGAAAACTTAACATGCCTCTTTTTCTCTCTCCTCAAATCGAATCAGATCCATCGACTTAGCCACCTACGCCCCGCTGAAATGTCCCATCCATGTCGGCCGCCCGCGCCCCATGCAAGGATGAATCGATCGATAGATCGGATTCGGGTGTCGCCCGAATTCTCCTCTGACTCGATTGGGTTACGTGGGTTGGGGTGTGATAGGTCAGAATTAGGTTGGGGTGTCACCTGGATTCTCCTCAAAACTTCATAAAATTTCTTTTTATTTATCTCTCTTATTTAAAAGGAAAACCCTAAAAAGAAGTCGGGAGGTTCCATCCTTTGCTTGCTATATTTAGTAGGAAAGAAAAAAAATTAAAAGGAAAGAAAAGTAAGAGAAAAAATAAAGAAGAAAAAAATAATTAGATTTTTATTCTTTTTATTTATTTAGAGGGAAAAAAGTTAAAAAAATTGTTAAACACATCCCATTTTTTTTATTTTTACGTCGACGACGACGATGAAAAGGCGGCAACTGTGAAGAGGCGGCGACAACGACGGTGATGATGGCAACAACAACAGTGATAACGACGACAACGACAATGAAGAAGGTTGCAAGAGAAGCACGATAGGAAGAGCAAACATAAAAAAAAGAAGAGTGAAAATAGATATTAGAAGGGCAGATCCAACTTTTCGCCCGATTTAGACAGAAAGCAAATATGATTATTCTCCCTCTCACTTTTCTTCCATTTTTTCTCTCTTATTTTTCATCTATCCTACTAAATTTAATTTTACAACTCTTCTTTTAACTTTTCATTCATTTCCTCTTCCTTTCATTCATGTCTGTTTCTTTGGTGAGAATCCACAGCGGAGAGAAAAAAAAAATTTAATGAATCTAGTAGCTTTTGCATTCAGATTTTTTGTATTTTCTTTTTTCTCTGCTGTAGATTCTCTCCAAATAAACAGGCTCAAGTTAAGACTTCTTTGACTGAATGAGTTAAAGAGTTTTAGTTTCATTCATTTCCTCTTCCTTTCATTCCTAAACACGTTGTTCTACTCAAGTTAAGGCTTCTTTTGATTGAATGAGTTAAAAGAGTTTTAGTCAACTTGTGCACTTAATATTTCTTCTATTGATTTGGAAGATAAACACTCGTGAGGAAAAACAATGAGTTCAAATCCATATTGCTTTCAATTATCTCAAAACACTTCTTCTATCAGCCCATTACCCTAATTCATAAAGGTTTGTGGCTCAATAATCACATATTTTAGTAAAACTGATTTGATCATTGATCTTTTAGTTAGCAAGCAAGATTGACAACATGTAATCACTCTTTTTAACCCAATAGTTTGATTCAAAACTTTTTATTTATACAAGTAATTTAGTCAACTTCTTAGGTTCAAATTACACTTTGATAAACCCAACAACACAAAGATTTTATTATAAAATTATTCTAAAACTACTATAAATTTATACGAAAGATAATTAATTAAGTACTTAAACTCGTCATAAACGAATCAGATCGAATGAAGCACCCAAGTCATTCTAAACCTAACTACAATCCCTAGCATCCGATTCCCCCTTTTGACTCATATTAAAAACAAAAATCAAATGCAACTTGATCCTAGCTTTGAATTAACAATTAAATGCAGGCATATGCTCGTTCATCCAGCCAGCTAGTGCAAGCTACAGACCCAACAACAGCAAAAACAATAACATCACCATGTTCTTCCCCCTCGTTCATCCTTAATTTAATTGTGGCCCATGTCACGGAGCACACAAGCCAAAGGCACCAACTCCGGCCATGACTGCGCCCCCCTAATTTTCTATTCAGCCACCTTTTTGACCTAGCCATGCTCGCCGATGATGCCTCGGTGGTAGTGGTGGCATGGTTCGGCGCGAGATAATTAGGGCATGACTTAGCACCACCAACTTGCCCATTGTTTAATCAATCACTAACCTTTAGCTTTAAGAAAGGCCATTAACAAAATAATGCTCCTTGATGTCAATGATGGATCCCTTAACGATCGAGCAATAGACTTGCATAGATTCACAAGCGATAAAAGATGACGACGGCAATAACAACGATACCATTAAGTTGTTTTCTTTTAGGATAAGACCGATATGATGTGGCATCCATTAGGGTTTTGTTGATGGTAAACTTAATGCTTTTGTTTTGGAAAAAAAATGCCTAAGCATAGTAGGGAGGGTTCATAAATTATACATACACATATTAAACAATTAATAATCTAATGAAATTTTGTAGAATGTGATCAAAATTTACGGACTCAAATCAATATAATTAAATAATAATTTTTTATAGCTTTTGCAAATAATTAACTGTGATAGATCTAAAGCAAAAAGTACAATGCATCAATTATATAGTGACTTTTATTTATTTATTTACTTTATACTTCAATGTACCAAATTAACATATTAAAAAATTAAATTAATTTTTAAACTTTAGATGATACAGATTATAATATAAGAAAAGAAGTACAAATTATTAATTTAAAATTCATCAAATGAGAAAAGCATTCTTTAGAAAGTCAAACACTATAATAATAGAAATCAAGACATGATTGTTGGCACTTTTTAGCTAAGTGTTAAAAATTTGAGTCTACTTCTTTTTTTAATGTTATGATGGAGGTAATTAATGCAGAGCACAGTAAGAGGCACTTAATTAGATTAGCTGGTTCAATTTGTTCAAAATCTGAACTCACACTAAACTAAAATTTTTTAATTTGATATGGTTTAGCTTTAATATTTTTAAAAATAATTATATAATTTTTTAATTTTTATTTATTGGATTTAACCTAAAATTTTTATATTGATATGAAATTTGATAATTATTTTTTTCTAAATTTCCAAAATAAATTGATTTAGATAAAAAATAATCCAAAAGGAGAATTTTATTTTCATTTGAGACAATTTTTAAGTTGACCCAAAAATGGACAACCCTATCCAAGCTAGACAACATGTCATGCTAGGTAGAGAACTTGAGCCCAATATGCTAGGTTGAGAACTTGAGCTATATTGGGCAAAGCCCATATGCCAAGATGTTCAAAACTTTGAGCCATGATCAGCATAATTATATAAGCCATTTTATGTTAACATAAAATTTATTATAATAATTACTATTTTTAATTGTTATTTTATTATAAATCTAAAATTAATAAAAAGGTGGCCAAATTAAAACAAAACATATAACAACATAATTCATCTTGTCGAGTAAAGCCTTAGTACTAGTGCGAAAAAGTGAGGGCTTTTATTTTAGGGATGACAATGAGATATGATTTTAGTGGGTACCTGACTTATCCAAACTTGATTATAGATAATTAGGTACCTATTAATCAGGTTCAATTAGAGTATGGGTAGTATATATGCTACCAAATCGGGTTCGGGTAGCATAATATAGATATTTTTAGTTGATTAGTGGGTACCCATTTTATTCTACTCAAAATTTGGCTATAAATGTGTTTTTATACGATTGGGTACCCGAATTTTATTCGGGTGATCAAGTATATAGTAAGAAATTTAATATAATAAATATTTAAGTCAGGTATTTATAGGGTTCAGTTACTAAACAAGTAGTTTATTTTTTCATAGGGTTGGGTTCGAATAGGGGTTTTAGAAAAATATTGAGTTATTATTTGGGTATGGGCAGTAGAAGATTTATTCTTATTACATAACCATAGTTTAAACAAGAGGTCGCAGTCCACAATTATAATATAAACACATGATATTACTCAATATTATACTTTATATTGTAATATCTATAATATAAAAACATGATAATTATCATCAAAATATCAATTCTTTCATCAAAATTAAGGTTGAAAAAAATTAATTTGATTCATTTTAGTGATATAATTCAACATAGATTTTTTTATTCCTTATGCCAATATTTTCTTATGATTTATCAAGTCATTTTGTTTATCATTCAACATAATTTGATTAAATCAAATTAAGTCATAAATAAGCGTTATAATAGATGATTAATAACTTTAATATGATTATTAAATGTGCTAAATTAAGATTAAGTTGTTCTTATGCTTAAAATTTAAAAATTATCATAAAAATAAATTGATACACATTTTTTTTAATTAAAAATAGATCCTTCAAGGGAATGGTTATGTTGGAAGATAAGAACAAATTTGCCAAATTGCCATCCAAATAATTAAAAATTTTAAAATAAAAAATGCTATTAATGTATAGATGAACTATTATAACATTTAAAAAATAAATTAAGATTTGTAATTTTCTTGCCCGTTTATGGGTTGTCTCAATAGCGTTTTATTTTTTATTTTTTAAAAAATAAGTAGAAGGTCGATTTGCAATAATTTTGCACTATAAAAAATAATTTATAAATCTGGGGGCCAATCTGAAAAATCCGATAGAAAACCACACCATACCGCAGAGATTTGCATCGGTAATCCGTTTCATAAAAAACAAACTCATAGAAGAAAAATGAAGCATGCAATTCACGTGAGGGTGCGATGGTTTGCGAATTCTTGTTCCTATAAGAGCAACCCTCCTCCCCAACCCCCTTGGCGTTCTTCCCCCTCCGGCCTTCTCTCCCTTCTGCCCTCTACTCTCGACCTCCTCCTTCTACTCCGCCTCTTCCGCTTCGTCTCCTTCGATTCCGGCACAGAAAAATTAATAATCACACTCTCTCCACCCCGCCGAACGCCAATCTGTTCTTCTTTCAATCGTTTCCTCACCATCTTCAATCTCCGGCCCCTTCCCCTGCTCGGAAGTCTTCAAGCCCTAATTCCCATCCGGATAGTGTGCATTAGAACCCTTTCTGGGTCCAATACAGTCGGGGCCTCCTCAAACCATAACTCTACGACGCGTCCGAGAGGCTCCTGCGACCGGAGGCACGTAAAAATACTCATTATGCTGCTCTTGATTATGGACACCGGCCAATTGGATCCGTTTGGCCCTTAGATTGGCTTGCACGCGGAATCAATTGCTTTTTATGTTTGGTTCTTGATGTTTATGTACTTGCAATTACTAGGAGTAGGAAGTTGGCATTGTTTTTTTAAAATGGTTTTTTTCAATAAATTTAACTCATTTTGCATATTAATTCACTATAACTTGTGGTTTTTAGGCAGTCTGATACAGCCGCATGGTTCCATTCGCTACTGAATCTGTTTAACTAGGTAGGAAAAATGGTTAATGATGGTAAATGGAAGATTGCGGTGTGGCCGTAGCCATTTCATTTATGGTGTACTATTGTGGATTTTTGGCTTTTGCTCATATATGCTGATTGTGGTAATTGATATGGCTTTCTCAATCTGAATTCTAGATCACGCCGATGGACCTGCCACATCCAAGGTCCTGTTGATGAGTATGATTATGAGCCTCAGAGGTTGGATTTGGTGAGACACTCAACCGAGATAAGTTGCTTATCTCTGTTTTTATAATTCATGCGCACTTAGTTTTAGAAATTTGCCTCTGTGCAGTCAATGCAACTAATACGATGTAAGAGTCTCGTCAGTTAATTACTCCCACCTCGTTCATAAAATAGCATAAGTTGGAGGTATTCATCTAAGAAAATGTCTGTTTTATGTTGGTGGTTTGTGTTTTGAACCTTCTTGTTTTGATTTCATTTGTTATGATATTTATTCGCCTTCCCTTTGAACATAACCACGGAAACCTGATGTATATATTTTGCTCTATGTTAATAATTTGTGTCATTGAGTTAGGGAATGCATGAGCTTTAACATTTATCCTTTGCAAATTATGAATCATAGAAATAACATCTCTGTATGTAGCATATAAGAATAAGGCTTCTCACTATGGCATTTCCTGGTCACCATATTAGGAACCTTGTAAACCAGACTATGCTTCTTTAAATAGCAAATAGTAGTTTATATATATAGACTATAAAACATTTGAAATCTAATGACTTATTCTAACTCGAACTTGTGCTGATGGCTTAATCTATTATTCTACAATTGACACCCCTCTCAAGTTCGAGGTTAATCATGTCCCACTTGTCATATAGAAGTTGATATTTGTGTGCATGCATTTACGACTTTATGTGCATGGCGAAGTTAGAAGTTTAGTGAAGAAATTTGCAAGTTGATATTTTGATGTGGTGGAAGGAATGTAGATCTTCTATCATTGTAACATTTGTAACAAAGTGATAATCCATTTTAGTACACCAAGTCCTTTCAGCAAAACTCGATTGCTTGCAATATATATAGCTGTTTGATTATTGCAATGCATGATATTAGCTTTCTTGACTGAAACAAAGTCATATAAGAGAGTATAAATCCACATCATCTCATAAGCTGTATTAGCCATATCCTTGTACTTAGTTTCTGTGGTATACTGTATAGTAAATTTTGTTTCATACTTTTTCAAGTGCCAAAATATACGTACAAAACATATATGCAACCAAGAGGTGGATCTCCTATCACCTAGAATTTGCCATATCAACATCAGAATCAACCTCTGCTTAATTATCACAATGCATGTTATTAGCTTTTCTTGACTGAAGCAAAGTCATCTAAGAGAGTATAAATCTACATCATCTCATAAGCTGTATGAGCCATGTCCTTGTACTTAGTTTCTGTGGTATTCTGTATAATAAATTTTGTTTCATACCTTTTCAAGTGACAAAATATACGTACAAAGCATATATGCAATCTAGAGGTGGATCTCCTATCACCTAGACTTTTGCCATATCAAAATATACCTTTTATGTGCTTTCGGTTTTCTTTCAAACACGCAAGCATCAGTTGGGAAGATGTGACTTGTATGAAATAGAATAGGTAACAAAAACTCATTCGTCTTCTTAAGTTATAAATACATAATTTGGGTTCTTTTCTAGCAACATAAACTTTTATGATAACTTGGTCATCCAATTAGTCTCAACTCAGTCTAATTTTAATCTTGTCTCACCCTTATTTATTAATTATTGGTTTACTAATATGTGTGCTTGATTTAAAGCATCTAGCTTGATTGTGAGTGGGAGTTAAGTTATAAATACATAAATTGGTTAAGCGATTAAGTGAATCGAATTAATTTCACAACTCATCACAACACCTTGGAGCACTTCTAGACCAAAATTGAAGAAAATGACTCTTGTCATATTGCTTGAAGTGAGTCTTAAGTTAAGTCAGATATTGCCGTTGGTGCTAAGTCTCAAGGAACACTATTTATGTTATTTCTTATTTTTAATTATTAATATGTTGCTAAAATAGTTCAAAACGTTATTTAAACATCTATAATAGACATGGACCCATTAAAACAACATAAATATTAAATGTAAATACTAACAATTAAAATAGTTTTTTTCCTTCTCCCCTTCTCTTCTCTGGTTTATTCACTATTGTCAACAATTTTGGTTGAAAGTATCTTTTCTCAACTACAATTCTTGTTTATTTTTTCCATAATTGTTGAAATATTTGCGTGGAAGCATCTCAGTCCTCTTCTCCTATAGTTCTTTTTTTTCTCACATCATGGAGGCTTACTGTTTCTGCATGCCCCAACATGGATTAAGGAACCAATCCGGTACCGGCTAGTTTCTCCGGCTTGTACCGGTCCAGCAAAAGTCCGACATTGGACCACCAGTGTACCGGGGTGTTGCTTCCACTGCCACGAACGAAGGGCGGAAGCCCCTTCACACGCTGGTGGTACTGGCGGAAGCTTTTTCACACATGGGCGGATGTCTAGTTTTGCCACCAGTACCGTCCGGTACAAACTGGAGCTGCCGAACTGAATTCTTAAACTATGTGCTCCAAATCATGGAATTGGTGCTGGCGTTGACATGTGCAGGCTGATGCTCATGCACTGCCAAATTCCTTTGCTGATAGACAGTGAAGGTGTGCATAAGCTAGTGTGCTTAATGGCAGCTGGCGGAAGGATAGTAAGTCACATTAGATCGCTTGTACCGGTCCATTTAGTACATTATGCTTGAATTTTGTTGATTCTGTTCAATTCCTATCCTATTTGGTTGGCTTGTTTCTGTGCTGTTGGTATTTGTTCCTCTCCTGATCTCTTCCTTGTTCTAATCTTTTTTATTATTGATGGCCTATTCATCTGGAAATGTAGGATTGCGTTTGGTTGATCTTGATCAACTTGGCCAATCAGGATTAGATTTTTAGCATAATTTCGTGACATTATTGTATTTCATATTTTTTTGGATCCAAAAGTTTCAGGACAAGAGTTTTTAAAGACGCTTTACTAACCCTTTTGTCTGGATCTTCTTTTTGGTATTTCACTCTTTCTCATCATAATGATACAAATATCTGGCATTTAGACATCGTTTTTCTTCAATAAAAAGAAGCACCTGATTTGTAGTATTTCATGTTGAGCTACAAGTGGACATTTTGGTAAGGAAGTTTATTTATGTTTTTATGTATATTGATGAAATGGAATGATGCTTTTTTATAAAATAGTAACCTTTTAAAGTTTTTCTCAGTTCAGGAAATGTATGTTTGTGCATGAGAACTAGTTTAGCCCATGCGCAACTGATTTGCCAAAAGAATCCTTGCCAGTTAGGTTGTGCAGGGTGCACCATGACCATGGGCCAATTGCCAAGTGTCAATTACTATGCCTTATTTATTTTTTTTTTATATGATTGTAGTTTTGTAGTTTTAAAGTAAACACCTAAGCTATGTAATGATGCCAATTATTTCAGATGGATTATGTCTCATTATTTGCAGTGGTAAATGATGATTCCATTCATGTCATTCTCTATGCACCCTGACCATAGGCCAATTGCCAAGTGTCAATTACTATGCCGTATTTTTTTTTGATTTTATATGATTGTAGTTTTGTATTTTTAAAGTAAACACCTAAGCTATGTAATGATGCCAATTATTTCAGATGGATTATGTCTCAATATTTGCAGTGGTAAATGATGATCCCATTCATGTCATTCTTTACATTAAAATTCTCAAATATGACAAGGTCTTCTGACTCAAATGATGTTTAATGAATGTTTTCAAATCTTGAACTTCAAATTCTGTCATCATGCTGAATTATTGATTTTTGGTGCATGCATTTACGACTTTATGTGCAAGCTTCTATTTGAGATTCTAAACTACCATTTATATGGGCATTAGCTGTTATATTAAGCTTTTGTTTAATACTTCGATATGTACAGTGTTTGTCTTGGAAATGGATTAGAAATGTTGAATTAAATTATGGTTTCATTTGTTTTTCACAATTGTGTTGTTGCAAAACTAGTTTTACTTTCTCCAAGCTTTCAGAGGATGTGATTGCATACATTACTGTCTCATAATTAATTGTGCTTTGTTGTAATTTGTAACACTCACATTGTAAAGTCAGTTGTACAGCAAATTGGTCAAACCTGTTTGGTTAAAAGTTGTCACTGAGTCGAAATTGAATGTATTATAGCTTATGTTTACCCGTCATTGGTGTCCTTACAGGGAATTTTAAATGCATTGAAGGATTCTCAAACTAGGGCACAACCTGGGCCATGTAACGTATGTTGTGCTCCTTGTTCGTTGTGTTTGTATTTCAACCTATCTTCAACAGTAATGGAGTCAAACCTTGAGGGTGGACCTTCTGTTAATATCTCTTCCAGAAAAGAAGATAATTGTTCTTCTGTTGCGGATAGTATTGTTAAGAATGGGGCACAGGATAAGAACAGGAATGTGAATAGTAAAACAAGTAATTCACTAAGTTCTAGTACAAGCCATGATTCATCTGTTGAAAATGCTGAAAGTAAAGAAACATTTCCATCATCAGAGACACACAATGCATTTGATGTCGTAACAAGTCCAAAAGTTATCTTAAATACCGTTGAAGATAATAATTCCCCTCAAGAACAAACTGCTTCTACTGGTGGTAGTTTTTTTTCATCAGATGGCAGCAAACCATCTGTGTATGGTGACGAGAAAGCTTCAGATAGTAGTGATGAAAATCACAGAGAAAAGTGTCATATGAAAAATAATTCAAATATTGTTGGATTTAAAGATTCCAATAGTGCAATTCGTGATAATCCTGGGGAATTAAGTGAGAAAATTGTAGGATGCGACTCTAGATCAACAGGCCGTTTGGCTTTTAAAAATGAGGGAAATGCTATTCAGAAAGACAATGCCTATGTTCATAGTGTTACTGAAATTTCTGAGAATCAAACAGAGGCTAAAGGAAATGGAAAATTTTCTTCGAAGAGTAGCACAACTACTAGTTTAAATGATGACATCTTGTATCATAATACTGACGGCATAGAAGACCCAAAATCATGTAGCAATAATTCACCAAAAGCGCAATTTACATGCTCAGCTTCCCCAAAGCAATGCCTTTCTCATTACTCTGTGGATAATGAGAATTCGCCAATGAATGGAAAGTTGTTTGTCGGTGGAGTGGATGAGAAAAATAATAGTGTAACCTGTGAAGTCAGGAAAAAAGACAGTGGAAAGAGTCAATCTCCTTTACTTTCTCCGAAAGGTGCTAATGAATCTTTAGGAATTGAAAATGATGACAGCAAGTTTGAGTCTCACGTGGATAGAAAGTGCAGTGGTGGTAATATTAAGCTATCTGCTATCCCCGGCTCAAACAGTCTGGTGACTAGGGTGCCATTGCAGCCAAACCATGATTGTGAAGCTTCAGCAGAAATCGAAGATGATGTAAGTTCAAAGTTATCGTTTTTTGGAAAATTTTCATGTCTTTGGAAGTTGTTTTGTTTCTTCTCATAATGTTCACTTATTTGTTTAAGATAGCATAGCAATTTATAATGTTCTATTACTTTTTTTTGAATGTCCATAAATAATTTGTTACCAAGTATATTGGATTTGGTAAATGTAACAATCACTTTGTTTATTTCATACAAGTCACAACTAGGTTTAAATATTCAGTTTGTTATTAATTGTGGTGTTGCACTAGAATGGTACATTTTTATGCCAACCATCTACACATGGTAAAAGTCAACACCTCTCACCTATACTAACGAGCAGGGACTACCCCTAACACTTCTAGCTAGTTGATGTCCAACTCAATCTTTGCTAATGTTGTTCTTATCTTGAAAATCACTACCCTAATTTCCTTTTGACTCCACTGACCACATGTGAAGCTGAGCTTCTTTCCCCTTTGTTTTTCTCTATTGCTATCACTTGTTCACACTCATCAAGTGCATAACGTATTTCAATCCATCATCATCCTCTTCATACATACTCCAGCCCTTTTTACAACTTCTCTTAAGACGATTGGACACAAGCATTGCTTTCCTACCCATAGCTTTGATGACCATTCATCCATGATAAAGAATAAAAAACTAGTCCATATGCCCTATATGAGTCGTACATACCAAGATTGGTACCGACCAGTGCATATTGGTCCAACCATGGACCCACATCTTATGCCTTTAACCTTAATCTATCCCACAGATCAAGCTCCAAACTCCCAATTCTTGATCTCATGAATACCAAATCCCTCTGTGCCATCAATCCTTCAATCTGACGGCTTGATCGAGAAAAAATGCCCATGCCATTGAACCCTTTTTTGCTCTCCTCCTGTGAGTGTCCATGAAGGCAATGCAGCCAATGGATCGACATGAAATCTTGATTGCCACCTATCCTCATCATTGATGGCTTCTAGGTCATAGGATCAGGATTCAGGCCATTAATTTGTTAACGGTTGCAAAACTACCCACTTATAACTAGAAAACACAGGATGTGTGTCCTTGATGAGGGTTAGTTTAGTTGCTTTCGTTTTCTAAACAACATCTACACATTGTGTTAAGTCTTCCCTTGTCTAATTGTTTGTAGGGAGGAGGAAAGTCATGTTTATCAACATCCCAAACATAAATGTAGCCTTGTCAACTATTAAAACAGGACCATAGTCGTGTTGTTGGTTAACCAAATTAGGTTTGGTTTAAATCGAACCTAGTTCAAATCTTATTGAATCTTGGTTCAATTTATAATTCCAAACATATAATTAGTTTAATTTTGTTCCATCAAATGGAACCAAGATATGATTTTGACTGGAAACAGTTCAATTTTATGCGGGGTTGATAGGGTTGAATTCTTATATAGGAATGGTGAATGTTCTACAGGATCCTTCCAAATAGTTAAAAGTATAGCTTAATAATATATATTCATATACTATAAACAAATCGAACATAAACCTACTAACATTATAAGTAACCCTAATTAAATTTATATTGAATCTATAATTTGTCTCTACTATTTAATTTCTAGCATTTTCTAAATAGTAAAATAAATTTAAGTACTAATTATAGGAAGAATCTAGTAGAAGCACAATAATTATTCCGTCAAAGAAGATTATAATTGATTTTGAACTCCAACAATAAAGTAACATGCTTAGTGGAAAGAAACAAGGTGTTGGAGCTAGAAACATGCTTGCATAGGGTGAGTTCAATGATGATGTAATTTTATCTCACCTCATCACTAGACACACTCGTTAAGTTCCTATGCACATTCTAGATTGTTTAAGCATATTTGGCTTGAATGATCATAAGATCTTAAGATCAAGAATGTTCTCAACAAACTTAGTTTTATCTCAATTGGTTCAATCAAATCTTAATTATTTTGGGTCTGAAGTAAATCCGATCAAAGTGTAATATGTTAACATTTTTAAAAATTTTATCAGCTAAGATTTAATTTCATGATCTTCATTCTATCTCTGCTTCTACTTGATTTTCTTACTTTATGTTATAAGTTGGGCATGCTTGATATTTAAGCTAAGCTTAGGGAGAGTGTATGAATGTGTTGATAATTGTACCTTTCCTTTCAATTTGCTCAGTGTTTAATAAGTTATGCATTTTCGATTCTAATGTGTATAAAATATCATAGCTACCTTATAAACAGTTTACTAATAGCAATAAACTATCTTGTATTTGCATAAACTCATGAACCTACCATTATTAATCTGTTGAGGCTTTTAGCTACATTTTCAGTATCTTAATGCTGCAGGTAAAAGTCTGTGATATCTGTGGAGATGCAGGGCAGGAAGAATTACTTGCTATCTGTAGTAGGTGCAGTGATGGGGCAGAGCACACGTAAGTCCCTGGCGTTTGGGTTTTTCTTTTGAAATGGCTTTCATGGGAATACTATCTTAATGTTGATTTGCTTTTGATCAGTTACTGTATGCGAGCAATGTTGGATAAAGTTCCTGAAGGTGAGTGGTTATGTGAAGAATGCCAACTCAAGGAAGCTGTGGATGAAGTGACGGAAAAATCTGAAACACAATTTGAACTTGAAGCAATTCAAGAACCAACCGTAGATGAAAGCAGTCAGGATGTTGAAAGCACGTTAAAAACTTCATCAAATTTAGAAGAGAAGGCGATTGATTCAGACATTACAAAAGGACCTAAAGAACTTATTTACGCCTCAGCTAAGAGGAGTGATAGTTCACAAGTTAATTCTGTTTTTAAGGAGAAGATCGATGAAGCATGTGGTGCATCCAGTGGGACAACTATTCCAATGACTCTGGCCTCGCATGATAGCATTAAAGTTGATATTGTCAATGTACAACTAACTTCCCCTATAACAACCTGTGGTCACTCAAATGGTATATCTCAGTCCACTGCTTGCCCACAAACTACAATTGATGTAGATTCATCCAAGCTACGGTCACGTGTTGAGACATGGAAAGGTTTTGCATTATCTTTTTCTTCTTTTGGATTGAGCAACTATGCTGTCTTATTCTTCTTTATTGGATATATTTGCTCTTACAATTTCTTTGGTTCAGGGTCTCTATCAAAATCAGTTTCCTTTAACAATTCAAAAGTGCCAAAAGTGAAACAGTTGTTGGAAAATGTTCCTCAGAAGCCAAAATTTACCAGAGAATCAAACTTGAGAAGCACGAAAGGAGTATCTAAAACAATCACAAAATCATCATCATTCAGGAGTGAGACTTCAGGCTTCCGTATTGCCGGGACCGTAAACAAAGTGCAGGAACTTAGTTCACTACAGACTGAGGATCCTAAAAGTGTGAAACTCGTGAAAGACGGGAGTACAGTTGATAAGAAAAATTCTTCATCTGATAATTGCTTTAGCAGTACAGCATTATCTGCTACCACTTTTTCTTCTCTGAAGACTGATTCAAAGGCTCAACAATATGATGCCAAAGTAAAAAGGAAATCTCCTTCAAGCAGTCTGGCTGAACACAGAGGATCAAATGATGCAACTACATTATGTAAGTAAATGTCTTGCTTGTGAATTTGTAAGCTTGCATATGTTTCTTTCACTCGTATCCTTTGATCAAGTTAATAACTAATTGGTTGGTGGATCATTAGCCAATGAAGTAAAGAAGCAGCCTTCAGCTTCCCTGTTAAGAAATTCTCCGACCACATCTTTAGTTAGATCATCAAAGAATGAAGATCAAATGCCTTTCCAGCCTGTTTATAAGGTAAACATACACCCAAATTTCTTAATTTCTATTGTAAACGGTGCAGTAATCAACTGTCAATTCACTTCAGTCTGCAGAATATAAAAATTGGGATGAGAAAACCGACAATTCCTTTTTAGGTAACTCTAGTCAGGCAACTTCAGTAAGCAATCAATCATCGCGTTGCTACAAGTATAATGAATTGGGTCATGCAACACAGTTCTGTTCAGTCGATAAACTTCGTATGACTGCCACGAAGCTTTCTTCTGAACGAAATTTGAAGGATATGGATAACAGAACTAGTAAGTGGAAGAGTGTAGTCAAGGGGTGGAGTGGCAAATCGGGAACAAAAACAACTGCTAAATCACCTGATCAATCTGAGGAAGTTTCTTTGTCCAGTGCTGATGCGAATTCTGAAACATCTAAGGATTTTGCATCAAGTTCTAGAAACTTAACTTCCACAGAAGGTGCAGAGGATGCAGATGATTTTTGCAAAGCAACAAACGACGTACATGTAAATGAGGGTGTCGGAGTCCACAAGAAATATGTATTTCTTACCAAACGAGATTCGACTTTCAGCTCTGCAGATGACTTGCCTACAAAGCCTTACATGCAAAACTTGCCTGATCAAGATTCCGTTCTGATGAATAAACTAAGAGCTTCTGTAATTCCAGAGCTCGATTACATTTGGCAGTATGAGATTCTTCTTTTTCCTAGTATGGTGTTTTTTAGTCTCTTAAATTATTATTCTTAAATGTGATTTATTATGTGCAGAGGAGCTTTTGAGGTTTTGAGGTCTGCCATGCCTCCTGTACATTTTGATGGCTTTCAGGCTCACTTGTCTGCTCATGTCTCACCTAAAGCACTTGAAGTTGCAAAGCAATTCCCTTGTAAAGTATTATTGGAGGAAGTACCTCGCCTAAGTTCGTGGCCATTGCAGTTCCATGAGAACAGTCCTAAAGAAAATAACATTGCTATTTTTTTCTTTGCTAAAGATATTAACAGGTCACTTGATTTGGGTATTTTTCATTGTAGATTTCCATACGATAATCATCTTGATATAGCATTTGATATTTCTTTATGCACCACTTTGTGCAGTTACGAGAATTACTATTGGAAGCTATTGGACAATATGCGGACAAATGATTTAACTCTTGTGGGAAATATTGATGCGGTGGAACTTCTGATATTCCCTTCAAATTTGCTACCGGAGAGCTCCCAACGTAAGAATAAATTTTATTGCAACTATCTAAGCAAGAAAGATATTGGAGAGTGGAGAATGAAAATTTCTACAATTTGTTTGTAAACATAATCTGCATGTCAGTTGTGATAATGTGATTAAATGATAATCTGATTTTGTGATTATTTCTTTTATTTCATTCTGGAACAAGATATTAATCTGATTTAGTGATTATTCCTTTTATTTTAGGCTGGAACAGGTTATTGTTTCTTTGGGGTGTATTCAGAGGAAGAGAGAAAAATTGCTCGGAAGGATTGGCCACTCTCGAGAAAAGATCCTGTGTTTCTAAGTTGAACATGAAAGCTAATGTCCATGATCTGTCTACCCATATTGTTTCTGGACTTTGTAACCTACCTTTACCTGATATATCAGAAAGTGTGGTTGGGATCTCCAGTGGAGAGCAACCTCCTAGTGAGAGAAACTTGCGTCATTCTATTGCTGATGGTGAAGTTCTGAAGAAGCACGTTTCTTGCTCACTTTCTGCTGGCGGCTATAGAAACCTGTATGATGTTACTGCCATTCCCGTTTCTCATCCAGAGCCAAGAGTTCAGATTGACATTGAACAGTTGCCTTCAGAAATGGAAGTTGATCTCAATAGCTTGGTAATCTGGTTTTTATTTATATTAAAGTAGTTAATTTTAGAGGCAGTTTAATGATTTCAACTGAGTACTGCTAGTAATTATTTTCATCTTAGAAACAAATAATGGATGCTTTACCTGATTCAAAGCAACTAGCATACATGGAATACATGATCACAATAGATCCTTCTAAGTTCTTGCATATTTGGCCATGAGAAATATTTGGGTCATAGACAGCACAGCTGGTATGCTATGAGTGATTGGCCTATAGTTAAATGCCCGGTGCTGATGACAAATGTATAACCCCATTGTTTACTTATTATGAGCTATTACCTATTTATTTGCACATCATATTTTGGAAAAGGGCAATCGAATAGTACTGTTTTTAGTCAATCTATTCATTTGAACATAAGACCTTTTTGTTTAGACATAAGACTGTGGTGGATGATTAAAAGGACGTCATGCACTATTTGGCAATGTCAAGATGATTCAAGTGGCTGGAAGTGTTACGCCCCCGAGCGCCACCCGGGATCCACGCCGGGAATCCCGGCCCTCGGGATGCAACAACAACTGTACCTGACAAGATAGCACAGAACCCACGAGGTACATGACAAAATAATATATTATAATAAAAGTCAACCTGGCCACGAATATCCATAAGTCAAACCACAGACAGATACAGGACCGGCATAACGGTCAACAGAACTAACAACGCGACCGGCGCAGCGGTCGACACACCAAACAGATAACGAGACTGGCGCAGCGGTCGATAAGTCCAACAGATAGTACGACCGGCGCAGCGGTTGACAAGCCAACAAATAACAAGACCGGCGCAGCGGTCACAAGACTGATACGACATAACATAATAACATACAACTCTGACTCATATGCAACTCAGACCCACCCAGACTGGTGGTCACAAACTATCTATCTAATCCGCTCCAGAAGGAGCCGCGACAGAACTTGGAGGCAAATCAACGGGGGTTAGCCGGAGGCTAAATAGGGATATCACAAGTTGTATGGTGCATGATCAGATATAAAGATTTAGCAAAACTATAACCAAGACTCTACATGACTCATATAGAGTATAATCAAATCTCAAATACGTATCGCTATACGTGTCAACATACACAGGTAGAAAAACTGGGAGCTGATACAACATTGGTCCACGACCCTTGACTCTATAAACATAGAGTGGTCTACGACCCGCAACTCTATAAGGTAGAGTGGTCCCTACCGATGGCTCCCCGAACGGTAGAGACGACTGTCTGTCGACAGTCCGCTAGTGTAGCGTCCTACACTCTAATCAACCCCTCACTGGGCTGATAAACATCCAAAACCTCAAGCCCATAACATCGGACTCTCTCGGTCAAACACAAGGAGATGATCACACAGCGTCTCGCACAAAAATATCACAGTCAGTATCCGAGGTATACTGGACTATCTTCGCTAGATATCCAGCCCTCATGTGTATATATAACATGACATCATATCACCTACCAACTACCAATAAACATGCAACAACAAAATACTCATACCGTATTTCATGCAACAGGTTATGTCAACAGGAATATAACTCAGAGCAGAACAGAATCAGATAGTAATCAACAGTAATATCAACAATAAGGAAGTGCCACTAATCTACACATGTGGTTGACACTGTAACAAAAAGGAGAGGTAGAATCCCTACCTCGAATAGTAGACAACAGCACAGATCCAACCAGCACAGTCACAGGTATCAGTCAACAGATCCTAACAGGGTAAATCATGTATAAGTCCATGTACTCCGTTTAATCCATTTTACCATAATCGTTAATTAACATACTAATCCGTCATTAAGTGGTTATGTTCAGATCCGGGTTATTTAGTCGAGTCCAGCAAATATATAAGGCAGATTTGTTCACTTGCATTCGTATAAGTACGTATAGAGTCTGGTCGGGTACTAACCGAGTTCGCAGCCACGTGCGAACGTATAACACCACGGAAACACCAGGATACGCGAGAACCAACCACACAGACATAAACCGCGACGTCAGCACGGATTTCGGAGATCGCCGGAAGTTCGCCGGAACAGTAGCGCCGCCGCTACAGTACCGCCAGAACAGTAACTTCCGGTGGCAGATTGGGACGACCCGGTAGCCAAAGTGTAGCCGGCGCTGACAGGATTCCGGCCGTACGGTCGGTTTCGTGGGACGAGGTCTAGATCGCCGGAAATCGGGAGAAAACCGAGGGCGGCGCCAAACTCGGATCTCGCCGGAGTCGGAGAAGGAGATGCCGAAAACGGGCTAGGAGGAGGCGGAGATGTCCGCAGGAGGCGAGGGAGGCTCGCCGGAGGTAAAGGGGTCCACCGGAGCCATCAGCGACAAGGATCACGTCGGATCCGACGAAGTCGCGCGAGTAAAGGGAAAAATGGCGTCGATCCCGTCACAGGAGGCAGAACTGGGTCTCGTCGGCGACAGGCCTCGCCGGAGAGGCAGCCGGACGAAGGTGAAGGTGAGGGCGAGGGATGAAGTCGTGAGGAGGGTGATCGCCGTTCGAAGAGGAGATGGCGACGTGCGTGAAGGAGAAACGAAAACGAGCGGCTGGGGAAGGGAATAAAAAGGGAGAGGAGCGGCGGTTCACGAGGGCGCTTGGGCTCTCATCATCATAAATGGGAAAACGTCCCATTAACACCAAATTAATGCAGCCCCTTGGGCTTCCCCTCTTTAATGCCGCCCCATGGGATCCCCGCTTTAATGCCGCCGCTCGGAAATTATGCCGAACGTAACCGGAAGAAACTATGAGAGCTTGTGAGGCTTACTGATAGTGAAAGACTACAATGAGTAGTGGAGCTTGCACAAGTAGATGAAGCGAATAATAAGCAAATCATGACATGATTCGCAGCATCCGCAAGTTAAATCTGGTGAGAGGAAGCTCATGAATCCCATTGGCGAACGCCGACAGTGTTTGGTTTATGTGCTACTAGAGATAGTGGGTGAAGTTAGATGATACCATGAGAGAAAATGTTTGGACATGCTTGATTTTCTTAATCCCTAAACCTATACTAATGATTTAAGCGTTATGTCGGGGTGAGAAGCACATTGATCCGCCCCATTAATTTCCTTGTCTAAATCAACCATCAGACTCATTCTTAATGTTCCCAAGGTTAGAATGCTTCCCAACCTCTATTTCAACTCACTCAGTTTTTCTAACAAGACAAGCTACCACGGACACTTATAACCAGCCTATTGATGCAATTTTTGTAATAAAATTCAACAGTCTGTATAAGTTACACTTTCAAATATTTTTTTTCTTAACAATGCACCTATCTGGAGCACACTTTCTTTTTGCCAAAAAAGAAAAAAACAATTGAGTTTTTGTAGACTATGATTCACTGCCTTTGTTTGATCATTTTTTAAGGATGATAAGTTGATGGAAACTTAATTTGTACGAAAAATCTTTCAAAGGGTCTTTTAGAAATAGTTTACAATCATAAGATATGGATCAAACATAATAGTGGATGACAATATATGTAATCCTATAATCTCTTTGGTAAACATCATTGGTTGTACTACACAAGATGATGTGTTATCTTAGAAAACCTATCAACTACTAAGAGTCATCTCCAAAATTCTCTTTGGTAAACATATGACCAAGTTGATATGAGGTTTTATCATGGCTCATAGGATAAGCACCAATACATTGAGTCTGACGTTCTGTTTAATAGCTTTAGCTAAGTGTCAAGTAAGGTACCGGTTGATGATTATGACAATATCTTAGAAAAAAATGATTTATACAATGGCCTTGGTACAGTGATTATGTCAAGAAATTAGTGCCTTCAACATGTGATCCTCGAATTAAGAACTCTCTTAGCAAAGTTGGTCCATGGTACAGTTAAGTAGTCATGAATATATAACCTTCATGAATCACCAAGTGAATAAAATCATTTTCATTTCCCTCTTGTATGGTGTAGAATACGTGCAAAATCATGATGAGTTTATTAATAATCCTTTAATCTAGGTCTTTCAATCTCAATCCATACCATTGCACTGGTCTAATCTCAAACTAGTATGCACCTGACATATAGCCATATATCTATATTGGTATTGACCATAACATACTGTGTATTGGTATTGGTTTCATTGTTGGATTGATATGCACCACATATTGGCAGTATGGAATTTTAAGATCATGTTTTAAATGATCAAATTCCTAAAACTTCAACTTTATTATGTGCAAGGTGGCAACAATTGCTTATTGCATCAGTAGGCTTACTTTCTTTGCCAGTGTTGTTCTTCAAAAAAAGTGTTCTTAAGAAATCTACTTGTTAAATGTGTTGACACTTTGTTTTTTTAGATTGAATGTAGCATAATGCTTTATGATCCAAGCATATGACAAATTCATTAAGTACAATATAAATCCATTGTCATAAAGTTTGAACAATCGCATAAAATTTTGTCATGCATACAGTAATGCTTCTTAGCTTCATTGAGTTTTTCATTAAGGAAACTTTCAGTCGACCCTCCACAACTCAAAGTGCCCTCTACCCCTTTTCTTGAAACATTGCCTAAGATATTAAAATTGTAGTAGATTAGAGTGATAGGGTTAAGAGTGTAAGTTTGATCCTACCAAATGCAGACGCCATAGGTTAAAATGATATTCATGCGACTATCTTCCATCTATGCTACCTTGCATATCTTATTTGCATTTCATAGGGGTACAAAAGAAACGTTATATGTTTCCAAGTGTTCGTCTAGAATAGAAGCAACAAGATATATCATACTATATCACGTCCTAGGTTATCGCCTAGTTCCTCAAATTTGTACTTTTTAGATTGTTCACTCAAAGAGTCATCATCCTATTCAACCTGAATAATCTAGTTTCTCTTCTCTAGTCAAGGTGCAATGAATATATTGAGATGTAAACCCCTTAATTGTGACATTACGAGCATGTAGGATTGTATAATTCTTATGGGGGCTATGGTTTATGAATTTTGTCTCCTAGTGTAATAGGCTATAGTGTTAGAATGTAACTCCACTTATTGGATGAATGATTCACGGTGAATAGTAGTAGTTTACTTCCAGCAGAGGGTGCTTAACTTGGTTAAGAATCTATGGCCCACCATGTCTCTTGTCTAAATATAGAAGACCTAAAGTATGTTTGTATTTCAATTGTGTTGTAATATACATCCTCTGCATATTGAGGTGAGTGCATTATGACTTTTCTTCTTATGCCCAAAGCATTAATAAGCATATTAATGTCATCCTGGTCCTTTACAAACTTCACATTTGTATTTCCAAATCCTAAACTAGTTTAAATATTTTAATGCAAATAATGATAATTATTTTAGATTTGTTATTGTATGTAAAGTTTATCCATATGGCTTAAAGTATGTATTAATAAATTTCCAACTAAGCCTAAGGGCCTGCTTGACCTCGAGAAAAAAAACTGTTTAGTAATAAAAAGTAAAAGCAGAAAAAAGCAAAAGTTGGAAAAGCTACAATTTGAAGCTTTTTCAGCTTCTACTTCTTCAAAAAAGTTATTTACATTATTTCATTTAAAATTTTAAGTATTATTATTTTAAATAATTTAAAATTTTAATACTAATAAAATAAAATATATTATTATTTTAAATAATTTAAAATAATATATTTATTTATTATTTTAAATTTTGACAGCAGTTAAAAAACTATTAACCAAACATCTTATAAATTTTGACAATACAGCACAGCACAGTTTAGCACAATTATAAAGCTATTAACAGCGGGGCCAAACAGACCTTTAGTCACATTTTAGATTAGTGCATTATAGGTTGTTGACCTAGACTTTCTAAAATTAGCTTGAATTTGTATATTATAAGTTGATTTTAAAATTGTATGTTTAAGTATGTAGGATTGTTTGGTTTTCATGAACTTTCGAAATCACAATGGCGCTATAACTTTCTCATTTTCTGATGTATTAAAATGCAAAGTTATAAAAATTGTAAAATAATATAGATGTAAAGAAATTGGCCAACATTGTGGGAATATATACCTTATGTTCAAATATGGTAGGAGATGGGAACCTCTTAATTTCTTTTTAAAAAATAAGATTAAGTCTAACAATATATGATGTTGATAAACTAATAAAGCAAATTTAAGTTCTATTTCAGAAGAGATGAAATTATTTATCAAGTTGATGTGAGGCCATTCTAGTTTTAAAAATTTGCATCTATTTCCCTTCATATATTAATGTCGTTAAAAGTGAAACATCATCAACCCTTGAAACCTTTTTAAGACAACAGGCAGAGAAACAATAAAGTAGATCCTACATATCGTACTGGGCTATATATTTCTTTAGGAAACGTGACATTACATGAAAGAGTATAGGAAGATTTTTGTTTGAACCCTATCAAACATATTGGTAAAATTTTTCCCAAAATGAAAAAAATATATTGCTTGTAGCTTTCCTATAATTGGACCTGCTAGTATACTTGAAATCTGTTAATATTCTCAAATTAAGTATATTAGAGTTGCATTATGTCTTTTTTCTGCTGGGTTTTATAATCTCAGACACTTGATTAACGTGTTTATATGGTAGGATAATCTGGGTAATGATTCAGATAGCGGAAAAGATTCTTGTCTTCATGCTGCCAGTGCAAGGCTTAGTAATTGCTGGCTAGGTGAGTCCGCCTTTTGTTGATTTACATATCTTGTGGTCTATCATAGGCTTCTGATGTCTCCACTTGCTTGAGCAGGCAATGAAAAAAATGTCCAGAAAATCAAAAGCCAACACACAGAAGTCGATTTGGATGAGCAATTATCAGATAAATCTGCGAAAGTAGACCGCCTTATCTGGGAATCTAAGTCTAATCCAGGACATCCACAACACAGCTCAGTTGAAGCAATAAAAAGTTCTGATCATTTGTTACGTCCCTCTGTTGATACAATGCTGTGGACTGATGAGTTAGTCTGTACGTCCCTGAGTTCTGAAAAAGAATGCAAACGGATGAGGCTTGATAATGGAGGGTTTGCTGATTGTAAATCTAGTGAAGCAACATTAAGCAGTAAATTGTTCTCCAAGGTACCACCTATACTATCTGGCTCAATAAACAGTAGTGTGTTCCATGAAGCAGTACCTCGGAGTTCAAAAAATGTGGAAAGACATTTCTTCCTGAATGATTTTGATTTTGTCCCGACATCAAGTTCAAAGGCGAAAAACTTGATGCATGCTCTTTCATCAGATCGTCAAGATTTACTTGACTCTAATACCCCTGACCTTGAATTAGCTTTAGGGGAAAAGAGGAGACTGATAAAACACGATATATTGCAAATATCATCACCAAAGGATAGAGACGAGACTAAACGAGATAAGCTTCCTGCTCCAGCGGGGGATGATGGAGATGACACATTAGCTTCCCTTTCACTCTCACTAGCCTTTCCTTCATCAGGAAAGACAAAACCTGCTAAACCAAATTCAGATGCTGAGCAACTTTTGCTGGATAAACCTTGTATTAGCACTTCTTTGCTTCTTTTTGGTGGCTATAGAGAAACTTGAATCTACTCACAACATATACAACTTGTAAGTCGTCATATTTAATTGCAACCATAATACTTCATTTACTAGTTTATGTTTTTACCTTTTTTTT
Source organism: Costus lasius (assembly GCA_027563935.2). Lineage (NCBI taxonomy): Eukaryota > Viridiplantae > Streptophyta > Magnoliopsida > Zingiberales > Costaceae > Costus > Costus lasius. Next base: position 2,416,916 of record CM050454.1, read on the forward strand.
TTTTGCAGATGCGCCATAACTGAGTGTGCATAGAAGGCTGACCAGGTTCAGGGCTATTGGGTCTTGACTAATGATCTGCGTAAGTTAACATGATCGCTTTTCTTCTTTGGTTCACTCTCCTGTTTGCAGAAGAAAACCTGTGTGAACTAATGCATTTCTAGACAAATTCTTATTGATATGCAGTCCAATACCTGAGAGTGAAGATGCATGATAATAAAAACGTCGTTCTTAATTCTTGTGCTGAGCTGACGGAAGGTTAGTTTTGTGGAAGCATTGTCTTCCTTGATGGAGCAACCATCTGAAACTAGGATTGACACTTTGTGGAGCGTCAAGGTACAGCAGGTAACACATTACAATACCCTAGCTAATGCTAGCATTTTCACTGAATATCTTTTCCTCTTTGTTCCTTAAAACTGTCAGAGTTAGATGTAAGTCAATTTATACTTTCAGCTGAATGTAATGGCAATGATTCCCTGCATTAGTACATAGTTTCAGAGCAGGGAGAGCTTTAGAAATAAGATGGGGTATGTGTCCACCGTGATGCGCTAGTATGAGTTGAGGCTTCTAGGTCGTTAAATTAGGTTTTTTTTTTAACCTGGTGTATATGGCATGCTATGACGTCTGAATTTGAGTTTTCACTGTGCGAGTGTCTTTTTCTGAGTTCTTATACAGTCGGCACAAGAATGTTTCTCAAGTTGCGCAAGCACATGCTCGCGGATGGGGGGAACCGAGAGGAGAGGGTGGCGGAGAGGTGAGCTGAGAGAGAGAGAGAGGAAGGAAGAAGGATCAGGGGTAGAGAGGGAGGAAAGGAGCGGAGTAGCAGACCTAGGAGGAGATGAGTGAGAAAGGTGGGGAGGGAGGGCACGCTTAGCGGGGGCGTAATGGGGTGGGGGAGGAAGGGAAGAGAGGGAGTGCTGGGAAGCTGAAAGGGAGGGAGAGGATTTGGAATGGGATGTGGTGTCAAATTGGGTAAAAATTAGTCAATCTGATTATGACTCAACTCGAATATGATAAGGTTTGATCCAAATTCATTTAATTCCGTGTTAGGTCAATGGACCAAGTCAATTTTTTAAACAATTATTTGTTTTCATTTTACTTCCAAGTCAACCGAAGAAAAAACAGAGAGAAAAGTTTCATTAACATGATAGAATTAATCATGGAGAAAGAATGAGTAGACTAAGAAGTCCATTTTGATAGTAATAACATTAACTTCTATAATTATGAACAAGAAATATATGCTCGATGATCTAACAAATGCTTTGATATGCAGGATGTTATTTTACATCTAAAATTAATATTTTAAAAGAAAATTACGTTTTTTTTTAAAAAAAATCAACATAAGTTCTCGGAGAAATGCCGGTATTAATTTCCAATATGCTTGCAAACCTGCCTTAATGGCGTTTGACTTGGACAATGCGTGCGCCACATCTAGATTGTGCATTGCATTTCGAATGGCATGCGTTCGAATATTTGGCGCATGATAGTTAGGCTACTATGCACGCATGCATTGAACGTGTGATACCCACATTGAATGGCGCATGTCTTAATTTACTTCAGATGTTCCAGCTGTCTACACTCGGATTTTTTTTTATGCCAATGACAACCTACAAAGAAAAAAAAAAATCAAGATATAAAAAATGTCATCACATTGGCTCAGCTGCTGCTGAAACGTATCAACTTTTGTAAGTGTCGTTCATGATGATTCTTTGTGCCACTGACAAAGATATATAATTAAGAACTATTTGTGAGAGTGCACAGTTGCTCGAGACAGTAAGATAGACGAAATCTATAAACAAAAAGACGTGAAAGTGTGGATTAAAGTTTAGAGAACGTATAAATCATGTACCGGTAGGGGTTGATTTACATTGTTTGAAGTATGAGCAATTGTTTTCACTAAAATTTAAGAGATATATAAATGACCAGTATATAATGTAAAGTTTTAGTTAAAAATTATGTTATTGCTCTACTTCTATAAGAAAATATGTAAAAATATAATTTTATTTTCATATACTCCAAATTCTATATCCTAATTTTGCCTCTATATACTCTGAGTTCTAGATGCCCCACCGGTGTAGGTCTTGAAGCTCGACATTGTGTTAATCGCAAGGGGATTTACTCTTGATGAAATTATAGTCACGATCACCGTGATGCTATTTCGATTGTCGGAAAGAAGTTTCTAAATGAACACTCACAAACTTAAAGACAAAATTAGAGAGAGAGACTAGGTGAGGAAAAAAAAGGGGAGTGAGAAGGAAATAGGGGGGAGAGAAAATCAATAGAAGAATAGAACTTTATTTTACTCATCCTTACAGATTGATATTACATAGATGAATCCTCGTTAGTTGGCCAATATAACCAAAATTTAAATTTTCAGTTGACATAATTAAATCTTGATTAATCTAAGACTAACGAAATGCTAAGGTCTAATAAAAATGTTTAATTCATCCACAATATAACATAGATAATATGAATCTAACTAAAATTAATCATATATCAAACACCTAATAGTCATGCAAATTTGATAATTGAGCCGTAAAATAGACAATGGACCATGCTGAAATTAGAAAAATCTTTAACGTCAAATAAAATAATAAAATATAATTAAGTACTTCAAAGAAATTGTGCTAGGAACATGAAAGGGAGTTGGCAAGGATACCTTCCTTGAAGCAAAATTTATCTCGAAGGAAATTAAGAAATTATCAATCAATTAAGAGGGTAAAATAATCATATGATTAGCATGGAAATGTACAAATCAAGAGCTAACTTTATAACTTGTTCATTATTAATTTTCTAGCCCTATACTACAATTAACCATACTATTTTAAAAAAATAAATTATCCGCGATAAAAATGCCAATTTATAACTGTCAATTTTAATTGCCCTAGAGGTCTAGTAAATTTGCATGAGCAAGAAAAAGTCACTTAAATTACCTATCCTGGCCAATAGGGCTCGAGTGATAGAAGCCCTTCAGTCAACCAAGGAAAGTTCTAATCACTTGGGATGCATCCACGTGATTGCTCCTTGCCATCAATTCTTTTGCATATCATAAAAGTGTTATAAGAAAAGTTACGCAACTTAATCATTGACAACATTCATTTTCTAAATTAACAACAATCTTTACTTAGCCCACTATTATTATGCACAATAGTTGCATATGAACTTAGAAGGATTATTCATTTATTAAAAAGCAAGTATAGTATACGTTCTCAATTAGCCATTTCTTAAAGTTCAACAATGAGTCTTGCTCTTTTTAGGCTTAGCGAGAGCATGAGGAAGACATCCCTAAGGGTGATCAAAGACAATTAAGGCATTTCCAAATTTAATAATTGACAACTAAAATTTGATCAATATCCAAAGGCAACACATGGCTCCTAAGGGCCCTCTCATAACCTCTAATTTAGATAAGAATATTATGATGTGCTAAAATAAAAATAAATTTTTTTTTCCTACTTTTGGCCTGACTACCCAATATTACTTGGCAAGATGAGATATCTAGGACTTCTTTATCAACATTTAACCTTTTTATATATAAAATTTAAATTAAGAAAACTCGCCCTTCCCCTTCCTTTCTTCCCTATATCATAATTCCAGTTCGCAGACCTCCGACATCCGATCGCCATGAGCCTGAACTGCCTCTCGTGCGGCAACTACAACGCAACGCCAGAGAGGGGCGACGGCACCCGGCCGAAGGAGCGGAGCTTCCGCTGCTGGTCAGGCGACCTGACGCCGCCACCGACATACGCATACCTGAGGACCCGGTCCATTCCCGCGAACGGCGACGGTGCGGACAGGGGGCGACGGTGCAAGGTGTCGAGCGGCGGCAGGCCGCTGGTGGGTGGCGCGGACGTGAGGAAGGGGGCGGCCGAGCCGCGGTTGGCGCGCAGCCGAGGCATGCGCAGAGATTGGAACTTGGAGATGATATGCGACGTCAATGCGATTGGCAGGGAGGCTTAGAAGAACGTGAGGAAATTATTCTGCTGACGCAATAAATAAAATTAAGATCCAAACATTCATTGATTTATAACGTTCCTTCATTCTCTGTTGTACATGAATTAATTTCACATGAATATCTTATCAGAATTGTAGCGTGATTTAGCTTACTAAATACTTAATTACATGAATCTTATTAATTTAACTATTTGATTTATAATACTTTATTAATTTAATTTGATAAACAGCATGAGTTAGATAGAATCTTTATTAGATTTGAATTATTTGCTCTAAATCTAAAATCTCCTTGCAAACTTTAGAATTTTATTCTTTATAAATAAGGACTACGCCTTCTTCACCTCTCCACAACATAACTTGATTATTTTTACCAATTAAATGTCATTAAACAAGGAAAAGGAACTAAAAAAGTCTAGCATCAATTTCAGAATAGCAAATTCAATTGAATAGTATAATCGAGTAGTATTCTTTATTCATCTCTAATTAATTGTTTTAAAATTGTTAAATGAGATACTTAAATTTCTAATATGGCTGGACTATATATATATATATATACTGTACATATTCATTACATTAAATTGTGAATTTTGTTAATATTTCAATTTGGACTAATATTTCACAATGCCATCTGTGTTAATCACCTTTATATGTTTGGAAAAGAGAGAGAGAATAGCTCAAATAATCTAGATATGCATACTACTAATAAAAAAAATATAGTAGTATTTTTCATCTAGATTTAATATATTTTTTATTCTTTTCTTTTATTTTTTTATCCAAAAAAATATACTATTAGGGTGTATTTCCTTGGAGGGAAAACATGAGGGAACTGATGAATTTGTCTATTTTTCGCCGTTTCCTTGGACGAACGGAGTTGGACGGAGGGAGAAGATGGCAACTATAGTGCTCGTTTTTTGTTTTCGCCTGAATCGAGCAAAAAACAAATCAGTCGCTCGTTCGCGACGCCCGCTTGCTCGCTCTTGGCCTCGATTGCCCGTTGGTCGCCGACGGTCGGCGGTGGTCTTGCACTAGCCGACCATCGGCGGTTTTGCACTCGCTGACACCGCCCTCAATCAATCGCTCTCAAGCTCGCCGCCCTCACCCGCCCTCGACGACCAACAATGCCCTCGCCTGCTCTTAACGACCTCGACGACCAACAATGCCCTTGCCCGCTCTCAACGCCCTCGATGGTTAATGACGCTCACCCTCAACAACGATGCCCTTTGCCCGCCCTCGACGAAGCTCGGAGCCGCCTACCGCTGGAGCTAACATCGAAGACGCCTGCCGCTGGAGCCATCCGCCAGAGACCCCTGCCCTGGACGACCGACCCCTGTCCTCGACGATGCTCGACGGATACCCTCGCCATCCCTCGACGAAGCTGGGAGCTGACACCGGAGACGCCTGCTGGAGCCATCCGCCGCGGCTGCTGGAAAGGCATGCCGTCCACAATCCACTTGCCGACGTCGCCCTCCGTCGACCAACTAACAAGCCCCCCTGCTCGTGAGAGAGTTGTTGTCCACGATCCATCCGCCGAATCCATCCGCTACTCGTGAGATAGCTACTCGTGACTTTCACGTGACTTTATATCCTTTCTAGTGATTTACTTTCCCTCCCCTATTAATTTTACTCTTGTTTTACATCCGTCGAACAAAACACAGCCTTGAAAGATATCTACTCAATGTCACCTTATCCTACCGCTATCAACAAATTGTGGGCTTCATATGCTAAGACCAGAAATGAGCTTCCATGCAAATAAATATTTGTCATTCTCACTCAACTCGATTTCTCATTCTAAAAAACAATTTCTCACACCTCCCCCATCAATTGCCTCAGTAACCCATTTAGGGAATTTAAAAATAGACATTCGATAGCTTGGCAACGATGACAAACAATTATCAACCAATGCTTACACCCTTCAATCTAGCATTCTAGCCTTCAAACTAGCTAGTTTGTCATAGTTCTTGATAAGAACATATACCCCATTAACCTTGCATAAAGATCCTATACATAGTGGGAAAGTAAGATATTTGAGAAAAGCACATATTTTGCAACTTATCAAAATTGTATCCATACTATTCATTTGTATCCATACATAGTGGGAGGCTAAGTATTTGTATCCTTACTATTCCTTTGTGCATATCCCATTAGCAAAATTGAGGTTCAAGAATCAGACAAAGTAATATGCCATTAAAATTAATTAATAAATAAAGAGATAATTAGCATATTGTTTAGATCATTCGATTATTTAAGTATCTACCTAACATTTCATTAAGCATCATAGTTGGAGTTGTGGCGTGAAATAAGCACCAAATGCAATTTATCCACTTATTAGATAACAATTTGTAACACATGCGAGAGAATCCAAATGTGTATTGTCATACACCTTAGCCAAGTTGATTTTATTCAATAGCACAGTAGCTTTGCTCATCTTATATAAATTAATAACTAAACTAGCAATTATATAAACACATAATGTAGATCTTCCTTTAGTAAGACACTCCGAGTAGTCCCTATCATCTTATGTATAACACTCTAATGCCACAAGAATAGCACCTAGTATAATCTTAATAATGTTAACGGGCTTGAAGTCATTATTTCTACTAGTTCCAACAATCTTTGCAATAAGAACGACATCATACTTACAGAAATTATAGAGATCCATGTTTCTTACTTAAAACTCAATTATGATTCACTAATATACAATTACTAAAAAGCAATCACATCCAAGGTCATAATGTGAAATTTTCTAGTCAAATATAGATTCATTAAGAAAAAGCAATTGCATCCATAATCATAATGTGGGATTTCTAGTCAAATATGTGCGAGTACTAAAAGAAGTATATCACGAAAGTGAATTAGGCAAGATTACTAAGGAAGCATACCACCAAAGTCCAATTAGGTAAAAAGAGATTATAATGCTCAAATGCAAAACTAGCCCGATTCACACTACGGCAAAGCATGAGAAAATTTCTAAGCATTAATTTCTACACATCACGGCCGTCCATATCTATTAAATTGTAAATCTTAAAGCAAGAATCATGCCAACATCATTTTAAGATTCATACATCTCCTAAGATGGATAGCTGTGCTTAAGATTCCTAGACACGGTCATTGTCTAAAAATTTGATGCTGATGCTGATGCTGATGCGATGGCTTGTGGCATGATAACATTGAAGTTAAATGATACTGATTGACGTAAAAATGTCCTCTTTCATTTATCCGCTAACTCAATTGGACGTCGCTTGCTCGGTTTCTGATTGTTTGTTTTGTTTCTTTGCGTTTGCTACTTTTCTTTGCTCGTCCGCCGCCGTCGGCGGCGAAGGATACATGCATCCCAAAAGAAGACAAAGCATTCATGTAGCAGTCATACTATCCACAAATCAAGTCTCCAGCTGCGAAAGACTTGGCACAAGCAGCCAATTCATAACAATTCAGATACGTACGTGTTGCCTAATTGATCGTCTTCTTAATCTTGGTTCCCCGGCAATATAATAAAATATCAGACAGGATAAGCCCGGCATAAGATAGGGTACAAGATTTCTCTTCTAACAGTCAATCGAATTTTCGAAAATTTGAGCTTTTTGATCAGAATCACTAAGATTAAAAAAAAAAAAGAAACTTGAACACAATATGCACCTTTCATATTGCCACTCCTGTGGCCTTTCTGTTACTGCATTCTAGTGCCCGCGTCAAAATTATTAAGGAAATGGCGTTCTTTGCAGTTCAAATGATCCAACCCTTCTGTTTCAGAGTGTGCAGGCTCAACAACATAATTTTTTTAAAAAAGAAAGTATCATCATAATAAAGTTTTTATTTGTTAGATTTCATGGTGATACTAACTCATTATCCTGCCAATTTTCATGTATTTTGATGTAATTTTAAGGACTAAAATGACTCCACTAAAGTTTATCTACTTTTTTCTCAAATAGGCTTCGGCCAGTACCAATTTGTATAAATTTTGGGTTTGTTTCCATACAATTAAATAGTTTTATTGAAAAACTATTCAATTTTCTCAAATATGCCAAAATAGAGCCATAAATTGCAACTTAGGACCTCCTAGACCTCTCAGTGGTAATCTATTAGCTCTTTCCAATTGCATCTACTTAAAACTTATTTTGAAGTATCTAATTAATTTTATTATAAACATCTAATTTACCCAATCAAGCTCCGACAAAGCTGTTAAGTAGCTGGCTTATACCTCATTCATAGAAACACAAACTATTTAATTTCCTCAAATATGCACAAAAGAAACTAGAGATGTGATATATGAGCTTATACTAATTTGAACATATTTTTGACTCCATTTCCAACACATGAACAATAATATTACTAAAAACATGCCCATATTTTTCAGGAAATCCTAACTAAGTTTTCACTTTCTAGTATAACCCCTTACACATATATAGAAAACACATGCTCTCCTATCCAAACTAATTTTAAGGACTTAAATAAATTTTACTAAGAATAATTTTTTCATCAAATGAAGCCTATTTTGAGCTATACATGTTCATGTAAGATCACCTCAAGATTTATAAATTATAATATTATCGTGTTGATTTCTGCCGATTATATGCATTTTCAACTTCTTTTTAACAAGTAAAGCTCTTTTTGACTCCTTTTTATGTAATACCAATGACACATAATTTGGTTTTACTTTTATCTTTTAGGCAATCTAAAGTTCCATTGCTCTTTTTTTTTTCAACGAAAAGAAATTGATGAAGGCGGAGACTCAATCCAAGACCTTGCTATAAAAAAGCTTTTACTAGTTAAACTAATTGATACCTTCATCTTTAATTATTATCCCAAAACAGAAGGTGTCAGCTAGCTTATTCAGTAAGAACTTTTATTGATGATAACATGATTTTGAAATTAAGTCTGTCTATATCAATAACTTGCTGATAAAAAAATATTCTACTAGTCTTATTAAAAATATTTTCCAATTTTTATTTACTCTGAACTTATTTTTGAAGCACTTAAAGAATTGTATTCAATATTATCTAATTCTCCCAAATGAGTTGCACGTTATCCAAACGCATCTTAAATTGGCACTTAAAAGCACTTCTAACTATGAGTCCGCGTAAATGAATTCGCTCAACTGGCGTCTCACGGAGGTCACGTTTCCAATTCCCCAATCTTATTGCCTGTCTAATTTTTCCACGCGTTCTCAATTACTTTTCCACGCCGTCCCATCGGAGACGACAGAACAAACGAAGACTTTTACCGAACAACTAAAATTATTTCTTCTCTCCTCATCGCGCTTATATCTCCGTTTCTCACACATTTTTTTTGTTTTCACTCTGCGGCATTTCATCAAACAGTAGAAAGGCAGCGAAATAAGAAGAAGAAGCAGCAGCAAAGGTTAGGACATACCGATCGAGATGGAGAGCTCCAGGAATAACGGCCAGGGCCTTGGCATCAGCAAATCCATCAGGAAGGACGGCGGGCTCCCCCGCCAGCAGCGCGTCTACAACATCCGGCGGAGCGAGTTTCGCGCCGTCGTCCAGCGGCTCACCGGCGCGTCCTCCACGGTCTCCCACCAGCGCCGTCTCCATCAGGCCCGCCCCCCGCCGCTGTCCCCAGTCCCCCGCCCCCCCACCCCTCCTCCTCCCCCGGTGGCCGCCGATTCCCCCCTCTCCGCCTACATGCGCTTCCTGGAGACCTCCCTCCTCCACTCCGACGGCTCCCACCGCCCCGCCGCCTCGCCCCTGCGGCCTCCCCATGCTCCTCCTCCTCCGCCAGCGCCAGCGCCAGCGCAGATGGAGTTCGAGTCGCCGAGCGCGTTCCTGGACCTGCCGTCCCCCGGGATGCGCCGCGCCGCACTGACGCTCTCCCCCGCCGTGCCGCTCTCGCCTCTGCTGCCGCCGTCGCCGACCATGTTCCTCGCGAGCCCCACATGGAACGACATGTAGGGAGTACTTGATCGGTAGCCATCGATTCTTTAGGGTTTCAACTACAAATAAGCGCGCTTGCTCTGCATCTTTTTGGATCCGCTCCTTGCTTTTTGTTCCGTCCTCTTTTGAATCAACAAGAGATCAAAATGGGGAAGAGAAAAAGGTTAATAATAAGATACTTATATTTGAACCTTTCTTGTAGCTTCCTTTTTGATGATAATACAAGATTCAAGAGTACTTTTACCCGGTTTCTTGGAGGGAAACAACGGAAAAACAGGATGGAAGGAAAAAAAAAGTTAATTTTTCTACGTTTTGATTTACACCTTCATCGGGCGGAGGGCGGAAAGTTGAGAAAGAACACTCACCTCTACGCTGCTCGCCTCTGCCACCCGCGTTCGCCACTCGCCCACCGCCCTCGCCACTCACCACTCCTAACGTTCCCCGCCGCCCACCTCTCTCGCCACTTGCGCTGCTCTCACCGCTCGTTGCTCGTCGCTCTCGCCTCCTACAGCTTGCTGCCCGCTGCTCTCGTCGCTCCCCACCTGTTGCTCTCGCCGCCCGCCACTCTCGCCGCTCTAACTGCCCGTCGCTCTCGCCGCTTGCTGCCTGCCGCTCTCGTCGTTTGCTGCTTGCCGCTCTCGTCGCTCCCCACTCGCCACTCTCACCTCTCCCGCCGCTCGTCGCTCCCGCTACTCCCGCTACTCTAGTTGCCCGCCGCTCTCCGTCCACCTACTCCTCTCTCCCTCCCCCAGCGCCCGCCGCCCTCCTCCTTATCTCCAACGACGACGTCCGCCTGCTCCCACTCATCAGCCTCACGCACACATGATTCATTCTTCCTTTTCCCCTTTTTTTCTTATAATTCTTTTCTCTTTATTTTTCTTTCCGTTTAAGGAAACAAGGTTTAGAGTTATTTTACATTGATGGTCAAAATAAATATTGTTTAAAAAAATATTACATAAAAAAACACTTGATTTATTACACTTTTACATTATATTCTGAAGTAGAATATTGTATTATATTAACTTATGGGTTAAAAATGTTTTTATTTAAATGATTAATTGTTTTATATCAATATATTTTTCATACACTACAATAGTTGCACAAAATTATTAGAACAACTAATTTTGTTCATCCTGAATTATTAACTTTTTATTTTTTTTAATTTCCAATGAGATCATGGTATCACATGAAAATAAGACAATATTTTTCATTATTAAGTAGAGTTTCGCCAAGATCAAGTGCTCTTTTCTATTAAAAGGGTAAATCTTAGAAAATTAAATAAAAATAACGTACCAATGAAGAATTAGAGGGCGATCTACTTCTTTAACTTATATTTATATTAGGTTTAGAAAAAAAAGAGAAAAGAAGAAAGTTATTTATATGTGGCCTAAAAATATTGCTTAAGATTAGTTGTGATTTTGGTATAAAACTTTATCTCTCTTCTATTTTGGTACATAAAATTTTAATTATTTTAATTTAGCATGTAAACTTGTATATATATTTTTTTAGTTTGGAATATAAGATAGTGTTATACAGGATGAAATTTTAAATTAGTAAACATATATTAGACATAAAAAAATTTCAAATTAGCATGTAAACTTGCATAGATTAGATATGACAAAGCCTATATACCAAGTAATCTAGACATATAAAATATAAATGTGCATAATAAATGCAAACATAAAGCATGTACAGAAATAAGTATTTTATATTAAAATAAATTACTATGGCATGGGAGGAAGTCTCCATGTCATAGGCAGAAGCTATGTTAATTTTACCTACTTTTCTGCTGTGTTACCGTGTACAATCAATAGCTTCTATAATATTCACATATTCATTCGCTGCATATATTGGTTACAATCAGAAATAGATGACAAATAAATTTCAGATAATTTCAGCAGAATATATAGTAACTAAACAGATATTATACATTACATAGTCGTTTTCTAAAGCAGGTCATGGGGTGATCGATTTTTCAGCTAACATGTGCAGCAGAAGTGAATTTGTGTCAACTGAGAGATTAAAACACTAAAGTTGACTCGGCGATAATTGGTGCTGAAGAAAAAAAGCTCCGGTCTTCTACTTTTAAAATTAGAGGAGAATTGAATTCCTCCATATGATCAAATATTCCACCAACATTCTGCATTTGAAGTGAATGTTTCAGAAAGAGCATACATTTCAGCTCTGACCATTGCCCATCAATGTAGGTGTCACTGTAAGGATGCCTATGAAAAAGAGTGTAGCTATTGCTTGGAAATCATACAGATCGGCAACAGACTGCAACTCACCAAGAGCTGTTCCTGCCTGCGCGAATTAAAAAAGTTGATTGATCAGTGGTGCTTTGAAATTTGAATGATTTAATTGTAAAGCAGAAGGATGGGGTTATTGGTGCATACCCGGACCGTAACATATGCAGCTGGGATGAGTCCAATAGAGGTAGCTAAGAAGAAAATATGGTAGGGAACATCGACTATGGGTGAAGCCATGTTAATGAATGTATTAGGTAACGTCGGTGTTACTCTGAGGAACAACATGTAGTTTAACAACTTTTCTCGTCTTTTAGCAACCTGCAGAGGCAAAACTTGTCAACTGTGCTAATCAAGATGTAATGTGACGCAGGAATGAGGAACACTAATATGGACACTGGAGGAAAGCATTTAGATTATGAACTCAATTTCCCAGATTCAGAATGAAGCAAAAGATCGTTTAATTTAGTCAAAAATATTAAAGATGATTTCTCAAGTACAATAATCTTGCAAATAGTTAATATTATCTTTTTCTAATAAATTAAGTCTCTGGATGACTTTGAAAAGGCACAAGATCTATATATATATATATATATGACTGTCCAGTACCCAACCGATACGTATCATAGTAGTCTAGACCAATTTCATGAACCTTGATTCAAGATATAACATATTTCTTTTTCAGCTGGAGTGGAAACTTCCTAGGGCCAGTATGGCCCCACTTCCGCACAGATTTCAAGACGTAATAATAGGGTAAAAAAGGTTAGAAGCTAGAAATTCTGGCTTCTCACAGTTTCTACCTTGAAAGCTATGCAGAAGTGGGGCCAAACGGGCCCCTAGTAATTCATTCAACAAGAATAGGACAGAATGACATTCAACGAGATAGGAAAAGGGCAAATAAGAGGAAACAACAGACCCAGGAAGTAGAAACCACAGCTTCAGGTATGCTTCTTCCTGCACTAGGCCGATATCAACTGAATCCTAAACTTCTAGTATTGCGCCAAATGACACAACAATTAGAACACTACTGAAATTTGGAAAATAAATGAGGTAATCAAGTGGATGATGAACTTAGATTCCAAAAATTTGAGAAGCAAACTTATTTGATAATCGAGTTTAGAAAATAATTCTTGAATTCCGCCATGATATGAATCACTTAGTTCATATTTTGCTAACAAAAAGGTCTTTGAAAGTCCTATTGGATGACAAAAGAAACGATTAAAGTAATAGCTGGATCCTTCTTGCAAAAAGAACAATGTTGTGGCATACCAAACCACAATTTTAGAAGGATCTGAACCATGATGAAGTTTTCATGCATTGTTACTAAGGCAAATTACCTGGGCCTGGAAGAATCTTAGCTTATCTGGCCACAATGAAAAAACCAAAGGCCTTCCTATCAACCTTGACAGGAAATAACAGGAAGAGGCACCAGCAGTTGCAGCAAGAATCACCAAAATCATACCTCCAACAATGCCAAAGAGGGATCCAGCAAGTAGTGACATAAAAACAGTTCCTGGGATCATAAAAGTCTGCATAAAGATGTAGACTGTAAGGTAGCATATCAAAACTTGAATAGTGTAGTCGTTTGTGTAGCTTTCTAGTTGATCCCTGCACATAATTGCAAACTCTTATCATGTGCCTGGTCCATAAAATATTTCACCTAGCACGTTTCAATATAGAATATATAAGAAACATTCCCAAGAAGAGCAAAGCATTTTTTTGTAATAAAAGAAATTAATGAATTTGTAAGAGAATGGGAAATTATAGGAATTTTAACTAGCTAAAGAACTAAAGCAAAAGGAACTCAAATTTCTACTAATAGACTTTTAAGTTAGGTATGGTGTAACCAACTCGTTGGTTCAAACAGTAAACCTTTGAACCAGTGTTTTCAAAACCGGTATGAAACCGGCTGGTACGGTCAGTTTGTACCAGTTCAGTGGAGGACCGATTGTCGTAGCACGGACGCTATAGCAAGCAACCAAAGTTTCCAGCTTGAAACTTCAGCCGCTTTCGATTGCATGCGCTGCCATCTGCACTACCATCGGTATACTGGTACTGTACTGGTACGGTGGCTTGCAAGACTGACTTTTTAAATCTGAGTTTAAACAAACAATTATTGTACGCTGAGGTTCAGATTTCTAGAATTGGATTCAGAAATTATTGAAGACAAGGACAAGTTGTATTAATAACCCGATTGGTGTATATAGACATTTTTTTTCAGTAGCAACTTGTACGGTACTACTGCTTCCAGTTTAATTTTGCACATTAAATGGGGTAGGCTGCCTCACATGCGCATTAAATACCCAAGATACATTGCTACTTGTTTGTCTTTTACAAATTTCACCACGCCATAGTGCAATATTTGATTTTTTTTTTAGTACTTTCACCAAATTTCAGTACACCAGGGCAACACAAAGAGCCATGTCTTCCTAAATTCAGTTCCTAGTAGAAAAGTTACTCAAAATTATCCAGGAAAACTAGCATAGTTTTTTATGCAGTCCAAGTCATCGAACAACCACCCTGGCATCCTGACTCTAAGAACAATGAAAGTAAAGATGGCATGATTAGGCAAAGAGATGAAGAGTACAGCCTATGAGAAGTAACCAATTGAGATGGTTTTAGATAAGAATCGATCCAATAAACAATTGTTCACTTCTTCATTTCAACCTAATTCAACTAAGCAACCCAACACTAAATCATTTTCGCAAGCAGCAACAAGAAATTAAGATCTGCAGCATATAATTGGTTACTGTTACATTCCTGTTTCACCAATATCTAACATAGATTATCGCAAAGCACAAATCGGACCACCTCGCGCATAAGCAAACCAACCAAAACGCACTGCCAAAGGAGTAAAAAACCCCTAAATCGGAGGGAATGTAAGCGACAGATGCGATTCCGACGGCAAGGGAAAGTGAATCCAAGGCCAAACCTGAGGATCCGGAGGTCCTCGAGGGTGCGAGGCAACTTAAGGAAGCGGTAATCGGAGGCCGGCATGGACAGGTACAGCACTACGAACCCCGCCCCAAAGCTGGCCAGCACTGCCGCCGCCGCCACCGTCTCCCGCCGGGACAGCGGAAACCCCCGACCGCCGTCCATTTCCCTTCCTCTCCGGATCCGAGTACACCCCCAGTTTAGGCGATGTGGAGGGAGCAGGAAAGGCGAGGAGAGCGAAAGCTTCGTCTTTTGCTATTTCGACTTCCGACGGCAGAGGTGGCAGGAGGCTAAATGAGCTGCGAGTAAGGTGTTCCGCAGGAGCAAAGGAACCCGCAGGGAAAATTCTCTGTCACGTGGCGTGGAGGGTAGTGCAGGACGTTAATGGCTTGCTCCACGTGACTGTTATAATCGTGTCCATCGTTATCTCCCGCCAGATGTGGCTCATCTGTCATGGCTCGTACTCCCAACAGCGAGTGCAACGCTTGCAATTCGCAGTATATGTGGGCCCTGCTGGAAGCCTTTGTCGCCCAAATACAAATAAACATCTTCTTTTGTGGCCGCTGCCTCATTCGACACATACGATGGTGCTCGGCCGGTAGGAATATATATCGTAATTGCGGAGGTGATAACAACGTGATTCACATTTGAACAATACTAACCACTCCGATTAAATGAGAAAAGGATGTGCAGGATAATAATTTAAAATAAATAATCCAAAAAAGTGAGTGTTAATTGTGCTTTGATTGCTTTCTTTTTAAAAAATTTAATAATTTTAATTTATATAAATTAAAAATTGTGCATATTGACTTTATTGATTTGCATTCTCTATTGTATAGCTAATATTGTACAAACGGCAAGTGATCAAGATCGAGGAACTGATTCTTGGTGGGCACCAATCAACCAAGGCACCAGCACCAGAGCACAAGTCAAAGCACGAAAGCAATAAACGACAGCACAAAAGCAATGGAAGTTTTGAATTGTGAATTTCTGCTGCCGCCCAATTTGCCGATATCATACTGGTACAATGACTTGCTAGACTAGTTTTATGATCCTTACCGTGATAATAAGAGATTCTTAAATTAATGGATCAAAGAAAGACAATAAAAAAAAAATTAATGGACAAATTCAGAAAGTGCATGCTTATGACTAGTTCAAGAACTAAAAACATGATAATTTGGATTTGTAGCGAACCAGATTTTTCAAATGGAACAATGCGCCCAAAACCATGGCCTGATTTATTATGGAAGATAGAACTGCAAACCATACAAACGCAAACGCAGACAACAAAATCACATATTCCATACACGTAGTTAGATAAATGCTCTTCAAACTCGCAGTTTCTATAAAGGCAACGGAAACTAAAATGCCAGTTCCAAGGAACAACATACAAATAGATACCAGACTGAAACCTAATATCTTCTCATACAAATGTGTAAGCTTATAAAGGGTGCAGCCAACAAATCTAGATGCATCATTCGTGCAGTCACTGCTTGACATCAATGATCACGTGGTACCAAGAAATATGAGCAGAATTTGCAGATATTTGAGAATAAATCTGATTGGAAGCAACCAGAACTTGAAAATTGAAATACCAGATGCCTACTGATTCAGACTTGGATCTACATTCATATCTTTCACAACATCTTCCTCGGAGGCACAAGCTTTCTCATCATTGACATCCTTGCTCGTCTGACCACTACAATCAGATACACTTACTTGATCACCAGCACCTGAATTTGTTGCGTCCTCCATAGCAGAACTGGTATTCTCAACCTTAACATCAGCGCTCAGTGTAATCTTATCATTAGTGTCATTGTCATCAACATCCATTCTCACATCAGCTGCATGCAGTTCACATGAAACTTCGACAACGCTATTAGCAACAGGTGTTGGGCATTCAAGATCATGCATAGCGTCTGAAATAATATCTTTGTGAGAAGTAGTTTGGGATGGAGAAGACTCTTCAATGGAAGTGACATCTTCAGTAATATCTGAATTAAGATGATCTTTCTTATCCACCGACTCTTCATTGACGGCATGAAGCTCTGCTGTCACATTTTCCCCTGTGGAACTAGCTTTTATTTCAGCTTCTTCTTCGACAACAAGGTTCCTTGCAGAAATTTCCTCCTCGATGGCACGATTCCTTGCAGCAATTTCCTCCTCAATGGCACGATTCCTCGCAGCAATTTCTTCTTCGATGCGTAATTGATTTTTGTGTTCCTCTAACAACCTGTAGAGTCTATCATGTTCAGCTATAACATCACCATAACGATGTTGCAAAGTTTCTTCTAGCGCTTTTTGCCTGTTGACTTCCTCGAGTAAACTGCTAACTCTAGAAGCAGCTGCCAGGAGCTCCTGCTTTTGCAAAACTTTGAAGCACTCAAGTTCAGTTTCTGCCGTCTCCATTTGCTTGAACGTGGCTTCAATTTGCGACCATAACTTTCCAGCCCTTGTCTGCTCAATACAAAAATTAATAGAATAAATGCAGTTCAGTTAAGTAACAACAAGAAGAAAAGAAACAAGAAAAAACTATGACCATTGTTCCTCATAAGTCATAATAGACTATATAATATGATCAATTATCTAATTTTTTCCATGAACATCTGGTGTAGTTAAAGTTCAAGTAAAAGAACAAAAAAAAAACATTCAATTCAACAACGGAATTTAGGGAAATAACCATTATCTAAATTTTTTTTTTGCATACTTGGTATCCATGCATGAGAACTTTAATTTTCTGCTCAAGGCGTGTAGCCCGCTTTGCTTCATCATCCATTCTCCTTTTCACTATCTCAAATTCATTTTGTAACGCAGCAAGCTTCTCATTGCTCCCAGCAACACTTGCAAGACCAACGATACCTCGAGCAGGAAAGAACATAAGATCTTCTTGGCATGCATCTCGTGCTTTCACAAATTCATCAAATGATTCATTCTCATGCCCCATTGCCACACGAAGATACTGGATTTCTTCCTTTATCAAAGAATCGGCCTGCAAAATTTTGTGGATACCAACATAATCTCTCATGATCTGCAGGATTCCAAAACAGTTGAAGCAACAAAAAAAACACTAATAGAATGCAGAACCCTATAGGGCTTTTACTTTCATGGAAAAAGGAATGGTCGCCGCCATTGCTATCTTATTAATTATGTTAACTTTTTGGCAATATAACGGCATGATTCCATGAAACAGTCTAAAATTGGGTAAAACAAGTTTTCTTATAGTTAAAAATAAGATTCTTCAGAGATGTCAACCAAACTACAGAATGTCCCTTATATCACGGATACATGGTAAAACAACATTGGTACCCCAACGTTGATAACTATATAAGAGGTCCAGGAACATGTTTTACATATATAAACACACCACTGCACACACATGTATAAAAAAAACAAATACAAAATCATAGTACGCAAAAAAAGGATCTGTTCCAGCTGGAGAATGCACTCACTAGAAAAAAGAACCAGGAGGATCAAGCTATTAAGATTGATTGAGGATGGAGTATTCTTCCTGTTTCGAATTTTTTATTTTGAGATTGAAACTTGTACTTGAAAAAGAGGCACCAAAGAAGTTTGAACTTTGAAGAGACCAATAAATCAGTTAGCTTAAAAGGTTTATACAATTATCTCAACTACATAAAAAGTATTTTCAAATTTCGATTTCTCACATAAGAGATAACTAGTTTTCCATCATAGAATGTGCTCACAAATCCGATGTCCAACATCTTAGCTTAGTTCACAAATGAGCTATGCATATACTGATTTCTAAATAAAATCAAACATGGTTCAAGTTGGCTGATCCAAATTCAGATAGTCATGACCAGTGCAAGTGCAACTAAGACAGTCAAAGTTTGCCAAGGAAAATGCCAACATATGCGTTTTACCTATTTTTTAAAGCTTCCAATATTTGTGATTGAAGTCCAACTCTCAGATAGTCATTATTGATATAAATAGGGAAAATATATAAATGTTTAAAAAGTAAAATAGAGTAAGGGATAATTTCCGTTTGGACCTTAGTATCTCCAGCCCCCATTCTGTTGGAAAAAAAAACTGATGGTGCCAAAAAGTAAATGCTGAACATTTTTGGTGCATTTAGGTGGATAAAAAAGGTCTTAGTATTACAAACAATGAACGCTAGGATGAAACAAAAATTAGAAAAACATTAATGTTCAAGCAACAACAAACATTTGAGAAGTAATAATTGGTCAAAATTTACCTAATATTTTAGATGAGCTTAGCTAATTGAGGATTATTGAGGCGCATTCAACTCAATCAAAGTTTCAAGGGACAATTTTAATGCTTTTACATATCTAACCAGCAAAAAGAAAGCATGAATAAACATCAGTCAAACAGAGAAAATTGCTTCAGTGTAAAGCTTCATCGTGAATGGAGTTGAAAAATATAAGAGCGCAAATGATCTAACCAAATGATTAAAATCTAAAGTTTTAAAGCTCTATTTAGACCAAGAAGAAAAATCAGTATAAGACGTTTAGCAGGAATAGGAGATGAAAAGAAACAATAGTGAATGCAACCAATATAAGTACCAACATCTTAAAGAACATGGGCACAAAAAGATGAATAATAACAATTAAATAACAAAATCCAGAAGGCTAAAAGGCATACTTTACCTCATTTAGCTCATCTTCTTCAAAATCCTCAATTTCAGGAACGGCAGATGATTTCTCATTTTCTGTTCTTTTGCTAGCTTTCTTATTCTTCTCATTTGCTTTTACATCAATTGGATACTTGGCATTATCATGCTCCAATAAAGCAAGAAGTTCTCTAAGTATCATTTCATCTGCCTGTTCGAATGGAGTAGGAGGGACAAAGGAGCTCCTGTCCTCATCTCCCTTTATCAGTGACTTTCGAATAATTTCTAATGAGGCCACAGGAGGTCTAGGAAGTTCTCTTTGAAGAACTTTGGATCTCTTCCTAAGTAAGGCCTCCAGTCTTGCTTGTTCTTGTGCCTTCTCTCGGGCTATTCTATCAGACATATCCTCTTCAATCTTCTCCTCAACTTCTTCATTCTCCTCAGGAATGGGCTGAACAACAATCTGATACTCATTGGTAGGCTGCGGAAGATTACTTAAACCAAAACGCAAATTCTTTTTCAACTCAGCCTGCCGACGAAGCTCAAACTTATCACTATCCTGCATTTCAATATCTTCATTTATGTGAAGTTCATCCCTGAAAGGAGTCCCCTTCGGTGTCATACCAAAAGAATATCCATCTCTGGAAGGAGTCATGCCAATTCTGGGGGTAGCACCAGGTCCTGGAGTATGTAAAGGGGTCGCCATGGGATTTGGTGTTTGAATTTCCCTTTTCCTGGGGGTGACACCAGAGAAATCAGATGGATGTAACTCAGGATTCTCTCCACCCAAAAGAGGAGTTTGAGATTCTCTCAGCCTTGCAAGATTTTCAGCCTCCATCATAATCGCATCACCTTTCCCACCTGGAGTTCTCTGTGGAGTACGGAAGAGAGTGATTCCTTGTCTTGGAGTCTGAGAGTAATTTGCAAGAAGAGCACGTGTGGCGCCATTGCCTTCAGCAAGCTCCTCGTTGGCTAACACAAGATCACTTGCATAACCCATTTTTGCAATCTCCTCCAACTCCTGATCTGAAATCTGTGGTGCAGGAAGCATCAGTTTGGACCTCTTCCTCACTGCTTCTGGATCATTAAGTTTGTTAACTTGCAATATAGCAGAAGGAGCATCCTGTCTTTGTGCTATTTTGTTTTTTGCAATGTCTTGCTTCCTGAGTTGTGCTTCAATATCAGCCCTTCTTTTGCCTTCAAGTTCCTCAATGGTGGTTGGAAACTTAGGTTGTTCTACGGGCCTCTCTTCACCTGAAACATCAAAGAATCCTGAAGGAGGTCTCTTTTCAAACGGTATTTCTGAATTATAATCAATCCCTTTCCTTTTCCTCTTTCTATGTCTCGTATTAATGCCAGCTGCTTTCAATTCTCTTCTCTTCTGAAGTGATGCAAGCCTCCTTGCCTCTTCAAGCTGTTTCTCCCTTGCCTTTCTTTTTGCTTTCTTGCCTCTAGTGTTAGCTAACCGAGCACGCGCTTCTGAAAGCATTTCTTTTTCATCCTCATCCATATCCACAGGATCAGGCCGTGCAGGTTTTGACTCAGGATTGGGATCAATTTCTCCTGGGCGCAATTTTCTTGGATCATCACCTGGTTCATAGTTCTCGTCTTTTGCACAAGCTGCATCAAGCAGCTTTTCATATCGTTCAAGACATTGTGAAGGTGTACGACCCACAATTGGAGCAATGGTTCTCCATTGGGTAGGCATGAGCTTGGCAAGATGAAGCAATTTCTCATCTTCTTCCCTCGTCCACTCTGTCTGAAAGATCCAGTAAAACTTCAAATATCAATCTTTTATGTCAGCAATATGACAGAACAGAAGGTTCAGAAATAGAGGTTATGAAAGGAAAACTGATAACAAAATGAATCACCAGGAAAGATAGATCCATTTCCATCAAAATTTAATATCTTCCTTATGAAACCTCGAGTACAGATCCTTTAAGAGCTATATGAGTATAATGTTATATATAATAGAAGTAAAAAAGAAAGAGAAGCAACATCAAAAGAACAGAAACATACAATAGTAATATGTTAATTTTTTGATTCAATTGGAGAAGTCCTCTACTTTATATGGTGCAACACATATCAGCATTTCACCTAGAAAAAGCTACATATATATAAACAAGAAGTTTGTGGAAACAGTAGAACATCCAGAACCAGACAATAAAAAGTCCATAAACCATAATGGAAGAAAGATTACGGATTATATTAACACGTCTGCACGTAATGTTTGATAAATAAATAGGCCATAATTCTCTAATCATTATAACAACAGAGTACGCAAACTCTCATCTCTGATGACACCCAACAAATTAGGAGTTTGTAATTTCTAAGGCACTCCACTCTCTACAATAATCTACATTTGAAAAACGACAAAAAGAAGCGCGTGAAATTTCACGGATTGCTAGGGTTGATTATGGAAGCATGAAAACGGGTACAAACAGAATGAACTCAAACTCAAACTGATGAAGAGGTAAAAAAAACCTTTTTGATGGATGGATCGAGCCACTCATACCACCTCGCCTTGCATTGCTTGGCGGACTTACGAACAAGAAGGGAGGAGATCCTAGCCCACTGGTTCTTCCCATATTTCATGACAGCCGCTTTGAGGATCTCATCCTCGGTGTTCTTCCAAACGCCGCCCTTTATCATAATCCTCATCTTGCCGGCTCTGGATGTTCACCGTTCTTCCTCCTGTTCGCCTAGGGCTCTGCTACAGTTCTACGAATACGGGGAGGAGGATCCGCACAACGGGCTCGGAGATCTGCAGGAGTCTTTGCTAGGGTTCTGGGGGGGACTAGGGATTGAGTGTGGAAGAGGAGGTTCGGTGCGTAGAGGAGAATCGGAAGGGGTGAAGATGGTGAAGTCTCGGCAACACGACTGGCGGCGGGAAGGGAAATGTCCCGAGGAGAGCAGCGAGTCGAGGAGGCGGCGGCGAGTCGTACGTAGGGGGCTGGGGGGTGATGGAGTTGGCTCAGTGGGCGGAATATGCAACACACATTTTTTTTTAATATATTTTTCTTATTTAAAATATTAAAAAAATTAATCACATATCAAAATAATATATATTGTGTAAATTTTATTTTATTTATGAAAAGAAAAGAGCGAGTCTATAAAATATAAATTTTTTGCTCATCTAACTTCGAGCTATTGCTTGAACAAATCAGTTGATCATCTAGTTAGATTGCATAAGTTTATATAATAAATTTAATTATAAGTACTAATAAAATCACAAATTTAAAATATTTAATGCTGAACCTAAGTGAAAAAAAAAAAAAATTCAAGTTACTGGCTGACCTGAGTTACTACTAGTTGAGCATTGGTAACTTAAAATTTTCAAAAATTAATTTTACTCTTAAATTTTCTAATTCATCGTGTGCTAGTCAATAGATCTAATAAAAATATATTTAAAAAGTTTGATTATCTTGGCGACTTATCTAATTTTTTATCTCAATAAATTATATTTGACAAAAGCTATAGGCGTCATATACAACTTTAGCTGTTTAATTTTATACTATTGTTTTAACAGAAATGCATTTCGAATAGGAAACTTTTGCAATAAATGAATATTTTTTTCCTGAGATCATGTGGCACTTATCAATGAGACGGAATCAAAGTAATAATTGAAGGTAGAATATTTGAAAATCCAGTACTTCAAATATACTAGAATGTCAAGACTCGATGAGTAAATCTAAGTCGAACATGCTGGGGAACAACATTTGCAAACGGAAGGGATGGTTCTGAAGAAAAGCGAGCATTGTACTCTGTATTCTTTTTGTCAATCTGAGTGATGGAATGTGAGGGTCACTTTAGACAAGGCCAATACAGCATTTATGACTACAAAAGTTCACATCCTGATTAAATTTCTTCAGCAACAGGAGCAGGAAAAGGGTAGATTAGCAAAAACATATACAAAAAAAAAAGAAAAAAAACGTACTCTTTTACATGCCTGTTTGACTCACTGTTTAAGTAGCAAAAGAAACAAGGGCAACATCATGCGGTTTCCAGTGTAATTGTTAGAGGATAACGATAATGTTTATTACACAACAAGGTTGCATCTAGCAATAGCTACGTTAAGATGATCTGTAGGCCTTACTGTTGGTTTGCGAGGAAAGGTTCCCCATCTGTTGTGTAAGGTAGTCCATGTTATGAGCGCCATCCCACACATTATCTGATTGTAGGCTGGTATCGTTGGGTTCATGTATGCCTGAATCAATCTCTTCAGACTCTCCCAACAGTGGACTGGCCGTCAAGAACTGTTCCCAGAAAGGATCATTTATGCTGGGAAGCTTCTCGTCATCGTTTAAGATGTCCATATCAATATCAGAGGCAAACTTTTCGGCATCAATTCCTGTAAGTTCATCCATCATCTCTGGAATAGGATTCGTAGGAATGCTTCCTTCATTGAGTCCTATAGTGCTATGTCTTAACCCATCAGGTATCAAGGCCTGCACTTGAGGTGGCCCTGCGATGCGACCATCAGCGTGTGGTGGAGCAGTACTCCCAGAACTTAAATTTATATTTGGCGTTTCGGTTGAAATAATGTCACCTACGGCGGGAACAGACTGAATTTCAGATGGCGCAGAAGGCAAAGTCATTGCTGAGTACTGAGAGGCAATAGGCAAAGGCGAAACACCTGAAGTTGCTGGCATTTCAGATAGAGTGACTCCTGATATCCGCTTTAATGAACTTCTGCTGTCGAAAGCTTCCAGAGGAGAGGAAAAGTTGTCAAATAGAAAGTTCTGCGAGTTGCCAAGAGATTCCAACATAGGGGAGTTCTCAAATTTTAGAATCTGCATCAGCATTGCTTTTGCTGCTTCATTTATTAAAGGTTGATATTTAATTATTTGACCATCCTGCATTTTCTCGTCATCATCATCAATCGTATTTTCTTGCCTAGGCAATCTACGTTTCTTGTTCACTCCAACCATGCGCCTATTGTTGTCTTTTTGCTGCACCAGCTGGGCTAAGAATCCAGGGCTCTGCATGGCTTTCGCCAAGAATGACATCATTTGTTGCTGGCGTTGTTCCATACCTTGAAGGCGCTGCCCTAAGGTGTTTAGCTGCTGATCAGTAGTCTGCTGCTGCTGCCTCAGTCTAACTAGTTCTTGCATGAGCACATTTTTGTCTCTTTTGAGTCTCTCAATCTCCTCTTCTAACCCAAATTTTCCCACCTCAATAGTACTATGTGTTTGAGGCTGTTGCTGTGGATTATGTGGATGAGTTGGCGCGTGAGTTGATTTTCTCCTAGTTATTGTCTTCAGCAAATGCTTTTGACCTTTCAAGAAACCTTCATTGGCAAACTCCCAGCGATCAGGGTCCACTTTTCTAAAACCCTGCACAAGGATCACAGAGATCCCAAAATGGGAAATCTGGGGCTTAGATGCATAAGCTAGAAATAGTAAACTCTGTTGCAGACATGTTAAGCAAGAAGCTACAAGGTTCCAACTACTTTTGCAGCCATTATATACCTCAGAAAGTGTTGCAAATGCCAAAGGAATACTAAGGAGATAATTGAGTCTATCAAAACAAATTAGACCTTATCTCAGCATGCTTCAACAATAGTCAAGATATATTTTTTTTCAATAAAACTGAATGAATCTTTTTCACAATTACGCGACAGAAATATTATGAAGCACGCTTAGGGATTCTGTTATGCACCAAAAAAACCATGTGGTCATTGTTATGGATTTTGAAACTAGGCTGAACTAGGAAATTCAACCTCTAATTGATCTCAAATCTCACCACCTGGTTCTACATCAAAATATACTTTGGTTAAAAAAATAGGCCAAAGTGGCATTAAGTGACCAAATTAGTGATTAAGCAGTCAAATCAGCTTCTCTTTTATCTTTCGACAAGGATCAATATGAATTGGTAGCTGATGGTCAAACTGGATAATTGTCCGGTTTTAGAAAAATCAAGTGGGTGCCAGCATGTCACTTGATGTGGCACAGCACAATTTTACGAAACGTATGCAGGTGGTATGCAATTACACGTGTTATATATATGCTGAGGCCTATATGGCCCTTAACAAAATTTATTGTACTATGAGAAAAAGATATTGAGAGCTTAATTAATACAAACATTCTAAGTAAATAAAGGAGAGGATGAAAAAGAAATGCAGACGAGGGCATGTTGGAGAGGAAGAAGAATAAGAGATGTGGAGAAGGGATCTATTCACTTTTTCGAAATAAGTATGGAAGACAGATGGGGCTGTACTCTATTCACTTAATGGAGCCAGCATGGCGTGTAGAATTGATTCAAACCAACTAGCAAATGCAACTTTGTTTAATTTGAACCATGTTTCTTATTTTAAATGATAAGAACAGAATATGTGGATCGCACATGAGAGTATGCAGTTCATTTGCTTTAACTAGATTGCATAAGTAGGTCTACGGTCTACCATATATCCATTATGCAATGTGGGAGAACCCTGCAAAGGCTTATTGCATATGCAACTGCATGGATCGCTTATAATTGGCAATGACAAGGCAAAAAATTAAAACGGGCATTCTGGTATTCTATAGATAATTTACTCGAAGTGGTAGATAATAGTGATAAAATTAGAGACTCTAACTAATTCACTAACGAATGATACCAACAATCAACATCTTGCTAAAGCCTTCTTGTCATTCAAATCTTTTAGCATGACAAAAATGTTTCACTTCTAGTTGTCTAAATTCTATATTTTTAATTCTAGTTCTAGTCATGATATTTATGTAAGAGACATCTGATGACAAGAAAATAGCATAAGCTTAATGATTCCTAGGATATTACCTTAACAGTCTAAATGAAGTGATGTTGAAAACTCATTAGGTGATCTACACAAGATGAAAGATCATGCAGGAGAACATTATCCAATATATGTTTTATGCAAACAAAAGGGTGCAAATGTTTTCACTCAATATGTATACACATTATATCATATTAGTTCCCAAGGCATTTTCTTTTCTTTAGTCATCCACATGCAAATTTAGATTTTCCACTTAGGATTTTTAACAGATCAATTCCAACAGACATCCGTGCATCTTAGTAACTTTGCACCAAAAACTATATTATATTTATATATATATATATGTATGTATGTATGGAAAACCTAATGCCAAAGTCAGGCTGATCAGGCTCAAACATGACTACAACCATAACCAAATCCGTTGACTTCAATTTCCAAACTCAGTGAAGGAAAAATTTTCAATGTTTTTCCTCAGAATAGGAGTGGACTGGAACTTTTCTCTGCCAATGTTCCATGGAAGTTTTCATACTTAGTTTATGTATGTTTATATCCTTTGTGAAATCTCCATTTATCATTTTAAGATCCTTAAGTGATCATACAAGAGATTGAGAAAATTATGAGCTATTAGGCATTTCATTTTGTTTTGTGGATTCACCTCTACACCATCCTTTAAAACACATAACTCTTTTCAAATCCCCTCAAGCTTTCGCCAAGTCTCTTAAATTATTTTTAATTCTCATGATTATCATCCTATGGCTCCCAAAACTAAGAATATTGATCTTGTGTGGAACATGCTCATGAAACCACAGAAAATCTTCACCATTTGCAATGTGGTTATTGTGATGTTATTTTCAACTATGATAGTATTATTTATGTAAAGCAACATCTTGTCAAAGACTAACTTATTGTTACGAAATGCACTAAAATTCCATATAAAATCCAGCAATTATTCATGGAGCAGTTAGACACATAAAAATTTAATAAAAGGACCTTGCGATGAAGATAGTTATGTGAGCTTCAAAAGCTTGATACATCTTCAAGAAAGACTAACAAACCTCTTAGAAAAGTGCTAGAGCGTGAAGAGGTTTAACAAACCAAAATGTTCCTTCATAGAGATGCAAAAGCATCCAATGCTTTTTTTTATATCAAGCAAAGGTCAAGCAATTCAAGTGCTACAATATGAACCTGAGATCTTATCCCTCCTAGGTGAAAATGTAGATTGAGGATGAAAAGGATGAATATTGATAAGGAAATTAAATGGTGTTATTTTAACTGCATTCCTTTCTTGTGCAACAAGGGACAACTACTACTAGAAAATGATCTCCAAGATTTTAAAAAAAACATGGACTCAAAATCTTACTCTCAAGTATTATCTTGATGATGAAATTGAAGAATGAAACACATGTATCAAGACTATACATGTCCACTGAGTGGAGTTTTGTGCAATCTGGATGTGTGACGCAAGACCAGACCAACCAAAATGAGCATCCCAACTTCATGGCCTACTAAAACCACAAAGCCATCTTCCATAAGTTAGTGGACTCTTCTTCATACTACTCTAATGCAGTGTACATCTATCATCTCATGAAAGAGGTGATAGACTAGATCAAACTATAAAAACCAAAATAGGAATAGATATTACTTAAATTTGGTGAATCAATACAAAAATAACTTAGGTGCACCAACAAACTTGCTCCAAGCACTCTAGATAGTGATACTCTGTATGGAGAGTGATCCTAAAGATGACGCAGTAGCCTTTAAGGACAAATGTTTGAAGTGAATAGCATGACCTTTAGTGATTTAGTTAAATGAATTTAAAATATAAAATAGGTACAAGTATTTGAAGTTGTTATTAGCCACCATAAATTCTTATAGAATTTCTAATTTATAGAACTTATTCATTTTCGTTTTTTTTTCTGCAAGAAGGCAAGTGGTGATGTTTAAGAGGAGATTAGAGAAGTGGTTGTTAATATCAACATCTCTTACCAGGATTGTCATCAACAACTCATTCATTTCAAATTTGCAGCAAAAAATCAATATCAACATCATTGCTCAAAAAACATCAAGTAGTTGTGATAATAACTAGTCCACTTTCACATTAACTCATACCACGGTTTATTCGTACCAGGCATTATAGCTCGTACACATCAGTTTGATATGATACCAATGCAATATATTATTATATATTATATAATAGAAAATATATACTAGAATCAGTACTATAGTTTTGTCATATACCAATTCATACCAATCCAACCCAAAACCAACGCAAGCTAGTATGAAAAACCTTGATTCACACGATGGTATATTACTAGTGATTGGAGAAGTTGGCCTCCGTCTACTATAGAAAAAAAAAACAACAATAGTATGACCAAGGGTTGAATGCAGTTACTAAGCCCAGCTTGTCATTCGTCTAAGATGAGAAAGCCCTTGAGTGGTGGTCCACAATCGGAAACAGAAGTTATAATGATGGACAACAGGAGATTAATGTCATTTCCTTCAGTATATTCCTTAGTTAATCAATTTCGTAAAAAAATGCAGATCTGTCCGTACCATCTACAGTGAAGAAGATGAAGATGCTTAATGAATCTATCTAGTTTTAACAAACAAAATAAGCAAATAGAGAGAACATTTTCTTTAATCTGTATCAGAAATTGAAGAATATGCTTCTCTAACTCTTTATTAAGCTTGCAAGTTCCGTTCTAAAACGTCTTTAATTAGCTATGGAGGATCAAAATCCGGGAACAACTTATTCAAATTCGTTTTACTTTCTGCACGCCCCTAATCGATCAACCAAACTCAATCCCGCCAAATCCATCACCAACGACATGAAAGGAAAAAAAATTCATTGCAAATAAGAAAAAAAAGGGGTAGCTACATAGTAGGCTTCAGGAGAAATGAGGAGGCGTACATATGTATTGAGCTGGCGAACGAAGCTGGAGAAATTATTGTGCTTGAAGTATTTGGGGAGGAGGTCCCTAGCGAACTCGGTGGCGTTCCACACCACGAAGCTGTTGTTGGTTGGCCCCCATGACACGACCGCATCCGTCGCCGGGTCGTCCACCATCTCGTACGTCTTGCTCAGGAACGGAGGCGGCGCCCCGCCGTTGAGGCTCGCGTTCGCTGTCGTCACCGCCGCCGCCGATTCCGCCCCAGTGGCGCCGCCCCCGTCTCTTCCGGCACCGCTCATGCCGCCAACGGCAAAAATCGCAGTGGGTATCGTATCGATGGCACTCGAACGTCGAGGAATTGAGGCCGTATTAGGGCTCTAGAAGGGAGGCCGAGGATTGTAGGTTAGGGTGTGGGGGGATGAGAAACCCTAGGAAGGCGGAGGCGGACGTGGGTAGAGCCATGGAGGGGGACGGGCAATCAGCCGGAGAGCGGCGCTGATTAAAATAATGCATAATGTAGTAGATCCAATGAAAATATATCGGAATGAGGTAAGATCCTCTCCAACGCAGTTCAATAGTTAGAACGCTAGAAATGCCATCATAACCGTTTGATCGAATAAATCCGGCTGAAATGTTGCATCGTGATTGGTGAAGTCTTGATGCTTTGGAGGAGATCCTAACTTATTTGGCAAGAGATGACGTGGTTGCATTTGGAAGCGGAAGAGAGGAGAAAATTGATAAAGAAAAATATTTATTATTTGTTTTCTGAAGAAATTTTCTAAGCAGCCGCGGCTGCATAGAAATTTTACGAAACTTTAATAAGTTTTACTTAAATTTTTTTTTTATAAAATAATCTATATATTATAAGCTATTTAATCGTATTAATATCATTGTGAATGTGTTTATCTATAATAAGAAATTGATAAAAATATAGCATAGTAAAAAAAATTTTGGTTACTGTAGTAATTTTTTTTTACTATAATATTTTCATCAATTTCTCCTCTCATGATCATGATGATATAATATTTTTTTCTAAAAAAATATTTTTTGAGTAAAAATTATCAAAGCTTCCTAATATTTCTATGCAACTGCGGCCGCTAAATTTGCTCTTATTTTAGTGGGGGATCAAATAAACCTGGCAAAACTTAATCCAACCCGCTACTCGATTTGACACGAAGTTAGGCGGGTTTTAGTCAGCTATAATCGTGTTCGAATTATAAACAGGTCAACTCGTTTATGACCCAAAAATAATCGAGTCTTGTCGGGTTGTAAACGGGTTGACCCGCTTAATCCAATTACTATATATATATATATATATATATATATATATATATATATATATATATATATATAATTTAAATATATGCTCACTTAACTCTCATTACAAGCCCATAAGCCCAAATATCTTATAACTATCTTTTAAACTAAATTTTAGCCTACTCATAAGCCCGAATTTTTATTAATTTCAATATAAATTTTATCAATTTATTATTTATGTTTAAAATTTTAATATAAATTTTAATATAAATATATATATATATATATATATTAATTTTAATATAAATTTCAAACTAAATTTTAGCCTACTCATAAGCCCAAATATCTTATAACTATCTGAGTTGCAGCTCAATGGTTAAAGGATCATGACTCGTGAGGGTCATAGACATGGGTCGAATCCCGCTGCAGACGTGAATTGTTTGGGGTTACGGGGATCCAAACCGGGATTCATAAGGTTGGAGGGACCTAGCGTGCTGGGCCTGGACCTGTTACGGGTGGGGTGACCCTAACAAAAAGAATGAGCCCGGGAGCTCTGACCGCGTGGTTGCGTAGAAATTAAGCCACGATCCTTCTGCAAGAAAAGGTTCACTTTATTTGATGAACCTTGCCAAATCAATTTTGCGTTCATTTGGAGTCGGCCCCACCAAGCAAACCTGTTGCGTTGTTAAGGTTTGCTTGGTGGGGCCGACTCCAAACCAAGTGAAGGTTCACTTGGTTCACTTGTTAAGGTTTGGAGTCGGCCAAATGAACCTTGCCAAATCAATTCACGCTGAAATATATTTATATAGGAATAATTTACCATCCATTTGTTCAGCATAAATCTGCACTTGGTTTGGAGTCGGCCAAATGAACCTTGCCAAATCAATTCACGCTGAAATATATTCATATAGGAATAATTTACCATCCATTTGTTCAGCATAAAACTTATCAGAGGGATCAAGTTTTACATGATATTTTTGTGGAACTAAATCCATGTCTAGGATTGTATTACTACATCCTGTGACAATTAAAGCTGGTATTTCCAATTTCCAATCTGAAATTTGGATAATACTGTTGAATTTAATTGAGTATAACCATGGGGGTTGTACTGGTTTATGAATGAATTCAATTTGTTTAGAAGATGGACCGTCTTCTGTGTTTTCATTATAATCTGTATTTTCATAAAAAAATATATTAGGGTCTAATCCTAATATGGGATTCAATGCCCAACAAAAAGAAGCAATTCGAAAGCTTG
This sequence comes from Costus lasius, assembly GCA_027563935.2. Taxonomy (NCBI): domain Eukaryota; kingdom Viridiplantae; phylum Streptophyta; class Magnoliopsida; order Zingiberales; family Costaceae; genus Costus; species Costus lasius. Next base: position 2,448,656 of record CM050454.1, read on the forward strand.
AAATTATCCAAATAAAAAATTGGAAATATATTAAACTACAATCCTAGACATGGATTTAGTTCCACAAAAATATCATGTAAAACTTGATCCCTCTGATAAGTTTTATGCTGAACAAATGGATGGTAAATTATTCCTATATGAATATATTTTAGCCAAACATAAGCTTTCCTTCTTCTTAGGGAACGCTCATTATACTCCTCCAACTTATATTGGTCGGATTTGTTTAAGACCTTTGAGTCTTGTCAAAACAAAATTTATTATTGGACTTAATATGCTTATTAATTCCTATAAAGGTGTCACTCTTACAACTGAGGGTGTTTTATTCTTCATGGAGGGTGGATGGGGTCACCGCACGGCGCCGGAGCCTCACCATCAGCGGCTTCGCTTGCTCACAGGAGAGCCGAAGCACCTCGGACATGTCGACGGCGGTGCCACTGGACGGCGAACGCCACTCAAACTCGTGGGCCAGCGCGGCCACCCAGAGCTCGACCGTAGCCATGGCTAGCCCCTTCCCGGGGCAGCTACGCCGCCCGGAGCCAAACGGCGCCAGCCGCAGATCCGACCCCATCACCGAGAAATCCGCTGCGTGGCCGCCAGGGGCGACGAAGCGGCCCGGGTCGAACCGTAGCGGGTCAGGCCACACCGTCGGGTCGCGAGCGATGGCCCACATGTTCACCATCGCGGTGGTCCCGGCCGGCACCGTGAACCGGTCTCCGCCTACAGTTACGTCCGATGCGGCGAGGCGGGTCCACGACAGCAACGGCTCTGGCGGGTGCAGCCGGAGCGTCTCCTTGACCACCGCTTGCAAGTACGGCGGGGTTCCGGTGCCCGCCGTGGTCCCGGTTCCAACCACTGTCTGTCCTCGGCCGACTGGCTCGTCCAGCTCCTGGTGCAATCTCGACTGCACCTCCCGGTGCATCACCAGCCTCGCCAGCACCCACTCTATCAGAATCGCCACGGTGTCCGTACCCGTAAATACCATCTCCTACACAGGCGAAACGAAAATCAATTAAGTAATATTTGCTGATGGAATCCATCAATAGTCGGGAAATTTACCCAGAGGACGGCAACCATGTCGAGGTGGGATAGCCTATCGGGGCCTTGCAGGGACAGCAGAACGTCGACGAAATCGCGGGGCGCGACGTCGGACCCCCCCAGCCTGCGCTCGACTCGGCGCTCTTCGATGAGTCGGGTAACGAACCGGTGCACTCGCGAGATGAGCCCGGAGCAACCCAAGCGCACTCGCTGCAGATAAAGCCCCGCGAGCGCCGGCAGGTGGTCGGACCAGTTTTGCTTCCCGAGGAGGTCGTAGCCTTCCTCCAGCAAACCTCGCAGCTCCTCCAACTCTTCGCTTTCCTCGCCGAGCTCGTATCGCCTCCCGAAGACGAACCCCATGACGTGGTTCAGCGACGCCTGCTTCAGGACCCTGCGGACCTGCACGGGCTCGGCACCGCAGCCTCTGAGGGCGCGCACCATCTGCGAAGCGATCTCGGCGCGGTGGGCGGCGAAAGAGGCGATCTGCTTGGGGGAGAATAGGTGGGCAGCGGCGATGGGCCGAAGAGCTCGCCAGTAGGTGCCGTAGGGGGCGAAGCCGATGGCGCGATGGAACATAAGCCCGCGGGCCGACTCCTTGACGGGCCGATCGGCGAAGTCGGGGCTGTTGAGGATGTCGCGCGCCACGTCGGAGTCGCAGGTGACGACGGCGCGGGTGTGGCCGAGGCTGAGCGCCATGAGGGTCCGGGCGCCAGGGATGGAGTTGGCGGCTGCGGCGAGCTTGCGGTGGGCGAGGCCGGACATGAGGTGCATGCTCCCGACGACAGGCAAGCCACGGGGCCCCGGGATGGCATCGCGAAGTTCCCAAGTGCGGTGGCGCCTGCTCCACCAGTATCTCCCCCAAGCAGGACCGCCAGGATGGACCCAGAGGAGCAGGGCAGTGGCGGCCCAGAAGGCTAAAACGAGGGCGAGGAGAGAGAGGAGGCGGGCGGGGTCCGCGGAGAGCTCAATGCATTTGTCGGCTATGGAGAGAGAAAGCAACCACTCGCTCGTCGATTTGGGTCCCATGATACTATGGATGATGAAGAAAAAGAATTAGGAAGATGCACGAGCGTGATTGGAGAAAAATTGAAGGCCTGCGTGATTGGGGAAAAATTCAAGGCCTGTCGCATCGTAGTCTGGTGATATGGGCCTATATATAGGCCTGACAAAAAAATTATATGACCCGCCAATATAATACGACACGAGTTACGACACGAGTTTTTAAAGGTGGAGCTCTGACCGCGTGGTTGCGTAGAAATTAAGCCAAGGCAAGGTTTGCTTGGTCGGCCCCACCAAATGAACCTTACCAAGTGAATCTGGGTAAAGTCCACCTGGTCGGCCCCAACAAATGAACCTTACCCAGGGAACCTGGTGCCACCTGGTTTGTAAAGAATGAACCTTACCCAATGAACCTTACCCAGGGAACCTGGTGCCACCTGGTTTGTAAAGAATGAACCTTACCCAGGGAACCTGGTGCCACCTGGTTTGTAAAGTGAACCACCTGCCACCTGGTTTGGAGTCGGCCCCACCAAGCAAACCTTGCCAACTCAATTCACGCTGAACCTTGCCAAATCAATACGCTGCAAGCTGCAAGGTTTGCTTGGTTTGGAGTCGGCCCCACCAAATGAACCTTGCCAAATCAATTCACGCTGCATTCACTTGGTTTGGAGTGCAGCGTGAATTGATTTGGCAAGGTTCAGAGTCGGCCCCAACTCACGCACGCACGTGCGTGAATTGATTTGGCAAGAGATGTGCGTGAATTGATTTGACACGAGCCTCGACTCCTTAGTTGGGGACGACTCCAAACCAAGGAGACTAACTAAATGTGCGTGAATTATTGATTAATATTTGTCATTTGTACATATATTAATGTTTTGGTTTCTTCGGTATGGGACTAACTAAATGGCCAACGTTAATTAATAAAGTTTTCTAATGATTTGAACGAAAATAGAATAAACTAATGCGACCTTAAAATAAACTTATTGGTGTAATTCATATAAAATTTGATTATCATTTCTCAAGGTAGTTATTAATTCAGCGGAGGATTAATTACTTGAATTATCGAGTTAGAGTTAAAAAAAATCTCAAGATTGAATTTTATAACATATAGACCTGGTAATTCGGGTCAGCGGGTCATAAACGGGTCGTGTCAGCTATAACTCGTGACCCAATTAAGCCAACCCAAACATAATCCGTTTAATTAATTGGGTCAAACCGTCTAACCTAAACATGACCCAAATATAATCAAGTCAACCCGACATGACCATAATAACTCATTTATCATTTATATTTTAAATATAAATAATAAATTGATAAAAATTATATTAAAATTAATAAAAAAATTGGGTTTATGAGTGGGCCAAACTTTGGGTTAAAAGATAGTTAGAACATATTTGAGTTTATGGCGTAGCATTGCCTCACCTCACCTCCCGTCGCTAAGCCAACCTCCCAACGCTGAGCTCACGTCGCCTAGCCTCGCCTCCCATCATCGAGCTTGTGTCGTCTCGCCTTGCCTCATGTCACCTAGCCAGCCTCCCATTGCCGAGCTCGCCAACCTCCCGTCGCCAAGTTCGCATCGCCTTGCCTCGCCAAGCTAGCCTCTCGTCGCCAGCCTCACCTCTTGTCGCCGACGGGCGAGCTCGCCTCGCCTCCCATCACTGATGTCGGCGAACTCGCCTCGCCTCCCGTCACTGACCTTGGATGAAAATCACGTGCAAAGCATGTGATTCATCTTGTTTATAGTCTATGAAACTTAATACTTGTTTACGCTTAGAATGCGTTCGATGAATCTTTCTATTGGCTTTTCGTTCTGACTATTGTTTACTAGTTATTGACTCTCTTTTAAAAGACTTTTTATGAAAGTATTTACTCAAAACTCTAAAAGCAAAAAACAAACGGCTTTACCAAATGTACCCTTAGGATCTATTTCCTATGAAGGATAGAAAGTTATATGGAAAGGAGAGAAGGAGAGAAAGGTATGGAGGGAAATTAGAGCACGTGTGTAGCACGTGAAAAAAAAAATCGCATCTTGTGGTCTTGTTGCGTTGCCAAGCTCCTTGCTGCCTCTCCTCGCCTGACGGGGGAGAGATTGCCAGCGCAGGCGGGCGACACAGGTGGATGGCGGGTGGGGGGCAACGAGAGCGGCATAGGCGGGCGACACTGGTGGATGGCGGGTGGGGGGCAACGAGAGCGGCATAGGCAGGCGACGCAGGCGAGTGACCCAAGTGGATGGCAGGTGGGGGACGACGAGAGCGGCGTAGGCGGGAGACACAAGCGCAGGCAGGCGACGCAGCTGGATGGTGGGTGGGGGCGACGAGAGTGGTGCAGGCGGGAGCAAGTGCAAGCGGACGTCCGAAGCGCTTCGTGCAAGCGTTCACCTGCTCCAACGCGGACTTCCGACGGGCTTCGACTGGCGTCTGCCTGCTCCGGGAGAGGTGGGAGGCGACGAGAGTGATGCAGGTGCAGGCAGACGTCCGAAGCACTCCGTGCAGGCATTCGCCTGCTCTGACGCAGACGTTTGATGGGCTCCGTGCAAGCATCCACTTGCTCCATGAGAGGTGGGAGGCGGCGAGTTTATCAGCGCTAGGAGGAGGCGGCGCCGGCGAGGAGGGAGAGGGAAGGACGAGGGTGGGGCCGGCAATGAGGGAGAGGGAAGGATGAGGTGCGGGGTGAAAACACGTCTATTTTTTTGTTTCCGCCCGATTTGGGCGGAAGCCGAAACGGTGGAAAGTGAGTAGACTTTTCTTCTTGAATTCCTTTCCTTCTTTTCCATCCTTCACAAGAAACAAAAAAAAGCAGTGCTGCTTTCCCATCTGCTGTGGATTCCCTCGTAGGAAACACAGCCTTAGAGTATGTTTGACTTGACGTCAACATATTTTATTATCCTAAAAGCTGTTGGTGATATTGTATAATCGGTCTTATTTATACTCTATAAAACTTATTGTTAGTTTGACATAGGCAACATGTGAGTTTTATAATTTGCTTCTTTTTTTTTCTAAATTTGCTAGAAAAGAAGCAATAATTAGTGTTAGTAAAAATAAATAAATGATCAATATTAGTTAATGAGTTAAAAGTTTAAATAAGATTATTTTAATATATTAGGCTTTAAAATACATAAGATAAATTTACTTTATATTTTATTGATAATACATATTTATATTTCCATAAATAATGCCCTTCAAAGAGAAATTTGCTACTACATTGAGCTTGAAGAATCAAGTATTATCTATGTAATTGAAGTTATAAAAGACTTTTTTTACTTTTTTAATTGGGAATTAAGAAGTATGCATATCTTGGAAAGGCTAAGGGTGAGCCAAAATCTCATTCTATATTCAATTTGTGCTGATGTAGAGTATAAATAGATTCTAAATATGCATGTCTTAGAATACCCTTAGTATTCAAGTGGTATATTAGATGAATTTGTCTCCCATACAACTCTAGGTCAACTAATATGATGGATATTTAGTTTCTTAGTATTCATCGAAACATAACCTCGATCATTTTTTAAACCTTCATACATGACAATTATCCATATGAGTGTTTTTTTTATAAAAAAAAATTAATTTTTATACAATTTTATGTTGGCTAATCTTTCAAAATCTATAGAGATGTAGATGCTTAATTGTTCATATACACTACCTAATATAATGTCTAAATGAGTATAAAAAAGCTCAAATCCCCCCAACATAATTATGTTTAAAGGCAATGTATGAAATTTATATGATTATAACTAATGATTTAATTTAATATATAGGGAACCAAAGTAATTATTAAGATGATTGTTATGATATTACAACCTCTATCATATACTCCATATTTCATAGTGGAAAAAAGTTATCTAACATATTATCACCATATTCCATAAACTAAACTAGGATCACATTTGTTTAAATATTTAATTATGAAAAGAAATATAACTCCAATCACATTTACAAGCATACATGAATTACTTTTATCTTGAGTATTTGTTGTCTTAATTTTGCACTTATTTGTGTATATAGTTTGTGAAAATTTTCACAACCATTATAGACCTCTTTTTTTGCTTATCGATAGACACTAGTGAAAAATAAATGAATAGAAAGAACTCAAATATTCTAGTTAGATTGTCATGCGCACTAGAATAACATATACATGTCATATCTAAAAATTGAATCTAATTTAGATACTCAAAAGTGCCCTAAATGTTTTTATGGCACAATAATTTATATTTTATAGGCCAAATGGTATATTGGATAATTTTGTTCCATATGTTACTTGGAAGAAATTAAACTAATAATGTATTATTTAATTTCTTATTTGTGCTTAAAAAAAAATCTCACTTGTTTCTTGGCCTTTATAAACGACTATTACTCCTTGTATGTAAAATTTTCACAATCGTTAGGAGCCTTTACCTTTTGTTATCCATATATATTAGCAAATAGTATGGTTAAATAAGTATAAAAGAGCAGAAATACCTCAATTAGATCATCATTAGGACATAGTAATCATGCTTACACAAGTTATATGTAAGAACAAATATTTGAAGGAAAAGTTTTAACTCAAAATGACTAATCTCTTAAGTTATGTTCCATTTCATAAATCTGTATATCATCTTTGCTTTCATTAATGTGTGTCCTCGAAAGACTAGGGCTGAAAACATCATACAGTAAACATAACTGAAGGGAAAATTCTCACAGCATAATGAGAGTATGAAATGAAGAAGTTTATAGCAATGGGCGATAAGCCAAGCCACAAACGTTATGTGGGCATGCTTGGTTCTAATGGCAATCAAACATGTTGTAGATGGGTACAAAATGCTCAGAAATAACATAGCATCCAAAAAACTGAATTGCCCCTTGTCATGGTCCACTACATGTTATGACCTACTTAGTAAGTAAAGCCAGAATAACAATGTGACTCAATTGATTAAAATGCTTAAGCTCAAGATAACAATAGCAAACCCAAGCATCAGTAACATGTAAGGTCAGCTCATGGCAGCTCCACCATATTCCGATTAAGTTTTGCTATGATACCATTTGTTATAACCCGCTTAATAAACAAACTATTCATCAACTTGGTAAGCCGGAATAACAACGTGGCCTAAATGATTAAAATGTTTAAGCCCAAGTTAATAATAGTAAGCCCATTAAGCCGTATATATCATATAATCTTTTCTCTCACTTCCAATGTGAGACTAAACTAAGGTATTACACTATATCTTCGAGAAATTCAGATCATTACATATTAAACTAACCCCTCTTTGGCAAATATATTATATATGTTGTCATGCCCTCTAGTCTCTCAGTAATAATAATGACACAATAAAAGTAAAACCTGAACTAAAATTTTGGTGGACCTTGATATGGTAAGGTACACTGTATATAGGAAGAGACCAATAAATTATAATCTACATTCATCTATAAGAGACAAGAACATCAATGTTATCTTGAACAGACTTCAACTATACTAACACTTGACCTAATGTTCTAAAGATCAAAAAACCCTATTGTTGAATAAATTAGTTGCCCCATGTCAAGACTCATATCCCCTAATCTCCTTCATTACATATTCATATTTCGCACATCACCCCAACACTAAAACCAAAATTCCTTTATTATTCTAGCAATGGATTCAAAGTTAATTTATCATACACTATATAGAAAATCACACCAAACCTCAAAAATCATTTAACAGTGCAGGCAAAGCACTTTAGCATTGACTAGGAACACATGCAATCTTGAGGGTCGCAACCGGCAATCTGACAATTAGTAGTGCACTATTATTCTATCATATGTGTTGGTTGAGAAGAGTAGCTAAAATGCTACACGGGGTTAAAAAATAATCAACTTAGTTAGATTTTGAATTAAGCACAACAGTCCATCACTTCAAGCCACCATAGGCATGTGTAGTCGTGGTCATTTTTTCTTTCATAAAATTGTTAGCCTAGCCAATGCATGGGTAAATTACTTATTAAAATTAGTATGTGGCTAACTATACACGTATTGTGAATTAGTCAATGTCAAGAGTGCTATTATTGTAGCTACTTATTTTGCTTCCTGTGTACAGAAATAGGTCTTGTATGATTGTATCGGTGATTTCAAAATTAATGGTTTATATGTTGGTTACACATAATGTCTTCGATGGGAAGACAGAAACTATATATTGTGTGATAACCATGTGTTTGGCTCTGCACACTTAACAAGAGAAAATCTGAAAACATTACCTTACAAGACTCCAAAAGTATTTCACACACAGCAGTCCCCGTAACAATGGCAAAATGTTTGAAGATTTAATTCAACATACGACTTTCTTTTGACCAGTAAATTTTCATTATGCATATATAAAAAACATTTTCTTACAAAATTGATATTGTTAGAGATAGTTTGTGAAAATAATATTGCAGATGCCAAATTGTAAGAAATATATTATTTATGTTTCCCAAACATGTGATGAAATTATGTCAATGCATCCTTAAATGTGCTTTTATCGTATCCTGACTTTAATTTATGCAAATACCAAAGTGTAAGATGCATTGCAGGGACGGCAACCATGTCGAGGTGGGATAGCCTATCGGGATCTTTCAGCCTATCGGGATCTTTCAGGGACAGCAGAACGTCAACGAAATCGCGGGGCGCGACGTCGGACCCCACCAGTCCGCGCTCGACTCGGCGCTCTTCGATGAGTCGGGTAACGAACCGGTGCACTCGCGAGACGAGCCCGGAGCAACCCGAGCGCACTCGCTGCAGATAAAGCCCCGCGAGCGCCGGCAGGTGGTCGGCCCAGTTTTGCTTCCCGAGGAGGTCGTAGCCTTCCTCCACCAAACCGCGTAGCTCCTCCAACTCCTCGCTTTCCTCGCCGAGCTCGTATCGCCTCCCGAAGACGAACCCCATGATGTGGTTCAGCGACACCTGCTTTAGGACCTTGCGGACCTGCACGGGCTCGACACCGCAGCCTCTGAGGGCGCGCACCATCTGCGAAGCGATCTCGGCGCGGTGGGCGGCGAAAGAGGCGATCTGCTTGGGGGAGAATAGGTGGGCAGCGGCGATGCGCCGAAGAACTCGCCAGTAGGTGCCGTAGGGGGCGAAGCCGATGGTGCGATGGAACATAAGCCCGCGGGCCGACTCCTTGACGGGCCGATCGGCGAAGTCGGAGCTGTTGAGGATGTCGCGCGCCACGTCGGAGTCGCAGGTGATGACGGCGCGGGTGTGGCCGAGGCTGAGCGCCATGAGGGTCCGGGCGCCAGGGATGGAGGTGGCGGTTGCGGCGAGCTTGCGGTGGGCGAGGCCGGACATGAGGTGCATGCTCCCGACGACAGGCAAGCCACGGGGCCCCGGGATGGCATCGCGAAGTTCCCAAGTGCGGTGGCGCCTGCTCCACCAGTATCTCCCCCAAGCAGGACCGCCAGGATGGACCCAGAGGAGCAGGGCAGTGGCGGCCCAGAAGGCTAAAACGAGGGCGAGGAGAGAAAGGAGGCGGGCGGGGTCCGCGGAGAGCTCAATGCATTTGGCGGCTATGGATAGAGAAAGCAGCCACCCGTTTGCCGATTCGGGTCTCATGATACTGCTCTATAGACGATGAAGAAGAAGAATTAGGAAGGTGCACGAGCGTGGTTGGAGAAGAATTGAGGGCCTGCCGCGCCGTAGCCTGGTTATGTGGGAGTATATATATAGGAAGAAGTGGGCCGAGGGAGCTCTGACCGAGTGGAATTCACGTATTCTGCCCATTTCTTCCTATATATATACGTTGTATTGTCTATGGAGAGAGAAAACAGCCACTCGCTCACCGATTCGGGTCCCATGATACTGCTCTATAGATGATGAAGAAGAAGAATTAGGAAGGTGCACGAGCGTGGTTGGGGAAGAATTGAGGACCTGCCGCGCCATAGCCTGGGGATGTGGGAGTATATATATAGGAAGAAATGGGCCGGGGAAGCTCTGACCGCGTGGAATTCACATATTCTGCCCATTTCTTTCTATATATATACGTTGTATTGTCTATGGGGAGAGAAAGCAGCCACTCGCTCGCCGATTTGGGTCCCATGATACTGCTCTATAGATGATGAAAAAGAAGAATTAGGAAGGTGCACGAGCGTGGTTGGGGAAGAATTGAGGGCCAGCCACGCCGTAGCCTGGGGATGTAGGAGTATATATATAGGAAGAAATGGGCCGGGGAGTTCTCAAATTTTAGAATCTGCATCAGCATTGCTTTTGCTGCTTCATTTATTAAAGGTTGATATTTAATTATTTGACCATCCTGCATTTTCTCGTCATCATCATCAATCGTATTTTCTTGCCTAGGCAATCTACGTTTCTTGTTCACTCCAACCATGCGCCTATTGTTGTCTTTTTGCTGCACCAGCTGGGCTAAGAATCCAGGGCTCTGCATGGCTTTCGCCAAGAATGACATCATTTGTTGCTGGCGTTGTTCCATACCTTGAAGGCGCTGCCCTAAGGTGTTTAGCTGCTGATCAGTAGTCTGCTGCTGCTGCCTCAGTCTAACTAGTTCTTGCATGAGCACATTTTTGTCTCTTTTGAGTCTCTCAATCTCCTCTTCTAACCCAAATTTTCCCACCTCAATAGTACTATGTGTTTGAGGCTGTTGCTGTGGATTATGTGGATGAGTTGGCGCGTGAGTTGATTTTCTCCTAGTTATTGTCTTCAGCAAATGCTTTTGACCTTTCAAGAAACCTTCATTGGCAAACTCCCAGCGATCAGGGTCCACTTTTCTAAAACCCTGCACAAGGATCACAGAGATCCCAAAATGGGAAATCTGGGGCTTAGATGCATAAGCTAGAAATAGTAAACTCTGTTGCAGACATGTTAAGCAAGAAGCTACAAGGTTCCAACTACTTTTGCAGCCATTATATACCTCAGAAAGTGTTGCAAATGCCAAAGGAATACTAAGGAGATAATTGAGTCTATCAAAACAAATTAGACCTTATCTCAGCATGCTTCAACAATAGTCAAGATATATTTTTTTTCAATAAAACTGAATGAATCTTTTTCACAATTACGCGACAGAAATATTATGAAGCACGCTTAGGGATTCTGTTATGCACCAAAAAAACCATGTGGTCATTGTTATGGATTTTGAAACTAGGCTGAACTAGGAAATTCAACCTCTAATTGATCTCAAATCCCACCACCTGGTTCTACATCAAAATATACTTTGGTTAAAAAAGTAGGCCAAAGTGGCATTAAGTGACCAAATTAGTGATTAAGCAGTCAAATCAGCTTCTCTTTTATCTTTCGACAAGGATCAATATGAATTGGTAGCTGACTGATGTAGGGTGGAGACACGAAATATAAACTAACTAAAGTCTACTTATTACTATTATTATTTTTAAATTTTTAGAAACAACATATTCATGAAACAGCCAGAATTCTAGGATTGCATAAAAGTATTATTTAAGAAAAGTAACTATAGATTGCATTAGGATCAAATGAACCAAAATTCAAATAGATTGGACCCGCTTGTAGACGAAGACTTGTTCTTTATGATGGATCCAACGATCAAAAGTTTAGGTCTGTCCGAGTGTGTTAGAAACCTGCAAAGAAAAGCTTAATTAGATTCATATTGCAAAGAGAAATAGGCTGCAGGAAACAGAGAGATTTGGAAGCAGGCTAGCATGCGTTGTTCGACGGCGGGGCTTGGATCACTCATGAGCGGTGTTGGAGGCAAAGGGATGCCGAGATGGTCTTGTCGGCGTCGGAGCTCGGCGAGGGGTTGTGGAGCGACGCAGCAAAATCGTGCCGCGGGTGGCTGGCAAGTCCGGGAACAAGGGATCTGGGTTCCTTGAATTCGTTCTTCGTCTGGTAGAGAGGAGGCGATGCGGACTGTGTTGCTTGTGGTTTGGACGACGACCAAGAGATTGTAGGCGAGGCTGGAATGCTAGAGAGAGCGCGAAGGCGTTGGCGTTCTGGCGGAGGTGGAGACGCGACTGTTCTGTAAGAACAGGGGACGTGCGCGCGTGGAGCAGGGTTGACGTTTGTGGTCGCCGTTCGTCGTAGAGGGTGTGGGGTCATTTTTGTCACACTGAGGATGTATTATGACCGTTTCAAATCCACCTTAAATTAATAAGGCTTTTTGTTAAATGGGTTCTGGCTTCCAATGAGCGCAAGCGCTCATTGTTAATTACCCCTAAAATTAGGGAACCTTTGATTAAGAGATCTATAATACGCAACAAGATAAAAGCGACAATCAGGTGATATCATTTATGAATTCCATTCATAAGTTTAATTTGGCGTGATACATAATTCGGCGAGGTAAAAGGAAAAGAGTTTCCGTCAACATGAGCAATTTGTGTTCGTCAGGCTTCGGCCTTGCGGCGGCGTGTTGGGTAATATCCGGCCCAGGCAGTACAACGTTATATCGAGGAGTTACGCCCCGATGGTAAACATCGACGTACGCATCTCCCAAACGATATTCCATCGTACTACATTAAGGCACGTTGGATATTAGACTGGGAAGATCACCCGGCTTTGATGGCGCGTTGGATGACTTGGAGTAGATAAAGATTAGTCTGGCCTCGACGGCGTGTTGGGTAATTGGGTTTGGAGTTTTATCGGGCCTTGCGGCATGTTGGACAATTTGATTTTGGGAAATTTATCCGGCCTTGCGGCGTAGTGGATAATTTAATTCGGAATTTTACCCGGCCTGGCGGCGTAGTGGATAATTTAATTCGGAATTTTATCCGGCCTTGCGGCGTAGTGGATAATTTAATTTGGAATTTTACCCGGCCTTGCGGCGTAGTGGATAATTTAATTTGGAATTTTTACCCGGCCTTGCGGCGTAGTGGATAATTTAATTCGGAATTTTACCCGGCCTAGCGGCGTAGTGGATAATTTAATTCGGAATTTTACCCGGCCTTGCGGCGTAGTGGATAATTTAATTTGGAATTTTATCCGGCCTTCCGGCGTAGCGGATAATTTAATTTGGAATTTTATCCGGCCTCGCGGCGTAATGGATAATTTAATTTGGAATTTTATTCGGCCTTCCGGCGTAGCGGATAATTTAATTTGGAATTTTATCCGGCCTCGCGGCGTAATGGATAATTTAATTTTTGTGAAGAAAATTCTTAAACTTTTAACGAATACAACGTCATATTGAGGAGCTACGCCCCGACGATGAACGTCGACGTACGCACCTCCCAAACAATATTCCATTGCGATGCGTCAAAAATTTTTGATATTTATGAGAGCCCTCCTTCCAGAATTAACATTTAGTCTGATGCGACCTGTTGAGTCCGAGCGACAGCAAGGTAGCACCAATACCGATGTGCTCCAAATATTGGTTTATCGTCATATCTTATTAATTTTTTTTTTGCTTTGATTTTATACTTCGGGCGCACATTTAGACTTAAATGTCGAGTGCCATGTATGCTGAATTGGGACGAGCGTGGCTGAAGTCTTAATACTAATTCGTCATTTTTGTTTCGAATTAGTTGTGGGCCCAAACTGAGCTCGGACGGAGCATGATTAGGGCGAGATGCTCAGTAATGCCTCGGGTATTTTCATTTTTTTTTTTTTCTGAGTCGACTTGTGGGTACGACTAGAGTCACGTTGGAGCCGAGCCGTTAGCAGACGCCTGAACTAGAGATGGATTTTTCTCTTTCTTTATTAATTTTGACATTTAGCCGTGCACAACCGACGGAATTCAAGAAATAAGGGAGTGACGTTGTCATCATTTTTTACGCCACACGTATTTTCGTCTCCTTCCTTTTTATTCCACTTGGCATCATAATTTATTTTCTGTTCCTCTTTCTCTATTTTACTTTAATTCTTGTTACGGAAGAGTAAACGAAGAGTAATTTTACTCTCCACTCTCCCGTGTGATACTCTGCATTCGGCAAGGAATTCATGGGGGAGGTTCGGTGTCGCTACACTGAGCCCGTCAAAAAGGGGGGAAGGGAGTTGGTCTTCCCGGTGAAGATGCTGGCGATTATGGCACCTGAGGAGATTTCGCCCCAAAAAAGGATCGGCGTTCATGGAGGAGATGCTGCCGGATCGGTTGAGGCATCGAGCGGCGTCTACTCAATGTTTGTCGAGGAGCCCGTCTGAGATGGATTTACTGGCGCGAGGGAGACGGCGGCGCTAGGGCTGCCTGGTGCGGCGGCAATACTGGCTCGTGGCTTCAGGCGACGGTTTCTGAAGATGTAGCGTCGCCTTTGATGGACTCTCTCTGGTACAAAGGTTGACGTTTGGGTCGAGGAGGCGGTGAGGATTCCGGCAACATGGTGGTAGCGAGAGGGATCTTTGGCAGGGGTCGCGGATTGATCCTGCCAGGAACGCCGATCCCTGGGGGTGTTCCACCGTTGGCTGCACGCAACTCCGTTTGTTGAGACGAGTCGGGTCGGATCCTTCAATATTAGGTCGGGTCAGATCTATTAGATATCGGGCTGAAGCTCCATCTTAAACGAAGTTCCATCGTGACTAGGGTTTCGGAGCTGTTGGGATTCAGTCTTCCAGCCTCCTTACCAGCTACAGCTGAAACCCGGCGATCGAGCGAGGCTCTATTTTGTTCTTCCCCTTTTTTGTGCTCGGGTGATTCCCGCCACAGCAGGGCCTACTCGTGGATTTCCGTAGGAAATTTCTTTGCTTCTCTTTTTTTTTTTCTGCAGCACTCTTTCGAAGGTTTTGATTCCTTCTTCTATAGTTTCCATCGCCTTTCTTGCAGTGGCATGGGATAACCAAGTTCAGATTATCGTATTTCCCGTAATGATGAAGTCTCATCGTCGGTATGTATTTATCATTTTTACTATTTTTGCAGTATTCGATTTGTTCGATTTGTTCTTCTGTAGTTCCGAGGGAGATCAACTTCGGCCGCATTCTTTGCAGCGATGTGGGAAACGTATAGAGCCAGGTCCGGACCTCGATTGAGCATTTTCGTTGCATGTTCCGCGGTGGTTTTCTTCGAACCAGGGGAAGCAAGAGAAAGAAAAAAGGTGAACTTTCATCAGCTACTCCTCAGGTTTGGCAACCTTCGCACTGACTCCCCAAGACTGAATAATCGAAGAAAAAAAGGGACCAGAAGACAGGTACTTCCCCTCTTCCTCTTCTGATCCGGACGCGGGCTTTCGTCGCTACTGTTTATGTATTTCTGATTTTACTAGCTTCCTCACATTCTTCTTTTATTTTGTTCTCACATTCTTTTATTTTGTCAGTTTCTTCGCATCCTTTTGTCAACTTCTTCACATCTTTTTTTATTATATGTATATATATTTTTGCATGAGTTCTCCCTCTTCTTTTTTTTTCTTCTTTTTTTTTTTTAGCCTCCTTTGCTACCTCTCAGTTTTGTTGCGTGAGTTCTCCCTCTTCTTTTTTTCTTCTTTTTTTTTAGCCTCCTTTGCTACCTCTCAGTTTTGTTACGTGAGTTCTTCCCCTTTTGCTACCTCTCAATTTCTCTTTTTCCCTTCACCTCACTTTCTCTTCATCTCTTCACTTCTTCGCCAGCATTTTTCATCTCTTCACTTCTTCACCAGCATTTTTTTGATGCCACCGGTGCTTAGTGCACCTCAGGCCTAAATGCCACCGGTGCTTAGTGCACCTCAGGCCTACATAAGTAAAAAAAAAAACTTCCCTTTCTTACCTACAGACTTTCCTCCTTGCAGCCTCCTGGTACTCCTCTTTGTAGCAGCGCCCCCTCTTTTTTTTATCGCCTTTTCTGCATCTTTTAGGCTTTCCTTTTTTTTGATTTTCTGATTTGCACATGTTCACTCCCCATTACCCCTCTTTCGTTCTCCTCCTTCTTTTTTTTTTTTTTTTTACTCAGCATGTAGAGTGTTCAGCGTGCTTAGAGATTGAGGAAGTAGAGAAAAGTGGTGCGTGTGTGTGTTTTTTTTTGTGATGCCAGGTTGCTTAACGCAACCATGAAGCCTAAAAAAATCGAGAGATCCAAGAAAGAAAGAAGAAAAAAACTGGTGCGTGTGTGTGTTTTTTGTGATGCCAGGTTGCTTAGTGCAACCATGAAGCCTAAGAAATCCAGACGGAGGCGACTTTTGCTTTCTTACCTTCTTCCCTTTTCGTCTTCTCCTTTCTCCCCTTATTCTTTACGCTCTTCTTCGATGTTGCTTCCTTTCTTTTTTTTCTTGCCGAACTCCCCTCTTTATAGGCTGCTATGTCGGTTTCCCCTCTTCTTCTTTGTTTTATTTTTTTCTTCTGTCCACTGACAGTGGACATCCTTTCTTTTTCCATACCAACCCTTGTCACTTCCATACTCACCCCTTACCTTGTCTTTTCTGATTTTTGAAGACTTGTCTCGTCTATGATCATTTTGGTGGGGGATTTGGTGATATTTTTGTTCCTGGTGGTCTATGCCAGGTTTCCTTTTGTTGGTTGCGGCTACTTCCTTGTTTGCTGGCTATTGCCCGTTGCCAGCTGCCATTATACTTTTGAAGCGTTCTCTCCTTTTTAATTTCATTGGCGGTCAGACTTCCCTTCGCTGGTGATTATGGCCAACCGTCCTCTCTTAGTTTACAGCTTGATCGTCTAAGTGACGAATTAGTTTGCAGCCTCATCTATTTTCCATTTTCCAGAGGAGTCCACTCATTCGAGAATTTCTTGCCTTTACAGATTTACAGCCTTTTAAGGAATTAATTTAAAGTATAAGGGTCCCTTCTTTTCTCTTCCTGCTACCATTAGAATTTTCCTTCACATACATAGCGTAATCAACTGCACCTTCTCCCTTATGAGAATGATCATAGGATGTTAGACTTAACTGATCACTTCGTTGGAGAACAATTTGGGGACGACATTAATATGGCAAACAAGGCATCAATAGGTTTATAGGCCGTTTCCATTTCAGATTCTGTTCAATTGATCATGTTACTACACGGCTGATTTTTACATTAATCGTCACTGCAGCATTTGATCTCTGTTGTAGAGTATCGCTTATATACTTGATTGGAATAGTTTTGACATGACGTACACTTGCGATAATAGGTAAACATTGTTCCTCTTTGCGATAATACTTTGGTTGGAGCGCTATTAATCCACATCTGAATTTCTGAAAATTCTGCAGTTGTATAGATAGATTGTACTGCTTAATCTCTGATTTCAATCATCATAGATAGATTGTACTGATTTCAATCACCATAGATAGATTGTACTGCTTAATCTCTGATTTCAATCGTCATAAACTATTGCCAGAATTTAGAGTTGATGCAGCAAACAAATAATTCTTGTCTGGCCATTTTGGTTGTTACTGTTTCACATCAAAATTGGGTGTTACTGTTTCACTTTTATAAGCACAGCCAACTTTGAACAGCTCATTTACAGATGCAGTCTACTCTCTGTTTCGCTCGCATTGATGAGCTGATAAGTTTGGTTTCTTTGTTCGATTGTTTTGTCATATACTTCAATTCTATCATTCAATTGAACCAAAATGCATCTTAAAAGTCCAACAAATCTGATAAATTTTGCCATGAATTTTCATACTTCAACAGAGGGCACAATCGCAAAACCTGTTACGACTGTAGGTCGGGATGATGAAGGCTAAGGGATGGCCGGAGTTTGGGCGCGGACGGTGGTTGGTCGGAGGAGGACGGTGCTGGAAGGCGGAGACGCGCTTGTTCAGCAGAACAGGGGATGCGTGCAGGCGGAACAGGGGAAGCCGGAGATCATCGGAGACGGCAAAGTCTCCCGACCTGCTACAACTGGAAGTTCTCCTGACCAAGGCGAACGGGTGGCCGGAGTTTGGGATCGATCGGTGACTGATCGGAGGAGATCGACGGCGATCAGTGGTGAAGGGCGGAAGCATGGGCGAGAGCTGAGGCGTCACCGGAAATCTTCCGATTCCGGCGATCCAGACGTCGGATGGGGCGATCCCTCCGGTTGTGGGTTCGACTAGAAATGTAGAAGGCGTGGTTGAAATTTGAGGACGATCCCTCGGTTGGATCGTTGCTAGCGGCGAGGCGAACGGAGAGTCCAAGGCTGGACTCGGCTGGAAGCTGGGTGTGGAATGCGACAGCGGCGAAAGCTTGTTTAAACGAGGAAGAGGTTGAGAAGAGTGGCGTTCAGCTGGAGAAAAGGGAGAGGAGAGGTGCTCGGCACCTAGAGGAAGAGAGGGGAGAAGGAGACATCCGATAGACGGAGGAAAACTATTTCCATTGATTT
This sequence comes from Costus lasius, assembly GCA_027563935.2. Classification (NCBI taxonomy): domain Eukaryota; kingdom Viridiplantae; phylum Streptophyta; class Magnoliopsida; order Zingiberales; family Costaceae; genus Costus; species Costus lasius. The sequence continues at coordinate 2,466,781 of CM050454.1, forward strand.
CAAATTCAACTGCTGTTACAAAAAAGGAGATACAGTTTTATAAAGAGGGGGGGGGGGGGGCCGGTAACAATGCCGTTGCTCCTTTCTTCATCTTCACGCCAGCTGCAACGGGCAGCTCTTCTGCGTGTAGCTTTTCTCTTCGCTTGCTGGAGTTTTCTTCTTCAAGTAAGTTGCAACGTTCAGCATCTTTTTCTGGGGCTTTGGATATCTTTGGGCTGCTGTTCTTTGTTGGGCTGGCCATGAATGTAGCCCTAAGTCCTCTTCCTTAGCTAGTTGGGTTGTGTTTGAACTCAAACTGAACTTCGGTTGAACTTTTAGTAGCTTGAGCTTTGAGCTAGACGTTGATGTGTGCACCCAATTGACTTGGTCTCATATTAATCACATAGCAAACAAAACAATAAGGATTAGTGACTCATTATATCTTAGGATTGCATTTAAAATTTAGACATAAACATTGACTAAGTCTATGTTCAATCAAGGTTTACAATGATTATACAAAATTTGACTAAGTCAAATATCATGGCAAAAATGCTCCTGCATCACTGGTGGTCAAACTGGATAATTGTCCGGTTTTAGAAAAATCAAGAGGGTGCCAGCATGTCACTTGATGTGGCACAGCACGATTTTACGAAACGTATGCAGGTGGTATGCAATCAGGTCTTTACACGTGTTATATATATGCTGAGGCGTATATGGCCCTTAACAAAATTTATTGTACTATGAGAAAAAGATATTGAGAGCTTAATTAATACAAACATTCTAAGTAAATAAAGGAGAGGATGAAAAAGAAATGCAGACGAGGGCATGTTGGAGAGGAAGAAGAATAAGAGATGTGGAGAAGGGATCTATTCACTTTTTCGAAATAAGTATGGAAGACAGATGGGGCTGTACTCTATTCACTTAATGGAGCCAGCATGGCGTGTAGAATTGATTCAAACCAACTAGCAAATGCAACTTTGTTTAATTTGAACCATGTTTCTTATTTTAAATGATAAGAACAGAATATGTGGATCGCACATGAGAGTATGCAGTTCATTTGCTTTAACTAGATTGCATAAGTAGGTCTACGGTCTACAAAATATCCATTATGCAATGTGGGAGAACCCTGCAAAGGCTTATTGCATATGCAACTGCATGGATCGCTTATAATTGGCAATGACAAGGCAAAAAATTAAAACGGGCATTCTGGTATTCTATAGATAATTTACTCGAAGTGGTAGATAATAGTGATAAAATTAGAGACTCTAACTAATTCACTAACGAATGATACCAACAATCAACATCTTGCTAAAGCCTTCTTGTCATTCAAATCTTTTAGCATGACAAAAATGTTTCACTTCTAGTTGTCTAAATTCTATATTTTTAATTCTAGTTCTAGTCATGATATTTATGTAAGAGACATCTGATGACAAGAAAATAGCATAAGCTTAATGATTCCTAGGATTTTACCTTAACAGTCTAAATGAAGTGATGTTGAAAACTCATTAGGTGATCTACACAAGATGAAAGATCATGCAGGAGAACATTATCCAATATATGTTTTATGCAAACAAAAGGGTGAAAATGTTTTCACTCAATATGTATACACATTATATCATATTAGTTCCCAAGGCATTTTCTTTTCTTTAGTCATCCACATGCAAATTTAGATTTTCCACTTAGGATTTTTAACAGATCAATTCCAACAGACATCCGTGCATCTTAGTAACTTTGCACCAAAAACTATATTTTATATATATATATATATATATATATATATATATATATATATGTATGTATGTATGGAAAACCTAATGCCAAAGTCAGGCTGATCAGGCTCAAACATGACTACAACCATGACCAAATCCGTAGACTTCAATTTCCAAACACAGTGAAGGAAAAATTTTCAATGTTTTTCCTCAGAATAGGAGTGGACTGGAACTTTTCTCTGCCAATGTTCCATGGAAGTTTTCATACTTAGTTTATGTATGTTTATATCCTTTGTGAAATCTCCATTTATCATTTTAAGATCCTTAAGTGATCATACAAGAGATTGAGAAAATTATGAGCTATTAGGCATTTCATTTTGTTTTGTGGATTCACCTCTACACCATCCTTTAAAACACATAACTCTTTTCAAATCCCCTCAAGCTTTCGCCAAGTCTCTTAAATTATTTTTAATTCTCATGATTATCATCCTATGGCTCCCAAAACTAAGAATATTGATCTTGTGTGGAACATGCTCATGAAACCACAGAAAATCTTCACCATTTGCAATGTGGTTATTGTGATGTCATTTTCAACTATGATAGTATTATTTATGTAAAGCAACATCTTGTCAAAGACTAACTTATTGTTACGAAATGCACTAAAATTCCATATAAAATCCAGCAATTATTCATGGAGCAGTTAGACACATAAAAATTTAATAAGTATTGTGTAGTCAAGGATGATAAACATGAGGTAATAAAAGGACCTTGCGATGAAGATAGTTATGTGAGCTTTGATACATCTTCAAGAAAGACTAACAAACCTCTTAGAAAAGTGCTAGAGCGTGAAGAGGTTTAACAAACCAAAATGTTCCTTCATAGAGATGCAAAAGCATCCAATGCTTTTTTTTATATCAAGCAAAGGTCAAGCAATTCAAGTGCTACAATATGAACCTGAGAGCTTATCCCTCCTAGGTGAAAATGTAGATTGAGGATGAAAAGGATGAATATTGATAAGGAAATTAAATGGTGTTATTTTAACTGCATTCCTTTCTTGTGCAACAAGGGACAACTACTACTAGAAATGATCTCCAAGATTTTAAAAAAAACATGGACTCAAAATCTTACTCTCAAGTATTATCTTGATGATGAAATTGAAGAATGCAACACATGTATCAAGAATATACATGTCCACTGAGTGGAGTTTTGTGCAATCTGGATGTGTGACGCAAGACCAGACCAACCAAAATGAGCATCCCAACTACATGGCCTACTAAAACCACAAAGCCATCTTCCATAAGTTAGTGGACTCTTCTTCATACTACTCTAATGCAGTGTACATCTATCATCTCATGAAAGAGGTGATAGACTAGATCAAACTATGAAAACCAAAATAGGAATAGATATTACTTAAATTTGGTGAATCAATACAAAAATAACTTAGGTGCACCAACAAACTTGCTCCAAGCACTCTAGATAGTGATACTCTGTATGGAGAGTGATCCTAAAGATGACGCAGTAGCCTTTAAGGACAAATGTTTGAAGTGAGTAGCATGACCTTTAGAGATTTAGTTAAAATGAATGTAAAATATAAAATAGGTACAAGTATTTGAAGTTGTTATTAGCCACCATAAATTCTTATAGAATTTCTAATTTATAGAACTTATTCATTTTCGTTTTTTTTTCTGCAAGAAGGCAAGTGGTGATGTTTAAGAGGAGATTAGAGAAGTGGTTGTTAATATCAACATCTCTTACCAGGATTGTCATCAACAACTCATTCATTTCAAATTTGCAGCAAAAAATCAATATCAACATCATTGCTCAAAAAACATCAAGTAGTTGTGATAATAACTAGTCCACTTTCACATTAACTCATACCACGGTTTATTCGTACCAGGCATTATAGCTCGTACACATCAGTTTGATATGATACCAATGCAATATATTATTATATATTATATAATAGAAAATATATACTAGAATCAGTACTATAGTTTTGTCATATACCAATTCATACCAATCCAACCCAAAACCAACGCAAGCTAGTATGCAAAACCTTGATTCACACGATGGTATATTACTAGTGATTGGAGAAGTTGGCCTCCGTCTACTATAGAAAAAAAAAACAACAATAGTATGACCAAGGGTTGAATGCAGTTCCTAAGCCCAGCTTGTCATTCGTCTAAGATGAGAAAGCCCTTGAGTGGTGATCCACAATCGGAAACAGAAGTTATAATGATGGACAACAGGAGATTAATGTCATTTCCTTCAGTATATTCCTTAGTTAATCAATTTCGTAAAAAAATGCAGATCTGTCCGTACCATCTACAGTGAAGAAGATGAAGATGCTTAATGAATCTATCTAGTTTTAACAAACAAAATAAGCAAATAGAGAGAACATTTTCTTTAATCTGTATCAGAAATTGAAGAATATGCTTCTCTAACTCTTTATTAAGCTTGCAAGTTCCGTTCTAAAACGTCTTTAATTAGCTATGGAGGATCAAAATCCGGGAACAACTTATTCAAATTCGTTTTACTTTCTGCACGCCCCTAATCGATCAACCAAACTCAATCCCGCCCAATCCATCACCAACGACATGAAAGGAAAAAAAATTCATTGCAAATAAGAAAAAAAAGGGGTAGCTACATAGTAGGCTTCAGGAGAAATGAGGAGGCGTACATATGTATTGAGCTGGCGAACGAAGCTGGAGAAATTATTGTGCTTGAAGTATTTGGGGAGGAGGTCCCTAGCGAACTCGGTGGCGTTCCACACCACGAAGCTGTTGTTGGTTGGCCCCCACGACACGACCGCATCCGTCGCCGGGTCGTCCACCATCTCGTACGTCTTGCTCAGGAACGGAGGCGGCGCCCCGCCGTTGAGGCTCGCGTTCGCTGTCGTCACCGCCGCCGCCGATTCCGCCCCAGTGGCGCCGCCCCCGTCTATTCCGGCGCCGCTCATGCCGCCAACGGCAAAAATCGCAGTGGGTATCGTATCGATGGCAATCGAACGTCGAGGAATTGAGGCCGGATTAGGGCTCTAGAAGGGAGGCCGAGGATTGTAGGTTAGGGTGTGGGGGGATGATAAACCCTAGGAAGGCGGAGGCGGACGTGGGTAGAGCCATGGAGGGGGACGGGCAATCAGCCGGAGAGCGGCGCTGATTAAAATAATGCATAATTTAGTAGATCCAATGAAAATATATCGGAATGAGGTAAGATCCTCTCCAACGCAGTTCAATAGTTAGAACGCTAGAAATGCCATCATAACCGTTCGATCGAATAAATCCGGCTGAAATGTTGCATCGTGATTGGTGAAGTCTTGATGCTTTGGAGGAGATCCTAACTTATTTGGCAAGAGATGACGTGGTTGCATTTGGAAGCGGAAGAGAGGAGAAAATTGATAAAGAAAAATATTTATTATTTGTTTTCTGAAGAAATTTTCTAAGCAGCCGCGGCTGCATAGAAATTTTAGGAAGCTTTCATAAGTTTTACTCAAAATTTTTTTTTTATAAAAGTAATCTATATATTATAAACTATTTAATAGTATTAATATTATTGTGAATGAGTTTATCTATAATAAGAAATTGATAAAAATATAACATAGTAAAAAAAATTTTGGTTACTGTAGTAATTTTTTTTACTATAATATTTTTATAATTTCTCCTCTCATGATCATAATGATATAATATTTTTTTTAAAAAAAATATTTTTTAAGTAAAAATTATCAAAGCTTCCTAAAATTTCTATGCAACTGCGGCCGCTAAATTTGCTCTTGTTTTATTGGGGGATCAAATAAACCTGGCAAAACTTAATCCGACCCGTTGACTCGACTCGACACGAAGTTAGGCGGGTTTTAGTCAGCTATAATCGTGTTCGAATTATAAACAGGTCAACTCGTTTATGACCCAAAAATAATCGAGTCGTGTCGGGTTGTAAACGGGTTGACCCGCTTAACCCAAAAATTATATATTTTTTGAATTAACATTTATATACGTATCAACCCCAAATACATATTATACATTTCAACCAAAAAAACATATTATACAATAATACTAAAGCACGCACTATTCATCACACCACTGCACGCCACCGGCGCCGGAATAAATATTGGAAGCGGGGCCACCGTACGGCCCCATCCACCCTTCAAAATACTTTGAGATATGTGTTTGCACAGATCTAATGTTTTATTCTTCATGGAGAGCGGATGCGGTCACCGCTGACGAATTCACCTTGTAATTTCGTATGCCACCTACAAACATGCCACCTACGCAAAAATTCCCCAGGTCAATAGCGCAGGCGACATTCAATGTGGCATTCAATGTGAATCCGTCCACATGGAAAAAAAATGTTAAAATATTCAAGAATCGTTCCTTAATTTTTACGCAAAAATTCCTCACATCAAGCGCACAATTGAATTCCACGCGGTTAGAACTCTCTCGACTCATTTCTTCCTATATATACTCCCTCGGCAGGTTCTCAATTCTTCACCAATCACGCTCTTGCACCTTTCTAATTTTTCTTCTTCATCATCTATAGAGCAGTATCATGGGACCCGAATCGACGAGCGAGTGGCTGCTTTCTCTCTTCATAGCCGCCAAATGCATTGAGCTCTCCACGGACCCCGCCCGCCTCCTCTCTCTCCTCGCCCTCGTTTTAGCCTTCTGGGCCTCCACTGCCCTGCTCCTCTGAGCCCATCCTGGCGGTCCTGCTTGGGGGAGATACTGGTGGAGCAGGCGCCACTGCACTTGGGAACTTCGCGATGCCATCCCGGGGCCCCGTGGCTTGCCTGTCGTCGGGAGCATGCACCTCATGTCCGGCCTCGCCCACCGCAAGCTCGCCGCAGCCGCCACCTCCATCCCTGGCGCCCGGACCCTCATGGCTCTCAGCCTCGGCCACACCCGCGCCGTCGTCACCTGCGACTCCGACGTGGCGCGCGACATCCTCAACAGCTCCGACTTCGCCGATCGGCCCGTCAAGGAGTCGGCCCGCGGGCTTATGTTCCATCGCGCCATCGGCTTCGCCCCCTTCGGCACCTACTGGCGAGCTCTTCGGCGCATCGCCGCTGCCCACCTATTCTCCCCCAAGCAGATCGCCTCTTTCGCCGCCCACCGCGCCGAGATCGCTTCGCAGATGGTGCGCGCCCTCAGAGGCTGCGGTGCCGAGCCCGTGCAGGTCCGCAGGGTCCTGAAGCAGGCGTCGCTGAACCACGTCAAGGGGTTCGTCTTCGGGAGGCGATACGAGCTCGGCGAGGAAAGCGAGGAGTTGGAGGAGCTGCGAGGTTTGCTGGAGGAAAGCTACGACCTCCTCGGGAAGCTAAACTGGTTCGACCACCTGCCGGCGCTCGCGGGGCTTTATCTGCAGCGAGTGCTCTCGGTTTGCTCTGGGCTCGTCTCGCGAGTGCACCGGTTCGTTACCCGACTCATCGAAGAGCGCCGAGTCGAGCGCAGGCTGGGGGGGTCCGACGTCGCGCCCCGCGATTTCGTCGACGTTCTGCTGTCCATGCAAGGCCCCGATAGGCTATCCCACCTCGACATGGTTGCCGTCCTCTGGGTAAATTTCCCGACTGTTGATGGATTCCATCAGCAAATATTACTTAATTGATTTTCGTTTCGCATGTGTAGGAGATGGTATTTAGGGGTACGGACACCGTGGCGATTCTGATAGAGTGGGTGCTGGCGAGGCTGGTGATGCACCGGGAGGTGCAGGCGAGATTGCACCAGGAGCTGGACGAGCCAGTCGGCCGAGGACAGATGGTGGTTGGAACCGGGACCACGGCGGGCACCGGAACGCCGCCGTACTTGCAAGCGGTGGTCAAGGAGACGCTCCGGCTGCACCCGCCAGGGCCGTTGCTGTCGTGGACCCGCCTCGCCGCATCGGACGTAACTGTAGGCGGGGACCGGTTCACGGTGCCGGCCGGGACCATAGCGATGGTGAACATGTGGGCCATCGCCCGCGACCCGACGGTGTGGCCCGACCCGCTACTGTTCGACCCGGGCCGCTTCGTCGCCCCTGGCGGCCACGCAGCGGATTTCTCGGTGATGGGGTCGGATCTGCGGCTGGCGCCGTTTGGCTCCGGGCGGCGTAGCTGCCCCGGGAAGGGGCTGGCCATGGCTACGGTCGAGCTCTGGGTGGCCGCGCTGGCCCACGAGTTTGAGTGGCGTTCGCCGTCCAGTGGCACCGCCGTCGACATGTCCGAGGTGCTTCGGCTCTCCTGTGAGCTAGCGAAGCCGCTGATGGTGAGGCTCCGGTGCCGTGCGGTGACCCCATCCACCCTCCATGAAGAATAAAACACTGAGATCTGTGCGAACACGGATCTCTAAGTATCTTTGAATAGTGTGTGCTCCGGCGCCGGTGGCGTGCAGTGGTGTGATGAATAGTGCGTGCTTCAGTATTATTGTATAATATGTTTTTTTGGTTGAAATGTATAATATGTATTTGGGGTTGATACGTATATAAATGTTAATTCAAAAAATATATATTAATCGAGCATGATAGGTTTTTTTATTAAAATATTTATATATTTTTTATTTTGGTTTGTAAAATTTTCCCCTACAACTATAAAGATCATATTTAGATAAATCTTAATAAAAAAAAGTTAAATTCATCATCTCTTTTCTTTCTCTATATTCCTCTCAATCCACAAAATCACAATTTATATACAGCCCAATTAGGACAGCGCGGAAAATTAAAATTTAATAAAATTATTGATTAATATTTGTCGTTTGTACATATATTAATGTTTTGGTTTCTTCTGTATGGGACTAACTAAATGGCCAACGTTAATTAATAAAGTTTTCTAATGATTTGAACGAAAATAGAATAAACTAATGCGACCTTAAAATAAACTTATTGGTGTAATTCATATAAAATTTGATTATCATTTCTCAAGGTAGTTATTAATTCAGCGGAGGATTAATTACTTGAATTATCGAGTTAGAGTTAAAAAAAATCTCAAGATTGAATTTTATAACATATAGACCTGGTAATTCGGGTCAACGGGTCATAAACGGGTCGTGTCAGCTGTAACTCGTGACCCAATTAAGCCAACCCGAACACAATCCGTTTAATTAATTGAGTCAAATCGTCTAACCTAAACATGACTCAAATATAATCGAGTCAACCCGACATGGCCATAATAACTCATTTATCATTTATATTTTAAATATAAATAATAAATTGATAAAAATTATATTAAAATTAATAAAAATTTGGGTTTATGAGTGTGCCAAACTTTGGGTTAAAAGATAGTTAGAACATATTTGGGTTTATGGGCTAGCATTGCCTCACTTCACCTCCCGTCGCCAAGCCAACCTCCCATTGCTGAGCTCGCGTCGCCTAGCCTCGCCTCCCATCATCGAGCTTGTGTCGTCTCGCCTTGCCTCCTGTCACCTAGCCAGCCTTCCATTGCCGAGCTCGCCAACCTCCCGTCGCTAAGTTCGCATCGCCTTGCCTCGCCGAGCTAGCCTCTCGTCGCCAGCCTCACCTCTAGTCGCCGACGGGCGAGCTCGCCTCGCCTCCCATCACTGACGTTGGCGAACTCGCCTCGCCTCCCGTCACTGACCTTGGATGAAAATCACGTGCAAAGCACGTGATTCATCTTGTTTATAGTCTATGAAACTTAATACTTGTTTACGCTTAGAATGCGTTCGATGAATCTTTCTATTGGCTTTTCGCTCTGACTATTGTTTACTAGTTATTGACTCTCTTTAAAAAAACTTTTTATGAAAGTATTTACTCAAAACTCTAAAAGCAAAAAACAAACAGCTATACCAAATGTACCCTTAGGATCTATTTCCTATGAAGGATAGAAAGTTATATGGAAAGGAGAGAAGGAGAGAAAGGTATGGAGGGAAATTAGAGCACGTGTGTAGCACGTGAAAAAAAAATCGCATCTTGTGGTCTTGTTGCGTTGCCAAGCTCCTCGCTGCCTCTCCTCGCCTAACGGGGGAGAGATTGCCAGCGCAGGCGAGCGACACAGGTGGATGGCGGGTGGGGGGCAACGAGAGCGGCATAGGCGGGCGACGCAGGCGAGTGACCCAAGTGGACGTCAGGTGGGGGACGACGAGAGCGGCGTAGGCGGGAGACACAAGCGCAGGTAGGCGACACAGCTGGATGGTGGGTGGGGGCGACGAGAGTGGTGCAGGCGGGAGCAAGCGCAGGCGGACGTCCGAAGCGCTTCGTGCAGGCGTTCACCTGCTCCAATGCGGACTTCCGACGGGCTTCGACTGGCGTCTACCTCCTCTGGAAGAGGTGGGAGGCGACGAGAGTGATGCAGGTGCAGGCGGACGTCCGAAGCACTCCGTGCAGGCATTCGCCTGCTCTGACGCAGACGTTTGATGGGCTCCGTGCAAGCATCCACTTGCTCCATGAGAGGTGGGAGGCGGCGAGTTTATCAGCGCTAGGAGGAGGCGGCGCCGGCGAGGAGGGAGAGGGAAGGACAAGGGTGGGGCCGGCAATGAGGGAGAGGGAAGGATGAGATGCGGGGTGAAAACACGTTAATGAAACGGTGGAAAGTGAGTAGACTTTTCTTCTTGAATTCCTTTCCTTCTTTTCCATCCTTCACAAGAAACAAGAGAAAGCAGTGCTGCTTTCCCATTTGATGTGGATTCTCTCGTAGGAAACACAGCCTTAGAGTATGTTTGACTTGACGTCAACATATTTTATTATCCTAAAAGCTGTTGGTGATGTTGTATAATCGCTCTTATTTATACTCTATAAAACTTATTGTTAGTTTGACATAGGCAACATGTGAGTTTTATAATTTGCTTCTTTTTTTTTTTCTAAATTTGCTAGAAAAGAAGCAATAATTAGTGTTAGTAAAAATAAATAAATGATCAATATTAGTTAATGAGTTAAAAGTTTAAATAAGATTATTTTAATATATTAGGCTTTAAAATACATAAGATAAATTTACTTTATATTTTATTGATAATACATATTTATATTTCCATAAATAATGCCCTTCAAAGAGAAATTTGCTATTACATTGAGCTTGAAGAATCAAGTATTATCTATGTAATTGAAGTTATAAAAGATTTTTTTTACTTTTTTAATTGGGAATTAAGAAGTATGCATATCTTGGAAAGGCTAAGGGTGAGCCAAAATCTCATTCTATATTCAATTTGTGCTGATGTAGAGTATAAATAGATTCTAAATATGCATGTCTTAGAATACCCTTAGTATTCAAGTGGTATATTAGATGAATTTGTCTCCCATACAACTCTAGGTCAACTAATATGATGGATATTTAGTTTCTTAGTATTCATCGAAACATAACCTCGATCATTTTTTAAACCTTCATACATGACAATTATCCATATGAGTGTTTTTTTTATAAAAAAAATTAATTTTTATACAATTTTATGTTGGCTAATCTTTCAAAATCTATAGAGATGTAGATGCTTAATTGTTCATATACACTACCTAATATAATGTCTAAATGAGTATAAAAAAGCTCAAATCCCCCCAACATAATTATGTTTAAAGGCAATGTATGAAATTTATATGATTATAACTAATGATTTAATTTAATATATAGGGAACCAAAGTAATTATTAAGATGATTGTTATGATATTACAACCTCTATCATATACTCCATATTTCATAGTGGAAAAAAGTTATCTAACATATTATCACCATATTCCATAAACTAAACTAAGATCACATTTGTTTAAATATTTAATTATGAAAAGAAATATAACCCCAATCACATTTACAAGCATACATGAATTACTTTTATCTTGAGTATTTGTTGTCTTAATTTTGCACTTATTTGTGTATATAGTTTGTGAAAATTTTCACAACCATTATAGACCTCCTTTTGTGCTTATCGATATACACTAGTGAAAAATAAATGAATAGAAAGAACTCAAATATTCTAGTTAGATTGTCATGCGCACTAGAATAACATATACATGTCATATCTAAAAATTGAATCTAATTTAGATACTCAAAAGTGCCCTAAATGTTTTTATGGCACAATAATTTATATTTTATAGGCCAAATGGTATATTAGATAATTTTGTTCCATATGTTACTTGGAAGAAATTAAACTAATAATGTATTATTTAATTTCTTATTTGTGCTTAAAAAAAAATCTCACTTGTTTCTTGGCCTTTATAAACGACTATTACTCCTTGTATGTAAAATTTTCACAATCGTTAGGAGCCTTTACCTTTTGTTATCCATATATATTAGCAAATAGAATGGTTAAATAAGTATAAAAGAGCAGAAATACCTCAATTAGATCATCATTAGGACATAGTAATCATGCTTACACAAGTTATATGTAAGAACAAATATTTGAAGGAAAAGTTTTAACTCAAAATGACTAATCTCTTAAGTTATGTTCCATTTCATAAATCTGTATATCATCTTTGCTTTCATTAATGTGTGTCCTCGAAAGACTAGGGCTGAAAACATCATACAGTAAACATAACTGAAGGGAAAATTCTCACAGCATAATGAGAGTGCGAAATGAACAAGTTTATAGCAATGGGCGATAAGCCAAGCCACAAACGTTATGTGGGCATGCTTGGTTCTAATGGCAATCAAACATGTTGTAGATGGGTACAAAATGCTCAGAAATAACATGGATATGAGGTAGAACATACCGCATAAAAAAGTATTTATACAAGTGATCATCAACGGGCATTTGACTAGTTTAGAGCCTGATCGTGAGATGTATTGCATTCATCCAGAAGACTGATAATACTATGTTCAGGAGCACTAATTGAGGATGATATGTGACGTCCAGCTGGATTCGGCCGAGGCTTTGCTGCATCTTGGGACTGAAGGCAGGATGCATCCTTAACAACAGGTAGATCAGCCCTTGCACGGCCGGCAACCGAAGTTTTTCTTTCTTTCCATATTCTTCCATCCTGAAACCAGCAAACGATCTATTGTGAGCAACGGCTGGCATTAAAGAGAACAAGAGTTCCTACTTCTTTTAGGGAGATTCCAAGCAAGTTTTTTAATATTAAACCATACAAATGTACCGGTATTAAACCACATTGGTACAGTCCAACACAAATCGACAGAGAGTCATGGTACAAATCATGTGGACCAGTATTACACTCAATCTCAAGATTATTATTTTTTTAGAAAGGGAAATATCTAATCACCAAAGGGAAATTTCAATTCACCAAAATTGTCTTCCATGTAGTCCGACAAAAATACAGTCAAGTGCAATTGGCCAATTTCTTGTCGTAACGGGCTAACCAATCAGCAGCCCGGGAGTCTCAAGATTATTTGATTATGCTCCGACTCCAAGTGGGCAGCTCATCCACTGCAATTGATGCTTAAAGAACTAGTTGGCCCACTACAGCCATAAATTGTGTTTAATCCTACAGTTTGGTGCTCCCAAGTTTTGAAGCAAGATTTGAAAGCCTAAACTGGTGTACATGTCCTATCTCAGACCAATCCTTACCGTACCCAGGCACTATGGAGCGGTTTTAACTTCCTTGGTTTGAAGTGGTCTAGCGTTGCATGAACACCTAATATGAATTAGGTACTAGCATGTGCAAGTGAATTCCTACCAAGCTTCTCAGCTGCCATCGTGCGATATCATCTATGGCATGGGTTAAGATTTACTTTTGATAAAGCTTTTATAGCTGTGAAGAAGCAACTACAAGAATAGCAATGAAAAGGACTAGAATAAAAGAAACATTCCCAAGATATTACTGGAAAAAAAAGAAAATAGTTACTGAAAAGCAATAGTGAGAACGACGATGAGGATAGGCATAGTAACAATGATAGTTATTATATAACATCTAAAAAACAGTAAAAATATTAACGAGTACAATTAGTTATTCAAAAGTTAACTTTACGCTAACCGCAGAACATGCACATTAATAATAAACCCTGAATAGTTTTGAAAATATTGTTCATAATAGTTAATGACATGCATAACCACATTACAAATGTATTACCCAAGGTATTCATTCACCTGCATATTTGAATGAAATGACATGAGACTATTAAATGACAAAAGATGAAATTGTTTTGATAACTAATAATTAAAGAATCGTTTGGGTGCAGTTTATTGCCAGTGACCACCATTTTTCAGATTTCCCACAATGTTTCTACAACAAAACACTGATTCCCACATCTTAAACCAAAGGAACTTCGACAAAATGTTTTCTCCAAACCCAACATACTGGACCTCAGATTATTGATATTTGACAGTCTTCTTAATGTCATAGGTAAATAATCCACCACTTAAAAATAAAGTCGTTGAATGTTACATCAAAATATCAAATAACATCTAACACCAATTATATCTTCAAAGATCCACCCAATCTATCTGCAAAAGATCTCCGCTTGCCACAGAGTTACCGTATCCAAGTAAGAAATTCAGTAATAAATATTTGGACGAATTAAAATTCACCTAGGAAACATATCCTTTTAGGGATACATGTGTTTCCAAAATTGAGGCCCTTGCTAATAGATATTATACGCTGTGACAAGAGCCATCAAAGAGAATGGAATAACCTAGAAAGTATCGATCACATTTCTTTGTTAAGAGAGGATCTAAGAAATCCCCAAGTGCTTCCTCTATTGAACGGTTGAGGTGCAGAATGTAGTTAATGGCTAATTTTCATGAGGTTTTGCTCCAAATTCTCACAAAGAAGGGTATAAATAGTGGATAAGTCAAATATTTAGATAATTACAATTTCATTAAGTGTCTTATTGTGTTAAATGTATGCATGTGATTTGTTAATTTGAGAAATTTTTTAGCTCTCTAATTGCAAGACATCTATTATAGAAAGTCTTTAAGTTGCATTAAACTTAATATCTACTACCATGCAAAACGATTCTTTTTATTCGGCTACATAGCATCCAAAAAACTGAATTGCCCCTTGTCATGGTCCACTACATGTTATGACCTACTTAGTAAGTAAAGCCAGAGTAACAATGTGACTCAATTGATTAAAATGCTTAAGCTCAAGATAACAATAACAAACCCAAGCATCAGTAACATGTAAGGTCATGGCAGCTCCACCATATTCCGATTAAGTTTTGCTATGATACCATTTATTATAACCCGCTTAATAAACAAACTATTCATCAACTTGGTAAACCGGAATAACAACGTGGCCTAAGTGATTAAAATGCTTAAGCCCAAGTTAATAATAGTAAGCCCATTAAGCCGTATATATCATATAATCTTTTCTCTCACTTCCAATGTGAGACTAAACTAAGGTATTACACTATATCTTCGAGAAATTCAGATCATTACATATTAAACTAACCCCTCTTTGGCAAATATATTATATATGTTGTCATGCCCTCTAGTCTCTCAGTAATAATGACACAATAAAAGTAAAACCTGAACTAAAATTTTGGTGGACCTTGATATGGTAAGGTACACTGTATATAGGAAGAGACCAATAAATTATAATCTACATTCATCTATAAGAGACAAGAACATCAATGTTATCTTGAACAGACTTCAACTATACTAACACTTGACCTAATGTTCTAAAGATCAAAAAACCCTATTGTTGAATAAATTAGTTGCCCCATGTCAAGACTCATATCCCCTAATCTCCTTCATTACATATTCATATTTCGCACATCACCCCAACACTAAAACCAAAATTCCTTCATTATTCTAGCAATGGATTCAAAGTTAATTTATCATACACTATATAGAAAATCACACCAAACCTCAAAAATCATTTAACAATGCAGGCAAAGCACTTTAGCATTGACTAGGAACACATGCAATCTTGAGGGTCGCAACCGGCAATCTGACAATTAGTAGTGCACTATTATTCTATCATATGTGTTGGTTGAGAAGAGTAGCTAAAATGCTACACGGGGTTAAAAAAATAATCAACTTAGTTAGATTTTGAATTAAGTACAACAGTCCATCACTTCAAGCCACCATAGGCATGTGTAGTCGTGGTCATTTTTTCTTTCATAAAATTGTTAGCCTAGCCTATGCATGGGTAAATTACTTATTAAAATTAGTATGTGGCTAACTATACACGTATTATGAATTAGTCAATGTCAAGAGTGCTATTATTGTAGCTACTTATTTTGCTTCCTGTGTACAGAAATAGGTCTTGTATGATTGTATCGGTGATTTCAAAATTAATGGTTTATATGTTGGTTACACATAATGTCTTCGATGGGAAGACAGAAACTATATATTGTGTGATAACCATGTGTTTGGCTCTGCACACTTAACAAGAGAAAATCTGAAAACATTACCTATGAGGAATTTACAAGACTCCAAAAGTATTTCACACACAGTAGTCCCCGTAACAATGGCAAAATGTTTGAAGATTTAATTCAACATACGACTTTCTTTTGACCAATAAATTTTCATTATGCATATATAAAAAACATTTTCTTACAAAATTGATATTGTTAGAGATAGTTTGTGAAAATAATATTGCAGATGCCAAATTGTAAGAAATATATTATTTATGTTTCCCATACATGTGATGAAATTATGTCAATGCATCCTTAAATGTGCTTTTATCGTATCCTGACTTTAATTTATGCAAATACCAAAGTGTAAGATGCATTGTATAACCCTTACAACTCATTTTACATAAATTAAGATTGTGTTCTAGATAATTTTTATTAGTTAAAAATTAGCTGCATCTAAAAAATGACATCAATTGTGATAAATCATAGTTAGATATAATAAATTTTAGTATACGTTCATTTAAATCATATTTATAATAATTAATTATGATAAAATGGAAATGTATTCTTCTTAATTTACCCATAGGAATTAAGAAAAGGAATGTAATTTGATAGTTCCATCATGTTTCAAAATGGATCTTATAATTGAAATTTAGCAAATGTGCAGCTTTAGTTGTCATATAACTATAAAATATGAAAAGAGAGGATTCCTCAAGTTAGGGTAGATAGAGATTAAGCATACTATCTGTAAGGATGAACCACATGCATCTTCTAGTACTTGCACTCAAGCTGAAAATCTTTTATAAAATTTGAAGCCATTCAATATATATATATATATATATATATATATATATATATATATATATATATATATATATGTAGGTAAAATTTAAAGATAATATTACTGGAAGGAGTATTTGATGAAATAATGGTATTAGAAAGTGGCAAAATTAGGTAGCTACTGATATATTAAGAAATAATTAAAATATTATCATGATTATATCTAAGTCTTCTATATGCAGAGGTCATATGCATTTATAATTAAGTGAATTACCTATTTCCAATGTAGTCTATTACTATTCCACCATTCCAAATCCCGCTCCTTTTCTCTCTACTCTCTTTTCTTCTGACAAATGATTCAACTAAAAAGTGTAATCATGTCAAGGATTTACTAAAGACTATTGATGACCAACTTGAACCTTCAACTAAGGTTGCTGCACCCTAATAAGAATGTCATCATCAATGAAGTTCACCAGTATTATAGTACTTAAGCACATAAAGTGCAGTGCAGTCCAACTCAAATCTCTTGATATTACACTTCAACTCAAGTCTCTTGAAATTTGATAGGACCTCTCATGCAAAGCACGCCAAAATAGACAAAACAAGATGCTAGACACTCTCTAACCCTAACCCTAGGCCCTTATTTATAGACTTTCATTACTTAGCGAACTGGGTATGACAAACAACCCGGATCCGCTTTATTAATAACCTACTAACAATATTGGGTTCGTAACAATTGCCCCCCTCTCAAACTAACCTTGTCCTCAAGGCTGAAAACTTCATCTTGTGTCATCTCCAGCGTCCTACGGCACTCGATCCTCTCCCTCTAGATCTTCATCTTCGGCTAGCAATATCACCCGAAATTGCTTGTTCGCGCATCGGTGCATAGGATGATACGGTTGATCACACTAGAAACATAACCCTTTTTCTCTCTTATTGATGTACTCCTGGTGGGACATAGCTCGGTTCCTTCTAGAACGGTCATAAGTGTTTGAAGATGTACGTTGACCCCCCACCTCTTTGGAGCCATTATGAGATGGTCCACCTCCTTTCCCTTCAGTAGACAGTGTACTATTAGAATTTACACTAATGCTTTTTCTTGGCTGTTGAACACTATAGGCCGAAACCACTTGAGAAGTTGAATCTGGCACAACTGGATTAAGAGGAAAGCTTCCTCCCGAAGAGTAGTTCCCACTGTCTGGCTGGCTTTTGCTTACCACCCCTTCTGTCCCTGTCCGCCCTTGCAAAGTGGATCCCCCAATCAACTCCCTCTCAATGACTCGAGCGAGAATCATGACACGCATAACATTAGTGGGTAAGAAGGCTCGCACCTTCTCTCTAATAGTGTTGTTTAGGCTTTTTAGGAAGAAGCCCACGTACTGTTCTTCAAACAGGTTAGGTATCTGTGAAATAATCTCCTCAAAAACCCCTATGTGCTCGGTCATAGGCAGGGACCTTGCTCATAAGCCGCAAGACGCTCATAGGCTGGAGTTGCTGGAAACTCACTATAGCGCTGTAGCATCTCTTCCTTCAGCCTCTCCCATGTCAGATTAGGAATCCTCCGACTCATCCACCGAAACCAGTGCCCTGCTGAGCCCTCCATACTCACGAAAGCCTTCGGAACCTTGTATTCACCTGTCGTCCCCTGAATATCAAAATATTGCTCGGCCCGTCCAATCCATCCTACGGGGTCAGACCCATCAAATCCTGGCAGCTCTATGCGCTTATGGATCCACCGTATGTTTTCCCCCGAAGTCATCCCCCCAACTGGTTCTCCGCCTAAATGCACTCCATCTCCCAATCTATCGTCATCAATAATTTCTATTCTGTTTGGCCTCATGTTTGTCTCTGGGGGACCAATGCTCCCGTGAAGGTGGTGAGCAGTATGGCTCCTTGCCTGGGCGAATGACTAGGGCATGTTGGAAGGTCCCTTTGCTTATCTCGCCTTCCTGTCAATGTTGCTGCCAAGTTCCTCATCTCGTTCCTCAGCTCATCAATAACCCCCAAGTATCGATCCATCTCAGCCTGTCGCTTAGTAATTGCAGCTACTTCCTCCCGATATAGACTTCGCTCTTCTGCTGCTGCCAGCACTTCAATCCTCCTTTCCTCTCCTGCAGATTGAAGTTCCTCTCGTATAATCGCAAGAGAACTTTGTACTTCCACTACTGTCTTCTCCAAAGCCTCCAATAGAGCCTCACTTCTCGTCGTCATCTCCTCTCAAAGTGTTTTTTTTGGGTGCTACAGTACTTGCACAATAACAGTAGCAGTTTTTTTTTAACTCTTTTTTTTTATACGCTACAGTACCGTCAGCGCCCGTGTTCCTCGAAGCCGCCTGTGTCGCCGGCCAACTGCTCCGGCCAACCGCTCCCCTCGCCTTAGTCGACTAGTTCGTAGTGCTGGAGGAGAACGCCCTTCGATGTCCGCCAAGGGAAAGCCGCCGCATGTCACCAAGGATGTAACCTCCGCCTGGATCAACGCCGCCGACGTCGCCAAAAGTCAGAGGAGGGTCACCAAGAGGACAACACCGAGGGAGGGAGCGCAAGATGTTAGGAAAATCCCACAGAGCTCATCGCTGCTTCGCCTGAAACCCTGTTGTCGACGCCAAATGTCACCAATGCGCCTGGACGCTGCTGCAGATCTCGTCGCCGATCCGCCTAGGAGGAGAAAATGCCGTCGGACGATGCTCACCGGAAGATTGGGACGAGGCAGCCTTGTCCGTCCGCCGAAAGCTACAGACAACGAAGATGAAGATCGCCGATTCCGAGAGGAGGACGAAACCGATCCGCCCAGATGCCGCCGATCCTTCTCCTTCCCTTACCCTGGCCACCAGAGTTCGTCGCCTACCCGCCTTGGAGGAGAAACCGCCGCAGAGGGAAGAGCACATGTCGGAGAAAGCCTCTGCTACAGTGCTGTCGCCTCCCAACCTTCCATTCGAAATTCACCTTCTTCCTAGGGTTACCTTGGTCGGTTTGATTAACGATAATAGATCCACCGATTAGATCTACTAGCGACAATGGAATTTCTTCCATCTTTATCCGTCGCTAGTGATTGGAGAAGTTGGCCTCCGTCTACTATAGAAAAAAAAAACAACAATAGTATAACCAAGGGTTGAATGCAGTTACTAAGCCCAGCTTGTCATTCGTCTAAGATGAGAAAGCCCTTGAGTGGTGATCCACAATCGGAAACAGAAGTTATAATGATGGACAACAGGAGATTAATGTCATTTCCTTCAGTATATTCCTTAGTTAATCAATTTCGTAAAAAAATGCAGATCTGTCCGTACCATCTACAGTGAAGAAGATGAAGATGCTTAATGAATCTATCTAGTTTTAACAAACAAAATAAGCAAATAGAGAGAACATTTTCTTTAATCTGTATCAGAAATTGAAGAATATGCTTCTCTAACTCTTTATTAAGCTTGCAAGTTCCGTTCTAAAACGTCTTTAATTAGCTATGGAGGATCAAAATCCGGGAACAACTTATTCAAATTCGTTTTACTTTCTGCACGCCCCTAATCGATCAACCAAACTCAATCCCGCCCAATCCATCACCAACGACATGAAAGGAAAAAAAATTCATTGCAAATAAGAAAAAAAAAGGGGTAGTTACATAGTAGGCTTCAGGAGAAATGAGGAGGCGTACGTATGTATTGAGCTGGCGAACGAAGCTGGAGAAATTATTGTGCTTGAAGTATTTGGGGAGGAGGTCCCTAGCGAACTCGGTGGCGTTCCACACCACGAAGCTGTTGTTGGTTGGCCCCCACGACACGACCGCATCCGTCGCCGGGTCGTCCACCATCTCGTACGTCTTGCTCAGGAACGGAGGCGGCGCCCCGCCGTTGAGGCTCGCGTTCGCTGTCGTCACCGCCGCCGCCGATTCCGCCCCAGTGGCGCCGCCCCCGTCTCTTCCGGCACCGCTCATGCCGCCAACGGCAAAAATCGCAGTGGGTATCGTATCGATGGCACTCGAACGTCGAGGAATTGAGGCCGGATTAGGGCTCTAGAAGGGAGGCCGAGGATTGTCGGTTAGGGTGTGGGGGGATGAGAAACCCTAGGAAGGCGGAGGCGGACGTGGGTAGAGCCATGGAGGGGGACGGGCAGTCAGCCGGATAGCGGCGCTGATTAAAATAATGCATAATTTAGTAGATCCAATGAAAATATATCGGAATGAGGTAAGATCCTCTCCAACGCAGTTCAATAGTTAGAACGCTAGAAATGCCATCATAACCGTTCGATCGAATAAATCCGGCTGAAATGTTGCATCGTGATTGGTGAAGTCTTGATGCTTTGGAGGAGATCCTAACTTATTGGGCAAGAGATGACGTGGTTGCATTTGGAAGCGGAAGAGAGGAGAAAATTGATAAAGAAAAATATTTATTATTTGTTTTCTGAAGAAATTTTCTAAGCAGCCGCGGCTGCATAGAAATTTTAGGAAGCTTTCATAAGTTTTACTTAAAATTTTTTTTTATAAAAGTAATCTATACATTATAAGCTATTCAATAGTATTAATATAATTGTGAATGAGTTTATCTATAATAAAAAATTGATAAAAATATAACATAGTAAAAAAAATTACTACAAAATTTTGGTTACTGTAGTAATTTTTTTTACTATAATATTTTCATCAATTTCTCCTCTCACGATCATGATGATATAATATTTTTTTTAAAAAAAATATTTTTTGAGTAAAAATTATCAAAGCTTCCTAAAATTTCTATACAACTGCGGCCGCTAAATTTGCTCCTGTTTTATTGAGGGATCAAATAAACTTGGCAAAACTTAATCCGACCCGCTGACTCGACTCGACACGAAGTTAGGCAGGTTTTAGTTAGCTATAATCGTGTTCGAATTATAAACAGGTCAACTCGTTTGTGACCCAAAAATAATCGAGTCGTGTCGGGTTATAAACGGGTTGACCCGCTTAACCCGATTACATTATATATATATATATATATATATATAATTTAAATATATGCTCACTTAACTCTCATGCTCATAAGTCCAAATATCTTCTAACTATCTTTTAAACTAAATTTTAGCCTACTCATGAGCCCGAATTTTTATTAATTTTAATATAAATTTTATCAATTTATTATTTATATTTAAAATATGAATGATAAACGGGTTATTTGAGTTGACCAGATTATATTTGGGTCGTGTTCAGGTTAGACAGTTTGACCTAATTAATTAAACGGGTCATATTTTGGTTGGCTTAATCAGGTCACGAGTCAAGTTGACACGACTCGTTTATAACCCGCTGACTCGAATTGCCAGGTCTAGCCGGTGAAGAGGGAGAGGGAAGGAGGAGGGGTGGGGCAAAGGAAGAAGGGAGAGCGTCGTGTGAACACGATGTGTTTCAACGAAAAACTTAAGGTATTTTTTTTCCTCATTTTTTTTATCTAAAGAAACTATGGAAAGTAGTGCTTTTTATTCTTTTTAAGAGAAAATAAAAAAAATGGAAGAAAAATAAACAAAAAACATAGTGATAAATGGTTTTGAGTGGGACTTAATTTACATATTACTCCAAAAATATCAAGATTTTGTGTTTCAAAAATAAGGAGAACTCTTCCTTTTTGATAATTTTGAATTTGTTCGTCACTCTTGTGTTATAAAATTCAATCTTGAGATTTTTTTTAACTCTAACTCGATAATTCAAGTAATTAATCCTCCGCTGAATTAATAACTACCTTGAGAAATGATAATCAAATTTTATATGAATTACACCAATAAGTTTATTTTAAGGTCGCATTAGTTTATTCTATTTTCGTTCAAATCATTAGAAAACTTTATTAATTAACGTTGGCCATTTAGTTAGTCCCATACAGAAGAAACCAAAACATTAATATATGTACAAACGACAAATATTAATCAATAATTTTATTAAATTTTAATTTTCTACGCTGTCCTAATTGGGCTGTATATAAATTGTGATTTTGTGGATTGAGAGGAATATAGAGAAAGAAAAGAGATGATGAATTTAACTTTTTTTTATTAAGATTTATCTAAATATGATCTTTATAGTTGTAGGGGAAAATTTTACAAACCAAAATAAAAAATATATAAATATTTTAATAAAATAACCTATCATGCTCGATTAATATATATTTTTTGAATTAACATTTATATACGTATCAACCCCAAATACATATTATACATTTCAACCAAAAAAACATATTATACAATAATACTGAAGCACGCACTATTCATCACACCACTGCACGCCACCGGCGCCGGAGCACACACTATTCAAAGATACTTAGAGATCCGTGTTCGCACAGATCTCAGTGTTTTATTCTTCATGGAGGGTGGATGGGGTCACCGCACGGCGCCGGAGCCTCACCATCAGCGGCTTCGCTAGCTCACAGGAGAGCCGAAGCACCTCGGACATGTCGACGGCAATGCCACTGGACGGCGAACGCCACTCAAACTCGTGGGCCAGCGCGGCCACCCAGAGCTCGACCGTAGCCATGGCCAGCCCCTTCCCGGGGCAGCTACGCCGCCCGGAGCCAAACGGCGCCAGCCGCAGATCCGACCCCATCACCGAGAAATCCGCTGCGTGGCCGCCAGGGGCGACGAAGCGGCCCGGGTCGAACCGTAGCGGGTCGGGCCACACCGTCGGGTCGCGGGCGATGGCCCACATGTTCACCATCGCGGTGGTCCCGGCCGGCACCGTGAACCGGTCCCCGCCTACAGTAACGTCCGATGTGGCGAGGCGGGCCCACGACAGCAACGGCCCTGGCGGGTGCAGCCGGAGCGTCTCCTTGACCACCGCTTGCAAGTACGGCGGCGTTCCGGTGCCCGCCGTGGTCCCGGTTCCAACCACCGTTTGTCCTCGGCCGACTGGCTCGTCCAGCTCCTGGTGCAATCTCGCCTGCACCTCCCGGTGCATCACCAGCCTCGCCAGCACCCACTCTATCAGAATCGCCACGGTGTCCGTACCCCTAAATACCATCTCCTACACATGCGAAACGAAAATCAATTAAGTAATATTTGCTGATGGAATCCATCAACAGTCGGGAAATTTACCCAGAGGACGGCAACCATGTCGAGGTGGGATAGTCTATCGCGGCCTTGCATGGACAGCAGAACGTCGACGAAATCGCGGGGCGCGACGTCGGACCCCCCCAGCCTGCGCTCGTCTCGGCGCTCTTCGATGAGTCGGGTAACGAACCCGTGCACTCGCGAGACGAGCCCGGAGCAACCCGAGCGCACTCGCTGCAGATAAAGCCCCGCGAGCGCCGGCAGGTGGTCGGACCAGTTTTGCTTCCCGAGGAGGTCGTAGCCTTCCTCCAGCAAACCTCGCAGCTCCTCCAACTCCTTGCTTTCCTCGCCGAGCTTGTATTGCCTCCCGAAGACGAACCCCATGACGTGGTTCAGCGACGCCTGCTTCAGGACCCTGCGGACCTGCACGGGCTCGGCACCGCAGCCTCTGAGGGCGCGCACCATCTGCGAAGCGATCTCGGCGCGGTGGTCGGCGAAAGAGGCGGGGGAGAATAGGTGGGCAGCGGCGATGCGCCGAAGAGCTTGCCAGTAGGTGCCGTAGGGGGCGAAGCCGATGGCACGATTGAACATAAGCCCGCGGGCCGACTCCTTGACGGGCCGATCGGCGAAGTCGGAGCTGTTGAGGATGTCGCGCGCCACGTCGGAGTCGCAGGTGACGACGGCGCGGGTGTGGCCGAGGCTGAGCGCCATGAGGGTCCGGGCGCCAGGGATGGAGGTGGCGGCTGCGGCGAGCTTGCGGTGGGCGAGGCCGGACATGAGGTGCATGCTCCCGACGACAGGCAAGCCACGGGACCCCGGGATGGCATCGCGAAGTTCCCAAGTGCGGTGGCGCCTGCTCCACCAGTATCTCCCCCAAGCAGGACCGCCAGGATGGACCCAGAGGAGCAGGGCAGTGGCGGCCCAGAAGGCTAAAACGAGGGCGAGGAGAGAGAGGAGGCGGGCGGGGTCCGCGGAGAGCTCAATGCATTTGGCGGCTATGGAGAGATAAAGCAGCCACTCGCTCGCCGATTTGGGTCTCATGATACCGCTCTATAGATGATGAAGAAGAAGAAATTTGTTGTGTAACCTGGTGCTATGGGAGTATATATTTAGGAAGAAATGGGCCTGCAACCACGTCATCTCTTGTCAAATCAATTCACGCACGTTGGGGAGGCCTTGGCAGGGCATTCGGCTGGCAGGGCATTCGGCCTTGACAATGCCCTGCCAAGGCCTTGGTTTGAAGTCGTCGTTTGAAGTCGCCCGACTTCAAACCAACGCCTTGGCAGGGCATTGTCAAGGCCGAATGCGACTGCCGACTTCAAACGACGACTTCAAACCAAGGCCTGTGCGGTTTGGCCTTGGCAGGGCACAGGCAGGGCATCGACTTCAAACCAACGCCTTGGCAGGGCATTGTCAAGGCCGAATGCGACTGCCGACTTCAAACGACGACTTCAAACCAAGGCCTTGGCTGTGCGGTTTGGCCTTGGCAGGGCACAGGCAGGGCATTGTGCGGTTTGGCCTTGGCAGAAGGAGACTAACTAAATGTGCGTGAATTATTGATTAATATTTGTCGTTTGTACATATATTAATGTTTTGGTTTCTTCGGTATGGGACTAACTAAATGGCCAACGTTAATTAATAAAGTTTTCTAATGATTTGAACGAAAATAGAATAAACTAATGCGACCTTAAAATAAACTTATTGGTGTAATTCATATAAAATTTGATTATCATTTCTCTAGTTATTAATTCAGCGGAGGATTAATTACTTGAATTATCGAGTTAGAGTTAAAAAAAATCTCAAGATTGAATTTTATAACATATAGACCTAGTAATTCGAGTCAGCGGGTCATAAACGGATCGTGTCAGCTGTAACTCGTGACCCAATTAAGCCAACCCGAACATAATCAGTTTAATTAATTGGGTCAAACCGTCTAACCTAAACATGATCCAAATATAATCGAGTCAACCCAACATGACCATAATAACTCATTTATCATTTATATTTTAAATATAAATAATAAATTGATAAAAATTATATTAAATTAATAAAAATTTGGGTTTATGAGTGGGCCAAACTTTGGGTTAAAAGATAGTTAGAACATATTTGAGTTTATGGCCATGCATTGCCTCACCTCACCTCCCGTCGCCAAGCCAACCTCCCATCGCTGAGCTCACGTCGCCTAGCCTCGCCTCCCATCATCGAGCTTGTGTCGTCTAGCCTTGCCTCCTGTCACTTAGCCAGCCTCCCATTGCCGAGCCCGCCAACCTCTCGTCGCCAAGTTCGCATCGCCTTGCCTCGCCGAGCTAGCCTCTAGTCGCCAGCCTCACCTCTTGTTGCCGACGGGTGAGCTCGCCTCGCCTCCCATCACTGACGTTGGCGAACTCGCCTCGCCTCCCATCACTGACCTTGGATGAAAATCACGTGCAAAGCATGTGATTCATTTTGTTGTATGATTCATCTTGTTTATAGTCTATGAAACTTAATACTTGTTTACGCTTAGAATGTGTTCGATGAATCTTTCTATTGGCTTTTCGCTTTGACTATTGTTTACTAGTTATTGACTCTCTTTTAAAAGACTTTTTATAAAAGTATTTACTCAAAACTCTAAAAGCAAAAAATAAACAGCTATACCAAATGTACCCTTAGGATCTATTTCCTATGAAGGATAGAAAGTTATAAGGAAAGGAGAGAAGAAGAGAAAGGTATGGAGGGAAATTAGAGCACGTGAAAAAAAAAATCGCATCTTGTGGTCTTGTTGCGTTGCCAAGCTCCTCGCTACCTCTCCTCGCCTGACGGGGGAGAGATTGCCAGTGCAGGCGGGCGACACAGGTGGATGGCGGGTGGGGGGCAACGAGAGCGGCATAGGCGGGCGACGCAGGCGAGTGACCCAAGTGGATGGCAGGTGGGGGACGACGAGAGCGGCGTAGGCAGGAGACACAAGCGCAGGCAGGCGACACAGCTGGATGGTGGGTGGGGGCGACGAGAGTGGTGCAGGCGGGAGCAAGCGCAGGCGGACGTCCGAAGCGCTTCGTGCAAGCGTTCACCTGCTCCAACGCGGACTTCCGACGGGCTTCGACTGGCGTCTGCCTGCTCCGGGAGAGGTGGGAGGCGATGAGAGTGATGCAGGTGCTTGCGGACGTCCGAAGCACTCCGTGCAGGCATTCGCCTGCTCTGACGCAGACGTTTGATGGGCTCCGTGCAAGCATCCACTTGCTCCATGAGAGGTGGGAGGCGGCGAGTTTATCAGCGCTGGGAGGAGGCGGCGCCGGCGAGGAGGGAGAGGGAAGGATGATGTGCGGGGTGAAAACACGTCAATTTTTTTATTTCCGCCTGATTTGGGCGGAAGCCGAAACAGTGGAAAGTGAGTAGACTTTTCTTCTTGAATTCCTTTCCTTCTTTTCCATCCTTCACAAGAAACAAGAGAAAGCAGTGCTGCTTTCCCATCTGCTGTGGATTCCCTCGTAGAAGACACAGCCTTAGAGTATGTTTGACTTGACGTCAACATATTTTATTATCCTAAAAGCTGTTGGTGATGTTGTATAATCGGTCTTATTTATACTCTATAAAACTTATTGTTAGTTTGACATAGGCATCATGTGAGTTTTATAATTTGCTTCTTTTTTAAAAAAAATTTGCTAGAAAAGAAGCAATAATTAGTGTTAGTAAAAATAAATAAATGATCAATATTAGTTAATGAGTTAAAAGTTTAAATAAGATTATTTTAACATATTAGGCTTTAAAATACATAAGATAAATTTACTTTATAGTTTATTGATAATACATATTTATATTTCCATAAATAATGCCCTTCAAAGAGAAATTTGCTATTACATTGAGCTTGAAGAATCAAGTATTATCTATGCAATTGAAGTTATAAATGATTTTTTTTACTTTTTTAATTGGGAATTAAGAAGTATGCATATCTTGGAAAGGCTAGAGGGTGAGCCAAAATCTCATTCTATATTCAATTTGTGCTGATGTAGAGTATAAATAGATTCTAAATATGCATGTCTTAGAATACCCTTAGTATTCAAGTGGTATATTAGATGAATTTGTCTCCCATACAACTCTAGGTCAACTAATATGATGGATATTTAGTTTCTTAATATTCATCAAAACATAACCTCGATCATTTTTTAAACCTTCATACATGACAATTATCCATATGAGTGTTTTTTTATAAAAAAAAATTAATTTTTATACAATTTTATGTTGGCTAATCTTTCAAAATCTATAGAGATGTAGATGCTTAATTGTTCATATACACTACCTAATATAATGTCTAAATGAATATAAAAAAGCTCAAATCCCCCCAACATAATTATGTTTAATTGTTCATATACACTACCTAGAAAGTATCGATCACATTTCTTTGTTAAGAGAGGATCTAAGAAATCCCCAAGTGCTTCCTCTATTGAACGGTTGAGGTGCAGAATGTAGTTAATGGCTAATTTTCATGAGGTTTTGCTCCAAATTCTCACAAAGAAGGGTATAAATAGTGGATAAGTCAAATATTTAGATAATTACAATTTCATTAAGTGTCTTATTGTGTTAAATGTATACATGTGATTTGTTAATTTGAGAAATTTTTTAGCTCTCTAATTGCAAGACATCTATTATAGAAAGTCTTTAAGTTGCATTAAACTTAATATCTACTACCATGCAAAACGATTCTTTTTATTCGGCTACATAGCATCCAAAAAACTGAATTGCCCCTTGTCATGGTCCACTACATGTTATGACCTACTTAGTAAGTAAAGCCAGAATAACAATGTGACTCAATTGATTAAAATGCTTAAGCTCAAGATAACAATAGCAAACCCAAGCATCAGTAACATGTAAGGTCAGCTCATGGCAGCTCCACCATATTCCGATTAAGTTTTGCTATGATACCATTTGTTATAACCCGCTTAATAAACAAACTATTCATCAACTTGGTAAGCCGGAATAACAACGTGGCCTAAGTGATTAAAATATTTAAGCCCAAGTTAATAATAGTAAGCCCATTAAGCCGTATATATCATATAATCTTTTCTCTCACTTCCAATGTGAGACTAAACTAAGGTATTACACTATATCTTCGAGAAATTCAGATCATTACATATTAAACTAACCCCTCTTTGGCAAATATATTATATATGTTGTCATGCCCTCTAGTCTCTCAGTAATAATAATGACACAATAAAAGTAAAACCTAAACTAAAATTTTGGTGGACCTTGATATGGTAAGGTACACTGTATATAGGAAGAGACCAATAAATTATAATCTACATTCATCTATAAGAGACAAGAACATCAATGTTATCTTGAACAGACTTCAACTATACTAACACTTGACCTAATGTTCTAAAGATCAAAAAACCCTATTGTTGAATAAATTAGTTGCCCCATGTCAAGACTCATATCCCCTAATCTCCTTCATTACATATTCATATTTCGCACATCACCCCAACACTAAAACCAAAATTCCTTCATTATTCTAGCAATGGATTCAAAGTTAATTTATCATACACTATATAGAAAATCACACCAAACCTCAAAAATCATTTAACAGTGCAGGCAAAGCACTTTAGCATTGACTAGGAACACATGCAATCTTGAGGGTCGCAACTGGCAATCTGACAATTAGTAGTGCACTATTATTCTATCATATGTGTTGGTTGAGAAGAGTAGCTAAAATGCTACACGGGGTTAAAAAATAATCAACTTAGTTAGATTTTGAATTAAGCACAACAGTCCATCACTTCAAGACACCATAGGCATGTGTAGTCGTGGTCATTTTTTCTTTCATAAAATTGTTAGCCTAGCCTATGCATGGGTAAATTACTTATTAAAATTAGTATGTGGCTAACTATACACGTATTATGAATTAGTCAATGTCAAGAGTGCTATTATTGTAGCTACTTATTTTGCTTCCTGTGTACAGAAATAGGTCTTGTATGATTGTATCGGTGATTTCAAAATTAATGGTTTATATGTTGGTTACACATAATGTCTTCGATGGGAAGACAGAAACTATATATTGTGTGATAACCATGTGTTTGGCTCTGCACACTTAACAAGAGAAAATCTGAAAACATTACCTATGAGGAATTTACAAGACTCCAAAAGTATTTCACAAACAGCAGTCCCCGTAACAATGGCAAAATGTTTGAAGATTTAATTCAACATACGACTTTCTTTTGACCAGTAAATTTTCATTATGCATATATAAAAAACATTTTGTTACAAAATTGATATTGTTAGAGATAGTTTGTGAAAATAATATTGCAGATGCCAAATTGTAAGAAATATATTATTTATGTTTCCCATACATGTGATGAAATTATGTCAATGCATCCTTAAATGGGTCGGGGGAGCTCTGACCGCGTGGAATTCACGTATTCTGCCCATTTCTTCCTATATATATACATTGTATTGTCTACGGAGAGAGAAAGCAGCCACTCGCTCGCCGATTCGGGTCCCATGATACTGCTCTATAGATGATGAAGAAGAAGAATTAGGAAGGTGCATGAGCGTGGTTGGGGAAGAATTGAGGGCCTGCCGCACCGTAGCCTGGGGATGTGGGAGTATATATATAGGAAGAAATGGGACGGGGGAGCTCTGACCGCATGGAATTCACGTATTCTACCCATTTCTTCCTATATATATACGTTGTATTGTCTATGGAGAGAGAAAGCAGCCACTCGCTCGCCGATTCGGGTCCCATGATACTGCTCTATAGATGATGAAGGAGAAGAATTAGGAAGGTGCACGAGCGTGGTTGGGGAAGAATTGAGGGCCTGCCGCGCCGTAGCCTGGTGATGTGGGAGTATATATATAGGAAGAAATGGGCCGGGGGAGCTCTGACCGCGTGGAATTCACGTATTCTGCACATTTCTTCCTATATATATACGTTGTATTGTCTATGGAGAGAGAAAGCAGCCACTCGCTCGCCGATTCGGGTCCCATTATACTGCTCTATAGATGATGAAGAAGAAGAATTAGGAAGGTGCACGAGCGTGGTTGGGGAAGAATTGAGGGCCTGCCGCGCCATAGCCTGGGGATGTGGGAGTATATATATAGGAAGAAATGGGCCGGGGAAGCTCTGACCGCGTTGAATTCACATATTCTGCCCATTTCTTCCTATATATATACGTTGTATTGTCTATGGAGAGAGAAAGCAGCCACTCGCTCGCCGATTCGGGTCCCATGATACTGCTCTATAGATGATGAAGAAGAAGAATTAGGAAGGTGCACGTGCGTGGTTGGGGAAGAATTGAGGGTCTGCCGCACCGTAGCCTGGTGATGTGGGAGTATATGTATAGGAAGAAATGGGCGGGGGGGGGGGGGGGGGGGGGGGGGCCTCTGACCGCGTGGAATTCACGTATTCTGCCCATTTCTTCCTATATATATACGTTGTATTGTCTATGGAGAGAGAAAGCAGCTCGCTCGCCGATTCGGGTCCCATGATACTGCTCTATAGATGATGAAGAAGAAGAATTAGGAAGGTGCACGAGCGTGGTTGGGGATGAATTGAGGGCCTGCCGCGCCGTAGCCTGGGGATGTGGGAGTATATATATAGGAAGAAATGAGCCGGGGGAGCTCTGACCGCGTGGAATTCACGTATTCTGCCCATTTCTTCCTATATATATACGTTGTATTGTCTATGGAGAGAGAAAGCAGCCACTCGCTCGCCGATTCGGGTCCCATGATACTGCTCTATAGATGATGAAGGAGAAGAATTAGGAAGGTGCACGAGCGTGGTTGGGGAAGAATTGAGGGCCTGCCGCGCCGTAGCCTGGTGATGTGGGAGTATATATATAGGAAGAAATGGGCCGGGGGAGCTCTGACCGCGTGGAATTCACGTATTCTGCACATTTCTTCCTATATATATACGTTGTATTGTCTATGGAGAGAGAAAGCAGCCACTCGCTCGCCGATTCGGGTCCCATTATACTGCTCTATAGATGATGAAGAAGAAGAATTAGGAAGGTGCACGAGCGTGGTTGGGGAAGAATTGAGGGCCTGCCGCGCCATAGCCTGGGGATGTGGGAGTATATATATAGGAAGAAATGGGCCGGGGAAGCTCTGACCGCGTGGAATTCACATATTCTGCCCATTTCTTCCTATATATATACGTTGTATTGTCTATGGAGAGAGAAAGCAGCCACTCGCTCGCCGATTCGGGTCCCATGATACTGCTCTATAGATGATGAAGAAGAAGAATTAGGAAGGTGCACGTGCGTGGTTGGGGAAGAATTGAGGGTCTGCCGCGCCGTAGCCTGGTGATGTGGGAGTATATATATAGGAAGAAATGGTCGGGGGGGGGGGGGGGGGGGCCTCTGACCGCGTGGAATTCACGTATTCTGCCCATTTCTTCCTATATATATACGTTGTATTGTCTATGGAGAGAGAAAGCAGCTCGCTCGCCGATTCGGGTCCCATGATACTGCTCTATAGATGATGAAGAAGAAGAATTAGGATGTGTGACGCAAGACCAGACCAACCAAAATGAGCATCCCAACTTCATGGCCTACTAAAACCACAAAGCCATCTTCCATAAGTTAGTGGACTCTTCTTCATACTACTCTAATGCAGTGTACATCTATCATCTCATGAAAGAGGTGATAGACTAGATCAAACTATAAAAACCAAAATAGGAATAGATATTACTTAAATTTGGTGAATCAATACAAAAATAACTTAGGTGCACCAACAAACTTGCTCCAAGCACTCTAGATAGTGATACTCTGTATGGAGAGTGATCCTAAAGATGACGCAGTAGCCTTTAAGGACAAATGTTTGAAGTGAGTAGCATGACCTTTAGAGATTTAGTTAAAATGAATTTAAAATATAAAATAGGTACAAGTATTTGAAGTTGTTATTAGCCACCATAAATTCTTATAGAATTTCTAATTTATAGAACTTATTCATTTTCGTTTTTTTTTTCCTGCAAGAAGGCAAGTGGTGATGTTTAAGAGGAGATTAGAGAAGTGGTTGTTAATATCAACATCTCTTACCAGGATTGTCATCAACAACTCATTCATTTCAAATTTGCAGCAAAAAATCAATATCAACATCATTGCTCAAAAAACATCAAGTAGTTGTGATAATAACTAGTCCACTTTCACATTAACTCATACCACGGTTTATTCGTACCAGGCATTATAGCTCGTACACATCAGTTTGATATGATACCAATGCAATATATTATTATATATTATATAATAGAAAATATATACTAGAATCAGTACTATAGTTTTGTCATATACCAATTCATACCAATCCAACCCAAAACCAACGCAAGCTAGTATGCAAAACCTTGATTAACACGATGGTATATTACTAGTGATTGGAGAAGTTGGCCTCCGTCTACTATAGAAAAAAAAAACAACAATAGTATGACCAAGGGTTGAATGCAGTTACTAAGCCCAGCTTGTCATTCGTCTAAGATGAGAAAGCCCTTGAGTGGTGGTCCACAATCGGAAACAGAAGTTATAATGATGGACAACAGGAGATTAATGTCATTTCCTTCAGTATATTCCTTAGTTAATCAATTTCGTAAAAAAAATGCAGATCTGTCCGTACCATCTACAGTGAAGAAGATGAAGATGCTTAATGAATCTATCTAGTTTTAACAAACAAAATAAGCAAATAGAGAGAACATTTTCTTTAATCTGTATCAGAAATTGAAGAATATGCTTCTCTAACTCTTTATTAAGCTTGCAAGTTCCGTTCTAAAACGTCTTTAATTAGCTATGGAGGATCAAAATCCGGGAACAACTTATTCAAATTCGTTTTACTTTCTGCACGCCCCTAATCAATCAACCAAACTCAATCCCGCCCAATCCATCACCAACGACATGAAAGGAAAAAAAATTCATTGCAAATAAGAAAAAAAAGGGGTAGCTACATAGTAGGCTTCAGGAGAAATGAGGAGGCGTACATATGTATTGAGCTGGCGAACGAAGCTGGAGAAATTATTGTGCTTGAAGTATTTGGGGAGGAGGTCCCTAGCGAACTCGGTGGCGTTCCACACCACGAAGCTGTTGTTGGTTGGCCCCCACGACACGACCGCATCCGTCGCCGGGTCGTCCACCATCTCGTACGTCTTGCTCAGGAACGGAGGCGGCGCCCCGCCGTTGAGGCTCGCGTTCGCTGTCGTCACCGCCGCCGCCGATTCCGCCCCAGTGGCGCCGCCCCCGTCTCTTCCGGCACCGCTCATGCCGCCAACGGCAAAAATCGCAGTGGGTATCGTATCGATGGCACTCGAACGTCGAGGAATTGAGGCCGGATTAGGGCTCTAGAAGGGAGGCCGAGGATTGTAGGTTAGGGTGTGGGGGGATGAGAAACCCTAGGAAGGCGGAGGCGGACGTGGGTAGAGCCATGGAGGGGGACGGGCAGTCAGCCGGATAGTGGCGCTGATCAAAATAATGCATAATTTAGTAGATCCAATGAAAATATATCGGAATGAGGTAAGATCCTCTCCAACGCAGTTCAATAGTTAGAACGCTAGAAATGCCATCATAACCGTTCGATCGAATAAATCCGGCTGAAATGTTGCATCGTGATTGGTGAATTCTTGATGCTTTGGAGGAGATCCTAACTTATTTGGCAAGAGATGACGTGGTTGCATTTGGAAGCGGAAGAGAGGAGAAAATTGATAAAGAAAAATATTTATTATTTGTTTTCTGAAGAAATTTTCTAAGCAGCCACGGCTGCATAGAAATTTTAGGAAGCTTTTATAAGTTTTACTTAAAATTTTTTTTTTATAAAAGTAATCTATATATTATAAGCTATTCAATAGTATTAATATGATTGCGAATGAGTTTATCTATAATAAGAAATTGAAAAAAATATAACATAGTAAAAAAAAATTTAGTTACTGTAGTCATTTTTTTTTACTATAATATTTTCATCATTTTCTCCTCTCATGATCATGATGATATAATATTTTTTTAAAAAAAAATATTTTTTGAGTAAAAATTATCAAAGATTCCTAAAATTTCTATGCAACTGTGGCCGCTAAATTTGCTCTTGTTTTATTGGGGGATCAAATAAACCTGGCAAAACTTAATCCGACCCACTGACTCGACTCGACACGAAGTTAGGCGGGTTTTAGTTAGCTATAATCGTGTTCGAATTATAAACAGGTCAACTCGTTTATGACCCAAAAATAATCGAGTCGTGTTGGGTTGTAATCGGGTTGACCCGCTTAACCCGATTACATTATATATATATATATATATATATATAATTTAAATATATGCTCACTTAACTCTCATTACAAGCCCATAAGTCCAAATATCTTCTAACTATCTTTTAAACTAAATTTTAGCCTACTCATAAGCCCGAATTTTTATTAATTTTAATATAAATTTTATCAATTTAGTATTTATGTTTAAAATATGAATGATAAACGGGTTATTTGAGTTGACCAGATTATATTTGGGTCGTGTTCAGGTTAGACAGTTTGACCTAATTAATTAAACTGGTCGTATTTTGGTTGGCTTAATCGGGTCACGGGTCAAGTTGACACGACTCGTTTATGACCCGCTGACTCGAATTGCCAGGTCTAGCCGGTGAAGAGGGAGAGGGAAGGAGGAGGGGTGGGGCAAAGGAAGAAGGGAGAGCATCGTGTGAACACGATGTGTTTCAACGAAAAACTTAAGGTATTTTTCTTTTCCTCATTTTTTTATCTAAAGAAACGATGAAAAGTAGTGCTTTTTATTCTTTTTAAGAGAAAATAAAAGAAAATGGAAGAAAAATAAACAAAAGACATAGTGATAAATGGTTTTGAGTGGGACTTAATTTACATATTACTCCAAAAATATCAAGATTTTGTGTTTCAAAAATAAGGAGAACTCTTCCTTTTTGATAATTTTGAATTTGTTCGTCACTCTTGTGTTATAAAATTCAATCTTGAGAATTTTTTTTAACTCTAACTCCATAATTCAAGTAATTAATCCTCCGCTGAATTAATAACTACCTTGAGAACTAATAATCAAATTTTATATGAATTACACCAATAAGTTTATTTTAAGGTCGCATTAGTTTATTCTATTTTCGTTCAAATCATTAGAAAACTTTATTAATTAACGTTGACCATTTAGTTAGTCCCAGAGGAGCAGGGCAGAGTTTCCTGGAGGCAGAGTTCTCTTCTATACCTTTTGTATGATGTTATAGAAGGATTATGATGTATAGAAAAGGTATAGAAGAGAACGTTAAAGAAAAGGAAAAAGACGAGGCTTTATAACATTATTGTATGATGTTATAAAGAGAGGCTTTATAACATTATTGTATGATGTTATAAAGAGAGGCTTTATAACATTATTGTATGATGTTATAGAAGAGAACTCTGCTCCCTTTTGTTCCTTTTCTTTAACGTTGTCTTCTATACCTTTTGCCTCCAGGAGCAAAAGAGAGGCTTTATAACATTATTGTATGATGCACAACCAAATTAACCTAATTACAAGGCAGAATACTTGTTAGGTTATTGGAATTCAATTAGATCTTTAATATATACTTAATCTCTCCTTTTTCAATCTCGCTTCTACTCTTTGGATCTTTGTACTCTTTTAATCTCTCACAAAATTTCTCTAATGTATATTAAACTCTCTCAAAAAATATCAAGATTTTGTGTTTCAAAAATAAGGAGAACTCTTCCTTTTTTGATAATTTTGAATTTGTTCGTCACTCTTGTGTTATAAAATTCAATCTTGAGATTTTTTTTAACTCTAACTCGATAATTCAAGTAATTAATCCTCCGCTGAATTAATAACTACGTTGAGAAATAATAATCAAATTTTATATGAATTACACGAATAAGTTTATTTTAAGGTCGCATTAGTTTATTCTATTTTCGTTCAAATCATTAGAAAACTTTATTAATTAACGTTGGCCATTTAGTTAGTCCCATACCGAAGAAACCAAAACATTAATATATGTACAAACGACAAATATTAATCAATAATTTTATTAAATTTTAATTTTCCACGCTGTCCTAATTTGGCTATATATAAATTGTGATTTTTGGTGTAGACCGGTTTTGGTCATCCTCGGGAAAGTTGAGATGAAGAAAATATCTATTCTTCTCCCTTCTCTCACTTCAGTTTCGTTTTCTGATCATTATTTTATATTATAATTTTCAACAGCGATTCTCTAACCTACTTACTGTTACAACCTACAACCTAGGTACAACAACTACACTACAAGCCAAAACGCAGCCATCGTATGCCACCTACAAACATGGAAAAAAAGTGTGCAAAAATTCCCCAGGTCAATAGCGCACGTCCGAGCTCCCGGGCGCATTTCTTCGTGTATATATTCCCAGGCCCTCAATTCTACCCCAACCACGCTCATATACCTACCTAATTCTTCTTTTTCATTATCTATAGAGCAGTATCATAGGACCTGAATCGGCAACCGAGTGGCTGCTTTCTCTCTCCATAGCCGCCAAATGCATTAAACTAAATTTTAGCCTACTCATAAGCCCGAATTTTTATTAATTTTAATATAAATTTTATCAATTTATTATTTATATTTAAATTATGAATGATAAACGGGTTATTTGAGTTGACCAGATTATATTTGGGTCGTGTTCAGGTTAGACAGTTTGACCTAATTAATTAAACGGGTCGTATTTTGATTGGCTTAATCGGGTCACGGGTCAAGTTGACACGACTCGTTTATGACCCGCTGACTCGAATTGCCAGGTCTAGCCGGTGAAGAGGGAGAGGGAAGGAGGAGTGGTGGGGCAAAGGAAGAAGGGAGAGCGTCGTGTGAACACGATGTGTTTCAACGAAAAACTTAAGGTATTTTTTTTTTCTTATTTTTTTTATCTAAAGAAACGATAGAAAGTAGTGCTTTTTATTATTTTTAAGAGAAAATAAAAAAAATAGAAGAAAAATAAACAAAAAACATAGCGATAAATGGTTTTGAGTGGGACTTAATTTACATATTACTCCAAAAATATCAAGATTTTGTGCTTCAAAAATAAGGAGAACTCTTCCTTTTTGATAATTTTGAATTTGTTCGTCACTCTTGTGTTATAAAATTCAATCTTGAGATTTTTTTTTTAACTCTAAGTCGATAATTCAAGTAATTAATCCTCCGCTGAATTAATAACTACGTTGAGAAATAATAATCAAATTTTATATGAATTACACCAATAAGTTTATTTTAAGGTCGCATTAGTTTATTCTATTTTCGTTCAAATCATTAGAAAACTTTATTAATTAACGTTGACCATTTAGTTAGTCCCATACTGAAGAAACCAAAACATTAATATATTTACAAAAGACAAATATTAATCAATAATTTTATTAAATTTTAATTTTCCACGCTGTCCTAATTGGGCTGTATATAAATTGTGATTTTGTGGATTGAGAGGAATATAGAGAAAGAAAAGAGATGATGGATTTAACTTTTTTTATTAAGATTTATCTAAATATGATCTTTTTAGTTGTAGGGGAAAATTTTACAAATCAAAATAAAAAATATATATAAATATTTTAATAAAATAACCTATCATGCTCGATTAATATATATTTTTTGAATTAACATTTATATACGTATCAACCCCAAATACATATTATACATTTCAACCAAAAAAACATATTATACAATAATACTGAAGCACGCATTATTCATCACACCACTGCACGCCACCGGCGCCGGAGCACACACTATTCAAAGATACTGAGAGATCCGTGTTCGCACACATCTCAGTGTTTTATTCTTCATGGAGGGTGGATGGGGTCACCGC
Organism: Costus lasius; assembly: GCA_027563935.2. NCBI lineage: Eukaryota > Viridiplantae > Streptophyta > Magnoliopsida > Zingiberales > Costaceae > Costus > Costus lasius. Next base: position 2,505,142 of record CM050454.1, read on the forward strand.
ACGGCGCCGGAGCCTCACCATCAGCGGCTTCGCTAGCTCACAGGAGAGCCGAAGCACCTCGGACATGTCGACGGCGGTGCCACTGGACGGCGAACGCCACTCAAACTCGTGGGCCAGCGCGGCCACCCAGAGCTCGACCGTAGCCATGGCCAGCCCCTTCCCGGGGCAGCTACGCCACCCGGAGCCAAACGGCGCCAGCCGCAGATCCGACCCCATCACCGAGAAATCCGCTGCGTGGCCGCCAGGGGCGACGAAGCGGCCCGGGTCGAACCGTAGCGGGTCGGGCCACACCGTCGGGTCGCGGGCGATGGCCCACATGTTCACCATCGCGGTGGTCCCGGCCGGCACCGTGAACCGGTCCCCGCCTACAGTTACGTCCGATGCGGCGAGGCGGGTCCACGACAGCAACGGCCCTGGCGGGTGCAGCCGGAGCGTCTCCTTGACCACCGCTTGCAAGTACGGCGGCGTTCCGGTGCCCGCCGTGGTCCTTGTTCCAACCACCATCTGTCCTCGGCCGACTGGCTCGTCCAGCTCCTGGTGCAATCTCGCCTGCACCTCCCGGTGCATCACCAGCCTCGCCAGCACCCACTCTATCAGAATCGCCACGGTGTCCGTACCCCTGAATACCATCTCCTACACATGCGAAACGAAAATCAATTAAGTAATATTTGCTGATGGAATCCATCAACAGTTGGGAAATTTACCCAGAGGACGGCAACCATGTCGAGGTGGGATAGCCTATCGGGGCCTTGCAGGGACAGCAGAACGTCGACGAAATCGCGGGGCGCGACGTCGGACCCCCCCAGTCCGCGCTCGACTCGGCGCTCTTCGATGAGTCGGGTAACGAACCGGTGCACTCGCGAGACGAGCCCGGAGCAACCCGAGCGCACTCGCTGCAGATAAAGCCCCGCGAGCGCCGGCAGGTGGTCGGACCAGTTTTGCTTCCCGAGGAGGTCGTAGCCTTCCTCCAGCAAATCTCGCAGCTCCTCCAACTCCTCGCTTTCCTCGCCGAGCTCGTATCGCCTCCCGAAGACGAACCCCATGACGTGGTTCAGCGACGCCTGCTTCAGGACCCTGCGGACCTGCACGGGCTCGGCACCGCAGCCTCTGAGGGCGCGCACCATCTGCGAAGCGATCTCGGCGCGGTGGGCGGCGAAAGAGGCGATCTGCTTGGGGGAGAATAGGTGGGCAGCGGCGATGCGCCGAAGAGCTCGCCAGTAGGTGCCGTAGGGGGCGAAGCCGATGGCGCGATGGAACATAAGCCCGCGGGCCGACTCCTTGACGGGCCGATCGGCGAAGTCGGAGCTGTTGAGGATGTCGCGCGCCACGTCGGAGTCGCAGGTGACGACGGCGCGGGTGTGGCCGAGGCTGAGCGCCATGAGGGTCCGGGCGCCAGGGATGGAGGTGGCGGCTGCGGCGAGCTTGCGGTGGGCGAGGCCGGACATGAGGTGCATGCTCCCGACGACAGGCAAGCCACGGGGCCCCGGGATGGCATCGCGAAGTTCCCAAGTACGGTGGCGCCTGCTCCACCAGTATCTCCCCCAAGCAGGACCGCCAGGATGGGCCCAGAGGAGCAGGGCAGTGGCGGCCGAGAAGGCTAAAACGAGGACGAGGAGAGAGAGGAGGCGGGCGGGGTCCGCGGAGAGCTCAATGTATTTGGCGGCTATGGAGAGAGAAAGTAGCCACTCGCTCGCCGATTTGGGTCCCATGATATTGCTCTATAGATGATGAAAAAGAAGAATTAAAAAGGTGCACAAGCGTGATTAGAAAAGAATTGAAGGCCTGCCGCATCGTAGCCTGGTGATATGGGAGTATATATTTAAGGAAGAAATGGGCCCGGGAGCTCTGACTGCGTGGTTGCTTAGAAATTAAGACACGATCCTTCTGCGAGAAAAGGTTCACTTTGTTTGGAGTCGGCCCCAGCAAGGTTCAGCGTTGAGTTGGCAAGGTTTGCTTGGTGGAACCAAGTCAACCAGGTTCTTCATTTGGTGGGGCCGGTTCACTTGGTTTGGAGTCGGCCCCACCAAATGAAGAACCTGATTGACTTGGTTTGGAGTCGGCGCCGACTCCAAACCAAATGAACCGGCCCCACCAAATGAAGAACCTGGTTGACTTGGTTTGGAGTCGGCCCCACCAAATGAACCTTGCCAAATCAATTCACGCTGAACCTTGCCAAATCAATACGCTGCAAGCTGCAAGGTTTGCTTGGTTTGGAGTCGGCCCCACCAAATGAATCTTGCCACATTAATTCACGCTGCACTCCAAACCAAGTGAACTTTGCCAAATCAATTCACACTGCACTCCAAACCAAGTCAATCATTTGGTGTGAATTGATTTGGCAAAGTTCACTTGAAATGATTGACTTGGTTTGGAGTGCAGCGTGAATTGATTTGGCAGTGTGAATTGATTTGAAAAGTTCACTTGGTTTGGAGTCGGCCCCAACTCACGCACGCACGTGCGTGAATTGATTTGGCAAGAGATGTGCGTGAATTGATTTGACAAGAGCCTCGACTCCTTAGTTGGGGACGACTCCAAACCAAGGAGACTAACTAAATGTGCGTGAATTATTGATTAATATTTGTCATTTGTACATATATTAATGTTTTGGTTTCTTCGGTATGGGACTAACTAAATGGCCAACGTTAATTAATAAAGTTTTCTAATGATTTGAACGAAAATAGAATAAACTAATGCGACCTTAAAATAAACTTATTGGTGTAATTCATATAAAATTTGATTATCATTTCTCAACGTAGTTATTAATTCAGCGGAGGATTAATTACTTGAATTATCGAGTTAGAGTTAAAAAAAATCTCAAGATTGAATTTTATAACATATAGACCTGGTAGTTCGGGTCAGCGGGTCATAAACGGGTCGTGTCAGCTGTAACTCGTGACCCAATTAAGCCAACCCGAACATAATCCGTTTAATTAATTGGGTCAAACCGTCTAACCTAAACATAACCCAAATATAATCGAGTCAACCCGACATGACCATAATAACTCATTTATCATTTATATTTTAAATATAAATAATAAATTGATAAAAATTATATTAAATTTAATAAAAAATTGGGTTTATGAGTGGGCCAAACTTTGGGTTAAAAGATAGTTAGAACATATTTGAGTTAGATTGTCATGCGCACTAGAATAACATATACATGTCATATCTAAAAATTGAATCTAATTTAGATACTCAAAAGTGCCCTAAATGTTTTTATGGCACAATAATTTATATTTTATAGGCCAAATGGTATATTAGATAATTTTGTTCCATATGTTACTTGGAAGAAATTAAACTAATAATGTATTATTTAATTTCTTATTTGTGCTTAAAAAAAAATCTCACTTGTTTCTTGGCCTTTATAAACGACTATTACTCCTTGTATGTAAAATTTTCACAATCGTTAGGAGCCTTTACCTTTTGTTATCCATATATATTAGCAAATAGAATGGTTAAATAAGTATAAAAGAGCAGAAATACCTCAATTAGATCATCATTAGGACATAGTAATCATGCTTACACAAGTTATATGTAAGAACAAATATTTGAAGGAAAAGTTTTAACTCAAAATGACTAATCTCTTAAGTTATGTTCCATTTCATAAATCTGTATATCATCTTTGCTTTCATTAATGTGTGTCCTCGAAAGACTAGGGCTGAAAACATCATACAGTAAACATAACTGAAGGGAAAATTCTCACAGCATAATGAGAGTGCGAAATGAACAAGTTTATAGCAATGGGCGATAAGCCAAGCCACAAACGTTATGTGGGCATGCTTGGTTCTAATGGCAATCAAACATGTTGTAGATGGGTACAAAATGCTCAGAAATAACATGGATATGAGGTAGAACATACCGCATAAAAAAGTATTTATACAAGTGATCATCAACGGGCATTTGACTAGTTTAGAGCCTGATCGTGAGATGTATTGCATTCATCCAGAAGACTGATAATACTATGTTCAGGAGCACTAATTGAGGATGATATGTGACGTCCAGCTGGATTCGGCCGAGGCTTTGCTGCATCTTGGGACTGAAGGCAGGATGCATCCTTAACAACAGGTAGATCAGCCCTTGCACGGCCGGCAACCGAAGTTTTTCTTTCTTTCCATATTCTTCCATCCTGAAACCAGCAAACGATCTATTGTGAGCAACGGCTGGCATTAAAGAGAACAAGAGTTCCTACTTCTTTTAGGGAGATTCCAAGCAAGTTTTTTAATATTAAACCATACAAATGTACCGGTATTAGACCACATTGGTACAGTCCAACACAAATCGACAGAAGAGTCATGGTACAAATCATGTGGACCAGTATTACACTCAGTCTCAAGATTATTATTTTTTTTAGAAAGGGAAATATCTAATCACCAAAGGGAAATTTCAATTCACCAAAATTGTCTTCCATGTAGTCCGACAAAAATACAGTCAAGTGCAATTGGCCAATTTCTTGTCGTAACGGGCTAACCAATCAGCAGCCCGGGAGTCTCAAGATTATTTGATTATGCTCCGACTCCAAGTGGGCAGCTCATCCACTGCAATTGATGCTTAAAGAACTAGTTGGCCCACTACAGCCATAAATTGTGTTTAATCCTACAGTTTGGTGCTCCCAAGTTTTGAAGCAAGATTTGAAAGCCTAAACTGGTGTACATGTCCTATCTCAGACCAATCCTTACCGTACCCAGGCACTATGGAGCGGTTTTAACTTCCTTGGTTTGAAGTGGTCTAGCGTTGCATGAACACCTAATATGAATTAGGTACTAGCATGTGCAAGTGAATTCCTACCAAGCTTCTCAGCTGCCATCGTGCGATATCATCTATGGCATGGGTTAAGATTTACTTTTGATAAAGCTTTTATAGCTGTGAAGAAGCAACTACAAGAATAGCAATGAAAAGGACTAGAATAAAAGAAACATTCCCAAGATATTACTGCAAAAAAAAGAAAATAGTTACTGAAAAGCAATAGTGAGAACGACGATGAGGATAGGCATAGTAACAATGATAGTTATTATATAACATCTAAAAAACAGTAAAAATATTAACGAGTACAATTAGTTATTCAAAAGTTAACTTTACGCTAACCGCAGAACATGCACATTAATAATAAACCCTGAATAGTTTTGAAAATATTGTTCATAATAGTTAATGACATGCATAACCACATAACAAATGTATTACCCAAGGTATTCATTCACCTGCATATTTGAATGAAATGACATGAGACTATTAAATGACAAAAGATGAAATTGTTTTGCTAACTAATAATTAAAGAATCGTTTGGGTGCAGTTTATTGCCAGTGACCACCATTTTTCAGATTTCCCACAATGTTTCTACAACAAAACACTGATTCCCACATCTTAAACCAAAGGAACTTCGACAAAATGTTTTCTCCAAACCCAACATACTGGACCTCAGATTATTGATATTTGACAGTCTTCTTAATGTCATAGGTAAATAATCCACCACTTAAAAATAAAGTCGTTGAATGTTACATCAAAATATCAAATAACATCTAACACCAATTATATCTTCAAAGATCCACCCAATCTATCTGCAAATGATCTCCGCTTGCCACAGAGTTACCGTATCCAAGTAAGAAATTCAGTAATAAATATTTGGACGAATTAAAATTCACCTAGGAAACATATCCTTTTAGGGATACATGTGTTTCCAAAATTGAGGCCCTTGCTAATAGATATTATACGCTGTGACAAGAGCCATCAAAGAGAATGGAATAACCTAGAAAGTATCGATCACATTTCTTTGTTAAGAGAGGATCTAAGAAATCCCCAAGTGCTTCCTCTATTGAACGGTTGAGGTGCAGAATGTAGTTAATGGCTAATTTTCATGAGGTTTTGCTCCAAATTCTCACAAAGAAGGGTATAAATAGTGGATAAGTCAAATATTTAGATAATTACAATTTCATTAAGTGTCTTATTGTGTTAAATGTATACATGTGATTTGTTAATTTGAGAAATTTTTTAGCTCTCTAATTGCAAGACATCTATTATAGAAAGTCTTTAAGTTGCATTAAACTTAATATCTACTACCATGCAAAACGATTCTTTTTATTCGGCTACATAGCATCCAAAAAACTGAATTGCCCCTTGTCATGGTCCACTACATGTTATGACCTACTTAGTAAGTAAAGCCAGAATAACAATGTGACTCAATTAATTAAAATGCTTAAGCTCAAGATAATAATAGCAAACCCAAGCATCAGTAACATGTAAGATCAGCTCATGGCAGCTCCACCATATTCCGATTAAGTTTTGCTATGATACCATTTGTTATAACCCGCTTAATAAACAAACTATTCATCAACTTGGTAAGCCGGAATAACAACGTGCCCTAAGTGATTAAAATGCTTAAGCCCAAGTTAATAATAGTAAGCCCATTAAGCCGTATATATTATATAATCTTTTCTCTCACTTCCAATGTGAGACTAAACTAAGGTATTACACTATATCTTCGAGAAATTCAGATCATTACATATTAAACTAACCCCTCTTTGGCAAATATATTATATATGTTGTCATGCCCTCTAGTCTCTCAGTAATAATGACACAATAAAAGTAAAACCTGAACTAAAATTTTGGTGGACCTTGATATGGTAAGGTACACTGTATATAGGAAGAGACCAATAAATTATAATCTACATTCATCTATAAGAGACAAGAACATCAATGTTATCTTGAACAGACTTCAACTATACTAACACTTGACCTAATGTTCTAAAGATCAAAAAACCCTATTGTTGAATAAATTAGTTGCCCCATGTCAAGACTCATATCCCCTAATCTCCTTCATTACATATTCATATTTCGCACATCACCCCAACACTAAAACCAAAATTCCTTCATTATTCTAGCAATGGATTCAAAGTTAATTTATCATACACTATATAGAAAATCACACCAAACATCAAAAATCATTTAACAGTGCAGGCAAAGCACTTTAGCATTGACTAGGAACACATGCAATCTTGAGGGTCGCAACCGGCAATCTGACAATTAGTAGTGCACTATTATTCTATCATATGTGTTGGTTGAGAAGAGTAGCTAAAATGCTACACGGGGTTAAAAAATAATCAACTTAGTTAGATTTTGAATTAAGTACAACAGTCCATCACTTCAAGCCACCATAGGCATGTGTAGTCGTGGTCATTTTTTCTTTCATAAAATTGTTAGCCTAGCCTATGCATGGGTAAATTACTTATTAAAATTAGTATGTGGCTAACTATACACGTATTATGAATTAGTCAATGTCAAGAGTGCTATTATTGTAGCTACTTATTTTGCTTCCTGTGTACAGAAATAGGTCTTGTATGATTGTATCGGTGATTTCAAAATTAATGGTTTATATGTTGGTTACACATAATGTCTTCGATGGGAAGACAGAAACTATATATTGTGTGATAGCCATGTGTTTGGCTCTGCACACTTACCAAGAGAAAATCTGAAAACATTACCTATGAGGAATTTACAAGACTCCAAAAGTATTTCACACACAGCAGTCCCCGTAACAATGGCAAAATGTTTGAAGATTTAATTCAACATACGACTTTCTTTTGACCAGTAAATTTTCATTATGCATATATAAAAAACATTTTCTTACAAAATTGATATTGTTAGAGATAGTTTGTGAAAATAATATTGCAGATGCCAAATTGTAAGAAATATATTATTTATGTTTCCCATACATGTGATGAAATTATGTCAATGCATCCTTAAATCGTATCCTGACTTTAATTTATGCAAATACCAAAGTGTAAGATGCATTGTATAACCCTTACAACTCATTTTACATAAATTAAGATTGTGTTCTAGATAATTTTTATTAGTTAAAAATTAGCTGCATCTAAAAAATGACATCAATTGTGATAAATCATAGTTAGATATAATAAATTTTAGTATACGTTCATTTAAATCATATTTATAATAATTAATTATGATAAAATGGAAATGTATTCTTCTTAATTTACTCATAGGAATTAAGAAAAGGAATGTAATTTGATAGTTCCATCATGTTTCAAAATGGATCTTATAATTGAAATTTAGCAAATGTGCAGCTTTAGTTGTCATATAACTATAAAATATGAAAAGAGAGGATTCCTCAAGTTAGGGCAGATAGAGATTAAGCATACTATCTGTAAGGATGAACCACATGCATCTTCTAGTACTTGCACTCAAGCTGAAAATATTTTATAAAATTTGAAGCCATTCAATATATATATATATATATATATATATATATATATATAGGTAAAATTTAAAGATAATATTACTGGAAGGAGTATTTGATGAAATAATGGTATTAGAAAGTGGCAAAATTAGGTAGCTACTTATATATTAAGAAATAATTAAAATATTATCATGATTATATCTAAGTCTTCTATATGCAGAGGTCAGATGCATTTATAATTAAGTGAATTACCTATTTCCAATGTAGTCTATTACTATTCCACCATTCCAAATCCCGCTCCTTTTCTCTCTACTCTCTTTTCTTCTGACAAATGATTCAACTAAAAAGTGTAATCATGTCAAGGATTTACTAAAGACTATTGATGACCAACTTGAACCTTCAACTAAGGTTGCTGCACCCTAATAAGAATGTCATCATCGATGAAGTTCACCAGTATTATAGTACTTAAGCACATAAAGTACAGTGCAGTCCAACTCAAATCTCTTGATATTACACTTCAACTCAAGTCTCTTGAAATTTGATAGGACCTCTCATGCAAAGCACGCCAAAATAGACAAAACAAGATGCTAGACACCCTCTAACCCTAACCCTAGGCCCTTATTTATAGACTTTCACTACTTAGCGAATTGGGTATGACAAACAACCTGGATCCGCTTTATTAATAACCTACTAACAATATTGGGTTCGTAACAATTGCCCCCCTCTCAAACTAGCCTTGTCCTCAAGGCTGAAAACTTCATCTTGTGTCATCTCCAGGGTCCTACGGCACTCGATCCTCTTCCTCCAGATCTTCATCTTCGGCTAGCAATATCACCCGAAATTGCTTGTTCGCGCATCGGTGCATAGGATGATACGGTTGATCACACTGGAAACATAACCCTTTTTCTCTCTTATTGATGTACTCCTGGTGGGACATAGCTCGGTTCCTCTAGAACGGTCATAAGTGTTTGAAGATGTGCGTTGACCCCCCACCTCTTTGGAGCCATTATGAGATGGTCCACCTCCTTTCCCTTCAGTAGGCAGTGTACTACTAGAATTTACACTAATGCTTCTTCTTGGCTGCTGAACACTATAGGCCGAAACCACTTGGGAAGTTGAATCTGGCACAACTGGATTAAGAGGAAAGCTTCCTCCCCAAGAGTAGTTCTCACTGCCTGGCTGGCTTTTGCTTACCACCCCTTCTGTCCCTGTCCGCCCTTGCAAAGTGGATCCCCCAATCAACTCTCTCTCAATGACTCGAGCGAGAATCATGACACGCATAACATTAGTGGGTAAGAAGGCTCGCACCTTCTCTCTAATAGTGTTGTTTAGGCTTTTTAGGAAGAAGCCCACGTACTGTTCTTCAAACAGGTTAGGTATCTGTGAAATAATCTCCTCAAAAACCCCTATGTGCTCGATCATATGCAGGGACCTTGCTCATAAGCCGCAAGATGCTCATAGGCTGGAGTTGCTGGAAACTCACTATAGCGCTGTAGCATCTCTTCCTTCAGCCTCTCCCATGTCAGATTGGGAACCCTCCGACTCATCCACCGAAACCAGTGCCCTGCTGAGCCCTCCATACTCACGAAAGCCATCGGAACCTTGTATTCACCTGTCGTCCCCTGGATATCAAAATATTGCTCGGCCTGTGCAATCCATCCTACGGGGCCAGTCCCATCAAATCCTGGCAGCTCCATGTGCTTATGGATCCACCGTATGTTTTCCCCCGAAGTCATCCCCCCAACTGGTTCTGCGCCTAAGTGCACTCCACCTCTCAATCTATCGTCATCAATAATTTCTATTCTGTTTGGCCTCATGTTTGTCTCGGGGGGACCAATGCTCCCGTGAAGGTGGTGGGCGGTATGGCTCCTTGCTTGGGCGATGACTAGGACCTGTTGGAAGGTCCCTTTGCTTATCTCGCCTTCCTGTCAATGTTGCTGTCAAGTTCCTCATCTCGTTCCTCAGCTCATCAATAACCCTCAAGTGTCGATCCATCTCAGCCTGTCGCTTAGTAATTGCAGCTACTTCCTCCCGATATAGACTCCACTCTTCTGCTGCTGCCAGCACTTCAATCCTTCTTTCCTCTCCTGCAGATTGAAGTTCCTCTCGTATAATCGCAAGAGAACTTTGCACTTCCACTACTGTCTTCTCCAAAGCCTCCAATCGAACCTCACTTCTCGTTGTCATCTCCTCTCAAAGTTTTTTTTTTGGTGCTACAGTACTTGCACAATAACAGTAGCAGTTTTTTTTAACTCTTTTTTTTTCTACGCTACAGTACCATCAGCGCCCGTGTTCCTCGAAGCCGCCTGTGTCGCCGGCCTACTTCGCCGGCCAACTGCTCCGGCCAACCGCTCCCCTCGCCCTAGTCGACTAGTTCGTAGTGCTGGAGGAGAACGCCCTTCGATGTCCGCCAAGGGAAAGCCGCCGCACGTCGCCAAGGATGTAACCTCCGCCTGGATCAACGCCGCTGACGTCGCCAAAAGTCAGAGGAGGGTCACCAAGAGGACAACACCGAGGGAGGGAGCGCAAGATGTTAGGAAAATCCCACAGAGCTCATCGCCGCTTCGCCTGAAACCCTGCTGTCGACGCCAAATGTCACCAATGCGCCTGGACACTGCTGCAGATCTCGTCGCCGATCCGCCTAGGAGGAGAAAATGCCGCCGGACGATGCTCACCGGAAGATTGGGACGAGGCAGCCTTGTCCGTCCGCCGAAAGCTACAGACAACGAAGATGAAGATTGTCGATTCCCAGAGGCGGACGAAACCGATCCGCCCAGATGCCGCCGATCCTTCTCCTTCCCTTACCCTGGCCACCAGAGTTCGTCGCCTACCCGCCTTGGAGGAGAAACCGCCGCAGAGGGAAGAGCACACGTCGGAGAAAGCCTCTACTACAGTGCTGTCGCCTCCCAACCTTCCACTCGAAATTCACCTTCTTCCTAGGGTTACCTTGGTCGGTTTGATTAACGATAATAGATCCATCAATTAGATCTACCACCGACAACGGAATATCTTCCGCCTTTATCCGTCGCCAGACCACCAGTTCTCTGACGATCGATCTGGCGGGTTGGACCAATTGATAGGACCTCTCGTGCAAAGCACGCCAAAATAGACAAAACAAAATGCTAGACACCTTCTAACCCTAACCCTAGGCCTTTATTTATAGACTTTCACTACTTAGCGAACCAGGTATGACAAACAACCCGGATCCGCTTTATTAATAACCTACTAACAATATTGGGCTCGTAACAAAATTTATTAAATCTCTTCTACATCAATTTGGGCCTTTCAAATTCTCTTACAATGTATATTTTCTATCAATAAACTTCTAATCCTGTAGGTTCAAGAGGAAGGTAGGCTAGTAATGGAATTACGGGAAAGTGCAAATTGAACCATACAAGAATGGAGAGCTAAGCCCAAAAAGGACTAGTAAAATACCAGTTCAATCTTAACATCAAAAAGAAGATCAAGTGTTTCTTAAATAAAAAGAAAGTCACATTAATAGGAATTGTAACTAACATAAAGCTTATCTTAAAAGAAAGATAATTTAATCATGGTTGATGTTTGTTATAATTCGTGGTGGACTAACTCTGGCCCTATAATCTATATTTCCTTAAAGGGCTTTCTAGGTCAAAGGAAGCCAATGGGGAAAGTGCATCTATTCATGTAATAAGATGGAATCACATGTGAGCATAGTTGAGACATATCAATTAGTTGTAAAATTTAATTTTGCATTAATTTTGCAAAGTACATTTTAATACTCACTTTTCTATTAACACTTGATTTTGATCTCAAGATTTGTACCTTAGAGATATCTTTCAACTTTTTAGATACATGATTTAGCCTATACCATAATTTTGATGTGCTAGAAATGTTATGCTTGCAGATGGTATTCTTGAATTAATTTATATGAAAATATTTTTATAGTGCAATGCATATCTATGATAATGCTGATATTAAAAGATGTGCTATGAATAAGAATATTTCTATGCTGTGGCCCTAAAGATTGTGGCATATTTCTAATACTTTTACTAAGCTTCTAAACTAGGAAGCAACAAACGGGAGTGAACAATGCATGCATCTATTCGTTCAAAAAGATATGGTCACATGTGAAAGTAGTTAGGAAATACAAACTAGTTTTAAATTATAATTTTGAATTAAATTAGGAAAGAACATTTATATCACAAGTTTCACTAGAGACCTAATTTTGGTTTGAAGAGTTAGACGTTTGAGATATTTCTTTAAACTTTTCATGTTCATATCATAGTTTATATCATAAATCTAATCTTGTTGGGAATGGGATGATGACGGATGGCATTCTTTAAATACGCATAGTTTATTGATATTATAAGATGTCTTAAGAATGAGAATTCAGCTGTATTATGGCATTTTCTTATGAATGAAAGAAGTAAAAGATTAGTGAATGAAACCTAGTAATTAAGAATTTAAGATTACTAATTTTGATGATTATGGGTACATAAATGGAAGCAAACCAATAAGACAAAGAAAGATGAAAACAAAACTACAAACAAATTAGAAATCATACATATAAAAATAAATATCTATATTTCCAAATTATACTTTTATGGTCAGAAATGTTCATCTCCTTCATATATATTTATTCATGATATGTGTATCTTCTTCACAACAAATCCGGGCGTTTTATGCCTTTAAGGTGTTTTAAGGCAGAAGTAGAGAAAATGCAGTAAGTAAATAAAAAACATGAGATCAAATAGAGATATAGAATATTATGGTAGGTACAAGGATGGGCAAGCATATTTCCATTTGCAAAGTTTCTTCACGTGCATGATAACCCCAATATTTCTTGATCACCAAACCAAAATGGTGTAGCAAAAAGAAGCAACTAAATACTAATAGATAACTTGAGGAGTAAGCTTAGCAACTTCAAACTTTCTAAAATGCCATTCAAATTAAGAAAAATGTTGAAAATCAAGTTGGCAATATATACACATTTGGAGGGTGCTCATCTGATGTGAGAGTTTATAATCCATAAGAAAAATAATTATAGTCGGAATGTATGAGTATCTATCAGTATAATTTCTTTTGTTCAGATAATAGCACTCATTTTTCTGAAATCAAGAAATGACAAGTTTCTTCAGAATGAAATTATTTATGAGAATAATCGACAAATTTTATTTTTCTCAGAAGGAACATTGGGTTCTTAAACTCCCAATTCAATTGATATGTTGATTTTCATTCAAAGCATCCCCCAGGCCCAAAGTCAAATGGGCGTTGAACAAACAATTATTGAAATTCTACAAGCTCTTGGTGACAACCTAGGAGACCAGTTACTCAATAAACACCAGAAATTATTAAGTAGAATGGCAATAAAATATAATGAATGTCAAATTTGGGAAGAAAATAATACTTGGTGATTACATTATAAATCTGTAAGAAGTTGACCACAAGATTGGGACCAAAAGTGAACCTGAAATATTTTCAAGTTATGAGTTACATGGAATCAAAATTATAGTACAACGTCATGAACGATAGTAAGAATTTCATGACTTCTACCAAGTCTAGGATCTTGTTAAATTGTTTAATGGTGAGATGGTCATTAGAAATAAATGGTCTTTAAAACAAATAGAGATTCATTAGGTAATATAAAAGATATAAAGTTGGACTTGCTGCTACAAGATTTAATAAATAAGAAAGAACTGATAATTCAGAGACCTTTTCACTTGTATCTACGAAAGATTCTCTTCATGCCATTGAGGTAATTGCTACACATTTTGATTTTGAACTGTTTTCAAATGAATGTGGAAATAATGTTTCTCAAGGAGACCTACAAGATGAGATTTATATAAGATACTAGATGAACTCTCCTCTAGTGCCAAAGAATATTAGTGTGAAGCTCAAAAAATCCATATATGGATTAAAACAAGCCTCGGGTTAATTGTATTTAAAATTTTATGATATCATATATTCATTTGATTTTGTAGAGAATATAATCAGATCAATGCATATCAAGGTTTTAAAAACTAACTCATACTGCCAAATATGGGTGGTATGTATTGGTTTGACCTCGTACTAATATAAGGTATAGGGTTAGTACCAATCCAATACTATATATGTAATTATATATGTAATATATAAGTTTTTGGCTGGAATCATATGCTGGTGCATACAAACAAGGTTTAGAATCTTAGTCTATAGTGTACCAATCCTATCTCAAACTTGCATATACTAGTATGCACTGGATGTATTGGCATTATGCTATAGTGGTACCAAATGTATCATCACTATGCTATAGTGATACTATACTAATATCGGATTAGTACATATTGATTTTCAAAACCTTGCATATAGCTGCGTACTAGTTCGAGCCACGTCTTATATACCAGTATGGAACAAAATTCAAAACTTTGATATATATATATATATATATATATATATATATATATTTGAAAGTTAGTGGAAGTAAAATTGTTTCATTATTCTATACATGAATGATATTCTACTCTCATCACAAATCATAAGAGGTTGTTCTGTGAGGTAAAATGATTTCTCTCAAACAATTTAGATATGATAAATATCGATGATGCATCTTATTTCATGGTATTAAGATCTATAAACATATTTATGTGTTATGCAATTATTACAAGAAACCTTATGTTAGTAAGTCCTTGTTCAGATTTCATATGAAAGATTATTCTTCGATTGTAGCATCGTTGTAAAGAATAATTGACTCAATTTGAACCTAGAAAATGAGCTTGAAAAGAAACAAATGAAAAACACATATGCTTTTCTACAATAGGAAGTCTAACATATGCTCAAGTTTGTACAAGAGATAAAGTTGCATTTGATGTTAGGAGGTTGGAAAAAAAACAAAGTAACCTAGCAACAAACAACTAAATAGATGCTAAAAAGGTAATAGAGTACCTTAAGAAGACTAAAGATTATATAGTGATTTATAATCTCTACATACATGTATATGCATATGTGTCATATATGTACTTGCATATATACACACACTTATTGTGCATATGTGCTTGCATATATATACACACCCATACTTCGTGTGCCTACATGTGTGTTTAAAGGTTACTTCTACCATTAAAGTTGATTTTTTTATTATTTTGTGATTACCAATGATGGTGTATGATTGAAGAATTACTTTTGTTTAAGTTAGAATCACTAATTTTCAACTATAATTTTATTGGCTAAAAATAAAAGTGATATTCAAAGTAAATACATTGATATCAAATATTTAGCCATAAGAGAACATATTAAAGAGATTAGAGTGGTCGGAACACATTAGTATTGAGTTAGCATTTGTTGATCCTTTTATAAAGTACATGTGAGCAAATAATTTAAAGGACCATGTAGCATTGGTTCCGGTATGTGATTTTGTAACATAAACAATGACTGAAACTCTTTTCATCATGTCGTTTTCTCATTTTTATGTACACAATTATTTTTAAACCAATAACTTACTTTGGACCTAGAATAAACATGAGGTTCATACATGGTGTTGAAATTAATTAAAAGATACGGAATGCGTTAAGATACATGGAAAAAAACACTTATTCTTAGAGGATTTTTCACCATGATTCATGCAATTTCTTTTTCTTAAGTAAAAGCAATCATGAATTTTGATTAACATACTAGGTGAGAGGATATTAACAGAACACATACATTCGGAAATCACACTGCAGTTTATTGACAAAGTATGCGGCTAACTATCCGCATATCTAAATTTGTTTGTCATACGTAAAAATATTTATGTCACATGTACGGAAATTGGTCCCTATCATTGATTTCAAATTCATAATGCCCATATTGATTATGGACAATAATTATGTGATGTACCATGCTCAACAGAAACTTCTAAAAACACACATCCGCTACTCGCTAGGAACTTATTGGAGCTTAGAAGTACATCATGCATAAAAGTTACCGCAACAATGGCAAGAGAAACACGTCAAATTTCACACTTTCAGATTTTTAGCAAATAAGCATGCAGATCTGTCAATTTCATAACTAATCTGCTAAATATTCTTTTTACAGCTATTTATGACCTGAGAAAACACATGTATTCCTAAGGGTCATAACCTGCGGGTCTTACAATTGGACAACACTTTAGTTTTGCACCATCAGGATACTCTATAAAATGGTACGTTAAGAGCCAATTATGTATGTCAGCACTAAAATTTTATCGCATGTTAGCTTGAGGAGAGGAAAAGACACATGATGTAAGGCATTAGAAAACAAACAAGCTATTACGATTTTGAACAAAACCGTCAGATTATCACTACGAACCACCATAGGCATGTGTAATCATATTTTTCTTTTTCTTTCATAAAACATCAGTTGTCAGCAAAAGGGAATCATGAAGAAAGAGGGTATGATAAAAAAGCAAAAAAATATTACAAAATTGAAAATAATGGATCAAACAAAACACATACATTTATTATTGAAGGTTCTGGTAGTGGGCATGTGACAGGTTGATCATGCACAAAGGGTTCAGATGGGTGCTCAACTGGCTTAAACTCGACTGCTTCTTCAAATCCATGGCCGATGGAAGCATGAGCAGAAGTTACTTCTTCCATGTTTGGAGGTGATGTGGTCCTAACATCCTACTCATGGAAAACGTAGTTAGAGTTAGTATTAATAAGATGTACTTTGTACACTAAAAAAAGAGACCGCATGGTGTAGAAATTTATCAACTTTTAAGCATTTAAAATCAAGACATGCTAATCCATTACTGACGGCAAATTGATTCTATCCTTCCCACTTTTGACATTCCACTTATCTTACATGTATAGAAGGGGAGTTGATTAAAATTCCACTATTCCATATTTTAGTTTGTTCATGTGTATGGAGGTAAGGACTAGCGATATAATCTTAAACAAGCATATCCTCACGATATTTTGATTTAAAGAGTAGTGGAATTTCTTGAGTAAAAAGTATAAAGTAGTCAAAATATACAGTGAAGTTGTCGAAGCAAGGAGTAAAAAGGACCACGGTAACTCGGTAAAAAAAAGGAAAAAGGCTGGAGACATGCATAATACGACTTGTATTTAATAAAGAAATCCAAAAAACTATAGCAGCACAAGCAACTGTTTTGAAAGTAATTCACACGTAATTTCCAATAATCAAATGTGAATACAAGGAAAAACATAAGCATGTTACAGAGTACTTCAAATCTGAGCAGGAGAAAGACCAATAATATGCAAATCAAGCAACATATTAGAATTGGAGCCTCAAATTCCGGGAAAGGGAAAGGAAAACAGTTTCATGGAATACGAAGGATCAAAACATCAATTTCCAGTTCATCAAGAATCATCAAAACACGATGAAATCGTCGTTCCCCGGTAAAGTAAATAAATGAATCATCATAAAAGCGAAAAAAATACAAGAGCAACCCCCCTTGGCCCCTGCCCCACCCAAATTTCGACTATCATATGAACAAATGATCCAAGACAAGATAAATTTTCGAAAGGTCCGGTAGTCTCACGATCGCGCTTTGCGCCCGGCGATGGCCCCATCCGCCGGAAATCCGGGAGAAGATCCCCACCATCGCCTTTTCCCTCCTACGGATTCACACCGAGGACGCCGAGAGCTCGAGAGGAACGCCTACTGCGCCTGCGTGACAGAAGGGCTCGAGGACTCGAGGTAAAGGTATAAGAGAGAGCTGTGGCCCGTGGCACGCTGCGGTCGGTGACGCGACTCGAGGCCGGTTCTTGTACCTAACTGTCGGGAGAGATCAGGTCACCTGTTTGGTACAGCAAGGTAACTGAAGGTGAAGTCACTCGCCACAAAGCAAGAGTATCTGACTGGGCGCTTCGAGAAGGTTGAGCAAGGGAGTGATTTACTTTATTCCGTAACTCCACTATAAAGTCATTTTTATTGAATATATATAATATACTTTAAAACATTTTTTTAAATATAATATTATTTTTAATATATAGTTTATATATTTATATAGAAAATAAATTAGGTGGGTTTTGGCAACTTAACTCATTTATAATAGAATGGGTTCTAATTATATAGGACTAACCTAACAATTAAATTCAAATTCATATAAAATATAAGATCAAATTCATACTAATACAAACCGTTTTTTATTATATGAACTATAAATATATTGATTGGTGCATTCGAACAATACTTGCTCCTCTTGAATGCTTCTTTGGTTGATTATTTTGGCTCGAATGATATGATTTTCTAATTTAGTGGATCTAAAGTTATGTTATATTTTGGTGTAACAATAATCCTAAATCTAGAGAATAATATATTGAAATTAGAAATTTAGTCATTTTTTTAATGGGAGAGGATGATATGACACCTAAAGGAATGTAATAATATGTTTTGATGGGCACAACAAGTATATTATTTTTATTTTTGTGATTGATTGTGTGTAATCATGCAAAGGTTCTCTATTAGCATATCATGTATTGACGTACATATCATCAATCGAATCCTATTGAAGCAATGCTCAGTGGTCAACCCATTTTTGATGACAAATAGAAGATTGAGTCAACTAGTCCTAGTTGCTCCAGAGTAATCTTGCTTATTTTGGACTAATCTTGGTTAATGTTAAAGTCGCATGAAGATATCATCACTTGAAGAGACTTCAAAGAGATGACCATAAACTAAGTCTACCTACTATATTGATAAAAATATGGATTGGCCCCACTGTTTGTTAAAGGGCAGTTGACCTTGTCTTTAATAAGCTAAGAATTTATAGATAAAAAAAGGTGAAAAAGATAGTGACACTTTAACTAGAGATGCCAAAAATAATAATAGCCGACCCGACTTTAACTCAATTGATCAAAGGTTATGTAATCAATCTCCTTATTATATCCGCTAAGACGTGGTCTTATCAAAGATGTAAGTGCACCTTGAAAAAGAATAAACACTATTTAATTTCACCTTTAGAAGGTACTATTTGATATAAAAGATTATAGCAACTTCCTCGCCAAGTCACCAACTCATAAATTAATTTAGAGGCATATTTGGAAGTGGAAGACTCTGTGTTATGTATTACATACAAATACATGACCGTCAAGTTCAAATCCAGTGAACAAACAGTGAATGGTTAACTACGAAACGTATTCCGGTTGAAATGCTGTAACATAGAAACCATGAGTAGCTTGGTAATTGGTTGAAGATGTAAAACCAAAGCCACCATTTTGTGGTAGAAATACTTCATATGCTTCTGCTATCAACTCCCGAGAACATGTCTGATATCCTCCCGCTGCTCAGGCGTCAACCTTGATGGAAACTTCACATCAAACTTGACAATTAAGTTGCCCTTTTTGCCTGGCTCCTTCGCGATTGGCATTCCCTCATTTGCAAGGACGAGTTCATAGCCAGGGTACACAACATCACTCACATTGATCCCCAGATCACGACCATCAAGGGTCTTGAGGTTTATTGTGGTGCCTGCAAGTGCATCAACTAGAGCAATTTTTCGGTGGACAATGAGATCATTACCATCCCTCTTGTACAAGTCGTGTGGCTTCTCGTCAATAATAAACACAAGGTCTGCGGGGAGTTGGTTTACTTGCTCATTTCCTTTTCCTGGAAAAGTTATCTTGGTGCCTTTCTTCCATCCGGGTTTGATTTCAATAGTTAAGATCTCTGTTTCGGGAACCAATTGTCTATGTGGAACACAAGAGAACATAAACAAAGTCATCAAATTACATTGACAGTTCAAGGCTGAACAAGTAAACAGCAGGAAACCAAATGGTAATATGTTCACTGATGACCAGATTATTAACAAGAATTACAAGTAGAATTTGCACCAAACAGCATTATGAAACCTCACTATAAGTTGCCAGATTAAATCATCATTATTGTGTTAACTGTCCAATGGGCAGAGAAGAAAAACAGATTTTTTTTCAGTCGTAATAAATTATTAGTGGCCATTTGAAAAAAGGAAAATGTAGCATTAATACATAATGAAATGCCGAAATGCGCTCTGCATAAACCATTATTGGAGCATAATTAAACCTATTGGTTCAGCAAGTATTATAGTTGAAACTACAATAGATTGCAGTGAAGTTTTATCAGGCTTAATTGCATGGACCACACCAAGTAGCATAACTATAGCCAAAGCTCCTCTAAGTTTCAAGATAGCAGTGACATTCCTTGAATGAATAATTTTCTACTATCTTATCCTAATTATCCTCTTCTCTTACTCGGTTATTTCAATAATTTATTTCCCCCCATAAATTTATATCCTCCATCTCTCCTGTGCAACAAGTGGCACCAGTACTCATTGAAAAATTTTCATATATCAATGCTACCAAAAACATAAAAGAAGCTGAACATGAGACAAGAAGCTTCGTCCATATCTCAATCAATAGATTTGGCACAGCAGAGATTAGAAAAATCTATATACTCTCTGGATTTAAACAGAAAAATCAAGAGGGATAAAGTGTAAAAGAAGCCATCGTAATGATTGGCTCATAACAGTTCTGAAAAAATGAGAGTTTTCATTTGTATATAATAAGTTAATGCGAATATGAATTTCCCTAATCCGTTATTCAAACTACTGGTTCTGTTACTGTTGAGGAAGAGAAGTATCATCCTTGATGTTTGCATCTCAAACTAGAATGCGCCAAGCTAAGTGGGGGTAGCTCAGGCATTTTCATTTCAGTTTGACTGAATATATTCTTTTGCATACTTCATGGAATGAACCATAGGAATGGAGATTGTTCTCAAACAGGAAGATGCAGCCATTCTGCATATAGATATCTACGTGTCTAGGCATGAATTCATACTAGACTTCTAGATACTGAATTCTAACCTTGCAATAAACTAAGATGAACTTTTCCAGTTCTGGCAGTTCACCTCATTGGAAAAAAAACCCCAAAAAACAATATATGAACTTCAGATAATAAATTGACAATCGAGAAACAGTGCATAACTTGTTCTGCAAACAGTAAAATGGATATGAAATTACAAAAAGTATTACATTTCTTAAACAAAAGACAAGCATGTATAATTGACAGGGAAATGGGATAAAGATTTTGATGCAAAGCTCGCTTCATGAGTACAGATCAATTTCTCCTAAGGATGCATTGATCAACTCTGATGATTTAGTAAATTTAATATGCTGAGTTCAGTTCTGAGCTAAACCAATGATAGAGAAGAAGAGTATACCCATTAGGCTGTAAAACAGTCCTAGAAATCTTCATCTTCCTTTTTGAGCCCATGTAAAACTCTTCAAGGCTGCATGCTAGGTTACTCTCCACAGCCGGTGCTTTTCTTGGATGGCTGCCACTAGGACCAGCACCATCAGCATGCTTTCTGAATATACTTTCTGTCCTACCAAAGCCTCCAAAAGTTCCCGTCCCATCTTTTTGAAATTTCACTGACTTTGCACGGTTCATGGACTCAAAACCAAAAGGGTTGCTGCTTCCAAAAATTTCAGCAAAGATGTCCTCAGCATCTCGAGGATTAAATCTGAAGTTACTAGGACCATTAGACGTTGCACTTTGCGAATCAGGAGGGGGAATCCCCTTCAAGCCCTCTTCACCATACTGATCATACACTGCCCGTTTATTTGGATCACTTAGTACCTGTGTATACATGGTCGAAATATGAGGAAGTTTGAGACGGTTACTATCCTCTATAATTGCTATTAAATTATAACACACATTCTAAGATTGAATAACATTGAATTGGGCCAGACAGTTGAAGTAGTTGAACATATAAAAGAACATATCAGATCAAGAATGCTGAATAAGAACATAGTCAATTCTGCAAGAGAAGAAATATGAAGTATAGATATCAACTAACAAAATTTTGCCTCATTGTCCTGCTAAGCATGCAGGATTAACCTTGAATATTGGAAGGAACAGTATGAGATGCGGACCAAATATCACAAACTTCACACAAATAGGTGTTCGATGGGTGAATTAACAAGGACGACTAACGGAAAGAATTAAAAGGAGCAAACAAGTATGCAAAATGTAGTATGTTTCTATCTTGTTAAAGATTTCATTGACTTATTGTCACTCCCAACAACATAACTTTTTTTTGCACCAACAAATCACACATTTAAGACAAAGCTTATATCATATATTTATACTCTAAAATTTCTCTTGACTTCCAAGGTAGATGAGGCGTGGCATTTGGACCCAAGTGCAAGAAAGTAAAAGTGCTAGTTCCACGATTAAACAAGACTAAATTATGGAAGATCAATAGGAAGCATATCTCAGGAACATAACTCGTAAGCTATCTTCAATGCCGCGTTTAAGATTTGACTGGGAATAGGTGGCATCAGATAACAACTTATCTCCAACCCCAAGTCATTAGAAAGGAAATTAATTTATATTTTATGGTCTATAAGAATAAAGATGAAAGGGCATCAACAAACTAAGCATAACCAAGTTAAAGAGAATTCTAATCATCCTAAGCTAATAGTTCACTGCAGAACTAATAACTAATTAAGATTGGCATGGAAATTAATAATCTGAAATCATTAAATATATGTCAACAACGGTCTGTCAACAGAAACATGTCATGTATCATGAACAATAACAAAATTAATTAAGAAAAAAAAAATACAATTTTCAAATAGTTTATAGATCATCAACGTGTGTTTTAAGCAGCTCTCTCTCCCAAAATTTCTTACCAAGCTAATATTTTAAGGATGACACTCTAAAGAATGTCAAAAGAAAACAACATACTTGAAAGATCAACAACAATTGTCACTGTTCTAAAGCATATTTTTACTAACGCATATGATAAAAAAAAATAAAGAAACAGATGAAAAAGAATGGAGGGAAGAGACGTACATCGTAGGCCTCAGAGATCTCCTTGAATTTGGCCTCCGCCTCCGTCTTATTGCTAGGGTTCTTGTCGGGGTGCCATCGCATCGCCAGCTGCCGGTACGACTTTTTAAGATCCTCATCGGTAGCATTCCGATTCACCTTCAATATGTTATAGTAATCCACACCCATTCCGCTCCAAACATCGACCGAACCCGCAAAACAGGCGTCACCAGCTCCAGGAAAATCGACACCCTCGTTCTAGAATCGCAACGTTGCTCTCCTTTCCCCAAGATCCGGCTCTCGGAAACGATCCGTCAGGGTAAAACTAGTTCTAAAGGAAAAAAGCGAAAAATGGCTACAGCATTGGAGATCGCGCCAAGCATCCAGACACGATCCTCATTAAAAAGAATTGATTCTTTTTCTACACAACTGAATTGGAATTGGAATACGAAAATTTTCACAAACAAATTCAGATCAGGGAAGAATGGAACCGATTTTGAGGCGGAGGGGCAGAGCGCGTTGTCCTACGCCTGGCGCACGAGCTTAAACGGGAAGAACAGCCAGTTTTTATCCCAACGATTTGCAGTTAAAAATATCATTAAAAAACATTTTATACTAAAACATAGCTGTTAAATTACAAATTATTTTGTTCGATGTATAATATATAAATGTTAGGCCCAGTCCACGCCTGTTCAGCCCAAAGTCCGTTGGGCTGATAAAAATATGTAGCGGATAGGTCTGGACCAGACCGGTTCTGCCGGACGGCTCTAGAAAGCAAATAAGCGCTATTAAATTATAAATTATTTTGTTCGATGGATAATATATAAATGTACTGATAAGAACATGTAGCGAACATTTTATTCAATATCTAAACCTAACTCAGTTATAAAAATTTTATACTCCCGAGTATAAAAACCTAACACGTCTGATGATACTTATTGGCATACCTTAATTTACCTTTTATAAATTTTAATTTATTATTAATAAATTTTAAATTATCATTAACCTACCTTAATTTATTAGTGATATATCTTAAATTATTATTGATAGAACTTAAATTAAAAGCTTTTGATGTAAAAAATGATTAATAAATTTTTGTTACACGTGATTAATTTATCTAGATTTGTGACTTTTTATCTCATTGCTTTCAAATCAACAAATGCATGATTAAGCTACCAAGCCAAAAATTTTTAAGACTCTATTTTCTTAGAAGGAATTAATATCGAAAAGAAAAAAAATGTTTTAATTATTACTTAGTTTAATAAAAATAATAATTAAAAAATATATATATTTTTAATATAATAATTAAAATATATTTTCTTTCTTTGTATTATAGATTTCTTTCAAGGAAACAGCCTAAATGTATCTAACCTAGACCATTCTTTCTACCAATCAAAACGTGAAAACAATGTCGGCTTCACATGTAAAAACATTATTATTCTTTTAATTTTTTATAAATATATATATATTTTTCATGCTATATAATTAAATAATTTGATAAAAAGGCAAATTATAAATTGACAGAGTGATCAATTTAAATAAAATGGATAAATATATTGTATTTATTTCCAATTTAATTTATTATTTAGTACGTAAATTTTCATTTGTATTTTAGCTAAACACTTCCATCAATTTTTTATCATTTGAATAGTCAAAATGATTTTTATCAAAAATAATATTTTTGTTGAACTTTTTCAAAGTTATTTTCAGATAAAATTTTTATTATCTTTTATTTTTATTATCATGAAATAGCATATTTAATCATAAAATTAAATTGAATAAAAAATTGAAATTTTAATATTTTTGTCGGTATAGTTAAAAATAAAAATAGATATAAAGATGATGAAATAAAAAATTTGAGGAATTTTATTTGCTCATTGCTTTTCCCCCTAAAAAATTCCTCGACGATGGGCGGCACGGATCGAACTAAGCGGCGCTGGGGCTCCTCCTCTCCTCCGCCGCATGCCTTCGCCGGAGGCTGGTCCGACCTCCCGGACGTCCTCCTCCTCGCCGTCTTCGATCGCCTCCCCTCCCTACGCGATCTCTTTGCCGTATGCGCCGTATGCCGCTCCTGGCGCGCTGTCTCCCGCCCTTTCCTTTCCTCCGCCGCAGGTCTCGTTCCGCCTCTCCTCCTCCGCCCGAGGGTCAACCACCGGAAACGGATCCGGGCCTACGGCCGCCGCTACATGCCCGTCCATACCCGCTGCGATCTCATCTGCCTCGGCAATCCCTCCGCCCTCTTGCGCTCCATGATCTCCTCCTCGACCCTCGGCCTCGGCCTTATTGGATCTTCCTACGGTCAACTCATCTTCAGCGACGGCCGTCGTGTTGTCATAGCTGACGCCTTCACTGGGGACGAGCTCCACGCTCCATCCGTTGTCTATGATTCCCAGCGTTTATACTACGCAGCCCTAACTGCTCCTCTTTCTTCTCCCGATTCCTATCTCCTGTTGTGCTATGACCAGAAGCTCCTTTGGTGGCGGGATGGAGACCTCGATTACGGACTACACTGGCTTCAACCGCATCGTTTTCACATAGTTCAAGTGGTGGCTTGCAAAGAAAAATTTTTTGCGCTGGGTAGTGATGAACGACTTCACCTCATTGAGTTCTCCCCTTTTAGCATGAAACAACTGGCAGTGCAGTGGAACGAGGACAACACCGTTTGGGCCTGCAGTTTTGGCTTCAGCTCACATCTGGTTGAGTGCGGTGGTGAGCTCATGTTGGTTTCGATTGTTCATGCTAGCGAAAGCTTTGAAGCACACTTCAAGTTCACAGTGTACCGCTTGGACTTGTCGGGGCAGCCGAGATGGGTAAAGGTATATAATTTGGGGCATTGGGCCTTGTTTATCCACGAGGCTGGTAATGGCTCAATGTCGTGCGCCAATGCGAACCGGTGGGGAGGAAGGAACAATTGCGTATATTACGTCGGACGCGGATCTGGTAATTGGTTCGTGTTCCCACTGGATGATATTATTGATAGTACTGAACCAGAGTCCCCTCTGTACTTTGGTGATCAGCTGTTATCAAAGTGGCCTTCACCAGCTTGGATTTATCCGAGTATGTTATACTAAGGTATGCCTTTATCTTAACCCATTTGGGAGTTCTAAATGTTACTTGGGTGCTCTCTAGATACGTTTTTTGGAGTTGTAATAAATTATGACCATTTACTTGTTATACTAGAGCTTTTATCTTGGGGTTGGAATTGAGTTTTTTATGCAATAGACAAGATCAAATTAATCAATTATTTCTCTCTTCCTCTCGTTATGTTTTGAATAAGTTTTAGATAGGATAAAGGTTTATTATCTTGTTATCACTCTTGCATTGGTCATCCCTCTCACTAGTACCGTATAGTACATTTTATGCATAAGGTGCATCCTAGTTATCTTGACTCCCAAATATTCAATTCATTAGACAAGGATTGTTATATCTGCATATATGATACATAAGCAAGCTTTACAGTCATATCAAGTGAAATATGATTAGAACTACATTCATTTGAAGTTGAATTATGTTATATTACATTTTAGCAAGAGTTTCTCTACTAAGGCATAGGTTAATTAGTGGGAGCTCAGTTGTATCCAAAATGAATGCCTCATCATACATAATTAAGGAAGATTCAACTTAAGTTGATTTGTTATTCTTAGAATTGTGATATTGGTATGTTGAATGTCACATGTATAGCAAGTTAGCGCGGTCTATTATGACTTGAATTGGATTTGCTATGTTTAGGACAACAAGCACTAGAACAAACAGAAGCATTGGATGTAGATAGGCATATGATGTTATAGGATATCCCACAGTCTTAGTAGCTTAGTTGGATCAAATCATCAAATAACTAGTATTTCTATGAGAAGGATATGGATAGACATCTAAAGTGCAATAGGCAAAAGATATATCTATGTGAAGATCTACATAAGCCAGTGCACTAAGTCACAAATGTACTTGAATTAGTTGGCAATTTGTGCCTTCGTTATTGTCTTCAACACTAACATATCATCAATATCCTTCAGTTTTCATGTAGATGCAATGTGTTATGTAAAGTGTCCAGAATACAACACATAGGGGGAATCATTTTGGATCGCTATTGTCTTTGTTGAAGTTGGTGTCATTGTTTTGTCATGATTTGGACAATGTGCACGTGGAAGTGTTTTGCAACACTTCATGAGCTAGCAAATATTTACCTCATTATCGTTGTGGGCCGAATTGTTTGACAACCTAGAATATGATCTTGTGATTATTGAAGGTATAGAAATTGATGACGCTTATTGGATTTACTCGGTCCATGCATCACCTATTAAAGAAGCATTAACTTCTTTCAATTTCCCCTTCTACCATAGATCCATATACGACACTCCTCCTTTTGCTCATCAAGTTAAGGGTCAATGATCTAACCAAGAGTTAGTGGTTGGATCATATATCCATTCTTTTGGATTGTGTACATCATGATAATCTAGTCTGTCTCATTGGTGGCATTGGAGAATTTAGTTGGAACAGCATCATTTCAATATTGCCCGGGCAATGTCTTTCTTCATCTTGAGATAGGCATCATGTTTCCCTTGGATCAAAACCAATAACATTCCGGGTTGACCTTTGCCTAGATTCTGAAAAGAGGCCTTGGATGTTGCCTAAAGACCAAGAGTAGTTTGTCTTGCTTGGCCTCAAGTATTAGCGCTCCAAAAAAGAAAAAGTGTGGTTGAAGTACATTTTAACCTCCTTTTGTTGTCATTATCACCTCAAGGTTGGATTTCTTAGCATAACACATAGATTCGGATCAACACTCTTCTTCAAGGTCCTTTGCAGCCATATCTCTATGTCTCTTAAGTTCATCATAAGCTGGACGCCTAGGTACTTGTCAATTGTGCTTCTTAGTTCATCATAAATTGGACATTTGAAAACACTGACATAAATATAGGCAAGATGTTGGTTCGAATTCATAACGTTGCCATTTGTATCAAGCAATTGTAATTAATACATTGTCAATGGTAACAATTCTCTAATTGACAAACATCTTGTTAGGCAAGATTTACATTTTGTCTCTGTGCCGTAAAATGATATTTCAGAGAGTTTAATATATTAGAGAAATTTTGTGAGAGTTTAAAAGAGTACAAAGATCCAAAGAGTAGAAGCGAGATTGAAAAAAGGACAGAGTAAGTATATATAAAAGATCTAATTGAATGCCAATAACCTAACAAGTATTCTGCCTTGTAATTAGGTTAAGTTGGTTGTGCATCATACAATAATGTTATAAAGCCTCTCTTTTGCTCCTGGAGGCAGAGTTCTCTTCTATACCTTTTGTTCCTTTTCTTTAATCTGGTCTCTTCTCTCAGCCCTTACTACTCTTCCGCTTCTCAATCTACATTGTCACGCATCACTAAGGTAACTTTGTAACTTCCTTATACATACCCAAGGTTAAAAGTCTTGGTTGGTACCGATGGCACTGTACTAGACATACGGATATTAAATGGTACCGATACCATTATTGATATCATCTTGGACCCATACGCACCACCCATACCGAGAGACCCATTTTAAAATCATTTACATACCTATCTTGTGATATGCAAAGTGACCTGGTAAACCAGGTTGCATGAATCTGATTAGCTAATGCTTTGCTTTCCATTTTCAGATTGGGTAAACCTTAGGGCTAGGTGGTTTAAAATGTACAGTTGGCATTTGATTATTCTTAGTTCGTTTTAGTATAGCCTATTGTAAATGCATTTTATCATAATTACCACAAGGAATATCCAAACTTCAATTCTTTTAAGTTGGTGACATTGTTCAGTTAAGATACATGGCTCTTTGGAGAGCTTACATGGTACAGGTCTTAATGCCACACTTGTAAGCTAGATTAAAGGCTACAAAGTTTGTTTAACTAATTTCTAGCAAATTATTTGTGTCAGTTTTTATATCATGTTTGACTGGTCATATGATTTTGTTTAAAGTTAGAGAAAGAATGGTAATTTCTTATCTAGTAATTTATTTGAAATATTAATACGATTTGTAATCTATAAATTGTTATTTTTCTCCTTTTCCTGTAGATACTTCCGCCCATCCATACTTCCTGTCACGCCCCGGTCGGAACGGTCTAAAAACAGCGCTTATCCGCTTCCTAGAGCCGTCCGGCGGAACACCGGAACGTGAACTCGCTAGGGTTTCCGGACCGAATCTCGTCCCCAATTCGAAACCCTAACTTCCCCGAATAATCTTTTTACCCCCAAATTACAATTCGCACGGAAAACCCTAACCCTAATTAGAGAATCCGAAATCAAACCGTAATTTAAATTATACCTTGATTTTGACCGAAGTCAAAATTCTCGGCTCGCCAAGTTCGAAATCTCCGGACACTGACGTCGTGCCGACGTCAGCCACCAAAATCGCTCCGCCGCGCGTAAACCTTCCACTGATGACATCACACCTGAAATCGAAATCGAGAATTCGATTTCCGCCTCGCGCTTCCGATTTTGACCAAAATCGGAACGCGTCCTTCGTCTTCCCGAACTCGCCCGCCTGCCTTCGTCTTCGCCGAGCACCGCCTGTGCTTGCACGCCGCGCTGACAGGGGAAGTTCGCGCCTTGTCTCCTTCAGCCGTCGTCCATCACTCGACGACCACGGTCGTCACCCGAACACGCCGCCGAAGCTTCGCAGTCGCCGCGTGGAGGAAACCAGAAACAGGGGAAGCGGGTTGAAGAAAGGAAAGTTTTATTACTCTGATAGAAGCTACAAAACCTTTCTCCGACGACCCTCGTCGCCGTCGCCCACTCCCCTCCCTCGCCGGTTATCAACTCCGGCTACACTCTCTCTGTCCGAACTCGGCTCGCGAATCTCACTCTCGAGGCTCTCCGCTCCCAGGTTCTCTGTCTTCCCTCCTCATCCGCCGACGGAGATTTATAGGAAAGGGAAAACCTTTTCCCACGATCACGCCTCCGCGTGATCCGTTCGCTGCGTGGACCGCATCGTCCGCGCCTGAAGACTCTCCGCGTCTGCCTGTGTCCGAGTTCCGCGAAGCTCGCGTCTGAAGACCGCGCCGCAAGCTCTGCCTCCGCGTCCGATTCTCCCGTGAAGACGTCGCCGCTCGCCTTCTTTTCTCTGTAATCTTCGATGAAGCCGCGTCTGTCTCCGCAGGATTCGGCCACCTTGCTTGCCAGCGAGGATTCTGCCGCACGCGTTCGATTTCATCCACACCGACGAAATCCGGTCAACCTGTGACTGGGCTTTTACTCTTTGCAGGTGGGCTTCTTCCTGCTGTGGATCTAGGCTTGGGTTGGGCCGAACCGGCCTGACCCTGGCCTGACACTTCCTGTGTTCCTGGCCACATTGTTCTGCATGAACCATGAACCATCGATGATAAGTTATCGAATAGCGAGGAGCTATGAGACGTCAGGCCAACGGAGTACCTGCATATGATATGGCAGACTTGCGTACTGGATAAACTAATGACTTGTACTGTTAATTTTGCATAATATTCTAATATAAGATTTTTAACACCAGTCAGAATTGGCTGGTTTTTCCGATTTGAACTAGTCCGTTCAAGGTCCGAACCGGATCACATGGGCCGAGTAGTAGGAGGAGGAGAATGAGAACTTTTTTCTTTTTTTTTTTTCCTCCTTATGCCACTTATTGTTCTGCTCGATGCTCGATTCCACTTGGTTTTTGCATGGTACGATTAGTATGTATCGGTTCAATTGATTGCACCGATGATCATCGGTCACACTGGAACTTCAAACATGTGCTCTAACATGTTGCACCTTCCTTTTGGCCAATCAAGAAGAGGGACTTCCTACTGGTGTTAGCAAGAGTTGGAAACTGTAATTTCTTTAGTAGGTAAGATCGAAATTTGGCCATCCTTTATGCAAGCTAGTTCGATTTCATTACTCTGAATCTCTCCACTTCATACGGTTTCATTCTTGTTTACATCATACACTGATTTTCCCGTCTAATTATCCTTAACACTGTGTTTTCTTTGTATAGTCAAACTTTTCAAACATTCAGAAATAAGAATATGCTTATGATGGATATACATTGTGTTAATTATGTAGCAATTGGTTATATGATAAAAATGTATATATGTTGTATTGTCTATATACTGGATAAAACTCTTTTACATGAACCCCCTACTGAGGAGTCTGTGTACATGAAGGCATACATAAGCGTACCTAATTTTACTGTATGATTAGATTTACAGTGATCACATATATAGAAAAAAATATTTTTTATATTAGAAATACAAATGGAGATTTAGCCTATATATATATATATGTATAACATTACTTCATATACCTTCCTGTCAAGGAATTTGGATTTGGTGTAGGATCTAGATCTAAGAAAGACATCTTTCTTTTTCAAGCCTACAACACTATCACATCATGGGAATAAGGTGGGCTCGATAAAAATTTTGTAAATGCTTGTTCAATTAATTAATCAATTAACCTAAACAATTAATATTAAGCTGGATTCTTATAGTCCTCTCACTGCATTAAGTGGATTTTAAAACAAAATTTTGTAATACTAATTTATATAATGTTTTTTAAAATCCTTTTGATAAAAGAATCATGCATTTGTTAATTTGGATAGCACCATGTTTAATTTATCATTGCAATACAAAGCCTATGCTTATAAATATTAACAATTATACTAACATGGATCATAATATGATTGTATAGTAAAATAATGCCAAGCTAATATTATTCTTTTATCGTTCCTTATGGTTTCTTAAATCAAATGAGATATCTTCATTATGATTTCTCTAAATTAAATAAAATTTATCATAATTTCTCTAAATCATCTGAGAAATCAAGAAATTCTAATGTGTCTCAAATATGTTTCAATGTCTTAAGGCTTGTAGCTAGACATGTATAATTGGCAATCTGCCCTACCACTCCATATATTTATTAATTTTAAATATCATAAGCACAATAAAAGTTGATCTGAACATCAAATATGGTGATAATGAATAGGATGAAGATTATATTATATATGTCAACTAAATACTCCTTACTAACAAAGTCAATAAAAAATTGCAAATTTTCCATGTTTACAATGTGTCCACAAGTTAATGACTTCTAAGATTAATGACAGTATAATTATATATTCAATATGTCAATATATTTAAGCAATGTTTGGATGGACAATTAGGCGAGTGATTTGGCCGATTATATATATATATATATATATGTAAACCTTTATTTAAGAAAATCTAATATATCATTATATCCTCTCATTTGTATTTTAGTTAAACAATTCAATTCAAAGTGACGGGTTTGGGTTTGATGGGTCGAGTTTTAATCGGATTTGGATTTAGTGATGCGGGTACCTGATATCTGATACCCGATTTCAATAATAAATAAATAAATAAATATAATTTTATTAAAATATAAATAATAATAATAATATAACTATTATATAAATATTTATTATTAATAAAAATATAAAAATAATAATAAATAGTTATT
Organism: Costus lasius; assembly: GCA_027563935.2. Classification (NCBI taxonomy): domain Eukaryota; kingdom Viridiplantae; phylum Streptophyta; class Magnoliopsida; order Zingiberales; family Costaceae; genus Costus; species Costus lasius. Next base: position 2,537,526 of record CM050454.1, read on the forward strand.
ATATAAATATATTTATTATTATTTTAATTTTTAAATTATATTTTATAAAATATAAAACAATATATAAATTTTATTTTATTTAATCGGGTACTCGCGGATACTCGATTAAACACTCGACCCGGGTTCAAGTTGCATAATAAGATGTTTTAGCCAAGTTTGGGTCGGGTTCGGGTTTTAGGTGGCAACACGGGTATCTGACCCGTTGCCACCCCTACATTTGGTAGAAAATATAATAACATCTTTATATGAAAAATATTATTATCATGTATTATCTCAAATTATGTGAACTGGCTACTCTTTGTTAAAAATTTTTATTAAAATAATAAAATCCTTATGAACTATTATAATTTTTTTATTAAAATTTAAGGTTTTCTCCTTTTGAATTTAAATATTACTTAACTCTTTGTATTTAAATTTTATGAGAATATACTATGTTTTATATAAAAAAGATAGTATATGAAATACAAATAATATAATCTTAATTACGAGGACCAAAGTGGAATTACCCTCGAAAGATTTCCCTCCGTTGCTCTCCAGTCTCCTCTCACTCAAAATCCTTTATTACATATACCCCGATTACCTTCATACCCAGCAGTCACTTCAGCATATTCCCTACTAATCTGAATAATAGAAGAGCAGGTAACTCAGCGGGTAGGTAATTCGTACACCTTCTCATTTCCATTTTCTTAAATCCACCAACCCTTCCGTTGAATCCATTTACCTACTTCGGGATCGGGGATCGGGATACGAACAAACTCGCAGGTTTTATCTCACCTTCCGTCTTCGCGTCAGGGCAGCAGATCTGAGATTTCTTCCGCAAAGGTAGGTCTCAGATTCGATAATGACGAAGATGGAGACGGCGGCGCCGCTGCCGCTGCTGCTTCTGGCGCTGGCGTGCGCTTTGAGAGCTCTGGCGGTTGGATCTGACCACATGTACAAGGCCGGTGATTTAGTTCCCCTCTATGCCAACAAGATCGGACCGTTTCACAACCCAAGGTAATTCGAGGTTTGTTCCGCTGAAGCTCGTCAATTTTCAGGCGCCAATTTCTCTTTGTCGCTTGTGGAGTCAAAATGTTGTGCGCGTACTTTCTCTTCTTCTTGATATGTTAGCGGACGGTTCTTTTGTCTGTTTGTTCATGAAATCAAGTGCTTGATTGATTGCACCGACCAAAATATGTTTAATTGCTAGTGAAAAACCATTAGGGTGGATCGGAGTTCGTTTTCACTTGAATCTTGAAGATAGATTTCCCAAAATCTTTGTGCAATTTGGGTGGACGAAATAACTGTCTCCATATCTGTGGAGTCAAAGCATTGAAGAACAATATTTTTTAACACCTTTAGATAGTGGCAATTCTCATGTGAGAGGTTTATACTTAGTGACAGATGGCAGTTAAATATGTGAAGCCAAAGCTTTACGTTACGCCTGGTAGGTGTAACAACGGCGTACTGAAGTCATAGTAGCACGGCAATTGACTTCAGGTTCAATGAGTAACTAATTTTCAGATTCCATGGAAAGAGGAACCTGCGTAAATAATCTTTTGAACTATATATGTTGCTATTGTAAATCGTGTCTCTTTGTGAGCTATAAAATGCAAGGATGGAGTGTGATTCGATCACTAGGCTCAATAGGACTATATTAATATGAGCATTCGAGGTCCCCCTAGTGCATTCAACAGGACACTCATTGGGCTCAATAGAACTGGGATTGAGCATGCTATCAATGTGCTTAGCTTCAGGGCAAGGTATGAAATTGTTCAAATTCATTATTGTGATACGTGTATCTATGAATATGCATGAATTTGCAGTAATCTATTATATGGATGAATGTGCATAATTGATAAGTTGAATTGAATGTTGAAGAATGAATTTAGCTAATGATTGTACTAACTTGCCTCTCCTAAACATGCTGGAATTCACGTTCCCTTATGCATGATTAAGTCTTAATACAAGACCTTATGAACACATCTAACTTCAAGTTATGTTGAATCTTAGTAATAGTGTTTCTAAAATATTTTGAATATAGGGGAAGTCTTCAAGAAGAAACAATTCGATCTCTTAAGCAAATTTCTTAATGAATCACTGTTTTATTATGATATGCAATTTCCAATTTCCTACAATTTATCTATTCTTAATGGTGATTGATTTTGCCAACCTTATGTTGGGAATCCTTAGGCCAATTTAAATTTTAATTACAACGGAAGCATGAACCCGAAATAGAATTCCCAGAGCGCACCAGGATCCCTTACGAGTGAGAAACCAACAGATGTAAAGAGTGTACCTTTTAAATAATTTTTGAAGCAAGACGATGATGAAGACACACACATGAACGTCCTCTGCAATCGCGCACGCACGGGCTCCTCAAGTCCTCTCAAACCTCCATGCTTGGTGCTAGCCTCGGGAGGTGAGATCCACGCCTAGGAGGATAGCTTGATGCTTGTGCCAATCACTAACAAGGAGGCACTAACAAGCTGTCCCTAATTTGGCCACAAGGAGTGGGTAGCACTTCCACTTGCATCAAGCCTTGATGAGGAAGAAAGGGGGATGCGCTAAGGAGAGGGGAAGCCTCTACTACTTGGGCAAGGCTTTCTTCAACCTTGCTGCCCTCTTCTTGCAATTTGCGCCAACACCAAGGAAGAAGGGTGGCGGCTAGAGCAAGAGGAGGCGGCTAGAGTTCTAAAGAGGTGGAGGGCAGCTAAGGCTTGGATGATTATTGCATACGCCCCTCTTTATATAGAGATTTGAGGCGGGTTGAATATAAATATTCGTTTTAATCTCTTAAGTTACGGGTGCCCCCATAACTTAAGTTACAAATATATATATTTATTTTTATCACTTAAGTTGCAAGCGGCTCCCACGACTTAAGCTGTGAATAAAATGAATATAAATATTCATTTTAGCGCTACAGTCGCGAGCCCCCTCTGGTTACATTTTATTAAGTTGTAAAAGCCTCCGAACAACTCCAAAGCTAAAATACGACTTTTGACCCATCGACCAGACCGAGTCTATTGAGGTCACCCGAAGATCAATCGGGGTTAAAATGTAACTAATCTCCATATGATCACCTCAGTCTCATCAAATGCATCCGCAATGCATCAGACTCCTAGATAGATCCGAATCAACCAAATAACTCGATCTAGGCTATCCGATGAGTATGAGAACTCGAGTGTCTAGGTATGCGACCCTGTAGGTTCCTCAGACGTTTGTAGTGATAACCTCTGTCATTACAAGTAATGAGTGATACCTAGCAGTATATCATTGCTACCTAAGTCTTCAGAATGGAGTCATCATCGACATTCCCTAAAACTGTGACAAAGTACATATATGTATTTGTCCTTTTGCCAAGCTGATGTCTAGATTGGACAAGTGTGTCACACTTGTTTATCCCAATCAAATAGTCATATCTAAGTCAGGTTCTCATCTGGCTATGGCCATATACTTTCAGTCATGCAACCATATAGGGGCGTTATGGACATCAAGCTTCCTCGCAAGGAAGGGGCAATTCCTACCTTGGCTCATTGAATCTCTCTTATAGCTTACGATGCACCCAATGACAACTGTTATGACTCCTCTACTACGGAGAAGCATTAGATTGTATTAAAGTACATCACTCACTATATAGAGATATCAATGCCCTCAAGTCAAGGACAAACATACCTATGTCACTGTGATATTCATCTTGTGACACCAAGAGGAATCCTTACGGCGGATCGGTCCAGTAAATCTCTCTTGTTATACTCATATGCCTGTGTTAGTAACCCGTGCTCAACCAGCGCATATACCAGTCTCATATGTATCATTGCTGTCTCATATCCACTATGATACTTGACCAGGGACAAAAACTGAGACTAGATAAAATCTATTTCCATGGGCATTATTTATGTAAATGTACATATACGGCAGATGTACTCAATGTATAACAACGACCATGTCAAGATATGTCATCTATCAGATAGATGTGACACACCGCACTAGACCACTTCACGAATCCAATTTTGAGGAATTAATTTTGGGTCATAGTATGGCAATGCTAATATTGGAGAAATAGAGTGGTGGAATCAATTTTCCTTATTTCGATGTAGATTGGTTTTCAGCATTACTGTTTCCAGATTTAGTGCTCTTGAACCTAAAACTCCATTTTCCTTTGCATTTGCAGTGAAACATATCGATTTTATGACCTGCCATTCTGCTCACCAGGTTGGCTAGCTACTGCTGTTGTTCTAGGATATGACCCATTTGGATTCACTAAAAACAGTCTAGTATGTTTTTGTTCTCACTTTATATATTTTCTGAATCTTTGCAGAGCATGTTAAGGAGAAGAAGGAAGCACTTGGAGAAGTTCTAAATGGTGATCGTTTGGTTGAGTCACCGTATGAGTTGAATTTCCGGGAGGAGCAGCAGTCCAAATCTCTTTGCAAGAAACACATGTCAAAAGAAGATATTGCAAAACTAAGAAGTGCTGTTTCAAACGACTACTACTTTCAGATGTATTATGATGATCTGCCTTTGTGGGGATTCTTGGGGAAGGTTGACAGGTCCAAGGTTGATTCAAATGATAATAAGTACTTGCTCTTTAAACACATTAACTTTGATATCCTTTACAATGATGGTCACGTCATAGAAATTAGTGTCCAACCAGACCCAAACACAACTGAGGATATCACTGAAGACAAGGAAGTTGATGTAGATTTCTCATATTCTGTGACATGGAAAAAGACTGATATTCCTTTCGAGAAAAGGATGGAGAAGTACTCCAAACTTTCATCAACGCCTCAGCATTTGGAGATCCACTGGTTCTCTATAATCAACTCATGTGTGACTGTACTCCTATTAACTAGTTTCCTTGCTACCATTCTCATGCGCGTACTAAAAAATGACTTTGTCAAGTAAGACCGACTCATTTTCTATACCTGTTGAATTTTTTTTTTTCTTTTACAACTCCACTAATTTCCTATTGTTTAAAGGTATGCAAATGATGAGGAGTCTCTTGAGGACCAGGATGAAACTGGATGGAAGTATATTCACGGGGATGTATTCCGTTTCCCAAAGAAGAAATCATTGTTTTCAGCTATTATTGGGTGTGGAACTCAGCTTCTTGCACTGTAAGAACGACCACCTCCTACACAGATTTGTTATCTTACAATTATTCTCTAACACTTTCTACAATGTTATTAGCACAACATTTATCTTCCTCCTTGCACTTGTTGGTGTGTTCTATCCATACAACCGTGGAGCACTTTTCACTGCACTTGTTGTCATCTATGCTCTTACTTCTGGTATTGCTGGCTATACAGCCACCTCCTTATACATGCAACTAGAAGGGAGTAACTGGGTATGTGTTTGGCTGATTAAATCTTTCATCCTATGGTATTTTTCTGTTTTAACTATGTATTATCTTGGATTTCAGGTGAGAAACTTATTGCTGACTGGTTGCTTATTCTGTGGACCTTTATTCTTGACCTTTTGCTTCCTTAATACTGTTGCTATAGTGTATACTGCCACTGCAGCATTGCCTTTTGGTACAATCCTTGTAATTATTATCATATGGGCACTGGTAACTTCTCCTTTACTTGTGTTGGGTGGCATTGCTGGTAAGAATGGGAATACAGAATTCCAATCTCCATGCCGAACTACAAAGCACCCAAGAGAAATTCCGGAGTTACCATGGTATCGACGCACTGTACCTCAGATGATAATGGCAGGATTTCTTCCTTTCAGTGCTATCTACATTGAACTTTACTACATATTTGCTAGCGTGTGGGGTCATAAAATCTACACGATATATAGTATTCTCTTCATCGTGTTCATCATCCTCATCATTGTCACAGCATTCATAACAGTGGCATTGACATACTTTCAACTTGCAGTTGAGGACCATGAGTGGTGGTGGAGGTAAGTAATACCCATCTAGTTTACTGCAAATTTATTATAGTATTATCAAAAGATTATTTCTTTTAAATTATGGGTTTATTTTTTTTCTCACTGGGACAGCTTTATTTGTCCATTTGACTAATTCCTTATTAGAAGGCTAAGCAATTGGTTTTTCTTTCATTTTATTTAAATGATTGCAAAGAGTTCCTACTGGTAAAGTTGAAGGCTGAATTGGACAAAATGTTATAATTCACTCCACTTTCATAATCATTTCCAGTTAAGGAAAAGTAGGAAGGTTTCTTTACCCTAGTCTATATGGTGCTTCCTTGAAGGTAATATATTTACCTTAAATATGTCTGTGTTTTGAAGACCCCATTTCAATTGCATTAAATCTTATCAAAGGACGAGACTCCTAAGTCTATCATCAAGGCTTGTGGACATATTTTGCCCCTAACTAGTGCGAGTCTAAAGTCTATCATCAATCATCAAGACTTATGGGCATTTGGATGACTACTGTCTCCCTGAAAATGACACCATCATATGCCCGTTGATAATTATCTCAATCCTAATCGTTGAGGTATTGTTTGATTCGGAAGAGAAATTCTGGCAATCATTTCTCAAATGAGTACATCGTAGATCGGTAATCACCTTAAGGTTTATATGGAGACAAGCCTCTTTGAGCCAACATGGGTACCCGATATGCTCATAAAGTCACATATGAGCGAGCAGCCTGTCCATAGGATATTTTTTGCTCAATAGTTGAGACTCGACATATTTTAATGTGGCAGACCATAAGCTTCAAAATATTTAGTTTAGTATGTTTTGGAGGTTGATTCTTCAAATTCAATCTGTTTCCAGCATGTTTCTTTATTTGATGTGCAGGTCCATTCTTTGTGGAGGCTCGACTGGCGTGTTTGTCTTCTTTTATTGCATATATTACTATCACGCAAGATCAGACATGTCAGGATTCATGCAGACATCTTTCTTCTTTGGTTATATGACTTGTGTCTGCTACGGATTTTTCCTCATGCTTGGAACAGTTGGCTTCCGTGCTTCATTGCTCTTTGTGCGGCACATTTACCGGTCGATAAAGTGCGAGTAGAATTACATCTAGGCTGGCTGCAGGTGATCAACCTTAGTAACTGCAATAGCAATCACCACCTATGCACCATGGTCTACAATCAAATCTACATTACACAGTAGATTTAAGTGAAAATATCTTGCGACTATGATCAACATAGGGCGAGAATCTCTACGTCTCAAATCTACATTTCCCGTTTTTTTTTAATTTCTTATGTTTTCTATATGTAGTTGCTGTCTAATTACTGTCGCCATTACTACTCCCCCTCCTGTTGGGCCACCTATGTTGCCGGCAAAGAGGATGGCACGCTTGTCTGGTAATGCGGTGATTCTGTATTTTTTTTTTCACTACTTCACATGCATACTTTCTACAAACTAGTAGTTCCAATAATATTTTTGATGCAGTGCGCATCAGAACCTTATTCAGTTCTGGTTGATTTTATTGCATCAGTTACGTGCAAGACAGGATTGATAAAGCACGAATAGTTGTAAAGACCCTTTTATGTTTTAAAATAACATTGAGAACAAGGCTTTGCATTTTTGCCAAGGGGAGTGAACGGGTAAAGGCGGAATCTGGAATATCAGACGAGTTTAGTTCGAAGGCACAGGTCTGCCAGCAACTATTGCAGTGGTGTACGGACGTACGGCTAGTCGGCTACTACAGGTGTGGTGTGAGAAGAGAAGCAGGATGTAAATTATAGAATAATAATTAGTAGTTTAAGTGGTGCCTCAAACCTACTCTTAACTACCCTAATAAAATAAATTCTGCGTTCCCGGACACAAATCTGCCAAAAATTCTTGATGTAATGGAACAGCTCTCGTAGTGTTGGAAAATAAACCATTCTATAATTTGCTAATGCCACGTTGATTCCACCATCGATCGGTCATGCATGTGTATTAGATAGTCATAGATTAATAAGTTGCACTTAATTATAATAGTTATTGATTTTAAATATTTTATCCATATACTGCAGTTTGCAGTCACATATTTTAGTAAACCATTTTGCATTTCAATATATTAGTAAAATAGAAATCGTAAAAAATAAGCTCTTAATCAATGTTGCAATTTGCATTCACAATTTTAACAAAATATTCCATATAACAATTTTAATATATTAATAAAAATTCATAACATTAAGCTTTTAATAAAAATATGCCACTACTCAACTTCGATCGGAAAAACAATTTTGAATATAAAATTTTTCTCCTTTAGTTAAATATAGTTATAGTAACCTGCCATATAAAGAGCCGAAACGAGCTATCATAGCTTTGAACACCATTCGACGGGAAACAAATTGGCTGCTAGGAAATGACAAGTGAATGCTTACAAGTTACAACTGCAAATTTTAGCGTCCAGAATTTTTTGCTCTCGTGCAAAAAGAGTAATCCAAAAATAGTTTATTCCATTACACAGATTCCTCCCTCACATCCAAGTTGCTTTCTGCCCTAAATGGTCCTCAAACTAGGCTATTTGTCTTAAATTCCTGCCAGTTGGTAACCTAACCTATCTTTATCCTCGCCGTGCAATCCATTCACTTGAAATATTAAGCCGCAACGTTCAGGACAGGTAGAAAACACTGCCATGGAAGGCCATGACATCATCTCACAGTTTATTAGTAGCCATAACCTGTTAACAAAGAATATGCCAATCGAAATAACATAGTTAGAAACATAAATAGAAGGCAAGTGGAATTGAGGGTAAAAATGAATAGATTCTCATTCTTGCTCTTAGATCACCTGAGTTGTCCATTGGGTTGCCTGCAGGTACAGGCTCAGGCTCCTTGATATCAACCACGACCACGTCTGAAGTGAGGAAGGTCTTTGCCACTGAAGCAGCATGCTCCAAGCAACATCTTACCACCTGTTTCATCAAAAAGAGAGTTCAACTACACGACACTCGTGACTAAACAGTTAAACTGTAACAAGCCCAACAAAAAGTCTTGCCATTCGAATGAGAGCCTTCATTTGAACTTTGCATTCATTTGTCAGTCACACGTGAAAAGAAAATGCAAAACAAGCATGAAACAATCAATATTACTGTCGGTTTCATAGGGAAGGAAGTAAACGTCCATCCCATCCTGGTGTCGGTAGTCTATTGATTTGATTTGCCCACACTCGCATCAGTAAGCGACACCAATAATGTTTACCTGCTACTGTTTGCCACCTTTAGCAGTAAACTTTCAAATCAAATCCAATTTTGGCATAAGGTTATTGGATAGTAATATTGCTGATCTTCAGATGTCAATACGACAAACAGATCAGTTCAATTAAGACTAAAGAACATCAATATATGTCTACAGGTAGCTCAATTGCGAACTAATGCGCGAAGCTGCAAATAAACCAAAAAAAGGTAAACAAATGGAATACCGTATGAAAGCCGAACTACCAGGCTTCTGGCAACATACAATTGAATTAGATGGGCCCCATAATACATATAGCAAAAAATATTGAATCTGACGGGAAACATATTCCTGTGAACAATACACTCGAAAGCTACAGACTACAGTACTAGTGAATGTCACACAAAAACGATAGCCGTTGTGTAAAAAAATGATGATATTATTTCATGCGAACAATATTGATGGGATTAATTAATTAATTTTACTCAGCTAGTTACGTACAAAAGAATTGTACAAGAAACAAACCTTTGTGGGGTCAATTATTCCTGCAGCCATCAAATCCTCATATTTACCCGTAGCAGCATTGTAACCGTACTTGAAGTTGTCATTAGTCAACACCTAATGCAACAATTACCAAAGAAATTGTTGTGTTGTGAAGTCGGTGGATCAAATCACGCGTACAAAAAATTTACAGCAACAATACCTTCTCAATGACAACACTACCGTTGGCACCAGCATTTTTGGCGATCAACTTCAGTGGGTAGCTCAAAGACCTCCTCACTATTTCAGCTCCAACCTGCAAATATTAATATCCGAAAGAAAATATTTATTATTCACCATTGCAAATGTTTAACAAAAGTCGTCCTGGATTTGTACATTAACTGTAAAAATCATCTAATAACTGCTAACCTTTTGCTCATCGTTTTCTAGAGTCTCCTTGATGGCATCAACTTTAGAAGAAAGCCTCAAAAGAGTGCAACCACCACCAACGACAATGCCTTCTTCAACGGCAGCCTAAACATAAAACGAGAATAGAAGGGTTCAAAACATTATATACACCTGAGAGATAGCTGACAGCCAATGGACACAAGTTCATCAGCTAAAAAGTATACTTTTGTAGCATTCAGAGCATCTTCAACTCTCAATTTCTTCTCTTTTAGTTCTGTTTCAGTTTGTGCTCCAACCTGCAGAAGAGTTTGAGAAGGCAACAAGGCTCAATGCGCCAATACAAATGAAAAGAGGCAAATGGGATATAATGTTGCAGCCATCCTACCTGAATGACAGCAACACCACCGGAAAGCTTCGCTATTCTCTCATTAAGCTTTTCCTTTTCGTATTCTTGCTCCGCGGCCTAGAAAGAAGGATTGTTAATGAAAGCTATTGCACATGAACTAATGGTATTTTCCATGAAGTCTAACCTCAATCAGATTCCTGATCTGTGCAACTCTTTTGTTTACTTCCTCCTGTGTACTTCCATCACCAACTATTGTTGTTGAATCTTTAGTAAGTACAATCTTAGCTGCAGTACCTAAGACTTCTTTGCCAGCTTTGTCCAGAGAAAGTCCGACCTCATCTCTTACTACACTAGCTGCATGAAACCAACAAGTTGTAACAACATTAGGATTACTAGAGAAAATAGCAAGTAATATAGCCAAGGATAGATCCAAAAACAACCTCCAGTCAATATTGCAATATCATCAAGATATTGACTTTTGCGATCCCCAAATCCAGGTGCTTTAAGTGCAGCAATTTTCAAGGCACCTCTTAGCTTATTCACAACAAGAGTAGCAAGAGCTTCTTGTTCAATATCCTCTGCAACTATTACGACTGGATATCCCCCTCTTATGGCATCCTCCAGGACATTGATAAGATCTCTTGCATTTGTGATTTTCTTATCAACCAGAAGCAACTGAAAAAACAATGTAACAAAACTTAAATATACAAGCTTACAACCATGCGATAACCTAGCAAATGAACCTCTGCCTTTATAAAATTAATGTAGGAAACAATTTATCGTGAGAACAAACCTTGCAATTTTCATACTCGGCAGTCATTTTTTCACTGTCCGTCACAAAATACGGAGAAATATATCCACGATCAAATTGCATTCCCTCAACAACATAGAGATTGTTTTCAGCACTCTTCCCTTCTTCAAGGGTAACCACTCCCTTCCTACCAACCTTGCTCATGGCCTCCGCTATCATGTTCCCTATTTCATAGTTGTTGCCTGCACTAACAGCTGCGACATCAGCAAGTTCACTGTCCTCAACCTGTGACGTTCAAACAGTACGTTAGTATGCATATGAATGGAGCATTACCACTACTCTAGAATCATGGTAACCTGACATGGAAATTTAGATGGGAGGAATTCGCGATTTAACAAAAGATCAGCATACCTCTTTGGACATTTTCTTAAGTTCAGTAACTAGTGCTTTTGCAGTTTTCTCAATACCACGGGTAATCTGGACAGGGTTGGCACCAGCTGCAACTACCTGAACCAGTTACCAGTATAAGTAACCAGGAGGGGCAATCAGTCACAGGTCCGTCACAAAAATTGGAATTAGAAGTTGTACCTTAACACCTTCAGCAATCATTCCCTGTGCAAGAACAACTGACGTAGTCGTACCATCCCCAGCCAAATCATTGGTCTTAGCAGCTGCTTGTCTTACTAGCTTGGCACCAATGTTCTCAACAGGATCCTCTAACTCAACCTATGATCAATAAGTTCCATAGATGTAAATTTACCGTATACGTGACTCAGAGAACATGTCTTGAAATATTCTAAAAAAGACTAGAAGGATATTAGATTTCCACTTAGCTCCAAATAAATCAGATTAAGAAGAAAGACAAACAAGTTAGGCAACAAATTCAGAAAAAAGAATGTCTTGGTGCAGTCCTTTTACTAACTTCGTACTTTAGTATATTCATAGACTGACAAATGCCCAAACAAATTAAAAAGAACAAAACTCATAGTAATGATAGTAACTTTTTAGAAAGATCAAGGGCATAATGACATCCTAGTTTATGAAAAGGCAATCAATTTGAATGCATATCAAATGAAATAATAGAACTTTTCATAATAGTTTGTAGTAGTATAGTAGATTTGACGATCAGATAATCATTCACCTCTTTTGCTACAGTAACACCGTCATTTACAATTTTCGGTGATCCGTACTTGCTTTCCAAGACAACATTCCTACCCTTTGGACCAAGAGTAACGCCCACGAGATCTGCAAGCTTGTTGACACCAGTCTGATACGGCACCCAAAAGAAATTAAGAATTATAATCAACAAAAAAAATACATTTTGTAAAACCATGTAATGCTTCGAAGGATTTTACTCTCTCAAACATACTTGCAGTTTTTTAATGGCTGAACCATCTTTATTGAAATACAATTCCTTAGCCATTGCATTAATCCTAGGGCTGCTTCTTCTCAGGGAAGAGAAGTTTTGTCTCCTGCCGCTCACTAAATTAGGTGATATAGAAGAAAACGAAGAAAACTGTGATAACTTCTGCCTTGAAGCTAAGATCTTCTTGTCTGTTCCAGAGCTGCTAGGAGAAGCAATAGCACCAAATGTAGACATCATATAGAAAGTTGACGCCATTGCCTGCTGGGAATAAATATAATAACTTCGTGAGTCATTAAAAAAAGCATCAAAGATTCACTTATAAAACTTCAAGAGCCAAAAATTCATATGGGCACCAGAGATTACACATCCAACGACGGAACAGTATCTGACTAGTAATGCTTAGTTAACTATTGGACAAACAAAACGTTATTGCTCGGAGTGCTGCCACATAACTGGTTATATTAGTTAGGTATACAACTTCCTCGCATCAAAACATTCAAATAAACAATAGAAAGTGCTAGTCATACGAGTTTAAAATGTTGGCATAGTATCAAAAAGTAAGTAAAGGATCTAAATGTGCTAACAGTGACTAATAAATTTAGTCACAAGAACGTGTATCGTTCTACTCAAAATATAACTTATGTTCCATTCAAGATTATAAAACGTATCATATCGACCTCTGCGCAATGCTCCAACACGTGTGAATATAGTAAAGATATCATAACCTATAAGCAAAAAAAGGACTTTTTCTACCTGTTCATATTTTGACAATTCTCAAAAAAAAAAGAGAGGCATCCTCATCTCGATATGCTCCCAATTTCCTGTTCATTCAATTACGTAGAGACAGACATCCTGAAAGGTTGTTTTCCTTTATCTCGTTGATAGAGAAGCATGCATTTACGAAAACCACAGATATACTACTTTCCGCGAGCATCGACATTTTAAACACTAAATTCACAAAATTAAGCCATCAATACAAATAATTAAACATCAATACGAAATCAGCTCAGAGGTAGGTGACTCTTGCAAACTATAAGACGGCAATGCGTGCAGGCACTCGACGCCGCCAAGGTTCCGACCAGTCCTTGTCTGAACGGAACAATCTCATCACGGAAACATGATACAATAGGCATAAAATCTCAATCCCTCGACCTCACAGACCAAATCCAAGCAAAAAGGGGCGGCAACAAAGACAGGAAACGATACCGGGACTGCAATCTTACCTCGAAGAGAGAGAGAGAGCTGGAAGTTGACGGAGCAGAGAGGTCGTCGGCCTGGGCGGAGGCAGCAGGGCGCTCGCGGTTGGATAGACTGGGGCAACGAGACGGGAGGAGATGGAGGCGGATGAGGTTTTATCGAGAAGGGTTTGGATTGGCTTCGGCTCGCGAAGGTTCCAGACGATCTCGGCCGTAGATCTGGGGACGCACACTTTGCCCTCACCGAACAATCTAGAAATTCAATTGAAGGTAAAGCCACGCATTTTAAAAAATGAAAATATAAATGCGGTACGAAAAAGGAAACTTAACGGATCTTAATCGGATGGGATTTTCCACCCGCAAATTTTAGATTTTGGGTTCTGACCCTCTTTATGGCTAATAGTTAAACCCGAGCTCAATCCACCGTACCCGATAACCGAGTGGTGAAGTCCGATGCGATATAACCCATTTCATGGGTGTGAATGATGAACTAACCGGAGGTAGGTTTTAGTGTTCTACGCTGCGCTAAAGCAAACAAACCCTTTTCCTCCTCGTGCGATGCAGTCCCGCAGTCTCTTCTTCCTCCGTAGGCTGTCCCTCCAACTCCACTCCATCTGCGGCGCCTCCTCTCGATCCCTCTACACCACCTGCGCGGCGCTGCCAGAGACTTCCAAATTTGACGCCGCCCCACCAGAGGCCGTGAGCCACGCCGAGGAGCACCGCGTCGGTTCCCTCTCCTCGCGAGTGGAGAGGCTGCAGAGGGACGAGTCCGTTGTCTCCGCCTTCCAGAATTGGATGGGCGAAGGATTCGCCGTCCACAGGGGCGACATCTTTCACGCCATCAATCGCCTTCGGAAGCTCAAGATGAACAAGAGGGCTCTCCAGGTGAGCGGGCCTTGCTCCCCACCACTTGCTTGATCGGGGAACTACCGTCATGAAAAGAGGCTTTTTTTTTATTGATTCATAGTAAGGATTGCACATTCTTTTTCATCTTTGCTTGTTTTGGTTGATTCTTATGACTTGGAGGTAGGTTCTTGTTAGATTTATGCTATTGGTTATTCATACCATGACCATTTCGAAATGGATTTGACATGATGTTTCCTGGAGTGAGGTGAGGGTTTTGTTCGAAAATGTGGCTCGTCATGGGGGTTTTTCCCTGCGGACGAAAGTGTCTAAGCTTACTTTGCTTATAATTCAACTCATCCTTTTCTGTGATGAAACATTTGACGATTTCACTTTGTATCCCAAATGAGACGTAGATTTTTAGAATTTAAGCTAATATAAGTCGATGGAATTGATGCTTTCCTGCGGATGTAAGGTAAATCCCGGAGATTTGGTGACATCATAAGTCTATTTGATTGAAGGACAAAGCAAAAGGGACACTGTTTAGATATATAGAGTCTGTGAAACCTTTCAGTTGGATTTCATTTGGTGCCTAAGCTAACATCACTTGCTGTAAAGAGATTTAAAGTAATAGTTACCGAGTATTGTTTTGGTCAAAATGGATTTTCGTCAAACACCACTGGCTACAGTCGGGTTTTCCTCCATGCAAAAGAGAGTGCCCCAGGTGGTCTCGGGTCTCTCCATTTGATGCTTAAGTGACTGTTTTCTCTACCAAAATTATGACCGTATGAAACCTTGATCCCCTGAATATCTGCAGTTAAATTACTGCTCACTTGCAGTACTCTAAGATTGAGGAGCTTCAAGACTATTTAAGTTTTCCATGCGATGAAAAATCCTTGTATCATCACAGGGCTACCACCCATCTTTACCAGTTAAGATGATTTGTTGGTCAGTATTGCACCATTGCAATCTTACAATGACACAGTGGTTGCATATGCACTTGTTAGCAAACTTTTTTTTCCAATTCTTTCCTCGTAATATATTTTGACTGGGTAGTCTTGTTTAGCTTTCTTCTTCCATGGATAACATGATCAGTAAATGTATTATGTTGTGGACTTTTCAATGTTGCAAGTAGCATTTGGACAGATTTTGAATATTTTGAGTCGTCTTTCTTATGTTTCTATTCAATTGCTTCAATTTGGTTATGATTCATTACTAAATCTTAATAATTAAATGAGATATTTCTGTGTATCTGTGCAATAATCACGTCATTGCCTCTCTATCTCTGCTCAGCATCAATCCTGAATAAAATAGATAGTTTCATCTGTTATGAATCTTTGGTCTGAAACAAGAGGAAAACATACCTAAACTTGAACCTTTTTTGTCACACCAGGTTATGGAGTGGGTGGTTAGAGAGAGACCATACAAACTAAGTGAGTTAGATTACTCATATCTTTTGGAGTTCACAATCAAACTTCATGGTGTTTCAGTTGGTGAAAGTCTTTTCCTTCGCATCCCTTCTATCTTTCAGAATGAGTTGCTGTACAACAATCTTGTGATGTCCTGCTTAGATAAGGGTTTGATCAGGCTATCACTGGCGTACATGAGAAAGATGAGGGAACTAAAGTTCCCTATTTCCCCATATGTTTACAATCGGTTGATTCTTCTACACTCATCTTCTGGTCGCAATAAAACTATTCCTAAAATCCTAGTGCAAATGAAAGCTGATGGTATCTCGCCACATGTATCAACATTTAACATTTTGTTGAAGATAGAAGCTGATGAACATAATATTGAAGGCCTGTCAAAGGTACTCAACCAAATGAAGCAGGCAAAAGTTGAACCCAATGAAATCACTTATGGCATCGTGGCAATTGCGCATGCGGTTGCAAGACTCTATACAGTATGTGAGACCTACATTGAAGCCTTAGAAAGGTGTAGAACTGAAAATAACTGGTCTACACTAGATGTTCTACTTATCTTGTATGGTTATTTGGGGAAATTGGAGGATCTAGAGAGAACTTGGGAGCACGTCAAAGAACTTCCTCACATTATAACCCAGAGTTATGTGCTTGCGATTGAAGCATTTGGAAGGACCAGTTTAGTTAACAAGGCTGAAGAGATATGGGCAGAAATGAAATCAAGCAAAGGGTTGAAGATAACAAAGCAATTTAATTCCATGATATCAGTTTATTGTAGACATGGCCTTGTGGACAAGGCATCTGAGGTGTTCAAAGAAATGGAAGCAAATGGGTGCAAGCCAAATGCTATAACATACCGCCACCTTGTTTTGGGTTGCTTAAAAGCTGGTTTATTGGAGGATGCATTGAAGACAATGAATTTGGCGAAGAATGAGGTCGTGAGCTTTCGAGTACGAAGATCTACACCATGGTTGGAAACTACACATATGTTATTGGAGCACTTTGCAGATATGGGCGATTTAGATACGGCAAAATGTTTGTTTGCAGAGTTTAAGGAAACAAAATACTGTCGATATACTTTTGTTCACAATACACTTCTAAGAGCTTATATGAAGGCAAAGACATATGATTCCGAAATTTTGAGGAAAATGATCTTGGCCGGAGCAAGTCCTGATGCTGAGACATATAGTCTTGTTAGATTCATAGAACAGTTCAAAAGATAATCATGAATTCATCTCAGCAAATCATTCACACTTTGATATTGTGGTATGTGCGGGATACGCAGAGAATATTTATTATAAATAGAAGCATTCTGCGAATGCCGATTCTCTCACAGGTCCTGTTTGCTAGTTCTCTCTGCTCTTTGGTCTCTGTCTGACAGTATATAATATTCGACACAAGATGTGGATTGGATTAGTGTCTACTCATAAGATCACTACGAAGTTTCAGTATGGATGATTTTAGAGGTTTTATGCTGCAAGATAACCTTCAACATGCCATGGATATCTCATGATTCTATGATCCTCATATTGGTACCAACATTCTTTTCTCTATTTTCTTATATATGTTTACCAGACATCTCATGGAAATGCCTAACCATCAATTACTTGTCATAACCTAACTGAGAATTATTTTATTGTTGCAGTGGTCGTTTCTTGACTTTATGCAGGACGAAGATGCTTTTGTATCAGCAAAACTGAAATTTCAGATGATAACACCTTCAATTTGTCATTATGGAGCAATGGAGCTTGATAGGTAAATGCTCCAAACTATTGTTTGTTATCATTCTTCATAATGTTTTTCTTATTAACTTTACCACCAAATATTGTTTATATATTTTGGGTAAATTATCGACAATCCACCAATTCAATTGCCTTTAGGTGATTAATTTTCTGACCTTTTATCTACTGATTCATAAAAGTTGTGTTACCGTTGCCCGTTGGTTTATCTGATTCTCACTTTTTCTCATTTGGATTGAAACTCACCACACTTCACCCTTTTTATTTGTCTATGTTTTTTATAGTGAAACTGCTCCGAGGGAGGAGGGAGGAGGCTTCAAGCCCAGATTCGATGGTTCAGATCGATCATTTGCTACTGATCTACGTAAATCTATTCATATATAAGATATGTAATTATAGTAGCTGTTTGATCCCTGAGTTTGATCTTCTCCCCTTCTCCATTGGTTAATATGTAGAGCATTGTTAAATTGAATAAAATTATAAATGATTTGGCTTATTTAGGTGGCATTTGCGGAGCTACACGGCCCGTTGCATAGGTCAATTATGGCTCGAATAACGAAAAAATTTTGCTGGAGGGACCCTTCTGCATGTGATCGCATAAGGGTCCCCGAGCTTTAAGACACGCATCTTAAAGCGTTGTCTAGTACACGGATTCAGTCAACTTACACGATCTTAAGTTACCCGAAATTTTATCAAAATATACGATGATTCTAACGGCCAGTCAACATTGCCGTCTGTCAAAAGTTACGGTAAAAAAATTTTGCCTGCTCACTCGTGCTACGATGAAAAAAATTTTATCACTCCTGTTTGAGGCGATTTTTGCCGATCTTCTCCCGCTCCGGTTCCCTCATTGGCGAGGCGATTTTCGGCGATTGAAAAGCCCTCTCCGTCTCCGTCAACCCCGCTGGAGACAATCTCTAGGCTCTCTCTGTCTCCGTCAACTCCACTGGAGATAATCTAGGTTTATAATCTTTTAATGTTCTTTACACTCTTCATTTAGCTTCTGACTGTGGTATTGATTTAAATTGTCTATTGAGAACCTAATTCTGTTCCTCTCAAAACTATGTAATTAAGGATAAAAATGCTTTCATTTTGCACATGTATATCCTTACAAACTGGCAGAAGAAACTATTATGATAAAGGCCATCACTGAGCTCTCAACCAAACAAATGATTCAGAAAACAGTCAAATGCTGCATACAATCAAATTTCACAATGTTTTTATGAGTCCTTATCATGCCTTGCACTAAGGTAGCACGACATTATTTGTTAGGACTCATATAATGAGAAAATTTATTTATTAACAATTTAACTTTCTTCAGAAAATTGATATTTTTGGGCTTATGAGACTTTTTTAATTGTGTTTAACAGATTATTTTGATATAATGAGTAGTTCAACATCATGTAGCGATTTTGATGTTGTCCCTCAGTTTGTAATAAAAGAAGCAGGCACAAGTAAAAAAGAAAAAGAAAATTGAAGATCATAGGCCGGTGCTGAGTAGATGTTCTTTGAATAGACTTCACAAATTTATGAATGAAGTAAAAGGGGAGGTGCAGTAAAGGAACATTTACTAAGGACGTCATTTGGGCATTTATTGGAGGGGCCATCCATTCTACTAGATATGTTAGCTGTAGAGTATCTATAGTCTAGGTGGGACGGTGAGAGGAGAGGGTTTGAGCTGAACAGGCATCAAAACTGGAAAAGAAGAAGGGAAAAGCTCCGATGACATTGAGCTGCTCAAGTGACTTTGGTGATAGCCAAGGCAAAGACAAGAGTTCTTATAAGAGGGAGGCCGTCAGGGGGCTAAATACCACCCAGACTCAAGCGGGGAAGCCAAAACCCCTTGAATGATCGAAGGACCCTGATGGACTGATGTATGTTAAGGTCAAGTTGTTTGGCTGCAAAGCTGAAGCTATGAGCGACTCCAAAGTGAGTCACAACTTCATCTCGAAGGAGGAAGCTGCTAGACTCCACCTCAAGTATGAAGAAGGCGAGGGCGAAGTGAAGTGCTTGAACTCGGAGGCAAAGAGGATGATCGGCTCAGCCAAAAGTGTACCCATCAGGATTGAGGACTGGTGGGGACGAACCGACTTCGTGGTGGTACCCTTGGATGACTTCAAGATCATCCTTGGAACAGAGTTCCTGAAGATAGCCCAAGCAGCACCAATGTCATTCATGAACGCGCTATGCATAATGGCAGGAGACAAACCGTGCATGGTCCCAACGACATAGCACGAAGCCAAAGAGCTACTCGATAATGGTGGAGCTTCAACCTCGAAGGCAACCTTCAAAGATGTTTTGTGTCGATGAGGGCATCGACCGTTCAAGTGAGGGAGTATTATCAGGGATCAGAGGAAGTCGGGTGTAATGGCACTATTACCCAACCCTGACATTATTATGTTTTTGCCCCAAAACTCCGGGGATGTGTAAATCCATGTGGATTATGGGTTTGGCACATGTGTGCCATGTGTTTTGGTTATCAGGGTTGTGATGTGCTCGGGGGACTGTCCCGGGACATCAAAATGTGTGTGGGGGTCACAACGCTCTTGGGGGACTGTCCCGGGGTATGCGTCTATGTGGGGGACTGTGTTTTCATAAGTACTCCAGAGTGGGGGCTCAAATGTGTAAAATTAGCCTCACCAACCCTTGTGAAGCCTTCTACTCACACCTCTCAATTTGTGTACATGGGATACCATTGAAAGGGGTGGTAGTGCCTTGGTTAAATGTAGTCTTGTGATCCCATGCAAGTATAAAATTGCAAGGTTCCACACACCTGCCCTCTCCACCGAGTCCTTACGTCTAGTGTCTACTTAGTGTCTATTTTGTGTTTGTGTCTTGTACTGTTTCCTCTATCAATAATATAACGGCGGTGTGTTCGGTTGAGTTATTTCACCGTGCATTTTACTCACCGTCTTGTGGAATTTGCTTGTGTCTCTTGTGCCTTCGATTACTTGTTGCCTTGGATTGTTGCCTCAGATCGGTTGAGCACTACTAAATAGCTGGAAGAGTAGTATACCGCACGGACATTAAGCACTAAGAGAAGTGCGTCCGTGACAGTACGCTTTGGCGTACTCGGCGTACTCCGAAGCGGGCGATGAAATGGAGGAAACATCGGTTTCTCTGGAATACATTCGGCGGGCGGCTGCTAGAGGAAAAAAAACCCTAAAAGTCTCTACCAATGTATTAGATATGCAGACTTTATTATTATTATTATTATTAGAATATATATATATATATATATATATATATATATATATATATATATATATATATATATATGGTTTTTTACCAAAGTGAAATGAATATGAAATGAATAAAGCCAAAACTAAAATCGAAAACTGAACTTCATTAAACTTAAAATCGAAATCAAAATTGAATTTATTTTTATCGAATCAAATTTACTAAAATATTTAGTAATTAATAAAAACCGATTTTATGGAACCGAATGCCCACTCTGTACACGCATACAGATCTGCTTCTGTTCCCTCCATCCCTCCTCTTACCTTGTATTATTCCCCCTTTCCATTGCAATCCCTTCCCTTTATTCCTCGTCTATTTCTTTAATTCTTTCTCTCTACTAGCCTCTAGCATTTCCTCTCTTTCTTCCTTCCATCTTCGTACTCACCTCCTCTCCTCCTCTGGAGGCTAGCTCTTGAACCAGTAAACCTACCACCGCTCTCATAAGGATGGAGAAACCCCTCATATAATAGAAGCAAGGCCTCGCTGAGATTTTTCCTATGATGGTTTATATGAATTTTTAGATCAACAACTTTGGTGAAAATCATATATTTTTTGTTTTTATTAATTTGTTCTCGTAAGTAAAAAAAATTGAGTAAAGAAAAAAAAGTAAAAAAAAAATTACCAGATCAAGTTGTTTCTGTTTACTACTTATGTAAATCAGAAAAAAAATCTGTTTCGAACATTCATAATTGGATAATGAATGTACGTTTAATCGAGATTCTGATTTACCCTATGCCCAATAAAATAAAATAAATTAGCCCCGAAGAACAAGCAGCTAAATAAAGTAAATGATAATAATAATCCTAATTACTATTAATATTGTGAACAAATTTAATTTTATGTTCAATTCTCTCCCGATTTTTTTTGAAAAAAAAAATAAATTAAACAATTTGTTAATTACACGAGATAAGAAATTTTTTTTTAATGGATTTAAAATTTTGTATCGTCTCCATGTTTCACTTTTATGAGTTACCTTTTAGAACCTTGTAACGTTAGTGTATTCCTAACCTTTTAAAACCTTTTAAAACCTTTTATGAGTTACCTTTAAAACCTTGTAACCTTGTAACGTTAGTGTATTAATATATAAATATTATTTTTTAATTAAATAATATATGAAAAATCGGGACTTCGGTACTTCGGGATTTTTCTGAAATAGTTTTTATGTACCGGTATCAATACCGATTTCCCGAATAAAATTTCGGTACTAGTACCGAAGTATCGAAAAGTTCGGTATGATACTTCGGTACCAGTTTCGTTTGCTCACCCCTAGCTATAATAGAGATATATATCTAATAATAACTACTTGATCGGGGCGACAGATGGCGATGAGGATTGATACATAAATAAAAAATTAGAACGTGAAATAAAGAATCAGATTGGTAACAAACTTAAGCACAACTGATGATGCAAATTCAGCATGAAAAGGTGACAACAATCTAACTCAGCTTTCAGAAAGATTCGTTTGGAACCAACACGTGCATTCGTACACATTAATAAGATCAAAAATGGAAAATGAATTTTCTTTTACAGATGCAAAGTAGAAAATAAAACATCATAATCTATTAAGATACAATCATCATAATTTTTTGCTTAATCGAGAGCTAAGTGTAAATGAGAATGAGATGTTGGTTAGAGTGTCGGCAACATACACAGATAAATACTACACTTTGAGAAAATTTGCAAAACAAAAGTAGCGTCACAAGGTAAGATCCAATACTCCTTCCTGCTTTCTATTAGAAAATATGGACAGTCGAACTCAACCAAAAAGTCGAAAGAATATGACAACGCAAGGATAGTTCTGCCAATCAAAGCACGAGTGCATTCATATTTACAATCATTGGCAATAGCAAGCCGAATTGGTCGTACATTCCTTCTCAACCTAAACTAGTCGTTTTAAGGTCCACAAAAAAAAAATCATCGGGTATAAAGACCGGTGTGGAAATTTGTATAGAGGAAATTAAATAATAACATGTTTTATATACAAATTTCCTATTCACAATTTTCTCAATAAAAATGGCAAAGACGTGATGACAAATATACATATTAGTTCTAGCATATTAGATTCAACTATTCCATTTTACCCTCTACTTTTATACCATAAGCTCAAAAAGTTTGGTGTCAGCATGGAATCAAATGATAATAGTTAGACATTTGATCAACTCAAAACAGTAAAGAAATTTGCGAATGAAAGGGAAAAATAAGAAGGCAGAAATTGGACAGGGCGGAGGATTAGAACTGACCATTCTGCCAATCTGAAGCAAAAGCGGCGAAAAAGGAATCAAGCCCTAAACCATCACCAGGCGAAAGATGGGGCTTCACCTCCCACGGCGATGAACCGCGAGCGGCGAGGGTTTTGAGCCTCACGACTTAAGCAGGACCATCGGGAAACTAACAGAAACTATGGGGAAAAGAAATTTCAGAACCATTTACCGAGTTGACCAAGCAGGAAATAGAATGAAGAGGATAGCAGGCTTCGCAGCGAGTCGGCGACGAGAAAGAAGTTGGTGACTGCAAGAGACCACCCGAGGTTGGAGACGACAGCAGCAGCGAATCGGCGACGAATGATGGCAGCGAGTTGGCGATGAGATTGGAGGCGACGATGAGAAGAGGCTACGATGAAGGCGACGATGAGAAGAATCGGCGACTAAGAGCCGGGTGGTGAATGGAGGCAGTAGCAACGCTTAGGGCAACTTAGGGCAGTGTCAAGTGATGAATGGATGGACTGATGGGGGCGCGTTTTCTAAGCAACCCCCGTCGCTTAGTTGCATCCGAACGGATGCCTCTCAATTTTTAACACATGGCTAATTTATTATCCAACGGCTGATATAGTCGTTCGTCCGAATTTCTCAAAACAACCCCCTCGCCCTCGTTTTTGACCCATCCCGCTATTTTTGCCCTAAGTCGACGCCTGGAGTCGTCGCTGCTCGCCCGCTGACGACAGCCGCTTGCCATCCAACGCCTCGCTGAGTTCATCACCTCACCTCGCCGACACGCCTTCCGACTCCAGCGCCGTCGCTGGAGTCGTCGCTACTCGCCCGCCGACGCCAGCCGCTTGCCACCCAACGCCTCGCCGAGTTCATCGCCTCACCTCGCCGACACGCCTTCCGACTCCAGCGCCGTCGCTAGAGTCGTCGCTGCTCGCCCGCCGACGCCAGCCTCTTGCCACCCAACGCCTCGCCCCGTCGACGCCAGCCATCGTCTGCGGATCCTCCCAAGTTATGGCTCGTAAAAGGATGAAATGATATGAACTGTGTTATTGGAACGGGTTAATCATACTGTTGTTTTATTGGATGATATGAACTTGTGTCTAAATGTTTTCTATTGTTTCAGTTGAAATTGGATCTGTCAATAATTTAAAATCATGTGGAAGCGATGAATTCTACAACGAAACCTTTTTTTCCTACTCAAATTGTTAAGAATGATGAATGATGTGCATACAGCAATCAAGAATGGGTGTATTTTATTTTCCCCTGGCTGTGTCTGAAGCTTTTAAAGCATGATCCCTTAGTTTGTTCTACTCCGATAAAGATGAAGATTTGAACAGTCTAGGATAATTTCTAGCAAATTTTCTTTTCTTATTCATAGATGTAAATTGCGTTGCGGCAGTGCTTTTTGTGTTTGTACTTAGTTTCTTTTTTTTCATAAAACTACAAAGATATTTTTATAGGAAATCAGACTTTAAAAGGGGAAAAAATCTCATAATAAGTAAATTATTTCATCGAATTTCAGCTTGCTTGTAATCAAAGAGAACGATTGATCGCTAGAATTAAACAGCTTTGAAAGGAGGGAGCATTCATGACAAGTTATTTGCAACAATTTACAAAGAGCAGAACTATGAAATTGCATCAGAAGCCATCGATTTGAGCGAAAGCCCTAATACTGCATCAGAATTAGTATCAAACTAATCAGAAAACAAAATGAAATTTGACAAAAATAATTTGGTATCTGGTGAACATATACAATTTTGTGCATCAGCCGTTTTCATCTCAACGCATAAATGTGCGCATGTTAACCATTGCAAGCAAGTGAGCTTGATGGATTCAAGTTCTCATACTACAAGCTATTGCTGTACAATTAAATAACTAAGCCTCTGTTCTTCGCTGCTTCCAGAACTCACATCTGAATGCTTTGCCGAGAACGAGGGCGAGGAATCAAATGGGAAGCGATGCGCTGGGCGAGGGGATGGCTGGCGTCGGCGGTGGGTGGGGGAGGATCAGCGCTCGAAAGGGAGCTAGGCGAGCCGTTGGGCGTCGGGAGTTGGGAGCAGCCGCTGGGCGAGCGCGATGTCGTTGGCGGGCGCTGGCGTCGGCGAGGCGATGTCGTTGGCGGGTGCTGGGTGGCGAGCGGCTGGCGTCGACGGGGCGAGGCGCTGGGTGGCGAGCGGTTGGCGTCAGGCGGGGCGAGCAGCTGGGCGAGGGCGACGGCTGGCGTCGGCGTTGCCCTAATCCGCAGACGATGGCTGGCGTCGACGGGGCGAGGCGTTGGGTGGCAAGCGGCTGGCGTCGGCGGGCGAGTAGCTCCGACTCCAGCGACGGCGCTGGAGTCGGAAGGCGTGTCGGCGAGGTGAGGCGATGAACTCAGCGAGGCGTTGGATGGCAAGCGGCTGGCGTCGGCGGGCGAGCAGCGACGACTCCAGGCGTCGACTTAGGGCAAAAATAGCGGGATGGGTCGAAAACGAGGGCGAGGGGGTTGTTTTGCGAAATTCGGACGAGCAACTGTATCAGCAGTTGAATAATAAATTAGCCACGTGTTAAAAATTGAGAGGCATCCGTTCGGATGAGCGACCCCCGTCGCTTGGTTGCATCCGCATCCGAAACGGATGCAGCTGAATGTTTCACACGTGGTTAATGAATCATCCAACGGCTGATGCAGCAACTCAAAACACTCCGTCGCTTAGTTGCATCCGCTAGGGGAGAGCAATCGGACTCCGATACCAAACTCCCGAACGTCAAATTATAGGTATCGGTACTGGTATCGAATTTTATTTCGGGAGTTCGATACCGGTACCGATTTCCCGAAATAAAATCGATACCGGTACGGATTTCCCGAAATAAAATCGATACCGGTACCGATTTCCCGAAATCCCAAATATTTTTAATTCTAATTTATGTTTTTTGGTGTTTGTATTAAAAAATACTGAATATTAATATATAAATATTATTTTTTTAATTAAATAATATATGAAAAATCGGGACTTCGGTACTTTGGGATTTTCCCGAAATAGTTTTTATGTACCGGTACCGATACCGATTTCCCGAATAAAATTTCAGTACCGGTACCGAAGTACCGAAATACTAGTACCGAAGTACCGAAAAGTTCGATATAGTACTTCGGTACCGGTACCGTTTGCTCACCCCTAGCATTCGCTATTTTTGCGCTAAGTTGACGCCTCACCTCATCTCGCCGACTTCATCGCCTCACCTCGCCGACACGCCTTCCGACGCCAGCACCTCGCCGACGACTGCACCCATCGACGCCAGCGAGATCTCCGTCGACGCCAGCGCCTCACTGACCGCCTACTCGAAGCTCGCACCCATCGACGCCAGCGAGATCTCCGACGATGCCAGCCCTCGCCCAGTGCTTGCTCGAAGCTCCCGACGCCGTCGCCAACTCCCGTTCTCACCGACGCCAGCCATCGCCAAGCCACGCCAACACCAGCTGTTTTGGATAACATGGCATGTTTTGTAATATGGGTGTTTTGTAATGTTGTATTTTTGGATATGTTGTATTTTTAGATCACTTGGCTGTTTTGTTATATGGGATGGGAGGGCTGATTGTCCCAAATGACGCCAGAATACTCACCTTTCACTGAAAGAAAACCAAATGGCTTTCTGAGCATGAGAGAGTTCCTGTTATTATGAAGATTTCTGCTTTGTATTTTGATTTTTTGACCTCTTATCCATTTATTGATTATCTTGATTAATCATCATCATTGGTGTATTTCAGCCACATATGGACTAACACAGACAATAATCGAATTTGTGGTCAGCTATGGGATGTGTTGATGTGCATAATCCATTGGTTCCATTAGATTTAAACTGACACTAAAGCATTGGAGTTACGGCAGCCGATGCTGATATGGAAGATGCCAAGGGTGATGAAGGAAAGGTGGAGAGTGTTCATGCTGTTCCAACCGGTGAATCTGAAGACAAAGCTTGACGGTCTCATGCGTCTGCTGAACCTCTTGCTAACTTGGATTAGTCGATAAGCTAGTTTATTTGTTCATATGTTTTGTAGAAGTCTGGAGAACAATTTGATGGCAGTCTTATATGTTACTGGATTTGAGGTTGGCAAATGTAGCACAAATCTGTAAAACTATGTTTCGTTTTTAGATCAAAAGTAATTTAGTATGTCTCCAGTTTTTATCTACAAGTACTTGCAACATCAACCAAATGCATTTGAGATAGATAAACTGAGTAACAAGTTTGATTTCTGTTAGCATACTTGTTGGAGGAACTTTCCAACTAAATAGCAATTTGCAAAGATCTCATAACATAGATTTACAAAATATGACCAATTCTACCATTCAATTCATTCAACAATTCATTCTTGACCAACAACTACAAGATAATTGAAGCCGGAAAGCACACATTCTATAATTCATTCAACAATTCAACAATTCATTGATCTACATACTTCAAGTATTTTCCATTCCTCAATAATTGAAAGCAGACATTCTACAATCCAATCTTACATTTATAAAACATTTCATCAATCGGCATGAAAAAAAACCAAGTAAAACATTTCATCAATCGGAATCATCTGAGTGGATTCATCCAAGGTTTGCGGGTGCTGGCATCGGCGAGGCGCTGGGCGAGGACTGGCGTCGTCGGAGATCTCATTGGCGTCGGCGAGGCGCTGGGCGAGGGCTGGCGTCGTCGGACATCTCGCTAGCATCGGAGGCTTAGGGCAAGAAAGCGGAGAATTCGGCGATGGCTGGCGTAGGTGAGAACGGGAGCTGGCGATGAGGGCTATCGTCGGTGAGAATCAACGCTGGAAAGGGATCTAGGCGGGAGCTGGCGACGGCATTGGGAGCTTCGAGCAGGCACTGGGCGAGGGCTGGTGTCGTCGGAGATCTCGTTGGCGTCGATGGGTGCGAGCTTCGAGCAGGCAGTCGGTGAGGCGTAGCGTGCGTGCCCTTTGGCTGGGAGAGGGGTCGACTGCCAGCTCGGACGAAGGGAGTGAGCTCGGACGGCTGGGAGAGGGGTTGGCTACGTCGGGCGGTGTCTTCTCTGACGCTCGGGCGAGCTCGGGAGGGGCGACTGCGGAGCGGAGGGGTGGCTGCGTCGGGAGGGCGAGAGGGGAGGAAGGACGCGACGGGAGGGTGAGAGGGGGCGGAGAGGGCGGCTGCATCGGGAGCGTCGGAGAGGGCGAGAGGGTGGCTGCGTCGGGATGGCGAGAGGGGGAGGGCGGCTGCGTCGGGCGGGGTCTTCTCTGACGCCTGGGCGAGCTCGGGAGGGCGGCTGCATCGGAAGGGCGAGAGGGGAGGGTGGCTGCGTCGGGCGGGGTCTTCTCCGACGCCTGGGCGAGCTCGGGAGGGCGGCTGCATCGGGAGGGCGAGAGGGGAGGGCGGCTGCGTCGGGCGGGGTCTTCTCCGACGCCTGGGCGAGCTCGGGAGGGCGGCTGCATCGGGAGGGCGAGAGGGGAGGGCGGCTGCGTCGGGTGGGGTCTTCTCCGACGCTCGGGCGAGCTCGGGAGTGCTGCTGCGTCAGGAGGGTGAGAGGGGAGGAAGGACGGGATGAGATGGTTTTGGAGCGAGAGGAGGGAACGGAATTGATTTCCCTCTCTTTTGGAGGGGATGGTTTTGAAGGGAAAAGAAAAGAAATGTTTCCCTTCTTTCCTTTATTTCTCTCTTCTGAAACTAAGGAAATGGAAGGAAAGAATTCTATTTCTTTCCTTTCCCCTCTGGTTTCTCTCCTCTGAAACAGACCGTTAGTTATTTGGTTGAGTTAGTGACTTAGGGTTTAGGGATATTTTAGTAAATTAGCTAGGCGGAGCGGGTTCGGGGTTGGGGGCGGGGCGGGTATTAGAAATCTCATACCTGACTCTGACCTGACCTATACAACTTGGGTTTTCCTCGAACCTGACCCGACCCCAAATCAACTTGGGTTTTCCTCGTTGACTTCAGGTCAGGTCGGGTTGGATCAGATCGGGGATGCGTTATATTGTCATCCCTAGTTGGGACTAGGGATGATAAGAAAATATATCTCTGAATTGACCTCAAACTTGTTTCGATTATGAAAATGAATAAATTTATTATTTATAAATTATAACATATGTACTAAATCTATAATAGTTTAATATTTTACTAATTAATTTTATTATTATTTATGTAAAAAATTATTATTATTATTAAATAAAATTTTTGTCTGATTTTCTTGGCAATGTGTCTTCTAAGGAAATAATTTCCTTCTCATAGCCCATGTGCTCTCCTTGCCACATGTTGCTAACAAATCGGGCTTTATCCCATCTTGTGTTTAAGGGTGTCTTTTAGTTTATCTACATGTCTTATCCCATCTTAAAGTCTGACAAACTATGCAATAATGTGAGTGTTGAAAATTTTCTACTGCATATGTTCAGTTTTACATATTAAAATATGTGTTAGGCCATATATTTTTTTCAACTACGGAAAAAATGAACATGTCAAAAAATTTAGATTGAAATTTCTACACAGTCCTTTCAAAAATTTTTGGAATGTTCCATCTAAAAAAAAGTAATTCATGTAAATAACATTTGCTTTTGTGTGATCAAATGTTAGTGAGCTCAAGAATGGTTTTTCTTGCTAGCATGTAATAGTGCCAGCGGCAATTAGCAAAAGTATCGGCCACAACTGAACTGGCCACAGCAGCTGCCATCAACGATGGCAGAGTGCACGACAAGCGAATCAGCACCAATGACAACTTCAAGCAGTGCCAGGGAGACGAAAAAAAATGGCATAAGCTGGTACTAATATTTTTAAACCGTAATTTTTTGTCCATCTCCTATCCTCTGTTATCTCTCTCCCCCTAATCTTGGTTAACAAGTGTCACACCCAGTCCACACGGCCCGTCCACGTCAGCCTAAATGCTCCGGCAAGCGTGCGAATGCTGAAAACGAAATCGAATTCAACTTCGATTCCAGCCGCTCGCGTTTCAAATTTTGACCAAGATGTTGACTCGGCCTCCTTTCGAACGCC
Organism: Costus lasius; assembly: GCA_027563935.2. Lineage (NCBI taxonomy): Eukaryota > Viridiplantae > Streptophyta > Magnoliopsida > Zingiberales > Costaceae > Costus > Costus lasius. The sequence goes on from CM050454.1 coordinate 2,567,559, forward strand.
GAGTTCACCCCGCGTCTTCGCTTGGACGCGAAGAAGCCTGCGTCCCGTTCGTCGGTCGCCGATGCCGGAGAAGATGGACGGAAAAGGTGTGCGGCAGGACCGAACAGCGTCGCTCAGTCCTCAGCCTTCGCCGACAGCCGCTGCAGCCGGAAAACCTCACCGCAGGAGGTGGAGACGTCGAGAGGTGGAGAAAGGAAGAGCTTCGCCGGAACTCAGGGAAAACATGCCGGAGAAGACACAGGGAGCTAGGGAAAATTTATCAGGATTTGTCTTCAAACCCAGTTACATAAAACCCTCTCTCTCGCTCTTGCTCACGTCGGCGACAACTCTTGCCACCGGTTTACAGTCGCACAGATCTCGCTCAGTTTCTCGCCGACTGTTCCCTCGTCGTCGCCGGAAGGAGCGACGTCCGCCTCTGCGAACGTCAGGGAAGGTGGAGCAGCGTCGCACGCTGCTGTTTGTTGGAAGGCGGTACTCGCCCGGGGAAGAAGACGCTCGGTCGTCTCTTCCCAACACAGCTTCCTCGGTCGCCTTCTCTGACCTCTTCTTCGTCGTCCGCCTCCGCGGATCACGCTTGATGCGTCGCCTCCTCATCCAACGAATGCGTCCGCCTGTCGATCCAGCTGGAGCAGACATCGCTATCGGCGTCGGAGATAGTGCCGGGGATGGCGTCGTTGAAGAAGGGAACGTCGCTAGGACCGCGCTGCCCACGCGCGCGAGCTTCCGCCTAGACTCGCGTTTCGTCCGTTCGGTGTATTTGGGCCGGCGACGAGGATCTGGGCCGCCGCCCGAATCTGTTCGCCCCCTTGGCCCGTCCCGGAAGGAAACAGGCGTCACAACAAGTTAGGATTTTATCACTTTCGAAACCAAAATCCTGACCACACGCTTTTTTCTAATTTAGACATTGCTTTATTTGCTTCATGTCCTAGCTACGATTCCTTATCTCAGTCCTTATCTCCAACCAAGGTTTCCCCGCTCATACCCCATTGTCTCTGACAAAAACTCCTCAAACATTTCTAATCTCATCCGACCATCGAAGCCCAAAGCGCCCGCAAGCCATAGTTGTCTTTCATCTTTAAAAATTTTTTACAATAAGAAATATACTTTTTACCGTTGATATCTTCTTCTCCTAAATAAAAAATTGTAACAAAGCATATAAACCCATAAATGCTTTTCACCATATTCAGTCACAACTACAATAGAGATATATATCTAATAATAACTACTTGATCGGGGCGATGAGGATTGATACATAAATAAAAAATTATAACGTGAAATAAAGAATCAGATTGGTAACAAACTTAGACAACTGATGATACAAATTCAGCATGAAAAGGTGTTTGGCCTACCTAGGTCAGTCTCCAGACAACAATCTAACTCAGCTTTCAGAAAGATTCGTTTGGAACCAACACGTGCATTCGTACACATTAATAAGATCAAAAATGGAAAATGAATTTTCTTTTACAGATGCAAAGTAGAAAATAAAACATCATAATCTATTAAGATACAATCATCTTAATTTTTTGCTTAATCGAGAGCTAAGTGTAAATGAGAATGAGATGTTGGTTAGAGTGTCGGCAACATACACAGATAAATACTACACTTTGAGAAAATTTGCAAAACAAAAGTAGCGTCACAAGGTAAGATCCAATACTCCTTCCTGCTTTCTATTAGAAAATATGGACAGTCGAACTCAAACAAAAAGTCGAAAGAATATGACAACGCAAGGATAGTTCTGCCAATCAAAACACTAGTGCATTCATATTTACAATCATTGGCAATAGCAAGCCGAATTGGTGTACATTCCTTCTCAACCAAAACTAGTCGTTTTAAGGTCCACAAAAAAAAAATCATCGGCTATAAAGAACGGTGAGGAAATTTGTATAGAGGAAATTAAATAATAACAAGTTTTATATACAAATTTCCCATTCACAATTTTCTCGACAAAAATGGCAAAGACGTGATGACCTAATTCTGTACAACGGCCACCATGTTATTTGGTTTGCACAAAGAATCTCTTGAAAAGCTATCACCTGCACCATCCAACCAAATGAACCATTATCAGACAAATTTTGAATTGCAAAATGAATAGTTTGTGGATACTTACAGTAAATTAATATACACTATTACAGGCAATTGCTGCAGATCATCTGATCTTCAAGTATTCAGCAAAGAGCACACAGTTGAGAAGCAAACGAGCCAACTGGCAGTCTTGAGATGCCGAAAAACATCTATGGATGAATGTAATTTTACAGTAGCGAAAAGAATGGCAATCCTACGATTGAGAGGGCTCCTGGTATTTCTCGATTGATTCCTTCTTGTGTTCAGGATCCATGCTACAACAGAAAAATCAAATCATTTAACAAAAATTTAGGTTTCTGCATGGTTTACATTTCATCCACCAAATTTACATAATTTAGTGTCTCCAATGCGCAACCGTAACGCCTAGCACTTCAACTAAAAAGGAAAAAGCCCAGCATCCTCGCTTTGTACATTGAAAAAAGTCGGCATCCTTAATATTTAATCATATATAAATACCGCCAATTACTTCATTTTGAGCATCTTATACAGCCACCCCAACTCTATGCAAATTATAACAGATAAACAGTATTAAACTCAAATCCATTCAACCCAGGAACAGCTAACATCATGGGAAAAATTTCTTCTGCAGCAGTATGCTGCCGAGGATGCTTAAGTTTCCTTTAAAAAAAAAATTTTTTTAAATTTTTTTTTTTAGAAACAATCTATACAACCTAATCTATCTAATGATATTAATATTGAGGTATTTTAGATCATATATATTCGTTAAATACCCTAAACAAAATCACATAAAAGACAAAAAATAAATAGTATTTTCAGATTTTATATGATTTTGTTTAGGGTATTTAATGAGTATATATGATCTAAAATATCCTAATATTGATATCATTAGGTAGTTTAGGTTGCATAGATTATTTCTTTAAAAAGAATTTTAAAAAAAACTTTTTTAAATAAAAAGGCAGCATTGCTGCCGAGAAAAATTTTCCAACATCATGAGTACTATCCACACTTTTATCCCCACATTTCAATGTATTTGTTGCACTACCAACAACAGGAAAATCACCCATTTACATGTAAGAGAATACTAGGTTAGATCAAAGGTAAATCATGAGTGGCGATCTCTCTTCAATCCCAAAGGATTGTCAACGTACAATGAATGTTCCCGAACAACCCATAAACAACTGTTAAGTGTTTGACAATTAAGATTATAAAGGAACATATCAGAAATGTTTCTCTTAAACTCTAATTCTTTTTCTAAGAAAAGGAAGAAACAGTTTTATTCAATTACATAAAAAGTTCAGTTCTACTACCCTTACTATGTTGGACAGTACACTAAATTAGATTTGAATTGCTTACAAAATGAGGTGACAGAGATCTGTCATCGAAGTAGTAGCAATTAACATCAAGATTGACTAATAAACTAGGATCCTGGTCATTATGATACAAAAGAACAAAAAAAATGAGATTCTACCAATATAATGTATGCACATATATGGTTGAAAATGAAAAATCAATTAAAAAAAAGTATCAAGTCTATCATTCAGAGAATAACCTTTCAATGTCAAAGAAATGTTGGACTTTAAACATAAAACCATTAATTGGTGGATCTATAACGCAATTGATTGATCCAAGGAGGTTGGTAGCACTCCTGGTTTCCACAGACTCAGCCCTACACAATATTTCTGTGTTCAGGGATATATCTCTTGAATTGCATGCTTTACATACCTTGTAACCAACCGTAGCATGTGTCGTCATTTTGTTGTGGAAAAAGCAAGAACAGCAGGCGTCTAGTTTGCCTGTGGTCAATGTAATTGTTTGGTCTAAATCATCTAACAATTAGTTCACATGCGTTTAAATTTTCAGTTACGCAAAATTATCTAAACCCATCTACCTTTACTATTTTTTGTAACGTATGCAAATTTCAGATGACCCAAGCTAGTTCACTACAATCCAATTATGCTGCACTATGATCCCAATAAAGAAACTCCTTTGAACTGACTAAACCAATAAGGTACAACATGCACTGTCTCGCAGCAGGTTGGTATTAGGGTGGTTAAAAATAATGCAACATCCTTTCAAGAAAAGTTACCTGTTCCTCAATCCAAGTAACGTACAGTGAACAGCGCGTGCAGAAGCAGATATAGGAGGTATAGCAGCAGCAGGAGCTCCACGAATAGCAGTAGCAAGAGCTGATCCCGCACCACCACCACGCTGATAAGCTTTTAGAGGAGAACCAAGTAAAGCTTATGTAGTCCTACCAAAGCCATCACTTAGACTCTCGTAAGCCTGCAGGCAAGATTCAAATTATCAGTATGCCTGCAGCCACAGTCAATACTACTCCCCATCTTTAACTAAAACAGAGCACAATTTTCTTATTAATTTTCCTCTTATTTATTTTTAGTAACCAAACTTTCATCCTTTCATAGCCATCAAATATAATGACCAAGCATGTCATCCTGTACCCCGAGGTTATTGTATTGCTGGTGAAGGAAATTAGATTTCGTGCAGAAGTGCAGTCTCTTTTGAGGTAGAAATCATCCACTTCCTTTGACTTCTTTTCTTGTTTGGTACTATTTGACAAATCCTAATACTAGAATCATTTAAATTGTGTTGACTTCTCCTTCTTGCTGATGTTATTGGCACGACCTAAATTAGCTGGATATAATATTTCAATTAATGTTAATCTAAACTCTTCTTTCATGGATAAAGTTAAAATAAACATTATATGAAGCAAAGTCTACAATCTCAATCCGAGCAGCTGTCTTGTACTCTTGTTCATCACTAGGCTTTCTGAAGTTTAGACAACCTTGCATAGAAACACTTATGTGGGTTGTAGCACCAAAATTCAACCACCAAGTATTTCTATGAACTGAAACTATATTAACTTCAGAACCAACAAGACCAAAAGATGAGTTATTTAAACAAGGAATGTTATTTAAGTTGGCAGTGACAGCGGAAGCATTAATCATATTAACTGCAAAGAGAACCAAGTACAAAACACAATAAGCTCATGGAAGCAAGTGATAATGACAAGTAGTGAATAATCATAACTTTAATAAAATCTTATCTCAAGATAACCAGGGTAACATCAAGTCTAGTCTTTGGACAGAGAGTTGATTCACCATTTGGTTGTCTTGTGTAGTAATCGAGTATTGATGATAAAATCCTCTTATAGAGTACTTAGTCTTCCTTTGGGCCGACTAAGCATCCACCGACTAAGCATCCACAGTGGAAACCTAATAATCATCACACACTCATTACCACATGTGTATGTAATCCTTTGGCCAAACAACACTCGTCATTTGGGTCGAAATGTTGCCCGCATAAAGAAAAACACACACCCTGCCTTAATAATTCACAGTTCAAAAGATTTTACAGCAGAGGTCACTTTGGTGACTATAATGAGAAATCGATTGAAATGAAAAATTAAGTATACCTTAACTTAATATTTTATTATTAATGAGCTTTAATAGCAGAGGTCACTTTGGTGACTATACTATTAAAACAAATTGAAATAAAAATTAAGTTTAGTTATAATTAATCACTACTCATAAACGGATGGAATCCTAAGTGTGTATGAATTGAGCATAATTAATCCAAATAAATAAAAACATAGTAAACAAGATTATGCATTTATTTCTAACTGAATATGCTCAAAAATATGAAAATGTTCTAATAATATACATAAATATTAAAACATATTTAACCATACACAAAAAAAATTCTACTAGCATAAATGAATCATGAGAATTTTACTAACATAGATAAACAACGACACAAAATTTATCAATGTATAGCAAAATTTAATAATGCATAGAAGAATTTATAACTTAGTAAGCATAATTAAACTGAATGAATAAACACAACATTAGATTTATTCCTAATAAATTATGCCTCTAAAGTTTGATAACAAAAAATATCAATTTATATGAATAGACTAACCCACCTAATCCAAATGATGAGCTAGGAGATTAGGTTCATTAGAAGACTGATGACATGCATTTATATAGAATTTTCAGTATATTTTTACTACAAAATATCTCTCTTTTCTACCATGTTTTTACTCATTTTGGTTTAAATCCTTTTGTTTGTTCGGAATCTTCACCTCTCTTCACTTTTGTTATATTTCAAGTGAAAACAACTAAATTTTGATGGATTTTGAAAGATCTGAATGCACAAATAGATTCCAGACATCAAGACAAAGCTACCCACAAAATTTCATGCAAGTTGGAGCAATATTAGAAAATACGACCGCTCGTGAAAGTTTTTATGGCCATATTCTCCGGTCACATAAGGTTTTACGGCTCAACCCGTGAAAACATTCACGGCCATAAAATTTTAAGCGAGTTTCCACAGAGAGTTTTACGGCCGCCGATGAAAACCTTTACGGCCGTAATTATTTTGAGTGGAAAACCTAGAATTCAACAGAATGTTTTACGGCCGCCCGTAAAACATTTTACGGCCGTAATTCCTTTCCGCCAGATTCAGTTTTGACTTCGTTTCTTACCTGATTTGGCTCGTTTTCGAACCAGATTTTGGGGGAAACCTAATACAAGGAGGGGGAACTATTTAAGGAAGCTTTGGGCCGAGTTTAAGGGGGTTTTGGCAAGGATTTGAGGCGAAATCGACAAAGGGGCGAAAACTAGGGCAACCGGCGGCGGGAGGTGTTTCTTCACCGGAAAAACTTTATTTTTCCGGCCGATTGGCGTCGACCTTCACGAGGGAGCATCATACTACATCCTCCTTGTTGATTTCTATTTTTATTTGCCAATTTTGTAATCAAAACATGGATCTTTACAACATGAACATGAACACCATGCTAGTGTAACTTTTTCTTCAGGATTAAGGGCATAGCCCTCTTTTTTTTCATGACTTAATCATTGATTTCTTTCTTATGAAGTAATTTACTTGTGTTAGATTCAATTATTGTTATGCTTATTACATGTTGATTACTGGCTATAATTTGCATGCTTAGAGACATTGCAAGAAGTACTGAGAAGTGAATTACGACGTCGGATCACAGTCTTTGGACAAGTTGATTTGAACACGAGAGTAGTTCGAATCGGCTTGAGGGATTTCTTAGATTTATCAAAAACCCATTGGGTTTATCTTGAGTTAACAATCACGGGAGTAGGGGGTTAATTCAGATAAACACCGGATTGTACTGCTGAGAGGGGACAATCTGTACATGCGGATAAATCCCCTTCAACACAGTAAATCTTCTTAAGATATCTTTAATTATAAAAAGTCATGAAACATAGAGTGGTGAGCCCGAAATCCTGATTATCCATAATTTGATTGCAACCCATTCGTATTTTCATTTTCTCTTTTACGAAAATTAATCCTTTTTTCAGATTATCTAGCTAACGATCCTAAGATAAGTCAGTACTTAGTCATTGGTCTCCGTGGGATCGATATTTTAATTACTTCAATTTATCCGTGCACTTGCAGTTGCAGATCACATCAAAGACCAAAGATCCAAGTGGGTTAAGCCCGCTTAAACCAAATAGCAGGTTGCACAGCACATGGATTTTATTGAGCCCAACCAAACCTAACTGAGTTGATTTACTTAAACCAAATAGTAGGCCACTCAAATAAGTTCAATTATGCCCGGAAAAAGAAAATGAATCCGAAATTCTGTAAATTGGATCCACAACTTAAATTACTAATTGGATATGAATTTCCGAAATCAGAAATCTGATTTAGGATCCGAAACAAGCCCTAATTGTCTTCGTGTGCTGCACGCGAACGCCGCAGGAAAAACTGCACGCGGCCGCCGCTGAAAAAACGCCGCACGCGAACGCCCACCGACGCCAGCTGCCTTCGTCCGCCTTTACCGAACGGCGGAAGAAGTTGAACGGCGACGACCTGATACCGCCAAACCCCTGCCAGCACCGGACGGCTAGAGCTCTCAGACGATCGACAAAAAAAATATAGCTGCAAAAGCTTTGTCGAAGACGCCGTTCGCCTCGTCGCCGCGACTTGCAGAGTTAGGTAACATAAATGGACCCTAATTATATAGAGATTAGATTAAGCTCAAATCTATTGTGCTATTTGGTATTTTGATTGATTACTAATACTTCTTCCTAATAAATTATTTATTACATTATTTTGTCCATAAAACTCTCGATCATAGATCTATCACAGCTAAACTAGATATTAGCCCAACCACAACTAATGAAACACTGTGAGAATGACAACTACCGATAGAGGACAATGAACAAAACACCTTGTGCAATTATAATTTATGCGATTTCAATAAAATCAACTTATAACAAACAAAAATTCAACCCAAAATCTGACAACTATGAAAGGAAAAAAAACATTCATTAAAAACCAATTCCGACTATCAAGATTGTTACACCACTTTTAGTTAAATATGAAATATTTACATACAACAGTCTTAAAATATTTGCATGAAGCAAAAGTCATACGCCTAAAAATCCATAAATTCTAGAATGCTTATATACAAACGAAAGTATTAAAAGAAGATCCATAAATTCTAGAATGCTTATATACAGACGAAAGTATTAAAAGAAGAGCATCCAATCACATTATAGCAACTATCCTATAACCTTTCAGGGGTCAGCTAGGCTATCTATTACTCCCACCCATGAGCCACATTGCAGATGCAAAGAAAATAGAAAAACTTGTCAGATAAGAATCAAGACAAGATGATGGATGCTGCAACAAAAAAGATAGCACATAAAATCTGATATCACATCTACATGCTCATACATGGTAATATCATAGTAACAGTCGTATGAAAAAATATAATAAGCAATACTCTCGCATAATTTATTGAGCTATGGCAAAACCAACAATACCACACGTTGGCAGAATATTACCACCATCGGCTCATATAGTGGAACTAGTACCTTGGATAGTTTGGTGGTACTACTACCAACACCTAGCACCAATACCCACTTTTTTTTATCATCCCCTCCTACCCATACCTGAATATCTATCTGACTTTTTTTCAAACCCCCTTCCCAAACCCTACCCTACTAAAGTTTCAACTATCCATTACCTAAACCTTATAAATACCCGACTTAAGTAATTAATGATATTAAATTATTTAAAATATACTTGGTTATCGAATACAAATTCGGGTACCCGCCCATTTCTTATCTTATTAATATATATAAATCGGGTTAGCTCAAAAACAAAATGAGGTTAAACCCTAACCTGAGGATTGAGAAGGAGAAGGAGAGAAGTCGCCCGGATCAACTTGCATATCTACCATTTTGTTTTTGAATCTTGTGCGAGGAGAGGGAGCATTCCCCTGGATCAACTCACGTCATTTTGGTGGTCTCGGTGTGGCAGCTTCTCTCAGCAAACCGAGACCTTCCAGTATCCTAACCTGTTTTGCAGCGGCACCCTTGTGATTGTTGACCAAAGTTCACGGATGCGGCTGAACTCGCAATAGTTTAGTCGACCCAGGAGCTGTGACCGTCAACCTTCATTCCAATGAGTTAAAACATGCAATTTTGGGTTAGGATACTAATTGAAATAAATGATATAAGAATGTTAGAACTTTATAATTTGAGGGGTATGAATTGAATGTGCTCGAGTTGAAGGTTTCTGATACATTATAGTTAATTCAATTTCTATAATAGATAAAGAATGAATCAAATGATTATAATTTTAAGGGTAGGAAAGGTAAGCATGTGTGAAAATGGAAAATATATAACAATCATTTTTTTAATTAAGTGATGACAGCAAGAACAGTCTTCAAACCTGTATTTTCTTGTTTTAAAATATTTTAGTAATAGATTATTTAATTTAAAATGTATATATAAATATTTTTTGCTTAGTAAACAGTATAATATTTTTTAATTGCTTTGAAGCACAATAATTTATTTAAATAGTCTTAAGTTTATCTTAAACTGGCCAGGAGCCCAGAACCTCGTTCGCGCTTCTATTTCCTCCGTTCCCATCGCTCCAGTCTATCCAACGGCGATCACTCTGCTGCCTCCGCCCAGGCCGGCGACCACTATACTCCGCTCTGTCTTTGAGGTAAGGTTGCTTCCTCGGTATCCTTTCACGTCCTCGGTGCCATCACTTCTTGCTTGGATGTCTAGGGTTTGGGATTTTGTGCCGGTTTTATCATGTTTCCGAGAAGAAAACCGAGAAGCGCCTATGCGACTTGTCCATCAATCTGTTCAAGGGCAAATTCCAGATCCTAGTTTCACTCTTTTTGCATCGCTTCCTCCCCTTGCGCAAGGCGTCGATCTACACAGCGAAAATCTTCCAGCAAGCTGAGTCTCCTACTTCATGCTTCTTGCCTGATCATTTCCTTATTCTCCTTTGTTATCTTCCATCGGATCCGAAGAGTCTACCGTCGAACGAGCTCTGGTGACTTCCCTTTTGTGTGTGTGGATCAAGTCCTAATTCTCTCTCTCTCTCTCTTAACTCTTCCCTCTTCCTTGGTCGAGAGCTGGCTACGATGGCGTTTCCTTCTTCTCGAGACACGGCGACGGGCCTTGCCGTCAACTCCTCTTTCCTTTTCGAGCGTCCGTTCGGCAAGCTTTCTTCTAGCTGAGTTCCCATTGCTGTCTTTTCTCTTCATCAGCGCAATATCTCCATCCCTCGGCTCCTAATCATAAGAATGATTGTTGAGTTACTCACTAACCAGCCCCCATTAACCCTATAACCCATTACCCTAAATCCCTATACTCAGCCGAACCTCTCAGTCTCGGCCGCCTCCTCTCCTGCTACCAACGCTCCTCGTCCAAAGTCCAATCCGCAAACCTTAACCTTGTGCTACTCGCCGCCGTGCCGCCTGCCGTCTCTCCACTCTCGTACCTCTCGTGATCTCGTTCAAAGTCCAAGCCCTAATCTTGTTGCTTCTCGCTGCTGCGCCGCTTGCTGACTCTTTACTCTCGTCCCACTTGAAGCAGCCAAGCGACGACGTCTTCTCGTTTGCCACAATCTCTCCAAGCTTATTCTCTTCCTGTGGTAAGGGATTCAATAGAAGGTAATGATAGTTTGATATATTTGGGATACTTTTTACATAATTTTTCTATGTTTAAAAATTTTCTAATATTTTATTCTTTATGTTGGGTTAAAACGATTGACTGCAACTTGCCTCTTTTGTTGGCAGAATAAATTCAGTTTTCCTCCCTTATTGATCATATTCGAGAAGCATCATTCTGTTCGGTGGCAGCAAATTACCAAATAATGTTTCTTGAGAAATTGTTTAAATCTTGAAAACACTTGAGAACACAAGCCCTTTAAACAACAGACTTGGTTCGTTTTGTTTGGTGATATTGGTTACCTTGAAGAGGAGCATTGCTTTGAAATCTGATGGATGGTTGTGGCAATCCCCCTATGAGTTCACGCTATTCCAATCTTAAGAATTTCTTTAAGATTAGCGTTCATTCCCTTCTGACTGCCTTCTCCAAAGAGGTTATCTTTTTTCATTTTATTTTCCTCCCACAATTTCCTTAAGTTGTTTGATGATATTTTGTCATAATTTCCATGTGTAATGTATCATCTTTTGTAGTGTGACAGCAGAACTTTAGGATGGATTTATTTGGATAAAAATTTCTGAAGTTTTAAATCCGTTAAAGAACTTTTATTGGGCACACTCTTGTTTGGTCCAAATATGTAAATATTAGATCTTCTTTTGAAATTTATTTTGAGCAAACTATCAATTGTTCTTTGTATAGCATGTTGTAATCTAAGCTTACCAAAAATTCTTTACCGATAGCTTCAGTTCTTTGGGTGGCTTGCTAGAACTGTGCGCAACTCTGAAATTTTTATGCAATTTTTGATGCTCTCAAAGAATTGGACTAAGGAAGGTTAGCATTTTGACTTGCTGATGCTACCAACCTTATTCACATATTGATCACATTAAATTCTAGCCCACTCGAAGTTAAAAAAAAAGTTGAAATCACAGTTAAGTGAAGATGTTGATTTCCTGCTATTTTTTTTATCTCGTAACTCTATTATATCATAGTAAATTCTGTGTTATCGTGTCTTGGTTACAACTTTCCTTTTTATCTCTTACATGTTTCATGTGTTGTTTAATGTGAAGTTGATTAATATAACGTGCGTTCAACATAATGAAAGAAGGAAAATATGTGATTATAAATTAAATTACAGATGACCTTAGGTTCATTGGTTGCATTGGCAAAGCTTTTGGCATATACTCTTCTTTTTTTAGTTTTATCACATGATGAGTTTAATCATTTGTTAATGAGTAAATTTTTTTCTGTTTGACGTGTATCCGTAGGATGTATGGAAAGCTTTTCCAACTTATACTGATGCTGAGAGAGAAAGGCTCTATCTTATGTTTGTTAAGGTGATTTTATTAACATCTTGTATTACCTGCAACGTTTGAAAATTTAATGAGATGCTTCCTATGGTAAAAATTGTTGGTGACACCTAACCTCTTTGGTATACATGAAAAGTATGCTACTTGGAAGTACTCAAATATCGATTAATTAAACACTAGACAAACATTCAGAAAAGAACCTCTTTTCTTCTTATATATACTCTAGTTTTGAGACTTCATCAATTAAAATGTTTATGTTTTTATATATTTTTTCCAGGTTATCAAGTCATTACATGAGAACATTGAGGTATGTGCGTTAATTCTTGACGCATATAATGTTTAAAGTCTACGCTGATGGTTGAGTGCTTTCTGACTCTTGGTCCTAACTAAAATGACATAATTCACTGAACTAGAATTAGTTTGCCCTCTATTGCTTGACTTTGTGTTGTCGCAGCAAGTTGACATTCTTCATGATATCCTGTTTGTCTCATTCTTTGTTTTATTTCACAAATTTCACCAGTATTAAGTTTGAAATTCTACAATAAGGGTACTATAGTTCTATAGTTTATCAGTATACTGTTGAGGTAGTTATAGAGATCAATGTACGTTTGACTATTTACTATTTCTGTTATTTGTCATTCATTATAGCCTAATTAAACTTTGGTTCTTGCAACTAATGTCTCACGATTAACATCCTTCACCCTTCAAATTAATGATGGCATTATCAACTAAAGTATTTAGAAAATTGCAGGCATGAATGAATTTCCTTTGGGTTGTTGTCACTAACTTATATAAAGTATAACATCATTGTATATAAATTGTACTTCTATATTTAAATTAATTATTCTAAATTGTAGGCATTTTTATTGTCATATTTGTATTCACCAATCTTTGTTGTACTTTTTGCAGGTGGAGTTTGAATCTATGTGTCAAGAAGTAGATGTATGCTTTCAAAATTGATTCTTTTTCCAATATAGGAAAAAAGTTTGCACGAGAGAATTATATTTGTATTTTACATTTGTAGTTGTCGCACAGAAAATCCCTGCAGATTTTAAGGATAATAGATGATGTGCTGATATGATATCTCTGCTGATTCACCATTCTGAATCTTGTGTCCTTGTTTAAGTCCAAAGTCGAGTGTAGCAGTCAATTTCAATAATGCATATTCCTAGAGTTGGTAGTACGTTAATGTTCTTTTATATCTTCTCTTTAGTCCCATACAGAATATTTAATCTTTTTCATTATACTGTTATACGACTCTATGTATTTGTAAGATGTATTCAAGCTAGTTTTCAAATAATTACTTTTTTCTTTGCAAATAGGTATTAGAGCGGTTATCAAATGCCAAACCCTTTCTACTCTACCGATAAGATGTTATTCATCATATCTCCCACGTAACTAGCTCTCTAAGATATCATAGATGTTCTTAACTTCTGTTCAGGCTATTAGGATTGTTATTCTTCCTCTTCTCTCCACATTCATGATTTCTTTTATTGGTCTAAATTTTCAATAAATTTTCTTTTTTTTGGTGCTTTAACATGTGGCCTGAATTGTTCAATTTGACATCCTCTCCTGTACTGCCTATTTTAAAGTATTCTGAAGAAGAAGAAGATTGGAGGTATTGAGTATGCATAAGTTTCCTGTATTGCTTGTTCAGTAAGTGTAGATATGCACAAACCTACTTGTGCTATCCAAAATGAACTGCTTGCTGTAATTGAGTTCAACCTAAGTCCAACCTATATCAAGCCACACCTTTTTTTTTTATTTGGTTCAAGTCAATTATAAAAATGTACCATGGAATGGAACATAGCATTTTATCTGAACTCAAAAGAATCGACAAAACAGGAATGGAATAGATCCTTCAGCTGTAAAGACGACAGAAAAGTAAATTAATGAGATAAGTCAATGTGGGATTAGTCACATAAGTTCATGCTTCTCTGTGCATTCTTAATTAAGTACAAGAGCTCACTGTTCTTTTCTATATAAATACAAGTAGAAATAGCTAAGCATCAATTTTGCTTGGAAAACTCAAGGGTTTAAGACTTTTTTCATTGGATATTTTAAGATTTTAGTGTAATGTTATAATGGAGTAATATAGTAGTTATATATAGTGTACCTTGTGTTTATAATGTTGGCATAACTAGGGGTGTGAATATATGAGGTTGTCATATTGTACCGTACAATTTATATTTTTTATATTCGATAAATGTATCATGAGCTTGCATTTGGCAAAAAAAAAAAAGGAAAAAAAGATCTGACAATCTTTGTGACTACAAACTGTGGAACGATGACTTCTGTGGTACTGGCATTCTTAAATTAATTCTAAATTTTAGCACATATATTTCTTGATCTCTTCTGCATGTAAAAAAATTGTGTGAAGTCATTATCTTAACTAAGTTCTCAACATCTTTTAATTATATTTTGAATAAGAACCACACGAATGCATCTGTATATGCGCTCGCATGTTGTGTTTGCTTGTCTAACTGCACATTGCTGCCTGCATGTATTTCAATATGTATTCTTTTGTGATGAATTAATCAGGTATTGATTTTTCAAATCACCGTCATTGTATTATAAGCATTTTACTTAATATGCTTGACTAGTTAGATGAATTTACGTATGTTATTACAGGTTGGTAGGACTCTTGATGTCGTAGAGCAATATGTGGTAGAGCATAGCCTTGATGTTCTTTCCGCAGATAAGTAAGTTTCAAACTCAACGGTTCCTTGGTTTTGAATAAGCAAGCAACTGAATAGTGTTCCAAATTGGTGAATAAGATATTTGTAGAATTTGTTAATCAGTCATATGCAGCCCACACATTTTGATGTCGTGCACTTTGCATTGGTTATAATTTGTTACTATCTGTGAAGAGAGTTTCAATTTTTTTAGACTAATTTTACGTTAGACTTAATTTAACAATTTGAATTTTCGCATTTATTACATGTTACTTTCTATATCTAGAACATCAGAAAGTAAAGATGCCACTTCATAATTATTACTTCGTCGATTTGTTGAAAGTAAATTTCTTGTAATCAGGACAGATATAGGTGACATCAAGGCGAAGATATCAAAGGCTAAAATGGATGAAATCCAATATTTGACGTGTCTATTGCACAAGGTGATTTTTTTTTTTGAAAACTATCAAACTTATTATCGGATTTGTTTGAGAATGTTGCATCTATTAATACATCAGTCCAAAACAAATTAGTTGGTATAATTTACTTATGGCTAATAATAACATCTACTATGTTGTATTCTTGGATTTCTTTTTTATAGATTTTATCTTTTCTTCGATTCATGTGGACACTTGTTCAATTAACCCTTTACATGTGTGGTTCTTCACATAATTTATATTTAGAAGTTGGCTATGCATTGTGCTTGCAGGCTTATGCAATAACTTTAGAGTTTCTCTAGTTGCTTTTGTTGTTATGTAGTGTGCAATATCAGATGCTATGTGATTACTAATGATGTTTGACGAGTGGTGCTCGGAAGAGTGTGACTATAAATAGATACCAGTACCATAAATTGCTAGACATGGCTATGATACCTTTATTGCAATTAGCGACAACAAGCACATCAATGATTAAAGGTTGTGACGATGCAGCGTGAGAAGAAGGGCCAACTGGAATGAGGACAAGGTTGGTGAATGCAAGTGGGTTGGAATGTCGAGTGATAGGTCCTTGTTTGGTTCAGAGCAATACTTGATAATAGGTGGCCCTTACATATATGACTATATGAGTGGGACAATTATGATGCTGTTGAATATTTGTAGGCACAAAAATGAGTTGATGGTAAGAGTATCAATGCTTATGAAAGCTTTCTGTGTAAGCGAATGTGGTGCTGTAATCATTTGTCTTACGAGTGGGTATCAAGTAGTGGCCATGAAGGTAGGAATCCCAGGATATCTTTACCATTTGAGCTATTACCTTCAAAAAGTTTAAAACTTATTCAATCTAGAACAATATTTTCAAGTGATCAAATAAATGCAACGGAAATCAAAGCGATACTTTTATTGTGTAATTATATGCAATTATAAAATTTTGGGGGCTTTGATGTGATATAGAAGGGGCAATGCCAAATTAATACTTTGGTAGACTTGGAAAGTTGAGAATTTAGTTCCTAATACAGACAAGTTAAGAAGACTTTAACATCTTTCTTTTAAGAATATGTGAAATGATTTTCTATACTAATCTTGACATCTAGGACCTATTGGAGTCAGACAAGCTCACGCATGCATACAAGAGTATTTTTCATAACACCTTATCTGAGAAGCCATGTTGTAGAGAGAGGGGAAGGGACGTTTAGAAAACTAGGCAAAATCTTTCAGTGCAAAAGAACACATTAGATGAAGGATTGGTTTGGCACGTAATAGAAACAGAAAATGAAGAGAGAATATAGGAGAAGATTTCAGTACTTAATTCAAAGAAGATGCATATCATATCATAAACTAAGCTATCTATTTCTGTCCCTGTCTAAATATAAATATAAATGTAAATAAAATGACAAATGTACACAAGACTTAGTAAATATATATCTTATCATTAACATAATCTTATTTACTGCCTACAGATAGATGTCTAGTCCCTATTAGTAATTCATTTTATTACCTCATTCCTCCCAATCAAAAAGAACCGATTACGATGAGCTAAATTTGCATGACTCAAATGTAAATAACAAACAGAAGTACAAAGATTTAGCTTTAGTTTAGAAGATCTAATACATAGGATAAGCCCATAGATTGGTGTTGCTATTGTTGAACTTTGCAATACTTATCATGTGTTTACTAATGAAGCTTATCTACAAGATTCCTTGTATCTTCTAGAGTGGATTGCCTATTCTATTGAACAAGATGGTGCTAAGAGGCATCATATAGTAAGAGGTATTGTATGTATCTAAATTTTCAATTAATATTGATATTGGTATCATTTAGAGCAATGTTAAGGTCAAGGGTTTTAAAGGCTGACCAAGTTGATACATATGAATACACTAGTTTTACAAACCAAGGATAGGACCATAGTAATTGAAAGAATATGACACAAAATAGACTGGAATGCCTCCTTAAAGAAGAAAATCTTTAGAGTTGAAACTTTAGCTAGTGTGTAAATTTGTTTAGTAATTAAGATTATAAGCATAGGGGCATAATTTTCTCACTATGTGAAATAGATCATAGGCCTGCGTGCGGGAAATTTCTTAAAGAAAGTAGGGTGTACTGGAACAACGACGGAATCATTTTCATTGTATTTTTTTTAAATATGATATAAATCTTCACGCAATATATATATATATTCATTAGCTGATTCAATTTCTTGTCTAATACCAACATGAATCTCATGAATGCACTCAGCTCATTTTTAGATTGTGAAACGATACAAGAAGAAAATGTAAACCTGCTAACAAGGAGAACAATCATGAATTACTTTTTTGGAAAGCATGAAAAGTGACAAATTAGGATCCAATCAATTATTATATCTATTATTGATTATACTATTTTATGGATCTTTATTAATGTATAATTATTATTCATCCTTCAAGCACATATATATATATATAGATTTGTTAAGTATTGTAATCAGGACTATGCATAATATAATTTAGTTTATATCCCTCCTCTTACCTCGTTCTCCAAATTGGTATTCGAGCAAATGAGTACTCCATCGAGTTTCAATTGAATTGTTGACATTACATTGTTGCAACCACCTCTATAGCCTGTGAGTACCTCCCCAACCATTTCTTCTATTGGATAACAAACGACAAAGGAAGGTTGCCCTACTCTTCTTTGTCCTTCCGCAACCATCCTCTCATATGCATCTAAAAAATCCAATCACGATTGAGCTTCTCCTCTACGCACACAACGCCATCATGAAGCATAGTCAAAGTGGAAGGATCACACCAGTAGATGCCTTGTTCTAGCAGTGAATCAAGTTCCTCCTATGTGAAAGCAATTATCTTCCATTTTTGAGGACTACATCTCCCTTTTAATTGCATGCACTCATATTTGTAACCATTCATCATATCTTCCTCGTACTCATTGTTGACTACATCTTGCTTTGTTGCTCCTCAACACCTTGCCCACCAAAATTATCAGCATTCTTCACAAAACTTCAATGAAATTGTGGAACAGCACTGAACTAGGAATTTGAATTATCCCTCCCCTTTGCAACGAACTTCATGGCTATATGTTTAAGGCTTTTATATAGCCGCTATAACCTTCTCGCTCAGTTTCAATTCTTTCCCCTATAATCCCATTTGAATTATTCCTTTGGTGGTGATGCCTATCAATTTAAATTTTATGGAAGACGGCAAAACTCTAGCCTCATGTAGCTCATGGATGTGTGATCGTGCAGAATCTCAGCATGCTAGGGATTTAAAGAGGCATTGACAATGACATTGATCGACATTCTCAAGCATCATCTTGTGTCCTACCATGTTACTCTCAACTTTGCCATATAGTACAATGACAATGACTCTTGTAGAGGACGTTGTGGAGTTTGGTTTTCTTTTTTTTGGTTTAGGATAGATAGGAGGCAAAACTGTAATAACTTTAAAATACTAACATTCTTTTAAACAATGAGGAGTAATTATGTATATAAATTTATTTCATGCTAACATACCTGACCTTTTACATCTTATAGTAGTACTTTGAAATTTTAGGGCCATAATTAATATATAATGAAAATTTGAGGGGTTCTATAAAAATTTATATCCCTACACCTTGAGTAAAAAGATTTAGCTAAAAGCAATTATAATCATAAGAACTGATGTAAGAAAATTCAACCCACAATTTTTACCATTCCACCTCATATTATAAGGCAAAAAGAGATGCATTTTAAGCTTACACCTTGTGTTATTTGATTCACCTTTGGTAAGAAATAAACAACATGAGTAAAGATCACATTGGGTTAGGCGGGGGTCCTCGACTTTGACCCGACCCTGCTTGGTTCGAGAAAACCCATTTCAAACCCGACCTTGTCAAGGAGTCGGGTACTCACAGGGAAACATGACCCTTTAGTAAGTAGCTACTATCAGCAAGTGGCAAGGCCAAGGGTGAAGGTGACGATGAGCGGTAACTTGCAATGGCAAGGGCGAGCAACAATGATGAGGGCTAGGGAGAGTGGCGATGGAGAGGGTGAGCAAGAGTAGGGAGGTAGGGTTCAGGGTGGGTGCGGTTTAGGTTTGGGGTGTGTATTGAAAATCTCACACCTGACCCAACCGAACCCAACTCGACACCCTACCAACTTAAAAGTTTTTCCATTCACATTGGGACGGGGCGGGTATGAGTTTTTCTACCATCACTAAATATGACAAATTGAGCTCCTTGATTGTGAATAATATGAGGAAGAGCTTGTAGAAGGGTTGTGAGAGAAAAAAAAGCAATAAAAAGTGTGAAATTTTGGTTCTTTAGGCAAGTGATAATTTGTTTCTTTTGTGATTTCATTTTTATTGTTGCATATTTTTGATAAACTCTATTTCATAATTTTGTATTGTCAATTTATTTCTTATTCTCGTGAATTTCATTAATCAAACCTTATTTTTCTTTGAAATATGATAGTAATTGATGAGGGCAAAATTTGACCCCAAGACCTTGTGATCAAACTTTAGATGAATCTTTTATGCTATATAGTTCCATCAAGAAAACTCAAATCGGCAAATCTGATCTTTTTATACTCAAATATTGAATACTTTTGATTTATAATGCCAAATTATATGAAATATAATTCATTGTAAATTAGACTTGATTATCTTTTATTTGAGTGCTATATTGAATATTTATGTAATTAATTAAATCAATGTAATTTTAACTTACAATTGTTCTTTCCTTAATCTCCATATCCAGTCTATTTCATGCTAATGCCTGTATTTGATATCTAACTCATCATGTATTTTGGAGTTACTATATATTTTTATTTTTTATTCATACAATTACCAAACTGAATAACAATTATTGTTACCATTATGAATTACTGAATAACAAATTTTTTTTTTCTGCCACCATTATGTTATTGAATTTACTGACATTGTCAATAAATTTGGTAATTGGCTATTTTTGAAATTTTGCTCACCCCTATCTCATGGTTTGGATTAAAAATTAAAATTAATGTGAATATTTTTTTGACAAGGATACGATCCCAAGACCTTGTATCGACATCTAAAGTTCTTGCCGGTTGAACTAGCTGACCTTTAAAATTAATAATAATAATATTAAAATTAATATGAATATTATGTTGCCTCTAGGTGATGATATATTTATTAGTGTTAATTATGGTAAACAGATTTTTATACTATTTGTTTAATCCCGGATACATTCAGCAAAATAATCTTTTTTCTATCATGGAATACTAATTTTATTTGTGGATTTATCATTACCTAGGGGTGTGATGTGAGCTCCTTCTCACCATGAAATGACCTTAAAGACATATTTGAACTACAGTGGCTACAAGGATGAAGAGCACGATGTCCTTGTCCTATAGTCAGAGGAACTCAACATGGTGATTCAGACTAGCTACTAGCTAGAATGATTACAATGGTTCTTAATCTATATGACATGTTATGGGCTATAACCTCGATGAATATGCTTTTGCTGTGGTTCAAGCAGTAACATATGCCTATGAAGCTATGACTGCAAGCATGTATGCCATCCAATCATTTGTGGTGAGAGTGAATGTGCTAGTGTCCCACCACTTGATCATTATATTTGAAGCAAGTCTCATTCCAACACTACCAAAACTGAGCCATATTAAAATAAAGCCAATAAATGAAAACATGACAATACACAAAATGAAAAAGGGAGATAAAATCCTCCATCTTGTAATCATACCTACTTTGTAGTATGGTCTTCTTCTTTTGTATTATTAGTGAACTCTTTGTCATCATCGAGACGATTATGTGTGTAGTAGTGTGAGTGTGCTGCTGGCTAGCTTTGTAACAACTAACAACTTGTAGACACAAATGTTTGGCCGTAGAGATTGGCATTCGTCCACAGTAATAGGGGGATTCCAGTGATAACCACCAATTATGTCTAACAGAGGCAAATGGTGTGCGTTATTTTGCATAAAGGGTTTAAGGTGGTGATGTCAAGATCAACTAGTGGCGTGCACATGAGATTGGTGACCTGTGAGGCATAGCAACTAGTTGGGATCTGAGGTAGCAAGATAGAGAAGGAAGAGTACAATTGTTGGCAAAAATTAAGAAATATCATGGAGCAGAAAGAGCCTCAATTATCTGATTCGCCATTATTTCTCTTTTTATAGTTTTGTTATCTCCTATATTTGCGATAGAATTCCATGAAGCTGCCAACAAAGTTTTGAATATTAGCCTATATCGTTGTTTTTTTGGCATGAATCTACCGACACTATGGTAGTTATAAATAGCATATATCTACTTTGACATGGTCCGTGTAGCGGTATCCTCTAAGCTCAATATGTTCCCCGGTACCTGAAAATTTAACTGTTAGTGGCGCTTCCTACGGCAAATGTTTTATGAAGTATGTTGTGAATGATAATTGAAATTGCATTGGTATACATCCAGTACAGAGAACAATAGTTTATTTTTTTTTTCCACTACAGTGTGTTCCATGGCAATATAAGATAGGTATAGGAAGTAATTTTTATGATTCTTACTTGAGCTTGTTTAAGGCGACCGAGAGCTAGGTGTCCTAGCTGATTTCTAATGCCGACACCTCCTTTCTTTGCAAGTCGAGGCTTCTACTGGTTCTTTTAACAGAGCGTTTGCTGAGTAAGTTACTTACAAATTTAGGATTTCATCTGCTTTTTCTTTGATCTGAATATCCCTCCTTGAAGCAAGTCAGGAAAGTTTTCTTTTCTCTAGATAATGCCTTTTCACTAGGATTATTCTTATCAAATAATTCTATTCTTTGTCAACTATTGTTTTATTTTTATGCAAATATCTTTTCTTTAATTCTTTTTGTGTATATTCCATTAATTTCTTCAAAATGAAACTAGTATGCTTGATGGTTGTGAAACTCTGGATTTCTCAGGTTGTGCGTTGCAAAATTTTCTCTGTAGCTGACCTGGAATTGATGTAAAATGACAAACGTGATATGATGAGTCTTCTTAGTATCAGTTGTTTTTTTCGTAGGCTGAGGTTCAGAACAATGTGTTAAAGGCGCGCATTGAATCACTAAAGACAAGTGGTGATTTCTCCAGCACCACAGATGATGTAGAGAAAGTACGTGTCCCATCATATTTAATGACCCTCTTCTATTTGATATTGTATGTTACTTTGGGTTAAATAAAAGGTTCAACACAAATTATGTTTATTTCATTTTATCATAATGTATTTCTCACCGCATGGTAATGGAAGACATCTTTAATGCACACGTTGTGACTAAGTTTTCATTTCATTTGAAAATTTTCATTTCATAAAAAACTCCGCCCATTTAATTCTAAAGAAAAAAAATATACATGATGGAGTGCATAAATTAGATTTATTTTTCGTGCCATTTATTAAATTATATTTGGGTTTCCTAGGTTAAGTATTAGTAGGGTGGTTATTAGATCATTTTGTAATAAAAGATTATGATAAATTATTGAATTTAGTTATTGCCTCTTTGATCTTTCTCTCCTCCCTCTTGGCACATCCCCATCCCTGTTTATCTCTCTTCTTCTCCTTTCCTCATGAATGTAGGTTTTTCTCTATATCATCTCTCTTGACTTATCTATATTTCTACTTTCACTCTATTTTATCTTCTGTTTTCTCTCTCACTTCTTATTATTAAGGCAGCGGATAGGGTACCTGCTATTTTTGCTCTACCCATATCCGAACCCGGTTAACTTATATACTACCCAAACCCAATTAATTATTCGGTATTTTTTTTCACCCTTTTACCCGAACCCGATCCTATTATGTTTTCTTACTATCCGCTAATAATCCGAACCGGACAACTACCCATTACCAGTCAACCATCAACAGAAATTTTGCCATAACCTAACTTTTATTTCCCTAATTCCCCCCTCTTCTCTCTCCCCCACTCTGCCGCCACCAAATGTTTTTCACCTTCAACACAACAGCTCCCAGCCGTCGCCACCGCATGCTTCACCTCCAACACAGATCTGCCGCCGCCTCCTTGCCTACCCCAAAGTTGCTCCCTTTCCCCTTGCTATTGCCTCGCCTGACCCTAGCGTCACTCCCCTTCCCCCACCACTGCCTCGCCTTACCCCTACATCGCCGCTGCGTACTTCACTTGAAACCGATGTTGCTTCCCCTTGCTGCCGCCTTGCCTGACATCGACGCCACTTCACCTTCCTACCGCCTGCTTGACCTCGATGTCGTGCCGTTTCCCCTTGCCGCCTGGTATCACCACACCTCCGATCCCGCCTCGTCGCCGTTGTTGTGCCTCTGACACTAACCAAGCAAACGGAGGCAAGGGAGCGGCGAGCTAGTTAGCTAGCTAGAGGAGGTGGCGGCTGGCTGGCTGGTGAAAAACACAGGGAAAAAGGGGCTGGGAGGGATTTAGGAATTTAGGGCTGCTTGGGTTAGGGGGATTTAGGGATTTAGGGTTAAGCTTGGGTTAGGTATAATTAGTTATAACTTAGGGTAATATAATTAATTATTTATAAACTTATTTTTATTATAAATATATAATCGGGTTTAGGTAGTGGATATCCGACCTATACTACCTAAACCTAGGTAGTAGTATATTGCCATCCCTACTTATTATGCCTTCCCTCTTTGACTGCATTGTTCAAGTTTTTGTGTTTATAATCACTACGCCCTTTCTTACATCTCACTTGTTTCAAAACAAAATATAGATTATGCAAAACAGAGATATGAATGGAAGGTGGGATTGTGGAGTTGCATAGGATTACCAAAATCATTTTCAAAAAATGTCTCTTAATCCATATATTACATTTGATAAGTTTCTGAAATCATATGTTTAATATTTAATTGTTTACCAAATAGAAGGACCATAACCGTTGTTTGCTACTATGTTTAGAATAACAACTTTAGAAATGATTATTGTATTGAATTATTTTTTTTTAAAAAAACTTGGATGTCATTATAGTTAATCATTGTTCTATATTCTATTGATATATTAAAAAACTTTGTTTTTTTTTGTTTTCATCATCATTCATATTTTATAAAATAGTTTACAAGTAGGATTTGTTTGTGGGAAATATTGATCATGATATGTTTACATATTTGAGAATTCTACCTCAAAGATGATATCCTAAAACCTTTTCTCAATCGTTAGGTCACCATAGAATGAATTTGTGATATTAAATAAGATTGACATTAACCTACGTATGAATAAAAAATAAGATACTAAATTGTGATATTTTATCTTACTTGTATGAACTTCTCTACTAATAGGACATTTGCTATCAGGCATGCAAATAATCATGAGATGTTTCATATCCTTAACTAGTCTACAATCATGATGAAGAGCTATTAGCCTATTAGATTAGATAGTAGATAAAGTATGTGAATCTCATTTCAAAGTTGTTGCTTGCTCATTATCACTGTGATGTCATTCTTGTTTGTCTCTACTTCTTTTATTGTCTCTGCTCATGTATGGATTTTTAATATTTGTGGACCTTTTACAAGAACCTTGGCTTTGATCTTACATGACATAAGCTAATTGTGCTTTGTACAGCTATTACACAATATCTTGTTAAGGGGAGATAAGTCTCCAAATTGCCTCCCTTAATCTGCCAGCCTATGTGATCATGTTGTGATAGGTATCACTCAAATCAAAGCTTACTTCATGTCAAATAATTGTATCAAAGGGTGAGGGGAGGGCTGGTTGCATCATCTCTAGCCCTTTTGCCTTGAGCATAAGGATTTTTTTGTTATAACCTTCCATGATCAAATGGATTGGGTTGGCTACTTGGCTCAACTATTTACCAATTCGGTAGGGGTTAAAATTGCAAATGAGCAGACTTGTGATTGTTGCTATATTTAGGAACAAGGGGAGTCAATCAAGTCTACTCATCCTCTTCATCTTGTTTGTGCTTCTTTGGCTACTCAAGCGCACCTATGTTGATAATATCGATTGCCAAGCAATAATGAGAAGGAAACAATGGATCTCTTGACTTATTTATGGTTGGATCCTCTTGGTCGAGTAGAGATCAACATTGAATTATTGAACTTGTGCTTGATAAACAATGGGCTGAATAAGTTGACTAGCTAAATGCGATTTCAATGAATCTCTTGGCCTATTTATGGTTGGATTCTCTTTGTTGACTGAAGATCAACTTTGAATTATTGAACTTGTGCTTGATAAACAATGAGTTGAACAAGTTGACTATCTAGATGTGAATGTGTGAATCATCTAAGGTTTAAGACTTTGACTGGTACTGAACCCATATGGAATTGACATTGCTTGTGGCGGGAGTTGTGGAGGAAGTAGGAGGAAGAAGAGGAAGTGGCGGGTGTTGTGCTCGCGGTGGTGCCACTTTTGCATGTGCCACCGCCGCATGTGCTTGTGTTTGCTACCCTGGTTTCTCCTCCTTTTTCTTCTCCTTCTCTTCTTTTGTTTTGCTTTGACTCTAATGAAGGTCCATGTACTTGTTCCTACTTAAATTTGTACAGATTAGTCACACTACTCGATTTAGACCGGTTTTTAAAACCTTGGAAATTGAAATCATCTTAATTTTTAGAAAAAATGTCTTGATATAAGGAAGAGATTTACCAATCCAAATGACTGGACGACGTTGCTTTCATCTTGGTTTACTAATGTGGAACCAAGTTTGAGATAACGGTTCATAGTGGTGAGGCTTGACTGATACATACCAGTATATTGATCATATTGACATGCATTATGGTCGGTTTGACTTGGTCCATCTTGACTAAGTTTTTTTTCCCAAAAACATCGAATTTGCTAATTTAATTTGATGTTTTTATCCATTTTAATTTTTAAAATGATGGATTTAAACAATTATAATATGCTTAGAGATGAAATGTGAAATTGTTCAAAAATGATGTATAATATGATACTTTTTTGATATTGACACACTCCGCATCCGCAAGTGCACGGAAATGTCGAAGTAATACAAAAAATATCGAATCCCACAGGGACAAGGTGAGTACCAAAAAATCTAATTCTTGGAATCTAAGCTGATCAAAACGGGGTTTTAAGAACTAAAAAGGAAAACTAAACGCAATCGTAAACAAGAAATCAAACGGCAACGGTAGGGAAAATATATGAGAGAGAATATCAGGGCTTTGGTTTCCACCACACTAACGATTTTAGATGCGCTTAAAATAAATATCAGTTACAAGGATTTATAAATATGCATAAGGAATCTACCCTATGGTACAAGGTACCCTCTTTCGAGTGTACACCCCGGTGTTTACTTAGAACGTCTCCTACTTTCGTGGTGGATCATTCTAGACAAGCCCAATGGGTTCTATGGTAGATTATGAACCCTCGAGTGAAGAATAAGCACTTTCGTATCGAGCCTTCGCAAGTTTTACAAAGAGGTTCGGTCGTTACAATCCTACTTTCGTTATGAACTGTAATAACTATAACATGACAATACTTGGCCAGAGTAAAGATCAAGAAATTAATACTTCAAGTGAAATATGCTCAGAATATGATCCAGATAACAAAGTTAATACATGAATTGCAAATAGAAATCGTCAGAAGGCTTTAACCTAGCCATGAAATAAAGTTTACGCTACAACCATCGTTGAATCGCTAAAAATTCTCTCTTTGTACATAGGAAAAGCACAGGAAAAGGTTTCTAAGAGGGAGGAGACGATGAACCGAAAGAAATAAACAGGAATCACTGAGTTCCGATGATCGAATCTCCAGAAATCGCCTCTAGGTCGCCTGTTCGCCGTGTTCGTCCTCCCTCGCTGTTTCGTCGCAGGATTGCTCGATCATTAGGTCACGGAAATTGGGGCTTTTATATTCTTTATGTTCGCCTTCCAATCAACTTTTCATAGAGCCCTCACTTGCTAAATTTGGACTTGAATCGGGTCCGAAATCAGCGAAAAACCGAGTGGAGGTTAGGCTGTCCAGAAAGTGTCGCGGGTGAACCCCGCCGGGTTCACCAGGTGGTGAAGTACCCTGTGGAGTTCTCTCGCGAAAGAAGCATTGGTGAACCCCGCCGGGTTCACCTACCAGTGAAGTACGCTGTAGATTTATGCGCAGGTTTCCTCAGACAGAATCACGGGTGAACCCATGCCAGTGAAGTATACTGTGAGTTTCGGACATTCTCGACATCATCGGTGAACCCCATGCAGGCCGTGAAGTCCAGAAAAGGCTCCGATTGAGCCCAAATTTTACGGGCAGCTTCGTCTTTTTACAAGGAATCAACCCATGCTCTTAGATTCTTCAAAAGACTTTAAAATTGAGTGATTTTATCTGAAATTCTATAAGAGTGACGAAAAGTGAAGATTATGAAGCTTTTAAATAAATAAGCCGTAAATGAGTATAAAAACGTTCAAATAGGCCTGAATTCATCATGGAATAATAATAAAAATAACTATAAAAATGCATGACATCAGATATATGGATACAGACCTTGTAGCCTACAAGTTGTGGCTAATGTAGTATGAACTTCTATATTGACTCCGCCCTAAGAAGTCAGTGATCCCACATTGACTTATAAGGGTTGTATGGCTTTTAGCACCTACACATCCACTAGCGCCACTGCTTTGATAATCCTCTTTAAATTGAGGTTGTTTCGTGAAACGTATAAAAGTTGATCGAATATCTTCTTTAAAGATTATCTCAAGATCTTCACTAGGTTTGTTTTCTTGCCTTGGTATGGATCCTATGATATGAAGGTTATTGCACATCGGTTCATTTTCTCATGCTCACGATGCTTTGATTCAATATGTGAAATGATTCAAGATTTTGATGAATTGCTTTACGAATCTCGGCTTATACCCTCGGATATTTTGAAATATTGAGATAGCATTCTCTCTTTTAGCTGTCATAGAATGTGGATCATATTCAATTATGTGAGAAAAAAAGAGTTTAGCGAATTTAAGAGGGTAGAAGAGAGTTTAAAAGATATTATGGGAGACCGAGAAATGTGAGTGAAATAGTAGGGGAATGAGAGCTTATAAAGAGCTCCATCAAAATTGGTTAGTACAACCACCAAACTAGTTGTACTAGCTCTGATCGGTACACCAAACAGTTCTTTTTTCTTGCTAACTAGTGAAATCAATAGTTATATCGATTGGTTTCAACGGTTTACCATATTGGTCGGTACTATCCCAAATTAGAAAAAAAATAATGAGCAGTATATTTGTTGTATGTACCGGTCTAAGCTCGCACAAACTAGCTGAACTGCTGAACTACTTGGTACGGATTGATTTCTTAATCTTGTGTGAGACTATTAGAAGATTACCTTTCCTTTTTTTTGAGAGTACCTAGTATAACTCACCACACAAAACTAAGCTATACTTTACAATTGTTTGGATTGCTCGTGTTTGTGCACCTAGCATTCCTAAAACAATACATAAAAAGATGCATACAGCATGTTAACTATTATGCATGCTAACTGTAACTTTTTTTCTTTACATAATAAAAGATAAATTAAGTACCATGGCAACGACATGCAATTGCCAATAATAAGAAAAATTGGTCATAGATGAGCCCTTCTAACTTTGTATGGGGTTCTCGTACAAATTTCAGACCACCCAATTAACCTTGACGAATAACTTGTCACCGCATGATGGAAAAATATATTCTCCCCTATTATTTAATGTTGTCGAACAATATGTGGTGCCAATCTAGACATCACCTGTGCAGTAAAAGATAATGACGATGTGCCATGCCACCAGGATGTTTGACTTTGTGAATGAAGCTTAATGGTATGATGAACAAGTTTGGTGGTGATTTTCCAAAAATATCCATGGGCCAATATAGAACAGTGAAATAGTTTAATAGTGAGTCGTGTAATTAATCCATTTAACTTCTTATATTTTTCATTGTCTGGTTGGCATCTTGGCTTAGTCTTAAATCTTGCAGTTGAGAAACTGGAATGGCGTCTTCGAAAAGCTCCACAGCAGCTGGAATGAATGACCGAAGAACCCATTTTAATTGAGATTGCTGGAAAGTAAGCTAAGAAATTTGCTTCATTTGTACTCTCCAAGAACTATGGATCAGGAAGTTTGTGCATGGTATTTAGCTAAACTTCACGATTCATCTTCTTTTGTAGCACTGGCTTTCATTACGGATATTGCCCATCACTTGACGTTTGTCTGGATTGTAAAATGGAGACGATTGGATAAATTTTTTACATTCCCCAAAGTTGTGTATGCAGCAAACACCAACAGGATGCATTATGAACTCATTACTTGGGTAATTATCTTTTAGGCTATTTGCACTATTCCTCGTTGGCATTGTTTGTTTCAAATTTTGGTACGTGGTGTGAGAAAAATTTGTAGGTATTGTCCTTGCTAGGAATCTTAGGGTAAAATCAGAATTGTCAATCATATAGTGTGTGCGAATCTTAAAGCAATACAGTTGTTGCTCTTGTTTTAAGATTCACAATTTTAAGTGACAAAGAGCTTACTTTGTCTAAGATTCATAGACATAGACTTTGCCTTGAAAATTTTCTCCCTACGGTATCTGTCGAAGGGATGACTTATTCAAAAATGTTGTTTCGGTGGTTATGTTTGTTTGATCTGGTGGATATAATTGCAATTTTGCTAATGTTGTTTTCGTTGTTGCTTTTTCCACTTCAAAGTTGGATTGTCCAGTAACACGGTTCACAAGCTCTTTTCAACTATATATTGAGTTCCTGAAAGATGAGGAACCACTTCAATTTGGAAGATCTCCCTCGTCACATCTTCATGCCCCATATTTGTCGTAGTTTGGCTGCATGTTGATTGTACAAGCATTGGTCTTTCCTTGATTGGTTGCTGATTTTTTTTAAAAGGCTTTTGGGCATTTCACAACATCAGAGTAACTTCTGATGAGATATTATTTCAAGCATGTAAAGGTGCTACTATGTTATAATAAATGAATTACAAATACTGACTATGGTTTATTTGGTTAGCTTACTAACGAGATTAACATTATGAAAACTAGAATTGATAAAATAGCGATCATGAGATTGAAAAGATAATAAAGACACTATATTAAAAGGTTTTATGAAGTGGCGCATAAACTCTCACATCCATTCTCTCTTTTTTACAACGGTTGAAGGTGAGTATTAATTTCAAAGATCTTTTTATTAGCAACAAAAATAACTGAATTTTAATGTCTTAGATATACTAGAATAGACACCTTAAAAAAGAAAATTCTTTTGCCATCCTACCGAAAGCAAAAGATTTTTAAAAAAATTGACCCAACATGAATTCTATCTCCATATGCCTCCCATCAAGCTAGCCGAAAAAATGCCATATTGAATTACACATGCAAACATGTGCAATCTGCTTGTTCAATTGGCATATGGGTAATGATATTTTGAGAGCAATGTTAACATTTCATTAGTGAAAAAAACTGAATAGAGATTTGATCAAAATGCTAATAAAAGTATATACAATTGATTAAAAGTAAATAATGTTTAGATATTCTTCAACAGAGGTCTTAGAAATTTTGAAAAGAAATTCTATAAAAAATTAAATAAGTCCCTTTCCATAAATTGCCACCGGATCTATGTGCTTAATTTTCGTACCGTACCTGATTGATCCAATTCGAGCTGTTGGATCTGTTTGTCAGAGATCGTACGGCCATAATGCACGTGCCTTTCCTCCGTTCCCTTCGGAATTTTAGCTCCCGCCTCGATTGCCGCAAAATCTACAGCGTGCCAACCTCCAAAAACGAAATGAAACCCTTTCCATTGGTCAAATTCGCCCATCGATTTCGGCGCTAGCCAATGTCAAGGTTCTTTCAGCCGTATGGTGTAATTCACTAGACACAGGATCAGAAAGTGCTATGGCCTCTTCATCATCTTATGCATCCCCTTTCTCCTGCCCTTCCCCCGTTCTCGTCCCCGCCGCAGATTCTTTTACTAGGGTTTTGGACTCGATTGCTCATGGCTGGCGGCCGCGCCTTCCCCCGTGGCTCTCCGAAAACCAGGGCTTCCCCCCGTTCTTGCCGCAAAGCTCAGCCCAGTGTCGGCGGCTCCCCGGCAAGTTCTGCTGGTCTGGATGCCGTCGATCCTGATCGCAGTGATTCATCGCCGGCGACTCTCAGCGGTGCGGAGCCGCCACCGGATGTTTTGGGGAGTGATTCTTGTGCTTTTCATCGGAATGTGAAGGCAAATTGCCCGCGGAATTCGCCGATAGCCTTGAAAACCCCTGGCCCTGGCTCGGATGCCTCCCTGTTGTGCAATGGGAGTTCCCAGATTCACTTCCTAACCTCCTCTGCTCAGGAGGTTGAAGACGAAGACTTGCATTGCTCACTGTGTACATCTGCGGCTGAGATTCCTGGCTTGAAAATTGATTCAAGCAATAATGGAGATTCCCTTGCCCACCGCCGCTTTGAGGCTCAGCCTGCCAATCAAGAGTCTGATGAAGATGACTCATCATCAGCGATTAATCTCAAATTGCCAAAGCCAAATTCCTTTAACAATGATTCTTTTTCTATTAATCATAATGCTCTGATGAGCAATAACAGTTCCGATATCCATTCATCGTCCCGTAGGGTGCTAGAGGTCAAAAGCGACGGCTTTCGGCGCTCACCGAGGTTATCCTCCTCTCAATATTCGTGCTCAAATAATGTAATAGGCAAACGTAATGGAAAGGCCAGTACATCTCATGGAGACTTGTTGGAGAAAGGTACTTTAAGGCACTCACCAAGAATCCGTACAAACTCGGCCAGTGAGGGTGGAGAATCCAATAATTTGAATGGTTGTTTACATTCGAAGAAGCTCCTCAGTGAAAAATCATCAGGACTGAAGGACTGTCCACGGCCTTCTAAGAAGTTAAAGCTGTCTTCCACTGAAGGCTCACCATGTTCCACAGAGGCAAACGCATCTTGTGAATTCAGTGAGTTTTGCAAGCAAAATAACCTGTGCTTCTTTGTCGGCGAGCCTGTGCCAGAGGAGGAAGCGAGGCAGAGATGGCCCTATCGATTTTTGGAGAAGGTAACTTATTATACTGTTCTGTTAGTAGTGCGTTTTAGACATGATCTCACGTATGTAATGTCTGTTTTTGGATGTTATCTTTTACTATCCAATGAAATACTCTCGTTTGCCATCATGTACTAGTGCTTGATGGTTTAGGAATTAACTTAATCAATCTATGTAAATAATATTCATCATGTGTCAGATTGGCACCATGTCATAATGACTCACAATATGGTTGAGACTAGAGATGGCCATGGGCCGTGCCCGGGCCTGCCTCGGCCCGACTCCTGGCGGGCCGTGCCTGGCACGGCCCGATTGTAACCGTGCCGTGCCGGGCACTACACTACACAAAAATACTTGGGCTCGGCACGGCCCGCGGCACGTTTAGGCGTGCCGGCCCAGGCACGGTTCAATTTCTGGCCGGGCCCGGATCCGGCACGCGGGCTGAAACTGACCCACGGGCTATGGCCGGCCCAACGGGCCGTGGCCCGAATGTGGCCCACGGGCCGAATTTGGCATATGGGCCGACTTTGGCCTGCTTCATTAAAATAAATAAAATATTAATAAAATATTAATAAAATAAGAAATTGAGAATTATGTATTTTGCATAATTTTTTTGAAAAAATATTTAATTAATTATTTTATTTTAAACATATATAATTTTAAATTTAATATATTTTATTAAATTAATATTAATTTATTTATTAACAATACTAACAACACAGGACTAAAGTTAAAACCAACTTGATTAAATTTCATATTCATAAATTATACATTTAAGCTTAAATCAATTGCCGACATAATGAGCATACACAATTGACCCGTAGCCAACTACGCAAGCAACTACTATGGAAGATATGCGAGCATTGTGTTAAACATACTTGCGCTCCGTGCTCCATCTTCTCTATGCCTATTGCGCACTCCATGTTTTCAGCTCTACCTCCTTCTTCAATAATAAAAAACTCAAGTGACTCTTGTGCTTGGTTTGTTTCGATATATTGCTCCGGCTCATCGTTGATATTATTACTATCCTTCTCACTATCACTTATTTCAAAGTCCTCAACCTCTATCTCAATCTCAACCCCAAAAGGAGAGGGAGAAGCTAAAAATTCTTGTCTTGCATGATCAGATAAATGGATAAAGTGTTCTTCAAACCTGAATACATCAATTCGTATAATTTGACTAATACGTTCGATAATACTTAAAATAGTGATTCTCTATTGATCAGCATTGAAGAAATTTAAGGTAGATGTAAGGAAGATTGAACGTTGAGAATTTGGCATAATGATAATTATCTTCACTATTTTATTATCTGTCATTTTTCTCTATGCCTCGTGCTCGTGCTCACCACGTGATAATTATATTATAATAGTAAATTAATTTAATACTTACTTGATCTTCTCCACGTCTAGTCACGTGGTGAGCACGAGGCATAGAAAAAAATGACTAGTCTAGACCGAGAGAGCATTGAATTCTTGATGTCTAAAAAGAAGCTTAAGTTTGAGTTCAATTAAGAAACTAATTGTAAATCAAGACTTAGAAAAGAGATTAAGAGAGTATTAAGGGAGAATGAGAAATTATTCCAAAGATAGTTGGAAACTTGTGTGAAGAAATGAGAGGGTTGGGGGGTCAATTTATAGGGATGAATTGAGTGTATAATTACATATTTATACCCTATTTTTAATTATTAAAAGGGGCTAAAATGGTAATTTTATACCATAAAGACAATTATATCCCTAACTTTTAAAATTTTTATAACTATTACGAGGGTATTTAGGTAAAAATGCATGTTCATTCACGTGTCGTGCCGTGCCTGGCCCGGTCCCGCGTCCGTGCCGTGCCTGGCCTGGCACGCCTGCGGGCCGTGCCCGGCCCGGCCAACGGGCCGCGAACCCTCAGCCCAGCCCGACCTGAGCCGGGCCACGGGCCGCCCGCGGTCAACGGCCCGAGCCGTGCCCGGCCCGTGTCGTGCCGGGCCGTGCGGGCCGCGGGCCGGCCCGGCCCGTTGGCCACCTCTAGTTGAGACCTTGGATCCACCCCTTTAGTCCATCTCACTTGTCCTATTTTATTTGCAAAAATAATATACAAGTTAGTTTAATGTTATATGAACTGTAGTATAAAAGATTGGTCCATAGCACTGATATTCGAGGTAAATTGTATCGACACCAGTATAAGGATTGATATTATATATATATTACTTTTATATATGTCATATTTTAATAGGACTGGTTGACACCATCAGTACCATATGTTGGGGGCAGATTGGTACACCAGGACGGACTACCTTGTTATGAACTATAAAATTAATATGACTAAAATTTGCTTGATTTATATAGAAGTTGTAAATTAGTAACTTATGATATCTTAAATTGTTAGCTAGGACCCACAAAAAGTTCATCTAAGGAATGGCTGTGATCTCCCTAACATCGTGCAAGATTGTTTAAACTTGAGTTGATGTTGTATTTATACGATCCTCACATTTGAAATGGCTCCATAATTCTTATCATCTTCATTATGACTTGCTCTAGAATAATTAAGGCTATGAAGACACTATATACATATAAACATAAGATGAGTTGTGATTCTTTTGTTTGTGATCGCCATAAAATGCCTTCAATTTAAAGTGTTGGTTGCTTGGTTGAGATAAAGAACACCTAGCATTATAGTTGATACTAGGTTGATCATAGTCATAATGTTCTCTTGCTCAACCCTTTCCCCATTGACTTCCTCTAGGTCCTTTCCTTTAGTAATACAGTCTCAAATTTCTTGCTTTTCTTCTATAATCATTGTGATATGCCTTGGCTGCATGAATGAATTGAGTTTCACATGCCACAGCTGAAGGCATTGTAGTTCATTGAAATATAAATTTCCCCACTACAATTTAATGTTTTGCACCATGATCATCTTCATCTCCACCATCTTCTATTTTGGTACCTCATGTGGGGGTTTCCTCTTTGTCAATTGCTTCTTTTTATTATGGTTGTATTGCTAAGACCAGAAGTTAAGTGGCAGCCTCTACTGTGTTAAGGAAAAAACAGTGCAGGTTAATATTGTTCCTTCATATATTAATAGTTGCCTTTGTTTTTTCTATTGTTGTTGTTTTTTTACTAGGTTCAAGTGATTGATTATATAAAGTGAAAGAGTGTACAACATATGTATGTCACTA
Organism: Costus lasius; assembly: GCA_027563935.2. Taxonomy (NCBI): domain Eukaryota; kingdom Viridiplantae; phylum Streptophyta; class Magnoliopsida; order Zingiberales; family Costaceae; genus Costus; species Costus lasius. The sequence goes on from CM050454.1 coordinate 2,603,044, forward strand.
CTACCAACTACTCAATAACCCAATTCAATCACATAGATCAAACCCCTAGAGCCAATAAACAAAAACTATTTCATCAACTTTAAAAGAAATGATTTTCTTTTTATTAGCAAACACTCTCATAATGTTCATCTTAGGCTATACATCTGCTCATTTAGGTGGGAAAAAGAGGATAATAGGGGAGATGAGCTAGTCTCATGTCACTCTATCTGCTAATAGTTGTCTTTTTTATTGTGGCTGTATTATTTGGACCATTGTTTTTTTCAGTGTAGCAAGAGATTATATATTCATGGTAACTCTAGAGCCCAACTCGACCATGATCACGTAGACTAAACCTTTTAGTCAATAAACAAAATATGTTTCCATCAACTCAAACTAAAAGGATTTTCTTTATTTAGCAAATATTCTAATGATATTGATTTTGCGCTTTGTATCTACTCAAATTAGGTGGAAAAAAGAGTCTGGTGGTAGGGATGACAATGGGGCGGATGGTCGGGGTCGGGTTTTGCCATCCCTGACCTAACCCCGACTTCCCCAAACCCATCCCCGACCTCGATCCCGAAGCCGACGCCCAACCTCACAACCGACCCCGACCGACTAAAAAATAAGTATATATTATAAATAATATTTTAAAATTAATTTTCATTGTATATTCATAATATATAAATAAAAAATATTTTACACAAATTACACAATTATTTTTACATAAATAATAATAAAAATAAAAATATTTTCATTGTATATTTATAATTTAAAAGGGGTAAATTTATTATTTTAATTTTCGGGGCAGGTACCTGAATTTCCATACCCGACCCCGACCCGAGATCCAGTCAACTCGGGTTTTCCCCGTTGACTTCGGGTCGGGTTGGGGATGGGCTTTCTTGCCATCCCTATCTCGTAGGAGGATGAGTTGGCCTTTTATCACTTTATTCCTAACTGTGTAATTATGGTATTGCGGCAATAAAGATTTGCTGTTTTAGAATGCCTTTAACGTAGAAGCAATTGTCTTGCTTGACCTCCTCAACCACTTGTACTTCTTTCTACTCAGGTCAAGTGGGGTTGGATCTAGTTGCAATTTTGTTACTGCTACCACTGTTACTGTTATTGCTCGCCTCAATGTTGGGCCTTTCAGTATACCACATCAATGTGGTTCACCATTTTTCTTTGAAGGTGTATTTCAGCCCTTGAAGTATGAAGAGCCTCCTCTATTTGATGCCCTTTGGATACACATTTTCATGTTCCTCATATTCATCATAGATGGTGGGCTTATTAGTCAAAGTCTTTGTGATCCTTGGTTACGCAACATTTCCTTATTTTATAACATCGAGTTCCTTGTTGAAAACCTATCAGATTTCTTGCAGGATTTTAGTGCATTTGGAAATGTTAGGGTAACTAACTGCCTAAGAGGTATAATTTAAAGTGTGTAACATTGCAACTTGAGATCAAGATTATGTGGTTTAATAGCTACAGAATCATGTGATGTAAGAGATATTATAGTGTGTTAAAGATAATTTGTGTGACATATACTTTAAGAATTTTGAGTGTGCTCAACAGCCTGAGTGAAAGGAGCTCTTATTGGTTGAAATAATAAGAAAAAAAAACCCAAATAGTTAGCATGATAACAAGTGACCATTTGGATAAGAAGATCCGAATCCTCTGGAATCCAGCTGTTGGAGGTATACCTTTGGTATGTTCTAGTTTAGTAGGCATAACCAACATGATATAATACATTATATCTTGGACGCAGACCGGTATGCCTGGTTTACATGCATGGCCCATGAAAGGAGTAAACCATGCCTTGATTTGGGCATTTTGGGAATTTTATATTGATTTTTAAAACACTACTTTGATTATTATTATATTAAATTTTAGTGACTAATTTGTTAGTAACAACTAACACCAATATATAATAAGTGTAACTTGCGTGCAGACCAGTTTGCCTGATTTACATTCATGGTCTGAGATAGGGGTAGACCATACTTCGATTTAGGCGCACAGGGCATTACATATCAGTTCTTAAAACACTGCATATATTGTTCTTATGTTATATACACTGATTTGTTAATGCGGTGTTAGCCACATCCCCTATGTGAGCTCTTGGTGAATGATCCACTGTTGGTTGTAGGTGCCAAAATTGTATTAAATTTTTCTATATATTTGTCATTGCAAGTTATTATATATTGACTTGATTGTAACAATAACAATTTAAGGTACCTGAGTTCAATAATGCATTTTTCTTCATTATTCCGATGAGAATTTCTTTCATTCTCGGTAATTTTGATATTGCCTTTTTTTCTTTAAGACCTCAATTATTTTGTCAAAATCTGTAGTCTTGTCTTTGAATTTACTGCATCACAAAGTAATATCCAATCATAAAATCTACTAGGGTTATTGATTAGTTTATTATTTACCTTAGTTCTCTCTTGATTTTTACAGGATTCAGGAGGAAAGGAAAAGACTAATTTCTTTAGGTAAGCTACAGCATCTACTCTACCACTGTTATTTAAAGCGCTAGGTGTTTAAGGTGCCAAGGTCCTTCAGCACCTGAGGAGCAACATTTACCCGATTATAGTAAGGTGCTTGATTCCAAATATAATATATAGTACACTTTCCGTAATCATGCAACTCCTTAGACTAATCAGTACTTCTGTACTAAAGTAACTAATTACAAGTTATCAAATAATTCCACAGCATTCTACTAAATCGAACTTAGCAACAAAAAGTATTGGTTTTAGAATCTGGATCATGACACGTCAAATTTGTTTACAATATTATTTTAATCATAATCAATTCATGAAATTAACTAATATAACATTCTCAAAACTCAAAAGAAGAAGACTTCATCAATTCCTTCAGTCAACTCTACATTCATCAACTATTGAGGCTTACTGTACTATCACCATCAACTTTATTTCATCAGCACCATTTTATACTGTTCTTCGTTACGTTGTTTCAAATTTCATCAAAATCAAATACTCTTTTGGTACTCTCGATATTTGTTTTCTTCATTTGTCTCTAACATTTCTAATTGTCTTAAATTCTTTCTCTTACTCTAGAATTTCTTGCTACCACTCTCCTGCCATATTGTTTAGGAGAGATACTAATTTTGCTTGGCATATTTCCAGTCACCCTTTCTTTTGCTTTATCAATATCACTTTTTGAAAGTTTTTTTTTGGTTTACAGTCCTACGTTGGCTTGCTTTATAAAATAAAAATATGGACATATTTTACTGCTGAGTCTCTCCCTCCAATCTTCTGTGCCTAGGCAGTCACCTGAATTGCTTGTTAATAACACTGTAACGGTGTAACTAATATAGATACACATATGTATATGTCATATTCTTTCTTTACTTTTGCTTTTATCAAAATCATTATCCGGCTAATATAGCACAAGTCCTTTTCTAATTCTGCATGCTCTTGCTATAAGTCCCTAGGTCATTTATCATTGTCGACACTAGCTCTTCTTGACATATTCAGCTTATTTCTCTAATCAATCTGTATGCTTTATCAGACGGCAAGTTAATTTTTTCCCTTCATTTCAGTCTAACACATTGCACTTCTCATTTTTAATGCCTAGCGAGCACGTGAACAACTTCTAGTGACATGATATCTTTATAGATACATGTCTGTATTGGCAATTTAACTTATTTTCTCAACTTTTTCTTCTGAATATGCTTTTTTTGTTCTGGATATAGGACTGACCATGATGATGAAATAGTTCAAGATGTCAAATACCATTACGAAGAAGCTAGCATATGTGGATGTATACTAAAAATTGGGGATTGTGCATATGTAAAGGTGATTTGTCCTTAGTCCGAATGGGGAAAGATATATATTTTTTCATTAATTCAACTTGTTGTTGCCTTTTTTTTATTTTAACTATGTATGAATATTAGTTTCATTTGTTGTTTGCATTTTGCCTTTTTTGGAAAATGTTTTATTAATGTTAACTTATTGGAGAATTGTGAATTTTGGCAATCCTGGACCTTGTGGCTGTTGGGAATCATAATATACTGTACCCCCCGATATTGATTTGATGTGTTGGTAGGAGAAATAGAAGTATGAGAAGAAAAGAGGAGATTGTAGAGGGATAGTGGAGGAGCCAATTTAGCGAAAGATACATTACATTGATAATGAAAAATTATCTAATAGTACATCTCTTAATAGTGCTAAAGCAACTTGGAATTTACAATCCGAATGAATAGCTATCTAAAGTACAACTGATCTCTTTATTGTGATAAAACTAATTAGAAAAGATACAGAACACTAAATGCAACATGAGTTGCCTAAATAGTTTGTTAGGTTTGCCATTATACTTTGGAATTGTCATAAAGACCCTTGGAATCCAATATAATATTTAAAATTTGTTGCCTAAATAGAAAAGATATAGAACACTAAATGCAACATGAGTTGCCTAAATAGTTTGTTAGGTTTGCCATTATACTTTGGAATTGTCATAAAGACCCTTGGAATCCAATATAATATTTAAAATTTTGATAACAAACCTTGATGTATCCAATTGTCTTTTATTTATGTCTCATTTGTCGAGCTCAAAATAAATTGTTTAAAGTTCTTCACAAATTTCAACAAATCTTAATCATTCTATCTAGTTAATTTTGGCTCTCGAGATGTGTTGGTGTAGAAGAATTGGTGCACTGTTGTGTATGTAGGTGGACAATAATATAAGCCAATAGTGTGCGTACTTGTGGATAATGGGGTTTTTTGCTTTCCCTAGAGCTAAGCTTATAACAATGTGAGCCAATGTGTAGGTAAGACAGACATCTTTGTAGTTTCCTTGAACCTGAGAAAGTTTTTGAGCTACTTTGCAATTGCTTCTTATGGATTCAAAATCCTCTATATCTTGTTGATCTCACTCGTATTTCACTTAGTATTACAGGTTTACAAGCAAACTCGTTCATCTAGGACATCTGAAATGTTAAAACATAAGTATAAAAAAAATTAATTTGTTAGATTTTATGGTTTATTACAGTGTTATTAAGTACTATTATATATTTAGATTCTCATTAGATAGTCGCTTTATCAGGTTCATATCCATTGAGACTTCTATATACTTGTACTTTCTATCATCTATTGAATTAGGATCTTCATTTTCCTTTTACCATGGTAGTGAAGCTAGGTTTTTTTGTCCTCTGCATCATCACTGCCCACCTTTCCATCAAGGAAAGCTGCTGCTTTTACCACCTCCCTTTCTTTCACTCTTCTCTTACCGATTTCCGCTGCCACTATTGCTTTCCACCTGTGCCCCTTCTCTTATTAGTCTATAGCTGATGACAACAATAAGCTTTCCTAAGGATGAGAATATTCAAGGAATATACAATGTATCAAATGATGACTAAGTTTATCATGATTTGGTCCAAGAAATTGGTTAAAACAAAAACCTAAAAGTATTTGATTTGACTGATAGATTCTGATACATACTTGGCATATTGGTGTAAACATATATATGCATGCATATGTGCTCTTATTTATTAGTACTAGAGAAAGGAACTTGGTTAATGAGATACGATACCGGCGAACCAGGCGGAGTGGCGGCAGCAGAAGAGCGACGGTTCGAAGAACGAAGCTTCTAGCGGCGGTGGAAGCTTCAGCACCACTTGCTGCTGCCGCCTGCCGTTCTCTGACTCTCGTTCCGGTGTCGGTGTCTCGCCAGACCGGTACCAACCGGAGGAACTAGTCGGTACCGAACCGAATCCTCGAGCATGGGAAGCAATAAGAATAGTGATCCAGAGCCTAATGAAATATCTATTTAAAACTCTTTTGAATGTCACTTCATGTGGTTATTTAAACATACTTCTGATCCTGAAATTAGTCAAACATAAAAACAGAAGCGAATCCTCCAGTTAGTTTTCTGTTTTAAAGGGAACAGAGTTGGAGTGAGTGGGGGGCCATGGTGAAACTTTGACATATAAGTTCATTTTGTACTAAATTTGCCATAATTAATTAATTTGATGACTGTTACATTCTTGTAGGGTCGCAAGGGTAAGCCAAATTTTATTGGCAGGATCTTGGAATTTTTTGAAGCTAAAAGTGGGATCCGCTACCTCAGAGTGCAATGGTTCTTCAGAGCTGAAGATACTGTCAGTCTAGATACTTTTTATTTTCAGCTTAGAATATGAATAGTATTTTTGTTATTATTGAAAGAGTTGAAACATACTTGAAAGAACAATGTACCCAAATAGATGCATAGTTTCTGCATGCTCCTGTATTTATATTTCTACACTATGTTTTGCAGATTTTGAAAGAGCAGGCAGCCTTCCATGATAAAAAGCGAATTTTCTACTCTGATCTGAAGAATGATAACATACTTGATTGCATTGTTTCCAAAGTCCGGGTTACAGAAATTCCTGCCACTGTATAAAACATCTGTCTTCTCTTTTTCTTTTGTTTGAGCAAATTATCTATTTAATATAGTTCAGGATAGACCTAATTTTGAAAACTAGCCCGTATTGCTTGCTACAAGCGAGATGTATTAGTTTGAGGTTAATTTGGTACTGCTGTAACACAGTGTTGTACATCTAGTATAGTGTCGGTACATACTGGTTGGAGACATGATTGGTATATACTAGCTCAAGATATGATTGATATACTAGTATGGACCAAGATTCTAAAGTTTAGGACAAACTATTCAATTTGGAATTTATGTATCTTCTTCCCCACTTTAATCTTATCTACAATTTCACCTATTTGCTTCTTACCATTATTTCATATGTTGCAGGAGTGCTCTGAACATAGCTCAATTCCTTCATGTTATTATTATTATGACATGAAATATGCGATCGAGTATTCTTCATTCCATAATATGCAGAACCGTAAGTTGTTAAACTATTTAAATTGCTTTTTTTTACACAGTAAAAGTACTTGTGTTGTTAGATTGTTTGCTACCGTATACTAACTTGCTATATGTGAGAAATTCTCCAAGATGTTAAGGATGTTAATCTAGCTCAAGGAATAAAAAACTATGATACTTCGGTTTAGTCCCACATGGAAAGTGATAAAAATGATAACATAGTATATAAGGCTTAGTGGCCTTACTATCATCAACTTGGGCTTAAACATTTTAATAAATTAGGCTATGTTGGCTATTGAGGATGGTGGAGACGCCATTGACCTCACATACTACTGACTGACTGAGGAATGAATGAGATTGTTATACAAGAAGTGGTAGAAATGATATTATAGTATATAAGGTTTAAAGAGCTTACTACCATCAACTTGGGCTTAAGTACTTTAATAAATTAGGCCACATTGTCATTTTGGCTCATCAAGTTAATGGATAGTTTGCTTATTAAGCGAGTTGTAGCAAATGATTATGATTCCTTGGTTTAGTTCCATTTGGGAGGTGGTTGAAATGATCTCAGTGAGCTTACTACCATCACTTAGGCTTTAAGTATTTTAATAAATTGAGTGGCTAAGCAAGTCAATAGATAGTTTGCTCATTAAGCTGGTATAACAAAAATAGTCTATACCGTTTGGGCACTTGGTACCATTTATATTTAAACACACTCATATAATAATAATAATAATAATACTTATTATTATTTTTATTAATACTAGCTAGTACCATTGTACCAATGGTACTGTGTCTAACCATATATTGATATATCGATATAGACCAATATCTTGAATCTTGATCTAGATATCTTGTTATAGAAATCATGATAACTTAAAATTAAATATTCAAATATGTTACTGACTGACCAATATAGTTGTATATTAAATATGTAAAGATCAAAATTCCCATCAAATGCAAAAAAAGAAGATGAAACAACTTCAATTGCTCTAAGTCCAAAATAGAAGGAAAAACAAGGAGAAAGGAATAAGTGGAACGAAAGAAAAAAGGAAAGGAAAATGAATCATGTGCAATGCACATGATCATCTCAATGGCATGCGGAGCACCATCTAGCAAGGAGCAGAGGGGGCCGGTGAGTGGGAGCCAAAAAAGGGGAGGTCATTGCCGGAGAAGAGGAGGGCGACCGACGCTAGAGAGAGGGAGAAGCAGACAAACGGAAACGGTGGGCGGCGAGTGACGAGTGTAGTGGGCAGGAGCCGGTGATAGGTGAGCAACGGAGCAACGTTTGTTTTCTTTCCCAGTCTTCCCTCCAAGGAAAAATACTTAAATCTTGTAGAATAGGCAATTTGGTATTTCATCATTTAGCTAAGTCCAGTTCACTATCAATATCGATTATGGTGATGTATGTGTAATTATTGAAAACAACTATTTGAGAATGTTGTATTTCAGATGGCACCTAATCAAAATTTTGATTGTTTGAGAAAGATTCAGGTATTCTGGCTGAATTGGGATATTAGGCATAACTAAGATGTAAGGGAGTTGACAAATGTTCAATTAGTTGTTGATAACATGGTCTTGGGTTGTGATACCTGATTTTGTCCACGTGGTAAATGAGAGGATAAATATAATGACATATAGGGTACAAGGAGCTTATTATTATTTAGGTTTAAGTATATTTAACTGGTCCTCATTGTTTCAAGCCTATTAAGCTAATGAATTAATCCTTGGCAAAAAAAAAAAAAAAAACCTTGGCAAAAAGTTAATGAATTAATTTTCTCATATTTAAGTTGTAACATATTAGTTCCTCAAGATTTTAAGTGGATCAGAAAAATGGGGAGGTACAACCATCCATTATAAGAACAACGAGGGAGCAGCAACGTGATAGCAAGGTGCTCATGAGCTTGACGCAATGGCAACTTCTTATCTCCACTTGATCCTCCTGAGTCCTGACGTTGTGTTTACAATTGTAGATTCAAATTATAATTGGGTAATAAGCTAGCATTTAGTTCATTTCTAATGGAATCCAAGTAAAGAAAAAAGTTTTTGTCATTCTTCCTTTCCCTTTTGTATTTCATTATCATAAAAAAAGTGAGAGAAGTGTTTACAATGCTTTTACTAGAGTGAACATAATATTAGTTTAATTGCTTAAATTTTCTAGATTCAGCTAAGCTTCTGCACCAAATTTTGAGCAAATTTTACTTTCTTGACCTTATTTCCGTTTGATTTATTCTTAGCCATGGATTATCAAGTTATACAATTGTAAATTGACTTGTGAAGTTTGTTGGAAGCTTCAATGAATCATGGACATTAATAAAATAAGTTTAATGGACATTATCAAGGTGTGCAGATTCACATTTGGTTATGCACTATAACACTAGGTCATGTCATCTTCAGCATATCTATAATATCCAAGTCAGGTGATTCTCCAACACTACTATATTAGTAACAAACCTATGATACTCTACTGTAACTTGATGAGGTACCTTCTCAAGATTCCAAATAGGCACTTTACACAATATTCTCTTGGAAATCTGCTTTGCTGCATTAAATTCCTTCTTTCGTTTCGAAAAGTGTACTACACAATATTCTTCTAAAACCCTGTCAGGCTATACTAAATATATTCTTTGGTGTTTAAATGAATACTATACAATATCCTTCTGGAAACTTGGTAGTGGACACTCAATATCCTCTTTAGTATTAAAGGTGTAGTAGGTAATATTCTCCTAAAACCCTGCCATGCTACATTAAACACCCTCATTGCTGCTTAAGACACTATGTAATATCCTCTTTGAACCTTGCAATGATGCACTGACTAGCCTCTTTGTTTAAAAAAGTATGATGAAAGATCCTCTTGGATGTCAAAAAACCAAACTAAAACACTCTTTTTGGTATTTAAAGATGAACTAATAATATCATTCTAGAACCTTGTCAACCCACACTAAACACTCTCTTTGGTGTTTAAATTAATTTACACAATATAGCACCATGTTGCACTGAAGTCCTTTCAGACATCAATCTCCATCACCATTTCATTGTATAAAATCATTATGAGTGGGATCATAAATACTAGCAGCTAGCAACCCTTTAATTTGTCATGAAAACTTTAGAGAAACTTTTTACCTCAGTATAGAACTGGGCTGTCTTCCTTTTGTCAGAACTCACTGAAAAGTTTCCTGAAAATCTCGAATCTGCTGCCTTATACTTTTTCACTTTTCTCCTCTACGTTGTCAAGATTGCTTAAGCCGGATACAACCCTGAGATTGTGTCAGCAAAAAAGAAAGGGGGAGGAGGGGGTGGCAGCTACCAATAACTTCCACCATTACTTTTTCAAACAAGAAATTTCTTCATTCTACCTATAAAAAAAAACAAAGGGGCACATATTATTCATCTTTTTTTGATCTTTTGTTTGAATACTACTACATTGGTATATTTTCACTCTAGCCTGGAATTTTCTAAAATTTACCGATAAATCCCAGCACGCCACATATAGTTTCACTCACATAAGTTAACACATTATCCAATAAATGATTTGCTCAATTGGGACCATGGAACTGGATGGAAAATTTTAATGTCCAATAAATAATTGACTGGATCACTGGACTAATGAGTTTCATTAGAGGATCATTGGATTGGATTTGTGATCCATGAATCATTATGACAGTCGTCAAATTGATAACCTCAAAAATTCTGATAAGGTTTTATTGGATCAAATTATGTCCTAAACATTTCCCTGTCTTAGAAATGCCACTGGTTTCAGGTTAGAATTTAAGGATATATCTAGAAAACTTCAACTATGGCCTACAAACTTAAGTACGTCAAATTGTTCTGCAAGCTAGGGCATTCTTTGGGTGTTATTAAATCTTGTTGGCATGTTTGAAATTATATGTTTTAAGAGAAATTTCGTTTCAGATGTTCAAACATCATTGTTAATTAACCTACAAAATCTGATTTCTGAGGACGTGGTTCTTCACTTCTTCACCATTTCTGCATTTATGGTTGGTCTGCAATTTTTTTACTGCTGCTATAATTTTCCTTCTTAAATGTTTCTTTTTAGGCTCATTAGCTAACATCATGACGCCTATATTATATCTTTTTCTGTCGTGAAAGTTGGATTTATACATAATAGATAACTTCAACAAACGGCAATGTTAATGGTTAGAACGGGGACATTTGCAGAACATATCCATAATGACCTTGCTTTGGAAAAGAAAGAGTTAGCATTACTAGATTTATATTGTGGTTGTGGAGGAATGTCTACTGGGCTTTGCCTAGGGGCTAATTTCGCAGGAGTCAAACTTGTAACGGTAAGTGTTTTAAGCCAATAAACTTTAGCAGACATGCTGCATTTTTATTGACTTGACTGCTTATAGTTTATTTTATCTTCTCTTCATTCATAGCGCTGGGCAGTTGATTATGACGATGCTTCTTGTGCAAGTTTTAAATGCAATCATCCAGATGCTGGAGTATGTGTTTTTACTATTGCATTAATTTTATTATACTTTGATAAATGTGTTGTAGACCAGCAATGATATGCTCACTTAAAAACAGGTTAGGAATGAGAGTTGTGATGATTTCTTCAACTTATTGAAGGAATGGGATAAACTGTGCAAAAGATATTGTTTCAATATTTCTAAGCAAAACAATTCCTGTCCAAAGATGTCTAACGCAAAAGATTCAGTCAGGAGTACTAGTACTTCCTCCAAGAATCTGAATGATGAATATGAAGTATCGCAGATACTTGATATCTGTTATGGAGATCCGACTGGTGAAGGAAGACACGAATTAAAATTCAAGGTACACTATCTTATTTACTTATCATTAACAGTTTCCACATTTTTTGTTACGATCTTCTGTTTCCTTATATTTTGTTTCACTGTTCCCTTGGAATGTTTTTTATTGTTTTGATACTCCATGCTCCTACCAGTCTACTGCTTTAAACTGAGATTTTGCATCTCATTTACAGCCCTGAAAATTGTCACACCCTGTATAGCGACCTGGCAGTTCGGAACCCACCTTAGCTTGCTTGTTTTACTTTTGCTCATAATCATGGTTAAACTAGTTGTCAACGACTCAACGTAGGTGAATGAGTTAAACAATTTTCACTATTTGTCATGTATTATGACCTGGCACCCCCTTAGCTTGCTTCTTAAAATATTCTTTTATATATATATACACACATTTTAGTTAATTTAGTTTTCCTTTTAGTTTTGATTTTGTTGATCTGATATGCTCAATATCCTAATTTTTGAATGATATTGAATATTGATACTAATATACTATTCTTATATAAAAAAATATTAGTATGATATTTTAGTCAAAGTTTTAAATACTAGTCCATATCGGTATACCAGTTTTCCTTCGAATCAATACATATTATATTGTTCTATACCACGTATGGTACCATCAGTACAAGTTGGGACTAATAAAATATATATTATAGATGCAAAATGGATTGATTTTTTATTCCATGATCTTAGTTGTGTAGATTTGAGTTGCACAACTTGAAACTCAATGAAATATAATAATAATATTTTACAATGTTCACATATGGAGTTTGAGTTGGTCTCATGCATATGATATTGATAGCTCATATGAGACATTCATTAAATCAGCACCATCAATTAAATGATATTAACCAACAAGGTTTGATAAGGCAATATGAGTGTTGGATTGCAAATTTGAGAGCAAACATGAATATAGGATTTTCAAAACCTGCCTCAAACTTAAATCCCAAACCCACATTGACATAAATTTTTATTATTTATTTATTTTCCTCTACTGATAATCCTTTCTTTCTCTAAATCTCCATTTTATATAATTAATTTATTTTTAAAACATATTTTTACTTAAATTTTTATTTTTTTTAATTTAAAAAAGGGCTAGGTGGACTTTTAGTATCCTCGAGGTTACTTAATTCCCTAGTGCGGGTTTGACTTGCTTTTTAAACCTGTTGCGTGCTCTAGTTTATGATGATTTTAGGGGGGGCGGGGTACTGATATATGATATTATTATATATTGGGAAATCAAGGTTTAATAATTATTAGGCCATTCAACACAAGGTTTATAATTTATTTATGTACCAATGTACCAATGTACCAATCCTGTCTAGGACTAAAATGTACTAGATGTATTGATACTAAATTATACTATTATTAGATGTACTGACACTAAGAGCCTATTTTATTGGAGAGAATTTACAGGGAAAAGAAGATTCATTGTATTTTCTCTTCTTTTCCCTGTAGATTCTCTCCAATAAAATAGACCCTAAATGTATTAGTCCATATTGCCCCTATTTGGTGGTAGTGGTACACAGATTGATTTTAAAAGCCTTGATTCTATGCACATAAAAAACAGTGATATCTCATGCTAGAAGGCTATTGGCATATGACTGCATTCGACAATATGATTGTCATTGATAGATGGGAGAAACATTTTTTAGAACCAGAATTTGCATGTGTGAATTTTACTTTTATATGGACATCATCAACGTGAACATTGAGAGCTTATCAATGTTTTGAACTGCATTGTGAATGTGTGATAAAGTTCCTCTCTTAGGGACCCATGTAGATCCCCTGTTGCACTTTCAAAAAATAGTTTTCTAAAATTGTACTAACTTAGCGGAGGTAATAATTTTTCTTGTTTTTTTTTTTAAAAAATAGTTTTATAAAACTGTAATAAGCTTATATCACTTTAATAAATAATATAAATTTCAAGGTTTGAAGATTCCAATACATACCGGTCATACCGAATGAAATCCCGGCGGAATTGGGCAGAGTAGCGAAAGAAAGAAGAAGAGAGAGCTGAATGCGTCCACTGCTGCCTCTTCTCCTTCTTTTCCCTCATCCTCTCATTCCTCTTCTCTCCTCTTCTCCTTCTTCTTTTCTTTCTCCCGCCTGCTGATTTTGTTTCGCTTCAAACTGGTCCGCTAATAAATCTAATATAATTTATCTCATTAATGATTTTAATTTCAATAAAGTATTTATTGATGAACTTCTATGAAATAATCAATTAGAAGAATTATTTGTAGTCAAACTTTATTTGACTAAATTAAATAATTTATAAATTAGAAGGATAGTTTAGGTTAGTTAAATAGTAATAAAGAAGTTGATGTGACATCTTTCAAAAACTCTTTGTCCTCTATTATTATCAAGGGATCTACCTATGCCTAAAGTTCATAAAACCTTTTTGAATCTTCCATTAATCATGTTGGAGCAGTGGTATCTAGGAAGGATCTCGAAGATGTAAGCTAGAAGTGAATTATGATATAGTTCCAACTTCCAAGTGTCTATTGTTTTAATACATATTTCTTCAAGTCCTGTTTACATCATTACATATCATTAATAAAGAGGTTACCATGGTATATGCAATCAGTCCTAGCAATTAAGAGAGTATTGATAAAGTTCTCAAGTAATACAAGATTACCTATAGATCTAAGAAATCACAAACATTTACTGTGGGTTGTATCTCTCACTACTATAACTAGAACACTTCTACCCTTGGCATATAAATAGGCACCCTCCCACAATAGGTACTAGGGAATTCCCTTGGTTTCTAAATGGATATTATTGTTGTTTGTTTTCTGTATGATGAAGATATTTCTAGAAGAATCTCCAATTGGAAAAACTGGTCTCTGTCATATGCTGATAGAATTAAATTCATTTGCTTAATTTTTTATAGAAACGTCATATTTTGGAATGCATTTTTTTTTTTTGCCATTCCTAATCAGTTTATGAAGAGATTAGAACAAATCATGTCATGCTTTTGTGGTTGTATGATGACAAGTGTGGATTTTATTGGGGCTCGTGGAATAAAATAACAAACATGAGACTTAGGGTTTTATAAAGTTAACCAATTGAATAAGAAAAGCCTAATATACATATATACCCACTAGAAATGATGCTCTATATGTGAAGTGGATATTGGTTAAATATTAAACTTTATTTGGATTTTTGCAATAGTTTGTTCTTGCTTATGGTGTTTGAGGAGTATATTAGCAATTAAACACTCGACGAAAACTATATTGTTCACCATGTTCATAATTGGTTCAAGACTAGAATATGGATTGACCCTTAGCATCCAAAAAATATTCTTTGACTTGGTGGAAGAATTTGCATTTGTGAATCGATCTAGTAGACAATCACTCCTCTCAAATATCAATACTTATACAAGATAAGTGATGATATATCCCCCACACAAGATCCACTGTTTTTATTCTGTTTTATTGGGCTATCTATAATGTCACTATTTTGCTATAATAGGTGTAACCGTGTAAGTTGGTCTTCCAAAAATTATTTTTAATCCTCAATATACTCCACATTTTTATTATATATTATTCAAGTATGAAATATTTATATATACTATCATCTAGTTCTAGGATGTCAAATCCTTTTAATTTATCTTTAAACCATAGATTTTAGGTTAGAAACTCTTTGTCTTTTTGAAGATTTGTGTTCTAGTAGTCCTCTTTGCCATATTGGTACATATGTTTTCTGCTAAGTGCGTATATTTGTACAGTTGATCCTCTACTTCAAAATAATATTATGAGACAAGACATTTTCAAGTTATAAAATAAGACAATTTCATTTTTAACAGCAATGCCAAAATATCCAATTATGTGGAAATGTGATTTTCATTTAAATTTTTTTTGGTAGTATCATGGAGACATGGAAAAGATATGGTGAGATATTAATTGATCTAAATAACATATATCAATAAAAAATAAATATTATATATTATATCTATCACTATATTATAATTTATAAGTATCTTAATTTAATAATTTTTTAAGTTAACTCAAAGAATAATATAACGCTTATGTAGACAAAAACAAGTAGTTAACTAAATTAATAAAAATATTATATACTATAGATTTCAAAAGCTAAAATATTTTTAATTGGCAGAGATGGAAGAGATGAAGGGGCATAATCAAATACTTAAGCTTTTAAACTCTCGACAGCGATTTGAAGTATTGATTTTGTGTAAGAAGTTATAGAAGTTTGAACGACCTGGTTTCAATGGGCACAAACATTCTCTACGGAAAAGAAATTTTACTAGCAAACTGGTAAGTATTTTGTGTTAGAAGTTATAGAAGAAATGATCGTAGTTTAACTGATATGGATTTTTGTTATTTGATAACTAGCATACATACAGCTACCTTTGGTCAAACTTTTTTAATGTGCAAACAAAGGGAAATTATTTTCCTTTCATGAGTTGAAAATGCATCAATAAGTAGATTGAATTTAACAAAAAAAATATAATTATATTCTAGAAAATTAGTGAGAATTACATAACAATTATTTTCTTGTCACGGCTTATGAGTTGAAAATGCATCAATAAGTAGATGAATTTAACTAAAGAATTACAAAAAATATATTCTAGAAAATTAGTGAGGGTTACATGAATTAGTAACTCTTGGATGTTTAGAACATGGTTTTGAATTTTGGTACAGATGAGTGTAAACTAATTGGTTGAAATATATGTTACTTTTAGTTCTAATTTGAGCAAAATCGAATCAAATGAGGCTAAAACTTCAAAAATGGATGCTATCCATCATCAGTATTTGGGGGATTTAGTTAGATTGCAACAGCTGATAATCTTGGGCATGCAATGCCTACAACTCAAGTAGTCGTAATTTCTTTGGTACTGATAACTAATGTGTCACATTTGACACACTAGATCATCACGATTCAGCTGAATGACCTGCATTGGCATGTTTGATAAGGATCATGTAATAGCACTAGACTTAGAACAAACACATCAAAGGGAGATTTTACTTGACTTGATCTAGATTTTGATATTCATATCCTTTTGTTCTCTCACTAATTTGATTCAGTCCTTTCTCGGAGTCAAAGAATTTGGTGTCACTGACATTTCCAGTACTCATGCCAGATGTTTTCTGTGTTCTAGCTTTTAATGGTTTTTTTAAATTATGCAGCAGGAATTTTCTTATAGTATCTACCAATCTATCTACATGGATCTTGATTATATTTCTAGGATTATCATTTTTTCATAAATGTTAAATATCATACAGCCATCCCTTTTTATGATGTTACATTTTTTCTAATGATTGTATCTCTAAGAAGTTCTAGCAAGATTCTTTGCAAGAGTGGCATCCACGTTCTGAAAATTTTGTGAAATTATATATGTTTGTATCATATCCCGTAATTTACAGTTTTTTTTCTTTTACTACTGTGAAAATGATAATTTTTATTATATCCTTAAATTCCCAGGTACGATGGAAGGGTTATGACTCCAGTGATGATACTTGGGAACCAATGAAGAATTTAAGGTATTTACTAATTGTTTATGACATGATCCTGCTTGACCAAATCCCTGTTTCTTCTACATCAATTATTTTGCATCATGTCAGAAATTGTGAAGAACGAGTAAGAGAATTTGTCATACAAGGATTCAAGTCAAACATTTTGCCCCTTCCTGTAAGTGTTGGATGTCATGATTTTTTAGCAATCTTCAATAAAATATACGAAAGATTGTATCTGTTTTGATTGATTCTTTGGTTAAATATTTCAGGGGATTGTAGATGTGGTATGTGGAGGACCTCCATGTCAAGGTATTAGTGGCTATAATAGGTTTAGAAATTTCAATGCACCATTAGAAGATGAAAGAAATCGTCAAATAATAGTCTTCATGGATATTGTGCAATATTTGAAGCCTAAATATGTTTTAATGGAAAATGTTGTGGATATACTTAAATTTGCCAAGGCTACTCTTGGACGATATGCATTAAGTCGTTTAGTTTCTATGAACTACCAAGCTAGACTGGGGATTATGTCTGCTGGTTGCTATGGTGTCCCGCAATTCCGTTTGCGTGTTCTTCTCTGGGGATGTCACCCTAAGGAGGCAAGTACTTGACTTTGCAGTTGCTTATATAATCTAAGATGTTTTTTTTTTATATTTTTTTATTTGCTATTTTTGTAGAAACTTCCCCAATTTCCATTGCCAACTCATGAGGTGATTCTAAAGCATGGTTCTCCTTTGGAGTTTGAGGTCATTTTCTAGAAATTTTCTTTTTTTACTCTTAAATTTTGATGTGTTAAATACTTTGTTGTTTATTATATGTTACAAGATGCATATATCAAATTTTATGCTTCTTGTTGGTGTAAGGTTGATGCTTTTGTTACTATTGCTAGCTGATGTGTAAAGATATGAAAATTCTTGTAGTTGCTTGGGATTTTAGTAGGATCAACTTGTTATGCATCGAGGAAGATTGATATTCTCATTAACCATTTCCCAGCTCAAGGTATAAAAATTCAGCTGTCCATTTAATCACATTCAACATCAGATAACTCGACGGATTAAAAGTTTAAACATACAACTGCAGCATAATTCATCACTTTTAGGATAAGCATTTTTCAGAAACATTACTATATTCCAATAGAATAGTTAACCAAAAACAAGTATTACAAACATAAGTGCAGATCTACAATTAAAACATTTGGAACCTTGGAACTTCTGACGATATGTAGAGTTGATTTCTCTATTCTCCTGTAAAGTATGATCTAGTGATATCCACCTGGAAGGCTGGAACTATCTTGGAATTCAAAAGAAGCCAATGAAGAAGTGTGTCAAAAAATGATACAAATGTAAACATAAAGTAATAAGATATTTTAACACAATTGTTCAAGTACAAAATTTATAAAGCCTCAGCATTTGGTCTTATTTTCTAACCATAAGGCCTAACCCCTAATTTTTCTCTCCTGCGGCCTTATAACATTGGGTTTCCTTTTTTGCACCATAAAATCATGTCCATATTTACCTTAAAATTTTTTTTTGCATGTCCTATATATTCTGGAGACCTAATTGAACTCAGTGTTGCGGCTATCACATAAAATTAGAAAGATATTTTCATATGGCATGGCATAAAATAAAATCACATGCCCATTGACAAGCCAACTATTTACACTAGTTGACACCCTATTGATAGTTTCAATGGTTTTATTGAAACTTACAGATATATACCAAGACAAAATGTATGTTGAATTTAATAGAAAACAAAAAGGATAAAAAATTACAAAACTTACTAAATCCAGCACCCTGTCTCTTCTTATTGGTTTCAAGAACAAGTGAGAGACAAGTTGGGATTCCTATAGCCTATAAATTACATTTTTGAACCAAAATTTCCAGATAAAGCAGAATTGATCACTAGCAATTCCTATGGCCTTGCTGCAATGGTCTGGTTAGGTAGATATTACATTGAGATGGTGGCGTATTTTTCTTTTCCAATAATCCTTAAATTACTTTACTGCATAACCTTGGAATGGACTACATGATGTTATATTTCGACACTTAGACAACAACCAATAAGTCAATCTATCATCAACTGCATATATTTTTCTAATATATTTTCAATCTATTTTGTTTTGAAAATTATTTGAAGAAATATGACTTTTCATGAAATTAACTTTATTTTTTTCCATTATGCCACATATGATGTTCAAGATAAAAATATCAGTTTCTTTTAGGCTCTTTTCCACCTATTAATACTGGATGGATAATCATGATTTTGATGTCTTTAGAATGAAGAGTGCACGTAATTGTTTCATAAATTATGAACGAAATAGGACCAATAGGTACTATGTAATATTACGGCAATTTATGAATTAAAACATTGTTGTGGATATGATTTGATAAATTCTTATTGATTTCTCCATCTTTATTCAACATAACACTTCTGGTATTATCCAATTTCTTTATTCCATTCATGTATCTTACAATTCACATTGCTGCAGCATAATGCAAAGTGCTTGGAGGTGTGAGAGATATATCAAAGAACAATCCAAACTTATGAACATTGCATGAACAACCTTCTTAGTATCGTCTTCCATGTTTAATTTTTCATCGCCTGGAATTTTGCATTTGAAGCTTCATAGTAGATCAACCAAGTATTTTTCTTTAGAGATGAAGTTCATTTGCTATACTTGGATTTTTAGGAAATATTTTATCAATCTAAGATCATTCATCTTGAGAATTCTTTCATCATAGAGCTCAAAAAGTAGTAATTAATTTAATATTTATTCTCCATATATGTCAATATAAGTGCAAACCAATATTTTAAAGGTCGATACTGCCCAGTATGAGCTGTTTGTATCTCAAGGTTTGAAATACCGGTCTATACCAAAAAATCGATCGTGGACAGTACTAGTACATATCGATATACTAACCATAATGACACACATTACAGTTGGTTCAATTTGGTTCATCTCGGATTGAGTTTTTCTTCCCAAAAAAATTAATTTGATAAATAATTTAATATTTTTATCCAATTTAATTTTGAAAACAATAAACTTAAATAATGGTAATATGGTTAGAGACGAAAATACGATATGTAATATGAGAAATTTTTTATACATTACTACATGCGTTGTATTCTACATCCATAACAAATGACAACTATAACAAATGACAACTATCTAAATATACAACAAACTACATGGGATTTAAATTTATCTCGTTGTTTTGTAATGCACAAATTTGGAAGTACTCCCAAGATATGTGGTACTAGTATCTTAATATTAATATGCTCATTAAAGGTACCTAACTCACTACCTCTTATGGGACAAACACTATAAGCTTCTTATAAATTATATATAAGCTTCTTATAAACTATATATTTTATAAGAATTGGAATAGTGATACGCAACTAGATAGGAATTACCACGAGAATTGGAATAGAATGCAAATACATATAAGCTTCTTATAAACTATATATTTTATAAGTTGGTTGTGACCATGATGAGCTACTCTCTTACCTGATGGTAGAGTGAATCTCATTTCTTTGTCTTTTTAAAGTTTGGGTTCTTTGCTTTGTTGGAGTTGAACCCTTGTCTCTCTTATATTGACGTGTGATGCTGCATCCAGTTCTACTCAAGTGGCCACCATGGTCTTCATCTTGTATAACATGCCCATAGTCTCGTTCACAAGTCCATGGCTATGTCATAGGCACATGTCTCTCAATCTAATCACCACTACACCAGCACCCTCATCATCTGTGCTTGCGTTGTTGTCTACATTGTTTGAATTATTTCATACCTCCCAACATAGACATGTATTTGAAGGAGAAAATATTTCTTTGGACTCTATATTCTTCTTTATCAATGGCATATAATAAGTCCGTTGAAGCTTTCTCTTTTTTAGTTATCAAACTCTTTCTTCTCAACCTTTGGCTTAATAGTTGAGCTTGTTGCACTTGTTGCAGGTTGCGTGATGGTTGGATTTGACTTGGTTGAAGTAGCATATCCTGTTCCAATTGATTATTTATATCATCATCTCTTTGTGATTGTGTCTTTTGACGAGTTTCACTGCCTATCTCTCTCTCTCAATAATTTTAGTAATATATTGAGGGGGTTGGGGTGAATCATGTTAATCCATAGCAATATTTTGATCTTCTATAAATGCCTACTAATCCATCACTGGTTCAACATTATCTTGAACAAATGAAGTATTGAAAAGGTCCAAAACAATATCCAACTTTGTCTTTTTTTTCTCTTGCAAAATCCTAAGTATGAGTCAATATTATAGTTGGCGATATGATAGTTTGTTTTGAACCTTATATGAATCAAAGGAGAAGACTGAGTAATTATGTTCATATCCACTTGTAGAATCCTAAGCTTGAGTTGTATATTGTATTGCACACTCTAATTTCTTAAGTTAACGATATGTTACTCTGTTATGGACCTATGTCTGAATTAAGAAGAAAGTTGTCCAGTTATATTCACATATACTTGATAGTGCACATTGTATGAGGATACAAATTGCTACATTTCATGGGTTTGGAGATTTCACTCTAAATTGTAACCACTGTTTATCTTCAAATTTAAAATATTAACATAGTAAGACAACTCATAATATCTTATAATTATGATATAAATTAAAATACTTGGATCAATCTTATGGCAAGATCTATAGTAATAAGATTTTCAAATGTTACTTCATCTTCTATAAACATCCAACCTTCTCCACTTATCACAACAGCCACTTTTGTATCTTACACTAAACGGAGTATAGCATTTTATAATATGGTCAGCAATTTCTAGTGTGTTCCCACATTATACTAGTATTAGTATGACAGATGTAGATGGTAATCTAAAAGACGAAAAAATTATTGTTAACATATATACTAATCTAATAATTGAAACAATTGGATAAAAAAATGAGGTGAGTACCAACCAAGTGAATTCCTTATGTCATTTGGTTTTCCCATCTGCATCAAATAATATCAACATATAAAGTAGCCTTATTATCCATTATTATATTAATATATCTCATATGTTCATGAATCATATGATATTTTTCCTTGATCATTGGCCTATCTCCATATCAACTTTCTTAAGAACTATGTATAGAGGCTCTACCGCATATATATATATATATATATATATATATATATATATATATATATATATATATATATATATATATATTATATTGTTTATATTGTTCCAAAAGTAGGTGTTTAGAATGACGAATTCCACTTCCCTAACCTCTCGTGAAGCTGAAAGATCTACACCACTCTTCACTTGTAAATAATGTATTCAGCCCAACTTTGTTTGCAAGTAAAGACTTCAAAGTAGAAGTGCATAGCAAACATTGTAGAGTTAGGTTGTAATATCTCTCCTTAGAAATTGTTGCACCTATGCACCCAATGATGGTTATATATAAATTAAGCGATAGTTTGTGTTGTCTTCATTGTATTTTAAACCTTATCAATGTCCCTAATGTCTTTCATTATTAGGTTGATACATTGGGTAACATAGGGAGTCCAACTAATGTGAGGATATTTAGCTTTAACCAACTCACTGACTTACTTAAATTTGCTCCCATTCGGGCACTAGTTGGATAATATACTTTACTTTAATATATTCGATGATAGACTTCAAAAGCTGATGAATGTAATAAGTATTATAATACTCAGCTGATGCATCTACTGACCTATGGAATATAATATAGTTATTACAATAACTAAGAAAATTAATTATACTCATCCTAGTGGGCCCTACCAAGCATCACACATTAGAGCAATGCCGAAGTTCTATTACTGCTCCTTCGTGCTTCTAATCCAAATGCGACATTCTTCCCCTTCTTAACAATCTCATATAGGGTAGGTTATTAGATTCTTGGGCCTGATTTTTGCTTTGCAACTATAGAGGTTTAATAAGTGCCATTTGCTACATAAGTAGAAATCCAGTTAAAGTAAAACCATTTTAAATTTTAAAATAGCATGACCAATGTTATGCTTCTTTCACTTTTGTAAGTGTCATCTATTCGTGTTTGCCTACCTGCTTGTAATTGGGGTTAATATCATAAGAGTTTGGTTCGCCAGTTTATTGACTCAGTCCAAAGAAGCCAGTGACCCCATATCGTCCACGCATATTTGTACCTCAGCTCATTTAATGTGTAGACTCAAATTGAGGTCATTCCATGAATTGCATATTAGCTGATTAAACATCCTCCTTGAAAGTATATTGGGCCTTTAATGCTTGAATAGTAGCCTTCATCTTAAGATCTTTAGCAGTTTTATCTTCATGCCCTTGGTACGAATCAAATGCACAGGTCGAATTCCTAATGTTTCGCAACGATATGCTGCTTCTATATTCAAAACGATTCAAGATTATGACAAATTGTTTTACAGATCTCAGTTAACTCCTTTGAGTATTTAGAAATATCTCTGCCAGGAAGATGTTAGTTAATGCAGGTCGCCTTTAAAGATGTTGTTGTGATAAATATATTGCTAATGATGATAATTTTTTGATTTTTTTTTTGCATGATTTTAGGTGAGATCAATATTTTTGGCTTTTAGGTGCCATATAATGTCAATCACAATTAATTAAGAAAAGGGAGCTTGAAGAATTTAACACTGTTTTCTTGGATGAAAAAGAGAGAAAAGAAAAGAAACATATATTTTCCTTAGCTTCCTTGGAAGGAAAAAAAAAGATGAACTCTTCATCTATTTCGGTTTTGCCTAAATAAGGCGAAAAATATCTATCTCCCCTGATAGCTCTCTCCCCTACATGAGCTCGCCCTTGCCAACCGCCAATCGCAAAGCTTCCCCATCCCCCCAACCCTCGCGATGAGCTCGCCCTCCCCGATCACCCGGTCGTGACGTTCACATGTAATCGGCTCCTTCCCTCGCATGACATTCACGTGCTCTTTTTTCTATCTACTCCTCTTTCTTTCCTTTCTTAATTTTCTATCACCCCGTTTTTCTTTCCTGGGAGAGTTGTAGAGGTAGTAAGAGAAGTAGGAGTGAAATGTGAGGGAATGAAAACTTATATAGAGCTCCTGTTCAAATGTGGTGATTCCAAAGTTGCTCTGCACGTTATTCTAAGGTTTTCAATCTAAATATGTACTAGTCTACCGATTCAATCTTATAGGATATGTTTTTATTATTCTCACCATACTAAATTGTTAGCATGAGCCTAAAAACTAAGTTTGGATCTTTTCACATTTTATCTCAATGGTTGGATAAGTAGGTGCGTCAAAAGATGACTATGATTGTTACAATATGAAACTTCTTGCATTCCTATACTAATAATACTTGATAGTTGTTTACTGAAAATCAATTTTTTGATCCTATTTAAGTTCCTTTCTATCTGCATTTTTATTTGTAGTTTTCTGGCTCCCCATAATTTATGTTTTCTTCTTGTCGTTGCAAGTTAATAAATATAAAGGCTGTTTGTGTTGATAATTTTTTAGTTCATGTTTCATGATAAGTAGAATTGTTTTAATGAACTAAAGAGCTATTATATTTGTTGTTTTTCTTTATATCACAAGTGTTTCTTACTTCTTAATCTTGTTTCCTCTTTGTACTTCCTCATAATTGAATTTTACTCCTATGTTTGAAATCACCTTTCTTTCATTTTTTTAGTCTTTTTTCTTATGAAAAACAGCGTAATCTTGTTGGGTATGACGAAGACCAACCACGAGCTCTTGAAAATGAACTTGTTCTCGAGGATGCTATTGCAGATCTTCCAGTTGTAAGCATAAATACGTTACTTGAAGTTCTTATGCGATTAAGTATGTTATCACAGTAGCTATTTTCAGGTCTCACATGATGAAAACTGGGATCAGATGCCATATGGAAAAAGACCACAAACGGATTTCCAGAAATTCATTCGGCAACCAAAACATGGTGAGTCATTACTTTGTTAAAACTGAAAGCAAGCAATGTATTAAGTTGCTAACCAAAGCTTAAGCTATTAGGACAGTACCCTGGTTTATGTTTTCATGGTTCAATACTCCCTTCTATGATCAATCCTTTGGCTTGAATCACGGACACAACATGCATTGTGTCTGACTAGTCACTAGACTGAACAATTAACAAATAATGGCGAGCCAAGATTCAAACTCTTAACCTCTAGTTGGTTACCATGTTAAGATTTAATTTGTCTGATCTCTCCTCCCAAAAGGCAAGCAGTGGAATCAGTTTATTAGCTTCTTGTCCTAGTCCATACTATCATATTTTGTAATATATAAAATTTTTAACAAAATTTATGAAAATAATAACTTCATTATTAGTAATTCTTTTACCTTAATATTTATTGAAGATTTTATCGCTAAAAAGAGAGGTATTTCTGTAGACCATTCAATAAACATTCACTAATAAGCTAGAGAGGTAGATAATAGTAGTAATTTTGGAAGTTTTTTGCAAGATTATAGCATATGATGGAACTAACCTCCAACTAGAGTGCTATACTAATGTGTGATTATCACAATTTGTTTTTTAACCAAGCCAGTAGAAATTCACCCCCTCTAAGTAAATAGCTAACTAATACTTGAGAAATTGATTGTTATATGTCATCGAATCACAATTCACATCCATTAAGTATAAAAGAACATCGCATAGTAAAATAAAAAAAAGTCAAAGTTTAGAATAAGTTTTCTATTGCTTCAATATCAAAATCTTTGTTAATATCTTCAGCCAGTCAAAGATTAGAATAAGTTTTCTATAGCTTCAATATCAAAATCTTTGTTAATATCTTCAGCCTCCTTACCTTGTGTTCTTCGCCTTCATCCAAATTTAAATCATTTTTTACTCCAAAGTCTTTTGAAGAATCTATTTGCTCATTGTCTTCCAAGACCTAAATCATTGTTTTCACTTGTAAAAATATAAAGCCATTCATTTTTTTAACTGAATTGCCCATCCTTTTTGTCAAATTTTTTAACTGATTTTACTGAGCAACTTGCGAGTTAGCCTGAGTTTACCTGAAAAAATGATCCTAATTGCATGTTGTGTCATTGTATCAACCTCAACAAGTATGCTCATTGAATGGACAAGTCAACACATGATTTTACCACTACTGTATAGACTAGTGAAAGATAGTTAAGTCATGGTACTACCATGTGAGACTAATACAGCATAGAACAACTAATGTGAACTATGATGCTGAATATAAACTATCTAACAGAGCTAATCATCAAGCTACTGGCCAAGCCTCTAGTACCTTGCTTATTTTTAGATTATTTGCATTGGATATGCCTAGAACGTAGAAATTTGTATCTCTTAATTAAATATTTATTTTGAAGCATAATCTTGATTCATGCAATGTCTGATTTGTCATATTCTGACATTTATTTTTATTCTTTTTTCCATCATTTTAATGAAAGAATACAAGTTACGTGAATTACAAGTCTAAGCATTTGACGCATATATAAGAAAACAAGATTGGAGTTTGGACAAGATTGTTTTCATAATGTTAGTTTTTACATAAGCTTGTTTTCTGATAGTTTTTTCATTGAATTTCATTTGCTAATTTCAGATTTCTTTATTTGGAATAATCAGAAATGTTGGGATTGCCTACGAATTGCGCACAGAAATGTCCATCAAATTTGTTTGATCACCGTGCTTTACCACTAAACACTGATGATTATTTACGAATTTGTCAAATTCCACGAAGAAAGGTTCTTTTCTTTGTATTATGTTGCTGCTTATTTTTCTGCCATTGTTCCACAAAATTTAAGTTCTTGATCTAGATTCATGAGCCAATTTTACAGGGAGCCAATTTTAGAGATCTCCCTGGTGTCACTGTTGGTCCTGATAATACTGTTCGTTTTGACCCTAAAATGGAGAGAATACTACTACCATCTGGAAGACCACTTGTAAGTCAATCTTTAGCTTTGCCAAAATAGTTGTTTGTTAATGAATCCAGAATAATCTTCTCACAAGTTCTTTAAAATTTACCTTTATGTTTTCTGCCAACTATTATGTTCACTTTTTTATTCAATTAATGCATTCCCACGTGCTTAGGTTGCATGTTAAACTAAAAGGCAGTTTGCCAAAATTCCAAGTTTTCTTTGATTATTTCAATTTCGTGAAAAGGGGTACTTACGTGGAGCAAGGAAAAGAAATGCAGTGTCATTGGGTATCATTGCAATGTCATTGGACAATCAAAACGAAATATGTAAGCTTAGAGACGAAAAGATGGCTCTGATTATGATTTGTTGATGATATGATTCTTTGTTTTGCCAACTCAGAAGTATATAAAGATGACAAGGGATGAGTTGAATAAGAACAGAAGTAAAAATTAAATTTTTAGGGTTTGGCAGAGGATATGGATATATATATAGGTTGTCTCTCACGGTATAACCCATTAACCCTTAATATTCTCTTTCAAGTTAGAGCAAAAATATTAATTAAGCCTAACTTGCTATATAGATTAGAAAATTTCATTTGGCCTAAAACTTTTGTAAAATAATTTTATATGGTATACAAATTAGTTTATTTATAATAGTTTCTTGGATAAAATAACAATTGAACTTTGTATTTTGTATTTTATAAAAGACTATATTTGTGGCAATGAAGATACGAGACTAATTTTCACAGTACATATCCATTAGAGTTAGCATGTAAAACATGTAGTATGTACTATTGATACGTATGCTGCTTCATAACTAAATTGAGCTACTAGATTCTATTCTTACTTTTCCAAATCACTAAATTATCCCCTAAACAGTAGTTTACACACAAAGTTGAGCAAGTGTTGACTCTTTCATTTAGCTACAATTGAAGGTAGAATTAGTGTATTAGAGCATTATCATTATTAGAACATGCAAAGATATACCAAACTTATTTTTTGTTTTTGTATTAAAATTTTGGAATACATCATACTTTAGACAGATGTTTTAATAGAAAAAACCAACACATCATAGAATGATAATCAATTAATATAACAAAGTATTGATGACCATTTTTACCAAGAACAAGACTCAGGCCCAGTCATCTAAGTGTACTAAAAAGGAATATAAGCTAAGGTTATTAGGATTCAAATTCTACCTAGGAATGGTAAAGGCTCCATAGGGTCAAATCCAAATCCATATCCATAGGCTCGTAAGATCCAAATCCATAGGCTCGTAAGATCCTACTAAAAGATAAAAAAATAAATTATTTAAAAAATATATTCATAAACTAAGTGTAATATATACATTATAATAACTAATAAATATTTTTCAATTTTGAACCGGTAAGTCACTAACTATTTTGTAATTAACTAATCATAAGACAAATTAAAAGAGGATACTAAATAAATAAAAATAATTATTTGCAAGCAAATAATTCAATCAAAGTAACAAACAAATAGAATGAAAGAAACATAAATGAAACTATTAGAGAAATAAAAATGAAGAAAAGCACTAAAATCTAATGGGTCATGGATGAGAAATGTATATTGTAACATTACTTATATTATAAACGTTAATGATATTATATGGTCAAAATAATATTTTATTTTTTATAAGGTAAGATTTGAAATATATATGAACATTATCCTAATTCAATAGTTGAGAATTGAGTTTGTTTATTTTGGTTAACCAAGTTACTAATAAAGCAATAATATTTAGATAAAGACTAGATTTTCAAACACTCATAATTAGTTGAACTAATATAATTAGGGGAACTACATTCCAAACTGTGCTATGGAATGATTGGATTGTTATTGCTACTTAAACATATGTCTAACTATGGACGTAAGCTTCTATTAATATGACTTGACCAAAAAGGAACATGATGACTTGTACCCTATTGATAAGCATCACAAGCAAAAGTCAGGACAATAATGACATAAAATGATGATCCGCAAGGAAGAGGTGATTAGGCTAATAATGTCATACATTTGGAATGGGTTAGAGTTAAAAGGCATTTTGTGATGGTGAGAATGATGAATCAAGCATATAGATGTCTTGCCAAGGAGTCATGAATGAGTTATATCATTTATAACCCTGGACCTGGTTAACTTAACTCAAATATGACCCCTATATTAATTATGTCAAAAGTCTTTACCCTAAACACGACCCATAGGTCAACTTAACACAACTTAACATCCTAAGTAACTAACTTGTGTTCCAACATGACCCAAATAATATATTTATTAATTGGGTCATTTCTTAACCTGACTAGCCTAAGCATGCTCACGAATCACAACTTAGGGCCAAGATCGATTTGGCATTTATCGGAGACAATATGAAATTGTAGAGCTTCGCTTGGAAGTTGATGTTGTGCTTGTAGATGAGGAGACGATGCCAACAAACCTTGATATAGGCTTTGTTTGGCACAGCTGGTCACTTGATTTTGCTGGTCAAAACAATAGATTTTTAACAAATTAAGGTGTTTGACAAGCTGCTTCTAGGTTTGGCAACATGAGTTTAAAAAAGCTAGGAGGGAGTTGCTTTTGGCTACTTTCTAGCTATTTTTCTTTTCGCATCTTAAGTTCGTACTTACATTTGTGCATCTTTTCGATGACAAAATTATTTTTTAAAATTATTATTTTAATAAAATTTATTAAATCTAAATTTTTTTTCTATTATTATTTAATTTTTTAAAAAATAGCAAAAATTAATATTATTTTAATAAAAATTATTAAAATTATTATTATTAAATTTAATTTTAAATTAAAAATTATTTATTACTATTATTTAATTTTATTTTCAAAAAAATTGACCAGCATAATAATTTACCCAAATATCATTTAACTTTTCCAACCAATATTTTTTCAATCATCAAAAGTTAAAAGTTTCAGCTATGTCAAACGGAGCCACCGTACCCACCCAGAAAGGGAGATGACGAAGGGTAAGAGTGAGAGGATGGTGAGGGCTTGGAGCTCTGGAACTCATGATTCGAGGCAGAGGCCCTATGTGGGGGAGGAAGAGGAAGAGAGTAGGCACTTGACGATGGCAAACTTACAGTCAAGTTGGATGCCATGGAAGATGGTGGTGGGGCATTGTGGTTGATGGAGCAGGAGAGGTCTGAAGGCTGCGATGGCAGAGTGGATGACACAAAATGAGAAGTGACGAAGGTGGAGGAGGGGGTAGGCAAAGGTGATGGTGGAGGTAGGGGTAAGACGATGCAAAAGGGAGAGTTGGGGTGCAAGGGAGGGAGAGATAGAGGTAGAAGAGAAAGTAGGCGAGCATGATGAGTGAGGAGGCAAAGATGGCAACAACGAGGAGAGTTCGGTGGTGGTTGCCTTGATGCGAGTGGTGAGAATGCAAAGCGACAAACAGCGACTCCATGAGCGGTGAGAGTATAGGAGTCAAGATAGGAAAAAAAATAGGTTAGTGTTAGGGCACCACTTGTTGACCAAGTGTTTTGGTTGGCTGCTTGGTGGGCTGCAGGCTGACAAGTGGCAAGTGGTGGCCAGTGGGCTGGTGAGTAGCGGTTGCTGGTTCTGAAGGAATTAGAATAAATAATAGTTATATAAAATTTAGTCATGTTAGGCAGGTCAACCCGACCTAACCTGATCCAATTGATCTCTAAGTCATAAATGGTTTGACTCAATTATGACCCAAACTTGATTATATAACTTAAACTCAACTAACCTCAAGCTGGGTTGGATCGGATTAGTTTTTGCCGGGCCTAATCATCGCATTGTATCTTTAGGTCTGAAAAAAGATAATATGTAGAGAAAAATAAGTTAATAGCAATAGTTGATGTAAGGGGAATAGATTCAGTTTCCACAAATAGAGGTGGATGAGGCAATGGCCACTGAGAAGATGCTGTTGTTGGATACGAATACCAAAGGAATCAAATCAAGTTGCAAAGGCATGAGTAGGACTGATCAAAGGCGATGGGGTCAGTAGCAACTTTTGGAATAATGATAAAATGGATGGTTGGGTTTGACCATAATGAGAGCAAGGCGGAAATCTACATCTACACCTAGAGTCATGGTTGGGACCAAAGCTGCGTCCTTGTTTGGTCTGAGGAGCCACATGCACTATATAGATATCCTCAAGCGCTCGGAGGAAGCATTCTACAAATTGGGAATGGTAGGATCCATGGACAATTGTGCAATGGTGAACTAATCGTTTAGTCTTAGAACAAGAAAGTCTTGCCATCGTTGGAGGATTACGGACATATCAAACACGAGAGATTGATATTGGGACAATTCATCCAAAATAGTATAGTGTTCTTGTAAAGAACTATCTTGGTGCCTCAATGGAAAAATCTCTTCATACAACTTATGGAAAAATCTTTTCATACAACTTATATACACATGTTCTGTTGGGTCCATATGCAATGCTAAGAATATCCAAGTGGCTTTAACTGAAGTTTGGAACATAACAGGGGTCAGGGGATGGTTTACATGCTATTAGTAAGTGTACTAAGGATTGTCAAGTCATATCAAAGTCATGATTTATAAGATGGATCATTAAGTGGTAGAGCCGTAGAGGTTCAAATGACGTGCCTTTTCATGAGATTCTAAGAAAACTTCATACACCGAGCCACAATAAATAACTTCATACACCAATATAAACTCAATTGGTGCCAATTGTAGAAGTAGGCTCAATTTCTTCCATATGAGCAACAAGAGAAAATAAAGTGCAAAATCAACAAGATGATATAGCATTTAGATAATCTCATATTATGATTGTAGCAGAGTTAAGTGCTTTAAAACCAGAGATTAGGCTGAATGAGTATATAGACTAAAGCTTATAGTAGTCGCCATGGACTGATGTCAGGAGCAACATCAAGAGCATATTGTTGTATCAAAAATCTGCGATAACATTGATATGAAGACAACAGAGGATGTTGTCGGGAGAAAATGACATTGAGAAACTAGAGATGATTGGAGGAGTTGCCACTAAAGAAATTTGGGAAGAGAGAACAATGTCGAGAAAGCCAGAGGTGGCTGAAGTAGTTGGCGCTAGTTATCGTAAAAGTCATACCTTGGAAAGACGCAAGAATAATTTGCTTCAGTCACCGCAAGGGCTGTGGTTGATAATCGGCAAATTGAATTGAGATTTACATCATAGGAGAGTGTGACTATGGACGAAGTTCCAGTTACATTGAAAGGGGGATGAGTGGGTGATGGTAGTGCATGGGCGAAGCATAGGCGGAAAGGGGGGGGGGGGGCAAAAAAAATCCTATTTAGTAACCTTGCCTCCGATTTTCTGTAAGTGCGAATCTTAAAGCAAAAGTCATGCCAACATTGCTTTAAGAGTCGTACTTACGGAGAATGGGGCGGTACAGGTGTGTCCGAAATTCCTAGGCAAAGTCATTGCAAGGTCACCGGCTCACCGCCTAGGGTGCCTATGAATTTTTCTTAGGAGGGGCAGTGAGCGAACAGCGATTCTGCTCTCATACCAAATTAAATCAGAACATAAGTGAAAAATTAAATTTCTAGTTATAACCCGTTAACCCTTATCAGGATGCATCACTTATCAAATTAAACCAATGTTTGCTTCAGCTAAATATTGGAGAAATGTGAATTATGAGGATTAAGGCTGCCTTTGCAAAGTAGTGCTTCCTGTTGTGGGGCGGCGCCAAGCAGCTTTTTCTTTAATTTTGGTATTTGGAGATTTACTGTGTGGTTCAGCCACAACTAAAAGGATGCTGCCAGCAGCAGCACCCTTTAACCTGCTTTCTCCTCACAGCAACTCCACCACAACATATCATTATTACTAATATATTTATTTAATAATACAAAATGTACACTAATATATAATTCCTATTCATATAATTAACAATATAGTGAAATTTAATTTAATCTTTATTAATAATCTTACTATGATCAATTACTTTAATTAAAATTTGTTTTTATCGTAATTAGTTATAAAAAATTATTATTGTTTGGTATGTTCTCATTAAGTGGACCATGTAATGGCAGACCCTTACATGTCACTGTCACTATCACCATCACCATTGCAAATTTGCAATCTTATTAATAATTCTAATTATAAAATACTTTTTCTTTATTTATAATAAAATTACATCTTGGTTTGGTTATGAGTTAAGCTAGTTTCTAGAATTAATGTACATACTTTTAAGTTAATCAGTGTAACAGCCACAACATAATAGAAGCTTTATTCTTTTCTAAAAGGAAATGATTTAATTAATTTGGTGAATTTCGATTATTTGAAAGGATGATTTCACACAATAGACCTGAAAAGAGGTTCACTGTACATACCATATATCAAGTCAAGAAATGATTTTGTTTTTCAAATACTTTTCGTTCCATTCGCTTTATGTATAATAATAATTAGACTAGCCCTTGCCTTAAATTTTAGTAATTATCTCCTAACATGACTCACAATAATAGAATTCTCAAGAGCATAATATAAATTGAGGTAAGCCACTACTTTAAAATGTCATAAATTATCTAAAGCTCATGTCATATAATAGGTTTTTTCTTCTCTTACAAAATATTATAACCATACTTGTGAACATTTATGCTAAGATTCTACATAATGTAAAAGGTAATGATAGATTACAATTTACAATTTACATAAAGCATGTTAGAGTTAAAGTTACACTTCATATCTGTGGGGTCAAAAAGTGTTACATTAAAGAATGTAATATGACCATTTTCAAAATCACCTTAAATTAATAAGGCTTTTTGTTTAATTTGTTCTGGCTTCCAATGAGTGCAAGCGCTCATTGTTAATTACCCATAAATTTAGGGAATATTTGATTAAGAGATCTATAATACGAAACAAAATAAAGGAGACGAGTCAAACAGTGTCGTTCATAAATGTGATGAGAATACATAATTCGTTATGATATATAAACGATAAAAGAAAGGAGCTTTTATTAACTTGGGCAATTTGTGTTCGCCAAACGTTTGACCATGGAACGTCTTGAGCTTTTATCCGGCCTAGGCAGCACAATATCATATTGAGGAACTACACCCCGATGATAAACATCGACGTACACACCTTCCAAACAATATTCCATCGTAATTGCATTTAGGCACGTTGGATATTTGATTCGGGAAATTATTCGGCCCCGTAGCGAGATAATTTAATTGGAAGATCATCCGGCCTTGACGGCGTATTGGACAAAAATATCCAGCTGCGGCATGTTGGATAATTTGGTTTGAGAAAAATTACCCAGCCTCTCAGCGTGTTGGATAATTTAATTTGGAAAATTATCCGACCTTGCGGTGTGTTAGATAATTTGATTTGGAAAATTATCCGATCTTGCGGCATGCTGGATAATTTGTCTTGAAAAAAATTACCCACCCTCTCGGCGTGTTGGATAATTTAATTTAGAAAATTATTTGGCCTTGTGGCGTGTCAGATAATTTGATCTGAAAATTATTCGGCCTTTCGGCGTGTTGGATAATTTAATTTAGAAAATTATCCGGCCTTGCGGCGTGTTGAATAATTTAATTTAAAAAATTATCCGACCTTGGGCATGTTGGATAA
This sequence comes from Costus lasius, assembly GCA_027563935.2. Lineage (NCBI taxonomy): Eukaryota > Viridiplantae > Streptophyta > Magnoliopsida > Zingiberales > Costaceae > Costus > Costus lasius. Next base: position 2,637,502 of record CM050454.1, read on the forward strand.
TTTAATTTAGAAAATTACCCGGCCTTGCGGCGTGTTGGATAATTTAATTTGGAAAATTACACGACCTTATAATGTGTTGGATAATTTAATTTGGAAAATTATTCGGCCTTGGCGTGTTGGATAATTTAATCTGGAAAATTATCCGGCCTTGTGGCATGTTGGATAATTTGGCTTGAGAAAAATTACCCAGTTTCTCGGCGTGTTGGATAATTTAATTTAGAAAATTATCTGGCCTTGCGGCGTGTCAGATAATTTGATCTAGAAAATTATCTGGCCTTTCGGCGTGTTGGATAACTATCCGACCTTACGGCATGTTGGATAATTTAATTTGGAAAATTATCCGGTCTTGCGGCGTGTTGGATAATTTAATTTGGAAAATTATTCGGCCTTACAACGTATTGGATAATTTAATTTGGAAAATTACCCGGCCTTACGGCGTGTTAGATAATTTATTTTGGAAAATTACCCGGCCTTGCGGTGTTTGGATAATTTAATTTGAAAAATTACTCGGCCTTATAGCGTGTTGGATAATTTAATTTGGAAAATTATCCGGCCTTGCGGCGCATTGGATAATTTAATTTGGAAAATATTACTCTACTTCGACAGATGCAACATTATATTGAGGAGTTATGCCCCGACGATGAACGTCGACGTACACACCTCCCAAGCAATACTTCATCGCGATGCGCCAAGGCTTTCAGATATTTTGATTTTCTTTTGGAGTTAACATTTAGACACAACTCGAGTCAAGTTTGAGCCGTTAGCCGAGTGGTTTAACTAAATATAGATTTTTATTGTTTTCTTTATTCAATTTGACATTTTGTCACAAGCGACCTATCAAATTCGGGAGGTTGGGAAGGTGGCACTGTAATTTTTGCACCACACATATTTTTTATTAATTTTATTTTATTTTACTTAGCATTATTATTATTACCATAATTTATTTTTTGTTTTGTTCTTTTTTTTTCAATTTGACATTATTATTATTTTACTTAGCATTATTATTATTACCATAATTTATTACACGACTCGAGTCAAGTTTGAGCCGTTAGCCGAGTGGTTTAACCAAATATAGATTTTTATTGCTTTCTTTATTCAATTTGACATTTTGTCACAAGCGACCTATCAAATTCAGGAGGTTGGGAAGGTGGCACTATAATTTTTGCACCACACATATTTTTTATTAATTTTATTTTATTTTACTTAGCATTATTATTATTACCATAATTTATTTTTTGTTTTGTTCTTTTTTTTTCCGTCGACGAAGAGTAGCTTTACTCTTCCGTGCGACTCTCTGCGTCCGGCGAGAAGCTCATGGGGGAAAGTAACGGTGCCGTTGCATGGAATCCGTCGAAGGGGCAGGGAAGTTGGCATTCCGGGTGAGGATGCCGATGATTTCGGAGTTGGAGGAGAGTTTGCAAATGTTGGAAGAAGAGGAAGCTGAGAATCGGCGGAATCATGCGCCGGAAGGGATGGGTCTGTCTGCAGCTAGAAGCAGCAGCGACATCAGTCCGTGGTGGCATTGTCCCATACAGTGATATCTTTCGGCAATGACGTCTGGGCAACGAAAATCGAAGCAAAGACAACCAGTGGGGAAGAAGTCCTAGACGAGGCGGCGCTAGGGCTGGCAGAGGTGGTGGAAGAGAGTGTTGGCGACTGCTAAGGAGATGGTGTTGAGGTGGTTGAGGTGCCAAGCAGTGATGATTTCAGCCGGATGGTGATAACAGCAGGGATAGCAGGGCGCTCCTTTGACCGGTCGAGATTCATGCTGACGGCGTAGAAATTTTTCCGTTGGGTTGTTTCCATCGAACTCTCAGTCGTAGGCTAAATGAAGTTTTGAGCCAGTTAACCTTTTTTGTTGCTGGAACGATGGAGATCATTTCATGTAATTTTCTTATATATATCTGATAGTGTAATTTTCCCTCTGTCCTTTGGGCTTCCACTATTCACTCCCCATTCCCTCTGTCCCTTGAGCTGCCACCATTCACTGAACCTGGCCCTTTGTGGGTTCGACGGGTGTAGACCCGCCATGTGGGGACTGGTTCAGTAACATTACCGTCCTCACGAAGAACAGCCTTGTCCCCACAGCCTTGGGGGTAAACTCTGGAAACTGCTTGCTTATAATATCCACATCTTCCCATATTGCCTCCTCATCAGTCTTGGAGGTCCAACGGATGAGCCACTGGTCAGTCGATTCAGCCCCTCGACGGACGCTCCGGGTGGCAAGAATGTCCCTTGGAACACACTGAGTAGATAACTCGGTCTCCATCCCTGCTGGTAAATCTGCTTGAGCCACATGAGCCCCACAGGCCCGCTTAATTTGCGATGCGTGGAACACGGGATGAATCCTGGAATGGGGAGGGAGATCCAGATGATAAGCCACCGTGTCGATGCGTTGGATGATGCGAAATGGGCCATAGAAGCGAGCAGCAAGCTTTTGATTAACTCGGCGAGCTACCGAGTGTTGGCGATGGGGTCGAAGTTTAATGTAAACCAAGTCGCCGACATTGTAACTCACGTCGCGTCGGTGTACATTAGCAAACTTCACCATTCTCTGCTGGGCCCGGTACAGGTTATATCGGAGTTTGCCGCAGTATCTCATCACGGTCCAACAAGGTGCGCTCGACAGCATCCACGGCCGATTCGCCCAGAACATACCGCTGTAGGGTGGGTGGTGGGTGGCCGTACACTACCTTGAATGGTGTCTGACCGGCCGTTGAGTGAAAACTCGTGTTGTATCAGTACTCTGCCCAATGCAACCACAAGGCCCATTCCTTAGGTTGTTCCGAAGCAAAGCATCGCAGATAGGTCTCGAGGCATCGATTGAGTACCTCGGACTGTCCATCGGTCTCCGGATGATAGGCAGAACTCATTCGTAGCTTCGTACCCTGGTGGCGGAATAGTTCTGACCAGAATCGGCTGATAAAAACTGGGTCGCGATCACTCACAATAGAATTTGGTACCCCATGCAGTCGTACCACTTCTTTAGCAAATAGTTCCGCCACCGAGCTAGCGGAGTACGGGTGTTTCAGTGCACAGAAATGACCACACTTGGATAGTCTGTCAACCACTACCAATATAGCATCCACCCCCTTGGAACGTGGCAGCCCAGTAATAAAATCCATCGCTATGTCCTCCCATACACGGTCCGGTATTGGTAGAGGATGGAGTAAGCCAGCTGGTGATGTGGTTTGGTACTTCTGCTGTTGACAGACAACACATTCTGCTACTACCTTGTACATATCCTTTTTCATACTGATGCAATAGACATTATTGGCAATTCGTCTATATGTGCGGTAAGTTCCATAATGGCCCCCAGTTGGAGTGTTGTGACATTCTTGAAAAAAAGTCTTGTACCCAACTGGAACCGGCCGGAATCACTATCCTCCCTTTATACAGCAGTTGTCCCTTCTATAGCTCAAAGAAAGATTCCTTGGTTGGGTGTTGCCGCACTTCATCCATAATTTTCTTCAAGACCGGATCTGCTACTACCTCTGCCTGCAGCCGGTCAATGTCCACCCAGAAGGGTACGGATAGAGCCGCTAAGTCTGCATGTTCTGGTATTCTTGACAGGGCATCCGCGGCTCTGTTATCATTTCCTGGTTTATACAAGACCTCCATGTCGTACCCCAAAAGCTTGGCTAACCAGTTTTGTTGGTCTGGAGTTGTGATCCGCTGCTCAAGGATGTGCCGTAGTGCCTTTTGGTACGTATGAACCTTGAACTTTCGCCCCAATAAGTAAGGCCTCCAATGTTGAACTGCTAGAACTAGTGCCATTAGTTCCTTTTCATATGTGGACTTGGCCAGATTGCTGTCTGACAATGCCTTGCTAAAGTAAGCGACCGGTCTTCCGTGCTGCATGAGAACCGCCCCAAGTCCTCTTCCCGATGCGTCACACTCCACGGTAAACTCCTTGGAAAAATCTGGCAAGACTAGCGTCGGAGCGGTTGTCATAATTTCTTTTAGCTGATCGAAAGCTTCTTGAGCTTCCCCACTCCATTGGAACCCCTCCTTCTTCAAAATGGAAGTGAGCGGTTTGGTTATCTTCTCATAGTCTTTTACAAAGTGACGGTAGTAACCTGTGAGCCCTAAGAAACCGCGCACTTGCTTGACTGTTGTTGGGGTTGGCCATTGTCTAACACTGCTTATTTTCTTAGGATCCATGGCAACTCCTCCAGGCTGGATGATATGGCCCAAGTACTCCACCTGGGTCTGCCCAAAATTACACTTGGATTTATTGGCCACCAGTTGATTATCTCGTAGCACGTCCAAAGCTAGGCTCAAGTGTATCAAATGTCGTTCCCATGTCCTGCTGTAAATTAGTATATCATAAAAAAAAACTAATATAAACCTGTGTAAGTAGGGCCGGAATGCTTCATTCATCACAGTTTGGAACGTCGCCGGGGTATTTTTGAGGCCAAAGGGCATCACCCGAAATTCGTAATGGCCGGAATGGGTGCGGAAGGCTGTCTTGTGAATATCCTCGGGTTTAACTCTGATTTGATGATACCCCGATCGTAAATCAATCTTGGAGAAGTACTCCGCCCCATGTAGTTCGTCAATCAGCTCCTCAATGACAGGGATAGGGTACTTGTCAGCTATCGTGATGGCGTTGAGCGCTCGATAGTCTACGCAGAATCGCCAGCTTCGGTCTTTTTTTCTTACTAGAATTACCGGGCTGGAATAGAGGCTCGAACTTGTTTGAATAACACCTACCATTAACATCCGTTGCACCAACCATTCCATCTCATCCTTCTGGTGATAAGCATAACGATAGGGTCTCACCCGCACCGGTCCCTTGCCAGCCTGGGTGACAATTGCGTGGTCAAAATTTCGGGCGGGTGGGAGTCCCATAATTTCTGAAAACACATCCTCATATTCGGCCAACAAAGACTGCAGTTGGTTGTTTTGCTGTTGATTCAATTGCCCTTGTCCACCCATATCCAATGAAAATTGTTCAATCGCCTATAACATTCCTTGGAAGTCCACCTCTAATGTACGGCTCAGCCCTTTTGGCGTGATCGGCGCGCGGATCAGAGATGGATCCCCTTTGAGAATGCACTCGCTACCCTCCCTGTAAAATCTTCATATATTTTCGGCCCCAATCCACTTTGATTTCACCTAACGTTTCCAACCATGTCATGCCAAGCACCATATCAACCCCTCCCAGGTTGAACAAGTAAGCTTGCAATATCGTACTGTAGTCGCCCAACTTAACAATTAATCATTCGCATTTGCCTTAGGCAGTTACCTGGCCCCCGTCTCCAAGACTAACCTTGTACGTCTGTGTAGGGATAACCGGCCAGCCTTGTGTCAGTATTAGCTGGTGTGATATGAAATTGTGGCTGGCTCCGCTATCAATGAGTACAGTGGCCAAGGTACCGTTGATGATCCCCTTGAGTTTCATAGTGCGGGGCCCTGTGATGCCGCCGGTCGAGAACAGAGACAACTCCATTTGGTTGCATTGGGAAAACTCCAATTCTCCTCCTCCTCATGCTATATCATTTTCCCCTACATTAGCCTCTTCATTGATTTCTGCAGGTGTTTCATCCTCCTCCGCGAGTAGGGTGATTTGTAGACTTTTATTGCCACATTGATGTATAGGATGGTAAGGTTGGTCACATCGAAAACACAATCCCTTCTCTCTTTTGCTGATATAGTCCTGATACGACATACCTCTTCCTCCTCTCGCCCGATCTCCTTGCGTCACACTGCTCGTGGACAATCGTGCGTGACTCCACTCTCTAGGAAGGGTGCGTGGACCGCTGTGTTGCACTGATTGATTCCCGCTCCCCCTCGAGTACGGCGTTGTTGAGGGGGTTGTCGATACCCATGACGCCTTACTAGATGTGAATCCCCCCACACTGGTTGTCCCCTTCCCGGAGAAAACTTTTGGGGGAGTTTGGGTCTACAAGTCACCTCCGCCAACAACCTCCGTCTCAATAACTCGGGCTAAAGTCATTGCCAGTATGGTATTGGGGAAGAATGCCCGTACCTTTTCTCGAATTTCCGGCCTCAATCCCTTCAGGAAGAATCCCAGATATTGTTGTTCTGTCAGGTCCGGTATTTGAGAGACAATTTCTTCGTAGGCTGTTATGTACTCCGTCACCGTCCGGGAGCCATGTTCCAGAGCCGCTTCATATGCATTGGTGGCTGGGTACTCGCTGTACCGTTGTACCAACTCCGCCTTTAATCCCTCCCAAGTAAGATTTGGAATTCGCCGCCTCACCCAACGGAACCACTGATTTGCAGAACCCTCCATACTGATAAAAGCTAAGGGTATCTTGTAGTTTTCGGATGTGCCCTGAATATCAAAATATTGTTCCGCCTTGGCTATCCATCCTACCGGGTCATTTCCATCGAAAGCCGGCAATTCCACGCGTCGGTGCATCAATCGACGGTCCTCACTCCACACTGATTCACGATCACCCTCTCCGCCTGTTCGGCTACCGTTATAACGCCTCGCCTCATTATGTAGTGCGGGGGGCTGTTGGCCCACACCCAAGTCTCCTGGCGACCAACGTTCTTCACGCATACGAGGTGGGCGGTAAGGCTCTTGTCGACCATCTAGAGCCTCCATTACTTCCTCTGGGCCCTGGTTACCCCGCGATCCTCCTGCCACAGAATGATTCGCTTTATGCTCCGTTCTCTTATCCCGTGCCATATCTGTCAACAAATTACGTAACTCCGTGATTTCTTCCTGATGTTGGCGGCGTTCTTCTAAAGCCTTTCGCCTTTCCTCAGCCAAAGTCAGAACTTCCTGCCTCCGATCTTCTCCGGCGGTTTGCAAATCCGTTTGTATAGTCGCCATTGTCACTTGTAGATCTACTAGGGACTTTTCCAGATTTCCAAGGGAGTCTCACTCCTCGTCGATGCCGTCTGTCACGACAATCCTCATAATCGTACGTTTCTTTCGCCACCGTCACAATGACGGCGTTTGTTACTCCCGTATGGATTTTCCCTCTCTTCGGATCTAGCAGGTCGGACCAATTGATACGATCCGAAGAAAACGCAAGCAAGATGCAATATTATCTAATGAAGAAAATGACAACCTCAACCGGATGAGCCGGAGAGAAACAACGTCCCTATGTTTAGCTAATACAAAAGTCATAACCTTTTCCCTCTCTTCCTTACCCTTTTTATAGTATTCACTTCCCCTTGGGTTGTCACCATTCATTCCCCTTTCCCTATGTCCCTTGGGTTGCTACCATTAATTCCCCTTTCCCTATGTCCCTTGGGTTGCCACCATTCATTCCCCCTTTCCCTCTGTCCTTTGGGCTTCCACTATTCACTCCTCATTCCCTCTGTCCCTTGAGCTGCCACCATTCACTAAACCTGGCCCTTTGTGGGTTCGACGGGTGTAGACCCGCCATGTGGAGACTGGTTCAGTAACAGATTTCCTACACGTTTGGAAACTGCTGCTGAACAGATCTATCCATAAAACCAGCTTAAATTTTGACATTCAAAGCTACATCTTAAAACTCGAACTCAGCAACTTATATTCTAAGTTTCGAACCCTACAAAACCCTGCATTCTGATGTTTCTGAAAACTGCATTTTTGAATCATACTGGCAATTACTATATAGTTCCTGACTACAACTACAAATCAATTACTGATTTCAGATTTTAGAACATCTTGGAACTATTCTAGGCTGCTGAATTTGATTAAAAATTTGCACAAACCAACGACTTCACTGACTGATTTTAGTTTTAATGTTTTGAACATAATACTGAGTTGATTTCTACCTTCATTTAAAGCTTGTACTGCATCTCAACATGATCCAGCATTCTATTCGATTACATAAGTCATGCATAGGAGCATGCGCGTACATGATTGGAAATTAATAGTTCAACAAATGCTCCCCAACGGATTTTGTATAAGCAAAAAGTGCGTATAAATCCGTTGAAAATATATTTATACACTGTCCTTATTTGCTCTCGTCATCATCTTAGGTATCCGAAGTATCAGGACTAAACTCTAAGCTCAACAATAGCTCTGAGACTTTTAGTGAGGTGCTCTATTTGATATTTCCGTTCTTTACCCCTCACCCTTTAATAAAAGTTTTATTCTTATCGCTCTTTTATTTCGGTAGCACATGGCTTTCCTGTGGTCTCGTTGTGCTTCCATGTTGTTAGACGAGCCTAATGATGAAGCAATTTTAAAGTATATCAAGAAGTATGATCCTCCTGGCGATTTTCGGGAAATATGGCACGAGTGGCGTGACATAATGATGGAGGGAAGGGATGTGTTTCATAATAAAATACCTCAACATTTGCCTATCCCTTTACTGCCTATGAACCATAAATCCAATCCACCCTTCGAAAGTAAGAATTGGACACTTTTAGAGTGCAGTATCATTGGAACGAGAAATTATAAGTCTCATATCTTTAATCAAGGTCCAGATTTATGCTTGTCTTGGAGCAGTTACCAGGACGTCCCATCAAGAATCAACCTTTTTCTTAGGTTTGGAAAGGCTTTTAATCGTGTGCCTAAGTGAGTCTCACGGTTTAGTATCTGTGGCAGTGTTAGACATTACCCTAGCTATATAGAATGGGCGCAGTACATTCTACGCAGCGAAAAGAAAGTTCTCAAGAAGGCCGGGATAAATGAAGCCATTATATTGTCACTGTTTAACTATAAATATACGTTAACTTATTGAAGAGCCTCTTGGAACATTGGAATCTGACTACGAACATATGTTATCTCTTTGTTGAGGAAATTTTCCCCAACCTTTGGGGCGTGAGGAATGTCTGTGGACTTCCTATATTAGGCGCTCGGTACGATGAACACGTGCCAGATGAGAAAATGCTTTTTAGTGAGACCACACATGGTGTTTTTCGATACTCTTCCTCTCTTAAAGTAGTATTTTACTACTTTTACGAGCTGCTTTGTCGACATTCTGGGACGGTTTCCATCACTCATTAGATTTTGCACTTTGTTGATCTAGCCACTTCATACGATACTAGTTATTCTTCGTGATCCTTTTGGGATCGGTTCTGAGAACATTTTAGTACAATATTATGATGCGCCCTCTCGACCCTCTATTGCCGCGAGGTAGATAGATCGAGATACATTTCTCACTACGTTTCTGGTTTGCTGGTTATTCTACTTCACCGTCCCTTACAAATATTCCAACCGTATTAGGCCGGAGGTTTTCGTCATGGCTGATAGATTAACACAGAGTATTCATCTCTCTTTAGTACCAGCAGCACTGTCAAACTTATTTAGGTCTTTGAGGGAGGCTTGCACTGCTGATTTACCCGGTTCGAGAGATATATTGATTCCGCTTCAGTACTTATTTGGGTAGTTTAATTTGCAATTACAGGGATTATACAACACCGTTATTTCTGAAACTATGAAGTGTAAATTATCATCTCTAGTATGCATCGCCGGGGCCTTTCCAGTCCGCTTTTAAAATTTTGAGGCACGCCTATTCTTTCGTAAGTATGAAGTCTTTGGGCGTCGATGGATCATATTCCCCAACGGAATAGGATATCTAAGTGAACAAGTTGACTGCCAAGATAGTCCCATTGACATTTTGACAAAGGATGGGTGGATTGCATCTGAGTTCCTTGTGAGCATCCGTGTTAGCTGGTTACCTTTTAGAAGTGAGAATTTTGCATGTTTGGAAGTATATAACCTACACAGGTGTATTCGTCAGTTTGGTTTTAATCAAATCATCCCTCAAAATGTTCGTGATTTCGGGAAATTATCTGGTGATTACATGACGATTGCTACTTGTTAGCGCATGTTACTCTGACGGGGGATTGATTCGTTATATACCATCCCAGCTCGTAGACAGACCCCCAAATATGCTTATGAATACTTAATATGACATTCCATGCATTTAAAGACATTCTTCAGCAATAACATCGTAGATACATATAGTTTCTCTGAGAAATCCCATCCAAGGACATTTCTTAAAAGGGTAATCAATCGCCAGACATATGGTTTCGAATTTGACCTCTCAGAGTCTTTATCTTCAAAACAATTAAGAGTTATAGATTTGGGTGCGGCGTTAATCATTCCAAAGGAGGTAATATTCTTCTCTTTTCTTTCTTTTCATGTGTTAGTCTAGCAATTAATTTTTTCTTCTCTTTTGGAAAATAAGGCACAGGGCATGTACAAGAATCACAATCTGTCTTTAACGCTTGGTCCTCTCGAGTCTATATAGTTATGCAACAAGCAAATAATGATGGAAACCGTCCCAGAATGTCGGCAGAGCAGTTCGTAAAGATGGTGAAATACTGCTTTAAGAGAGGAAGAGTATCGAAATTCACTATGTGTGATCTCACCAAAAAGCATTTTCTCATCTGGCACGTGTTCATCGTATCGAGTGCCTAATATAGGAAGTCCACAGACATTCCTCATGCCCCAAAGGCCGGGGAAATTTTCCTTATCAAAGAGATAACATATGTTCGTAGTTAGATTCCAATGTTCCAAGAGGCTTTTCAATAAGTTAACGCCATATTTATAGTTAAACAGTGACAATATAATGGCTTCATTTATCCCGGCCTTCTTGAGAACTTTCTTTTCGCTGCGTAGAATGTACCGCGCCCACTCTATATAGCTAGGGTAATGCCTAACACTGCCACATATATTAAACCGTGAGACCCACTTAGGCACACGATTAAAAGCCTTTCCAAACCTAAGAAAAAGGTTGATTCTTGATGGGACGTCCTGGTAACTGCCCCAAGACAAGCATAAATCTGGACCTTGATTAAAGATATGGGACTTATAATTTCTCGTTCCAATGATACTGCGCTCTAAAAGTGTCCAATTCTTACTTTCGAATGGTGGATTGGATTTATGGTTCATAGGCAGTAAAGGGATAGGCAAATGTTGAGGTATTTAATTATGAAACACATCCCTTCCCTCCAGCATTATGTCACGCCACTCGTGCCATATTTCCCGAAAATCGCTAGGAGGATCATACTTCCTTATATACTTTAAAATTGCTTCATCATTAGGCTTGTCTAACAACATGGAAGCACAACGAGACCACAGGAAAGCCATGTGCTACCGAAATAAAAGAGCAATAAGAATAAAACTTTTATTAAAGGGTGAGGGGGTAAAGAACGGAAATATCAAATAGAGCACCTCACTAAAAGTCTCAGAGCTATTGTTGAGCTTAGAGTTTAGTCCTGATACTTCGGATACCTAAGATGATGACGAGAGCAAATAAGAACAGTGTAGAAATATATTTTCAACGGATTTATACGCACTTTTCGCTTATACAAAATCCGTTGGGGAGCATTTGTTGAACTATTAATTTTCAATCATGTACGCAGCATACTCCTATGCATGACTTACGTAATCGAATAGAATGCTGGATCATGTTGAGATGCAGTACAAGCTTTAAATGAAGGTAGAAATCAACTCAGTATTATGTTCAAAACATTAAAACTAAAATCAGTCAGTGAAGTCTGTTGGTTTGTGCAAATTTTTAATCAAATTCAGCAGACTAGAACAGTTCCAAGATGTTCTAAAATCTGAAATCAGTAACTGATTTGCAGTTGTAGTCAGGAACTATATAGTAATTGCCAGTATGATTCAAAAATGCAATTTTCAGAAACATCAGAATGCAGGGTTTTGTAGGGTTCGAAACTTAGAATATAAGTTGCTGAGTTCGAGTTTTAAAATGTAGCTTTGAATGTCAAAATTTAAGCTGGTTTTATGGATAAATCTGTTCAGCAGCAGTTTCCAAACGTGTAGGAAATCAGAAATATTTTTTTGTAAAAAAAATTAATTAGTTTGGAATCGCAGCTAAACTATAAATCCTAAATCTCATGCAGGTATTTTGATGCAGTAAAACCGTGTGTAAAATCCTAGCTGAGATTAGGTTACATATGCTAAAATAATTCAGGTTTGTGCAGATTTGATGAAACCGCAGACTTGAATACTACAATGATTCGGTAGTTTGATGGCTACAACAATTTGAAAACAAAATCTAAGCTACAGAAAGTTTGCAAACAGTAATGATGTAGGCTACGTTGAATTGATGTGCAGATTTATGTGTAAAGAAATGTAATCTTGAACAAGAGTTGGATACGGATTCAAAAAATGATACAGCAATTGTGTGCAGGAATATCAGAAATATCGAAATATTTGTAGATGTTATCTTGAATGTAATCTCAAACCAAAACAAGCTAAGTACACACTTAGTCACCAGAAATGGAGATTCAGGATAGATTCATGAAAAACATTTGCAGTAGTTAAGGATTAAGAAAATTCAGCAATTTAGTGACCATAGACTGATCAACAGTATCGAGTGCATAAATCTGAAATGTGAAGGCGCTGAATAACAGAATTGTTTGATTGCTGCATTAATTTCAAACCCTAAGCAATGTTTTGTGATGATTGAAATCAGAAGTTAAGCAATGCAGTGCATCAATTGAATACATATTCATTTATGCAAACGTCTAATGTAAATGAAGCACATGGTTGTTGAACCATTAATCACGCATGTGCAACAAAGAATGGTCAAAATCTATTTTTGACCACAACCACACATCAACAGGAAGCTAACAGAAGAAAAGGATAAAAATCTGGCGTGTGCAAATAAGACAAATAAGACATAAACGATCATTGCAAATAAGGTAAATGTTTCAAAAAAAAAAAATCAAAAGGGGTGGTCGCAGCACTAGAGATAAAAAAAAATACAAGCAGTCAACAAATGGAAATGATCAGAGCTAATAAGGGAGAAGAAGAAAAGCGCTCACGGCAGCTGACGAAAATAAAAATGGAAAAAGCACGAAAAAAAAGGAGGGAAGACCCCTGTTAAGGGGATTTTCTCGTCACACTGGGGTTACATAAGGAGGGGGTCGACTAATGAAATGAAAAAAAAAATCAGAAGAAGCGAGAAGAAGAGGAGGGGAACACCGAGAGGCTGCAAGAAGCATATGAAGGTAATGAAAGGAGGTTTTCTTTTATCTACCTTGGCTTCATGGATGCACTAAGCATCCTAGCAGATGAATACACACACCATGCATTGTGTTTATATATATATATATATATATATATATATTCTTTTTTTCTTTAGGCTTCATGGATGCATTAAGCATCCTGGCATCACGTTTGAAAATTAATAGTAAGAGGCTAGAAGTTTGATCTGGAGAGCTCACGCAAAAAACAGAGAAGAGAAAAAGGGGCGTGAGAGATTGAAGAGTAGAGAAAAGAATGGAGGCGCTAGTTCAAAAAAGAAGGAAAGAAAATGTTTTGGAGGGGATGGAAGTGTGATTGGGTTAGGAAATTAGGTAGAGGAAGAGGACTAAAGAGATGCATAAAACTAAAAAGAAAGATGCGAAGAAGTTGACAAAATCTGCAATAAAAAAAGAGAAAGAAAAGAAAAGATGCGAGGAGGCCGGCAAGGTCATAAAATTAAAAAAAAAAAAACCAGAATCAGGAGGACTCGTAAAGGGGGAGGAATGGAGCCTACGTCCGAGTCAAAAGAAGAAGGAAAGTACCTGTCTTCCGATTTGTCTCTTTGATTTTCGATCTGGTGAAGTGTCTTCCGATTTGTCTCTTTGATTTTCGATCTCGTGAAGTCACGGCAAAAGTTGCTAATGCTTAGAAAGTAGTTGGTGAAGATTTACCCTTTTTTCCCCTTCGGATCACTCTCCCTGGCTCAAAAAAATCTCTGCGATACAAGTAACGAAGATGTTCAATCGGCAAAAAAGAAGAAGAAAGAAGTTCGAAAAAAAGAAAGCTGACAAGGGTTGCTAAAATTTGGGAAGGAAACTCATAAAGACCTACCCGTTTTCCCTCTTTGACGAGAGCTTGATCAACAAAGGCTCCCTTTTGATCTGCCGAAGAAACAAGCTTGAAGCGGCGGGTTTAGGCCGTCAAAAAAAAAAGGGACGCAGATTCCGTAAATGATAACATACCGTAAATAATAACACAATATCAGATATATGTAAGAAAATTACCTGAAATTATCTCTATCGTTCTAGCAACAAAAAAAGGTTATGTGGCTCAAAACTTCATTTAGCCCACGGCCGAGAGTTCGATGGAAGCAGCCCAACGGAAAAATTTCTACGCCGTCAACATGAATCTCGGCAGTTCAAAGCAGCGCCCTGCTATCCCCGCCATTATCACTGCTTGGCACCTCAACCATCTCAACACCATCTCACCAGTAGTCGTCAACACTCTCTTTCGCCACCTCTGCCAGCCCTAGCATCGCCTCATCTTGGACTTCTTCCCCACTGGTTGTCTTTGCTTTGATTTTCGTCGCCCAGACGTCGTTGCCGAAAGATATCACTGCTTGGGACGCCGCCGCCACGGACTGATGTCGCCACTGCTTCCAGCTGCAGATGGACTCCCATCCCTTCCAGCGCATGATTCCGCCGATTCTCCGCTTACTTTTCTTCCAACATGAGCAAACTCTCCTCCGACGCCGAAATCGTCGGCATCCTCACCGGGAAGCCAACTTCCCTGCCCCTTCGATGGATTCCATGCAACGGCACCGTTACTTCCCCCATGAGCTTCTCGCCGGACGCAGAGTGTCGCATGGAAGAGTAAAGTTACTCTTTCGCGACGGAAATAAAAAAAATAAGAACAGAACAAAAATAAATTATGGTAATAATAATAATGCTAAGTAAAATAAAAAAAAAAAAAAAATATGTGTGGTGCAAAAATGACGGTGTCACCTTCCCAACCTCCCAAATTTGTTAGGTTGCTTGTGACTAAATGTCAAATTGAATAAAGAAAGCAATAAAAATCTCTCTTTGGTTAAGCCACTCGGCTAACGGCTTAAACTTGACTCGAGTTGTGTCTAAATGTTAACTTCGAAAGAAAATGAAAATATCTGAAAGCCTTGGCGCATCGCGATGAAGTATTGTTTGGGAGGTGCTTACGTCGACGTTCATCGTCGGTGCGTAACTCCTCAGTATAACGCTGCATCCATCAAAGCAGAGTAATATTTTCCAAATTAAATTATCCAACACGCCGCAAGGCCAGATAATTTTCCAAATAAAATTATCCAACATGTTGTAAGGCCGGGTAATTTTCCAAATAAAATTATCCAACATGCCGTAAGGTTGGGTAATTTTCCAAATTAAATTATCCAACACGCCGCAGGGCTGGATAATTTTCCAAATTGAATTATCCAACACGCCGTAAGGCCAGATAATTTTACAAATTAAATTATCCAACATGCCGCAAGGCCGAATAATTTTCCAAATTATCCAACACGCCGAAAGGCCGGATAATTTTTTAGATCAAATTATCTAACACGCCGCAAGGCCGGATAATTCCAAATTAAATTATCCAACACGCCGAGAGGCTCGATAATTTTTCTCAAGCCAAATTATGCAACATGCCGCAAGGCCGGATAATTTTCCAGATTCAATTATTCAACACGCTGCAAGGTCGGATAATTTTCTAAATTAAATTATCTAACACGCTGTAAGGCAATTTAATTTTTCAAATTAAATTATCTAGCACGCCGCAAGGTTTATCCAACATGCCGCAAGGCCGGATAATTTTCCAAATTAAATTATCCAACACGCTGTAAGGCCAGGTAATTTTCCAAATTAAATTATCCAACACGCCGCAAGGCGGGGTAATTTTCTAAATTAAATTATCCAACATGCCACAAGGCTAGATAATTTTCCAAATTAAATTATCCAATATCCATTATCACATTGTATATCCATTCCCACCCGCACTCAAATATTTTGCATTTACTTCTAAAAATCCCACCATAACACTAGCATGAGTATTAACTTTTTCGTGTTACTTGCAAACTTTTGTTTTAGTTTATGTTGATACTATATATATGTATGTGTTTATGTATGTCTATATGTATGTACGTGTCTATGCGTCCATGCATCCATGTATGCATGCACAAGCCCACATATATATATATATATGTTTGGGTGGTACCGCTCCATACCATCTGTTGGTACACCTAGGTATGTACTAGTGCACCAATATGGATCGAGAATGAAAACCTTGACCCCCAATATGTGCCGTATTGAATTGCTTTTATATCTTTGACTTTATCTAAAGAAATAAATGTTACACCAAAATGATATATATGCTCATGTGGGAATATCATATGCTAACCCTTTTTTTATTTTGCTTTCAGGTCCCAGATTTTGCAATGAACTTCTGCAAGGGAAAGTCATTAAGGTTGTTTTACATATATTGGAGTTCTAGTTATTGGGTTGACATTCTTGATAACTTTTCTTCACGTCCTTTCAGACCCTTTTCTCGGCTTTGGTGGGATGAAATAGTACCAACTCTGCTTACTGTACCTAATTTCCGATGCCAGGTTGGAATATTTGTTTTAATCTATGTTAGTTTCTGTTTTTTTCCCCATCAAATGTATCAGACATCTATACGACCTCAATATTTTCAGGCTATATTACATCCTGAGCAGAACAGGGTCCTTACTGTTAGAGAATGTGCTAGGTTGCAAGGTTTCCCTGATTACTACAAATTCCATGGGACACTGGAAGAAAGGTAGTATTAATAATCTATTTCCAACCACCAATGTCCCTTATACTAAGTCAACAACCGTTGCAATAAATGAATTCTTTTATCTTTTGCTTACTAATTGCTAAATCAATCAATCTGTGCAATCAGTTGATTTCATACAAACTAGAGGTAATTGCAGAAGCAGTCGCATACTTATTCTTGGTTTTTGTATGATTCCATACTAGTAGTCATTAATAGATTTACAATCACACATTTTATCCTTCTCAATAAAGCTAATAATGCTTCATATATTGCATAATCTCGGGCTCAAACAAATTCTTATTTTAGTGGTGTTTGCATTTTCCACTTGTACTGGATAAGTAGTAATTGTTCAATAAACAAATGAGATGGAGAATTATGGCGATATCTGAGAGGTTCATGTGATTTTCCTTTTTTTTCTTCTGATGTCTAGTTTCCTAAATAATGCGAATAATTTATTCATTTGCTTGATTAGAAAAAGCTGATGTTATGTGTGTAAGTATAAAACAATGGACTTGGTGAAGAAAAATAGTTATAAGAAAAAAATTTGGTGTAAATTTTCTGTTTTTGGCCGCATTTCCAAGGAGAAGTGATTAGGAAAGGAAACAACAAAAATATGAGATATCATGGAAAAAAAACTAGAACAAGATTTATCTCTCTCCTACTTAACTACAAATGACAGTTCAGATAAAATCTAATCAATTGAGTGACACAGACATGCATTTTGTGTCTCATTTTTAGTCAGCCTTAAAACTTAAATGAACTAGATATCCACTTAGTTTTACCATAGACCCGATCATTAAGCAAAGACGTCACATATCATTCACAATGAGAACAAGTTGAGGATAAATTGACAGTGAGGTGGCTTTACCATTTAGTAATGCAGTGAAGTTTTTTCTTGTTTCAAATCATGTGTAAACTGATGAGATTTCAGGCAAGTTGGATGTTCTAGATTAGTGATTAGCTCCATGTACCAAGCACTTCATTTATTAATATATCCTGTTTTGTTAATAGTTCAAACTCATGTGCAAATTGAACTTAACCATACTCGTCTGATCTTTCCTTGACTAAAAATGTTGGGCATGCAGATATCGCCAGATCGGCAACGCTGTAGCTGTACCTGTTGGTCGAGCCCTTGGATATGCTTTGGTCATGTCATGGCTAAGACAAAGTGATGATGGACCCCTGTTGACTCTCCCACCCAAGTTCTCTTTCTCAATCAAACCCCAAAATGGCCCTTCCTCTCGCGAAGTAAAATTATAAACATTTGGCCTCTCATCAGTCACACCGTTGGATCTCTGCCACTGACTCGGACGCCAACATAACCAAGATGGCATGATTCTCCTTACTATTGGTCATGGTCGGCATTTTTTAATTGTTTCAAATTGCATGTAAGCTAAGTGAACTATGGAATTTCAGCTAAACATTCCTAGTTTCCTCAATTCATTGAGACCATGTATCGACATATTTAGCGAATCTGTGAATTAAATTTGCACTTCATTAATTCAATTTTCTTTTCCATCCTTTGCACTGAACTACTGGGAGGAGCAAACAGCTTCTAACATGCTACTCAGTATCGGCATGCTGGTGGTTTGTATTTCGCTAGATTGTTGCCAGTAAACTTACTTGAGCTTGAGAGGATTTGTCTTCTATGATTGATATTGGTTACGTTCATTATATATTTATTTTTGTTACATAAAATTTGGATGTTCACATCATCCAAGCAAGTGGATAAGTTAGAAATAGGTCTATAGCTGATGACTATCCACTCAAAGGTGAAGTTGTAGTGAGTTTAATCCAGTCATCTGTCCCTAATTAATATGCAGTTATGTTATTTGTTGACAGTGACATAACAACATATTTGTAGTACTTTTTGTTATTAAACACTGAAAGTGGTACCAGGGGGTATTTGGGTACTGAGTATGAGAGTGGTAAAGGAGAGGGGATTGAACTTGTGCTCGAGTGCAATATTACTTATTGTCATGCCGCCCTGTTTTAAGATAATACAAGTGTTTAATACAATAAATTTTTAAAGTAAATTTAAAATATCATGCCGGGCTTAATTTTGCAAAAATCTCATGCAGGGGATAAATTCTTCTTTCTAGCAGGTTCGGCGTAATCGGCAGGAACACGCCTCAGCCTTAATGAAAGGTTTCAATCTTCATCTAGCCTAGGAAAGAGAGGAAAGGGAAAAGGCCATGTCAGTTAGAAAATATGGAAATTACCTTAGCACTTATTGGATCCAAGCTAGGATCTGAACCCGAGACACGTCCTCGCCCACGTTCGAATCTAGTACTAACCTGCCTGCATTCGCGTCCGCGATGAAGCAAAGAACGTTGCATCCATTCTTCCGACGAACGTGCGGGCATCACTTCCTTACCTCGGCGCTGGGGCGTTCGTCCCACCCTTCGTCGGACGAGCATGCTCGAGCTCATCGTCCATCGGGAAGTTGATGGCCCGGATGTGTCAGCATTGCGTTAGGAGAAGGAGGGAGCGATGCAAAGGAAGAAGTTTGCAGAGAGATCCGATGCCGAACGGTGCTGTGAACCTCACCGCCCACACCACCGGAGCATGGGACGAAAGTGGCCACAATCCTCATTAGAATGTTCACCACCGGGAGTCTGGCTAGACACCATCTTAGGTTCGCCGGAACATAGGAGAAAGAGGCGACATTGGAAGAGAGAAGATGAGAGTCCAAGCGAAGTTCACAGCGTCGCAATTGCTCCGAGCCACCCTACCCACACCACTAAAGCGTCGATGAGAGGCGACCACTACCCTCATCGGAGGATTTCGCAACGAGTTCCGGAGATGGAGAGGAGAGGGAGAGAGAGCCGGCGCCGTTCGTTCTTAGCGAGTTCTGATCATAGGAAGTTCCACCAGCCCATCTCCTCTGTTCCCGTCGTCCCATCCTCCCTCGTCCAGCCATTTCGTCCCCCTCTTTATAGGCAGGAGCTTGGCTCCTTGTCCCGCCTAACCATTCGACCAGACGTACACGCTGACATCTACGCGACGTCAACTAGAGGCCAGACGTCTCTCCTCTATTCTGGATCTTTGCCCAGATCTGGCTGGCACGCTGCACCACGCTGATATCAGTCTCGGGAGCATCTCGCTCACTCGCCTTATGCCACACGGCGTCGTGGTCCCCTAACTTCGCTCGTCGGCTCGCAGGATCGAATGTCGTCGCCTAACGTCATCCATGCCCAGTCGCAGCAGTCGAGAGCGATGTCGACGCCTCGACTGCTACTTCCATTCCACGCGGCCATGCTACCCAGCCGACTCCACTACAACGTCTCTACATGGCTTCACATGATCTCGTTGAAGCGTCCGACTGCCAAAGTCGAAGGGTCACCATCGATGCCAGTCGAATCAGCGCTTCTCGTGTCGATTGCGTTATGTCACGTTGCCACCACCTGTTTCATCGCCTTCGCACATGCTGCCGCTGGGAAATCACCACCTGGCAGCAGCTCTCTACCTGGTAGGGGTGGGCAATCGCGTTCGGTAAATTTGGTTTACCGAAATTTTTGGTAAATTCGGTTTGGTAAAAATGGTATCGGTATCGGTATCGGTATATATATTTTGTATAATCGGTAATCGGTTTCGGTATCAGTAAAATTCTTTCGGTTCAGTAAATTACCGATTTTACTGATATATAAGAGTTGATATAATTTATATATTAGGTAATAGGTAAAACTGAATACCGTGAGATATAAGTTAGATAGGGGTGGGCAATCGGGTTCGGTAAATTCGGTAAATTCGATTTATCGAAATTAGGTAATAGGTAAATCTCATTGCATGGTGATCCAACATCATAAGTAAAAAAATTTATTTTTAATATTCGGTAATTTACCGAATTTACCAAAAACCAATCGATAAATTCGGTTCGATATAGGTTCGGTAATTTATTTAATCGGTTCGGTATCGGTTTTTAAAAAATTGATAAATTTTTAATTGGTATATTCAGTTTCGATAAAAACCGATTGCCCACCCCTACTACCTGGTGTCGTCTCTAACGGCGCGCCTGCAACCTTCGGTCGGTGTGTCGAGGCTAATTTTCGCTACAAATTTTTCCTCAAATTGATTTATGGGTTCGGGCCTATTTTGACCCAATCAACGGCCTAGTTGACCGGGCTGGCTTTGTTGGGCTTAAGCCTAACACTATCCCCCATCTGACTTGTTCGTAGTCCTCGGCGAACCATAAAATGCGAACTTAGATGCGTATTCGAAGTTTCAATTGTAGGAGAGGTATTGACGTGATTCGCGATAAAAACCTGATTGCTCGTGTCTCTTGCCTTTGTCTTTAGGTGATTCAATTTTGTCCAATTTATTTGCGTCTAAGTCTCGTCTTTTACGTAAGTGTCCCATACCACCTCCATAAAAGAGTAGCTTAGCTCGCCCTAAGATTTTTCGTCCATAAGTCTTCCCCCATAAAGGCGTCGCCTTATGACGAGAAATTTATCTTGGATTGAGTTCAAGGAATCTCCTTGTCGTCCTCCTAAGCTTTCCTCACATAAAGGTATCCCCTTATGTAAAGTTGACTCAGCTGAACCATCCAAAAAGAGGGATCTCTTGTATTTTAATTGGACATCGTCCTCTCTTTTTATCTCCAAATAGCAGTTTTAGAGTCTACTAACTCTCTACGCTTTATCCGTAAATAGCAGTTTTAAAGTCTGCTAAATTTTCATAATTAATCCACGAATAGCAGTTTTAGAGTCTGCTAACTCTCCATGTTTTACCCTCAGAATAACAGTTTTAAAGTCTGTTAACTTATCCACATTTTACCTCTAAATAGCAGTTTTAAAGTGTGCCAACTTTTTCTCAAATAGTAGTTTTAAAATCTACTAACTTTTCCACATTGAATTCAATAAATTTTTTTCAAGTCATCGTATCAGGATATAAAAAAGAAATTTCATAGATGCAAAAGTATAGATACGTTTTTGGTGAGACATAAAACAATCACCCAAATTATTTTTACCCACAGCATAGTTTACAAAATACCAAAACATTGTTCCAAGATACTAAATTTCTTCTAAGTATATTGCAACATCCCTGGATTTATTCACTTGGTTCGAACTCTGAAACCCAAGTAGAAATCTAAAATTCTCTATCGAAATCAAGTTTGTTGGTAGGCCTATCGTTGAATTCTATCACATGTTCGGGTCCACACCCGTCAACTTGTTGCTATGCCTGTGAAGCGAAGGCCGCGTTCACGTTCGCTGTTCGTCCGGTGCATGCAGCGAATGAGCTTCCTCCGTCCATAATTAGAGCCCGCTTTCGCCTCGTTTCCCTTCAAGTTCACCCCCTTGACTCCACGTCCAGACGCATGTGTGACCGCCCGCGACGTCGTCTGCCCTAGCCAGATCTCCCTCGATCTCGTCAATGCTCTACTCTTCGCAACGATCAGCGTCGGGGCCACCTGTCGATCAACGTTGGTAGGCCACATCCTCTATATTGACCTTATCTAAGTTAGATCAACTAAAATTGGATGATCTTATCTTAGGGCTAATCCATCTCTATTTGCTACCTCCCAACCCTACAAAACTATAGAACACATTCGATCAATGCATTCGCTAGCTTCCAAGGGAGCAAGACTTAGGACTTGTTTAGCCCTACCTCGACATAGAAGTCAAGGCACAATATGTAAAAAGCTCCAATGTAATTTTTAAAACTTCCGTGTTACTTTTTATGCCTCGACTTTCATATCAAAGTGGGCCAAACAGATCCTTAGGCCTAGTTTAGCTCCGCTCATGCACTAAAGTGAAGACAAAAAGCAAGGTAAAAATAAAAAGTCGTTGAAAGCTAAAATTTTTAACTTCTCACAATTTTTATCTTGGATTTTGTCAAACTAGGCCTTAAACAAGCCATATTAGGGACCTCAAAAATAATATTTTAGGACCAATTATAGAAAAAAAAAACACAATGACAAGGTTTAAGTTGAATAAATTCGAGTTTTGCCTTCGTGGTCTCCCGTCTCACGATGGGCATTAGGAATTCATTTATTTTCTTTTTTTTGTTCTAAATTATTCGGCTAATTTAAAATAAAATCTTTTTTTTTTTGAATCTTCAATAATTATTCCTCTTAAATGGAAAATTGTTAAGGACGGGGCATCGCACCATGCGAGGCCCCCATCCAACGTTGAAAGCAGGTCGTGATTTTAAATTCACGGATCTCAAAGCCTTTAACAATGGGATCCCGCTTATAAGAATTAAGCGGTGGATCTTAGATTCGTTTTTACGAATCTTAACGTTTACTATCCAAGCCTCCTCCTCCAGGCTCACCTCCTGCACGGCTGGATCCGCCCTCCTTCTTCCCCTTGAATCAGTTCTCTCCCTCCCCACCCGGAACATAGAAACGAACGGGAGGGTAGAGACAAGCGGGAGCCGGAGCATAGAGACGAGTTGGCGTCGGATGATGGCGACGAGGAGCTGGTGGATGCTGACGAGGAGGAGCCGGAGGATAGAGACAAGCGGAAGCCAGAGCATAGAGATGAGGAGGAGAGGAGGAGAGGCGGGTGGGGAGGGAGAGCACTGAGTCGAGGGGGAGAAGGAAGGAGGTCGGCGGAGAGGGTAGTGGAGGCAAATTTGCTGGCCGGAGGCAAGGGGGGCGGAGGTGAACTTGGAGGGGGCGGGGCGATGGCTGAGGGAGCAAAGGGAGAGCATGTGGTGTCGTCGAGGGAAGGAGAACGGCGAGTGGTTTGGAGGGAAAAAAAATAAGCCTTAAGATTCGTGAAAACGAATCTAAGGGTCCACCGCTTAATTCTTATAAGCGGGGACCCCGCTTCCAATATTTCTCCCATAAATAAGCTTACGTCTCTCTCTCTCACACAGAGCGATTGGTACCGTCGGCGATGGCGTCCCGTCTCCTGAGCCGATCCAAAACCCTAACCATCTCCTGCCTCCTCCACCCTTCCGGAATCAGTGATCTGGCCGCCTCCACCCAGTGCCTCCGAGGCCTCAGCTCCTTTGCCTCCCATTCCCCCTCTGATCCCAGATCCGCTGCTCTCGGACCCGGATGCCCCATCGCGGCCGCTTCAAATCACGCCGTTGCCCCTCCAGCGGTGGTGGGCCACCTTTATGGAAAGGTTAGCCTTCTCGTCACCTTAACCCTTTACGCGGCCTATTCGAATCGCTAGTTCTTTCTTAGTGATTTCATTCTTCCTCTATTTCTTTGCTCGGTGGTACACTGGTACGGTTGTTCTGTTTCAATAGGGTGAAGAATCCAGGGTGAGAAGGAAAAAGCTTGGTGATGTAGGAGTTTGGAATGGGCATAGATAGTAATGAAGATAGAGGAAACAGGTCTGAGGAATAGCTCCTCGAGATCTGTGACTAATCTTTGAGACTTGAGAGACTGCATGGATCAATGTATTGTATTCTATTATTGTTACCGTCAGGTTCTTGTCAAAATAACCTATACTAAGACCACGTTTGTTGCAAAATTAAGCTGTCAAAAGCATGGTTTGAGGACCGATTTCGGTCCGAATTACCAGTCTAGTCTCGACCGGTCATGCCAATACTATGCTAATGAAATCGGTTTGATTTTGCACTGGTACAAACAGAAAATTTTGGTCGGACCGAAATCTTAAACCCTGAGATGAACTAAAACCGTATGATCGCTTATGCTTAATAACTCATAATTTCTGTGGCATACAAAACACCACAGTGAAGGATAAAACAACTAATATCATAATACAATTTCACGTTATATTGACTTGTGCGAAGTAAATATATTCCTTTTTTTTTTTAATTAAATCCTCCCTAGACTTGGAAAAGAAAGTGTCACAACGCAAGTGGCAGCTAATTGCCAGCGTGCATCCTTGCAAAAATTCTATGTTCAAATATCTTTGGAACAAGTCTTTGCCTATTGGAATCCGTAGAAAGCAATGGTGAAGTAGAATTTGTATGGAAATTAGGCATCACATTTTTCTTGGCTATGGTTCATGACAAGCAACAATTTGTTCACACTAATCCTAACCCTTAGAAACGAAGAGATCAGTCTAGGATTGCGTAATTGGACTAGTTGCATGTAACATATGTATATAGAAATATTAGTTAGGACCATGGATTAATATTTGTGAATTGAGTATATGATGGTTACATGGAGATTTTATAAATTAGTTATAAGAAATGACCGACAGGCAAAAGTTTGGAGAAACAAGTAGAATCCAATGTCGGGCAAAAGTTTGGAGAAACAAGTAGAATCCAATGTCGGGCGAAAGTTTGGAGAAACAAGTAGAATCCAATGTCAGTCTTCGTACACAGGTGATCAAATATGTAACAGGGGGATAATACCTGATAAGTGAAGATTTTTTAAAATTGTGGTGTTTGAAGAGGTTGATAGATAGAGTTCTTCATATTGAAATAGAAGATTGTATCAAATACTGTGTTATACCTTTCACCTATACCTAGATGATAAAAGGAAACGAGAATTTAGATGCAAATTTCTTAAAAGAATTATGATCATTTTGTCCTGTTTTCCATTATTCTTCATGCATGTAGTTCTCCATGCTTTCACCGCAAAACAAGACCAGAGAGGGAGGAGAACTCTAGTGGGTTAGATGAGCTGTTATTGGAAGTGGTTGAGATTGGATGTAATTGTATTACTGAATCTATAAAATGATGAGTAATGTGAATGCCACTTTTAAGGTGTAGTTCTAATATATTTCGCTTCTCTACTGTCACCTCTCTCTCTCCTTTCACCCTCCTTACTAGACTACTCTAACAATTGGCTCTTGCTTTCTCTCCTTTTGTACATTAGTTTCCTTTCTCACTATTCAGAGTCAACTCAGGTCCCTTGGTCTATTTCATTAGTTTTTCATTCTAATTCTGATATTGTGCAGTTTACACCAGTTCTCTCTTGAAGTACAAGCAATAGCCCACTCCATATCCAGTGTGAACTTGTTAGAATTTACTCTATTGTGCTTCTCTCATTTACAGATGAGAAAATCTCTATCATTGTTCCTAGAAAATAGTAAAAATTTTGCAGAATACCTATGGCCATTGCTAGTCAAGCTTTACTACAGTCCAGTTTTCTTGCATGCTAAGCTAGGAACATAAAGGATTTCTAGAACAAGAAAGGAAACTCTAATATTGGTCAATAATCAAAGAGGTCTTGTTTTCCTTCTTAATCCACCTTGTTTAATGAGATTTTCTCCAATATTTCTTGATCCTACCATAAATT
This sequence comes from Costus lasius, assembly GCA_027563935.2. Taxonomy (NCBI): domain Eukaryota; kingdom Viridiplantae; phylum Streptophyta; class Magnoliopsida; order Zingiberales; family Costaceae; genus Costus; species Costus lasius. The sequence continues at coordinate 2,663,139 of CM050454.1, forward strand.
GTTTAATCTGATTGATATAGTCATTGTACATAACTGCCATCATCTCTGTTCACAAGAGCATCTTCAATCAGAGGTTGTACTCAGCTTCTCACACACAACCACCTACAGCATGTCAACCATATAGAATTAAATAACATCACTCCAAGTTGTCCGCATCACAAACTAAAAGGACAAAAAGAGAAAATGAAAAGGAGAAGAAAAGAAACCATGAAAAAAATCACAGTTGACTGGAAAATCAATTATGGTGAGAAGTTGCTTTTGTTGGTTGGAATGGTGGAATGAGATATAGGGGTGGTTCTACTTGCAGTGAACATTCATGTATCGGATCAGTGGGCAATTGCTGCTGATGGCAGTGGGATTATGGTTTTGTTTTTGTATGTTTGTTGGAATGGATTAAGTGTTTTGGATTTTGGAATTAAAAGCTGAACATGATATGAAAAGAAAATTTATGAATTAGTAGAAAATAAAATCCTCACTTGACTTGAAAAGGAAAATAAAGAAGATGAAAAAGATAAAATAAATGTTTTTAAGCTGTCAACAAGTTTTCTCATCATTACACGGTGAATCTTGATTCCTTTTCCCTTTTAGAGGAAACAACATGCATATCTTGGCATTTTTACTTAGTTTCTTCATTTTTTTCCTACATTTTCAACTATTTTGCAATTTTATATGAAATACATTTCCAACAAAATAAAATCACGAACAGATTTTCACATTTGATGAGGATTTGTGTTTTAAACCTGTTAGAGCCTTGTTGAACTGATTTACTCTGGACTTCTCTTGGGCCAATATTCTTTGCTTACTCTATACATTTTTGGGTTAACATTCTTTACTGATACCATTTGAATGGTTATTGTTAATGCTTCTTAGCAGGTCTTTTCAAATATCACATTTAGTTCATTACACCCTAATGGACAGCTTTGGGCTCGCTCATTGCATGTGAAAGCACATGGTGGAGAAATGAAGGCTCAATCAGGGAATTTGGATTTGCAGCAGAATGTATGTTTCTCCTCTTTACTGTTTCTTCTTGGTACTTGACATAATAGTTTAATGAAAACTATTGCAGAATATATCTCGTGTACTTGGAGTCGACGAACCTAATTGTTTAAAGCAAAGGGAGAACGTGTCCTCAAAGGTAATTGCCTTCAGTCCGTTGGAGGGAACCCTTACTAGGGAAAGAAAAAGTGAATTGGTGCATGAAAGCTCGAAGGTGAAGAGGATGGAACTGTCTATAAAGACCACATATGCACTTATACCTCTATTGCTACTGGTTTCGAAGACAAAGTTGACTACTTCGATGCTTGTTATGTGCATATACTGGCAAGTCTATGGGTTCTTCAAAGAGATCTTTCTGGACTACGTTCACCATGAAGTGACAAGGACATGGGTATTGATCTATTTCAAGCTTCTACTGTTCATCTTGGCTAAGGACACTATCCTTGCTTTTGATCTGGAGTAGACTTCGTGCGTCTCATCAGCGATTCGTGAACTTATGGATGAAGTAATTGGCTACTGGCCAACGTCTAATTGTTGTTTCAATTAAGCTTTATTTACACCTTTCCTTTTCCTTTTCCTTTTATGCTTAATGGCATGTTGAGGCTTATGCTGGGATTCGCTTATATTTTATGTTCTGATTTTCAATGGGGCTGTGAATCCATGAAATACCTGTGTTTACCTTAGAATAATGAACAAGTCTTCATGTAATAAATCACAGTGGAAAATTAGCGGCCTATGTTTGCATTTCTATCCACTATTTGAGGAATCATGTTGCCTCCACACCTCCGTGAGCATTGGAAATTCAACATCATTAACAATCATCCTTCATTCCTGCATGAAGGTACGTGCATTTCTGAGGACGAGTATAGTGTAATGATTTGTAAAGTATCAGGAATCAGGCTAACTATTACCCTCTGCAGTGGGGTCAAGGAGACACGATTGCAGAATAGGTTCACTACCATAAACTTGTGGAGAGCCTAGGAGTATTTGTTTGAGTGGCAAAAATAAATAGTTTCTGCATGTTAGTAAGTAGTTTGTAGAAGTTTTCAGTTATTATTTGATATATAAATGCAGAATCATAAGTGAAGAGGACCTTTTTCTTTCAAAATCAATGGTAAAAGATGAAGTTTAATTATTTACTGTCATATATATATCCTATCGTCTGATATATGCACTATGCAGCATAGTCATTGGCTTATACAGCATACATTAGGAACACAACCATGCATGGGGTGCGCCATGGCTATAACTGGAGCTCTTTCTAAAGCAGGAAGCAGAAGGAAAACAATGGTCGTACCTAACGAGACCTCTGAGTCTGTCACAGGCTCACAGCCAATGAGGCCAGCGATGGAGCACGAGAGAACGCAAGACATTTCTTCAAGCACTGAACTAGAGAACGCAAGACATCAAAAGTTTTTGGGCTCTGGATGCAACTGGGAAGTGAGAACCAGAGGAAGGATATGTGGTTCGAGCCATGGAAGCAAGAACAGCGAGCACTCTAAACTGTGACAACTGACAACCGTAATTTTTGGGGACCCCGTAAAAAAGGCTTGTTATCTCTTCTGAATAAGAACTCTTTTACCAAAGAAAATTTTATATCAAGGATGCGAGTCTTGATACAAAATTGTCTGCTACAAGGTTTTGGCCATATATATGTCTAAAATTTACATAGAGGAATTTTATAAGCCCACTTAGCTAGTTAATCAGAATCATTCTATTTTCTTGGCAGATAACGTATTGTTACACTAGGATTTGAAAGCTTGAGTTATCCGGACATTCTTTGAATTTCTTTAGGATCCTTGATGTGGTAGTCAATCAATTTGTCATAGTTAAAGAGTCCGATTCAACCTTCATCTTTGAGCCATAGTCAGTAATGCATGTAGTACAAGGCTGATCTAATTATATGAACCTTTATTTCGATAGCGGAGGTAGTCAAGATAGTCAATCAAATGGTACTAGTTTCCAAGAGACTGTTTATCATCATTTCCAAGAATGCAGTCAATTCCTTTACTTTATTTGGCTGCCAAGCACCATCTCCATTTATCTCAGCATCCCAAAGGAGATAACTTACATTCTCTCTCAAACAGTATATGCATCGAACATTTTAGCCACAACTAACCTTTCAACTGATTTAAGATTGGGTTTGATTTGGTGAAACAAGCCTCACTTGTAACATTCAAAATGTACAAAAAAACGTAATTAATTCTGATGGAAACGCGAAGCATTTATTAGACTTACAAGGCCAAGAACCATTAGTCCAATCATATTCAAATTGAAGAGAAAGACAAAAGATTATTTTTCAGAGGAAGCTAAACACGTTTAAGGGAATGAGCAAACAAAAAATATATGCTTGCTCTAAGTCATAATCAGTGTTGCAAACTAATTTAGTTGTTCACCAAACTAATTCTCTACTTAGCTACCATGCAGAGGTTTGAAGGCATTGATACAACTTTCAACTAAAGTGTATATATAATCTTTTGGGGCAATGTGTAGCATCCAAAGCCTCTTCCAACCCCTCCAAGGTCTAGCTGATGAGAAGTTGATATTAAGATGAAATTTATACATATATTTGGTAAAGGAAGAGATCAAAAGTGTTGCCCCTCTATTCTCAATTGTTCTCCTTGATAGAATGCAGTTGGAGGGAAAATCAAGTTAGTTTTCCTACTTTTACTTTCCCTCTGAAAAGAAAATTGCAATTTTCCTTTCTTTCCTCCTATATTTTCATCTAAGAAAACAAAGTGCCTTAGTGGCTTCATATGACTGCATCATAGATTTATCTACATTTTCAACGTTAATAAATTTTCCTTTTCGAAAAAAAATATTGCCTAAGCTGAATAGCAAAGTTTTGGAAATTGACATCATAACTATTCCACCACAAACAAATGGTTCTACTTCTAAAACCAGTATCCTAGTAGATCAATATATAAGTGCTCGAGTGCCAAGAAATGACCTGCTACAAAAAGGATAAAGATGAACAAATATAGATCGCAGTAAAACTCAAAGTTGTGCTAAAGAACAGCAAACAAGTTAAATCTCAAAAAGGTGACCCAACAGAACGACATTGACGTTACATAATTGGTTACTTCTGCCTCCGCTAATTGGTTACTTCTTTTCTTCCTTCTCTGCCTCTGCAGCCTTCTTCAGCCTGGCGCCTACCTGGCGCTTGTTCATCCGTTCAACGCGAAGCTTGGCATAAGCCTTGAAGGATTTCATCTCGTCCGTGACTTTCACAAGCTCAATTGAGGGCTTCTCGCAGATAATAGGCATGTACTGACCTTGCACCTGGGTAGCAGTTGCAAGTTCTTCAGGAGCCGAGTCCCCAGCCTAAAAATCAGTATGCCAAGACGTAAGAAGATTTATCGCAATACTAAATCTAGGGTAGACCATTGATAAATTGTAGATAGAATCATAATCAGCTTGCCTTGAACTTGCGAGCACGCCTTGGGAAGATGACAAGCTTAGCTTTGTATGTCTTCAGCCTCTGGACGTTAGCTTGGAGGCCCTCGAGGGAGCGGTTCTTGCGCCTATGGTCCACTGAAATGCCTATTGTTGGAGCAAGTTTCTTTGGAATGCCAGCTGTCTGAAAATACAGCACGGACAACCATTATTTAGCAGTTGAGTAGCATCACATTACAATTTGAGTGCACATCCACCGTGAGAAGTTCCAAAGAGCATAATCTAATTGAATAGCTTGTATGGAAAAGTTAAGTTTTGATGTCGAACATAAGTATACCTCTTGGGAATGAGTGATTAATCATTCATATTTCAATAGGTAAATTTCACAAACGATATATACTACTTTGAATTTCAATATGAAACACTCTTTTTTCTATATTTGAGTATAAACTTCATTTGAGTTTCGAAGTCACACATACACTAGTTTTATAAAAATGGACCAGTGACATGGCTAATGCATGTCAGAAGTCTGTTCAGAGTAATTAACATATGTAGGATACTGAAACTCATGAAAGTTAATGTGCTCAAATTAAACTAAAAAATTATTGTATACATGACATTGAAACCAGGAGATAAGTTTGTATACCCTAGACGAAATGTACCTATTTCAGTCCACAATCTTTGGTGGTAGAATTGAAAAAGAATACTAGGTCAAACTACTCTAAAAAGAAGAATCAACTTCCCAAGAATCATATGCTGCAACACCACTCGTTCTGAATTGAGGATTCCCTAATTATTTAAGCACCAGAATATCAAGAACTAATTTAATATAAAAAATGTTAAGCATGGTACTTCTAATAAATAACTAAAACATGCATCATTAGTATGACTTTTCAAGCTGAATAAATACGCCTTGAAACAATACTATCCATGATAGGCACGAAGCAAACAAGACACTCAAGTTTGAACATATCTCTAAAACCAAAATGATTGGCAACTTAAAAAAACCTTTAACTCAACCCAAAACTAGCGCGTAGCACCTCATCAGGATAAGTCAAGGCAAGAGAGGTAATTAGGAAAAAGAAATTACCTTCTTGGTTCAAGAACAGGCATTAAAATGTAATTTTCGCCCTAAGTGAAAACAAACACTATTGTTGTTTGAATCGAGAAACTATTTAAAACAAATAACATTTACCATTTTGCCTCTAACAGGGAATGCAGAGTATAAATGGAAAGAAAAGCCATTCTAGTAGAAAGATTAGATTTCAATGGTTGTTAAAATAGATATTAACTGATGGTGTATCTTAGTTGTTACCAACAAAGACCTAGGAACAAATCTCACCTTCTCCACTTGTCTTCTTGTAAAAAAAAACAGCTATTAACATGAGATATGTCCTTGTTCCAACATTTCTATGTTTTAAATGTTGAATTTACAAAGGGCTATCAAACTTCAATTATACTAGTGATAGAAAGAGAGTTTGGCGCACACCACTCCAAAGAACTTTAGCCAAAGAATACATTCTCAAAGTCGCTTTTTAAAGTGTGCTTTTCAAAAGTGCCATTGGAAATGCCAAAGCATTATCGGTAGCAGCCTTAGTTTAATAAAACTGTAAATCAATGTTGCCTCCATGGAAGAACCAAACTTTGTTTAAAGAGTAATTTTTCTTCTACAAGCAAAAAACAAATGTGTCATTGGACAGATATAGATTAAAGTTCTTGAATGATAGTCATAAAGGATCAAGTAAGATTTAAAACTAAACCAGCAACACTACACGACAAAAATCATTTAAAACAGGCAAAGTATATCTGTACCAACCCAAATCAGTTAATTGGTCTTCTAATTATAGAGGAAAAAAATTCCTTTCTCAACATGAAACATATATCACCAACTATTTAGCTTTGCGTTCCTTTAATTTCTGCAGCAAACATGTAGTACATATACAAGGCAGACATTCAGGAAACAAGAAAAGAAACACTAATTTATGTGATTCTTAATTAGCAAACACATGAAATATAAGATCATAGAAAACATGTTGGGATGTTCAAGAATAAATCGAATCTTTCACCTTGAGCTCCTCAAGTGTAAATCCTCGGCCAGCTCTTGATTTCATGTTATACTTGAGTGTCTGACATTGAACAATGGGACGCAGAGGGCCAGCAGTAGGACGTGGGAATATCTTCACAGCTTTCTTTTGCCGTGCTGTTAAATCCAAATGACAAAGTGTACTATCCTTACAAACAGGAACCCTCTTTATATTTCCGAAAGTAGAAATTGATTGAAAAGACAGGTATAAAATTCCATGCTGAAAACACATTTTATCTACATCTTGAGGCAGCTAAAAAATACAAGTACTTTGAGGAAGTGAACAGACCATTGCGTCTTCTTGTTTTGCGAGCTGGTTGGTTGAACCACGTCTTTACATAATTTTGCCAGTGCTTCTTGAAGTGGCCATTTGGAACAACGTTGTTATGCTTGACCATGGCTCAACACCTGATTAACAACATAGTTTACAAATTGAAATGTTGCAATACCCTTCAAGATAACTGAACAGCATGACACTTAATTCAGACCCCAACGAATGCAGATGAAGAAAGTAATAAGGTAGAACTAAGGAAACAGGATTTAAACTGAGTGTAGTTATCTGCCACTAAGATTTATATATCTTGGTCAAAATTGTGCAGCAATTAGTAGGGCACTAGACTTGCCGCATTTAAACAAGCACGTTTGCATGGTATACCAACAAAATGAATATATAGGATAAAATATGGTAAAACCCCAAAATCTTGTAAACTCCAACCAGATCAAGACGTATACATTTCAAAATGGCAGGTCCAATATATTCCTGATTCACACTAGGACCAAATCCTTGATGGAGAAACACAGATCTTTGCTTCGGGACCAGCTAATCTAACACTCTCCTCATTTTAATTATGAACACGATTGGCGAAAACCAAAGTAAGCTTCAAAGTAATTCCTATGGAACATAGACGCAAATTATGTGCGGAATGCAACCAAAATTGTTAGCTATCCCATTCAAGACGCCGTTAATTAACCTAAAAACTAGAGTATATATGGAAAAGTATTATAAGAGATCTATGAAGAGATCTAAATTCATATCTCCATGTTATCATGCATTCGATTATCAAAATTTTCATCCATATGATAAACCTTGATGAAGATGAACTGTAGAACTCACCGGAATCCGCCGCTCTTCTGCTTTCAGCTCCGCGCGGGTGAGCTCGAGAAGGGTTTTACGATGCACGCCTATGGGGGTTGTAAATGCGAGCGGGGAACAAAAAAGCCCTAATTTTGACGGTTCAGATCCTTGACGGCGAAGATCGACGGACTCGGTTTTTTGAGATGCAAATCCTTGAAATTGTTTGGGTGTGGACTATCCGGACGGGTTGAGGTGTAAAAAAAATTGCGGAACCATTGAACCGTGGTTAACCTATCAAACCGAACTAATTTGGTGGGTAACTGAATCGATGGTTCTTTAATCGATCAATTTTTTTATAGGTATAACAATTCACGGTATGGTTACGATTCGGAACTTAGCCGAACAGCGGTTAACCAAACTGAATCGTTTATATAATATTTATATATATAATATGTATTTATATATATAATATGTATTTATATATATAAATAAATATTTTATATAAAAAATCGAACCGGTTAATTATCGAAACCAACGGTTAACCATCGAAAACCAACAGTTAACTGTTGATATCAATGGTTAACCAACGATATCAACGGTTAACCGTCGAAAACCAATGGTTAACCGAGAATATTTATATTTATTTATCTTAAATTATTTTATAATTTTAAATATTTTTTATATATATAAAGAATACAGTTAATCGAAAACCACGGTTAACCATACTGAAAAATAGGTTAACCAGGCCAACGGTTCGAGAACGGTTTTCAGTTTCCCTGAACCGATCAGTTCAGTTTGGAGTAAAAAATTGCTGCATCGTGCACACCCCTACTGTCACGCCCTGGTCGGATCAGCCCTAAACTGGTCCTAAACCGATGTCTTAGGGTTGTCCGGCGGAATACCAAAACGTGAACTCTCTAGGATTTCGGGGCAGAATCTCACCTAAATCAGAAACCTTAACTTCCCCGCTCAACTTTTATCCCCAAATTACAATTCTCACATAAAACTCTAACCCTAATTAGGGAACCCGAACCCTAAATTAATTACCTCAATCTGATTTTGACCAAAGTCAAAATCAATATCGCCGCGATTTTACTCCTTGCGTCAGCCACTCTATTATTGACGTCACCCTCCAATTTCATTCACCGCTCGTGACTTTGCCCTACCGATTTTGACTTGGTCAAAATTAGAAGAATGACGCCTCACTTCACTTCGTCTTCTTCCTCACGACGCCGCCTGCTCGCTCGATCCTCTGATCCCCTGATCGCTTTCCTGATGTGCTGATCCTCTTATCGGCTTCTTATAGCAGAGAAGAGGATATCCATTGCCGCCTTAAAGCTCCCGCTTCATCCACTAGGGTAAGGTCGACGCCGCCTCTGCCCTTCCGCATCCTCTGCATTCGAACCGCGCGGGAGAAGACGTCCCCGAGTTCTCCGTGACGTGTGCGCCCGAGTCTCACACGTCCGACGCGTGGGGTGAAGACGAAGCCCACGCCGCAAACCTCGTCGATTTGGGGTCAACGCCTGATGTTGACCAAGCGAAAATAAGGGAGATTTGGGCTTTTGCTTGGCCCATTGGGTCTTGGGCTGAATCGACCTGAACCAGGGCTAACACTTACTGTCCGATAGTTTTTAATTTTAATATTATGATTAAAATAAAATACTAAAATAGAAAAAAAAAACTTCTTGAATAGATGTTTAACTTTGCTTTATTTAACTTGCCTATGTAAAAAAAGAATGAAATAAAATTAGTTTACAAATTTTCACACTATTTAAATGTAATTCTTTGTGCTTCTTTCATAAACTTTTATAAAATTTGATGATAAATATATGTCCTTCTAAATAAATATATTTTTATAATTTCCATTTTTTAATTATTTTTTACCATTAAAATTAGTTAATTATATTAAATCTTAATTCAAACGTCAATTCGGGTTGTTCTAAGTGTATATAATAATAAAGAACATTATGTGTTTGACCAACTATAAATAGTTTACGGAAAGCTGACCTTTTTCTTAATTGGAATATTTAAATTTTTTTGTGTTCTACATCTCTGCTAGGCGAGTGCCCCTCCCTCTTCCTCCGCCGGCCGCGATCTGCAACTCGATCGCTCCTTGTGGCCGCGCAGAGAGCGCTAAATATCTAGTCTAATGAAGATCTGGTTCCTGAAACGGCTCCCCCTTCGATGGTAAGCCGTAATTTTACGGATATTTCTCCTCAATTTGTTCTTTTCCCTGTTCCATTTGTCTCGATTGGTTCTACTGGACTGTTGTCTGATGCGTTCGTAGTTTTCCTGGGGTTCTTTGATTTACTGTAATTGTGGCATTTTGGTTTGACCTAGCTGTCCAAACTGGAACTTCTCTCGCTGAGTTTTAATGGTGAATATTCTCCCTTTAGCTTTTGACTGGTTCCTGAACTACATTCGACTCCGTAAACAATAGGCGAAATAGTTTCTTTTAGATATCTGCAGATTTTACAAATTTCGTTGCTAGATGAGGGATTAGCTTGTAATGGGTGGAAGGAATCCAAATCTTCCCTATTTGTCCAGGATATAATAAACCAAACTCTTCCCCTTTTTATCATATTGACATCAATAAGCTTAGCGGTTGTTGGGTGTAAACTGTGTAAGAAACAACGCCTACTCTAAATGAATTCCTATAGTGCCCTGTATGCATATGAATTGTTGCTTGAGTTTCAAAAACAATTTCCAACAAATTTTTAAGTTAATTTGAGTGCTACTTTATAAGTTCTCTCTGTGCCAACGGAGTGTACATCTCTGAAAACAGCTAAGTGTTTAGTTTCTAATGCATTCAGAAGTTGAGGAGTACGGCAAACAGTAGATCTCTTCAAATGGGGGGATTTTGTGGTCGGAAATACGATACCATGGAGGAGGAAGCTCCAAAGTTAGACATCATTCAGAAGGTCTCGGTCCTTCCTCTTATCTTCCTTATTTTCTACGAGGTCTCTGGCGGCCCATTTGGGATAGAAGACAGTGTTCAGGCAGCAGGTCCACTCCTGGCTATACTTGGATTTCTGATCTTCCCTTTCATATGGAGTGTTCCAGAAGCACTAATCACTGCTGAGATGGGTACCATGTTCCCAGAAAATGGTGGTTATGTTGTGTGGGTCTCATCAGCTTTAGGTCCTTTCTGGGGTTTTCAGCAAGGTTGGATGAAATGGCTTAGCGGCGTAATTGACAATGCTCTATACCCAGTTCTCTTCTTAGACTATCTGAAGTCTGGTGTACCATCTCTGGAAGGTGGGCTACCAAGGGCCTTGTCAGTGTTAGCACTAACAGTTATGCTAACATATATGAACTATAGAGGATTAACCATAGTTGGATGGATGGCTGTTTTTCTCGGGGTGTTTTCCTTTATTCCTTTTATTTTAATGGGGTTGGTGGCAATTCCAAAACTTAAGCCTTCAAGATGGTTAGTAGTTGACATACACAATGTAGACTGGAATTTGTATTTGAATACTCTGTTCTGGAATCTTAATTATTGGGATTCAATAAGTACTTTAGTAGGAGAGGTGCATAATCCTAAGAGAACTCTCCCAAAGGCTCTGTTTTATGCAGTGCTTTTAGTTGTCATTGGCTATTTATATCCTCTTCTGACTGGAACAGGAGCTATCCAGCTCAATAGGGAGTCATGGACAGATGGCTATTTTGCGGATGTGGCCAAAATTCTTGGTGGGGTCTGGTTGAGATGGTGGGTGCAAGGCGCTTCAGCTCTGTCAAACATGGGCATGTTTGTTGCTGAAATGAGCAGCGATTCTTATCAACTTCTTGGAATGGCAGAAAGGGGGATGCTGCCAGAGTTCTTTAGTAAGAGATCCCGCTACGGAACTCCTCTTATGGGGATTTTGTTCTCTGCTTCTGGTGTGATTTTGCTCTCATGGATGAGCTTTCAAGAAATTGTTGCAGCCGAAAATTTCTTGTATTGTTTTGGAATGATTTTGGAGTTTATAGCTTTCATAAAGCTACGAGTTACCTATCCAAATGCTCTACGGCCTTACAAAATACCTCTTGGGACCTCTGGTTGCATTTTGATGATTATCCCTCCTACTGCCTTGATATGTCTGGTTTTGGCTCTTGCGTCTTTCAAAGTCATTATCGTAAGCATTATCGCAATGCTTATTGGAGTTGTGTTGCAGCCTTGTTTAAAACATATGGAGAAGAAACAATTGCTGAAATTTTCCTTGAACTCTGAACTCCCTGATATTGGAGAACCTGAGCATGAGGATACTGTTGAATCCTTGATAAATGAGGTAAACATCATCACTTTTCAGAATGGTATTTTGAAATTTTAAATACTTTTTTGTGAAAATAGTATGTCCATATATGAGACAAATATTGTAAGATTGACCACTTCTGATGGAATCCCTCCATACTGACTACTTTAGTCGTGTACTTATGCCTATCACACATTTTGCAGCTATGACTACTTTAGTCTTGTACTTATGCCTATCACACATTTTGCAGCTAGAACATAACCTTTCTATCACTTCAGATCTCATCTCAATAGGAACATCTTAAAAGATCTTCTTTGTCAAAATTATGAGCATGTACATCTCTCATGCTTTCTCTCTTCTTGCAATGCAATAATCTATTATAAGGTACTATGCGGTTTTCTTCTGCTTTTTGATAAATTGAGCTTCATTTATTTAAAATAATCACATACTGCATCTTGCATATGGTTTTGATAGCTGCCCGTTCTGTTTTTCAGTAATTTGTTAACTTGAGATTTGCAAAATAAGTTACAAAAATTCCTGAGAAGTTTCAAAACCAACGACTAGCTTATAACCAATATATGCTGACTTATTGACTGCTTATTCTGTTTCAGTTAGAAGAATGACAAGACAAACAATTTGAAATTGCTCTGATGGATGTATACAACAGAGTAGAAAGTTTGGTATTTCAGAGCTTGTTGTGTGCATGATCTAATTCTTAGGAATGTGTTCAAAATATTTTTGGGTGTCAAAACCAATTAATTTGACTGTCGCAAATGGTAGCTTGATTAGTGTGGCAATGAGATAAGTGACTTGGAAAGAGGAGAAAAGTGGAAACAAAGGAGTGAGTCAGTCTACAAAGCTGTCAAAAAAGAACTAGATACCCCTACAATATTAGAGGTGATTTCCAGGATTAAATTCTTAGATATTTAAGTCTCGAAGGAGTAACCTAACATGGTGTCGAGGAGGAAATAAAGTTATGGTCCAATAATAGTTAAATTCGGATACATTCATATCAAGTTTTACCAGCATATCGAGCTTCATTCCCTAGACTTTACAGATAAAATATCTTCAAAAAACGGTTGCTAACCAATAGCAAACAAAATGGCACCATGCAATATGAGCAGTACTACATATTTACATCGTGCATATTGAGCTTCATTCATGTCAAGTTATGGTCCAATACTAGTTCAATTTGGACACATCCATATCCAGTTTTACCAAGCATATTGAGCTTCATTCCGTAGACATTACAGATAAAATATCTTCAAAAAAAGGGTTGCCAACCAGTATCAAACAAAATGGCACCATGCAATGTGAGCATCATATCGAGCTTCATTCCCTAGACTTCATAGATAAAATATCTTCAAAAAAACAGTTGCCAACCAGTATCTAACAAAATGGCATCAATGCACCATGCAATGTGAGCAGTACATATTTACATCGTGCAGACTCTAGTCACTCTTCTAACTTGAACAATTTATATTTACATACAGTTTTGTTTTGTTATTGCAGTCTTGGATCTGACAAGTTAAAGAAATGTATGTATAGTTGCATACAACATGAGTTGAGAATATGTGAACATTGTACTTATCACAATTAGCAGGCAGCAATTGTGTCAGATTTATTGTTATTCCTCAAAATTATGCTAGATGCATAGTTCACTATCGTAACTATATTCGTAATATGCGCATCTAATACTTAATACTAAGTCAAACTGTCCAACCTAAAACTGATTGAAAATTTGCCCTCCTAGTATTTGAATTTTGAAGCTTGGATGGTTCTTCTAATGTTTGATTCAGCTTTGGTTCATGATCGATTTAATTATAGCGCCCGTTTTAGACTCAAAGTTCAAATTGATTTCTATTCTGGTCTGGATAGACAATGGAACATTTCAGGATAATTGATTGATCCGATGGATTTTTTTTTCTCAGAACTTGATTCTTTACTTAAGTGGGTGTCAAGCATTCCATAGAAACTTTGTCAGCTGTGTAAAAACCTAATGAATGCAAGTAATATGGACTTTAAAAAACAATGATTACTAATGAATACAAGTAATAAATTTCAAGTTCCGATTGAAAGTTGTAGATGGTCTGCCCCGTGAAATTGAACTTTCTGAAATGATTATATGTCCCTGCTTTAAACCAATCTACTTTGACAGAAATCCTTTAAGTTAGTCCTCGCCATAGTTTGACTTTATTGAAGTATAGTCTTTGGTTCTGTTTTGCCATTATTTTCTTGTTGGAATTTGCAACTTTAATTGGATTACCCCCAAGTATCAGGAGTTGATAATCTAATAGAAACAAGTACTTGAGTTTTCATATAAATAACAACTACTTGGGATACGATTTATTTGGTATGGTCATGTTATTAGTTTTATTTTAAGCTGAACTATGCCACATGTATTTGTGGATTGTAACCTCATCTAAATAACTCGTTATTTTTATTGTTCTCTAGGATCATGTGTTTTCAGTCCAAATCTAATATGGATTTTCCTGCCTGTCTTTATTACCATCAATGAATTCAACATGGTGTTCTGGGTGAGACTTTTTGGTTACTCAAGCACAGTAAATGAAAGATGAAATATCATTGATCTGGGTCGCAGTACATGTTGGGAAAGTTTTCTAAAGGGGAAAATTGTGTTGCCAACTCTGATCACAAATAAGCTTTTCACAAGGCGAACAACTTAGTTTCCCATTCTAGATTTTCTGTACAATACATTGCTTGAAAAACTAATTCCAGAAGTTTATCCTGGTACAACTCAAACCTGCAAGTACCTAGTTGTAGAATCCTCCCTCTAAGATTACTTGAGTGGACATGCAGCTATTCTTTCTTTCCTGAGTTATTTGCTTTGCTTGAAAGGCCAAGTCAAGGGAGGTAGTCATGCTTATAATTTCTACAGGGAGAACTTTTTGTGTTGATTATGACTGCAAGCAACTAGATTTTTAGTAAGGAACAAATCTTCTATAATTTGCAAAGCATATATTTCTATTTTGAAAGAAATTATAAAAAATTATCATCTTTTACTTTTTAGAAGTAAAAAATTAAAAATAAAATGAATATTTATGTCGTAATATAATTTTAAATTTATTTTCTGTTTATTTTTTCTTCTTTTTGTTCCAAGTAAATGACACAGTAAAGGAAGTAACAAATTTCTTAGAGGTTTTGGACCTGATGATATGGAACAGCAGGAACCTACGACACATGAATTAATTCCCTGTGGCTTCGTAAAGCTCTGTAAAAGGTGGAGCATTGTTGATCTCGATGAGTTTTTTTTTAAAGTAAGTGTGAACATGAATTTTGAGATCGTTGAGCTCAACAAGCCTTTGTTTTAACTAAAATCAAGAAAAGCTCGGTTTTAGTGTCCTAAATTCTTCAAGTAATAGATTATGTGTTTTATATAGCTATTACGAACTCACTACGCAAAAAAACTAACCTCTGGCAAGTCAAAAACTTACATCTAGAAATGTTAATTTCTTTAAGTACTTGAGCGCAAAGGTTGCTCCAACACAGTTGCATCATGCCACGATCAAACTAGTTTCTCTTAAATGTGAAACTAGCTTGGTTTGTGGTGTTAGAGATTGTTGGGAAAAAAAAAATAGACGAGGCAATTTAGGAACCCAATAACAACACTCATGCTGTATGTATGATGCATAACTAACGATAATGCCCATCGCAAAGAAAAAAAACAATGCTATAGGCATGTGTGTAATAATAACAAGTCAATAGCATGTATGTTTTTTTATGAAGATTCAAATTTATTTCCAATTAACAGTCAGTACACATCAAAATACAAGATTGGCTAATTCATCTCGCCACCTGTCAGTCCAAGCCTCAAAGGCTCTGTGGTTTTAGCATACAAAGCAAGCCAATTAGCAGGCTTGTTTTTAGTCATAACTGTATGAGTACATATGAAACAGTTAGAAGTGTTCATGTGTGAAATTTCTTGAAGAAGTCTCAAAAGGTTGGTTGGCAAATATTGGTAGTTTACGTTGATAAAGTTCATTGCATCCAAGCTATCTGATTCCACGATGATCTTGATGCCAAGTTTTCATGTCTTTGAATATACAAAGTGAACAACACTCTTTATATCCAGCATCTCAGAAAAAATGACAAATGGGCTCAGGTGGAAGGCAGCCGCTGCAATCATTATTTGGCCTTTACTATCTCTGATAATGAATCCAATTCCAATCTCTTCAGTTTTTATTTTCCAAACCCCATCAGCGTTGATTTTGGCGGATTCGAGGTCGTGAGCATCTTTGTTCTTGCCTGGGCTTTTTGCCACTAGCGATTTCATTCTTGGAGATTGCCTGCATCATGTCATTGAACTCAACTATCAATCCCCAACTAGTTTTGGCTAGGTTTGCATCCTCACTTCTGAGTGAGTTGAATTTTCAAATAAAGTCAATAGCATATTTGATAGCATGCATTGCACGTGTCTTTATATCTCACATATCATATAGCAATGTCCCTCTACAACATATCTAAACAGTAGTCCTCTAAGATTGTTGCTCAAGTTGCTGCAACACAAGGATGTTAGAGGATTAACCATGATTAATTTAATTTTGATGTTATACTCAGTGTATCTTATCACTCCATAAGATGTCTTCTCGTGTTAGTTCTATTTGATTCAAGTTCCTCTATTAATATCTTGTCTACGTGATGCTTGAGATCGCATATCTAGAAGAATTTTATTACTCAAGTTGGATACAATGGTGCTCCCAAGGAAGCAGTGTGGATTAGCCATCTGGCAAATATGGCAGAGACAGAATATGATGCTTGTGTCCTGAGTTGGATCTAAAGAGAATTTATCTTAGATGCCGAGGATAAGTATGGCATGTTGAGATTTATGGTAATAGGAAAGCTATTGGTATTGTTTTGAATTAATATCTTAAATAGTGGCTTTATACATTCAGAGAGAACTTGAAGTACCTCTTTATTAATACGATGGTTTGTGGAGTGAGCAAACTAAAGAGGCACACTATATATTGGGGAATGGTAATGGAACATATATAAGGGTTGGGATAGGAATCCTAATAAGATGTCTCCTGCTTTTTAGAACTTATGAAGGGATCACACCTGCACCATTCAATGCCCGTATGTGCCTCAAAAATCATTCGATTCATGATCACATTAACGTGCACTTACGAGCATGCATCAGACAACCTCTGACTTATGATGCACGCATCAAACAGCCTTTGACTTGCAGTGTGAGTATCGAACAGTTGAAGTGGGCTTCGCATAATTACTACACTACAAGGAGCTTTATCTTTGTATTGTGAAGCTCCAGCCTAACTTCCTTTTTGTCACTGCTAATTGGAGGTTCATATTGAGACTGATTGTTCTTGCTAGGACCTCATCAACAAGAAAAGGTTCTGGCCGCTTTGATAGGAATGGAAGATAGTTAATATTTTGAATTGCTGAGCATCCAAAATGTAGATATACCAACCACACAGTTTCTGAAAAGTATAGAGAGAAATATTGTAGTGAAGTAGTTGGATATTCTACCTTCAGAAAGAAAATAAATAAGTACATAAATTTTAGAGGTCTTTTTTACGAGTTGGTGACCTGTGAATGGCTTTCTTAGATTAGCCGTGCTCACAGGTCAACTTTGCCAACTACATACTATCAAGGGAATCAGCAATAAGAGATAACCTAATTCTTTGCCTCCTAGTTCAGAATAATTTTTGCCAGCTATTATGTCCTCCCACTCGTATAGAAGGAAATAGTAGAAGAAGATTCTTTAACCATAAGCAGAAAAAAAAGTGACAACAATACTTCAGAGAGCGTGGTTTTTCTAACCTTAGGACGATGTGTGGTCACCAGAGCTGTCATGCAGTTGGCATTTAGTGTTGGAAAACGATCACCCTGAGTGCTCAAGGTGTTATATGCTCACTGATTTGCTTCGGTTCATCCTCAAGAGTTGTACTGAAAGCAACGAAAGAATGGGAAGGACCTGCTGCACAAAAGAAGGCCTGAATAGGGGAGCTTGGACAAGCCAAGAAGACAAGCTGCTCTCAAACTACATCACGGCTCACGGATTAGGGAGATGGAGAAGCTTACCTGCTAAGGCTGGTAAGAGCGTGAATTGTGCAAATTTAAGCCATTTGGTGATCTCACCTGCCAGTAATTAGCCCATGTGTTGGTAAGTAGCATGTGCAAATAGCTAGGAGGTCAAATTATAATAATAAGGAACAAAAGATGCAGCTCCTGAAAATTACAGTAATATTATATAACCTGCAGAGGAGCTGAGTGAATTCATGTGCTATCACTAGAAGAATACACAATAACGTAGTTGAATGTCTATTTCTGTTAGATTTTAGATTAACAAAAGATTGTTGCCTCTCAAATTAGTGCATGCTTAAAAAAATATGAACCTCTTGATGGCTCTACTTTTGAAACTTCACTATTATAAAATTCCAAAGGAAACAGAAAATAGATTACTCTGTCATGTAAGTATCATTTGAACACTATTTTTGCTTGGCTCAAAAAACATAGTAAACTGATCCAATTATCCAAGTAATGGTGGAAATATGGAGAAAATCAACGTGAATAGACATGACAGCACCTACTGCCACAGTACGGAGACGGAATTAGATATTTAAATTCGCAATGTCATCTTCAAACTTTTCCTTAGTTTCTAGCAATGAGAAATGAGAATATAAAAAACCATGTTTGGCATTGCAGGACTAAATAGATGTGCTAAGAGTTGCAGATTGAGGTGGCTGAATTATCTTAGACCGGATATCAAGAGAGGAAATATTACTGAGGAAGAAGAGGAGCTCATCGTTAGGCTACACAACCTGCTTGGGAATAGGTAAGACTAAATTCTCATACTTTTCTTTTTTTCTGGCAATGGAAGGAAAAGCATACATCACAGTATAATGACGAATGCCCATTATGATGCGAAATTTCTTCACTCACATGTGGCAGGAGAAGCATACTTAACTGAACACGAGTCTATTTGATGTAGTGTCAAAAGGATATCATGATGTGTTTCATATATATCAAGTAATAAATATCACAAAATGGTCAAATATTTTCCGCATTTAGAACGACTGAAAATACAAATGATAAGTATTGCTTAAAGCGGCACAAATTCCAGAGGCACTTCATATATTACACTTGTTGCACATTGACACCAAGACTTTTCTCTCTTTTGTAAATAACTGAATCGATTGAACAGAAATTTCTCAATGCCATAGTCGAATAGGCTGAAAGGTTTGAAAATAAAAATAAAATATGTATACAATGATCTAGAATTTAGCCCGTGACAAGTACAAGCTCATATGATAAAACTCAAATGATAAAGATCCTCAAGCAGAGAAATTGAAAGAATTTAATGGAAGGACTTCCAAACCTAATAATTTATTCAGTTTTGTGCGTAAATAATCGGATGATCCGCGACAATACAAGATTCATCAAATGAATCATATTTTTTCCTCATGCAGGTGGTCCCTAATAGCAGGAAGATTACCAGGTAGAACAGACAATGAAATAAAGAACTACTGGAATACCTACCTCAGGAAAAAAGGTTTGGCCAGCAGATCAAATCTTGCCGCCAAGAGTAAAGAAGTGCAATTGGTTAAACCTGTCATAACTGAAGCGAAGGAATCAGAAGTTAATGTGATACGGACAAAGGCTGTCAGATGCACCAGATCCCTTAATGCTGATCTAATCCCTGTATATGCAATGAATAATATGACAAATCCTGTCCCAACAATTGGAGCATATGATCATGAGGCCTTTCCGAATTTCAACGGACATGGCCAATTTCCTCAAAGTGCAGACAGAATTTGTTCTGTGGAGAGCATGCAAGACCCAAAGTTTCCTGAAGCAATTGATGGTTCTTATACAAGTAGTCATGGCTTCCATGACAACTTCAGTGCTACTGCTTGTTCAAGTGACTTTAATTATACCATAATCTCCAAAAGTGAAGTAGAAAATGATGAAGAATTGTACGGCTTCACGTATGATGATGCGTGGGTTTCAGTATTAATGCACCCATATATATAGTCATTGCACTGAACCCTGTGGATTGAAGGTTGGAACATGTTACAAAGGAGGTCAAATTTGCAAATATTAAGGCTAGTCGTTATATTTGTACAAGATCACTTGCCACAGCACCAAGTATAGGTAATCAGGAGATTGAGATTGAATGAAGCAGAGATATATGGATCCTCGAACAGTTTGTCAGCAAAATTTGATTTAACCCCATGTCTTTTTGATTCCATTGCATCTTTTGGTTTGATGTCTTCTTAACTTGTAGTTTTCATGTGTTCTACATTTCTTGGCACATGATCCACATTAATAACTGTAATTTATAAAATTATGAATCACAGTTAGACGAAGTATCAGCAACTAGTCATAATAAGAACTAGCATCTGGATCTAAAATTCCATAATCAATTTTTATCGTATGAAACCCTATTGACTTGATTTTTCACCAGGAGAGGGTTATGCTGTTGATATATGCTGACTGCAGAAATTTTCAGAACTACTACTCCAAAATGCCACAAATATCAGAGTGACAAAACTATATGTCCTAGAAGCACAAATATACTACACAAGAATCCGTTTAAAAAGCAAGTCATGCTTCACAATCAAGACTTTTTAAGAATACATAACTCATGAAATATACTAGAGTGCATAGGGGGAACATTGGTTCAACATGTGTTCATGCACTTTGTTCACTATAATATATGAGTTGTTATAATATAAACTCATCCTTAGCAAGTAATGAAAATTAATCCGGCTAGAGAAGCAAACTGGAAGATACACAATCATAGGCCAGTATGAAAATAAATTAAACAGAAATTAGCTATTTAGTTAATTAAGTGGTCATGTCCCCAAGCCTTTTTTCAGAGAAAACATCGTCAGAAACAATTAGAAGATATAAAGGTCTAAAAGAAGAGAAGAAATCACAACAGATAGTTTAACAAGCTTCGAACTATTTATTGACATGTTAATTAGATCTCAATGATAGAATGGGATTAATTCCCCAATATTAGTAGTCAGACGTGGTGCCAAAAGCAATTTTTGCTTCAACTGATGCTGTTTAGTCTGTTTCTTTCAAAGAATATCAAAGGCAACCAGATTTTTTTCAACAATGAAGTGAGGAAAGATCAAATTCTAAAACCACTTGCAAAACGCACGAACAACTGAAACGCATAATACGATGTTTCTTTAGTGATTAACGCATCTAGTTTTGACTTCTCTAAATGTACCTTAACATTGGCGCCTTCCCACAAACACTGCGTTCTACATTGTCATGGAAAGGAGCTCTCCCCTGCCAAGCAAAATCAAAGCAATGGAAACAAACCATAAAAAGGGCAATCCGCATAAGATAAAACCATTTTTTTTTTCTACATTGTCAAGTGAAGTGGACAGATAAAGTGATGCTTGACCCAAGAAACGTCGTATATTGAGAGTGATGGGGTGCCATACTTGTTGAAGTGTAATCGCGATGTGCAATCTAGAGCTCCAGAGGAAGCCACGAGATGCGCAATATGTACATCTGAGATCGCGAATCCCTAGCCGATCCGCCTCCCCAAATCGACAGTGGATCAAAGACCGCTCACATCTACAAGAGGTAGAGAAACATGCGGAACGGATCCTGGACTGCGCCGCGCTGATAGGAAAGAGGAAATGAAGCGATGCGATCTCCGCCGTCGGCGCAACGACGGCGTGAGAGGAGTTCGAAGGCCGGAAGAAAAGCCCAAGTCATGGCGACGCGATCGCCTCTTCAGCTGGTGGAGTTTGTTAGGTTCACGTTCAAGATTCCGGCGTTCGTTATCGGTTAAATCGATCCAGTTTTAATAATACTATATAGTTTAGATTAGAGGTGGCCAACGGGCCGGTCGCACGACACGGGCCGGGCATGGCACGGCCCGTTGACCACGGGCGGCCCATGGCCCGGCTCGGGTCGGGCTGGGCTGAGGGTTCGCGGCCCGTGGGCCGGGTCGGGCACGGCCCGCACGCGTGTTGGGCCAGGCACGGCACGCGGGCCGGGCCAGGCACGGCACGCGGGCCGGGCTAGGCACGGCACGGACACGGGGCCGGGCCAGGCACGACACGACACGTGAATGAACATGCATTTTTACCTAAATGCCCTCATAATAGTTATAAAAATTTTAAAAGTTAGGAATATAATTGTCTTTATGGTATAAAATTACCATTTTTACCCCTTTTAATAATTAAAAATAGGGTATAAATATGTAATTATACACCTAATTCATCCCTATAAATTGACCCCCCCCCCCAACCCTCTCATTTCTTCACACAAGTTTCCAACTATCTTTAGAATAATTTCTCATTCTCTCTTAATACTCTCTTAATCTCTTTTCTAAGTCTTGAGTTACAATTAGTTTCTTAATTGAACTCAAACTTAAGCTTCTTTTTAGCCATCAAGAATTCAATGCTCTCTCGGTCTAGACTAGTCATTTTTTTCTATGCCTCGTGCTCACCACGTGACTAGACGTGGAGAAGATCAAGTAAGTATTAAATTAATTTACTTTTATAATATAATTATCACGTAGTGAGCACGAGCACGAGGCATAGAGAAAAATGACAGATAATAGAAGAGTAAAGATAATTATCATTATGCCAAATTCTCAACGTTCAATCTTCCTTACATTTACCTTAAATTTCTTCAATGCTGATCAATAAAAAATTACTATTTTAAGTATTATCGAACGTGTTAGTCAAATTATACGAATTGATATATTCAGGTTTGAAGAACACTTTATCCACTTATCTGATCATGCAAGACAAGAATTTTTGGCTTCTCCCTCTCCTTCTGGGGTTGAGATTGAGATAGAGGTTAAGGACTTTGAAATAAGTGATAGTGAGGTGGATAGTGATAATATCAACGATGAGCCGGAACAATATATCGAAACAAATCAAGCACAAGAGTCACTTGAGTTTTTTATTATTGAAGAAGGAGGTAGAGCTGAAAACATGGAGTGCGCAAATATGCATAGAGAAGATGGAGCACGGAGCGCAAGTATGCTGAACACAATGCTCGCATATCTTCCATAGTAGCTGCTTGCGTAGTTGGCTACGGGTCAATTGTGTATGCCCATTATGTCGGCAATTGATTTAAGCTTAAATGTATAATTTATAAATATGAAATTTAATCGAGTTGGTTTTAACTTTAGTCATGTGTTGTTAGTATTGTTAATAAATAAATTAATATTAATTTAATAAAATATATTAAAATTAAAATTATATATATTTAAAATAAAATAATTAATTAAATAATAATTAAATATTTTTAAAAAAAATTATGCAAAATACATAATTCTTAATTTCTTATTTTATTAATATTTTATTTATTTTAATGAAGCGGGCCAAAGTCGACCCGTGGGCCACATTCGGCCCGCTGGGCCGACCATAGCCCGCGGGCCAGTTTCAGCTCGCGTGCCGGATTCGGCGTGCCGGATCCGGGCCGGCCAGAAGTTGAACCGTGCCTGGGCCGGCACGCCTAAACGTGCCCCGTGTCGGGCCCAAGTTTTTTTCTGTTGTGCCGTGCCACGGTTACAATCGGGCCGTGCCAGGGCCGTGCCAGGAGTCGGGCCGAGGCGGGCCCGGGCCGCCCCGGGCACGGCCCATGGCCATCTCTAGTTTAGATATAATAAAATTTTATAAATTTATTTAAAATGTATGGGATAATAAAATAAGTTTATTACTCACTTATATTAGTCACTATCAATTTTGGACGATTTTAGCTCATTTTACTTTTTTTTAAAAAACAAACAAAATTACTAATTCGACTTTGTCGAGAGCCTTAGACTTAGTTTTTTTTTCTTTTTTTTCAAAATACAAATTTGCGTGCGGAGAATAATCGAGCAATTGTGGTCAAATGGGTTATAGATGGGTCGGGTAAGTTGTAACCCATAATCTGATTAAGTTAATTTGAATATAACCCATTTAATTAATTAGATTAAAATGTTTAACTCGAATACAACATAAATATAATCGGGTTAATAGGACACGACCTGAATAACTTATTTATTAAATGGGTCATATATTAACTTAAGTATCGACACGATTCAAATAACCTATTTAGTAATTGAGTCATTTGTTAACCTAATCTGTTTAACCTAATATAATCTGATTATAAATTTATCATTCATATTTTAGATATAAATAATGAATTGATAAAAAAATATATTAAAATTGAATAAAAATTTGGGCTTTTGTGGACTTGTGGTGTAAACTAAAATTTAAGAAATAGAAAAGATTTGAGCTTGAATATATATATATATATATATATCATTTTTTTTTCATAATACAAATCAATTTGGGTCAAATGAGTCATAGATGGATTGTGTCAACTGTGACTTGTGATCTGATTAAGTCAACCTAAACATCATTTAATTAATTAGATTAAAATATCTAACCCGAATATAATTGGATTAATTCAACACGATCTGAATAACTTATTTATTAAATGAGTCATATATTAACTTGAGTATCGACATGATCCAAATAACCTATTTAGTAACTAGGTCATTTGTTAACCCAATCTGCTTACCCAACATAATCTAATTATAAATTTATTATTTATATTTTATATATAAATAATAAATTAATAAAAAATCTATTAAAATTTAATAAAAATTTGCGCCTTGTAATCTTATCGTATGAGCCAAAATCTGAGTTATAAAAGAGGTAGAAAAGATTTAAACTGGTGAGTAGCACTAGAAGTTAGACGAACCCCTCTATATATATATATATATATATATAAAAGCCGGTGAATCCGTTTTCAACTTGACATGATATTATTTTTGAGTGATAAATCGATATGCTGAACGCAATTTTGATTGACTCGACCTGCGGACCTGGTAAATGAAAACCCGACCTGTCATCGCCTAACTTCATTTAGCAGGTCAGGTCATATGTTTATGACCCGAACAATTATTTTGTTCCAAATAGAAAACTTTTTTGAAATGATTAATTATATTTAAAGGAGGGATTTATTTGTTTTATTAGTGATAAATAATAATCATAAATTAAATTTAAAGTCATTAAGTATCTACCCAATTTTTTTTAGATACTTGATTATAAATATAGAATAAATTTGAGTTATAATTATCAAGTTTGGATTTAAAGATATAAACATCTAATACATATTAATAATTTTATCCAAAGTCTTTTATCAACTAATTTACAAATTTATATTTTATTACAAAATTTTGATTAAAGCCTTAATTATTATACACTAGCACCTATATCAAACAATCTTAAGCGTGCCCCTCATAAACACTTTGGTGGGACCCCAAAAATTTGTATTTACTAATTTCCTCATAACTTCACCTTTGTTTATCAATTGTTCAATATTTGGAGACTTGTTTTAACAAAATACAAGCTACAAAGTTGAAATGCACGCTGGAAAGCCAATTTGAAATATAGTAGTTAGAAAACTAATTTTAAACGAAAATTCCAATAAGACAAAGAATACAATTATTTTCATGATTAATCTAATAAAAAATCATTTTTAACATTTTAATTGAGCTTTATAAAATGCCATGTAATGGTTTATTCAACATTTAGGTTAACTCAATAGGTCATGTGCTATTGAGGTAACCTGCTTTCAGCTAAATAAACGCCACACGCGCTCTCCAACAAAACAGCAGCTTGGGTCCTTGACTTTGCAAGAATTGAACATTAATCATAAAAGAAAATACTGACTTTCCTATCTTTCGAAAATTTCAAGTATAAATTGGCAGTAGAACAGAAATCACCTCAAAGTTTGCCAGTCATTGAGAGGCATATCTGTTAACCTGAATGCGGGTAATATTGAAAAGGAATCATTCTTCGATACATCAAAAGCAAGAATAGCAATGTAAAGCAACTCTTCACAAGATCATAAATAACTAGGTTTTCGCTGTTAAGAATTACAATACAGTTCTACTTGCAGTTCTCACAGGACGCCCCCTATATTACAAGAGCAAGCATATGCTTGTTCATTTATGGCTAGAAGAGAACGAAGCAGGAAGCACCATACCCAGTCATACCCAGTCATTATTCATAAAATTTTAGTTGAGCTGAACAGTACAAATTAGCAACGACTTCAGGATTGGCAATGGTGATCATCAGACTGTCTAGCTCTCCGAGCTACAAGAAGTACCACAAATAGAAATACCCTTGTCTTGCTTGTGCTTGATCTCATAGGCCCACTCAAGTCCTGGACAGTAATGGAGAGGCGGGTTAAACCTGTGGTCATTCATGTCTGGAGGCAAGAATGCACCATTTTCAACCAGGAACTTGATTGCTTTCTTGTTCCGTTCCTTGGCTGCAATATGAAGGGGTGTCCCTGATTCATCCAATGGTATAAAAGTAAGCTCCATGATGAGTAGTAATAACTCCAGGCACATTAGGAGCAAATACAATCCCAAAAATATGTACACAGATTTCCAGCTAAATTAAAGCATGCTATCAATCAAGCGCAGATTTCTGAAACTCATTTGTTATGGTAACTGTATATGGCAAGGGTTACTTGCATTGAAAAGAACAACCAACAACAAACCACCGCAGCTGATAAATGGTGAAACAAATACTCTTAGCTATACCAATTAGAAAGACGCATTACATTTCCTTATTGACAGATAAGCAGTCGGCAAAAGAATAGATAAAGGGCCACTATAGAAGAAAATCGACTGTCAACCTGATGAACTGTTGCTCAATTTTCTTTGGCACCATTAAAGAAAAATATTCACCATACAGAAACAATCAAAACCGAGAAGGCAACTTGTGTTATCACCTATGGCAAGGCACGCTATACCATTAGATATTAACAACAAGAGAAAAGCCCTATAAAAGGGGAAAAGACATATAACAACAATTTTCTCAGCTAAAATCCATGCTCACAAAACATGAAGAGTGCTTTTAGATAGACTTGTGCAATAAAAAATGCACTATATAATCAGAAGAAAATATGGTCGAAATTATCATTAAAGCAGTAGATCTTACATCCACATGCTCCCTTTGTTCGAGCATCAATGTTAGCACCACGGTCCAGTAACTCGTCCATAACCTTGATATATCCACCTTGTGCAGCGAGATGCAGAGGGGTAGCACCTTGAGCTTTGGGTCCCAAAGCAGTCACATTGACATCCATACCATTATCCAAAAGCCGCTTCACCTGCAAAAAAATGAATCGTAACAAAGAACAGAAATCATAGATATTAGTTTGAGTTAATGATAAAAATGTTATAGCAAGGCTTCTATGGCAGTTTCATGCCGACTAAAATAATAAAATGAATTATTAGGAAGGTTAATTCACATAATTTAACTGATAAAAAATTGGTTTTATTGACATAGCATGCCATGAAGAAAGAAAAGTGCACATATGAAATTGATTGTGATCAATTGCGAATAAAATGTTTAAAAGATAAACGAAAGAATTAATATGAACAGCAGGTATGTGAACGTAGGAAATCTTACAAAAATCGAAGTCAGCTCTACATAGACTCAAGGAAACACAACATTTAGATTTAAAAAATAAACAAATTATCAAAAATAGAATTAATTTGCTAACTGCAACCTACAACTACTACAGACCTGGATCTAGACTAGAGTTAAAACCCAACTTGGTTCAGTTCAAAAACACATGCATGTGTGGTTTGCTTTGAGTCCAATCAATGGAATCAAGTTAATGAACTTCAAAAGATACAATTGACTATTCATCCAGCATATCATATATATGATATCCCTTTCTGTTGCTCTTGCATGTGGGACTATAAGCATGGAATGACTAAGCAAAACATCAATATGTTTGAAATTGAATTGTATCAAACATCCAAATAAATGTAGTTTGGACTGCAAGAGATTCATTATGCAAATAATGGCAATCATAACACAGCTGCAAAGTAGATTCTTGAAATTAGGAATACAGTTTTTTCGAGGAAACTAAAGTCACAACTACATTCAAATAACTAAATCCTTATATGTCCACTGTGCATCTAATCTGGCATAATAAGCAATTATAACAGTATGTTGGTAGGTCAAAAAGATGTTCGAAGTCAGGACAGTAGCGATGCACTTGTACTTATATGGTGTCTGAAATAGTTTGATGTTTAGCATACTAGGGATTACATATTCATTTAGCAAAGCCGCATAGTTTTAGATTTAACACTAAAACATCTTTTCTGCGTGCATGAGAGCAAACTGATTAAACAAGCAGATAAAGGAACAAACATAACTTTTAAATAGTTTTTTTTCCATGTTAATTGAATATAAGTATGAGAAGTATGAGATTTAGTTGATTGCCGTAAAATTATGCAATTAGGATTGAATGGACAATCAAACATATTGACTTGTAACTTTATCATCTACTATATACATCTAGACCGTGGTGTGCACTTTACATAAAATTTCCAAGGCTAATCACTAAGCATGTATATCATCATTTAATTGTTATTTTATAGACAATTAAATTGTGAATCTAAAAGTAAACCAAATGAACACGTCACAAACATAAACCTCTTTCAAGTCACCCTTTCTGGCACCAATGTGAAGCAGGGTCCAACCCCGGTCATCCCTCTCCCTCAGCCTGTGCTTGATAAAGCGCTTGCTCGACAAGTAGTTATGGGCCTTCACCTGCTGCGGCGCTTCAGGAGGCATATTTCTTCAGCCCAATAAGCAGGCACGAATACCAAGGAAACAAATAGGAGTCTACTCCCACAGATTGCGACTCAACTAAATGCTACAAACAAACCAATTTCTTTTCTAGCAAAAGGAAACCTAAGATCTTGTCCTGCCAGGTACAAGACGTAAAGAATCCAACCGAAAACAGGATCGAGGCTTTACATAGCAGCAAAACGATCAGATAAAGCAAAAGAAGTTAGCGGGAAGCGGTGTAGTTTCCCATTCCAAAGGGTGCGAACGGATTCAACCCGGGGCCGAAGACGCGAAGGTTGTTGATGATCGAGATCGGCACAACGATTGACGCGAGCATAAAAGAAGAAGAGAGAATCATTATTGTAGACGCCTGATAGTACAGATTAAATAGGAAACACACCCGATCGAATCGGACCCGATGAAGAAGAAGCAAGGGAGAGCGGAAGGGGAAAAGGAGATCAATGAGGCGGAAACATGGAGAAGCCGCAGGAACCCTAAAAATTCCAACCTTTCCTCGCTGTGCTCGGTCGCCTCGGTCCGCTGGAAGTGGAATATTGGATTGGGTTGGCTTTTATAGGTAGCGTCGAGGCTGATGAACCGGAAATTTTAGACCACACAGCAGCGAGTGAGTTGTAAATTTTGGGCCGGCTTGGGCCGAGAATTTGTTTTATTTTTTTTTTCTTCATTTTTTTATATTACATGAGATTTGTGGTAAATGGTAAATTTTGTTATTTTTTTATAATTTAATATAAATTATTAAAATGTTTTAATTATAAAAATAATATAGAGTGCTCATAATTTAGGGCATAATTCCTACCTCATCTTATCTATTCTAATAAATATTTTATCAATTAATTTTCCTATAAGAATGATGAGAGGGAATAGGTGCTTAACAAGTTTGACACCAAATTCAAATCCCAAATTTCGATTGAAGGGTGGGGGTATTCATGGACTTCGATATAGAGTTAATTAACCCTAGTAGTCAATTCAATCGCCTAGTAAGATTATCTGTTACACTAACTATCAAAGTAAAATACTTTCTTCATCATCAAACATAAAACAATAAGTCGGGTTCTGAAAATAAAATATAGTTTGACCATAAAATGTGCACTAGCCAATTTGACTATACCCTTTTACTCTCATATTTATGCTATGTTTCTTTGAACGGAAACCATAGAAAAAAAATATATTGAATATAATAATAAAATCTGACTAGATTTAATATGTTTTCCATTTTTTCCTTTCAGTTTTTCATCCAAAAAAATACAGCATTAGTGATTTGACTATGACTCTCATGATTACCTAAACATCGTAATTATGACGGAGACATGAGACCTCTTAGTAGTTAGATTATGACGAAGAATGATGCGAAAATCTCCATAATAGTTTTGTTAGTTATAGATTCTCTAACTTATCTAGCTAATTCCAAGGGATTATTGTAAATGAATGCGAGTCCAACCATTGTTAGCATCTTACAATCAAACACTCTAATGTTAATATATTTACATTTCTTCGAGCCCTAGAGTGGCATTGGACTTGGACGAAACCAAATCATAGGTCCTTATAAACGATAATCCTCTCATTATCGTGCAGGATTAGCTTCCAATTATCTTTCAATTCAAAATGGCAATAGGTTCAGTATTTAATTTTTCTATTCAATACTTGAACGCAACTCAATTGCACAAAAACAATACTTAAATCTGATCCAAACTCATATTTTTTTATAAAACATAATTTTATAATTCTTTTAAATAATTTTAGATAATGATTAATGATAGATAATTTTGACTAAAATTAACCATATAACTATAATGGAAGTATCAATTTTTTAGTGACACATATTTCATTCTAATATTTTAACTATATAATGTTTTTATTATATTTCTTATATTTTTTTGAGCAAATAATGTATGTAGAATATATATTTTGAAAAACTATAGAAGAATCTTTTATAAAAGCCGTGGAGAATTGGGAGGAGCCCATTATAGTTATCTTGTTCACTTTCACTCGTCTTAGGCTCATTTATGCTTGTACTTGTTCTCACCTCCTTCCTATTTTGTCAATAATCTTAACACTCTGTTTTCTTGGAGGAAAAAATTATAAGAAAGAAAAAAAATTATAAAAAATAAAAAATTGCAGAACAGATAAAAATTCATTATTTTGTTTTCTTGAGAGAAAGAAAAAAAAAAATTAGTTTCGGAGGTCAAGCGAATTGACATTTTTTCCTCATCTTTTTTGTTTGATTTAGACAGATTAATTTCGAATCAAAAGTTATAAAATTTTTCATCTATTTTTCTACTTATTTTTTTTCTTCCGCCGAAGCAAACAACGAAAACTCAATTTTCTTTTCTTTCCTTCTAGTTTTCCTCCCAAACAGAGTATAAAAAAATATAATTATTTTAAATAATTTATAATTCTCTTGTGTTTTTATTCATATTTATAATATGCAAGCTTATTTTTTCCTTGGGAGATATTAATAATGTTACGAATAATGTTAGTCTTGTTCGATGACGACCCTATTTCACTATGGTGATGAATCACACCCACTGACCTCAATATCGCCCATGAGAATGACTATATGATGCCACTTGATGTTTTAATTAGGTAGGTTCATTGTTCATCCCATTTATGATTTAACCTAATGCCAATCATAGCTTACCATAAACTAATTATAACAAAATAAATAGATTTTAAATGTATTAGCATAATAAATAGACCATTATGTTTTTTCTCCACATTTCTCTTTTAAGTTAACATTTAATTTTATTTTTATGAAAAAAAATATGATTTCCGTACTAATGATATTTTAGTGAGCCTCTAAATAAAACACAATTAATTTATTGAATAGTTATATTTATTTATTCCAAAATTTTGGACATGATAATAATAAGAGGATATTTAATAATTTGTCACAATGATAATAATAATGAGTACATATGAAAAATACTGTTTATGTAATATCGAAACATTATAAATTTCTGAATTTTTTTTTTACTTAAAACATACAGCCTAGAAGTGGGCCATCCACAACCAGCTGGCACGCTCCCAAGTCCCAACGGTCGAGCCACCCAATTAAAATAATCATATTAAGCGTTACATTCTTCTCCCGAAATGACACAGACACAACGCGACAAGAATAGCCCCGACTGTCTCACTCACGCACACCTCACCGGCTCACCGCAAGGTCACCGAAAATCACTCTTCCTGTTCGCACTACCTAATCTCTGATGGCTTCCTCTCTCCCTCACTTCTCTGGCGATTACGCCGCCGACATCGACTCCATCATCGCCGAGGCCTCCGACCACTGCGCCCTCGAGCAAATCGCCGCCCTCAACACCGCCCACCTCTCGGACGCCAACCTCCTCCCCTCCCACCTCGAATCCCGCTTCCGCAAGCTCAAGTCCCTGCCCAAGCCCGCCCGCCCACCCCTTCCTCGCGCGCCAGAGAACGAGACGGAGAAGGAGAACTTCCCCGATGCCCTCAAATTGAACCGTGTCCGGACCTTGCCCAACCCGCGGAAACCCGAGGAGGCGATCGGGGTCCCAGACGGCCGAAAAGACGAGATCAGTCCTCGGGAAAACGGCGAGGCTCCCAAGAAGAAGGAACCGTATTCGAGATCGGGTTTGGGTTCTTCGCCATCGTTCTCGGCCGATTCCTTGGGGGAATCGTCGCCTTCGCCGCCGCGTCAAAGGTGCTGCCTTGGCTTCTCCCCTAGGAGGTCGCAAAGGAGCAAGGCGAAGGGGGACGACGTTCTCTCGGAGTTAGGCGTGAGGTCTCTGAAGGAGGAGCAGAGAAAGCTGAAGAAGGCGTTGAAGGAGCAGGAGAAGGTAATGCGGGAGACACAGGAGATGGTGAAGTGGGCGAGACGAGCATCAGCGAAGATGAACGAGGCTGCTATTGATGAGTTGCTGAGCGATCTTGATGATGTCGAGCTGAAGTGACTGCACTCGTAAAACAAGTGATGAGTAAGTACTCTTTCTTTTCTGGGAGATGTGGATGCAGGATGAATGCTGCAGTTTACACCGAATAGTAGTTTTGGCTTTCTTTAGTGGAGAATTATACAATAAGAGGTACATATATCAGGATTTGTTCTTTTGTAACTATGAAATGGAAGAAAGAATACAAGCAAACAATGTCAGTGTTGACACCATTACAATTACTAGGAGAGAAATGCAGTGAAAGTAGGGCAAGTGAACAAGAAAAACCTCTTTTTTTTCTGAATCAATACATTTTTCTTCATTATTTAGCAATTTGTATTCGTTAATGCTTATGTACTTTGTTTTGCTTGGATCAGTCAATACTCCTTTCTTTTATATGATACATAACTTTTGTCCTTCTAAGAAAGAAAGGCAATGACTAGAGGATCTCATGAACTTAATTTCTACAGGAACCAAGGCTCAATAATTCCGTACCTTAGTGCTGCTATAAGCTCTTCTGCTTCTTTACTTGTTTTATTATACTGCTATGTTGGACCTGCAGATTTTAACCGAGTGAATATGATGTTGCTGATTGCAAGTTATCTAAGATTGTTCCAGAATTGGGTAGGTGATCTAACTCTGATTTTAATTTGGCACAAGAGAAAAGTGAATTTTTTATGTAAACTATAAGCTATTAGTTAAGAAGACGGTTATATCTAGCCCTCGAGATTCACTCCTAGCATTGTCAATCTTCCATTCTTATAGAGTGTATTCAAGTTACATGCGAGCGGTTACTTGCCGTGTGGATTAGTGATGATGCAGAAATACTCATGTTTTCAGCAATACTAAACATTTGTTAAGGTGGCACTACTTGTTAATTTGGCTTTGATTCCCATTGTAGAGGAACTATAATGTTATTTTTTTGGGCTATAATTAACATTATAGACTCACCTTAATTAACTATAATGTTAATTAAGGTGAGTCAAGTTTAAAGTGAATTTTGATCAAAATTATGATCTAGATCTATGAAGAGAACTGGACTATGTCCAGCCTCGAGGATTACTCCAGCATTACTCCAGCATTGTTGATAACCATTCTGCATCTAGTAGAGTGCATTCTAAGTTATACACAGGTGTTTACTTGTAGGTGGATTACTCTTGGTGCAAATGGAGCTTCTGGCTTTTGGTGGTT
Organism: Costus lasius; assembly: GCA_027563935.2. Taxonomy (NCBI): domain Eukaryota; kingdom Viridiplantae; phylum Streptophyta; class Magnoliopsida; order Zingiberales; family Costaceae; genus Costus; species Costus lasius. Next base: position 2,696,651 of record CM050454.1, read on the forward strand.
TGCCTAGAGCTGGTTAGAAAATAACTAGTCTAGATAGCAGTTTAGAAATACTGTGTTGTGCTGTTATGTTTTATTAAGTGAAAAATTTATAAATATATGTAGAATTTTATAATTTGATATAAAAATAAATTTTTCTAATATCCATATATATATATATAATTATTTTAAATATATTTTTTAACTATTATATATATGAATTTCAAGATGACTAATATTTAATTTTTTTTTTTTGCAAGAATTCCCTAAGTGCATAACCCTAAATACATAATATATAAAATTGAAAGAAATAATCATAATACAGGGCGAAGGAGACAGGCGGTGCGCGATGGGCGAAGGAGATGCAGGGCGGCGACGGGCGAGGAAATGGGCGGTGCAGTGATGGGCAACGAAGATGCTATGCAAATCGCTTTCAAAATGCTGACGAGGGCGACGGAAGGTGTGGCGATGGGCGACGGGAACTGATTTGCTAAGCGGCGATGGCTGGAGCCAGCGATGAAGCTGGCAACAACGGGCAAAATCTGGCATCGGCTGGCGATCGCGTGCGTAAAAGCGAGTAACGACATCTCAGGCAGCCGACGGCCGGAGGCAGTGACAAGCAGAGCCGATGACAAAGCTGGCGACGACGGGTGAAATCGAGTAACGCTGGCGATCGCGTGCGAAGAGAACCGGCTGCCTTCGTTACTATTCTCTAGCAACAACTTCTCAGTTCGTAAAAGTGAGGGGCGAGCGGTGAGCGACTGCGAGTAAACAATGCAGCTTCTCAATTTCCAACTGAGAAGCTATGTGCCAAACAGGGTTGCTTTCAGATTTTGGAAGCCCGCAAACGCAAAAGCCGACGGGCAGCCGCTCCAAACGGGCCATAGTCCTACGTTTTGCTGCTTCAGAGTCAATATGTTTCTAAGGATTGCACAATTTATTTTTGCATCTGCCGAAATCGGCTGTGAGAGATGTCCGCAGAAAGTCTACTGTGGCAATTATGAAAAAAAGAAAGGTTAATATGTTTTAGTGAAACTATTATAAAAAGTGTTCTGATGTAAAGTAACTAAAACACACAAGAGTCAATGTATATGGTGTTGTTAGAAATTGATTAATTTTGTAGTGTTTATTACTATGCTCATAAATATGATTATAATACTAAATAATATTTAATAAAATTATTAGCATTTTATTCAATTAATAAAGTATATTACTAAAAATGAATAAGATTATAACAATAATTTTTATTTAATAGGAAGATAATTTTTTTGAATATGAAAAAGAAATAAAAATACTAAGCGTTCAATATGCATAATTTTTAAAATTAATTTGTACTGATTTTTAAATGAGTTGCCTGCATCTTCCTATCCTATCTTCTGTATTGAGACTAACTTATGATGAGTCCATGTGATTGATTACAAGGTCAGTACACGATCACCACCAGCCTAAAGTTCTTTTCCCATGCATCAACTTCCTCCTTGTTTTTTTCGTAAGTAGAGACGATCTCTTCTCATGCACAATTTTCTCCTTTGTCTTATTCTAACTTGATATCAATAGAAGGTTCAAATTCACCCTGTGCAACATTGATTACTTTGCCATTGCCTTACCTCTGCCAAAGTAGAGGATTTCATGAAGGTCCTACACAACACCCTGCGAGCGATCACAATAATATTAGCCGTGTTGAAAATTTTCTCTATTTTAGAATTAATTTGGAGCCGTTGAGATTAATTTATGGCTGTTGGGTCTCATGCATCCAACCCTTAACTAATTTCATCCCCAACGACTTATTCTTTTTCTAGTTTCTTTATCCTATATTATAGTTTTCATTATTTATTATTGAGAGAACGTCTAATCAACCTCTCCATGGTTATGTCCCACAAGAGAGGAGTCTCATTTGTATCCTCGGGTGTTCTAGTTTCGATTTAACTCGTACAGGAGTTCGAATTTTCATCCAAGGACAAGCTCCAATGCGACTGTGTCTCCTTGGAGGGAAAGAAAACTAAATTGAAAGGAAATAAGGAGTGAAAGAAAGATGGAAGGGGAGAAAAATTAATCATATGAGTCTTCCTAGAACAAAAAAGGGTGAGCGGACTACTACTGGACGACGAGCGGCGAGTCGGTTGAAGCTGGATGGTAAAGGCGAGTGGGCTACGGCTGGAGGGCAATGGCAGCGAGGGGAGGCGACGACAGGCTAGATGGCGAGGGCGAGTGGGCTACAACTAGAGGACGACGACGGCGAGGGGAGGCGATGGCGGGATTGATGGCGAGGGCGAGTAGCGTGGACAGCGATAGCGGGCTAGACGGAGAGGGTGAGCTAGCTGGACGGTGAAGGCGGGTGAGCGTGGATGGTGAGGGTAGCGAGCAGGCTCGACGGTGAGAGCGGGCAAGCATGGATGGCAATGGCGAGCAAGCGGCGTGGATGCTGGGAAGAACAACTTTTGTTCCCTTCAAGTTTTATGCTTGATTTGGGAGGAAGACAAAACGAGGGAATTTTTTTTTTGTCACCTCCACTTTTCCTTCACCTCTACTTTCCCCTCCAAGGAAACATAGGAAATGTGATTTTCCTTTCTTTCCTTCCACTTTTCCCTCCAAGGAAACCTAGAGTTCTATTTATCTAATATCTTCTTTTTATTTATTCATATTTTAGAATAAATAATGTTTCTTTTTTGTTTAAATAAAAGTCTAAACAAAATTTTAGACTATCAATCTTAAGGGAAAATCTAGGCTTTTGTACCAGTTAAATTCGAATTAATTGTCCATCGAGAAGTTGGTTAGACACCCTTTTGGTGTTGAGCAACAAAAAACTTAGACTGTGTTTAGTAGGAAGGAAAGAAAGTAAGAATGAAAGAAAATTTGAAGGAAAGAAAAGTAAAAAAAAGTAAAAAGATTTTCCCTCCTATTTATTTAAAGAGAAAGAAAGTATAAATGATTGATATATTCACCCTATGTTTCTATTTTAACACTTCATTTGAAAACAAGCATCAGATACTTGAATCTGGAAAACTATAGATCCTCGAATTTGACATGAGAGGGTACACAGGAGGAGCATGAGGAGTTGGCATCGGGGTGAGAGAGGCAGAGGAGTCGGAGTCGGCATTGACGTTGGCGTGAGAGGGGCACAAGAGGAGCGTGAGGGCATGGGAGGGGGAGTTTAGGAGATACAAGCAAAATGACAACTTTTCGTCCGATTTGGGCGGAAAGTAAATGAGTGGATTTTTTTTTGCCATAAAAACAATATAATGCAAAAATAAATGAGTAGATTTTACCCATACTTTTCCTCTTATTTTTCTTTTTTTATTTTCTATTCTTCCTACTAAACACACCTAAAAAGTGATCCATCCTTCTAATTTTCCTTCGTACTAAACATAGTGTAAAACGCCATAAAAGAAACCAATAAAAATAAGAAAGAAATTTTTTTTTTTTTTTTGCTAGAAGTGAGTGTTTAAACCTCTGACCTACAGATGCATAATAACCATATAGATATTATAGTTAACAGCCATATATTTTAATCAAGCTGGAATAGCTCAGTTGGTTAGAGCGTGTGGCTGTTAACCACAAGGTCGGAGGTTCAAGCCCTCCTTCTAGCGTATATTATCAGCATATTGTTAATTTGTAGCATTTTTTTTTGACTTTTAACCACTAACTCCTATTCTTTTTCTAGGATTTTTTTTTCAGTATTCAAGTTTTCACTATTTGTTGCCAAAAGACAAAGACATCTAATCAATCTCTCAATAATTGTGGGAGAAAAGTCTCACTTGTATCCTCAGGTGTTAACTTTATGATAGTCTAAATTTTCACTTAAAGGACAAATTCAACGCGCCAAAACTATTTGGAAAATATTGTTGCTGGGATTTTGCAAAGAAAACATATGCTAACATAATTAGTTGCTGAGAAGAATGCATTGAAAGAAAGATCAAGAAAAAGAAGATTTTCTCCTTTCTCGTTGAATACGAGGTGAAAGTAGAATAGTTAATATAAATATATTTTCGTATAAATGATGAAAATGATTGTTTCTACTAATGTAAACAAATATTTTTTAATTAAGAGCTAAAAGAAATGCCATAACTAGATGCAACACAGCAAAATATATTTCTTTTGTCCAATAAATTATATTATATCTTAGATTGGAGGCTATGTCCAGAAGTTCTTGATTTGCTCCAACAAAGGCACTTAAGCTACTCAGGTGATCCTCGCAATCACTCACTCAAGAGGCCCGAAGCTTAGGTCACTCGGGAATGTGATGAGTGTGATAGTGTAATGGTTACTACTTAAAAGAGTAAGTCTCACATGGATCAAGCAACAACAAAGCACCAAAAATTCAAGGTCCATCACAACCACAACACCGAAAACCCTAATTTTATGTGGTAGTTACGGCCCACATTAGAGAAGCTTATGTGAGACATAATGGCAACTCATAGGCACACCCGTTAGTTCCATTGGTAGCCAAGAAGAATCAATGAAGATATGCAGGCAAGAAAAAGGTATGATACTCTAGAATCATGTATTACACCACTAGCCACTTTTCCATATGAAACCGACACTTTTGTCCTCACATGAATATTGAAAGGACGAAGCCTATAGATTCCCCTAGGCTACCCTCTCTTCTCATAGGTTCAAGGAGGAGAATGTGTGATACATAAGGTAGAGGTCATTCTAGATTCATAAATATATTTCTCCATTAAGGGCTTGTGTACTTGGGGGAGGGGGGAGTTAGAAGAAAAAAAGGAAAAAGTAGAAAGAAAAAAAATATAGATTTATTTACTTAGGCGGATGGATAGTTTAAGAGGAAAAATAAGAAAAAAACTTAGATATTAATTTCTCCATTTGCTTTCCGCCCGAATCGGTCTTTCTCGGGCGGAAAGCTAAAATTATGCCTAAACTTCGTTAACTTCACACCTCGCTTTTCACCATACCGTTGCTCGTCCTCGCTCACTATGAGCTTTCCTTGACTACTCGTACTTGCCGCCACTGCTTGTTCTCGTCGTCGTTGCTTGTCCTCACTGCCGTTATCATATTTAATATTTAATATTTAATAATTCTATGATATTAATGGTATATATGTAATATGAGTTAAAAAATAAAAATTAGAGTGTATATATCAATCCTTCAAACTTTCTTTCCTTCCAAGTAAATACGGAAAACATTAACACATTCTATCTATCTATTTTTCCTTTCTTTCCTTTTTTCCTTTCCTTTCTTTCCTTTTTTCCTTTCCTTTGCACTTTCCATCCGTCCAACACATTGTAAAGAACCCATGTCCTAGTCTCTAACTTGAGCATCAAAAGAAAAATGACTAAAAACTCATTCATACTAACTCTATTCTTTTCATGTTTACTATGGAGGAAAAGAGGAAGGAAAAGGAGGGAAAGGAGGGAAAGGAAAGAAACCGCCATTTTCCTTCGTTTACTTGGAGGGAAAGGAAAACTCCCCTCGTTTTCCATGCAAATCAGTTCAAATCCAATCCGCCCAAATTGGGCGGAAAACCACTTCGACGCTTTATATTCGTCACCTTTGCCCTCCTCGGCTTCTCCATGCTCACCCCATCTACCTCACCGCCTGTCCTACCCGCCCACCTCATGTCTGCCTGCCACCTGCCTTGCCCCGTTCACCTTGCCAGCTATCCGCCTCGTCACCCGCCTCACCGTTCGCCCACCTCACCGCCTCACATGCTATCCACCTCATCGTCCGCCCGCCTGCTTCAACACTTACCACTACTTCCGATGTTATTTTTTCTCCTTCCCTTAATCACATTATTCATTTTCTTTTCCATCTATTTTTCTCTCTATCCTCTTTTCTTTTCCCTCATTTTTTCCCTCTCATTTCCTTTCTTTAAGAAGGAAAGGACATAATTGGAAAGAAATATCCATATATTGATCAAAGCAACTTAGTTAAGCACCAATTTGGGTGATGAAAGCAATCCTCCTCAATTGAATCTAGGAGAAGAATCCATCGCCATGGATCCAAACTTCCACAACCACGTGTCTTCTATGTTGGTCAATAGTGCTACATCCTTTGAAACGTCAATACAATCAATAATTATAAGTATTATCAATTAACATCCTTACAGCGAGCTACGCCCAAACCCCGAAAATAAGGTTACGCTACAACTTCCATCGTAGAATACAATAAAATTCTCAAGAGAAATTGAACCAAACCAGAGGAAAGGCTAGATCTATGTCATGAGAGGATGGAGCACGATCTTCAGCGTCAAAACGGAGAAAAAATCATACTGGAACAGCCTTCCGTCGCTAAAACCCTAGTTTCGCCTTTTGCCCTCGTTCTCCTTGTTCGGTCCATGAAACAGCGTGATTCTTATCCCAAAATGTTTGTGGGTAAGTTAGGAAGGTCTCCACAAAGTTTTCCCAAATTCTGCTCCAAGAATAGCAAGAATCGGGTGAAAAATCGAACAGGTATCATGAACTACAGAAGTTTTCACGGTCATGCATGGATGCACGACCATGCCCGTGAAGACCTGGGCAAACTCTCAAACTGGATTGCGAGCTCTTCAGTCTTCACGGCCATGAATGCATTCACGGGTGTGCCCGTGAACTTCTCGTCGAAATCTGAAAAGTTGGGCGGACATCTTCATGGCCATGCATGGGTGCACGGGCACGCCTATGAAGATATTGGCGGAGTCTGGAAATGCAGGATCATACACGGCCATGCATGGATGCACAACCATGCCCGTGAAGATTGTAAAATGCTTCGTTTGATGTGAAAATTGACATGTAGCTTTGTCTTATCATGAGGAGTCGTTCTATATCTTCAAATCTTCTAAATTCCACTAATTTTGAGTGAAAATCCCTACATTTTAATAAAACCAGGGGAAAGTAAAGATTATAAAGAATATGAAGTATTTGAGCAAATAAATGAGATAAAACTATGAATTCTACTCTAAAATAACAATAAAACTAAGCCAAAAAGTACTATATATATGCATGATATCAACTACCTCCATCACTTTGTGACTGCGAGTCAAAAGGACTAGGTGAAGTAGATGGATTTGGCACAATTTGCCTACAACCTCAATAGATCATCATCCACGGGGAACAACCCCTTTGAGCTCGTATTAGGGAGACAACCCCTAACCCCTGTTGATATTGCGATGAGGAACTCTAGTGGGAGGTGTCCTGCAGCACAACGAGAAGCTAGTGAGCGAGTGGAGTCGCTCTAAGTGGCGAGAGACAACCTTGAGCTGGCCACTATACGAATGCAACATTATGCAAATCGTCGAAGTCCGGATGAAGAATTCGCCGTGGGCAACTTGGTTCTTCTCCAACTTACTCCGCAGATATGGAGAAAAATATCTACAAAGGCGGCACACCGGGGACTTATTTATAGATATGATGGACCCTTTGAGGTACTGAGTCGAGTTGGCTCAATAGCATATCATTTGAATTTCCCCGATAGGATGAAATTACATCCAACTTTCCATGTAAACTTTCTAAAAAGGTTCCATAGGGATATGAGAGATCCCGCTCGGTCTCAGTCGCTTCGCATGCATCCGATAGTTTGAACGGAGTTCGACCAAAGGATCAGAGAGATATTAGATCTCGAGTTTTGGGACACAGCAGGATGAACCAATGGACAGAGTTTCTTGTTCAGTGGAAGGTTCTCCAACAGAAGAAGCTACGTGATACAAGGCTTCCGAACTGTGGCAGTTCGAGAATGATATCCGATGATATTTTGAGTCACCGAGGACGACGACTCGCTTCGGAGAGGGAAAATGTTAAGCCTCTAGGCCGAATTTGGGCGCGGCCCAACCAACCCAGCCCACACTTATATACGGGATTAGGCTAACGGGTGATGGAACGGATCGGGTGTGCCCAGATCTAAAATCGCCTCAACAGGCGAAAATCGCGCGCGAACGAGGTTCCATGGGGCGTGGGTGGCTGACACAAAGATGTCGCGTCTGGCGTGGGCAGCGGGTTGGCTGGAGTGGGAGCGCTGGACCGAAGCGAGCTAGGAGAAAAAGAACGAGGTGGTCATCGTTCTCACTACGCAACGTTTTTTGTTTGAACGTACGCTCGCACTCGTCCCTCTGGCAACTTCTTCCCCTCTTCTCCTCCGCTGAGCAGTAGCTCAGTCAGACGTCTCTCAGAGCTCTCATCTCATTTTCGGTGGTGCGAGCGGGTGGTTCGGATCGCGACGAGCTCCATCCCCTCTCCCGTCGTCCTTGTTGCACTCGACCTCACCGTCATCGACGACACTCTCAGACCGCCTCGGAAGGTGACTTTGGCATCCACTTCATCGCCTAGAAGGAGCTAGCGATCTTTGCCGAGGTACTCCCTTGCCCTTGCCGGCGATCTTCCCATGATGAAGTGGTCTCTCAAGTTTCGAGATCATGAACTTGCTTTTTCCATTTTTTTTATACCTTTCTGCCAAGATCCCTCTCTTCCTATTTTGGTGAGGATTTATCATCATCTTGTATTCATTCCCTTTTGATATTTGCAAGAGCAAAAGGGAGACTAAAGCATGGCTGCAAAATCCAATTCTAAGATCACGTAAGAAATTTCTTTCCCTTTTGTATTTGTTATCACTTCCATCCCCTTCTTCTCTTCTCTCCTCTCTACCTATTTCTTTCAACGCTCTCCTTAGAATATATGTAAAAAAAAATACATGAAATATATAAAATTCTGAAAGTTATAAGGATATAGAATTCCAAAAAGTTTTAAGAATATGAAATCCTGAAAAATTTAAGGATATAAAATCTTGAAGATTGTGAGAATATAAGATCCGAGAAAAATTTTAGGATATGAAATCCAGAAGATTGTGAGGATATAAAATCCAAGAAAGGATATAAAATCCAAGAAAATTTTAAGGATATAAGATCCTAGAATTTTGTGAGGATATACCATGCCAAAAATTTTAAAATAAATACTTGATTATAAAATGCCAATAAATCATATAAAAATTTGTTTAAATTTGAATAAAATTAGAGTCATAGTTTCGAAATAATACATATAATAAACTTCAATTTCAAATTCAAAGAATGTATAGTAAATTAATTTCATTATAGGCAAAATGTCAATATTTATTGAAAATAAAAGATAAAAGTTGTTATTCCTCACTCTCTGAGTCAAGCAAATAAATAATGAGATGATTTGAGTGAATTGTGAGACCATCAATCCATCATGAAATTAATGTTTATCTTTGACCTCTGAAAGGAAAAACATATTCATCATATGGTCATATCTAGTGAACATATGTTCATATTTTTCTCTTCTTTACAATGTATAAAAAATGTAGAAGACAAGGATATATTAATTAGTAATTAAGATGTGAATGACAAGTTTAACTTTTGATAGGAAAATGGTTCTATATATTAGGATTAAATTTTGCCCTGCGTTGAAGGAAACAAAAAGAAATCTACCAAAAAATTTGCAAGCAAAACAAACTGAACACCTAACCCTTAAAGCAAAACAAACTGATTAATGATTGTCCCTACAAGCTCAGAAGAGTCAGGGACCGATGACCAAAATAAGCACTGGTCGCATGTTTGTTTCCTTTCAAAGAAAAACAGCAGCTTTACTAATTAAGAAGGCGAGTAGCAATATCTGTCGTGTATGATTTCGAGTTCGATGGATGAATACTTGAACCTATATCCACTACTTCTGAAATATCAGAGTTTTGATATCTTCCGAGTATTCAGATTTTTGGCGCACCTCCTAAACACTAGATCCTTAACATCTCCTGAATGCTTGATTTGTAGGTGCTCTCTAATAAGCAAGCTGACATGATTTGAGCCATTCATTTTATTGATTGTCACGCCCACGTTTATGGTAATATTTTTTTAAAATTATTTTACCCATGAGTCAACGCTTAACTCGAGTCCAACTGCGTCAACGCAGGTATCCTAATGGTCGAAACCGCCGGATTGGGCGCGACTGGCGGGGAAGGTTCCTCGAACTGATCCCCCAGCCCGACGAAGGACTCAACTAGGATTGCTGCCGTTCCAACACGACTAGATCAGCGCTGACGATTCACCGAAGACCGGCATCGTCGAGTCGAACCGGGTTCACCCGAACCCAATAGGGACGCACTCGTATCCAACCGCGTCGGACGAGGTCCCCACGGCGTCGCACGCCGAGGATGAAGAGGACCCGGCCAGCTCCTCATTCTCACGCCTGCGAAGAGGCCGGACGACACTCCGCCGGTGAAGCCGACGGCCTCGCCCTTCTCGCACGTAGACGAGAATGGCCGTAGGGGAGGGAAGGCTGCCCGGAGGCAGTCTATCCCAGAGGATTTGCGTCGGACACCAATGATAGCCGGCACCGAAGCAGCCCTGATCACTAAACAACACACACGGAAGGAGTAGCGGTCTAATGGGACGATGGTAGAGCCATCGGCGACGTCTCTCCCACTGGCAGGCAAGGACGGCGGCTAGCTGTCTGGAAATACACGCGCGAACGCGAGGAAGATCACCGTGCTTCACTCCTCGATGGCAGGAAGGCGATGCGCGACAACTCTCCCTCGTCAGCGAAAAAGGCGATGACCACCCAACTCGTGGCTCCTCCCACCGGCGACTGAGAAAGGACGAAGGATACCGCACACAGGCGGCGAACCCCGAGCGTCCAACGTCGCACGCAGGCGACGGACGCGGAGAAGACTCGCGTGCAGGCGAGGAGCAACTCCGGAAGTTCCCGCGCGCAGGCGGACCGGCAGACGCGAGGGAGAAACGAGGGGCTCGCCGTTGGAGCGAAGAAGGGGGTGCTGGGAGCAGCGAGCTCGACCAGACCGTTCGGCCACCAGGCAGATAGGAAAAGTCACCGGAAACGTAAAGAGAAGGTAGAAGGATACCTCGGCGATCACACGGCCGCCGGCTCCTTCTTTCCGGTGAAGTGGAAGCGTCGCCGCCTTCCGAGGCGATCTGAAAGCTTGGCCGCCGACGGGGACGATGAAGGACGCGAGGAAGGAGATCGAGGGGGACGGGGTTCTCCGGGACACACCGACCACCCGCCCACACCACCGGGTGTCTGGAGAACATACCACCGACGAACGGCGTCCGTCGAGATCCAAGGTCGGAGAGGGGAGACGAGAAATCTTCCGAAAAACGAAGCGCGCCCGTCAGAGCGCCCCCCTGCTCATCGTCCTCCTCTCTCCGCTTTTCTTTTCCCATGCCGCGTCGTCGCACAGGTCAACGCAGACGTCCCGTCAACCAGCTGCCCATCACACGTCTCGTCGCGTCCTTATGCACGCAATCGAAACGTTTTCGCCCGTTGAGCAAATTTTTGGATCCGGATTCGGGCGACGGATCCGCCAAGCAAACCAAATAGAGTTGGGCTGAGCTGGGCTGATATTTGGGCCGCGCCCAAATTCGGCCCACAAGTCTAACATTCTCCCCCTCCGGAGAGAGTCGTCGTCCTCGACGACTCCGAGAAACATCGGATCTCATCATCGAACTGACACAGTTCGGACGCCTTAGACCATGTAGTTTCTTCCGTTGGAGAACCTTCCCATCGAACAAGAAATTCTGTTCGTCAGTTCGTCCCGCCATATCTCACAACTTGATGATCTAGGATCCTTCTGTTGGTCGAAATCCGTTCGAACCGTCTGAGGCGCACGAAGCGACTGTGATCGAGCTGGATCCCTTTTTAAGAAGCTCACATGGAAGGTCGGACGCAGCTTCACCCCATCGGAGAGCTTCAGACGATACGCCACTGAGTCAACCCGACTCAACACCTCGAAAGGTCTATCGTATCTCTGCGGAAGTCCCCCATGTGCTGCCTTCGCAGATATCTTCCATATCTGCGGAGTAAATCGGAGAAGTACTAAGTCGCCCCGCGGCGAATTCTTCATCCCGACCCTTTTGACTCGCAGTCACCAAATGACGAAGGCAGTCCTCCGTGAGGACATTAACCCACTCCGTCTGCCCAAATACTATCATCGGGTACGTACCCGACTTGGTCTGTTCAATAGACTTTCGATATTCCTTATCGATCCCAACTGCTGCTTTTATCCTCATAAGGAGATCTCCTTCCACTCTGGAGATCACAAAGCGAACTAAGGCGTTAAGCCTACTCAGTGCATTCGGTACTTCATTAGCCTTTTCGGGCTTGTGTTCCCACCGGAACTGGAATTCGGCTAGGAATTCCTACCATCTGGCCAGTTTGGCCGACCATCTCTTCTGAGTGGTGAGATATGTACTCACTACCTTATCAGTTTCCGCTATGAAGGCGATGCCCAGGAGGACTCTCCATCCTCGGAAGCAGTGCAACACTGCAACCATCTCTTTTTCCATGCGCAGAGTATCTCTGCTCCACCCCACTTAACTTTCGACTATCGAAAGCTACAGGATCCCCATCCTGTATCAACACCTCATCCACGTTTGATCCGAAGTATCGGATCTCCTTGGCGCAACCCTGCAACTAAGGCATTCGCCAACAAGAGCACTCCCCGGGAGTCTCTCTTCTTCTCTTCCTTAGTTCCGTGCTTCCAATGCACGACCTGAGGCAAGGGGAATCCTCATCGTATATCTGTATCCCATACAGATAAGACCCCACAGCCATCTTTGCCTTGACCAAAGTCCGAGGCCAAAGATTGCTTCATAGTCTGGAAGATTCAAAATCTTCGCATGACAGCGGTCCTGCTAACTGTCGATTACGATATCCATATCGTATGATGCCCCGAAGGTCTCTGGGTCCTACTGCACCGACCGATCTCACTCCGTCCTGTACTGAGGACGTTTTAAGTCCTACACTCTTAACCGTTCATCGTCCTAGACGACTCATTTTGTGCGACTCGACTCGCACCTATAATTTCCACTAAATTGTAGGAAGGGTCCTACAACACCCGCGATCCAATCGGATTGCATATGTTCCCTGGAAACTCGTCCAACATCGTAACTTGGCCACGCCTAAGTCTCATCCTCTTCGAAGGCGTCCCATGCCACCTCCGTCGAAGACTAACCTAGCTCGCCCCAATTACCATTTTGTCCCTGGGTCTCCTCCACTCATACAAGCATCCCTATATGCCGAGGAACCCCAGACGGTTTGCAAGGATTTTTCCCTGCTGTCCTCCCAAGCTTCCCTCACGTAAGGCATCCCTTATGTGAGGTTGGCTCAGTTGGACCAAGGAGAGAGATCTCTTTTGTTTTAGTTGGACCTCGTCCACCCTCCTTGTTCCCAAATAGCAGTTTTAGAGTCTGCTATCTCTTCCTCATATTGTCTCCGGAGAGATTCGATACAAGCCTAGGTTTACTCCCCTTCGGGGATCTGAATAGGGTGGGAATATGTCACCATATCCTAGAGAAAGTTCGCAACTTCCGTGGGGCAACGCACCCCACCAACCTGTGGGTTATGGGTCCACTCCCACGACGTACATGAACCCCATCGGTTTAACGGGGTCGGATGCAGGTTCGGGCCCCGCCCAATCCCGTACCCCGACCCGAATAACCGGAGCACTCAAGTGGGCCGTGAACCGAAATGTGCGTCGTCGCACGACGGTATTTTGGCCGCAATCGGCCATAGTCGATGCTATCGAAGCCGCCGGAGCGAGCTTCAGCATCGTAACCTCTGCCTGGGGTGCCTCTAGCACCTCGGTGAGTCAAGTCACTTGAGCTACAAGATGCCCGAGTTCCATTTGCACACAAGCAGTGGGTCTACACAAAATGCACGTACGACGCTCGTACGGGTTGGAACGTGCAGAACCTGGGCTCTGATACCAAGCTGTCACACCCACGTTTATGGTAATATTTTTTAAAAATTATTTTACCCATGAGTCAACGCTTGACTCGAGTCCAACTACGTCAACGCAGGTATCCTAATGGTCGAAACCGCCGGATTGGGTGCGACTGGCGGGGAAGGTTCCTCGAACCGATCCCCCAGCCCGACGAAGGACTCAACTAGGATTGCTGCCTTTCCAACACGACTGGATCAGCGCTGACGATTCACCGAAGACCGGCATCGTCGAGTCAAACCGGGTTCACCCGAACCCAATAGGGACGCACTCGTATCCAACCGCGTCGGACGAGGTCCCCACGACGTCGCACGCCGAGGATGAAGAGGACCCGGCCAGCTCCTCATTCTCACACCTGCGAAGAGGCCAGACGACGCTCCGCCGGTGAAGCCGACGACCTCTCCCTTCTCGCACGTAGACGAGAATGGCCGTAGGGGAGGGAAGGCTGCCCGGAGGCAGTCTATCCCAGAGGACTTGCGTCGGACACCAGTGATAGCCGGCACCGAAGCAGCCCTGATCACTAAACAACACACACGGAAGGAGCAGCGGTCTAATGGGACGATGGTAGAGCCATCGGTGACGTCTCTCCCGCTGGCAGGCAAGGACGGCGGCTGGCTGTTTGGAAATACACGCGTGAACGCGAGGAAGATCACCGTGCTTCACTCCTCGATGGCAGGAAGGCGATGCGCGACAACTCTCCCTCGTCAGCGAAAAAGGCGATGACCACCCAACTCGTGGCTCCTCCCACCGGCGACTGAGAAAGGACGAAGGATACCGCACACAGGCGGCGAACCCCGAGCGTCCAACGTCGCACGCAGGCGACGCGGAGAAGACTCGCGTGCAGGCGAGGAGCAGCTCCGGAAGTTCCGGCGCGCAGGCGGACCGGCAGACACGAAGGAGAAACGAGGGGCTCGCCGTTGGAGCGAAGAAGGGGGTGCTGGGAGCAGCGAGCTCGACTAGACCGTTCGGCCACCAGGCAGATCGGAAAAGTCACCGGAAACGTAAAGAGAAGGTAGAAGGATACCTCGGCGATCACACGGCCGCCGGCTCCTTCTTTCCGGTGAAGTGGAAGCGTCGCCGCCTTCCGAGGCGATCTGAAAGCTTGGCCGCCGACGGGGACGATGAAGGACGCGAGGAAGGAGATCGAAGGGGACGGGGTTCTCCGGGACACACCGACCACCCGCCCACACTACCAGGTGTCTGGAGAACGTACCGCCGACGAACGGCGTCCGTCGAGATCCAAGGTCAGAGAGGGGAGACGAGAAATCTTCCGAAAAATGAAGCGCACCCGTCAGAGCGCCCCCCTGCTCATCATCCTCCTCTCTCCGCTTTTCTTTTCCCACGCCGCGTCGCCGCACAGGTCAACGCAGACGTCCCGTCAACCAGCTGCCCATCACACGTCTCGTCGCGTCCTTATGCACGCAATCGAAACATTTTCGCCCGTTGAGCAAATTTTTCGATCCGGATTCCGGCGACGCCCGATCCGATCCGCCAAGCAAACCAAATAGAGTTGGGCTGAGCTGGGCTGATATTTGGGCCGCGCCCAAATTCGGCCCACAAGCCTAACAATATGATATAATTTAAGCTCAGTAGGCTAAACTTATGCAAGCCTACTTTCCAGATTATGGCCCCGTTTGGGATTGTAGGAAGAGCCGTAGGCTAAACATAAATAAAAAATATATGTAAACATATATAAATATAAATATATATATATATATATATATATATATATATATATACATATATAAATATTTGTAAACATATATAAATATATATATAAATAATTTAAAAAAAATGTAGACAGTACTACTTTTTCTAACAGTAATTTACTGTATTTTGACAGTAAATAATACTACTTTTGATCCTACATCACTGCAACAACAGCACCTCCAGCAGCACTTTCACCCACCTACACTACAATCCTAAACTAGCGCTATGTCCATATACTATTAGAATGCTAACTGTATTAAATTGACCACTTAATAGAGTTACTCTTTTATTTGTTTTTTTTTTTTAAAATGCTCATTTCTTTCTGCCGCATCCAAAAAGTAGTGTCATATTATCTATGATTTTAATAAAAATTCAAGGATAAATAGTTGATTCTAGAATGCCAATAAATCATATAAAAATTAATTTGAATTTTAAAAAAATTAGAGTCATAGTTTAGAAATGATATATATAATTAACTGACTAGTCCTTGAATTTGAAAATCAATATTTGTTGGAAATAAACTCAATATGTGTTGGAAATAAAAGATAAAACTGACTAGTCCTTACTTGAGTCAAGCAAATGAATGCTGATATTGATTTGAAAATAATATCACCTTTAGAGTTATCTCTCTCGCTAAGTCGTGGTTGATTTTTTTTTTTTTTTAACAAAAAAGATGTTGTTTTTAGTTTTCACTAATTGGGATAATTGTATGACCGTAATAATTGACAACAAAATTTTGGGATTAAATTCTGCCTTCTTTTTGAAAAGTTAATTATATGATTGAGATCATATACGTGACTAGAAAATCATTTGTGGTATGATCAATTTGATTTTTTTGGATAAATCTTAAGATTTAATTGATTTTCATTTTGAAAATGGTGAGAACATTACCTTTGTTTGTTGGATAGTGAAGAATCAAATTATCTTAAGATTAATTGATTTTCATTTTAAATTATGTCTTTTTTAGTTTGTTGGATAGTTAATTCGTTACAATTATTGTGATAAGTTCATGATTGAATATTCATTCGTGATCTGAATATGCCAACTTTTTGTTGTCAACTTTAATTCCTGCAAAGATAAAACTACCAACAATGAAATAAAACAGCATTAATTTAAAAGAACCTGGAGGCGACGTATCGTCTGTCCTAAGGCAATTTTCGGCCCACGCACGGGCTTAGTCGAAGATCCGCCTTGAAGATACAACCAGGGCTAGCTTCCTGCCGGTGCAACGGTGGAAGCCCTGTCGGAGCAACTTTCAACTTCTAGCAGCAAAATGGAGAAATAGAATTTGGAGAGAAATTTCAGAGCTAGAGATTCTTAGAGTCTCTTGATGTGTTTTAACCAGTATCCTAGCCTCCCTTTTATAGGAAAAACTCACTGATTAAAATATTAATAGTTTTATCCAAATATTTAATTAAATATTTGAAAACTATTAATGGATGCTTAAAATAGGTAAGTGGATTAATTTAAAGAATAGTAAATTAATTTTCCACCGAAAATAGTCGAGTGCATGTGTTAAAAAAAGATTTTTAATATTTTAAGCAAAATATATACGTTGTGTGCGTGAGAGGATTTATGAGAGATTTTTGGATTTAATTAATTAATTAATATTTAATTAATTAATCCAACAATCCCCCACTAAATCCAATAAATCTTGAAAACGAACGAACGAGAAAATAGAAAACATACGATAAAAGAAATAAAACTGCTGCTTGAAGTTTATATCACGCGGTCAGGGAAGAGCAGTGCTCAACACACTTAGTACACGGAACTCTGCTGGAAGGAATGGAGTGAACCAGGTCTTGAACTACATTCCTTTTGGCCCAGCATTGAACGGTGCACACATGATACAGTTAACTACGACGCGGTGTTGCACATTTTTGGCCGTGCGCATATATCTTATTCTTGTGAGTTTGCTAGAGGTGTCAAGTCTCTAGTCTGCGGCCGTATACAGAAACTCACATATAGGAGAAACTTTATAATAGGTGTGTAGAGTCACCCATAGGTTTCTTTAAGAGTTTAAAACTCATCCTTCCTCTACATAGGAGTACTATCATCACCTTAGGAATAGGGCATTGGAACCTTTATATAGTTCCAACAACACAATAGTGTTTTCACAAATTTTTAAAATTTGTA
The DNA here is from genome assembly GCA_027563935.2 of Costus lasius. Lineage (NCBI taxonomy): Eukaryota > Viridiplantae > Streptophyta > Magnoliopsida > Zingiberales > Costaceae > Costus > Costus lasius. The sequence continues at coordinate 2,714,150 of CM050454.1, forward strand.
CTCCTTGGCCAACCAGTCAGCTTGTTGTTACCCATTCAAAACCTCTTTCCAGGGTCTACCTTTCACGGAGGTTGGGTTGCCACTGTAGGAGGGCCCATTTAGACTATCCCCATTCCCCTCGATGTTTCTGGAATCTAAGTTCCAGATATGCCTTAGGTCAAGCCATAGGCGATGTTGTGCTCAGTGCATCAACCTTTTACGAGTCAAGCCATTTCGGCCACTCCTTTTGCAATGTATGTACATAAATCATAAAGCAGATATATAGCAATTTATGAAATTTCAGTAATTCCCATACCTGTCGATGCAGCCTCTACTTTGGTTTGATTCAAACCTTTTGTGAGGGAATCTGCAAGGTTATCATCAGTTTTGACAAAAGACAGTGAAACAATATTGTGAGTAGTTAACCATCTAACAGTCTTTTGCCTGATTTTTATATGTCTACTTACCTTAGTGTTCACCAGTTTCTTTTTGCAAAATTCAATTGCAGCTTTACTATCACAGTTAATAGAAATTGGAGGGTTTATAGCTATGACAGAAGGTAAGGTGCAACACAAGTTTTTAATCCATTTAAGCTCTGAACAAGCTTGATCAAGAGCTACAAGCTCAGCTTCCATAGTACTTCTAGCTATGATAGTTTGTTTTGTGGACTGCCAAGAGACAGCACCACCTCCTAAAGTGAAGACATAACCTGATGTGGATTTGATGTCATTAGAGTCAGAGATCCAATTAGCATCACAGAATCCTTCTAAGACAGAAGGATATCCACTGTAGGTCAGAGCAAGATTATTGGTTCCCTTGAGATATCTAAAGATCCTTCTAATGGCTATCCAGTGTGATTCATTTGGATTACAAGTGTACCTACTGAGTCTGGATACAGCATAAGCTATATCAGGTCTAGTTCTATTTGCAAGGAATAAGAGAGACCCTATAGCTTTAGAATACAACTCTTGATCTACACTGTTACCTTGATTCTTAACAAGGTGACAGTTAGGATCAAAAGGAGTTCTAAGAGGAGCAGAGGAAGAAAAATGAAATTTCTCAAGAAGATTATTGATGTAATGAGTTTGGGATAAGGAGATTTTGTTTTGATTCTTGATAATTTTCATCCCAAGAATTACATCAGCTTCTCCTAGGTCTTTCATTTCAAAAAGTCTAGATAGGAATTCCTTAGTATCTAAGATCAGGTTAATGTCTTTAGAGAAGATAAGTATATCATCTACATAAAGACACAGAAGGATAAATCCAGAAATAGTGGTTTTGCAATAGAGACAGTTATCAGAATCATTTATACTGAATCCAAATGACAAGATGGCTTTGTCAAATTTTTCATGCCATTGTTTAGGGGCTTGCTTAAGTTCGTATAAGGAACGAACCAGCTTGCATACTTTCCCTTCACAACCACGAACTACAAAGCCTTCTGGTTGATTCATATAAATTTCTTCTTCTAAGTCTCCATTAAGAAAGGCTGTTTTAACATCCATTTGATGGATGATCAGGTCATGGATAGAGGCAAGAGAGATAAGAAGTCTAATGGTAGTGATCCGAGCAACAGGCGCATAAGTATCAAAGTAGTCAATTTCGGCCTTTTGCCGAAACCCTTGAACTACTAATCGCGCTTTATATTTCTCAACTGTACCATCAGTCCTCAATTTCTTCTTGAATATCCATTTACATCCTAGGGGCTTATTTCCAGGAGGTAAATCAGTTAGGATCCAAGTATTGTTGTTAATTATGGATTGGAATTCACAGTTTATAGCTTCTTTCCAGAAGGAAGCATCAGGAGAACTTATAGCATCTTGATAGGTCTTTGGTGAGTCTTCAATCAGGTAAGTGATAAAGTCATCACCAAAGTCCCTCATAGCTCTAGTTCTTTTACTCCTTCTAGGTTCAGCTATGGATTCATCTATAGGTTCAGGGGTTGAAGAGTTTGAACCATTTTCCAAGACTGGAGTCAAGTTGGAAGAAGGAATTCTAGATTTAAAGGGAAAGATGTTTTCAAAGAATGAAACATCTCGAGACTCAATCAAGGTGTTGTTGGAAATTTCTGGGATTTCAGAGTTGATCACAAGACACCTATATGTGTTGGAGTCAAGAGAGTAGCCAATAAAAACAGAGTCTACAGTTTTGGGTCCAATTTTCTTCTTCTTAGGTTCTGGGATGTTTACTTTAGCTAAACACCCCCACACTTTGAAGAATTTAAGACTAGGCTTATGGCCTCTCCAAATTTCAAAAGGTGTTTTGGATTTGTCTTTGGAAGGAATCCTATTTTGGATGAAGCAAGATGTAAGGATAGCTTCCCCCCACAAGTTCTGGGGAGCTCCAGAACTTTGTAGCATGGCATTTACCATATCTAGTAGGGTTCTGTTTTTCCTTTCAGCCACACCATTAGATTGAGGAGAGTAGGGGGCTGTAACTTGATGAATTATCCCATGTTCTTGACAGAATTGGGTAAACTCATTAGAGATATATTCCCCTCCTCTATCAGATCTAATGATTTTAATTTTCTGATTCAGTTGGTTTTCAGCTTCAGCCTTAAATATTTTGAATTTATTGAGAACTTCATCTTTTGATTTCAAGAGATAAGTGTAGCAATACTTAGAACAATTGTCTATGAAGGTCACAAAGTATTTGCTACCACCTCTAGTTGGTTCTCTATTGGAATCACACACATCTGAGTGTATAAGCTCAAGAGGTTTGGAATCCTTTATTGGAACCGATTTGAAAGAAGTTCTAGGTTGTTTGGCTTGAGCACAAATCTCACATTTCTCATTTGGGCCTAAGAAGGGATTAGGGATTAAACCTAAGTTGTTCATTCTGGTTAGGTATTTGAAGTTCACATGTCCTAGCCTTCCATGCCAATAATCAGAATTTTCAGTATTTAAAGTTGTATAAGAGACAGGCGATAAAGGAATAACATTTAATTTGAAAAGACCATCGGAGGTAAAACCTTTCCCGATGAAATTGTCTCCTTTAGAGATTACTACTTTATTGGCATCTAGAACAATTTTGAAACCAGATTGAACAAGAAGAGATCCACTAACAAGGTTCCTACGGATCTCCGGTACAAGTAGAACATTATTCAGAGTTAAGGTCTTTCCAGAGGTAAACTTCAGGATGACCTGTCCGTGTCCAAGTACCGCAGCCGTAGATCCATTTCCCATTGTCACACTTCCTCCACTTGAGTTCTGAAAAATGGAGAACCAAGATCGGTTAGAACAAACATGGGCATTTGCTCCAGAATCTAGCCACCATTCCGATTCATGATGAGCTAGATTGACAATGGGAAGATGAGGTACTAACCTTAGGGAAGAGTTGGAAGGTTGAGATTCAACAACATTCACATGATGTTTGGTTTGCTTGTTGTTGGGATTCTTAGACGGTACCTTTTGGGTCTTTCTGTAGAAGCAGTCTGGGGCAAGGTGGTTGTCCCTTCCGCATACATAGCAGAATCTGCCATTAGGTACCTTCTTATTTCCTTGAGATGAATGTTTAAAATTGACAGAAGAGTTGGCTTTAGGATAGGATCTAGGATTCTTGGTTTTGTTTTTCTGAAACTTGTTGGGTTTCTTATGGTTGGGCTTTCTAGAGAAGTTTGGGTTTGAGGAAGACTCAGAGAGGTGGACACTATTCCTAGACTGGTTAGGTTTAGAATCTCTTTGCCTGAACTGTTCTTCTATTTTGATGGTTTGGATTACTTCTCTGACTGAATTCAGGTGAGATTTCCTAAGATCCTGGGCAAATTTGGACCAAGATGGTGGGAGCTTATCTAGGAGAGAGGAGATGATGAAGGATTCACTAAAAGTGGTTCCACATAGTTGGACTTCATTTATCAGGTTTTGGAATTTGTTTAGTTGATCAGTTATAGGAGAGTTGTCAGACATCTTGAAGTTGTTAAAGTCTGAAGCTGTGAATCTCTTCACACCTTCATCATCCTTTAAGTATGTATTTTCAAGAGATGTCCAAATATCTTTAGCTGTGATGAATTTCCTATAAGTTTCATATAAGACATCAGACAGCTGAGGATTCTGAATTTACAGTGATATTCAATTTCCTCGGGGGTTTTGGATTGAGAGGTAGACTCAGATTTATCAGTTAAAGAGTCAGAGGAAGAAGAAGATTTAGGATTTGAGGGTTTTTCATATGGTAATGGCTTACCAATTGCACTGAATAACCCTAAAGTTATTAACCAGATTTCCATCTGTTCCTTCCATCTAGTAAATCCAGGTCCACTGAATTTTTCAGGTTTAAGAGAGGAGTGTTCTTCATTAGCCATTTTAGATCTCAATCTCAAGGAAATAATTAGATATATTATGAAGCTGAAACAATGCAAAATAAACATTGTAAAATTTTATTTTTCAAATTAAGCAGCTATTCAGTATATTTAAATAATTCCTAAGCAGGAAGATATATTGCAGAAATAGATCAGGAACTTTGATAATGCAAAATAGGATAAGAAAATTATGCTACTCAATTTAAACTTGCAAATTACCCTAAAATATGCAAATAAAATTTCTATGCATTAAGATAATTTTATTTGAATTTTCCTGAATTTTCCCGAATTTTTTTTTTATAGGATTTAATTAATCCCTAAAACAATTAATAAATCGAAATTCGAATAAAATTGAACCGGACTCGGGTTAGGATCAGATTGAGTCTAGGCTCGGAATCTGGTTCGATCCGAGCGCAGGCGCGCGGCTGGGTCGAGCCGCGTTCCGCGTCCGAAGATGGACGGCCGAGATCGCGCCAAGATGCGCGCTTGAGATCGACGGCGATCGCGCGACTTAGTTTCGGAGAAGCGGAGCGGGCGGAGAAAAACCGGATCCGAGATCCGAAATTCGAAAAAAACGAGACAGAAGCGAACCGGATCGGGCGCGAAGGTTATCGGATCGGATAAAAAAAAACGAAACCCGACCCACGACGCTATCGTCGTATGGGGTTTGGGCGACGGCGCGGCGATTCTTTTCGCGAGGCCGTTCGGCGGTTCTACAGGGCGGCGGAGGCCTGGAGAAGAGGCGCCGAGGTGGAGAAAAGATTCAGCGGCGAGATGAGAATGATTTCGAAACCAAAAATCACTTTGATCGTCGACGATCGCTCCGGAAACTCGAAAACAGATCGGCGACGGCGAGAAAACTCGAGAGGATTCCGACGACGTTTCTCGTCGATTCGATTTGTCTCCGCGTCCACGAAGAGAGCCGTGAGCTCAGACGCGAGAGACGAAGACAAAGAAACCAACGATGCTCCGGATGGCGGCGTAGATCGACGGGAAAAACGTGAAAAACCGGCGACGGCGAAACTCGACGGCGCGCTCGCGAGAGAGCTCGCGGAGGCGTCGAAGCGGACGCACGTGCGAAGCGCGTGACACGCACGGGCGGCGCACGAGCAGCACAGTGAATCGGAGTAAAAACCGGGAGTCAGATCAGGACCGTAGAATTTAGATCAAAGGGTGCACAGTGAATCCGAAATCGATTAAACCATAAATCAATGATTCAAATCAATTAAAAAACAGTAAAATCGATCTTAAACTTTGGCAGAATTGATAATTAAGTGCAGAAATTAATTAGATAAGAAAATTGCCTTAGATTGTTGTCAACTTTAATTCCTGCAAAGATAAAACTACCAACAATGAAATAAAATAGCATTAATTTAAAAGAACCTGGAGGCGACGTATCGTCTGTCCTAAGGCAATTTTCGGCCCACGCACGGGCTTAGTCGAAGATCCGCCTTGAAGATACAACCAGGGCTAGCTTCCTGCCGGTGCAACGGTGGAAGCCCTGTCGGAGCAACTTTCAACTTCTAGCAGCAAAATGGAGAAATAGAATTTGGAGAGAAATTTCAGAGCTAGAGATTCTTAGAGTCTCTTGATGTGTTTTAACCAGTATCCTAGCCTCCCTTTTATAGGAAAAACTCACTGATTAAAATATTAATAGTTTTATCCAAATATTTAATTAAATATTTGGAAACTATTAATGGATGCTTAAAATAGGTAAGTGGATTAATTTAAAGAATAGTAAATTAATTTTCCACCGAAAATAGTCGAGTGCATGTGTTAAAAAAGGATTTTTAATATTTTAAGCAAAATATATACGTTGTGTGCGTGAGAGGATTTATGAGAGATTTTTGGATTTAATTAATTAATTAATATTTAATTAATTAATCCAACACTTTTGGATATAAGTTGGAGAGCTCATCCAGATTGATTTTGGATGATGGAGATGAATTTTGAGTAATGATTGAGACTGTGAGGAAAATTTGTGCTTGGACCCCTTTGTCAGTCTTAGTTCAAGGCAAGCAAATAAATAAATGATAGGGATTCATTCATGTGTATTTATCCTCAATTTTCTTCTTTGTTCCAAAAATAGATCGATTAAAAATGATAAAGCAAAAAAAAAAACTGATAGAAATAATGAAAACAAAATAGGGTAATCAAGCAATGAATGAATGTGAGATGATTGACATGAAGAATCCAATAATACACACTGATATTAATTAATTAGAAAAGAGTGGTGGATTACGGATGATGACTACTTCTGTACGCATCCAATCAGTTCAAGCCATTTATTTGCAACACTTAGCTTTAGAGTTGACTGACTTTTGTGTGCATTTACAAGACTCACTTCAGAGTTGACCGACTGTGCTCAAAAGTCAAGACACAGGGAGACGGATATTTGTTTTACCAGTCTTTGCAAATTGAAATATGCGGCAGCTGGAATTTTGAGATAAGCATGTTCTGCTTTATATAATAACCATGCGATGAGCCTTCTCCTGCGTATCCAACAAACACTCAAATGATGATAAAATCCCCAACCAGCCTCCTATTCTTCTTCCTCTCGCTTGCTTTGCTGAGCATCAAGCTCCGCAGCATGACGTCGCATGCCACCGCTGCAATGATCCGCTGCCACAACGCGGATTGATGAACATTATTTTGTACGTGGAAGGGCATTGGCTGCAGCAACGTCACTGCCTTCTTCGGAATGAACATTATTTTGATGGTGATGAATATTATTTCGGAAGGGAAATGCTTCACTTGCGGGGTGATATAAGCACTGCTTCGTTGCTGCAATCTCTTGAGGAGTTGACTCATCTGGATCTCAGCGGCAACGACTTTAGTGGCCACAACATCCCTGCCTTCTTCGGTTCCTTTCCTAGACTAACTTATCTTGATCTCTCCGGAGCAAGCTTCACCGGTAGAGTACCCAACCAGCTCAGAAATCTCTCCATCTTGCGATACCTCGACCTTTCCTATAATTGGTATGATGGTAATGATTATTATGGTGACTAAACTCGCTCCTTGTACATTGAAAACCCAGGATGGATTGCTCGCCTCACTTCCCTCCGACACCTCAATATGAGTTCGGTTAGTTTTGGAGGTGCGTCTAGTTGGTTTGAAGCACTGAATGTGCTCCCTCACATTCAAGACGTCGAATTGGCTGGGTGTGATCTAATAGGGTCGCTTCCTCATTCCCCATTGCATCTCAATTTCACATCGCTCCAAACACTTAATTTGGCGGGTAATTTATTTACATAAAGTGTCTTTAATTTTGATTGGAATTATATGATCTAATATATACCACCTCTCTTTAATATTTGTCAGGTAATAATATAAATGGCACTGAACCAGTGTGGCTATACAATCTAACTACCTTGGAGAGTCTTGATTTTTCTTGGAATGATATATACTGGTCGTCCATGCATGGTTCCATTATAACGTTGGCTTCTTAAAGGAACTAGATTTGTCTGGAAATATAATATCTAAGAGTTTCCTACTATTGTTGGCCAACCTCTGAAAACTCCAAATTTTGAGATTAGCATAAATCACAATCAAGGATAAGCCATCCAATCTAGAGATGCTCTTTTCTGGATGTCTTATGTATAGCTTGGAGGAGTTATATCTTTACAACAACCAACTCAATGGTTCTCTTTCTAATTGGTTAGGAAACATGAAGAATCTCAAGTATATTGATTTTCATAATAACTCGCTCCATAGCTCTATACTAAATTCTCTTGGAAGCCTAACCTCATTACAGTATTTGGATTTGAGGTACAATAACTTGAATGGGACAATTGAAGACAACATTGGACAGCTAAAGAATCTCATCCATTTGGATCTATCTCATAACTTGCTCCATGGATCATTTCCATTGTCTCTTGAAAGCTTGACATCATTACAATATTTGGATTTGAGTTCCAACAACTTGAATGAAACAGATGGAGAAAGTATTGGACAGCTAAAGAATCTCATCTATTTGGATCTATCTCATAACTTGCTCAATGGATCATTTCCAGTGTCTCTTGGAATCTTGACATCATTAAAATATTTAAGTTTGTGGTCTAACAACTTGAACGGGACAGTTGAAGAAAGCATTGGACAACTAAAAAATCTTAGCTATTTAGATCTATCTTATAACTCATTGAGTTTGTCCCCAATCCACTTGGCTAATTTATCAAGTTTAAAATACTTGCCATTTCAAATAACATCTTGTTCATGGAAGAGAGCGATGATTGGATCCCTACATTCCAGCTTGTGGAACTTGATATGAATTTATGCAAAATTGTGCCTAGGCCACATTTCCCAAAATGGCTCCAAACACAAACTATACTTTATTCATTAAATTTGAGAACTGTAGGAATTGAAGGCCCAATTCCCGATTGGCTTCCTTCTAGTTTAAGGTATTTATATCTCTCCAATAATAAAATTAATGAAACTTTAATGCATTACTTTCCAAACCTCAAGCATTTATATCTTTCGAATAATTCATTATCAGGCCGCCTTGGGTTACAAATGGCAAATATGATACCAAGTCTAAAGTCCTTAGATCTTTCTAATAATCACTTCATTGGCGAGCCTTCATTAAACTTCACAAAGCTACAATATTTGGAGCTCTCAAACAATATGTTCTCAGGACATCTCAATCCAACAATCAACAACACACTCTTAAACTTATACTATCTTGATTTATCTATGAATAATTTTGGTGGAAGCATTCCCCATTCTCTTTGTCAAATGAATCTATTAGTTAGACTCTACATTTCCAAAAATAGTTTTTCAGGACAACTTCCCAATTGTTGGAATAGTTCCTTTGGTGTAGAGTACTTAGATTTTTCATACAACCAAATTTATGGAGAAATTCCAAACACCCTTTGTAACCTAAGGAGGATAACATTCCTACATTTGGCCTACAATCATTTATCTGGTAGAATTCCCCTTTGTTTACATGATTGTAAATATTTGATTACTCTTGATGTTGGACACAATTACTTAGTAGGAAATATTCCATCTTGGTCTGATAAGAGTTTGCCTTATTTAAAAGTTCTCAACTTACGCTCTAATTTTTTGAGCGGCATCATTCCCGAATTGTCTAAGCTTACGTGTCTTCAATCATTAGATCTCTCTAATAATAACCTCTCAGGATCAATTCCACAAACCTTTGGCAATTTTATTATAATGAGAACCTCACAACAATACTGCAACACCACCGATATTTTGTACAATTTTGATAAATTATGGTTCTTTACAAAGCAAAAGGCAACGCAGAAGAAGAAAACACAAATGGTGATGGAAGTAGGGAAACCATATGGCTATTCAGTAGCATCACAATGGGATTTATTATGGGATTTTGGGGAATTTTGGGCATTCTTCTATTGCATAAAAGGTGGAGAATCTGTACTTCCGTACTATTGACAACGTCTACCACAAGCTATGCATGGAGATGTAAGTGAAGATGAGAAGGAAATATGTTATAGAAGATTAAGACGGCTAATGTATTGTAAGCACTTCCTGGAAGCAATTTACCTAAAAAAGGAGCAGTTGGCAAAGCTTGGATGTCTCTTCAGACAAGGAAGAATCAGGAGCATATGGCAATCAGTTGTTTGCGTTGATTAAAGATTGTCTCTGCAAGCTTGGAAGACCAAATGAAAATTAGTTGTTGTGTTGACTAAATAATAAGAAAATAATATAATGAGGAGGAAAAGTTGTATTTCTGTGTTTCATGTGCCGTTTGATGAGTCATAAGATGATTTATGTTCAAATTATAATTTCACATTAGTTGGAGAGAAATAATCTGAGTTTATAAAATGAAAAATAACTATAAAATGCCAATAATCTGATTTGAGCATGACTAAAAATGATTTCTTCAAAGGAAACAATCGTTTTTGTCATGGTTCATAATTTAGCCTAGGAACACAAAATGTTAAATAGTAAGAGAATAAAATTCTGTAGGTAGAAAATGAGGGAAAATTTTGCATCTCTATACAAACTTATAGCTTGTGATGATGAAGGATGACCTTTTGCCACTTTACAATAGCAACTTGTCATGAATAATGAAAACAGATGTCTGGCTTTAGAGAACTTTATGGTAAGTTCATATTGCTAATTTCTCAATGCTACCTTATTTATTGAGTAAATTAGAGGAAATACAACATGGCTAGTAATTTTCTCTTAAATCCATCCGTCTGATGAAAAGCTTGCTTAAGATGAAGTATGTCTGCGATATTCACTATTTTATTTTGGTGTTTAGGTTTCCTCTGGCTCAGAGGAAGCACATGATAATATTGTTTGGCAGCAGAGGACCCTTGTCAAGATTAACATCTTGTATCGGATCTTCATGAAGGATTGACTACTGACAAGAGATTTTTTCTGCAGATTGAGAAATTGGTTAATGAAACGAGTATCATTTCCACAGGAGCAATATCAAAATATTACTCTGCAGTGATGTTTTTATTCTACTACCATTTGTAAATTACATTTTGACATCGAAGGATTACATATTTTGATCAATATGGAGAACTAAAATGCAGCAAAGTTTTGTTCAGACTAAATTTTAATGACTTTTACCATCCAGTAAAAGTTATCAGTCCTAAACATCATCGTCATTTATCATCCATCCTAAATATATAAAAGCATAGCAACCATGAGATCGATAATACCTTCATACTTTACATCATCATTAATGTAATTATAATTATTAACAGAAATTAGCTAAAAGGAACTACAATTATTTCATTTCAAGTAATAAACATAGAAAAAAATATATAAAAAATACTAGTCACTTTCTATGGAAGTCACTATTCTATGTGACCATTTCTAGATTGCACTTTTTTAATACTTAGAAGCAAAACATTGGGGATTAACTAAAATTAGCTAAATAGGGATTGGTAATAAGATGAATGCATGATCCAAAATGAAATCTCAACTCTATGGGTATAATATATATGTGCAAATAGAAAAAATAATCAATATATATCCTATCACATTAAAAATGAAGCTGTTAATGGTTATCTCTATTTTTGCATTACGCCTTGCACTCCAATAAGAGTGGTTCTACCATCAAACTCTAAAAAGTGGAACGATTGCTATCAGATAGCCTAATTATATTGTGTAACACTTGAAAACTCGAGTATTATCTAAATGACAATCTTGTAGCAAATTGATTACTTAATAGAGTTACTAGTTTATTTGTTTCTTTTAAAATGCCCATTTCTTTTGACCGCATCAAAAAAACAAGTGTCATATTATCTATCATTAGTCAACTTAGAATTTTAATAAAAATTCAAAAACATATACTAAATTCTAAAATGCCAATAAATCATATTAAAATTAATTTGAATTTAAAGAAAATTAGGGTCATTGTTTAGAGATGAAACATATTATTAACTTCAATTTCGAATTATTACTCTTGTTGTTACTATTGTTGTATGCAGAAATAAACTCATTTCATTATAGACAAAATATCAATATTTGTTGGAAATAAAATATAAAACTGGTTAGTCCTCACTCCTGTCAAGCAAATGAACACTGATATTGATTTGAGTACGTCATTCTTCATCTTCGTTCACGGGCACGTAATCAATCTAGAGGACAGTGATATTGATCTGAGTATATCATTCTTCATCTTCCATCACAAGCACGCAATCAATCTAGACGATAGTGAGTGAATTGTGAGACCATCAATCCATTATCAAACTAATGTTCATCTTTGACCTTCCAAAAAAAAAAAAAATACATTCATTCTATGGTCCTATCGATCAAAGGTATACACACATTTTTCTCTACTTTACAAAATTCATCGTTTGCACTTTCGTTCCAATTTTCGAGTACTATATAGGAAAACATTTCCTGAGCAAGGGGCTACTAAAGAAAAGTTAAGCACAGCCCCTTAAAAAAAATCCACGATCTTAAAAATCATAAAAAAAATATCCATGATGTTATCCACGATGAGAGCTTTCCAATGATACCAAGATCCACGAAATTGTCATGTCCATGATGTTGTTTTTAGTTTTTTTTAATTGGGTTAATTGAATGACCGTAATAGTTGATAACAAGATTTTGGTATCAAATTCTGTTTTTTATTAAATTATTTACATAAAAAAAAATTAATTATACCACTGAGATCAAATATATGATTAGAAAAACATTTGTAGCATGATCAATTTGATTTTTTTGATAAATCTTAAGAATTAATTGGTTTTCATTTGATGATATTTAAACATTATCTTTGCCAACTTATGTCCAAAAGTTCGAACTCTGAGGAAAACTAGTAGTTAACTCCATTTGTCAGTTTTTGCTCAAGTCAAGCAAATAAATAAAGAGATTCTAAGTGTATCTATCCTCAATTTTCTTCTTTGTTCCAATCAAAAATTGACCGATTAAAAATGATAGAGCCAAAAAAACTGAACGAAATGCTGAAAACAAAAGAGGTTTGACAAGTAATCGATGGGTGTGATATAAGTGGCATGAAGAATCCAATAATACACAAAAGAGTAATGGGTTAAGGATGATGACTACTTCTGCATGCGTCCAACCAGTTCGTGTCATTTATTTGCAAGACTTAGCTTTAGAGTTGACTGACTTTGGCCAAAAGTCAAGTCGCATGCAATTGGACGATTAGAAAATAGATGATGGATGATAACTACATTTTGTGTGCATTTGCGAGACTTGCTTGAGCGTTGATGACTCTTCCCAAAAGTCAAGACATGCGGTTGGACATTTAGGAGACAGATTGTTTTTACTAGTCTTTGCAAATTCAAATTTGCGGCAGCTGGAATTTTGAGATAATCAGGTGCTTCTTATATAATAATGATGTGATCAAGGTGAACTCTCGATTGTCTCCGGCGAATTTTTGATATCTCCAGTGAACTTCCGCCAGAGATGAACTTCTGCCTGTCTCTGATGAACTCCCACCTGTTATAAATGAACTTTAACTTTAGTTAAAAGATTTAAAACGTATCTTTAAGGTATCTGACCGTGCTTTAAGATTTGTGAATTAAAATCTAAAGGCGTCTCCCTAAAAATTTCTAGAGAGACTGTCTCGCTAGAATTTTTCTTCCTTGTTTTGCCTTTAACTATAACAGCAGAGGCTTGATGATGGCAATAGAAAATGGAAATAGTTGCAGCGATGACTAATCCCAAGCTAAAGGAATTAACTCGGTGACTATACTTTAGTGAGTTTAGGCTACAATGACGGCACTTGAAACACAAGGAGGGAAGCTCAGTACAATGGACAAGAATTAGGACAGTCGACTACAATAGTGAATAGTTAGTAGGAGAGAGGATTAGGGAAAACAAAGTAGAGCCAGGTGGGGGCCGGCCGCACAAGTTTGAATGACGCTGCAACAGTTCGGAGTAGGAGTGAGCATTCGGTAAAAACCGAAACTGATTTACCGATATTTTTTTTACCAAAAATTTCCTAAAAATCGAAATTTTACCAAACCGAATTTACCGAAATTTTTCGGTAAATTCAGTAAATTACCGAAAAATTAAATTATTAAGTATTTAATTAATTATATGATTGATAATTAATCAATTAGGTATTGGGTATTAGGTTTTAGACTTTTAATAACTAATTATACTATAATAAAATTAGGATATAATATAATATATTATATTTATTAATATATATTATATGATATATATATATATATATATATATATATATATATATATATATATATATATATATATATATATATATATATATATATCGGTAAATCAGTTTTTTACCGAACTGAAATTATAAAAATCGAAATCGAAACCGAAGACTGAATTTTATAAAATTTATTACCGAAACCGAAACCGAATTTACCGAAATTTTCAGTAATCAGTAAAAACTGAAAAAACTGAACCCGAATACTCACTCCAAACTTCGGAGGACTAAAATGACCATGGTGGTGACAAGAAAATAAAGCTTATTTCCTCATGAATTCTCTATCTTTCATCATTTTTTTTAACATGAGTTTAGAATTTCCTCATGAATTCTCTATCTTTCATCATTTTACTAATTAAGAAGGCAATTATCAGTCTGTCGTGTATGATTTCGAGTTCAATGGATGAATACTTGAACCTATATCCACTACTTCTGAAATATTAGAGTTTTGATATCTTCCAAGTATTCAGACTTTTGGCGCACCTCCTAAATATTAGAATCAAATTATCTTAAGATTAATTGATTTTCAATTTAAATTATATTTTTTTAGTTTGCTAGATAGTTATTTGTTACAATTATTGTGATAAGTACATGATTGAATATTCATTCGTGATCTGAATATGCCAACTTTTGGATATAAGTTGGAGGGTTCAACGAGATTGATTTTGGATGGTGGAGATTAAATTTTTTTGACCAAAATGTATTCGTGGTCTCCCGCTGTAGCAAATCTTCCGCTTATTTTTACTCCAAATTTAGCTCTAATTGAATCGTGTCGAGGCTTCCATGATCCCTTGTATTTATTTATTATTTTTATCCGATGTGTGGTCTCCATTTCGCTAATCATGGGTTGTTTTTAATCCAACTTCACATCCCCTGCAACTTTGCTACACGTGCCACTTGCTTTGCAAAATTAGCTACACTATTTGGTAAAGTGCAACATGGCTAGTAATTTTCTCTTAAGTCCATCCGTCTGATGAAAAGCTTGCTTAACATGAAGCACATGATAATATTGTTTGGCAGCAGAGGACCCTTGTCAAGATTAACATCTTGTATCAGGTCTTCATGAAGGATTGACTACTGACAAGAGATTTTTTCTGCAGATTGAGAAATTGGTTGATGAAACGAGTATCATTTCCGGAGGAGCAATATCAAAATATTACTCTGCAGTGATGTTTTTATTCTACCATTTCCGGAGGAGCAATATCAAAATATGGAGAACTAAAATGCAGCAAAATTTTGTTCAGACTAAATTTTAACGACTTTTACCATCCAGTAAAAGTTATCAGTCCTAAACATCATCGTCATTTATCATCCATCCTAAATATATAAAAGCATAGCAACCATGCGATCGATAATACCTTCATACTTTACATCATCATTAATGTAATTATAATTATTAACAGAAATTAGCTAAAAGGAACTACAATTATTTCATTTCAAGTAATAAAAATAGAAAAAAATATAAAAAATACTAGTCACTTTCTATGGAAGTCTCTATTCTATGTAACCATTTCTAGATTGCACTTTTTTAATACTTAGAAGCAAAACAATGGGGATTAACCAAAATTAGCTAAATAGGGATTGGTAATAAGATGAATGCATGATCCAAAATGAAATCTCAACTACATGTGTATAATATATATGTGCAAATAGAAAAAAATAATCAATATACATCCTATCACATTAAAAATGGAGCTGTTTAATGGTTATCTCCATTTGTGCATTACGCCTTGCACTCTAATAAGAATGGTTCTACCATCAAACTCCAAAAAGTGGAACGATTGCTATCAGATAGCCTAATCATACTGTGTAACACTTGAAAACTCTAGTATTATCTAAATGACAATCTTGTAGTAAATTGATTACTTAATAGAGTTACTCGTTTATTTGTTTCTTTTAAAATGCCCAGTTCTTTTGACCGTATCAAAAAAACAAGTGTCCTGTTATCTATCATTAGTCAACTTAGAATTTTAATAAAAATTTAAAAACAAATACTAAATTCTAAAATGCCAATAAATTATATTAAAATTAATTTGAATTTAAAGAAAATTAGAGTCATTATTTAGAGATGAAACATATTATTAACTTCAATTTCGAATTATTATTCTTGTTGTTACTATTGTTGTATGGAGAAATAAACTCATTTCATTATAGACAAAATATCAATATTTGTTGGAAATAAAATATAAAACTGGTTAGTTCTCACTCCAGTCAAGCAAATGAACACTGACATTGATCTGAGTACGTCATTCTTCATCTTCCTTCACGGGCACGTAATCAATCTAGAGGACAGTGATATTGATCTGAGTATATCATTCTCCATCTTCCATCACAAGCACGCAATCAATCTAGACGATAGTGAGTGAATTGTAAAACCATCAATCCATTATAAAATTAATTGTAAAACCATCAATCTAGACTCACATTAATTTGCAGAATTAATTAATCTTGATAGTATTTTGTATTTGTATAATTTTTTTTTGTTACCGGATGGGGGGTTCAAACTTCAAATGCACGTAAGCAATAACGCCACTTTGAGTAAACCCATTTTTCTTTATAAATGAATTTAATTGAATCAAATATTATAGTTTATGTTTGGATAAATTTGATTCTACTTTCTAGTTATTTTCATTTTTACCTTTTTTTTCTTACTTAGTTGAATTCTATCTGCCACTTGTGTAGATTTATTTATTAACAATAAATTTAATTTAATTTAAGCTCTCAGATTACAATTTATATGATTTAGATCGTTAAACTATTGAATACGATGTACTTTAAGTCCTCTTATTGGACTGACTTTGGCCAAAAGTCAAGTCGCATGCAATTGGACGATTAGAAAATGAATGATGGATGATAACTACATTTTGTGTGCATTTGCGAGACTTGCTTGAGCGTCAAAAGTCAAGACATGTGGTTGGACATTTAGGAGACAGAGGCCCGTTTGGGAATGCGCCGCGGCTCGCCTTTCGCTAGTCAAGCGCGGGTCAAAAGGCGGATTCCTTCGTTAAAAATTTGGGCACGCCCTTCAGATATATGCTGCAGGTGCCACGAGTCAAATGCGGGTCAACTTTTGCTCACGTGGCCCGCACTCCTAAACTGGCCCAGAGATTATTTTTACTAGTCTTTGCAAATTGAAATATGCGAAAGCTGGAATTTTGAGATAATCAGGTGCTTCTTATATAATAATGATATGATCGACTCTTCTCGTGAACTCTCGATTGTCTCCGGCAAATTTTTGATCATCTCTTGTGAACTTTCACCTGTCTCTGATGAACTCGCCAGCTGTTATAAATGAATTTTAACTTTAGTTAAAAAATTTAAAACGTATCTTTAAGGTGTCTAACCGTGCTTTTAAGATTTGTGAATTAAAATCTAAAGGCGTCTCCCTAAAAATTTCTAGAGAGACCGTCTCCCTAGAATTTTTCTCCCTTGCTTTGCCTTCAACTATAACAGCGGAGGCTTGATGATGGCAATAGAAAATGGAAATGGTTGCAGCGATGACTAATCCCAAGCTAAAGGAATTATCTCGGTGACTATACTTTAGTGAGTTTAGGCTACAATGAGTCAATGACGGCACTTGAAACACAAGGAGGGAAGCACAGTACAATGGACAAGAATTAGGACAGTCTACTACAATAGTGAATGGTTAGTAGGAGAGAGAAAATTAGGGCAGACAAAGTAGAGCCAAGTGGGCGCCAGTCGCACAAGTTTGAATGACGCTGCAACAGTTTGGAGTAGGAGTGAGCATTCGGTAAAAATGGAAATCGATTTACTGAAATTTTTTTTACCAAAATTTTTTTTACAAAATTATTAAAAATCGAAGCTGAACCGAATTTCCTAAAAACCAAAATTTTACCGAACCGAATTTACCAAAATTTTTTGGTAATTCGGTAAATTACCAAAAAAATTAAATTATTAAGTATTTAATTAATTATATGATTGATAATTAAGTGATTAGGTATTGGGAAATAGGTTTTAGACTTTTAATAACTAATTATACTATAATAAAATTAGGATATAATATAATATATTATATTTTTAATATATATTATATATTATATTTTTAATATATATTATATATTATATATATTTTTTATATTTTAATATATATATATATATATATATATATATCGATAAATCGGTTTTTTACCGAACCAAAATTCTAAAAACCGAAACCGAAACCGAAAACCGAATTTTATAAAATTTATTACCGAAACCGATACCGAATATTTTTTTACCAAACCGAATTTACCGAAATTTTTAATAATCGGTAAAAACCAAAAAAACCGAAATCGAATGCTCACCCCTAGTTCAGAGGACTAAAATGACCGTGGTGGTGACAAGGAAATAAAGCTTATTTCCTCATGAATTCTCTATCTTTCATCATTTTTTTAATATGAGTTTAGAATTTCCTCATGAATTATCTATCTTTCATCATTTTACTAATTAAGAAGGCGATTAGTCTGTCATGTATGATTTCGAGTTCAATGGGTGAATACTTGAACTTATATCCACTATTTCTGAAATATTAGAGTTTTGATATCTTCCAAGTATTCAAACTTTTGGCGCACCTCCTAAACACTAGATCCTTAACATCTCCTAAATGCTTGATTTGTATGTGCTCTCTAATAAGCATGCTGACATGATTTGAGCCATTCATTTTATTGATATGATATAATTTAAGCTCAGTAGGCTAAACTTATGCAAGACTACTTTCCAGATTATGGCTCTGATTCGGATTCTAGGTAGGGCCGTAGGCTAAACATAAATAAAAATATAAGTAAACATATATAAATATATATATATATATATAAATAAAAATATATGTAAACATATATAAATATATATATATATATATAATTAAAAAATATGTAGATAGTACTACTTCTTATAACAGTAATTTATAGTATTTTGACAGTAAATAATACTACTTTTGAACCACTTGCACCCACCTACACTACAATCCTAAACTAGCGCTATCTCCATATACTATTACACTGTTAACTGTATTAAATTGGCCACTTAATAGAGTTACTCTTTTATTTGTTTTTTTTTAAAAATGCTCATTTCTTTCTGCCGCATCCAAAAAGTAGTGTCATATTATCTATGATTTTAATAAAAATTCAAGGATAAATACTTGATTCTATAATGCCAATGAATCATATAAAAATTAATTTTAATTTAAAAAAAAAATTAGAGTCATAGTTTAGAAATGATACATATAATTAACTTCAATTTCAAATCATTATTCTTGTTGTTACTATTGTTCCATGGAGAAAAAAACTCATTTCATTATAGACAAAATATCAATATTTGCTGGAAATAAAAGATAAAACTGATTAGTCCTTACTTGAGTCAAGCAAATAAATGCTGATATTGATTTGAAAATAATATCACCTTTAGGCTGTGTTTAATAGGAAAGATAGAAAATTAAAAGGAAGGGAAAGTAAAAAGGAAAAGAAAATAAAAAGGAAGAAAAGTAAGAAGATTTTTTGAGACTGTGTTTAATGAAAAGGAAAGAAAGTTGAAAAGATTGATATTGATTTGAAAATAATATCACCTTTTGAGTTATCTCTCTCGCAAAGTCGTGGTTAATTTTTTTTTTTTAACAAAAAAGATGTTATTTTTAGTTTTCACTAATTGGGATAATTGTATGACCGTAATAATTGACAACAAAATTTTGCGATTAAATTATGCCTTCTTTTTGAAAAGTTAATCATATGATTCAGATCATATACGTGATTAGAAAATCATTTGTGATATGATCAATTTGATTTTTTTTTGGATAAATCTTAAGATTTAATTGATTTTATTTTGAAAACTGATGAGAACATTATCTTTGTTTGTTGGATAGTTAAGAATCAAATTATCTTAAGATTACTTGATTTTCATTCTAAATTATGTCTTTTTTTTAGTTTGTTGGATAGTTAATTCGTTACAATTATTGTGATAAGTACATGATTGAATATTCATTCGTGATCTGAATATGCCAACTTTTGGATATAAGTTGGAGGTAGGGGTGTACATTCGGTTCGGTATATTCGGTAAATACCGCTTTACCGATTTTTTCGGTAAAATCGGTTCGGTATTTTCGGTATCGGTATCGGTACCGGTAATGATTTTTCTATAAATCGATTATCGGTATCGGTATCGGTAAATTTTTTTTTTACCGATTTATATATATATATATATATATATATATATATATATGTATATATATATATATGTATATATATATATATATGTATATATATATATATATGTATATATATATATATATATATGTATATATATATATATATATATATGTATATATATATATATATATATGTATATATATATATATATATATATATATATATATGTATATATATATATGTACTGATATAGTGATATTTGATTTTGGTGTATCAGATTGACAAGAATAATCAATAATATCTAGCAAAATAATTTGCCTTGGGGACCTATAGTTTGATTTGATAGCTAGAATTGTAGATTTGATAGCTATAATTTTTCATTCGGTAATTTACCGAATTTACCGAAAATTATTCAGTAAATTCGGTATCGGTAACTATCGGTATATTTCTTATTCGGTTCAGTATCGGTATTAAAATTTTCGGTAAAAAATAAATCGGTAAATTCAGTATCGGTATATTCGGTATCGGTAATACCGAATGTACACCCATAGTTGGAGGGCTCATCGAGATTGATTTTGGATGATGGAGATTAAATTTTGAGTAATGATTTAGCCTGTGAGGAAAATTTGTGCTTGACCCCATTGTCAGTCTTCGTTCAAGGCAAGCAAATAAATAAATGATAGAGATTCATGTGTATTTATCCTCAATTTTCTTCTTTGTTCCAAAAATAGACGGATTAAAAATGATAAAACGAAAAAAATGATAGAAATGCTGATTAAAAATGATCAAGCAATGAATAAGTGACATGAAGAATCCAATAATACACATTGATATTAATTAATTAGAAAAGAGTGGTGGATTACGGATGATGACTACTTCTGTACGCATCCAATCAGTTCAAGCCATTTATTTGCAACACTTGGCCTTTGAGTTGACTGACTTTAGCCAATAGTCAAGTCGCATACGGTTGGGACGATTAAAAAATAAATGACGGATGATGACTACTTTTGTGTGCATTTACAAGACTCACTTCAGAGTTGACTGACTATGCTCAAAAGTCGCATACGGTTGGGACGATTAAAAAATTTTACTAGTCTTTGCAAATTGAAATATGCGGCAGCTGGAATTTTGAGATAGGCAGGTTCTGCTTATATAATAACCATGTGATGAGCCTTCTCCTGAGTATCCAACAAACACTCAAATGATGATCAAATCCCCAGGTAGCCTCCTATTCTTCTTCCTCTCGCTTGCTTTGCTGAGCATCAAGCTCCGCGGCATGACGTCGCATGCCACCGCTGCAAAGATCCGCTGCCACAACGCGGAGAGGCAAGCCCTGCTGGAGTTTAAGCGCAAGCTCGATGATCCTTCCAACCGCCTCTCTTCCTGGGTTGGCAAGGATTGCTGTACGTGGAAGGGCATTGGCTGCAGCAACATCACTGCCCACGTCATCAAGCTCAACCTTCGGAATGAACATTATTATGATGGTCATGAATATTATTTAGAAAGGAAAATGTTTCAGTTGCAGGGTGATATAAGTACTCTTCGTCGCTGCAATCTCTTGAGGAGCTGACTCATCTGGACCTCAGCGGCAACGACTTTAGCGGCCACAACATCCCTGCCTTCTTCGGTTCCTTTCGTAGACTAACTTATCTTGATCTCTCCAGAGCAAGCTTCACCGGCAGAGTACCCGACCAGCTCGGAAATCTCTCCACCTTGCGATACCTCGACCTTTCCTATAACGTGTATGATGGTAATTATTATTATAGTGACTCAATTGGCTCCTTGTACGTTGAAAACCCAGGATGGATCGCTCGCCTCACTTCCCTCTGACACCTCAATATGAGTTGGGTTAGTTTTGGAGGTGCGTCTAGTTGGTTTGAAGCACTGAATGCGCTCCCTCACATTCAAGACGTCGAATTGGCTGGGTGTGATCTAATAGGGTCGCTTCCTCATTCCCCACTGCATCTAAATTTCACATCGCTCCAAACACTTAATTTGGCGGGTAATTTATTTACATAAAGTGTCTTTAATTTTGATTGGAATGATATGATCTAATATATACCACATCTCTTTAATATTTGCCAGGAAATAATATAAATGGCATTGAACCAGTGTGGCTATACAATCTAACTACCTTGGAGAGTCTTGATTTTTCTTGGAATGATATGTACTGGTCGTCCATGCATGGCTCCATAATAAGGTTGACTTCTTTAAAGGAACTAGATTTGTCTGAAAGTATAATATCTAAGAGTTTTCTACTATTGTTGGCCAACCTCTGCAAGCTCCAAATTCTGGGATTAGGAGAAATCAAAATCAAGGATAAGCCATCCAATCTAGAGATGCTCTTTTCTGGATGTCTTATGTATAGCTTGGAAGAGTTGTATCTTTACACCAACCAACTCAATGGTTCTCTTTCTAATTGGTTAGGAAACATGAAGAATCTCAAGTATATTGATTTTCATAATAATTTGCTCCATGGCTCTATACTAAATTCTCTTGGAAGCCTAACCTCATTACAGTATTTGGATTTGAGGTACAATAACTTGAATGGGATAATTGGAGACAACATTGGACAGCTAAAGAATCTTATCCATTTGGATCTATCTAATAACTTGCTCCATGGATCATTTCCATTGTCTCTTGAAAGCTTGACATCATTACAGTATTTGGATTTGAGTTTCAACAACTTGAACGAAACAAATGGAGAAAGTATTGGACAGCTAAAGAATCTCATCCATTTGGATCTATCTCGTAACTTGCTCCATGGATCATTTCCATTGTCTCTTGGAAGCCTAACCTCATTACAGTATTTGGATTTGAGCTATAATAACTTGAATGAGACAATTGGAGACAACATTGGACAGCTAAAGAATCTCATCTATTTGGATCTATCTCATAACTTGCTCCATGGATCATTTCCATTGTCTCTTGAAAGCTTGACATCATTGCAGTATTTGGTTTTGAGGTACAATAACTTGAATGGGACAATTGGAGACAACATTGGACAGCTAAAGAATCTCATCTATTTGGATCTATCTCATAACTTGCTCCATGGATCATTTCCATTGTCTCTTGGAAGCTTGACATCATTACAATATTTGGTTTTGGGTTATAACTCATTGAGTTTGTCCCCAATCCACTTGGCTAATTTATCAAGTTTAAAATACTTGGCCATTTCAAATAACATCTTGTTCATGGAAGAGAGCCGTGATTGGATCCCTACATTCCAGCTTGTGGAACTTGATAAGGATTTATGCCAAATAGTGCCTAGGCCACATTTCCCAAAATGGCTCCAAACACAAACTATACTTTCTTCATTACAATTGAGAAATGTAGGAATTGAAGGCACAATTCTCGATTGGCTTCCTTCTAGTTTAAGGTATTTATCTCTCTCCAATAATAAGATTGATGGAAAATCAATGCCTTTCTTTCCAAACCTCAAGGATTTAAATCTTTCGAATAATGCATTCTCAGAGCATCTTCCGTTACAAATGGCAAATATGATACCAAATCTAAAGTCCTTAGATCTCTCTAATAATCACTTCATTGGCGAGCCTTCATTAAACTTCACAAAGCTACTATATTTGGATCTCTCAAACAATATGTTCTCAGGACATCTCAATCCAACAATCAACAACACACTCTTGAACTTATACTATCTTGATTTATCTATGAATAATTTTAGTGGAAGCATTCCCCATTCTCTTTGTCAAATGAATCTATTAGTTAGACTCCACATTTCCAAAAATAGTTTTTCAGGACAACTTCCCAATTGTTGGAATAGTTCCTTTGGTGCAGAGTACTTAGATTTTTCATACAACCAAATTTATGGAGAAATTCCAAACACCCTTTGTAACCTAAGGAGGATAACATTCCTACATTTGGCCTACAATCATTTATCTGGTAGAATTCCCCTTTGTTTACATGATTGTAAACATTTGATTACTCTTGATGTTGGACACAATTACTTAGTAGGAAATATTCCATCTTGGTCTAATAAGAGTTTGCCTTATTTAAAAGTTCTCAACTTACGCTCTAATTTTTTGAGCGGCATCATTCCCGAATTGACTAAGCTTACGTGTCTTCAATCAGTAGATCTCTCTAATAATAACCTCTCAGGATCAATTCCACAAACCTTTGGCAATTTTATTATAATGAGAACCTCACAACAATACTGCCACACCACCGATATTTCGTACAATTTTGATAAATTATGGTTCTTTATAAAAGGAAATGAGTACGAGTACATGACATTAGATTCACTTGCCAAATCTATTGATCTCTCCAATAATAACGTGTCAGGATATATCCCTGAGGAAATAGGGAACTTATATGGATTGCAAAACTTAAATCTATCTAGAAATAACTTAATAGGGGAGATACCAAGGAGCATTGGTGGAATGCAGAATCTAGAAGCTTTAGACTTATCAAGAAATAATTTATCAGGTGCAATTCCTTCATCTTTAGGAGATTTGTCTTTTTTGGGCATCTTGAACTTGTCATATAACAACTTCTCGGGCAGTATTCCCGCTGGTAGACAACTGCAAACATTTGGTGCATCTACTTATATTGGAAACCCATACCTTTGTGGTTTTCCCCTTATAAAAAACTGTACAGATGACAAAGCAAAAGGCAACGCAGAAGAAGAAAACACAAGTGGTGATGGAAGTAGGGAAACCATATGGCTATTGAGTAGCATCACAATGGGATTTATTATGGGATTTTGGGGAATTTTGGGCATTCTTCTATTGCATAAAAGGTGGAGAATCCTGTACTTCCATACTATTGACAACGCCTACCACAAGCTATGCATGGAGATGTAAGTGAAGATGAGAAGGAAATATGTTATAGAAGATTAAGACGGCTAATGTATTGTAAGCACTTCCTGAAAGTAATTTACCTAAAAAAGGAGCAGTTGGCAAAGCTTGGATGTCTCAATATCTGTTTGGAAATGAGCTCATTTCATTGTAGGCGAAAGTATCAATATCTGTTTGGAAATAAAAAAATAAAACTGGCGGGTTCTTTTTTCTGATGTTGTTGTTTCTTATTTTTCACCAGCAAATAATCAACCCAGAGGACAATTTTGCATAAATGTTAAATGAGGGAAAATTTTGCATCTCTATACAAACTTATAGCTTGTGATGATGAAGAATGACCTTTTGCACTTTACAATAGCAACTTGTCATGAATCATGAAAACAGATGATGCTTGTCTGGCTTTAGAGAACTTTATGGTAAGTTCATATTGCTAATTTGTCAATGCTGCCTTATTTATTTAGTAAATTAGAGGAAATACAACATGGCTAGTAATTTTCTCTTAAGTCCATCCGTATGATGAAAAGCTTGCTTAACATGAAGCACATGATAATATTGTTTGGCAGCAGAGGACCCTTGTCAAGATTAACATCTTGTATCGGGTCTTCATGAAGGATTGACTACTGACAAGAGATTTTTTCTGCAGATTGAGAAATTGGTTGATGAAACGAGTATCATTTCCGGAGGAGCAATATCAAAATATTACTCTGAAGTGATGTTTTTATTCTACTACCATTTGTAAATTACATTTTCACATCGAAGGATTACATATTTTGATCAATATGGTGAACTAAAATGCAACAAAATTTTGTTCAGACTAAATTTTAACGACTTTTACCATCCAGTAAAAGTTATCAGTCCTAAACATCATCGTCAGTGTTGGATGGCATTAATGACACTAATTGCGTCCATTTAGTGCTCCAAACTCAAATGATTCTTTCTTTTTTATATTTTGAAAATGCTAGACTTATAGGCACAGTTCTCAATTAGCTTCCTTCTAATCTCGAGTATTTAGATCTTTCCTTTAACAGGATTAGCTGGGGCTTGATAAATTTGTTTCTAAACCTTAAAACATTATATCTTTCAGACAACTCATTCTCGTGCAAGCTGTGGCCCGGCCCGTTGCCACCGCTAGCCACAATAGTTTATTAGGAAGACTTTCTGTTGTGAAGTCATTTGCCCAATATGGTGATATAAGGTTGTAGGTAGTAGAATCAGGGTAAGGAGAGGGGCTGGAGAAGGGTAAAATCACCTAATTACTCGCTATGTGATAGAGGTAGACGAGGGCTATTAGGGTTAGAAGAGCGTGTGGAGGAGGGAGAGGCGAACGAGGAGGAAGCCATTGATGGACTTGGAGAGAGTAGAAGTGAAGTGTATTTGATGTGTCTACATTTTAATAAAGTAGACATAGATAAAATAAATAAATAATTTGTTAAGTATTTTTTTAGTTTGAGAGAGTATCATAGTAAAAATTTAGGCACTGGTAGCGATAAAAAATTTTAATTGCTCCAGGTGCTTAAGATTTTTTTAAGGAGGGATTAAATCAACTCATCCAATCATGCGTTAAGATTCATATAGTAATTAAATATTTCTTTATTTTCATCGTCCCTCTTGTTATATAGGGAAAAAAAATTGAAAGCAGCGATTGGATAAAAATGTGTTTTTGTTTTAAGATTTATGAAAAGTATTCGAGTAATTATGTTTTAAGATTTATTTTCATCGCCCCACTATTGGTACCACAATCTTATACTAGAATTTAGTATTGAAGTACAAAACATTTTAGTATGGTACTTGATATTTTTCCTCACCACTAGGGAATTCGAGTTTGATAATGATTGAATGTCATCTACCAATTTATAGTGTGACACTGTCACGGTGAGAGAACTTAGAGACTGTTTGGCTCCGCTACAAGATGGGTGAGCATGAAAGTCTAAAGTAATAAGAGCTAAAATTTAAGAAATGATATCTTTCAGCTTCTCTAGTTTTTAAATGATATCTTTCAGCTTTTCTAACTTTTAAACTAATTATCGCCTCAAAAGTTGAGCTATAGCTAGATGATAGCAGGACCAAATAGGCCGGCGTTAAAAGCACTTATGTTTAATGACTTGTTGTCCAAACACATCTACAGGCTTATGTTTAATTGAAAAAAAGGGCAATTAGTTCTCTGTTGGAAGCCATATTAGAAAGATAGTTGTTGTGACGGCTTTACCCTTGACTTTAGCAGGTGGGCCCCAGCCCACGTCAACAGCTGCGTTGACCATTCCACGTGGATGGGAGCGAGGCAGCTGGTGACATGCAGAGTGGGCTACGTTGCTTGAGGAGGAAGAAAAGGGAAGAGAGAGGAGCTCTCTCTCTCATTCGGGGCGGAGCCCTTTCGGAGCGGCTCTGGCGCGACGAAGAAAAAGAGGCGGCGGTTCTCTCTGGTTGGAGGCGGCTCGCCGAATGGAGGCTGTCTCTCTCTCTCTCTCGCGGCTGGCTTTCTCAGGGGATAGAGGCGGCTCTCCCTTGGGGAAGGAGGTGGATCTCTCGTTCGTCGGGGTGGAGGCCGATGCTTTCGAGGCATTTTCGGCAACTCCGGCGATGGTAGAGGACGGAGGCTGGACGGTACTAGCCTCGAGGAGATGGCTTCAGGCGGGCGGGTTAGCGAGAACAAGGCTTCGGCCTGGATTCTTTGAAGACCCATATCTCCGGTGCCTTTGGTTGGTGCATTCAGGCGAGGCGGCAGGCAGAACTCCTCCTTCCTCAATGGGCAGGTGATTTGGAGCTGAAGGAGCCCGTCGGACGTCTCAACAATGGGCTGCGTTGGAGTGGGCTGATTGGCGACCATCTCATCTCCTCGGTCCAGATTTGTGTCGTACTCGAAGTTTTCCTTCAAGCCCACGAAAGAGGTTGAAGACGACCCTAGAAGCAAAGGCAAGTCAAGGAGAGGTAAAAATATTAAATTATTATTGGTGGAGGAAAGGCCATAACAGTCGTGATACCTACCACACTCGACCATATAATTTTATCCACAAGTGCTATTACAGTCGTAAAGCTCTTTGAACCGGCCACCAAAAAGTTGCAACATTATTTTAGAACATAAACATTTGCAACTCGATCACTAGAATAATATTTGGATGGATTGGCAGTAGAACATCATTTTAGTAAAGATCTAATGCAATTCAAGTCTCCCTGGCTGATAAATTGAAGTAGTGGAGTTAGCCGAGCTGAAAACAGAGCAGAGCAAATCTGACGACTGACATAGATTTCCTCGCTCCCAGATTTTGGGAGTGTATCTAGTACACAGTCTTGAAGGGAGCGACGGTCTTGAGATTATGCACAATGTCGGCCACGGAACCGACGCTGGCCGCGATGGAGACCAGCAGGCAGAAGAAGTTGAGCGTCTGAAGCGCGAACCACTTCCTGTCCCACCGCCGGATCTTCTCCTGCGCCATGTGCATGCCCACCGGAAAGTACACGGCCAGCGGCCAGAACCCGAGCGCGCCGATCAGCCCCAGCACGGCATTGAAGAAGGGCAGCAGCATGGCGACCAGCGTGGTGAACGTGATGAGGATGGTCCGCAGGACGAGCTTCGACAGGGTGAAGGTTAAGGAGCCGACGTCTCGGAAGGGCACCCGCACCGAGTAGGTCCGGTGGAGGAACTTGTTCTCCGGCCAGTTGGACTCGAGGAAGCACTCGAGCCTGGCGAAGATGGGCTGCGCGTAGACCTGGTACGCTCCGATGAGGTGGACGATGACGCAGACGTTGGCCATGTCGACCAGCCAGAACGGCTCGTAGAACCCGAAACCGGTGAGGATGTTTCCGGGGGCGTCGTTGCCGAAGGCAGCGTAGCCGATGCAGCCGAGCAGGAGGTAGAAGACGGTGGTGAGGCCGATTCCGTAGAATGTGGCCCTCTTCATCGTCTTGTTCTGCGGCGGATGCGACTTCAATGTGTCCTAAGAAGGAGAAGAAGAACATGATGATTTCTTCTGGAAACAGAGCCATGGAGAGTTTGAATCAAAGGGAATTGATACCTGAATCTCTATCAGACGTCTGCAAAAGTGTAAGCGAATGCGATGTTGCCCAGCGCCAGCAGCACATTGAAGCCCTTCTCGACGGCAGTCACGTCGCTGGTGCCGCCCAGCGTGCCCCTGAATTCACCGTGGGTGGCCCATTTGCCGATGCAGAGGCCGAGGCCGATGAAGGAGTAGGCGAAGGAGGTGGCCACGGCCACCACGGAGAGCCACGTTATGTTCTCCAGGCTCGGGAACTGCGACAACACGAGCTGGAACAGCCCGAACACCACCATGAATATGCT
The DNA here is from genome assembly GCA_027563935.2 of Costus lasius. Classification (NCBI taxonomy): domain Eukaryota; kingdom Viridiplantae; phylum Streptophyta; class Magnoliopsida; order Zingiberales; family Costaceae; genus Costus; species Costus lasius. Next base: position 2,743,317 of record CM050454.1, read on the forward strand.
TCCGGAGGCATCGCACCTCGCGCCGTGGCCGTTGCGGTGGAAGCAGTTGGCGCGCTTCACCGCCCTTCGATCAGAGAAGAAAACACAGAAAAATTCTTATATAAAACGAAAACAAAATCAAATTTTGATTTGAGAACACAAAAGCTCATCAGATATAATTAATTACATCATGCTTGTACTCGCTGTTATGGTGTACCCCACGAGAGTACCCCACAGGTTCACATACTGAGCGCAGCCGCACAAGAGCACGTGCTTCGGACCTGCAAAATTCCGACTATTAAGCGTCGGTACTAGATTGAACAAGCGTCGGTAATGGATGAACAAGCGTCGGCAAGCTCGAAAAGCGTACCATTAGCTCAAAACAATCTGATTACCTAAATACGATCGAACTGCATCGATGTATGCTCTATTGATCGTTCCACTGACAGGATCCGGGTACCTGTAGCAATTGGCCAGAAGAACGGAGGTGTAATAGGTGACGCCGGAGAAGCCAAGGAGAACAAGAGGTCCTACGACCCAGCCGAGCTGGGCCACGCTCCAGGCGAGCGCCAGCACGCCGGAACCAATTAGAGCAGCAACTATGTGGGCCGAGGCACTCCACACAGTCCCTAAACACAATCAAGAAGCACCTCCGCTTCAGAAACATCAATTCCTGTAGTTCTGCAACTACTGCAGGCGCGTACCTGTTCTCTCATGATCGCCATGCTCGACGTCCTTGGCCGCGCTCTTCTCCATATACTCTGTTCTTCTCTAGCCTTGGATTGAGGAATTCACCAAACAAGGCAGAGGAGGCTGCATTATATAGAGCTAGCACATGCACAGTGACCCCATTGATTCCTGCACTACTTGGATTATGTGAGGAAAAGGCTAACATTGAAAAGCTTTGCCGCCACTACTAATCAGAGGGACCGCGGATTGTCTAGTGAAGGAAGGAAAGGAGTTGCATTATTAAAAGGCGATCAAACAAGTCACTAATTTGAGTAAACTTGCACTCCACAAATAAATTAAACTCTTTTTTTTACTTGGAAAGTTGGAGAGGGAAACAGAAAAACACTTGCTTTTGCTTTGAAATAAGGATTTGTGGTGGAAAAAAGGAAGGTCTCACAGATTTGGCGGAGTAGAAATTGGGTGAGTTTGATGTTGGAGGGTGAAGTGTCCTTTATTTACCGGGCGTCAATCTGGCAATGATTCAGTGCACGGACGCTGGGAGAAAAGGGGAAGGGCACGGGCGACGCTTTGTGATGCGTCGGCCGCGGTGGTGTCTGGAGAAAAAGAGATGAAATATTCTTTCTTTTGTTAAAAAAAAATGTGTTTTGTGAAAGCTTCAACCACCTTTCATTGTACATTTATTTGTTTCTAACCTAGAATTAAAATCACGGGTTGCTTGACTTTAGATTGACTCAACTTTGACTTTTTGACTCAATTTCTACATGTGTTTTTTAGGGAAAAATAAAAAAAGAAAATAAATCGATTTACATTTATATGAAATAATAAATTTTTCTTTCTTTTTAAGAAGAATATGGATAGTATTTAACAAAATATGGATCTAAATTTTCATTTATGTGTTATTTTAGTAGCCATGAAAATTATTTTTATTTAAAATATTATTTGTTTTGTTTCTTTCCCGTAACTTGACCGTGATTTAGGCTTCTTCATTTGAAGTCAACCATTTTCACAGTACTTTGACTCTTAACCTAGATCTAAAATCACGGGTTGCGTGACTTCCGATTTAAAGTCAATTAGGATCCTGCTTCCGGAGCAGGTTCTTTCGTTGAGGCTTCCACCGGATTTAGATCCTCTATTTTTTTTTTTTTTTTTTTTTTATGAAACAGCATTTTTAGCATCATTCTTTTTAACGAGACTTATAAAACAGCCTTGTTAAATTGAAATTAGCCTTAGGCCTTCCTTTTAACTTGCACAAATAGCTTTCGGCAGATCTTCCAAAACTTGCACAAATAGCTCAGTGGGGCTTCCAGAATTTCTTTTTATTCCAGCTAATTATTCAATGTGAAATTTCCAGTAGGTCAAAGCCTTCTTGAATCCTTTACAAGATTTTGATTCAAGGATTAACAACCTATTTTGACTCAAGGATTAAAATCCTATTTCGTTAAATCCTCGGCGAACTGCACAAACAATCCCTCTTTTTCTTTTTCTTTTCTTTTTTTTATGATTCCTCTGCCAAGCAGCATAATTCCAGCCAAATTTTCAAAGCAGCTCTTCTCATTTTTCTTTTGCCGAGGTCTCCTCTTTGAAATTTTGAAATTTCTCAGCCGAAGACTAGAAATTTCTCCAAATTCGTTTATTGACTAGAGTATCACTCTCTAGGATTTATTCCAGAGTTTACTCTCCAGTAAAATAGTTATTTATTTCGGAGTAATCTCTCCATCAGGAGTGTTTATTTTGGAGTTGTCTCTCCATTATTTATTTCGGAGTTGCCTTCTCCATCATTGGGGTGTTTGTTTCGAAGTTATCTCTCCGTGGTTTATTTCAGAGTTGCCTTCTCCATCATTGAGGTGTTTGTTTCGAAGTTATTTCTCCGCGGTTTATTTCAGAGTTATCTTCTTTATCATTGGGGTGTTCATTTTGGAGTTGTCTCTCCATTGTTTATTTCAAAGTTATTTTTTTCATCATTGGGAGTTTATTTTTCTTTATCATTGAGGTATTTATTTTGGAGTTGTCTCTCCATTATTTATTTTAAAGTTATTTTTTTCATCATTGAGAGTTTATTTTGGCGTTGTCTCTCCATTGTCAACTTCGGAATGTATTTGTGCGTGTGCTCCATCTGTACTTTCGTCAGCGTCTGGCTATAAAAAAAAAGTCCTTTGTTCTGTCTTCGCAGCCCCCTCTTGTACTATCCTACATGCTATTTTGCCAGCCGGGAATCCATTTGCCCAACTTACAATATTATGGGATCACCATGTTACAGCCGCTCTCTTTTATATATATATATATTTTTAATCCAACTTCACATCCCCTGCAACTTTGCTACACGTGCCACTTGCTTTGCAAAATTAGCTACACTATTTGGTAAAGTGCAATTTGACCAGCAAAGTTAGAGGTAATTTTGACTAACAGAATCAGCTACATGATTTTACCCAATTGCAATTTTGACTCGTCCTCCAAATTGGTCAAAATCAACCTTTTTGGTCAAAATCGAATTGTGACGTGGCTTGAATTAATTAATTAATTAATTAATTAATAGTTTATTAGGAAGACTCCCTGTTGTGAAGACATTTGACTATTCTTAATGTGACATATAATAACTTCACATGAAAAAGCATGCTCTATTTAAAAACTTATGAGCTTGCGGTCTAATTCCTTGAGGGGCGACATTCCTGAATTATCAGGATGCTATCATACTCTGCCCTCTCTGTTTTGATCCAAGGGTATTCTATTGTGCAAGTGATCTCATAGTTCAAGTTCCTTTCTTAACATTTTTTAGGGAGAGATTTTCTAGAAATTCTACTCCTAAACCCTACACCCATCAGTTACACGAATTTCAGATCATTAACAAAACAATCAAATCAAATTATAACATAATTATCATATGACAAATAGAATAAAAAGATGAATAACGAAAAAAAAGAGGGAATATATTTTCAGTTATAATCATATGATTAATAAAATAATAAAATGAATAGCGAAACAAAATGTGAATAGATTTTCACCTAAATTTATTATGGGGTATTTATATAATTTTTTAATTTTACATGATTAACAAAATTCAAATCAAACGTGGAATTAAACAAAATAATCTTAAAAGAAAAGAATTAGAAAATTAGAATTAGGAGCCTCATAGTTCTATGTCCTTGTAAAAATTGAGTTATTTGCCAGTTGAACTCAAATTGGACATCTTAGGATATAAAGGGTATTTCTCCTATAGGCTGTGTTTTTTTGAAAAGAATTCACAGCGGAAGAAAGGGAAATGAGTTTTAATTATTACTTTGTCAGCGGAAAAAAAGAAAAGGAGTTTTAATTATTACTTTAACACCCTTTTTTCCGCTATGGATTCTTTCTAAGAAAACACAGCCTTACAGCCTATATGTATAATCACAGAGAGATTAAGGGCCGGTTTAGGGCTGCTGACCACCTGATTCTGCTAATTGGTAATCAAAGAAACATGAATGACCCTAATAGTTGATAGCAAGATTTTGCTAATTGGTAATCTCTCTCACTTCACAAGTGATTTTTTTTTATAAAAAAAAATAAACAAGAAAAATATGTGTTGTTTTTAGTTTTTGCTAATTGGGTTAATTGAATGACCCTAATAGTTGATAACAAGATTTTGGTATCAAATTCTTTTTTTATTAAATTATTTACATAAAAAAAATTAATTATACCACTGAGATCAAATATATGATTAGAAAATCATTTGTAGCATGATCAATTTAATTTTTTTGTTAAATCTTAAGTATTAATTGGTTTTCATTTGATGATATTTAAACATTATCTTTGCCAACTTATGTCCAAAAGTTCGAACCGTGAGGAAAACTAGTAGTTAACTCCATTTGTCAGTTTTTGCTCAAGTCAAGCAAAAAAATAAATGATAGAGATTCAAGTGTATCTATCCTCAATTTTCTTCTTTGTTCCAATCAAAAATTGACCGATTAAAAATGATAGAGCCAAAAAAACTGAACGAAATGCTGAAAACAAAAGAGGTTTGACAAGTAATCGATGGGTGTGATATAAGTGGCATGAAGAATCCAATAATACACAAAAGAGTAATGGGTTATGGATGATGACTACTTCTGCATGCGTCCAACCAGTTCGTGTCATTTATTTGCAAGACTTAGCTTTAGAGTTGACTGACTTTGGCCAAAAGTCAAGTCGCATGCAATTGGACGATTAGAAAATAAATGATGGATGATAACTACATTTTGTGTGCATTTGCGAGACTTGCTTGAGCGTCGATGACTCTGCCCAAAAGTCAAGACATGCGGTTGGACATTTAGGAGATAGAGATTGTTTTTACTAGTCTTTGCAAATTGAAATATGCGGAAGCTGGAATTTTGAGATAATCAGGTGCTTCTTATATAATAATGATGTGATCGACTCTTCTGGTGAACTTTGGCGAATTTTCGATCATCTCTAGTGAACTTTCGCTTGTCTCTGATGAACTCCGTGTAGTAAATGAATTTTAATTTTGGTTAAAAGATTTAAAACTTATCTTTAAGGTGTCTAACCGTGCTTTAAGATTTGTTGATTAAAATCTAAAAGTGTCTCTCTAAAAATTTCTAGAGAGACTGTCTCCCTAGAATTTTTCTCCCTTATTTTACCTTCAACTATAACAGCAGAGGGAGGCTTGATGATGACAATAGAAAATGGAAATGGTTGCAGCGATGACTAATCCCAAGCTAAAGGAATTATCTCAGTGACTATACTTTAGTGAGTTTAGGCTACAATGACGGCACTTGAAACACAAGGACGGAAGCTCAGTACAATGGACAAGAATTAGGACAGTCAACCACAATGGTGAATAGTTAGTAGGAGAGAGGAAATTAGGGCAGACAAAGTAGAGCCAGGTAGGCGCCGACTGCACAAGTTTGAATGACGCTGCAACAGTTCGGAGGCGGACTAAAATGACCGTGGTGGTGACAAGGAAACAAAGCTTATTTCCTCATTAATTTTCTATCTTTCATCATTTTTTTAAATATGAGTTGAGAATTTCCTCATGAATTCTCTATCTTTCATCATTTTACTAATTAAGAAGGCGATTAGCAGTATCTGTCGTGTATGATTTCGAGTTCGATGGATGAATACTTGAACCTATATCCACTACTTCTGAAATATTAGAATTTTGATATCTTCTAAGTATTCAGACTTTTGGCGCACCTCCTAAACACTAGATCCTTAACATCTCCTACATGCTTGATTTGAGCCATTCATTTTATTGATATGATATAATTTAAGGTCAGTAGGCTAAACTTATGCAAGCCTACTTTCCCTATTATGGCTCTGTTTGGGATTGTAGGTAGAACCGTAGGCTAAACATAAATAAAAATATATGTAAACATATATATATATATATATATATATATATATATATATATATATATATATATGTAAATAAAAATATTTGTAAACATATATAAATAATTAAAAAAAATATGGAGATAGTATTATTTTTTCTAACAGTAATTTATAGTATTTTGACAATAAATAATACTATTTTTGAAGGACTTGCACCCACCTATACTACAATCCTAAACTAGCCCTATGTCCATACACTATTGGACTGCTAACTGTATTAAATTGACCACTTAATAGATTTACTCTTATCTTTGTTTTTTTTTAAAAAAAAAATGCTCATTTCTTTCTGCCGCATCCAAAAAGTAGTGTCATATTATCTATGATTTTAATAAAAATGCAAGGATAAATACTTGATTCTAGAATGCCAATGAATCATTTAAAAATTAATTTGAATTTTTTTAAAAAAAATAGAGTCATAGTTTAGAAATGATACATATAATTAACTTCAATTTCAAATCATTATTCTTGTTGTTATTATTGTTCCATGGAGAAATAAACTCATTTCATTATAGACAAAATATTAATATTTGTTAGAAATAAAAGATAAAACTGATTAGTCTTTGCTTAGTCAAGCAAATGAATGCTGATATTGATTTGAGTGTGTCCTTTCTTCTTCTTCCTCCACTGGCACCGTAATCAAACTAGAGGACCATCTATCCATTATCAAATTAATATTCATCTTTGACTTTTTAAAGAAAAAATATATTCATTCTATGGTCCTATCCATCAAAGGTCGACAAACATTTTTCTCTACTTAACAATGTATAAAAAAATCTAGAAGACAATGATATTATTTAGTAATTAAGATGTAGATGATAAGTTAACTTTGACGGGAAATACAAGCGAAGTTTAAAAGTTTTTTTTTAAAAAAAAAAGTTTAGTATAACATTAATTGATTTTGATCGAGTATTTATTAGCCCATAACACCTCATTTATAAAATAAATATATTTTCAATCGATTTGGGCTGATCATTTTGTTAAGAATCAAATTATCTTAAGATTAATTGATTTTCAATCTAAATTATGTCTTTTTTAGTTTGCTGGATAGTTAATTTATTACAATTATTGTGATCAGTACACGATTGAATATTCATTTGTGATTTGAATGTGCTAACTTTTGGATATAAGTTGGAGGGTTCATCGAGATTGATTTTGGATGATGGAGATTAAATTTTGAGTAATTATTCAGACTGTGAGGAAAATTTGTGCTTGGGCCCCATTGTCAGTCTTCGTTCAAGGCAAGCAAATAAATAAATGATAGAGATTCATGTGTATTTATTCTCAATTTTCTTTTTTGTTTCAAAAATAGACCGATTAAAAATGATAAAGAGAAAAAAAAATTGATAGAAATGCTGAAAACAAAATACGGTTGGGACGATTAAAAAATACATGACGGATGATGACTACTTACTTTTGTGTGCATTTACAAGACTCACTTCAGAGTTGACCGACTGTGCTCAAAAGTCAAGACATAGGGAGACAGATATTTTTTTACTAGTCTTTGCAAATTGAAATATGCGGCCGCTGGAATTTTGAGATAAGCATGTTCTGCTTTATATAATAACCATGCGATGAGCCTTAGAGTTGACTGACGACTACTTCTATACGCATCCAATCAGTTCAAGCCATTCATTTGCAACACTTAGCTTTAGAGTTGACTGACTTTAGCCAATAGTCAAGTCGCATAGATGATTAAAAAATAAATGACGGATGATGACTACTTACGTTTGTGTGCATTTACAAGACTCACTTCAGAGTTGACCGACTTGTTCAAAAGTCAAGACACAGGGAGACGGATAGTTTTTTTACTAGTCTTTGCAAATTGAAATATGCGGCAACTGGAATTTTGAGATAAGCATGTTCTGCTTTATATAATAACCATGCGATGAGCCTTTTCCTGTGTATCCAACAAACACTCAAATTATGATAAAATCCCCAAGCAGCCTCCTATTCTTCTTCCTCTCATTTGCTTTGCTGAGCATCAAGCTCCGCGGCATGACGTCGCATGCCACCACTGCAATGATCCGCTGTCACAATGCGGAGAGGCAAGCCCTACTGGAGTTTAAGCGCAGGCTCGATGATCCTTCCAACCGCCTCTCTTCCTGGGTTGGCAAGAATTGCTGTACATGGAAGGGCATTGGCTGCAGCAACGTCACTGCCCACATCATCAAGCTCAACCTTCGGAATGAAGGTTATTATGATGGTGATGAATATTATTTAGAAAGGGAAATATTTCAGTTGCGGGGTGATATAAGCACTGCTTCGTCGCTGCAATCTCTTGAGGAGCTGACTCATCTGGATCTCAGCGGCAACGACTTTAGCGGCCACAACATCCCTGCCTTCTTCGGTTCTTTTCCTAGACTAACTTATCTTGATCTCTCCGAAGCAAGCTTCACCGGCAGAGTACCCGACCAGCTCGGAAATCTCTCCACCTTGCGATACCTCGATCTTTCCTATAACTGGTATGATGATAATGATTATTATGGTGACTCAACTAGCTCCTTGTACGTTGAAAACCCAGGATGGATCGCTCGCCTCACTTCCCTCCGACACCTCAATATGAGTTTGGTTAGTTTTGGAGGTGCGTCTAGTTGGTTTGAAGCACTGAATGCGCTCCCTCACATTCAAGACGTCGAATTGGCTGGGTGTGATCTAATAGGGTCGCTTCCTCATTCCCCACTGCATCTCAATTTCACAGCGCTCCAAACACTTAATTTGGCAGGTAATTTATTTACATGAAGTGTCTTTAATTTTGATTAGAATGATATGATCTAATATATATTACCTCTTTTTAATATTTGCCAGATAATAATATAAATGACACTGAACCAGTGTGGCTATACAATCTAACTACCGTGGAGAGTCTTGATTTTTCTTGGAATGATATCTACTGGTGGTCCATGCATGGCTCCATAATAAGGTTGGCTTCTTTAAATGAACTAGATTTGTCTAGAAATATAATATCTAAGAGTTTCCTACTATTGTTGGCCAACCTCTGCAAGCTCCAAATTTTGGGATTAGAAGACATCACAATCAAGGATAAGCCATCCAATCTAGAGATGCTCTTTTCTGGATGTCTTATGTATAGCTTGGAGGAGTTATATCTTTACAACAACCAACTCAATGGTTCTCTTTCTAATTGGTTAGGAAACATGAAGAATCTCAAGTATATTGATTTTCATAATAACTTGCTCCATGGCTCTATACTAAATTCTCTTGGAAGCCTAACCTCATTACAGTATTTGGATTTGGGGTACAATAACTTGAATGGGACAATTGGAGACAACATTGGACAGCTAAAGAATCTCATCCATTTGGATCTATCTCATAACTTGCTCCATGGATCATTTCCATTGTCTCTTGAAAGCTTGACATCATTACAGTATTTGGATTTGGGGTACAATAACTTGAACGGCACAGATGGAGAAAGTATTGGACAACTAAAGAATCTCATCCATTTGGATCTATCTGATAACTTGCTCCATGGATCATTTCCATTGTCTCTTGGAAGCTTGACATCATTACAATATTTGGATTTGGGTTATAACTCATTGAGTTTGTCCCCAATCCACTTGGCTAATTTATCAAGTTTAAAATACTTGGCCATTTCAAATAGCATCTTGTTCATGGAAGAGAGCAATGATTGGATCCCTACATTCCAGCTTGTGAACCTTGATATGGATTTATGCAAAATAGTGCCTAGGCCACATTTCCCAAAATGGCTCCAAACACAAACTATACTTTCTTCATTAAATTTGAGAAATGTAGGAATTGAAGGCACAATTCCCGATTGGCTTCCTTCTAGTTTAAGGTATTTATCTCTCTCCAATAATAAAATTAATAGAAATTTAATGCATTACTTTCCAAACCTCAAGCGTTTATTTCTTTCAAATAATTCATTATCAGGCCGCCTTGAGTTACAAATGGCAAATATGATACCAAATCTAAAGTTCTTAGATCTCTCTAATAATCACTTCATTGGCGAGCCTTCATTAAACTTCACAAAGCTACAATATTTGGATCTCTCAAACAATATGTTCTCAGGACATCTCAATCCAACAATCAACAACACACTCTTAAACTTACACTATCTTGATTTATCTATGAATAATTTTAGTGGAAGCATTCCCCATTCTCTTTGTCAAATGAATCTATTAGTTAGACTCTTCATTTCCAAAAATAGTTTTTCAAGACAACTTCCTAATTGTTGGAATAGTTCCTTTAGGGCAGAGTGCTTAGATTTTTCACACAACCAAATATATGGAGAAATTCCAAACACCCTTTGCAACCTAAGGAGCATAAAATTCCTACATTTGGCCTACAATCATTTATCTGGCAGAATTCCCCTTTGTTTACATGATTGTAAATATTTGATTACTCTTGATGTTGGACACAATTACTTAGTAGGAAATATTCCATCTTGGTCTAATAAGAGTTTGCCTTATTTAAAAGTTCTCAACTTACGCTCTAATTTTTTGAACGGCATCATTCCCGAAATGTCTAAGCTTACATGTCTTCAATCATTAGATCTCTCTAATAATAACCTCTCAGGATCAATTCCACAAACCTTTGGCAATTTTATTACAATGAGAACCTCACAACAATACTGTAACACCATCAACGATATTTCGTACAATTGGGATATATTATGGCTCTTTATAAAAGGAAATGAGTATGAGTACCTAACATTAGATTCACTTGCCAAATCTATTGATCTCTCCAATAATAACTTGTCAGGATATATCCCTGAGGAAATAGGGAACTTATATAGATTGCAAAACTTAAATCTATCTAGAAATAACTTAATAGGGGAGATACCAAGGAGCATTGGTGGAATGCAGAATCTAGAAGCTTTAGACTTGTCAAGAAATAATTTATCAGGTGCTATTCCTTCATCATTAGGAGATTTGTCTTTTTTGGGCATCTTGAACTTGTCATATAACAACTTCTCGGGCAGTATTCCCACTGGTAGACAACTGCAAACATTTGGTGCATCTACTTATATTGGAAACCCATACCTTTGTGGTTTTCCCCTTATAAAAAACTGTACAGATGACAAAGCAAAAGGCAACGCAGAAGAAGAAAACACAAATGGTGATGGAAGTAGGGAAACCATATGGCTATTCAGTAGCATCACAATGGGATTCATTATGGGATTTTGGGGAATTTTGGGCATTCTTCTATTGCATAAAAGGTGGAGAATCCTGTACTTCCATACTATTGACAACGCCTACCACAAGCTATGCATGGAGATGTAAGTGAAGATGAGAAGGAAATATGTTATAGAAGATTAAGACGGCTAATGTATTGTAAGCACTTCCTGGAAGCAATTTACCTAAAAAAGGAGTAGTTGGCAAAGCTTGGATGTCTCTTCAGACAAGGAAGAATCTGGAGCATATGGCAATCAGTTGTTTGCGTTGATTAAAGATTGTCTCTGCAAGCTTGGAAGACCAAATGAAAATTAGTTGTTGTGTTGACTAAATAATAAGAAAATAATATAATGAGGAGGAAAAGCTGTATTTCTGTGTTTCATGTGCCGTTTGATGAGTCATAAGATGATTTATGTTCAAATTATAATTTCACATTAGTTGGAGAGAAATAATCTGAGTTTATAAAATGAAAAATAACTATAAAATGCCAATAATCTGATTTGAGCATGACTAAAAATGATTTCTTCAAAGGAAACAATCGTTTTTGTCATGGTTCATAATTTAGCCCAGGAACACAAAATGTTAAATAGTAAGAGAATAAAATTCTGTAGGTAGAAAATGAGGGAAAATTTTGCATCTCTATACAAACTTATAGCTTGTGATGATGAAGGATGACCTTTTGCCACTTTACAATAGCAATTTGTCATGAATCATGAAAACAGATGATGCTTGTCTGGCTTTAGAGAACTTTATGGTAAGTTCATATTGCTAATTTCTTAATGCTGCCTTATTTATTGAGTAAATTAGAGGAAATACAACATGGCTAGTAATTTTCTCTTAAATCCATCCCTCTGATGAAAAGCTTGCTTAACATGAAGTATGTCTGCGAGATTCACTATTTTTATTTTGGTGTTTAGGTTTCCTCTGTGGCGTAGCGGGGTGCGGGAGCTAAATAAAAAAAAGAAGCTAATTGAGAACTTTGCCTGTAAGTCTAGCATTTTCAAAAAATAAAAAAAGAAAGAATCATTTGAGTTTGGAGCACTAAATGGACGCAATTAGTGTCATTAATGCCATCCGACACACTTGGCCTGTACTTCCCGGTTCAATTCAAGGCCCAGTGGACCTAATCCAAGCTCATGAAAAGGAAACGAAGCCCGAGCTTCTATTGAGAGCTACATCGTGCGAGTCGGCATCCTCGTCAAAAGGCGGGCAACGAACGAAGCGGAGCTCGCGAGACTATTTCGTCGTCGTCTCCGCAAGATCCGGACGACGACGTCCTTTGCGGGAGAAGCGGCGACCGGGCTCGAGGCGTCGATAAGGCTCGAGGATGCTTCGGACGCGGACGACGACGCTGGAGGCGGATGGTGCGACATCGACGCGTGAGAGCGAAGCGGACGGAGCCGTGGACGACGCGATCGAGCGGATCATGTGGAGAACAAAGGAAGGCGGCTGCGTAGGATTCGGAGGCATCTGGATTCAGCAGCGCGAGCGAAGTTCTCGGGCGACGACGTTGGCGACGCAAGATCTGCATCAGCCAAACGCTGAGAAGAACGCGGCTAAGGCGGCATCGGAGCGGAAGACCCGGTCAGCGCAAGGCGGCGGCTTGGAACGTTAAAAGGAGGAAGAAGGAAGAAGGGAGCGATCGAGGAGGACCGAGCTCTGGAAAAGGTAGAGGACAGAGAACCTGGGAGCGGAGAGCCTCGAGAGTGAGATTCGCGAGCCAAGTTCTGTGAGGGAGAGCTCTGTGAAGTCGGCGGCGAGTCGCCGCCAACGTGAGGGAAGCAAGAGGTGAGCGACGAGGGTCGTTGGCCAAGAGAGGTCTTGTAACCGAGCTTCAAGAGAGAAATAAGAGTTCGGTGAAGGTTTTTCCTCATCCCCTGCTTTCCCCTGTTTTCTGAGATCTCGTGTGATCAGCGGCGGAGAACCGGCAGCAAGTGGCTGTCCGGATGTCGGCGACGATCTGAGGGGAGACAAGCGACTCTCCCTTTTCAGGCGCACGTCTTCGGCGAGTTCTGGAGCGCGGGCGGCACTCGGCGGACGAAATGCAGACAGCTGCGTACGAGGCGAAGATGAAGACGAACTCAGCGTTCGTCTCGAGGCAGAAGCAGCGACGCGGCGGCGTCGCGTGATGAGTGAAGACGAAGGCTGGCTCTCGATTCGAGGACGCGAAGCGGAGTCAACGAATCGAGGAGTCAATGGCCAAATCGCGTAGTGGATTTCGGATTGAAGGGCTGACGTCAGCGAGCGGAAATTGATTCGGCGACGGCGATCTTGTGGCGTTGACTTAGTTGACCGCTCACTATTGATTTTGACCAGGTTGACCCGAGAGGTATCTCTAAATTAGGGTTTCGATTCTGTTTCAGATTCCGGATTTGAGGATAGATTTTGGACGGCTAGGGTTAGGGTTTCAATTTGGGGAAAACCTAATCCTAATTTGAATGGAGGTGCACGCTCTGGTGTTCCACCGGACGGCTCTAAGAAGCAGATAAGCGTCAATTTTAGACTGTTCCAACTGGGGCGTGACACTTGGGGAGCAAACTTAATTGTCATACAATTCCAGCCGTGCTTACTAATTAGTATCATTAATATCTTGGTTCTAGTTAAATTAATGCCACTGGTTAGTTGCCAGTCAAAGAGGAAACTAACGATAATGCAAAATATGGAGACATTATTGATTTTGTTTATGAAATTTATAGTCTGCCAGTCAAAGAGGAAACTAACTTTTACTGGATCGTAAAAGTCATTAAAATTTATAGTCTGAACAAAACTTTTAATATGTTTATGAAATTCAATTGTGATTTTTTTTTGTTAGAATAAAATTTTAACAAATTAATATTTTTATAATTTTCTTTTTTTTTAGTATTATATATATATATATATTGAAGTTTTTATATTTGTAGTATTAATTTTAATATGTTTATGAAATTCAATTGTGTGTTTTTGTTTGTTAGCTTATGTATTTCGGTGTTCACATAATGATGTCGAATTTTGGTGGATGAATTTTATTATGACCGTGCCTCAAATGCAATGATAATGTGATGCCAAATGTTGGAGGAAGATGCCATAAAAATAAATTATTTAAGAGATCCAACTTGTAGTATTGTCAAAATTTGTGGCACCTCATTAATAAATTTACTATTGGAGAGAGACAAATACTCAAACCTTGGCATCGTGGTTGCTATTTGTAAACGGAACCCCGAGAATGAGTTGTCTGAAAGATATAATGTTTTAAGGTATGGAAACAAATTTATCAAGCCCCAGCTAATCCTATTAAAGGAAAGATCTAAATACTCGACATTACAAGGAAGCTAATTGAGAACTGTGCCTGTAAGTCTATCATTTTCAAACAATAAAAAAGAAAGAATCATTTGAGTTTGGAGATTTGAGTTTGGAGCACTAAATGGACGCAATTAGTGTCATTAATGCCATCCAACACACTGGGAGAGAAAACTTAATCGTCATCCAATTCCAACAGTGCTTACTAATTAGTATCATTAATATTTTGGTTCTAGTTAAATTAATGCCACTGGTTAATTGCCACTGAGATCAAATATATGATTAGAAAATCATTTGTAGCATGATCAATTTAATTTTTTTGTTAAATCTTAAGAATTAATTGGTTTTCATTTGATGATATTTAAACATTATCTTTGCGAACTCATGTCCAAAAGTTCAGACTGTGAGGAAAACTAGTAGTTAACTCCATTTGTCAGTTTTTGCTCAAGTCAAGCAAATAAATAAAGAGATTCTAAGTGTATCTATCCTCAATTTTCTTTTTTGTTCCAATCAAAAATAGACCGATTAAAAGTGATAGAGCCAAAAAACTGAACGAAATGTTGAAAACAAAAGAGGTTTGACAAGTAATGGATGGGTGTGATATAAGTGGCATGAAGAATCCAATAATACACAAAAGAGTAATGGGTTATGGATGATGACTACTTCTGCATGCGTCCAACCAGTTCGTGTCATTTATTTGCAAGACTTAGCTTTAGAGTTGACTGACTTTGGCCAAAAGTCAAGTCGCATGCAATTGGACGATTAGAAAATAAATGATGGATGATAACTACATTTTGTGTGCATTTGCGAGACTTGCTTGAGCGTCGATGACTCTGCCCAAAAGTCAAGACATGCGGTTGGACATTTAGGAGATAGAGATTGTTTTTACTAGTCTTTGCAAATTGAAATATGCGGAAGCTGGAATTTTGAGATAATCAGGTGCTTCTTATATAATAATGATGTGATCGACTCTTCTGGTGAACTTTGGCGAATTTTCGATCATCTCTAGTGAACTTTCGCTTGTCTCTGATGAACTCCCTGTTGTAAATGAATTTTAATTTTGGTTAAAAGATTTAAAACTTATCTTTAAGGTGTCTAACCGTGCTTTAAGATTTGTTGATTAAAATCTAAAAGTGTCTCTCTAAAAATTTCTAGAGAGACTGTCTCCCTAGAATTTTTCTCCCTTATTTTACCTTCAACTATAACAGCAGAGGGAGGCTTGATGATGACAATAGAAAATGGAAATGGTTGCAGCGATGACTAATCCCAAGCTAAAGGAATTATCTCAGTGACTATACTTTAGTGAGTTTAGGCTACAATGACGGCACTTGAAACACAAGGACGGAAGCTCAGTACAATGGACAAGAATTAGGACAGTCAACCACAATGGTGAATAGTTAGTAGGAGAGAGGAAATTAGGGCAGACAAAGTAGAGCCAGGTAGGCGCCGACTGCACAAGTTTGAATGACGCTGCAACAGTTCGGAGGCGGACTAAAATGACCGTGGTGGTGACAAGGAAACAAAGCTTATTTCCTCATTAATTTTCTATCTTTCATCATTTTTTTAAATATGAGTTGAGAATTTCCTCATGAATTCTCTATCTTTCATCATTTTACTAATTAAGAAGGCGATTAGCAGTATCTGTCGTGTATGATTTCGAGTTCGATGGATGAATACTTGAACCTATATCCACTACTTCTGAAATATTAGAATTTTGATATCTTCTAAGTATTCAGACTTTTGGCGCACCTCCTAAACACTAGATCCTTAACATCTCCTACATGCTTGATTTGAGCCATTCATTTTATTGATATGATATAATTTAAGGTCAGTAGGCTAAACTTATGCAAGCCTACTTTCCCTATTATGGCTCTGTTTGGGATTGTAGGTAGAACCGTAGGCTAAACATAAATAAAAATATATGTAAACATATATATATATATATATATATATATATATATATATATATATATATATGTAAATAAAAATATTTGTAAACATATATAAATAATTAAAAAAAATATGGAGATAGTATTATTTTTTCTAACAGTAATTTATAGTATTTTGACAATAAATAATACTATTTTTGAAGGACTTGCACCCACCTATACTACAATCCTAAACTAGCCCTATGTCCATACACTATTGGACTGCTAACTGTATTAAATTGACCACTTAATAGATTTACTCTTATCTTTGTTTTTTTTTTTAAAAAAATGCTCATTTCTTTCTGCCGCATCCAAAAAGTAGTGTCATATTATCTATGATTTTAATAAAAATGCAAGGATAAATACTTGATTCTAGAATGCCAATGAATCATTTAAAAATTAATTTGAATTTTTTTAAAAAAAATAGAGTCATAGTTTAGAAATGATACATATAATTAACTTCAATTTCAAATCATTATTCTTGTTGTTATTATTGTTCCATGGAGAAATAAACTCATTTCATTATAGACAAAATATTAATATTTGTTAGAAATAAAAGATAAAACTGATTAGTCTTTGCTTAGTCAAGCAAATGAATGCTGATATTGATTTGAGTGTGTCCTTTCTTCTTCTTCCTCCACTGGCACCGTAATCAAACTAGAGGACCATCTATCCATTATCAAATTAATATTCATCTTTGACTTTTTAAAGAAAAAATATATTCATTCTATGGTCCTATCCATCAAAGGTCGACAAACATTTTTCTCTACTTAACAATGTATAAAAAAATCTAGAAGACAATGATATTATTTAGTAATTAAGATGTAGATGATAAGTTAACTTTGACGGGAAATACAAGCGAAGTTTAAAAGTTTTTTTTAAAAAAAAAAAGTTTAGTATAACATTAATTGATTTTGATCGAGTATTTATTAGCCCATAACACCTCATTTATTAAATAAATATATTTTCAATCGATTTGGGCTGATCATTTTGTTAAGAATCAAATTATCTTAAGATTAATTGATTTTCAATCTAAATTATATCTTTTTTATTACAATTATTGTGATAAGTACACGATTGAATATTCATTCGTGATCTGAATGTGCTAACTTTTGGATATAAGTTGGAGAGCTCATCGAGATTGATTTTGGATGATGGAGATTAAATTTTGAGTAATTATTCAGACTGTGAGGAAAATTTGTGCTTGGGCCCCATTGTCAGTCTTCGTTCAAGGCAAGCAAATAAATAAATGATAGAGATTCATGTGTATTTATTCTCAATTTTCTTTTTTGTTTCAAAAATAGACCGATTAAAAATGATAAAGAGAAAAAAAACTGATAGAAATGCTGAAAACAAAATATGGTTGGGACGATTAAAAAAATACATGACGGATGATGACTACTTACTTTTGTGTGCATTTACAAGACTCACTTCAGAGTTGACCGACTGTGCTCAAAAGTCAAGACATAGGGAGACAGATATTTTTTTACTAGTCTTTGCAAATTGAAATATGCGGCCGCTGGAATTTTGAGATAAGCATGTTCTGCTTTATATAATAACCATGCGATGAGCCTTAGAGTTGACTGACGACTACTTCTATACGCATCCAATTAGTTCAAGCCATTCATTTGCAACACTTAGCTTTAGAGTTGACTGACTTTAGCCAATAGTCAAGTCGCATAGATGATTAAAAAATAAATAACGGATGATGACTACTTACATATGTGTGCATTTACAAGACTCACTTCAGAGTTAACCGACTGTGCTCAAAAGTCAAGACACAGGGAGATGGATATTTTTTTTACTAGTCTTTCCAAATTGAAATATGCGGCAGCTGGAATTTTGAGATAAGCATGTTCTGCTTTATATAATAACCATGCGATGAGCCTTCTCCTGCATATCCAACAAACACTCAAATGATGATCAAATCCCCAACCAGCCTCCTATTCTTCTTCCTCTCGCTTGCTTTGCTGAGCATCAAGCTCCGCGGCATGACGTCGCATGCCACCGCTGCAATGATCCGCTGCCACAACGCGGAGAGGCAAGCCTTGCTGGAGTTTAAGCGCAGGCTCGATGATCCTTCCAACCGCCTCTCTTCCTGGGTTGGCAAGGATTGCTGTACGTGGAAGGGCATTGGCTGCAGCAACGTCACTGCCCATGTTTCGGTTGCGGGGTGATATAAGCTCTGCTTCATCGCTGCAATCTCTTGAGGAGCTGATTCATCTAGATCTCAGCGGCAACGACTTTAGCGGCTACAACATCCCTGCCTTCTTCGGTTCTTTTCCTAGACTAACTTATCTTGATCTCTCCGGAGCAAGCTTCATCGGTAGAGTACCAGACCAGCTCGGAAATCTCTCCACCTTGCAATACCTCGACCTTTCCTATAACTGGTATGATGGTTATGATTATTATGGTGACTCAATTGGCTCCTTGTACGTTGAAAACTCAGGATGGATCTCTCGCCTCACTTCCCTCCGACACCTTAATATGAGTTGGGTTAGTTTTGGAGGTGCGTCAAGTTGGTTTGAAGCACTGAATGCGCTCCCTCACATTCAAGACGTCGAATTGGCTGGGTGTGATCTAATAGGGTCGCTTCCTCATTCCCCACTACATCTCAATTTCACATCGCTCCAAACACTTAATTTGGCAGGTAAATTATTTACATGAAGTGTCTTTAATTTTGATTGGAATGATATGAACTAATATATACCACCTCTCTTTAATATTTGCCAGGTAATAATATAAATGACACTGAACCAATGTGGCTATACAATCTAACTACCTTGGAGAGTCTTGATTTTTCTTGGAATGATATCTATTGGCTCCATAATAAGGTTGGCTTCTTTAAAGGAACTAGATTTGTCTAGAAATATAATATCTAAGAGTTTCCTACTATTGTTGGCCAACCTCTGCAAGCTCCAAATTTTGGGATTAGCAGAAATCACAATCAAGGATAAGGCATCCAATCTAGAGATGCTCTTTTCTGGATGTCTTATGTATAGCTTGGAAGAGTTGTATCTTTACACCAACCAACTCAATGGTTCTCTTTCTAATTGGTTAGGAAACATGAAGAATCTCAAGTATATTGGTTTTCATAATAACTTGCTCCATGGCTCTATACTAAATTCTCTTGGAAGCCTAACCTCATTACAGTATTTGGATTTGGGGTACAATAACTTGAATGTGACAATTGGAGACAACATTGGACAGCTAAAGAATCTCATCCATTTGGATCTATCTCATAACTTGCTCCATGGATCATTTCCATTGTCTCTTGAAAGCTTGACATCATTACAGTATTTGGATTTGGGGTACAATAACTTGAATGGGACAATTGGAGACAACATTGGACAGCTAAAGAATCTCATCTATTTGGATCTATCTCATAACTTGCTCCATGGATCATTTCCATTGTCTCTTGAAAGCTTGACATCATTACAATATTTGGATTTGAGTTCCAACAACTTGAACGGCACAGATGAGAAAGTATTGGACAACTAAAGAATCTCATCCATTTGGATCTATCTCATAACTTGCTCCATGGATCATTTCCATTGTCTCTTGGAAGCTTGACATCATTACAATATTTGGATTTGGGTTATAACGCATTGAGTTTGTCCCCAATCCACTTGGCTAATTTATCGAGTTTAAAATACTTAGCCATTTCAAATAACATCTTGTTCATGGAAGAGAGCGATGATTGGATCCCTACATTTCAGCTTGTGGAACTTGATATGGATTTATGCAAAATACTGCCTAGGCCACATTTCCCAAAATGGCTCCAAACACAAACTATACTTTCTTCATTAAATTTGAGAAATGTAGGAATTGAAGGCACAATTCCCGACTGGCTTCCTTCTAGTTTAAGGTATTCTCTCTCCAATAATAAAATTAATGGAAATTTAATGCATTACTTTCCAAACCTCAAGCATTTATATCTTTCAAATAATTCATTATCAGGCCGCCTTGAGTTACAAATGGCAAATATGATACCAAATCTAAACTCCTTAGATCTCTCTAATAATCACTTCATTGGCGAGCCTTCATTAAACTTCACAAAGCTACAATATTTGGATCTCTCAAACAATATGTTCTCAGGACATCTCAATCCAACAGTCAACAACACACTCTTAAATTTATACTATCTTGATTTATCTATGAATAATTTTAGTGGAAGCATTCCCCATTCTCTTTGTCAAATGAATTTATTGTTTACACTCCGCATATCCAAAAATAGTTTTTCAGGACAACTTCCCAATTGTTGGAATAGTTCCTTTAGGGCAGACTACTTAGATTTTTCATACAACCAAATTTATGGAGAAATTCCAAACACCCTTTGCAACCTAAGGAGCATAACATTCCTACATTTGGCCTACAATCATTTATCTGGTAGAATTCCCCTTTGTTTACATGATTGTAAATATTTGACTACTCTTGATGTTGGACACAATTACTTAGTAGGAAATATTCCATCTTGGTCTAATAAGAGTTTGCCTTATTTAAAAGTTCTCAACTTACGCTCTAATTTTTTGAGCGGCATCATTCCCGAATTGTCTAAGCTTACGTGTCTTCAATTATTAGATCTCTCTAATAATAACCTCTCAGGATCAATTCCACAAACCTTTGGCAATTTTATTACAATGAGAACCTCACAACAATACTGCAACACCACCGATATGTCGTACAATTTTGATAAATTTTGGTCCTTTATAAAAGGAAATGAGTACGAGTACATGACATTAGATTCACTTGCCAAATCTATTGATCTCTCCAATAATAACTTGTCAGGATATATCCCTGAGGAAATAGGGAACTTATATGGATTGCAAAACTTAAATCTATCTGGAAATAACTTTAGACTTATCAAGAAATAATTTATCAGGTGCAATTCCTTCATCATTAGGAGATTTGTCTTTTTTGGGCATCTTGAACTTGTCATATAACAACTTATCAGGCAGTATTCCCGCTGGTAGACAACTGCAAACATTTGTTGCAGCTACTTATATTGGAAACCCATATCTTTGTGGTTTTCCCCTTATAAAAAGTTGTACAGATGACAAAGGAAAAGGCAACGCAGAAGAAGAAAACACAAATGGTGATGGAAGTAGGGAAACAATATGGCTATTCAGTAGCATCACAATGGGATTTATTATGGGATTTTGGGGAATTTTGGGCACTCTTCTATTGCATAAAAGGTGGAGAATCATGTACTTCCGTACTATTGACAACGTCTACCACAAGCTATGCATGGAGATGTAAGTGAAGATGAGAAGGAAATCTGTTGTAGAAGATTAAGACGGCTAATGTATTGTAAGCACTTCCTGGAAGCAATTTAGCTAAAAAAGGAGTAGTTGGCAAAGCTTGGATGTCTCTTCAGACAAGGAAGAATCAGGAGCATATGACAATTAGTTGTTTGCGTTGATTAAAGATTGTCTCAGCAAGCTTGGAAAACCAAATGAAAATTAGTTGTTGTGTTGATTAAATAATAAGAAAATAATATTATGTAGAAAGAAAATGAGGAGGAAAAGTTGTATTTCTGTGTTTCATGTGCCGTTTGATGAGTCATAAGATGATTTATGTTCAAATTATAATTTCACATTAGCTGGAGAGAAATAATCTGAGTTCCTAAAATGAAAAATAACTATAAAATGCCAATAATCTGATTTGAGCATGACTAAAAATGATTTCTTCTAAGGAAACAATCCTTTTTGTCATGGTTTATAATTTAACCTAGGAACACAAAATGTGAAATAGTAAGAGAATAAAATTTTGTAGGTAGAAAATGATGGAAAATTTTGCATCTCTATACAAACTTATAGCTTGTGATGATGAAGTAACCTTTTGCCACTTTACAATAGCAACTTGTCATGAATCATGAAAACAGATGATGCTTGTCTGGCTTTAGAGAACTTTATGGTAAGTTCATATTGCTAATTTCTCAATGCTGCCTTATTTATAGAGTAAATTAGAGGAAATACAACATGGCTAGTAATTTTCTCTCAGGCATTGTTTACTTGGGGGGAAAGTTAGATGGAAAGGAAAGAAAGTAGGAAGGAAAGGAGTATAGACTTGTTTACTTGGGCGGATGGATAGTTTGGAAGGGAAAGTAAGAGGGAAAGTTAGTCATTATTCCCTCTATTTGCTTTCCGCCCAAATCGGACGGAAAGCTAAAACTATGACTTAACTTTACTAACTTCACACCTAACTTTTCACCGCACCGTTACTTATTCTTGCTCAATACGATCTTTTCTCGACTAACTCGTCTTTGTCGTCACTGCTCGAGCTCGCCGCCATTGATCGTTCATGTCGCTGCTGCTTGCCCTCGCCGTCGTCGCTCGTATTTAATATTTAATATTTAATAATTTTATGATATTATATATATATATAATATGAATAAAAAAATAAAAATTGAGGTATATATATCAATCATTCAAACTTTCTTTCCATCCAAGTAAACACAAGGAAGGAAAATCTATAACACATTCCATCCATCTATTTTTTTCTTTCTTTCCTTCTTTCCTTTCTTTTGTATTTTCCATTCGTCCAAATAAACAGATGTTGATATGCTGTAATGACTAATATTAAATAAATAAAAAATAAATGTCCAAGTTTTAATCCTTGCCAACTTGGAATCGCTTACAAACTAACATATGTATACATGTATCATGCTACTTTATTAAATTGCCTATTTAATTTTACTTTTGTGGTGTGAGATTATAATTTAATGTTAGGGATTATGGTTTTTTTTCCAAATGTTAGGGATTATAGTAAAATTGTAACAAGAAAATGGATTAAACTATTTCATGTGATGTAACAAAAAAACAAAGCAATACTATTTAATGTGATGTGAAAAACAGTAGTGGATCTTTGAGATACAATATTTAAAATGGATTAAATTATTTTAAATATCTAAAATGGATTAAATTATTTCAGAAAAAAAAATGAGCTCACTTCTCTTTGAAAAAAAAGATGAAACTGTTCAGTTGTGAGTCGAGTCAAGTAAATAAATAAAAAAAATGATTTTAAGTGTCTTTTTTTCTCATCTTCTTTCTAGTTAAGAAGTGTTACATTTTAATATAGCATAATTTTTTAAATTCAAGTAATGGATCAGTGGCATAGGCACGAAGAATCAAATAACACAAACTGATATTAACTAATTATCAAGCTGTGATGGATGATAGCGACTGTGGCGTCCAATTAGTGCTGGTCATTTGCAAGACTTCCTTTTGAATTGGCTAGACTTTGATGAGAAGTCAAGTCGCATGCGATCGGACGATTAGAGAACGAATGTTTGGATTATTCTCTGCAAATTGGCATGAGCACCAGCAGTAATTTTGAGATAAAACAAGTGATGCCTATATAATGATCATGTGCTGAGCGTTCCTACAACATGACAAGCAGACAAGTAGCAGTTGATAATTACTCCAAGAACACACTCAAATGTTGAGCCGCACCATATCCCCTCTCCTCTCCACGTCTCGCTCAGATAGATTTCATTTATCAGGACAATCAATTTCTGCATGATAAACTTACATAATAAAAATCTATCCATAAATATACAATATACTATAACAAAAAATCCAACCTGTTGAAATTATAAACTCCACATAAAAATTATCTCATAATCAGTTCTTTAAAATTATAGTTCTTAAATGCTCGTGGAGTCAAAAAGTGTTACATAAAAAATGTAATATGATCATTTTTAAATTCACCTTAAATTAATAAGGCTTTTTGTTTAATATGTTCTAACTTCCAATAAGTAAAAATACTCATTGTTAATTACTCCTAAAATTATGGCACATTTGATTAAGAGAACTATACTATGAAATAAAATGAAAGACCAGAAGACTAAACAATTTTATTCATAAACATTATAAACATATATAATTAGACATGATACATAAGCGACGAAAGAAAATAGCCTTCATCAATTTGGAAAACTTGTATTTATCAAATGTTTAGTCTTGCACTGACTTATTAGGTATTTAAACTTTAGATAATATCCGGCCTTGGCAGCACAATGTCATATTAAGGAGTTATGCCCCGATGGTAAACATCGACATACGCACCTCCCAAATAATATTCTTTCGTAATGCATTAATGCATGTTGGATATTTAATCTGGGAAATTATCCGGCCCTGCGGCGTGTTAGATAATTTAATTTGGAAAATATCTAACCTTGCGGCGCATTGGATTTTTAAATTTGGAAAAATTACCTGTATTGGATATTTAAATTTTGAAAAATTACCCGGCCTCACGGCTTGTTGGATAATTTGAATTTAGGAAACTTACCCAGCCTCGCAGCTTGTTGGATAATTTGAATTTGAAAAATATTCGGCCTTGTGGTGTATTGGATATTTAAATTTGATAAAATTACCCGACCTCGCAGCTTGTTAGATAATTTGAATTTAGAAAATATCCGGCCTTGCGGCATATTGGATATTTAAATTTGAGAAAATTACTCAGCCTCGCGCCTTGTTAGATAATTTGAATTTAAAAAATATCCTGTCTTGCGGCGTATTAGATATTTAAATTTGAGAAAATTACCCAGCCTCGCGGCTTTTTGAATAATTTGAATTTAAAAAATATCCGGCCTTGCGGTGTATTAGATATTTAAATTTGAGAAAATTACCTAGTCTTGGGCTTGTTGAATAATTTGAATTTGGAAAATATCCGGCCTTGCGGCATATTGGATATTTAAATTTGAGAAAATTACTCAGCCTCGCGCCTTGTTAGATAATTTGAATTTGAAAAATATCTGGCCTTGCGGCGTATTAGATATTTAAATTTGAGAAAATTACCCAGCCTCGCGGCTTTTTGAATCATTTGAATTTAAAAAATATCCGGCCTTGCGGCGTATTAGATATTTAAATTTGAGAAAATTACCTAGTCTTGGGCTTGTTGAATAATTTGAATTTGGAAAATATCCAGCCTTGCGGCATATTGGATATTTAAATTTGAGAAAATTACCCGGCCTCACGGTTTGTTGGAAAATTTGAATTTGGGAAAATTACCCGGCCTCGCGGCTTGTTGGACATTTTGAATTTGAAAAATATCCGACCTTGCAGTGTATTGGATATTTAAATTTGGGAAAATTACCCGGCCTCGTGGCTTGTTGGATAATTTGAATTTGGAAAATAACCGGCCTTGCGACGTATTGGATATTTAAATTTGGGAAAATTACCCGACCTTGCGGCTTGTTGGATAATTTGAATTTGAGAAAATACTTCAGCCTTAGCGAATGCAACGTCATATTGAGGAGTTACGCCCGACGTTAAACGTCGACATACGCAGCTCCCAAACAATATTTCATCGTTATGCACTGAGGCTTTTAGTATTATGTTCAATTGAGAATTTTTCTTTTGGAGTCAATATTTAGTCAAATGCAACTTGAGTTAAGTTCAAGTGATTGACGAGGTGACACCAGTATTGATGTCATCTTATTTTGTGCTACACACATTTTTATTTTATTTATTTTGTTATCATTATCATATATATTTTTATAATTATTATTTTGTTTTGTTATTATTATTATTATTTTAATTATCTTTGTTATTTCTTAAGTCAAAGAGTAAAGTTATTTTGACTCAGGAGAATTGCTCCGAGCGACCGTAAGTTGCTTTCAGGCGCAGGAGAGAAATTAGTGGGGAGGAGGCTGGCCTTCCTGGTGAAGATGCTAATGAGTTCAGCATTGGAGAAGAGTTCTCTCGTGCCGAAAAAAAGGGGAATAGTGGGAATTAGCAGTCTTTTGATGGAATCGGCCTTCTGTTCGTGTGCTAGAAGGGATAGGCATCCATCTGCTGGAAGTGGCGGCAAGTCGACTTGCTACAGCGTGTCCCGGGTGGCAGCAGCTTTCAATAGCAGTGTCCAGGCAACAAGAGTTGAAGCAAAGGCGATCAGTGAAAAGGACGTCTGAGACAAGGTGGCACTAGGGCTAGCAGAGGCGATGACAAGGGAGACGGCTGTAGTTCACATGGAATTGGAGCGGAGCCCCATGGAAATAGGGGAGGCGGTCGGGTGGTTGAGGCATCGAGCGGCGACAATTCCAGCCAAATAGTGATAGTGGCTGGGGCAGTAGGATTTTGGGTGGTACCGATGATTGGAAAGAGAAAGGGGGAAGGCTGTGGCGGCAGAGATGGTGTTGGCAACGGGGATAACGATGAAGGAGAAGACTATGGCGCTGCTTTGCCCGGCTGAGATCATACACAAAGTTTTGCTATGGCGTTGCTTCAGTCGAACTCTCAGCCACCAATTAACCTTATGCGGATGGCAAAAAGAAAAAGTTGTATCCACAATTGCTGAGGGACTGAGTAGGAAGTGGATTCAATCCCGGTAATCTAATCAAAGGCCCAGTGATAATCAAACACCTGGCAATTCGGGTCAGCGGGTCATAAATGGGTTGTGTCAGCTGTGACCCGTGACCTGATTAAGTCTACCCGAACACGATCCGTTTATTTAATTGAGTTAAACTGTCTAACACGAACATGACTCAAATATAATCGGGTCAACCCGATAGGACCAGAATAACCTATTTATCATTCATATTTTAAACATAAATAATAAATTAACAAAATTTTGGACTTATGTGTGGGCCAAAATATAGGTTAAAAGATAGTTAGAAGATATTTGAGCTTATAGGCTAACAATGAGAGTTAGATAAGCCTATATTTAATTTTTTATATATAAATATATAATATAATCAAGTTAAGCAGATCAACTCAACACAACTTGATTATTTTCGGGTCATAAACGGGTTTACCTGTTTATGACCCGAACACGATTATGACTGACCCGAACCCGCCTAACTTCATGTCGAGTCGGGTCGGGTCAGCGGGTCAAGTCAGGTGTTGCCCGGTCTAATCCCTACATCCTTTTCAACCGTAATTCTTGATCAACCAACTCAACCATTTAGTTCAGCTCATCAACCACCCCATGATACTTTATGGACTCACTTTAAGCATTACCATCAAAGTTCAATTAAGCATTACCATCAAAGTTCACAAATCTTCAGTCAAATTCAACGCGCCAACCTATTTGGAAAATATTGTTGCTGGGATTTTGCAAAGAAAACATATGCTAACATAATTAGTTGCTGTGAAGAATGTATTGAAAGAAAGATCAAGAAAACGAAGATTTTCTCCTTTCTTGTTGAATACGAGGTGAAAGTAGAATAGTTAATAGAAATATATTTTCGTATAAATGAAGAAAATGATTGTTTCTATTAATGTAAACAAATATTTTTTTAATTAAGGGCTAAAAGAAATGCCATAACTAGTGTTAGGCCCAAGATTTGGGCCCGATTTTGACAGGTCAAAGGGGTGTTGACCGGGTCAAAATCACCCAAAATCGAAATTAGGACTCAACTGGAATCGGAGCAGGCGGACATCGCTCAACATGTTAGTCGAAGCCGTCGATGGCGCGTGCAGGAGATCGTTGCCACATGGCAGGCGGCGACATCGGCCGGTTAAGTGACGTCCGCGTGGTGCGCTGTGGCTGGCGGTGATGAGCGGTGGAGCGTCTCCTTCCGAAAGCACGCGCGGGCGTGCAGAGCAAAAAAGGCAAGGGGAGCGGCAGCGGACAAAAAGGGGAGCTTCTGGCGGGCGATGCGACTCCGCCTGGTGGAGCAGACCGTGCGCAGCGGGTGAGGACGCCAGCGACTCCGGCGAGCATCGCGATGTCGAGCTGTCGCTGCAGTCGACCTACGCGCGGGAGAGGAGCAAACGACGTCTGCTCCGCTTGGGAAGACGCCTGCTCGGATGTGAGACGCCGGCGACGATGACGAGGGTAGTCTGGCGGGCTCCCAGCGTGGGACACCAGCGGCCAGGTTCCCCAGGTGAGCGGGGCGGAAGTGATGAGCAGACGCTTTCCCTAGCAAACGGGACGGACGTGCGTGCATTCGCCTCCCTGCACCAAGTCTCCTTCTCCTCCCTTCGTCTCCGGCGTAGTCTGGCGTCTCCGGCGGTGTCCGGTGACGTCCGGCGACCTCCAACGACTCCGGCGAGGCCATGGAGGTCCGGCGACCTCCCCCTTTGCCTCTCGGCTCTGGCGATCCACGGGGATCGACCGGTAACCACTTCTCCCGTTTGGGTTCCGGCGATCGTCCGGGGACCTCCGGCGGACTTCATGTGACGAAGCCTGACAAGCACTGAGGGTTTAGAGTACCAGGAGGTCTACCCCTCCGCTCCAGCGATCGGCGGCGATCGCGTGGACTCTGACGACCGGTGGTGTGGTGTGAGCGGTTCGGCGTCGATAAGTCCAACCCGTTTCCCTCTACGGTTCGGTGTAGCCGTATCAACTGCTCGGACGGACTACAGTGATCGGCGGCGATTCCTGGTGAAATTCGTGCGATGACCGGTGGTGTGTGGCGGGCAGTTCGGCGTCGAGGAGTTCAAATCAGTTTGCCAGATGGTCCGTTGTGTAGTGGTGGAGCCGGTGGCTTCGAGTCCTGCCGAGAGATATTCTTCTTCTCCCGGCTCCTTCCTTTCAGGCATTTACAGTTTTCCGCTGTTTAGTCTATTTTCCGACGTCAGTGATGCTATTCGACGACGTCTTGTTCTGCTGCTTGTGTCTGTGTGCGTCTTGCGTTTGACCCCACGTTTAGGCGCGTGCGGTCTCTTGCTTCTCCGGCGTTCTCCCCTGCTCATCTGAGTGATGCGGCTTCTCCCCTCTTCTCGACGTTGCGACCCGGTTGCTTGTTTGTGTTTGTTGTGTTGACTCTATGTTGACTATGTGTTGACTTTGTGTTGACTGTGTGTTCTGTCGCTTGTGTGCGACTAGCCCTCTTCTACACCCTGCATGGTGTACACTGTTTGCGCATGTGCGCCGCCGTCTGCGTACGGTGTTGGCTATTTGTTCGGTTAGGCTGAGACGTGAGTGTTCACGTCTGCCGGTCGCGCCCGGTGCTATTTTGTCCCCTGCGCGGGACAGTTTTTCTCCCAGAGTCCCGCGTGGCTCTATTTATTTTAAAGAAAAATTTTAGCACTAATTCTGGGCGTGACAACTAGATGCAACATAACAAATTATATTTCTTTTGTCCAATAAATTATATTATATCTTGGATTGGAGGCTATGTCCAGAAGTTCTTGATTTGCTCCAACAAAGGCACTTAAGCTACTCAGGTGATCCTTGCAATCACTCACTCAAGAGGTCCGTACTTTAGCTCACTCGGGAATGTGATGAGTGTGATAGTGTAATGGTTACTACTTAAAAGTGCAAGTCTCACATGGATCAAGCAACAACAAAGCACCAAAAATTCAAGGTCCATCACAACCACCACAACACCGAAAACCCTAATTTTATGTGGTAGTTACGGCCCACATTAGAGAAGCTTATGTGAGACATAATGGCAACTCATAAGCACACGCGTAAGTTCCATTGGTAGCCAAGAGAAGAATCAACGAATGTGCTGGGCCTTAGATATGGAGGCAAGAAAAAGGTATGTCATTCTAGAATCATGTATTGCACCACTAGCCACTTTTCTCATATGAAACCGACACCTTCATCCTCGCATGAATATTGAGAGGAGGAAGCCTATAGATTCCCCTAGGCTACCCTCTTCTCATAGGTTCCAGGAGGAGAATGTGTGATAAAGAAGGTAGAGGTCATTCCAGATTCATAAATATATTTCTCCATAAAGAATCCGTGTCCTAGTCTCTAACTTGAGCATCAAAAGAAAAATGACTACAAACTCATTCAAACTAACTCTATTCTTTTCATATTTACTAGGGCGGGAAAGAGAAAGGAAAAGGAGGGAAAGGAAAGAAACCTCCATTTTCCTTTGTTTATTTGGAGGGAAAAAAATTAAGGAAGGAAATCTGCCCTCGTTTTCCTTCTAAATCCGTCCAAACCCAGTCCGCCCAAATGAAAATCACTTTGATGCTTTATATTCATCTCCTCTGCCCTCCTCGACTTCTCCATGCTCGCCCCATCTGCCTCACCGCTTGTCCTTCTTGCCCACCTGCTGTCTGCATGCCGCCTACCTTGCCCCGTTCACCTCGCCAACTATCTGCTTTGTCACCTGCCTCACCATCCGCCAGCCTCATCGCCTGCCTCACCACCTTGTTGCTTGCCTCATCGCCTGCCTGCTTTGACGCTTGCCATTGCCGCCGATGTTATTTTTTCTCCTTCCCCGAATCACATGATTCATTTTTTTTCTATCTATTTTCCTCTCTACCCTCTTTTCTTTTCCCTCATTTTTGCCTCTCATTTCCTTTCTTTAAGATGGAAAGGACATCATTGGAAAGAAATATCCATATTGATCAAAGCAACTTAGTTAAGCACCAATTTGGGTGATGAAAGCAATCGTCCTCAATTGAATCTAGGAGAAGAATCCATCGCCATGAATCCAAACTTCCACAACCACATGTCTTCTATGTTGGTCAATAGTGCTACATCCTTTGAAACATCAATATAATCAATAATTATAAGCATTATCAGTCAACATCCTTATAGCGAGCTACGCCCAAACCTCGAAAATAAGGTTACGCTACATCTTCCATCATAGAATACAATAAAATTCTCAAGAGAAATTCAACCAAACCAGAGGAAAGGCTAGATCTATGTTGTGAGAGGATGGAGCATGATCATCAGCATCAAAATGGAGAAGAAATCACATCGGAATAGTCTTCCGTCGCCAAAATCATTGCCAAAACCCTAGCTTCGCCTTTCGCCCTCATTCTCCTTGATCCGTCCATGAAACGGCGTGATTCTTGTCCCAAAATGTTTGTGGGTAAGTTAGGAAGGTCTTCATGAAGTTTCCCCAAATTCTGCTATAAGAATTGCAAGAATCGGGTGAAAAACCAAATGGGTATTGCGAACTACGGAAGTTTTCACGACCGTGCATAGATGCAAGGCCATGCCCGTGAAGAACTCGACGAACTCTAAAACTGGATTGCGAGCTCTTCATGGCCATGAATGCGTTCACGGGTGTGCCTATGAACTTCTTGTCGAAATCTAAAAGTTGGGTTGACATCTTCATGGTCGTGCATGGATGCACAGGGCACGCCTATGAAGATCTCGGCGGAGTCTAGAAATGCAGGATCATACACGGCTATGCCCATGAAGATTATAAAATGCTCCGTTTGATGTGAAAATTAACATGTAGCTTCGTCTCATCATGAGGAGTCATTCCATATCTTCAAATATTCCAAATTCCATTAATTTTGACTGAAAATCCCTACATTTCAATAATACCAGAGGAAAGTGAAGATTCTGAAGAATATGAAGTATTTGAGCAAATAAATGAGAAAAAACTATGCATTCTACTCCAAAATAACAATAAAACTAAGCCACAAAAAGTACTATATATATGCATGATATCAACTACCTCAGTCACTTTGTGACTGCGAGTCAAAAGTATTAGGTGAAGTAGATGGATTCGGTACAATTTGCCTACAACCTCCACATATCATCATCCACGGGGCACAACCCCTTTGAGCTCGTGTTAGGGAGACAACCCCTAACTCCTATTGATATCGCGATGAGGAACTCTAGTGGGAGGTGTCCTGCAGCACAACGGGAGGCTAGCGAGCGAGTTGAGTCACTCTAAGAGGCGAGAGACAACCTTGAACTGGCCGCTAGACGAAGGCAACATTATGCAAATCGTCGATGTTGGGATGAAGAATTCACCAGGGCGACTTGGTTCTTCTCCAACTTACTTCGCATATATGGAGGAAAATATCTACGAAGGCAGCACACCAGGGACTTATTTATAGATACGATAGACCCTTTGAGATACTGAGTCGAGTTGGCTCAGTAGCATATCATCTGAAGCTCCCCGATAGGATGAAATTACATCCAACTTTCCATGTAAGCTTTCTAACGAGGTTCCATAGGGATCCCGCTCGGTCTCAGTCGCTTCGCACACCTCGACAGTTCGAACGGAGTTCGACCAAAGGATCAGAGAGATCTTAGATCCCGAGTTTTGGGACACAGCAAGATGAACCGATGGACAGAGTTTCTTATTTGGTGGAAGGTTCTCCAATAGAAGAAGCTACGTGGTACAAGGCTTCCGAACTATGGTAGTTCAAGAATGAGATCCGACGATATTTTGAGTCACCAAGGATGGCGACTTGCTCCGGAGGGAGAGAATGTTAAGCCTGTGGGCCAAATTTGAGCGCGGCCCATTTCTAGCCTGGCCCAACCAGCCCAGCCCACACTTATATACCGGATTAGGCTAACAGGTGACGGAACGGATCGGGTGCGGCCCAGATCTGAAATTGCCTCAACGGGCAAAAATCACGCATGAACGAGGTTCCGTGGGGCGTGGGTGGCTGACATAGAGATGTCACGTCTGGCGTGGGCAATGGGTTGGCTGGAGTGGGAGCACAGGGACCGAGGCGAGCTAGGAGAAAAAGAACGAGGTGGCCGTCGTTCTCACTACGCAACATTTTTCGTTTGAACGTATGCTCACACTCGTCCCTCCGGCAACTTCTTCCCCTCTTCTCCTCCGCCGAGCAGTAGCTCAGTCAGACATCTCTCAGAGCTCTCATCTCATTTTCGGTGGTGCGGGCGGGTGGTTCGGATCGCGACGAGCTCCATCCCCTCTCCTGTCGTCCTTGTTGCACTCGACCTCACCGTCATCGACGACACGCTCAGTCAGACATATTTTTCTCTTCTTTACAATGTATAAAAAATCTAGAAGACAAGGATATATTAATTAGTAATTAAGATGTGAATGGCAAGTTTAACTTTTGATAGGAAAACGGTTCTATATATTAGGATTAAATTTTGCCCTGCGTTGAAGGAAACAAAAAGAAATCTACCAAAAAATTTGCAAGCAAAACAAACTGAACACCTCATCCTTAAAGCAATCTCTTCGTACAAGAAAGAGTCAGGAGTAAATGACAATTAGCTGTTGCGCTGATTAATGATTGTCCCTACAAGCTCAGAAGAGTCAGGGACCGATGACCAAAATAAGCACTGGTCGCATTTTTGTTTCCTTTCAAAGAAAAACAGCAGCTTTTACTAATTAAGAAGGCGATTAGCAGTATCTGTCGTGTATGATTTCGAGTTCAATAGATGAATACTTGAACCTATATCCACTACTTCTAAAATATCAGAGTTTTGATATCTTCCGAGTATTCAGATTTTTGGCGCACCTCCTAAACACTAGATCCTTAACATCTCCTGAATGCTTGATTTGTATGTGCTCTCTAATAAGCAAGCTGACATGATTTGAGCCATTCATTTTATTGATATGATATAATTTAAGCTCAGTAGGCTAAACATATATAAATATATATATGTTTGGAATTGTAGGTAGAGCCGTAGGCTAAACATTCATTTTATTGACATGATTTCCAGATTATAGCTCCGTTTGGAATTGTAGGTAGAGCCGTAGGCTAAACATATATAAATATATAAATATATATATAAATATTTGTAAACATATATAAATAATTAAAAAAATATATAGATAATACTATTTTTTTAACAGTAATTTATAGTATTTTGACAATAAATAGTACTACTTTTGAAGCACTTGCACCCACTTGCACTATAATCCTAAACTAACCCTATGTCCATACACTATTGGACTGCTAACTAATTGACCACTTAATTGAGTTACTCTTTTCTTTGTTTTTTTTTTAAAAAAATGCTCATTTCTTTTCTGCCGCATCCAAAAAGTAGTGTCATATTATCTATTATTTTAATAAAAATTGAAGGATAAATACTTGATTCTAGAATGCCAATAAATCATATAAAAATTAATTTGAATTTTAAAAAAATTAGAGTCATAGTTTAGAAATGATACATATAATTAACTTCATTTTCAAATCATTATTCTTGTTGTTACTATTGCTCCACGGAGAAATAAACTCATTTCATTATAGACAAAATATCAATATTTGCTGGAAATAAAAGATAAAACTGATTAGTCCTTACTTAGTCCAGCAAATGAATGCTGATATTGATTTGAGTGTCCTTTCTTCTTCTTCCTCCACTGGCACCGTAATTAAACTAGAGGACCGTCTTTTAAAGAAAAATATATTCATTCTATGGTCCTATCCATCAATGTCGACACACATTTTTCTCTACTTTACAATGTATAAAAAATCTAGAAGACAATGATATTATTTAGTAATAGAAATACTGAAAACAAAATAGGGTAATCAAGCAATGATTGAGTGTGAGATAAGTGACCGACTTAGCTTTATTTGCAACAATAGTAACACTTGTTTGCAACACTTAGCTTTAGAGTTGACTGACTTAGCTTTATTTGCAACACTTATTTGCAACACTTGGCTTTATTTGACTGACTTAGCTTTATTTGCAACACTTAGCTTTAGAGTTGACTGACTTAGCTTTATTTGCAACACTTATCTTTATTTGACTGACTTAGCTTTAGAGTTGACTGACTTAGCTTTATTTGACTGACTTAGCTTTATTTGCAACACTTAGCTTTATTTGACTGACTTAGCTTTAGAGTTGACTGACTTAGCTTTATTTGCAACACCTATCTTTATTTGACTGACTTAGCTTTATTTGCAACACTTATTTGCAACACTTAGCTTTATTTGCAATAACACTTCTGTACGCATCCAATCAGTTCAAGCCATTTATTTGCAACACTTAACTTTAGATTTGACTGACTTTTGTGTGCATTTACAAGACTCACTGGAGACATATTTTTTTTTACTAGTTTTGCAAATTGGAATATGTGGCAGCTGGAATTTTGAGATAAGCTGCTTATATAATAACCATGTGATGAGCCTTATCCTGCGTATCCAACAAACGCTCAAATGATGATCAAATCCCCAAGCAGCCTCCTATTCTTCTTCCTCTCGCTTGCTTTGCTAAGCATCAAGCTCCGCGGAATGACGTCGCATGCCACTGCTGCAAAGATCCGCTGCCACAACGCGGAGAGGCAAGCCCTGCTGGAGTTTAAGCGCAAGCTCGATGATCCTTCCAACCGCCTCTCTTCCTGGGTTGGCAAGGATTGCTGTACGTGGAAGGGCATTGGCTGCAGCAACGTCACTGCCCACGTCATCAAGCTCAACCTTCGGAATGAACATTATTTTGATAGTGATGAATCTTATTTAGAAGGGAAAATGTTTCAGTTGCGGGGTGATATAAGCACTGCTTCGTCGCTGCAATCTCTTGAGGAGCTGATTCATCTAGATCTCAGCGGCAACGATTTTAGCGGCCACAACATCCCTGCCTTCTTCGGTTCTTTTCCTAGACTAACTTATCTTGATCTCTCCAGAGCAAAGTTCATCGGTAGAGTACCAGACCAGCTCGGAAATCTCTCCACCTTGCAATACCTCGACCTTTCCTATAACTGGAATGAAGGTTATGATTATTATGGTAATTTAATTGGCTCCTTGTACGTTGAAAGCGCAGGATGGATCGCTCGCCTCACTTCCCTCCGATACCTCAATATGAGTTTCGTTAGTTTTGGAGGTGCGTCTAGCTGGTTTGAAGCACTGAATGCGCTCCCTCACATTCAAGACGTCGAATTGGTTATGTGTGATCTAAAAGGGTCGCTTCCTCATACCCCACTGCATCTCAATTTCACATCGCTCCGAACACTTAATTTGGCAGGTAATTTATTTACATGAAGTGTCTTTAATTTTGATTGGAATGATATAATCTAATATATACCACCTCTCTTTAATATTTGTCAGGTAATAAAATAAAAATAAATGGCACTGAACCAGTGTGGCTATACAATCTAACTACCTTGGAGAGTCTTGATTTTTCTTGGAATCATATCTACTGGTCGTCCATGCATGGCTCCATAATAAGGTTGGCTTCTTTAAAGGAACTAGATTTGTCTGGAAATATAATATCTAAGAGTTTCCTACTATTGTTGGCCAACCTCTGCAAGCTCCAAATTTTGATATTAGAAGACATCACAATCAAGGATAAGCCATCCAATCTAGAGATGTTTTTTTCTGGATGTCTTATGTATAGCTTGGGGGAGTTATATCTTTCCAACAACCAACTCAATGGTTCTATACTAAATTCTCTTGGAAGCCTAACCTCATTACAATATTTGGATTTGAGTTCCAACAACTTGAACGGAAAAGATGGAGAAAGTATTGGACAACTAAAGAATCTCATCCATTTGGATCTATCTCATAACTTGCTCCATGGATCATTTCCATTGTATCTTGAAAGCTTGACATCATTACAATATTTGGATTTGAGTTCCAACAACTTGAACGGAAAAGATGGAGAAAGTATTGGACAATTAAAGAATCTCATCTATTTGGATCTATCTCATAACTTGCTCCATGGATCATTTCCAGTGTCTCTTGGAAGCTTGACATCATTACAATATTTGGATTTGGGTTATAACTCATTGAGTTTGTCCCCAATCCACTTGGCTAATTTATCAAGTTTAAAATACTTGGCCATTTCAAATAACATCTTGTTCATGGAAGAGAGCGATGATTGGATCCCTACATTCCAGCTTGTGGAACTTGATATGGATTTATGCAAAATAGTGCCTAGGCCACATTTCCCAAAATGGCTCCAAACACAAACTATACTTTCTTCATTAAATTTGAGAAATGTAGGAATTGAAGGCACAATTCCCGATTGGCTTCCTTCTAGTTTAAGGTATTTATCTCTCTCCAATAATAAGATTGATGGAAAATCAATGCCTTTCTTTCCAAACCTCAAGGGTTTAGATCTTTCGAATAATTCATTCTCAGAGCATCTTCCGTTACAAATGGCAAATATGATACCAAGTCTAAAGTCCTTAGATCTCTCTAATAATCACTTCATTGGCGAGCTTTCATTAAACTTCACTAAGTTACAATATTTGGATCTCTCAAACAATATGTTCTCAGGACATCTCAATCCAATAATCAACAACACACTCTTAGACTTACAATATCTTGATTTATCTATGAATAATTTTAGTGGAAGCATTCCCCATTCTCTTTGTCAAATGAATCTATTAGTTAAACTCTACATTTCCAAAAATAGTTTTTCAGGACAACTTCCCAATTGTTGGAATAGTTCCTTTGGTGTAGAGGACTTAGATTTTTCATACAACCAAATTTATGGAGAAATTCCAAACACCCTTTGTAACCTAAGGAGGATAGCATTCCTACATTTGGCCTACAATCATTTATCTGGTAGAATTCCCCTTTGTTTACATGATTGTAAACATTTGATTACTCTTGATGTTGGACACAATTACTTAGTAGGAAATATTCCATCTTGGTCTAATAAGAGTTTGCCTTATTTAAAAGTTCTCAACTTACGCTCTAATTTTTTGAGCGGCATCATTCCCGAATTGTCTAAGCTTAAGTGTCTTCAATCATTAGATCTCTCTAATAATAACCTCTCAGGATCAATTCCACAAACCTTTGGCAATTTTATAATAATGAGAACCTCACAACAATACTGCAACACCACCGATATTTCGTACAATTCTGATAAATTATGGTTCTTTATAAAAGGAAATGAGTACGAGTACATGACATTAGATTCACTTGCCAAATCTATTGATCTCTCCAATAATAACTTGTCAGGATATATCCCTGAGGAAATAGGGAACTTATATGGATTGCAAAACTTAAATCTATCTAGAAATAACTTAATAGGGGAGATACCAAGGAGCATTGGTGGAATGCAGAATCTAGAAGCTTTAGACTTATCAAGAAATAATTTATCAGGTGCAATTCCTTCATCTTTAGGAGATTTGTCTTTTTTGGGCATCTTGAACTTGTCATATAATAACTTCTCGGGCAGTATTCCTGCTGGTAGACAACTGCAAACATTTGGTGCATCTACTTATATTGGAAACCCATACCTTTGTGGTTTTCCCCTTATAAAAAGCTGTACAGATGACAAAGCAAAAGGCAACGCAGAAGAAGAAAACACAAATGGTGATGGAAGTAGGGAAACAATATGGCTATTCAGTAGCATCACAATGGGATTTATTATGGGATTTTGGGGAATTTTGGGCACTCTTCTATTGCATAAAAGGTGGAGAATCATGTACTTCCGTACTATTGACAACGTCTACCACAAGCTATGCATGGAGATGTAAGTGAAGATGAGAAGGAAATCTGTTGTAGAAGATTAAGACGGCTAATGTATTGTAAGCACTTCCTGGAAGCAATTTAGCTAAAAAAGGAGTAGTTGGCAAAGCTTGGATGTCTCTTCAGACAAGGAAGAATCAGGAGCATATGACAATTAGTTGTTTGCGTTGATTAAAGATTGTCTCAGCAAGCTTGGAAAACCAAATGAAAATTAGTTGTTGTGTTGATTAAATAATAAGAAAATAATATTATGTAGAAAGAAAATGAGGAGGAAAAGTTGTATTTCTGTGTTTCATATGCCGTTTGATGAGTCATAAGATGATTTATGTTCAAATTATAATTTCACATTAGCTAGAGAGAAATAATCTGAGTTTATAAAATGAAAAATAACTATAAAATGCCAATAATTTTGAGATTCAAATGACATAAAACTTATAGTTTAGAAATTATATGTTACTTCAATTTTTAGACAATAATCTTATTATCCTTTTTTTTGTATGAAGAATGAGCTCATTTCATTGTAGGCAAAAGTATCAATGTCTGTTTGGAAATAAAAAATAAAACTGGCGAGTTCTTTTTTCTGATGTTGTTGTTTCTTCTTCCTTTCAATAAGGCAGGCTCATCTTATGATCTTATCGATCAAAGGAATGAAGCCTTTCCACAATTTCACAATGTGGTTGACAAGTCAACTTTTCTCAATTTGTGTTTGCCATTTGCAAGACTGGGTCAACAGTTGACTGGCATTGAGCGCAGAAGTCTGCTCGCATCTTTAGACTAATAATAGTTCAAGACTTAATACACTTAGCTTTCTACATTTAGAAATTCTCACTATGTATAGGCTAAGCTTTTAAAGGTCCAACCATATAATATAGGCAATGAGATTTATAAAGTTTTAAATTTTTTTGTGGGGATGGGGATTGAAAGGGAGAAATTAACATAATTCGTTAGTTGAAGTATGATATTATTTGAATGATCAAACCCTTTAGTAGTTTTTGACTCGATCAATTACGCAATTTACTCTTTTATAACACTAAGCACTTAGTAAGAAGAACTTGTCAACTTTAAAATTTTCCATTTTGATGACATAATTCTGACTCGACACCAAGATCTGTCTCTCAAATTTTTCATGTTTGAACATCTTTTAATTGGACTAAAGTGGTATAATATTGTTTCAAAATTGAATTTGGATTTCTGGATCTAAATGCAAAGTAAATTTTACTTAAATTTCTCAAATCTCAATAATTTTTAATGTTTTTCACTTTTCAGTTGTTAAGTCAACTACGAAAAAGTAACCCTATGCAATCCTTAAGATTCATTTTCTTTTATATATATATTAAAGCTCTCACTTCTAATCACCCATGGATATATTATAGTATATATTATAGTATAGTATAATCTGTATAAATATGGTATAACACACTTGTATTATAGTATAATCTGTATAATTAAAATATCGTATAACATATATGTATTATCGTATAATCTGTATATATTATAGTATAATCTGTATAAATATGGTATAACACACTTGTATTATAGTATAATCTATATAATTAAAATATCGTATAACATATATGTATTATCGTATAAAACTATTATCGTATAACATCAATACATTATCGTATAACACATATATATTATCATATAACACTATTACCGTATAACATTAATACATTATCGTATAAAACATTTTTATTATGGTATAATCTGTACAGTTAATTTATACGATAATGTATTAATTTTATACGATAATATATATATTTTATACGATAATATGTACAATTAAAATATCTGTACAGTCAATGTTGGCTTGACTTTTGATATGGTATAAGACATATACAATATCGTATAAAACCGTTATATCTCATTTATGGTATAAGAGTAACGGTTTATGGCATAAATCAATATCGTGTAAATCATATAACTAAGGTATAAATGTGCTTTAAGATTTGCACTTGGCAGATCGTGGATCCCCTTCTGCGATCGTCGCAGAAGGGGGTCCTTCCGCAAAAAATTTTTCAGACTTCTAGGCACAGTTCTCAGAGTATTTAGATCTTTCCTTTAATAGGATTAGCTGGGGCTTGATAAATTTGTTTCTAAACCTTAAAACATTATATCTTTCAGACAACTCATTCTCGGGTTTCCGTTTACAAATAGCAAACATGATGCCAAGGTTTTGAGTATTTGTCTCTCTCCAATAGTAAATTTATTAATGAGGTGCCACAAATTTTGACAATACTACAAGTTGGATCTCTTAAATAATTTATTTTTATGGCATCTTCCTCCAACATTTGGGATCACATTATCATGGCATTTGAGGCACGATCGTAATAAAATTCATCCATCAAAATTCGACATCATTATGTGAACACAGAAATACACTAAGCTAACAAAAAAAAAACACAACTGAATTTCATAAACATATTAAAATTAATACTACAAATATAAAAACTTCAATATATATATATATATAATACTAAAAAAAGAAAATTAAGAAAATTATAAAAATATTAATTCGTTAAATTTTATTTACATAATAATAATAATAATAATAATAATAATAATAATAATAATAAATTTACATATTTGGATATAATAATAATAATAATAATGGGAAATTTCCTAAAATGTTAATTCATTAAATTTTATATAATAATAATAATAATTTAAAAACTTTGTAAATTTTTTTTAGATATTAAAAATAATAATAGTAATAATATAAAAATAGAAAAAAAAATTCTAAAATGACCTTTATCACATTTGTAACTTAAACTTCTTAAAGTTAAGTTTATCACATGACTAAACTTCACACCAAATTAAATTTCATATTTATGAATTATACATTGTAGCTTAAACGAACTAACGACATAATGGGCATAGGTAGTTGACTTGTAGTCAGTGACGCAAGCAGCCACTATGGAAGATGTGCGAGCATGGTGTTTAGCATATTTGCTCTTCATGCTCCATCATCTCCATGCATATTGCGCACTTCATACTTGTAACTCTATCTCCTTCTTCGACGGTGAAATATTTATCCTATATTTTTTATTATAAAAAGATTATAAAATAGTAATTTTATAACTAAAAGATAATTATGCCCATGAATTCAAATTTTTGGGATACTTTATGAGAGTATTAAGGTAAAATAGCATGGGTAAAAATTTAAATTTAGACGCCCAAATTAAAAAAAAAACATTCATTGCGGGTCGTGCCTGGGCTGGCGTGCGTGCCATACCTGGGCTGGCCCATGTGCTGTGCCCGGCCCGCGGCCTATTGACTTGATCAATGGGCCATGTCGTGTCATGTCGTGCAAGCTGTGGCCCGGCCCGTTGCCACCACTAGCCACAATAGTTTATTAGGAAGACTCCCTATTGTGAAGACATTTGACTAGTCTTAATGTGAGATATAATTACTTCACATGAAAAAGCATGCTCTATTTAAAAACTTATGAGCTTGCGGTCTAATTCCTTGAGGGGCGACATTCCTGAATTATCAAGATGCTATCATACTCTGCCTTCTCTGTCTTGATCCAAGGGTCTTCTATTGTGCAAGTGATCTCATAGTTCAAGTTCCTTAAAA
Source organism: Costus lasius (assembly GCA_027563935.2). Classification (NCBI taxonomy): domain Eukaryota; kingdom Viridiplantae; phylum Streptophyta; class Magnoliopsida; order Zingiberales; family Costaceae; genus Costus; species Costus lasius. The sequence goes on from CM050454.1 coordinate 2,785,284, forward strand.
TTTTTTAGGGAGAGATTTTCTAGAAATTCTACTCCGAAACCCTACACCCGTCAGCTACACGAATTTAAAAAATAATTTTTCTTAAATATAGTCAGATCATTAACAAAACAATCAAATCAAATTATAACATAATTATCATATGACAAATAGAATAAAAAGATGAATAACGAAAAAAAAGAGGGAATAGATTTTCAGTTATAATCATATGATTAATAAAATAATAAAATGAATAGCGAAACAAAATGTGAATAGATTTTCACCTAAATTTATTATGGGGTATTTATATAATTTTTGAATTTTACATGATTAACAAAATTCAAATCAAACGTGGAATTAAACAAAATAATTTTAAAAGAAAAGAATTAGAAAATTAGAATTAGGAGCCTCATAGTTCTATGTCCTTGTAAAAATTTAGTTATTTATTAGTTGAACTCAAATTGGACATCTTAGGATATAAAGGATATTTCTCCTATAGGCTGTGTTTTTTTGAAAAGAATCCACATTGAAAAAAAGGGAAAAGAGTTTTAATTATTACTTTGTCAACGGAAAAAAAAGGAAAGAGTTTTAATTATTACTTTAACACCCTTTTTTCCGCTATGGATTCTTTCTAAGAAAACACAGCCTTATAGCCTATATGTATAATCACAGAGAGATTAAGGGCCGGTTTGGGGCTGATGGCCGCCTGATTTCGTGGGTGCGGCCAGCAGATTTAGCCTCTCTAATATTGTTTGGGGCTGATTCTGCTGGGCGCACTAGTGAAATTCAACTGCCCCACAGAATCAGGTTGACACCTGCTTCTAGCTCCTCGCAGCTCTCTCGACGCCTTCTTCCAGCGCCCGCAAGCTCCTCTCGACGCCCTTCCAACACCTCGCCGAACTATGCCCGCCGACCTCCGCCGCCTCGCCGACCTGCTGCTCCTCGTGACGTCCCGCGCCTTGCCTTTGTCCAGCAAGATCTTTACCTCTTTCTTTGGCCTCGGCTGCTCGCAGAAGAGGGTCGACACTGCTGGAGAGGAGGAGGAGGGGAAGCGTAAGCGAAAGGGGTTTGACATGGTGCGGCTGCTGAGGAAGTATGCGAGCTTGATGGAGGCGCCGATGCTCGTCTTCAGACGGGAAAGGGAGAAGCGTGGCGGCGAACTCCGCCGTCGTCTGTACTCCTTCAATGGCCACTCGAACCGAAGGGAGCAGGCTGAGGGGTGGCAAAAGCGGAAGGGGCAATTCTCGGCGCTGGCGTCGACTGTGATGACTCCTCCTCCGACAGCAGCATGATGGAGGAGTTGTAGATCGCGATCCTGTTAGCAGCAGAACGTAGCGGCAGTACTTCGCTAAAACAAGAGGAGCACTAAGAACATCAAAGCATAAAGAGTAATCACAAAATATTATTGCTCATCTGAAATAGAGAATTACAAAGCATATTTAAAGAAAAACAAACCATAACTATTTAGGTATCTAATCTAACTAATATGGACTACTCGACCTATATGGTAGCAAATAATCTAATATGGTAAACTCTAATTAATCCTACATAAATATGGTAACACATGGCGTGTTTACCAATTTCAACAGATCCATGCAGCCATCGCTAGAAGGGGCAGTTCTCGGCGCCGTCGTCGGTTCCAATTCCGGTTCCAGATCAGCCCCTGTGCCTCAAATGGCTTGCCTCTTCGCCAGCAGCAACCATCCAATCGTCTGTCACCTCTGCCTCTCCTGCTCAGCCAACCACCATTCGCCATCAGCGTTGAGCATCCGCCTCCGAGTGTCACAGCCTCCGCTGCTCATCGACCAGGCTCGGCCGCCTCTGTTCATCTAGTTGCCCAAGGGAGTGCGAGGAGCAGCGACAGGAGGAGGAAGTGTGACGCAGAGGTGGTGATGGCGCATTAGAGAAGATTCAGGGGGAGGAGGAGGGAAGGATCCAAGATCGAACGGGAGGAGGACGATGAGCAACAACAGCTGTCCGTGTTACTTCATATGTGAATATCTTCTCCTTCCATTTGTAAATGAGAATATCTTCGGTAAATGAGATGGAGTTTCACTAGTAAATGAGAATATCTTCATATGGTAAATGAGATGGAGTTTCTCAATATTGAACATTAACTTACACGTTACATTTCAATTACATTTCAAGTAACTTGGATCCTAAATAAACTTTTTGATCTATCAAATTTACCCATATTAGTATACAAATAGGTTATTCATAAATGGATTTCACATTAATTATTTACAGTAACCACTAAATATAAATGAATTTTGTTGAATAAAGTGTCATCTAAATCACTCCCTTAGTTCATACAATAGCATAATATTTTTTTCCGCTCACCAGCACCAATAGTTTCCCAAACAGCTTCTACTTCTCTCAGCCAGCTACCTTCCAACCAGTAATTCTCTAGCCAGCAAAAGCTAGAAGCAGAATCAGCCCCAAATTGGCCGTAAATCTTGTTATTTGACAATGAGTAGTAGACCTGGCAAAAGCTAACCCAACCCGACTTGACACGAAGTTAGGCTGGATCGGGTCAGCCATAATCGTGTTTGGGTCATAAATAGGTCAATCCATTTATGACCCGAAAATAATTGGGTCGTGTCGGGTTGTAAACGGGTTGACCCGCTTAACCCGATTACATTATATATTTATATATAAAAAAAATTAACTATAGACTCACCCAACTCCTATTGCTAGCCCATAAGCCCAAATATCTTTTAACTATTTTTTAACCTAGATTTCCGCCCATACATAAACCCAAAATTTTATTAATTTGTTATTTATGTTTAAAATATGAATGATAAACGGGTTATTCGGGTCATGTCGGGTTGACCTGATTATATTCGGGTCATATTCGTGTTATACAGTTTGACCCAATTAATTAAATGGGTGGTGTTCGGGTTGGCTTAATTGGGTCACGGGTCAGACATGACTCGTTTATGACCCACTGACCTGAATTGCCAAGTCTAATTGAGTAGCAGAAATTAAAAATAAAAAGAAAGAAAGGAAATAAGAGGAATGAGAGAAGAAAAATGATTGGGCAATATTGAGGGTTTGACTTCTTTTTACAGGCAACATCCAAATGATTAAAAATAAATTTTAATGACTCATAAGAATCGAAACTAATTTAAAAATGATCACGCACAGATAGATTTCATTTATTTAAATAAATAAAAAATAAATGACTATTATTAAATAAATGTAGAGGTTTTAATCCTTGCCAACTTGGAATCACGCACAGATAGATTTCATTTTTTATGACAATCAATTTCTGCGTGATAAACTTACATAATAAAAATCTATCCATCAATATACAATATACTATAAAAATCTATCCATTCATATACTAGTTATTTTCATTTTTACCCTTTTTTTCTTACTTCGTTGAATTCTAACTGCCACTTGTGTAGATTTATTTATTAACAATAAATTTAATTTAATTTAAGCTCTTAGATTACAATTTATATGATTTAGATCGTTAAACTATTGAATACGATGTACCTTAAGTCCTCTTATTAGATCTAAGTAGATGAATCATTGAATAATCTATTTTGTTATATTCACCTCTTCAATCTCCTTCTTTGTATGCTGGAGTTCAACACATCAGTGTTCCTTTCTCATCTTCCTACTTTATCCTTACCTTCAACCTCTTTTCCCTCATCCATTGAGTTTGAGAAGAGATGATATGGACGACTTAGCTTTAGAGTTGACTGACTTTGGACAAAAGTCAAGTCGCATGCAATTGGACGATTAGAAAATAAATGATGGATGATAATTACATTTTGTGTGCATTTGCGAGACTTGCTTGAGCGTTGATGACTCTGCCCAAAAGTCAAGACATACGGTTGGACATTTAGGAGACAGAGATTGTTTTTACTAGTTTTGCTACATTTTGTGTGCATTTGTACTCCTTCTTTTAACAGTAAATAATACTATTTTGAAGCATTTGCACCCACCTACACTATAATCCTAAACTAGCCCTATGTCCATATACTATTGGACTGCTAACTGTATTAAATTGACCACTTAATAGAGTTACTCTTTTATTTGTTTTTTTTTTAAAATGCTCATTTCTTTCTACCACATCCAAAAAGTATTGTCATATTATCTATGATTTTAATAAAAATTCAAGGATAAATACTTGATTCTAGAATGCCAATAAATCATATAAAATTAATTTGAATTTTAAAAAAATTAGAGTCATAGTTTAGAAATGATACATATAATTAACTTCAATTTCAAATCATTATTCTTGTTGTTACTATTCCATGGAGAAATAAACTCAGTTCATTATAGACAAAATATCAATATTTGCTAGATTTGTCTTCTTTAAAGGAACTAGATTTGTCTATTGTTGTTACTATTGTTCCATGATAACTACTGGTCGTCCATGCATGGCTCCATAATAAGGTTGGCTTCTTTAAAGGAACTAGATTTGTCTGGAAATATAATATCTAAGAGTTTCCTACTATTGTTGGCTAAACTCTGCAAGCTCCAAATTCTGGGATTAGCAGAAATCACAATAAAGGATAAGCCATCCAATCTAGAGATGCTCTTTTCTGGATGTCTTATGTATAGCTTGGAGGAGTTATATCTTTACAACAACCAACTCAATGGTTCTCTTTCTAATTGGTTAGGAAACATGAAGAATCTCAAGTATATTGATTTTCATAATAACTCGCTCCATGGCTCTATACTAAATTCTCTTGGAAGCCTAACCTCATTACAGTAGTTGGATTTAGGGTACAATAACTTGAATGGGACAATTGGAGACAACATTGGACAGCTAAAGAATCTCATCCATTTGGATATATCTGATAACTTGCTCCATGGATCATTTCCATTGTCTCTTGAAAGCTTGACATCATTAAAATATTTAAGTTTGCTGTCTAACAACTTGAATGGAATAGTTGGAGAAAGCATTGGCCAGCTAAAGAATCTTATCTATAGACAACTTGAACGGAATAGTTGGAGAAAGCATTGGCCAGCTAAAGAATCTTATCTATTTAGATCTATCTTATAACTTGCTCCATGGATCATTACCAGTGTCGCTTGGAAGCTTGACATCATTACAATATTTGGATTTGGGTTATAACTCATTGAGTTTGTCCCCAATCCACTTGGCTAATTTATCAAGTTTAAAATACTTGGCCATTTCAAATAACATCTTGTTCATGGAAGAGAGCGATGATTGGATCCCTACATTCCACCTTGTGGAACTTGATATGGATTTATGCAAAATTGTGCCTAGGCCACATTTCCCAAAATGGCTCCAAACACAAACTACACTTTCTTCATTAAATTTGAGAAATGTAGGAATTGAAGGCACAATTCCCTATTGGCTTCCTTCTAGTTTAAGGTATTTATCTCTCTCCAATAATAAAATTAATGGAAATTTAATGCATTGCTTCCCAAACCTCAAGGGTTTATATCTTTCAAATAATTCATTATCAAGCCGCCTTGGGTTACAAATGACAAATATGATGCCAAGTCCAAAGTCCTTAGATCTTTCCAATAATCACTTCATTGGCGAGCTTCCATTAAACTTCATAAAGCTACAAATTTTGGATCTCTCAAACAATATGTTCTGAGGACATCTCAATCCAACAATCAACAACACACTCTTAAACTTATGATATCTTGATTTATCTATGAATAATTTTAGTGGAAGCATTCCCCATTCTCTTTGTCAAATGAATTTATTACTTACAGTCCACATTTCCAAAAATAGTTTTTCAGGACAACTTCCCAATTGTTGGAATAGTTACTTTAGTGCAGAGTACTTAGATTTTTCAAATAACTAAATTTATGGAGAAATTCCAAACACCCTTTGTAACCTAAGGAGCATAAAATTCCTACATTTGGCCTACAATCATTTATCTAGTAGAATTCCCCTTTGTTTACATGATTGTAAATATTTGATTACTCTTGATGCTGGACATAATTACTTAATAGGAAATATTCCATCTTGGTCTAATAAGAGTTTGCCTTATTTAAAAGTTCTCAACTTACGCTCTAATTTTTTGAGCGGCATCATTCCCGAATTGTCTAAGCTTACGTGTCTTCAATCATTAGATCTCTCTAATAATGACCTCTCAGGATCAATTCCACAAACCTTTGGCAATTTTATTACAATGAGAACCTCAGAACAATACTGCAACACCACCACCGATAATTCGTCCAATTTTGATACATTATGGCTCTTTATAAAAGGAAATGAGTATGAGTACCTAACATTAGATTCACTTGCCAAATCTATTGATCTCTGCAATAATAACTTGTCCGGATATATCCCTGAGGAAATAGGGAACTTACATGGATTGCAAAATCTAGAAGCTTTAGACTTATCAAGAAATAATTTATCAGGTGCAATACCTTCATCTTTAGGAGATTTGTCTTTTTTGGGCATCTTGAACTTGTCATATAATAACTTCTCGGGCAGTATTCCTGCTGGTAGACAACTGCAAACATTTGGTGCATCTACTTATATTGGAAACCCATACCTTTGTGGTTTTCCCCTTATAAAAAACTGTACAGATGACAAAGAAAAAGGCAACGCAGAAGAAGAAAACACAAATGGTGATGGAAGTAGGGAAACAATATGGCTATTCGGTAGCATCACAATGGGATTTATTATGGGATTTTGGGGAATTTTGGGCATTCTTCTATTGCATAAAAGGTGGAGAATCATGTACTTCCATACTATTGACAACGCCTACCACAAGCTATGCATGGAGATGTAAGTGAAGATGCGAAGGAAATCTGTTATAGAAGATTAAGACGGCTAATGTATTGTAAGCACTTCCTGGAAGCAATTTACCTAAAAAAGGAGGAGTTGGCAAAGCTTGGATGTCTCTTCAGACAAGGAAGAATCAGGAGCATATGGCAATCAGTTGTTTGCGTTGATTAAAGATTGTCTCTGCAAGCTTGGAAGACCAAATGAAAATTAGTTGTTGTGTTGATTAAATAATAAGAAAATAATATTATGTAGAAGGAAAATGAGGAGGAAAAGTTGTATTTCTGTGTTTCATATGCCGTTTGATGAGTCATAAGATGATTTATGTTCAAATTATAATTTCACATTAGCTGGAGAGAAATAATCTGAGTTTATAAAATGAAAAATAACTATAAAATGCCAATAATTTTGAGATTCAAATGACATAAAACTTATAGTTTCGAAATTATATGTTACTTCAATTTTTAGACAATAATCTTATTATCCTGTTTTTTCTGTATGAAGAATGAGCTCATTTCATTGTAGGCGAAAGTATCAATATCTGTTTGGAAATAAAAAAATAAAACTGGCGAGTTCTTTTTTCTGATGTTGTTGTTTCTTATTTTTCACCAGCAAATAATCAACCCAGAGGACAATTTTGCATAAATGTTAAATGAGGGAAAATTTTGCATAAAAAATAAAACTTAGCATAAATGTTAAATGAGGGAAAATTTTGCATCTCTATACAAACTTATAGCTTGTGATGATGAAGAATGACCTTTTGCACTTTACAATAGCAACTTGTCATGAATCATGAAAACAGATGATGCTTGTCTGGCTTTAGAGAACTTTATGGTAAGTTCATATTGCTAATTTCTCAATGCTGCCGTATTTATTGAGTAAATTAGAGGAAATACAACATGGCTAGTAATCTTCTCTTAAGTCCATCCGTCTGATGAAAAGCTTGCTTAACATGAAGCACATGAATATTGTTTGGCAGCAGAGGACCCTTGTCAAGATTAACATCTTGTATCGGGTCTTCATGAAGGATTGACTACTGACAAGAGATTTTTTCTGCAGATTGAGAAATTGGTTGATGAAATGAGTATCATTTCCGGAGGAGCAATATCAAAATATTACTCTGCAGTGATGTTTTTATTCTACCATTTCCGGAGGAGCAACATCAAAATATGGAGAACTAAAATGCAGCAAAATTTTGTTCAGACTAAATTTTAACGACTTTTACCATCCAGTAAAAGTTATCAGTCCTAAACATCATCGTCAGTGTTGGATGGCATTAATGGCACTAATTGCGTCCATTTAGTGCTCCAAACTCAAATGATTCTTTCTTTTTTATTTTTTGAAAATGCTAGACTTATAGGCACAGTTCTCAATTAGCTTCCTTCTAATCTCGAGTATTTAGATCTTTCCTTTAACAGGATTAGCTGGGGCTTGATAAATTTGTTTCTAAACCTTAAAACATTATATCTTTCAGACAACTCATTCTCGTGCAAGCTGTGGCCCGGCCCGTTGCCACCGCTAGCCACAATAGTTTATTAGGAAGACTCCCTTGTGAAGACATTTGACTATTCTTAATGTGAGATATAATAACTTCACAGGAAAAAGCATGCTCTATTTAAAAACTTATGAGCTTGCGGTCTAATTCCTTGAGGGGCGACATTCCTGAATTATCAGGATGCTATCATACTCTGCCGTCTCTGTTTTGATCCAAGGTTAATTGAATGACCCTAATAGTTGATAACAAGATTTTGGTATCAAATTCTGTTTTTATTAAATTATTTACTTAAAAAAAATTAATTATACCGCTGAGATCAAATATATGATTAGAAAATCATTTGTAGCATGATCAATTTAATTTTTTTGTTAAATCTTAAGAATTAATTGGTTTTCATTTGATGATATTTAAACATTATCTTTGCCAACTTATGTCCAAAAGTTCGAACTGTGAGGAAAACTAGTAGTTAACTCCATTTGTCAGTTTTTGCTCAAGTCAAGCAAATAAATAAATGATAGAGATTCAAGTGTATCTATCCTCAATTTTCTTCTTTGTTCCAATCAAAAATTGACCGATTAAAAATAATAGAGCCAATAATACACAAAAGAGTAATGGGTTATGGATGATGCCTACTTCTGCATGCGTCCAACCAGTTCGTGTCATTTATTTGCAAGACTTAGCTTTAGAGTTGACTGACTTTGGCCAAAAGTCAAGTCGCATGCAATTGGACGATTAGAAAATAAATGATGGATGATAACTACATTTTGTGTGCATTTGCGAGACTTGCTTGAGCGTCGATGACTCTGCCCAAAAGTCAAGACATGCGGTTGGACATTTAGTAGACAGAGATTGTTTTTACTAGTCTTTGCAAATTGAAATATGCGGAAGCTGGAATTGAACTTTGGCGAATTTTCGATCATCTCTAGTGAACTTCCGCTTGTCTCTGATGAACTCCCTGTTGTAAATGAATTTTAATTTTGGTTAAAAGATTTAAAACTTATCTTTAAGGTGTCTAACTGTACTTTAAGATTTGTTAATTAAAATCTAAAAGTGTCTCTCTAAAAATTTCTAGAGAGACTGTCTCCCTAGAATTTTTCTCCCTTATTTTGCCTTCAACTATAACAGCAGAGGGAGGCTTGATGATGACAATAGAAAATGGAAATGGTTGCAGCGATGACTAATCCCAAGCTAAAGGAATTATCTCGGTGACTATACTTTAGTGAGTTTAGGCTACAATGACGGCACTTGAAACACAAGGAGGGAAGCTCAGTACAATGGACAAGAATTAGGACAGTCGACTACAATGGTGAATAGTTAGTAGGAGAGAGGAAATTAGGGCAGACAAAGTAGAGCCAGGCGGGCGCCGACTGCACAAGTTTGAATGACGCTGCAACAGTTCGGAGGCGGACTAAAATGACCGTGGTGGTGACAAGGAAACAAAGCTTATTTCCTCATTAATTTTCTATCTTTCATCATTTTTTTAAATATGAGTTGAGAATTTCCTCATGAATTCTCTATCTTTCATCATTTTACTAATTAAGAAGGCGATTAGCAGTATCTGTCGTGTATGATTTCGAGTTCGATGGATGAATACTTGAACCTATATCCACTACTTCTGAAATATTAGAATTTTGATATCTTCTAAGTATTCAGACTTTTGGCGCACCTCCTAAACACTAGATCCTTAACATCTCCTACATGCTTGATTTGAGCCATTCATTTTATTGATATGATATAATTTAAGGTCAGTAGGCTAAACTTATGCAAGCCTACTTTCCCTATTATGGCTCCGTTTGGGATTGTAGGTAGAACCGTAGGCTAAACATAAATAAAAATATATGTAAACATATATATATATATTTGTATATATATATAAATATATATAAATAATTTAAAAAAATATGTAGATAGTATTATTTTTTTTAACAGTAATTTATAGTATTTTGACAATAAATAATACTACTTTTGAAGGACTTGCACCCACCTATACTACAATCCTAAACTAGCCCTATGTCCATACACTATTGGACTGCTAACTGTATTAAATTGACCACTTAATAGATTTACTCTTATCTTTGTTTTTTTTTTTAAAAAAAAATGCTCATTTCTTTCTGCCGCATCCAAAAAGTAGTGTCATATTATCTATGATTTTAATAAAAATTCAAGGATAAATACTTGATTCTAGAATGCCAATGAATCATTTAAAAATTAATTTGAATTTTAAAAAAATTAGAGTCATAGTTTAGAAATGATACATATAATTAACTTCAATTTCAAATCATTATTCTTGTTGTTACTATTGTTCAATGGAGAAATAAACTCATTTCATTATAGACAAAATATTAATATTTGTTAGAAATAAAAGATAAAACTGATTAGTCTTTACTTAGTCAAGCAAATGAATGCTGATATTGATTTGAGTGTGTCCTTTCTTCTTCTTCCTCCACTGGCACCGTAATCAAACTAGAGGACCATCTATCCATTATCAAATTAATATTCATCTTTGACCTTTTAAAGAAAAAATATATTCATTCTATGGTCTTATCCATCAAAGGTCGACACACATTTTTCTCTACTTAACAATGTATAAAAAATCTAGAAGACAATGATATTATTTAGTAATTAAGATGTAGATGATAAGTTAACTTTGACGGGAAATACAAGCGAAGATTAAGAGTTTTTTTTTTAAAAAAAAAGAAGTTTAGTATAACATTAATTGATTTTGATCGAGTATTTATTAGCCCATAACACCTCATTTATTAAATAAATATATTTTCAATCGATTTGGGCTGATCATTTTGTTAAGAATCAAATTATCTTAAGATTAATTGATTTTGAATCTAAATTATGTCTTTTTTAGTTTGCTGGATAGTTAATTTATTACAATTATTGTGATAAGTACACGATTGAATATTCATTCGTGATCTGAATGTGCTAACTTTTGGATATAAGTTGGAGGGCTCAGATTGATTTTGGATGATGGAGATTAAAGTTTGAGTAATTATTCAGACTGTGAGGAAAATTTGTGCTTGGGCCCCATTGTCAGTCTTCATTCAAGGCAAGCAAATAAATAAATGATAGAGATTCATGTATATTTATTCTCAATTTTTTTTTGTTTCAAAAATAGACCGATTAAAAATGATAAAGAGAAGAAAAATTGATAAAAATGCTGAAAACAAAATACGGTTGGGACGATTAAAAAATACATGACGGATGATGACTACTTACTTTTGTGTGCATTTACAAGACTCACTCTAGAGTTGACCGACTGTGCTCAAAAGTCAAGACACAGGGAGACAGATATTTTTTTACTAATCTTTGCAAATTGAAATATGCGGCTGCTAGAATTTTGAGATAAGCATGTTCTACTTTATATAATAATCATGCGATGAGCCTTAGAGTTGACTGACGACTACTTCTATACACATCCAATCAGTTCAAGCCATTCATTTGCAACACTTAGCTTTAGAGTTGACTGACTTTAGCCAATAGTCAAGTCGCATAGATGATTAAAAAATAAATGACGGATGATGACTACTTACGTTTGTGTGCATTTACAAGACTCACTTCAGAGTTGACCGACTTGCTCAAAAGTCAAGACACAGGGAGACGGATATTTTTTTTATTAGTCTTTGCAAATTGAAATATGCGGCAGCTAGAATTTTGCGATAAGCATGTTCTGCTTTATATAATAACCATGCGATGAGTATCCAACAAACACTCAAATGATGATCAAATCCCCAACCAGCCTCCTATTCTTCTTCCTCTCGCTTGCTTTGCTGAGCATCAAGCTCCGCGGCATGACGTCGCATGCCACCGCTGCAATGATCCGCTGCCACAACGCGGAGAGGCAAGCCCTGCTGGAGTTTAAGCACAGGCTCGTTGATCCTTCCAACCGCCTCTCTTCCTGGGTTGGCAAGGATTGCTGTACGTGGAAGGGCATTGGCTGCAGCAACGTCACTGCCCACGTCATCAAGCTCAACCTTCGGAATGAACATTATTTTGATAATGATGAATATTATATAGAAACGGAAATGTTTCGTTTGCGGGGTGATATAAGCTCTGCTTCATCGCTGCAATCTCTTGAGGAGCTGATTCATCTAGATCTCAGCGGCAACGACTTTAGCGACCACAACATCCCTACCTTCTTCGGTTCTTTTCCTAGACTAACTTATCTTGATCTCTCCAGAGCAAGCTTCATCGGTAGAGTACCAGACCAGCTCGGAAATCTCTCCACCTTGCAATACCTCGACCTTTCCGGTAACTGGTATGATGGTTATGATTATTATGATGACTCAATTGGCTCCTTGTACGTTGAAAACCCAGGATGGATCGCTAGCCTCACTTCCCTCCGACACCTCAATATGAGTTGGGTTAGTTTTGGAGGTGCGTCTAGTTGGTTTGAAGCACTGAATGCGCTCCCTCACATTCAAGACGTCGAATTGGCTAGGTGTGATCTAATAGGGTCGCTTCCTCATTCCCCACTGCATCTCAATTTCACAGCACTCCAAACACTTAATTTGGCAGGTAATTTATTTACATGAAGTGTCTTTAATTTTGATTAGAATGATATGATCTAATATATATCACCTCTTTTTAATATTTGCCAGATAATAATATAAATGGCGCTGAACTAGTGTGGCTATACAATCTAACTACCTTGGAGAGTCTTGATTTTTCTTATAATGATATCTACTGGTCGTCCATGCATGGCTCCATAATAAGGTTGGCTTCTTTAAAGGAACTAGATTTGTCTGGAAATATAATATTTAAGAGTTTCCTACTATTGTTGGCCAACCTCTGCAAGCTCCAAATTTTGGGATTAGCAGACATCACAATCAAGGATAAGCCATCCAATCTAGAGATGCTCTTTTCTGGATGTCTTATGTATAGCTTGGAGGAGTTATATCTCGGCTACAACCAACTCAATGGTTCTATACTAAATTCTCTTGAAAGCTTGACATCATTACAATATTTGGATTTGAGTTCCAACAACTTGAACGAAAAAGATGGAGAAAGTATTGGACAGCTAAAGAATCTCATCCATTTGGATCTATCTGATAACTTGCTCCATGGATCATTTCCATTGTCTCTTGAAAGCTTGACATCATTACAGTATTTGGCTTTGGAGTTCAATAACTTGAATGGGACAATTGGAGACAACATTGGACAGCTAAAGAATCTCATCTATTTGGATCTATCTCATAACTTGCTCCATGGATCATTTCCATTGTCTCTTGAAAGCTTGACATCATTACAATATTTGGTTTTGAGTTCCAACAACTTGAACGACACAGATGGAGAAAGTATTGGACAACTAAAGAATCTCATCCATTTGGATCTATCTCATAACTTGCTCCATGGATCATTTCCATTGTCTCTTGGAAGCTTGACATCATTACAATATTTGGATTTGGGTTATAACTCATTGAGTTTGTCCCCAATCCACTTGGCTAATTTATCAAGTTTAAAATACTTGGCCATTTCAAATAACATCTTGTTCATGGAAGAGAGCAATGATTGGATCCCTACATTCCAGCTTGTGAACCTTGAAATGGATTTATGCAAAATTGTGCCTAGGCCACATTTCCCAAAATGGCTCCAAACACAAACTATACTTTCTTCATTAAATTTGAGAAATGTAGGAATTGAAGGCACAATTCCCGATTGGCTTCCTTCTAGTTTAAGGTATTTATCTCTCTCCAATAATAAAATTAATGGAAATTTAATGCATTACTTTCCAAACCTCAAGCATTTATATCTTTCAAATAATTCATTATCAGGCCGCCTTGAGTTACAAATGGCAAATATGATACCAAATCTAAACTCCTTAGATCTCTCTAATAATCACTTCATTGGCGAGCCTTCATTAAACTTCACAAAGCTACAATATTTGGATCTCTCAAACAATATGTTCTCAGGACATCTCAATCCAACAATCAACAACACACTCTTAAACTTATACTATCTTGATTTATCTATGAATAATTTTAGTGGAAGCATTCCCCATTCTCTTTGTCAAATGAATCTATTAGTTAGACTCTACATTTCCAAAAATAGTTTTTCAGGACAACTTCCCAATTGTTGGAATAGTTCCTTTAGGGCAGACTACTTAGATTTTTCATACAACCAAATTTATGGAGAAATTCCAAACACCCTTTGCAACCTAAGGAGCATAAAATTCCTACATTTGGCCTACAATCATTTATCTGGCAGAATTCCCCTTTGTTTACGTGATTGTAAATATTTGATTACTCTTGATGTTGGACACAATTACTTAATAGGAAATATTCCATCTTGGTCTAATAAGAGTTTGCCTTATTTAAAAGTTCTCAACTTACGCTCTAATTTTTTGAGCGGCATCATTCCCGAATTGTCTAAGCTTACGTGTCTTCAATCATTAGATCTCTCTAATAATAACCTCTCAGGATCAATTCCACAAACCTTTGGCAATTTTATTACAATGAGAACCTCACAACAATACTGCAACACTTTGTCCAATTTTGACAAATTATGGTTCTTTATGAAAGGAAATGAGCACGAGTATATGACATTAGATTCACTTGCCAAATCTATTGATCTCTCCAATAACAACTTGTCAGGATATATCCCTGAGGAAATAGGGAACTTATATGGATTGCACAACTTAAATCTATCTAGAAATAACTTGATAGGGGAGATACCAAGGAGCATTGGTGGAATGCAGAATCTAGAAGCTTTAGACTTGTCAAGAAATAATTTATCAGGTGCTATTCCTTCATCATTAGGAGATTTGTCTTTTTTGGGCATCTTGAACTTGTCATATAACAACTTCTCGGGCAGTATTCCCGCTGGTAGACAACTGCAAACATTTGGTGCATCTACTTATATTGGAAACCCATACCTTTGTGGTTTTCCCCTTATAAAAAACTGTACAGATGACAAAGCAAAAGGCAACGCAGAAGAAGAAAACACAAATGGTGATGGACGTACGCCTACCACAATGGGATTTATTATGGGATTTATATGGCTATTCAGTAGCATCACAATGGGATTTATTATGGGATTTTGGGGAATTTTGGGCACTCTTCTATTGCATAAAGGTGGAGAATCATGTACTTCCGTACTATTGACAACGTCTACCACAAGCTATGCATGGAGATGTAAGTGAAGATGAGAAGGAAATCTGTTGTAGAAGATTAAGACGGCTAATGTATTGTAAGCACTTCCTGGAAGCAATTTAGCTAAAAAAGGAGTAGTTGGCAAAGCTTGGATGTCTCTTCAGACAAGGAAGAATCAGGAGCATATGACAATTAGTTGTTTGCGTTGATTAAAGATTGTCTCAGCAAGCTTGGAAAACCAAATGAAAATTAGTTGTTGTGTTGATTAAATAATAAGAAAATAATATAATGAGGAGGAAAAGTTGTATTTCTGTGTTTCATGTGCCGTTTGATGAGTCATAAGATGATTTATGTTCAAATTATAATTTCACATTAGCTGGAGAGAAATAATCTGAGTTTATAAAATGAAAAATAACTATAAAATGCCAATAATCTGATTTGAGCATGACTAAAAATGATTTCTTCAAAGGAAACAATCGTTTTTGTCATGGTTCATAATTTAGCCTAGGAACACAAAATGTTAAATAGTAAGAGAATAAAATTCTGTAGGTAGAAAATGAGGGAAAATTTTGCATCTCTACACAAACTTATAGCTTGTGATGATGAAGGATGACCTTTTGCCACTTTACAATAGCAACTTGTCATGAATCATGAAAACAGATGTCTGGCTTTAGAGAACTTTATGGTAAGTTCATATTGCTAATTTCTCAATGCTACCTTATTTATTGAGTAAATTAGAGGAAATACAACATGGCTAGTAATTTTCTCTTAAATCCATCCGTCTGATGAAAAGCTTGCTTAAGATGAAGTATGTCTGCGATATTCACTATTTTATTTGGGTGTTTAGGTTTCCTCTGGCTCAGAGGAAGCACATGATAATATTGTTTGGCAGCAGAGGACCCTTGTCAAGATTAACATCTTGTATCGGGTCTTCATGAAGGATTGACTACTGACAAGAGATTTTTTCTGCAGATTGAGAAATTGGTTGATGAAACGAGTATCATTTCCGGAGGAGCAATATCAAAATATTACTCTGCAGTGATGTTTTTATTCTACCATTTCCGGAGGAGCAATATCAAAATATGGAGAACTAAAATGCAGCAAAATTTTGTTCAGACTAAATTTTAACGACTTTTACCATCCAAGTAATAAAAATAGAAAAAAATATAAAAAATACTAGTCACTTTCTATGGAAGTCTCTATTCTATGTAACCATTTCTAGATTGCACTTTTGTAATACTTAGAAGCAAAACAATGGGGATTAACCAAAATTAGCTAAATAGGGATTGGTAATAAGATGAATGCATGATCCAAAATGAAATCTCAACTATATGTGTATAATATATATGTGCAAATAGAAAAAATAATCAATATACATCCTATCACATTAAAAATGGAGCTGTTAATGGTTATCTCCATTTGTGCATTACGCCTTGCACACTAATAAGAGTGGTTCTACCATCAAACTCCAAAAAGTGGTATTGTGTAACACTTGAAAACTCTAGTATTATCTAAATGACAATCTTGTAGTAAATTGATTACTTAATAGAGTTACTTGTTTATTTGTTTCTTTTAAAATGCCCAGTTCTTTTGACCGTATCAAAAAAACAAGTGTCCTATTATTTATCATTAGTCAACTTAGAATTTTAATAAAAATTCAAAAACAAATACTAAATTCTAAAATGCCAATAAATTATATTAAAATTAATTTGAATTTAAAGAAAATTAGAGTCATTGTTTAGAGATGAAACATATTATTAACTTCAATTTCGAATTATTATTCTTGTTGTTACTATTGTTGTATGGAGAAATAAACTCATTTTATTATAGACAAAATATCAATATTTGTTGGAAATAAAATATAAAACTGGTTAGTTCTCACTCCAGTCAAGCAAATGAACACTGATATTGATCTGAGTACGTCATTCTTCATCTTCCTTCACGGGCACGTAATCAATCTAGAGGACAGTGATATTGATCTGAGTATATCATTCTTCATCTTCCATCACAAGCACGCAATCAATCTAGACGATAGTGAGTGAATTGTGAGACCATCAATCCATTATCAAACTAATGTTCATCTTTGACCTTCCAAAAAAAAAAAATACATTCATTCTATGGTCCTATCGATCAAAGGTATACACACATTTTTCTCTACTTTACAAAATTCATCGTTTGCACTTTCGTTCCAATTTTCAAGTACTATATAGGAAAAAATTTCCTGAGCAAGGGGCTACTCAAGAAAAGTTAAGCACAGCCCCTTAAAAAAAAATCCACGATCCTAAAAATCATGAAAAAAATATCCATGATGTTGTCCACGATGAGAGCTTTCCAATGGTACCAAGATCCACGAAATTGTCGTGTCCATGATGTTGTTTTTAGTTTTTTTCTAATTGGGTTAATTGAATGACCATAATAGTTGATAACATGATTTTGGTATCAAAATCCACGATCCTAAACTAAGGACCACTTAATAGATTTACTCTTATCTTTGTTTTTTTTTTTTAAAAAAAAATGCTCATTTCTTTCTGTCGCATCCAAAAAGTAGTGTCATATTATCTATGATTTTAATAAAAATTCAAGGATAAATACTTGATTCTAGAATGCCAATGAATCATTTAAAAATTAATTTGAATTTTAAAAAAAAAATAGTCATAGTTTAGAAATGATACATATAATTAACCTCAATTTCAAATCATTATTCTTGTTGTTACTATTGTTCCATAGAGAAATAAACTCATTTCATTATAGACAAAATATTAATATTTGTTAGAAATAAAAGATAAAACTGATTAGTCTTTACTTAGTCAAGCAAATGAATGCTGATATTGATTTGAGTGTGTCCTTTCTTCTTCTTCCTCCACGGGCACCGTAATCAAACTAGAGGACCATCTATCCATTATCAAATTAATATTCATCTTTGACCTTTTAAAGAAAAAATATATTCATTCTATGGTCCTATCCATCAAAGGTCGACACACATTTTTCTCTACTTAACAATGTATAAAAAATCTAGAAGACAATGATATTATATAGTAATTAAGATGTAGATGATAAGTTAACTTTGACGGGAAATACAAGCGAAGATTAAGAGTTTTTTTTTTAAAAAAAAAGTTTAGTATAACATTAATTGATTTTGATCGAGTATTTATTAGCCCATAACACCTCATTTATTAAATAAATATATTTTCAATCGATTTGGGCTGATCATTTTGTTAAGAATCAAATTATCTTTTTTATTACAATTATTGTGATAAGTACACGATTGAATATTCATTCGTGATCTGAATGTGCTAACTTTTGGATTTGGAGGGCTCATCGAGATTGATTTTGGATGATGGAGATTAAATTTTGAGTAATTATTCAGACTGTGAGGAAAATTTGTGCTTGGGCCCCATTGTCAGTCTTCGTTCAAGGCAAGCAAACAAATAAATGATAGAGATTCATGTGTATTTATTCTCAATTTTCTTTTTTGTTTAAAAAATAGACCGATTAAAAATGATAAAGAGAAAAAAAACTGATAGAAATGCTGAAAACAAAATACGGTTGGGACGATTAAAAAAATACATGACGGATGATGACTACTTACTTTTGTGTGCATTTACAAGACTCACTTCAGAGTTAACCGACTGTGCTCAAAAGTCAAGACATAGGGAGACAGATATTTTTTTACTAGTCTTTGCAAATTGAAATATGCGGCCGCTGGAATTTTGAGATAAGCATGTTCTGCTTTATATAATAACCATGCGATGAGCCTTAGAGTTGACTGACGACTACTTCTATACGCATCCAATTAGTTCAAGCCATTCATTTGCAACACTTAGCTTTAGAGTTGACTGACTTTAGCCAATAGTCAAGTCGCATAGATGATTAAAAAATAAATAACGGATGATGACTACTTACGTTTGTGTGCATTTACAAGACTCACTTCAGAGTTGACCGACTTGCTCAAAAGTCAAGACACAGGGAGATGGATATTTTTTTTACTAGTCTTTCCAAATTGAAATATGTGGCAGCTGGAATTTTGAGATAAGCATGTTCTGCTTTATATAATAACCATGCGATGAGCCTTCTCCTGCGTATCCAACAAACACTCAAATGATGATCAAATCCCCAACCAGCCTCCTATTCTTCTTCCTCTCACTTGCTTTGCTGAGCATCAAGCTCCGCGGCATGACGTCGCATGCCACCGCTGCAATGATCCGCTGCCACAACGCGGAGAGGCAAGCCTTGCTGGAGTTTAAGCGCAGGCTCGATGATCCTTCCAACCGCCTCTCTTCCTGGGTTGACAAGGATTGCTGTACGTGGAAGGGCATTGGCTGCAGCAACGTCACTGCCCACGTCATCAAGCTCAACCTTCGGAATGAAGGTTATTTTGATGGTGATGAATATTATTTCCTAAGGGAAATGTTTCGGTTGCGGGGTGATATAAGCTCTGCTTCATCGCTGCAATCTCTTGAGGAGCTGATTCATCTAGATCTCAGCGGCAACGACTTTAGCGGCTACAACATCCCTGCCTTCTTCGGTTCTTTTCCTAGACTAACTTATCTTGATCTCTCCGGAGCAAGCTTCATCGGTAGAGTACCAGACCAGCTCGGAAATCTCTCCACCTTGCAATACCTCGACCTTTCCTATAACTGGTATGGTGGTTATGATTATTATGGTGACTCATGTGCCTCCTTGTACGTTGAAAACCCAGGATGGATCGCTCGCCTCACTTCCCTCCGACACCTCAATATGAGTTGGGTTAGTTTTGGAGGTGCGTCAAGTTGGTTTGAAGCACTGAATGCGCTCCCTCACATTCAAGACGTCGAATTGGCTGGGTGTGATCTAATAGGGTCGCTTCCTCATTCCCCACTGCATCTCAATTTCACAGCGCTCCAAACACTTAATTTGGCAGGTAATTTATTTACATGAAGTGTCTTTAATTTTGATTAGAATGATATGATCTAATATATATCACCTCTTTTTAATATTTGCCAGATAATAATATAAATGGCACTGAACCAGTGTGGCTATACAATCTAACTACCTTGGAGAGTCTTGATTTTTCTTATAATGATATCTACTGGTCGTCCATGCATGGCTCCATAATAAGGTTGGCTTCTTTAAAGGAACTAGATTTGTCTGGAAATATAATATCTAAGAGTTTCCTATTATTGTTGGCCAACCTCTGCAAGCTCCAAATTTTGGGATTAGCAGACATCACAATCAAGGATAAGCCATCCAATCTAGAGATGCTTTTTTCTGGATGTCTTATGTATAGCTTGGGGGAGTTATATCTTTACAACAACCAACTCAATGGTTTTATACTAAATTCTCTTGGAAGCCTAACCTCATTACAATATTTGGATTTGAGTTACAATAACTTGAATGGGATAATTGGAGACAACATTGGACAGCTAAAGAATCTCATCCATTTGGATCTATCTCATAACTTGCTCCATGGATCATTTCCATTGTCTCTTGAAAGCTTGACATCATTATAATATTTGGATTTGAGTTCCAACAACTTGAACGGAAAAGATGGAGAAAGTATTGGACAACTAAAAAATCTCATCCATTTGGATTTATCTGATAACTTGCTCCATGGATCATTTCCATTGTCTCTTGAAAGCTTGACATCATTACAATATTTGGATTTGAGTTCCAACAACTTGAACAGAAAAGATGGAGAAAGTATTGGACAACTAAAGAATCTCATCCATTTGGATCTATCTCATAACTTGCTCCATGGATCATTTCCATTGTCTCTTGAAAGCTTGACATCATTGCAATATTTGGATTTGAGTTCCAACAACTTGAACGAAAAAGATGGAGAAAGTATTGGACAGCTAAAGAATCTCATCTATTTAGATCTATCTCATAACTTGCTCCATGGATCATTTCCATTGTCTCTTGAAAGCTTGACATCATTACAATATTTGGATTTGAGTTCCAACAACTTGAACGGCACAGATGGAGAAAGTATTGGACAGCTAAAGAATCTCATCTATTTGGATCTATCTCATAACTTGCTCCATGGATCATTTCCATTGTCTCTTGAAAGCTTGACATCATTACAATATTTGGATTTGAGTTCCAACAACTTGAACGGCACAGATGGAGAAAGTATTGGACAACTAAAGAATCTCATCCATTTGGATCTATCTCATAACTTGCTCCATGGATCATTTCCATTGTCTCTTGGAAGCTTGACATCATTAGAATATTTGTATTTGGGTTATAACTCATTGAGTTTGTCCCCAATCCACTTGGCTAATTTATCAAGTTTAAAATACTTGGCCATTTCAAATAACATCTTGTTCATGGAAGAGAGCGATGATTGGATCCCTACATTCCAGCTTGCGGAACTTGATATGAATTTATGCAAAATTGTGCCTAGGCCACATTTCCCAAAATGGCTCCAAACACAAACTATACTTTCTTCATTAAATTTGAGAAATGTAGGAATTGAAGGCACAATTCCCGATTGGCTTCCTTCTAGTTTAAGGTATTTATCTCTCTCCGATAATAAATTTAATAGAAATTTAATGCATTACTTTCCAAACCTCATGCATTTATATCTTTCAAATAATTCATTATCAGGCCGCCTTGAGTTACAAATGGCAAATATGATACCAAATCTAAAGTTCTTAGATCTCTCTAATAATCACTTCATTGGCGAGCCTTCATTAAACTTCACAAAGCTACAATATTTGGATCTCTCAAACAATATGTTCTCAGGACATCTCAATCCAACAATCAACAACACACTCTTAAACTTATACTATCTTGATTTATCTATGAATAATTTTAGTGGAAGCATTCCCCATTCTCTTTGTCAAATGAATCTATTAGTTAGACTCTACATTTCCAAAAATAGTTTTTCAGGACAACTTCCCAATTGTTGGAATAGTTCCTTTGGTGTAGAGGACTTAGATTTTTCATACAACCAAATTTATGGAGAAATTCCAAACACCCTTTGTAACCTAAGGAGGATAGCATTCCTACATTTGGCCTACAATCATTTATCTGGTAGAATTCCCCTTTGTTTACATGATTGTAAACATTTGATTACTCTTGATGTTGGACACAATTACTTAGTAGGAAATATTCCATCGTGGTCTAATAAGAGTTTGCCTTATTTAAAAGTTCTCAACTTACGCTCTAATTTTTTGAGCGGCATCATTCCCGAATTGTCTAAGCTTACGTGTCTTCAATCATTAGATCTCTCTAATAATAACCTCTCAGGATCAATTCCACAAACCTTTGTTTACATGAGAACCTCACAATATTACTGCGACACCACCAATACTTCATCCAATTTTGATAAATTATGGTTCTTTATAAAAGGAAATGAGCACGAGTACATGACATTAGATTCACTTGCCAAATCTATTGATCTCTCCAATAACAACTTGTCAGGATATATCCCTGAGGAAATAGGGAACTTATATGGATTGCAAAACTTAAATCTATCTGGAAATAACTTGATAGGGGAGATACCAAGGAGCATTGGTGGAATGCAGAATCTAGAAGCTTTAACTTATCAAGAAATAATTTATCAGGTGCAATTCCTTCGTCATTAGGACATTTGTCTTGTTTGGGCATCTTGAACTTGTCATATAACAACTTCTCGGGCAGTATTCCTGCTGGTAGACAACTGCAAACATTTGGTGCATCTACTTATATTGGAAACCCATACCTTTGTGGTTTTCCCCTTATAAAAAGCTGTACAGATGACAAAGCAAAATGCAACGCAGAAGAAGAAAACACAAATGGTGATGGAAGTAGGGAAACAATATGGCTATTCAGTAGCATCACAATGGGATTTATTATGGGATTTTGGGGAATTTTGGGCATTCTTCTATTGCATAAAAGGTGGAGAATCCTGTACTTCCATACTATTGACAACGTCTACCACAAGCTATGCATGGAGATGTAAGTGAAGATGAGAAGGAAATCTGTTGTAGAAGATTAAGACGGCTAATGTATTGTAAGCACTTCCTGGAAGCAATTTAGCTAAAAAAGGAGTAGTTGGCAAAGCTTGGATATGTCTTCAGACAAGGAAGAATCTGGAGCATATGGCAATCAGTTGTTTGCGTTGATTAAAGATTGTCTCTGCAAGCTTGGAAGACCAAATGAAAATTAGTTGTTGTGTTGACTAAATAATAAGAAAATAATATTATGTAGAAGGAAAATGAGGAGTAAAAGTTGTATTTCTGTGTTTCATGTGCCGTTTGATGAGTCATAAGATGATTTATGTTCAAATTTTAATTTCACATTAGCTGGAGAGAAATAATCGGAGTTTATAAAATGAAAAATAACTATAAAATGCCAATAATCTGATTTGAACATGACTAAAAATGATTTCTTCAAAGGAAACAATCGTTTTTGTCATGGTTCATAATTTAGCCTAGGAACACAAAATGTTAAATAGTAAGAGAATAAAATTCTGTAGGTAGAAAATGAGGGAAAATTTTGCATCTCTATACAAACTTATAGCTTGTGATGATGAAGGATGACCTTTTGCCACTTTACAATAGCAACTTGTCATGAATAATGAAAACAGATGTCTGGCTTTAGAGGAAATACAACATGGCTAGTAATTTTCTCTTAAATCCATCCGTCTGATGAAAAGCTTGCTTAAGATGAAGTATGTCTGCGATATTCACTATTTTATTTTGGTGTTTAGGTTTCCTCTGGCTCAGAGGAAGCACATGATAATATTATTTGGCAGCAGAGGACCCTTGTCAAGATTAACATCTTGTATCGGGTCTTCATGAAGGATTGACTACTGACAAGAGATTTTTTCTGCAGATTGAGGAATTGGTTAATGAAACGAGTATCATTTCCACAGGAGCAATATCAAAATATTACTCTGCAGTGATGTTTTTATTCTACTACCATTTGTAAATTACATTTTGACATCGAAGGATTACATATTTTGATCAATATGGAGAACTAAAATGCAGCAAAGTTTTGTTCAGACTAAATTTTAATGACTTTTACCATCCAGTAAAAGTTATCAGTCCTAAACATCATCGTCATTTATCATCCATCCTAAATATATAAAAGCATAGCAACCATGCGATCGATAATACCTTCATACTTTACATCATCATTAATGTAAATTACATTTTGACATCGAAGGATTACATGTTTTGATCAATATGGAGAACTAAAATGCAGCAAAATTTTGTTCAGACTAAATTTTAACGACTTTTACCATCCAGTAAAAGTTATCAGTCCTAAACATCATCGTCATTTATCATCCAACCTGGTCTTCTAGATATTCAATTACAGTCCTCGTTAGTTTCCTCTGTGACTGGAAATTAACCAGTGGCATTAATTTAACTAGAACCAAAATATTAATGATACTAATTAGTAAGCACTGCTGGAATTGGATGACAATTAAGTTTTCTCTCCCAGTGTGTTGGATGGCATTAATGACACTAATTGCGTCCATTTAGTGCTCCAAACTCAAATGATTCTTTCTTTTTTATTTTTTGAAAATGATAGACTTCTAGAAAAAAATTTTGCGGAAGGACCCCCTTCTGCGACGAAGGGGATCCACGATCTGCCAAGTACGAATCTAGAAGCCACTTTATACTATAATGCTATGATTATATGATTTATGTATTATCATATAATCTGTATATATTATAGTATAATCTGTATAAATATGGTATAACACACTTGTATTATAGTATAATCTGTATAATTAAAATATCGTATAACATATATGTATTATCGTATAAAACTGTTATCGTATAACATCAATACATTATCGTATAACACATATATATTATCGTATAACACTATTACCGTATAACATTAATA
The DNA here is from genome assembly GCA_027563935.2 of Costus lasius. Taxonomy (NCBI): domain Eukaryota; kingdom Viridiplantae; phylum Streptophyta; class Magnoliopsida; order Zingiberales; family Costaceae; genus Costus; species Costus lasius. The sequence continues at coordinate 2,810,416 of CM050454.1, forward strand.
CATTATCGTATAAAACACTTGTATTATGGTATAATCTGTACAGTTAATTTATACGATAATATATTAATTTTATACGATAATATATATATTTTATACGATAATATGTGCAATTAAAATATCTGTACAGTCAATGTTGGCTTGACTTTTGATATGGTATAAGACATATACAATATCATATAAAACCGTTATATCTCATTTATGGTATAAGAGTAACGGTTTATGGCATAAATCAATATCTTGTAAATCATATAACTAAGGTATAAATGTGCTTTAAGATTTGCAATTGGCAGATCGTGGATCCCCTTCTGCGATCGTCGCAGAAGGGGGTCCTTCCGCAAAAAAATTTTCAGACTTCTAGGCACAGTTCTCAGAGTATTTTGATCTTTCCTTTAATAGGATTAGATCTTTCCTTTAATAGGATTAGCTGGGGCTTGATAAATTTGTTTCTAAACCTTAAAACATTATATCTTTGAGACAACTCATTCTCGGGGTTCCGTTTACAAATAACAAGCATGATGCCAAGGTTTGAGTATTTGTCTCTCTCCAATAGTAAATTTATTAATGAGGTGCCACAAATTTTGACAATACTACAAGTTGGATCTCTTAAATAATTTATTTTTATGGCATCTTCCTCCAACATTTGGCATCACATTATCATGGCATTTGAGGCACGATCGTAATAAAATTCATCCATCAAAATTCGACATCATTATGTGAACACCGAAATACGCTAAGCTAACAAAAAAAAACACAATTGAATTTCATAAACATATTAAAATTAATACTACAAATATAAAAACTTCAATATATATATATAATACTAAAAAAAGAAAATTAAGAAAATTATAAAAAAATTAATTCGTTAAATTTTATTTACATAATAATAATAATAATAATAATAATAATAATAATAATAATAATATAATAATAATAAATTTACATATTTGGATATAATAATAATAATAATGGGAAATTTCCTAAAATGTTAATTCATTAAATTTTATATAATAATAATAATAATTTAAAAACTTTGTAATTTTTTTTTTAGATATTAAAAATAATAATAGTAATAATATAAAAATAGAAAAAAAAATTTCTAAAATGACCTTTATCACATTTGTAACTTAAACTTCTAGTTAAGTTTATCACATGACTAAACTTCAAACCAAATTAAATTTCATATTTATGAATTATACATTGCCACTTAAACGAACTAACGACATAATGGGCACAGGTGGTTGACTTGTAGTCAGTGACGCAAGCAGCCACTATGGAAGATGTGCGAGCATAGTGTTTAGCATATTTGCTCTTCGTGCTTCATCATCTCCATGCATATTGCGCACTCCATACTTGTAACTCTATCTCCTTCTTCGACGGTGAAATATTTATCCTATATTTTTTATTATAAAAAGAGGATAAAATAGTAATTTTATAACTAAAAGATAATTATACCCATGAATTCAAATTTTTGGGATACTTTATGAGGGTATTAAGGTAAAATAGCATGGGTAAAAATTTAAATTTAGACGCCCAAATTAAAAAAAAAACATTCATTGCGGGTCGTGCCTGGGCTGGTGTGCGTGCCATACCTGGGCTGGCCCATGTGCTGTGCCTGGCCCGCAGCCTATTGACTTGATCAATGGGCCATGTCGTGTCATGTCGTGTAAGCTGTGGCCCGGCCCGTTGCCACCGCTAGCCACAATAGTTTATTAGGAAGACTCCCTATTGTGAAGACATTTGACTATTCTTAATGTGAGATATAATTACTTCACATGAAAAAGCATGCTCTATTTAAAAACTTATGAGCTTGCGATCTAATTCCTTGAGGGGCGACATTCCTGAATTATCAGGATGCTATCATACTCTGCCCTCTCTGTCTTGATCCAAGGGTCTTCTATTGTGCAAGTGATCTCACAGTTCAAGTTCCTTAAAATTTTTTAGGGAGAGCTTTTCTAGAAATTCTACTCCGAAACCCTACACCCGTCAGCTACACGAATTTAAAAAATAATTTTTCTTAAATATAGTCAGATCATTAACAAAACAATCAAATCAAATTATAACATAATTATCATATGACAAATAGAATAAAAAGATGAATAACGAAAAAAAAAGAGGGAATAGATTTTCAGTTATAATCATATGATTAATAAAATAATAAAATGAATAGCGAAACAAAATGTGAATAGATTTTCACCTAAATTTATTATGGGGTATTTATATAATTTTTGAATTTTACATGATTAACAAAATTCAAATCAAACGTGGAATTAAACAAAATAATTTTAAAAGAAAATAATTAGAAAATTAGAATTAGGAGCCTCATAGTTCTATGTCCTTGTAAAAATTCAGTTATTTATCAGTTGAACTCAAATTGGACATCTTAGGATATAAAGGATATTTCTCCTATAGGCTGTGTTTTTTTGAAAAGAATCCACCCTGAAAAAAAGGGAAAAGAGTTTTAATTATTACTTTGTCAGCGGAAAAAAAAGAAAGAGTTTTAATTATTACTTTAACACCCTTTTTTCCGCTATGGATTCTTTCTAAGAAAACACAGCCTTATAGCCTATATGTATAATCATAGAGAGATTAAGGGCCGGTTTGGGGCTGTTGGCCGCCTAATTCCGTGGGTGCGGCCAGCAGATTTAGCCTCTCTAACATTGTTTGGGGCTGATTCTGCTGGGCGCACTAGTGAAATTCAACTGCCCCACAGAATCAGGTTGACACCTGCTTCCAGCTCCTCGCAGCTCTCTTGACGCCTTCTTCCAGCGCCCGCAAGCTCCTCTCGACGCCCTTCCAACACCTCGCCGAACTGTGCCCGCCGACCTCCGCCGCCTCGCCGACCTGCTGCTCGTCGCGACGTCCAGCGCCTTGCCTTCGTCCAACAAGATCTTTACCTCTTTCTTTGGCCTCGGCCGCTCGCAGAAGAGGGTCAACACTGCTGGAGAGGAGGAGGAGGGGAAGCGTAAGCGGAAGGGGTTCGACATGGTGCGGCTGCTGAGGAAGTATGCGAGCTTGATGGAGGCGCCGATGCTCGTCTTCAAAGGGGAAAGAGAGAAGCGTGGCGGCGACCTCCGCCGTCGTCTGTACTCCTTCAATGGCCACTCGAACCGGAGGGAGCAGGCTGAGGGGTGGCAAAAGCGGAAGGGGCAGTTCTCGGCGCTGGCGTCGACCATGATGTCTCCTCCTCCGACAGCAGCACGATGGAGGAGCTGTAGATCGCTCTCCTGTTAGCAGCAAAACGTAGCGGCAGTACTTCGCTAAAACAAGAGGAGCACTAAGAACATCAAAGCATAAAGAGTAATCACAAAATATTATTGCTCATATGAAATAGAGAATTACAAAGCATATTTAAAGAAAAACAAACCATAACTATTTAGGTATCTAATCTAACTAATATGGACTACTCAACCTATATGGTAGCAAATAATCTAATATGGTAAACTCTAATTAATCCTTCATAAATATGGTAACACATGGCGTGTTTACCAATTTCAACATATCCATGCAGCCATCACTAGAAGGGGCAGTTCTCGGCGCCGTCGTCGATTCCAGTTCCGGTTCAGATCAGCCCCTGTGCCTCAATGGCTTGCCTCTTCGCCAGCAGCAACCATCCAATCGTCTGTCACCTCTGCCTCTCCTGCTCAGCCAACCACCATTCGCCATCAGCGTTGAGCATCCGCCTCCGAGTGTCACAGCCTCCGCTGCTCGTCGACCAGGCTCGGCCGCCTCTGTTCATCTAGTTGCCCAAGGGAGTGCGAGGAGCAGCGACAGGAGGAGGAAGTGTGACGCAAAGGTGGTGATGGCGCATTAGAGAAGATTCAGGGGGCGGAGGAGGAGGGAAGGATCCAAGATCGAACAGGAGGAGGACGATGAGCAACAACAGCTGTCCGTGTTACTTCATATGCGAATATCTTCTCCTTCCATTAGTAAATGAGAATATCTTCGGTAAATGAGATGGAGTTTCACTAGTAAATGAGAATATCTTCATATGGTAAATGAGATGGAGTTTCTCAATATTGAACATTAACTTACATGTTACATTTCAATTACATTTCAAGTAACTTGGATCCTAAATAAACTTTTTGATCTATCAAATTTACCCATATTAGTATACAAATAGGTTATTCATAAATGGATTTCACATTAATTATTTACAGTAACCACTAAATATAAATGAATTTTGTTGAATAAAGTGTCATCTAAATCACTCTCTTAGTTCATACAATAGCATAATATTTTTTTCCGCTCACCAGCACCAATAGTTTCCCAAACAGCTTCTACTTCTCTCAGCCAGCTACCTTCCAACCAGTAATTCTCCAGCCAGCAAAAGCTAGAAGCAGAATCAGCCCCAAATTGGCCATAAATCTTGTTATTTGACAATGAGTAGTAGACCTGGCAAAAGCTAACCCAACCCGACTTGACACGAAGTTAGACTGGTTTGGGTCAGCCATAATCGTGTTTGGGTCATAAATAGGTCAATCCGTTTATGACCCAAAAATAATTGGGTCGTGTTGGGTTGTAAACGGGTTGACCGGCTTAACCCGATTACATTATATATTTATATATATAAAAAATTAACTATAGACTCACCTAACTCCTATTGCTAGCCCATAAGCCCAAATATCTTTTAACTATTTTTTAACCTAGATTTCCGCCCATACATAAACCCAAAATTTTATTAATTTTAATAGAATTTTTATTAATTTGTTATTTATGTTTAAAATATGAATGATAAACGGGTTATTCGGGTCGTATTCGTGTTATACAGTTTGACCCAATTAATTAAACGGGTGGTGTTCGGGTTGGCTTAATTGGGTCACGGGTCAGACATGACTCGTTTATGACCCACTGACTTGAATTGCCAAGTCTAATTGAGTAGCAGAAATTAAAAATAAAAAGAAAGAAAGGAAATAAGAGGAATGAGAGAAGAAAAATGGTTGGGCAATATTGAGGGTTTGACTTCTTTTTACAGGCAACATCCAAATGATTAAAAATAAATTTTAATGACTCATAACAATCGAAATTAATTTAAAAATGATCACGCACAGATAGATTTCATTTATTATTAAATAAATAAATGAAATGACTATTATTAAATAAATAATAGTCATTTCATTTATTTAAATAAATAAAAAATAAATGACTATTATTAAATAAATGTAGAGGTTTTAATCCTTGCCAACTTGGAATCACGCACAGATAAATTTCATTTATTATGACAATCAATTTCTGCGTGATAAACTTACATAATAAAAATCTATCCATAAATATACAATATACTATAAAAATCTATCCATTAATATACTAGTTATTTTCATTTTTACCCTTTTTTTCTTACTTAGTTGAATTCTAACTGCCACTTATGTAGATTTATTTATTAACAATAAATTTAATTTAATTTAAGCTCTTAGATTACAATTTATATGATTTAGATCGTTAAACTATTGAATACGATGTACCTTAAGTTCTCTTATTAGATCTAAGTAGATGGATCATTGAATAATCTATTTTGTTAGATTCACCTCTTCAATCTCCTTCTTTGTATGCTGGAGTTCAACACATCAGTGTTCCTTTCTCATCTTCCTACTTTATCCTTACCTTCAACCTCTTTTCCCTCATCCATTGAGTTTGAGAAGAGATGATATGGACGACTTAGCTGTAGAGTTGACTGACTTTGGACAAAAGTCAAGTCGCATGCAATTGGACGATTAGAAAATAAATGATGGATGATAACTACATTTTGTGTGCATTTGCGAGACTTGCTTGAGCGTTGATGACTCTGCCCAAAAGTCAAGACATGCGGTTGGACATTTAGGAGATAGAGATTGTTTTTACTAGTCTTTGCAAATTCAAATTTGCGGAAGCTGAAATTTTGAGATAATCAGGTGCTTCTTATATAACAATTTTGACTCGTCCCCCAAATTAGTCAAAATCAACCTTTTTGGTCAAAATCGAATTGTGATGTGGCTTGAATTAATTAATTAATTAATTAATTAGTTAATTAATTACTTTTTTTTGCCGTCAACATAATCTAGAAGCTTTAGACTTATCAAGAAATAATTTATCAGGTGCAATTCCTTTGTCATTAGGACATTTGTCTTTTTTTGGGCATCTTGAACTTGTCATATAACAGCTTTGTGGTTTTCCCCTTATAAAAAACTGTACAGATGACAAAGCAAAAGGCAACGCAGAAGAAGAAAACACAAGTGGTGATGGAAGGAGGGAAACAATATGGCTATTCAGTAGCATCACAATGGGATTTATTATGGGATTTTGGGGAATTTTGGGCATTCTTCTATTGCATAAAAGGCGGAGAATCCTGTACTTCCATACTATTGACAACGCCTACCATAAGCTATGCATGGAGATGTAAGTGAAGATGAGAAGGAAATCTGTTATAGAAGATTAAGATGGCTAATGTATTGTAAGCACTTCCTGGAAGCAATTTACCTAAACAAGAAGCAGTTGGCAAAGCTTGGATGTCTCTTCAGACATGGAAGAATCTGGAGCATATGGCAATCAGTTGTTTGCGTTGATTAAAGATTGTCTCTGCAAGCTTGGAAGACCAAATGAAAATTAGTTGTTGTGTTGACTAAATAATAAGAAAATAATATAATGAGGAGGAAATGTTGTATTTCTGTGTTTCATGTGCCGTTTGATGAGTCATAAGATGATTTATGTTCAAATTATAATTTCACATTAGCTGGAGAGAAATAATCTGAGTTTATAAAATGAAAAATAACTATAAAATGCCAATAATTTTGAGATTCAAATGACATAAAACTTATAGTTTCGAAATTATATGTTACTTCAATTTTTAGACAATAATCTTATTATCCTGTTTTTTCTGTATGAAGAATGAGCTCATTTCATTGTAGGCGAAAGTATCAATATCTGTTTGGAAATAAAAAAATAAAACTGGCGAGTTCTTTTTTCTGATGTTGTTGTTTCTTATTTTTCACCAGCAAATAATCAACCCAGAGGACAATTTTGCATAAATGTTAAATGAGGGAAAATTTTGCATCTCTACACAAACTTATAGCTTGTGATGATGAAGAATGACCTTTTGCACTTTACAATAGCAACTTGTCATGAATCATGAAAACAGATGATGCTTGTCTGGCTTTGGAGAACTTTATGGTAAGTTCATATTGCTAATTTCTCAATGCTGCCTTATTTATAGAGTAAATTAGAGGAAATACAACATGGCTAGTAATTTTCTCTTAAGTCCATCCGTCTGATGAAAAGCTTGCTTAACATGAAGTATGTCTGCGATATTCACTATTTTATTTTGGTGTTTAGGTTTCCTCTGGCTCAGAGGAAGCACATGATAATATTGTTTGGCAGCAGAAGACCCTTGTCAAGATTAACATCTTGTATCGGGTCTTCATGAAGGATTGACTACTGACAAGAGATTTTTTCTGCAGATTGAGAAATTGGTTGATGAAACGAGTATCATTTCCGGAGGAGCAATATCAAAATATTACTCTGCAGTGATGTTTTTATTCTACTACCATTCGTAAATTACATTTTCACATCGAAGGATTACATATTTTGATCAATATGGTGAACTAAAATGCAACAAAATTTTGTTCAGACTAAATTTTAACGACTTTTACCATCCAGTAAAAGTTATCAGTCCTAAACATCATCGTCAGTGTTGGATGGCATTAATGACACTAATTGCGTCCATTTAGTGCTCCAAACTCAAATGATTCTTTCTTTTTTATTTTTTGAAAATGCTAGACTTATAGGCACAGTTCTCAATTAGCTTCCTTCTAATTTCGAGTATTTAGATCTTTCCTTTAACAGGATTAGCTGGGGCTTGATAAATTTGTTTCTAAACCTTAATGTGAGATATAATAACTTCACATGAAAAAGCATGCTCTATTTAAAAACTTATGAGCTTGCGGTCTAATTCCTTGAGGGGCGACATTCCTGAATTATCAGGATGCTATCATACTCTTGCCTCTCTGTTTTGATCCAAGGGTATTCTATTGTGCAAGTGATCTCATAGTTCAAGTTCCTTTCTTAAAATTTTTTAGGGAGAGATTTTCTAGAAATTCTACTCCTAAACCCTACACCCATCAGCTACACGAATTTAAAAAATAATTTTTCTTAAATATAGTCAGATCATTAACAAAACAATCAAATCAAATTATAACATAATTATCATATGACAAATAGAATAAAAAGATGAATAATGAAAAAAAAAGAGGGAATAGATTTTCAGTTATAATCATATGATTAATAAAATAATAAAATGAATAGCGAAACAAAATGTGAATAGATTTTCACCTAAATTTATTATGGGGTATTTATATAATTTTTTAATTTTACATGATTAACAAAATTCAAATCAAACGTGGAAATAAACAAAATAATTTTAAAAGAAAAGAATTAGAAAATTAGAATTAGGAGCCTCATAGTTCTATGTCCTTGTAAAAATTGAGTTATTTGCCAGTTGAACTCAAATTGGACATCTTAGGATATAAAGAGTATTTCTCCTGTAGGCTGTGTTTTTTTGAAAAGAATTCACAGCGAAAGAAAGGGAAAGGAGTTTTAATTATTACTTTGTCAGCGGAAAAAAAGAAAAGGAGTTTTAATTATTACTTTAACACCCTTTTTCCGCTATGGATTCTTTCTAAGAAAACACAGCCTTACAGCCTATATGTATAATCATAGAGAGATTAAGGGCCGGTTTAGGGCTGCTGACTGCCTGATTCTGCTAATTGGTAATAAAAAAAACGGTGAATGACCCTAATAGTTGATAGCAAGATTTTGCTAATTAGTAATCTCTCTCACTTCACTAGTGATTTTTTTATTAAAAAAAATAATAAACAAGAAAAATATGTGTTGTTTTTAGTTTTTGCTAATTGCGTTAATTGAATGACCCTAATAGTTGATAACAAGATTTTGGTATCAAATTCTGTTTTTATTAAATTATTTACATAAAAAAAATTAATTATACCACTGAGATCAAATATATGATTAGAAAATCATTTGTAGCATGATCAATTTAATTTTTTTGTTAAATCTTAAGAATTAATTGGTTTTCATTTGATGATATTTAAACATTATCTTTGCCAACTTATGTCCAAAAGTTCGAACTGTGAGGAAAACTAGTAGTTAACTCCATTTGTCAGTTTTTGCTCAAGTCAAGCAAATAAATAAATGATAGAGATTCAAGTGTATCTATCCTCAATTTTCTTCTTTGTTCCAATCAAAAATTGACCGATTAAAAATGATAAAGCCAAAAAAACTGAACGAAATGCTGAAAACAAAAGAGGTTTGACAAGTAATAGATGGGTGTGATATAAGTGGCATGAAGAATCCAATAATACACAAAAGAGTAATGGGTTATGGATGATGACTACTTCTGCATGCGTCCAACCAGTCGTGTCATTTATTTGCAAGACTTAGATTTAGAGTTGACTGACTTTGGCCAAAAGTCAAGTCGCATGCAATTGGACGATTAGAAAATAAATGATGGATGATAACTACATTTTGTGTGCATTTGCGAGACTTGCTTGAGCGTCGATGACTCTGCCCAAAAGTCAAGACATGCGGTTGGACATTTAGGAGACAAAGATTGTTTTTACTAGTCTTTGCAAATTGAAATATGCGGAAGCTGGAATTTTGAGATAATCATGTGCTTCTTATATAATAATGATGTGATCGACTCTTCTGGTGAACTTTGGCGAATTTTCGATCATCTCTAGTGAACTTCCGCTTGTCTCTGATGAACTCCTTGTTGTAAATGAATTTTAATTTTGGTTAAAAGATTTAAAACTTATCTTTAAGGTGTCTAACCGTGCTTTAAGATTTGTTGATTAAAATCTAAAAGTCTCTCTCTAAAAATTTCTAGAGACACCGTCTCCCTAGAATTTTTCTCCCTTATTTTGCCTTCAACTATAACAGCAGAGGGAGGCTTGATGATGACAATAGAAAATGGAAATGGTTGCAGCAATGACTAATCCCAAGCTAAAGGAATTATCTCGGTGACTATACTTTAGTGAGTTTAGGCTACAATGACGGCACTTGAAACACAAGGAGGGAAGCTCAGTACAATGGACAAGAATTAGGACAATCGACTACAATGGTGAATAGTTAGTAGGAGAGAGGAAATTAGGGCAGACAAAGTAGAGTCAGGCGGGCGCCGACTGAACAAGTTTGAATGACGCTGCAACAGTTCGGAGGCGGACTAAAATGACTGTGGTGGTGACAAGGAAACAAAGCTTATTTCCTCATTAATTTTCTATCTTTCATCATTTTTTTAAATATGAGTTGAGAATTTCCTCATGAATTCTCTATCTTTCATCATTTTACTAATTAAGAAGGTGATTAGCAGTATCTGTCGTGTATGATTTCGAGTTCGATGGATGAATACTTGAACCTATATCCACTACTTCTGAAATATTAGAATTTTGATATCTTCTAAGTATTCAGACTTTTGGCTCACCTCCTAAACACTAGATCCTTAACATCTCCTACATGCTTGATTTGAGCCATTCATTTTATTGATATCATATAATTTAAGGTCAGTAGGCTAAACTTATGCAAGCCTACTTTCCCTATTATGGCTCCGTTTGGGATTGTAGGTAGAACCGTAGGCTAAACATAAATAAAAATATATGTAAACATATATAAATACAAATAAATAAATAAATATATATATATATATATATATATATATATATATATATGTAAATAAAAATATTTGTAAACATATATAGATATATATATAAATAATTAAAAAAAAATATGTAGATAGTATTATTTTTTCTAACAGTAATTTATAGTATTTTGACAATAAATAATACTACTTTTGAAGGACTTGCACCCACCTATACTACAATCCTAAACTAGCCCTATGTCCATACACTATTGGACTGCTAACTGTATTAAATTGACCACTTAATAGATTTACTCTTATCTTTGTTTTTTTTAAAAAAAATGCTCATTTCTTTCTGCCGCATCCAAAAAGTAGTGTCATATTATCTATGATTTTAATAAAAATTCAAGGATAAATACTTGATTCTAGAATGCCAATGAATCATTTAAAAATTAATTTGAATTTTAAAAAAAATTAGAGTCATAGTTTAGAAATGATACATATAATTAACTTCAATTTCAAATCATTATTCTTGTTGTTACTATTGTTCAATGGAGAAATAAACTCATTTCATTATAGACAAAATATTAATATTTGTTAGAAATAAAAGATAAAACTGATTAGTCTTTACTTAGTCAAGCAAATGAATGCTGATATTGATTTGAGTGTGTCCTTTCTTCTTCTTCCTCCACTGGCACCGTAATCAAATTAGAGGACCATCTATCCATTATCAAATTAATATTCATCTCTGACCTTTTAAAGAAAAAATATATTCATTCTATGGTCCTATCCATCAAAGGTCGACACACATTTTTCTCTACTTAACAATGTATAAAAAATCTAGAAGACAATGATATTATTTAGTAATTAATATGTAGATGATAAGTTAACTTTGACGGGAAATACAAGCGAAGATTAAAAGTTTTTTTTTAAAAAAAAAGTTTAGTATAACATTAATTGATTTTGATCGAGTATTTATTAGCCCATAACACCTCATTTATTAAATAAATATATTTTCAATCGATTTGATCATTTTGTTAAGAATCAAATTATCTTAAGATTAATTGATTTTGAATCTAAATTATGTCTTTTTTAGTTTGCTGGATAGTTAATTTATTACAATTATTGTGATAAGTACACGATTGAATATTCATTCGTGATCTGAATGTGCTAACTTTCGGATATAAGTTGGAGGGCTCATCGAGATTGATTTTGGATGATGGAGATTAAATTTTGAGTAATTATTGAGACAGTGAGGAAAATTTGTGCTTGGGCCCCATTGTCAGTCTTCGTTCAAGGCAAGCAAATAAATAAATGATACAGATTCATGTATATTTATTCTTAATTTTTTTTTGTTTCAAAAATAGACCGATTAAAAATGATAAAGAGAAAAAAAATTGATAGAAATGCTGAAAACAAAATACGGTTGGGATGATTAAAAAATACATGACGGATGATAACTACTTACTTTTGTGTGCATTTACAAGACTCACTTCAGAGTTGACCGACTGTGCTCAAAAGTCAAGACACAGGGAGACATATATTTTTTTACTAGTCTTTGCAAATTGAAATATGCGGCCGCTGGAATTTTGAGATAAGCATGTTCTGCTTTATATGATAACCATGCGATGAGCCTTAGAGTTGACTGACGACTACTTCTATACGCATCCAATCAGTTCAAGCCATTCATTTGCAACACTTAGCTTTAGAGTTGACTGACTTTAGCCAATAGTCAAGTCGCATAGATGATTAAAAAATAAATGACGGATGATGACAACTTACGTTTGGGTGCATTTACAAGACTCACTTCAGAGTTGACCGACTTGCTCAAAAGTCAAGACACAGGGAGACGGATATTTTTTTTACTAGTCTTTGCAAATTGAAATATGCGGCAGCTGGAATTTTGAGATAAGCATGTTCTGCTTTATATAATAACCATGCGATGAGCCTTCTCCTGCGTATCCAACAAACACTCAAATGATGATCAAATCCCCAACCAGCCTCATATTCTTCTTCCTCTCGCTTGCTTTGCTGAGCATCAAGCTCCGCGTCATGACGTTGCATGCCACCGCTGCAATGATCCGCTGCCACAACGCGAAGAGGCAAGCCCTGCTGGAGTTTAAGCGCAGGCTCGGTGATCCTTCCAACCGCCTCTCTTCCTGGGTTGGCAAGGATTGCTGTAGATGGAAGGGCATTGGCTGTAGCAACGTCACTGCCCACGTCATCAAGCTCAACCTTCGGAATGAAGGTTATTTTGATGGTGATGAATATTATTTCCGAAGGGAAATGTTTCGGTCGCGGGGTGATATAAGCTCTGCTTCATCGCTGCAATCTCTTGAGGAGTTGATTCATCTAGATCTCAGCGGCAACGACTTTAGCGGCCACAACATCCCTGCCTTCTTCGGTTCTTTTCCTAGACTAACTTATCTTGATCTCTCCGGAGCAAGCTTCATCGGTAGAGTACCAGACCAGCTCGGAAATCTCTCCACCTTGCAATACCTCGACCTTTCCTATAACTGGTATAATGATTATGATTATTATGGTGGCTCAATTGGCTCCTTGTACGTTGAAAACCCAGGATGGATCGCTCGCCTCACTTCCCTCCGACACCTCAATATGAGTTGGGTTAGTTTTGGAGGTGCGTCTAGTTGGTTTGAAGCATTGAATGCGCTCCCTCACATTCAAGACGTCGAATTGGCTGAGTGTGATCTAATAGGGTCGCTTCCTCATTCCCCACTACATCTCAATTTCACATCGCTCCAAACACTTAATTTGGCGGGTAAATTATTTACATGAAGTGTCTTTAATTTTGATTGGAATGATATGAACTATTATATACCACCTCTCTTTAATATTTGCCAGGTAATAATATAAATAGCACTGAACTAGTGTGGCTATACAATCTAACTACCTTGGAGAGTCTTGATTTTTCTTCGAATGATATCTACGGGTCGTCCATGCATGGCTCCATAATAAGGTTGGCTTCTTTAAAGGAACTAGATTTGTCTGGAAATATAATATCTAAGAGTTTCCTACTATTGTTGGCCAACCTCTGCAAGCTCCAAATTTTGGGATTAGCAGAAATCACAATCAAGGATAAGGCATCCAATCTAGAGATGCTCTTTTCTGGATGTCTTATGTATAGCTTGGAGGAGTTATATCTTTACAACAACCAACTCAATGGTTCTCTTTCTAATTGGTTAGGAAACATGAAGAATCTCAAGTATATTGATTTTTATAATAACTTGCTCCATGGCTCTATACTAAATTCTCTTGGAAGCCTAACCTCATTACAGTATTTGGATTTGGGGTACAATAACTTGAATGGGACAATTGGAGACAACATTGGACAGCTAAAGAATCTCATCCATTTGGATCTATCTCATAACTTGCTCCATGGATCATTTCCATTGTCTCTTGAAAGCTTGACATCATTACAATATTTGGATTTGAGTTCCAACAACTTGAACGAAAAAGATGGAGAAAGTATTGGACAGCTAAAGAATCTCATCCATTTGGATCTATCTCTTAACTTGCTCCATGGATCATTTCCATTGTCTCTTGAAAGCTTGACATCATTACAATATTTGGATTTGAGTTCCAACAACTTGGACATAATAGATGGAGAAAGTATTGGACAGCTAAAGAATCTCATCTATTTGGATCTATCTCATAACTTGCTCCATGGATCATTTCCATTGTCTCTTGAAAGCTTGACATCATTACAATATTTGGATTTGAGTTCCAACAACTTGAACGGCACAGATGGAGAAAGTATTGGACAACTAAAGAATCTCATCCATTTGGATCTATCTCATAACTTGCTCCATGGATCATTTCCATTGTCTCTTGGAAGCTTGGCATCATTACAATATTTGAATTTGGGTTATAACTCATTGAGTTTGTCCCCAATCCACTTGGCTAATTTATCAAGTTTAAAATACTTGGCCATTTCAAATAACATCTTGTTCATGGAAGAGAGCGATGATTGGATCCCTACATTCCAGCTTGTGGAACTTGATATGAATTTCTGCAAAATTGTGCCTAGGCCACAATTCCCAAAATGGCTCCAAACACAAACTATACTTTCTTCATTATATTTGATAAATGTAGGAATTGAAGGCACAATTCCCGATTGGCTTCCTTCTAGTTTAAGGTATTTATTTCTCTCCCATAATAAGATTGATGGAAAATCAATGCCTTTCTTTCCAAACCTCAAGCATTTATATCTTTCGAATAATTCATTATCAGGCCACCTTGGGTTACAAATGGCAAATATGATACCAAGTCTAAAGTCCTTAGATCTCTCTAATAATCACTTCATTGGCGAGCCTTCATTAAACTTCACAAAGCTACAATATTTGGATCTCTCAAACAATATGTTCTCAGGACATCTCAATCCAATAATCAACAACACACTCTTAAACTTATACTATCTTGATTTATCTACGAATAATTTTAGTGGAAGCATTCCCCATTCTCTTTGTCAAATGAATCTATTAGTTAGACTCTACATTTCCAAAAATAGTTTTTCAGGACAACTTCCCAATTGTTGGAATAGTTCCTTTAGTGCAGAGTACTTAGATTTTTCACACAACCAAATTTATGGAGAAATTCCAAACACCCTTTGTAACCTAAGGAGCATAAAATTCCTACATTTGGCCTACAATCATTTATCTGGCAGAATTCCCCTTTGTTTACATGATTGTAAATATTTGATTACTCTTGATGTTGGACACAATTACTTAACAGGAAATATTCCATCTTGGTCTAATAAGAGTTTGCCTTATTTAAAAGTTCTCAACTTACGCTCTAATTTTTTGAACGGCATCATTCCTGAATTGTCTGAGCTTACGTGTCTTCAATCATTAGATCTCTCTAATAATAACCTCTCAGGATCAATTCCACAAACCTTTGGCAATTTTATTACAATGAGAACCTCACAACAATACTGTAACAGCATCAACGATATTTCGTACTCTTTGGATACATTATGGCTCTTTATAAAAGGAAATGAGTATGAGTACCTAACATTAGATTCACTTGCCAAATCTATTGATCTCTCCAATAATAACTTGTCAGGATATATCCCTGAGGAAATAGGGAACTTATATGGATTGCAAAACTTAAATCTATCTGGAAATAACTTAATAGGGGAGATACCAAGGAGCATTGGTGGAATGCAGAATCTAGAAGCTTTAGACTTATCAAGAAATAATTTATCAGGTGCAATTCCTTCATCATTAGGAGATTTGTATTTTTTGGGCATCTTGAACTTGTCATATAACAATTTCTCGGGCAGTATTCCCGCTGGTAGACAACTGCAAACATTTGGTGCATCTACTTATATTGGAAACCCATACCTTTGTGGTTTTCCCCTTATAAAAAGCTGTACAGATGACAAAGCAAAAGGCAACGCAGAAGAAGAAAACACAAATGGTGATGGAAGTAGGGAAACAATATGGCTATTCAGTAGCATCACAATGGGATTTATTATGGGATTTTGGGGAATTTTGGGCATTCTTCTATTGAGTAGCATCACAATGGAATCCTGTACTTCCATACTATTGACAACGCCTACCACAAGCTATGCATTGTAAGCACTTCCTGGAAGCAATTTACCTAAAAAAGGAGCAGTTGGCAAAGCTTGGATGTCTGTTCAGACAAGGAAGAATCAGGAGCATATGGCAATCAGTTGTTTGCGTTGATTAAAGATTGTCTCTGCAAGCTTGGAAGACCAAATGAAAATTAGTTGTTGTGTTGACTAAATAATAAGAAAATAATATAATGAGGAGGAAAAGTTGTATTTCTGTGTTTCATGTTCCGTTTGATGAGTCATAAGATGATTTATGTTCAAATTATAATTTCACATTAGTTGGAGAGAAATAATCTGAGTTTATAAAATGAAAAATAACTATAAAATGCCAATAATCTGATTTGAGCATGACTAAAAATGATTTCTTCAAAGGAAACAATCGTTTTTGTGGGGATGGGGATTGAAAGGGAGAAATTAACATAATTCGTTAGGTGAAGTAAGATATTATTTGAATGATCAAACCCTACACCCGTCAGCTACACAAATTTAAAAAATAATTTTTCTTAAATATAGTCAGATCATTAACAAAACAATCAAATCAAATTATAACATAATTATCATATGACAAATAGAATAAAAAGATGAATAACGAAAAAAAAGAGGGAATAGATTTTCAGTTATAATCATATGATTAATAAAATAATAAAATGAATAGCTAAAAAAAAGAATAGATTTTCACCTAAGTTTATTATGGGGGTATTTATATAATTTTTTAATTTTACATGATTAACAAAATTCAAATTAAACGTTGAATTAAACAAAATATGATAATCCTTGCCAACTTGGAAGCACGCACAGCTAGATTTCATTTATCATGACAATCAATTTCTGCATGATAAACTTATATAATAAAAATCTATCCATAAATATACAATACACTATAACAAAAAATCCAACCTATTAAAATTATAAAATCCACATAAAAATTATCTCATAATATCAGTTCTTCAAAATTATATTTATTAAAGGCTCACAAAATAAAATCATATGTTGTCCATAATAAGACAATACCGTTTAAGTTCATAAAACTATAAAAAATTCATAAATGTCTATAAAACAACCTAAAAGGAACTACAATTATTTCATTTCAAGTAATAAAAATAGAAAAAAAAATATATAAAAAATACTAGTCACTTTCTATGGAAGTCACTATTCTATGTGACCATTTCTAGATTGCACTTTTTTAATACTTAGAAGCAAAACAATGGGGATTAACCAAAATTAGCTAAATAGGGATTGGTAATAAGATGAATGCATGATCCAAAATGAAATCTCAACTCTATGGGTATAATATATATGTGCAAATAGAAAAAATAATCAATATATATCCTATCACATTAAAAATGAAGCTGTTAATGGTTATCTCTATTTTTGCATTACGCCTTGCACTCTAATAAAAGTGGTTCTACCATCAAACTCTAAAAAGTGGAACGATTGCTATCAGATAGCCCAATTATATTGTGTAACACTTGAAAACTCTAGTATTATCTAAATGACAATCTTGTAGCAAATTGATTACTTAATAGAGTTAGTCGTTTATTTGTTTCTTTTAAAATGCCCATTTCTTTTGACCGCATCAAAAAAACAAGTGTCATATTATCTATCATTAGTCAACTTAGAATTTTAATAAAAATTCAAAAACAAATACTAAATTCTAAAATGCCAAAAAATCATATTAAAATTAATTTGAATTTAAAGAAAATTAGAGTCATTGTTTAGAGATGAAACATATTATTAACTTCAATTTCGAATTATTACTCTTGTTGTTACTATTGTTGTATGCAGAAATAAACTCATTTCATTATAGACAAAATATCAATATTTGTTGGAAATAAAATATAAAACTGGTTAGTTCTCACTCCAGTCAAGCAAATGAACACTGATATTGATCTGAGTACGTCATTCTTCATCTTCCTTCACGGGCACGTAATCAATCTAGAGGACAGTGATATTGATCTGAGTATATCATTCTCCATCTTCCATCACAAGCACGCAATCAATCTAGACGATAGTGAGTGAATTGTGAGACCATCAATCCATTATCAAATTAATGTTCATCTTTGACCTTCCAAAAAAAAATACATTCATTCTATGGTCCTATTGATCAAAGGTATACACACATTTTTCTCTACTTTACAATATTCATCGTCTGCACTTTCGTTCCAATTTTCAAGTATTTCTTTCTACTATATAGCGACTCACATTAATTTGCAGAATTAATTAATCTTGATAGTATTTTGTATTTGTATAAATTTTTTTTTGTTACGGGATGGGGGGTTCAAACTTCAAATGCACGTAAGCAATAACGCCACTTTGAGTAAACCCATTTTTCTTTATAAATGAATTTAATTGAATCAAATATTATAGTTTATGTTTGGATAAATTTGATTCTACTTTCTAGTTATTTTCATTTTTACCTTTTTTTTCTTACTTAGTTGAATTCTATCTGCCACTTGTGTAGATTTATTTATTAACAATAAATTTAATTTAATTTAAGCTCTTAGATTACAATTTATATGATTTAGATCGTTAAACTATTGAATACGATGTACTTTTAAGTCCTCTTATTGGACTGACTTTAGCCAAAAGTCAAGTCGCATGCAATTGGACGATTAGAAAATGAATGATGGATGATAACTACGTTTTGTGTGCATTTGCGAGACTTGCTTGAGCGTTGATGACTCTGCCCAAAAGTCAAGACATGTGGTTGGACATTTAGGAGATAGAGGGCCCATTTGGGAATGCGCCGCGGCTCGCCTTTCGCCAGTCAAGAGCGAGTCAAAAGGCGGATTCCTTCGTTAAAAATATGGGCACGCCCTTCAGATATATGCTGCAGGTGCCACGGGTCAAACGCGGGTCAACTTTTGCCCGCGCAGCCCGCAATCCTAAACTGGCCCAGAGATTGTTTTTACTAGTCTTTGCAAATTGAAATATGCGGAAGCTGGAATTTTGAGATAATCAGGTGCTTTTTATATAATAATGATATGATCGACTCTTCTCGTGAACTCTCGATTGTCTCCGGCAAATTTTTGATCATCTCTTGTGAACTTTCACCTGTCTCTGATGAACTCGCCAACTGTTATAAATGAATTTTAACTTTAGCTAAAAAATTTAAAACGTATCTTTAAGGTATCTTTAAAACGTATCAATATACATCCTATCACATTAAAAATGGAGTTGTTAATGGTTATCTCCGTTTTTACATTACGCCTTGCACTCTAATAAGAGTTGTTCTACCATCGAACTCTAAAAAGTGGAACGATTGCTATCACATAGCCTAATCATATTGTGTAACACTTGAAAACTCTAGTATTATCTAAATGACAATCTTGTAGTAAATTGATTACTTAATAGAGTTACTTGTTTATTTGTTTCTTTTAAAATGTCCATTTCTTTTGACCGCATCAAAAAAACATGAATGACCCTAATAGTTGATAGCAAGATTTTGCTAATTGGTAATCTCTCTCACTTCACTGGTGATTTTTTTTTTTAAAAAAAAATAAACAAGAAAAATATGTGTTGTTTTTAGTTTTTGCTAATTGGGTTAATTGAATGACCCTAATAGTTGATAACAAGATTTTGGTATCAAATTCTGTTTTTATTAAATTATTTACATAAAAAAAATTAATTATACCACTGAGATCAAATATATGATTAGAAAATCATTTGTAGCATGATCAATTTAATTTTTTTTTGTTAAATCTTAAGAATTAATTGGTTTTCATTTGATGATATTTAAACATTATCTTTGCCAACTTATGTCCAAAAGTTCGAACTGTGAGGAAAACTAGTAGTTATCTCCATTTGTCAGTTTTTGCTCAAGTCAAGCAAATAAATAAATGATAGAGATTCAAGTGTATCTATCCTCAATTCTCTTCTTTGTTCCAATCAAAAATTGACCGATTAAAAATGATAGAGCCAAAAAAACTGAACGAAATGCTGAAAACAAAAGAGGTTTGACAAGTAATCGATGGGTGTGATATAAGTGGCATGAAGAATCCAATAATACACAAAAGAGTAATGGGTTATGGATGATGACTACTTCTGCATGCGTCCAACCAGTTCGTGTCATTTATTTGCAAGACTTAGCTTTAGAGTTGACTGACTTTGGCCAAAAGTCAAGTCGCATGCAATTGGACGATTAGAAAATAAATGATGGATGATAACTACATTTTGTGTGCATTTTGCGAGACTTGCTTGAGCGTCGATGACTCTGCCCAAAAGTCAAGACATGCGGTTGGACATTTAGGAGACAGAGATTGTTTTTACTAGTCTTTGCAAATTGAAATATGCGGAAGCTGGAATTTTGAGATAATCAGGTGCTTCTTATATAATAATGATGTGATCGACTCTTCTGGTGAACTTTGGCGAATTTTCGATCATCTCTAGTGAACTTCCGCTTGTCTCTGATGAACTCCCTGTTGTAAATGAATTTTAATTTTGGTTAAAAGATTTAAAACTTATGTTTAAGGTGTCTAACCGTGCTTTAAGATTTGTTGATTAAAATCTAAAAGTGTCTCTCTAAAAATTTCTAGGGAGACTGTCTCCCTAGAATTTTTCTCCCTTATTTTGCCTTCAACTATAACAGCAGAGGGAGGGAGGCTTGATGATGACAATAGAAAATGGAAATGGTTGCAGCGATGACTAATCCCAAGCTAAAGGAATTATCTCGGTGACTATACTTTAGTGAGTTTAGGCTACAATGACGGCACTTGAAACACAAGGAGGGAAGCTCAGTACAATGGACAAGAATTAGGACAGTCGACTACAATGGTGAATAGTTAGTAGGAGAGAGGAAATTAGGGCAGACAAAGTAGAGCCAAGCGGGCGCCGACTGCACAAGTTTGAATGATGCTGCAACAGTTCGGAGGCGGACTAAAATGACCGTGGTGGTGACAAGGAAACAAAGCTTATTTCCTCATTAATTTTCTATCTTTCATCATTTTTTTAAATATGAGTTGAGAATTTCCTCATGAATTCTCTATCTTTCATCATTTTACTAATTAAGAAGGCGATTAGCAGTATCTGTCGTGTATGATTTTGAGTTCGATGGATGAATACTTGAACCTATATCCACTACTTCTGAAATATTAGAATTTTGATATCTTCTAAGTATTCAGACTTTTGGCGCACCTCCTAAACACTAGATCCTTAACATCTCCTACATGCTTGATTTGAGCCATTCATTTTATTGATATGATATAATTTAAGGTCAGTAGGCTAAACTTATGCAAGCCTACTTTCCCTATTATGGCTCCGTTTGGGATTGTAGGTAGAACCGTAGGCTAAACATAAATAAAAATATATGTAAACATATATATATATATATATATATATATATATATATATATATATATATATATATATATATATAAAAATATTTGTAAATATATATAAATATATATATAAATAATTAAAAAAAAATGTAGATAGTATTATTTTTTTCTAACAGTAATTTATAGTATTTTGACAATAAATAATACTACTTTTGAAGGACTTGCACCCACCTATACTACACTCCTAAACTAGCCCTATGTCCATACACTATTGGACTGCTAACTGTATTAAATTGACCACTTAATAGATTTACTCTTATCTTTGTTTTTTTTTTTTTAAAAAAAATGCTCATTTCTTTCTGCCGCATCCAAAAAGTAGTGTCATATTATCTATGATTTTAATAAAAATTCAAGGATAAATACTTGATTCTAGAATGGCAATGAATCATTGAAAAATTAATTTGAATTTAAAAAAAAAATTAGAGTCATAGTTTAGAAATGATACATATAATTAACTTCAATTTCAAATCATTATTCTTGTTGTTACTATTGTTCCATGGAGAAATAAACTCATTTCATTATAGACAAAATATTAATATTTGTTAGAAATAAAAGATAAAACTGATTAGTCTTTACTTAGTCAAGCAAATGAATGCTGATATTGATTTGAGTGTGTCCTTTCTTCTTCTTCCTCCACTGGCACCGTAATCAAACTAGAGGACCATCTATCCATTATCAAATTAATATTCATCTTTGACCTTTTAAAGAAAAAATATATTCATTCTATGGTCCTATCCATCAAAGGTCGACACACATTTTTCTCTACTTAACAATGTATAAAAAATCTAGAAGACAATGATATTATTTAGTAATTAAGATGTAGATGATAAGTTAACTTTGACGGGAAATACAAGCGAAGATTAAGAGTTTTTTTTTAAAAAAAAAAGTTTAGTATAGCATTAATTGATTTTGATTGAGTATTTATTAGCCCATAACACCTCATTTATTAAATAAATATATTTTCAATCGATTTGGGCTGATCATTTTGTTAAGAATCAAATTATCTTAAGATTAATTGATTTTCAATCTAAATTATGTCTTTTTTAGTTTGCTGGATAGTTAATTTATTACAATTATTGTGATAAGTATACGATTGAATATTCATTCGTGATCTAAATGTGCTAACTTTTGGATATAAGTTGGAGGGCTCATCGAGATTGATTTTGGATGATGGAGATTAAATTTTGAGTAATTATTCAGACTGTGAGGAAAATTTGTGCTTAGGAAATTTGTGCTTGGGTCCCATTGTCAGTCTTCGTTCAAGGCAAGCAAATAAATAAATGATAGAGATTCATGTGTATTTATTCTCAATTTTCTTTTTTGTTTCAAAACTAGACCGATTAAAAATGATAAAGAGAAAAAAAACTGATAGAAATGCTGAAAACAAAATACGGTTGGGACGATTAAAAATACATGACGGATGATGACTACTTACTTTTGTGTGCATTTACAAGACTCACTTCAGAGTTGACCGACTGTGCTCAAAAGTCAAGACACAGGGAGACAGATATTTTTTTACTAGTCTTTGCAAATTGAAATATGCGGCCGCTGGAATTTCTGCTTTATATAATAACCATGCGATGAGCCTTAGAGTTGACTGACGACTACTTCTATACGCATCCAATCAGTTCAAGCCATTCATTTGCAACACTTAGCTTTAGAGTTGACTGACTTTAGCCAATAGTCAAGTCGCATAGATCATTAAAAAATAAATGACGGATGATGACTACTTACGTTTGTGTGCATTTACAAGACTCACTTCAGAGTTGACCGACTTGCTCAAAAGTCAAGACACAGGGAGACGGATATTTTTTTTACTAGTCTTTGCAAATTGAAATATGCGGCAGCTGGAATTTTGAGATAAGCATGTTCTGCTTTATATAATAACCATGCGATGAGCCTTCTCCTGCGTATCCAACAAACACTCAAATGATGATCAAATCCCCAACCAGCCACCTATTCTTCTTCCTCTCGCTTGCTTTGCTGAGCATCAAGGTCCGCGGCATGACGTCGCATGCCACCGCTGCAATGATCTGCTGGCACAACGCGGAGAGGCAAGCCCTGCTGGAGTTTAAGCACAGACTCGATGATCCTTCCAACCGCCTCTCTTCCTGGGTTGGCAAGGATTGCTGTACGTGGAAGGGCATTGGCTGCAGCAACGTCACTGCCCACGTCATCAAGCTCAACCTTCGGAATGAACATTATTTAGAAACAGAAATGTTTCGGTTGCGGGGTGATATAAGCTCTGCTTCATCGCTGCAATCTCTTGAGGAGCTAACTCATCTGGATCTCAGCGGCAACGACTTTAGCGGCCACAACATCCCTGCCTTCTTCGGTTCTTTTCCTAGACTAACTTATCTTGATCTCTCCAGAGCAAGCTTCATCGGTAGAGTACCAGACCAGCTCGGAAATCTCTCCACCTTGCAATACCTCGACCTTTCCTATAACTGGTATGATGGTTATGATTATTATGGTGACTCAATTGGCTCCTTGTACGTTGAAAACCCAGGATGGATCGCTCGCCTCACTTCCCTCCGACACCTCAATATGAGTTTGGTTAGTTTTGGAGGTGCGTCTAGTTGGTTTGAAGCACTGAATGCGCTCCCTCACATTCAAGACGTCGAATTGGCTAGGTGTGATCTAATAGGGTCGCTTCCTCATTCCCCACTGCATCTCAATTTCACAGCGCTCCAAACACTTAATTTGACAGGTAATTTATTTACATGAAGTGTCTTTAATTTTGATTAGAATGATATGATCTAATATATATCACCTCTTTTTAATATTTGCCAGATAATAATATAAATGGCACTGAACCAGTGTGGCTATACAATCTAACTACCTTGGAGAGTCTTGATTTTTCTTGGAATGATATCTACTGGTCGTCCATGCATGGCTCCATAATAAGGTTGGCTTCTTTAAAGGAACTAGATTTGTCTGGAAATATAATATCTAAGAGTTTCCTACTATTGTTGGCCAACCTCTGCAAGCTCGAAATTTTGGGATTAGCAGACATCACAATCAAGGATAAGCCATCCAATCTAGAGATGCTTTTTTCTGGATGTCTTATGTATAGCTTGGGGGAGTTATATCTTTACAACAACCAACTCAATGGTTTTATACTAAATTCTCTTGGAAGCCTAACCTCATTACAGTATTTGGATTTGAGCTACAATAACTTGAATGGGATAATTGGAGACAACATTGGACAGCTAAAGAATCTCATCCATTTGGATCTATCTGATAACTTGCTCCATGGATCATTTCCATTGTCTATTGAAAGCTTGACATCATTACAATATTTGGATTTGAGTTCCAACAACTTGAACGGAAAAGATGGAGAAAGTATTGGACAACTAAAAAATCTCATCCATTTGGATCTATCTAATAACTTGCTCCATGGATCATTTCCATTGTCTCTTGAAAGCTTGACATCATTACAATATTTGGATTTGAGTTCCAACAACTTGAACAGAAAAGATGGAGAAAGTATTGGACAACTAAAAAATCTCATCCATTTGGATCTATCTGATAACTTGCTCCATGGGTCATTTCCATTGTCTCTTGAAAGCTTGACATCATTACAATATTTGGATTTGAGTTCCAACAACTTGAACGGAAAAGATGGAGAAAGTATTGGACAACTAAAGAATCTCATCCATTTGGATCTATCTCATAACTTGCTCCATGGATCATTTCCATTGTCTCTTGAAAGCTTGACATCATTACAATATTTGGATTTGAGTTCCAATAACTTGAATGGGACAATTGGAGACAACATTGGACAGCTAAAGAATCTCATCCATTTGGATCTATCTCATAACTTGCTCCATAGATCATTTCCATTGTCTCTTGAAAGCTTGACATCATTACAATATTTGTATTTGTGGTCTAACAACTTGAATGGAATAGTTGGAGAAAGCATTGGCCAACTAAAGAATCTCATCCATTTGGATTTATATAATAACTCGCTCCATGGATCATTTCCCGTGTCTCTTGGAAGCTTGACATCATTACAATATTTGGATTTAAGTTACAACAACTTGAACGGAACAGATGGAGAAAGTATTGGACAACTAAAGAATCTCATCTATTTGGATCTATCTCATAACTTGCTCCATGGATCATTTCCATTGTCTCTTGGAAGCTTGACCTCATTACAATATTTGGATTTGGGTTATAACTCATTGAGTTTGTCCCCAATCCACTTGGCTAATTTATCAAGTTTAAAATACTTGGCCATTTCAAATAACATCTTGTTCATGGAAGAGAGCAATGATTGGATCCCTACATTCCAGCTTGTGAACCTTGATATGGATTTATGCAAAATTGTGCCTAGGCCACATTTCCCAAAATGGCTCCAAACACAAACTATACTTTCTTCATTAAATTTGAGAAATGTAGGAATTGAAGGCACAATTCCCGATTGGCTTCCTTCTAGTTTAAGGTATTTATCTCTCTCCAATAATAAGATTGATGGAAAATCAATGCCTTTCTTTCCAAACCTCAATGATTTAAATCTTTCGAATAATTCATTATCAGGCCGCCTTGGGTTACAAATGGCAAATATGATACCAAGTCTACAGTTCTTAGATCTCTCTAACGCCTTGGGTTACAAATGGCAAATATGATACCAAGTCTACAGTTCTTAGATCTCTCTAATAATCACTTCATTGGCGAGCCTTCATTAAACTTCACAAAGCTACAATATTTGGATCTCTCAAACAATATGTTCTCAGGACATCTCAATCCAACAATCAACAACACACTCTTAAACTTATACTATCTTGATTTATCTATGAATAATTTTAGTGGAAGCATTCCCCATTCTCTTTGTCAAATGAATCTATTAGCTAGACTCTACATTTCCAAAAATAGTTTTTCAGGACAACTTCCCAATTGTTGGAAAAGTTCCTTTGGTGCAGAGTACTTAGATTTTTCATACAACCAAATTTATGGAGAAATTCCAAACACCCTTTGTAACCTAAGGTGGATAACATTCCTACATTTGGCCTACAATCATTTATCTGGTAGAATTCCCCTTTGTTTACATGATTGTAAATATTTGATTACTCTTGATGTTGGACACAATTACTTAGTAGGAAATATTCCATCTTGGTCTAATAAGAGTTTGCCTTATTTAAAAGTTCTCAACTTACGCTCTAATTTTTTGAGCGGCATCATTCCCGATTTGTCTAAACTTACGTGTCTTCAATCATTAGATCTCTCTAATAATAACCTCTCAGGATCAATTCCACAAACCTTTGGCAATTTTATTATAATGAGAACCTTACAACAATACTGCAACACCACCGATATTTCGTTCAATTTTGATAAATTATGGTTCTTTATAAAAGGAAATGAGTACGAGTACATGACATTAGATTCACTTGCCAAATCTATTGATCTCTCCAATAACAACTTGTCAGGATATATCCCTGAGGAAATAGGGAACTTATATGGATTGCAAAACTTAAATCTATCTGGAAATAATTTATCAGGTGCTATTCCTTCATCATTAGGAGATTTGTCTTTTTTGGGCATCTTGAACTTGTCATATAACAACTTCTCGGGCAGTATTCCCGCTGGTAGACAACTGCAAACATTTGGTGCATCTACTTATATTGGAAACCCATACCTTTGTGGTTTTCCCCTTATAAAAAACTGTACAGATGACAAAGCAAAAGGCAACGCAGAAGAAGAAAACACAAGTGGTGATGGAAGTAGGGAAACCATATGGCTATTCAGTAGCATCACAATGGGATTTATTATGGGATTTTGGGGAATTTTGGGCACTCTTCTATTGCATAAAAGGTGGAGAATCATGTACTTCCGTACTATTGACAACGTCTACCACAAGCTATGCATGGAGATGTAAGTGAAGATGAGAAGGAAATCTGTTGTAGAAGATTAAGACGGCTAATGTATTGTAAGCACTTCCTGGAAGCAATTTAGCTAAAAAAAGAGTAGTTGGCAAAGCTTGGATGTCTCGTCAGACAAGGAAGAATCAGGAGCATATGACAATTAGTTGTTTGCGTTGATTAAAGATTGTCTCTGCAAGCTTGGAAAACCAAATGAAAATTAGTTGTTGTGTTGATTAAATAATAAGAAAATAATATTATGTAGAAAGAAAATGAGGAGGAAAAGTTGTATTTCTGTGTTTCATATGCCGTTTGATGAGTCATAAGATGATTTATGTTCAAATTATAATTTCACATTAGCTGGAGAGAAATAATCTGAGTTTATAAAATGAAAAATAACTATAAAATGCCAATAATTTTGAGATTCAAATGACATAAAACTTATAGTTTAGAAATTATATGTTACTTCAATTTTTAGACAATAATCTTATTATCCTTTTTTTCTGTATGAAGAATGAGCTCATTTCATTGTAGGCGAAAGTATCAATATCTGTTTGGAAATAAAAAAAAAAAAAACTGGCGAGTTCTTTTTTCTGATGTTGTTGTTTCTTATTTTTCACCAGCAAATAATCAACCCAGAGGACAATTTTGCATAAATTTTAAATGAGGGAAAATTTTGCATCTCTATACAAACTTATAGCTAGTGATGATGAAGAATGACCTTTTGCAGTTTACAATAGCAACTTGTCATGAATCATGAAAACAGATGATGCTTGTCTGGCTTTAGAGAACTTTATGGTAAGTTCATATTGCTAATTTCTCAATGCTGCCTTATTTATTGAGTAAATTAGAGGAAATACAACATGGCTAGTAATTTTCTCTTAAGTCCATCCGTCTGATGAAAAGCTTGCTTAACATGAAGCACATGATAATATTGTTTGGCAGCAGAAGACCCTTGTCAAGATTAACATCTTGTATCGGGTCTTCATGAAGGATTGACTACTGACAAGAGATTTTTTCTGCAGATTGAGAAATTGGTTGATGAAACGAGTATCATTTCCGGAGGAGCAATATCAAAATATTACTCTGCAGTGATGTTTTTATTCTACTACCATTTGTAAATTACATTTTCACATCGAAGGATTACATATTTTGATCAATATGGTGAACTAAAATGCAACAAAATTTTGTTCAGACTAAATTTTAACGACTTTTACCATCCAGTAAAAGTTATCAGTCCTAAACATCATCGTCAGTGTTGGATGGCATTAATGACACTAATTGCGTCCATTTAGTGCTCCAAACTCAAATGATTCTTTCTTTTTTATTTTTTGAAAATGATAGACTGCTAGGAAAAATGCCAAGTACGAATCTAGAAGCCACTTTATACTATAATGCTATAATTTATACTATCGCATTTTATACGATAATGTATTGATATTATACGATAACAGTTTTATACGATAATACATATATGTTATACGATATTTTAATTATACAGATTATACTATAATACAAGTGTGTTATACCATATTTATCATATAATATGTATATATTATAGTATAATCTGTATAAATATGGTATAACACACTTGTATTATAGTATAATCTGTATAATTAAAATATCGTATAACATATATGTATTATCGTATAACATCAATACATTATCGTATAACACATATATATTATCGTATAACACTATTACCGTATAACATTAATACATTATCGTATAAAACACTTGTATTATGGTATAATCTGTACAGTTAATTTATACGATAATAGTGTTATACGATAATATATATATTTTATACGATAATATGTACAATTAAAATATCTGTACAGTCAATGTTGGCTTGACTTTTGATATGGTATAAGACATATACAATATCGTATAAAACCCTTATATCTCATTTATGGTATAAGAGTAACGGTTTATGGCATAAATCAATATCGGGTAAATCATATAACTAAGGTATAAATGTGCTTTAAGATTTGCACTTGGCAGATCGTGGATCCCCTTCTGTGATCGTCGCAGAAGGGGGTCCTTCCGCAAAAATTTTTTCAGACTTCTAGGCACAGTTCTCAGAGTATTTAGATCTTTCCTTTAATAGGATTAGCTGGGGCTTGATAAATTTGTTTCTAAACTTTAAAACATTATATCTTTCAGACAACTCATTCTTGGGGTTCCGTTTACAAATAGCAAACATGATGCCAAGGTTTGAGTATTTGTCTCTCTCCAATAGTAAATTTATTAATGAGGTGCCACAAATTTTGACAATACTACAAGTTGGATCTCTTAAATAATTTATTTTTATGGCATCTTCCTCCAACATTTGGCAACACATTATCATGGCATTTGAGGCACGATCGTAATAAAATTCATCCACCAAAATTCGACATCATTATGTGAACACCGAAATACGCTAAGCTAACAAAAAAAAAACAATTGAATTTCATAAACATATTAAAATTAATACTACAAATATAAAAACTTCAATATATATATAATACTAAAAAAAGAAAATTAAGAAAATTATAAAAATATTAATTCGTTAAATTTTATTTACATAATAATAATAATAATAATAATAATAATAATATAATAATAATAATAATAATAATAATAATAAATTTACATATTTGGATATAATAATAATAATAATGGGAAATTTACTAAAATGTTAATTCATTAAATTTTATATAATAATAATAATAATAATAATTTAAAAACTTTGTAAATTTTTTTTAGATATTAAAAATAATAATAGTAATAATATAAAAATAGAAAAAAAAATTCTAAAATGACCTTTATCACATTTGTAACTTAAACTTCTTAAAGTTAAGTTTATCACATGACTAAACTTCAAACCAAATTAAATTTCATATTTATGAATTATACATTGCAGCTTAAACGAACTAACGACATAATAGGCACAGGTGGTTGACTTGTAGTCAGTGACGCAAGCAGCCACTATGGAAGATGTGCGAGCATGGTGTTTAGCATATTTGCTCTTCGTGCTCCATCATCTCCATGCATATTGCGCACTCCATACTTGTAACTCTATCTCCTTCTTCGACGGTGAAATATTTATCCTATATTTTTTATTATAAAAAGAGGATAAAATAGTAATTTTATAACTAAAAGATAATTATACCCATGAATTCAAATTTTTGGGATACTTTATGAGGGTATTAAGGTAAAATAGCATGGGTAAAAATTTAAATTTAGACACCCAAATTAAAAAAAAACATTCATTGAGGGTCATGCCTGGGCTGGCGTGCGTGCCATACCTGGGCTGGCCCATGTGCTGTGCTCGGCCTGCGGCCTATTGACTTGATCAATGGGCCATGTCGTGTCATGTTGTGCAAGTTGTGGCCCGGCCCGTTGCCACCGCTAGCCACAATAGTTTATTAGGAAGACTCCCTGTTGTGAAGACATTTGACTATTCTTAATGTGAGATATAATAACTTCACATGAAAAAGCATGCTCTATTTAAAAACTTATGAGCTTGCGGTCTAATTCCTTGAGGGGCGACATTCCTGAACTGAATTATCAGGATGCTATCATACTCTGCCCTCTCTGTTTTGATCCAAGGTTAATTGAATGACCCTAATAGTTGATAACAAGATTTTGGTATCAAATTCTGTTTTTATTAAATTATTTACATAAAAAAAATTAATTATACCACTGAGATCAAATATATGATTAGAAAATCATTTGTAGCATGATCAATTTAATTTTTTTTGTTAAATCTTAAGAATTAATTGGTTTTCATTTGATGATATTTAAACATTATCTTTGCCAACTTATGTCCAAAAGTTCGAACTGTGAGGAAAACTAGTAGTTATCTCCATTTGTCAGTTTTTGCTCAAGTCAAGCAAATAAATAAATGATAGAGATTCAAGTGTATCTATCCTCAATTTTCTTCTTTGTTCCAATCAAAAATTGACCGATTAAAAATGATTGAGCCAAAAAAACTGAACGAAATGCTGAATAGTTAGTAGGAGAGAGGAAATTAGGGCAGACAAAGTAGAGCCAGGCGGGCGCCGACTGCACAAGTTTGAATGACGCTGCAATAGTTCGGAGGCGGACTAAAATGACCGTGGTGGTGACAAGGAAACAAAGCTTATTTCCTCATTAATTTTCTATCTTTCATCATTTATTTAAATATGAGTTGAGAATTTCCTCATGAATTCTCTATCTTTCATCATTTTACTAATTAAGAAGGCGATTAGCAGTATCTGTCGTGTATGATTTTGAGTTCGATGGATGAATACTTGAACCTATATCCACTACTTCTGAAATATTAGAATTTTGATATCTTATAAGTATTCGGACTTTTGGCTCACCTCCTAAACACTAGATCCTTAACATCTCCTATATGCTTGATTTGAGCTATTCATTTTATTGATATGATATAATTTAAGGTCAGTAGGCTAAACTTATGCAAGCCTACTTTCCCTATTATGGCTCCGTTTGGGATTCTAGGTAGAACCGTAGGCTAAACATAAATAAAAATATATGTAAACATATATAAATATATATATATATATATATATATATATATATATATATATATATATATATATTTAAACATATATAAATATATATATAAATAATTAAATAAAAAAATATGTAGATAGTATTATTTTTTCTAACAGTAATTTATAGTATTTTGACAATAAATAATACTACTTTTGAAGGACTTGCACCCACCTATACTACAATCCTAAACTAGCCCTATGTCCATACACTATTGGACTGCTAATGTATTAAATTGACCACTTAATAGATTTACTCTTATCTTTGTTTTTTTTTTAAAAAAAATGCTCATTTCTTTCTGCCGCATCCAAAAAGTAGTGTCATATTATCTATGATTTTAATAAAAATTCAAGGATAAATACTTGATTCTAGAATGCCAATGAATCATTTAAAAATTAATTTGAATTTAAAAAAAAATTAGAGTCATAGTTTAGAAATGATACATATAATTAACTTCAATTTCAAATCATTATTCTTGTTGTTACTATTGTTCCATGGAGAAATAAACTCATTTCATTATAGACAAAATATTAATATTTGTTAGAAATAAAAGATAAAACTGATTAGTCTTTACTTAGTCAAGCAAATGAATGCTGATATTGATTTGAGTGTGTCCTTTCTTCTTCTATACGATGCGATGAGCCTTAGAGTTGACTGACGACTACTTCTATGCGCATCCAATCAGTTCAAGCCATTCATTTGCAACACTTAGCTTTAGAGTTGACTGACTTTAGCCAATAGTCAAGTCGCATAGATCATTAAAAAATAAATGACGGATGATGACTACTTACGTTTGTGTGCATTTACAAGACTCACTTCAGAGTTGACCAACTTGCTCAAAAGTCAAGACACAGGGAGACGGATATTTTTTTTTACTAGTCTTTGCAAATTGAAATATGCGGCAGCTGGAATTTTGAGATAAGCATGTTCTGCTTTATATAATAACCATGCGATGAGCCTTCTCCTGCGTATCCAACAAACACTCAAATGATGATCAAATCCCCAACCAGCCTCCTATTCTTCTTCCTCTCGCTTGCTTTGCTGAGCATCAAGGTCCGCGGCATGACGTCGCATGCCACCGCTGCAATGATCCGCTGCCACAACGCGGAGAGGCAAGCCTTGCTGGAGTTTAAGCGCAAGCTCGATGATCCTTCCAACCGCCTCTCTTCCTGGGTTGGCAAGGATTGCTGTACGTGGAAGGGCATTGGCTGCAGCAACGTCACTGCCCACGTCATCAAGCTCAACCTTCAGAATGAACATTATTTTGATAATGATGAATATTATTTAGAAACGGAAATGTTTCGGGTGCGGGGTGATATAAGCTCTGCTTCATCGCTGCAATCTCTTGAGGAGTTGATTCATCTAGATCTCAGCGGCAACGACTTTAGCGGCCACAACATCCCTGCCTTCTTCGGTTCTTTTCCTAGACTAACTTATCTTGATCTCTCCAGAGCAAGCTTCATCGGTAGAGTACCAGACCAGCTCGGAAATCTCTCCACCTTGCAATACCTCGACCTTTCCTATAACTGGTATGATGGTTATGATTATTATGATGACTCAATTGGCTCCTTGTACGTTGAAAACCCAGGATGGATCGCTCGCCTCACTTCCCTTCGACACCTCAATATGAGTTGGGTTAGTTTTGGAGGTGCGTCTAGTTGGTTTGAAGCACTGAATGTGCTCCCTCACATTCAAGATGTCGAATTGGCTGGGTGTGATTTAATAGGGTCGCTTCCTCATTCCCCACTGCATCTCAATTTCAGCACTCCAAACACTTAATTTGGCAGGTAATTTATTTACATGAAGTGTCTTTAATTTTGATTAGAATGATATGATCTAATATATATCACCTCTTTTTAATATTTGCCAGATAATAATATAAATGGCATTGAACTAGTGTGGCTATACAATCTAACTACCTTGGAGAGTCTTGATTTTTCTTGGAATGATATCTACTGGTCGTCCATGCATGGCTCCATAATAAGGTTGGCTTCTTTAAAGGAACTAGATTTGTCTGGAAATATAATATCTAAGAGTTTCCTACTATTGTTGGCCAACCTCTGCAAGCTCCAAATTTTGGGATTAGCAGACATCACAATCAAGGATAAGCCATCCAATCTAGAGATGCTCTTTTCTGGATGTCTTATGTATAGCTTGGAGGAGTTATATCTTTACAACAACCAACTCAATGGTTCTCTTTCTAATTGGTTAGGAAACATGAAGAATCTCAAGTATATTGATTTTCATAATAACTTGTTCCATGGCTCTATTCTAAATTCTCTTGTAAGCCTAACCTCATTACAGTATTTGGATTTGAGGTACAATAACTTGAATGGGACAATTGGAGACAACATTGGACAGCTAAAGAATCTCATCCATTTGGATCTATCTCATAACTTGCTCCATGGATCATTTCCATTGTCTCTTGAAAGCTTGACATCATTACAATATTTGGATTTGAGTTCCAACAACTTGAACGAAAAAGATGGAGAAAGTATTGGACAGCTAAAGAATCTCATCAACTTGGACCTATCTCATAACTTGCTCAATGGATCATTTCCAGTGTCTCTTGGAAGCTTGACATCATTACAATATTTGGATTTAAGTTCCAACAACTTGAACGGAACAGATGGAGAAAGTATTGGACAACTAAAGAATCTCATCCATTTGGATCTATCTCATAACTTGCTCCATGGATCATTTCCATTGTCTCTTGGAAGCTTGACATCATTACAATATTTGGATTTGGGTTATAACTCATTGAGTTTGTCCCCAATCCACTTGGCTAATTTATCAAGTTTAAAATACTTGGCCATTTCAAATAACATCTTGTTCATGGAAGAGAGCAATGATTGGATCCCTACATTCCAGCTTGTGAACCTTGATATGGATTTATGCAAAATTGTGCCTAGGCCACATTTCCCAAAATGGCTCCAAACACAAACTATACTTTCTTCATTAAATTTGAGAAATGTAGGAATTGAAGGCACAATTCCCGATTGGCTTACTTCTAGTTTAAGGTATTTATCTCTCTCCAATAATAAAATTAATGGAAATTTAATGCATTACTTTCCAAACCTCAAGCATTTATATCTTTCAAATAATTCATTATCAGGCCGCCTTGAGTTACAAATGGCAAATATGATACCAAATCTAAAGTCCTTAGATCTCTCTAATAATCACTTAATTGGCGAGCCTTCATTAAACTTCACAAAGTTACAATATTTGGATCTCTCAAACAATATGTTCTCAGGACATCTCTATCCAACAATCAACAACACACTCTTAAATTTATACTATCTTGATTTATCTATGAATAATTTTAGTGGAAGCATTCCCCATTCTCTTTGTCAAATGAATCTATTATTTAGACTCTACATTTCCAAAAATAGTTTTTCAGGACAACTTCCCAATAGTTGGAATAGTTCCTTTAGGGCATACTACTTAGATTTTTCATACAACCAAATTTATGGAGAAATTCCAAACACCCTTTGCAACCTAAGGAGCATAAAATTCCTACATTTGGCCTACAATCATTTATCTGGCAGAATTCCCCTTTGTTTACATGATTGTAAATATTTGATTACTCTTGATGCCGGACATAATTACTTAAAAGGAAATATTCTATCTTGGTCTAATAAGAGTTTGGAACCGCTTAATAGAGTTACTCTTTTATTTGTTTTTTTAAAAAAATGCTCATTTCTTTCTGCCGCATCCAAAAAGTAGTGTCATATTATCTATGATTTTAATAAAAATTCAAGGATAAATACTTGATTCTATAATGCCAATGAATCATATAAAAATTAATTTTAATTTAAAAAAAAATTATAGTCATAGTTTAGAAATGATACATATAATTAACTTTATTTTCAAATCATTATTCTTGTTGTTACTATTGTTCCATGGAGAAATAAACTCATTTCATTATAGACAAAATATCAATAATTGCTGGAAATAAAAGATAAAACTGATTAGTCCCTACTTGAGTCAAGCAAATGAATGCCTTCTTTTTGCGATTAAATTTACATAATAATAATAATAAATTTACATATTTGGATATAATAATAATAATAATGGGAAATTTCCTAAAATGTTAATTCATTAAATTTTATATAATAATAATAATAATTTAAAAACTTTGTAAATTTTTTTAGATATTAAAAATAATAATAGTAATAATATAAAAATAGAAAAAAAAAATTCTAAAATTACCTTTATCACATTTGTAACTTAAACTTCTTAAAGTTAAGTTTATCACGTGACTAAACTTCAAACCAAATTAAATTTCATATTTATGAATTATACATTGCAGCTTAAACGAACTAATGACATAATGGGCATAGGTGGTTGACTTGTAGTTAGTGACGCAAGCAACCACTATGGAAGATGTGCGAGCAAGGTGTTTAGCATATTTGCTCTTCGTGCTCCATCATCTCCATGCATATTGCGCACTCCATACTTGTAACTCTATCTCCTTCTTCGACGGTGAAATATTTATCCTATATTTTTTATTATAAAAAGAGGATAAAATAGTAATTTTATAAATAAAAGATAATTATACCCATGAATTCAAATTTTTGGGATACTTTATGAGGGTATTACGATAAAATAGCATGGGTAAAAATTTAAATTTAGATGCCCAAATTAAAAAAAAAACATTCATTGCGGGTCGTGCCTGGGCAGGCGTGCGTGTCATACCTGGGCTGGCCCATGTGCTGTGCCCGGCCCGCGGCCTATTGACTTGATCAATGGGCCATGTCGTGTCATGTCGTGCAAGCTGTAGCCCGGCCCGTTGCCACCACTAGCCACAATAGTTTATTAGGAAGACTCCCTATTGTGAAGACATTTGACTATTCTTAATGTGAGATATAATTACTTCACATGAAAAAGCATGCTCTATTTAAAAACTTATGAGCTTGCGGTCTAATTCCTTGAGGGGCGACATTCCTGAATTATCAGGATGCTATCATACTCTGCCCTCTCTGTCTTGATCCAAGGGTCTTCTATTGTGCAAGTGATCTCATAGTTCAAGTTCCTTAAAATTTTTTAGGGAGAGATTTTCTAGAAATTCTACTCCGAAACCCTACACCCGTCAGTTACACGAATTTAAAAAATAATTTTTCTTAAATATAGTCAGATCATTAACAAAACAATCAAATCAAATTATAACATAATTA
Organism: Costus lasius; assembly: GCA_027563935.2. Classification (NCBI taxonomy): domain Eukaryota; kingdom Viridiplantae; phylum Streptophyta; class Magnoliopsida; order Zingiberales; family Costaceae; genus Costus; species Costus lasius. The sequence continues at coordinate 2,847,543 of CM050454.1, forward strand.
TCATATGACAAATATAATAAAAAGATGAATAACGAAAAAAAAGAGGGAATAGATTTTCAGTTATAATCATATGATTAATAAAATAATAAAATGAATAGCGAAACAAAATGTGAATAGATTTTCACCTAAATTTATTATGGGGTATTTATATAATTTTTGAATTTTACATGATTAACAAAATTCAAATCAAACGTGGAATTAAACAAAATAATTTTAAAAGAAAAGAATTAGAAAATTAGAATTAGGAGCCTCATAGTTCTATGTCCTTGTAAAAATTCAGTTATTTATCAGTTGAACTCAAATTGGACATCTTAGGATATAAAGGATATTTTTCCTATAGGCTGTGTTTTTTTGAAAAGAATCCAGAGTGAAAAAAAGGGAAAAGAGTTTTAATTATTACTTTGTTAGCGGAAAAAAAAGGAAAGAGTTTTAATTATTACTTTAACACCCTTTTTTCCGCTATGGATTCTTTCTAAGAAAACACAGCCTTATAGCCTATATGTATAATCATAGAGAGATTAAGGACTGGTTTGGGGCTATTGGCCGCCTGATTCCGCGGGTGCGGCCAGCAGATTTAGCCTCTCTAACATTGTTTGGGGCTGATTTTGCTGGGCGCACTAGTGAAATTCAACTGCCCCATAGAATCAGGTTGACACCTGCTTCCAGCTCCTCGCAGCTCTCTCGACGCCTTCTTCCAGCGCCCTCAAGCTCCTCTCGACGCCCTTCCAACACCTCGCCGAACTGTGCCCGCCAACCTCCGCCGCCTCGCCGACCTGCTGCTCCTCGCGACGTCCAGCGCCTTGCCTTCATCCAGCAAGATCTTTACCTCTTTCTTTGGCCTCAGCCGCTCGCAGAAGAGGGTCGACATTGCTGGAGAGGAGGAGGAGGGGAAGCGTAAGCGGAAGGGGTACGACATGGTGCGGCTGCTGAGGAAGTATGCGAGCTTGATGGAGGCGCCGATGCTCCTCTTTAAAGGGGAAAGGGAGAAGCGTGGCGGCGACCTCTGCCGTCGTCTGTACTCCTTCAATGGCCACTCGAACCGGAGGGAGCAGGCTGAGGGGTGGCAAAACCGGAAGGGGCAGTTCTCGGCGCTGGCGTCGACCGTGATGTCTCCTCCTCCGACAGCAGCACGATGGAGGAGCTGCAGATCGCGATCCTGTTAGCAGCAGAACGTAGCGGCAGTACTTCGCTAAAACAAGAGGAGCACTAAGAACATCAAAGCATAAAGAGTAATCACAAAATATTATTGCTCATCTGAAATAGAGAATTACAAAGCATATTTAAAGAAAAACAAGCCATAACTATTTAGGTATCTAATCTAACTAATATGGACTACTCAACCTATATGGTAGCAAATAATCTAATATGGTAAACTCTAATTAATCCTTCATAAATATGGTAACACATGGCGTGTTTACCAATTTCAACAGATCCATGCAGCCATCGCTAGAAGGGGCAGTTCTCGGCACCGTCGTCGGTTCCAGTTCCGGTTCCAGATCAGCCCCTGTGCCTCAATGGCTTGCCTCTTCGCCAGCAACAACCATCCAATCGTCTGTCACCTCTGCCTCTCCTGCTCAGCCAACCACCATTCGCCATCAGCGTTGAGCATCCGCCTCCGAGTGTCACAGCCTCCGCTGCTCGTCGACCAGGCTCGGCCGCCTCTGTTCATCTAGTTGCCCAAGGGAGTGCGAGGAGCAGCGACAGGAGGAGGAAGTGTGACGCAGATGTGGTGATGGCGCATTAGAGAAGATTCAGGGGGCGGCGGAGGAGGGAAGGATCCAAGATCGAACGGGAGGAGGACGATGAGCAACAACAGCTGTCCATGTTACTTCATATGCGAATATCTTCTCCTTCCATTAGTAAATGAGAATATCTTCGGTAAATGAGATGGAGTTTCACTAGTAAATGAGAATATCTTCATATGGTAAATGAGATGGAGTTTCTCAATATTGAACATTAACTTACACGTTACATTTCAATTACATTTCAAGTAACTTGGATCCTAAATAAACTTTTTGATCTATCAAATTTACCCATATTAGTATACAAATAGGTTATTCATAAATGGATTTCACATTAATTATTTACAGTAACCACTAAATATAAATGAATTTTGTTGAATAAAGTGTCATCTAAATCACTCCCTTAGTTCATACAATAGCATAATATTTTTTTCCGCTCACTAGCACCAATAGTTTCCCAAACAGCTTCTACTCCTCTCAGCCAGCTACCTTCCAACCAGTAATTCTCCAGCCAGCAAAAGCTAGAAGCAGAATCAACCCCAAATTGGCCGTAAATCTTGTTATTTGACAATGAGTAGTAGACATGGCAAAAGCTAACCCAACCCGACTTGACACGAAGTTAGGCTGGTTTGGGTCAGCCATAATCGTGTTTGGGTCATAAATAGGTCAATCCGTTTATGACCCGAAAATAATTAGGTCGTGTTGGGTTGTAAACAGGTTGACCCGCTTAACCCGATTATATTATATATTTATATATAAAAAAATTAACTATAGACTCACCTAACTCCTATTGCTAGCCCATAAGCCCAAATATCTTTTAACTATTTTTTAACCTAGCTTTCCGCCCATACATAAACCCAAAATTTTATTAATTTTAATATAATTTTTATTAATTTGTTATTTATGTTTAAAATATGAATGATAAACGGGTTATTCGGGTCATATTCGTGTTATATAGTTTGACCTAATTAATTAAACGGGTGGTGTTCGGGTTGGCTTAATTGGGTCACGGGTCAGACATGACTCGTTTATGACCCACTGACCTGAATTGCCAAGTCTAATTGAATAGCAGAAATTAAAAATAAAAAGAAAGAAAGGAAATAAGAGGAATGAGAGAAGAAAAATGGTTGGGCAATATTGAGGGTTTGACTTCTTTTTACAGGCAACATCCAAATGATTAAAAATAAATTTTAATGACTCATAACAATCGAAATTAATTTAAAAATGATCACGCACAGATAGATTTCATTTATTATTAAATAAATAAATGAAATGACTATTATTAAATAAATAATAGTCATTTCATTTATTTAAATAAATAAAAAATAAATGACTATTATTAAATAAATGTAGAGGTTTTAATCCTTGCCAACTTGGAATCACGCACAGATAGATTTCATTTATTATGGCAATCAATTTCTGCGTGATAAACTTACATAATAAAAATCTATCCATAAATATACAATATACTATAAAAATCTATCCATTAATATACTAGTTATTTTCATTTTTACCCTTTTTTTCTTACTTAGTTGAATTCTAACTGCCACTTGTGTAGATTTATTTATTAACAATAAATTTAATTTAATTTAAGCTCTTAGATTACAATTTATATGATTTAGATCGTTAAACTATTGAATACGATGTACCTTAAGTCCTCTTATTAGATCTAAGTAGATGGATCATTGAATAATCTATTTTGTTAGATTCACCTCTTCAATCTCCTTCTTTGTATGCTAGAGTTCAACACATCAGTGTTCCTTTCTCATCTTCCTACTTTATCCTTACCTTCAACCTCTTTTCCCTCATCCATTGAGTTTGAGAAGAGATGATATGGACGACTTAGCTTTAGAGTTGACTGACTTTGGACAAAAGTCAAGTCGCATGCAATTGGACGATTAGAAAATAAATGATGGATGATAACTACATTTTGTGTGCATTTGCGAGACTTGCTTGAGCGTTGATGACTCTGCCCAAAAGTCAAGACATGCGGTTGGACATTTAGGAGACAGAGATTGTTTTTACTAGTCTTTGCAAATTCAAATTTGCGGAAGCTGGAATTTTGAGATAATCAGGTGCTTCTTATATAATAATGATGTGATCAAGGTGAACTCTCGATTGTCTCCGGCGAATTTTCGATATCTCCAGTGAACTTCCGCCAGAGATGAACTTCCGCCTGTCTCTGATGAACTCCCCACCTGTTATAAATGAACTTTAACTTTAGTTAAAAGATTTAAAACGTATCTTCAAGGTATCTAACCGTGCTTTAAGATTTGTGAATTAAAATCTAAAGGCGTCTCCCTAAAAATTTCTAGAGAGACTGTCTCGCTAGAATTTTTCTTCCTTGTTTTGCCTTTAACTATAACAGCAGAGGCTTGATGATGGCAATAGAAAATGGAAATAGTTGCAGCGATGACTAATCCCAAGCTAAATGAATTATCTCGGTGACTATACTTTAGTGAGTTTAGGCTACAATGACGGCACTTGAAACACAAGGAGGGAAGCTCAGTACAATTGGACAAGAATTAGGACAGTCGACTACAATAGTGAATAGTTAGTAGGAGAGAGGAAATTAGGGCAAACAACGTAGAGCTAGGTGGGCGCCGGCCGCACAAGTTTGAATGACGCTGCAACAGTTCAGAGTAGGAGTGAGCATTCGGTAAAAATCGAAACTGATTTACCGATATTTTTTTTACCAAAAATTTTCTAAAAACCAAAATTTTACCAAACCGAATTTACCAAAATTTTTTTGGTAAATTCAGTAAATTACCGAAAAATTAAATTATTAAGTATTTAATTAATTATATGATTGATAATTAAGCAATTAGGTATTGGGTAATAGGTTTTAGACTTTTAATAACTAATTATTCTATAATAAAATTAGGATATAATATAATATTATATATATATATATATATATATATATATATATATATATATATATCGGTAAATCAGTTTTTTACCGAACCGAAATTATAAAAATCGAAATCGAAACCGAAAACCAAATTTTATAAAATTTATTACCGAAACCAAAACTGAATTTACCTAAATTTTCAATAATCAGTAAAACTGAAAAAACCGAAACCGAATACTCACTCCAAACTTCGGAGGACTAAAATGACCGTGGTGGTGACAAGAAAATAAAGCTTATTTCCTCATGAATTCTCTATCTTTCATCATTTTTTTTAACATGAGTTTAGAATTTCCTCATGAATTCTCTATCTTTCATCATTTTTTTTAACATGAGTTTAGAATTTCCTCATGAATTCTCTATCTTTCATCATTTTACTAATTAAGAAGGCAATTATCAATCTGTCGTGTATGATTTCAAGTTCAATGGATGAATACTTGAACCTATATTCACTACTTCTGAAATATTAGAGTTTTGATATCTCTCCGTCATTAGGGTGTTTGTTTCGAAGTTATCTCTCCGCAGTTTATTTCAGAGTTGCCTTCTTCATCATTGGGTTGTTTATTTTGGAGTTGTCTCTCCATTGTTTATTTCGGAGTTGTCTTTTCCATCATTGGGGGGTTTATTTTGGAGTTGTCTCTCCATTGCTTATTTCGGAGTTGCCTTCTCCATCATTGGGGGGTTTTTTTTTGGAGTTGCCTTCTCCAAAAGTTCAGACTGTGAGGAAAACTAGTAGTTAACTCCATTTGTCAGTTTTTGCTCAAGTCAAGCAAATAAATAAAGAGATTCTAAGTATATCTATCCTCAATTTTCTTTTTTGTTCCAATCAAAAATAGACCGATTAAAAGTGATAGAGCCAAAAAACTGAACGAAATGTTGAAAACAAAAGAGGTTTGACAAGTAATGGATGGGTGTGATATAAGTGGCATGAGGAATCCAATAATACACACTAATAGTAATTAATTAGAAAAGAGTGATGGGTTATGGATGATGACTACTTCTGCATGCATCCAACCAGTAGCTTTAGAGTTGACTGACTTTGGCCAAAAGTCAAGTCGCATGCAATTGAACGATTAGAAAATAAATGATGGATGATAACTACATTTTGTGTGCATTTGCGAGACTTGCTTGAGCGTCGATGACTCTGCCCAAAAGTCAAGACATGCGGTTGGACATTTAGGAGACAGAGATTGTTTTTACTAGTCTTTGCAAATTGAAATATGCGGAAGCTGGAATTTTGAGATAATCAGGTGCTTCTTATATAATAATGATGTGATCGACTCTTCTGGTGAACTTTGGCGAATTTTCGATCATCTCTAGTGAACTTCCGCTTGTCTCTGATGAACTCCCTGTTGTAAATGAATTTTAATTTTGGTTAAAAGATTTAAAACTTATCTTTAAGGTGTCTAACCGTGCTTTAAGATTTGTTGATTAAAATCTAAAACTGTCTCTCCAAAAATTTCTAGAGAGACTGTCTCACTAGAATTTTTCTCCCTTATTTTTCCTTCAACTATAACAGCAGCGGGAGGCTTGATGATGACAATAGAAAATGGAAATGGTTGCAGCGATGACTAATCCCAATCTAAAGGAATTATCTCGGTGACTATACTTTAGTGAGTTTAGGCTACAATGACGGCACTTGAAACACAAGGAGGGAAGCTCAGTACAATGGACAAGAATTAGGACAGTCGACTACAATGGTGAATACTTAGTAGGAGAGAGGAAATTAGGGCAGACAAAGTAGAGCCAGGTGGGCGCCGACTGCACAAGTTTGAATGACGATGCAACAGTTCAGAGGCGGACTAAAATGACCGTGGTGGTGACAAGGAAACAAAGCTTATTTCCTCATTAATTTTCCATCTTTCATCATTTTTTTAAATATGAGTTGAGAATTTCCTCATGAATTCTCTATCTTTCATCATTTTACTAATTAAGAAGGCGATTAGCAGTATCTGTCGTGTATGATTTCGAGTTCGATGGATAAATACTTGAACCTATATCCACTACTTCTGAAATATTAGAATTTTGATATCTTCTAAGTATTCAGACTTTTGGCGCACCTCCTAAACACTAGATCCTTAACATCTCCTACATGCTTGATTTGAGCCATTCATTTTATTGATATGATATAATTTAAGGTCAGTAGGCTAAACTTATGCAAGCTTACTTTCCCTATTATGGCTCGGTTTGGGATTGTAGGTAAAACCGTTGGCTAAACATAAATAAAAATATATGTAAACATTTTAAAAAAAAATGCTCATTTCTTTCTGCTGCATCCAAAAAGTAGTGTCATATTATCTATGATTTTAATAAAAATTCAAGGATAAATACTTGATTCTAGAATGCCAATGAATCATTTAAAAATTAATTTGAATTTTAAAAAAAATTAGAGTCATAGTTTAGAAATGATACATATAATTAACTTCAATTTCAAATCATTATTCTTGTTGTTACTATTGTTCCATGGAGAAATAAACTCATTTCATTATAGACAAAATATTAATATTTGTTAGAAATAAAAGATAAAACTGATTAGTCTTTACTTAGTCAAGCAAATGAATGCTGATATTGATTTGAGTGTGTCCTTTCTTCTTCTTCCTCCACTGGCACCGTAATCAAACTAGAGGACCATCTATCCATTATCAAATTAATATTCATCTCTGACCTTTTAAAGAAAAAATATATTCATTCTATGGTCCTATCCATCAAAGATCGACACACATTTTTCTCTACTTAACAATGTATAAAAAATCTAGAAGACAATGATATTATTTAGTAATTAAGATGTAGATGATATGTTAACTTTGACGGGAAATACAAGCGAAGATTAAAAGTTTTTTTTTAAAAAAAAAGTTTAGTATAACATTAATTGATTTTGATCGAGTATTTATTAGCCCATAACACCTCATTTATTAAATAAATATATTTTCAATCGATTTGGGCTGATCATTTTGTTAAGAATCAAATTATCTTAAGATTAATTGATTTTCAATCTAAATTATGTCTTTTTTAGTTTGCTGGATAGTTAATTTATTACAATTATTGTGATAAGTACACGATTGAATATTCATTCGTGATCTGAATGTGCTAACTTTTGGATATAAGTTGGAGGGCTCATCAAGATTGATTTTGGATGATGGAGATTAAATTTTGAGTAATTATTTAGACTGCGAGAAAAATTTGTGCTTAGGAAAATTTGTGCTTGGGCCCCATTGTCAGTCTTCGTTCAAGGCAAGCAAATAAATAAATGATAGAGATTCATGTATATTTATTATCAATTTTCTTTTTTGTTTAAAAAATAGACCGATTAAAAATGATAAAGAGAAAAAAAACTGATAGAAATGCTGAAAACAAAATACGGTTGGGACGATTAAAAAATACATGACGGATGATGACTACTTACCTTTGTGTGCATTTACAAGACTCACTTCAGAGTTGATCGACTGTGCTCAAAAGTCAAGACACAGGGAGACAGATATTTTTTTACTAGTCTTTGCAAATTGAAATATGCGGCCGCTGGAATTTTGAGATAAGCATGTTTTGCTTTATATAATAACCATGCGATGAGCCTTAGAGTTGACTGACGACTACTTCTATACGCATCCAATCAGTTCAAGCCATTCATTTGCAACACTTAGCTTTAGAGTTGACTGACTTTAGCCAATAGTCAAGTGGCATAGATGATTAAAAAATAAATCCAATCAGTTCAAGCCATTCATTTGCAACACTTAGCTTTAGAGTTGACTGACTTTAGCCAATAGTCAAGTCGCATAGATCATTAAAAAATAAATGACGGATGATGACTACTTACGTTTGTATGCATTTACAAGACTCACTTCAGAGTTGACCGACTTGCTCAAAAGTCAAGACACAGGGAGACGGATAGTTTTTTTACTAGTCTTTGCAAATTGAAATATGCGGCTGGAATTTTGAGATAAGCATGTTCTGCTTTATATAATAACCATGCGATGAGCCTTCTCCTGCGTATCCAACAAACACTCAAATGATGATCAAATCCCCAACCAGCCTCCTATTCTTCTTCCTCTCACTTGCTTTGCTGAGCATCAAGCTCCGCGGCATGATGTCGCATGCCACCGCTGCAATGATCCGCTGCCACAACGCGGAGAGGCAAGCCTTGCTGGAGTTTAAGCGCAGGCTCGATGATCCTTCCAACCGCCTCTCTTCCTGGGTTGACAAGGATTGCTGTACGTGGAAGGGCATTGGCTGCAGCAACGTCACTGCCCACGTCATCAAGCTCAACCTTCGGAATGAAGGTTATTTTGATGGTGATGAATATTATTTCCTAAGGGAAATGTTTCGGTTGCGGGGTGATATAAGCTCTGCTTCATCGCTGCAATCTCTTGAGGAGCTGATTCATCTAGATCTCAGCGGCAACGACTTTAGCGGCTACAACATCCCTGCCTTCTTCGGTTCTTTTCCTAGACTAACTTATCTTGATCTCTCCGGAGCAAGCTTCATCGGTAGAGTACCAGACCAGCTCGGAAATCTCTCCACCTTGCAATACCTCGACCTTTCCTATAACTGGTATGGTGGTTATGATTATTATGGTGACTCAATTGGCTCCTTGTACGTTGAAAACCCAGGATGGATCGCTCGCCTCACTTCCCTCCGACACCTCAATATGAGTTGGGTTAGTTTTGGAGGTGCGTCAAGTTGGTTTGAAGCACTGAATGCGCTCCCTCACATTCAAGACGTTGAATTGGCTGGGTGTGATCTAATAGGGTCGCTTCCTCATTCCCCACTGCATCTCAATTTCACAGCGCTCCAAACACTTAATTTGGCAGGTAATTTATTTACATGAAGCGTCTTTAATTTTGATTAGAATGATATGATCTAATATATATCACCTCTTTTTAATATTTGCCAGATAATAATATAAATGGCACTGAACCAGTGTGGCTATACAATCTAACTACCTTGGAGAGTCTTGATTTTTCTTATAATGATATCTACTGGTCGTCCATGCATGGCTCCATAATAAGGTTGGCTTCTTTAAAGGAACTAGATTTGTCTGGAAATATAATATCTAAGAGTTTCCTATTATTGTTGGCCAACCTCTGCAAGCTCCAAATTTTGGGATTAGCAGACATCACAATCAAGGATAAGCCATCCAATCTAGAGATGCTTTTTTCTGGATGTCTTATGTATAGCTTGGGGGAGTTATATCTTTACAACAACCAACTCAATGGTTTTATACTAAATTCTCTTGGAAGCCTAACCTCATTACAGTATTTGGATTTGAGTTACAATAACTTGAATGGGATAATTGGAGACAACATTGGACAGCTAAAGAATCTCATCCATTTGGATCTATCTCATAACTTGCTCCATGGATCATTTCCATTGTCTCTTGAAAGCTTGACATCATTACAATATTTGGATTTGAGTTCCAACAACTTGAACGGAAAAGATGGAGAAAGTATTGGACAACTAAAAAATCTCATCCATTTGGATTTATCTGATAACTTGCTCCATGGATCATTTCCATTGTCTCTTGAAAGCTTGACATCATTACAATATTTGGATTTGAGTTCCAACAACTTGAACAGAAAAGATGGAGAAAGTATTGGACAACTAAAGAATCTCATCCATTTGGATCTATCTCATAACTTGCTCCATGGATCATTTCCATTGTCTCTTGAAAGCTTGACATCATTACAATATTTGGATTTGAGTTCCAACAACTTGAACGAAAAAGATGGAGAAAGTATTGGACAGCTAAAGAATCTCATCTATTTGGATCTATCTCATAACTTGCTCCATGGATCATTTCCATTGTCTCTTGAAAGCTTGACATCATTACAATATTTGGATTTGAGTTCCAACAACTTGAACGGCACAGATGGAGAAAGTATTGGACAGCTAAAGAATCTCATCTATTTGGATCTGTCTCATAACTTGCTCCATGGATCATTTCCATTGTCTCTTGAAAGCTTGACATCATTACAATATTTGGATTTGAGTTCCAACAACTTGAACGGCACAGATGGAGAAAGTATTGGACAACTAAAGAATCTCATCCATTTGGATCTATCTCATAACTTGCTCCATGGATCATTTCCATTGTCTCTTGGAAGCTTGACATCATTAGAATATTTGTATTTGGGTTATAACTCATTGAGTTTGTCCCCAATCCACTTGGCTAATTTATCAAGTTTAAAATACTTGGCCATTTCAAATAACATCTTGTTCATGGAAGAGAGCGATGATTGGATCCCTACATTCCAGCTTGTGGAACTTGATATGAATTTATGCAAAATTGTGCCTAGGCCACATTTCCCAAAATGGCTCCAAACACAAACTATACTTTCTTCATTAAATTTGAGAAATGTAGGAATTGAAGGCACAATTCCCGATTGGCTTCCTTCTAGTTTAAGGTATTTATCTCTCTCCAATAATAAGATTGATGGAAAATCAATGCCTTTCTTTCCAAACCTCAAGGATTTAAATCTTTCGAATAATGCATTCTCAGAGCATCTTCTTTTACAAATGGCAAATATGATACCAAATCTAAAGTCCTTAGATCTCTCTAATAATCACTTCATTGGCGAGCCTTCATTAAACTTCACAAAGCTACAATATTTGGATCTCTCAACCAATATGTTCTCAGGACATCTCAATCCAACAATCAACAACACACTCTTAAACTTATACTATCTTGATTTATCTATGAATAATTTTAGTGGAAGCATTCCCCATTCTCTTTGTCAAATGAATCTATTAGTTAGACTCTACATTTCCAAAAATAATTTTTCAGGACAACTTCCCAATTGTTGGAATAGTTCCTTTAGGGCAAACTACTTAGATTTTTCATACAACCAAATTTATGGAGAAATTCCAAACACCCTTTGTAAACTAAGGAGGATAACATTTCTACATTTGGCCTACAATCATTTATCTGGTAGAATTCCCCTTTGTTTACATGATTGTAAATATTTGATTACTCTTGATGTTGGACACAATTACTTAGTAGGAAATATTCCATCTTGGTCTAATAAGAGTTTGCCTTATTTAAAAGTTCTCAACTTACGCTCTAATTTTTTGAGCGGCATCATTCCCGATTTGTCTAAACTTACGTGTCTTCAATCATTAGATCTCTCTAATAATAACCTCTCAGGATCAATTCCACAAACCTTTGGCAATTTTATTATAATGAGAACCTTACAACAATACTGCAACACCACCGATATTTCGTTCAATTTTGATAAATTATGGTTCTTTATAAAAGGAAATGAGCACGAGTACATGACATTAGATTCACTTGCCAAATCTATTGATCTCTCCAATAACAACTTGTCAGGATATATACCTGAGGAAATAGGGAACTTATATGGATTGCAAAACTTAAATCTATCTGGAAATAACTTGATTGGGGAGATACCAAGGAGCATTGGTGGAATGCAGAATCTAGAAGCTTTAGACTTATCAAGAAATAATTTATCAGGTGCAATTCCTTCATCATTAGGAGATTTGTCTTTTTTGGGCATCTTGAACTTGTCATATAACAACTTATCAGGCAGTATTCCCGCTGGTAGACAACTGCAAACATTTGGTGCAGCTACTTATATTGGAAACCCATATCTTTGTGGTTTTCCCCTTATAAAAAGTTGTACAGATGACAAAGGAAAAGGCAACGCAGAAGAAGAAAACACAAATGGTGATGGAAGTAGGGAAACAATATGGCTATTCAGTAGCATCACAATGGGATTTATTATGGGATTTTGGGGAATTTTGGGCATTCTTCTATTGCATGAAAGGTGGAGAATCATGTACTTCCGTACTATTGACAACGTCTACCACAAGCTATGCATGGAGATGTAAGTGAAGATGAGAAGGAAATCTGTTGTAGAAGATTAAGACGGCTAATGTATTGTAAGCACTTCCTGGAAGCAATTTAGCTAAAAAAGGAGTAGTTGGCAAAGCTTGGATGTCTCTTCAGACAAGGAAGAATCAGGAGCATATGACAATTAGTTGTTTGCGTTGATTAAAGATTGTCTCAGCAAGCTTGGAAAACCAAATGAAAATTAGTTGTTGTGTTGATTAAATAATAAGAAAATAATATTATGTAGAAAGAAAATGAGGAGGAAAAGTTGTATTTCTGTGTTTCATATGCCGTTTGATGAGTCATAAGATGATTTATGTTCAAATTATAATTTCACATTAGCTAGAGAGAAATAATCTGAGTTTACAAAATGAAAAATAACTATAAAATGCCAATAATTTTGAGATTCAAATGACATAAAACTTATAGTTTAGAAATTATATGTTACTTCAATTTTTAGACAATAATCTTATTATCCTTTTTTTTGTATGAAGAATGAGCTCATTTCATTGTAGGCAAAAGTATCAATGTCTGTTTGGAAATAAAAAATAAAACTGGCGAGTTCTTTTTTCTGATGTTGTTGTTTCTTATTTTTCACCAGCAAATAATCAACCCAGAGGACAATTTTGCATAAATGTTAAATGAGGGAAAATTTTGCATCTCTACACAAACTTATAGCTTGTGATGATGAAGAATGACCTTTTGCACTTTACAATAGCAACTTGTCATGAATCATGAAAACAGATGATGCTTGTCTGGCTTTGGAGAACTTTATGGTAAGTTCATATTGCTAAAAGATGGAGAAAGATGGAGAAAGTATTGGACAACTAAAAAATCTCATCCATTTGGATTTATCTGATAACTTGCTCCATGGATCATTTCCATTGTCTCTTGAAAGCTTGACATCATTACAATATTTGGATTTGAGTTCCAACAACTTGAACGGAAAAGATGGAGAAAGTATTGGACAACTAAAGAATCTCATCCATTTGGATCTATCTGATAACTTGCTCCATGGATCATTTCCATTGTCTCTTGAAAGCTTGACATCATTACAATATTTGGATTTGAGTTCCAACAACTTGAACGAAAAAGATGGAGAAAGTATTGGACAACTAAAGAATCTCATCTATTTGGATCTATCTTATAACTTGCTCCATGGATCATTTCTATTGTCTCTTGGAAGCTTGACATCATTACAGTATTTGCATTTGAGTTCCAACAACTTGAACGGGACAATTGGAGACAACATTGGACAGCTAAAGAATCTCATCTATTTGGATCTATCTGATAACTTGCTCCATGGATCATTTCCATTGTCTCTTGAAAGCTTGACATCATTACAATATTTGGTTTTGAGTTCCAACAACTTGAACGGCACAGATGGAGAAAGTATTGGACAACTAAAGAATCTCATCCATTTGGATCTATCTCATAACTTGCTCCATGGATCATTTCCATTGTCTCTTGGAAGCTTGACATCATTACAATATTTGGATTTGGGTTATAACTCATTGAGTTTGTCCCCAATCCACTTGGCTAATTTATCAAGTTTAAAATACTTGGCCATTTCAAATAACATCTTGTTCATGGAAGAGAGTGATGATTGGATCCCTACATTCCAGCTTGTGAACCTTGATATGGATTTCTGCAAAATTGTGCCTAGGCCACATTTCCCAAAATGGCTCCAAACACAAACTATACTTTCTTCATTAAATTTGAGAAATGTAGGAATTGAAGGCACATTTCCCGATTGGCTTCCTTCTAGTTTAAGGTATTTATCTCTCTCCAATAATAAAATTAATGGAAATTTAATGCATTACTTCCCAAACCTCGAGGATTTATATCTTTCAAACAATTCATTATCAGGCCGCCTTGGGTTACAAGTGACAAATATAAGTCTAAAGTCTTTAGATCTTTCCAATAATCACTTCATTGGCGAGCTTCCATTAAACTTCACAAAGTTACAATATTTGGATCTCTCAAACAATATATTCTCAGGACATCTCAATCCAACAATCAACAACACACTCTTAAACTTACAATATCTTGATTTATCTATGAATAATTTTAGTGGAAGCATTCCCCATTCTCTTTGTCAAATGAATTTATTGTTTACACTCCTCATTTCCAAAAATAGTTTTTCAGGACAACTTCCCAATTGTTGGAATAGTTCCTTTAGTGCAGAGTACTTAGATTTTTCACACAACCAAATTTATGGAGAAATTCCAAACACCCTTTGTAACCTAAGGAGCATAAAATTCCTACATTTGGCCTACAATCATTTATCTCGCAGAATTCCCCTTTGTTTACATGATTGTAAATATTTGATTACTCTTGATGTTGGACACAATTACTTAACAGGAAATATTCCATCTTGGTCTAATAAGAGTTTGCCTTATTTAAAAGTTCTCAACTTACGCTCTAATTTTTTGAACGGCATCATTCCCGAAATGTCTAAGCTTACATGTCTTCAATCATTAGATCTCTCTAATAATAACCTCTCAGGATCAATTCCACAAACCTTTGGTAATTTTATTACAATGAGAACCTCACAGCAATACTGCAGCTACACCACCGATTTTTGGTCCAATTTTGATAAATTTTGGTTCTTTATAAAAGGAAATGAGCACGAGTACATGACATTAGATTCACTTGCCAAATCTATTGATCTCTCCAATAACAACTTGTCAGGATATATCCCTGAGGAAATAGGGAACTTATATGGATTACAAAACTTAAATCTATCTAAAAATAACTTAATAGGGGAGATACCAAGGAGCATTGGTGGAATGCAGAATCTAGAAGTTTTAGACTTATCAAGAAATAATTTATCAGGTGCAATTCCTTCGTCATTAGGAGATTTGTCTTTTTTGGGCATCTTGAACTTGTCATATAACAACTTATCAGGCAGTATTCCCGCTGGTAGACAACTGCAAACATTTGGTGCATCTACTTATATTGGAAACCCATACCTTTGTGGTTTTCCCCTTATAAAAAACTGTACAGATGACAAAGCAAAAGGCAACGCAGAAGAAGAAAACACAAATGGTGATGGAAGTAGGGAAACAATATGGCTATTCAGTAGCATGACAATGGGATTTATTATGGGATTTTGGGGAATTTTGGGCACTCTTCTATTGCATAAAAGGTGGAGAATCATGTACTTCCGTACTATTGACAACGTCTACCACAAGCTATGCATGGAGATGTAAGTGAAGATGAGAAGGAAATCTGTTGTAGAATATTAAGACGGCTAATGTATTGTAAGCACTTCCTGGAAGCAATTTAGCTAAAAAAGGAGTAGTTGGCAAAAGTATCAATGTCTGTTTGGAAATAAAAAATAAACTGGCGAGTTCTTTTTTCTGATGTTGTTGTTTCTTCTTCCTTTCAAAAAGGCAGGCTCATCTTATGATCTTATCGATAAAAGGAATGAAGCCTTTCCACAATTTCACAATGTGGATGACAAGTCAACTTTTCTCAATTTGTGTTTGCCATTTGCAAGACTGGGTCAACAGTTGACTGGCATTGAGCGCAGAAGTCTGCTCGCATCTTTTGACTAATAATAGTTCAAGACTTAATACACTTAGCTTTCTACATTTAGAAATTCTCACTATGTATAGGCTAAGCTTTTAAAGGTCCAACCATATAATATAGGCAATGAGCATTATTCTTATAACATTTATAAAGTTTTAAATTTTTTTGTGGGGATGGGGATTGAAAGGGAGAAATTAACATAATTAGTTAGGTGAAGTAAGATATTATTTGAATGATCAAACCCTTTAGTAGTTTTTGACTCGATCAATTACGTAATTTACTCTTTTATAACACTAAGCACTTAGTAAGAAGAACTTGTCAACTTTAAAATTTTCCATTTTGATGACATAATTCTGACTCGACACCAAGATCTGTCTCTCAAATTTTTCTTGTTTGAACATCTTTTAATTGGACTAAAGTGGTATAATATTGTTTCAAAATTGAATTTGGATTTCTGGATCTAAATGCAAAGTAAATTTTACTTAAATTTCTCAAAACTCAATAATTTTTAATGTTTTTCACTTTTCAGTTGTTAAGTCAACTACGAAAAAGTAACCCTATGCAATCCTTAAGATTCATTTTCTTTTATATATATTAAAGCTCTCACTTCTAATCACCCATGGAATATCAAATAAACCTTTATTTAAGAGCTTTCTGAATATTGAAATAACACAGATGCAAATTTACATAGAATGTTGTGCAGTAAACATGCTTGTTAAATCTCTGATTTGAGCATGACTAAAAATGATTTCTTCAAAGGAAACAATCGTTTTTGTCATGGTTCATAATTTAGCCTAGGAACACAAAATGTTAAATAGTAAGAGAATAAAATTCTGTAGGTAGAAAATGAGGGAAAATTTTGCATCTCTATACAAACTTATAGCTTGTGATGATGAAGGATGACCTTTTGCCACTTTACACAATAGCAACTTGTCATGAATAATGAAAACAGATGATACTTGTCTGGCTTTAGAGAACTTTATGGTAAGTTCATATTGCTAATTTCTCCATCCGTCTGATGAAAAGCTTGCTTAACATGAAGTATGTCTGCGAGATTCACTATTTTATTTTGGTGTTTAGGTTTCCTCTGGCTCAGAGGAAGCACATGATAATATTGTTTGGCAGCAGAGGACCCTTGTCAAGATTAACATCTTGTATCGGGTCTTCATGAAGGATTGACTACTGACAAGAGATTTTTTCTGCAGATTGAGAAATTGGTTGATGAAACGAGTATCATTTCCGGAGGAGCAATATCAAAATATTACTCTGCAGTGATGTTTTTATTCTACTACCATTTGTAAATTACATTTTCACATCGAAGGATTACATATTTTGATCAATATGGTGAACTAAAATGCAACAAAATTTTGTTCAGACTAAATTTTAACGATTTTTACCATCCAGTAAAAGTTATCAGTCCTAAACATCATCGTCAGTGCTGGATGGCATTAATGACACTAATTGCGTCCATTTAGTGCTCCAAACTCAAATGATTCTTTCTTTTTTATTTTTTGAAAATGATAGACTTCTAGAAAAAAATTTTGCGGAAGGACCCCCTTCTGCGACGAAGGGGATCCACGATCTGCCAAGTACGAATCTAGAAGCCACTTTATACTATAATGCTATAATTTATACTATCGCATTTTATACGATAATATATTGATATTATACGATAACAGTTTTATACGATAATACATATATGTTATACGATATTTTAATTATACAGATTATACTATAATACAAGTGTGTTATATCATATTTATCATATAATATGTATATATTATAGTATAATATGTATAAATATGGTATAACACACTTGTAGTATAGTATAATCTGTATAATTAAAATATCGTATAACATATATGTATTATCGTATAACATCAATACATTATCATATAACACATATATATTATCGTATAACACTATTACCGTATAACATTAATACATTATCGTATAAAACACTTGTATTATGGTATAATATGTACAGTTAATTTATACGATAATGTATTAATTTTATACGATAATAGTATTATACGATAATATATATTTTATACGATAATATGTACAATTAAAATATCTGTACAGTCAATGTTGGCTTGACTTTTGATATGGTATAAGACATATACAATATCGTATAAAACCGTTATATCTCATTTATGGTATAAGAGTAACGGTTTATGGCATAAATCAATATCGTGTAAATCATATAACTAAGGTATAAATGTGCTTTAAGATTTGCACTTAGCAGATCGTGGATCCCCTTCTGCGATCGTCGCAGAAGGGGGTCCTTCCGCAAAAAAATTTTCAGACTTCTAGGCACAGTTCTCAGAGTATTTAGATCTTTCCTTTAATAGGATTAGCTGGGGCTTGATAAATTTGTTTCTAAACCTTAAAACATTATATCTTTCAGACAACTCATTCTCGGGGTTCCGTTTACAAATAGCAAACATGATGCCAAGGTTTGAGTATTTGTCTCTCTCCAATAGTAAATTTATTAATGAGGTGCCACAAATTTTGACAATACTACAAGTTGGATCTCTTAAATAATTTATTTTTATGGCATCTTCCTCCAACATTTGGCATCACATTATCATGGCATTTGAGGCACGATCGTAATAAAATTCATCCATCAAAATTCGACATCATTATGTGAACACCGAAATACGCTAAGCTAACAAAAAAAAACACAATTGAATTTCATAAACATATTAAAATTAATACTACAAATATAAAAACTTCAATATATATATATATATATATAATACTAAAAAAAGAAAATTAAGAAAATTATAAAAATATTAATTCGTTAAATTTTATTTACATAATAATAATAATAATAATATAATAATAATAATAATAATAATATAATAATAATAATAATAATATAATAATAATAATAATAATGGGAAATTTCCTAAAATGTTAATTCATTAAATTTTATATTATAATAATAATAATTTAAAAAATTTGTAAATTTTTTTTAGATATTAAAAATAATAATAGTAATAATATAAAAATAGAAAAAAAATTCTAAAATGACCTTTATCACATTTGTAACTTAAACTTCTTAAAGTTAAGTTTATCACATGACTAAACTTCAAACCAAATTAAATTTCATATTTATGAATTATACATTGCAGCTTAAACGAACTAACGACATAATGGGCATAGGTGATTGACTTGTAGTCAGTGACGCAAGCAGCCACTATGGAAGATGTGCGAGCATAGTATTTAGCATATTTGCTCTTCGTGCTCCATCATCTCCATGCATATTGCGCACTCCATACTTGTAACTCTATCTCCTTCTTCGACGGTGAAATATTTATCCTATATTTTTTATTATAAAAGGAGGATAAAATAGTAATTTTATAACTAAAAGATAATTATACCTATGAATTCAAATTTTTGGGATACTTTATGAGGGTATTAAGGTAAAATAGCATGGGTAAAAATTTAAATTTAGATGCCCAAATTAAAAAAAAACATTCATTGCGGGTCGTGCCTGGGCTGGCGTGCGTGCCATACCTAGGCTGGCCCATGTGCTGTGCTCGGCCCGCGGCCTATTGACTTGATCAATGGGCCATGTCGTGTCATGTCGTGCAAGCTGTGGCCCAGCCCGTTGCCACCGCTAGCCACAATAGTTTATTAGGAAGACTCCCTATTGTGAAGACATTTGACTATTCTTAATGTGAGATATAATTACTTCACATGAAAAAGCATGCTCTATTTAAAAACTTATGAGCTTGCGGTCTAATTCCTTGAGGGGCGACATTCCTGAATTATGCTATCATACTCTGCCCTCTCTGTCTTGATCCAAGGGTCTTCTATTGTGCAAGTGATCTCATAGTTCAAGTTCCTTAAAATTTTTTAGAGAGAGATTTTCTAGAAATTCTACTCCGAAACCCTACACCCGTCAGCTACACGAATTTAAAAAATAATTTTTCTTAAATATAGTCAGATTATTAACAAAACAATCAAATCAAATTATAACATAATTATCATATGACAAATAGAATAAAAAGATGAATAACGAAAAAAAAGAGGGAATAGATTTTCAGTTATAATCATATGATTAATAAAATAATAAAATGAATAGCGAAACAAAATGTGAATAGATTTTCACCTAAATTTATTATGGGGTATTTATATAATTTTTGAATTTTACATGATTAACAAAATTCAAATCAAACGTGGAATTAAACAAAATAATTTTAAAAGAAAAGAATTAGAAAATTAGAATTAGGAGCCTCATAGTTCTATGTCCTTGTAAAAATTCAGTTATTTATTAGTTGAACTCAAATTGGACATCTTAGGATATAAAGGATAT
This sequence comes from Costus lasius, assembly GCA_027563935.2. NCBI lineage: Eukaryota > Viridiplantae > Streptophyta > Magnoliopsida > Zingiberales > Costaceae > Costus > Costus lasius. The sequence goes on from CM050454.1 coordinate 2,867,903, forward strand.
TTCTCCTATAGGCTGTGTTTTTTTTGAAAAGAATCCACAGTGAAAAAAAGGGAAAAGAGTTTTAATTATTACTTTGTCATCGGAAAAAAAAGGAAAGAGTTTTAATTATTACTTTAACACCCTTTTTTCCGCTATGGATTCTTTTTAAGAAAACACAGCCTTATAGCCTATATGTATAATCACAGAGAGATTAAGGGCTGGTTTGGGGCTGTTGGCCGCCTGATTCCGCGGGTGCGGCCAGCAGATTTAGCCTCTCTAACACTGTTTGGGGCTGATTCTGCTGGGCGCACTAGTGAAATTCAACTGCCCCACAGAATCAGGTTGACACCTGCTTCCAGCTCCTCGCAGCTCTCTTGACGCCTTCTTCCAGCGCCCGCAAGCTCCTCTCGACGCCCTTCCAACACCTCGCCGAACTGTGCCCGCCAACCTCCGCCGCCTCGCCGACCTGCTGCTCCTCGCGACGTCCAGCGCCTTGCCTTCGTCCAGCAAGATCTTTACCTCTTTCTTTGGCCTCGGCCGCTCGCAGAAGAGGGTCGACACTGCTAGAGAGGAGGAGGAGGGGAAGCGTAAGCGGAAGGGGTTCGACATGGTGCGGCTGCTGAGGAAGTATGCGAGCTTGATGGAGGCGCCGATGCTCGTCTTCAGAGGGGAACGGGAGAAGCGTGGCGGCGACCTCCGCCGTCGTCTGTACTCCTTCAATGGCCACTCGAACCGGAGGGAGCAAGCTGAGGGGTGGCAAAAGCGGAAGGGGCAGTTCTTGGCGCTGGCGTCGACCGTGATGTCTCCTCCTCCGACAGCAGCACGATGGAGGAGCTGCAGATCGCGATCCTATTAGCAGCAGAACGTAGCGGCAATACTTCGGTAAAACAAGAGGAGCACTAAGAACATCAAAGCATAAAGAGTAATCACAAAATATTATTGCTCATCTTAAATAGAGAATTACAAAGCATATTTAAAGAAAAACAAACCATAACTATTTAGGTATCTAATCTAACTAATATGGACTACTCAACCTATATGGTAGCAAATAATCTAATATGGTAAACTCTAATTAATCCTTCATAAATATGGTAACACATGGCGTGTTTACCAATTTCAACAGATCCATGCAGCCATCGCTAGAAGGGGCAGTTCTCGGCGCCGTCGTCGGTTCCAGTTCCGGTTCCAAATCAGCCCCTGTGCCTCAATGGCTTGCCTCTTCGCCAGCAGCAACCATCCAATCGTCTGTCACCTCTGCCTCTCCTGCTCAGCCAACCACCATTTGCCATCAGCGTTGAGCATCCGCCTCCGAGTGTCACTGCCTCCGCTTCTCGTCGACCAGGCTCGGCCGCCTTTGTTCATCTAGTTGCCCAAGGGAGTGCGAGGAGCAGCGACAGGAGGAGGAAGTGTGACGCAGAGGTGGTGATGGCGCATTAGAGAAGATTCAGGGGGCGGAGGAGGAGGGAAGGATCCAAGATCGAACGGGAGGAGGACGATGAGCAACAACAGCTGTCCGTGTTACTTCATATGCGAATATCTTCTCCTTCCATTAGTAAATGAGAATATCTTCGGTAAATGAGATGGAGTTTCACTAGTAAATGAGAATATCTTCATATGGTAAATGAGATGGAGTTTCTCAATATTGAACATTAACTTACACGTTACATTTCAATTACATTTCAAGTAACTTGGATCCTAAATAAACTTTTTGATCTATCAAATTTACCCATATTAGTATACAAATAGGTTATTCATAAATGGATTTCACATTAATTATTTACAGTAACAACTAAATATAAATGAATTTTGTTGAATAAAGTGTCATCTAAATCACTCCCTTAGTTCATACAATAGCATAATATTTTTTTCTGCTCACCAGCACCAATAGTTTCCCAAACAGCTTCTACTTCTCTCAGCCAGCTACCTTCCAACCAGTAATTCTCCAGCCAGCAAAAGCTAGAAGCAGAATCAACCCCAAATTGGTCGTAAATCTTGTTATTTGACAATGAGTAGTAGACCTGGCAAAAGCTAACCCAACCCGACTTGACACGAAGTTAGGCTGGTTCGGGTCAGCCATAATCGTGTTTGGGTCATAAATAGGTCAATTCGTTTATGACCCGAAAATAATTGGTTCGTGTCGGGTTGTAAACGGGTTGACCCGCTTAACCCAATTATATTATATATTTATATATAAAAAAATTAACTATAGACTCACCTAACTCCTATTGCTAGCCCATAAGCCCAAATATCTTTTAACTATTTTTTAACCTAGATTTCCGCCCATACATAAACCCAAAATTTTATTAATTTTAATAGAATTTTTATTAATTTGTTATTTATGTTTAAAATATGAATAATAAACGGGTTATTCGGGTCGTATTCGTGTTATATAGTTTGACCCAATTAATTAAACGGGTGGTGTTCGGGTTGGCTTAATTGGGTCACGGGTCAGACATGACTTGTTTATGACCCACTGACCTGAATTGCCAAGTCTAATTGAGTAGCAGAAATTAAAAATAAAAAGAAAGAAAGGAAATAAGAGGAAGAGAGAAGAAAAATGGTTGGGCAATATTGAGGGTTTGACTTCTTTTTACAGGCAACATCCAAATGATTAAAAATAAATTTTAATGACTCATAACAATCGAAATTAATTTAAAATGATCACGCACAGATAGATTTCATTTATTATTAAATAAATAAATGAAATGACTATTATTAAATAAATAATAGTCATTTCATTTATTTAAATAAATAAAAAATAAATGACTATTATTAAATAAATGTAGAGGTTTTAATCCTTGCCAACTTGGAATCACGCACAGATAGATTTCATTTATTATGACAATCAATTTCTGCGTGATAAACTTACATAATAAAAATCTATCCATAAATATACAATATACTATAAAAATCTATCCATTAATATACTAGTTATTTTCATTTTTACCCTTTTTTTCTTACTTAGTTGAATTCTAACTGCCACTTGTGTAGATTTATTTATTAACAATAAATTTAATTTAATTTAAGCTCTTAGATTACAATTTATATGATTTAGATCGTTAAACTATTGAATACGATGTACCTTAAGTCCTCTTATTAGATCTAAGTAGATGGATCATTGAATAATCTATTTTGTTAGATTCACCTCTTCAATCTCCTTCTTTGTATGCTGGAGTTCAACACATCAGTGTTCCTTTCTCATCTTCCTACTTTATCCTTACCTTTAACCTCTTTTCCCTCATCCATTGAGTTTGAGAAGAGATGATATGGACGACTTAGCTTTAGAGTTGACTGACTTTGGACAAAAGTCAAGTCGCATGCAATTGGACGATTAGAAAATAAATGATGGATGATAACTACATTTTGTGTGCATTTGCGAGACTTGCTTGAGCGTTGATGACTCTGCCCAAAAGTCAAGACATGCGGTTGGACATTTAGGAGACAGAGATTGTTTTTACTAGTCTTTGCAAATTCAAATTTGCGGAAGCTGGAATTTTGAGATAATCAGGTGCTTCTTATATAATAATGATGTGATCAAGGTGAACTCTCGATTGTCTCCGGCGAATTTTCGATATCTCTAGTGAACTTCCGCCAGAGATGAACTTCCGCCTATCTCTGATGAACTCCCCACCTGTTATAAATGAACTTTAACTTTAGTTAAAAGATTTAAAACGTATCTTCAAGGTATCTAACCGTGCTTTAAGATTTGTGAATTAAAATCTAAAGGCGTCTCCCTAAAAATTTCTAGAGAGACTGTCTCGCTAGAATTTTTCTTCCTTGTTTTGCCTTTAACTATAACAGCAGAGACTTGATGATGGCAATAGAAAATGGACAGAGTTGCAGCGATGACTAATCCCAAGCTAAAGGAATTATCTCGGTGACTATACTTTAGTGAGTTTAGGCTACAATGACGGCACTTGAAACACAAGGAGGGAAGCTCAGTACAATTGGACAAGAATTAGGACAGTCGACTACAATAGTGAATAGTTAGTAGGAGAGAGGAAATTAGGGCAAACAAAGTAGAGCCAGGTGGGCGCCGGCCGCACAAGTTTGAATGACGCTGCAACAGTTCTGAGTAGGAGTGAGCATTCGGTAAAAATCGAAACTGATTTACCGATATTTTTTTTACCAAAAATTTTCTAAAAACCAAAATTTTACCAAACCGAATTTACCGAAATTTTTTGGTAAATTCAGTAAATTACCGAAAAATTAAATTATTAAGTATTTAATTAATTATATGATTGATAATTAAGCAATTAGGTATTGGGTAATAGGTTTTAGACTTTTAATAACTAATTATACTATAATAAAATTAGGATATAATATAATATTATATATATATATATATATATCGGTAAATCAGTTTTTTACCGAACCGAAATTATAAAAACTGAAACCGAAACCGAAACTGAATTTACCGAAATTTTCAGTAATCAGTAAAACTGAAAAAACCGAACCCGAATACTCACTCCAAACTTCGGAGGACTAAAATGACCGTGGTGGTGACAAGAAAATAAAACTTATTTCCTCATGAATTCTCTATCTTTCATCATTTTTTTTAACATGAGTTTAGAATTTCCTCATGAATTCTCTATCTTTCATCATTTTACTAATTAAGAAGGCAATTATCAGTCTGTCGTGTATGATTTCGAGTTCAATGGATGAATACTTGAACCTATATTCACTACCTCTGAAATATTAGAGTTTTGATATCTTCCAAGTATTCAGACTTTTGGCGCACCTCCTAAATATTAGAATCAAATTATCTTAAGATTAATTGATTTTCAATTTAAATTATATTTTTTTAGTTTGCTAGATAGTTATTTGTTACAATTATTGTGATAAGTACATGATTGAATATTCATTCGTGATCTGAATGTGCCAACTTTTGGATATAAGTTGGAGGGTTCATCGAGATTGATTTTGGATGGTGGAGATTAAATTTTGAGTAATGATTCAGGCTTTGAGGAAAATTTGTGCTTGGACCCCATTGCCCATTGTCAGTCTTCTTTCAAGGCAAGCAAATAAATAAATGATAGAGATTCATGTGTATTTATCCTCAATTTTCTTCTTTGTTCCAAAAATAGACTGATTAAAAATGATAAAGCGAAAAAAATGATAGAAATGCTGAAAACAAAATAGGGTAATCAAGCAATGAATGAGTGTGAGATAAGTGACATGAATAATCCAATAATACACATTGATATTAATTAATTAGAAAAGAGTGGTGGATTACGGATGATGACTACTTCTGTACGCATCCAATCAGTTTAAGCCATTTATTTGCAACACTTAGCTTTAGAGTTGACTGACTTTAGCCAATCAAGTCGCATACGATTGGGACGATTAAAAAATAAATGACGAATGATGACTACTTACTTTTGTGTGCATTTATTGACTAGAGTATAACTCTCTTGGATTTATTCCGGAGTTTACTCTCCAGTAAAATAGTTGTTTATTTCGGAGTGATCTCTTCATCAGGGGAGTGTTTATTTTGGAGTTGTCTCTCCATTGTTCATTTCGGAGTTGTCTTTTCCATCATTGGGGTGTTTGTTTCGAAGTTATCTCTCCGTGGTTTATTTCGGAATTGCCTTCTCCATCATTAGGGTGTTTGTTTCGAAGTTATCTCTCTGCGGTTTATTTCGGAGTTGCCTTCTTCATCATTGGGGTGTTTATTTTGGAGTTGTCTCTCCATTGTTTATTTCGGAGTTGTCTTTTCCATCATTGGGGGGGTTTATTTTGGAGTTGTCTCTCCATTGTTTATTTCGGAGTTGTCTTCTCCATCATTGGGAGGTTTATTTTGGAGTTGTCTCTCCACTAGGATAGATCGAGGAAAAAAAATGATAAAAAAAATTATACGCTTGATTGTCCTTCTACAGCAGAATCCTCTAGCAGTATTTTTTTGTCAGCGTCTTCTTCCTTCTCGTCCACGTCCGGAAGTCTTCAGCGTTTGGATCTTTTACGCTTGATTGTATGGAATTCTTCATCAGTGTCTGGGCTATCAAAAGTCCTCCTCTTCACGTCGATTGTCCTTCTCACGCTTGGGTTTTATAAAATTCTCCGTATATGCTCTCGTCAGCGTTTGGCTCTCCCCAAAGAAAAGGTTTTTTTTTTTTTTTATCTCGTGAATTTCGGTAGGGATTTTACCATAGATTTCGCCCCAGCAGAATATTCATACTCTCAATCAATCTTTGGTAGAAATATGATGGAGAAATTCTGAATAGACTCGCCAGTAAAGACTATCGCAGATTTTTTACTCTCGCAGCAATTAGGATCCTGCTTCCGGAGCAGGTTCTTTCGTTGAGGCTTCCACCGGATTTAGATCCTCTATTTTTTTTATTTGTAATTAGATTAAAAGCAGATTTTGTCTTTGCATATGTAATCCCAGCCGAGCCCTTTCTCTCTCTCTTTTTTTTTTTTTTTTTTTTTTTATGAAACAGCCTTTTTAGCATCATTCTTTTTAACGAGACTTATAAAACAGCCTTGTTAAATTGAAATTAGCCTTAGGCCTTCCTTTTAACGAAACCTTTACCATTCTTCAAGAAGCAACCATACAAGCAGCTTTCGGCAGATCTTCCAAAACTTGCACAAATAGCTCAGTGGGGCTTCCAGAATTTGTTTTTATTCCAGCTAATTATTCAATGTGAAATTTCCAGTAGGTCAAAGCCTTCTTGAATCCTTTACAAGATTTTGATTCAAGGATTAAAATCCTATTTCGTTAAATCCTCGGCGAACTGCACAAACAATCCCTCGTTTTCTCTTTTCTTTTTTTTTTCTTTTTTTTTTATGATTCCTCTGCCAAGCAGCATAATTCCAACCAAATTTTCAACGCAGCTCTTCTCATTTTTCTTTTGCCGAGGTCTCCTCTTTGAAAATTTGAAATTTCTCAGCCGAAGACTAGAAATTTGCAGTCTAATTCCTTGAGGGGCGACATTCCTGAATTATCAGGATGCTATCGTACTCTGCCCTCTCTGTCTTGATCCAAGGGTCTTCTATTGTGCAAGTGGATCTCATAGTTCAAGTTCCTTTCTTAACATTTTTTAGGGAGAGATTTTCTAGAAATTCTACTCCTAAACCCTACACCCATCAGCTACACGAATTTAAAAAATAATTTTTCTTAAATATAGTCAGTCAGATCATTAACAAAACAATCAAATCAAATTATAACATAATTATCATATGACAAATAGAATAAAAAGATGAATAACGAAAAAAAAGAGGGAATATATTTTCAGTTATAATCATATGATTAATAAAATAATAAAATGAATAGCGAAACAAAATGTGAATAGATTTTCGCCTAAATTTATTATGGGGTATTTATATAATTTTTTAATTTTACATGATTAACAAAATTCAAATCAAACGTGGAAATAAACAAAATAATTTTAAAAGAAAAGAATTAGAAAATTAGAATTAGGAGCCTCATAGTTCTATGTCCTTGTAAAAATTGAGTTATTTGCCAGTTGAACTCAAATTGGACATCTTAGGATATAAAGGGTATTTCTCCTATAGGTTGTGTTTTTTTGAAAAGAATTCACAGCGGAAGAAAGGGAAAGGAGTTTTAATTATTACTTTGTCGGCGGAAAAAAAGAAAAGGAGTTTTAATTATTACTTTAACACCCTTTTTTCCGCTATGGATTCTTTCTAAGAAAACACAGCCTTACAGCATATATGTATAATCACAGAGAGATTAAGGGCCGGTTTAGGGCTACTGACCGCCTGATTCTGCTAATTGGTAATCAAAAATACTAGTCACTTTCTATGGAAATCTCTATTCTATGTAACCATTTCTTGATTGCACTTTTTTAATACTTAGAAGCAAAACAATGGGGATTAACCAAAATTAGCTAAATAGGGATTGGTAATAAGATGAATGCATGATCCAAAATGAAATCTCAACTACATGTGTATAATATATATGTGCAAATAGAAAAAATAATCAATATACATCCTATCACATTAAAAATGGAGCTGTTAATGGTTATCTCCGTTTTTACATTACGCCTTGCACTCTAATAAGAGTGGTTCTACCATCGAACTCTAAAAAGTGGAACGATTGCTATCAGATAGCCTAATCATATTGTGTAACACTTGAAAACTTTAGTATTATCTAAATGACAATCTTGTAGTAAATTGATTATTTAATAGAGTTTCTCGTTTATTTGTTTCTTTTAAAATGTCCATTTCTTTTGACCGCATCAAAAAAACATGAATGACCCTAATAGTTGATAGCAAGATTTTGCTAATTGGTAATCTCTCTCACTTCACTAGTGATTTTTTTTTAAAAAAAAAAATAAACAAGAAAAATATGTGTTGTTTTTAGTTTTTGCTAATTGGGTTAATTGAATGACCCTAATAGTTGATAACAAGATTTTGGTATCAAATTCTGTTTTTATTAAATTATTTACATAAAAAAAATTAATTATACCACTGAGATCAAATATATGATTAGAAAATCATTTGTAGCATGATCAATTTAATTTTTTTGTTAAATCTTAAGAATTAATTGGTTTTCATTTGATGATATTTAAACATTATCTTTGCCAACTTATGTCCAAAAGTTCGAACCGTGAGGAAAACTAGTAGTTAACTCCATTTGTCAGTTTTTACTCAAGTCAAGCAAATAAATAAATGATAGAGATTCAAGTGTATCTATCCTCAATTTTCTTCTTTGTACCAATCAAAAATTGACCGATTAAAAATGATAGAGCCAACAAAACTGAACGAAATGCTGAAAACAAAAGAGGTTTGACAAGTAATCGATGGGTGTGATATAAGTGGCATGAAGAATCCAATAATACACAAAAGAGTAATGGGTTATGGATGATGACTACTTCTGCATGCGTCCAACCAGTTCGTGTTATTTATTTGCAAGACTTAGCTTTAGAGTTGACTGACTTTGGCCAAAAGTCAAGTTGCATGCAATTGGACGATTAGAAAATAAATGATGGATGATAACTACATTTTGTGTGCATTTGCGAGACTTGCTTGAGCGTCGATGACTCTGCCCAAAAGTCAAGACATGCGGTTGGACATTTAGGAGATAGAGATTGTTTTTACTAGTCTTTGCTAAATGAAATATGCGGAAGCTGGAATTTTGAGATAATCAGGTGCTTCTTATATAATAATGATGTGATCGACTCTTCTGGTGAACTTTGGTGAATTTTCGATCATCTTTAGTGAACTTCCGCTTGTCTCTGATGAACTCCCTGTTGTAAATGAATTTTAATTTTGGTTAAAAGATTTAAAACTTATCTTTAAGGTGTCTAACCGTGCTTTAAGATTTGTTGATTAAAATCTAAAAGTGTCTCTCTAAAAATTTCTAGAGAGACTGTCTCCCTAGAATTTTTCTCCCTTATTTTGCCTTCAACTATAACAGCAGAGGGAGGCTTGATGATGACAATAGAAAATGGAAATGGTTGCAGCGATGACTGATCCCAAGCTAAAGGAATTATCTCGGTGACTATACTTTAGTGAGTTTAGGCTACAATGACGGCACTTGAAACACAAGGAGGGAAGCTCAGTACAATGGACAAGAATTAGGACAGTCGACTACAATGGTGAATAGTTAGTAGGAGAGAGGAAATTAGGGCTGACAAAGTAGAGCCAGGCGGGCGCCGACTGCACAAGTTTGAATGACGCTGCAACAGTTCGGAGGCGGACAAAAATGATCGTGGTGGTGACAAGGAAACAAAGCTTATTTCCTCATTAATTTTCTATCTTTCATCATTTTTTTAAATATGAGTTGAGAATTTCCTCATGAATTCTCTATCTTTCATCATTTTACTAATTAAGAAGGCGATTAGCAGTATCTGTCGTGTATGATTTCGAGTTCGATGAATGAATACTTGAACCTATATCCACTACTTTTGAAATATTAGAATTTTGATATCTTCTAAGTATTCAGACTTTTGGCGCACCTCCTAAACACTAGATCCTTAACATCTCCTACATGCTTGATTTGAGTCATTCATTTTATTGATATGATATAATTTAAGGTTAGTAGGCTAAACTTATGCAAGCCTACTTTCCCTATTATGGCTCCGTTTGGGATTGTAGGTAGAACCGTAGGCTAAACATAAATAAAAATATATGTAAACATTTTATAAAAAAATGCTCATTTCTTTCTGCTGCATCCAAAAAGTAGTGTCATATTATCTATGATTTTAATAAAAATTCAAGGATAAATACTTGATTCTAGAATGCCAATGAATCATTTAAAAATTAATTTGAATTTTAAAAAAAATTAGAGTCATAGTTTAGAAATGATACATATAATTAACTTCAATTTCAAATCATTATTCTTGTTGTTACTATTGTTCCATGGAGAAATAAACTCATTTCATTATAGACAAAATATTAATATTTGTTAGAAATAAAAGATAAAACTGATTAGTCTTTACTTAGTCAAGCAAATGAATGCTGATATTGATTTGAGTGTGTCCTTTCTTCTTCTTCCTCCACTGGCACCGTAATCAAACTAGAGGACCATCTATCCATTATCAAATTAATATTCATCTTTGACCTTTTAAAGAAAAAATATATTCATTCTATGGTCCTATCCATCAAAGGTCGACACACATTTTTCTCTACGTAACAATGTATAAAAAATCTAGAAGACAATGATATTATTTAGTAATTAAGATGTAGATGATAAGTTAACTTTGACGGGAAATACAAGCGAAGATTAAGAGTTTTTTTTTTAAAAAAAAAAGTTTAGTATAACATTAATTGATTTTGATCGAGTATTTATTAGCCCATAACACCTCATTTATTAAATAAATATATTTTCAATCGATTTGGGCTGATCATTTTGTTAAGAATCAAATTATCTTAAGATTAATTGATTTTCAATCTAAATTATGTCTTTTTTAGTTTGCTGGATAGTTAATTTATTACATTTATGTGATAAGTACACGATTGAATATTCATTCGTGATCTGAATGTGCTAACTTTTGGATATAAGTTGGAGGGCTCATCGAGATTGATTTTGGATGATGGAGATTAAATTTTGAGTAATTATTCAGACTGTGAGGAAAATTTGTGCTTGGGCCCCATTGTCAGTCTTCGTTCAAGGCAAGCAAATAAATAAATGATAGAGATTCATGTGTATTTATTCTCAATTTTCTTTTTTTTTTTTCAAAAATAGACCGATTAAAAATGATAAAGAGAAAAAAAACTGATAGAAATGCTGAAAACAAAATACGGTTGGGACGATTAAAAAATACATGACGGATGATGACTACTTACTTTTGTGTGCATTTACAAGACTCACTTCAGAGTTGACCGACTGTGCTCAAAAGTCAAGACATAGGGAGACAGATATTTTTTTACTAGTCTTTGCAAATTGAAATATGCGGCCGCTGGAATTTTGAGATAAGCATGTTCTGCTTTATATAATAACCATGCGATGAGCCTTAGAGTTGACTGACGACTACTTCTATACGCATCCAATCAGTTCAAGCCATTCATTTGCAACATTTAGCTTTAGAGTTGACTGACTTTAGCCAATAGTCAAGTCGCATAGATGATTAAAAAATAAATGACGGATGATGACTACTTACGTTTGTGTGCATTTACAAGACTCACTTCAGAGTTGACCGACTTCTCAAAAGTCAAGACACAGGGAGACGGATAGTTTATTTACTAGTCTTTGCAAATTGAAATATGCGGCAGCTGGAATTTTGAGATAAGCATGTTCTGCTTTATATAATAACCATGCGATGATCCTTCTCCTGCGTATCCAACAAACACTCAAATGATGATCAAATCCCCAAGCAGCCTCCTATTCTTCTTCCTCTCACTTGCTTTGCTGAGCATCAAGCTCCGCGGCATGACGTCGCATGCCACCGCTGCAATGATCCGCTGTCACAATGCGGAGAGGCAAGCCCTGCTGGAGTTTAAGCACAGGCTCGATGATCCTTCCAACCGCCTCTCTTCCTGGGTTGGCAAGGATTGCTGTACGTGGAAGGGCATTGGTTGCAGCAACGTCACTGCCCACGTCATCAAGCTCAACCATCGGAATGAACATTATTTTGCGGGGTGATATAAGCTCTGCTTCATCGCTGCAATCTCTTGAGGAGCTGATTCATCTAGATCTCAGCGGCAACGACTTTAGCGGCCACAACATCCCTGCCTTCTTGGGTTCCTTTCCTAGACTAACTTATCTTGATCTCTCCGGAGCAAGCTTCACCGGCAGAGTACCCAACCAGCTCGGAAATCTCTCCACCTTGCGATACCTCGACCTTTCCTATAACCGGGATGATGGTTATGATTATTATGGTGACTCAATTGGCTCCTTGTACGTTGAAAACCCAGGATGGATCGCTCGCCTCACTTCCCTCCGACACCTCAATATGAGTTGGGTTAGTTTTGGAGGTGCGTCTAGTTGGTTTGAAGCACTGAATGCGCTCCCTCACATTCAAGACGTCGAATTGGCTGGGTGTGATCTAATAGGGTCGCTTCCTCATTCCCCACTGCATCTCAATTTCACAGCGCTCCAAACACTTAATTTGGCAGGTAATTTATTTACATGAAGTGTCTTTAATTTTGATTAGAATGATATGATCTAATATATATCACCTCTTTTTAATATTTGCCAGATAATAATATAAATGGCACTGAACCAGTGTGGCTATACAATCTAACTACCGTGGAGAGTCTTGATTTTTCTTGGAATGATATCTACTAGTCGTCCATGCATGGCTCCATAATAAGGTTGGCTTCTTTAAAGAAACTAGATTTGTCTGGAAATATAATATCTAAGAGTTTCCTACTATTGTTGGCCAACCTCTGCAAGCTCCAAATTTTGGGATTAGCAGACATCACAATCAAGGATAAGCCATCCAATCTAGAGATGCTTTTTTCTGGATGTCTTATGTATAGCTTGGGGGAGTTATATCTTTACAACAACCAACTCAATGGTTCTCTTTCTAATTGGTTAGGAAACATGAAGAATCTCAAGTATATTGATTTTTATAAAAACTCGCTCCATGGCTCTATACTAATTCTCTTGGAAGCCTAACCTCATTACAGTATTTGGATTTGGGGTACAATAACTTGAATGGGACAATTGGAGACAACATTGGACAGCTAAAGAATCTCATCTATTTGGATCTATCTCATAACTTGCTCCATGGATCATTTCCATTGTCTCTTGGAAGCTTGACATCATTACAATATTTGGATTTGAGTTCCAACAACTTGAATGAAACAGATGGAGAAAGTATTGGACAACTAAAGAATCTCATCTATTTGGATCTATCTCATAACTTGCTCAATGGCGAGCCTTCATTAATAATCACTTCATTATTAGATCTCTCTAATAATCACTTCATTGGCGAGCCTTCATTAAACTTCACAAAGCTACAATATTTGGATCTCTCAAACAATATGTTCTCAGGACATCTCAATCCAACAATCAACAACACACTCTTAAACTTATACTATCTTGATTTATCTATGAATAATTTTAGTGGAAGCATTCCCCATTCTCTTTGTCAAATGAATCTATTAGTTAGACTCTACATTTCCAAAAATAGTTTTTCAGGACAACTTCCCAATTGTTGGAATAGTTCCTTTAGGCCAGACTACTTAGATTTTTCATACAACCAAATTTATGGAGAAATTCCAAACACCCTTTGCAACCTAAGGAGCATAAAATTCCTACATTTGGCCTACAATCATTTATCCGGTAGAATTCCCCTTTGTTTACATGATTGTAAATATTTGATTACTCTTGATGTTGGACACAATTACTTAGTAGGAAATATTCCATCTTGGTCTAATAAGAGTTTGCCTTATTTAAAAGTTCTCAACTTACGCTCTAATTTTTTGAGCGGCATCATTCCCGAATTGTCTAAGCTTACGTGTCTTCAATCATTAGATCTCTCTAATAATAACCTCTCAGGATCAATTCCACAAACCTTTGGCAATTTTATTATAATGAGAACCTCACAACAATACTGCAACACCACCGATATTTCGTACAAGTTTGATAAATTTTGGTTCTTTATAAAAGGAAATGAGCACGAGTACATGAAATTAGATTCACTTGACAAATCTATTGATCTCTCCAATAATAACTTGTCAGGATATATCCCTGAGGAAATAGGGAACTTGTATGGATTGCAAAACTTAAATCTATCTAGAAATAACTTAATAGGGGAGATACCAAGGAGCATTGGTGGAATGCAGAATCTAGAAGCTTTAGACTTATCAAGCTTTAGACTTAATAGGGGATATATCCCATATCTTTGTGGCTTTCCCTTATAAAAAACTGTACAAATGACAAAGCAAAAGACAACGCAGAAGAAGAAAACACAAATGGTGATGGAAGTAGGGAAACCATATGGCTATTCAGTAGCATCACAATGGGATTTATTATGGGATTTTGGGGAATTTTGGGCATTCTTCTATTGCATAAAAGGTGGAGAATCCTGTACTTCCATACTATTGACAACGCCTACCACAAGCTATGCATGGAGATGTAAGTGAAGATGAGAAGGAAATATGTTATAGAAGATTAAGACGGCTAATGTATTGTAAGCACTTCCTGGAAGCAATTTACCTAAAAAAGGAGCAGTTGTTAAAGCTTGGATGTCTCTTCAGACAAGGAAGAATCTGGAGCATATGGCAATCAGTTGTTTGCGTTGATTAAAGATTGTCTCTGCAAGCTTGGAAGACCAAATGAAAATTAGTTGTTGTGTTGACTAAATAATAAGAAAATAATATTATGTAGAAGGAAAATGAGGAGAAAAAGTTGTATTTATGTGTTTCATGTGCCGTTTGATGAGTCATAAGATGATTTATGTTCAAATTATAATTTCACATTAGCTGGAGAGAAATAATCTGAGTTTATAAAACGAAAAATAACTATAAAATGCCAATAATTTTGAGATTCAAATGACATAAAATTTATTTTAAAATCAAGTTAAACTTTTAGTTTAGAAATTATATGTTACTTCAATAATCTTATCATCCTTTTTTTTTTCTGTATGAAGAATGAGCTCATTTCATTGTAGGCGAAAGTATCAATATCTGTTTAGAAATAAAAAATAAAACTAGCAAGTTCTTTTTTCTGATGTTGATATTTCTTCCTTTCAAAAAGACAGGCTCATCTTATGATCTTATCGATCAAAGGAATGAATCCTTTCCTCAATTTCTCAATGTGGATGACAAGTCAACTTTTGTCAATTTGTGTTTGCCATTTGCAAGACTGGGTCAACAGTTGACTGGCATTGAGCGCAGAAGTCTGCTCGCATCTTTAGACTAATAATAGTTCAAGACTTAATACACTTAGCTTTCTACATTTAGAAATTCTCACTATGTATAGGCTAAGCTTTTAAGGTCCAACCATATAATATAGGCAATGAGATTTATAAAGTTTTAAATTTTTTTGTGGGGATGGGGATTGAAAGGGAGAAATTAACATAATTCGTTAGGTGAAGTATGATATTATTTGAATGATCAAACCCTTTAGTAGTTTTTGATTCGATCAATTACGCAATTTACTCTTTTATAACACTAAGCACTTAGTAAGAAGAACTTGTCAACTTTAAAATTTTCCATTTTGATGACATAATTCTGACTCGACACCAAGATCTGTCTCTCAAATTTTTCTTGTTTGAACATCTTTTAATTGGACTAAAGTGGTATAATATTGTTTCAAAATTGAATTTGGATTTCTGGATCTAAATGCAAAGTAAATTTTACTTAAATTTCTCAAATCTCAATAATTTTTAATGTTTTTCACTTTTCAGTTGTTAAGTCAACTACGAAAAAGTAACCCTATGCAATCCTTAAGATTCATTTTCTTTTATATATATTAAAGCTCTCACTTCTAATCACCCATGGAATATCAAATAAGCCTTTTTTTAAGAGCTTTCTGAATATTGAAATAACACAGATGCAAATTTACATAGAATGTTGTGCAGTAAACATGCTTGTTAAATCTCTGATTTGAGCATGACTAAAAATGATTTCTTCAAAGGAAACAATCGTTTTTGTCATGGTTCATAATTTAGCCTAGGAACACAAAATGTTAAATAGTAAGAGAATAAAATTCTGTAGGTAGAAAATGAGGGAAAATTTTGCATCTCTATACAAACTTATAGCTTGTGATGATGAAGGATGACCTTTTGCCACTTTACACAATAGCAACTTATCATGAATAATGAAAACAGATGATACTTGTCTGGCTTTAGAGAACTTTATGGTAAGTTCATATTGCTAATTTCTCAATGCTGCCTTATTTATTGAGTAAATTAGAGGAAATACAACATGGCTAGTAATTTTCTCTTAAATCCATCCGTCTGATGAAAAGCTTGCTTAACATGAAGTATGTCTGCGAGATTCACTATTTTATTTTGGTGTTTAGGTTTCCTCTGGCTCAGAGGAAGCACATGATAATATTGTTTGGCAACAGAGGACCCTTGTCAAGATTAACATCTTGTATCGGGTCTTCATGAAGGATTGACTACTAACAAGAAATTGGTTTTCAGCAGAGGACCCTTGTCAAAATATTACTCTGCAGTGATGTTTTTATTCTACCATTTGTAAATGAAAAATAATATGAGTTTATAAAATGAAAAATAACTATAAAATGCCAATAATTTTGAGATTCAAATGACATAAAATTTATTTTAAAATCAAGTTAAACTTTTAGTTTAGAAATTATATGTTACTTCAATAATCTTATTATCCTTTTTTTCTGTATGAAGAATGAGCTCATTTCATTGTAGGCGAAAGTATCAATATCTGTTTGGAAATAAAAAAAAATAAAACTGGCGAGTTCTTTTTTCTGATGTTGTTGTTTCTTATTTTTCACCAGCAAATAATCAACCCAGAGGACAATTTTGCATAAATGTTAAATGAGGGAAAATTTTGCATCTCTATACAAACTTATAGCTTGTGATGATGAAGAATGACCTTTTGCACTTTACAATAGCAACTTGTCATGAATCATGAAAACAGATGATGCTTGTCTGGCTTTAGAGAACTTTATGGTAAGTTCATATTGCTAATTTCTCAATGCTGCCTTATTTATAGAGTTCTGATGAAAAGCTTGCTTAACATGAAGTATGTCTGCGAGATTCACTATTTTATTTTGGTGTTTAGGTTTCCTCTGGCTCAGAGGAAGCACATGATAATATTGTTTGGCAGCAGAAGACCCTTGTCAAGATTAACATCTTGTATCGGGTCTTCATGAAGGATTGACTACTGACAAGAGATTTTTTCTGCAGATTGAGAAATTGGTTGATGAAACGAGTATCATTTCCGGAGGAGCAATATCTAAATATTACTCTGCAGTGATGTTTTTATTCTATCATTTGTAAATTACATTTTGACATCGAAGGATTACATGTTTTGATCAATATGGAGAACTAAAATGCAGCAAAATTTTGTTCAGACTAAATTTAAATGACTTTTGCCATCCAGATTACATTTATCATCCATCCTAAGGCTATGTTCTGTTGGATAGAATTCACGGTGGACAAGACGGAAAGTACAATGAATCTTTCCATCTAGATTCATTATACTTTCCGTCTTTTCTACCGTGGATTCCATACAACAGAACATAGCCTTAAATATATAAAAGCATAGCAACCATGCAATCGATAATACCTTCATACTTTACATCATCATTAATGTAATTATAATTATTAAACAAAATCAATAATGTCTCCTTATTTTGCATCATCGTTCAACCTGGTCTTCTAGATATTCAATTACAGTCCTCGTTAGTTTCCTCTGTGACTGGAAATTAACCAGTGGCATTAATTTAACTAGAACCAAAATATTAATGATACTAATTAGTAAGAATTGGATGACAATTAAGTTTTCTCTCCCAGTGTGTTGGATGGCATTAATGACACTAATTGCGTCCATTTAGTGCTCCAAACTCAAATGATTCTTTCTTTTTTATTTTTTGAAAATGATAGACTTCTAGACAAAATTTTTGCGAAAGGACCCCCTTCTGCGACGAAGGGGATCCACGATCTGCCAAGTACGAATCTAGAAGCCACTTTATACTATAATGCTATGATTTATACTATCGCATTTTATACGATAATGTATTGATATTATATGATAACAGTTTTATACGATAATACATATATGTTATATGATATTTTAATTATACAAATTATACTATAATACAAGTGTGTTATACCATATTTATCATATAATCTGTATAAATATGGTATAACACACTTGTATTATAGTATAATCTGTATAATTAAAATATCGTATAACATATATGTATTATCGTATAAAACTATTATCGTATAACATCAATACATTATCGTATAACACTATTACCGTATAACATTAATACATTATCGTATAAAACACTTGTATTATGGTATAATCTGTACAGTTAATTTATACGATAATGTATTAATTTTATACGATAATAGTGTTATACGATAATATATATATTTTATACGATAATATGTACAATTAAAATATCTGTACAGTCAATGTTGGCTTCACTTTTGATATGGTATAAGACATATACAATATCGTATAAAACCGTTATATCTCATTTATGGTATAAGAGTAACGGTTTATGGCATAAATCAATATCGTGTAAATCATATAACTAAGGTATAAATGTGCTTTAAGATTTGCACTTGGCAGATCGTGGATCCGCTTCTGCGATCGTCGCAGAAGGGGGTCCTTCCGCAAAAATTTTTTCAGACTTCTAGGCACAGTTCTCAGAGTATTTAGATCTTTCCTTTAATAGGATTAGCTGGGGCTTGATAAATTTGTTTCTAAACCTTAAAACATTATATCTTTCAGACAACTCATTCTCGGGGTTCCGTTTACAAATAGCAAACATGATGCCAAGGTTTGAGTATTTGTCTCTCTCCAATAGTAAATTTATTAATGAGGTGCCACAAATTTTGACAATACTACAAGTTGGATCTCTTAAATAATTTATTTTTATGGCATCTTCCTCCAACATTTGGCATCACATTATCATGGCATTTGAGGCACGATCGTAATAAAATTCATCCATCAAATTTCGACATCATTATGTGAACACCGAAATACGCTAAGCTAACAAAAAAAAACACAATTGAATTTCATAAACATATTAAAATTAATACTACAAATATAAAAACTTCAATATATATATATATAATACTAAAAAAAGAAAATTAAGAAAATTATAAAAATATTAATTCGTTAAATTTTATTTACATAATAATAATAATAATAATAATAATAATAATAATAAATTTACATATTTGGATATAATAATAATAATAATGGGAAATTTCCTAAAATGTTAATTCATTAAATTTTATATAATAATAATAATAATAATTTAAAAACTTTGTAAATTTTTTTTAGATATTAAAAATAATAATAGTAATAATATAAAAATAGAAAAAAAAAATTCTAAAATGACCTTTATCACATTTGTAACTTAAACTTCTTAAAGTTAAGTTTATCACATGACTAAACTTCAAACCAAATTAAATTTCATATTTATGAATTATACATTGCAGCTTAAACGAACTAACGACATAATGGGCATAGGTGGTTGACTTGTAGTCAGTGACGCAAGCAGCCACTATGGAAGATGTGCGAGCATGGTGTTTAGCATATTTGCTCTTCGTGCTCCATCATCTCCATGCATATTGCGCACTCCATACTTGTAACTCTATCTCCTTCTTCGACGGTGAAATATTTATCCTATATTTTTTATTATAAAAAGAGGATAAAATAGTAATTTTATAACTAAAAGATAATTATACCTATGAATTCAAATTTTTGGGATACTTTATGAGGGTATTAAGGTAAAATAGCATGGGTAAAAATTTAAATTTAGATGCCCAAATTAAAAAAAAAACATTCATTGCGGGTCGTGCCTGGGCTGGCGTGCGTGCCATACCTGGGCTGGCCCATGTGCTGTGCCCGGCCCGCGGCCTATTGACTTGATCAATGGGCCATGTTGTGTCATGTCGTGCAAGCTGTGGCCCGGCCCGTTGCCACCGCTAGCCACAATAGTTTATTAGGAAGACTCCCTATTGTGAAGACATTTGACTATTCTTAATGTGAGATATAATTACTTCACATGAAAAAGCATGCTCTATTTAAAAACTTATGAGCTTGCGGTCTAATTCCTTGAGGGCCGACATTCCTGAATTATCAGGATGCTATCATACTCTGCCCTCTCTGTCTTGATCCAAGGGTCTTCTATTGTGCAAGTGATCTCATAGTTCAAGTTCCTTAAAATTTTTTAGGGAGAGATTTTCTAGAAATTCTACTCCGAAACCCTACACCCGTCAGCTACACGAATTTAAAAAATAATTTTTCTTAAATATAGTCAGATCATTAACAAAACAATCAAATCAAATTATAACATAATTATCATATGACAAATAGAATAAAAAGATGAATAACGAAAAAAAAGAGGGAATAGATTTTCAGTTATAATCATATGATTAATAAAATAATAAAATGAATAGCGAAACAAAATGTGAATAGATTTTCACCTAAATTTATTATGGGGTATTTATATAATTTTTGAATTTTACATGATTAACAAAATTCAAATCAAACGTGGAATTAAACAAAATAATTTTAAAAGAAAAGAATTAGAAAATTAGAATTAGGAGCCTCATAGTTCTATGTCCTTGTAAAAATTCAGTTATTTATCAGTTGAACTCAAATTGGACATCTTAGGATATAAAGGATATTTCTCCTATAGGCTGTGTTTTTTTTGAAAAGAATCCACAGTGAAAAAAAAGGAAAAAGAGTTTTAATTATTACTTTATCAGCGGAAAAAAAAAGGAAAGAGTTTTAATTATTACTTTAACACCCTTGTTTCCGCTATGGATTCTTTCTAAGAAAACACAGCCTTATAGCCTATATATATAATCACAGAGAGATTAAGGGCCGGTTTGGGGCTGTTGGCCGCCTGATTCCGCGGGTGCGGCCAGCAAATTTAGCCTCTCTAACATTGTTTGGGGCTGATTCTGCTGGGCGCACTAGTGAAATTCAACTGCCCCACAGAATCAGGTTGACACCTGCTTCCAGCTCCTCGCAGCTCTCTCGACGCCTTCTTCCAGCGCCCGCAAGCTCCTCTCGACGCCCTTCCAACACCTTGCCGAACTGTGCCCGCCAACCTCTGCCGCCTCGCCGACCTGCTGCTCCTCGCGACGTCCAGCACCTTGCCTTCGTCCAGCAAAATCTTTACCTCTTTCTTTGGCCTCGGCCGCTCGCAGAAGAGGGTCGACACTGCTGGAGAGGAGGAGGAGGGGAAGCGTAAGCGGAAGGGGTTCGACATGGTGCGGCTGCTGAGGAAGTATGCGAGCTTGATGGAGGCGCCGATGCTCGTCTTCAGAGGGGAAAGGGAGAAGCGTGGCGGCGACCTCCGCCGTCGTCTGTACTCCTTCAATGGCCACTTGAACCGTAGGGAGCAGGTTGAGGGGTGGCAAAAGCAGAAGGGGCAGTTCTCGGCGCTGGCGTCGACCGTGATGTCTCCTCCTCCGACAGCAGCACGATGGAGGAGCTGCAGATCGCTATCCTGTTAGCTGCAGAACGTAGCGGCAGTACTTCGCTAAAACAAAAGGAGCACTAAGAACATCAAAGCATAAAGAGTAATCACAAAATATTATTGCTCATCTGAAATAGAGAATTACAATGCATATTTAAAGAAAAATAAACCATAATTATTTAGGTATCTAATCTAACTAATATGGACTACTCAACCTATATGGTAGCAAATAATCTAATATGGTAAACTCTAATTAATCCTTCATAAATATGGTAACACATGGCGTGTTTACCAATTTCAACAGATCCATGCAGCCATCGCTAGAAGGGGCAGTTCTCGGCGCCGTCGTCGGTTCCAGTTCCGGTTCCGGATCAGCCCCTGTGCCTCAATGGCTTGCCTCTTCGCCAGCAGCAACCATCCAATCGTCTGTCACCTCTGCCTCTCCTGCTCAGCCAACCACCATTCGCCATCAGCGTTGAGCATCCGCCTCCGAGTGTCACAGCCTCCGCTGCTCGTCGACCAGGCTCGGCCGCCTCTGTTCATCTAGTTGCCCAAGGGAGTGCGAGGAGCAGCGACAGGAGGAGGAAGTGTGACGCAGAGGTGGTGATGGCGCATTAGAGAAGATTCAGGGGGCGGAGGAGGAGGGAAGGATCCAAGATCGAACGGGAGGAGGACGATGAGCAACAACAGCTGTCCGTGTTACTTCATATGCGAATATCTTCTCCTTCCATTAGTAAATGAGAATATCTTCGGTAAATGAGATGGAGTTTCACTAGTAAATGAGAATATCTTCATATGGTAAATGAGATGGAGTTTCTCAATATTGAACATTAACTTACACGTTACATTTCAATTACATGTCAAGTAACTTGGATCCTAAATAAACTTTTTGATCTATCAAATTTACCCATATTAGTATACAAATAGGTTATTCATAAATGGATTTCACATTAATTATTTGCAGTAACCACTAAATATAAATGAATTTTGTTGAATAAAGTGTCATCTAAATCACTCCCTTAGTTCATACAATAGCATAATATTTTTTTCCGCTCACCAACACCAATAGTTTCCCAAACAGCTTCTACTTCTCTCAGCCAGCTACCTTCCAACCAGTAATTCTTCAGCCAGCAAAAGCTAGAAGCAGAATCAACCCCAAATTGGCCGTAAATCTTGTTATTTGACAATGAGTAGTAGACCTGGCAAAAGCTAACCCAACCCGACTTGACACGAAGTTAGGCTGGTTCGGGTCAGCCATAATCGTGTTTGGGTCATAAATAGGTCAATCCGTTTATGACCCGAAAATAATTGGATCGTGTCGGGTTGTAAACGGGTTGACCCGCTTAACCCGATTATATTATATATTTATATATAAAAAAATTAACTATAGACTCACCTAACTCCTATTGCTAGCCCATAAACCCAAATATCTTTTAACTATTTTTTAACCTAGATTTCCGCCCATACATAAACCCAAAATTTTATTAATTTTAATAGAATTTTTATTAATTTGTTATTTATGTTTAAAATATGAATGATAAACGGGTTATTCGGGTCGTATTCGTGTTATATAGTTTGACCCAATTAATTAAACGGGTGGTGTTCGGGTTGGCTTAATTGGGTCACGGGTCAGACATGACTCGTTTATGACCCACTGACCTGAATTGCCAAGTCTAATTGAGTAGCAGAAATTAAAAATAAAAAGAAAGAAAGGAAATAAGAGGAATGAGAGAAGAAAAATGGTTGGGCAATATTGGGGGTTTGACTTCTTTTTACAGGCAACATCCAAATGATTAAAAATAAATTTTAATGACTCATAACAATCGAAATTAATTTAAAAATGATCACGCACAGATAGATTTCATTTATTATTAAATAAATAAATGAAATGACTATTATTAAATAAATAATAGTCATTTCATTTATTTAAATAAATAAAAAATAAATGACTATTATTAAATAAATGTAGAATTTTTAATCCTTGCCAACTTGGAATCACGCACAGATAGATTTCATTTATTATGACAATCAATTTCTGCGTGATAAACTTACATAATAAAAATCTATCCATAAATATACAATATACTATAAAAATCTATCCATTAATATACTAGTTATTTTCATTTTTACCCTTTTTTTCTTACTTAGTTGAATTCTAACTGCCACTTGTGTAGATTTATTTATTAACAATAAATTTAATTTAATTTAAGCTCTTAGATTACAATTTATATGATTTAGATCGTTAAACTATTGAATACGATGTACCTTAAGTCCTCTTATTAGATCTAAGTAGATGGATCATTGAATAATCTATTTTGTTAGATTCACCTCTTCAATCTCCTTCTTTGTATGCTGGAGTTCAACACATCAGTGTTCCTTTCTCATCTTCCTACTTTATCCTTACCTTCAACCTCTTTTCCCTCATCCATTGAGTTCGAGAAGAGATGATATGGACGACTTAGCTTTAGAGTTGACTGACTTTGGACAAAAGTCAAGTCGCATGCAATTGGACGATTAGAAAATAAATGATGGATGATAACTACATTTTGTGTGCATTTGCGAGACTTGCTTGAGCGTTGATGACTCTGCCCAAAAGTCAAGACATACGGTTGGACATTTAGGAGACAGAGATTGTTTTTACTAGTTTTGCTACATTTTGTGTGCATTTGTACTCCTTCTTTTAATAGTAAATAATACTATTTTGAAGCATTTGCACCCACCTACACTATAATCCTAAACTAGCCCTATGTCCATATACTATTGGACTGCTAACTGTATTAAATTGACCACTTAATAGAGTTACTCTTTTATTTGTTTTTTTTTAAAATGCTCATTTCTTTCTACCACATCCAAAAAGTAGTGTCATATTATCTATGATTTTAATAAAAATTCAAGGATAAATACTTGATTCTAGAATGCCAATAAATCATATAAAATTAATTTGAATTTTTAAAAAATTAGAGTCATAGTTTAGAAATGATACATATAATTAACTTCAATTTCAAATCATTATTCTTGTTGTTACTATTCCATGGAGAAATAAACTCAGATCATTATAGACAAAATATCAATATTTGCTAGATTTGACTTCTTTAAAGGAACTAGATTTGTCTATTGTTGTTACTATTGTTCCATGATAACTACTGGTCGTCCATGCATGGCTCCATAATAAGGTTGGCTTCTTTAAAGGAACTAGATTTGTCTGGAAATATAATATCTAAGAGTTTCCTACTATTGTTGGCTAAACTTTGCAAGCTCCAAATTCTAGGATTAGCAGAAATCACAATCAAGGATAAGCCATCCAATCTAGAGATGCTCTTTTCTGGATGTCTTATGTATAGCTTGGAGGAGTTATATCTTTACAACAACCAACTCAATGGTTCTCTTTCTAATTGGTTAGGAAACATGAAGAATCTCAAGTATATTGATTTTCATAATAACTCGCTCCATGGCTCTATACTAAATTCTCTTGGAAGCCTAACCTCATTACAGTATTTGGATTTGGGGTACAATAACTTGAATGGGACAATTGGAGACAACATTGGACAGCTAAAGAATCTCATCCATTTGGATCTATCTCATAACTTGCTCCATGGATCATTTCCATTGTCTCTTGAAAGCTTGACATCATTACAGTATTTGGATTTGGGGTACAATAACTTGAATGGGACAATTGGAGACAACATTGGACAGCTAAAGAATCTCATCTATTTGGATTTATCTCATAACTTGCTCCATGGATCATTTCCATTGTCTCTTGAAAGCTTGACATCATTACAATATTTGGATTTGAGTTCCAACAACTTGAACGGCACAGATGGAGAAAGTATTGGACAACTAAAGAATCTCATCCATTTGGATCTATCTCATAACTTGCTCCATGGATCATTTCCATTGTCTCTTGGAAGCTTGACATCATTACAATATTTGGATTTGGGTTATAACTCATTGAGTTTGTCCCCAATCCACTTGGCTAATTTATCAAATTTAAAATACTTGGCCATTTCAAATAACATCTTGTTCATGGAAGAGAGCAATGATTGGATCCCTACATTCCAGCTTGTGAACCTTGATATGGATTTATGCAAAATTGTGCCTAGGCCACATTTCCCAAAATGGCTCCAAACACAAACTATACTTTCTTCATTAAATTTGAGAAATATAGGAATTGAAGGTACAATTCCCGATTGGCTTCCTTCTAGTTTAAGGTATTTATCTCTCTCCAATAATAAGATTGATGGAAAATCAATGTCTTTCTTTCCAAACCTCAAGGGTTTAGATCTTTGGAATAATTCATTCTCAGAGCATCTTCTGTTACAAATGGCAAATATGATACCAAGTCTAAAGTCCTTAGATCTCTCTAATAATCACTTCATTGGCGAGCCTTCATTAAACCTTACAAAGCTACTATATTTGGATCTCTCAAACAATATGTTCTCAGGACATCTCAATCCAACAATCAACAACACACTCTTGAACTTATACTATCTTGATTTATCTATGAATAATTTGATTATTCTTGATGTTGGACACAATTACTTAGTAGGAAATATTCCATCTTGGTCTAATAAGAGTTTGCCTTATTTAAAAGTTCTCAACTTACGCTCTAATTTTTTGAGCGGCATCATTCCCGAATTGTCTAAGCTTACGTGTCTTCAATCATTAGATCTCTCTAATAATAACCTCTCAGGATCAATTCCACAAACCTTTGGCAATTTTATTACAATGAGAACCTCACAACAATACTGTAACACCACCAACGATAATTCGTACAATTTGGATACATTATGGCTCTTTATAAAAGGAAATGAGTATGAGTACCTAACATTAGATTCACTTGCCAAATCTATTGATCTCTCCAATAATAACTTGTCAGGATATATCCCTGAGGGAATAGGGGAGATACCAAGGAGCATTGGTGGAATGCAGAATCTAGAAGCTTTAGACTTATCAAGAAATAATTTATCAGGTGCAATTCCTTCATCTTTAGGAGATTTGTCTTTTTTGGGCATCTTGAACTTGTCATATAATAACTTCTCGGGCAGTATTCCTGCTGGTAGACAACTGCAAACATTTGGTGCATCTACTTATATTGGAAACCCATACCTTTATGGTTTTCCCCTTATAAAAAACTGTACAGATGACAAAGCAAAAGGCAACGCAGAAGAAGAAAACACAAATGGTGATGGAAGTAGGGAAACCATATGGCTATTCAGTAGCATCACAGTGGGATTTATTATGGGATTTTGGGGAATTTTGGGCATTCTTCTATTGCATAAAAGGTGGAGAATCATGTACTTCCATACTATTGACAACGCCTACCACAAGCTATGCATGGAGATGTAAGTGAAGATGAGAAGGAAATATGTTATAGAAGATTAAGACGGCTAATGTATTGTAAGCACTTCCTGGAAGTAATTTACCTAAAAAAGGAGCAGTTGGCAAAGCTTGGATGTCTCTTCAGACAAGGAAGAATCAGGAGCATATGGCAATCAGTTGTTTGCGTTGATTAAGGATTGTCTCTGCAAGCTTGGAAGACCAAATGAAAATTAGTTGTTGTGTTGATTAAATAATAAGAAAATAATTGCGTCCATTTAGTGCTCTAAACTCAAATGATTCTTTCTTTTTTATTTTTTGAAAATGCTAGACTTATAGGCACAGTTCTCAATTAGCTTCCTTCTAATCTCGAGTATTTAGATCTTTCCTTTAACAGGATTAGCTGGGGCTTGATAAATTTGTTTCTAAACCTTAAAACATTATATCTTTCAGACAACTCATTCTCGTGCAAGCTGTGGCCCGGCCCGTTGCCAAGTAATCGATGGGTGTGATATAAGTGGCATGAAGAATCCAATAATACACAAAAGAGTAATGGGTTATGGATGATGACTACTTCTGCATGCGTCCAACCAGTTCGTGTCATTTATTTGCAAGACTTAGCTTTAGAGTTGACTGACTTTGGCCAAAAGTCAAGTCGCATGCAATTGGACGATTAGAAAATAAATGATGGATGATAACTACATTTTGTGTGCATTTGCGAGACTTGCTTGAGCGTTGATGACTCTGCCCAATAGTCAAGATATGCAGTTGGACATTTAGGAGACAGAGATTGTTTTTACTAGTCTTTGCAAATTCAAATTTGCGGAAGCTGGAATTTTGAGATAATCAGGTGCTTCTTATATAATAATGATGTGATCAAGGTGAACTCTCGATTGTCTCCGACGAATTTTCGATATCTCCAGTGAACTTCCGCCAGAGATGAACTTCCGCCTGTCTCTGATGAAATCCCCAAGCAGCCTCCTATTCTTCTTCCTCTCGCTTGCTTTGCTGAGCATCAAGCTCCGCGGCATGACGTCGCATGCCACCGCTGCAATGATCCGCTGCCACAACGCGGAGAGGCAAGCCCTGCTGGAGTTTAAGCGCAGGCTCGATGATCCTTCAAACCGCCTCTCTTCCTGGGTTGGCAAGGATTGCTGTACGTGGAAGGGCATTGGCTGCAGCAACGTCACTGCCCACGTCATCAAGCTCAACCTTCGGAATGATGGTTATTTTGATGGTGATGAATATTATTTCCGAAGGGAAATGTTTCGGTTGCGGGGTGATATAAGCTCTGCTTCATCGCTGCAATCTCTTGAGGAGCTGATTCATCTGGATCTCAGCGGCAACGACTTTAGCGGCCACAACATCCCTGCCTTCTTCGGTTCTTTTCCTAGACTAACTTATCTTGATCTCTCCAGAGCAAGCTTCACCGGCAGAGTACCTGACCAGCTCGGAAATCTCTCCACCTTGCGATACCTCGACCTTTCCTATAACGGGTATGATGGTGATTATTATTATAGTGACTCAATTGGCCCCTTGTACGTTGAAAACCCAGGATGGATCGCTCGCCTCACTTCCCTCCGACACCTCAATATGAGTTGGGTTAGTTTTGGAGGTGCGTCTAGTTGGTTTGAAGCACTGAATGCGCTCCCTCACATTCAAGACGTCAAATTGGCTGGGTGTGATCTAATAGGGTCGCTTCCTCATTCCCCACTGCATCTCAATTTCACATCGCTCCAAACACTTAATTTGGCGGGTAATTTATTTACATAAAGTGTCTTTAATTTTGATTGGAATGATATGATCTAATATATACCACATCTCTTTAATATTTGCCAGGAAATAATATAAATGGCATTGAACTAGTGTGGCTATACAATCTAACTACCTTGGAGAGTCTTGATTTTTCTTGGAATGATATCTACTGGTCATCCATGCATGGCTCCATAATAAGGTTGGCTTCTTTAAAGGAACTAGATTTGTCTGGAAATATAATATCTAAGAGTTTCCTACTATTGTTGGCCAACCTCTGCAAGCTCGAAATTTTGGGATTAGCAGACATCACAATCAAGGATAAGCCATCCAATCTAGAGATGCTTTTTTCTGGATGTCTTATGTATAGCTTGGGGGAGTTATATCTTTACAACAACCAACTCAATGGTTCTATACTAAATTCTCTTGGAAGCCTAACCTCATTACAGTATTTGGATTTGAGGTATAATAACTTGAATGGGACAATTGGAGACAACATTGGACAGCTAAAGAATCTCATCCATTTGGATCTATCTCATAACTTGCTCCATGGATCATTTCCATTGTCTCTTGAAAGCTTGACATCATTACAATATTTGTATTTGTGGTCTAACAACTTGAATGGAATAGTTGGAGAAAGCATTGGCCAACTAAAGAATCTCATCCATTTGGATTTATATAATAACTCGCTCCATGGATCATTTCCTGTGTCTCTTGGAAGCTTGACATCATTACAATATTTGGATTTAAGTTACAACAACTTGAATGGAACAGATGGAGAAAGTATTGGACAGCTAAAGAATCTCATCTATTTGGATCTATCTCATAACTTGCTCCATGGATCATTTCCATTGTCTCTTGAAAGCTTGACATCATTACAATATTTGGATTTGAGTTCCAACAACTTGAACGGCACAGATGGAGAAAGTATTGGGCAACTAAAGAATCTCATCGATTTGGATCTATCTCATAACTTGCTCCATGGATCATTTCCATTGTCTCTTGGAAGCTTGACATCATTACAATATTTGGATTTGGGTTATAACTCATTGAGTTTGTCCCCAATCCACTTGGCTAATTTATCAAGTTTAAAATACTTGGCCATTTCAAATAACATCTTGTTCATGGAAGAGAGCAATGATTGGATCCCTACATTCCAGCTTGTGAACCTTGATATGGATTTATGCAAAATTGTGCCTAGGCCACATTTCCCAAAATGGCTCCAAACACAAACTATACTTTCTTCATTAAATTTGAGAAATGTAGGAATTGAAGGCACAATTCCCGATTGGCTTCCTTCTAGTTTAAGGTATTTATCTCTCTCCAATAATAAGATTGATGGAAAATCAATGCCTTTCTTTCCAAAGCTCAAGGATTTAAATCTTTCGAATAATGCATTCTCAGAGCATCTTCCGTTACAAATGGCAAATATGATACCAAATCTAAAGTACTTAGATCTCTCTAATAATCACTTCATTGGCGAGCCTTCATTAAACTTCACAAAGCTACAATATTTGGATCTCTCAAACAATATGTTCTCAGGACATCTCAATCCAACAATCAACAACACACTCTTAAACTTATACTATCTTGATTTATCTATGAATAATTTTAGTGGAAGCATTCCCTATTCTCTTTGTCAAATGAATCGATTAGTTAGACTCTACATTTCCAAAAATAGTTTTTCAGGACAACTTCCCAATTGTTGGAATAGTTCCTTTGGTGCAGAGTACTTAGATTTTTCACACAACCAAATTTATGGAGAAATTCCAAACACCCTTTGTAACCTAAGGAGCATAAAATTCCTACATTTGTCCTACAATCATTTATCACGCAGAATTCCCCTTTGTTTACATGATTGTAAATATTTGATTACTCTTGATGTTGAACACAATTACTTAACAGGAAATATTCCATCTTGGTCTAATAAGAGTTTGCCTTATTTAAAAGTTCTCAACTTACGCTCTAATTTTTTGAACGGCATCATTCCCGAAATGTCTAAGCTTACATGTCTTCAATCATTAGATCTCTCTAATAATAACCTCTCAGGATCAATTCCACAAACCTTTGGTAATTTTATTACAATGAGAACCTCACAGCAATACTGCATCACCCATTTTTCGTCCAATTTTGATAAATTTTGGTTCTTTATAAAAGGAAATGAGCACGAGTACATGACATTAGATTCACTTGCCAAATCTATTGATCTCTCCAATAATAACTTGTCAGGATATATCCATGAGGAAATAGGGAACTTATATGGATTACAAATCTTAAATCTATCTAAAAATAACTTAATAGGGGAGATACCAAGGAGCATTGGTGGAATGCAGAATCTAGAAGTTTTAGACTTATCAAGAAATAATTTATCAGGTGCAATTCCTTCATCATTAGGAGATTTGTCTTTTTTGGACATCTTGAACTTGTCATATAACAACTTCTCGGGCAGTATTCCCGCTGGTAGACAACTGCAAACATTTGGTGCATCTACTTATATTGGAAACCCATACCTTTGTGGTTTTCCCCTTATAAAAAGCTGTACAGATGACAAAGCAAAAGGCAACGCAGAAGAAGAAACCACAAATGGTGATGGAAGTAGGGAAACCATATGGCTATTCAGTAGCATCACAATGGGATTTATTATGGGATTTTGGGGAATTTTGGGCATTCTTCTATTGCATAAAAGGTGGAGAATCCTGTACTTCCATACTATTGACAACGCCTACCACAAGCTATGCATGGAGATGTAAGTGAAGATGAGAAGGAAATCTGTTATAGAAGATTAAGATGACTAATGTATTGTAAGCACTTCCTGGAAGCAATTTACCTAAACAAGAAGCAGTTGGCAAAGCTTGGATGTCTCTTCAGACATGGAAGAATCTGGAGCATATGGCAATCAGTTTGCGTTGATTAAAGATTGTCTCTGCAAGCTTGGAAGACCAAATGAAAATTAGTTGTTGTGTTGACTAAATAATAAGAAAATAATATCGTGTAGAAGGAAAATGAGGATGAAAAGTTGTATTTCTGTGTTTCATGTGCCGTTTGATGAGTCATAAGATGATTTATGTTCAAATTATAATTTCACATTAGCTGGAGAGAAATAATCTGAGTTTATAAAATGAAAAATAACTATAAAATGCCAATAATCTGATTTGAGCATGACTAAAAATGATTTCTTCAAAGGAAACAATCGTTTTTGTCATGGTTCATAATTTAGCCTAGGAACACAAAATGTTAAATAGTAAGAGAATAAAATTCTGTAGGTAGAAAATGAGGGAAAATTTTGCATCTCTATACAAACTTATAGCTTGTGATGATGAAGGATGACCTTTTGCCACTTTACAATAGCAACTTGTCATGAATAATGAAAACAGATGTCTGGCTTTAGAGAATTTTATGGTAAGTTCATATTGCTAATTTCTCAATGCTACCTTATTTATTGAGTAAATTAGAGGAAATACAACATGGCTAGTAATTTTCTCTTAAATCCATCCGTCTGATGAAAAGCTTGCTTAAGATGAAGTATGTCTGCGATATTCACTATTTTATTTTGGTGTTTAGGTTTCCTCTGGCTCAGAGGAAGCACATGATAATATTGTTTGGCAGCAGAGGACCCTTGTCAAGATTAACATCTTGTATCGGATCTTCATGAAGGATTGACTACTGACAAGAGATTTTTTCTGCAGATTGAGAAATTGGTTAATGAAACGAGTATCATTTCCACAGGAGCAATATCAAAATATTACTCTGCAGTGATGTTTTTATTCTACTACCATTTGTAAATTACATTTGACATCGAAGGATTACATATTTTGATCAATATGGAGAACTAAAATGCAGCAAAGTTTTGTTCAGACTAAATTTTAATGACTTTTACCATCCAGTAAAAGTTATCAGTCCTAAACATCATCGTCATTTATCATCCATCCTAAATATATAAAAGCATAGCAACCATGCGATCGATAATACCTTCATACTTTACATCATCATTAATGTAATTATAATTATTAACAGAAATTAGCTAAAAGGAACTACAATTATTTCATTTCAAGTAATAAAAATAGAAAAAAATATAAAAATTACTAGTCACTTTCTATGGAAGTCTCTATTCTATGTAACCATTTCTAGATTGCACTTTTTTAATACTTAGAAGCAAAACAATGGGGATTAACCAAAATTAGCTAAATAGGGATTGGTAATAAGATGAATGCATGATCCAAAATGAAATCTCAACTACATGTGTATAATATATATGTGCAAATAGAAAAAAATAATCAATATACATCCTATCACATTAAAAATGGAGCTGTTAATGGTTATCTCCATTTGTGCATTATGCCTTGCACTCTAATAAGAGTGGTTCTACCATCAAACTCCAAAAAGTGGAACGATTGCTATCAGATAGCCTAATCATACTGTGTAACACTTGAAAACTCTAGTATTATCTAAATGACAATCTTGTAGTAAATTGATTACTTAATAGAGTTACTCGTTTATTTGTTTCTTTTAAAATGCCCAGTTCTTTTGACCGTATCAAAAAAACAAGTGTCCTATTATCTATCATTAGTCAACTTAGAATTTTAATAAAAATTTAAAAACAAATACTAAATTCTAAAATGCCAATAAATTATATTAAAATTAATTTGAATTTAAAGAAAATTAGAGTCATTGTTTAGAGATGAAACATATTATTAACTTCAATTTCGAATAATTATTCTTGTTGTTACTATTGTTGTATGGAGAAATAAACTCATTTCATTATAGACAAAATATCAATATTTGTTGGAAATAAAATATAAAGCTGGTTAGTCCTCACTCCAGTGAAGCAAATGAACACTGATACTGATCTGAGTACGTCATTCTTCATCTTCCTTCACGGGCACGTAATCAATCTAGAGGACAGTGATATTGATCTGAGTATATCATTCTCCATCTTCCATCACAAGCACGCAATCAATCTAGACGATAGTGAGTGAATTGTAAAACCATCAATCCATTATAAAATTAATTGTAAAACCATCAATCTAGACTGACATTAATTTGCAGAATTAATTAATCTTGATAGTATTTTGTATTTGTATAAAATTTTTTTGTTACGGGATGGGGGGTTCAAACTTCAAATGCACGTAAGCAATAACGCCACTTTGAGTAAACCCATTTTTCTTTATAAATGAATTTAATTGAATCAAATATTATAGTTTATGTTTGGATAAATTTGATTCTACTTTCTAGTTATTTTCATTTTTACCTCTTTTTTCTTAGTTGATTCCGACTGTCTCTGATGAACTCCCAGCTGTTATAAATGAACTTTAACTTTAGTTAAAAAAAATTAAAACGTATCTTTAAGGTGTCTAACCGTGCTTTAAGATTTGTGAATTAAAATCTAAAGGCTTCTCCCTAAAAATTTCTAGAGAGACCGTCTTCGAAAAATTAAATTATTAAGTATTTAATTAATTATATGATTGATAATTAAGTGATTAAGTATTGGGTAATAGGTTTTAGACTTTTGATAACTAATTATACTATAATAAAATTAGGATATAATATAATATATTGTAGTTTTTAATATATATATATATATATATATATATACACATATCGGTAAATCAGTTTTTTACAGAACCAAAATTATAAAAACGGAAACCGAAACCGAAAACCGAATTTTATAAAATTTATTACCGAAACCGAAACCGAATATTTTTTACCGAACCGAAATTATAAAAACTGAAACCGAAACCAAAAACCAAATTTTATAAAATTTATTACCGAAACCGAAACCGAATATTTTTTACCGAACCGAATTTACCGAATTTTTCGATAATAGGTAAAAATCAAAAAAACCGAACCCGAATGCTCACCCCTAGTTCGGAGGACTAAAATGACCGTGGTGGTGACAAGGAAATAAAGCTTATTTCCTCATGAATTCTCTATCTTTCATCATTTTTTTAATATGAGTTTAGAATTTCCTCATGAATTCTCTATCTTTCATCATTTTTTTAATATGAGTTTAGAATTTCCTCATGAATTCTCTATCTTTCATCATTTTACTAATTAAGAAGGCGATTAGCAGTCTGTCGTGTATGATTTCGAGTTCGATGGATGAATACTTGAACCGATATCCACTACTTCCAAAATATCAGAGTTTTGATATCTTCCAAGTATTCAGACTTTTGGCGCACCTCTAAACACTAGATCCTTAACATCTCATGAATGCTTGATTTGTATGTGCTCTCTAATAAGCATGTTGACATGATTTGAGCCATTCATTTTATTGATATGATATAATTTAAGCTCAGTAGGCTAAACTTATGAAAGCCTACTTTCCAAATTATGGCTCTGTTTGGGATTGTAGATAGAGCCATAGGCTAAACATAAATTAAAATATATGTAAACATATATAAATATAAATATAAATATAAATATATATATATATATATATATATATATATATATATATATATATATATATATATATATATATATATATATATATATATATATATATATATATATATCTACAATCCCAAACAGAGCCATAATTTGGAAAGTAGGCTTGCATAAGTTTAGCCTACTGAGCTTAAATACGTAGATAGTACTACTTCTTCTAATAGTAGTTTATAGTATTTTGACAGTAAATAATACTACTTTTGAAGCACTTACCCCCACCTACACTATAATCCTAAACTAGCCCGATGTCCATACACTATTAGACTGCTACCTGTATTAAATTGACCACTTAATAGAGTTACTCTTTTTTTTGTTTTTTTTAAAATGCTCATTTCTTTCTGCCGCATCCAAAAAATAGTGTCATATTATCTATGATTTTAATAAAAATTCAAGGATAAATACTTGATTCTAGAATGCCAATAAATCATATAAAAATTAATTTGAATTTTAAAAAAATTAGAGTCATAGTTTAGAAATGATATATATAATTAACTTCAATTTCAAATCATTATTCTTGTTGTTACTATTGTTCCATGGAGAAATAAACTCATTTCATTATAGACAAAATATCAATATTTGCTGGAAATAAAAGATAAACTGATTAGTCCTTACTTAGTCAAGCAAATGAATGCTGATATTGATTTGAGTGTGTCCTTTCTTCTTCTTCCTCCACTGGCACCGTAATCAAACTAGAGGACCATCTATCCTTTATCAAATTAATATTCATCTTTGACCTTTTAAAGGAAAAATATATTCATTTTATGGTCCTATCCATCAAAGGTCGACACACATTTTTCTCTACTTTACATTGTATAAAAAATCTAATAGACTACTTCTGTACGGATCCAATCAGCTCAAGCCATTTATTTGCAACACTTAGCTTTAGAGTTGACTGACTTACGCCAAAAGTCAAGACACTTACGTTTGTGTGCATTTACCAGACTCACTTCAGAGTTGACGGATGATGACTACTTACGTTTGTGTGCATTTACCGGACTCACTTCAGAGTTGACCGACTGTGCTGAAAAGTCAAGGCACAAGGAGACAGATATTTTTTTTACTAGTCTTTGCAAATTGAAAAATGCGGCAGCTGGAATTTTGAGATAAGCATGTTCTGCTTATACAACATGGCTAGTAATTTTCTCTTAAGTCCATCCGTCTGATGAAAAGCTTGCTTAACATGAAGTATGTCTGCGAGATTCACTATTTTATTTTGGTGTTTAGGTTTCCTCTGGCTCAGAGGAAGCACATGATAATATTGTTTGGCAGCAGAGGACCCTTGTCAAGATTAACATCTTGTATCGGGTCTTCATGAAGGATTGACTACTGACAAGAGATTTTTTCTGCAGATTGAGAAATTGGTTGATGAAACGAGTATCATTTCCGGAGGAGCAATATCAAAATATTACTCTGCAGTGATGTTTTTATTCTACTACCATTTGTAAATTACATTTTGACATTGAAGGATTACATGTTTTGATCAATATGGAGAACTAAAATGCTGCAAAATTTTGTTCAGACTAAATTTTAACGACTTTTACCATCCAGTAAAAGTTCAGTCCTAAACATCATCGTCATTTATCATCCATCCTAAATATATAAAAGCATAGCAACCATAGCATCCTAAACATCATCGTCAGTGTTTGATGGCATTAATGACACTAATTGCGCCCATTTAGTGCTCCAAACTCAAATGATTCTTTCTTTTTTATTTTTTGAAAATGCTAGACTTACAGGCACAGTTCTCAATTAGCTTCCTTCTAATCTAAGAGTATTTAGATCTTTCCTTTAATAGGATTAGCTGGGGCTTGATAAATTTGTTTCTAAACCTTAAAACATTATATCTTTCAGACAACTCATCTCGTGCAAGCTGTGGCCCGGCCCGTTGCCACCACTAGCCACAATAGTTTATTAGGAAGACTCCCTATTGTGAAGACATTTGACTATTCTTAATGTGAGATATAATAACTTCACAGGAAAAAGCATGCTCTATTTAAAAACTTATGAGCTTGCGGTCTAATTCCTTGAGGGGCGACATTCCTGAATTATCTTGGCACATCTTCAAATATTAGATCTCTTAAATAATAACCTCTTACAATCTATTCTGAGGGGGAGTTGCTTTCTTGAACTATCGGAGAGCTGCTTTCTTGAGCATTGCTCTCTCTAAAACCCGGAAAAAAAAAATAAAGGAGACCCTCTCCTAAAAAAAGCTTTAGGAAGACCGCTGCTTGGAACCATTAGATAGTTTTTTACAGGCAACATCCAAATGATTAAAAATAAATTTTAATAACTCATAACAATCGAAATTAATTTAAAAATGAACAAATGTGTTACATCTTAATGTGAGATAGGTTGTAATGGTTGAGCGTAAATTGGCAAATCACTATAATTAACTTCGACGGCTAGGAACAGATGTTACTGTACTGCAATGACTATTATTAAATAAATAAAAAATAAATGTAGAGCTTTTAATCCTTGCCAACTTGGAATCACGCATAGATTTCATTTATTATGACAATCAATTTCTGCATGATAAACTTACATAATATAAATCTATCCATAAATATACAATATACTATAATCTATTTTGTGTTACACACATTTTTATTTTATTTATTTATTATTATTATTATATATATTTTTATAATTATTATTTTGTTTTTTTATTATTATTTTTTAATTTTCTCTGTTATTTCTTAAGTCAAAGAGTAAATTTTTTGTTATTATTTTGTTATTATTATTATTTTGTTACATGCGGGCCGAATCCGGCACGCGGGCTGAAACTAGCCGGCGGGCTATGGTCGGCCCAGCGGGCCGTGCCAGGCACGGCCCGAATGTGGCCCACGGGCCGACTTTGGCCTGCTTCATTAAAATAAATAAAATATTAATAAAATAAGAAATTGAGAATTATGTATTTTGCATAATTTTTTTAAAAAAATATTTAATTATTATTTAATTAATTATTTTATTTTAAACATATATAATTTTAATTTTAATATATTTTATTAAATTAATATTAATTTATTTATTAACAATACTAACAACACATGACTAAAGTTAAAACCAACTCGATTAAATTTCATATTCATAAATTATACATTTAAGCTTAAATCAATTGCCGACATAATGGGCATACACAATTGACCCGTAGCCAACTACGCAAGCAGCTACTATGGAAGATATGCGAGCATTGTGTTAAGCATACTTGCGCTCCGTGCTCCATCTTCTCTATGCATATTGCGCACTCCATGTTTTCAGCTCTACCTCCTTCAATAATAAAAAACTCAAGTGACTCTTGTGCTTGGTTTGTTCGATATATTGCTCTGACTCATCGTTGATATTATCACTATCCTCCTCACTATCACTTATTTCAAAGTCCTCAACCTCTATCTCAATCTCAACCCCAGAAGGAGAGGGAGAAGCCAAAAATTCTTGTCTTGCATGATCGGATAAGTGGATAAAGTGTTCTTCAAACCTGAATATATCAATTCGTATAATTTGACTAACACGTTCGATAATACTTAAAATAGTGATTCTCCATTGATCAGCATTGAAGAAATTTAAGATAGATGTAAGGAAGATTGAACGTTGAGAATTTGGCATAATGATAATTATCTTCACTCTTCTATTATCTGTCATTTTTCTCTATGCCTCGTGCTCGTGCTCACCACGTGATAATTATATTATAAAAGTAAATTAATTTAATACTTACTTGATCTTCTCCACGTCTAGTCACGTGGTGAGCACGAGGCATAGAAAAAAATGACTAGTCTAGACCGAGAGAGCATTGAATTCTTGATGGCTAAAAAGAAGCTTAAGTTTGAGTTTAATTAAGAAACTAATTGTAACTCAAGACTTAGAAAAGAGATTAAGAGAGTATTAAGAGAGAATATGAAATTATTCCAAAGATAGTTGGAAACTTGTGTGAAGAAATGAGAGGGTTGCGGAGTCAATTTATAGGGATGAATTGAGTGTATAATTACGTATTTATACCCTATTTTTAATTATTAAAATGGGCTAAAATGGTAATTTTATATCATAAAGACAATTATATCCCTAACTTTTAAAATTTTTATAACTATTATGAGGGCATTTAGGTAAAAATGCATGTTTATTCACGTGTCGTGCCGTGCCTGGCCCGGCCCCGCGTCCGTGCCGTGCCTGGCCTGGCACGCCTGCGGGCCATGCCCGGCCCGGCCCCGCGTCCGTGCCGTGCCCGGCCCGGCCCCGCGTCCGTGCCGTGCCCGGCCCGGCCCCGCGTCCGTGCCGTGCCTGGCCTGGCACGCCTGCGGGCCGTGCCCGGCCCGGCCCACGGGCCGCGAACCCTCAGCCCGTGCCCGGCCCGTGTCGTGCCGGGCCGTGCGGGCCGGGCCCGGCCCGGCCAGTTGGCCACCTCTACTCCGAGCGACCGTAAGTTGCTTTCAGGCGCAGGAGAGAAATTAGTGGGAGGAGGCTGGCCTTCCTGGTGAAGATGCTGATGAGTTCGGCATTGAAGAAGAGTTCGCTCGTGCCGGAAAAAGGGGGAACAATGGGAATCAGCAATCTTTTGATGAAATCGGCCTTCTGTGCGTGTGCTAGAAGGGATAGGCATCCGTCTGCAGCTGGAAGTGGCGGTGACGTCGGCTTGCTACGGCGTGTCCCTGGTGGTAGCAGCTTTCAGTAGCGGTGTCCAGGCAACAAGAGTTGAAGCAAAGGCGATCAATGAAAAGGACGTCTGAGACGAGGCGGCACTAGGGCTAGTAGAGGCGGTGACAGGGGAGATGGATGTAATTCGCATGGAATTGGAGCGGAGCCCCATGAAAATAGGGGAGGCGGTCGGGGTGGTTGAGGCATCGAGCGGCGACGATTCCAGCCAAATAGTGATAGCGGTTGGGGCAGTAGGATTTTGAGTGGTATAGATGATTGGGAAGAGAAAGGGGAAGGTTGTGGCAGCGGAGATGGTGTTGGCAACGGGGATAGCGATGAAGGAGAAGACTATGACGCTGCTTTGACTGGCTGAGATCATACACAAAGTTTTGCTATGGCGTTGCTTCAGTCAAACTCTCAGCCACTGACTAGTTAAGATTTCACATCAATTAACCTTATGTGGATGGCAAAAAAAAAATATAGTTGTGTCCACAGTTGCTGAGGAACCGATTAGGCAGTGGATTCGAACCCGGTAATCTGATCAAAGGCCTAATGATAATCGCAGACTTGACAATTTGGGTCAGCGAGTTATAAATGAGTTGTGTCAGCTGTGACCCGTGACCCGATTAAGCCAATCCGAACACGACTCGTTTAATTAATTGGGTTAAACGGTATAACACAAACACGAACCAAATATAATCGGGTCAACCCGATACGACCCAAATAACCCGTTTATCATTCATATTTTAAATATAAATAATAAATTGATAAAAAATTCTATTAAAATTAATAAAATTTTGGGCTTATGTGTGGGCCAAAATATGGGTTAAAAGATAGTTAGAAGATATTTGGGCTTATAGGCTAGCAATGAGAGTTAGATGAGCCTATATTTAATTTTTTATTTATAAATATATAATATAATCGAGTTAAGCGGATCAACCTGTTTACAACCCGACACGACTCGATTATTTTCGGGTCATAAATGGATTTACCTGTTTATGACCCGAACACGAGTATAACTGACCCGAATCCGTCTAACTTCGTGTCGAGTCGGGTCAGGTCAGCGGGCCGAGTCAGGTTTTGCCTGATCTAATCCCTACATCCTTTTCAACCGTAATTCTTGATCAACCAACTCAACCATTTAGTTCAGCTCATCAACCACCCCATGATACTTTATGGACTCACTTTAAGCACATAGTGCTACAATGCTAAGGACACCAATACGTGAATTCATCTCCTAAGATCCTAAGAAAATCAGCCCCCAAAGGTGCGACAACATTAGATGGTGGAACCAATTCGAGATCCTAGAAGAATCAATTCTAGAAAGGTTCAGGGCATTGATCTTGGAACCATACGATA
Source organism: Costus lasius (assembly GCA_027563935.2). NCBI lineage: Eukaryota > Viridiplantae > Streptophyta > Magnoliopsida > Zingiberales > Costaceae > Costus > Costus lasius. Next base: position 2,908,899 of record CM050454.1, read on the forward strand.
GCACAAAGCATTTGATGGTAAAAAACTTATAAGCAGAGAAAAGTTCGAGGATAGGGGGAAACGAAGGGAAGAAATATAACTCTACTCCTGGGCTACGTTCTATGCGCATTGGCCCTGACTAGAGCATTGAAGGAATCCGGTCCTCCCTCAGTTAACCTCTTACCTCTTGTTCATGTTCTCTTCTAACAGGTAGATTTTCCAGCGAGATCAACTCCACTTCGACTACGAGTTTCACCCGCTACACATCCCCAATCGACCATAACAAAGAACATACTTAACCAGAATGAAAGTTTGCAGAGCATTTTCTAAGTCAGGTAAATCACAGATTAATTAAGCATTACCATCAAAGTTCACAAATCTTCAGTCAACTAGTAATTCCGGATCTTGAAATGATGAATCGAGATCACAGCAATGCCACTTGAGATCGCAAGCATTAAGTAGCATTAGCAATAGGATACGAAATTAAGGAGGCATCAACTACGAAAGCAATGACCATAATCAACTCGAAAAAAGATAGTAATCGAAGGATATAATGTTTTCTCAGTCGAAAAAGAATAGAACGCATCAATCAGCGGAAAGAGGGCAGAGAAACTCCCAAACTCAAAGAAAGTACTTCGCCTAACCTGAAAGCATCGAGATCCAGCAAGGAGGCCTGGCAACCGCAGATCGTCGCTTTCCGCGTCCGATTCAGTTGATGCAAGGCAGGAAGCAACTCTTCCACTGGAGGATAGAGACGTTCCCGACCTGCACTGGTCGCATTTTTGTTTCCTTTAAAAAAAACAGCAGCTTTTACTAATTAAGAAGGTGATTAGCAGTATCTGTCGTGTATGATTTGAGTTCGATGGATGAATACTTGAACCTATATCCACTACTTCTGAAATATTAGAGTTTTGATATCTTCCAAGTATTTAGACTTTTGGCGCGCCTCCTAAACACTAGATCCTTAACATCTCCTGAATGCTTGATTTGTATGTGCTCTCTAATAAGCATGCTGACATGATTTGAGCCATTCATTTTATTGATATGATATGATTTAAGCTCAGTAGGCTAAACTTATGCAAGCCTACTTTCCACATTATGACAGGTATATTTGTAAATATATGTAGAGCCATAGGCTAAACATAAATAAAAATATATGTAAACATAAACATATATATATATATATATATTTGTAAACATATATAAATATATATATAAATAATAAAAAAAATATGTAGATAGTACTATTTCTTCTAATAGTAATTTATAGTATTTTGACAGTAAATAATACTACTTTTAAAGTACTTGCACTCACCTACACTACAATCCTAAACTAGCCCTATGTCCATATTGTCACGCCCCGGTCGGATCGGTCTAGAATTAGCGCTTATCCGCTTCCTAGAGCCGTCCGGCGGAATACCAGAACGTAACTCTCCCTAGGGTTTCCGACCCGAAATTAGAAACCCTAATCTCCCCGGATAATTTTTATCCCCAAAATACAATTCGCACGGAGAAACCCTAACCCTAATTTAGAAATCAAAACCCTAAATTAATTTACCTCCTCTGATTTTGACCAAAGTCAAAATCAGACCCTTGCTTACGTCGGCGTGACGTCAGCCGTCGATCGAAAATCTCGCCGCCGCGTTAACTTTTCTCTGCTGACGTCGTGCTGGCGTCAGGCGTCCCGATTTAGAACGAAATCGAAATCGATCGCGAAATCAGCGTTGACCGGCTGATTCCGCTGACTTCCTCCTCGTTTCGTCTTCGTCTTCGAGCTCGCGACGCTGCTCGCGTCGCCTCAACTGCCGAACGTCGCCGCGTCCACGAACTCGCCGAAGCCTTCCGTCGACGTCCCAACGGTCGCCTGCCGTCGGACGCGTCGCCGGTGATATCACACAGATCGGGGAAACGAAGGAGAAGAGAAGTAGCTCTTTATTCACCTGGAAAGAGTTACAAGCCCTCTCCCTACTCCGGCAACCCCTGTCGCCGGTACCCACTCCCCTCCCTCGCCGGTCGTAGCCGGTTACAGTCGCTCATTCCTCTCGAACCAAAAACCCTCGTCGGAGATGGAATCCTTTTCCTCTCGTCCGCCCTCGTCCGCAGTTTTATAAGGGAAGCGTCGCCGCTCCCTTCCACGCGATACGTTCGCGTTTCTAGCCGCCTCCGCTTTCCTCGCCACTGTAACCGCGTCCGAGCTCCGCGTCCGTCGCGTTGTCGACCGCGTCTCGCGGCGGCGACGAGCTCGCGCCCGCGTTGTGCGTGGCAGCCGAAGACGAGCCCTGGTCAACGTTGCTTGTTGACCAGGTATTCTTACCTTGTGAACGGGCTCCGCTCCATGTTTTGCCGAGTGGGCTTGGGTTGGTGCTTGGCCCATTGGGCATTGGGCCGAACCGATTGAACCAGGGCCTAACACATATACTATTGGACTGCTAACTGTATTAAATTGACCAATAAATATGTAGATAGTACCATTTCTTTCTGCCGCATCCACAAAGTAGTGTCATATTATCTATGATTTTAATAAATATTCAAGGATAAATACTTGATTCTAGAATGCCAATAAATCATATAAAAATTAATTTGAATTTAAAAAAACTAGAGTCATAGTTTAGAAATGATATATATAATTAACTTCAATTTCAAATCATTATTCTTGTTGTTACTATTGTTCCATGGAGAAATAAACTCATTTCATTATAAACAAAATATCAATATTTGCTGGAAATAAAAGATAAAACTGATTAGTCCTTACTTGAGTCAAGCAAATAAATGCTGATATTGATTTGAAAATAATATCACCTTTAGGCTGTGTTTAATAGGAAAGATAGAAAATTGAAAGGAAGGGAAAGTAAAAAGGAAAAGAAAATAAAAAGGAAGGAAAGTAAGAAGATTTTTTGAGACTGTGTTTAATGAAAAGGAAAGAAAGTTGAAAAGATTGATATAATCATTCTATTTTTTTCTTTTTACACTCGCATTATATAAATATAATTAAATACTATTAAAAATTATGATTTAATATTAATAAATAACTATAAAACTAATTAAATATTATTAAATACTATAAAATTAATTAAATACTATTAAATACTATAAACTAATTAAATATTATTAAATACTATAAAATTAATTAAATACAATTAAATACTATAAAACTAATTAAATATTATTAAATACTATAAAATTGATTAAATATTATTAAATATTATAAATCTAATTAATATTTATTAGATACTATAAAATTAAATAAATACTATTATATACTATAAAACTAATTAAATATTATTAAATACTATAAAATTAATTAAATATTATAAATCTAATTAAATATTATTAAATACTATAAATCTAATTAAAAAAACTATGTAAAACTTTGAGTCTAATTGTGTATCACGTGTTTATACTAAAAATAATTAAAATTAAAAGTATATTTGTTCATAATATTATTTGGTACTTTTCATATTAAATTCTTGACGATTGCATTGAAATCAAATATCTAATTGTGTCAACTTATAAACTTAAATTAGCAAACTATTAAAATGCCTCGTGACGTGAGATTACTGGGACGAGCAACGTGCGGGAGTGAAATTAGGGTGACAACACATGCAGAAGCTCGAATCCGCCCGATTCGGACGGATGAAGATTGGAAGGAAAGTTAAGCATCTTTCCGTTCACGTTTCCATTCCTATCTTTGCTCTATTAAACACACTAAAATATCAATCCTTTCTTCTTTCTTTCCTTTCCCTCCCTCTTTCCTCTTCATTAAACACAGCGTTAGAGTTGTCTCTCTCACTAAGTCGTGGTTGATTTTTTTTTTTTTTAACAAAAGAGATGTTGTTTTTAGTTTTCACTAATTGGGATAATTGTATGACCGTAATAATTGACAACAAAATGTTGGGATTAAATTCTCCCTTCTTTTTGAAAAGTTAATTATATGATTGAGATCATATACGTGATTAGAAAATCATTTGTGGTATGATCAATTTGAATTTTTTTGAATAAATCTTAAGATTTAATTGATTTTTATTTTGAAAACTGATGATAACATTATCTTTGTTTGTTGGATAGTTAATTTGTTACAATTATTGTGATAAGTACATGATTGAATATTTATTCGTGAATTGAATGTGCTAACTTTTGGATATAAGCTGGAGGGCTCATCCAGATTGATTTCTGCAAAAAATTTATGCTTGGACCCCATTGTCAGTCTACGTTCAAGGCAAGCAAAGAAATAAATGATAGAGATTCATGTGCATTTATCCTCAATTTTCTTCTTTGTTCCAAAAATAGACCGATTAAAAATGATAAAGCGAAAAAACAAACGGATAGAAATGCTGAAAATAAAATAGGGTAGTCAAGCAATGAATGCGTGTGAGATGAGTGACATGAAGAATCCAATAATACACACTGATATTAATTAATTAGAAAAGAGTGATGGATTATGTATGATGACTACTTCTGTACGCATCCAATCAGTTCAAGCCATTTATTTGCAACACTTAGCTTTAGAGTTGACTGACTTTAGACAAAAGTCAAGACACTTACGTTTGTGTGCATTTACCAGACTCACTTCAGAGTTGACGGATGATGACTACTTACGTTTGTGTGGATTTACCAGACTCACTTCAAGAGTTGACCGACTGTGCTGAACTTCAAGAGTTGACCGACTGTGCTGAAAAGTCAAGATACAGGGAGACAGATATTTTTTTTACTGCTCTGCAAATTGAAATATGCGGCAGCTGGAATTTTGAGATAAGCATGTTCTGCTTATATAATAACCATGTGATGAGCCTTCTCCTGCGTATCCAACAAACACTCAAAATGATGATCAAATCCCCAAGCAGCCTCCTATTCTTCTTCCTCTCGCTTGCTTTGCTGAGCATCAAGCTCCGCGGCATGACGTTGCATGCCACCGCTGCAATGATCCGCTGTCACAATGCGGAGAGGCAAGCCCTGCTGGAGTTTAAGCGCAAGCTCGATGATCCTTCCAACCGCCTCTCTTCCTGGGTTGGCAAGGATTGCTGTACGTGGAAGGGCATTGGCTGCAGCAACATCACTGCCCACGTCATCAAGCTCAACCTTCGGAATGAACATTATTATGATGGTCATGAATATTATTTAGAAAGGAAAATGTTTCAGTTGCGGGGTGATATAAGTACTGCTTCGTCGCTGCAATCTCTTGAGGAGCTGACTCATCTGGATCTTAGCGGCAACGACTTTAGCGGGCACAACATCCCTGCCTTCTTCGGTTCTTTTCCTAGACTAACTTATCTTGATCTCTCCGGAGCAAGCTTCATCGGTAGAGTACCAGACCAGCTCGGAAATCTCTCCACCTTGCAATACCTCGACCTTTCCTATAACTGGTATGATGGTTATGATTATAATGGTGACTCAATTGGCTCCTTGTACGTTGAAAACCCAGGATGGATCGCTCGCCTCACTTCCCTCCGACACCTCAATATGAGTTTGGTTAGTTTTGGAGGTGCGTCTAGTTGGTTTGAAGCACTGAATGTGCTCCCTCACATTCAAGACGTCGAATTGGTCGGGTGTGATCTAATAGGGTCGCTTCCTCATTCCCCACTACATCTCAATTTCACAGCGCTCCAAACACTTAATTTGGCAGGTAATTTATTTACATGAAGTGTCTTTAACTTTGATTAGAATGATATGATCTAATATATATCACCTCTTTTTAATATTTGCCAGATAATAATATAAATGGCACTGAACCAGTGTGGCTATACAATTTAACTACCTTGGAGAGTCTTGATTTTTCTTGGAATGATATCTACTGGTCGTCCATGCATGGCTCCATAATAAGGTTGGCTTCTTTAAAGGAACTAGATTTGTCTGGAAATATAATATCTAAGAGTTTCCTACTATTGTTGGCCAACCTCTGCAAGCTCCAAATTTTGGGATTAGCAGACATCACAATCAAGGATAAGCCATCCAATCTACAGATGCTCTTTTCTGGATGTCTTATGTATAGCTTGGAGGAGTTATATCTTTACAACAACCAACTCAATGGTTCTCTTTCTAATTGGTTAGGAAACATGAAGAATCTCAAGTATATTGATTTTCATAATAATTTGTTCCATGGCTCTATTCTAAATTCTCTTGTAAGCCTAACCTCATTACAGTATTTGGATTTGAGGTACAATAACTTGAATGGGACAATTGGAGACAACATTGGACAGCTAAAGAATCTCATCCATTTGGATCTATCGAATAACTTGCTCCATAGCTCTATACTAAATTCTCTTGGAAGCCTAACCTCATTACAGTATTTGGATTTGAGGTACAATAACTTGAATGGGACAATTGGAGACAACATTGGACAGCTAAAGAATCTCATCCATTTGGATCTTTCGAATAACTTGCTCCATGGATCATTTCCATTGTCTCTTGAAAGCTTGACATCATTACAGTATTTGGATTTGGGGTACAATAACTTGAATGGGACAATTGGAGACAACATTGGACAGCTAAAGAATCTCATCTATTTGGATCTATCTCATAACTTGCTCCATGGATCATTTCCATTGTCTCTTGAAAGCTTGACATCATTACAATATTTAAGTTTGCAGTCTAACAACTTGAATGGAATAGTTGGAGAAAGCATTGGCCAGCTAAAGAATCTTATCTATTTAGATCTGTCTGATAACTTGCTACATGGATCATTGCCAGTGTCTTTTGGAAGCTTGACATCATTACAATATTTGTATTTGGGTTATAACTCATTGAGTTTGTCCCCAATCCAATTGGCTAATTTATCAAGTTTAAAATACTTGGCCATTACAAATAACATCTTGTTCATGGAAGAGAGCGATGATTGGATCCCTACATTCCAGCTTGTGGGACTTGATATGGATTTATGCAAAATTGTGCCTAGGCCACATTTCCCAAAATGGCTCCAAACACAAACTATACTTTCTTCATTAAATTTGAGAAATGTAGGAATTGAAGGCACAATTCCCGATTGGCTTCCTTCTAGTTTAAGGTATTTATCTCTCTCCGATAATAAAATTAATGGAAATTTAATGCATTACTTTCCAAACCTCAAGCGTTTATATCTTTCAAATAATTCATTATCAGGCCGCCTTGAGTTACAAATGGCAAATATGATACCAAATCTAAAGTCCTTAGATCTCTCTAATAATCACTTCATTGGTGAGCTTTCATTAAACTTCACAAAGCTACAACATTTGGATCTCTCAAACAATATGTTCTCAGGACATCTCAATCCAACAATCAACAACACACTCTTAAACTTATACTATCTTGATTTATCTACGAATAATTTTAGTGGAAGCATTCCCCATTCTCTTTGTCAAATGAATTTATTGTTTACACTCCGCATTTCCAAAAATAGTTTTTCAGGACAACTTCCCAATTGTTGGAATAGTTCCTTTAGTGCAGAGTACTTAGATTTTTCACACAACCAAATTTATGGAGAAATTCCAAACACCCTTTGTAACCTAAGGAGCATAAAATTCCTACATTTGGCCTACAATCATTTATCTGGTAGAATTCCCCTTTGTTTACATGATTGTAAACATTTGCTTACTCTTGATGCTGGACATAATTACTTAATAGGAAATATTCCATCTTGGTCTAATAAGAATTTGCCTTATTTAAAAGTTCTCAACTTACGCTCTAATTTTTTGAGCGGCATCATTCCCGAATTGTCTAAGCTTACGTGTCTTCAATCATTAGATCTCTCTAATAATAACCTCTCAGGATCAATTCCACAAACCTTTGGTAATTTTATTACAATGAGAACCTCACAGCAATACTGTAGCACCACCACCGATTTTTCGTCCAATTTTGATAAATTTTGGTTCTGTATAAAAGGAAATGAGCACGAGTACATGACATTAGATTCACTTGCCAAATCTATTGATCTCTCCAATAATAACTTGTCAGGATATATCCCTAAGGAAATAGGGAACTTATATGGATTACAAAACTTAAATCTATCTAAAAATAACTTAATAGGGGAGATACCAAGGAGCATTGGTGGAATGCTGAATCTAGAAGCTTTAGACTTATCAAGAAATAATTTATCAGGTGCAATTCCTTCATCTTTAGGAGATTTGTCTTTTTTGGGCATCTTGAACTTGTCATATAATAACTTCTCGGGCAATATTCCTGCTGGTAGACAACTGCAAACATTTAGTGCATCTACTTATATTGGAAATCCATACCTTTGCGGTTTTCCCCTTATAAAAAACTGTACAGATGACAAAGCAAAAGGCAACGCAGAAGAAGAAAACACAAATGGTGATGGAAGTAGGGAAACAATATGGCTATTCAGTAGCATCACAATGGGATTTATTATGGGATTTTGGGGAATTTTGGGCATTCTTCTATTGCATAAAAGGTGGAGAATCCTGTACTTCCATACTATTGACAACGCCTACCACAAGCTATGCATGGAGATGTAAGTGAAGATGAGAAGGAAATATGTTATAGAAGATTAAGACGGCTAATGTATTGTAAGCACTTCCTGGAAGTAATTTACCTAAAAAAGGAGCAGTTGGCAAAGCTTGGATGTCTCTTCAGACAAGGAAGAATCAGGAGCATATGGCAATCAGTTGTTTGCGTTGATTAAAGATTGTCTCTGCAGGAGCATATGGCAATCAGTTGTTTGCGTTGATTAAAGATTGTCTCTGCAAGCTTGGAAGACCAAATGAAAATTAGTTGTTGTGTTGACTAAATAATAAGAAAATAATATCATGTAGAAGGAAAATGAGGAGGAAAAGTTGTATTTCTGTGTTTCATGTGCCGTTTGATGAGTCATAAGATGATTTATGTTCAAATTATAATTTCACATTAGCTGGAGAGAAATAATCTGAGTTTATAAAATGAAAAATAACTATAAAATGCCAATAATCTGATTTGAACATGACTAAAAATGATTTCTTCAAAGGAAACAATCGTTTTTGTCATGGTTCATAATTTAGCCTAGGAACACAAAATGTTAAATAGTAAGAGAATAAAATTCTGTAGGTAGAAAATGAGGGAAAATTTTGCATCTCTATACAAACTTATAGCTTGTGATGATGAAGGATGACCTTTTGCCACTTTACAATAGCAACTTGTCATGAATAATGAAAACAGATGTCTGGCTTTAGAGAACTTTATGGTAAGTTCATATTGCTAATTTCTCAATGCTGCCTTATTTATTGAGTAAATTAGAGGAAATACAACATGGCTAGTAATTTTCTCTTAAATCCATCCGTCTGATGAAAAGCTTGCTTAACATGAAGTATGTCTGCGAGATTCACTATTTTATTTTGGTGTTTAGGTTTCCTCTGGCTCAGAGGAAGCACATGATAATATTGTTTGGCAGCAGAAGACCCTTGTCAAGATTAACATCTTGTATCGGGTCTTCATGAAGGATTGACTACTGACAAGAGATTTTTTCTGCAAATTGAGAAATTGGTTGATGAAACGAGTATCATTTCCGGAGGAGCAATATCAAAATATTACTCTGCAGTGATGTTTTTATTCTACCATTTCCGGAGGAGCAATATCAAAATATGGAGAACTAAAATGCAGCAAAATTTTGTTCAGACTAAATTTTAACGACTTTTACCATCCAGTAAAAGTTATCAGTCCTAAACATCATCGTCATTTATCATCCATCCTAAATATATAAAAGCATAGCAACCATGCGATCGATAATACCTTCATACTTTACATCATCATTAATGTAATTATAATTATTAACAGAAATTAGCTAAAAGGAACTACAATTATTTCATTTCAAGTAATAAAAATAGAAAAAAATATAAAAAATACTAGTCACTTTCTATGGAAGTCTCTATTCTATGTAACCATTTCTAGATTGCACTTTTTTAATGCTTAGAAGCAAAACAATGGGGATTAACCAAAATTAGCTAAATAGGGATTGGTAATAAGATGAATGCATGATCCAAAATGAAATCTCAACTACATGTGTATAATATATATGTGCAAATAGAAAAAAATAATCAATATACATCCTATCACATTAAAAATGGAGCTGTTAATGGTTATCTCCATTTGTGCATTACGCCTTGCACTCTAATAAGAGTGGTTCTACCATCAAACTCCAAAAAGTGGAACGATTGCTATCAGATAGCCTAATCATATTGTGTAACACTTGAAAACTCTAGTATTATCTAAATGACAATCTTGTAGTAAATTGATTACTTAATAGAGTTACTCGTTTATTTGTTTCTTTTAAAATGCCCAGTTCTTTTGGCCGTATCAAAAAAACAAGTGTCCTATTATCTATCATTAGTCAACTTAGAATTTTAATAAAAATTCAAAAACAAATACTAAATTCTAAAATGCCAATAAATTATATTAAAATTAATTTGAATTTAAAGAAAATTAGAGTCATTGTTTAGAGATGAAACATATTATTAACTTCAATTTCGAATTATTATTCTTGTTGTTACTATTGTTGTATGGAGAAATAAACTCATTTCATTATAGACAAAATATCAATATTTGTTGGAAATAAAATAAAACTGGTTAGTCCTCACTCCAGTGAAGCAAATGAACACTGATACTGATCTGAGTACGTCATTCTTCATCTTCGTTCACGGGCACGTAATCAATCTAGAGGACAGTGATATTGATCTGAGTATATCATTCTTCATTTTCCATCACAAGCACGCAATCAATCTAGACGATAGTGAGTGAATTGTGAGATCATCAATCCATTAACAAATTAATGTTCATCTTTGACCTTCCAAAAAAAAATACATTCATTCTATGGTCCTATTGATCAAAGGTATACACACATTTTTCTCTACTTTACAATATTCATCGTCTGCACTTTCGTTCCAATTTTCAAGTATTTCTTTCTACTATATAGCGAGTCACATTAATTTGCAGAATTAATTAATCTTGATAGTATTTTGTATTTGTATAAATTTTTTTTGTTACCGGATGGGGGTTCAAACTTCAAATGCACGTAAGCAATAACGCCACTTTGAGTAAACCCATTTTTCTTTATAAATGAATTTAATTGAATCAAATATTATAGTTTATGTTTGGATAAATTTGATTCTACTTTCTAGTTATTTTCATTTTTACCTTTTTTTTCTTACTTAGTTGAATTCTATCTGCCACTTGTGTAGATTTATTTATTAACAATAAATTTAATTTAATTTAAGCTCTTAGATTACAATTTATATGATTTAGATCGTTAAACTATTGAATACGATGTACTTTAAGTCCTCTTATTGGACTGACTTTGGCCAAAAGTCAAGTCGCATGCAATTGGACGATTAGAAAATGAATGATGGATGATAACTACATTTTGTGTGCATTTGCGAGACTTGCTTGAGTGTTGATGACTCTGCCCAAAAGTCAAGACATGTGGTTGGACATTTAGGAGACAGAGGGCCCGTTTGGGAATGCGCCGCGGCTCGCCTTTCGCCAGTCAAGCGCGGGTCAAAAGGCGGATTCCTTTGTTAAAAATATGGGCACGCCCTTCAGATATATGCTGCAGGTGCCACGGGTCAAACGCGGGTCAACTTTTGCCCGCGCAGCCTGCACTCCTAAACTGGCCCAGAGATTGTTTTTACTAGTCTTTGCAAATTGAAATATGCGGAAGCTGGAATTTTGAGATAATCAGGTGCTTTTTATATAATAATGATATGATCGACTCTTCTCGTGAACTCTCGATTGTCTCCGGCAAATTTTTGATCATCTCTTGTGAACTTTCACCTGTCTCTGATGAACTCGCCAGCTATTATAAATGAATTTTAACTTTAGCTAAAAAATTTAAAACGTATCTTTAAGGTATCTTTAAAACGTATCAATATACATCCTATCACATTAAAAATGGAGCTGTTAATGGTTATCTCCGTTTTTACATTACGCCTTGCACTCTAATAAGAGTGGTTCTACCATCGAACTCTAAAAAGTGGAACGATTGCTATCACATAGCCTAATCATATTGTGTAATACTTGAAAACTCTAGTATTATCTAAATGACAATCTTGTAGTAAATTGATTACTTAATAGAGTTACTTGTTTATTTGTTTCTTTTAAAATGTCCATTTCTTTTGACCGCATCAAAAAAACATGAATGACCCTAATAGTTGATAGCAAGATTTTGCTAATTGGTAATCTCTCTCACTTCACTGGTGATTTTTTTTTAAAAAAAAAATAAACAAGAAAAATATGTGTTGTTTTTAGTTTTTGCTAATTGGGTTAATTGAATGACCCTAATAGTTGATAACAAGATTTTGGTATCAAATTCTGTTTTTATTAAATTATTTACATAAAAAAAATTAATTATACCACTGAGATCAAATATATGATTAGAAAATCATTTGTAGCATGATCAATTTAATTTTTTTGTTAAATCTTAAGAATTAATTGGTTTTCATTTGATGATATTTAAACATTATCTTTGCCAACTTATGTCCAAAAGTTCGAACTCTGAGGAAAACTAGTAGTTAACTCCATTTGTCAGTTTTTGCTCAAGTCAAGCAAATAAATAAATGATAGAGATTCAAGTGTATCTATCCTCAATTTTCTTCTTTGTTCCAATCAAAAATTGACCGATTAAAAATGATAGAGCCAAAAAAACTGAACGAAATGCTGAAAACAAAAGAGGTTTGACAAGTAATCGATGCGTGTGATATAAGTGGCATGAAGAATCCAATAATACACAAAAGAGTAATGGGTTATGGATGATGCCTACTTCTGCATGCGTCCAACCAGTTCGTGTCATTTATTTGCAAGACTTAGCTTTAGAGTTGACTGACTTTGGCCAAAAGTCAAGTCGCATGCAATTGGACGATTAGAAAATAGATGATGGATGATAACTACATTTTGTGTGCATTTGCGAGACTTGCTTGAGCGTTGATGACTCTGCCCAAAAGTCAAGACATGTGGTTGGACATTTAGGAGACAGAGATTGTTTTTACTAGTCTTTGCAAATTGAAATATGCGGAAGCTGGAATTTTGAGATAATCAGGTGCTTCTTATATAATAATGATTATTATGGTAACTCAATTGGCTCCTTGTACGTTGAAAACCCAGGATGGATCGCTCGCCTCACTTCCCTCCGACACCTCAATATGAGTTGGGTTAGTTTTGGAGGTGCGTCTAGTTGGTTTGAAGCACTGGATGCGCTCCCTCACATTCAAGACGTCGAATTGGCTGGGTGTGATCTAATAGGGTCGCTTCCTCATTCCCCACTGCATCTCAATTTCACAGTGCTCCAAACACTTAATTTGGCAGGTAATTTATTTACATGAAGTGTCTTTAATTTTGATTGGAATGATATGAACTAATATATACCACCTCTCTTTAATATTTGCCAGGTAATAATATAAATGGCACTGAACCAGTGTGGCTATACAATCTAACTACCATGGAGAGTCTTGATTTTTCTTGGAATGATATCTACTGGTCGTCCATGCATGGCTCCATAATAAGGTTGGCTTCTTTAAAGAAACTAGATTTGTCTAGAAATATAATATCTAAGAGTTTCCTACTATTGTTGGCCAACCTCTGCAAGCTCCAAATTTTGGGATTAGCAGACATCACAATCAAGGATAAGCCATCCAATCTAGAGATGCTTTTTTCTGGATGTCTTATGTATAGCTTGGGGGAGTTATATCTTTACAACAACCAACTCAATGGTTCTATACTAAATTCTCTTGGAAGCCTAACCTCATTACAGTATTTGGATTTGAGGTACAATAACTTGAATGGGACAATTGGAGACAACATTGGACAGCTAAAGAATCTCATCCATTTGGATCTATCTCATAACTTGCTCCATGGATCATTTCCATTGTCTCTTGAAAGCTTGACATCATTACAATATTTGTATTTGTGGTCTAACAACTTGAATGGAATAGTTGGATAAAGCATTGGCCAACTAAAGAATCTCATCCATTTGGATTTATATAATAACTCGCTCCATGGATCATTTCCCGTGTCTCTTGGAAGCTTGACATCATTACAATATTTGGATTTAAGTTACAACAACTTGAACGGAACAGATGGAGAAAGTATTAGACAGCTAAAGAATCTCATCTATTTGGATCTATCTCATAACTTGCTCCATGGATCATTTTCATTGTCTCTTGAAAGCTTGACATCATTACAATATTTGGATTAGAGTTTCAACAACTTGAACGGCACAGATGGAGAAAGTATTGGACAACTAAAGAATCCTATCCATTTGGATCTATCTCATAACTTGCTCCATGGATCATTTCCATTGTCTCTTGGAAGATTGACATCATTACAATATTTGGATTTGGGTTATAACTCATTGAGTTTGTCCCCAATCCACTTGGCTAATTTATCAAGTTTAAAATACTTGGCCATTTCAAATAACATCTTGTTCATGGAAGAGAGCAATGATTGGATCCCTACATTCCAGCTTGTGAACCTTGATATGGATTTATGCAAAATTGTGCCTAGGCCACATTTCCCAAAATGGCTCCAAACACAAACTATACTTTCTTCATTAAATTTGAGAAATGTAGGAATTGAAGGCACAATTCCCGATTGGCTTCCTTCTAGTTTAAGGTATTTATCTCTCTCCAATAATAAGATTGATGGAAAATCAATGCCTTTCTTTCCAAACCTCAAGGATTTAAATCTTTCGAATAATGCATTCTCAGAGCATCTTCCGTTACAAATGGCAAATATGATACCAAATCTAAACTCCTTAGATCTCTCTAATAATCACTTCATTGGCGAGCCTTCATTAAACTTCACAAAGCTACAATATTTGGATCTCTCAAACAATATGTTCTCAGGACATCTCAATCCAACAATCAACAACACACTCTTAAACTTATACTATCTTGATTTATCTATGAATAATTTTAGTGGAAGCATTCCCCATTCTCTTTGTCAAATGAATCTATTAGTTAGACTCTACATTTCCAAAAATAGTTTTTCAGGACAACTTCCCAATTGTTGGAATAGTTCCTTTAGTGCAGAGTACTTAGATTTTTCACACAACCAAATTTATGGAGAAATTTCAAACACCCTTTGTAACCTAAGGAGCATAAAATTCCTACATTTGGCCTACAATCATTTATCTGGCATAATTCCCCTTTGTTTACATGATTGTAAATATTTGATTACTCTTGATGCTGGACATAATTACTTAATAGGAAATATTCCATCTTGGTCTAATAAGAGTTTGCCTTATTTAAAAGTTCTCAACTTACGCTCTAATTTTTTGAGCGGCATCATTCCCGAATTGTCTAAGCTTACGTGTCTTCAATCATTAGATCTCTCTAATAATAACCTCTCAGGATCAATTCCACAAACCTTTGGCAATTTTATTACAATGAGAACCTCACAACATTACTGCGACACCACCGATACTTCGTCCAATTTTGATAAATTATGGTTCTTTATAAAAGGAAATGAGCATGGTTCTTTATAAAAGGAAATGAGCACGAGTACATGACATTAGATTCACTTGCCAAATCTATTGATCTCTCCAATAATAACTTGTCAGGATATATCCCTGAGGAAATAGGGAACTTATATGGATTGCAAAACTTATATCTATCTAGAAATAACTTAATAGGGGAGATACCAAGGAGCATTGGTGGAATGCAGAATCTAGAAGCTTTAGACTTCTCAAGAAATAATTTATCAAGTGCAATTCCTTCATCATTAGGAGATTTGTCTTTTTTGGGCATCTTGAACTTGTCATATAACAACTTCTCGGGCAATATTCCCGCTGGTACAACTGCAAACATTTGGTGCAGCTACTTATATTGGAAACCCATACCTTTGTGGTTTTCCCCTTATAAAAAACTGTACAGATGACAAAGCAAAAGGCAACGCAGAAGAAGAAAACACAAATGGTGATGGAAGTAGGGAAACAATATGGCTATTCAGTAGCATCACAATGGGATTTATTATGGGATTTTGGGGAATTTTGGGCATTCTTCTATTGCATAAAAGGTGGAGAATCCTGTACTTCCATACTATTGACAACGCCTACCACAAGCTATGCATGGAGATGTAAGTGAAGATGAGAAGGAAATATGTTATAGAAGATTAAGACGGCTAATGTATTGTAAGCACTTCCTGGAAGTAATTTACCTAAAAAAGGAGCAGTTGGCAAAGCTTGGATGTCTCTTCAGACAAGGAAGAATCTGGAGCATATGGCAATCAGTTGTTTGCGTTGATTAAAGATTGTCTCTGCAGGAGCATATGGCAATCAGTTGTTTGCGTTGATTAAAGATTGTCTCTGCAAGCTTGGAAGACCAAATGAAAATTAGTTGTTGTGTTGACTAAATAATAAGAAAATAATATTATGTAGAAGGAAAATGAGGAGGAAAAGTTGTATTTCTGTGTTTCATGTGCCGTTTGATGAGCCATAAGATGATTTATGTTCAAATTATAATTTCACATTAGCTGGAGAGAAATAATCTGAGTTTATAAAATGAAAAATAACTATAAAATGCCAATAATTTTGAGATTCAAATGACATAAAACTTATAGTTTAGAAATTATATGTTACTTCAATTTTTAGACAATAATCTTATTATCCTTTTTTTTCTGTATGAAGAATGAGCTCATTTCATTGTAGGCGAAAGTATCAATATCTGTTTGGAAATAAAAAAATAAAACTGGCGAGTTCTTTTTTCTGATGTTGTTGTTTCTTATTTTTCACCAGCAAATAATCAACCCAGAGGATAATTTTGCATAAATGTTAAATGAGGGAAAATTTTGCATAAAAAATAAAACTTAGCATAAATGTTAAATGAGGGAAAATTTTGCATCTCTATACAAACTTATAGCTTGTGAAGACATTTGACTATTCTTAATGTGAGATATAATAACTTCACACGAAAAAGCATGCTCTATTTAAAAACTTATGAGCTTGCGGTCTAATTCCTTGAGGGGCGACATTCCTGAATTATCAGGATGCTATCATACTCTGCCCTCTCTGTTTTGATCCAAGGGTATTCTATTGTGCAAGTGATCTCATAGTTCAAGTTCCTTTCTTAACATTTTTTAGGGAGAGATTTTCTAGAAATTCTACTCCTAAACCCTACACCCATCAGCTACACGAATTTAAAAAATAATTTTTCTTAAATATAGTCAGATCATTAACAAAACAATCAAATCAAATTATAACATAATTATCATATGACAAATAGAATAAAAAGATGAATAACGAAAAAAAAGAGGGAATAGATTTTCAGTTATAATCATATGTTTAATAAAATAATAAAATGAATAGCGAAACAAAATGTGAATAGATTTTCACCTAAATTTATTATGGGGTATTTATATAATTTTTTAATTTTACATGATTAACAAAATTCAAATCAAACATGGAAATAAACAAAATAATTTTAAAAGAAAAGAATTAGAAAATTAGAATTAGGAGCCTCATAGTTCTATGTCCTTGTAAAAATTGAGTTATTTGCCAGTTGAACTCAAATTGGACATCTTAGGATATAAAGGGTATTTCTCCTATAGGCTGTGTTTTTTTGAAAAGAATTCACACCGGAAGAAAGGGAAAGGAGTTTTAATTATTACTTTGTCAGCGGAAAAAAAGAAAAGGAGTTTTAATTATTACTTTAACACCCTTTTTTCCGCTATGGATTCTTTCTAAGAAAACACAGCCTTACAGCATATATGTATAATCACAGAGAGATTAAGGGCCGGTTTAGGGCTACTGACCGCCTGATTCTGCTAATTGGTAATCAAAAAAACATGAATGACCCTAATAGTTGATAGCAAGATTTTGCTAATTGGTAATCTCTCTCACTTCACTAGTGATTTTTTTTTTAAAAAAAAAATAAACAAGAAAAATATGTGTTGTTTTTAGTTTTTGCTAATTGGGTTAATTGAATGACCCTAATAGTTGATAACAAGATTTTGGTATCAAATTCTGTTTTTATTAAATTATTTACATAAAAAAAATTAACTATACCACTGAGATCAAATATATGATTAGAAAATCATTTGTAGCATGATCAATTTAATTTTTTTTGTTAAATCTTAAGAATTAATTGGTTTTCATTTGATGATATTTAAACATTATCTTTGCCAACTTATGTCCAAAAGTTCGAACTGTGAGGAAAACTAGTAGTTAACTCCATTTGTAAGTTTTTGCACAAGTCAAGCAAATAAATAAATGATAGAGATTCAAGTGTATCTATCCTCAATTTTCTTCTTTGTTCCAGTCAAAAATTGACCGATTAAAAATGATAGAGCCAAAAAAACTGAACGAAATGCTGAAAACAAAAGAGGTTTGACAAGTAATCGATGGGTGTGATATAAGTGGCATGAAGAATCCAATAATACACAAAAGAGTAATGGGTTATGGATGATGACTACTTCTGCATGCGTCCAACCAGTTCGTGTCATTTATTTGCAAGACTTAGCTTTAGAGTTGACTGACTTTGGCCAAAAGTCAAGTCGCATGCAATTGGACGATTAGAAAATAAATGAGGGATGATAACTACATTTTGTGTGCATTTGCGAGACTTGCTTGAGCGTCGATGACTCTGCCCAAAAGTCAAGACATGTGGTTGGACATTTAGGAGACAGAGATTGTTTTTACTAGTCTTTGCAAATTGAAATATGCGGAAGCTAGAATTTTGAGATAATCAGGTGCTTCTTATATAATAATGATGTGATCGACTCTTCTGGTGAACTTTGGCGAATTTTCGATCATCTCTAGTGAACTTCCGCTTGTCTCTGATGAACTCCCTGTTGTAAATGAATTTTAATTTTGGTTAAAAGATTTAAAACTTATCTTTAAGGTGTCTAACCGTGCTTTAAGATTTGATGATTAAAATCTAAAAGTGTCTCTCTGAAAAATTTCTAGAGAGACTGTCTCCCTAGAATTTTTCTCCCTTATTTTGCCTTCAACTATAACAGCAGAGGGAGGCTCGATGATGACAATAGAAAATGGAAATGGTTGCAGCGATGCTAAAGGAATTATCTCGGTGACTATACTTTAGTGAGTTTAGGCTACAATGACGGCACTTGAAACACAAGGAGGGAAGCTCAGTACAATGGACAAGAATTAGGACAGTCGACTACAATGGTGAATAGTTAGTAGGAGAGAGGAAATTAGGGCAGACAAAGTAGAGCCAGGCGGGCGCCGACTGCACAAGTTTGAATGACGCTGCAACAGTTCGGAGGCGGACTAAAATGACCGTGGTGGTGACAAGGAAACAAAGCTTATTTCCTCATTAATTTTCTATCTTTCATCATTTTTTTAAATATGAGTTGAGAATTTCCTCATGAATTCTCTATCTTTCACCATTTTACTAATTAAGAAGGCGATTAGTAGTATCTGTCGTGTATGATTTCGAGTTCGATGGATGAATATATGCAAGCCTACTTTCCCTATTTTGGCTCCGTTTGGGATTGTAGGTAGAACCGTAGGCTAAACATAAATAAAAATATATGTAAACATATATAAATATATATATATATATATATATATATATATATAATTAAAAATATTTGTAAACATATATAAATATATATATAAATAATTAAAAAAAAATATGTAGATAGTATTATTTTTTCTAACAGTAATTTATAGTATTTTGACAATAAATAATACTACTTTTGAAGGACTTGCACCCACCTATACTACAATCCTAAACTAGCCCTATGTCCATACACTATTGGACTGCTAACTGTATTAAATTGACCACTTAATAGATTTACTCTTATCTTTGTTTTTTTTTAAAAAAAATGCTCATTTCTTTCTGCCGCATCCAAAAAGTAGTGTCATATTATCTATGATTTTAATAAAAATTCAAGGATAAATACTTGATTCTAGAATGCCAATAAATCATTTAAAAATTAATTTGAATTTTAAAAAAAATTAGAGTCATAGTTTAGAAATGATACATATAATTAACTTCAATTTCAAATCATTATTCTTGTTGTTACTATTGTTCCATGGAGAAATAAACCCATTTCATTATAGACAAAATATTAATATTTGTTAGAAATAAAAGATAAAACTGATTAGTCTTTACTTAGTCAAGCAAATGAATGCTGATATTGATTTGAGTGTGTCCTTTCTTCTTCTTCCTCCACTGGCACCGTAATCAAACTAGAGGACCATCTATCCATTATCAAATTAATATTCATCTCTGACCTTTTAAAGAAAAAATATATTCATTCTATGGTCTTATCCATCAAAGGTCGACACACATTTTTCTCTACTTAACAATGTATAAAAAATCTAGAAGACAATGATATTATTTAGTAATTAAGATGTAGATGATAAGTTAACTTTGACGGGAAATACAAGCGAAGATTAAAAGTTTTTTTTTAAAAAAAAAAGTTTAGTATAACATTAATTGATTTTGATCGAGTATTTATTAGCCCATAACACCTCATTTATTAAATAAATATATTTTCAATCGATTTGGGCTGATCATTTTGTTAAGAATCAAATTATCTTAAGATTAATTGATTTTCAATCTAAATTATGTCTTTTTTAGTTTGCTGGATAGTTAATTTATTACAATTATTGTGATAAGTACACGATTGAATATTTTGAATGTGCTAACTTTTAGATATAAGTTGGAGGGCTCATCGAGATTGATTTTGGATGATGGAGATTAAATTTTGAGTAATTATTCAGACTGTGAGGAAAATTTGTGCTTGGGCCCCATTGTCAGTCTTCGTTCAAGGCAAGCAAATAAATAAATGATAGAGATTCATGTATATTTATTCTCAATTTTCTTTTTTGTTTCAAAAATAGACCGATTAAAAATGATAAAGAGAAAAAAAACTGATAGAAATGCTGAAAACAAAATACGGTTGGGACGATTAAAAAATACATGACGGATGATGACTACTTACTTTTGTGTGCATTTACAAGACTCACTTCAGAGTTGACCGACTGTGCTCAAAAGTCAAGACATAGGGAGACAGATATTTTTTTACTAGTCTTTGCAAATTGAATTATGCGGCCGCTGGAATTTTGAGATAAGCATGTTCTGCTTTATATAATAACCATGCGATGAGCCTTAGAGTTGATTGACGACTACTTCTATACGCATCCAATCAGTTCAAGCCATTCATTTGCAACACTTAGCTTTAGAGTTGACTGACTTTAGCCAATAGTCAAGTCGCATAGATGATTAAAAAATAAATGACGGATGATGACTACTTACGTTTGTGTGCATTTACAAGACTCACTTCAGAGTTGACCGACTTGCTCAAAAGTCAATACACAGGGAGACAGATAGTTTCTTTACTTAGTCTTTGCAAATTGAAATATGCAGCAGCTGGAATTTTGAGATAAGCATGTTCTGCTTTATATAATAACCATGCGATGAGCCTTCTCCTGCGTATCCAACAAACACTCAAATGATGATCAAATCCCCAACCAGCCTCCTATTCTTCTTCCTCTCGCTTGCTTTGCTGAGCATCAAGCTCCGCGGCATGACGTCGCATGCCACCGCTGCAATGATCCGCTGCCACAACGCGGAGAGGCAAGCCCTGCTGGAGTTTAAGCGCAGGCTCGATGATCCTTCCAACCGCCTCTCTTCCTGGGTTGGCAAGGATTGCTGTACGTGGAAGGGCATTGGCTGCAGCAACGTCACTGCCCACGTCATCAAGCTCAACCTTCGGAATGAAGGTTATTTTTATGGTGATGAATATTATTTAGAAACGGAAATGTTTCGGTTGCGGGGTGATATAAGCTCTGCTTCATCGCTGCAATCTCTTGAGGAGCTGATTCATCTAGATCTCAGCGGCAACGACTTTAGCGACCACAACATCCCTGCCTTCTTCGGTTCTTTTTCTAGACTAACTTATCTTGATCTCTCCAGAGCAAGCTTCATCGGTAGAGTACCAGACCAGCTCGGAAATCTCTCCACCTTGCAATACCTCGACCTTTCCTATAACTGGTATGATGGTTATGATTATTATGGTGACTCAATTGGCTCCTTGTACGTTGAAAACCCAGGATGGATCGCTCGCCTCACGTCCCTCCGACACCTCAATATGAGTTGGGTTAGTTTTGGAGGTGCGTCTAGTTGGTTTGAAGCACTGAATGCGCTCCCTCACATTCAAGACGTCGAATTGGCTGGGTGTGATCTAATAGGGTCGCTTCCTCATTCCCCACTGCATCTCAATTTCACAACGCTCCAAACACTTAATTTGGCAGGTAATTTATTTACATGAAGTGTCTTTAATTTTGATTAGAATGATATGATCTAATATATATCACCTCTTTTTAATATTTGTCAGATAATAATATAAATGGCACTGAACCAGTGTGGCTATACAATCTAACTACCTTGGAGAGTCTTGATTTTTCTTGGAATGATATCTACTGGTCGTCCAGCTCCATAATAAGGTTGGCTTCTTTAAAGGAACTAGATTTGTCTGGACATATAATATATAAGAGTTTTCTACTATTGTTGGCCAACCTCTGCAAGCTCCAAATTCTGGGATTAGCGGAAATCACAATCAAGGATAAGCCATCCAATCTAGAGATGCTCTTTTCTGGATGTCTTATGTATAGCTTGGAGGAGTTATATCTTTACAACAACCAACTCAATGGTTCTCTTTCTAATTGGTTAGGAAACATGAAGAATCTCAAGTATATTGATTTTTATAATAACTCGTTCCATGGCTCTATTCTAAATTCTCTTGTAAGTCTAACCTCATTACAATATTTGGATTTGAGGTACAATAACTTGAATGGGACAATTGGAGACAACATTGGACAGCTAAATAATCTCATCCATTTGGATCTATCTCATAACTTGCTCCATGGATCATTTCCATTGTCTCTTGAAAGCTTGACATCATTACAGTATTTGGATTTGGGGTACAATAACTTGAATGAGACAATTGAAGACAACATTGGACAGCTAAAGAATCTCATCCATTTGGATCTATCTCATAACTTGCTCCATGGATCATTTCCATTGTCTCTTGAAAGCTTGACATCATTACAGTATTTGGATTTGGGGTACAATAACTTGAATGGGACAATTGGAGACAACATTGGACAGCTAAAGAATCTCATCCATTTGGATCTATCTCATAACTTGCTCCATGGATCATTTCCATTGTCTCTTGAAAGCTTGACATCATTACAACATTTGGATTTGAGGTACAATAACTTGAATGGGACAGTTGAAGAAAGCATTGGACAACTAAAAAATCTCAGCTATTTAGATATATCTTATAACGCCTTGAGTTTGTCCCCAATCCACTTGGCTAATTTATCAAGTTTAAAATACTTGAACATTTCAAATAACATCTTGTTCATGGAAGAGAGCGATGATTGGTTCCCTACATTCCAGCTTGTGAACCTTGATATGGATTTATGCAAAATTGTGCCTAGGCCACATTTCCCAAAATGGCTCCAAACACAAACTATACTTTCTTCATTAAATTTGAGAAATGTAGGAATTGAAGGCACAATTCCCGATTGGCTTCCTTCTAGTTTAAGGTATTTATCTCTCTCCGATAATAAAATTAATGGAAATTTAATGCATTATTTTCCAAACCTCAAGAGTTTATATCTTTCAAATAATTCATTATCAGGCCGCCTTGAGTTACAAATGGCAAATATGATAAATCTAAAGTCCTTAGATATCTCTAATAATCACTTCATGGGCGAGCCTTCATTAAACTTCACAAAGCTACGATATTTGGATCTCTCAAACAATATGTTCTCAGGACATCTCAATCCAACAATCAGCAACACACTCTTAAACTTATACTATCTTGATTTATCTATGAATAATTTTAGTGGAAGCATTCCCCATTCTCTTTGTCAAATGAATCTATTAGTTAGACTCTACATTTCCAAAAATAGTTTTTCAGGACAACTTCCCAATTGTTGGAATAGTTCCTTTAGGGCAAACTACTTAGATTTTTCATACAACCAAATTTATGGAGAAATTCCAAACACCCTTTGCAACCTAAGGAGCATAAAATTCCTACATTTGGCCTACAATCATTTATCTGGCAGAATTCCCCTTTGTTTACATGATTGTAAATATTTGATTACTCTTGATGTTGGACATAATTACTTAAAAGGAAATATTCTATCTTGGTCTAATAAGAGTTTGCCTTATTTAAAAGTTCTCAACTTACGCTCTAATTTTTTGAGCGGCATCATTCCCGAATTGTCTAAGCTTACGTGCCTTCAATCATTAGATCTCTCTAATAATAACCTCTCAGGATCAATTCCACAAACCTTTGGCAATTTTATTACAATGAGAACCTCACAACATTACTGCGACACCACCAATCCTTCATCCAATTTTGATAAATTATGGTTCTTTATAAAAGGAAATGAGCACGAGTACATGACATTAGATTCACTTGCCAAATCTATTGATCTCTCCAATAACAACTTGTCAGGATATATCCCTGAGGAAATAGGAAACTTATATGGATTGCAAAACTTAAATCTATCTAGAAATAACTTGATAGGGGAGATACCAAGGAGCATTGGTGGAATCCAGAATCTAGAAGCTTTAGACTTATCAAGAAATAATTTATCAGGTGCAATTCCTCCATCATTAGGAGATTTGTCTTTTTTGGGCATCTTGAACTTGTCATATAACAACTTATCAGGCAGTATTCCCGCTGGTAGACAACTGCAAACATTTGGTGCAGCTACTTATATTGGAAACCCATATCTTTGTGGTTTTCCCCTTATAAAAAGTTGTACAGATGACAAAGGAAAAGGCAACGCAGAAGAAGAAAACACAAATGGTGATGGAAGTAGGGAAACAATATGGCTATTCAGTAGCATCACAATGGGATTTATTATGGGATTTTGGGGAATTTTGGGCACTCTTCTATTGCATAAAAGGTGGAGAATCATGTACTTCCGTACTATTGACAACGTCTACCACAAGCTATGCATGGAGATGTAAGTGAAGATGAGAAGGAAATCTGTTGTAGAAGATTAAGACGGCTAATGTATTGTAAGCACTTCCTGGAAGCAATTTAGCTAAACAAGAAGCAGTTGGCAAAGCTTGGATGTCTCTTCAGACAAGGAAGAATCAGGAGCATATGGCAATCAGTTGTTTGCGTTGATTAAAGATTGTCTCTGCAAGCTTGGAAGACCAAATGAAAATTAGTTGTTGTGTTGATTAAATAATAAGAAAATAATATTATGTAGAAAGAAAATGAGGAGGAAAAGTTGTATTTCTGTGTTTCATATGCCGTTTGATGAGTCATAAGATGATTTATGTTCAAATTATAATTTCACATTAGCTAGAGAGAAATAATCTGAGTTTATAAAATGAAAAATAACTATAAAATGCCAATAATTTTGAGATTCAAATGACATAAAACTTATAGTTTAGAAATTATATGTTACTTCAATTTTTAGACAATAATCTTATTATCCTTTTTTTTGTATGAAGAATGAGCTCATTTCATTGTAGGCAAAAGTATCAATGTCTGTTTGGAAATAAAAAATAAAACTGGCGAGTTCTTTTTTCTGATGTTGTTGTTTCTTCTTCCTTTCAAAAAGGCAGGCTCATCTTATGATCTTATCGATAAAAGGAATTAAGCCTTTCCACAATTTCACAATGGGGATGACAAGTCAACTTTTCTCAATTTGTGTTTGCCATTTGCAAGACTGGGTCAACAGTTGACTGGCATTGAGCGCAGAAGTCTGCTCGCATCTTTTGACTAATAATAGTTCAAGACTTAATACACTTAGCTTTCTACATTTAGAAATTCTCACTATGTATAGGCTAAGCTTTTAAAGGTCCAACCATATAATATAGGCAATGAGCATTATTCTTATAACATTTATAAAGTTTTAAATTTTTTTGTGGGGATGGGGATTGAAAGGGATAAATTAACATAATTCGTTAGGTGAAGTAAGATATTATTTGAATGATCAAACCCTTTAGAAGTTTTTGACTCAATCAATTACGCAATTTACTCTTTTATAACACTAAGCACTTAAGAAGAAGAACTAGTCAACTTTAAAATTTTCCATTTTGATGACATAATTCTGACTCGACACCAAGATCTCTCTCAAATTTTTCCTATCTGAACATCTTTTAATTGGACTAAAGTGGTATAATATTGTCTCAAAATTGAATTTGGATTTCTGGATCTAAATGCAAAGTAAATTTTACTACAAATTTCTCAAATCTTAATAATTTCTAATATTTTTCACTTTTTAGTTGTTAAGTCAACTACGAAAAAGTAACCCTATGCAATCCTTAAGATTCATTTTCTTTTATATATATTAAAGCTCTCACTTTTAATCACCCATGGAATATCAAAGAAACCTTTATTTTACACAGAATGTTGCGCAGTAAGCATGCTTGTTAAATCTCTGATTTGAGCATGACTAGAAATGATTTCTTCAAAGGAAACAATCCTTTTTGTCATGGTTCATAATTTAGACTAGGAACACAAAATGTTAAATAGTAAGAGAATAAAATTCTGTAGGTAGAAAATGAGGGAAAATTTTGCATCTCTATACAAACTTATAGCTTGTGACGATGAACACCGAAATACGCTAAGCTAACAAAAAAAAAAATGAATTTCATAAACATATTAAAATTAATACTACAAATATAAAAACTTCAATATATATATATATATATATATAATACTAAAAAAAGAAAATTAAGAAAATTATAAAAATATTAATTCATTAAAATTGTATTCTAACAAAAAAAAACACAATTGAATTTCATAAACATATTAAAATTAATACTACAAATATAAAAACTTGAATACATCAACTCATATGATTTGATGATTACGCTCGATAATACCTGTCCTTTGTTTTTATGCCTCGTGCTCATCTGGCTGCAATACAATTAACAAAGTAATTGAACTCAGTGACTAAGAGAAATGTAATAAAATAATAATTGAAATTAAAATTTTGTGTGTGAAATAGAATTTATAGGAATGAAGTGGGTGTAAATTTATATATTTATCCTCTATTTTTTATTATTAAAAGATGATAAAATAGTAATTTTATAACTAAAAGATAATTATACCCATGAATTCAAATTTTTGGGATACTTTATGAGGGTATTAAGGTAAAATAGCATGAGTAAAAATTTGAATTTAGACACCCAAATTAAAAAAAAAACATTCATTGCGGGTCAGGCCTGGACCGGCATGTGTGCCATACCCGGGTGGCCAATGTGCTGTGCCCGGCCCGTGGCCTATTGGCTTGATCAATGGGCCATGTCGTATCATGTCGTGCAAGCTGTGGGCGGGCCCGTTGTCACCGCTAGCCACAATAGTTTATTAGGAAGACTCCCTGTTGTGAAGACATTAGACTATTCTTAACGTGAGATATAATAACTTCAAATGAAAAAGCATGCTCTACTTAAAAAGTTATGAGCTTGCGGTCTAATTCCTTGAGGGGCGACATTCCTGAATTATCAGGATCCTATCATACTCTTCCCTCTCTGTTTTGATCCAAGGGTCTTCTATTGTGCAAGTGATCTCATAGTTCTAAGTTCCTTTCTTAAAATTTTTTAGGGAGAGATTTTCTAGAAATTCTACTCTGAAACCCAACACCCGTCAGCTACACAAATTTAAAAAATAATTTTTCTTAAATATAGTCAGATCATTAACAAAACAATCAAATCAAATTATAACATAATTATCATATGACAAATAGAATAAAAAGATGAATAACGAAAAAAAAGAGGGAATAGATTTTCAGTTATAATCATATGATTAATAAAATAATAAAATGAATAGCTAAAAAAAAGAGAATAGATTTTCACCTAAGTTTATTATGGGGGTATTTATATAATTTTTTAATTTTACATGATCAACAAAATTCAAATTAAACGTGGAATTAAACAAAATATGATAATCCTTGCCAACTTGGAAGCACGCACAGATAGATTTCATTTATCATGATAATCAATTTCTGCATGATAAACTTATATAATAAAAATCTATCCATAAATATACAATACACTATAACAAAAAATCCAACCTATTAAAATTATAAAATCCACATAAAAATTATCTCATAATATCAGTTCTTCAAAATTATATTTATTAAAGGCTCACAAAATAAAATCATATATTGTCCATAATAAGACAATACCGTTTAAGTTCATAAAACTATAAAAAATTCATAAATGTCTATAAAACAAAAACAACCTAAAAGGAACTACAATTATTTCATTTCAAGTAATAAAAATAGAAAAAAATATATAAAAAATACTAGTCACTTTCTATGGAAGTCACTATTCTATGTGACCATTTCTAGATTGCACTTTTTTAATACTTAGAAGCAAAACAATGGGGATTAACCAAAATTAGCTAAATAGGGATTGGTAATAAGATGAATGCATGATCCAAAATGAAATCTCAACTCTATGGGTATAATATATATATGCAAATAGAAAAAATAATCAATATATATCCTATCACATTAAAAATGAAGCTGTTAATGGTTATCTCTATTTTTGCATTACGCCTTGCACTCCAATAAAAGTGGTTCTACCATCAAACTCCAAAAAGTGGAACGATTGCTATCAGATAGCCCAATTATATTGTGTAACACTTGAAAACTCTAGTTTTATCTAAATGACAATCTTGTAGCAAATTGATTACTTAATAGAGTTACTCGTTTATTTGTTTCTTTTAAAATGCTCATTTCTTTTGACCGCATCAAAAAAACAAGTGTCATATTATCTATCATTAGTCAACTTAGAATTTTAATAAAAATTCAAAAACAAATACTAAAATCTAAAATGCCTATAAATCATATTAAAATTAATTTGAATTTAAAGAAAATTAGAGTCATTGTTTAGAGATGAAACATATTATTAACTTCAATTTCGAATTATTACTCTTGTTGTTACTATTGTTGTATGCAGAAATAAACTCATTTCATTATAGACAAAATATCAATATTTGTTGGAAATAAAATATAAAACTGGTTAGTCCTCACTCATGTCAAGCAAATGAACACTGATATTGATTTGAGTACGTCATTCTTCATCTTTGTTCACGGGCACGTAATCAATCTAGAGGACAGTGATATTGATCTGAGTATATCATTCTTCATCTTCCATCACAAGCACGCAATCAATCTAGACGATAGTGAGTGAATTGTGAGACCATCAATCCATTATCAAACTAATGTTCATCTTTGACCTTCCAAAAAAAAAATACATTCATTCTATGGTCCTATCGATCAAAGGTATACACACATTTTTCTCTACTTTACAAAATTCATCGTTTGCACTTTCGTTCCAATTTTCAAGTACTATATAGGAAAAATTTCCTGAGCAAGGGGCTACTCAAGAAAAGTTAAGCACAGCCCCTTAAAAAAATCCACGATCCTAAAAATCATGAAAAAAATATCCATGATGTTGAATTGTCATGTCCATGATGTTGTTTTTAGTTTTTTCTAATTGGGTTAATTCAATGACCGTAATAGTTGATAACAAGATTTTGGTATCAAATTCTATTTTTTATTAAATTATTTACATAAAAAAAATTAATTATACCACTGAGATCAAATATATGATTAGAAAAACATTTGTAGCATGATCAATTTGATTTTTTTTTGATAAATCTTAAGAATTAATTGGTTTTCATTTGATGATATTTAAACATTATCTTTGCGAACTTATGTCCAAAAGTTCAGACTGTGAGGAAAACTAGTAGTTAACTCCATTTGTCAGTTTTTGCTCAAGTCAAGCAAATAAATAAAGAGATTCTAAGTGTCACGCCCCGGTTGGAACGGTCTAAAAACAGCGCTTATCTGCTTCCTAGAGCCGTTCGGCGGAACACCAGAACATGATCGCGCTAGGGTTTCCGGACCGAATCTCGTCCCCAAATTCGAAATCCTAGTTCCCCGCTCAACTTTTAACCCCAAATTATAATTCGCACGAAGAAACCCTAACCCCAATTTAGGAAGAGGTTGAAAATCGATCGAAACCCTAGTTTAGGAAAATCCGAGATAATCAAAACCCTAAATTAAAATACCTCACTGGTCAAAATTAATTTTGACCGAAACAATGTCGTTTACTGAGTTCCAAATGAAATCGGATTCACTCCGCTGACGCTTTGCCTACGTCAGCCGCTCCAAATCGATTCCGTCGAATCGATTTCTCGTCCGCCCGATTTTGACTTTCGTCAACTCCTCGAAGCGAACGCCGAACGTTCGTCTTCTTCACGCGAACACTCGCCGGCGTTTGCTTGCTGCTCGCCGAAGGAAGAAGAAGCCAGCAAGGGAAAGACGCTGCTTGCGACTCTGCCTTGTCGTCGACCGGAAGCGTCTCTGCACTCGTCGGGGAAGATCGGAAGACAGGGGATTTCTTGGAAGAATGCTTTTATTCAACTTCTCGAAGCTACAAAACCTCCAACCTCTCACCGTCCCTCTCACGTCGCTCTCTCTCTCAACGTCGGCGGCGACTCCCGCCGTTGTTACAAGCTCTCAAACCTCTCGATGCTCGCCGGTTCTCCCTCCCGCTCTCAAGCTTTTTCCCTCCTTTTAACGTTCCAAGCTGCCTTGCGCCGACCGGGTCTTCCGCTCCGACCGCGTCCAAGCCAGCAGCCGCGTCCGCTTCCGTAGCTGATGGAGACGAAACCCTCGACGCGGATGAAAACCGCGTTCCGCCGAGATCCCGCTTCTCACGTGCTGAGAAGCCCGCCGCGCTTCTCCTTCCGCGCGTCCGAGTCGTTCGAGACGAAGCCGCCAACGTCCGAAGCTTGCGGCGACGACTCCGTCGACTCGGGCGACATCCGTATGCTGCCTCTGTCCGCTTTGCTCGGCGAAGCTGACTTCGTCGCCCGTAAAGCTCGCGGGCGAAGGGCCAACAAGCTTATGTCAACATTACACGTTGACCAGGGAATCCGGCTCCGTGTGCGCATGAGTTGCCTGGGTTTGGGTTCGGACCAGGCCCAATGGGTTTTGGGCTGAACCGGCCTGGTCCGGGCCTGACACTAAGTGTATCTATCCTTAATTTTCTTTTTTGTTCCAATCAAAAATAGACCGATTAAAAGTGATAGAGCCAAAAAACTGAACGAAATGTTGAAAACAAAAGAGGTTTGACAAGTAATGGATGGGTGTGATATAAGTGGCATGAGGAATCCAATAATACACACTAATAGTAATTAATTAGAAAAGAGTAATGGGTTATGGATGATGACTACTTCTGCATGCGTCCAACCAGTTCATGTCATTTATTTGCAAGACTTAGCTTTAGAGTTGACTGACTTTGGCCAAAAGTCAAGTCGCATGCAATTGGACGATTAGAAAATAAATGATGGATGATAACTACATTTTGTGTGCATTTGCGAGACTTACTTGAGCGTTGATGACTCTGCCCAAAAGTCAAGACATGCGGTTGGACATTTAGGAGACAGAGATTGTTTTTACTAGTCTTTGCAAATTCAAATTTGCGGAAGCTGGAATTTTGAGATAATCAGGTGCTTCTTATATAATAATGATGTGATCAAGGTGAACTCTCGATTGTCTCTGGCGAATTTTCGATATCTCCAGTGAACTTCCGCCACCTGTTATAAATGAACTTTAACTTTAGTTAAAAGATTTAAAACGTATCTTTAAGGTATCTAACCGTGCTTTAAGATTTGTGAATTAAAATCTAAAGGCGTCTCCCTAAAAATTTCTAGAGAGACTGTCTCGCTAGAATTTTTCTTCCTTGTTTTGCCTTTAACTATAACAGCAGAGGCTTGATGATGGCAATAGAAAATGGAAATAGTTGCAGCGATGACTAATCCCAAGCTAAAGGAATTATCTCGGTGACTATACTTTAGTGAGTTTAGGCTACAATGACGACACTTGAAACACAAGGAGGGAAGCTCAGTACAATGGACAAGAATTAGGACAGTCGACTACAATAGTGAATAGTTAGTAGGAGAGAGGAAATTAGGGCAAACAAAGTAGAGCCAGGCGGGCGCCGGCCGCACAAGTTTGAATGACGCTGCAACACTTTGGAGTAGGAGTGAGCATTCGGTAAAAATCGAAACTGATTTACCGATATTTTTTTTACCAAAAATTTCGTAAAAACCGAAATTTTACCAAACCGAATTTACCGAAATTTTTCGGTAAATTCAGTAAATTACTAAAAAATTAAATTATTAAGTATTTAATTAATTATATGATTGATAATTAAGCAATTAGGTATTGGGTAATAGGTTTTAGACTTTTAATAACTAATTATACTATAATAAAATTAGGATATAATATAATATAATATATTTATTAATATATATTATTATTATTATTATTATTTATATATATATATATATATATATATATATATCGGTAAATCAGTTTTTTACAGAACCGAAATTATAAAAATCGAAATCGAAACCGAAAACCGAATTTTATAAAATTTATTACTGAAACCGAAACCGAATTTACCGAAATTTTTAGTAATCAGTAAAAACTGAAAAAACCGAACCCGAATACTCACTCCAAACTTCGGAGGACTAAAATGACCATGGTGGTGACAAGAAAATAAAGCTTATTTCCTCATGAATTCTCTATCTTTCATCATTTTTTTTAACATGAGTTTAGAATTTCCTCATGAATTCTCTATCTTTCATCATTTTACTAATTAAGAAGGCAATTATTAGTCTGTCGTGTATGATTTCGAGTTCAATGGATGAATACTTGAACCTATATCCACTACTTCTGAAATATTAGAGTTTTGATATCTTCCAAGTATTCAGACTTTTAGCGCACCTCCTAAATATTAGAATGAAATTATCTTAAGATTAATTGATTTTCAATTTAACTTATATTTTTTTAGTTTGCTAGATAGTTATTTGTTACAATTATTGTGATAAGTACATGATTGAATATTCATTCGTGATCTGAATGTGCCAACTTTTGGATATAAGTTGGAGGATTCATCGAGATTGATTTTGGATGGTGGAGATTAAATTTTGAGTAATGATTCAGGCTTTGAGGAAAATTTGTGCTTGGACCCCATTGCCCACTATCAGTCTTCTTTCAAGGCAAGCAAATAAATAAATGATAGAGATTCATGTGTATTTATCCTCAATTTTCTTCTTTGTTCCAAAAATAAACTGATTAAAAATGATAAAGCGAAAAAAAAATGATAGAAATGCTGAAAACAAAATAGGGCAATCAAGCAATGAATGAGTGTGAGATAAGTGACATGAATAATCCAATAATACACATTGATATTAATTAATTAGAAAAGAGTGGTGGATTACGGATGATGACTACTTCTGTACGCATCCAATCAGTTTAAGCCATTTATTTGCAACACTTAGCTTTAGAGTTGACTGACTTTAGCCAATCAAGTCGCATACGATTGGGACCATTAAAAAATAAATGACAAATGATGACTACTTACTTTTGTGTGCATGTATTGACTAGAGTATCACTCTCTAGGATTTATTCCGGAGTTTACTCTCCAGTAAAATAATTGTTTATTTCGGAGTGATCTCTCCATTAGGGGAGTGTTTATTTTGGAGTTGTCTCTCCATTGTTTATTTTGGAGTTCTCTTTTCCATCATTGGGGTGTTTGTTTCGAAGTTATTTCTTCGTGGTTTATTTCGGAGTTGTCTTCTCCATCATTAGGGTGTTTGTTTTGAAGTTATCTCTCCGCGGTTTATTTTGGAGTTAGCCTTCTTCATCATTGGGGTGTTTATTTTAGAGTTGTCTCTCTATTGTTTATTTCGGAGTTGTCTTTTCCATCATTGGGGGGTTTATTTTGGAGTTGTCTCTCCATTAGGATAGATAGAGGGAGAAAAAAATGATAAAAAAAATTATACCTGTGTAGCAGCAGAATCCTCTAGCAGTATTTTTTTGTCAGCGTCTTCTTCCTTCTCGTCCACGTCCGGAAGTCTTCAGCGTTTGGATCTTTTACGCTTGATTGTATGGAATTCTTCATCAGTGTCTGGGCTATCAAAAGTCCTCCTCTTCACGTCGATTGTCCTTCTCACGCTTGGGTTTTATAAAATTCTCCTTATATGCTCTCGTCAGCGTTTGGCTCTCCCCAAAGAAAAGGTTTCTTGTTTTTTTTTTATCTCGTGAATTTCGGTAGGGATTTTACCATAGATTTCGCCCCAGCAGAATATTCATACTCTCAATCAATCTTTGGTAGAAATATGATGGAGAAATTCTGAATAGACTCGCCAGTAAAGACTATAGCAGATTTTTTACTCTCGCAGCAATTAGGATCCTGCTTCCGGAGCAGGTTCTTTCGTTGAGGCTTCCACCGGATTTAGATCCTCTATTTTTTTTATTTGTAATTAGATTAAAAGCAGATTTTGTCTTTAAATATGTAATCCCAGCCGAGCCCTTTCTCTCTCCTTTTTTTTTTTTAAATTTATGAAACAGCCTTTTTAGCATCATTCTTTTTAACGAGACTTATAAAACAGCCTTGTTAAATAGAAATTAGCCTTAGGCCTTCCTTTTAACGAAACCTTTACCATTCTTCAAGAAGCAACCATGCAAGCAGCTTTCGGCAGATCTTCCAAAACTTGCACAAATAGCTCAGTGGGGCTTCCAGAATTTGTTTTTATTCCAGCTAATTATTCAATGTGAAATTTCCAGTAGGTCAAAGCCTTCTTGAATCCTTTACGAGATTTTGATTCAAGGATTAAAATCCTATTTTGACTCAAGGATTAAAATCCTATTTCGTTAAATCCTCGGCGAACTGCACAAACAATCCCTCTTTTTCTCTTTTCTTTTTTTTTTCTTTTTTTTTCTTTTTTTTTATGATTCCTCTGCCGAGCAGCATAATTCCAACCAAATTTTCAAAACAGCTCTTCTCATTTTTCTTTTGCCGAGGTCTCCTCTTTGAAAATTTGAAATTTCTCAGCCGAAGACCAGAAATTTCTCCAAATTCGTTTATTGACTAGAGTATCACTCTCTAGGATTTATTCCGGAGTTTATTCTCCAGTAAAATAGTTGTTTATTTCGGAATAATCTCTCCATCAGGGGGTGTTTATTTTGGAGTTGTCTCTCCATTGTTTATTTCGGAGTTGTCTTCTCCATCATTGGGGTGTTTGTTTCGAAGTTATCTCTCCGTGGTTTATTTCGGAGTTGCCTTCTCCATCATTGAGGTGTTTGTTTCGAAGTTATCTCTCCGCGGTTTATTTCGGAGTTGTCTTCTCTATCATTAGAGTGTTTATTTTGGAGTTGTCTCTCTATTATTTATTTCAGAGTTATCTTCTTCATCGTTGGGGAGTTTATTTTGGAGTTGTCTCTCCATTGTAACTTCGGAATGTATTTGTGCGTGTGCTCCATCTGTACTTTCGTCAGCGTCTGGCTATAAAAAAAAAGTCCTTTGTTCTGTCTTCGCAGCCCCCTCTTGTACTATCCTCCATGCTATTTTTGCTGTCGAAGTGTTCTAGTCCATTTGCCCAATTTACAATATTATGGGATCACCATGTTACAGCCGCTCTCTTTTTTATATATATATTTTTTTAATCCAACTTCACATCCCCTGCAACTTTGCTACACGTGCCACTTGCTTTGCAAAATTAGCTACACTATTTGGTAAAGTGCAATTTGACCAGCCAAGTTAGAGGTAATTTTGACTAACAGAATCAGCTACATGATTTTGCCCAATTGCAATTTTGACTCGTCCTCCAAATTGGTCAAAATCAACCTTTTTGGTCAAAATCGAATTGTGACGTGGCTTGAATTAATTAATTAATTAGTTAATTAATTACCTTTTTTTTTGCCGTCAACATAATCTAGAAGCTTTAGACTTATCAAGAAATAATTTATCAGATGCAATTCCTTCATCTTTAGGAGATTTGTCTTTTTTGGGCATCTTGAACTTGTCATATAATAACTTCTCGGGCAATATTCCTGCTGGTAGACAACTGCAAACATTTGGTGCATCTACTTATATTGGAAACCCATACCTTTGTGGTTTTCCCCTTATAAAAAACTGTACAGATGACAAAGCAAAAGGCAACGCAGAAGAAGAAAACACAAATGGTGATGGAAGTAGGGAAACAATATGGCTATTCAGTAGCATCACAATGGGATTTATTATGGGATTTTGGGGAATTTTGGGCATTCTTCTATTGCATAAAAGGTGGAGAATCCTGTACTTCCATACTATTGACAACGCCTACCACAAGCTATGCATGGAGATGTAAGTGAAGATGAGAAGGAAATCTGTTATAGAAGATTAAGATGGCTAATGTATTGTAAGCACTTCCTGGAAGCAATTTACCTAAACAAGAAGCAGTTGGCAAAGCTTGGATGTCTCTTCAGACAAGGAAGAATCTGGAGCATATGGCAATCAGTTGTTTGCGTTGATTAAAGATTGTCTCTGCAAGCTTGGAAGACCAAATGAAAATTAGTTGTTGTGTTGACTAAATAATAAGAAAATAATATAATGAGGAGGAAAAGTTGTATTTCTGTGTTTCATGTGCCGTTTGATGAGTCATAAGATGATTTATGTTCAAATTATAATTTCACATTAGTTGGAGAGAAATAATCTGAGTTTATAAAATGAAAAATAACTATAAAATGCCAATAATCTGATTTGAGCATGACTAAAAATGATTTCTTCAAAGGAAACAATCGTTTTTGTCATGGTTCATAATTTAGCCTAGGAACACAAAATGTTAAATAGTAAGAGAATAAAATTCTGTAGGTAGAAAATGAGGGAAAATTTTGCATCTCTATACAAACTTATAGCTTGTGATGATGAAGGATGACCTTTTGCCACTTTACAATAGCAACTTGTCATGAATAATGAAAACAGATGTCTGGCTTTAGAGAACTTTATGGTAAGTTCATATTGGTAATTTCTCAATGCTACCTTATTTATTGAGTAAATTAGAGGAAATACAACATGGCTAGTAATTTTCTCTTAAATCCATCCGTCTGATGAAAAGCTTGCTTAAGATGAAGTATGTCTGCGATATTCACTATTTTATTTTGGTGTTTAGGTTTCCTCTGGCTCAGAGGAAGCACATGATAATATTGTTTGGCAGCAGAGGACCCTTGTCAAGATTAACATCTTGTATCGGATCTTCATGAAGGATTGACTACTGACAAGAGATTTTTTCTGCAGATTGAGAAATTGGTTAATGAAACGAGTATCATTTCCACAGGAGCAATATCAAAATATTACTCTGCAGTGATGTTTTTATTCTACTACCATTTGTAAATTACATTTGACATCGAAGGATTACATATTTTGATCAATATGGAGAACTAAAATGCAGCAAAGTTTTGTTCAGACTAAATTTTAATGACTTTTACCATCCAGTAAAAGTTATCAGTCCTAAACATCATCGTCATTTATCATCCATCCTAAATATATAAAAGCATAGCAACCATGAGATCGATAATACCTTCATACTTTACATCATCATTAATGTAATTATAATTATTAACAGAAATTAGCTAAAAGGAACTACAATTATTTCATTTCAAGTAATAAAAATAGAAAAAAATATAAAAAATACTAGTCACTTTCTATGGAAGTCTCTATTCTATGTAACCATTTCTAGATTGCACTTTTTTAATACTTAGAAGCAAAACAATGGGGATTAACCAAAATTAGCTAAATAGGGATTGGTAATAAGATGAATGCATGATCCAAAATGAAATCTCAACTACATGTGTATAATATATATGTGCAAATAGAAAAAAATAATCAATATACATCCTATCACATTAAAAATGGAGCTGTTAATGGTTATCTCCATTTGTGCATTACGCCTTGCACTCTAATAGGAGTGGTTCTACCATCAAACTCTAAAAAGTGAAACGATTGCTATCAGATAGCCTAATCATATTGTGTAACACTTGAAAACTCTAGTATTATCTAAATGACAATCTTGTAGTAAATTGATTACTTAATAGAGTTACTCGTTTATTTGTTTCTTTTAAAATGCCCAGTTCTTTTGACCGTATCAAAAAAACAAGTGTCCTATTATCTATCATTAGTCAACTTAGAATTTAAATAAAAATTCAAAAACAAATACTAAATTCTAAAATGCCAATAAATTATATTAAAATTAATTTGAATTTAAAGAAAATTAGAGTCATTGTTTAGAGATGAAACATATTATTAACTTCAATTTCGAATTATTATTCTTGTTGTTACTATTGTTGTATGGAGAAATAAACTCATTTCATTATAGACAAAATATCAATATTTGTTGGAAATAAAATATAAAACTGGTTAGTCCTCACTCCACTGAAGCAAATGAACACTGATACTGATCTGAGTACGTCATTCTTCATCTTCGTTCACGGGCACGTAATCAATCTAGAGGACAGTGATATTGATCTGAGTATATCATTCTTCATCTTCCATCACAAGCACGCAATCAATCTAGACGATAGTGAGTGAATTGTGAGACCATCAATCCATTAACAAATTAATGTTCATCTTTGACCTTCCAAAAAAAAATACATTCATTCTATGGTCCTATTGATCAAAGGTATACACACATTTTTCTCTACTTTACAATATTCATCGTCTGCACTTTCGTTCCAATTTTCAAGTATTTCTTTCTACTATATAGCGAGTCACATTAATTTGCAGAATTAATTAATCTTGATAGTATTTTGTATTTGTATAAATTTTTTTTGTTACCGGATGGGGGGTTCAAACTTCAAATGCACGTAAGCAATAACGCCACTTTGAGTAAACCCATTTTTCTTTATAAATGAATTTAATTGAATCAAATATTATAGTTTATGTTTGGATAAATTTGATTCTACTTTCTAGTTATTTTCATTTTTACCTTTTTTTTTCTTAGTTGAATTCTATCTGCCACTTGTGTAGATTTATTTATTAACAATAAATTTAATTTAATTTAAGCTCTTAGATTACAATTTATATGATTTAAATCGTTAAACTATTGAATATGATGTACTTTAAGTCCTCTTATTGGACTGACTTTGGCCAAAAGTCAAGTCACATGCAATTGGACGATTAGAAAATGAATGATGGATGATAACTACATTTTGTGTGCATTTCCGAGACTTGCTTGAGCGTTGATGACTCTGCCCAAAAGTCAAGACATGTGGTTGGACATTTAGGAGACAGAGGGCCCGTTTGGGAATGCGCCGCGGCTCGCCTTTCGCCAGTCAAGCGCGGGTCAAAAGGCGGATTCCTTCGTTAAAAATACGGGCACGCCCTTCAGATATATGCTGCAGGTGCCACGGGTCAAACGCCGGTCAACTTTTGCCCGCACGGCCCGCACTCCCAAACTGGCCTAGAGATTGTTTTTACTAGTCTTTGCAAATTGAAATACGCAGAAGCTGGAATTTTGAGATAATCAGGTGCTTCTTATATAATAATGATATGATCGACTCTTCTTGTGAACTCTCGATTGTCTCCGGCAAATTTTTGATCATCTCTTGTGAACTTTCACCTGTCTCTGATGAACTCACCAGCTGTTATAAATGAATTTTAACTTTAGTTAAAAAATTTAAAACGTATCTTTTAAGGTGTCTAACCGTGCTTTTAAGATTTGTGAATTAAAATCTAAAGGCGTCTCCCTAAAAATTTCTAGAGAGACCGTCTCCCTAGAATTTTTCTCCCTTGCTTTGCCTTCAACTATAACAGCGGAGGCTTGATGATGGCAATAGAAAATGGAAATGGTTGCAACGATGACTAATCCCAAGCTAAAGGAATTATCTCGGTGACTATACTTTAGTGAGTTTAGGCTACAATGAGTCAATGATGGCACTTGAAACACAAGGAGGGAAGCACAGTACAATGGACAAGAATTAGGACAGTCTACTACAATAGTGAATAGTTAGTAGGAGAGAGGAAATTAGGGCAGACAAAGTAGAGCCAAGCGGGCGCCGGCCGCACAAGTTTGAATGACGCTGCAACAGTTCGGAGTAGGAGTGAGCATTCGGTAAAAATCGAAATCGATTTACTGAAATTTTTTTTACCAAAATTTTTTTTACAGAATTATAAAAAATTGAAACTGAATCGAATTTCCTAAAAACCAAAATTTTACCAAACCGAATTTACCAAAATTTTTCGGTAATTCAGTAAATTACCAAAAAATTAAATTATTAAGTATTTAATTAATTATATGATTGATAATTAAGTGATTAGGTATTGAGAAATAAGTTTTAGACTTTTAATAACTAATTATACTATAATAAAATTAGGATATAATATAATATATTATATTTTTTAATATATATTATATATTATATATATTTTTTATATTATATATATATATATATATATATATATATATATATATATCGGTAAATCAGTTTTTTACCGAACCAAAATTATAAAAACCGAAACCGAAACCGAAAACCGAATTTTATAAAATTTATTACCGAAACCGAAACCGAATATTTTTTTACCAAACCGAATTTACCGAAATTTTTAATAATCGGTAAAAACCAAAAAAACCGAAATCGAATGCTCACCCCTAGTTCAAAGGACTAAAATGACCGTGGTGGTGACAAGGGAATAAAGCTTATTTCCTCATGAATTCTCTATCTTTCATCATTTTTTTAATATGAGTTTAGAATTTCCTCATGAATTATCTATCTTTCATCATTTTACTAATTAAGAAGGCGATTAGTCTGTCATGTATGATTTCGAGTTCAATGGATGAATACTTGAACTTATATCCACTACTTCTGAAATATTAGAGTTTTGATATCTTCCAAGTATTCAAACTTTTGGCGCACCTCCTAAACACTAGATCCTTAACATCTCCTAAATGCTTGATTTGTATGTGCTCTCTAATAAGCATGCTGACATGATTTGAGCCATTCATTTTATTGATATGATATAATTTAAGCTTAGTAGGCTAAACTTATGCAAGACTACTTTCCAGATTATGGCTCTGTTTGGGATTCTAGGTAGAGCCGTAGGCTAAACATAAATAATACTACTTTTGAACCACTTGCACCCACCTACACTACAATCCTAAACTAGCGCTATGTCCATATACTATTACACTGCTAACTGTATTAAATTGACCACTTAATAGAGTTACTCTTTTATTTGTTTTTTTAAAAAAATGCTCATTTCTTTCTGCCGCATCCAAAAAGTAGTGTCATATTATCTATGATTTAAATAAAAATTCAAGGATAAATACTTGATTCTATAATGCCAATGAATCATATAAAAATTAATTTGAATTTTAAAAAAAATTAGAGTCATAGTTTAGAAATGATACATATAATTAACTTTATTTTCAAATCATTGTTCTTGTTGTTACTATTGTTCCATGGAGAAATAAACTCATTTCATTATAGACAAAATATCAATAT
Organism: Costus lasius; assembly: GCA_027563935.2. Lineage (NCBI taxonomy): Eukaryota > Viridiplantae > Streptophyta > Magnoliopsida > Zingiberales > Costaceae > Costus > Costus lasius. The sequence goes on from CM050454.1 coordinate 2,950,126, forward strand.
TTGCTGGAAATAAAAGATAAAACTGATTAGTCCCTACTTGAGTCAAGCAAATGAATGTTGATATTGATTTGAAAATAATATCACCTTTTGAGTTATCTCTCTCGCAAAGTCGTGGTTGATTTTTTTTTTTAACAAAAAAGATGTTATTTTTAGTTTTCACTAATTGGGATAATTGTATGACCGTAATAATTGACAACAAAATTTTGCGATTAAATTATGCCTTCTTTTGGAAAAGTTAATCATATGATTGAGATCATATACGTGATTAGAAAATCATTTGTGGTATGATCAATTTGATTTTTTTTTGGATAAATCTTAAGATTTAATTGATTTTTATTTTGAAAACTGATGAGAACATTATCTTTGTTTGTTGGATAGTTAAGAATCAAATTATCTTAAGATTACTTGATTTTCATTCTAAATTATGTCTTTTTTTTTAGTTTGTTGGATAGTTAATTCGTTACAATTATTGTGATAAGTACATGATTGAATATTCATTCGTGATCTGAATGTGCCAACTTTTGGATATAAGTTGGAGGTAGGGGTGTACATTCGGTTCGGTATATTCGGTAAATACCGCTTTACCGATTTTTTCGGTAAATTCGGTTTGGTATTTTCGGTATCGGTATCGGTACCGGTAATGATTTTTCTATAAATCAGTTATCGGTATCGGTATCGGTAAATTTTTTCTAGTTCGGTAAAATACCGATTTTACCGATTTTTCAAGTTATTATCAAGGTTCCAAACTCCCAATGAGAAAATACATATATATATATATATATATATATATATATATATACTGATATAGTGATATTTGATTTTGATGTATCAGATTGACAAGAATAATCAATAATATCTAGCAAAATAATTTGCCTTGGGGACCTATAGTTTGATTTGATAGCTAGAATTGTAGATTTGATAGCTATAATTTTTCATTCGGTAATTTACCGAATTTACTGAAAATTATTCGGTAAATTCGGTATCGGTAACTATCGGTATATTTCTTATTCGGTTCGGTATCGGTATTAAAATTTTCGGTAAAAAATAAATCGGTAAATTCGGTATCGGTATATTCGGTATCGGTAATACCGAATGTACACCCCTAGTTGGAGGGCTCATCGAGATTGATTTTGGATGATGGAGATTAAATTTTGAGTAATGATTTAGACTGTGAGGAAAATTTGTGCTTGACCCCATTGTCAGTCTTAGTTCAAGGCAAGCAAATAAATAAATGATAGAGATTCATGTGTATTTATCCTCAATTTTCTTCTTTGTTCCAAAAATAGACTGATTAAAAATGATAAAGCGAAAAAAAACTGATAGAAATGCTGATTAAAAATGATCAAGCAATGAATAAGTGACATGAAGAATCCAATAATACACATTGATATTAATTAATTAGAAAAGAGTGGTGGATTACGGATAATGACTACTTCTGTACGCATCCAATCAGTTCAAGCCATTTATTTGCAACACTTGGCCTTTGAGTTGACTGACTTTAGCCAATAGTCAAGTCGCATATGGTTGGGACGATTAAAAAATAAATGACGGATGATGACTACTTACTTTTGTGTGCATTTACAAGACTCAGTTCAGAGTTGACTGACTGTGCTCAAAAGTCGCATACGGTTGGGACGATTAAAAATTTTTACTAGTCTTTGCAAATTGAAATATGCGGCAGCTGGAATTTTGAGATAGGCAGGTTCTGCTTATATAATAACCATGTGATTAGCCTTCTCCTGAGTATCCAACAAACACTCAAATGATGATCAAATCCCCAGGTAGCCTCCTATTCTTCTTCCTCTCGCTTGCTTTGCTGAGCATCAAGCTCCGCGGCATGACGTCGCATGCCACTGCTGCAAAGATCCGCTGCCACAACGCGGAGAGGCAAGCCCTGCTGGAGTTTAAGCGCAGGCTCGATGATCCTTCCAACCGCCTCTCTTCCTGGGTTGGCAAGGATTGCTGTACGTGGAAGGGCATTGGTTGCAGCAACATCACTGCCCACGTCATCAAGCTCAACCTTCGGAATGAAGGTTATTATGATGGTGATGAATATTATTTAGAAATGGAAATGTTTCAGTTCTAGGGTGATATAAGCACTGTTTCGTCGCTGCAATCTCTTGAGGAGCTGATTCATCTGGATCTCAGCGGCAACGACTTTAGCGGCCACAACATCCCTGCCTTCTTCAGTTCTTTTCCTAGACTAACTTATCTTGATCTCTCCGGAGCAAGCTTCACCGGCAGAGTACCCAACCAGCTCGGAAATCTCTCCACCTTGCGATACCTCGATCTTTCCTATAACTGGTATGATGATAATGATTATTATGGTGACTCAACTAGTTCCTTGTACGTTGAAAACCCAGGATGGATCGCTCGCCTCACTTCCCTCCGACACCTCAATATGAGTTGGGTTAGTTTTGGAGGTGCGTCTAGTTGGTTTGAAGCACTGAATGCGCTCCCTCACATTCAAGAGGTCAAATTGGCTGGGTGTGATCTAATAGGGTCGCTTCCTCATTCCCCACTGCATCTCAATTTCACATCGCTCCAAACACTTAATTTGGCCGGTAATTTATTTACATGAAGTGTCTTTAATTTTGATTGGAATGATATGATCTAATATATACCACATCTTTTTAATATTTGTTAGATAATGATATAAATGGCATGGAACCAGTGTAGCTATACAATATAACTACCTTGGAGAGTCTTAATTTTGTTCGGAATGATATCTACTGGTCGTCCATGCATGGCTCCATAACAAGGTTGGCTTCTCTAAAGGAATTATGTTTGTCTGGAAATATATCTAAGAGTTTTCTACTGTTGTTGGCCAACCTCTGAAGCTCCAAATTTTGGGATTAGTGGAAATCACAATCAAGGATAAGCCATCCAATCTAGAGATGCTCTTTTCTGGATGTCTTATGTATAGCTTGGAAGAGTTGTATCTTTACACCAACCAACTCAATGGTTCTCTTTCTAATTGGTTAGGAAACATGAAGAATCTCAAGTATATTGATTTTCATAATAATTTGCTCCATCGCTCTATACTAAATTCTCTTGGAAACCTAACCTCATTACAGTATTTGGATTTGAGGTACAATAACTTGAATGGGACAATTAGAGACAACATTGGACAGCTAAAGAATCTCATCCATTTGGATCTATCTAATAATCACTTCATTGGCGAGCTTCCATTAAACTTCACAAAGTTACAATATTTGGATCTCTCAAACAATATGTTCTCAGGACATCTCAATCCAACAATCAACAACACACTCTTAAACTTACAATATCTTGATTTATCTATGAATAATTTTAGTGGAAGCATTCCCCATTCTCTTTGTCAAATGAATTTATTGTTTACACTCCGCATATCCAAAAATAGTTTTTCAGGACAACTTCCCAATTGTTGGAATAGTTCCTTTAGGGCAGAGTACTTAGATTTTTCACACAACCAAATTTATGGAGAAATTCCAAACACCCTTTGTAACCTAAGGAGGATAACATTCCTACATTTGGCCTACAATCATTTATCTGGTAGAATTCCCCTTTGTTTACATGATTGTAAATATTTGATTACTCTTGATGTTGGACACAATTACTTAGTAGGAAATATTCCATCTTGGTCTAATAAGAGTTTGCCTTATTTAAAAGTTCTCAACTTACGCTCTAATTTTTTGAGCGGCATTATTCCTGAATTGTCTAAGCTTACGTGTCTTCAATCATTAGATCTCTCTAATAATAACCTCTCAGGATCAATTCCACAAACCTTTGGCAATTTTATTATAATGAGAACCTCACAACAATACTGCAACACCACCGATATTTCGTACAACTTTGATACATTATGGCTCTTTATAAAAGGAAATGAGTATGAGTACCTAACATTAGATTCACTTGCCAAATCTATTGATCTCTCCAATAATAACTTGTCAGGATATATCCCTGAGGAAATAGGGTACTTACATGGATTGCAAAACTTAAATCTATCTAAAAATAACTTAATAGGGGAGATACCAAGGAGCATTGGTGGAATGCAGAATCTAGAAGCTTTAGACTTATCAAGAAATAATTTATCAGGTGCAATTCCTTCATCTTTAGGAGATTTGTCTTTTTTGGGTATCTTGAACTTGTCATATAACAACTTCTCGGACAGTATTCCTGCTGGTAGACAACTGCAAACATTTGGTGCATCTACTTATATTGGAAACCCATACCTTTGTGGTTTTCCCCTTATAAAAAACTGTACAGATGACAAAGCAAAAGGCAACGTAGAAGAGGAAAACACATATGGTGATGGAAGTAGGGAAACCATATGGCTATTGAGTAGCATCACAATGGGATTTATTATGGGATTTTGGGGAATTTTGGGCATTCTTCTATTGCATAAAAGGTGGAGAATCCTGTACTTCCATACTATTGACAACGCCTACCACAAGCTATGCATGGAGATGTAAGTGAAGATGAGAAGGAAATATGTTATAGAAGATTAAGACGGCTAATGTATTGTAAGCACTTCCTGGAAGCAATTTACCTAAAAAAGGAGCAGTTGGCAAAGCTTGGATGTCTCTTCAGACAAGGAAGAATCAGAAGCATATGGCAATCAGTTGTTTGCGTTGATTAAAGATTGTCTCTGCAAGCTTGGAAGACCAAATGAAAATTAGTTGTTGTGTTGATTAAATAATAAGAAAATAATATTATGTAGAAGGAAAATGAGGAGGAAAAGTTGAATTTCTGTGTTTCATGTGCCGTTTGATGAGCCATAAGATGATTTATGTTCAAATTATAATTTCACATTAGCTGGAGAGAAATAATCTGAGTTTATAAAATGAAAAATAACTATAAAATGCCAATAATGTTGAGATTCAAGTGACATAAAACTTATAGTTTAGAAATTATATGTTACTTCAATTTTTAGACAATAATCTTATTATCCTTTTGTTCTGTATGAAGAATGAGCTCATTTCATTGTAGGCGAAAGTATCAATATCTGTTTAGAAATAAAAAAATAAAACTGGCGAGTTCTTTTTTCTGATGTTGTTGTTTCTTATTTTTCACCAGCAAATAATCAACCCAGAGGACAATTTTGCATAAATGTTAAATGAGGGAAAATTTTGCATAAAAAATAAAACTTAGCATAAATGTTAAATGAGGGAAAATTTTGCATCTCTATACAAACTTATAGCTTGTGATGATGAAGAATGACCTTTTGCACTTTACAATAGCAACTTGTCATGAATCATGAAAACAGATGATGCTTGTCTGGCTTTAGAGAAAATACAACATGGCTAGTAATTTTCTCTTAAGTCCATCCGTCTGATGAAAAGCTTGCTTAACATGAAGTATGTATGCGAGATTCACTATTTTATTTTGGTGTTTAGGTTTCCTCTGGCTCAGAGGAAGCACATGATAATATTGTTTGGCAGCAGAAGACCCTTGTCAAGATTAACATCTTGTATCGGGTCTTCATGAAGGATTGACTACTGACAAGAGATTTTTTCTGCAGATTGAGAAATTGGTTGATGAAACGAGTATCATTTCCGGAGGAGCAATATCAAAATATTACTCTGCAGTGATGTTTTTATTCTACTACCATTTGTAAATTACATTTTCACATCGAACGATTACATATTTTGATCAATATGGTGAACTAAAATGCAACAAAATTTTGTGCAGACTAAATTTTGGATGGCATTAATGACACTAATTGCGTCCATTTAGTGCTCCAAACTCAAATGATTCTTTCTTTTTTATTTTTTGAAAATGCTAGACTTACAGGCACAGTTCTCAATTAGCTTCCTTCTAATCTCGAGTATTTAGATCTTTCCTTTAACAGGATTAGCTGGGGCTTGATAAATTTGTTTCTAAACCTTAAAACATTATATCTTTCAGACAACTCATTCTCGGGGTTCCGTTTACAAATAGCAAACATGATGCCAAGGTTTTGAGTATTTGTCTCTCTCCAATAGTAAATTTATTAATGAGGTGCCACAAATTTTGACAATATTACAAGTTGGATTTCTTAAATAATTTATTTTTATGGCATCTTCCTCCAACATTTGGCAACACATTATCATGGCATTTGAGGCACGATCCTAATAAAATTCATCCACCAAAATTCAACATCATTATGTGAACACCGAAATACGCTAAGCTAACAAAAAAAAAAATTGAATTTCATAAACATATTAAAATTAATACTACAAATATAAAAACTTCAATATATATATATATAATACTAAAAAAAGAAAATTAAGAAAATTATAAAAATATTAATTCATTAAAATTTTATTCTAACAAAAAAAACACAATTGAATTTCATAAACATATTAAAATTAATACTACAAATATAAAAACTTGAATACATCAACTCATATGATTTGATGATTACGCTCGATAATACCTGTCATTTGTTTTTATGCCTCGTGCTCACCTGCAAGGCTGCAATACAATTAACAAAGTAATTGAACTCAGTAACTAAGAGAAATGTAATAAAATAATAATTGAAATTAAAATTTTGTGTGTGAAATAGAATTTATAGGAATGAAGTGGGTGTAAATTTATATATTTATCCTCTATTTTTTATTATTAAAAGAGGATAAAATAGTAATTTTATAACTAAAAGATAATTATACCCATGAATTCAAATTTTTGGGATACTATATGAGGGTATTAAGGTAAAATAGCATGAGTAAAAATTTGAATTTAGACACCCAAATTAAAAAAAAAACATTCATTGCGGGTCGTGCCTGGACCGGCATGTGTGCCATACCCGGGTGGCCCATGTGCTGTGCCAGGCCCGTGGCCTATTGGCTTGATCAATGGGCCATGTCGTGTCATGTCGTGCAAGCTGTGGGCGGGCCCGTTGTCACCGCTAGCCACAATAGTTTATTAGGAAGACTCCCTGTTGTGAAGACATTTGACTATTCTTAATGTGAGACATAATAACTTCAAATGAAAAAGCATGCTCTACTTAAAAAGTTATGAGCTTGCGGTCTAATTCCTTGAGGGGCGACATTCCTGAATTATCAGGATGCTATCATACTCTTCCCTCTCTGTTTTGATCCAAGGGTCTTCTATTGTGCAAGTGATCTCATAGTTCTAAGTTCCTTTCTTAAAATATTTTAGGGAGAGATTTTCTAGAAATTCTACTCTGAAACCCTACACCCGTCAGCTACACAAATTTAAAAAATAATTTTTCTTAAATATAGTCAGATCATTAACAAAACAATCAAATCAAATTATAACATAATTATCATATGACAAATAGAATAAAAAGATGAATAACGAAAAAAAAAAGAGGGAATAGATTTTCAGTTATAATCATATGATTAATAAAATAATAAAATGAATAGCTAAAAAAAAAAAGAATAGATTTTCACCTAAGTTTATTATGGGGGTATTTATATAATTTTTTAATTTTACATGATTAACAAAATTCAAATTAAACGTGGAATTAAACAAAATATGATAATCCTTGCCAACTTGGAAGCACGCACAGATAGATTTCATTTATCATGACAATCAATTTCTGCATGATAAACTTATATAATAAAAAGCTATCCATAAATATACAATACACTATAACAAAAAATCCAACCTATTAAAATTATAAAATCCACATAAAAATTATCTCATAATATAAGTTCTTCAAAATTATATTTATTAAAGGCTCACAAAATAAAATCATATGTTGTCCATAATAAGACAATACCGTTTAAGTTCATAAAACTATAAAAAAAAATTCATAAATGTCTATAAAACAACCTAAAAGGAACTACAATTATTTCATTTCAAGTAATAAAAATAGAAAAAAATATATAAAAAATACTAGTCACTTTCTATGGAAGTCACTATTCTATGTGACCATTTCTAGATTGCACTTTTTTAATACTTAGAAGCAAAACAATGGGGATTAACCAAAATTAGCTAAATAGGGATTGGTAATAAGATGAATGCATGATCCAAAATGAAATCTCAACTCTATGGGTATAATATATATGTGCAAATAGAAAAAATAATCAATATATATCCTATCACATTAAAAATGAAGCTGTTAATGGTTATCTCTATTTTTGCATTACGCCTTGCACTCCAATAAGAGTGGTTCTACCATCAAACTCCAAAAAGTGGAACGATTGCTATTAGATAGCCCAATTATATTGTGTAACACTTGAAAACTCTAGTATTATCTAAATGACAATCTTGTAGCAAATTGATTACTTAATAGAGTTACTCGTTTATTTGTTTCTTTTAAAATGCCCGTTTCTTTTGATTGCATCAAAAAAACAAGTGTCATATTATCTATCATTAGTCAACTTAGAATTTTAATAAAAATTCAAAAACAAATACTAAATTCTAAAATGCCAATAAAGCATATTAAAATTAATTTGAATTTAAAGAAAATTAGACTCATTGTTTAGAGATGAAACATATTATTAACTTCAATTTCGAATTATTACTCTTGTTGTTACTATTGTTGTATGCAGAAATAAACTCATTTCATTATAGAAAAAATATCAATATTTGTTGGAAATAAAATATAAAACTGGTTAGTCCTCACTCCTGTCAAGCAAATGAACACTGATATTGATTTGAGTATATCATTCTTCATCTTCCATCACAAGCACGCAATCAATCTAGACGATAGTGAGTAAATTGTGAGACCAATCCATTATCAAACTAATGTTCATCTTTGACCTTCCAAAAAAAAATACATTCATTCTATGGTCCTATCGATCAAAGTTATACACACATTTTTCTCTACTTTACAAAATTCATCGTTTGCACTTTCGTTCCAATTTTCAAGTACTATATAGGAAAAAATTTCCTGAGCAAGGGGCTACTCAAGAAAAAGTTAAGCACAGCCCCTTAAAAAAAAATTCACGATCCTAAAAATCATGAAAAAAAATATCCATGATGTTGTCCACGATGAGAGCTTTCCAATGGTACCAAGATCCACGAAATTGTCGTGTCCATGATGTTGTTTTTAGTTTTTTCTAATTGGGTTAATTGAATGACCATAATAGTTGATAACAAGATTTTGGTATCAAATTCTGTTTTTTATTAAATTATTTACATAAAAAAAATTAATTATACCACTGAGATCAAATATATGATTAGAAAATCATTTGTAGCATGATCAATTTGATTTTTTTGATTAATCTTAAGAATTAATTGGTTTTCATTTGATGATATTTAAACATTATCTTTGCGAACTTATGTTCAAAAGTTCATACTGTGAGGAAAACTAGTAGTTAACTCCATTTGTCAGTTTTTGCTCAAGTCAAGCAAATAAATAAAGAGATTCTAAGTGTATCTATCCTCAATTTTCTTTTTTGTTCCAATCAAAAATAGACCGATTAAAAGTGATAGAGCCAAAAAACTGAACGAAATGTTGAAAACAAAAGAGGTTTGACAAGTAATGGATGGGTGTGATATAAGTGGCATGACGAATCCAATAATACACATTAATAGTAATTAAATAGAAAAGAGTGATGGGTTAAGGATGATGACTACTTCTGCATGCGTCCAACCAGTTCGTGTCATTTATTTGCAAGACTTAGCTTTAGAGTTGACTGACTTTGGCCAAAAGTCAAGTCGCATGCAATTGGACGATTAGAAAATAAATGATGGATGATAACTACATTTTGTGTGCATTTGCGAGACTTGCTTGAGCGTTGATGACTCTGCCCAAAAGTCAAGACATGCGGTTGGACATTTAGGAGACAGAGATTGTTTTTACTAGTCTTTGCAAATTCAAATTTGCGGAAGCTGGAATTTTCAGATAATCAGGTGCTTCTTATATAATAATGATGTGATCAAGGTGAACTCTCGATTGTCTCTCGCGAATTTTCGATATCTCCAGTGAACTTCCGCCAGAGATGAACTTCCGCCTGTCTCTGATGAACTCCCACCTGTTATAAATGAACTTTAACTTTAGTTAAAAGACTTAAAACGTATCTTTAAGGTATCTAACCGTGCTTTAAGATTTGTGAATTAAAATCTAAAGGCGTCTCCCTAAAAATTTCTAGAGAGACTGTCTCGCTAGAATTTTTCTTCCTTGTTTTGCCTTTAACTATAACAGCAGAGGCTTGATGATGGCAATAGAAAATGGAAATAGTTGCAGCGATGACTAATCCCAAGCTAAAGGAATTATCTCGGTGACTATACTTTAGTGAGTTTAGGCTACAATGATGGCACTTGAAACACAAGGAGGGAAGCTCAGTACAATGGACAAGAATTAGGACAGTCGACTACAATAGTGAATAGTTAGTAGGAGAGAGGAAATTAGGGCAAACAAAGTAGAGCCAGGCGGGCGCCGGCCGCACAAGTTTGAATGACGCTGCAACACTTCGGAGTAGGAGTGAGCATTCGGTAAAAATCGAAACTGATTTACCGATATTTTTTTTACCAAAAATTTCGTAAAAACCTAAATTTTACCAAACCGAATTTACCAAAATTTTTCGGTAAATTCAGTAAATTACCGAAAAATTAAATTATTAAGTATTTAATTAATTATATGATTGATAATTAAGCAATTAGGTATTGGGTAATAGGTTTTAGACTTTTAATAACTAATTATACTATAATAAAATTAGGATATAATATAATATATTATATTTATTAATATATATTATATTATATTATATATATATATATATCGGTAAATCAGTTTTTTACAGAACCGAAATTAGAAAAATCAAAATCGAAACCGAAAACCGAATTTTATAAAATTTATTACCGAAACCGAAATCGAATTTACCGAAATTTTCAGTAATCAGTAAAAACTGAAAAAACCGAACCTGAATACTCACTCCAAACTTCAGAGGACTAAAATGACCTTGGTGGTGACAAGAAAATAAAGCTTATTTCCTCATGAATTCTCTATCTTTCATCATTTTTTTTAACATGAGTTTAGAATTTCCTCATGAATTCTCTGTCTTTCATCATTTTACTAATTAAGAAGGCAATTATTAGTCTGTCGTGTATGATTTCGAGTTCAATGGATGAATAGTTGAACCTATATCCACTACTTCTGAAATATTAGAGTTTTGATATCTTCCAAGTATTCAGACTTTTGGCGCACCTCCTAAATATTAGAATCAAATTATCTTAAGATTAATTGATTTTCAATTTAAATTATATTTTTTTAGTTTACTAGATAGTTATTTGTTACAATTATTGTGATAAGTACATGATTGAATATTCATTCGTGATCTGAATGTGCCAACTTTTGGATATAAGTTGGAGGGTTCATCAAGATTGATTTTGGATGGTGAAGATTAAATTTTGAGTAATGATTCAGACTTTGAGGAAAATTTGTGCTTGGACCCCATTGCCCATTGCCAGTCTTCTTTCAAAGCAAGCAAATAAATAAATGATAGAGATTCATGTGTATTTATCCTCAATTTTCTTCTTTGTTCCAAAAATAGACTGATTAAAAATGATAAAGCAAAAAAAAATGATAGAAATGCTGAAAACAAAATAGGGCAATCAAGCAATGAATGAGTGTGAGATAAGTGACATGAATAATCCAATAATACACATTGATATTAATTAATTAAAAAAGAGTGGTGGATTACGGATGATGACTACTTCTATACGCATCCAATCAGTTTAAGCCATTTATTTGCAACACTTAGCTTTAGAGTTGATTGACTTTAGCCAATCAAGTCGCATACGATTGGGACGATTAAAAAATAAATGACGAATGATGGCTACTTACTTTTGTGTGCATGTATTGACTAGAGTATCACTCTCTAGGATTTATTCTGGAGTTTACTCTCCAGTAAAATAGTTGTTTATTTCGGAGTGATCTCTCCATCAGGGGAGTGTTTATTTTGGAGTTGTCTCTCCATTGTTTATTTCGGAGTTGTCTTTTCCATCATTGGGGTGTTTGTTTCGAAGTTATCTCCCTGTGGTTTATTTCGGAGTTGCCTTCTCCGTCATTAGGGTGTTTGTTTCGAAGTTATCTCTCCGCGGTTTATTTCGGAGTTGCCTTCTTCATCATTGGGTTGTTTATTTTGGAGTTGTCTCTCCATTGTTTATTTCGGAGTTGTCTTTTCCATCATTGGGGGGTTTATTTTGGAGTTATCTCTCCATTGTTTATTTCGGAGTTGTCTTCTCCATTATTTGGGGGTTTATTTTGGAGTTGTCTCTCCATTAGGATAGATCGAGAGAGAAAAAAATGATAAAAAAAATTATACCTGTGTAGCAGCAGAATCCTTAGCAGTATTTTTTTGTCAGCGTCTTCTTCCTTCTCGTCCACGTCCGGAAGTCTTCAGCGTTTGGATCTTTTACGCTTGACTGTATGGAATTCTTCATCAGTGTCTGGGCTATCAAAAGTCCTCTTCACGTCGATTGTCCTTCTCACGCTTGGGTTTTATAAAATTCTCCGTATATGCTCTCGTCAGCGTTTGGCTCTCCCCAAAGAAAAGGTTTTTTTTTTTTTTTATCTCGTGAATTTCGGTAGGGATTTTACCATAGATTTCGCCCCAGCAGAATATTCATACTCTCAATCAATCTTTGGTAGAAATATGATGGAGAAATTCTGAATAGACTCGCCAGTAAAGACTATAACAGATTTTTTACTCTCGCAGCAATTAGGATCCTGCTTCCGGAGCAGGTTCTTTCGTTGAGGCTTCCACCGGATTTAGATCCTCTATTTTTTTTATTTGTAATTAGATTAAAAGCAGACTTTGTCTTTGCATATGTAATCCCAGCCGAGCCCTTTCTCTCTTCTTTTTTTTTTTTTTTTTTTTTTAATGAAACAGCCTTTTTAGCATCATTCTTTTTTAACGAGACTTATAAAACAGCCTTGTTAAATTGAAATTAGCCTTAGGCCTTCCTTTTAACGAAACCTTTACCATTCTTCAAGAAGCAACCATACAAGCAGCTTTCGGCAGATCTTCCAAAATTTGCACAAAATAGCTCAGTGGGGCTTCCAGAATTTGTTTTTATTCCAGCTAATTATTCAATGTGAAATTTCCAGTAGGTCAAAGCCTTCTTGAATCCTTTACAAGATTTTGATTCAAGGATTAAAATCCTATTTCGTTAAATCCTCGGCGAACTGCACAAACAATCCCTATTTTTTTTTTTTTTTTTATGATTCCTCTGCCAAGCAGGATAATTCCAACCAAATTTTCAAAGCAGCTCTTCTCATTTTTCTTTTGCCGAGGTCTCCTCTTTGAAATTTTGAAATTTCTCAGCCGAAGACTAGAAATTTCTCCAAATTCGTTTATTGACTAAAGTATCAATCTCTAGGATTTATTCCGGAGTTTATTCTCTAGTAAAATAGTTGTTTATTTCAGAATAATCTCTTCATAGGGGTGTTTAATTTAGAGTTGTATCTCCCTTACTTATTTCGGAGTTGCCTTTATCCGATGTGTGGTCTCCATTTCGCTAATCATGGGTTGTTTTAAAAACAAAGGACAATTAGTGGCCACGCCAGCCGGGAATCCATTTGCCCAATTTACAATATTATGGGATCACCATGTTACAGCCGCTCTCTTTTTTTTTTATATATATTTTTTTAATCCAACTTCACATCCCCTGCAACTTTGCTACACGTGCCACTTGCTTTGCAAAATTAGCTACACTATTTGGTAAAGTGCAATTTGACCAGAAAAGTTAGAGGTAATTTTGACTAACAGAATCAGCTACATGATTTTGCCCAATTGCAATTTTGACTCGTCCTCCAAATTGGTCAAAATCAACCTTTTTGGTCAAAATCAAATTGTGATGTGGCTTGAATTAATTAATTAATTAATAACTAATTAATTAATTACCCTTTTTTTTTGCCGTCAACATAATCTAGAAGCTTTAGACTTATCAAGAAATAATTTATCAGGTGCAATTCCTTCGTCATTAGGACATTTGTCTTTTTTGGGCATCTTGAACTTGTCATATAACAACTTCTCGGGCATTATTCCCACTGGGAACTGCAAACATTTGGTGCATCTACTTATATTGGAAACCCATACCTTTGTGGTTTTCCCCTATAAAAAGTTGTACATATGACAAAGCAAAAGGCAACGCAGAAGAAGAAAAAAGCAAAAGGCAACGCGAAGATTAAGAGTTTTTTTTTTAAAAAAAAAGTTTAGTATAACATTAATTGATTTTGATCGAGTATTTATTAGCCCATAACACCTCATTCATTAAATAAATATATTTTCAATCGATTTGGGCTGATCATTTTGTTAAGAATCAAATTATCTTAAGATTAATTGATTTTCAATCTAAATAATGTCTTTTTTTAGTTTGCTGGATAGTTAATTTATTACAATTATTGTGATAAGTACACGATTGAATATTCATTCGTGATCTGAATGTGCTAACTTTTGGATATAAGTTGGAGGGCTCATCGAGATTGATTTTGGATGATGGAGATTAAATTTTGAGTAATTATTCAGACAGTGAGGAAAATTTGTGCTTAGGAAAATTTGTGCTTGGGCCCCATTGTCAGTCTTCGTTCAAGGCAAGCAAATAAATAAATGATAGAGATTCATGTATATTTATTCTTAATTTTCTTTTTTGTTTCAAAAATAGACCGATTAAAAATGATAAAGAGAAAAAAAAAACTGATAGAAATGCTGAAAACAAAATACGGTTGGGACGATTAAAAAATACATGACGGATGATGACTACTTACTTTTGTGTGCATTTACAAGACTCACTTCAGAGTTGACCGACTGTGCCCAAAAGTCAAGACATAGGGAGACAGATATTTTTTTACTAGTCTTTGCAAATTGAAATATGCGGCTGCTGGAATTTTGAGATAAGCATGTTCTGCTTTATATAATAACCATGCGATGAGCCTTAGAGTTGACTGACGACTACTTCTATACGCATCCAATCAGTTCAAGCCATTCATTTGCAACACTTAGCTTTAGAGTTGACTGACTTTAGCCAATAGTCAAGTCGCATAGATGATTAAAAAATAAATGACGGATGATGACTACTTACGTTTGTGTGCATTTACAAGACTCACTTCAGAGTTGACCGACTTGCTCAAAAGTCAAGACACAGGGAGACGGATATTTTTTTTACTAGTCTTTGCAAATTGAAATATGCGGCAGCTGGAATTTTGAGATAAGCATGTTCTGCTTTATATAATAACCATGCGATGAGCCTTCTCCTGCGTATCCAACAAACACTCAAATGATGATCAAATCCCCAAGCAGCCTCCTATTCTTCTTCCTCTTGCTTAATTTGCTGAGCATCAAGCTCCGCGGCATGACGTCGCATGCCACCGCTGCAATGATCCGCTGTCACAATGCGGAGAGGCAAGCCCTGCTGGAGTTTAAGCGCAGGCTCGATGATCCTTCCAACCGCCTCTCTTCCTGGGTTGGCAAGGATTGTTGTACGTGGAAGGGCATTGGCTGCAGCAATGTCACTGCCCACGTCATCAAGCTCAACCTTCGGAATGATCATTATTTTGATAGTGATGAATATTATTTAGAAAGGGAAATGTTTCACTTGCAGGGTGATATAAGCACTGCTTCGTCGCTGCAATCTCTTGAGGAGCTGACTCATCTGGATCTCAGCCGCAACGACTTTAGCGGCCACAACATCCCTGCCTTCTTCGGTTCCTTTCCTAGACTAACTTATCTTGATCTCTCCAGAGCAAGCTTCACCGGCAGAGTACCCGACCAGCTCGGAAATCTCTCCACCTTGCGATATCTCGATCTTTCCTATAACTGGTATGATGATAATGAATATTATGGTGACTCAACTAGCTCCTTGTACGTTGAAAACCCAGGATGGATCGCTCGCCTCACTTCCCTTCGACACCTCAATATGAGTTTGGTTAGTTTTGGAGGTGCGTCTAGCTGGTTTGAAGCACTGAATGCGCTCCCTCACATTCAAGACGTCGAATTGGCTGGGTGTGATCTAATAGGGTCGCTTCCTCATTCCCCACTGCATCTCAATTTCACAGCGCTCCAAACACTTAATTTGGCAGGTAATTTATTTACATGAAGTGTCTTTAATTTTGATTAGAATGATATGATCTAATATATATCACCTCTTTTTAATATTTGCCAGATAATAATATAAATGGCACTGAACCAGTGTGGCTATACAATCTAACTACCTTGGAGAGTCTTGATTTTTCTTGGAATGATATCTACTGGTCGTCCATGCATGGCTCCATAATAAGGTTGGCTTCTTTAAAGGAACTAGATTTGTCTGGAAATATAATATCTAAGAGTTTCCTACTATTGTTGGCCAACCTCTGCAAGCTCCAAATTTTGGGATTAGCAGACATCACAATCAAGGATAAGCCATCCAATCTAGAGATGCTTTTTTCTAGATGTCTTATGTATAGCTTGGGGGAGTTATATCTTTACAACAACCAACTCAATGGTTCTATACTAAATTCTCTTGAAAGCTTGACATCATTACAATATTTGGATTTGAGTTCCAACAACTTGAACGGAAAAGATGGAGAAAGTATTGGACAACTAAAGAATCTCATCCATTTGGATCTATCTGATAACTTGCTCCATGGATCATTTCCATTGTCTCTTGAAAGCTTGACATCATTACAATATTTGGATTTGAGTTCCAACAACTTGAACGGCACAGATGGAGAAAGTATTGGACAACTAAAGAATCTCATCCATTTGGATTTATCTGATAACTTGCTCCATGGATCATTTCCATTGTCTCTTGGAAGCTTGACATCATTACAATATTTGGATTTGAGTTCCAACAACTTGAACGGCACAGATGGAGAAAGCATTGGACAACTAAAGAATCTCATCCATTTGGATCTATCTCATAACTTGCTCCATGGATCATTTCCATTGTCTCTTGGAAGCTTGACATCATTACAATATTTGGAATTGGGTTATAACTCATTGAGTTTGTCCCCAATCCACTTGGCTAATTTATCAAGTTTAAAATACTTGGCCATTTCAAATAACATCTTGTTCATGGAAGAGAGCAATGATTGGATCCCTACATTCCAGCTTGTGAACCTTGATATGGATTTATGCAAAATTGTGCCTAGGCCACATTTCCCAAAATGGCTCCAAACACAAACTATACTTTATTCATTAAATTTGAGAAATGTAGGAATTGAAGGCCCAATTCCCGATTGGCTTCCTTCTAGTTTAAGGTATTTATATCTCTCCAATAATAAAATTAATGAAACTTTAATGCATTACTTTCCAAACCTCAAGCATTTATTTCTTTCGAATAATTCATTATCAGGGCGCTTTGGGTTACAAATGACAAATATGATACCAAGTCTAAAGTTCTTAGATCTCTCTAATAATCACTTCATTGGCGAGCCTTCATTAAACTTCACAAAGCTACAATATTTGGATCTCTCAAACAATATGTTCTCAGGACATCTCAATCCAACAATCAACAACACACTCTTAAACTTATACCATCTTGATTTATCTATGAATAATTTTAGTGGTAGCATTCCCCATTCTCTTTGTCAAATGAATTTATTACTTACACTCCGCATTTCCAAAAATAGTTTTTCAGGACAACTTCCCAATTGTTGGAATAGTTCCTTTAGTGCAAAGTACTTAGATTTTTCACACAACCAAATTTATGGAGAAATTTCAAACACCCTTTGTAACCTAAGGAGCATAAAATTCCTACATTTGGCCTACAATCATTTATCTGGCATAATTCCCCTTTGTTTACATGATTGTAAATATTTGATTACTCTTGATGCTGGACATAATTACTTAATAGGAAATATTCCATCTTGGTCTAATAAGAGTTTGCCTTATTTAAAAGTTCTCAACTTACGCTCTAATTTTTTGAGCGGCATCATTCCTGAATTGTCTAAGCTTACGTGTCTTCAATCATTAGATCTCTCTAATAATAACCTCTCAGGATCAATTCCACAAACCTTTGGCAATTTTATTACAATGAGAACCTCACAACAATACTGCGTCACTTCGTCCAATCTTGACAAATTATGGTTCTTTATGAAAGGAAATGAGCACGAGTATATGACATTAGATTCACTTGCCAAATCTATTGATCTCTCCAATAATAACTTGTCAGGATATATCCCTGAGGAAATAGGGAACTTATATGGATTGCATAACTTAAATCTATCTAGAAATAACTTAATAGGGGAGATACCAAGGAGCATTGGTGGAATGCAGAATCTAGAAACTTTAGACTTGTCAAGAAATAATTTATCAGGTGCTATTCCTTCATCATTAGGAGATTTGTCTTTTTTGGGCATCTTGAACTTGTCATATAACAACTTCTCGGGCAGTATTCCCGCTGGTAGACAACTGCAAACATTTGGTGCATCTACTTATATTGGAAACCCATACCTTTGTGGTTTTCCCCTTATAAAAAGCTGTACAGATGACAAAGCAAAAGGCAACGCAGAAGAAGATTTGCAGAAGAAGAAAACACAAATGGTGATGGAAGTAGGGAAACAATATGGCTATTCAGTAGCATCACAATGGGATTTATTATGGGATTTTGGGGAATTTTGGGCATTCTTCTATTGCATAAAAGGTGGAGAATCCTGTACTTCCATACTATTGACAACGCCTACCACAAGCTATGCATGGAGATGTAAGTGAAGATGAGAAGGAAATCTGTTATAGAAGATTAAGATGGCTAATGTATTGTAAGCACTTCCTGGAAGCAATTTACCTAAACAAGAAGCAGTTGGCAAAGCTTGGATGTCTCTTCAGACAAGGAAGAATCTGGAGCATATGGCAATCAGTTGTTTGCGTTGATTAAAGATTGTCTCTGCAAGCTTGGAAGACCAAATGAAAATTAGTTGTTGTGTTGACTAAATAATAAGAAAATAATATAATGAGGAGGAAAAGTTGTATTTCTGTGTTTCATGTGCCGTTTGATGAGTCATAAGATGATTTATGTTCAAATTATAATTTCACATTAGTTGGAGAGAAATAATCTGAGTTTATAAAATGAAAAATAACTATAAAATGCCAATAATCTGATTTGAGCATGACTAAAAATGATTTCTTCAAAGGAAACAATCGTTTTTGTCATGGTTCATAATTTAGCCTAGGAACACAAAATGTTAAATAGTAAGAGAATAAAATTCTGTAGGTAGAAAATGAGGGAAAATTTTGCATCTCTATACAAACTTATAGCTTGTGATGATGAAGGATGACCTTTTGCCACTTTACAATAGCAACTTGTCATGAATAATGAAAACAGATGTCTGGCTTTAGAGAACTTTATGGTAAGTTCATATTGGTAATTTCTCAATGCTACCTTATTTATTGAGTAAATTAGAGGAAATACAACATGGCTAGTAATTTTCTCTTAAATCCATCCGTCTGATGAAAAGCTTGCTTAACATGAAGCACATGATAATATTGTTTGGCAGCAGAGGACCCTTGTCAAGATTAACATCTTGTATCGGGTCCTCATGAAGGATTGACTACTGACAAGAGATTTTTTCTGCAGATTGAGAAATTGGTTGATGAAACGAGTATCATTTCCGGAGGAGCAATATCAAAATATTACTACCATTTGTAAATTACATTTTGACATCGAAGGATTACATGTTTTGATCAATATGGAGAACTAAAATGCTGCAAAATTTTGTTCAGACTAAATTTTAACGACTTTTACCATCCAGTAAAAGTTATCAGTCCTAAACATCATCGTCATTTATCATCCATCCTAAATATATAAAAGCATAGCAACCACGCGATCGATAATACCTTCATACTTTACATCATCATTAATGTAATTATAATTATTAACAGAAATTAGCTAAAAGGAACTACAATTATTTCATTTCAAGTAATAAAAATAGAAAAAAATATAAAAAATACTAGTCACTTTCTATGGAAGTCTCTATTCTATGTAACCATTTCTAGATTGCACTTTTTTAATACTTAGAAGCAAAACAATGGGGATTAACCAAAATTAGCTAAATAGGGATTGGTAATAAGATGAATGCATGATCCAAAATGAAATCTCAACTACATGTGTATAATATATATGTGCAAATAGAAAAAATAATCAATATACTTCCTATCACATTAAAAATGGAGCTGTTAATGGTTAACTCCATTTGTGCATTACGCCTTGCACTCTAATAAGAGTGGTTCTACCATCAAACTCCAAAAAGTGGAACGATTGCTATCAGATAGCCTAATCATATTGTGTAACACTTGAAAACTCTAGTATTATCTAAATGACAATCTTGCAGTAAATTGATTACTTAATAGAGTTACTCGTTTATTTGTTTCTTTTAAAATGCCCAGTTCTTTTGACCGTATCAAAAAAACAAGTGTCCTATTATCTATCATTAGTCAACTTAGAATTTTAATAAAAATTCAAAAACAAATACTAAATTCTAAAATGCCAATAAATTATATTAAAATTAATTTGAATTTAAAGAAAATTAGAGTCATTGTTTAGAGATGAAACATATTATTAACTTCAATTTCGAATTATTATTCTTGTTGTTACTGTTGTTGTATGGAGAAATAAACTCATTTCATTATAGACAAAATATCAATATTTGTTGGAAATAAAATATAAAACTGGTTAGTCCTCACTCCAGTGAAGCAAATGAACACTGATACTGATCTGAGTACATCATTCTTCATCTTCGTTCACGGGCACGTAATCAATCTAGAGGACAGTGATATTGATCTGAGTATATCATTCTTCATCTTCCATCACAAGCACGCAATCAATCTAGACGATAGTGAGTGAATTGTGAGACCATCAATCCATTATCAAATTAATGTTCATCTTTGACCTTCCAAAAAAAAATACATTCATTCTATGGTCCTATTGATCAAAGGTATACACACATTTTTCTCTACTTTACAATATTCATCGTCTGCACTTTCGTTCCAATTTTCAAGTATTTCTTTCTACTATATAGCGACTCACATTAATTTGCAGAATTAATTAATCTTGATAGTATTTTGTATTTGTATAAATTTTTTTTGTTACCGGATGGGGGGTTCAAACTTCAAATGCACGTAAGCAATAACGCCACTTTGAGTAAACCCATTTTTCTTTATAAATGAATTTAATTGAATCAAATATTATAGTTTATGTTTGGATAAATTTGATTCTACTTTCTAGTTATTTTCATTTTTACCTTTTTTTTCTTACTTAGTTGAATTCTATCTGCCACTTGTGTAGATTTATTTATTAACAATAAATTTAATTTAATTTAAGCTCTTAGATTACAATTTATATGATTTAGATCGTTAAACTATTGAATACGATGTACTTTAAGTCCTCTTATTGGACTGACTTTGGCCAAAAGTCAAGTCGCATGCAATTGGACGATTAGAAAATGAATGATGGATGATAACTACATTTTGTGTGCATTTGCGAGACTTGCTTGAGCGTTGATGACTCTGCCCAAAAGTCAAGACATGTGGTTGGACATTTAGGAGACAGAGGGCCCGTTTGGGAATGCGCCGCGGCTCGCCTTTTGCGAGTCAAGCGCGGGTCAAAAGGCGGATTCCTTCATTAAAAATATGGCCACGCCCTTCAGATATATGCTGCAGGTGCCACGGGTCAAACGCCGGTCAACTTTTGCCCGCGCAGCCCGCACTCCCAAACTGGCTCAGAGATTGTTTTTACTAGTCTTTGCAAATTGAAATATGCGGAAGCTGGAATTTTGAGATAATCAGGTGCTTCTTACATAATAATGATATGATCGACTCTTCTCGTGAACTCTCGATTGTCTCCGGCAAATTTTTGATCATCTCTTGTGAACTTTTACCTGTCTCTCATGAACTCGCCAGCTGTTATAAATGAATTTTAACTTTAGTTAAAAAATTTAAAATGTATCTTTAAGGTGTCTAACCGTGCTTGTAAGATTTGTGAATTAAAATCTAAAGGCGTCTCCCTAAAAATTTCTAGAGAGACCGTCTCCCTAGAATTTTTCTCCCTTGCTTTGCCTTCAACTATAACAGCGGAGGCTTGATGATGGCAACAGCAAATGGAAATGGTTGCAACGATGACTAATCCCAATCTAAAGGAATTATCTCGGTGACTATACTTTAGTGAGTTTAGGCTACAATGAGTCAATGACGGCACTTGAAACACAAGGAGGGAAGCACAGTACAATGGACAAGAATTAGGACAGTCTACTACAATAGTGAATAGTTAGTAGGAGAGAGGAAATTAGGGCAGACAAAGTAGAGCCAAGCGGGCGCCGGCTGCACAAGTTTGAATGACGCTGCAACAGTTCGGAGTAGGAGTGAGCATTCGGTAAAAATCGAAATCGATTTACTGAAATTTTTTTTACCAAAATTTTTTTTATAGAATTATTAAAAATTGAAACTGAACCGAATTTCCTAAAAACCAAAATTTTACCGAACCCAATTTACCAAAATTTTTCGGTAATTCAGTAAATTACCAAAAAATTTAAATTATTAAGTATTTAATTAATTATATGATTGATAATTAAGTGATTAGGTATTGGGAAATAGGTTTTAGACTTTTAATAACTAATTATACTATAATAAAATTAGGATATAATATAATATATTATATTTTTTTAATATATATTATATATTATATATATTTTTTATATTTTAATATATATATATATATATATATATATATATATCGGTAAATCGGTTTTTTACCGAACCAAAATTATAAAAACCGAAACCGAAACCGAAAACTGAATTTTATAAAAAATTTTACCGAAACCGATACCGAATATTTTTTTTACCAAACCGAATTTACCGAAATTTTTAATAATCGGTAAAAATCAAAAAAACCGAAATCGAATGCTCACCCCTAGTTCAGAGGACTAAAATGACCGTGGTGGTGACAAGGAAATAAAGCTTATTTCCTCATGAATTCTCTATCTTTCATCATTTTTTTAATATGAGTTTAGAATTTCCTCATGAATTATCTATCTTTCATCATTTTACTAATTAAGAAGGCGATTAGTCTGTCATGTATGATTTCGAGTTCAATGGATGAATACTTGAACTTATATCCACTACTTCTGAAATATTAGAGTTTTGATATCTTCCAAGTATTCAAACTTTTGGCGCACCTCCTAAACACTAGATCCTTAACATCTCCTAAATGCTTGATTTGTATGTGCTCTCTAATAAGCATGCTGACATGATTTGAGTCATTCATTTTATTGATATGATATAATTTAAGCTCAGTAGGCTAAACTTATGCAAGACTACTTTCCAGATTATGGCTCTGTTTGGGATTCTAGGTAGAGCCGTAGGCTAAACATAAATAAAAATATATGTAAACATATATAAATATATATATATATATATATAAATATATATATATAAATAAATAAAAATATTTGTAAACATATATAAATAATATATATATATATATATATATATCATTAAAAAATATGTAGATAGTACTACTTCTTATAACAGTAATTTATAGTATTTTGACAGTAAATAATACTACTTTTGAACCACTTGCACCCACCTACACTACAATCCTAAACTAGCGCTATGTCCATATACTATTACACTGCTAACTGTATTAAATTGACCACTTAATAGAATTACTCTTTTATTTGTTTTTTTTAAAAAATGCTCATTTCTTTCTGCCGCATCCAAAAAGTAGTGTCATATTATCTATGATTTTAATAAAAATTCAAGGATAAATACTTGATTCTATAATGCCAATGAATCATATAAAAATTAATTTGAATTTTAAAAAAAATTAGAGTCATAGTTTAGAAATGATACATATAATTAACTTTATTTTCAAATCATTATTCTTGTTGTTACTATTGTTCCATGGAGAAATAAACTCATTTCATTATAGACAAAATATCAATATTTGTTGGAAATAAAAGATAAAACTGATTAGTCCCTACTTGAGTCAAGCAAATGAATGCTGATATTGATTTGAAAATAATATCACCTTTTGAGTTATCTCTCTCACAAAGTCGTGGTTGATTTTTTTTTTAACAAAAAAGATGTTATTTTTAGTTTTCACTAATTGGGATAATTGTATGACCGTAATAATTGACAACAAAATTTTGCGATTAAATTATGCCTTCTTTTTGAAAAGTTAATCATATGATTGAGATCATATACGTGATTAGAAAATCATTTGTGGTATGATCAATTTGATTTTTTTTTGGATAAATCTTAAGATTTAATTGATTTTTATTTTGAAAACTGATGAGAACATTATCTTTGTTTGTTGGATAGTTAAGAATCAAATTATCTTAAGATTACTTGATTTTCATTCTAAATTATGTCTTTTTTTTAGTTTGTTGGATAGTTAATTCGTTACAATTATTGTGATAAGTACATGATTGAATATTCATTCGTGATCTGAATGTGCCAACTTTTGGATATAAGTTGGAGGTAGGGGTGTACATTCGGTTCGGTATATTCGGTAAATACCGCTTTACCGATTTTTTCGGTAAAATCGGTTTGGTATTTTCGGTATCGGTATCAGTACCGGTAATAATTTTTCTATAAATCGGTTATCGGTATATGTATCGGTAAATTTTTTCTAGTTCGGTAAAATACCGATTTTACCGATTTTTCAAGTTATTATCAAGGTTCCAAACTCCCAATGAGAAAATACATATATATATATATATATATATATATATATATATATATATATATATATATACTGATATAGTGATATTTGATTTTGATGTATCAAATTGACAAGAATAATCAATAATATCTAGCAAAATAATTTGCCTTGGGGGCCTATAGTTTGATTTGATAGCTAGAATTGTAGATTTGATAGCTATAATTTTTCATTCGGTAATTTACCGAATTTACTGAAAATTATTCGGTAAATTCGGTATCGGTAACTATCAGTATATTTCTTATTCGGTTCGGTATCGGTATTAAAATTTTCGGTAAAAAATAAATCGGTAAATTCGGTATCGGTAATACCGAATGTACACCCCTAGTTGGAGGGCTCATCGAGATTGATTTTGGATGATGGAGATTAAATTTTGAGTAATGATTTAGACTGTGAGGAAAATTTGTGCTTGACCCCATTGTCAGTCTTCGTTCAAGACAAGCAAATAAATAAATGATAGAGATTCATGTGTATTTATCCTCAATTTTCTTATTTGTTCCAAAAATAGACTGATTAAAAATGATAAAGCGAAAAAAAACTGATAGAAATGCTGATTAAAAATGATCAAGCAATGAATAAGTGACATGAAGAATCCAATAATACACATTGATATTAATTAATTAGAAAAGAGTGGTGGATTACGGATGATGACTACTTCTGTACGCATCCAATCAGTTCAAGCCATTTATTTGCAACACTTGGCCTTTGAGTTGACTGACTTTAGCCAATAGTCAAGTCGCATACGGTTGGGACGATTAAAAAATTTTACTAGTCTTTGCAAATTGAAATATGCGCCAGCTGGAATTTTGAGATAGGCAGGTTCTGCTTATATAATAACCATGTGATGAGCCTTCTCCTGAGTATCCAACAAACACTCAAATGATGATCAAATCCCCAGGTAGCCTCCTATTCTTCTTCCTCTCGCTTGCTTTGCTGAGCATCAAGCTCCACGGCATGACGTCGCATGCCACTGCTGCAAAGATCCGCTGCCACAACGCGGAGAGGCAAGCCCTGCTGGAGTTTAAGCGCAGGCTCGATGATCCGTCCAACCGCCTCTCTTCCTGGGTTGGCAAGGATTGCTGTACGTAGAAGGGCATTGGCTGCAGCAACGTCACTGCCCACGTCATCAAGCTCAACCTTCGGAATGAAGGTTATTATGATGGTGATGAATATTATTTAGAAAGGGAAATGTTTCAGTTGCGGGGTGATATAAGCACTGCTTCGTCGCTGCAATCTCTTGAGGAGCTGATTCATCTAGATCTCAGCGGCAACGACTTTAGCGGCCACAACATCCCTGCCTTCTTCGGTTCTTTTCCTAGACTAACTTATCTTGATCTCTCCGGAGCAAGCTTCACCGGCAGAGTACCCGGCCAGCTCGGAAATCTCTCCACCTTGCGATACCTTGACCTTTCCTATAACGGGTATGATGGTAATGATTATTATGGTGACTCAACTGACTCCTTGTACGTTGAAAACCCAAGATGGATCGCTCGCCTCACTTCCCTCCGACACCTCAATATGAGTTGGGTTAGTTTTGGAGGTGCGTCTAGTTGGTTTGAAGCACTGAATGTGCTCCCTCACATTCAAGACGTCCAATTGGCTGGGTGTGATCTAATAGGGTCGCTTCCTCATTCTCCACTGCATCTCAATTTCACAGCGCTCCAAACACTTAATTTGGCAGGTAATTTATTTACATGAAGTGTCTTTAATTTTGATTAGAATGATATGATCTAATATATATCACCTCTTTTTAATATTTGCCGGATAATAATATAAATGGCACTGAACCAGTGTGGCTATACAATCTAACTACCTTGGAGTGTCTTGATTTTTCTGGGAATGATATCTACTGGTCGTCCATGCATGGCTCCATAATAAGGTTGGCTTCTTTAAAGAAACTAGATTTGTCTAGAAATATAATATCTAAGAATTTCCTACTATTGTTGGCCAACCTCTGCAAGCTCCAAATTTTGGGATTAGAAGACATCACAATCAAGGATAAGCCATCCAATCTAGAGATGCTTTTTTCTGGATGTCTTATGTATAGCTTGGGGGAGTTATATCTTTACAACAACCAACTCAATGGTTCTATACTAAATTCTCTTGGAAGCCTAACCTCATTACAGTATTTGGATTTGAGTTCCAACAACTTGAACGGAAAAGATGGAGAAAGTATTGGACAACTAAAGAATCTCATCCATTTGGATCTATTTGATAACTTGCTCCATGGATCATTTCCATTGTCTCTTGAAAGCTTGACATCATTACAATATTTGGATTTGAGTTCCAACAACTTGAACGGAAAAGATGGAGAAAGTATTGGACAACTAAAGAATCTCATCCATTTGGATCTATCTCATAACTTGCTCCATGGATCATTTCCATTGTCTCTTGAAAGCTTGACATCATTACAGTATTTGGATTTGGGGTACAATAACTTGAATGGGACAATTGGAGACAACATTGGACAGCTAAAGAATCTCATCCATTTGGATCTATCTCATAACTTGTTCCATGGATCATTTCCATTGTCTCTTGAAAGCTTGACATCATTACAATATTTGGATTTGAGTTCCAACAACTTGAACGGGACAGTTGAAGAAAGCATTGGACAACTAAAAAATCTCAGCTATTTAGATCTATCTTATAACGCATTGAGTTTGTCCCCAATCCACTTGCCTAATTTATCAAGTTTAAAATACTTGGCCATTTCAAATAACATCTTGTTCATGGAAGAGAGCGATGATTGGATCCCTACATTTCAGCTTGTGGAACTTGATATGGATTTATGCAAAATACTGCCTAGGCCACATTTCCCAAAATGGCTCCAAACACAAACTATACTTTCTTCATTACTTTTGAGAAATGTAGGAATTGAAGGCACAATTCCCGATTGGCTTCCTTCTAGTTTAAGGTATTTATCTCTCTCCAATAATAAAATTAATGAAAATTTAATGCATTACTTCCCAAACCTCGAGGATTTATATCTTTCAAATAATTCATTATCAGGCCGCCTTGGGTTACAAATGGCAAATATGATACCAAGTCTAAAGTCCTTAGATCTCTCTAATAATCACTTCATTGGCGAGCCTTCATTAAACTTCACAAAGCTACAATATTTGGATCTCTCAAACAATATGTTCTCAGGACATCTCAATCCAACAATCAACAACACACTCTTAAACTTACAATATCTTGATTTATCTATGAATAATTTTAGTGGAAGCATTCCCCATTCTCTTTGTTAAATGAATTTATTGTTTACACTCCGCATTTCCAAAAATAGTTTTTCAGGACAACTTCCCAATTGTTGGAATAGTTCCTTTAGGGCAGACTACTTAGATTTTTCATACAACCAAATTTATGGAGAAATTCCAAACACCCTTTGCAACCTAAGGAGCATAAAATTCCTACATTTGGCCTACAATCATTTATCTGGCAGAATTCCCCTTTGTTTACATGATTGTAAATATTTGATTACTCTTGATGCTGGACATAATTACTTAAAAGGAAATATTCTATCTTGGTCTAATAAGAGTTTGCCTTATTTAAAAGTTCTCAACTTACGCTCTAATTTTTTGAGCGGCATCATTCCCGAATTGTCTAAGCTTACGTGCCTTCAATCATTAGATCTCTCTAATAATAACCTCTCAGGATCAATTCCACAAACCTTTGGCAATTTTATTACAATGAGAACCTCACAACAATACTGTAACACCACCAATGATATTTCGGACAATTGGGATACATTATGGCTCTTTACAAAAGGAAATGAGTATGAGTACCTAACATTATATTCACTTGCCAAATCTATTGATCTCTCCAATAATAACTTGTCAGGATATATCCCTGAGGAAATAGAGAACTTATATGGATTGCAAAACTTAAATCTATCTAGAAATAACTTAATAGGGGAGATACCAAGGAGCATTGGTGGAATGCATAATCTAGAAGCTTTAGACTTGTCAAGAAATAATTTATCAGGTGCTATTCCTTCATCATTAGGAGATTTGTCTTTTTTGGGCATATCTTGAACTTGTCATATAACAATTTCTCGGGCAGTATTCCCGCTGGTAGACAACTGCAAACATTTGGTGCATCTACTTATATTGGAAACCCATACCTTTGTGGTTTTCCCCTTATAAAAAGCTGTACAGATGACATAGCAAAAGGCAACGCAGAAGAAGAAAACACAAATGGTGATGGAAGTAGGGAAACCATATGGCTATTCAGTAGCATCACAATGGGATTTATTATGGGATTTTGGGGAATTTTGGGCATTCTTCTATTGCATAAAAGGTGGAGAATCCTGTACTTCCATACTATTGACAATGCCTACCACAAGCTATGCATGGTGTCAGGGCCGGTCTACCCGGTTCGGCCCAAGCCCGGGATCAAGCCCAAACAAGGGAAAAGGGCGGTCAAAATGGGGCGTTGACCCCAAACCGCAGACGAACGAAGCATTCGCTTCGTCAGCTCCGCGCGCGTCGAACGCAAACGCGATCGCGTCGTCCTTGCGTGCGCCAGACACAGCACGAGCGACGACGTCAACGGCGTCTGCGCGAGAGCCGGTCGACGACGACGACCACAGCGGTTTGGCGACGGGATCTTCGGCGGCTTTCTCGGACCCGGACGACAACGGCTTCAAAGGCGGAAACGGACGCGCGTGGTGAACGCGTTCGCTGGCGCCGAAGACGCGGATGTCGGCGAAAGAAGCGGACTCGGACGCTCGAAATAGAGGCGGCGGCCGTCCTCTATAAAGACGTCCGACGAGATGAAGGGGGGCCATCACCTGCGAACGGACGACTTCCACCATCAGGCGAGCAGAGGTAAAACGAAGCTGTAGGAAGCTTCGGAAGAGTGATTTGTACCTGGCGATAAGGTTCGCCGGCGAGGGAGGGAGAGGGGCACCGGCGGCGGGGTCGCCAACCGTTGGGAAAAGTATTGTAAGCTTCTATTAAGAGAATAAAAGTTCTACTACTTCCAGTCCTTCCTCCCCTATCTCCGTGGTTTGCACTAGGTTCTGGTGGTGGGCGGAGCGACGAACTCCGGCAGCAAGCGACCGTTGGGATGTCGACGGAAAGCTTCGACGAGTCGCGAGCGCAGGCGGCGCTCGGCTTCGGACGAACGAAGAAGACGAAGTAAATTTCGAACGCGTCGGGCGTTCGAAACGAGGCGGCGACCGAGTCAACGTCGAATTCGAGCGAACGAATTCGAAATCGGATTGCTGACGCAAGCGGACGTCAGCACAGCGAAAGATTTCAAATTCGGCGATCGAAATCGGTGGGTGACGTCAGCGACAGATTGCTGACGTAAGCAAGGGTAAATTAATCGGCGATTGTGATTTTGACTTTGGTCAAAATCAGAGGAGGTAATTAATTTAGGGTTCCGTTCTTTTCCGGATTTCCTAATTGGGGTTAGGGTTTTCTCCGTGTGAATTGTATTTTGGGGAGAAAAATTATCCGGGGAGATTAGGGTTTCGAATTTTGGGCCGGAAACCCTAGGGCGAGTTGCGTTCCGGTGTTCCGCCGGACGGTTCTAGGAAGCGGATAAGCGCTAATTCTAGGCCGATCCGACCGGGGCGTGACACATGGAGATGTAAGTGAAGATGAGAAGGAAATCTGTTATAGAAGATTAAGATGGCTAATGTATTGTAAGCACTTCCTGGAAGCAATTTACCTAAAAAAGGAACAGTTGGCAAAGCTTGGATGTCTCTTCAGACAAGGAAGAATCAGGAGCATATGGCAATCAGTTGTTTGCGTTGATTAAAGATTGTCTCTGCAAGCTTGGAAGACCAAATGAAAATTAGTTGTTGTGTTGACTAAATAATAAGAAAATGAGGAGGAAAAGTTGTATTTCTGTGTTTCATGTGCCGTTTGATGAGCCGTAAGATGATTTATTTTCAAATTATAATTTCACATTAGCTGGAGAGAAATAATTTGAGTTTATAAAATGAAAAATAACTATAAAATGCCAATAATTTTGAGATTCAAATGACGTAAAACTTATAGTTTAGAAATTATATGTTACTTCAATTTTTAGACAATAATCTTATTATCCTTTTTTTCTGTATGAAGAATGAGCTCATTTCATTGTAGGCGAAAGTATCAATATCTGTTTGGAAATAAAAAAATAAAACTGGCGAGTTCTTTTTTCTGATGTTGTTGTTTCTTATTTTTCACCAGCAAATAATCAACCCAGAGGACAATTTTGCATAAATGTTAAATGAGGGAAAATTTTGCATAAAAAATAAAACTTAGCATAAATGTTAAATGAGGGGAAATTTTGCATCTCTATACAAACTTATAGCTTGTGATGATGAAGAATGACCTTTTGCACTTTACAATAGCAACTTGTCATGAATCATGAAAACAGATGATGCTTGTCTGGCTTTAGAGAACTTTATGGTAAGTTCATATTGCTAATTTCTCAATGCTGCCTTATTTATTGAGTAAATTAGAGGAAATGCAACATGGCTAGTAATCTTCTCTTAAGTCCATCCGTCTGATGAAAAGCTTGCTTAACATGAAGCACATGATAATATTGTTTGGCAGCAGAGGGCCCTTGTCAAGATTAACATCTTGTATCGGGTCTTCATGAAGGATTGACTACTGACAAGAGATTTTTTCTGCAGATTGAGAAATTGGTTGATGAAACGAGTATCATTTCCGGAGGAGCAATATCAAAATATTACTCTGCAGTGATGTTTTTATTCTACTACCATTTGTAAATTACATTTTCAGATCGAAGGATTACATATTTTGATCAATATGGTGAACTAAAATGCAACAAAATTTTGTTCAGACTAAATTTTAACGACTTTTACCATCCAGTAAAAGTTATCAGTCCTAAACATCATCGTCAGTGTTGGATGGCATTAATGACACTAATTGCGTCCATTTAGTGCTCCAAACTCAAATGATTCTTTCTTTTTTATTTTTTGAAAATGCTAGACTTATAGGCACAGTTCTCAATTAGCTTCCTTCTAATCTCGAGTATTTAGATCTTTCCTTTAACAGGATTAGCTGGGGCTTGATAAATTTGTTTCTAAACCTTAAAACATTATATCTTTCAGACAACTCATTCTCGTGCAAGCTGTGGCCCGGCCCGTTGCCACCGCTAGCCACAATAGTTTATTAGGAAGACTCCCTGTTGTGAAGACATTTGACTATTCTTAATGTGAGATATAATAACTTCACATGAAAAAGCATGCTCTATTTAAAAACTTATGAGCTTGCGGTCTAATTCCTTGAGGGGCGACATTCCTGAACTGAATTATCAGGATGCTATCATACTCTGCCCTCTCTGTTTTGATCCAAGGGTATTCTATTGTGCAAGTGATCTCATAGTTCAAGTTCCTTTCTTAACATTTTTTAGGGAGAGATTTTCTAGAAATTCTACTCCTAAACCCTACACCCATCAGCTACACGAATTTAAAAAATAATTTTTCTTAAATATAGTCAGATCATTAACAAAACAATCAAATCAAATTATAACATAATTATCATATGACAAATAGAATAAAAAGATGAATAACGAAAAAAAAAGAGGGAATAGATTTTCAGTTATAATCATATGATTAATAAAATAATAAAAAGAATAGCTAAAAAAAAAGAGAATAGATTTTCACCTAAGTTTATTATGGGGTATTTATATAATTTTTTAATTTTACATGATTAACAAAATTCAAATCAAACATGGAAATAAACAAAATAATTTTAAAAGAAAAGAATTAGAAAATTAGAATTAGGAGCCTCATAGTTCTATGTCCTTGTAAAAATTGAGTTATTTGCCAGTTGAACTCAAATTGGACATCTTAGGATATAAAGGGTATTTCTCCTATAGGCTGTGTTTTTTTGAAAAAAATTCACAGCCGAAGAAAGGGAAAGGAGTTTTAATTATTGCTTTGTCAGCGGAAAAAAAGAAAAGGAGTTTTAATTATTACTTTAACACCCTTTTTTCCGCTATGGATTCTTTCTAAGAAAACACAGCCTTACAGCCTATATGTATAATCACATAGAGATTAAGGGCCGGTTTAGGGCTGCTGACCGCCTGATTCTGCTAATTGGTAATCAAAAAAACATGAATGACCCTAATAGTTGATAGCAAGATTTTGCTAATTGGTAATCTCTCTCACTTCACTAGTTATTTTTTTAAAAAAAAAAAAATAAACAAGAAAAATATGTGTTGTTTTTAGTTTTTGCTAATTGGGTTAATTGAATGACCCTAATAGTTGATAACAAGATTTTGGTATCAAATTCTGTTTTTATTAAATTATTTACATAAAAAAAATTAACTATACCACTGAAATCAAATATATGATTAGAAAATCATTTGTAGCATGATCAATTTAATTTTTTTGTTAAATCTTAAGAATTAATTGGTTTTCATTTGATGATATTTAAACATTATCTTTGCCAACTTATGTCCAAAAGTTCGAACTGTGAGGAAAACTAGTAGTTAACTCCATTTGTCAGTTTTTGCTCAAGTCAAGCAAATAAATAAATGATAGAGATTCAAGTGTATCTATCCTCAATTTTCTTCTTTGTTCCAATCAAAAATTGACCGATTAAAAATGATAGAGCCAAAAAAACTGAACGAAATGCTGAAAACAAAAGAGGTTTGACAAGTAATCGATGGGTGTGATATAAGTGGCATGAAGAATCCAATAATACACAAAAGAGTAATGGGTTATGGATGATGACTACTTCTGCATGTGTCCAACCAGTTCGTGTCATTTATTTGCAAGACTTAGCTTTAGAGTTGACTGACTTTGGCCAAAAGTCAAGTCGCATGCAATTGGACGATTAGAAAATAAATGATGGATGATAACTACATTTTGTGTGCATTTGCGAGACTTGCTTGAGCGTCGATGACTCTGCCCAAAAGTCAAGACATGCGGTTGGACATTTAGGAGACAGAGACTGTTTTTACTAGTCTTTGCAAATTGAAATATGCGGAAGCTGGAATTTTGAGATAATCAGGTGCTTCTTATATAATAATGATGTGATCGACTCTTCTGGTGAACTTTGGTGAATTTTCGATCATCTCTAGTGAACTTCCGCTTGTCTCTGATGAACTCCCTGTTGTAAATGAATTTTAATTTTGGTTAAAAGATTTAAAACTTATCTTTAAGGTGTCTAACTGTGCTTTAAGATTTGTTGATTAAAATCTAAAAGTGTCTCTCTAAAAATTTCTAGAGAGACTGTCTCCCTAGAATTTTTCTCCCTTATTTTGCCTTCAACTATAACAGCAGAGGGAGGCTTGATGATGACAATAGAAAATGGAAATGGTTGCAGCGATGACTAATCCCAAGCTAAAGGAATTATCTCGGTGACTATACTTTAGTGAGTTTAGGCTACAATGACGGCACTTGAAACACAAGGAGGGAAGCTCAGTACAATGGACAAGAATTAGGACAATCGACTACAATGGTGAATAGTTAGTAGGAGAGAGGAAATTAGGGCAGACAAAGTAGAGCCAGGCGGGCGCCGACTGCACAAGTTTGAATGACGCTGCAACAGTTCGGAGGCGGACTAAAATGACCGTGGTGGTGACAAGGAAACAAAGCTTATTTCCTCATTAATTTTCTATCTTTCATCATTTTTTAAATATGAGTTGAGAATTTCCTCATGAATTCTCTATCTTTCATCATTTTACTAATTAAGAAGGCGATTAGCAGTATCTGTCGTGTATGATTTCGAGTTCGATGGATGAATACTTGAACCTATATCCACTACTTCTGAAATATTAGAATTTTGATATCTTCTAAGTATTCAGACTTTTGGCGCACCTCCTAAACACTAGATCCTTAACATCTCCTACATGCTTGATTTGAGCCATCCTTAACATCTCCTACATGCTTGATTTGAGCCATTCATTTTATTGATATGATATAATTTAAGGTCAGTAGGCTAAACTTATGCAAGCCTACTTTCCCTATTATGGCTCGGTTTGGGATTGTAGGTAAAACCGTTGGCTAAACATAAATAAAAATATATGTAAACATTTTTTAAAAAAAATGCTCATTTCTTTCTGCTGCATCCAAAAAGTAGTGTCATATTATCTATGATTTTAATAAAAATTCAAGGATAAATACTTGATTCTAGAATGCCAATGAATCATTTAAAAATTAATTTGAATTTTAAAAAAAATTAGAGTCATAGTTTAGAAATGATACATATAATTAACTTCAATTTCAAATCATTATTCTTGTTGTTACTATTGTTCCATGGAGAAATAAACTCATTTCAGTATAGACAAAATATTAATATTTGTTAGAAATAAAAGATAAAACTGATTAGTCTTTACTTAGTCAAGCAAATGAATGCTGATATTGATTTGAGTGTGTCCTTTCTTCTTCTTCCTCCACTGGCACCGTAATCAAACTAGAGGACCATCTATCCATTATCAAACTAATATTCATCTCTGACCTTTTAAAGAAAAAATATATTCATTCTATGGTCCTATCCATCAAAGATCGACACACATTTTTCTCTACTTAACAATGTATAAAAAATCTAGAAGACAATGATATTATTTAGTAATTAAGATGTAGATGATATGTTAACTTTGACGGGAAATACAAGCGAAGATTAAAAGTTTTTTAAAAAAAAAAAAGTTTAGTATAACATTAATTGATTTTGATCGAGTATTTATTAGCCCATAACACCTCATTTATTAAATAAATATATTTTCAATCGATTTGGGCTGATCATTTTGTTAAGAATCAAATTATCTTAAGATTAATTGATTTTCAATCTAAATTATGTCTTTTTTAGTTTGCTGGATAGTTAATTTATTACAATTATTGTGATAAGTACACGATTGAATATTCATTCGTGATCTGAATGTGCTAACTTTTGGATATAAGTTGGAGGGCTCATCGAGATTGATTTTGGATGATGGAGATTAAATTTTGA
Organism: Costus lasius; assembly: GCA_027563935.2. Taxonomy (NCBI): domain Eukaryota; kingdom Viridiplantae; phylum Streptophyta; class Magnoliopsida; order Zingiberales; family Costaceae; genus Costus; species Costus lasius. The sequence goes on from CM050454.1 coordinate 2,985,624, forward strand.
GTTATTATTTAGACTGTGAGGAAAATTTGTGCTTAGGAAAATTTGTGCTTGGGCCCCATTGTCAGTCTTCGTTCAAGGCAAGCAAATAAATAAATGATAGAGATTCATGTGTATTTATCCTCAATTTTCTTCTTTGTTCCAAAAATAGACCGATTAAAAATGATTAAGCGAAAAAACTGATAGAAATGCTAAAAACAAAATAGGGTAATCAATGAATGAGTGTGAGATAAGTGACACGAAAAATCCAATAATACACACTGATATTAATTAATTAGAAAAGAGTGGTGGATTACGGATGATGACTACTTCTATAGAGTTGACTGACTTTTGTGTGCATTTACAAGACTCACTTCAGAGTTGACCGGCTGTGCTCAAAAGTCAAGACACAGGGGAGACAGATATTTCTTTTTACTAGTCTTTGCAAATTGAAATATGCGGCAGCTGGAATTTTGAGATAAGCATGTTCTGCTTATATAATAACCATGTGATGTGCCTTCTCCTGCGTATCCAACAAACACTCAAATGATGATCAAATCCCCAAGCAGCCTCCTATTCTTCTTCCTCTCGCTTGCTTTGCTGAGCATCAAGCTCCACGGCAAGACGTCACATGCCACTGCTGCAATGATCCGCTGCCACAACGCGGAGAGGCAAGCCCTGCTGGAGTTTAAGCGCAGGCTCGATGATCCTTCCAACCGCCTCTCTTCCTGGGTTGGCAAGGATTGCTGTACGTGGAAGGGCATTGGCTGCAGCAACGTCACTGCCCACGTCATCAAGCTCAACCTTCGGAATGAAGGTTATTATGATGGTGATGAATATTATTTAGAAAGGGAAATGTTTCAGTTGCGGGGTGATATAAGCACTGCTTTGTCGCTGCAATCTCTTGAGGAGCTGACTCATCTGGATCTCAGCGGCAACGACTTTAGCGGCCACAACATCCCTGCCTTCTTCGGTTCTTTTCCTAGACTAACTTATCTTGATCTCTCCGGAGCATGCTTCACCGGCAGAGTACCCGACCAGCTCGGAAATCTCTCCACCTTGCGATACCTTGACCTTTCCTATAACCGGTATGATGGTAATGATTATTATGGTGACTCAACTGGCTCCTTGTACGTTGAAAACCCAGGATGGATCGCTCGCCTCACTTCCCTCCGACACCTCAATATGAGTTCGGTTAGTTTTGGAGGTGCGTCTAGTTGGTTTGAAGCATTGAATGCGCTCCCTCACATTCAAGACGTCGAATTGGCTGGGTGTGATCTAATAGGGTCGCTTCCTCATTCCCCACTGCATCTCAATTTCACAGCGCTCCAAACACTTAATTTGGCAGGTAATTTATTTACATGAAGTGTCTTTAATTTTGATTGGAATTATATGATCTAATATATACCACCTCTCTTTAATATTTGTCAGGTAATAATATAAATGGCACTGAACTAGTGTGGCTATACAATCTAACTACCTTGGAGAGTCTTGATTTTTCTAATAATGAAATCTACTGGTCGTCCATGCATGGCTCCATAATAAGGTTGGCTTCTTTAAAGGAACTAGATTTGTCTGGAAATATAATATTTAAGAGTTTCCTACTATTGTTGGCCAACCTCTGCAAGCTCCAAATTTTGGGATTAGCGGAAATCACAATCAAGGATAAGTCATCCAATCTAGAGATGCTCTTTTCTGGATGTCTTATGTATAGCTTGGAGGAGTTATATCTTTACGACAACCAACTCAATGGTTCTATACTAAATTCTCTTGGAAGCCTAACCTTATTACAGTATTTGGATTTGAGGTACAATAACTTGAATGGGACAATTGGAGACAACATTGGACAGCTAAAGAATCTCATCCATTTGGATCTATCTGATAACTTGCTCCATGGATCATTTCCATTGTCTCTTGGAAGCTTGACATCATTACAATATTTGGATTTGGGTTATAACTCATTGAGTTTGTCCCCAATCCACTTGGCTAATTTATCAAGTTTAAAATACTTGGCCATTTCAAATACCATCTTGTTCATGGAAGAGAGCGATGATTGGATCCCTACATTCCAGCTTGTGAACCTTGATATGGATTTATGCAAAATTGTGCCTAGGCCACATTTCCCAAAATGGCTCCAAACACAAACTATACTTTCTTCATTAAATTTGAGAAATGTAGGAATTGAAGGCCCAATTCCCGATTGGCTTCCTTCTAGTTTAAGGTATTTATATCTCTCCAATAATAAAATTAATGAAACTTTAATGCATTACTTTCCAAACCTCAAGAATTTATTTCTTTCAAATAATTCATTATCAGGCCGCCTTGAGTTACAAATGGCAAATATGATACCAAATCTAAAGTCCTTAGATCTCTCTAATAATCACTTCATTGGCGAGCCTTCATTAAACTTCACAAAGCTACAATATTTGGATCTCTCAAACAATATGTTCTCAGGACATCTCAATCCAACAATCAACAACACACTCTTAAACTTATACTATCTTGATTTATCTATGAATAATTTTAGTGGAAGCATTCCTCATTCTCTTTGTCAAATGAATCTATTAGTTAGACTCTACATTTCCAAAAATAGTTTTTCAGGACAACTTCCCAATTGTTGGAATAGTTCCTTTGGTGCAAAGTACTTAGATCTCTCTAATAATCACTTCATTGGCGAGCCTTCATTAAACTTCACAAAGCTACAATATTTGGATCTCTCAAACAATATGTTCTCAGGACATCTCAATCCAACAATCAACAACACACTCTTAAACTTATACTATCTTGATTTATCTATGAATAATTTTAGTGGAAGCATTCCCTATTCTCTTTGTCAAATGAATCTATTAGTTAGACTCTACATTTCCAAAAATAGTTTTTCAGGACAACTTCCCAATTGTTGGAATAGTTCCTTTGGTGCAGAGTACTTAGATTTTTCACACAACCAAATTTATGGAGAAATTCCAAACACCCTTTGTAACCTAAGGAGCATAAAATTCCTACATTTGTCCTACAATCATTTATCACGCAGAATTCCCCTTTGTTTACATGATTGTAAATATTTGATTACTCTTGATGTTGAACACAATTACTTAACAGGAAATATTCCATCTTGGTCTAATAAGAGTTTGCCTTATTTAAAAGTTCTCAACTTACGCTCTAATTTTTTGAACGGCATCATTCCCGAAATGTCTAAGCTTACATGTCTTCAATCATTAGATCTCTCTAATAATAACCTCTCAGGATCAATTCCACAAACCTTTGGTAATTTTATTACAATGAGAACCTCACAGCAATACTGCATCACCCATTTTTCGTCCAATTTTGATAAATTTTGGTTCTTTATAAAAGGAAATGAGCACGAGTACATGACATTAGATTCACTTGCCAAATCTATTGATCTCTCCAATAATAACTTGTCAGGATATATCCCTGAGGAAATAGGGAACTTATATGGATTACAAAACTTAAATCTATCTAAAAATAACTTAATAGGGGAGATACCAAGGAGCATTGGTGGAATGCAGAATCTAGAAGTTTTAGACTTATCAAGAAATAATTTATCAGGTGCAATTCCTTCATCATTAGGAGATTTGTCTTTTTTGGACATCTTGAACTTGTCATATAACAACTTCTCGGGCAGTATTCCCGCTGGTAGACAACTGCAAACATTTGGTGCATCTACTTATATTGGAAACCCATACCTTTGTGGTTTTCCCCTTATAAAAAGCTGTACAGATGACAAAGCAAAAGGCAACGCAGAAGAAGAAACCACAAATGGTGATGGAAGTAGGGAAACCATATTGCTATTCAGTAGCATCACAATGGGATTTATTATGGGATTTTGGGGAATTTTGGGCATTCTTCTATTGCATAAAAGGTGGAGAATCCTGTACTTCCATACTATTGACAACGCCTACCACAAGCTATGCATGGAGATGTAAGTGAAGATGAGAAGGAAATCTGTTATAGAAGATTAAGATGGCTAATGTATTGTAAGCACTTCCTGGAAGCAATTTACCTAAACAAGAAGCAGTTGGCAAAGCTTGGATGTCTCTTCAGACATGGAAGAATCTGGAGCATATGGCAATCAGTTTGCGTTGATTAAAGATTGTCTCTGCAAGCTTGGAAGACCAAATGAAAATTAGTTGTTGTGTTGACTAAATAATAAGAAAATAATATCGTGTAGAAGGAAAATGAGGATGAAAAGTTGTATTTCTGTGTTTCATGTGCCGTTTGATGAGTCATAAGATGATTTATGTTCAAATTATAATTTCACATTAGCTGGAGAGAAATAATCTGAGTTTATAAAATGAAAAATAACTATAAAATGCCAATAATCTGATTTGAGCATGACTAAAAATGATTTCTTCAAAGGAAACAATCGTTTTTGTCATGGTTCATAATTTAGCCTAGGAACACAAAATGTTAAATAGTAAGAGAATAAAATTCTGTAGGTAGAAAATGAGGGAAAATTTTGCATCTCTATACAAACTTATAGCTTGTGATGATGAAGGATGACCTTTTGCCACTTTACAATAGCAACTTGTCATGAATAATGAAAACAGATGTCTGGCTTTAGAGAACTTTATGGTAAGTTCATATTGCTAATTTCTCAATGCTGCCTTATTTATTGAGTAAATTAGAGGAAATACAACATGGCTAGTAATTTTCTCTTAAATCCATCCGTCTGATGAAAAGCTTGCTTAAGATGAAGTATGTCTGCGATATTCACTATTTTATTTTGGTGTTTAGGTTTCCTCTGGCTCAGAGGAAGCACATGATAATATTGTTTGGCAGCAGAGGACCCTTGTCAAGATTAACATCTTGTATCGGATCTTCATGAAGGATTGACTACTGACAAGAGATTTTTTCTGCAGATTGAGAAATTGGTTAATGAAACGAGTATCATTTCCACAGGAGCAATATCAAAATATTACTCTGCAGTGATGTTTTTATTCTACTACCATTTGTAAATTACATTTGACATCGAAGGATTACATATTTTGATCAATATGGAGAACTAAAATGCAGCAAAGTTTTGTTCAGACTAAATTTTAATGACTTTTACCATCCAGTAAAAGTTATCAGTCCTAAACATCATCGTCATTTATCATCCATCCTAAATATATAAAAGCATAGCAACCATGAGATCGATAATACCTTCATACTTTACATCATCATTAATGTAATTATAATTATTAACAGAAATTAGCTAAAAGGAACTACAATTATTTCATTTCAAGTAATAAAAATAGAAAAAAATATAAAAAATACTAGTCACTTTCTATGGAAGTCTCTATTCTATGTAACCATTTCTAGATTGCACTTTTTTAATACTTAGAAGCAAAACAATGGGGATTAACCAAAATTAGCTAAATAGGGATTGGCAATAAGATGAATGCATGATCCAAAATGAAATCTCAACTACATGTGTATAATATATATGTGCAAATAGAAAAAAATAATCAATATACATCCCATCACATTAAAAATGGAGCGGTTAATGGTTATCTTCATTTGTGCATTACGCCTTGCACTCTAATAAGAGTGGTTCTACCATCAAACTCCAAAAAGTGGAACGATTGCTATCAGATAGCCTAATCATATTGTGTAACACTTGAAAACTCTAGTATTATCTAAATGACAATCTTGTAGTAAATTGATTACTTAATAGAGTTACTCGTTTATTTGTTTCTTTTAAAATGCCCAGTTCTTTTGACCGTATCAAAAAAACAAGTGTCCTATTATCTATCATTAGTCAACTTAGAATTTTAATAAAAATTCAAAAACAAATACTAAATTCTAAAATGCCAATAAATTATATTAAAATTAATTTGAATTTAAAGAAAATTAGAGTCATTGTTTAGAGATGAAACATATTATTAACTTCAATTTCGAATTATTATTCTTGTTGTTACTATTGTTGTATGGAGAAATAAACTCATTTCATTATAGACAAAATATCAATATTTGTTGGAAATAAAATATAAAGCTGGTTAGTCCTCACTCCAATGAAGCAAATGAACACTGATACTGATCTGAGTACGTCATTCTTCATCTTCCTTCACGGGCACGTAATCAATCTAGAGGACAGTGATATTGATCTGAGTATATTATTCTCCATCTTCCATCACAAGCACGCAATCAATCTAGACGATAGTGAGTGAATTGTGAGACCATCAATCCATTATCAAACTAATGTTCATCTTTGACCTTCCAAAAAAAAAAACATTCATTCTATGGTCCTATCGATCAAAGGTATACACACATTTTTCTCTACTTTACAAAATTCATCGTTTGCACTTTCGTTCCAATTTTCAAGTACTATATAGGAAAAAATTTCCTGAGCAAGGGGCTACTCAACAAAAGTTAAGCACAGCCCCTTAAAAAAAATCCACGATTCTAAAAATCATGAAAAAAAATATCCATGATGTTGTCCACGATGAGAGCTTTTCAATGGTACCAAGATCCACGAAATTGTCGTGTCCATGATGTTGTTTTTAGTTTTTTCTAATTGGGTTAATTGAATGACCGTAATAGTTGATAACAAGATTTTGGTATCAAATTCTGTTTTTTATTAAATTATTTACATAAAAAAAATTAATTATACCACTGAGATCAAATATATGATTAGAAAAACATTTGTAGCATGATCAATTTGATTTTTTTGATAAATCTTAAGAATTAATTGGTTTTCATTTGATGATATTTAAACATTATCTTTGCGAACTTATGTCCAAAAGTTCAGACTGTGAGGAAAACTAGTAGTTAACTCCATTTGTCAGTTTTTGCTCAAGTCAAGCAAACAAATAAAGAGATTCTAAATGTATCTATCCTCAATTTTCTTTTTTGTTCCAATCAAAAATAGACCGATTAAAAGTGATAGAGCCAAAAAACTGAACGAAATGTTGAAAACAAAAGAGGTTTGACAAGTAATGGATGGGTGTGATATAAGTGGCATGAGGAATCCAATAATACACACTAATAGTAATTAATTAGAAAAGAGTGATGGGTTATGGATGATGACTACTTCTGCATGCGTCCAACCAGTTCATGTCATTTATTTGCAAGACTTAGCTTTAGAGTTGACTGACTTTGGCCAAAAGTCAAGTCGCATGCAATTGGACGATTAGAAAATAAATGATGGATGATAACTACATTTTGTGTGCATTTGCAAGACTTGCTTGAGTGTTGATGACTCTGCCCAAAAGTCAAGACATGCGGTTGGACATTTAGGAGACAGATTGTTTTTACTAGTCTTTGCAAATTCAAATTTGCGGAAGCTGGAATTTTGAGATAATGATGTGATCAAGGTGAACTCTCGATTGTCTCCGGCGAATTTTCCATATCTCCAGTGAACTTCCGCCAGAGATGAACTTCCGCCTGTCTCTGATGAAATCCCCAAGCAGCCTCCTATTCTTCTTCCTCTCGCTTGCTTTGCTGAGCATCAAGCTCCACGGCATGACGTCGCATGCCACTGCTGCAAAGATCCGCTGCCACAACGCGGAGAGGCAAGCCCTGCTGGAGTTTAAGCGCAGGCTCGATGATCCTTCCAACCGCCTCTCTTCCTGGGTTGGCAAGGATTGCTGTACGTGGAAGGGCATTGGCTGCAGCAACGTCACTGCCCACGTCATCAAGCTCAACCTTCGGAATGAAGGTTATTATGATGGTGATGAATATTATTTAGAAAGGGAAATGTTTTAGTTGCAGGGTGATATAAGCACTGCTTCGTCGCTGCAATCTCTTGAGGAGCTGATTCATCTAGATCTCAGCGGCAACGACTTTAGCGGCCACAACATCCCTGCCTTCTTCGGTTCTTTTCCTAGACTAACTTATCTTGATCTCTCCGGAGCAAGCTTCACCGGCAGAGTACCCGACCAGCTCGGAAATCTCTCCACCTTGCGATACCTTGACCTTTCCTATAACCGGTATGATGGTAATGATTATTATGGTGACTCAACTGGCTCCTTGTACGTTGAAAACCCAGGATGGATCGCTCGCCTCACTTCCCTCCGACACCTCAATATGAGTTGGGTTAGTTTTGGAGGTGCGTCTAGTTGGGTTGAAGCACTGAATGCGCTCCGTCACATTCAAGACGTCGAATAGGCTGGGTGTGATCTAATAGGGTCGCTTCCTCATTCCCCACTGCATCTCAATTTCACAGTGCTCCAAACACTTAATTTGGCAGGTAATTTATTTACATGAAGTGTCTTTAATTTTGATTAGAATGATATGATCTAATATATATCACCTCTTTTTAATATTTGCCAGATAATAATATAAATGGCACTGAACCAGTGTGGCTATACAATCTAACTACCGTGGAGAGTCTTGATTTTTCTTGGAATGATATCTACTGGTCGTCCATGCATGGCTCCATAATAAGGTTGGCTTCTTTAAAGAAACTAGATTTGTCTGGAAATATAATATCTAAGAGTTTCCTACTATTGTTGGCCAACCTCTGCAAGCTCCAAATTTTGGGATTAGCAGACATCACAATCAAGGATAAGCCATCCAATCTAGAGATGCTTTTTTCTGGATGTCTTATGTATAGCTTGGGGGAGTTATATCTTTACAACAACCAACTCAATGGTTCTATACTAAATTCTCTTGGAAGCCTAACCTCATTACAGTATTTGGATTTGGGGTACAATAACTTGAATGGGACAATTGGAGACAACATTGGACAGCTAAAGAATCTCATCCATTTGGATCTATCTCATAACTTGCTCCATGGATCATTTCCATTGTCTCTTGAAAGCTTGACATCATTACAATATTTGTATTTGTGGTCTAACAACTTGAATGGAATAGTTGGAGAAAGCATTGGCCAACTAAAGAATCTCATCCATTTGGATTTACATAATAACTCGCTCCATGGATCATTTCCCGTGTCTCTTGGAAGCTTGACATCATTACAATATTTGGATTTAAGTTACAACAACTTGAACGGAACAGATGGAGAAAGTATTGGACAGCTAAAGAATCTCATCTATTTGGATCTATCTCATAACTTGCTCCATGGATCATTTCCATTGTCTCTTGAAAGCTTGACATCATTACAATATTTGGATTTGAGTTCCAACAACTTGAACGGCACAGATGGAGAAAGTATTGGGCAACTAAAGAATCTCATCGATTTGGATCTATCTCATAACTTGCTCCATGGATCATTTCCATTGTCTCTTGGAAGCTTGACATCATTACAATATTTGGATTTGGGTTATAACTCATTGAGTTTGTCCCCAATCCACTTGGCTAATTTATCAAGTTTAAAATACTTGGCCATTTCAAATAACATCTTGTTCATGGAAGAGAGCAATGATTGGATCCCTACATTCCAGCTTGTGAACCTTGATATGGATTTATGCAAAATTGTGCCTAGGCCACATTTCCCAAAATGGCTCCAAACACAAACTATACTTTCTTCATTAAATTTGAGAAATGTAGGAATTGAAGGCACAATTCCCGATTGGCTTCCTTCTAGTTTAAGGTATTTATCTCTCTCCAATAATAAAATTAATAGAAATTTAATGCATTACTTTCCAAACCTCAAGCGTTTATATCTTTCAAATAATTCATTATCAGGCCGCCTTGAGTTACAAATGGCAAATATGATACCAAATCTAAAGTCCTTAGATCTCTCTAATAATCACTTCATTGGCGAGCCTTCATTAAACTTCACAAAGCTACAATATTTGGATCTCTCAAACAATATGTTCTCAGGACATCTCAATCCAACAATCAACAACACACTCTTAAACTTATACTATCTTGATTTATCTACATATAATTTTAGTGGAAGCATTCCCCATTCTCTTTGTCAAATGAATTTATTGTTTACACTCCGCATTTCCAAAAATAGTTTTTCAGGACAACTTCCCAATTGTTGGAATAGTTCCTTTAGTGCAGAGTACTTAGATTTTTCACACAACCAAATTTATGGAGAAATTCCAAACACCCTTTGCAACCTAAGGAGCATAAAATTCCTACATTTGGCCTACAATCATTTATCTGGCAGAATTCCCCTTTGTTTACATGATTGTAAATATTTGATTACTCTTGATGCTGGACATAATTACTTAATAGGAAATATTCCATCTTGGTCTAATAAGAGTTTGCCTTATTTAAAAGTTCTCAACTTACGCTATAATTTTTTGAACGGCATCATTCCCGAAATGTCTAAGCTTACATGTCTTCAATCATTAGATCTCTCTAATAATAACCTCTCAGGATCAATTCCACAAACCTTTGGCAATTTTATTACAATGAGAACCTCACAACATTACTGTGACACCACCAATACTTCATCCAATTTTGATAAATTATGGTTCTTTATAAAAGGAAATGAGCACGAGTACATGACATTAGATTCACTTGCCAAATCTATTGATCTCTCCAATAACAACTTGTCAGGATATATCCCTGAGGAAATAGGGAACTTATATGGATTGCAAAACTTAAATCTATCTAGAAATAACTTAATAGGGGAGATACCAAGGAGCATTGGTGGAATGCAGAATCTAGAAGCTTTAGACTTATCAAGAAATAATTTATCAGGTGCAATTCCTTCATCTTTAGGAGATTTGTCTTTTTTGGGCATCTTGAACTTGTCATATAATAACTTCTCGGGCAATATTCCTGCTGGTAGACAACTGCAAACATTTGGTGCATCTACTTATATTGGAAACCCATACCTTTGTGGTTTTCCCCTTATAAAAAACTGTACAGATGACAAAGAAAAAGGCAACGCAGAAGAAGAAAACACAAATGGTGATGGAAGTAGGGAAACCATATGGCTATTGAGTAGCATCACAATGGGATTCATTATGGGATTTTGGGGAATTTTGGGCATTCTTCTATTGCATAAAAGGTGGAGAATCCTGTACTTCCATACTATTGACAACGCCTACCACAAGCTATGCATTGTAAGCACTTCCTGGAAGCAATTTACCTAAAAAAAGGAGCAGTTGGCAAAGCTTGGATGTCTCTTCAAACAAGGAAGAATCAGGAGCATTGGCAATCAGTTGTTTGCGTTGATTAAAGATTGTCTCTGCAAGCTTGGAAGACCAAATGAAAATTAGTTGTTGTGTTGACTAAATAATAAGAAAATATTATTATGTAGAAGGAAAATGTGGAGGAAAAGTTGTATTTCTGTGTTTCATGTGCCGTTTGATGAGTCATAAGATGATTTATGTTCAAATTATAATTTCACATTAGCTGGAGAGAAATAATCTGAGTTTATAAAATGAAAAATAACTATAAAATGCCAATAATTTTGAGATTCAAATGACATCAAACTTATAGTTTAGAAATTATATGTTACTTCAATTTTTAGACAATAATCTTATTGTCCTTTTTTCTATATGAAGAATGAGCTCATTTCATTGTAGGCGAAAGTATCAATATCTGTTTGGAAATAAAAAATAAAACTGGCGAGTTTTTTTTCTGATATTGTTGTTTCTTCTTCCTTTCAAAAAGGCAGGCTCATCTTATGATCTTATCGATCAAAGGAATGAATCCTTTCCTCAATTTCACAATGTGGATGACAAGTTTGTTGATTTTTTAAAAGTGATGCTTCGCTTTCTTGAAGACTTATTGTCGGTTCAACTCATCAAGACTATGGGTCTGTTTGGCCCACTGTGAATAGCTTTATAACTATGCTAAACTGCGTTATACTATATTGTGCTGCACTGTCAAAATTTATAAAATATTTGGTTAATAACTTTTTAACCACTGTCAAAATCTAAAATAATAAATAAATATATTTTTTAAAATTATTTAAAATAATAATATATTTTATTTTTTCTTTTGTGTTCAAATTATAAATCATTTAAAATAATAATACCTAAAATTTTAAATAAAATTATGTAAATTACTTTTGTGGAAAAGTAGAAGCTGTAAAAGCATCAAATTGTAGCTTTCACAACTTCTGCTTTTTTTGCTGCTTTTTTCTACTTCTGCTTTCAATTACCAAACAGTTTTTTAACTGTTTTTTACTTAAAAGCTTATTATAATCAGCTTCGAAGTGGGGCCAAATAGGCCCTATGTTTGATTGTTTGGTTATCTTAAGGCTTTGTAATGATAGTAAAGATTAATTGTATTAAGGCTGTCAAGGGGTGTCTATCAAAGGAGGTGTCCTTTTGTCAAAGGACGTGTCCTTCTGTCAAAGGACGTGTCCTTCTGTCAAAGGACGTGTCCTTCTGTCAAAGGACGTGTCCTTCTGTCAAAGGACGTGTCCTTCTGTCAAAGGACGTGTCCTTCTGTCAAAGGACGTGTCCTTCTGTCAAAGGACGTGTCCTTCTGTCAAAGGACGTGTCCTTCTGTCAAAGGACGTGTCCTTCTGTCAAAGGACGTGTCCTTCTGTCAAAGGACGTGTCCTTCTGTCAAAGGACGTGTCCTTCTGTCAAAGGACGTGTCCTTCTGTACATTGTGTATATATAGGGAAAGATACATAGATCTATATTATGTACGTAGAGAAAGTTTTCTTTTTTAAAAATCCTTCTTGAGTGTTCTTTGACTACACGGTGTTATAGATCCTGTCGGTCTCGGTTTCTTTACATGGTATCAGAGCATTGGTGAAGTTCGTGAGGAAGATCAATTCACTCAGAGATATGGAAGGTGGTGGTCGTGTACCTGGACTTGGTTTGGAGTTGCTAAACCAGTCAAACTACCGGATATGGAAAACTTGTCTAGAATCGTACTTGGTCGGAGAAGATCTATGGGATGTCGTCGCGGATGGCGGTGTCGTGGCTCCGGCAAACGTCCCTGCGAACGCAGAGGCGTTGAAGAGGTGGAAGTAGTTGAATGCAAAGGCAGAGTTTGTGTTGAAGAGGTCTATCTCCCACGGATTGTTCGAGCATATAATCGATTGTGGGTCTGCTCGTGAGATCTGGCAAACGCTTGGTCGTCTTTTCAATAAAAAGAACGAGGCTCATCTACAGATGCTTGAGAACGAGTTGGCAGCTACGAAGCAAACCGGATCAGTCTCAGAGTTTTTTCTTAAAGTAAAGAACTTGTGTTCAGAACTTTCTCTTCTGAACCCGGAGGAGCGGATCTCGGAGGCTCGAACAAAGAGGTATATTATTCGGGGACTTTTACCAGAGTACACGCCTTTCATCACTTCGATTCAAGGATGGACGCAACAACCATCTCTTGAAGAACTGGAAAATCTCTTGTCGTCTCAAGAGTCGTTGGCTTTACAAATGGCCGGAACCAATATCAAAGAAGAATCTACGAGGGCCTTATTTGTAAAGAAGGGGGGCGCTTATAGAGGAAAAGGGAAAATAGATGGAGAGGCGTCGGAACATTCAAACGTACCTAAGAAGACATTCAAGTGCTATAGATGTGGAAAGGTTGGGCACATCAGAAAAAATTGCCGAGTTAAACTTAAGGCTGGAAATTTCGCGAGTTCTTCTGATGGTGGCAAGAAGTTCAACCAACAACCGGGGGGAGATTGGAATGCTGGTTTTCATGTCGACTTAACGAACTCGAAAGGTGAACAAGCAGCTGGAGAGACACCTCAGGAGATCAACCAGAGATGGATAGTCGATTCGGGTTGTGGTCATCACATCACCGGTGATGACTCTATTTTTTCGTCGACTAGAGCTCACGGCGGTGGTGGTGGCATCATCACAGCGGATAACTCAGTTCACAAAGTCCAGAAGGAAGGATTAGTTGTAATTGACAACAACAAAGGCGAATCGATCACTTTAAAGAACATCTATCATGTTCTGGGGAAACAAAAAAATTTGTTCTCCGTGGTGAATGCGGTGGATGCCGGGAACTTCGTACTGTTTGGTCCGAAGGATGTAAAATTTCTTCGAAATGTGAAGGAGATCAAGGCAGATGTAGTTCACACCGGTGCCCAAGTAAATGATTTCTTTGTCTTATCGGCTTCAAACTCCTATATTGAGAAGATGAGCAGCAACAACACTTCGTCGCTGTGGCACGCGTGGCTCGGTCATCTCAATATGAAAAAATTTAGTATTATGTCTCGCAGAAAACTTATAGACGGACTGCCTGAAGATCTGAAGGTCAAGGAAGGAGGTGTGTGCGAAGGATGCCAGTATGGAAAGGCTCATAGACTTCCTTTCGACAACTCAATCTCGAGAAGTAAAGCTCCCTTGGATCGAATTCACAGTGATTTAATGGGTCCAACTCGAACTTCCTCGTACTTAGGATGTAACTACATGCTGCTGTTTGTTGATGATTTTTCGCGATATACGTGGGTCTATTTCGTGAAGGATAAATCAGAAGTGTTTTCCAAGTTCCTTAAGTTTAAGGAGACTGTGGAAGGAGAACAAGGAAGGAAGATCCAAATTTTGCAAACGGACAACGGAGGAGAGTTTTGTTCAAACAAGTTTAACTTATTTTGTAGGAAGAATGGCATCAAGAGGGAACTATCTTGTCCAGAGACTCCGTAGCAAAATGGAATTGCAGAGAGGAAGATCCGACATCTTGTAGAGACATGTAAGTCCTGGTTGCATATGAAGAGCTTGCCAAGACAATTGTGGGCTGAAGGCATGAAGTGTGCTGCCCACGTGATCAATCGTGTTCCTCTCAGCCCAAATAATCTCCGGTCGTCGTTCAAGATGATGTATGGACTCAAGCCAAATGTTAAATATTTCCGCATGTTCGGCTCTATTTGTTATGTCCATGTTCCTGACTCAAGGAGAAGCAAGCTAGATGCTAAGGCTGTAAAGTGTATTTTCGTTGGCTATGACGAGAGAAGGAAAGGTTGGCGGTGTATGGACCCATCGACACATAAGTATGTGGTGTCTCGAGATGTTGTCTTTGATGAGATTATTTCTTACTGCTCCAAGGATGGAGAAGACAATGTGCACGCAACATTGCCAGTGTCGCTTTGGCCAGATGGATCTTTGAGGGTAGATCATAGCGAGAGGGGGAGCTCAGACTTGTCTCGAGAGGATTCGCTCGAGGAGGAAACAGATAGCCAACGATTGGATGGGAGTTCTCCTTCACATCAGGCAGACTCTTCTATAGAAGAAACTGGAAACCAGCATCCAAGGAGAAACATCGTCAAGCCCTCTCAATTTTGAGACGAGAATTTTGTAACAACTTTCTCTTGCTTCCTGGCAAATCCTGTAGATGATGAAGAACCCTCTTCCTATGATGAAGCGAAAGGAGCTAAGGAATGGGTAGATGCGATGAAGGAGGAGATGGTCGCTCTCGAGAAGAATCAGACTTGGGATCTTGTCCCAAAGCCCTCTGGCACTGAGCCTGTCTCTTGTAAGTGGGTGTATCGAATCAAGAGGAAGACTGACGGAAGTGTTGATCGGTACAAAGCTAGGTTGGTTGCTCGAGGCTTCTCGCAGAAATATGGAGAGCTCGATCGCCCAATCTACATGGATCAACCGCCTGGATTCGATAAGGAAGATGGTCAAGAGCTTGTTTGCAAGCTTAAGAAGGCGTTCTATGGATTGAAGCAAGCTCCATGAGAGTGGTACGGGAAGATTGCAGAATATCTTCACTTTTGCGGGTATGTCACTTCCGAAGGATCCGTTTGAAGACTTACGATTAAAGTTAGGATTGATTCAGCGAACATCACTTTAAGGGGGAGTGTTGATTTTTTTAAAGTGTTGCTTCGCTTTCTCGAAGACTTATTGTCGGTTCAACTCATCGAGACTATGTTTGTTTGTTTGGTTATCTTAAGGCTTTGTAATGATAGCAAAGATTAATTGTATTAAGGCTGTCATGGGGTGTCTATCAAAGGACGTGTCCTTTTGTCAAAGGATGTGTCCTTCTGTACATTGTGTATATATAGGGAAAGATACATAGATCTATATTATGTACGTAGGGAAAGTTTTCTTTAGTAAAAATCCTTCTTGAGTGTTCTTTGACTACACGGTTTTATAGATCCTGTCGGTCTCGATTTCTTTACAAAGTCAATTTTTAACAATTTGTGTTTGCCATTTGCCAGACTAGGTCAACAGTTGACTGGCATTGAGCGCAGAAGTCTGCTCGCATCTTTTGACTAATAATAGTTCAAGACTTAATACACTTAGCTTTCTGCATTCAAAAATTCTCACTATGTATAGGCTAAGCTTTTAAGGTCCAACCATATAATATAGGCAATGAGATTTATAAAGTTTTAAATTTTTTTGTGGGGATGGGGATTGAAAGGGAGAAATTAACATAATTCGTTAGGTGAAGTAAGATATTATTTGAATGATCAAACCCTTTAATAGTTTTTGACTCGATCAATTACGCAATTTACTCTTTTCTAACACTAAGCCCTTAGTAAGAAGAACTAGTCAACTTTAAAATTTTCCATTTTGATGACATAATTCTGACTCGACACCAAGATCTGTAAATTTTTCTTGTTTGAACATCTTTTAATTGGACTAAAGTGGTATAATATTGTCGCAAAATTGAATTTGGATTTCTGGATCTAAATGCAAAGTAAATTTTACTACAAATTTCTCAAATCTCAATAATTTTTAACGTTTTTCACTTTTCAGTTGTTAAGTCAACTACGAAAAAGTAACCCTATGCAATCCTTAAGATTCATTTTCTTAACATGAAGTATGATGAAAAGCTTGCTTAACATGAAGTATGTCTGCGAAATTCACTATTTTATTTTGGTGTTTAGGTTTCTTCTGGCTCAGAGGAAGCACATGATAATATTGTTTGGCAGCAGAAGACCCTTGTCAAGATTAACATCTTGTATCGGGTCTTCATGAAGGATTGACTACTGATAAGAGATTTTTTCTGCAGATTGAGAAATTGGTTGATGAAACGAGTATCATTTTAGGAGGAGCAATATCAAAATATTACTCTGCAGTGATGTTTTTATTCTACTACCATTTGTAAATTACATTTTGACATCGAAGGATTACATATTTTGATCAATATGGAGAACTAAGATGCAGCAAAGTTTTGTTCAGACTATAAATTTTAATGACTTTTACCATCCAGTAAAAGTTATCAGTCCTAAACATCATCGTCATTTATCATCCATCCTAAATATATAAAAGCATAGCAACCATGCGATCGATAATACCTTCATACTTTACATCATCATTAATGTAAATTACATTTTGACATCGAAGGATTACATGTTTTGATCAATATGGAGAACTAAAATGCAGCAAAATTTTGTTAGACTAAATTTTAACGACTTTTACCATCCAGTAAAAGTTATCAGTCCTAAACATCATCGTCATTTATCATCCAACCTGGTCTTCTAGATATTCAATTACAGTCCTCGTTAGTTTCCTCTTTGACTGGCAATTAACCAGTGGCATTAATTTAACTAGAACCAAAATATTAATGATACTAATTAGTAAGCACTGCTGGAATTGGATGACAATTAAGTTTTCTCTCCCAGTGTGTTGGATGGCATTAATGACACTAATTGCGTCCATTTAGTGCTCCAAACTCAAATGATTCTTTCTTTTTTATTTTTTGAAATTGCTAGACTTACAGGCACAGTTCTCAATTAGCTTCCTTGTAATGTCGAGTATTTAGATCTTTCCTTTAATAGGATTAGCTGGGGCTTGATAAATTTGTTTCTAAACCTTAAAACATTATATCTTTCAGACAACTCATTCTCGGGGTTCCGTTTACAAATAGCAAACATGATGCCAAGGTTTGAGTATTTGTCTCTCTCCAATAGTAAATTTATTAATGAGGTGCCACAAATTTTGACAATACTACAAGTTGGATCTCTTAAATAATTTATTTTTATGGCATCTTCCTCCAACATTTGGCAACACATTATCATGGCATTTGAGGCACGATCGTAATAAAATTCATCCACCAAAATTCGACATCATTATGTGAACACCGAAATACGCTAAGCTAACAAAAAAAAAACACAATTGAATTTCATAAACATATTAAAATTAATACTACAAATACAAAAACTTCAAAATATATATATATATATATATATATATAATACTAAAAAAAGAAAAAAAAAAGAAAATTATAAAAATATTAATTCGTTAAAATTTTATTCTAACAAAAAACACAATTGAATTTCATAAACATATTAAAATTAATACTACAAATATTAATTAATAATTGTATATGGCGATCTTAAATATTTTAGTCGTGCTAAAGTGATTAATTAATTAATTAATTATTACGGCTTAATTATCTCAATTTCGTATGGAATATTATTATGTGTAGAGACTTAGGTTTTATTTCTATTTTTGTGATGGGTTAGAAATAGCCGAGACGTGTGTTTCCTTATTTTATTAATTAATAAGGAGTTTCCTATATATATAGGTTAATCCCCATCAATTGGGGCTAGTGCTGCAACTGCAATAATCCGGGGAAACGCACAGTTTTGGAAGACTAAGGCAAAATCTAGATTCAGAGTTAATTCTATGAATCCTTCAGGTACGCTTTCGCTACTATCTTTGTTTTCTCAATGCTTTAACATATCTTCATGTTGTGTTTCATTGTCACAACCTTTAGTTGATTGAACAGATGCGACCGCCAAGTCGGCGACACCGGCGGCCGTTCGACGGCGAGGGTGAGATGTGGAGATAGGGGAGCTTCGACTTCGCCATATCTCTGACTTCGAGTGGCCGTAAACATGAGGTCCAAATTGGTATTCTAAAAATTCTTAGGATACATCATGAAAATGATATTTCTGGGGTTCTAAATTGAAATTTTCCAATAAAATATTTTAAGGCCTTTGGACACGATGACGTCACGTCCCACATGTGGGTGAAACCCAACAACGAGTAAAAGCGATGGAGGCCCAACCCAAGCCCGTTTTGTTGTGCTTCGACCCGGGTTTCTTTACTTTTTATTTTTTTTACCCGGGTTTCTTTATTAGCCCCAAACCTTCGCCTCAGATTTGATCTCCTAAATACTCCACTGTGATGGAGGTGGAGAAGGCGGACAGACTGTTGGGGATGGCGACGGTGCCAAGGAAGAACGAGGTGCTGCGGGCGCACCTGGCGATGGCGCTGGTGCAGGTGGCCTACGGCGGCTACCATGTGCTCACCAAGGCCGTGCTGGACGTCGGAATGAACGAGGTGGTTTTCTGCGTCTACCGGGACCTAGTCGCCATTGCCATCCTCGGCCCCTTCGCTTTCCTTCAACACCACAGGTTTTTCAAGAAAGAATTAAACTTCATTTTTTTTCCATCCCGCAGGCAGATCTGTTCTTAATCACTTTTTTGCTGAGGATTATGTTAATTCTCTGCTGGTTAATTGAGCATTAAGCCGTTGACCGAGAGAGGCCTTTGTTAATTGATTGGGCGGACGAAATTTACTGACTTCTTGCATTAGGTATGATATTTTACGTAGGAAAAATGATTTTTTTGAGAATTTTGGTTAGGTGGTAAAGCAAAGCTTAACTGATTGTGAAATCATATGTGAGATTACCGCGAAGGTGAATGGTTGGTTTGGCATTTTTTTTTTAAAAAAAAACTAGGAATATTGTTCTAACAGTTTGCTTTTGCTTGAAGAGTAGGCGAATGGGTAGACGAGACCCTAGACGTTGACCTTCTAACCATGGAATGGAAGAGATCACCTGGAAACTATGGTATTAGTTGAATGAAAAAAGACTGAAAACTTTGAACAAAGGTTGCTGGGTCATGATCGATTTTGTAACAATTAGGACTCATTAGTAGATTTTGTTCTCTCTTGAATACTCGTAATCGAATAATCTCAACAGCCAAACTTACCGTTAGGCTGTGTTTCCTGCTAGAGAAATAGGAAATTAAGGAAAGAAAAAAAAGGAAGACATAGATCTCTTTCAGAAACAGGACTAAAAATTGAATAATTGGGAGGAATATTTATAATCTTCATATTCATCTCAATTTTTAAATTTTGATTCTATTTCTAAGATTTGTTTTAGTTCCTTTCATTTTTTTCGCCTCCCTCCTATCTTATTTTAGGAAACATGACCTTAGTCTTGTCTACCATAAGGAGAGGTGGAAAAGGCCAAAGAAGACTTTGACTAAAAGCGTTTGCTATGCATAGGTATGGAAGAAGAAAAGTTCATGATCCCATACAAAGCAATTGGGATTGCTTAGTAAATCAAGATGCCTTTCTTGAATAATGGAACACCATGAGCTGATTATGATTATTAAATGATAAGGCTGCAAGTGTACGACTTTATCGAAGTAATAAAATAAGATCATTCCCATGAGGATCTAGTGGTGAACTACTAATTACACGTTTAATTTATAGCTAGATGATTCAGAAGATGTTTTGATCGAAAATTTCAAGAAGAATTAAAAACAAAAGTAAGGGGTTGAGTAGAAAACTGTATGGAGAAATTTAGGACTAGGGTTTCACTACATTGATGATCTAGAATTTAAATAAAAAAATAAATGTAAGCAAAGAAAATCAATACGTCGAAAGGGATTTATTCACATGCACAGATTGCCTCCTCTCGGAGCGTAATCCAGTACTTAATTATAACAATTCCCTACTATCATGGTGATTGTCATATTTAAGCCCCTTAAGTTCTGTGACAAATTATCAAAATCCTTCAAGCGAATTCAACCTACTCTCGTGATTGAAAACACAAGTTTAAAAAGAATAGTTCCAACATCGCGATTCACCTCTCAGTTCGTCTTGCGACGTCTAAAACCCATAAACACTTAACCAAAGTAAATATATTAAGTAAAACGCAATTCTAATCAAACCAACACACTAAAACTCTTAAACAAAGAAATTCATAAATCAATTCATAAGAGTGTCAACGGGCTACGTTCGAGTCCCAATATGAGGGTTTAAGCTAACATGTTTATGATGAACATAATGTAAACTTCAATTTCAACATAAAAAACTCAAACAAATCACAAAAAATTCTAGAAGATCAAGAGTCACTCTTCTCTTCATTCATAAGATGAATATCGAATGAATTCCAGTCTTGTGATCTTTGCTTTAGAAATCGCCAAAACTCAATTTTCTACCCTAGTCGCTGCCTCTGCCGAAATTCATCCAAAGAGTTCCCTCTAATTCAGCTCAAAATATTTCTTTTTATAGTTCAATCTCTCCAGAACCCTTTTTGGAAGGTCTTTCCTAGATTTCACTAAGTTTTCGCTCAATTTGAGGCCGAATTGAGTGAAAATATGAGTCTAGTGGCAATATTCACAGCCCGTGAA
Organism: Costus lasius; assembly: GCA_027563935.2. Lineage (NCBI taxonomy): Eukaryota > Viridiplantae > Streptophyta > Magnoliopsida > Zingiberales > Costaceae > Costus > Costus lasius. The sequence goes on from CM050454.1 coordinate 3,006,706, forward strand.
TGGACTCACGAGCGTGTCTATGAGTATCTCGGTTCATATTTCTTTTTTTTGGTGCCCAAGTCTATTTCTGTACAATGAAATATTCACGGTCTATGAGTGGACTCACGACCGCGTCCGTAAACATCTCGACGTACAAATCTGCTTCTATCAACGATGTATTCATGGCCCATGAGTTCACTAACGGCCGTGTCTGTGAATATTTCGCTCCCAACTCCGTTTTGCTTTAAATTTGACATACAGTTTCATCTTTTCATCAGGAACCGCCCCATAAAGTCAAAACTCATTAAATTTTTTATTTTTAAGCGAAAACATCTGCATTTGTACAAAAATTAAGAAAAGTAAAGATTCTATACAATATGAGCGAAAAAATATCATAAAATGGTCTAAAATCCTATAATTAAGCTCGAATAAAATATAGTGGAAAATACTATGTAAATGCAACTCATCACTAAACAAGGAGGATATATAGCTATAATAAGTCTTTTGGTCAATCCTAACATGCTCTTCAATGTCTAGGAGTATTACATATTGGCTAAATACTAATGGAAATAGGAAGTTGGTTTGTCTTACTGCTTCAATAACCAAACATCAAGTAAAAAAGTACTTGGGAAGATTAGCAAGTTTGTGGATACAGATTCAAAAGAATTTGATCATAAGTTACATAAGAATTTCCAAAGTATATGGAGAGTGGTAATTTCCCATATCAATCAACTATTTTTATTGTTAAGCTCTTTGTGGAAGCTTGATTTTTTTTATATTTCTACTAGAGAAGGTGGATGTGGTAGTCAATGACTATAAATCTAATGCCATGTTAAAATGGGTATTGGAAATTTTTCATAAACATTGTACAACTTAAATAGTGATAAAATTGCACATAAAAATCAATACTGGTGAGAAATAAGGTAGTAGCTTTTGGAGCTAAATAGGAAAATTATTAGTGCCATAAAGTAGAGGAATTTGAGGAGGAACATTGTGTTGTTATATATGTCCGACCATATTGATGTTAGAATACCAAAACTTGAGGAGTATATTTTGCCATGTAAACTCTCAATTTTTTTTAGTGAATATCATTTGTATTTCTGGATCCTATTTGTTCTGATTATGCTTGACAAGCAAAATGATTTTTGGTACATTGTATTCAAATGTATTGGTCTATGTAACTATCAATTATAATTGGTTAATCTTTACTAAAATGTATTACAACCTTGGATGATGTTTTCTAGTAAAAGTATTGTTGATGATAAATGGTGGTCTGTTTTTGGCAGAAATGTCCGTTTTCAACTAAATCGACGCCTCCTTGTATCATTTTTCCTTCTTGGTTTAACTGGGTAAGCTCTAAATCGTTGCTACTGGCATATTTTAGAAGTAAAATTTTGTTGATATTCTGTGCCCATGGAAACAATCAGGTCATTTTTCGATGTTCTCCAATCAGGATATATGCCAATCAGCTTTTGTTTCTTCTTGGCCTAAGCTACACAAACCCAACTTATGCATCAGCTATTCAGCCTTCAATACCAGTTTTTACATTTATCTTAGCTGCAGTACTGGGGTAAGTATCGTTTTGTTTCCTTTTTATATTATGCCAGTAACTACTTAAGCTTGTACTTTTCTATATTCAATTAGTCTTTTTATATTATTGTTTGCAGTATTGAAACAATAAACTTTGGTGCAATTGAAGGTCGCATGAAAGTTGTTGGGACATTTGTTTGTGTTTCTGGTGCAATATTAATGGTCTTTTACCGCGGTCCAGCTATAATCGGATCTGGTGATGATCTCTCTAATCATGGCACAGTAGGCGTGAAGTCTCAGCCTGAACAAGCCAGATGGTTAGCATCTGGTCTTCTTGAATTTGGACTTGAGAAGTGGCACATTGGTGTATTGTGCTTGATTGGAAACTGTTTATGCATGGCCGTATATTTTGTTTTACAGGTACCTTACACTTGGCAAACAAAATAGCTATCATTGTTGATGGATCGAATGCCAATTAGATTTTCACTTCTGTAGTTTATGTAGAAGGCAACAAAGTAATTTACACAACAAAAGAAGTGTCAATTTTTTTTCGTAACAATGACATATTTCAAGGATCCTGATGAGGCTAGGCTACTAGCTTTGATCGAATGCCAATTTAATTCTCCTCAATGATCTCTAAGTACTTTTCCTATAATTTTTCAAAAGCAAAATTTTTTCTTGTGCAATCCTGTTAGACAATGTATATACTCTTTGAAAATGTAAGAGACAAAAAACTGAAGCTACTCTAGTCAGCATATTGGATTTTGGAAGTTCTCTGAATGCAGTAATAAGTCAATGGTTTGTTCATTTATTCGTATTTTGTCTTTGAATTTGGTATTTTGGTGTTTGTACTTGTACTATATGATAAGGAAGTTTTATGCTTATGGATCGTAAAATTTTCAGGCTCCAGTATTGGTAAAGTATCCCGCCAGTTTATCTTTGACAGCATATACATATACTTTTGGGGCTATAATGATGGTATTGACTAGGATGTTTACCACTTCTGATTACACGGAATGGATTCTGACACCTCCACAGATAATTGCCGTCATATATGCTGTAAGCCTTAGATCTCATTCCAAATCAAATAAGCTTTGCTTTCTTTACTTTTGAGATTGATAATTTTTATATGCATATAACTCAGGTGCGCCTGGTATATTGTCCTTATCTTTGATAACTTGTATTTTACCTTCCAATGTTCCATAAACATATCAACAATGTTTCAAACAGGCACCTCCTAAAATTTGTCTAAATTCATTAGAATGTTTCTATGAACCTTATATTTCTTTTCATAGTTTGAGATGCTATGTCAGGTGTGTATTTCCTTGCCATACTGATATGACAAAAACAAAAGGCTCACTGGTAATTGATATGAGCAAAATTGAGCCAAGTCTTCCCAAGAGAAGCATACACTCAACTCAGCTCACTCACTCATTTCACGAATAATGAAAGTCAAAGCACCTAAGGTGGAGTTTGAGTTCGAGGTAACCAAGCATTCGAGCCATCCATCACAAGCGCCATTACATTGTGCAAAAACGACAATACATTTAGTGCTCAATCATGGTAGCTCACAATAATGAAAACACACAGATAACACTATTAACAGTACTAGGTATGCTCCATAATTTATCATTGGTAACATCAACGTGACTCCTCAGCGCATGCAACCCAACTGACAAGTCCAATAGATAGTCACCTAAAGAATGCACCACATTTAAGATAATTGTGGGGCAAATAAGTCAATGGGTAAGCAAGCAAATCTACGAGTCATGCATAACAAGTAGCTTAAGTCTCAATTTTATACTTTTCACATGGTGAACCATTACGTTGACATCTCAGGGAGGACACCCAAGAAAAACTCTGAGCCCCTCTTCGTATAGGTTTCTGAAGCAATAATAGAATAAGTACCGATGTTGGTTCTGGCCTTCGAACACGTTCAAGACCATAGACAACAAAGTTAGCTTTGAATACATCCCGGATGACAAAATCTAATATCATCAGTAATTGATTGTTCAAACGCATCAATCACATTCCTTGGAACCAAAGTACGATTCAACAAATTTCAAATCACAGGGAAATTGAACCTTAAAAGTGTAGTGATCAACTAAAATATTAGCCACAAACATGTTTGTGCAGCCTTGCTGTTCAGTTTTCAGATTTGTATCTGAGAACCGCCTGCCTCTTTAGAAACATGAACTGCTTTCTTAGTTTGAGAACACATTTTTTGATGACCGCTTTCCAAACAAAAATTGATTCATGTCTTCATTTCACTATCTTTCTAGCCAACCACTTATTTAGAGCAATCTTCTCAATTTCTAAATGGATATCCGCCCTCAGCTTCATCTGCCCCTTGACATGAGCATGCGCTTCTCATGTTTCCTAAGTTTTCGCTCCCTGGTTCAGGAACATGCAATCTTTTATCAAAATGGATGGTACATGTTTCTAGTCAGCAGGTCAATCTTACTCTAATTAATATTTTTTTCTGGAGCTGACTCTTCTTCATGTTGGAACTAATTGCGATCCAGCCAGCCACTTTTTAACACTGTATCCAATAGGTGACGATAAGGAAGCATGCTTGATCTTGTTTTGTTTTATGTGGAACTTCGTAGTTTGAACATGAATAATTTTCAAGCTTTGGAATATAAACTATACTATCTGCATAGATTACTAATAAGCAAATAACTTACTTTCTCCAGGGTGTTGTTGCATCAGCTATGAACTACTGGATAATGACGTGGTCCAACAAAATTCTAGGGCCTTCAACTGTGTCTCTGTACAATCCACTTCAACCAGCATCATCCACTTTATTGTCAATGATTTTTCTTGGAAGCGCCATTTATCTTGGAAGGTGCTATTCCAATCAGTTAATTAACATGATTGTTTTCTACCTTTTTATCAAATATCTCATCAGTTATATTGATGTGCATTTATGTTATATTCAAATTTCAGTTTCCCACTAAAATTATAATTTCTCTCAATTAGTTTCATTCCTCTAATTTTTCATGATTTGGCTTTGAGATTTTACAATATATGTAATAGTTTTTTGAGATTTGCTAACGCTGTCAGAAAGTTTAGGATGTTACAAGAATACATCAGGAGTTGCACCTGTTTTTTGTTCATTCAAATGTCGTGACAGAATCAGTAAATTGGCGTGAATAAGAGTATAAGACCACGCTGAACTGGAAAAATAGAATCTATGATTCAAAATGGCACAGACTAGAGTATCAGGACTAAATTGATAAAAAAAAAGGAAATTTCGAAGGAACATCTGAAAATTTTCCATTTTTCAAAATGTACACTTAATGTCACCTTTATCCAAGGATCAAAAAACTGCCGGAGCGTCGCCGGACCGGTACGGTACCGGCGTACCATCCGGTACGCGACTGCACTAGCGGCGAAGGCGAGGGCACAGGCGAGACGGAAGCTGGGCACAGGCGAGGCGGAAGCTGGAGGACGCCGTCCGCCCGCCGTCCGATCGCTGTCCGCCGCCGACCGTGCTCCGAGCGTCCGTCTGTGACCGGTGTTCCACCGGACCGGACCGGTTTTAGAATCGTTGCCTTTATCTACTTCCTTTCTTGTTAATTTTTATGAGCGACGATTATCTGTGTTGTCAGCTTGACAAATCCTTACTGAAACATCGGCTTTCCTTAACATGGAAATTTGATATGTTTCTCTGTCATTTGTTCAAAGTAGGCTAAATGGCTCCACAACACATGGGCATTTAATATAATTAACATTTTTTTTCTTTCAAAGCAAATTTGTAGAGATTCTTTTTGTCTTTTTTTCAATTATACTCATGTATCCACCTTTTTCTTTGATATTTACACTTCAGATACACAAATGCTCAAAGTATTGTCTGGGCATTCTTTGATATGGAAATCTTATGATCCTTTGTGTTGTTTAACAGCATTTTTGGAGGGATTTTGATCATTATTGGCTTATACTTGGTGACTTGGGCTCGCCGTAAGGAATCAGAATCGGCCTCAGGGCTCATTCGTGGTGATTCTGCTCCTTTTCTCGAGGAGAGATCGCTTATGAAGAAACAGGATGCATCGTCTATCTTTTCTAGTAATATTTGGCTTAAGATCGTCTCATGAATCATGACAACAAGCTGCTCCTTTTCATTTACTATAAATCCTCCATTTTATCACGTCACTCAGAAGAGTATATACACAATATCTTTTCCCTACTTGTTCATCTTTTTTGTGATAATCAAATAAAAATTGATGTAATTGGAATTCTGAACCCGGTGGCATAGTCACGAGCAACACCCGTGACATAGCTTGGTGGTGTGCAAAATTTCATTGGAATTTTTTTTTTTTTTTTGTTTCTCTACTATGTTTTAACTAGTGGTAAATGTGTTGACATTTTACTCTACCCTCTTTTTTTTTTTTCTCTATCCCGGCCTTTAAGCTTCAATATTACCTAAGAATCTAATTTTGAGCAACTACGTTATAAGCTCTTTTTTTTTTCTCTATTTCAACTGGTAAGCTTCAATATGACCATTGAATATGATTTTGAGGAACTATGCCTTAAAGTAGGAAGGATTACATTCAAACACAACTAAAAGCACGATGACTACTTTGAGATTTTGTAAAGTATATATGGTAAAATACGAAAGCAATGAGCCTTGATGAATCAATATATACTACATTTTGTGATTTCTGCTGTAGTTTAGTTGGTTAGGATACTTGGCTCTGCCTCTCACATGTGAAACTTGAGTTTGAGTTCCAACAATAGAACATTTTGCCTTTCTTTTTGTAGGCATAGTAAATGTGTTGACATTTTACTCTCCAAGCTTATCTTTTTCTTTATTTCAGCCATTGCTTTACTATGACTCTTGAATCTGATTTCGAGCAACTATGTTTTAAAGTAGGAAGAGTCACATTCAAACACAACTAAAAGTATGAGGCCTACTTTGAATTTTTGTAAAGTATAGAGGGTAAATTACAAAGCAATTTAGCCTTCACAAATCAGTAAATGCTAAATTTTATGACTTCCATTGGTTAGGATACTCGCTTTCACTTGAGAGACCCGACTTTCACTTCTATGGAAAATATGTTGACATTTTTTTTTCCACTCTTAAATTTTTTAAAGGGTTCACTATCACCCTTGAATCTGATTGGAGTACCTATGTTTTAAAGTGTGGGAAGGATCATATTTAAACACAACTAAAAGTATTAAGCTTCGATGAATTAATATATTCTAAAATTTTTTACTTAGCTTTCACCCACAAGACCTAGACTCAATTGCTAGCAACCTAATGTTTTGTATTTATTTTCGCTGGGTAATGAATGTGTTCATTTTTTAGTCTCCACTCTTCTTTTTTTCTCTATTTCGAAATATGCTTCAATATGACTCTTAAATCTGATTCCGAGCAAGTACGTTTTAAAGTGGGAAGGATCGAATTAAAACTTCACAACTATATACCACATCTTGTTGCATATATAGAATGTTGAATTCTTTGTTCAGCTTTTGCAAAGTCACGACGACGATTGTACTTCAAATATGTCGCTCTTAGGCTATGTTCTGTTGAATAAAATTCACGGTGGTATGTACTTTCTATCCTTTTCATCGTAAATTTCATTCAGGCTATGTTCTGTAAGAAAGAATTCACGATGAAAAAGATAAAAAATACAATGAATCTAGATGAAAAATACATAGATTTCTTATAACAGAACATAGCTGAGTCTGTTTTATTGGAGAAAATCTACAAGGAAAGAAGAGAAAATGCATGCATCCAAATTTATTGTGTTTTCTCTTCTTTCCCTTCCTATTTTCTCTCCACTGAAACAAACCCTGGTGACCTAACAAAAGTCCTTTCTGATTACATTTGCCTTCAAATAAAATTTACTAAATAGTTTGCATGATGCGATATGCTTTAAACCAAGACGGCTTAAAGGATACACTGAAGTCTAGCAAAACGAATCTCACCTCCCTCCTGACAGGAATAAACACGATCATCATAGTATATCTGGAGCACGCAGAATACACATCAGCACGCAGAATACACAATCTGTATTCAATTCAACAAGAATCATCATCGAGATTACGCCTCATCACAAGAAACTCATTGATCAAAAGTATCTACAACATATCATGTTTTCATTAAGAACTGCCTAGAATCTGAAAGACAAACTATACTGTAATTAGCATAACATCAAAGCAAAGTCTCCAAGCTCTTCTTTCCTGCCAATGGAGCTAAAATAACTCAAATGTGAAACGTTCAAGAATATCTAAGCATTCAAATGCATGCTTTATGTACAATTAGATTCACATACGAGTTATCATTCCAAAGAACCATTTATTTAACACTTCGGATACCATACAAATAAGTGGATATCTTCAGAAGCTCCCTCAAGGAGTACCTTGACAACAAAATTAATCATTTAAAATCATCAATGATTTCCAGTATCAGAGCACAGAAGAAAAAGTAGGAATGCTTTGCACCAGATGGTTGCTGTACGCGTGCAAAACGATGTCATAGGCCTTTCGCCTACCACATCCACTCACCTCTCAATACCCAGATAGAGCATCATGCTTGCAAGTAGATGAATGAAATTGAACACTTGGCTACACAGATTTGTAAATACAAAAAATAAGCCAAGCAATACTGACATACAATGTCTTTAACCCCAAGCAGCTGTAAAGAAAAACTGAAATTTAAAACCAAACTAAGCTAAAAACCAAACCACATTGGTTTCAGTTCGGTTCAATTTAAAGCTTCCACATAATATTCTTAATAAAAGTAAAATAAGAAAAGTAATAAAACATAAATTTCATTAAATTTTTTTTTTTAACCTTTTGAATGTGCATTATTAATTTTTAAAGTAACACAACAATATAGAACAAATATTCATATAAAAATATTAGATAAATAAAGCATTGTTTCAGTTTAACTGAAGCTTATTCTTTCTATTTTCAAAATCTGAACCAAAAAAATAAAGAAAACCCAAAACCAAAAAAAATCAGTTCCATTTAGTCAAATATAGACAGGCTTCGATTAATATTACTTGTAATTTTTTTTATTTAAACCTACATATGTGAATAATTACTTAAATAAATAGCCTTAAAACAATGAAATTAATCAAAATTTCAAAGGAAATGTACTTTATTTTAAACAAGTGTTTGTGTGGAAGTATTTTAGGCTAGCAGTGCATGATAATCTGGAGGAACAGTTCGTCTAAGTATTGCCTACCAGTGTAATACTTATCCAATTTAGCAAATTTCATTTTGGGAGAAACTGAGCAAGACCAATAGACTGTGCCTCTGTAAACTCTCATCCATGATATACAGATCAAACATTTCAAGTGTCCAGACTCAGCCAAACATATTATCTTTTATTAGCTATTTGGTACATGTTTTTCACAATTAACCAACCAATAAAGACAATCAAAATAAATTCTTCCTTGCTAACCGCACTTCTACATTAATATGGGTGGGGCAAACTCCTCAAATTTGGTTCAGGTTAAATTAAATTTCAGATGAAAAGTAGTCCTTGTTAAAATTTGGATCTTAAATATTGATGTAGTTGAGGCACGACAAATTCATAAATTAGCGAAGCCAAAGGTCTTAGACAAATGTAGCAACGAAGAGGCAAAGTGACTAGAAAAAAAAAAGGTTGCACTATAATCACAACATACATTGAGATCCTACTGAGATTCAAACATGACTCAGTTTCTTTCTTTTTTCTTTGAACAAATATAAAAGAAGTATTACTTGCCAAGGTCAATATAACTACTATTATCACATACAAAGAAAATAATAATTGGAACATTAACTACAACATTTTTCTTTACGAATGGATTATTAAATACACATCATTCTAATATCCCAAAGGCAAATAGACAAATAGGTACGAAGAAGCAGCATAGAGAACAAACAGATTCACATCTTCATACCCAGAAATAAGAACATTGCAAAGCTTGTAATCGTAGTTTCATCATTACCATATTTCAACATTCTCCATTGAAAAATTTTTGCAAGCATCTTTCAAAAAATGTTTAAACCGTTAATCTCTCAGAGTTTAAAAATAAAACAAATCCTTGCACGTAGTCTTCTTATCGTTTGTCTATGATGGCCTTACAAGCTATTCAGTAGGAATATTAGCAGAATTACATTAAAAAAAATTATCATGAGAATACTAATACCAGTTTTAATTACACAACAGCAACTTTAGAAAGTCTACCTCTTCAAATATGATTTTCTTACTTCTCATAATCATTCCAAAGAATTAGGCATGTTCCTGACAATCTTAAAACCCTTGTCACAATATCTAGAACTTGGTTTAACATTTGCTTTTTTTACTTACCAATTTAATCAATTTCTGTTCATCATAGAATTATTTGGACCTGGAAAAGGTTATCTAAGGACGCTCATTCAGACGCAAGCAACATGTTTTAAAAACAGAGCAACTACCACAATTCAATTAATAAATAATTTTTTCACAAAAGCATTGAAAAACTTTTCCATAAAGAGCATGGCAAGAAATACTTAAACTAAACACCAAGGCAGCAGATAATAGAGGTAAATATTATTAGGATGAATATCGAACACCACAGGCATTAATTAATTCAAAAGCTCAACTGATCGTTACAACTTATTGGCATATCCTTAGCTTTTCTCCTCCAAACTGTAAACTTTCCTTCCGTACTACTTAGACAACCACATGATTGATCAATTAATCGTAAAGGCCAAAAGAACAAACAGTCCAGGGGAGCGTAGGAGGCACATCGCAGACGGTGAAGGTACTACTATAACTATAGGGCAGCGGGAAAATTCAGGAAGAAACATAACAGTATGATTACCCACGACAGCGGGGGAACGGGCGCGTGTGCGCTACTTCTTGAGGCTGCCGCGGACGCCGGGACGGGGCTTCGAGGTATCGCCGGAGCAACCGGCGTGAAGGTTGATAAGCTTCGTCTCGTCGAAGGGGATCTTGGGGTGGCGGGCCTCGTGGTGGGTCTGCATGGACTTGACATCGGGGGCGGTGATCTTGCAGTGGGGGCACTCCAGCTTCGCGTGCCCACCCTTCTCCTGGCCAGATCGATCAGCCTGCCCCGCCTTGCCTCCTCCGCGATTGGTGGTCGCCGCGTCGAGCTTCGCCGCGATCTCCTTCGCCGTGTGCTTCTTCGGCTTCGCCTTGCCCGTCATGGCGGACCGATCGCTGCGCCGAAGACGGACACAAGAGGTAAAGCCGCGAACTGAAGAGAACCCTAACCCTAATCCTCTGCTCGGGGGCAATGGGGGACGGTATCGCTGTCGGATTCGATCGATGGGCGAGGGGAGGGGGCGCAGCCGTAAGAGAAAGAAATAGCGATAAATAAATAGATGACAAAAAGGTTCGAGGGAAAGACGGAGTCACGGAAACGGCGGGCAAATGTGGGACGTCGATTCCTTACGTGTCAATTCTACGACGGCCAAGCCACTAGCCAGTTCAGTCACCTCAACCCTTCGGGCCCACTGGGTACGCGTTGTAATTGGCTGGGGCATATCAAAATTTTGCCCCTAAATACAAAGAGGTAAAGAGCAAAATTGCGTTATGGTTTGGAGTACATTGCATATTTTCATGATCCATACAATCTCAGCCGTCCATTAAAGATCCAAAGGTGCCTTCCATTTCCCAACCTATTTTATTTTTTTTTTCTTCAAGAAAACATAAAACCCTCGTCTCTTCCCCCCAAACCCGTCTCTCTGCTCTCGCTGCCCCCATCCATGGCGGCAATCAGCACCAGGCTCAGAACGCCATGGTCTCGCCTCCTCTCCCTCCGCCCGCCTCCCCGACTCCATTCGATCAAACCCCTCCCCTCTTCCTCTTCCTCTTCCACCATTCCTCTCTTCCCCACTCACCTCCTGCCGTCCGCTCTCAGATCCGTCCGCTGCTTCTCCGCGAACCCTATAATGGGAGACCGCGTCGTGCAGGATCTGCTGGCTGAGGTGGAACGAGAGAAGCAGCTTGCCAGGGAGGAGAGGCGGAAGGCCGGCCTCCCCCTCGAGGACGAGGAGGAAGAAGAGGACTACATGGGAGTAGGCCCGCTCATCGAGAAGCTTGAAAAGAGGAAGTTAAAGGAGCTGGATAACATCGACCAGTTCTGGGAACCTACAGATTCCGAGAGCGAGGATGACGAGAGGTTCTCGCCCGACGAGGTGAAAAAACGGTTGGATGAGTTTGAGAAGAAGTGCAAGAGGCATTCGGAACTTCTTAAGAGCTTTGTCGAGGCTGGTAAGGCGTTTGATTTCGCCAATCCATTTTTTTTTCTTTTTAATTGAAGTCTTTACGATGGCTGTGAATAGTTCCTTTTCACCGAGCTTCTGAAGTTCAGCCTGGAATGAACATTTAATTTCTGTCACATAAGGAGGAAAGATCTGCACTTGTGGAGGGTTAACTAGTTGGACTGGAAGTTTTTTGCGGTGTGAAATCTGCGTACCGTTATTTCCAGAGGGCAATTTTTATCTATGAATCTCCATTGATTCTGTTGAATTAAGGTTTTTTTCTATTACTAATGCTGTTATCTATGTCAAAACTTTTTACGACAAATATTTTTTAAACATTCAACTAATCATTATGATGATGATTGGAACCCTTTTTTTATCAAGCTTAAGTTGGCTCACCACATATGGAGACATTTTCGGATAATTGTTTGCTAGACCTTCAGCTGTTTAATTCTTGGTCTTATCTCATTTTTGTTTGTTTCCTCAAAATGTTTGGTGTAAATCCAGTCTCCATTTGTTTCTGTTTGGTCATTAGCTTGTGAATTTAGAAATTCATTTTATAACTTAGTTGAGTTGAGATAGTCAACATTGTGCCACCGTGCTCCATGATAGCTTATGCTTTGTTTGATTCAAACAGAAACTCTTGATGAAGCACACAAATGGATGACTAAAATTGACAAATTTGAGCAGCGGCATTTGAAATTGCCTTTGGAATACAGGGTCATTGGTGATTTGATGAATCGACTAAAGGAATCAACTGGAAAAGAAAGATTTATTCTCCTGCAGAAGCTAAATCGAGCTGTTAGGCTGATGGATTGTAAGGAGGCTTACGATCCAAATAACCCAGCAAACTTTGGAATTATTCAGCACCAACAAGTTGGTTCTCCTGATGAGGTTGTAGACGTTGCTGGTTTTGAGAAGGAGAGGGCAATGATAAAAGGGGCAGACATGGAGGAAGATGAGGATTTCAGTGAAGCAAAGGAGAAGGATGATATACTGATAGAGAAAATCAATGCCATAGAAAAGAAATTGGAGGAGAAGCTTGCAGATCTTGATCATACATTTGGAAAGAAAGGCAGAGTCTTGGAAGAGGAAATTCGGGAACTTGTTGAAGAAAGAAATTCTTTGACAGAAAAAAAGAGAAGACCTCTCTACAGAAAAGTAAGTCATTGATACGTGCAAGTCTTTCGTAATAAACTAAATGCTTTAGGATATAAAGCAATTTGAGAACATATTGATCCAATCAAACATTATATTCATTGCATATGATTGCACTTAACGTCGTTCTTAGAACTGTTTACTTTGGCATATATTGCATACTAGGTTTACATGTAGACCTTGAAATATTTTTTTTAATGTGAAATTGCATGCAATTGTTTTTCTGTTTCTATGTGATTACCTTCTTGGTGCCTTTATTTTCAAAACTTTGGCTTTTGCTTTTGAAATATATTTGGATTAGAGACGACTAGGAGACATAGATGGCTTCCTTAGAAAAGAAGCTTCTATGAAGAAATTATTTTTAGTTCATTTGGTTTGTATTCTTTTTTATGTGGTATGAATTTAGCCTTTTGACATCTTAAGAACAAGTAACACTGCAAGGGAAGTCCTTCTCTGTAGTATATTCTTACTAAAGAAATCTCTTGTAACTATTTAAAATTCAACAATACATTCTTTCACCTGGATATGATATAAAAAAGTTTTGATTTGTAAGACCTGCATAGTACTTAATCCAAAAGCATGAGCTAACTAACACATCCAAAATACATGATACAAGGAGTTAATTAGGTATCACCAGTACTGGTAAGTCCATGGTCGACTGGCATGTATGATGGTATCAGATAGTACCAATAATATAAATATTATATAATAAAAATACAGAAGGTCAAACGTCTGAGTTACAAGAATTTTTCAAGCATATACTTTTTTTTTGAAAAGAAAAACCCTTGCAACATTTGCTTTCTCACTATTCTCAATTTAACATAGTTGCAATCCATTTGGTCTTTTATCGTGGAGTTATATCTTTGCCTTGGAAAATCAATATATTGCTTTGCTTAGGAATGGAACTCGAATCAATTGGGTGCCGCCCTTTTGTAGTATAGGCTTGGGCACTTGATTAGCTTTATGGTATGAGTTTCAGTTTTATGTGTTGGGTTTGAGTTTAAAAAAGAGGTATAGTGATTAGTTGATATTTGATTAAGAATAGAATAAAATTATAATTTTATCCAAATTTCATGAGCAACTAACCTTAAAGTTAATTACTATATATAATTATTTTAATTTACAAATTATATTTTTAAAGGAATTTAAAATGAAAATAAAAGTTAAAATTTGATTTAATTAAGTCAGGTCCCAGCAGGTACTTATTTGAATATCCAGCTTTGGAATTGAGTTATGTAGTCGGGTACCTAGTCAGGTACCTGACTTTAGTGTTTAGTAGGTTCAAATATCAAGTTTACACAATCGAATTTGGTTGCAAGGTAAAAAACATAGCACCTAGTTTGCTCTTCTTGGAGATTATTCAATCTCGCTCGTGCAATACTTAAAATTATTGTTGCTATGAGTAATATACTCAAATGACATGAAATATTAGACAAACACCTGTTGGAAGGCAAGGTGAAGAGCACAAAGGTTACACTTCATATGAATATACATAAAAAATAATAGACGAGACATATACAATGGAACAAAAGGAAAAGAAGAAGAAAATCTTTGGTTTTAAAGTTGGTCAAACCCAAGACCTGAGATAACCTATTGCCTTCACCTTGTCAATGAGTTTAAGGTTAATAAAAGGGACAAGCATGATGATTTGCACCTGCACATGCTCTCTTCTTGGCATATTGTGCTTCCAATTTCTCTTGTCTACCCTATAGAAATTCACCTGTTTGGCTAGTCCCCTACATCTGTCCCAAACTGTTGTACGCAATATATGCACAGCTAAGGACAAGTGCATGATTAAACAGTCTTTGCTCAGTTCCTAATACAATGCACTGTATCTCTGCTAATTGTTGCGCTTGATTGATGAAATTTCAAAAACTGCGAAAGCTTTCATTAGGCTCGCATGTATTGCTTGTGCCAATGGTATGATTGCGACCATTCTGATTGGTTGACTTCAAGATTGAATTTGTTGTGGCCTTGTCATTCACTTTGTACGTGTGAAGATTTTATCATGTTCCTTGGCCATTTGCATCATATGCCTGATTTCACATGATAAGTATGTCATTTAATATAACATTTGTGCATCCAATCTTTGATCGGTTTCTTCTAAGTTGGATGTGATTTTTTATATTTTAATCTAAATCTACTATTTTACCACAGGGCTTTGATGTAAAGGTAATTGATGTTAATCGGACATGTAAAGTTACAAAGGTAAACGATTTCTCCTTTCATTTGTAGTTTCTTTTGGCATGTACATTTTTTTAGATTTTATGTTTGTGGAATTCAACTTTAGGGAGGGCAACTTGTCAAGTATACAGCACTGTTAGCCACTGGGAATTACCATGGAGTTGTTGGTTTTGCCAAAGCTAAAGGTCAAACAGCTCGGATTGCTATCCAGAGGGTATGTCATTGAAAGTATTATTTGTTACAACTTACAACTACTTCATTATCTAAAAGTGTTATCTTAACTTGCCAATCTTTGTGCAGTGATAATATTTCTGATTGCCAATGTGATACTTCAAGAAGTAGAATATCAAGTTTTACATCACCAAATATTAGTTACAATATTACCTTACACTGATAATTCATGTTAAATAATACCTTACACTTCCATGTCGTGAATTATGGAGTAATTTGCATTACTATTGAAAGCTTACTTTTTAAGATCCAGCAATGTTATCATTCACTAGCATAATTATGTTTCTAAACAAGACGGAAATCCAAATTTAACACCCAGATAAATATATAGTTATCAGTGACGTGGCTACACTTGACATCCACAGATTCCAGCAGCAGATATTTTTATCACCTTTTCTTCATTTTGTGAAAACATCCGATGCAGACGTCCAAAGGAATGTGTCAATAACTGAGCCTATGACTAAGAAGGATTCAAAACTTCAGAAATTTATGTGATATATTTTTTTTCTAGATGGTTCATGTTTTTTGAGTACCATAATATTTTGTGTGATTATCCCAATATGAAAAAAAAACCGTGATAGCTATATTTATGGACAATTAGCTTCTTGTGCGTAAGAATTCTATTAAATTGAATATAAATGTTATGTACTACCATCTACGCAAAAGTTGCAGTTTTGATTATCGTTTGTTGTTTACTTTCTGCTGTATGTGCTTTTTGTGCTTGATTTGGAGATACTAGTGTTTTTCCCACTAATAATAAGTTGTCCAATAATGTCTATGATTTTCTGATATTTTTGTTAAAATGTTCCATTATGTTGGTGGACTTGGTTGCTGATTTTTCATATAATTTCTACCATCTTTGTTATTTTATCTAGCATTTTCAGTGTCTAGCCATATAATATTATTTATTTAGATTATGTACCCTTCTATTACATATTCAGAATACTATGATTTGACAGTATAGAACTAGGAGTAATATATTCATACATACGAGTGTCATGGACTTCATCTACTAATTGCTAGGTTTATAATATTTTAATGACTTGCTTTATATTATTTATTTTTTCTTCAATATTTGTAATTACTCTTATGTCTGAACAAACAATATGCAACTGCTACCGTCATCTTTTTTTTTTGCATGAAGTTCCTTTCTCATAGTTTCTTTTATTTCTTAGTAATAATTAACATATACCTGGTGTCCTAGTCTCCACATCTGCTGCATGTCTATTATATAATTATTCTTGTATCTTAAACATTGCTTGTCAGAACTATCGACAAAAATCATTTGTATATCTTTGTTTTGACGCCTTGTAATTGATCCAAGCAAAAGCACATGATCATTTTAGAAAAAAACCAGAAATTTTTAGGAGCTTATACAGTGTATTGCGCTTTGGAAGCTCAAAGGAGGGTTGGAAATCTTCTCAGTTCCTTCGAATTTTTTCATATTTAAAATTGCTTCAAAGGAAGACAAGATTCCTACTCTTGAACTGGTTATAGTTTTTCTAGGAAAGTTTCTTGTGTTGAATTCATCATGCTTGAAATTCAAAGCTTTGCATACTTAAAAAATTTCATCTATTCAATTATAAATACATAAATTGATCCATTTTCTAACAGCATAAGTTTTTAGGATAAGCTAGTAACTCAATTATAAACACATAAATATTCTAAAGCAGTTGTTGGAGTTGCTAACTCATTCAAGGGGTATTACTTCCACCACAGGGGGGCTCATTCCCACTACTATCTCTCATATTTGGGCTGAATGTGAGATAAGATGCAGATGTGTTGGCAGCTCATCTCTTATGCTTATTATGCATGTTTTATCTTTAATGTTGCTTAGAGAATTACTACCTTGAAAAAGTTTTCTATGGGTAAAGATGCGTGTAGGGAGTTTTTCATGATTGGTAGTGTAGCATTTATTGGAAGGAGAGATGTTGATGGCATGTTGTTGTTGCATGTTATTGAGCTGATCTTGGGTTTTTCTTATTGTATCTATTGTGTGATCTTTTTGTTAATATATTCTCTTGCAAATTTGCTAAAAAAAGATCAGTTAGTTGAGTGCATTTGTCATTGGTATTTGAATTGTACATTTTCTTTTACACAGAGTTTACAACATTAAATTCTTCAGTATCAGACTATCAGTTTACACCCTGTTTGCAGGCGTATGAGAAATGCTTCCAAAATCTTCATTATATAGAACGTTATGAAGATCACACTATTGCCCATGCTATCCAATCCAAATATGAAAAGACTAAGGTGCATATAAATTTCTCAACAACACCAATTTTGCTAATTCAGTCTTGATGCGTTTCACTTTGATTATACTCGATATGTATTATGTTAGATATACCTCTGGCCTGGTCCAATGAGAAGCGGAATGGCAGCAGCAGGCAGGACAGTTGAAACTGTTCTTTATCTAGCTGGTTTTAGCAACGTCAAGTCGAAGGTACAGCATGGACCGGGAGATCGTGCCATCTGTTCTCTTTGATATTTTCCTGGGCCTTTATTTAAGCTGTCTTATTTTGTAGATCATTGGCTCAAGGAATCCTCTTAATGTAATTAAGGCTCTCTTTAAAGCACTCAATGCTGTAAGTTGGCTATTGCTTCTTCATATGTTAGTGATTTTTATTGGTTGGTTTGTAAGACAATTTTTTTTCTAACATTACTTCCCTAAGCAGATTGAAACTCCCAAGGATGTTCAGGAGAAATTCGGAAGAACTGTTGTAGAGAAATATCTATTGGAGAACAATTGAAACTGTTCTTTTCCTAGCTTGTTTAGCAATGTCCTTCGAAGGTGCTGCATTAATTAGGAGATTCTGCACTCCATTTATGTTTAATAATTTTCTAGATTTTTATTTGTGATATCTTATTTGCAGATCATTGACTCAAGGAATTCCCGTAATTTAACCGAGGCTCTCTTCGAAGCATACAGTGCTGTAAGTTGGCAGTTGCCTGTTCTCATGTTTGCCGTGATTTTTCATCATACGATCATTTATTGGTTTGGAGGACAAGCTTTTTCCAACATTACTTCTCTAAGCAGTTTGAAAATCCCAAGGTTGTCCTCTAGAAGTTTGGAGGAACTTTTCTAGAGACGTATCTATTGTAGAAACCTCACAACTAAATTTTCAGTGAAGGCCTATTCTCAAGGTTTTCATCTATTTGATGCGTTTCTTATTGCATGCGATAAGCAAGCTCTGTTGTCAAGCTATCACTCGAATCGCTTTTTCATCCATTGTATTTTTTTTTTGTTCTGATTCACTATTTAAAACTAAATAAACCTTAAGAAATCACCATTATGGAGATACGGAGTCGGTAATCTTGATTTGGTAAGATTTTGCAGCGAGAGTCCTATTTTCTTTATCTTTGGCATGCTTAAGAGAAAATTAATTTAACAAGTTTATTTTAGGTAATCCTTAAGTGGATTGAAGCATATGACCAGGAATATCCTGGACCTGAAACTGCATTATCAATTTATGCATGTTGTTTGTACTTTTTAAAAAAATAAAATTGTATAGTAAAGGTTACATTAAATCAATACATAAAGCGAACAAGAGGTGTTCCAATAATCCATAAAAGGCGCAAATTAACATGAATTGTCAGGCAGTAGATTTTAATATAATTGATCGATTGGTACACTGATTTTTTGTTTTGTTATTTAGCTCGATTGGTGGATGGTCTAAAATGTTTGCTCATTGATCTATCTATGGAACTAGGAGTACCTGGCTAATTAAATGACACTGCCTGGACATATAGTTTATGCTTGTTAGCAACTCAAACAAGGAAACAAGTGTTTCCATTAGTTCGCCAGATGCATGGCCTGTGCTAATGATTCTTGTGATTCATTGTTAAGCTGTACAAATGAACTGGATTCTTGCAGATATGCTTTTACATTTGTTGTTAAATAGGTAAAGTATCTTATTCTTTCAGATTGGTTGGAAGTGATACTGGAACTATCATTGAAATTTTAGTTTATCATTAAAGGTTTTATTTTGATTTAATCGAGTACTTCAAATTTTGTAAGTATTTAGACTAAGTGCTTTCGTCAAATGTTTTAATAGGTAAATTGCACGGTAGACAGATAGATGGTGATAATAATTAAAGAGAGCCTCCTACTATTGAAATCATTGAGGCCTCTACATATTAAAGTCCAACAAAGTGCAGTTTGAGACACTGAGATAGGATTTGGGGTTAAAGATAATCTTCATCACCAAGCACTAACAAAACTTATTATATAATCAAATTCATCAGTGTAAAGGCGAAAATCTTAGGCATTGTTTCTTTATAGCGTCTCATAGTGTATTCATCTTTTATGGATGGTGTCATTTTGACTGTTTGATGGGCACGTGTCTTTTCACTCTCATGTGATTATTGGGCTTCAATTTAAGGATAGGAGTGTTGTTTAAAATTTTTATCCCTCTTTAAAATAATTTTTTATTTAGTTTTTTTTATCGTGCTTGTCTAAGCTGAGAAGGATTGGAATAAATATTCAAATATATTTGCGTGGACTATATTGTTTCTCTCTTACATCAAGATCAAGATTTCTTGGCCATGTTTGAAATTTTAATAATTTACAATTTTATGTGAATCAATAGAGTCCGACGCCAGGTATTGCCTCGTTGGTTTGTATATATATTGATTTTTTTATATTTTTATGAATTAAAAAAAATATAACTATCTTACTAAAAAAAGAAAATGTTGGATAATATAATTGTCTTCTTACAAAGATAGCAAATTTTATTCGTATTTCCTAAGATGTGACGCCATTAAATGCCTACCGGAACTGGCCCACACATTGTGATAAGTACTCAGGCCCAATTATGGTTTTAGGCCAAGCAATTATGGTGACACTCTTTTTCTATTATTAGTTTCATTGTCCTCGTCTTGCTCATAATGGATTAACAGTGCAGCGAATTAATTGGTTTTGTTTTCTCTGCTCATGCCATCTCGTTCTTTCCACAAAGCTTCAGTCTTTTAACAAAATTCTGATTAATCTTTTATTAAAAAAAAGATTTTTAAACATATATTGCACATATAATTTTCTACAGTTCTATCAAATATAATTATTTATTATTTACGACCAATTTCAAAATCGAATTGCTGATGTAATTTCATTATCGAAGTGCTCATATGGCATATTTAGGAAGCAAATTTACGCCTACTTATTAGAGTCATCTTAAGTTATTAATTATTAAAAACAAAAAATAAATCCTTTAATTAATTTATATATATTTAGTCAAGTCAAATTTATTATTTAATTAGTCGGATTCAAATTAAGCAAAAATGCATGTAAGTGCCACATAAAATATAAACAAAGACACCAAAGCTAGGGCTAAACACAATTTTAATCTTATTCTACTCAAGATGTGTCCGAGTATTCAATTAAAAACCTCAATATATATTGTATTGATAACGAGGAGATAATATAGTATTCGTTCTATCTCATATGTTTTTTATGACTCTAAACTTTTAGTTTTTGCTGGTTGAAAAAGTGCTGGTTGAAAAGTAGTTGGTAGGAAAAGTTAAAAGTTGTTTGGCTAAATTGTTATGTTAGTCAAATTTTTTTAAAAAAATATTTAAAAATAATTTTAAATTTAATATTTTTTATTAAAATATTAATTTTATTATTGAAAAGACATATGAATGTAAGTACGGACATAAGATGCAAGAAGAAAAATAGTTAGAAAGTAACCAAAAACAGTTCCTTCCTAGCTTTTTCAAACTCATACTGCTTGCAGGTTTCAAACCTAGAAGCAGCATGTCAAACACTCAAGCTTTTCAAAATCAGCTATTTTGACCAGCAAAAACAGCTGACCAGCTATGCCAAACATGGCCTATATCATAGACTAGTTATTTATATCACATTCGAGTATGTTATCAACAAAAAGACGATATATAAAACCCCTTAGAAGGTATCATAAATCATACATATTATCGAAAATTTTGTTGTAGTATCCTATTGAAAAATTTGCTGCAGGGTACCTTATTTCGTATAATAGGGTTATATTATCGTATAATATTATACGAAATTTTTTTATATTATATGAAATCAAATTTCATATAACACTAATTTTTTTCATATAATATGACTAAATTTTATATAATGATATATAAAAATATATTAATATTGTACGAAAATATAGGATATTAATTTTTTTTATTATATAAAATTAAAATTTATATAACACTAATTTTTTTTGTATAATATGACTAAATTTTATATAAAAATATATTAGCATTATATGAAATATAGAATATTAATTTTTTCGTATAATATGAAAAAATTTTCTATAACATTATACGATAATATAATTTTTATTATATGAAATGGATACCCTGTTGCAAACTTTTTAGTAGGGTAGCCTGCAAAAAATTTTCCCATATTATCTCTCTTTATTACAATCTCTAATACTTTTATAGAAGTCCCTTATAAAACATTAGTTTTATTTTTTAAAATTAAACTTATTAGATAGATAGAGAAGAACCCTAAGCTTTAGTTAAGGATAAGAACAAAATTAATTTTCTTATAAACTATACACTGACATACATCTGTTTTGACTTTCGCTTTGACTCTGGACTCCGAAGCTTCACCCGACTCCAGAAGCATCTGTCTGCTTCAAAAAACGACAACCCATGCACAGATCCTCTTCCTCTTCAACAAAGCCGAAAAGTGCGCCCGACGGGAAAAACATATTAGTTCGATCGTCCAAAGAGAAGGAACTCAATTTGGCTTAATCCTCCAGTTTGTGGAATCCAGCTTTCGGTCGTGGAGCGGCATCTGTGCCACTCCTCTTCCCTCACGCCAGAACAGGATCCTTGGCTTCGTCTTCTTCCAAGCAAACAGTGGGCGGCGCAAGTAACCTTGCTTGGAATCGTCCACCTCTTCTTTCTCTAGGGTTTTCTATCTGATTTCGAGGTTCGGGTTGAGTTTCAAATCGTACTTGCTTTTGTGAGTTTAAATTATACTTGTAAACTTTGCTTTTTGCGAGGTTTGGGGTTTCCTTCAATCTTCTTCATCTTTTGAGTAATTTTTCCTGTCAATTCTGAACCCTTATTCAAGTTCGGAGTTTGCGTGTTTAATAGTATATTTTGCTTCTGTTCTTTTGGAGTAATTTCAGTCCATTCACCTCACTTTTTCATCCGTGGAGAGCTATTCGATTTCTACTTTGCAAGTCCTCCAATTCCGAACCCTAATTTAAGTTTCAGAGCCGGTTACTGGGGGGAGTAAAAAGGTCTGGGAACTCTATGCTTGTCTTCTTTTTCAGGTTTTCCATCTCAATTTGCAATTATTAATTCCGCCTCCCTATACTACACGCTATACATAGAGAATCATTAATTTCCAATCCAGAAGCCTGATTTAAGCTCAGGGCAGTGAAAAGGATTGGGGGATTGTCGGAAAGATGAAGTGGTTGTCGGCTGGGGTTATGGGTGTGGTGATGTTATGGCTTTGCTTGGTGGGACGTGTGTACGGAATTGGCGCCAACTGGGGAATTCAGGCGAGCCACCCGCTGCCGCCGAGCACGGTCGTGCAGGTGCTGAAGGACAACGGAATCAACAAGGTGAAGCTTTTTGAAGCAGAGGACGGTGCTCTAAGTGCGCTCGCCAAGACCGGGATTCAGGTGATGGTCGGAATCCCCAACGACATGCTCGCCGACCTCGCCAGCAGCGCGAAGACAGCAGAGACATGGGTGTCGAAGAATGCGTCCAAGTATATCGATGGTGGAGTTGATATCAGGTAAATTGTCCTCCAAAAAATCATAAATTTTAGCTCTGCTATCGTCTTCTGAATCATGATTCTCTTTTTGGTTAGAATTAATGTTCAGAACGTCAATTTGCTATTTGAATTGAAAAAACATAACTTGCAGTAACTGAAACCATTAATCAAAGACTTGCCCACTACGTTTTGGTTGTAAATAATTCAATGAAGTAAATTATAAGTCAATTTCCACGCGTTAACAAGAAGTCATGTTGTGGTTAGGGTTTCTTTTAAAGTATTAATTCTACTTCATATTTGAATCAAAAGTATGCTTTCTTATGTCACCATCCCCTTTACTATCTTTTCAAGTGGCCACTGTGTACTCTCCAAAGTATACATTCCAATTGTAAACAAGTTTACGATATAGAACGGAAAGTGACCCATAAATTTCAAAAAAGAGAGGCTGTCTCTTTTAAAAGTAAAACAAGGCAATGTAGATGGGTTTGCTTTAATATTCAGAGCAGCAAACATGTCATTGCTTGAGTTGAATAACTAGCTCAGTTCCAACAACATTCAAGGTAATAAACAAATGCCCAGGTAGCGTTTTATTTTGTCTCTTGAAATAGATAGCTTCTAGCTAGTTCAAATTGGTTGGTGGATGTAGATTGTTTCAATAACTTATATATCCCTGCATAATTACTAGTAATCGTGAACATAATCACGAGTGCCTCTTTGACAAGCGCAACTATATCCGCAAGAGATTCTCAAGTTGGATGGAATGTAGAACATGTGATTTGAAGAATTTATAGATTTCAATGACTTTTCTCTTCCTCATATGTTGTTTTATTCAGAATTGGCTAGGACGCCAGTGGTTTGGTTGACTATAGTGTATAAATTTAACATAGCCTTTCCTTGAAAGGTTGGATGGAAGGATGGATAGGATTAGTAATTTTTCCTTTGTTTCCATGAAAGAACGAGTAAAAGTGGGGATAATTGAATGTGCTAAAAAGTAATTCCATCCCTCGTTTGGTCATCCCCCAAAATCGAGAGGAAAAGCGAACGGACGCTTCAACCGCTTTCCTCCTCGCGTCTGCGCAAACTGCTCGCCCTCCTCGCCCTCTTCTGCAGTCGCCTGCCACTTGCTCTCCTTGCCGTTGCCAGCCGGTCGCCCTCCAGGCGAGCTCTGCCCACTCCCTCCCATCCACGCTCAAGACCAAGCAGCAGGAGCTCCTAATCCACGTCGCCGTGCTCGCCCTCATCTTCGTGCTCGGAGACAGAGATGGAGGGCAGAGAAGAGAGAGTTGTGCTCCTGATCCGTGTCGCCGCGCTTGCCCTCATCTTCGTGCTCGGAGACAGAGATGGAGGGCAGAGAAGACAGAGTTGCGCTCCTGATCCGCGTCGTCGCGCTCGCCCTCATCTTCGTGCTCGGAGATGGAGATGGAGCTCTCCCTCATCTTCGCCGCGCTCGCCCTCATCCGCGTCGCCACGCTCGCCCTCAGCTTCGCCGGCCATCTCGGCGACCTCGAGCTCATCCTTCCCCCCGTCAGACAGAGCAGTTCGACAAGCTGGACAGAGCAGTTCGTCTATCCCCCTGTCGCAGCTCCAACCCCCCCTCGCGCTCGGACGTTTGAGTCCGGAGACCCATCCCGGGGCCACCGGACGAAGCTGCTCGGTGACCCAGCCCAGAGACACCTGCTCCCTGAGGCCCCTGCCCCCGCCCCCGCCCCCATCGTCGTTCTGGACCTCTCCCATTGCGGTTCTGGACACGCAAGGCCCCTGCTCGTTCCGGTCTTTGGACACGTGAGAGTCACGTGATCCCTCCCTATGGGTTAGGTTTCTGTTCCCAGCGGATTATACATCCGTTACCTCTACCTTTACATCCTTTTATGGAAACAAACTGTAAATGAATATCAATTTGGTAATGCACTGTTCTGGCAATTATTCTTGAATAAGAAGAAACATCCAGAATTTCTTGAAAGAAATTTTGATTGTATTGAAATTTGAAAGGTTTTGTGCAAATTCAGCAAGTTCCTTTTTTTTTATTTTTTGTAGTTTAAGGTAAACGAAATCATTTATCCTTGACAGCTCTAAGTTCTTGCTTAGAGTAATGTTTAACTATTGTGGAATGCACTTTTAGATAAGATTATTACGTAGCAATTATGTAAAAGATGTGTCTTGTACTTTCATTTATAGCATATTTATCATCTTCTTATATAACTGGATGTTCCTTCTCCTTCGTTAAGCAGCATCTCTTGTTTATTGACAGGTATGTTGCTGTCGGAAATGAACCTTTCTTGTCAACATTCAATGGCAGTTTTCTCAACTCTACCTTGCCAGCACTCCAAAATATTCAAGCAGCTCTTGTTGCAGCTGGATTGAGCAACCAAATCAAAGCCACAATTCCTCTCAATGCCGATGTCTATGAATCATCAACCGGCAAACCTTCAGATGGAGATTTCCGTTCCGACATCCATGATCTCATGCTCTCCATTGTCAAATTCCTGAGCGACAATGGTTCACCCTTCACTGTCAACATTTACCCCTTCATCAGTCTCTACGACGACGCCCACTTCCCCGTGGACTATGCCTTCTTCGACGGCTCCGCCAACTCCATAGTCGACGGCACGCTCACTTACTCCAACGTTTTCGATGCAAACCACGACACTCTCGTGGCGGCACTGCAGAAGAATGGGTTTTCGAATATGTCAATCATCGTTGGCGAAGTCGGCTGGCCGACTGATGGAGACATGAACGCCAATCCGCAGTATGCGCAGCGGTTCAATCAGGGCTTCGTCAACCACATTGGCAACGGCACGCCTCTGAGGCCTGGAAGCATTGACGCCTATATGTTTAGTCTCGTCGATGAAGATGAAAAGAGCATTCAGCCAGGAAATTTTGAGAGGCACTGGGGCATTTTTGCGTACGACGGCAGTCCAAAGTACGAGCTACATCTCGGTGGAGCAAATTCTAATTCTTCATTAGTTGGAGCCAAGAACATCAAGTACTTGGCCCGAAAATGGTGCGTCTTGAAGCCTTCGATCAGCCTCGACAATTCAGAGATCGCGCCGAGCGTGAGCTACGCCTGTGCGAACGCCGACTGCACCAGCCTGGGGTACAAGACGTCCTGCAGCTTTCTCGATGCCCGGGGAAACATCTCATATGCATTCGACAACTACTACCAGAAGAATGACCAGGATCAAAGGGCCTGTGACTTCTCAGGGCTGGCGACGGTCACCGAGGAGGATCCGTCGAATTCAACCTGTAAGTTCCAGATTATGATCGAAGTTGCTTCAGGAGCATGTTGCGGGATTCAGACAGCTATGCAACTGGGACTTCGTCTCTTTTTGTATATGGTTCTTCCTCTGACTCTATCTTTAGTATAAAACATGCATTTTGTGTTAATATGTTATGGTGATCGACTGATTGGAGAGTTGATTTTATTTCTGGGGGATTTTTTTTTGGCCTAGAAGTTATTACTGATTCATGTGCAAGTTTAGTATATTATGATTGATCAAGGGACATTGCTTTCATATTTACCCTCTTTACTTAAATCTCAAAGTAAGGGTCACATTGAAGCTTAACAGCCAGTTTACTAGGGGACAAAAAAAAAGATAGGACGGAAAAAGAGTATGTACAGGATAAATCAGGGGATTGAAATCTTCGTCATGTGAAAATTATGTGATCCAAATTCGATCGAAAATCTTGGAAAATCCTGTTCATGAGCTTGCGGCGAGCGTCAAGCTGGGCGAGGACGTCTGCGAGTGACAGTGATGCAGCAGCTCTAGCAGCGAGCGACGTCCAGCAACAGAGGCGTCAGCGAGCTTGACGTCCGTGTGAGGCCGGCATCTATGAGCTTGCTTGCTAGGTGAGGACGATGGCAGTATCAGCTCTAGCAGTGAGCGGCATCAAACAGTAGAGGTGTCTATGAGCTCGACGTCCTCGCGAGGTCAGCATCCGCGAGCTCACTCACTGGGCGAGGACGGCAACGACAGTAGCTCTAGCGAGGTCAGCATTTGCAATTGAGCAAGGCCGGCACGTGAGGTTGGCATCCGCAGCTGGGCGAGGCTGGTAGAGGACGTCGTAAGCGATTTTGCCTTGTCCGCCCGATTTGGACATATTGAAAATAAGAGATTTTTCTCTCATCTATCCGTCTAACTTTTCCTCTTCTATATCCGTTCGTCCTAGTATACAATAGATTTTTTTCAATACCCATTTCTTTCCTCCTAAATTTTTTCCTAGTAAACAAACCCTTTAAAGGTTGAAACAGAGGAAAAAAAATATTAAAGAGTGAAGAGAAGAAAACAATATTAGCTTACCTAACTTTTGTACATGGATTAGTAACTTAAATATTCTCTATTAAGTTACTTCATTGATGATTTCTATCTCTGTCATTGACCACATGGAATGTGATTGATTACGAATATAAATATTAAATAGGATTTGCATATGAACTTATATTTATATATATATGATCTTGTGTGTTAGTTTAATGCATCCGTAAAAAGTGCGTTTTCGACTATAAGATCTGAATGTGCACGTTTGATCGAAAGTTTGCACATATTACGACAAAAAAATCCAAATCATATGCAAAAAAAAATTGTATAAAATTTTTATTTATGTATATTATTATGAGTCAAGCATAAAGTACCTCGAATGGAACGGAAGATCTACATCAAAAGCCTAGATGAAAATGTAAGCAAAGCTGTCATCGACACTCATGAACATCCTCATCACCAGCATGCAACGAGTAGCCGTTCGAGATATCATTAGTGTGATCGCCTTACCAAATCGCAGGATTTTGTTGGGCTGGTTGAGTCAGCGGTTAGATGCGGCGTCACTGTACACAATTCAAGAAGTGGTCGAGTAGCCGTTCGAGATATCATTAGTGTGATCGCCTTACCAAATCGCAGGATTTTGTTGGGCTGGTTGAGTCAGCGGTTAGATGCGGCGTCACTGTACACAATTCAAGAAGTGGTCATACGAGAGAGAGAGAGAGAGAGAGAGAGAAGCAGTGGCTCACTTGGTAGCCAATGGATGGCAAGAGCCGGCTTGTTTGTTTGTGGATGCTGGTGTGGGCATGAGGTGGAACGGAGGAGGGACGTGGGTGCTGAGAGGGACAGCATTAATGGAGGAAGGATATGGCATGGCGCGGCTGCAATTGTTTACTTCCCTCTAGCAGCCTCTCCCAATTGTTTCTTTTTGACTTTGGTGATCGGCTTTGATTGGGATCAATAATACAGATACCTTCCCCAGTCGCCACCCCCTCCCCCCTTCGCTCAGCTGCTCATCTCCCCGTTCCTCGTTCCCATCTGCATTTTGCCCTTCGGATCTTGAAATTTTTGCAGGAAATCTTGAATCTTGGCTTCTGTTGTGTGAGTAGTACATTAAAAATCTGATTTTTTTTAGGGGAAGTTTCGTTTCTTCGTCTTGGTCGGCGTTGAGGAGTAGCGCATGCTATCGCTCTGCTCGTTTGATGGATTGGCATGCGAACGCTTCGTTGTTCTGGGATTGGGACGACCACACACCAATTGATGGAAATTACAAGCAATCTGCCGCCGCCGCCACCACTGGCGGCGGTGGCGGCGCTTCCTCCTGCTCTGAATTGGGAAGTGGTTCCTCATCAAAGAGCACCGTCTCCGCTTCCTTCGGTTCCTCGGCGATTGCTGGAAAGGAACGGGAGCTTGTTGTAAACCCTAGGATTCACGCCAAGGATACATTTTTGTACGAGTCTAGCTGCTCTCCAACTGAGCCGCGGTGGGCTGGTATGGGGGAATCGCAGATGGGGTTAAAGCTTGGTAAAAGGACCTACTTTGAGGATGTTTCAGCTGAGAGCAACATGAAAAACTCTCCGTCGTCCTTGGAATCGACGCCGGCACCAGCTGCTACGACGAAGAAGTCAAGAGTGTCACTTCAGAGTTCATTCAATGCCTGCTGCCAAGTTGAAGGTTGTAACATTGACCTTAGTGGAGCAAAGGACTACCACCGCAAGCACAGGGTCTGCGAAAACCATTCCAAGTGCCCAAAGGTTGTCATCGCCGGCGAGGAACGCCGGTTTTGTCAGCAATGCAGCAGGTTGTTTGACACTGAACAATTTACTGTAGTCTCCAAAGATTCGACATTGTTTTTATTCATTCCCCTTCCTAACATTACTTAAGAAATTTCTTTTGAATCCTCATTTTTCATGATTTGGCTTGTTCATGCTCAAGGTTCCATGAGCTGTCTGAGTTTGATCAGAAGAAGAAAAGCTGTCGAAGGCGATTGTCTGATCATAATGCACGACGTCGAAAGCCACGGCCAAATCTAATCTCATTCAATTCGACAGCTTGCTCATTACAATTTTATGGTATATAACTCTTACAATTATGAAAGAAGTATCTCTATTTTACTGTTGATCCCATTTTGGATGCTACAAGCTCTGCTGTTTATGGACGTTGTTTTTCCCCAAACTATTAGTCTAGCAGGCAGGCATTGATTTCATTTACTAGACCTAAATGGGCTATAAGTGGTTGGGACCTAAATAAATATGACAAGTACTTGATTCAAGATTGATAACATCAATAACAAATGAAATATTTGGTCTAGTAACATTAATATAGATCAATTTTCCTACTAAAAAGATCAATCTTCTCTAAAACCCTAGATATGAACTTGAAAGTAGGCAAATGGAAATATCAATAAGTTTACAAACATGAATATTAGTCTCCTCTAAAAGATCCATAATGTACTTCCTCTTAGAAAGATTGGTACTATTACTATAAGCTTGATAACCTACTTTAATCACTCATGAAACAATGAGATTTACTAAGGTTAAGCTTTAGGAACAAATTGATTGTCTAGATGTGTATAGTGCTTAATATTCTATAACTATCACTATATCATCTACACAAATCCACACAAAAGCTCGAAGGATAATACCAAAAGGCTTCATATGAACAAAAAAATGATCATATTTGCTACACTGTGAAATTTGAATTCATCCCCCCTGCTAACATATCCCAATTTTTGTTCCACGCAAACTTCCTTAGATATAGTGACAGATAGACATTGTCTGAAAAGGAAACATAATTGTAGATGCAACTTGCAACATTGGTTTCATATTGTTGAGAGGGAATTTGAGGACAACATTGTCAGAACACTCATTATTAGTTGTAAGAGGCAATCTTGGAGTTTGGAGGCAGAGAATCAATGTGTTGTTTCTTCCAATTGGAGTTTACATAGTAACAAAGAGATGTAGCGTGAGGAGATAGTACCATTGAATTTATTATGGTACCACTAATAAAAGTATGTTGAATAGAGGAACCAGGACTAGAAAATCCATGAGAGCCACAAGATTGAGTAGATACTGGAGACCTAGGTTAGGCTTTGGAGAGGAACTATACATATAATCTTAGTTCAGAAAGAAGCAATTCTATAGGGTTGCAGTGAGGCAGTGCCTGTGGATGGTGGAGAGAATATAAGGCGCATGTGGGACGAGAAGAAGTGAGCATGTGGATGAAGAGATAGGGGTGGCAGTAGAGAGAAGAGGATGTGGCAGGTAGCCATAAGGAGAGCTAGGAGGGGCAAGGAGGAGAGAGGAAGGAGAGAAATGACATTCTCATACAAGTTCCACCAAATGATTGGAACTAGATTAAACCATGGATTAAGGAACCGGTCTGTTATAGGTATCGGTCTGGCGAAAGACTGGCACCGGAGCACAGGACGGCTGATGGAACATTGAACGGTGAAACACTGGCATCGGAGCACAGGGCGGCTGGCAGAACGCTGAATGATTGCTGGCGGAAGGAGGAAGCTTTCCGCCAATGCCAAAAGCTTCCAACGCCAACAGTTCCGCCAGCGATGGCATTCGGTATAATCACTAGCACCGGCCAGTACAAACCGGTCTAACAACAGACTGGACCGATACTTTAAACACTAGGTTAAACAATGAGCATTGAATATACACCATAGCGTATATAGAAGAACTAATCCAATAAGAAAACATCCTCTAACTCATAACTTAAGTTATGTAAATGTCTAACATATCATGCGAACAACAACCATATTCTGTTTCTCATGTTTCACATTCACAAGCTAAATTTGATTTTGTTCTTAACCCTATCAAATATTTGATTGTTTGAATGGAGTTTAATTGTTCGTATGCCTTCAATTCATCATCTTATTTTTGTAATCTCATGTAACACCTCGAGACAAAATTTCTTTCTCTAGTCTTGAAAAACATCAATGGTTAACCTTGATCATGATAAGAACAATGTCAAATTTGTGATATCTTCTTGTGGTCTGAAGCAATTTCAATTCTTTGCCCTGTCAATGTATGAACTTTTCTAGTCCAACCAAATTGGTCGTTTTATATTCTGCATCTTATCTAGCATGTTCATCTGAGATAACTCCACCATGGAAAGTCCAATACAAAAAATTAGGAAAATCATCTTTATCTGAGTCCTCAAACAGCCAAACAAGAATATTACCTTGGATCATGGAAACTGCAGTTGTGAAGGAAATAGTAAACTTCACTTGGTTTCTGATCTTGTTACCCTTTGTTTGTGGACAGTCTTTGACATTGTCTTGCTTTTAGTTAAAGATTATTAATTAGTACTATTTCTCATTTCTGCCAAACATTGTCCGGCTCTTGCAGATGATAAATATCACACGAACTTGCTATCGAATAAAGGTAATTGTGATCACATGATATCCATGGCAACAACCACAAATGAAGGCATGCAAGATTTCAAGCTCGCACAAACGGAAGGACTGTTAATAAAATCAACAAAATGTGGCATAGACGAGTGGCCGAATTTACCAAACACAAAGATGTCAAATGGACTTTTCTCAATTTATCATGATGTTGACAAACTCTTGCCTCTCAAAGGCACAACTGCCGAAGTACTCAATCAAGGTACATGATATCGTGATTTTTAGTTACTAATTAAAAAGTTTCCATCTGTAGTTCCTTTCTCACTGCAATTTAAAGGGAGTTCTAAGTATATCAATTACTTTTGAAATCGACATTCATATCTTCAAGTGTGATTGTCTGAAACGATCTGATTTACTTTGTTCCTAGATTGGATTTTGACCCTTCTATGATAAAATATACTGAAATTCTGAAACAGCAGTTATGTGACACGAAATCTATATATATTTGCCAATTAACTGATTTCTCGATGTTGGACTTGACCCTTAAGAGATACCCAAGGTACATAAAATCGGTCCGGATAGTCATATATACTCGGACCGGTATTTGAAATCCCGGAGATATCACTTTCTCATGAATTCTTGTATTTGGACCTTTTGATTTAATCATCCTAGTTTTGGCCGGGGAGTGAACCATTTTCTCACTATTGTTTGGTCAAAATAATCAGAAAATAATTTTCTACAACTTAATTCCAGTGCTTAAATTTTGAAAAATGAAAGAAAATTAGTTTCTATAAATCATTTGATTCTTTCTCCATTTTTTGTTATGTAATTTGTTTTTAGTGAATCTAGAAGTTGTTGTATAAGTGCCTTAGGAAGATCCTCCAAATTACATTTATCAGCATTGCTTAGGAAGATACTTTAAATTATAAACCTTGCTTCTTAAACAATTAATTTTTTAATAAAATACTGTGACTATATGGTTGAAACTTAAGGCCTATTTGTTTGGAGAGAATCCACAGGCAGAAGAAAAAAACTTAAGGCCAAGATTCATTATATTTTTTTCTTCTCCCCCATATATTAATGTTGACGGAAGGAATGCCAATTGAATTATGTCCTTTGACTGTCATAAACGCTCTTGACTTTTTTTTGTCTTGAACTGACCAAGCATACAGCTTGTATAGGAATTACTTTATGAAAAAAGCAGAAGTCATATGTAACACAAACTATTGTGTTCATTTTTGGAGTCAAAAGACAAATGGCTCAAACATTGCAGATGATGGCTTTCTCATGCTATTTAAATTTCACTAGTTTAATTTTGCACAAGCATGGCTCGTTCTATCTTTTACAGGCATAGGGACATCTGCAGGAGCTTCGAACTTGGACGGAGCACCAGATCTCCGGCGTGCTCTCTCTCTTCTGTCAACTAGTTCTTGGAATTCCACTGACCCCCGCCAAAGTTCTTCCCCCGCCGATAACTTTGCTGACGTCAACCACGCCAGTGTGACGCAGCCCATGGCGCCTTTAGTGATGAGCTCGAGTAGCTGGATCTGCAGTCAACCCGCAGCTCAACGAGCTCAGCTGCTTCCCTTTGCCATGCTCCCAAATGGCAACCAGCCGCAGGATTTCCTGCTGCAAAACACCCCATATGAGGATCCTCGCTAGATTGCTTGGCTATCTACCCCTGGAGTGTGCTCTCACCGTGAAGGCTGCGAAGCTTGATCCAGCTACAAATTTATTCTCTTTCAAATCCTATGCAGACTGTAATTTGAATAAGCGCTTATGTACTTAATTTGTCTAACTAAAAGACAAAAACCTCAAGTCGGAGGTAAATTTGTTTTTCTTCTCTATTTTAATTGAACGGGCCTAATTTAATGAGCGCCTAACGGTATTTGTTACTCTGAGGTCGTGTTTCTTGGACAGAAAACGCAAGGGGATGAACGGAAAGAGAGATTTTCTTGTTTTCTTGGACGTATAGAAGAGCCAAAGGACTTTGAAAACGCTTTCGCCCGATTCGGGTTGAAAAGCGATTCTATCATTCACATACATCTTTCCCGCACATGTTCTTTGCCTTCGCTATGGTCACTTTTGCCATCGTCGCGCTGCCTCCTCTAATCTCGTTGTCTTACATCTTTCTCGCGCTTGTTCTCGTCTTCGCTACTGTCATCGTTGCCCTGCTTGCTCCACCCTTGCCGTAACCGTCACTACATCCTCTATGCTTCGTCGAAGCCACCATCGCCGCGCCCTCTCTATTTCATTGAAGCCACCACATCCTCCTCGTCGCTCTCCACTCGCGCACCCGCCGCTCTTGCCGCCTATCGAGCGTCATCCACTGCTCCTCCCTCCTCCTTACCCCCTACTGCCCTCCTCCTCATCTCCGCCGACCTGACAACGTCCGCCTAGACCTGGCAATTCGAGTGAGCGGGTCATAAACGGATTGTGTCAGCTGTGATCCGTGACCCGATTAAGTCAACCCAAATATTACCTGTTTAATTAATTGGGTCAAACTGTCTAACCCGAATATAACCTGAACATAATCGGGTCAACCTGACACGACCCGAATAACCCGTTTATTAAATGGGTCATTTATTAATCCGTCTGATTGACCCAACACGACCCAATTATAAATTTATTATTTATATTTTAAAAATAAATAAAAATTTGATTAAAATTAATAAAAATTTAGACTTAATTGGTGGGCCAAAATCTAGGTAAATAGATGATTAGAAGAGATTTGGACTTATGGGCTAGCAATGAGAGTTGGGCTAGCCTATATTTAAAATTTTTATATATAAATATATAATATAATCGGGTTATGCAGATCAACCCGTTTATAACCCGACACGATCCAATTATTTTCGGATCATAAATGGGTTGACCTATTTATGACCCAAATACGATTATAGTTGATCCAAATCCGTCTAACTTGGTGTCAAGTTGAGTCGGATCAATTTTTATCGGGTCTAATGAAAGACCATCCTCCTTTTTTTTTCTATTGAGTCCTTTCTCCCTATTTTACGAAAGCCTTATACTGCAGGGGGAAGAAAAAGAGAATAAAAACAAAAACAAAAATCATACACAACATCTTAGTTGCAAAGGAGAAAACGAGCATCGCCCAGAGAGGGAACTACGATGGTTGGGCAGTGAAGCAGTAGCACGAGCTAGATGAGGCAATAGGAGGCAGAAGGTAAGTTGGCGCGAGATAATTATCACTTTTGATAATGATCACTTATTGATTTTATGATAAAAATAATCAATCAATAAATTTTCCATCAATATTTTTTTTTTTTTAGCAATTTTCCATCAATTTTCCATCAATTTGACATGTCATCTTATGGTGCTATAATTTTGTGTCACGTGAAGAACGGAGACATCCACCAAGTATCATAATCCATTTAGGCGTGGGACAAGCGCATGTCATTCTCCATTTAGGCCTGGCACAAGGCCCATTTATTGTACTTTATAATTAACTTTTTAGGTTTAAATTAAAATTTTACTAAAAATAGAGGCTAAACTTAGAAAAAAAAAGAAAAGGTCGCATTCTCCATCTTAGACATTAATTAATTAATTATCCTTTGCCAAAATTACAAATGTCTAATAAAACAATTCTAACGAATAATAAATTATGCAATAAAATGCAACCCAATTTCTTTTGCATTCGAGTCCAAACAATTTTACTAAAAGGAGGAAGGTGTTTATTGGATAAAAATCATATATGATCCAACCTGAAATTATTAAAAAGAATAGGAAAAGCTAATAAATTTCGTTTTGACTTATTATTCGATCTATTTTGCGGGTTTAAATGAAATATAATCGTATTATTTTTTATCAAAAAAATCACAAATACATTAACTTGGCTATCTATAATTTAGTAGCACAATTATGATAAAAACACGCCCCACTTTCCACCATTTCACCAAATCGTCCTTCCCTTCTTGCCACTTTTTCACTTTCCCCCCATTGGTCCACTGCATTTTAGGTCTCTAGCCCTTTGTTGAGTCCTCTAACCCTCCTTTCGAAACACACCTATTTATTTTTCCTCGCCACCAAGATCTAAAAAAAAAGAAGTTGTACGGGATAGATCTATGTTCCCCTCCATGTTTACAATTTAGTCCCTCATAATTTTAAAATTACAATTATGGCATCTTCTTATAAAGTCAAACTACTCCTAGAAATTGTTCTTCTAACGATTTAGATTAATGAATTTATAAGATAGAAGATACCAACTAAATGGCAAATCATTTTATCTCAAAATTTTCACACTGCATTTAGATTATAAACAGCAAACCAATAAGCTATATCATAGTTATGAATCATGACAAAAGTATTATAAGGCCTTAGGTAGACGAGATATCATGCAATAATTCATGCTAAGCATCTTATAAAAAATTCGTAAAGTTTTTTACGAATATATGAAATGTAAATCAATTAATGGTGGATCTAGAGCTATGTTAGTTTTGTATTCATTTTTATAGTAAATATGTTATAAATTATTTGTAAAATGTGTAACTTTCTAAATTTTTAGAAAGAGCAATTAATCACGAGTTAAGAGGTGCGATCAGTGATTGACCATGAGTTACACAAGGTAAAGAAGATCTACCCTAAAGGCAACCCCAATTCCACTTGAGTTACACAAGGCAGGCAGAGGGGTATAGGTGTTATATCTGATATGTTGAGGGGCAAATATTAAATTGCCAACTCACGAATAAGATATGTAACTAAAAAGGATCATAATAATATAAAAGAAACAATAAATAAAGGCGGTCTCCTCCGTTTCCCTTCTCTTCTCTCCCAATCCGAGTTGCATCTCGGATTTCTCTCTCTCTCTCTCTCTCTCTCTCTCTCTCGCTCCCTACACCCTGAGATCACGAGGAAGGGGATCGACGAAGAAAGGTGGCGATTGGATAGTTTCATCCTTTATTGTGGAGATCTTCGTGGGAGATGGCGGCGACGCAGCAGGCGCCGGATCGAATCGGTATTATGTGTTCTTTTACTAAATTCGAGTGTTTTTTAATGTCTTTTTTTGTATCCTTTGCACGCGTGGATCTGGAAGGTGCGAGCTTTATAGGGGCTTGATTTCGTTTGCTGATGTTTGGTCTTGATTTCTTTATGAAAGAACAGCGTGATCTTTGGTTTTCTGTGCCTGATCTTGCTTCCTGGACTGTGAGAGAGTGCGGGTTGAGAAATTCAGCTACTTGGGTGCGTTAATTATAGAGTGATCTGGGACTTCTCTCGCAACTCCCTTTCAATCTTGGCATAATTTGGTTAAGTTTTGCATTACCCAGCCCCTGCCGATGTGTTGATTGAAACGCTAGATTGCATTGACCTGTTTTATGGCTAGATCCACGAGTCTAATAGCAATTTGGTGTTTCCATAACTTGGATTATATATTGTTTCGCAATCTCAAGATTATGGTTTCTTAATCTACTTTATATATGTGTAGAGCTCCAGAAATCTGGTTTCTCAAGGCGTTCCGTTATCTGGATCAAGTGTAGCTAACAGAGGATGAATCTAGATTCTGATTTTGAATTTTATGTGGTTACATCTTTATGATGGTTTAAAACTAATAGAAAGCTTTGTTATGAGTCCTGCCAATCTCATATGCAGTGGAGGGTTCAAAATAGAGATTATTGGACGGCAAATTTATATTTCTAAAGAAGTGGTTAGATAGTGTGGTAGTGACGGTGGCGAATGTTGAGGCATAAAGTTTTTCTTGATGATAATCAGTTTTGTGGCAGAACTTCTGATGGGCAACCCTAGACTATATTAGGTTTGGTGTATCAGTTGGTGGTGGTAGTGATCTGACAAAAGACAGAAAAGGCCATGGCGTGTAACTTGTTACATTAGTTAACACGACCTAGTAAGGCAGAACTAAAAGGCTTTGTACAACTTCAGGGACTGACTTTTGGCTTCCAGCGTTAAGATGTTTATCCTCCCTAGTTGTAAGCTAAAAGTGCAACAGAGATGTAGTAATGTTTCTTTAATAATACTTGTTGTATCCTTTTATTTACTTGAGATTGGTTGCTGCTATAATTTATTGTAGATAGGTGGAATAGGCCCAATTCAAGTGATCTCAAGTTCTCAACTTAAGAAAGACGATAGGTGAAGCTGAACGAGTTATACTTTTCATTTTTGGAAAATTTCCAAGAAATTGGCATACTAATATTCAACTTCAAATATTGCCAAGTGATATTTTTGAGCTGTGATACATTATCTATGTTTATCAATCAATACAATATCCACATAATTTGTTTATCCATTTTCTACTCTTATTGTAAAGGTGAAAGTATGGAGGAAATGTTATTTTACTACGTAAAAGTTTAGTTGATTTGTGTTTTTGTGTATAGATGCACATGCTTCTGTTATCTCTTCATAGGTATTCTTCTCTTATATACTATAGTTTAATAAATTTGTTGTTCTTTTTGCACTTTAATAGACTCAATAAAGCCGTTGGCATCATCAACCACAGGTAATGAGCAGGAAATAGTCAATGGTGATGATTTGAGTGAACAGGTAATTTCTGCATTTAACATTGTGTTTTTCTGATCTCGATTTACTGACAACTGTCATGTGCTATTAGCCATCTTCTGCTAAAGATGAGAAAGTGACAACCTCAGATGCTCTATGTGATACGAATAACATTGATCTCACAAGAAATGCACAAGGACCACTGAGTTCATCCGATGCCATTAATGATCCCAATTCTGTGTATCCACCAAATGCATTTGCCCCTCAGGCACACTCGTTCTTTTATGGAGGTTAGTGTTTGTTTATGATATTACTTAGATGTCTTGTTAGCATTATCTTGTGACGACTTGATGAAAAGCTTTACTCTTTTACATGTTCATAAACTACTTGAAATTGGTTGAACTCTTGCTTTTCTACCCTTCCTTGTAATTTGAGCAGATATAATATATGCACATCATTTTTCTTTAAAAGATACAAACTTGAGATTATCTAAAGGGTGAATAGGGGGTGCATGCATGAAATTGTAATAATTATTACTTTATTGTGGAGAAGCATAATAGTCTTTTGTCTCTGTTTTTTAATCTTCACATTCCTTGTCAATTATTTCTATCGAATGCAAATCCTTATGACTTTCAGCTTTGCTTCCACACTTACAAAATTGTTTCAGAATAATGTCAATTTTCAATTTACTGATTTGCATTTGGATCATTTTTTTAAATCTGAGCCGCACTTTTTGGTTATTTTATTATGAATTTGAAATTGCAGACAAGCGTGTTCACTATTTTATTCTTTTCAGGGTACGAGAATTCGCTTGGTGATTGGGAAGGTCATTCTCGATTTTTAAATCTTGAAGGCCTTGAAGTTGGTTCAGTTGTAAGTATAAATATCCATTTGATATAGTGCACTCTCTCTCTCTCTATGTGTATATATATATATACCTATATGTATGTATGTATATAGGTATATATATATACCTCTTAGTTTTTTAATTCTTAAGAAGTTATATATTATATATCTAACTCTTGTTTTCCTTTCAACTATATACCTCTTGTTTTTCTTTCGAATCTTATTAAGTTTTTTTGCATTATCTAGGGTGTCTACAATGAGAACCCTTCAGTTGTGTACCATGCTGGGTATGGTTACAGTCCTCAGATGCCGTATGGACCCTATTCCCCTGTTACGACACCTTTGCCTTCTATTAGTGGTGATGGCCAGCTTTATTCTACTCAGCAGTTCCAGTACCAAGGGGCGTACTATCAGCAGCCATCTCCTCCCAGCATGCCATATATATCTTCTCCAAGTCCAATTCCACAAGCTGATTGGACAATGCCAATTGATCAACAGGGAGCATTTACTGCTGATACATCAAATTTCAATCCCCAGCTGTTCGGTCCGAGACCTGGATATCAACTATCCTATGGCTCTTTTGGTAGAGGTAGTACTATTATACGAGTTACTATTCTATTATTTTTTATTCATGACGACATCTGAAAGTTTTGGTTCTCTGGATATTAATCAGATTGGTTGACATCACCAGATGGGACAGGCTCTGCAACACCATTATTGTCCCCTGCAGCTTCACCTCAACCGATTGGTGCACTGTCTTTTGGTCAAAACACTACATCCCTAAATTTTGGAATGGTATTTTTTCTCATTAATCTTCTTGTCTTCCTTGTTTGCTAGCATACTAGATGAACTGTAGACAGTTTTTTGTTCCTATATATCTCAGAGTGCATAATTGTATTTGTTCGTGTTACGGGACTTCTGAAGCATCAGAATGGTAGTTCAGCTTATTAAACTTATTTTTCTTTTCATATATAAGGAAAATAGATGTTAACATCGACTCCTTCTATCTTTTGGGATGTCCAAAAGCATTGAGGCATTATGATTGTAGATTTCAATTTTATCATTTTCATTGATCTATGTTTCTTTTATTATACTGCGTCCTGCAAGTTGCATTCAAAATATTACCAGTTAGATATAATGCCTTTTAGTTTATAAGGGAAGAACAAAAAAGGCTCATTTTGTTTATAAACGGACAGAAAGTTGATCTTTGTTGAGGTGTGTAAGATTAAAATATTAGTCTTATCTTGCTATGGAAATAAATTTAAGCTGCAGTTGACATATGTGAATCTAATGTGGTTTTGAACTCTTGTTATGATCAAGATCTTAATCTATGATTCCAATTGTCCTTTTCAAGGACAACTTTGTGCAGCATTTTATTGCTTTTGCATACACCCCGCGGTAGTTACTGCTTTTTTATAAAAAAGATATAGGAGGTTGGAATCTTTTCCCTTTATGATTACCAACAGTGTTTCCATTCTAGAAAAAGCATTTCGTTTTGCAATACAGAAACATTGTATTATAGCGAACATATTCTGGCTATTTATTGAAATTAACAGTGATCAGGTTTCTGAATCTTTGTCTGAGCATCTGAAATTCTGAATTGACATTGTTTCCAGTTTCCACTTAAATTGTTTGATAATTAAGATATCTGTTTTCACTATTCTGACTATCCATATCAAATCAATGCGTCCTTTTTTTTCTAGATTACACGAACAATTTCCTTATACTTGTTTTCACTTTGTAGCTAAATTGGAATCAAGGTTTAAAATATTGGTATGTACTAGTATATCACTATTTGATTGGATTGGTATGGTTTAGTACAGTCAACACATGGTACCAATCAGAGACTTAAGCCTCGTTTGGCCCCGCACCAACATGGCTTTCGAGGCAAAATCTGTGAGAAGCCATGATTTGTAGCTTCTTATGGCTTCTGATTTTTTAACACCTTTTTTGCCTCGAAAATTGTGTTGAAGCAGGGCCAAACGAGGCCTTAGTAGTGCAGTCATGGTTTGTATATAGTATTTAGTATATAGTATATACATGAGACTAGTAAGACATTATTTTGTGTACCGGTATAGGGTTTAACTGGAATGTATTGGGCTTATTGCGCGCAATAGACTGGTACTTAAACCTTGACTAAAATTATGCTATCATCATTGTGGATAGCCTTCTTGCTCCTCAATCTTCATGTTTATTAACTTGTTTCCTTTGGTTCAATTTACTGCTCAATTATTTTCAGGGTTCACAACAGCAGAGATCTTCATATGGTTTTGGATCCTCTATAAGTTCTGTTGACAGAGGGTATCGTCATGGTGGGCTGTATCATGGTAACAACTTCGGAATATCTTTTCCCAGCTCAGGCATTAAAGAACGAAATTCAATTGCTATGGACAAAGGTAGAAGGCGTGGAATGGGAAATCCTTTATCATGTGGTTGCAATGGTACTCTTGATTTTCTTAATGAGCAAAACCGAGGTCCACGAGCGAATAGAACAAAGAATCAGATGACTGAAAAGAATTCTTCACTTGACAATGAAAATATCAATACTACTGCAGGGATTGATCTTAGCCCATATAATAGTCCTGACTTTGTTTCAGAGTACAAGGATGCCAAATTTTTCATAATTAAATCTTACACTGAGGATAATGTTCATAAGAGCATAAAATATGGTGTTTGGGCTAGCACTTCTAATGGGAACAGGAAGTTAGATTCTGCCTATCAGGAAGCGAACAAGAAAGAAGACCCTTGCCCTGTTTTCTTATTTTTCTCGGTAACTCCATGTTTATATTTTGCTTATTAATTTGAACACACCATTATGCAGTATAATTTTTCTTTACTTTGTTCTTATTGTCTAAACTGGCTAGTTTTCTTTAAATGAGTTATTGATGAACAGGTAAATGCGAGTGCACAATTTTGCGGGGTAGCTGAAATGATTGGACCCGTTGATTTTGAAAAAAGTGTGAATTACTGGCAACAAGACAAGTGGAATGGTCAGTTCCCTGTCAAGTGGCATATTGTGAAAGATGTACCCAACAATCTATTTCGACATATCATTCTTGAAAATAATGACAATAAGCCTGTCACCAACAGCAGAGACACACAAGAAGTAAGTTTTCATTTTTAGTCTCGTAAGTTATGCATTTTTTAGTAAACTTTGCATACAATATATATACCTTTGAAAATTGAAATCTTTATTGGACTAAAGACAATTTATTGAGTGGAATAAAACAGTGAATTAATGAATTGGCAATCTCATGTAGTCGAAGTGTGTGTGTGTGAGCATGTGTTTTTTCTTTATCTATATTTAAAATATTAGTGAAAATTTTAAATAAAACTGTATATAGAATAAAGTTACAGCAATAACTTGGCTGCTTCAAGTTCTGGAGTGGAATGTCTTGGCGACGTGAGGGTTACAGGAATATTAGTTAATAGTGAATCTTATTAGGCTATACAACAATAACTGTATATTAGTGAATCTTATTAGGC
This sequence comes from Costus lasius, assembly GCA_027563935.2. Classification (NCBI taxonomy): domain Eukaryota; kingdom Viridiplantae; phylum Streptophyta; class Magnoliopsida; order Zingiberales; family Costaceae; genus Costus; species Costus lasius. Next base: position 3,049,118 of record CM050454.1, read on the forward strand.
TATACAACAATAACTGTACATTAGTGAATCTTATTTGGCTATACATGTTTTCTCTATTACTTAACTTCATCAGTAGATATCACAAAGAAAACGTTCTTATTAGGCTGCTTGCAGACGGGCTACACGAGGTGGCAACTGAGGCATTCAATGATGCAGCAAAAAATAGAGAAAGAAAGGGAGAGGAGACGAGAGAAATAGGGTTTGCTCGGGTACCTAGTTGAAATCCTAGGACAGAAATTTCATTTTTTCTCTGAAGTAATGTAGAAATTTATATATAATAAAAATGCACTATGAAAACCCTAATAAAATAAACCCCTATCCAACATTTGCTTTGTTTGCAATGCTATGTTTCAACTTGTTTGACTTTAGTACGTTTTTATATTTTGGGATGAATGGTTGTTGGACTCCCAATTTATCCAAACCAGCACGTGATCAGCAATTCTCCAACCTAAGCGAAGGTTATTTGAGGATTATGGGAAAAAGGGGCTGCCTTATGAGTTATGATGAATATCTTTTAACTGGCTGGTGTGGTGAAGTTTTTGATATAAAGGCAGGCATCCCTATGATAAATGCCATTTTTTGTCCCGTGATATACGCAATTGCTATTGAGTTATATTCCTTCCAATTATTTCCATTTATCTAAGATAATTTCATCCAGTTGACATTACATTCAAGGCAAGTATAGTGTGGGCCGTATAAAGAACAGTTTCTAGTCTGGGTAATATAGTTTTAATTGATGTCATCATGATTAATAATTATTTTATATTAATTAAAAAGTTTAAAAATACTTAATTTCAATATTTGCTCAATTTTGAAGGGTCCTTACTGATTTGAGTGATTTCTTAATCAACCTGATGTTTGGTTGAAATGAACCTGTTGGCCTGAGTCTATGGAGAAGTTCTTGTGGCTGACCCGAAGTAGTTAGAATTTGTAGTTTGAAGTTTTTATTTTTGTAACATTTACCTTAGTTAGAAAAATAATTTGAAGCGTTAGTATAACACTTTACGTAATGGCAGTTTGAAAACTTGAAAGACTGGCTGATTCAAGTGGAAATCGGGTTACAATTTTTTATCATAATTCACTGATTTTGGTCCTCTTGCATCAGCCATTAGTTGAATTTTTTTACATCGGTCTTGTTTCTGCCTGACTTTCACATGATTAACTGGTCCGCCAATACCTTTTGGTTACGACTCATGCAGGTGAAGCTAGAACAGGGCTTGGAGATGTTGAGCATTTTCAAGAAGCAGGAATATGAAGTGTCTATCCTCGACGACTTTGAGTTCTATGAGGAGAGGGAGAAAGCCATGAAGGAGAGGAAGGCACTTCAGCATCAGCTCACTCACTCACAAGTGCCTGTTCCATCAGCTTTTAGGGATGACCAAAGAAATCCATCTGCTTTCTCTGGGGACCTTATTGGTCAAATTTCAAAGAACTTTGCTCATACTATGAGACTTGAGGAAACAAGCAATTCTGATCTGACAACAGAAAAAAGTAACACGTTGAGTTCTGCAACTGGGACTGCGAGCAGCTGACAAGATCTCCAGTATAATAACCTCTCATGCCAGAAGCTTATGTTAAGGATGGCCGATGCCTTGGTACAGTAAACGCTGCATTGCAATGGACCTTGTGCAGACTAAGTTCTTGTATTGCTGAAGCAGCTGTGCATTTCGTTGACCACCGAAAGCGAAAAATAAAAGGAAAAGGGCAGAATATCTCCCAATTTCGCTCTCTCATTTTATTTCCTTCTCACTGGCAACCTTAAGCGGATCTCTGAGCTGTCTCTCAGCTTTTGTAAAGTCTCATTGGAGTGCGAGATGAATAATTTGGCCTTTTCTTCTAGTTTCGACTTCCCAATCTTAGTTGTCTTAAGACATCAGTACTTCATTAGCTACTCTGAAGTAGGTGAAATTGTGTAAGAAAGTATTTGGTAATGCCATTGACGTGTTTTAAGAGGTTCTTGCTGCTTATTGGGGGTGTGCAATGACCTTGCTAATTGTTCTAGCAACCTCATTGACCACATCTAGCTATTGAAAGCAGTCCTGGAGTCATTCTCAATCCAGTTTTAGAGTTCAATTATTATCTTCTTTTTATGTTCAGCCTACTCACACATCACGCAGTTCAATTTCGATTTATAATTTCAATATCTTCACTGATGCCTATTTTTTTTATTTTTAAATTGTAAACTCTTACATTGTCAATAAATTTCTGTCTAATGTAGGGTAATTACAGGAAGTTTCTAGATCGCACTTTTGGAATTTGTTTAAACAGCAAGGAAAATTTTTTATGCATTTGTATACTTTCCTCGAGTGTTTCATCTTTCTGTATTTTGAGTTATCTAATTGGATGACTCAAATGAGTTACTCTTATTGAGATTTTATACTTCAAACTTAAGATTTTGATCCAAGAACATCAATGAGAATATCTGCAATTAGATAAAGAAAATATTGCTTATAATGTGGTCGAATCGTTGTGGTGCAACTCAAGTTGATCCTGATTTCTCATGAGATTCAAAATTAAATTCATTACTTATTTACTCCATGTATTATTGTCATTCTTCGAATCACAAAGTTATGATACTTTAACATGAATATTCTCTTATTTAATTAATATGTTATACAATTATATTTTCTTAAAATATCATTCAAGAATCAAGTGGAAGTACATAAATGAAAAAAAAAATCATAACAATAAAATATTTTATGCCCTTTTCATTCTAAAAAAAAAATTGTAAATGATAAATTTGTTTCTATGACTTAATCACTAAATGAGTAGATTAAAGTTTGATTTAAATGGATCACAAATATGACATATGAATCTAAATTGGAATGCTAAACATATGTCCACATAAAAAAATTAATAAAATAAATAAATAAATAGTGAATGAGTGATTCCCTTTTCTAGAAATGGCGTTTTCGTAATTGTAATGTTGTCTTGAGGTCATTTTCGTAAACGGGGCACAGATGCCGTCAATCCTTTCTCACTCATACTTAACCCGATTCTGCCGGCTATTTAAATCGCACAAACCAATCACTACCCACTCAAGAACTCAGATTTTTTTTTTCTCTTCTTTTTACTTTCTCCTCTCCAGGAAGGATCGCCTTCAGCTTTTGGGATTCCTTCTCGCGATTTCATTCTTGACGACCGCCAGTTGCCCAACCCCGAGCTCGCCGACCCGGATCCGATCTTTGGGCCGGTGGGCAGAGGGAGATCGGCTTCGATGGAGCCGTGAGACGCTACGCCCTACCCGGGGCGAGAAGAACAAGGGCTCGATCTGAGATCAATGGGCTCCTGCATGTCCTTGGTGGAACGTAAGTATGCGTCTCCATCGTTTGTTTCCCCGCAAAAAAGATTGTTGTTGTTGTTGGTGGCGGTGGTGATCTTTTAGCAAATGCTGGACATTGCCGTAATGGGGGGGAAGGATCAGTGAAGCTTTCTTCTGTGCTAACTGTCTTGTTTGTGTATGAGGTGATTTTTTTTTATTTGGCTTTGACGGCTTGCTTGCTTACTTCTGGGAACTGGATTGTTCTCCAGTGTGTTTTAGTTGAAAAATCGAACATTTTTTTTTGCTTGCTTAGTGTCAATTGATAGCACATCCAATGCACGTAAACTATCTAGTTGATCGCATTGTTCGAGAAAGTTGTTTTTTTATAAGGGTCTCGGGATTTGGACTTTCTTCAACATTCAAGTAGCATTTTCGCAATAAGATCTGCCGGTACATCTGGTTCAAGGGCTTATAACTGTTATAAGTAGCTGCGTTAGCTATAAAATTCAGCCCTGAAATCTCGTTAAATCTTGCCAGTTGAAATAGGAAAAGTAAATGCGTCGCTGTATCCTGCCAAGCAAAATCATGATTCACTCCAAAGCAATGGCATAAGTACGCTAGCCCCTCCGAAGGATGTGAATGACCTGCTGATATCCGGATATGGGAATGTGAACATATTCACATATTGTGAGCTGAGAGCAGCAACCAAAAATTTTCGGCCTGATCAAATTCTTGGGGAGGGCGGGTTTGGAGTTGTATATAAAGGTTTTATTGATGACAATGTCAGGCCTGGTTTCGATTCCACCCAAGTCGCTGTGAAAGAGCTCAACCCAGATAGTCTACAAGGAGACAAAGAATGGCTGGTAACATCTCTTCGCTTGCCTTCTCAATTTTAACCCTACTGTGTTATTTTCCTCTACCAGCATAAATGTTATTCATTATAGTTCATCATTAGTTATCAAGGATAAAATCTTTTAAGTAAGCCTAGAAACTTAGGGCTAATGTCTCATGTACTCGATCCTAATCTGGAAGTATGATATTGTTCTCCATTCATGTGCATGATTTTCTGAACCCTACTCAATAATCCGGGATTTTATATAGCAAGTATAAAGAAGTGTTGGTTTTTAGATGTAACAGCAATGCCTTAACATATCCCTTAAGCAAGTAAGATATAGAAGAGCATGTTTTTGTGCCACTATTACTGTTGAAGATACTCGCAAAAAAAAAAAAAATTCTTGTACTCATGATATACTGTAATACCTCTCTAGCGTATACTATTTGTGTAATAGGCATAATTTCTTTGTTAAGATATCTTGTTCTATATATTACTGGACATATAATGCAAATAAATTATTCATGAAGTCTAAGCAATGGTCTAAATTTTTTTAGCACTACAAGAGACTTGTTGATTACTAACATTAAAAATCTGTCATTTCATTGACTGTTGGTAATAGAAGATACAACCATAAAATGGCTGGAAATATTAAGAAATTCAGGGCACTCATAGAAAAGTTCAGGATTCTTTTTTCTTAAATGTGGGTGTCCCAACACTTGGACATTTGACATCCTTGGATTTCCAACATTGAAGTATTGGGAAATCGATGATTAACAAAAAAATGTCAAATTTATTTCTTCATGCTAAAAGTGCTGCTATTTTATGCAAAGCTTCAAAAAACTCATTTTCAGACACTAGAGTTTGACAGTTAGCCAACATTTAATAAAAATGTCATAAATGAGTAACATTTTTAAATATCAATAATGGAGCAACAAGTGTTAGTAATGCAAGAGATTTCTGTAGTACTACTAGTAGGTTGCCTATGTAATAAACTGTGTATATTTGGAACGGAAGTAATGCTCACAACTTCAAGCACCAATTCCAGCAATTTTGGTGCTTTAGGAATATGCAATACTATAGGCTTCCATGGATATATTTTTTTCAACTAATGCAATCATTTAAGAATCTTTTGTGCAATTTCTTTGTTAAGATTGGAACTCCTTAAAGGTGATGGAAACTGGACATGTTCTAATAGTAAATATCAGGAACTCTTCTCCAAATGTACTTGCTCCTTTCTGCCTCAGATCATATTATGTTTTTCAATGAATACTGGACATGCGTTGGCCAGCTATATCAGGTTTCATTTCGGTGGTTTCTATAATGGAATATATAGTATATTCTACAAGAAATATGCATGAGTTCCAAACACCCTGTGATACAAATCATACCAGAAATTCGAAGTACATGATTATCATCAGTAGGAAGCTTTCTTATATTCATTATTATCAATTAGTCTATTTAAATGGAATTCGTTTGTTTTTCAGGCAGAAGTTAACTATCTAGGACAACTAAGTCACCCAAATCTTGTCAAACTTATTGGTTACTGCTGTGAGGGTAATCACAGGTTGCTTGTATACGAGTACATGGCTTGTGGCAGCCTTGAAAAGCACCTATTCCGACGTAAGTATTCATGCTTGTCATGATTATTTTGTTAGTAGTTTATTAAAAAAGGTTGGTAGTGTTTGAGTGTAGAATTTAGTAAATGATCATTTATAACCATCCTTCCATGCTTTTAAATCATTTACTAGATATTCTACTTTTTTTAAAAAAAAATTCCAATTCTCACTTCAAGTGTGCCAATAATTATCTGCTGCCAGACAATTTCATGTGCATAAATGTGTTTTTATACGGTTGCTGCAAAGTAAGAAAAAGATAGACAGGACACTTATGCGGGCATTCTATCTGCTCTCCAAAGTCCAAACCGATCTTATGCTTTGGTAAAGGCATATTATATTTGTAGAATTTGAAATGTGTGTATAAACACTTCTATTCATTTTTATGCATATGTACACTTGTGCATGTGCATTTATTAGTGTATACAGAGGGAAAAGATTATTCAACTTATGAACTATCTGGGTTTCATAATGGATCCTAATCTGCTGTAAGCATCAATAGAGAGATTTCAGTTGTTAATCTGTGGCTATCAAATCATTTTGGCTGTTGTAATTTTGCTGCCTTTTCCCTTGCAGCATAATAACTAAACTTATGTTCAACCAAATTTGCTCATTAAACTCATTTATTTTACAAATTGATCATTTGATAAATTTAACTATATACATATTTTTTCAAACTTGTTTTGAATTTATTAGCACAAACTTATCTCAGAATATGCATCTGTAAATACTTTTTGTATCTTTTTTTTTATTCCAGTGTTACTTTTTTCTTGATAGGAGTTTGCTTAACACTGCCATGGTCCACTCGGATGAAAATTGCCATTGGCACTGCAAAAGGGCTTGCCTTTCTTCATGCAGCACAGCAATCAATCATCTATCGGGACTTCAAGACATCAAATATCTTACTAGATTCGGTTTGTCTCCTTTGCACCATTAGACTGGATATATAGATATAGCCTGTTGACATATTTATTTTATTAATCATATGTTCCTAGGTAATTTTAATCCATTATTTCTATTATCAAGCGCTCTAGTGATTGTATACCATAGAACTGTTACACTGTAACTGTTATGAACTAAATAGCACTAGAAAGTATTATGCTATTCATCAAAATCAGCTGATTTAAGGCATTCACTTTTGGTTCCGTACTTGAAAATATTTGTGCAAATTGTTTTAATCTTTTGTAGGAAACACTACTATTCACTTAATTACTGAGAAATAACCTTTATCTCTTGTTAAGGTTGCCTCATCAACTAGGATCAAGCGTTAAAACGTATCTCTGCGAGCAGAATTTATTATATATAGCTTGAAACCTAAGAAAATTCTCGTGTCCTAAGGTTTATATATTTATTAATAATAATATTAGTTTCTTGGTACTGTCACTTTTCAATCTGTCTAATGCCAGGTTTGTTGCAGGATTATAATGCGAAGCTCTCCGACTTTGGCCTTGCAAAAGAGGGACCTATGGGAGATCAAACGCATGTTTCCACTCGAGTTATGGGTACATATGGATATGCAGCCCCTGAATATATAATGACCGGTGAGTCTTCTGAAAACACTATCCAAGTGTTTATTTATTATAATTCTTCCAAAGTGTTGCATATGTGAAACATGAATCTAAATCACTGAGACCAAATGCTAGCATTTTACATTATTTTAAAATTTAAAATTTAAAATGGATACAATTTTATAACCTTAAATTTTATTTAATTTAGTTTAATCTCGTTCAGGAATTGTGGTTGTTTATTTATTTGCAAAAGATGCGTCTTTTCATTTTTTTATTAATTTAATCTAATTTTGTGAAAGGATATTGAGAAGGATGTCTTGTAATACCCTAGTTTAGTTCTATATGAGAAGTAGAAGAACTTCCAAAGAAAAATGTTATGATATATATAGGACTTAGTTGGCTTAATATCGTTACCTCAAGTTTAATTATTTTAAATTAGGTTATATTGCTTAAATAAGGGTCTTTTCCTCCCATTTGAAACATAAATTAAGCTATATCGAAAGGACCTACTCTCCTTTTAATTATGCATAATTTAACCTGTGCCTCAAGGTTCTATTTTTTAAACTTCTGTTATTTAATCATGCATAACTTTTAATTTCTATTTATTAATATTTTATTTCTATCGTTATTTGACAATTTTACCCCAATACTATATATTTGTTAACTAAAGAAGTATCAGCTAGATTATCATGCATGAATATGTTTGCCGAATTGCCAGTCAATTGGTGACTCATCTGTTCTATTCGGGCATCTTATAATTCTCTGAAACAGGTTCGCTGCTGTCATCAACTTTATTGACATTTCTAGGTAAATGTAGCTCATACACACTACTTTGCTGATCCATTCCAGGCCATCTAACTGCAAGGAGCGATGTCTACGGTTTCGGAGTTGTGCTGCTGGAGATGCTTTTGGGAAGAAGAGCAGTGGACAATAGCAGACCAAGCCGACAACAGAACCTGGTTGAGTGGGCTCGCCCCATCCTCATCCACAACAGGAAGTTGCTCAAGATCTTGGATCCAAGACTGGAAGGGCAGTACTCCAACAGAGTTGCAACAGAGGTGGCTGGCCTGGCGTACCGATGCCTCAGCCAGAACCCCAAAGGGCGGCCCACCATGAACCAGGTGGTGGAGACCCTCGAGAGCATACAGGACCTCCCCGAGAGCAAGGAAGACTTCCTGTTTCAGAGCAGTGACTCTGCTGTGACTCTCTATGAAGTCCCAAAAGAAACTGCACCCGATGGCTTGGAAAATGTGGAAAGGCAATCAAGCAGGAATGGCAAGGGAAGGAACAAGTTTGGAAATGGCAGAAGCAATAGCGAACCACCACCACCATTGGAGTTTTGTCACTACAGCCCCTCACCTGAATCTGGCAGGCATGATACAGATAAGGCCATCTGCCAACCAGGTGTATGATCTTTAACCTGTATTATTTATGTTTATTTTTGCATAATTCTTTTTCGATTTACTAGATTATGTTGTTGTTAACATACAAGCGCATAAATGGAGCTTCTTTTTCGTACATGGTTTTTTTTTATGTTGGAAACTTGACCGTCTCCAACTGCAATAACGTTGTAACTTGGAATCAAACCCCAAAGATACATATTCTCTTATGAAACTCCTGAAGCATAAACATTTTTGAGATCATTAGATGGAAGTCATGATATACAAGATTTGACACTACTGTTTAAAAAGTCTTGCATCATGTGAGTTGTGAAAAAAAAAAATCAAATGTAATCTAATAAAATGTTAACTGTTTATTTCATGCATGTGTATTAACATGATCTCTGCTATTATGCTGATTTATAAAAGGAGGTGTCAATTAATTTAATTGGCAAGGCTTTGTGTTATTAATAATAAGGTTTTAGGATTTATTATACAGATTGGAGATGTCAATTAGTTCAACTAGTAAAGATTTTTATTGCGAATAACAAGCTCTTATGATTGAGTTTTGTCTTTCTTATGTAAAAAAGAATTTTATTATCATGCATACTCATTTATATCTGAGATGTTTTAGAGAGTACTTGAACAAGTTGGACTATTTTAATAAAAGAAATCAACTTATTAATACTAAAAACATATAGCGTATACTTTGTAAGAGGGACTTTATAGAGATTGATATTTATGTTGCATTCTATTGTGCTAAAATTTAACTTTTGTTCACATGATTGGGTCTAAAATAACTTTTGTTGACATCCTTCCGTCTAAAATTGTTTTTTTAGCGCCATATTTTTTTTTAAAAAAAGTACGTGTTAGTTAAATTTTTATTTCTTTAAGAGTCTTGTATAGTTCAAACAAAATTTTAGGTTATTAAAAATTACATAAATGATTGATGACTTATAGGACCACACAAAAGCCTACCTTTTTAACACTCTACTGTCAGTCTATCACTAAGACATTCTTAGCGCTATTTGGCCCCACATTGAAGCAGTGTTCAAATAGGCTTTTTAGCTTCTGCGTTTCCAAAACAGCTACTGCCTTCATATATATATATATATCAACAGCATAATACAATTTAGCATAATTATGAAAATAATAATAATAGAGTTAAACAGGCCGTCATAGTAAATGTTATGGGCAAATTTATTTTTTTAATAATAAACTTAACCACAACCGGCAGATCCCCTCGCGGAGATCTCAGTCCTACACTAGAGTGGCCCGCGACCGATTAAGATCGCGTTGCGGAAGCTGGCCCAGCACTCTACAAGTCCTCACACCACATGCGCAAAGGGTTCGGTATGAATACCGCCCCTCGGACACGAATACAGATCTCTCAACTGTGTCAAAGTGATGGAGACTCTCCAAAACACTTTGCACTCACAGAAATTCCCTCAACCCGCACTCCTTTCTCTACACGGCCGAAATAGGCACCGGCGCGGCCTCAATCAATCACAAGGGGACGGTGGCGAACACTTTCAAGGGTGCCGGCACACACGTCCAAGACTTTGCAAGCAAGCAAGCAGCACCTACAAATAAGCACAACCCACACTACACATATGCGGGCGCAGATAACGCAAAGAACCGTCCGGACGAAAAGCCACACGAAGTCCGGACGGCGGTAAAGTCTCTATCCACTACACGCGAGAAAACCGTCCTACTACCACTACACACGATAGATCCGGGGAGGGTTTACTCTTGTAGTGTGCCACCACTCCACGAGCCGAGCCCACCGAGATCCTCCGAGAAGCTGCGTCGGAAAGTCCGGTCGGAGACGAAGCTAGACGCGCGCGCGAACACGCGCGCAGAACCTTCTCTCTCCTCCCTTCACGTTCCGCGTCCGGAACAGGGCCGACGTTCGGCCGAAACAGGGGAGGCGTCCCCTTCTTCGTCCGTCGCCGTCCGGTCACCGGAATCACGCCGGGCGATCAGGATCTCGTCGCCGACGGGAGGAGAACTCGCCGCCGGTGTATTGTCGTCGGAGAAGCCGCCGTCGACACGAATTTGAACCCAATGGAAGCTGTGGCTGCGTGGAACCGGCGATCGGAAAATCCGATCGCACTCCCGCGTCTAGCTGCCGGTGCCGGAGGAGATAGTCTCCTCGTTACCTCAGGGCACCGGTGAGTCGATCTGAGAGCGTACGCCGACGAGTCCACGGCCGGAGCCTCGTCGCCGACACTGAACTATGTCCTCTGTTCTCAGATCTAGAATTCGCCGAGAATTCGCCGTCGCCAGACCTTGCACAAGCGCTCGATTCCGCTTGATTGCAACCGCCCTTCGACGAGGATGGGATTTCCATCTTCATCCCCACGCAACCGCGATCTCCGCCGGTGATTGGCCGGAGATCTCACTTCCACCGGGGCGAATCCGAAAATCCGCCCTAGGCTCGTCCACGTAGGAGTCCTAGCCTTCAATCGCCGTCGCCCTCGTCGCCACGCCAGCCCGCACCTCCGGCCACCTTCCAAATCCGGCGAGCGCTCTTCCAGGTGGCGAAATCGACGGCGGATGGCGCCGCTTCCAGCGAACACGAAGAACAGGGGAATTTCTCCCCTTTCACGTGCGTGATCACTGTAGCCCGGTCTGAACCAGTTGAACCGGTTTGGTTCAGCCCGGAAGGGCGGTTCAGTGCCGGTTCGGGGTCGATTAGACCTCAGAATCGCCCCACGGTTGACCCTCTTCGATGCACACGCTCGCAAGCTCGTGCGAGAGGGTCCGGGGTCCATGGGTCGAGTCAGAAGCCCACATCCACGTGTGAACCCACACTCCATGGTTTGACTCGACCCTCGCCCTATGGACTTGTGTCAGCCTCAGTGACACGATCGCACACCCGAGTCGTCCAACACGGCTGACGACGAGGGGTCCCGCTATCGCTCCATCTCGATGTGCTTTGGGATTTGTGCTAAATCCCCGGAGCATCACAGTAAATATCATACGCACAATGAGAAAAGTGGGGCAACATATCACTCAAATTAGGGCGAATCATTAGTATATGATTAAAAAGTCATTTTGATTAGATAAATAGGCTCATCGCATAAGGTCTTGTGCACTCCAATGAGAGTTGAGGGGGCAGTGCTCCATTTTGCCATAATGGATATATTTGAGTTATATGGCAATACATAATTTAAAGGCCTTTATGCACTCCAACAAGAATTACGAGGGTGCATGCTGCTATTTTTCCTTAATACTTATATTTAATCTATAAGACATTGTATAATTTAAGTATCGAAGAAAGAATAATTAGAAATATACTTAGAATTTTTTTTCTTCACGCGATAAGTGTATTCACGAACACTAACAATGTGATACAATCATTGTGTATTCAAAATAACCTAAGATTAGATTTCGTAGAATCAAAACTATCCACATTTTTAAGGGAAAAACAAAGCTGGCAATTTCCTGCTTCATTTGCTCAAACCACTAAAAATCCTCCGTTGTCTGGTAACTAAATGCTTTGAAAATAGACTCCTGTCTCCTTTTCAACAGGGATATGAAGAAACAAAACGTGGACGCTCTATTGGAAAATTACTTGAGTGACCCATCTACAGAACTACAACTTCTATCCACATTATTTTCGCATATTCAAAACCAAAACCTCGTGAACAAAAATGATCACAGGAAATACATTTAGCTGTTACCATTGCATGCTGTAAGATTTAGAAAAAAAAATCAATGGCAACAGAGGGAAGTTCATTTTAAAGAACCATGAAAAAGTTTTGTTCCGAGGATGTTTTTGGAAATTTAACATAACGCAATAGATGCCGACCTCATGATTTAGAAAACATATTTCTTGCTCCCTTGTGATGTTCTTGGTGGGTGAGCCGTCCTGCAACAATTAAGCAACTTGCCTTAGGGGCAGACGGCATGAACACAATTGTACGTAGAACATCACTTCCAAGCTATCAAGATGAATCACCATTAAGGATTTAAAATTTATTCTTTTAGTATAAATAAGATGCTTGATAATTATTGATGTCACATGAGCATTCAATTCAAAATGGCAAGGATCCAAAGAAGTGCACTAGGATAGCAAGACAGAATTTATCATCCAGGAAAACACCTATATTGTTGGCAAAATCAAATGATGATTCTCCTATGACCATCTATGAACTCAAAATCCTTTCGAATTTAACGAATCTGTTGTAGCTTTTCACAAGAATTATCTGGTATAGTCTACCTAGACAGTTCCAGTTTCACTCATGGATTATGTTTAGAAGTGAGATAAAAGCTAGAGAGAAACAAAGGGTCGAGGAATATATAACTTGTAAATCAGTCAGTCATCGGTGAAGATTCAATTGTTACTGAAAAAAAACAACTGTAAGTGAAAAGGCCAGGGTCAACTACAGAAGAATGAGAGGTTATGTTACCTGCCAGGGACTTCATGCCATAATGATCGCAGTTTTGCTGTATATCGTGAAAGGGAAGTTTTTAATACTGGATCGCTGATTTCTCTTGTTGATGCTTCCTGTATTGCATACAAGAAATCCATCTTTGCTTTGGTAGACAGAAAAAAGAGCCTCGGTTCATTAGCCACGCTTAAATCAACCACCTAAAAAAGCATCAAATTGTTGCTATTTTAATCAAACTGCAAGTCAAATAAGAAAAAAAGTAGAGAGCAGAATGGCTTGAAATTTATATGTTTCCACAAACAAAAAGCGATGCTGTTATAGAAGTACCAGTAACAGACCTGTTGCAACCATGGAATTACACTGTCCAAAGATCTTTGATCAATAAAGTTTGCCGCAATGACGTTTAGTACTTCATTGGCTGTCTCATGTGACAGTCTATCCAGGATAGGACCAGTTCTATCCATAAGCTGGGCCAAACTAAGGCGATCACCAGAAAGGATGGCTTCCACATACGCTGATTCCAGATTTCCCACGCTAAGAAACTCCTTAATTCCTTTCCAAAATCCAGTCACGCCTTCCAAGTTGCTAATCTTCGCATTTGCATCTCGTTCTTGACTTTTTACAGATATAAGGCTTCTTGCGGAGTTATTTGGTGTACATTTGGCAGTTGGATTTCTTATGACACTAAGTGTTGAATGCTTGAAAACATCTAAACCTGATCTGCTTTTTGTAGACAAAGTATCTCCCAGCATCTCCATGCTTTTTGAAGTTGACGGGGATTGTTGCTTATAGATGTCATCCACTGGTAGCCTAGGTGTGAGTGCGGAGTGCTTAGGAGATGATGAAATTGTTTGGACTTTCTTGAGATTTTTTAGGGAAGCTTGGTCAGAAGAATTTTCGCATTCAGAAACAGACTTGGTTATTTTTTCGACAGCATGTTCCAGGCTATTTACCTTTGATTGTAATTTTGAGAGATTATCCATTGATTTTCCAATGAAAGCCTGTAAAATGTAAAATGACAGTTTGAAACAAGGAATGAGTTATACAAATAATGTCCGGATGTAAGATTAAATAGAATGTATTCTCAATTGCAGCATTTGTCCTTGTACACTATGACTTGTCCTATGCACATTGTAAAATAAATAAACAAACAAATAAAACATAGCAGCACTACTCCTTGTATACTATTACTTGTCCCTAAATTTTAACCAATTTTATGTGTTAGGTGAAATTGTTAGTTCAAAAATAAATCATCGGTAATAATTTGAACACTGCAAATGGTTTGTGTACCACTGAATCACTCAAATATATAGTAACAGCGGAAATTTCAGATAATAGAAAAATAACAAATTACCTGTAAGAGATCCAGTAAGTTTGATTGCTTGGTTTCAATGTCAGCAAGCTGCTGTTTGATAACGGCCAATTCATTTGCGGCTTGCAGACAACATCCGCGCATACTGTGTGAACATAAGTCTGTAACAGTGGAATCTAAACTTTTCCTTTCCCGGTTCCCAGGACATTCTGCTCCAATATCCTCAACAGCAGAATTGTTGTTCACGGTATTGTGTGTTGAGTCATTATCGTCAGGACAATCAATAGGCACTCTTAAATGCTTCATCTCATAGCTCTCACTAACCAAATCTGACACACATGAGTACTCCGGCTTATCATCTATGGGATCATAAACAAATTTCATATCTTGGGCCTCAGATACATTTGCTATTCTTCGATCGAAAGCATTTCTAGAGCAACCTCTTGAAGGTTCTCTGGAACCGGCTGCAATAAATGGCATAGCATGATTCTTAGGGACTGCTATCTCAATATGCCAATCATTCGATTTTGTATGTTGGTCATTCATCATGTTACTTGTACTTATTTTCCTGACAGATAAAGGAGCTCTTCTCTGTGTTGAAGAGGTAGAAATGCCACTTAGTAAAGAGGCGCTGCCAGTTTTTCTAAAAGATGCATCTCTCCATCCACTATCACTAGCACTTGTCACATCATTGAAGTCTTTGCTGAAATTTTCTGATATAAAATGACAAATAATACATTAATAGAAATAAATATTTTTCAATTTATATTATAATTGGTTATACGCCCAAAAAGAAACTACTAAAGTTGCGGGAAATGAGCATCAGAAATAGCAACATATAATGCAAATAATTAATATCAAATAATGAGAAGCAATGCAGATATGGCAGGAGTAATGTAATGTCCATATGAGTTAAATATCTTGAGATGAAGAACCAAACTGTCTTTTTGAGTTACCAATGTTTAGAGAGCTTACCACAAGAGGCATTTAGCTAAGTGATCAAGGAGACTGCATCTAGACAAACTAGTACAGAAGTTCTTAAAGCCCATTTGAAGCTTAGAAATTAGTTGTGTATCTTCTATACTATTCCTTTGACAAGTGATGCTATATGATCGCTTCATAAGCAATTGATATGTGTTTATTAAGGGCAACATTTGATTGATCCAAGTTGAGAATTTATGGCACTCAATCGGTCAAACACTCAAGTGATCCAAGCAAAATTAATTGAGGAGCTCTATCACTTAGGCGATGTCAAAGTCATAGGTTGAGTTGGTCTATGTAGCGCGAAATGAGTGAATGACCCTAGTTATAGGAGACTAAGCAACAAAACACGTGCTACTCAGGCAAATATGCCAGACATATTCAAGCTGAGTGTGATAAGTTTTGCAGAAAGATTTAGGATGCATTTGACATTGCTACTGATCATAGAAAATATAAAAGCATAAGTATTTAGCTACCCAAAAGTACAATATTATAACTGGGAGAGCTGCTTATAGTGCTCACATCTACATCCCATGCTCCCCCCCACTCTGCCCTAAGCGAAACTCCTCATCTCTCTACTAATGAAACCACCCTCCCTTGGCTCCCACATTTTCCTTCCTATCGGCAATGAGGGGAGTGGGCTTTGCCGAGCCAAGGCCCTCCCCTTCCGGTTCTGAAACCCCCTCTCCCTCTTTCAGTAGCGGCCCAGCAATTTCCAATGTTATTAATAGTAAATTACAAAAAATTAATGAAAAAACTAAAAATCAATAATATAACATAGCAAATAACGTCATAAATAGATAGAAAAAATCACATAGCAATTGAAATATATATAGTATATATACAAATAATTAAACATAATAATTGAAATACATATTATATACCTAAAAAATTTAGTTGCATAAAAATAAAATAAGTTGTATGAAGAAAAATAACATATTATTAACTTAATTCAAACCATTTAATTTCTCATACTTTAATATATAATAATGATAGCACTATAGTATTTTATAGTAGATTATTCAGAACCACTATAAAAAAAAATGGTATAGCACTGCCAAAGTCGTTATTTAATAGTCCCCTCCTCTCTTTCCGATTCCCCTAGTAAAATAAAATATTTATTATTATTTTAATAAAAATTATTAAAATTAAAATTATTTATTATTATTTGAATTTTTTAAAAAAAAATTGATATTTTTTACTATTTTAATAAATATTATTAAATTTAAATTATATTATTATTATTGTTATTTTAAATATTCTTTTTTAAAAAATTTAAAGTACGTTACAAGATGCCTTTTAACTTATCTCACCAGCATCTTTTCAATCATCAGGTTTTCAACAAGCAAAACCAACGCAGCCTTAGCGTATCAAATGATCATGTGATTTAACCTCTTATTAGTGCACTTGACTCACGAGCGGGCATCAACCCATCTAAATGCATCTATATTTGTTCATATCAAAAACTATTTGATTTAATTGTAAATGGTTATTCATCCTAAAAGAAACTACAAAAGTCGTGGGAAATTTGCATTATAAGTGGATACTAAGTAGAGAGAGGCACCGACGTGGAAAGGGTGTCGACTGTCAAGTGTTAATAAAAGTAAACTAACTTCAAAGAATACCCAAAGCGCCTTTTTGCCTTAACAATCTAGGAGAAATTTAAGTCTTGAGAGAAATACACATCTGCAGCTTCTATCAAATGTAAAAATAGAGAGAGAATCACAAGTACTTAATCCGCTAAAAAATACATTATATCTTATGCTCAAGCATCTAAAAATTAGTGTGGCTGTATAGCAATTTTGCACTTAATATTGCTTTGCAGTGTTTATAATCTCAAACCTTTTGTGGATGAGCCAACTTCTGAAGGTTCAGGCGAAGCACTTCCTGGAAGAGCTTTCCAACATTGTATAGCATGAATTATCGAGTCCCGCACAGGTTTCACCTATAAAAGCAAATTTTGGAACACGCATACAAGCGTCGTATTCAGTTCATCTGAAACTAGTAGGCATTAACCAACCTTGTCAAAACGGCAGGATTCAAGTTTACTGATACAAGAACTTTTCAACACTGCCAAGGAAGATCCAGGATTTACAGCAATGCCAGCCAACGCTATAGACGCAGCTTTGCGCGTTGACCAATCAGTGCTTTTGAGGGCTTCAAGAATGCTGTTGACTGCTGAAGACAATGCTTGCTCTGCTAAAGTACATCCCGCCTGGTAGCACAACATCGAAAATTTAGGTTGGACAACAAAGCAACATAATGAATTGTCATAATACATTATGTCCAATAAGAACAGTGAATGCCATGCATCTTTACGTAGTTGAATTATCACTGAAAGTTGCAGTAATGAGAATCTATAGGCTTGGACGAGGTAGCTAGAGGTAGTTTTCGATATTTTTCATTCAAAACACATTTCGATTATTCACGGCATCTGTTGAATCTGTAGAAGAATCCATTATTAGTTGGTATGATCATTATGATTACGACGTCTGAACAAGATTCTGAAGTAGATATGACAGTAGAAATAGTGATAAATGCGTCCTTTTCTAATGGGTCTATGAAAAGCTATAATATTGAGCATTTTGACAAAAGTACTAAATTAAGGTCCTCATAGCATCTTACGAATATTAGTATATAACTACGAAGAGGAAGTGAAACAGGAACCGCATAACAAATGTTGACCTGTAGGATGCTTCTGATCAACTCGATGATCGCTGGTTTCGCCATGAAGTGCTGGTTCTTCAGCAACTTAATAACGCGCGCAAGCATCTGGGGCAAAATCGATTGGGGAGCATCTGCCGCCTCATCGATGAGCCTCGCCAAGCACAGCGCCGCGCCGACCTGCACATACCTGTTCTGCTCTCCCAAAGCTTCGAAAAGGGGCCTGGCCAACGCCAGAAACGTCACCCCGCCCTCGCCTTCGCAGGAACCCCGTACGCTGCTCGCGAGGACGCCGCACGTCTCGACGCAGGCGTCGCGCACGGCGGAGTCCGTGTCCTTGAGCCGCTTGACGATGGAGGCCACGATCTTCCCAAGATGGGGAGCGAGGAGGCTCCCGTGGGACCGCGCCAGGGTGCCCATCACCCGCACGCACTCCCGGCGGACGGCACTCTTCTGATCGGCGTCGGTCTCGGCTACGCAAGAGAGGAAGGGGGAGACCATCTCGGGGCTCAAGCTATCGGCGGCTTGCTCGAGCTCCTCGAGGCCGATCCGGTGGGTATCGCGATCGGCGAGCTTATTCAGCGAGAGGACCAGCCGCTGCTTCAGCTCGAACACGGCCTGCTGCGGGGCGACCGTCTTGGCCCCGGTCCGGGCCTTGGCCTTGGAGTGAGCCGCCCCACTGGACCTCGTCGCCATGAATCCGGCCTCCGATCTTCGGACTCAGATCCCGACGACGGATCTCAGCGCCGATACGCCATTGGCAGATGCGGATGGAGCAAAGAAACCTAGCGCAGCGACATGGAAGACATCAAACTGACATCGATCTTTAGGCATCCAGGATCACAATGCTGCCAAAGGCCAAAGGGTAAAGGAAGAAGAACAAAAGTGGAAACTAAAGAACACACAGAGAGAGAAATCAGATCATTGGCAGGAAGAAGGAAAGCGAGAGTTTGGAATTCAAATTTAACCAGGTGAGCACATAAATCAAGTGAAGATAAAAGCTTAGAGAGAGAGAGAGAGAGGCGGGGGAGAAACCGAGAACAAAGACAGAATGAAGAAGTGGAAGGTAAAGATGAGATCGTGTCTGTGTTGAACAACTTCCCCAACGCTTTACCCGCATTTACATTTGAAAAACCATTGCGTCGTGGTGGAACCACCGCTGGAGCCCTTGTGTCCAGCAGCAACTAAAATGTGGGTACGAAGTATGAGTTCGCGGCTGAGACGTTGGAAAGAGACCTCATCCTGAACATTTTCGCGCTTTTTGGCAACGTGATTCGAATTCCAAATGGGGAAGCACGGGCGGACAGGAGCCACGGACAGGATACAGGAGCTGGCTAGTTCGTGCGAGTTGATGTGCTCTTTATGACAAACATACAACGCGGAATAGAACTGTGTGATTGGTCTAACAGATATTTGGTCCCACGAAGTAGGAAATGTGGTAAGCGTTGATTGGATGGGATATGGTTTTCCTGTTGGCTGCGGCTCATGGGAGTGTTGCACCGGCCGAGGCATCATGTACTTGCTGTGCAAGCCGGGCTCACCCGAAGCTTGCGACGAGCAGTTTGTCTTTTTCGAAAATTAGATCGGGGAATTATTATAAATGATAGGATTTTAAATAAAATATTGTATAATTATAATAATTTAAATGTATTAAATATATTTTAAAATTTATTAAGACCTGTCAATTCGGGTCAGTGGGTCATAAACGGGTTATGTCAGTTGTGACCCGTGACCAGATTAAGCCAACCCGAACACAATCCGTTTAATTAATTGGGTCAAACTGTATAACCTGAACACGACCCAAATATAATTGGGTTAACCCGACACGATCCGAATAACCTGTTTATCATTTATATTTTAAATATAAATAATAAATTAATAAAAATTATATTAAAATTAATAAAAAATTGGGCTTATGAGTGGGCCAAAATCTAGGTTAAAAAATAGCTAGAAGACATTTGGGCTTATAGGCTAGCAATGAGAGTTAGATAAGTCTATATTTAAATTATATATATATAAATATATATTGTAATCGGGTTAAGCGGGTCAACCCATTTACAACCCGACACGACCCCGATTATATTCGGGTCATAAACGGGTTGACCTGTTTATGACCCGAACACGATTATGACTGCCCCGAACTTGCCTAACTTCGTGTGGGGTCGGGTCGGGTCAGCGAGTCGTGTCAAATTTTGCTAGGCTATGTATATAGTAATCTTAGAAATGTAGAGATGATAGTGTATTTTAGCGATTTCCATTCTATCCGAATCCGTTTACAAGTAATGATGGGTAAGAGTAGTATACAAACTAATCGAGTCAGAGTTTGGATACGGTACAAATAGTATAGAATGAATATCCACTATTCAACCCGAATTATATATTAATCGGGTTAGCAAGTACTTGTTTTACCCTATTTAAAATTTGGTTATCATTAGGATTTTTAGAGGTTTGATTACTCAAATTTTATTGGAGTAATCACATATATATAGATTGAAATTTATTAAGATAAATATTTAAGTTGTTGCGCGAAATTTGTGTAATCCTGTAAAATCAACAAAACATAAATTAAAAGAATATGGAGGCGACTTATAGCCTGTCTTTAGGCAAATATTTGGTCTCTCACGCATGATGAAATCCAATCTTTCGCCCGAAGATTATACCAAGAATTCGCTTCTGCCAGCTCGGCGTGTCGGTAGAGCGATTGTCGAAAAGATTCTTTCAACGTTTGAGAGCAAAAAGAGAGATTTTTTTAGAGAAAATAGAGTTTTTTCTTTTGTCTCCTTAGAACAACTCGTTGCGCTTCCTCTCGTAAGAAAATCCACACATCGGGTAGAAAAGGAGCACATGCCTATTTAGTCTAGCGACAATTAATGCCAGCATTGATTGATATAATGGCTAGTAATTAAGGCTATTTGTTAGTCTTAATTATAAGTTAAATAGGTAAATAAAATAATTGGGCAAAATTAATAAATAGTAATTTTAAGACCCAAAAATATTAAATAAATAAAAAAGATTTTTGGGGTTTTCCACATAAAACACCAACAATCCCCTACAAAAACTCAAAAAATCTAAAGAATAATTATAAATAATGAAAATGCTCTCAAATGCATATATCACACGGTCAGGGAAAAGCTATGCTTAATACACTTAGTATACAGAACTCTATTAGAAGAGATATAGTGAACCAGGTCTTGAATTACACCCTTTTTACCCAATGTTGAATGGTGCACACATGATACAAAATCTCTACGATGTGGTGTTGCACATTATTGGTCGTATGCATAATCTTCTTATTCATATGACTTTCACATAGCTAAAGGGGTCCACTCTCTAGTCCGCGGCCGTATATAGAAAAGACACATATAGGAGAAACCCTATGAAGAAGTGTGTAGAGGCACTTCTCAGGATATACCTTTTGGGTTCCTTTAAGAGTTATAAACTCAACCTTACATCTACATAGGAGTACTACAATCACCTTATGAATGGAGTATTAGAGCCTTAAAATAACTCCAATAAACACATAAGTGTTTTTATAATTTATTATTTGGTACGCCTTAGCTAACCAGTCAGCTTGTTGTTACTCATTGAACCTCTTTCGAGGGTCTACATATCATGGAGGTTGGGTTGCTATTGTAGGATGGCCCATTATGGACAAATCCTCATTCCCCTAGATGAGGTCATCACCTTGGTTTGATTCAAACCCTTAGTGAGGCAATCAGCAATATTATCATCAGTTTTTACAAACAATAGAAAAATCACATTATGAGTTGATAACCATCTTATAGATTTTTGTCTTATTTTAATATGTCTGCTTAATTTAGTATTAACCAATTTCTTTTACAAAAATCTATTACAACTTTGTTATCACAATTTATAGAAATTGGTGGATGAATACAAACAATCATAGGTAAAGAAGAACCTAGGTTTTTAAGTCATTCAGCTTCAGAACATGCTAAGTCTACATGTACCAATTCAGCTTCTATAGTATTCCTAGCAATTATAGTTTATTTTGTAGATTGCTATGAAATGACACCTCCACCTAAAGGAAAAACAAATCCAAAAGTGGATTTGATGTCATTGGAGTCTGAAATCCAATTGGCATCACAATATCCTTCTAACACAGAAGGATATCCACTATAGGATTTGGTATAATTTTTAGTTCCTCTAAGATATCTAAACACCCTATTTAAGGCAATCCAATGAGAATTATTAGGGTTTGAGGTGTACCTACTCAATCTAGATACAACATAAACTATGTTAGGTCTAGTACTATTAGCTAGAAATAGAAATGAACTAATACCTTTAGAATAAAGTTCTTGATTTATAGCATTTCCTTGATTTTTAACCATGTGACAGTTAGGGTCAAAGGTGTACTTAATGGTGATGACGAGTTATGATTAAATTTCTCTAAAATTTTATCAATATAGTGAGATTGGGAAAGAGATATAGAATTTTCATTTTTAATGATTTTCATTCCAAGAATTACATGTGCTTCTCCTATATCTTTCATTTCAAATTATTTAGTTAAGAAGCTTTTAGTATCATATACCATGTCTATGTTATTAGATAATATTAGAATATCATCTACATATAGACATGAGAGCACAAAATTTGAGTTTATATTTTTAAAGTAAAGACGGTTATCAGAGTCATTGATTTGGAAACCATGTGACAAAAATAGCTTTTATCAAATTTTTCGTGCCACTGTTTAGGGGCTTGCTTGAGACCGTATAGAGAATGGACTAACTTGCAAACTTTTCCTTCACCACTACTCACGATAAATCCTTCAGGCTGAGTCGTATAAATTTCCTCATCAAGGTCTCAATGAAGAAAAGCAGTTTTTATATCCATTTAGTGAATTATTAATTTATGAACTAAAGCTAAAGATAAAAAGAATCTGATAGTAGTAATTCTAGCAACTGGCGTGTAGGCATCAAAATAGTCAATATCGGCTTTTTGACGAAATCTTTAAATTACCAAACGCGCCTTATACTTTTCTATACTACCATCGGTCCTTAATTTTTTTTTTAAAATCCATTTACAACCTAAAGGTTTGTGGGGGCCAGGTGGTAAGTCAGTTAAAATCCATGTGTTATTATTTATAATGGATTCAAATTCATTATCAATTGCTTTCTTCTAGAAAGGAGCATCAAGAGAACTAAGAGCTTCTAAGTAAGTTTTCGGTGTGTCTTCTATCAGATAAGTGACAAAGTCATTACCGAAATCTCTAGTTACTCTAGTTCTCTTACTTCTTCTGGGTTCAACAATTTCATTTTGTTGTGAAGAAGATTCAATTTGATTATTTGAAGATTTAATGTTTTGATTTGATTCTAAATTTAAATTAGGTTGAGGCATTGTAGGTTTAAAAGGGAAGATGTTTTCAAAAAAAAAAAAAAGATATCTCTAGATTCAATTAAAGTATTATTTGAAATTTCAGGTATAGTTGAATTTATTACAAGATATCTATAAGTATTAGAATCTAAAGAGTAACTAATAAAAAACATCATATATAGTTTTAGGTCTAATTTTCTTTCGTTTGGGTTTAGAAATGTTGACCTTAGCCAAACACCCTCACATTCGAAAGAATTTTAAATTAGATTTGTGATCTTTCCAAATTTCATAAGGTGTTTGAGTTTTATTTTTATGAGAAATTCTATTTTGAATAAAACAAGCTGTTAGGATAGCCTCCCCCCAGATTTGGGGAGCTCCAGAACTTTGTAGCATGACATTTAACAGCTAGTAATTAAGGCTATTTGTTAGCCTTAATTATATGTTAAATAGGGAAATAAAATAATTAAGCAAAATTAATAAATAGTAATTTTAAGGCCCAAAAATATTAAATAAATAAAAGTAATTTTTAAGATTTTCTACATAAAACGCTAACATAAGTATGATATTTATAGGGTTGAGTTATCAAACAGGTAATTAAATTTTAATATACTAGGATTTATAAAGGGGTTAAAGAAAAAAATAATTATTCGGATATAGATAAATAAAGAATTATCGATGTTCCGAGTGCTGCTTGTATGAAAAATATGGGTACTTTATCTACCGTAATTTTTATTTATTTGAATAATAATTTATAAATTTTCTGAAAATTAGAAATTACTACAAAATGATATTAACGTACGCAGTGCGCTACTGTAAACAGCAATATTTTGGAAATTACAATAAATTTACCTTTAAGAAACTACTTAAATAGAAGTTTCTGGAAGTATCAGCAATATTTTGACGGCGTAGGCTATCAGTTATCTCGGGGTTTAAGCTCCAGCCAGAACCAGGATTCGTAGGTTAGGGTTTTTCTCGTTCCGCTTAGAGAGATTACATGAACCAGAATCCATGGCTTCGTGTGCCCTCTCACCTCCAACGGCCGCATTCCTAGCTCTCCACGCTTCCGTCAGACGCCCCCGCTCGTGGAACCTCTCTTTGCTTCCTCGTCCCCGATCCAAGTCCTGTTTCCCCTGCTTCTCCTCTGTTTCCGCTTCCCCTCTAGGCAGCAATCGGTTTCGTGGCGCTCGGCTGAGGTTTTCCTCTACTCAAGACGGCTGCAATCCATCGTCCTCGGCAGACCCTTCTGACTTCGACGAAGCGCGAGAAGCCGTGGTTGAGATTCTCAGGGCGTGCGGAGCTTCGGAGGAGGACTCGGTTTATATTGCCTCCCACGCGCGCAGTTATGTGGATATGCTTGTGGGAAACGTCCAAGAACTGGATGAGCACAACCTGTGGGGTTCTTGGAAGGGCGAGATTTTGGAAGGGAACGTTGATATGAGCAGCCTTAGTTTTAGGAAGAAGGTGTACTACATGGCGAGAAGTAAGGGAGACAGGGGCATGCTTCCCTATCTCGTGAGCATTGGCGTCAAGCTCTCCTCTGCTTTGTTCATTGCTCGATATTTGTCCTCAGTCAGGCTTCCTGAACTAATTGACAAGGCAAGAACTCCTTGTTCTGATAAATGTTGTGTATAAGACACAACAAATATGGTTTTGTAAACACATCCTTCTGTTTTTTGATGAATTAAAATTTCAAATGAGATAAAAGCTAAAATTTTCTGTCGACTAGCTAAAATTTTCTGTTAACTAGTTTATTGCTATGGCTTTAGCTATTCTTGCGTAACTATTTGGTTTACCTACAAAAGTACATGTCTTCATATGACATTGTGCATTCGAGAAGTAATCACAGGAGTTGCCATAATTTATTTTATTATTGCTTTATTCTCCTTGCTGATTTTGCTTGGTAGTGTTTGCCAACAAAGGTCACAAAGTAAAATTGCACAATGTCATGCTTAGTAAGTCAATGAAAATAATATTCCCAGGCTTATTTATATAGCAAAATTCAAAAGTATTATATTTTTGGAATCACAGCCTGCTAAGGAATTGAAACTATTGTATGGCTTCAATAGTCATTATATCACATCAGAGTTGATATCCTCACCATACATGATTTTCATTGTTTTGGGATGGGTGAGTGGGTGTAATGATGATTTATATCACCTTGTTTCCATTTCACCCTCTCAAGCATTAATTGAATGCTTATTGATAATATCTAGATTTGTTTTCTAGGTAAATTTTATTAGAAGAATTCTTTTTCCAAGCAACATTAATGAAAAGCTTATTGGAAGGAATGCCAGAAGAATGATGATGCACTTATCTGTTACTGCAGACGAGGGTATTCAAGCAACCTTATCATTTTTTGAGAAGGTACATAACATTACGTGTTCTTTTTTCCAGAGTGGCAGGCATTTTTTTCTTTGATATGCTGAATGCTCTATAACACCTGTTGCTAAATTGTTTTCACGCTAATGCAATGCTTAT
This sequence comes from Costus lasius, assembly GCA_027563935.2. NCBI lineage: Eukaryota > Viridiplantae > Streptophyta > Magnoliopsida > Zingiberales > Costaceae > Costus > Costus lasius. Next base: position 3,074,881 of record CM050454.1, read on the forward strand.
GCAGATGGAGGCAAGACAGGGAGGTCTGGATATGTTGGGTCAGGGAGATGCCTCTTTTCCCTATTTGATTGAATCATTTCCAAAGCTTCTTTTGTGCTCAGTAGAAGGCCATTTAAAACCATTGGTTGACTTTCTTGAACTTATCGGTCTTCCTAGTGAAGGGATTTCAGCTGTGATGTTGTTGTTTCCTCCTATTATTTTCTACGACATTGAGAAACATATGAAGCCAAAGCTGCATGCATTAGCAAAGGTTAAATTGGACAAAAATATATTTCTTAATTTTTTAATGTTTCGTTCTTGTTGATAGTTGATTGCATGATTATCAAAATGATATTAGTTCATGGAGACAAGAAAACTCATGCTTTATGGAAAGTCCTTATTATGCTACGTAATTATTTTATGAAGTAGTCTGATTTGAAAACACTATATTATTTTTTAATGTCATGCTTTATGATGATGATTACACTCTATTACATAAAAGATAATTATGCCAACCAGAGTCTTTTGTTAAGATGGAAGGGCAACCAAAAATAGAATGAATGGTTGCAACTCTGACTTCTTGGTGGCATGTTGGTCTGAAGTGATGTAGGAGGTTCTTGTGTGTGCAGGTCAATCAGGCTAGGGCCAGCAGGAAAGACCTCTTTCGTAGTTGCCTTTGCCTACCAAAACTACATGAGGATCCTCACACCTTGATGTCGGACAAAGGTTGACTTCAGAGAATTGAACTGAGAGTTATGAGAATTGAATTGGGAATTGTATGTGTCTTGAATGAGATAAGCGGCCCAAATTTTTGGGGGCGCGTGGGAAACATGGTTGACTCAATCTTCTAGAAGTTTTTGACAGTTTTGACAAAATGCCTTATTGAGGAGTGTTTACATGATCCAAGTGGCAATTAGGCATTTATTGGATTAAGTTGTGTTAAAAACCATTAAGTTGATATGATAAACCTTGGTAGGCCAACCAATTTCAACCAAATGTAGATGGATGATTTATGTCGCTGCTTCGATGCTCTATCAAGGTGTGAATATGGACAACCGATCTCCTTGATGAATTGGAAATGTTAATGCCCAAAACTTACTTATGGAATTATCCATTTTTGTCTTTTTGTATTACTTATTTATGATCAACTCCTATAGTCTATTAGATTACAGGATTTGATAATTTATGAAGCCTTTAGTAAATATCAGCTTTTTAGTAACATCTAGTGATATATAATATGAAACTACATTCTTTCCCTATGGCTTCTCTTCGGGTTCAGCATACTTGAAGTCTTGAACTATAGTTGTTTTTAAGAAAAAAAAAATTCTTATTGCATCCGTAAGTTTTTATGAGTCATTTATTTAGGCAGGTGTTGAAGAGAAGGATGTTACGAAGGTGCTACTGAAATATCCATGGATTCAAGGTGTGAATATGGACAACCGATCTCCTTGATGAATTGGAAATGTTAATGCCCAAAATTTACTTATGGAATTATCCATTTTTGTCTTTTTGTATTACTTATTTATGATCAACTCCTATAGTCTATTAGATTACAGGATTTGATAATTTATGAAGCCTTTAGTAAATATCAGCTTTTTAGTAACATCTAGTGATATATAATATGAAACTAGATTCTTTCCCTATGGCTTCTCTTCAGTTCAGCATACATGAAGTCTTGAACTATAGTTGTTTTTAAGAAAAAAAAAATTCTTATTGCATCCGTAAGTTTTTATGAGTCATTTATTTAGGCAGGTGTTGAAGAGAAGGATGTTACGAAGGTGCTACTGAAATATCCATGGATTCTTTCAACCAGCATTCAGGAGAACTATGGGAAGATAGTAACTTATTTCATTAAAAAGAAGGTAAGCCTTATAGCGGAGCTAACTTCTTTTGTGTATGATATTATCATTATGGTTTTCCTTCTAGAATGATTAAGTGTCCTCTAATATCTAGACACGTTTTTGCATTGGATGCCTGCAAATGATCCTTCAATATTTTGACGTGTCTCCTGCATGTGAATTCATGTGGCCATTGTCATTTTAGGCATGCATCATGACATGCTATGCTCACTTGTCAATACTAAATAATTTTCCCTCCAACCTCTATTCGATATGATTTAGATTTTTGACATTGTTAATATGACATTATTTTGAAAGGATATCTTTTGTTTACCATGCTTATCTTGCACTGCATTTTTTGCTTATAGTGTAAAAATATCTACACTGTAAACTTGTATTTCAAAATCTGCTGTTGCAAACAACTAATTAGTGACTTACATGCTATAATGCATCACTGTTTCTGCGTGAAGTCATGGCAGTTCTCACTTGAATCTGTATGGCACTTTCAGTTTTATTCTACTTCTTCTGTGGAAAACAATTGCAAAGTTATACATCGAATGTTAAACAGAATTTCATACTCTTGAATTTTTTATTGTATTCTTTAAGTTTTTTTATCGGCTCTTATATGTTCACTATCTTTGATTTTTGACAACGACAGATATTACTTAACTTCAGGTTCCTAAATTGAGTGTTGACCTTGCAATTAGAAGCTGGCCGCATATATTAGGCTGTTCAACTTTAAAGATGAAGCCAATGGTTGAACAATTTGCTGAACTTGGTGTTAGTGAGAAAATGCTAGTTCCTGTAATTACTTCTAGCCCGCAGCTTCTACTGAAGAAACGTAAAGAATTTCTTGAGGTATAGTTCCATTCTCACGTAATTGCTACTCTTTTTTAAGATTTATTCTTTGGCATTTTGTGAATAAATTATGTTAGTCATATCAAAACTAATGAGACAAATTTGTAAAGCCAAGAACCAAATAGGCCGGCATAAAAATCTCCATATGACCACCAGCTATTGCACAAGTTGACTTTAAACTATTTGGTAATTGCTACTCTTTTTTAAGATTTATTCTTTGGCATTTTGTGAATAAATTATGTTAGTCATATCAAAACTAATGAGACAAATTTGTAAAGCCAAGAACCAAATAGGCCGGCATAAAAATCTCCATATGACCACCAGCTATTGCACAAGTTGACTTTAAACTATTTGAGTTGATTCCAAGTTGATGCTTATTAGAAAAAAAACAAGCACACAAGCCATTAGCTCCCACAATTTTTATTTTTTTCCTAATATTTTATTTTTTAACAGTTTTTCATTTTTTTTCTTGTCTAGCATTTGTTGCTTTCCAACCTTTTTGTGTTATCTACTGGAATGTGAGTTGCTCTCTATTTTTTTTTCTATCTATGTGGCCATGCAACATGGGACCACCAAATAAAAAACCAGTTATTACTGCCCTGGATGGGCGACATGTACCTGTTGTATCGATAGTCAGTATGCATATATATATATATATATATACCAGTATCTTCAACCTTGAATGTGAATACACCTTTTTGCAGATTTCCTCCCTCATGACCTTGATTGTGGGTCAGTTTTTGATGTGTGATTTTGAAGATTGTGCCCATAACCTGATTATAGAGGTTGATCAATAGATTAGAGAGTTGCATAGGCAAGGGCGTTGGGCAATTAGTGGACCAGCAAATGTTGTGCTGCAGAGGATGGAGAGAGGTTTTTAATGGAAAGAAAAGAAGAACTTGCAATTGAAGTGGCATTGGCCATCGATGTAGGTGCTCTTGATGATGCTTTATCCTTGAGGAAGATGACAACAAATTGAACCATTTCTCATTACGCAAAGAGGGTGAGGATAGAGAGGAGGGGTTTACTGATGGTGGAGATGGGAGTGATAGTAAGATTGTGCTTGCGAAGAATGTTGCCATGGGTAGTTGTGCTAACAACGATGATGTCATTGATCTAGATATGCAAGTGGAGACAAGTTGTGCTTTAAGTTGGTAATGAAGGAGGAGATAAGTGACTCTAGGATCTAAGAGATTATTGAGGCAACAAATGTGCATGGAGTGTGGAGTACACATACTAATAGCAACTCGGTGATGCTACATGGAGCTTTAGTTTTGTTATCATTGACTTTTTTATGCAAAGAACAATATTTGGCAGTTGTGGGTATCGTCTAGAGGTGGCCACTACGCTGCCTGGCGGTCAATGGTGGCATGCATGCGGGCTGGGTTCGGCCAAGGTACCCAAGCACGCAGGCTGAGCCAAACCCGACATCTTTGTTAGCCAGGCTATGGTACGACATGTTTGTATGCCGAGCCAAGGCACAACACAACATGGCCCACATTTTAACATATTTTTTTTATAAAAAAAATCAAATTTAGGTGCCCTATTTTGAATTTTAAATTTTTTTATCTATTTGCCTCGCAAAGTATCATGAAAATTATAAAAATGGGTTTAACTGTCTTTTGATTATAAAATTTCCTATTTTCCCAAAATTTTCTGGTTTTCCAAATTTTTTATTTTAAAAATATTTTTAAAATAAATTTTCTTTTGAATGCCGTGCTGGGCCAAGGATTTAAAATAATCTCAGATGTTATCTGAGTTTGTAGGGGCTACCTTTGGAGGCGGGATTCAATGATAGTTGAGGTTGTGGAAGGCGAATCTTGCAGTAGTGTGTTCAATATGTTGATTAAAGGAGATCGGTAATGTTCGACGGTTGTGGCTTTTGGTAGATGATGACTTGTGTGATGTATGCCCTGCAAGTGAGCACGGCAGGTGGCTCAGGATCGAGTGGTGGATTGTGGATATGGTGGTGAAGGGAGTGGTGCATGCAAGTGAATGCAAACAGATCAGTTGTGCTTTGATGATGCAGATCAATAAAAAATTGAAAAGAGGAAGAGATGGAGAGAAGAAGGGAACCAGAGATAGAGATCGAGAGAAGAGAGAGGACCAGAGGTAAAGAGAGAGAAGGTAGGATATTGATTGAGAGAGAGAGAAATTGCACTGCATTTCGACCTTCAAATAGGCTTTTATGAAACATAACACCACACAAAAGATATACCCACTAACAGTTGGTTTAGAAAAACCAAATAAGCATTAATGTAATTAAATATTTATCGATTACACATTTGTAAATTGCACTGCATTTCGACCTCTTCCTTTGCCATTCCAACCTAGTTACAATTGAACCTTCTTCGTACCCTCTGCTATTAATGCTCTACTCGGAACCTCCATCACATCACCAGGAGAGGTAAATGAATTAGAGAGGAGGGGCAAGAGGTATAGGGAATTACAAAAATTACTTGGGGGCTCGTCAGGCAAAAAATAATGAAAAATCAATTATCTTATATTGTCAATTTACCCTGTCAGCATTGTTAATGGAAGCACTAATGGACAGGGAGCAACTGGACTAATGGTTTTGTAGAGGGATGCTTTTCTACTTGGTTATAGAAGTGATGATATTTGCAACTTAACCTATCTCTATTATTGCAATATGGCGTGGACATCAGTACATAATACTTGTCATACTTAGGCCCATCCTTTCCTCTGCATCAGCTTTTCTATATCTGTTTAAAATAGTCAATTCTACTGCCTTGTCTCTTAGATTACCTTTAGGCTTTAGTTGAAATTAAATTACAGTTGCTCTCTCTTGGGTTGTATATTTTATCGTAGAAATTGGTTATGGTAGAAATGTTATGTGGTCGTCAGTACATAATATTCTCTTAACCTTGTTCTGTTCCCTTCTTGACTGCAAAAGCTTTTTTTGCATTTACTTAGGAGTTGGAATATTTAAACCATCAACTTGTCTCAAGGTTAAGTTTATGCTTTGTTTGATATTCACTTATAGTTTCTCTCTTAGGTTGTATATTTCATGGAAGAGATTGGTTTCAATAGCAACAGGATTGGTAGGATATTACGGCGCAGTCCAGAAATATTTGCTTCTTGTGTTGACAAAACTCTGAGGAGGAAAGTCAGTTGCCTTGTCGATTTTGGCATCCCCAAGGACCGTCTTCTTCGAGCTGTCAGGAAATATCCAGAGCTACTTCTTTTAGACACTGATCGCACATTACTTCCTAGGTATAATAACAAATTGGCCAACTATAAGTTTTCTTAATGTGTAATTCATTCTTACATTATTAATCTCTGTTAGGTATTTTTGCTCCTAATTATTTATTTCATAAATTTAAACGTTCTTTTAGCTATTAGCTCTGATTCCTTTGCCAAGTGCCAACGAGGGGATAAGTATTAATATCAGCAGTACATTTTAGGCATTTATTGCGCTCTGAGCTAGAACCAATCATTTCGTTTTTTATGGCCATAGTTTGCGCTTCTATATGTACCAGCATGGCGTTGTATTGGTCCCATTCCTGTCAGTGAAATCTCGTTAAACTGAAAAGTCTGTATAGACATATGGCCCAAAGCTTTATGGCTTGAGCCAGCTGGTGATCTCCCTAGCTCACAACATTGTTTATATCCTTATAGATTGGCTGTTCTTACAGATGTTGAGTATTTTGATTCTGTTGTATTTTTTCAAACTGAGGAACCCAAGTTTTCCTACGCAACATATAAGTTTCATCTAATTAATATAGATGGTAAACTTCTGAATTTATGTTTTCCATATTTTGTTGCTCAGTCACACAGAGAGCATTAGCTCTTCACGATTTCTGTACCCCTGCAGTTTATCATTTTGCAAGACTTGCATTAGCAATGATGCCGCTTTCTAACAGTATTACTCGTCTTTATTTCTTGTGGTTTTGCAGAATGAGATTTCTAATGAGAGCTGGGCTATCTAAGAGGGAGGTCTGCTCCATGATATGTAGATTTTCTCCTTTGTTAGGCTATAGCATTGAGGTTGTCTTAAAGCCCAAGCTTGATTTTCTCTTAAGCACGATGAAGAAGCCACTCAAGGAACTAGTTGAGTACCCGAGATACTTTAGCTATTCACTAGACAAGAAGATAAAACCCAGATTCTGGGTATTACAGAGTCGAAAACTTGAGTGTAGTTTGAAGGACATGCTATCTAAGAATGATGAAGACTTTGCAGGAGAGTTCATGGGTATTGGAAGACTTCTTATCGTGCCCTCAGATACATCTAAAAATTCTTCATAGAAGGGGTGGATTCATTTTGGAAATGTTTCCCACGTCCATAATTTTGTGTTCGAGATGGATTTCTTTTTCTTCACCACTACAACATGACATGATCAGAATGATATTGGATGAAGTCATAGACGTGAAATTGCCTCGTCATCAGAAAAGGAAAACTTGCTTTCCTTTGCTGTTGAATAGAGGTTAGATCTCTGATTTAGTGCCACGTTCATATTCTTCCAAAAAAGAAAAATCTATAGTTGGGATCATGTTTTTCACTTCCTTACCAATCCAAGGACATGTCTTAGGCCTATATTATGGAGCCTTTTATTTTTTTTCACTTTCAGCGTTTCATGTTTCTTTAACCTCTTGTATAGAATTCAATCCATTCGATGTATCAATATCAAGATTGTCCATCTTCTCTATTATTTGTTAATATGAAGGAATAAGTTTGTTTTAGCTATTCTTTGAGAGAAAAAAAACACAATTCATTGGAATCATTATGGTACAGTTTGGTACACTCAGTTTTGACTTTTATTACTTTGTTCCCTAATATTCAAATCTCAGAAGCTTTTAATGTGTTCTTTTTTCTCTGAAAGGAAAATTTGCAAAAACAAGCACGAATTCGGAAAATGCCAATTAGAATTGCTAGCCAAATAATGCATAGGGTTAGTATAATAAGACATCTAAGAGTAAGTTGAATTTCCATGAAGATGACTTGGACGAAACACGAACCATCAGTTGGCAACAAGGGACACCAAAATAATTGCTATGTTGAGTGCATATATTGGCTATGTTGAGAGTTATTTGTGCACTGCACAATAAAAGACATCTTAAACACTTGGAAGGTTGGAGCCCTTAACCACACCCAAACAGATACATAAAAATCTTGATGGGAGGCTAATACTTTTTAGAAAATAGGCAAGGGATTTAGAAAGAAAGATAATATGTCAGTGAATAGGTAAAACGTGTTAACGATTCTTATGATAGAATAATGAGATACCTTATGGGCCCTAGAATAGATAGGATATCTTAATAAACATCTGGTCTGTTCTATAGGTGTGAACCGACTAAAAGTGAGTTCCATTGATAAGTTGAGAGATAGAAATGCTTTTAGTAGTGAAAATATAAAGATACAAGGAAACTCTTGTCTAATACCTCTTAACACTGTTACTTTATGCGGACTCATATTCTAATATTATAGTCAGATTTAGATGTACAAGTTTTCACAAACAATTAACAAATTATTATTTGATAACTCCAACTAAATTATTTATAACACTGCACAAATGACTAAAATATTCAAAGATAGTTTGGCACAATTATATTTGATTAGTTAGTTTGGTATGCTTCCACAATTATATATACACACTTACATAAGCTTTGTTATACCATCAGTTAAAAAGCTAGTCTGCATAAAATAGAATAGTAAATGCAAGGAAAGCCCTTTATTCTTTTCACATATCATCAATGTAAGACAATTGTGATATTTCAACCATATGCCTTGTCACTCATTACTTAAAAAATAAAATACCTTTTTGTTAGAAAGTTCACCATGAGATTGTCTTGTAGTTGGCAGTTGCTAGATCATTGTCACTTACAGTTCTAGTGTCGATACGGACTGTATTTGTTCATTTCATTTAGCTTTTCCATCCTAGGAAATAAACCACTCTAAATAGTCATTACAGGTTCTGACTACAAGCATAGTCAGAAATATCTGCTCTGACCATGTGTACATCACCGGTAATAGTCCAGTAAAGGTTCTGACTACAAGCATAATCAGTGAATGAGTTGTTTTTTTTTCTTTTTTCAATTCACGATGGTGAGAAGATAGTACGCAGACACTTTTGTCGCCAATGACCATGCACTTTTGTCTGCTCATTACCCCCTTCAATGTTTTCCCTTCCACCCCATCCCACTGCGAAATAGTGGCATCCAAGGTTTCTGCATTGCATGTGAATAATGTTTGAGTATCTATCCCTCTGGGGATCCCAAGAGTACCTGGAATTGGCACTCGTTCCGTTGTGCATCATGGTGAGTAGCTGGATCCACTCATCATCTCGTTCGCTTCAACCTCAGATAATTTTACTCTCCTCCAGTGACATGATAGCGAAGTAGCAGCCGTCGGGCATGTGACCCTACCACGCTAGATCCCCAAAAGCCTAGGCACAGACATGGACCTCCCATCAGTGGTCAGTTCAAATAGTTGAACGATGGTGAATTCAAACAGTGGCCCGGTAGTGGAACAGTGGGAGGTCGGTGGAAAGGTTGGTAATTGACCAACCAGACATAAGTCTGAGAAAATTTTCTATATGGCCCCGTTTAGTGGAGCTATTTGTCAGGCAGACAGCTACTATAGTTAAATAACTAATGCGAACAGCATGCTGGGTGAAAGCAGAGTGGAAAGCTCTACTAAACCGGTTTTATGACTAAGAATCTTAGGTGCGGTAGCTTTTTTATCTTCTGAAAATGTGAATCTTAAGGTGACATTCGTGTGGCTCTTGCTTTAAAATTCGCAGTGTCTGAGATGGAGTTCCTGCCTAGAATTTTTTTTCTACCAAATTTGTGGCCGGACAAAGAAGACATGCAGTAGGAAAGAGGAAAAGATGCTATCTATCCTTACACAGGTACTGTCATCCTTGAGACTCTTAATTGGGTTGGAGCCACCAAGATTTGCTGAGGACGAGAGAGAGACAAAGGCATAAAACAGCCACATCAAGTGTCAGACCTGGGTCAGGCCGGTTCGGCCCAACCCAAGCCCAGGCCCACAACAGGAAGAAGCCCACCTGCGGAGAAGAAAAGCTCGGTCAACTGAGGATGTTGACCAGAGCAAATCACGCGGAGCAGCGCTGAAATTGGAAGGCGGCGACGTCCTCGCCAAGCCTTTCGGAGACGCGGAGCGGGATCGGCGGACTCTGTGGAGTTCCGGACGCGGCGGCGTCCGAAACCAGTGGACATCCAGCAGGACGGCGTCCCCGTGAGACTCGAGCGGAGACGAGCAAGCCGGATTCGGCCTGCGGAAGAGGCAGACGCGGTGTTGTCAACTCGAAGCTGGCAGAGTTGGAGACGGAGTCTTCGGAGGAAGACTCGGACGCAGATGAAAGCTTCAGACGAGTCGATGAAGACTTCGTCAGCAGACGCGAGAGCAACGGACTTCGGCGGAAGACTCGGGCAGCGTCACAAGTGGAGGCGGCGAGGTGATCTTCAACGCGAGCGGAAGACTCGTTCCGCGTTGCTAGAAACAGAGGCGGTGGCCTCTTCTTTAAGAAGCGATGGAGAGCAACAGCAGGGAGGGAGTGCGCGACGGAGGGCGACTCCACTAGGTGAGTGGGTACGCCACCACCGGCGACGGCGAGGCGCGCCGTCGCCCCGTCCAAGCCCACAGACGGAACAAGGAGAGTCTGTGAGTTTGAGCGAGCCGGTGACGACGAGCGTCGAGGCGAGAGAGAGAGCTTGAAGGCTTGAGCGATTGAGAGGTCGACGGCAAGGGAGGGAAGAGGGGCACCGGCCGGAGGGCCGACGGCGAGTTTAGAGGAAGTCTGTAACGTTTTCCGGGAATAAATGAAGCTTTCTCCACTCCGATATCCTCTTCCCCTATTGGTGGTCCTTTCCGCGGTATCGGCGACGAACTTCGACGGCAGGCGGCTGCCGGACGGCGAGCAGGCGACGCGAGGAAGACGAAGTACAATCGACAGCTTCGTTCGAACGCGTCGGGCGTTCGAAACGAGGCGAGTCAACGCAACGACAGTCAACGGGCGATTTCGAACGCGAAATCGAATTCGGGACACTGACGTCAGGCGGACGTCAGCGTGCAAAATCGAAGCGGCAAAAATGAAATTCGGCGCGGCGAGATTTCGATCGAGGGCTGACGTCACGCCGACGTCAGCAAGTGTATGATTTTGACTTGGGTCAAAATCAGAGAGAGGTATTTCCAAATTAGGGTCCGATTCTGAATTTTCCTAAATTAGGGTTATGGTTTCTGAGCGACCTAGTAATTTGGGGATAAAAAGTGAGCGGGGAACTAGGGTTTCGAATTTGGGGACGAGATTCGGTCCGGAAACCCTAGCGCGATCACGTTCCGGTGTTCCGCCGGACGGCTCTAGGAAGCGGATAAGCGCTGTTTTTAGACCGATCCGATCGGGGCGTGACATCAAGTGTACACCACGAAGAGGCATCCAGCGCAAAGACGGCACCAACAACAATAAATAAGACGACATGCAGCTGAGCGAGCTTGAGAATCAAGTTCTCTGTATGCTGACGTTCCACCGCATTCGATCCACAGGGAACCTCTTTTAGTTTGTATTATTGATTCATCGTAAGAATTATTGTTTTGCTGCGAAGACACTATCATTCGGTGTTTAAAGAGAATAAACAGAGACCAGAAATAATTGGCCGACAAGAAAAGATAAGTTGCGCCAACCCAGGGAGGGCCCACAATGATCACGCAGGGAAAATTTTCTTAAGCGGAGGGGCCGCTTAAAAGAAGAAAAAGCGAAAAATCTTAACCTTTAACTGCACATAGGGATTTGTGTTGTGTAGGTATGCACAAATTCCCACATCAACAAACGGCGCAGGGTGTCACGCCCTGGTCGGATCGGCCTAAAATCTGCGCTTAACCGTTGTCTTAGGGTCGTCCGGCGGAACACCAGAGCGTGCGCTCTCTAGGGTTTCCGGTCCCAAATCAAAAACCCTAACTCTCCCCGATTAATTTTTATCCCCAAATTACAAGGTCACTCCGAACCCTAACCCTAATTAGAGAATCAAACCCTAATTCAAAAATACCTCGCTGGTCAAAATAGATGTTGACCCGTTGCTCGATTTTTACCGCTGGCTGACGTCACCCTCCGATTTCATTCGCCGCTCGCAAACTCGAAATCATGCCGCCAATTTTGACGTCTGCTTGTGTCAGCCGAAATCGATTTCGCCAAATCGATTTTGTTGACCGCCTTATATGTTGACTTTTACCTCGTTTCGAATGCCACTCGTTCGAACGTTCGCTCCGTCGTCTTCACGCCGATGAAAGCACGCATGCTTTCGTTTTCAACGACCGAGCTCGAGCGCCGCCCGCACTCGATGACTCGTCGGAGGAGGAAGTTACTGAAGGGAAAGGCTCGCCCTTCCTTCGGTTTCTGGTCGCCGACCCAGAGGCAACCGCTTGAACCCTAGCAGCCCGCCGACTGCCAGAAACTCGTCGTCGCCAAGCACGGAAACAGGAATCAGGGGAGGAACAGAGGAAAGCTCGGAGGTGGAGAGGAAGAACTGTTTATTCGTCGTCGAAGGTTACAAGACCTCTCCTGCTCCAACGACCCCCTGGTCGTCGTCCCACTTCCCTCCCTCACCGGCAGCCCCTGGTTGCCGGCTACAGTTCACTCAATCCCTCGCTCAAACTCTCCCAAAGCTCGCTCAAAGATGCTCACTAGATGCCCTCCTCCCCTACTCTCCATCTCGACGACTTTTAAAGAAGATCTGTCGCCTCTGCTTTGTGCCGCCTCCAGACTTCGTCTTCATCCGGAAAACGTCGCTGCGTCTGCTTCCTTCGAAGCCCTAGTCGTGTGCGATGGATCCGCTGCGCTCTAAGCCGTCCGCGTTTGTCGCTGAAGCTTTCGCATCGTTGCTGCCAACGTTCGCTTCTCTCGCTGATGACGACGTCGTCGCCCCGCCGCCACAGCCCGTGTCCAGCGCATGCGGGGAAAACGAGCTCGAGCTCGCGCCTGAGCTTCGCGTGCGGCTGCTGTTTGGGCTTGGGCCGAACCGGCCTGACCCAGGCCTAACAATTCTCCCCCGTCCAATTTGGACATCGCCCTCGATGTCCGTCACGAACGGATCTCTGGCCACCATTGCTTCGATCCGACACTGCGGCTCCCTTGTGGCAGTGTTCGGAACTACTTGGATCCCCCCGATCCTCAAAGCACCGATCCTCACCTCCTCGGTGTTATCTTCAGCTTCCTCAGCTGGTTCCTGCGCTACCATGGCCACGATCTTCTGCCTGGTGGGGCAATCCTTCAGCCAGTGAGGACCGCCGCACATGAAGCAACCCTGTGGCTTTTGCTCTCGTTGTCCCGGTGAACCTCTGTTCTGCCGGTGAAAGGGCCTACCCCTCTCTGGAACCTTGGCTCCCGGCGGGGTCCGTGGAGAGCCGCGTTTTGGTGGGAGCCGCGCTTCGGTGGTGTCCTGGATTTCCTCGGTGGTGCTGGTCTGAATTTTTGAATATCCACCAGGGACTCAGCCACCGCCGCATCCGCCCTCCAGTCAACCGGTGCGTGCCGTCGGACCTCCGCTTCTACCCATGGCTAGAGGTTCCGGATGAAGAGATACCTCCTGTCATCCTCCGACATGCCTGGAAGCTCCAGCATCAATGCTGAGAACGCCCTAACGTACTCCGGGATCGACCCAGTGTGCCTAGCCGATCCACCTTTCCACGCGCCTAATCCGCTGAGTTTCCAGAAAGAAATTGCCTCCGCAGTTCCTCACGGAAAGTCTCCCAAGAACAGCTAGTAGCGCCCGATGTCGAGCTGACTTTGGTTCTCCACCAAAGCTTTGCGTCGCCAGTGAGGTATGCGATGCATACCCGCACCCGATCTTCTTCTGGAACATAGTTAGCAGAAAATAGTTGTTCCATATCCCAAATAAAGTTTTCTACCTCTCTAGATGATCGAGCCCCCCCCCCCCCCGAATATCGCTGGCTCAGGTACTCGTACCTTCGGCTTGAGAGCCTCTTGCTCCGCCGTCGCGGCAGTTCGGGATACTTGCATTAGAGCTAAGCGCAATACCCCGATCTCAGCCTGTATGTCCTCCTTCATGCGTGTCATCTTTGCCTGCTGCTCGTCACGTATCTTGACCATCTGCTCTGGCAGGTCGAGCAGACTCTCCAGGGTCTGTTGCAAATTCTCAATTTGCAATCTTTGTTGCTCTACTACCCTCTGAAGTCTCTCCATCTGGGGAAGCACCGCCGTGTCCCTGTCACCCGTTATGCCGAGCGTCTGCTCGATATGCGCTATGCGATCACCTTGGTTCACCATCTCCTCAGGTTCAGCCGTCTCCTTAGCTTTGCCTTTGTCCTGCTTAGGCCAGACATCCTCTGACGCTCCTCTGGCCGTGTGGGTGATCTTCTGGAATTTCAAACCCTTCTTCACCTTCGCCGGTGAAGGTGCCGTGTTCGCCATCACACGTTAACCTCGGCTCTGATACCTGTTGTCACGCCCCGGTCGGATCGGCCTAAAACCTGCGCTTAACCGTTGTCTTAGGGCCGTCTGGCGGAACACCAGAGCGTGCGCTCTCTAGGGTTTCCGGTCCCAAATTGAAAACCCTAACTCTCCCCAATTAATTTTTATCCCCAAATTACAAGGTCACTCCGAACCCTAACCCTAATTAGAGAATCAAACCCTAATTCAAAAATACCTCACTAATCAAAATAGATGTTGACCAGTTGCTCAATTTTTACTGTTGGCTGACGTCACCCTCTGATTTCGTTCGCCGCTCGTGAACTCGAAATCACGTCGCCAATTTTGACTTCCGCCCGCTGACGTCTGCTTGCTTCAGCCGAAATCGATTTCGCCAAATCGATTTCGTTGACCGCCTTATGTGTTGACTTTTACCTCGTTTTGAATGCCACTCGTTCGAACGTTCGCTCCGTTGTCTTCACGCCGATGAAAGCACGCCTGCTTTAGTTTTCAACGTCCGAGCTCGAGCGCCGCCCGCACTCGATGACTCGCCGGAGGGGGAAGTTACCGAAGGGAAAGGCTCGCCCTTCCTTCGGTTTCTGGTCGCCGACCTGGAAGCAACCGCCTGAACCCTAGCAGCCTGCCGACTGCCAGAAACTCGTCGTCGCTAAGCACGGAAACAGGAATCAGGGGAGGAACAGAGGAAAGCTCGGAGGTGGAGAGGAAGAACCGTTTATTCGTCGTCGAAGGTTACAAGACCTCTCCTGCTCCGACGACCCCCTGGTCGTCGTCCGCCGGCAGCCCCTGGTTGCCGGCTACAGTTCACTCATTCCCTCACTCAAACTCTCCCAAAGCTCGCTTGAAGATGCTCACTGGATGCCCTCCTCCCCTGCTCTCCATCTCGACGACTTTTAAAGAAGATCCGCCGCCTCTGCTTTGTGCCGCCTCCAGACTTCGTCTTCATCCCGAAAACGTTGCTGCGTCCGCTTCCTTCGAAGCCCTAGTCGCGTGCGATGGATCCGCTGCGCTCCAAGCCGTCCGCGTTTGTCGCTGAAGCTTTCGCATCGTTGCCGCCAACGTCCGCTTCTCCCGCTGATGACGATGTTGTCACCCCGCTGCCACAGCCCGTGTCCAGTGCATGCGGGGAAAACGAGCTCGTGCTCGTGCCTGAGCTTCGCGTGCGACTGTTGTTTGGGCTGACGTTTGGACTTGGGCCGAACCGGCCTGACACAGGGGTGCTCTGCTCAACGGAGCACTCCGCTTAGAAAACTTGCTCCACCCCCACGGCTCTAAGTCCAACCGACGGTATTCGGCACGTTCGACCAGATAGAAGATAAATGTTTAGTTTGATTCATTTTTTTTCCCAAATTAGTTGTTTTAAATTTTTTTTCTAAAAATCCAGTTTGATTTTTGGCTCAACATTAAATTTTAAATTGAATCGAATAAATTAAACTTTTAATAATTACTTATTATTTTTATATAAATTTTTATAGTATAATACTATTTTATTTTAAAAAACAACTAAAATAATTTAAAAATAATTAGAAATTAGTACAAATTGATAAAAGTTAAATTCTGTTTAACTTTAAACGAATCAAAATTTTTTATTTCTATTTACACAGATAAGTACCTATTTATTTTGTCTTATCCGTATGTGAATTCGAATAACTATCCCACTATTTATACTTATTTTTTTTCTAAAATTCGTACCCAAACTTGACCGTAATAAAATTTTAACTACATGTTAATTTACTCAAATCCTAAAAATACCCTATTTAAATAATTAATCATATTAAATTATATATTATATACCTAATTACCTGAATAAAATTTGACATTTATAATAAAAAATTAAGGTATTAAATTATAAATATAAATTTTATATATATATATATATATAAAACCAAACCCGATCATATATAATCAATTTGGGTAACCCGAGTATTCATTTAAAATAAACTTGATTGCCATCTCTACTAACGAGCCAAATCATTTTTGTTAATATTTTTATTATATGGCAAGTATTTTTTTGTTAATTAATTGTTAATAAATTTGATGAAATATTTTACTTCCATTTATACATGATTTAGATAGATTAGTCACATAGAACTAAAATATGTATAAAAAAAGTAAAAAAAATATTATTAATGCATTATATAGTTTATTTAGGCGAGAGGGGAAAGAAAACAAGGAAACGAACTAAATAGGAAAACAAAATAAAGGAATACAAATTTACATGGATGCACTAACGGAATTAAAAAAGTTTTTATTTTTATTTTTATTTTTTTTCTCTTGTACAAAAGAGAAAAAAAAGTTAATATTCCTTTTTTTTCCTTCATTTTTCATTCTAGTAACCTAATCATTAGTATAGAGCATAAAAACACTTGTACTGTTTATAGTGGATCAAATTAATTATGATAAAAGTAGTAGCTAATCATAAATTTGAAATTTTTTTTTACCTTTAAGCCCCTCAAAAATATGATTTTTATGATATGATGACTTCGTTCATCAATTTAAGGTCCAAAGTTAAATCTCATAGAAATACTCCACTAATTTTAAAACTATTGTAAATTGATTCAAATTGCAACTTATTTTACTATCTGAATCTGGTACTTGAATACTTTAACTTAAACATCCCTAACACTTCAAAAATGTAATAAGGGCGTAAATTTAAATTTATATAAAGGCCGTGGTCAAATTGAGAAAAGATAAAGAATGGGCGAAAATGAAAATGGCCCACACGGCTGTAAACCCCATCCGCTCACGAGTTGGGACGGGTCAGTGGGCGCCATTTTTGTCAAGCGAGCGCCGGGCAAGACCAGCGTGGAAAACGATCATAATGTTAATTTTTGGCGGATGTGTCGTACGTGCCATTAGCTTGGGCTATAACGACCTTCCTTCTCAGTGAGCTCGCGGACATGTCCTCCTTCTTTCTCTTGAAAAAGGTCGGTTGATTTCAGATCTAAGCAGGCGGCGGAAGGGATAGAGGAGGATGGGGGTTTCATCGTGGCCGTCTCCGGAGGAGGTAATCGCCGAGACATTGCTCCATTCAATCGGCTCCTTTCTGTGGATCGAACGTCTTTCTTCTTCACTATGGACTTGGGATCCGTTGTTGCGTTGTTTGAGTCCTTCGATGTCCGACTTTTCGATCGGTCGTCCTTGGAATCACTGTCGAATACTATTTTGTTTCTTGATTAGTTTTTTCTATTTGTTCTTGTTTTCATTACTCAGCTTGATGCTGTGAGGACGAAGGTGGTGGAGATGAGTGGAGCGGACGCTAGGGATGTGAGGGTTGTGGTCGCTCCGTATAGGATTTGTCCACTCGGTGCACACATCGATCACCAGGTTTGATGTAAATTAATCTTCGCGTCTCGATTCTCTGATCGATTTCTTGATTGGAAATAGATGAGTGACGATATTGTTCCGATGAATTCATTGAATCTGCGATTGAGTGGTGGTTGCTGGAATATTTTTTATTTTATTTCGGGATAGGACAAAATGGTCACTTTGTTAATTTGTGTTTTTTTTTTTCTCCCGATATGGGACCGGTCCTGCATTTCTGGCTGGCTTATAGGTTTTTTATGTCCCTCGTGCCCCTCTGCTCCTATTCCCGTCTTCTCTAATTCCAGGTTTTTGTACAATGAAAAGCATGGTGTAGTAATCTTCGTTTCAGAGAAAAAAAAGAAAACTATACAGGGACCCCACAACTCGTCTTCCATGTATGGTCTCTTGTAGTTGTAAGGAAGTAAGCTGTTGAATCTGTATACGTCTTTGCCTCTGTCCGATAAGAAGCCAGTGCATGTGACTGCGGATAAGCGCACTGGCCTCGGACCTATTGACCACAATCTAACAGACTGCTCCGACCCGCGCATGAATCGAACGGTCGTGAGCCCAACCTGCAGAACCTAAGATTTTTTTTTCTCTCCCCATTTCCTCATTGTCGAACGCTCTTCATTTTTGAGTCTATCATTGTTAGTAATTGGTAACGGTATTTTCCTTTTCAATCTAACATTCTAATTGCTAACCGGCCAAGTAATCTACAGCCTCTTAGTCAATTCTTGTTTTCCTGTTTCTTTTCTAAGGACCATTCACCATTGTATCAACTTTTTCTTTAAATCGTTCCTATTTGTTTTACAAGGACCACAGTATTGATGTTTTCTTTAAAGCTTTTAGGATATATGACGGTATATAATTATTAAGCATAGGGTATACATATGTATATATGCGTCTGAACGTGTGTGTATTATCTGTGTGTACATATACGTATTTATGTGTATACATAATACACATGCGCACACACCCACACACGTGTGTATGTATATATGTGTGTGCATACATATATATACACATTTATATACATATATATATATATATATACATACATACATATATATATATATATACGTACATACATACATACATGTATATATATATATATGTATGTATATATATATATATATATATATATACACGTACATACGTACATACGTACATACATATATATATATATATACATACATATATATGTACATACATGTATATGTACGTACATATATATATACATATATATATATACATACATATATATATACATACATGTATATATATACATACATGTATATATATATGTACGTACATATGTACGTATGTATATATGTACGTACATATGTACGTACATATATACATACGTACATATGTACGTACATATATACATACGTATATATGTACGTATATATACATACATATATATATATGTATATGTATATGTATATTTCCATATTACATTACCATTATCATTCTAATTTAGTCTATATTTGTAGATTTGTAGAGGCACCATCGAACCATCCAATAAAATGCAATACACTTCCTCTCTTTTGTTTCAACATAGTATTAGAGATAAGTTCCAGCGATAAGGATTTCTCCCTATGCTACAATTAGATACTCCGCTAATGATGATGCAGATTTAAAACACCAATTTCCTTGTTCTCATTTATGCTCTCTATGATCTCGATAGCCCACTTCCACTTGCGATCATGGTGATCTTGCCCTCATTGGAATTTCTTCTTGTGCATTTGTGCACCAATTTCCTTGAAACTTTGGTTTACCAAACAACATGATTTTCTATTTGCATTACACAAACAAGTAACAACATTACTATTGCATGTAAATTGACGCATGATATTGCATGCGTGTGGACAGATGACTCTTAGCTAGTTATGATCGTCTACTCTTTTTCTCTTGTAGTGCGAATAAACAACACTCTTATTGCCATATGTAGATTAGTACATACTTTCTACTGCACATGCATGAACATGTGAGTCTTGGATTCTTATGTTTGATGACCATCTATGCAAAAGTGAGACTTTTTTCTTTATGCAACAAATGCCTCTCATATGCAACATTTGTTTTAAATTCAAGATTGCATCACCTTCTCTTGAATTTATAGGCAGTGTTGCAAGATGTGGAAGGTGATAAATACAGGAAAGAACCTTTATGGCAATGCTAAAACGATAAAACCATCATATCTCCTAGCATACTATATTATATATTTCCGTATTAAATATATTCATTATCATTGTAGCCTACTCTCTATATAAAGAGACTATGTAGTCTTCCTTAAGGAAATGCAATGCAATGCAATTATCCTCCCTTTTTTTACTACAACTCTCATATTTGATTTAATACTGACTAACAAAATTTAATTTAAAATCTCATAACTTTCTTTTGGGTCTGTTGCAATGTGTTAATTGCTTTTTTTATTATTATATGATTTTTTTGCAACATTGCAATTCTTAATGCAAATAATTATGTTCACAATAAGTTCAAAGAGGATGATGGTTGATTGTCTTCTTCAACGAAAAATGACTTTGTATTATAAGTATTTTGCTCATGCAGACATTGTTTACATATATTGTTTAGTTCCCATAGATATTTGAAGCAAGGTTCATGATGCTAGTTCGCATTGGTGTATTGATTGGTACTAGACAATACCTGACTGTACTGTTCCGCACCAAATGTTACCAATAGTTTTGTTCAATATCAGACTATACTAACATTTCCAATCGGGAGTACCGACTGGTATATTTGTTAGCTTGAGCGTGCTTACTTCATTGGTTCTTCCTAGTATACATTATTTTGCTTAGTCTGCAAAATTATTGTTTTAAAATTTGATCTAAACAAGGTTGTTTAATTAGTTTAGGTAACACATTTGTAGCCACAATATTATAATATATATCATTTTTTGTTTCCTATGTGCAATTGGCTTTATGAGTTTAGTAGTAACTAAATGGACATATGGGATTTTGCAATATTTGATGAGATGTAAATAATTAATGTACAAGTGCATGCATGCTCTTAGGAAATTGTAATTTCATTAAATAGGTGCATGTCTCTAAAAGATACCTTTCTTGGAAGTTGTATTTTATGAAATAGTAGTGACATAATTGTCTTGTAAACATAAGATGTATTTATTTCCGAGTATAAATATTAGAGGGTTTAGTGCTATTCACTCAAGCAATTAATCAATATCTATTCTCTTCCGTAATATTCAAAAGAAATATTCTCTTTTACAAGATTGAAAGCTATTTTATGGTTGTTGGATTAAACTTATGAAAGGTGCGTGTTGGACTTTATTTGAATCAATGACACGAGGCATGCCCTTCTATATTTTCTAATTTCTAGTCAATATACTCCCTAATTTAAATACTGCTTTGTACCGGATAAAAAGCCTAGTATGTGATTTGGCATTATATTGTTAGGACATAGAAAGGGTTGAGTACTCACCTAGTACATAGGTATATTAATGTACGTATATAAGTATATAATTATATATCAATGTTCCAACTATTAGTCCAGTACTTAGGGATGACAACGGGGCGGGTTGGGGTCGGGTTTTGCCATCCCGACCCAACCCCGACTTCCCCAAACCCATCCCCAACCCCGACCCCGACCCCGAACCCAACGAGTTTAGAAAACCCAACCACACACTTGACCCTGCGGGGAAACTCGACCCTGACCGACTTAAAAAATAAGTATATATTATAAATAATATTTTAAAATTATTTTTCATTCCATATTTATAATATATAAATAAAAAATATTTTACATATACTATACAATCATTTTTATATCAAACTACTATAAATTTAGTATCTAAATTATAACTTAGAAGGTGTAAATTTATCATTTTAATGATCGGGGCAGGTTCGGGGTGGGTACCTGAATTCCCATACCCGACCCTGATCCGACTTTATCCCGTTGGGTTTTCCCTGAACCCGACCCGAGACCCAGTCAACTCGGGTTTTCCTCGGTGACTTCGGGTCGGGGCAGGGCGGGGCGGGGATGAGTTTTCTTGCCATCTCTACCGGTACTAAACCACATTGTTTGCAGCAAGTAGCCAAGTACTAGTATATCAGTATTTTAAACCTTGAATATACCTAATATAAATATCGTTGGTGGATAGTCTGATCTTAACCTAGCAACCAAAAAATTTAAGCGCTGTTGAAGTTTTATCTTTGAAGTTATCACATCTTGTGGCAACATTGTTAATCTTAAATTGAAATATTTTATTTCTTCCAATTGATTGCAGGGAGGAACTGTAACAGCTATGACAATCAATATGGGAATTCTTTTGGGCTATGTACCTTCACATGATGGTCAGGTAGCGCTTAGTTATAAAAGTCACTATGGTTTTCTTGTTCTTTGATTGATCGAATTTGGTCTTAAGTGCATATTGTGTAGTCCTATATTATAAAAACGTGACTTAGACAAGAAATTGTATTTTAAAGTGGATTTCTAGACACTATCATATACCTCACAGGTCTTAGAAAACTTGAAGTAGACTAATAGTACTTTCCAGATTGATAAATGCTGAAAAGTCATATGACAACTTTATATCCCAAGATCATATATCTTTTGAAGTTGGCATCTGTGCGAGACAAATGATGGGCTCATTAAAGAGCTTACAGCAAGTTAGAAATATGTATTTCTTACCACTATATCGAGCATTATCTTTTGTCTTATTTTCTAAAACTGATTTTATTGGGTTTATGATCATGGTGAAAATATACTGTTGATGAGTCCATATAGATTGGTCAAATCTTGACTTGTATCTACATGAAATATTTGCTACATCCTATTGGAATAGATTGATAGATTTCTTACTTCTACTGGTTAGTTGATAATGATAACATTTTTAATTCAATACTATGAGGGTTATAATGTTAACTTGGTTGGTTGACTTTGGTAAGAAACTAGTCTAAATGCTACTAGTCCAGACTCCAGAATGGTATGTCCTGGTCGATACTAGTTGGTACCTATATATACACACTTTTTGGTCCAAACCAACTAGCTCTGTGGATCTGTCCAAGTTTGGACTAGTACAAGTAAAAAATAGTAAAATACTAGGCAGTTTGGATGGATATTCCATTCCGTGGTGTCAAAGATATGAAAGATATTGACCACATCAACATTGGGTTTGTATAACACTATTTTTTTAATGGATTGAATTCAATCAGCCAAATTAATGAATTATTGGGATTTGTTCAATTCGGAACATTTGACAGGAATCACAAAATAATTTAATGTGTTGCTCATCCAAGATTATTTGGATTTGTTGACATATGTATATGTATATGTAAGTCTGACATCAAACTAATACAATTATACAAATTGAATTTGAAAACCTTGGACAAGGTTATATATGTTTTGGTGGATGCTTCCTGAGAAATATAGATTGAAGTAGTCACTCATGCTCAATAATTAGAGATGATCAGACTCAGAGGGAGAGCAGTAGCAAATGTAGCGGTGGTAGATTCTACACATGCCATTTGTTGATCTAGTTGAGAATTGGTGTCTCCAAAATTATATTAATCTATCTAGGGTTATGTGCTTAAATATAAAAATTGATGATAATTGGATAAACCTGTTAGGATATAACTAGATCGAATAAGCTAACTTATAAGTTTTAAACCATAGACTTGCTTTTTTAACATTCTCAATCAAGGTTTTGAATTCTGGTCTAGCATACTACCGGTCCAGATTCTTCTTAGACTCGTATATATAAAAATCGGACCAGTTTTTATAACATTGTTCTCAATAGATATAAAGGTTGCGGAGTTGGTAGATCATGAGCAAGTTTGGCTTGTGGCCCTTGTGCTTATCCACGAGTAGGGAGGTAAGACTTGGTCTCTGTCCTCCCCTTGATCTATGCTACAATATTTGCCATGACTCCCTAACTGTGGAGCTACTAAACTACTAATATCTAAAGTTGTGGAAGACTGAAAGTAGTAAAGGTACCACTAAATGCCATGAAAACTTATAGCAATCATGAAAAAGTATTCAGATGATTAGGTACTGTAGCATCCACCGATAATTGAAATTGCATGGAAAAACGAGAGTCATCAAGTCCAAAAAGAAACTTCGCCACCAAGAAATCTTCTTGCTGCTAGAGTAGTGTTGCCATATCTATAGTTGGGGGATAATATTATGATAACTCTTCCACGTGTCCTTTAAAAGAGAATAATACTCTTGTAGATGTCGATCATCTTGTTTGAGGCTGAAAATGTCTTCATGGAATTGGTAGACATGAGTATCTTGTTGTGGTGAATAAGTAATAGTCTATGTCCCACTCTGCTTTGACAGGTTTTTAGGAATATAATTGTGGAAATAATACTGTGCTCTATACTATTTAGCAGGTGAGAATTGCCATAATAGAATGTCGTTACAACCCATAAGAATGCTTTATGGTAGCAAGAGGACGACTATACTAGATGATGATTCTTCTCATGTGATCCAAGCAAAATACTGCATAAATTGCGTCTAAAGAAATGGTTGGCTGTTGGCACTGCTTAAGTTTATTGTCGTTCCAAAAGTAGTTGTAGAGTTAAGGTCATGGTTTATGGAAGAAAGATCCATGACAAGAAAGCCAAATAACACAAGGAAGCATCAAAAGAAAAATAGGAATAGGGTTATGACAAGGGGATCAAAACATAACTCTACTACTACTACCAAACAATCCATAAAAGAAGGAAAAAAAAGAGAGATAAGCTTGTTCTCTTTACAACTTGTTGGAGGGATAGGGAGGGAGGCAAGAGAAGAGGTGGTGGTGGGAAAGTAGGCAGCAGGTGATGGAATGGAGACAATCGGCCATGATTGAAGAGACACAATGAGCAATGGTGGAAGAGAGGAGGCTAGATTTAGGTTGGCTCTGATATTATGTTTTAAAAAAGGGGGAAATCATCTTGTATTGATCATAAGGACATTAATACATAAAGCATATATATAGGAATAGGGTCACTACAACCGACCTAATGAGACATGTGACCGCAGTTTAGATAGGAGTGGAAAGAGGAGAGTGGGGAGAATGACTAGAGTTTGGAGATGCCTGCTTTATTACCAATTTAGGTGAACGAATGTTTCTTATGGTTCACTAATACAAGAGGTAAGCACACATGTAGATACCTAGTCACAAAAGTTTTAGAGATAGATAATGTGAGACTAAACTTGTGGCAATCATTCTAGCATATAAGAACTCAAGCAAATTTAATTACAATTAGTCATATTTATAATTATTTTGATAATATAAATACTTCAATTTATCATGCTTATATAATTTAATAAAAATATTTCTAACACAATATAATTTTATTAATTATGAAATTTATAAACACATTAAAGGATATTTCTTTTTTTGTGGAAATTTATTATTGTATGTACATATACACAGTGTCAGTATGTCTAATAGCATATGTCCGTATATCTACTATACATCAATCGAAGACAAGAGTGTTGCACCGATATGGATTGAGATTCTAAACCCTGCCTCATAGATAATCTCATCTACTTTGGTATTTGGACTGGCTTTCAATAACGTAGGACACATTGTACACATATGATTGCAAGTTCCACAAAACTGATGAGGTTCTTTTTCTTTGATAAAAGTTCCACATGTAACTCGTAAGTCACAACCTTGGTTAGAAATCTCATTATTGGTACTGGTACCATTCTTTTGTTGGACTATGTATACAGTACCATAACAATTGCATATCAGTTATACAGTCCAATATTTTTTAAGGAATAAAAAATATTGTATTTGTATTAATTGTGCACTAAATTTACTGATACAATGTGATTGTGTTTGTTGGCTTCATGCCGTATACCAGGCACACTCATTGCACGGAACTGAGTCCTTGTAGCTTGATTGCAACTATATATTTCATTGTGAATTTTTTTGTTGCTCAAAACTTGTGTCGCTCATACATTGTTAGCTCACCAAAATGCTTTTAGAGAAAACAGAAACTACAAACTAATCCTGATTGCTTATATCTCATTGTCAGAATTCACTCTTGTAGGTTTTACTCCGCTCAGGACAATTTCATGGCAAAGTGAGGTTTAGGTATGGATAATTTCTGGTCAGGTTTATGCTGTATTAATTGTATGAAATGGGAAGTAAATGTTTCTTTACGATAATCCACTAATTGCTGAGCGATTTACATCTCAGATACATCAATTGGTAATGACTTTCTTTTATAATATTGGTGCAATATGTGATATGACTTGTTTTACTTTTGTTTAATTTGACTTTGCATTTTCTCAGATTAGTTGTGCATACTCTCGTGCTAAGCTGATTTGTGCCTAAAAAGTTTTAGGCCTTCCTTTCTTTGGTCACTGGCTGGGACTGATAACATTGAGTTCTATGGCAGTATAGCACCCATATCATCTTCTTCCTTTGCTCTGAATTCTTTGAGATATGAACTAAATGGTCTTGTTCATTTTCCTTTCTTTCCAATTAACTCCACTAATCCATCAGCAAGTTATCCTTGTTCTCAACAAATCTGATCTAGTATTAATTAAGCGGATTTAGGATACTGCAGAGTGCAGAAGAGTGTTCTTTGGATACTCATAAAGAAAAGGAAAGAGGGAGTAGAGGGATAAAAAAAACTTGCTGTATCAAATTTGGATTTGTTGGGATTCCAATTTTTAGCTCAAACATTAGAATCCTGCCAAGAAGCTTGCAAACCTCTTTCCTGACCTAAATCTATATACTGACAATAAGAATTGAAAAATCTAGAAGATAAAGCAAGTCAATTAGGAACGAGGTAAGTGCTGGAGCCTGCACTTCCACTATCTGATCCATCATGAGAGATATTTATAGTGCTAGTTAACAAGGTTTTAAATCTACCACTTAGTATGGGTGATACATACCAGTCCGACGATAGATCGGTTATTTATATATAAATAAATAAATAAATAAATATATATATATATATATATATATATATATATATATATATATATATATGTCTCTATTGGTACCATGTGTCAGGTACCACTGGTACGGTAAATGGTCCAATAACATTACACCAGTTCGGACTAGTATTTTAAACCTTGTTAGTTAAACTTGACTTCACAAGTCTCAATGATCAAAAGGGTGAGACAGCCTAGTGATGATTGTCCGTCAATGTATTATTTAGTTTTAGATCAACATGTAAATCTTCATAGATAGATCATCATTAACACTTGGTTTAAAAGATATGGAAGCTCAAATCCCTACTACAAAGTACAAACCCAAATTTTTTTTGGCTTATCCTAGTACGATGCACACTAAAGACTGCCTTCTAATACTGCAACTAGACTTGCGAGGAAACTGATATAGTGACTTAGTAAGCTTAAAATAACGTAGCTCATTTAGAAAATTTTTAAGCCCAACTAATGACATTAAGCTCATTAGATTTTATATGGATATAGTTCTTCTTCCACTTCTTAGATGAGATTAAATCAGGCGTCACAATTTCTCATCAAGCCTTAGGTATTAACTCATAGCTCAAAACCATCCTTGGTAGCACGTGGATTAGTCTAATGATAGCTCTATCTCTATCATCTGCAGAAACCATTTTATATTGGATCCTTTAATACTATTTATTACAACTTGCGTAATGAACTAAACTAGGATATCGTATCTAGAAAAGAAATGCAAAGTGCCTGTCTCTTACGCAATGCCACATTATGCACATCTTCCCACAAGTACCCCAATACCAAGAGTCAGTAGGTCAATCTCAACAAAACTGGTTTAAGAAGCATCTCTACAGCTCCTTGCAACTAGACCAAAGATATTGAACTTAGTATAACCCACATGGCCATTGCTGTCATTTGGTGTTGGATGGACTGAAATGCTCCGAATGGACAAGATCTTCAGAAACGAACAGATATACTAGGAAAGAATTGAGGACA
The DNA here is from genome assembly GCA_027563935.2 of Costus lasius. Taxonomy (NCBI): domain Eukaryota; kingdom Viridiplantae; phylum Streptophyta; class Magnoliopsida; order Zingiberales; family Costaceae; genus Costus; species Costus lasius. The sequence continues at coordinate 3,102,188 of CM050454.1, forward strand.
AATTCTTCGCAGCCTTAGCAGTCACAAAGTTTTCCAGTCTCTTTAGCTGTTTCAGCCTTCAGTTAGGACTTCTGTGTACTAGGATATTGATATTTCTTTAATGTAATGTATCCCTCGTAGTTCTATCGGTTCATGTTTTCTTGGATTGTACTTTTATTATTCTGTGTATTAATTTGAGAAATTACTGTCTTTTCCTCAAAATATTACTTCCCACCTGCTAAATCAAGATATTTCTCCATTTGGCCATTTCAATAACAATGCCTTCTAAGATTTGATGAGCCATTACCCTAAAAGCTTAAGCTATTAGGAAAATTTCAGATTTATAGCATATATCTATACTTTATCTGTGTCCTCCACGATTTAGCCATTTTTATTTTCCCAAATATCAGAATGAAAGTGGGATAGAATTCAATCTCTTTGATTTGTGCTCTTTTACCATATTAAAATTTGATTGATTGATCAGTTATAATTGAAGTTTAACTGTTTATCTTGTGAGGAAACGATTTAATTTATAGTTAAATAATATCAATGTGCTAGTTGTATCTTTTTGGCGTCTTGAACCTCAATCCTTCTTAGCATGTTTGACTAAACACTTCCCCATTTTATGCCCCTCTTATCTACATCGACCTTTTGGAGGGTCTCTTCTATAAATGTTCAACTTGGACAATTTAAAATGTAGTAGAAAAGTTTACTTTTATGCTTCCTTCCCAGTCCTTAAACCAATAAACATATTAGTGAACGTTGGGCTTCTTTTCTCAGAGACCTCAAAGAAGTGAAGCACATTGCAAGTTTGGTGGAAACTTAACTCTAAAGTCTATAAACAACCTTTGAGCAAAATTTATGCAATAGTGAATGGATTGAGTGCTAGGTATAGATAAATTTGGTGAATGACTATACTTTCTTCACCATCTTATTGGCCAATGTAATATCATTGATATCCTTCATCATTGAAGTCCTAGTAATGTGTTTACACAAGAAGTCTAAAATAAGTCCAACTATAGTTGACGTCCAAACAAGAGGGAGTCAAGTACCGAAATAGAGTAAATGTGGTAGAGGAGAAATTACCGATAGTAACTATGTTAATTCAATGGCACCACTTACCTTAGTGTTAAGCCACATATATAGGTTATTAGGCTTAGCTGTAAATAATTATAGATTGCAAAATAAAATAGGATATAAGACTATGCAAGATAATAATTATAATAACTAATAAACATGATAATTACCTAACAGCACAAATATACTAATTTACTACTTAATTAATTATCTCTATCAATACTAGTTCAAAGTATAGAATTAAATATTGGAATGTATTGCCCTACAACAGTATGTATAGGTTCAATCTTGTATCAGACTACTAATAAAAGGTCAATATTTTGTATATTTATATAATATTTTAGCTATAGGTACTATCACTCTTAGTACATACTAATACGTACATTGTGACAATGGACTGATAATTCAAAATTTGGTTCAAAGTTAAACACCCACCTAATTGTTGATTGTTGGTACCATATATACTATGGAGCATGAACCAATCTCCTAGAACACAATATCCATCAATCAAGGTTTTAAAATTCACATGTATTGGCATATGGTACCGATCATGTCCACAGTTCCACCTAAAACATATTATATATTATATATACATATACATTATATATATATATATATATATATAGGGCAGACCTGTCCAGACCACTTGTATTGTACGTATTGGTTTTTAAATATACGCATGTAGATGTTGCAACAATCTTGATAGTAAATTGAGGTTTTTGAATATGTCACTTTTATGTTGCTGCAACTTAGATTCTCATGCTTTTCTAGATAACTTGATGTGTTCCGCAAGTGCACGGACAAATCGAAGTAATAAAATATCGATCCCACCGGGACCAATGGCTAAGTACTGATTCTCGCTTAAATTTGTTAGCTAGACAAATCAGGGAGAAAATGATCTTTATTGCTACTAAAAGGAACGAAGAAGCAATGAGCAGGCTTTGGTTGTAATCAAGTTATGGGAAAATTCAGGATTTAGGGTTCACCACTCTATGTTCCACGACTATAAAATTAAAGGTATCCTGTGAATGATTTACCATGCTGAAGGGGATTTATCCATATGTATGGATTGCCCATTCTCAGTAGTACAATCCGGTATTTATCTGAATTAATCCCCTACTCTCGTGGTAATTAACTCAAGATAAATCCAATGGTCTCTTGATAAATCTAAAGATCCCTCAGGCCAATTCAAACTACTCTCGTGTTCAAATCAACCTGTTCAACTATTATAGGTCCGACGTCTCAATTCATTTCTCAGTACTTCTTGAGACGTCTAGGATATGAGAATCATGGCCTGTAATCATCATATAATTATAACAATAATAATTGAATCTAACAAGAGTAAATAACTTCATAAGATAGTATAAAACAATCAAATCATGAAAACAAGAGGGCTACGCCCTTAATCCTGAATAAAAGTTTACGCTAGCATGTTATACACGTTCACGTAAATCCATGTTTTTGATTACAAATTGGCTAAATAATACGAAAAAAAAACGAAGGAAGACAAGGATCAATGTCTCCTGATGAAGATCGTCGCCAACAATCCTTGAAATTGAAGCTTTTTCGGTGTGAAATCGTCGGTCGCCGCTCTCTGCCCTAGTTTTCGCCCTTTCTCCAAATTCTGCTCGAAAATTGACCAAAAAGTCCTCAAATTCAGCCCAAAGCTCCCTTAAATAGTTCTCTATCCTTGTATTAGGTTTCCCCCAAAATTTGGTTCGAAAACGGATTGAATTGGGTGAAAAACGAGGTCAAATCCGAATCTGGCGGAAATAATTACGGCCGTAAAATGTTTCGCGGGCGGCCGTGAAACATTCTATTAAATTCCAGATTTTCTACTCGATAAAATTACGGCCGTGAAAGATTTTACGGGCGGCCGTGAAACTCTATGTTCAAACTGGCTTGAAGAAATTACGGCTGTAAAATATTTCACGCCCAAGGCTGTAAAATACTCTGTTGAACTTTGATGTGGCCGTGATGGAAATTACGGGCGTAGCCGTAATTCCTTCTGTACTTTGCAAAATACGGCCGTGAAAATTTTCATGGTAGGCCGTATTTCCTAAACAAATTCCAATCTCCATGAAATTTCATGGACAACTTCGTCTTGACTTGTAGAGTTCATCCATGTGCTTGGATTCATTAAAATCTATCAATTTGTAGTCATTTTCACATGAAATATGATAAAAGTAAAGAAAGGTGAAGATTCCGAACAAACAAAGAGATTTAAGCCAAAATATATGAAAATACGTTAGAAAAGAAAGATAATTAATGGTAAAAGTGTACTAAATATATTATATAAATGCATGTCATGATAACCTCACACCAATGTCACACTACAAAAGCTCCCATTGCTCGAGTGGATTAACAGAAGGATTCACTCTTTTCGAGTCTTGCCTTCTGATTCATTTCTTGGTCGGAACTAGAAATTTGCCTTGTATACTCCTTTTACTCATTCACAAATATGTAAATTGTAGTTTATGGTTTACTGCAGAGTTGATGAACCTCAGTGTCCTGAAAGAGTTCTCAATGAACCAGATTGGGCTCGTTTCCCTAGAGGTGCACTTTATGCATTGCAAAGTAAAGGACACCATCTAACCAAGGTAAAAAAAAATACAACACTTGTTGATATGTGTTAAAGACTTTTTAATATGTAAATTATGTCAATGTTTCAGTAATTATACTCTCACTTCAATGTTTTTCATTTTCCTTTTTAAGTTATACTGTCCTTCTTTGTTCAGTTTATGTTTTTCTCCTAGATTTAATATATGTTCTAAAGATGGGAATCTTTTTCAGTATGGAACTCGGTCATCTTATTTTGGCAATGAATTGATGGAATAGTTTTTGGTGAAAACATTTATTTTTGTTTGAAAACAAATACATGCTAATCAAATTTTCAAGTTCAATAGTTTTTGGTGAAAGTATTGATTTTAGTGTGAAAAAAACACATGCTAGTCAAAATTTGAAGTTCAACAAATGAAAATATTTACATTGTGCGATCTTCTTTACATGTTTTGATTTTAAGTTGTTTGCATGACGTCATATTTTTGTTCTTTTGATTAAAAAAGTTGAAAATGTAAAATTAAGTTAATTGATGATATAAAGGAAAAACTTGTTTGACATCGGAAAATACTGTACCATGGATACACAAACTAGAATTTAGTTGCTATTGCCGCCATTCAAACAGCTGTAAATGCCAATAGCAAGCTATAGATGAAGTTGTCTGGAATCATGTAGCTGCAGAATCATGTAGCTGCAGAATCATGCAGCTGCTGGTGATGCATGGTGAGCAACATTTTATAATTTCTATAAGATCTATTTTCAAGCATTTCCACACCTGTTAAAATCTAACGTATGTTGGAGAAAATGAGCAGAAAGCCCGTATATCTGAGCAGCTCTACTCTAACAAATGCAAGTCTTGACTCTTTCAACTGATTGCTACCCATATCATTTATGAGCTAGTCCACGTAAAGGAAGTACAGTGGATATATGGTAGAAGCCTAGAAGGCTAACATAATGTATGCTATAACATGCCAAATATTGACTTATTAGAATTTTAGGTTGGCATCTTGTGTGCTATTTTGGGTTCCTATGGTGCCTCTGTTTTCTGCCTAAAGACATTTTTGAGATTGATTATGGATGTGAGCATAAAATGACTACTAATGATATGCGTTGAGTGAAGTTTGAGAACACTTATTCCACACACCACATTGGAAATGGAACATAACAATATCATTAATCAAGTCAATATAAATCACTTAACAACAAATAAGTAGCCACCATCTATTTATTTGACATGAGATTAACAAAATTTGAAGTATATCATAGTCATTACAAAGGGATAAATGATGGAAAAGCATATCGACAATATATTTTAGGAAATGAGATTAATAACAATGAACAAAGTATCTCACTATCACATTCAGACTTACTAAAAGACTAGATGCTTGAATGTAAACCTATGGAGACACCAATAATCAAAATTCAAAATATTCCCCCCTAATGGAATTCAAACTAGTAGATAGATGCACATCATAGCTTTAATGCGGATAGTGCAATATATTAATGAGTTCCTTGGAAAGGTCTACTGTACAAGAAAAATGGACACATAATAATAAAGATATGCTGAAGCAGGCCATCAATTTTTGGATATGGAACTTGTGTTGGTGTAATCTGGTGACTTGATAAGCGAAAAAAAAAGTGGCGTCCAAAGGTTTGAAATTTTGGTTTGAGACTGTGTCTTAGTTTACGCTCAGACTTGTACATACCAGCCACATGCGCATGGCTGATGAGCAAAGACAAATTTCTATCGGGTCCTCTTGTTATAATTTAATTTAAAACTAATTTGTTATTTTATTTTGCAGGACTTGTTTGTAATTTTTAGACACCTATGGGTTTATGTGTAAATTTTCTTTTAAACCCTTTTTCCTTTTCTCTTGCCGAGGGTTTCTTTTTCCCCTTTTCGTTTTATTTTTCTCCTTCGTGAGCGGCAGCGACATCAAATCCTCTTCTTGGGCGACAAGAGTTCGGCCACCCTTCTCCTTCTTCTTTGATGGGGCAACGATGGAGGATTCCTCAAAAGGCGCATGAGTGAAAGCCATTTCCTAAGAAGCGTGGACAACACCTTTCTCCTTTCATCTTCTTCCCCTTCTCTTCGTTGCTATTAGGTAAATTTTTCATCCCTACATCTCGGTTGATATTATTTTTGGGTTCTTGATGATGAAATTAGGGAAGTTCCGTTAATAATATTCCTTGTTCGATTTTGGGATTTGTAGCTCGGATTTCTCCAATCTGTTCCTGTGAGTTTTATTCCCCTGCTTTATGTCTTCGCATTATCTTTGATTGAAGACAGCGACTTTATATTTGTTTCTGAAAGTATCCCTTATGTGTTAGTTTTCGAAAGAGGACAGTAGATCTTCTTGGATGTTTGAAGAAAATATATATATATAAGTAAACTTTATTAAGTGCGTACATGCAGACGTATTTCTAATCTAAGCAAACGTTATTTCATTGTGCTGGGATGGTTTTCTTTTATTTTCGTCAAAACTTCATGCGATTACTTATAGCTGTGTAGGCTAAGTTTAATAATATTACTTGTTCCCCTTAATTCCTCTTTACAAATTCTTATGATTTGATTTCGTTTCCACGTAGCAGGTTATAAATTGCTTTTCTTACTTAAAGGTATTAGTCATCCCATGTCTTCTGTTTGACTACATTACCATGTGATTAATAATTTTATTTGTCTCTACTTAATCATGCTCCTTTATGTTAACAATATTTGAGTGATGATTTAGAGAAAATGATACACTGTTACAATGTGGGTATCTGTATTGCTTGATTTAAAAAAAAAAAAAAATCCTTGAACATATCTGTTATGCAGCGAATGAATAGTAAATTTTATTTGATGTTATTATTAACTTTTGCAAATATAAGCTTGCTAGAACTGAGAAATTCTTTAAACCATATATGGTGATGTATAACCTGATCTGGAATTCCAATATCTCTTGTTGTTAATACCAATATCTCTTGTTGTTAATAACAGATACATTCATAAGTGGCTAAATTGATTTGGTTTAATTAATAAAGGTGATAGACATGATAAGATGATTCAATTGCTATTTTAATTGCAACTGTACTAGTCTACTGCAAGTTAAGTTTTCAAATTTTGGATTTCTTTACCTTGGAAACCATAGTAGGAGACTTATGAAGTGTTCCTTTAGGAGTGGAACCGTCCCAAATAATTGAATGGATATTACTTTTATAGATGTAATTAGTTTGTATAAATCTTAATCAATGTTAATGTCCATCTTAAAGTTAATTTTCAAATCTGCAACAGTATACATACAAACGTACTCTCTATTCTAAATAAATGCCATTCCCCTAGATTAAGTTCTATGTGGTGATGAATGGGACTTTATGGTTGGATTTACTATTTTTAATTCTTCATTGATTGGAAATCCTTTTGCATATCTGAAACGTGAAATTGATTTGGGAACTGTGGAGTGTATTTAAAATTTATCAAATAGTTTTATGTATTCGTGTAATTGAAACTTGGTCTTTCTATTTTAATAAGTAATTAACAAGACATGGTAATATAATTTTAAGGTAGCAAGGAAATCAAGACTGGACTTCAAGTGAATCAATAATACAGAATATTGGTAGAATTCTGTTAAGTCAACATTTGAGGTAGGAATCTAATCCTTCTTCTTTCATCACAGCATTTTGAGTTATCTGAATTCTGTGATACCTTATAGTTCACTTCCATTGATTATTGCTTCTTTACCGTTGAATTCATTATCATTTGTTTATTGATCATTGTGATGGATATGACATGGTTGCATGGTTGCTTTGGTTAATACACTTGTGATGATAGTTTAGTTCTTTTGGTGATTACTTGATGTCGTGGCATTGATGGATCTTATGATACCACCGTGTACTCTATAGTGTCGAGTGCGGATCGACTATAGAGGTGCTAGCTAGAGGTCACCTGACGGGAAGTCATTAGACTTACCGGGGTCCTGGATGTTGGACGCAACATCCCCCGAGCTGTCTGAGGGGCAGTTGTTCCATCGGTTGAGCAACGATGGAAACACTCTAACAAAGAGTGCGGACTCGATTGTGAGGTTATTATGTGGTTACGCTCTTGATTTTACACGACTATGATGATGTGATGTTTACATGTAGAATAGTGAAATTGTTTTTAATTACCTTTCCTTGTTACATGCATTTTGTGATTCCTACTTAGCTCTTCTCGCTAACTCCTTTGTTTTGCCTCCAGGTCCAGGTCCGGCCCAAACCCAAAACGAATAGCTAGATAGAAATGACGGCTGTGGGGAAATAAATAGCTAAAGTGGTTTTGTTTCTTGAGTTGTGACATTTGTATTTCTGTTTGCATTGCTAACCAACTTCGAGTTTTGTTGAGAAATTGTAATAAGCATACCATGATTTGTTTTTTTGGTTTTCAATCATGAGACTTGAGGTTTTATACACATTTTGTTAGTGATTGTTATGTTGTGGTAATATGATATGAAGTGTGATATTGTGTTGGCTTTTATTCCCTAAACTCTTACGTCCCTAGTGAAGTCTTTCGCCGGGGCGTAACAGTTTATTTGGTATCAGAGCGAGGTTATAGGAACCTAAGGCTGGTGGGTTAAGGTTAAGGACTTAAGGTTAATAATAATAAAGTAACAAATGGTAAAAACAAAAGCATAATAATTAATAAGTAAATAAGTAAAATAACAAAGTTTTGTCTGACTTTTGTTGTGTAAATTTCAGAATGCCACCTAGGCTTTGTATTGGCTCCACTGGTAGAGGTAGGCGTGGGAGACGCAATGCGCGTGCTGGTCACGCTCAAAATCCAGCAGAGTCTGTTGCTCAGAGATCTCCTGATCTGGCTAGAGATCAAAATGAGAACCCTGGTGGGCGTACTGACCAGAATGTTCCTTTAGCTGGCTCTGTGGACCCTAGTAGGTTGGCTGGCATGCCAACTCCTGTGCCAGCGGTTGTACATGATGCAGTTCAGGGTGGAGTTCCTGCCCCAGTTCCACCGTACTATGCTTCTGGTTTCATGACGATGTTGTCACACTTCGCCATGCTAGGAAAAGAAAAATTTGGAAACTTTAAGGGGGATTCAGATCCTTGGACTGCAAGGAATTGGATAAGGGGACTAGAGGATACTTTTAAAGTAATGAAGTGCCCAGAGGAAGATAAAGTAGGACTAGCTGAGTACTTCTTAGCTGATGGAGCTAAGGAGTGGTGGACAGCTAGACAGATTGCTCTTGGAGCTAGGGCATCGTCTTGGGAGGTATTCAAGGAAGTCTTCTTTGAAAAATATTTTTCAAAGAACTTTCTTGACAGTCAAAGGCAGGAGTTCATGACATTACAGCAATACGGGAAGACTGTTTCACAGTATCTGATAGAGTTTGATAGATTGGCTGGCTTATTTCCGGAGATAGTAGCCACAGATAGACAGAGGTCCCAGCATTTTGTGAGAGGTTTGACTTTTGCTCTTAAGGACCGTTTGTCTGCTACACCGCTTGATGACTTCCAGGTGATTGTAGACGCGGCCCTTAGAGTGGAATCAGTTCGCGCTGAAATAACTCAAGACAAAGGGAAATCAGTGGCTCTTTCAGACTCAAAAAGATCCAGGACATCTTTTAGTCAGGGTCAGAGCAGTGATCATTCGATAGACTTTTCTGGAAGGCAACCCAAGAGGGGTGGTGCTAGACCCCAGTTGCCTCCTAGACCCGCTCAGAGTGTGGGATCTACGGGTTCAGCAGTGGACAGGAGATGTTATGTATGTGGACAGTTGGGACATTTGGCTCGATCATGTCCCATGAGCAGAGTGCAGTGCCATAATTGCAAACAGATGGGTCATTACTGTAGAGATTGCCCTCAGAGGGATACCCGACCTCAGTATCAGCCAGCGCATAGTGGTCAGTCTGCGACTCAGCCATTTAGACCAGCACAGCCAGGTCGTCCGCCGGTTCAGCGTTAGGGTGCCCAGCAGCGAGCTTCAGCCCCAGCTCATGTGTTTGCCCTCTCTCAGCAGGATGCACAGCAGGCATCAGGCTCTGTGCTTAGAGGTATCATTTCTTTATATGATGTTCCTGCATGTTTGTTATTTGATACCGGCAGTACACATTCATTTATAGCATCTGCTTATGTTAAAAAGTTAGGAAAACAACCATCTGCATCTTTGTTTGATTTGATTGTACATGTTCCTTCTGGTGGTGTGTTAAAGTCTTGTTGGGAACTTAGGCAGTGTCCTTTAAATTTTGGTGACACAATCATGCACACAGATTTGATGATTTTAGATTTTTCAGACTTTGACATTATTTTGGGTATGGATTGGATGTCTACCAATAATGCATTGGTAAATTGTTCTAAGCGCACAGTAACTTTCAGTCCTCCTGGTTCAGCCACTTGGACTTTTACAGGAGTTTCTGGACAGGTAGCTCCTGTGATCTCTGCTTTGCAAGCTAGGCGTCTGTTAGGTAGCGGATGCCAAGGATACTTGCTATCTGTTATTGGGGCAGATTCGCAGTCTTCTGTACCTATTGAACAGATTCCAATTGTGAGGGAATTCACAGATGTCTTCCCAGAGGAATTGCCAGGTTTACCACCTATGAGACAGATTGAATTTGGCATTGAGTTACAGCCTGGGACAGCTCCAATTTCCAAGGCACCATACAGAATGGCTCCAAGGGAATTAGAAGAGCTGAAGGACCAGTTGCAAGAGTTGTTGGATAAAGGATTTATCCGCCCCAGTGTTTCTCCGTGGGGAGCACCAGTTTTGTTTGTTAAGAAAAAGGACGGTACCTTTAGGTTGTGCATTGACTATAGGCAGTTGAATGCTGCAACAATTAAGAACAAATATCCACTGCCTCGGATAGATGATCTATTTGATCAGCTCAAAGGTACCAGTATGTATTCAAAAATTGACTTAAGGTCAAGGTATCATCAGCTCAGAATTAAAACAGAGGATATTTCAAAAACTGCGTTTAGGACCCGGTATGGGCACTATGAATTCCTTGTGATGCCATTTGGATTGACGAATGCACCAGCTGCATTCATGGATTTGATGAATCGGGTATTCATTGAGTACCTTGATAAATTTGTAGTAGTGTTTATTGATGACATCCTAGTGTTTTCTCGTGATGCTGTGGATCATGAGAGACACTTGAGGACTGTTTTGGAAATATTGAGAAAAGAAAAATTGTATGCCAAATTCAGCAAGTGTGCTTTTTGGTTAAGTGAGATCTCATTTTTAGGACATGTTATCTCAGGTGCTGGAATTGCCGTGGACCCCGAAAAAGTTAAGGCAATACTTGATTGGGAGAGGCCAAAGACAGTTCAGGAAATCAGGAGTTTTCTTGGACTAGCCGGTTACTATAGACGCTTTGTGGAGGGATTTTCTAAACTAGCTGCTCCTTTGACCAGATTGACAAGGAAAAGTGTGAAATTCTTTTGGGATAGATCTTGCGAACTTAGCTTTCAAGAGCTTCAGAGCAGATTAGTCAGTGCTCCAGTTTTAGTACTCCCTACTGGTAATGATGGATATACAGTTTACACCGATGCTTCTATTCAGGGATTGGGTGGTGTTCTCATGCAACACAGTAGAGTTATTGCCTATGCTTCTAGGCAACTTAAAGAACATGAAAAGAATTACCCCATTCATGACTTGGAATTAGCGGCAGTTATCTTTGCTTTGAAAATTTGGAGGCATTACTTGTATGGAGTCACATTTGAGATTTTCACTGATCATAAGAGTCTCAAGTATCTGTTCAGTCAGAAAGAATTAAATATGAGGCAGCGCCGATGGATAGAGCTTTTAAAAGATTATGATTGTACAATCAATTACCATCCAGGCAAAGCAAATGTGGTTGCAGATGCATTGAGTAGGAAGTCCAGGGGAGTTTTAACATACTTGAGAGTGGCTCAAACTGAATTTGCAAAGGAAATAGCAGAATTGGGGGTGGAGATTGTGAATGATACAGGAAAAGGGTATTTAGCAGTCATGATGGCAGAGTCTCAAGTGGTTGAGAAAATAAAAGAGAATCAATTTGTGGACAAAGATATTTGTGATTTGATAAGTAAGATGGAACAAGGCAAGAGACCAGATTTTTCTAAAGACTCAGAGGGTGTTATTCGATTCAGAGGTAGACTATGTGTACCTCAAAATCATCCTGTGAAAGAAGAACTTATGAGTGAGGCGCACAGGTCTAAGTTTGCCATTCACCCTGGTAGCTCTAAGATGTATAGAGATCTTAAGAAATTTTATTGGTGGCCTGGAATGAAAGTTGATATAGCTAACTTTGTTTCACGTTGTTTGGTGTGTCAGCAAGTTAAGGCAGAACACCAGAAACCAGCAGGGTTATTGCAGAACATCCCTATTCCAGAGTGGAAATGGGAACACATCACGATGGATTTTGTATCCGGACTTCCGAGGTCTCAGAGGGGGCATGACTCAATCTGGGTGATTGTTGATAGATTGACTAAGTCCGCCCATTTCTTAGCAATTAAAAAGACGGATCCTCTTGATAAACTAGCTGACCTTTATTGTAGAGAGATTGTGCGATTACATGGAGTTCCAGTGAGTATCATATCTGACCGAGACCCGAGGTTCACATCTAGATTCTGGAGCAGTCTACAGAGAGCATTGGGTACTCAGCTCCGTTTTAGTACAGCCTTCCATCCCCAGACTGATGGTCAGTCCGAGCGGACCATTCAGACTTTAGAGGACCTTCTCAGGGCTTGTGTTTTGGACTTTGGTGGGAGTTGGGAGAATCACTTACATCTAGCTGAATTTGCATATAATAATAGCTACCATTCAGCAATTCAGATGGCACCATTCGAAGCACTTTATGGAAGACGATGTAGATCACCTGTGCTTTGGGAGCAGACAGGAGAGAAACAGTTATTGGGACCACAGATCTTACAAGGTAATGCTGAGGCAATTCAACAGATCCGGCAGAGATTAAAGACTGCGCAGAGTAGACAGAAGAGTTATGCAGATAGGAGAAGACGAGACCTTGAGTTTACAGTTGGAGATCATGTGTTTCTAAAAATTTCTCCGGTCAAGGGAGTCACGAGATTTGGAAAGCAAGGAAAGCTAGCCCCTCGTTACATTGGACCTTTTGAGATACTAGACAGAGTGGGCGCTGTGGCTTACAGATTAGCTTTGCCTCCATCACTTGGTCATGTGCATAATGTCTTTCATGTCTCTATGTTGAGGAAATACATTCCAGACCCGGCGCATGTTATTAGCGACAGTTATCCACCGATCGCTTCAGATGTGTCTTTTACCGAGCCTCCTATTCAGATACTTGAAAGGAAAGAGCATCGACTAAGGAACAAAGTTGTCAAGTTGGTCAAAATCAAGTGGCGAAACCATCCAGAAAGCGAAGCAACTTGGGAACGCGAAGAAGACGTTAAAGCTCAATATCCTGAATTGTTTGAAGAGGGTAAGCTAATTTGGAGGACCAAATTTTCTTTAGAGGGGGAGAATGTTATAATTTAATTTAAAACTAATTTGTTATTTTATTTTGCAGGACTTGTTTGTAATTTTTAGACACCTATGGGTTTATGTGTAAATTTTCTTTTAAACCCTTTTTCCTTTTCTCTTGCCGAGGGTTTCTTTTTCCCCTTTTCGTTTTATTTTTCTCCTTCGTGAGCGGCAGCGACATCAAATCCTCTTCTTGGGCGACAAGAGTTCGGCCACCCTTCTCCTTCTTCTTTGATGGGGCAACGATGGAGGATTCCTCAAAAGGCGCATGAGTGAAAGCCATTTCCTAAGAAGCGTGGACAACACCTTTCTCCTTTCATCTTCTTCCCCTTCTCTTCGTTGCTATTAGGTAAATTTTTCATCCCTACATCTCGGTTGATATTATTTTTGGGTTCTTGATGATGAAATTAGGGAAGTTCCGTTAATAATATTCCTTGTTCGATTTTGGGATTTGTAGCTCGGATTTCTCCAATCTGTTCCTGTGAGTTTTATTCCCCTGCTTTATGTCTTCGCATTATCTTTGATTGAAGACAGCGACTTTATATTTGTTTCTGAAAGTATCCCTTATGTGTTAGTTTTCGAAAGAGGACAGTAGATCTTCTTGGATGTTTGAAGAAAATATATATATATAAGTAAACTTTATTAAGTGCGTACATGCAGACGTATTTCTAATCTAAGCAAACGTTATTTCATTGTGCTGGGATGGTTTTCTTTTATTTTCGTCAAAACTTCATGCGATTACTTATAGCTGTGTAGGCTAAGTTTAATAATATTACTTGTTCCCCTTAATTCCTCTTTACAAATTCTTATGATTTGATTTCGTTTCCACGTAGCAGGTTATAAATTGCTTTTCTTACTTAAAGGTATTAGTCATCCCATGTCTTCTGTTTGACTACATTACCATGTGATTAATAATTTTATTTGTCTCTACTTAATCATGCTCCTTTATGTTAACAATATTTGAGTGATGATTTAGAGAAAATGATACACTGTTACAATGTGGGTATCTGTATTGCTTGATTTAAAAAAAAAAAAAAATCCTTGAACATATCTGTTATGCAGCGAATGAATAGTAAATTTTATTTGATGTTATTATTAACTTTTGCAAATATAAGCTTGCTAGAACTGAGAAATTCTTTAAACCATATATGGTGATGTATAACCTGATCTGGAATTCCAATATCTCTTGTTGTTAATACCAATATCTCTTGTTGTTAATAACAGATACATTCATAAGTGGCTAAATTGATTTGGTTTAATTAATAAAGGTGATAGACATGATAAGATGATTCAATTGCTATTTTAATTGCAACTGTACTAGTCTACTGCAAGTTAAGTTTTCAAATTTTGGATTTCTTTACCTTGGAAACCATAGTAGGAGACTTATGAAGTGTTCCTTTAGGAGTGGAACCGTCCCAAATAATTGAATGGATATTACTTTTATAGATGTAATTAGTTTGTATAAATCTTAATCAATGTTAATGTCCATCTTAAAGTTAATTTTCAAATCTGCAACAGTATACATACAAACGTACTCTCTATTCTAAATAAATGCCATTCCCCTAGATTAAGTTCTATGTGGTGATGAATGGGACTTTATGGTTGGATTTACTATTTTTAATTCTTCATTGATTGGAAATCCTTTTGCATATCTGAAACGTGAAATTGATTTGGGAACTGTGGAGTGTATTTAAAATTTATCAAATAGTTTTATGTATTCGTGTAATTGAAACTTGGTCTTTCTATTTTAATAAGTAATTAACAAGACATGGTAATATAATTTTAAGGTAGCAAGGAAATCAAGACTGGACTTCAAGTGAATCAATAATACAGAATATTGGTAGAATTCTGTTAAGTCAACATTTGAGGTAGGAATCTAATCCTTCTTCTTTCATCACAGCATTTTGAGTTATCTGAATTCTGTGATACCTTATAGTTCACTTCCATTGATTATTGCTTCTTTACCGTTGAATTCATTATCATTTGTTTATTGATCATTGTGATGGATATGACATGGTTGCATGGTTGCTTTGGTTAATACACTTGTGATGATAGTTTAGTTCTTTTGGTGATTACTTGATGTCGTGGCATTGATGGATCTTATGATACCACCGTGTACTCTATAGTGTCGAGTGCGGATCGACTATAGAGGTGCTAGCTAGAGGTCACCTGACGGGAAGTCATTAGACTTACCGGGGTCCTGGATGTTGGACGCAACATCCCCCGAGCTGTCTGAGGGGCAGTTGTTCCATCGGTTGAGCAACGATGGAAACACTCTAACAAAGAGTGCGGACTCGATTGTGAGGTTATTATGTGGTTACGCTCTTGATTTTACACGACTATGATGATGTGATGTTTACATGTAGAATAGTGAAATTGTTTTTAATTACCTTTCCTTGTTACATGCATTTTGTGATTCCTACTTAGCTCTTCTCGCTAACTCCTTTGTTTTGCCTCCAGGTCCAGGTCCGGCCCAAACCCAAAACGAATAGCTAGATAGAAATGACGGCTGTGGGGAAATAAATAGCTAAAGTGGTTTTGTTTCTTGAGTTGTGACATTTGTATTTCTGTTTGCATTGCTAACCAACTTCGAGTTTTGTTGAGAAATTGTAATAAGCATACCATGATTTGTTTTTTGGTTTTCAATCATGAGACTTGAGGTTTTATACACATTTTGTTAGTGATTGTTATGTTGTGGTAATATGATATGAAGTGTGATATTGTGTTGGCTTTTATTCCCTAAACTCTTACGTCCCTAGTGAAGTCTTTCGCCGGGGCGTAACACCTCTTCTCATCGTCTTTCTCTCCTTTTTTCCTCTCTTCCCTTCTCTTCTTCTGTTCAACTTTCCTACAGCTTGGTCCATGATCAGCGAAGGCATAAAAGCTTTTTTTCAACCACATACTCTTATTCTCCTCCTCCTCTTCCTCACCTCCTTTCTTTCTTCTTTTCTCTTCTTTTCTTTTTTTTTTCCTCTTCTCTGCTTACTCTGCTCCGGTATCATCTGCCTCTCAGTTTTTCTATTTTCCATATATTAGTCTGCTAGTACAAACCCATACTACCTAGTACTTATCGGTTTTTATAACCTTGGTTTTGTATATGCCAAGTTGGAAAAGCCAAATATAGGGCAATTACTCACATGATGTAGCTTAAAATTTACTTTTGGACTTTTGTATTATATGCTTTGATCCAATGACCATGTGTTGTGATAAATGAGAGATGGCATTGCCAACAATCCAATCTTTCATAAAAGAACCATATATTGAAGCTGATTGCCACTTCATTCAAGATGGAGTTGCTAACAAACTCATATACGTTTCCTACTCTAGATTTAAAGAAGAATTGATCCTAGAACACGTGAGAAAAATACTTTTCATGGAAGACATTTGAAAGTGTAAACACGAAGAAGCATCTAGCCTGATAGCTATTTTTTTTTGCTCTTACCAATTCTTAGCTTTATCAACCAAATTGTAGGCAACACATATATCTCTTCAATCCAACAACCAAGGAATCTCAAAAAATGTCTCCTCTCCCCCTCTACCACTTAAGGATCGTCTTTCCTTGAAAAAAAAATTAAATAAAAAAGGTTTAATTTTATGAAACATTTTATTTTGTTTGATATTCCTTTTTATGTTGCATGTCTAATATTCTATGACCATAAAGTTAACTATACTTTGATGTTGCAGGGAATTTTCGGGTTCATTTGTGGTTCAGAGGAACATAGTTCAGGGCTTAGCTCTTCCGCAGCTGTATGTTAACTTGCAACTCTCTATGATATGATAATTTTGATAATTTTGATAACTAGTCAAAATATGAATTCGTTTAGATAAGTTGCATCAAGGAGGATGCCAAATCAGTATTTATGAGTGTTTATTTATTTATTTTTTTTTCAATTTATAAGATGTTGATCTAAATATGACAAGAACCACTATAAGATATAAGTGTAAAGGCAAGAAATCCTACTACTTTGATCCTGAGTTACTGAGCACATTGTTGTAACCATTATATAGAGACATGTATATCTTATTTGGATGAGCGATATCTCAATCAAGCTATACAACAAACAGAATGATTTTATATGCTTAAAGATAAATTGAGCCTATTCAAAATTGACTCCACCCTTTGGGGTCATCCACTAGAATTATTCTTGAACATTGGTTTTGATGTAACAGAATAGGAATTTGCGCATTGTAAATTTACATGGAGAAATGTAAGTTTGTAGTTGCACTATAAATACACTTGCATGTTGGTTCTTGATGTAAAAAATAGGAATTTGCATGAAATGATTTCTCTAAAATTTTCCTTGAACTTCTCTCATAATTTTTTAAGTCTAGAACTCTAGATACCATCAAACTAAATATGTTAAGTGTCACAATAGAATCATTTGGGTCAACTTTACAATAGTATGTGTCAAAATAGGTTTCTTGACCTTAATGAGGTGTACTGCTACAATATGTGTGATATTATATATGCATATAAACAATGCATTTATCAGTATTGTACTAGGTTGTACCATGTACCGCTACCTTCCTGGATTAATACAAACCAAAAATATTATTTGGTTGGGACTAGTTTTGTAAACCTTACTTACCAAGGACCAAAATACCAAATCTATTGGTTGGGAAGCTCAATGCATATTGATCATAAACAAATGCACGAAATAAGGTGATACCAATGTTTAATTTTTTTATAAAATATTTATAAAATTATCATGATACATGTTTGAGCATGCCATGTAATATTGATCTTAGTCATGACTAGTACACCAATTCAAACCAATACTTCAAATGTGCTTCAAAGCCATCTAGTTCCATTTGTATATGATTTTTTTTCTTCCAAAGCTAATATAGATCACCTTTGGTACTAAACATACTTATAGGAAGGAACCTCACTATGTTGCAATCAATCCTCACAAGTCTATCCATACAATCTCATACCACTTCACCATATGTTGGTGCAATTGGTACTAGGCGAGATTGGATTGGTATACCCACATGGATGAAGATTTAAAACCATGAGTTTTACTATTGGTGGTAGATAGGCAATTGTATTACAACTCGTTTAATAAGTAAACTATTCATTAGCTTAGTAAGCTGAAATAGCAATATGACCCACTTTATTAAAATGCTTAAGCCCAAGTTGATGGTAGTAAGCCCATTAAGTCATATATACTATACTATCTTTTGTTCCCCTTCTAGTATAGAACTAACTAAGAGATTATAATCTCCCCTACTTAAGACTTGACGTCCTCATCAAGCCCAAGCCTAACACATATCCTAGAACTCTGCCATCTTTGGTAGCTTTTTTATTGGCCTTAGATTAAGTTTTGCTCATTTATTATGATCTGCTTAACTTTAGAGTTTTGATGGGATCCGGTGTCATGCCACAATAAATGGAGTTATTTATTGGGGGTAGACACTATCACTAGTATAAGCTAACATAAACCTCGGAATTAACTAAACTTCATATATTTCCTTATAATATGTTTCTTCATGAGATCCATTGTTTGTCTTTTCTGTCATGATTTAGTATTGATCATTAGATTTAGGGACTCAACCCATTATGTCGATATATACAGTATGCACCAAGGTTTTTAAAACCTATCCAAACCAGTCGATTTTTCTGATTCGGACCAGTCCGATGAAGGTCTGGACCAGACCGAGGAAGAAGATGCCCGACGAGTGGCAGACTGAGAATGCGAGATTCTCCTTCTTCCTCTTCTTCTTTCTAGTCCTCTTTTTCTTCTCTCTTTTCTTTTTTTTCTTCCACTGCTCCCTTGCTACTCTGCCCTGTTCCATTGCCAGTATGTACAAGTTTGACCGGCAACCGATATAATCGTCCGACTAGATCTTCAAACCTTGGTATGTACTAGTCCCAACCATATATAGGTAAATTTAAAACCCTAGTTGAATCTATATTATGTTATGATCTACATCTTGCGTTGCATAATTGATATCTTACTTTTTCATTAATTATTCAAATTGTTGGACATTTGGGAAAATGACTTCTGCATCTGTTGCTGCAGACATATCATCACTTCACTGTCATCATCTATAATAGTAACATTGCTAATATTAATTGAATGTGTTGAGTTTACAATGATTTGTCCAAAGAGGTGGTATGTCTATTTGTAGATTCCGCCTTTGTTCCCATGAACAATATTTTTTTCTAAATAACATATCTATAAATAATTTATTTTCTTTGTCTTACTTGGATAGTGCATTTTCTATATAAAGGTATATATTTATTTAGTCCCACTTTGCTTGTACCATGGATTGTACAGGATTTAACTAGTTTTGACATACCAAGTTAAGTTCTTTCTCCATTTGATTGCCCCATCCATTTCCAATGTTCTCTTTTGTGATTCTTCTATATTCTGGGAATGCATGAAACCTTTTAGATGTTATCTTATATCTGATGTATAACCCATATGAGTTTTTGTCCATGCCTACTCCTTGCAGCACTCTATCGAATGGATCAATGATAAGGACTTGATATCAGATTCTATAACTATGACAAGATGATTTTCTCACCGTCCTTACCTTAAAAGAGCTTAGGCTTTTCATCTATCTTGACGGCTTAAGAATGTCTTATATTTAGCCATTTAGTGGAGTGACTTTAAGGTGATAAATTGCATTATGAATCTTTTGTGTTGTGAACATAGGATCTCCTCTTCAATGAAAGTCATCACCATGGTGGATATATGTGAAGTAGAGTGGGTGCAGTTAGAAGAGAGTAGAGAAAAAGGGGGAAAACCCTAATGGGTTACATTGTATTGACTTAGATACCTTACACAATAACACTACCTCTATATATAGAGGCATGAGTACATAAAACCCTAATTCTAATATGATTAAAATAACCCTAACTATTATATATTCTAACACTCCCCCTCAAGCTGCAACATATTACACTCCAGCTTACACAATAAAAAGAGACAATAATAAAAGACAAGTACAAGAAGAAGACAACATCACAGGTCTCAAGCAAGCTATCATATAGAGCAACATAAGGCGTCGTAAAGAGCGATGCAAGCTGTCGTAGAGAGCGACATAAGGCATCATAGTGAGCGACGTAAGCTGTTGTAGAGAGCGACCAGCTTGTAGAAGACCTGTATGGAAGCTTGGATCCAGCTTGTAGAGATACTGCACGTAGGCAGCGAACCAAGGAGAAAAAACAAGACTACATGTAGGTAGTCAAAAATAGGACACCCAGTAAAAAAAAGAGCATGTCCACGCAGGTGGATGAAGAGAACTAGCGAACCAAACGCACACAGTAAAGGACAATAGTAAACGACAGCAAAGAACTTGCAAGCATGCAAGAAAAGAAATCTTAGAGATCTGCGATCGCTGCCAGACTCGGATTTAGTTTAGTTGAGAGAGAGAGCTGCGGCGCGGTAGTGCAGAGGAGAGGGCACACGGCGACGGAAGATCCCGTCTCTCCAGCAAAACCTTCGGGCGCGGACAAAGCACAGGAGCGAACACAGTGCGAGAGGCGGTAGGACGTGCGGCGGAAGCGAGTAGCGGCGCTCAGAGTAACTGCAAACAAGCTCCACCGAAGTTGAGAGAGATGGAAGCTCGCTGCAGATGTTGCAGAGACGCCGAAAGAAGCCCATGTTGGGAGACTCCAAGGCAAGAAGAAAACAGTAGCGTCGACAAGGGCGAGTTTGTTGAGGAGGACGGCAAGGGCAGCACGGGATTCCTCCGTGGACAAAGGTCAGGGGTTCGAAGAGCCCTCCTGAGAAGATTCGAAAGGGGGGCGCTAGCACATCTGCGACGAGGGTGGAAGATTCGATGGAAGCGGCAGACTTCGGGAGTGACGGAGTATAGAGAACGCAGCGGAAAACGTGAAGCGGCAGAAGCAGGAGGTGGCGGCAACTATCGCATGGCTCTGATACCAAGCTAGAAGAGAGCGGAAAAAAAGGGGGAAAACCCTAATGGGTTAGATTGTATTGACTAGATACCTTACACAATAACACTACCTCTATATATAGAGGCATGAGTACATAAAACCCTAATTCTAATATGACTAAAATAACCCTAACTATTACATATTCTAACAGGTGCCTTTTTCCCTCTGTACTTTACCATAGGTAAGTCAACTATGTTAAAACATGAGGTTGTGCCGATGATATCTAGAACAATATAGGAAATTGTCCAACCTTCTTGAAGTTAGTGCTTATTTTAATGCTTTCTGCGGCCTTATATCACCTCTTTCATGAACTCACATGTGCGGGCTGTCTAGATTATACATAGGCATCTAGGAAAATGTTGACACTCAGTTGCCATAAGGGTGGAAGTTGTTGATGCTGAGATTATCTAGTTCGGAACCTATCCAATTCCTGCAGATCAAGGTGATGGTGTAAAGATCATATGTTGACATAATTGGATTCGAATGCACTACTATTCACCTCATCATCTAAGTATGATCCAAAATTGTATCATGTAGGAGTTTCTGTACTCCGTTCATGTGTAGGAATTGGATTGAAGATAAATAATTGGGTAAATTGACCCATTTCCCTGTTCTTGTGGAAGTCATACCTATTTCTTGTTTCCTTGCCCTGTCATGACTTTCTTGAACCGTTTGTTTTAAAAGGGAAATTTGTATACTTAGTCAAATGTGATATACTCTATGTACTTGATTCATCCAATTCACTTGGATAACTATACAAAACATTAACACAATATAGTACAGTCAATTTAGATTTCAGATTGCTGGATAACTGGATATTGCTTTTAATTGACAAGTTTCTTTTCTTTAGCTTATAGTTCTTCCATCGAAATAGCATGTTATCTTATCTAATAATTATATTGGTTCTTGCTATCAACAGGTTGGCATTGCGTACCTACTAGCTTTTGAGAGGGCAAATTTTAAAACTATATCTCCCGAGGATAACATTGAATTGGATCGGTAAGTTCTTCCAAAGTTGTTCACAAAAGTGCTTTCAAACTTCAAAATACAAATACTGTTTTGTATAATATAATCCATTTCTATGTTCTACTAATGTTGACTTCTTTGTTCTAACTTCTAACATGAAATTTGACCTTGTTTGAAGGCAGAAATTGTTTACGTTTTTCTAGTTCTAGTTTTATTTATTGACTGCTAGCAATATGTTTGCATCCAAGAAAGTTCTTGGGATACTAAAACCATAATAGAATACTTACAGTGCAAAGTGTTAAATGGGTAAAGGAAGAGATTTAAAGTGTATAACTGCTATTAAGATATGGGGGGATGTAGGCATGCTCAACTGGATGTTTCAGTTGTATAAATAAATTGTTGTTTAATGTAATGCATTTATCGATATGGTTATAATCAAATATAATATATTCTTAAAAACATATTTACTTTGTACTGTAAGGTAAATCACGTGGTTTAACTTTCATATCTGCAGGCTAATTGAGAACGAATATCTAAAACTCAAAAATGGTATCCTGGATCAGTCCGCTATATTGCTTTCAAAATGTGGCTATCTAACCTGGATGGACTGCAAGGCAAGTATAGATAATGCCGAGTAAATGGAAATATTTTTTGTTTGATTTTGTAACTTATTATTTTTTGACTGCCGTTTGCAACTAGTTTTTTTCTGCTTGATGATCACACTGGTTCTGTTTCATGGATGTGCTTATAATTGAATTTTCTTAACTAAAGCAGTAAGTTAGTTTTTCAGTTATAATCCATGTAGAACCAACAGGAAGGGAAGAGGAGAAGAAGATAGAGGAGACGAGTAGAGAAAGGATTAGAGGACATCTCTTTTTTTACATTTTTAGTTCATTTGTTTCAAATTTCAAAATACATTGAGAAATTTTTTTTTTCAAAGTCCCTAAGCTGATTTTCATTTTAGCTACATAATGAAATTGTCAAAAAGATAATCCCTTTTTTGTATCCCTTCAGCTTTCGTACATGGAGATTCAGTGAATTCAGCCACATCATGTTTTTGCTCAACCTAATATGGAAAATTTCTTGATTTATGTCATCATGCTTGAACAATTATATGGAACTTTTTGAATGACGCCTTAATACCTTCTAACATTCAACTAAGACCTTCGGTGTTACTGCCTGCTGAATGCTTTTATTTTATAGACGAGGAAGCATGACGTTGCCTACTTCCCGGAGATGCAGAAAGGTCAGCAGTCCAAGCAAGCAACATACAAGATTTTATTGGCATTTTCAGGTTTAAAGGAACCTCTAATGAGGAACTCTGGCTATAATACTCGAGTTTCAGAGTGTAAGGAAGCTGCAGAAATTCTTTTAGGGTGAGATTCTTTACTAAATAAAATGTAAAAATGTGCAAGATGAAATACGTATCTGCTTTAATTTTCAGGTATTCTTAATATAGGAAACATAATTACCATCTGATCGTATGCAATTATAAGGTGTCATCACACCCTTTGTATAGAAAATTAGTTTAGTGAGCAGACTCTGGTATGTGTTGTATCTTGCTGACAGATTCATATCTCCAAGGATTGCCATGTTACCAACCCCTGAATCCAAAATCTTTGTTCCATACCATTAGAAAATAACAATCAAAATTGTATCCTACAAGAACAAGTCCTGATCAATGATCTCCTCATTTGCTTTATTTTGTTGACATACTTATTTGGATATTTTTGGTTTCATGTTTTCTGGAAATCCCTTTCAACTTTCCACTTTTCACAGGATTTTTCCACAATGAATTTTTTTCATCCTTCCGATACCTTCAGCAGAGCAAGATCAAACATTTGATTGTATGGGCATACTTTTGCAGATCTGCTGATGCAAATATATGCCAGGCTGCTGAGGCATGACATTTCATGCCAAGCTAACACCAATCAGCATTTTTAAGAAACATGCTCGCAATATGCCCATGGTGATATAAAAGAAATCTTAGGTTGCGGCACAACCTAGGGCAAGTTAAGAAGGGCACACGCCCGCATGCACTCCTACACTGACGACTAGAAATCCACCTTTCTTAACTTGTCCTAGGCAACACCACTGCCTGGAATTTTTGCTCGTGGTGATGCCTTAACAAAACACAAGTTACACAACACAATAGGAACTCATCAAGAGTCTTGGATGTCCAAAACCTAGAACCAAAATCTTCCTTTCTCTTGGTGCTAGAGTTATTATGTTAGAATTAATAATTACCATATGCTTAGTCCATGTTGCTAATTTTGCTAAGCTTTTATGGGTAGAAATTTATATATGTACTTCACCTCTTGCTATTAATAAACTGCAAGAACCACCTTTTCCCACTCAAATTGATATCAAAGTGCGTTTTTCTAAACCCTAGCCATCTCCACTCCTCTCCTTTCCAAAGCCTAACTACAGACCTTTCCCTGCAGCACTCTCTAGATTATCAAGGACGGTATACCACCAACTCTTTTTCTTCTTTTTTTATCTTTCTCTTTCTCTTAAAACAAAGAAAATGTTAGGTCAACATTATTAACCTCATCCAATGATTGAAAAACTCCTACGACCTTAGAACCAATGCAGAACAGAGGCAAACTAGATTTTCTATACATGTTACAAGCACCACGCATCTGAAACTTGAAAAGTATTAAATCCAATGTTGCATCAACTCTACTACCCTGAGTTTACACACAGCATTAGAATTACTAAATGTTATGGTGAGTTAATATGTTTTATCTCATAATGTTTTTTATCTAAGTTCATATAGTTAGAGTACTTTAGTTTTGGATTATAATTCACAAGAGCCACTTCTTTCCTTCCAACTCGTAATTCTCCAAGTGTAGACATTACAGTTGGTAAGCATTGTAATTTCTCCTTGTCATTTCATAAGACATGCTAGTCATATATTATATCACATATTTCTATCAACAAGTGTTCTACTGTGTTCTCTACTACATTTTTGGCACTATAGTTCTTTGAGAATACTTTCTTTTACCAACAAGTCAATGCAAAGTCAAAATGATAATGGAAACACTGATAGTCTGATACCTTCTGGAATTCTTTTAACTTTGTACTATTATTAGTTAGACCATAATCAATGTCATTGGTTAACTTTTTGACATTAACAAATAGTTTTTTTCACCAATAAATAATATATTGCTAACCATAACATTTTTTGAAAAATCTATGAGAAAGAACTGCATAATTTGATTTAGGGTTCAAAATGCTTAATTTAAACATGATGATGTGTTCTTGAATTTGTCTTTCCTCTTTAGGTTCTTATGGGATCCTCTTGGTCTAGTCATTGCCAAAGCCATTAGATTTGAGCAAATCTTGAATTGGTGCAACTGTTTTCCTAGCCTTACAATATCTACCACTCAAGAATCTTTTGTCTACTTATTGCAAAGGTTTTTGTTACTATTTTCTTAGTGAAAAAAATTACTCATTAACTTGATATAGACCCAATTAAAATTTTTTAAACCCAAATTTAATAGAGTAAGCTCATTAGGCTTCTTCTACTTCCAAACTAAACTAGAGCTTTGTGAATGAGGCAAAGGGTCATTAATACCAAGCTAAGGGAAAAGGGATCCTCCAAGGAACCTCCTAAGTTAACCTTTATTTTTTTTACCGAATTTCAGTCCTAATATTGTCATGAGTATGATTGAGTTGGTCAATGATATGAATGACATTCTTATTTCATTTCACCCTATTTTCCCCATTTTTCAACCAGTCAACCGGATCCGACTTAACATGAAGTTAGGTAGGTTCTGGTTAATCATGTTTATAATTATGTCAACATATTTATGATCTGAAATTAGTCGGGTCATAAACGGGCTGACCCGTATAACCCTTTTATATTATAGGTACTTTATATATATATATACTTATAAACATACTCTTTAATCTATAATATTAGTTTTAGTATATATTTTATTTACTTTTATATACTTATATATATGTATATAATATATATATTTAACAAGTTATGCGGATCCAGTTTAGGTTTGGGCTTAAGGAGGTCAGGTCGCAAATCATGTTGACACAACCCTGACTCAAACTTCACTTAACATATAGTTTAGATCCACACACTTTCTTCTAAATCCGAACAATTAGACAATCAACGCAAAGTCCTAGATGTATTTGTATTCTTCTTGCAAGTTGCAACACTACACAATTCGAGGTCCTAGATCACAATATGAGTATTCATCTCTATCTGCTAGTATCTCGGTGGAGAGACATTCTAGTTTTGCATGGCGAAGCTTCATAAGATGGATATGCCTGAATGTAAATATACTAGTGATTTAGTGCATTATTTGAAATTCTTATGTGATTCTGCCTTGCTCCGTGTTTACAGTGCTGCAGGTAATGGGTATTTGGAACCTCTTCTTTGCAATGGTAAGTAAGAAACTGAAACAGTAATGTAATATTCCTAGTTACCTAGTTAGAATAGAATTTGTCTAATAATGTATTTCCAACTTTGTTTTAACAGTTGATCCAGTCTCCTTTGAAGTACATAAGGTGCTTACATTCGTGATTTAGTTTAGTCTGCAATTATAGCAGTTGTGAACCTTTTTGTTATAACTAACGTGCTAGAATAAATTCTTTCACCAGTATGCTTGATTTACATTTTAGGAGTTGAATGTTATTCATTTATTTATCAAATTTTGTCCATTCCCAGAATTGTTGCACAAAAGTGTACAGCATATGAAATTATGAATTGATTTAAGATTGATGTTGCAAGAATTTGTTTCTTGTTTACTCATGTTTGCATGTCTATGTTATGTATTGGAATAAGGTCTCTTATGCCAAGAATAAGATTTCAACCTATGCCACCCGACATAGAAGAGACCTATTTTGAAATAAGGTCGGCCTACAAACCTACTCTCTTTTGATAGCCAATAGTGTGAATGACCACCTAACTTTGCAATTGCTATCACAAGAGAATGATTGATCGACATATGGACCTATTTTGTCTTAATGCCCAATAGTGTGAATGACCACTCAACTTTATGAAGGCTACAAAAGAGGTGACTGTTGTGTGATTGACCGCCACAGTAAGATAAAATAGGAGAGGATCAAATGGAGAAGAGGGAGAGTGATTGAGCACTGATTACCTTCTCTAGCCTCTTCATCTTCTCTTCTTCTTCTATAGGCTGCAGATGATTCATATCTCCTTCTCGCACATCTGTGAACTTTGCACATTTGTGGGTGAAAGTTTAGTGATATGGAAAATCAAGAAACAGAATATGGCTTTTAGGTCTTCTTGTGAAGCTAAGTGACCATGTGAGATGTAATGGCTTAAGAGTCTCTCATAAGAATTTGGTCTCTTGCATCGCAGCCCAATGAATGTAGTGGGATACTGGGATAACCAATCCTCTGTCTTCATTGCACTGCATGTAGTCTTGTGTTTCATGAAAGAACAAAATATGTAGAGGTTGGTTGTTACTTTATTTAGCTAGCAAATGTACCCTTTGTACCCTTTATAAAAACTTAGAAGAGCAACTAATAAATATCTTTATGAGGCCCTTGGGCCCAACAAAGTTTCTAATTTATGTAATGGACTGGGCTTGATTGATATCTTTGCTCAAGCAGGAGGGAGAGTTTTGAGAGTATATGAGTTAATAGGCCTACGGGTTATAAACATGAAACAGTTCTTGAGTCTATAATTTCCTAATTTCTGTTAATTTCTTAATGGTTCTGTGAGACTTCTGTCTAATTAGAAATGGGTCTTAAGAAATAAACCCTAGAGAAATGAATGATAATTTTTTAAACCATTTTTATCCTAGTAGCAGAACAACAATTCCATTGCCACTTGGCCTCCACCCTACCCTTCCGCCAGCTATCGCTGTCGCACCAGCGTCTTGCCACCTTCTCTTCATCTTCTCAGTTTTCACCACCACCATTCAAGTTTCTCCTCTTTCGTTCCATATCAGACCAGGAGAATCTCGCTCTAGTTTTCTCAACCTTCCATTGCCAGCGATACTAGGTCTAGCCGATCTTCATCACAGAATCCTCTTTCATAGGCTTTACTCTTTCCCTCTTTAAGGGAGAGAGGGGTCAACTTGGAAGGGTGGGATTATGTGCTTCAAGAGGTCTTGTCTAAGTCTAAATCTCACATGATACCATTGATTAGTAGTAAATTCATTGCCTTTCCACCCTCACATTATGCTAGTGTTGTATGACTTGGTGCATTATGCATATATGGACCCGGATATGTTCGGTTAAGGGAATGGATCAGTTACAAACGAATGATGAGTATTTGGGGTGGGGTGAATATATGTTAAATTTGCATATATAATTAAAGGGCTTATATGCATTTTTTTTACTCTAGACATTGTGTGGTTAATGAAATGTTTAATTAATACAATCATTTCAGATAAGAAATAAAAGTTGTATTTATTATTTAGTTACCTTATTGTATTATGTAAATATATAATGTTATAATGATGTGAAACTAACTAAAAAGTCCATGTTAGGTTAGATATAAATGTGTTATTAGTATATAAATACCTAAATATCTTTCATTAATTATACAATTAAATTATATGTATTCTGTGTGTAATCTCGATCATCATTTATGAGATGGTATCAATTGGAGTGAACAACTGGAACCGACACCAAACTGAGATTTGATATCTTGATATGTCTCCATTTTTCAGAACATTTTAATTTCTTTGATGATTTCATCTCGTGAGTAAACTGGATAGATTAATTTCTGGTCGTTGATATGAGCATCAATTATAAATATTTGTAGTAGTTTGTCATGTTTGATTGTCTTACTTTAAATATGACTATCTGCTTCCTGAAAACGGCATTGTATTTGTCTATGTCCGTCCCCTACAAATTCCTCAATCTAAAACAAGCTTAAAAGTTTCCTCGCTGAAAGAGTTTCTTCACTTTGATTCCCAAAGTTCTATAAGTTCTTTTGCTCATCAATTTACCTTTTTTTCCTTTTGCAGGATATGTTAAACCCCAATCTGGCAAAAAGAGCTCTCCACTACTTCTCAGAAAATGAGAGGGTTAGAGAAGGTTTTTATCTTTCCCAAATGAATGTTTTTTCCAATTATTAAAAGTGAATGTGCAATGTGCGATAGTTTGCTTGATGTATTGTTGTAGGAAAATTGAAAATTGTTAATAGCATCTAGCAGAAGTTAAATACCAACTGTGTCATTAAGATGTATCAGAAATTTGAAAAAAGAGTAAATTGTGAAACATCACAACCAGGATCTTAAACCTTGACATATTCGAGCTTTTAATAAAAATATATAAAAATATATACTGTAGTATATTTATCTATTCTTTGAAAAGTTTGTTTTGACTTGGGGCTAGAAGAAAATGTCATATCTACATCTTTATTAAATTAGTAATTCACTTTAGACTCTACATCAATGTCTTAATATAATTTAGTATATGGATGGATATGTTAAAAAGTCTTTTAAGTATTTTACAGATTAAATCCCGTATTATCATCTTTTTTGACAAATGAAAAATCCAAATTAATACTATGTCAACTTTCTTTTTAACCTTGCAAACTTTTTGTAATTGGATAAGTTTATTATAAAGTATACAATTAATGATATTTTACTACAAATTTAAAAATTAAATAGATTCGTTAACAACCCTATAATTTAGTATATATTCAGCAATTAACTCTAAGAAAAAGGAAAACGAAGCTGCAGCATTGAGAATTGAGCAATCACAAGTCGCAACTAGTAAATTCTGGTGATATTTATATAAAATGACTGTGTAACTAGACATATTCGGAGTTCTCCCTCCTTGGTTTGTTTTACAATAAATGTTATGCTATTGACTTGCATTGCAGGACTGAAGGCTTGGACTTCTGGTAATTTGGATGATTTTGGAAGGCTAATATCAGCTTCTGGTCGTAGTTCCATAGAAAACTATGAGTGTGGTATGCAATCCTTTTGGACTCTGTATCATGTTCTTCCTTTGTTTGATTCTGTTTCTTGTTAATCTTGCTTTTTCAGTACTGAGAAATATTCATGGTGTATTTGGTGTATGGATCATCCAAGTGGTACCTGAAATTGACTTGATTCCTTGACTAGATTGATCAAAGTACTCGAGGTGTACCTTTGTTGGCCACTAGCTACTATCAAGATGTAGGTACTTTGTTGTAGTATCTGTGTTGTCTTATATAAAGAGGTGTGCCAAGAATATCTTGTCATCCTTCAATGTTTAAGTCAGCATAATGATAGTTGGTGCATGTGATAGCAATTGTTATGATCAGCGTGAAACTTATAATCGTGAGTGACCAGGAATTTACATCAGTAATAGCATAACGTGTCACACTTCCTTTCATTACATGCAGGTGAATATGGGAAGAAATCAAAACGATCTAAAGAAACTAGAGGAAAATGTTTTGAGGAGCCCCTTCAATAAAGAGTTTTATACTTGTCATTGGGTAGAGCTATGGTTATAGTTGACCTTTTTATAGATAGGACTTTGTGACAACATTCAGTGTCATATTTGTTAAAAATTGTGAGCTGCTTATTTGCACTTGACAGAGTGGTTAACATTAAGCAAGGTGGGGTTCTGGCTTTGCTAGGTGCAAAAGTATATCACCATTATGAACTTGGGCTAGTTGCATCCCCAAGGCTAGTTGCTTGGGCAGCTTGTAAGTGACACGTGGGATTATGAATTTGCAAGGGCTGTTGCTGAGGGTTTCTCCCGGGTAACTCACGAGATGTTGAGACTACAAAATTACTACTCTTAGAGGTTCAATCAATTAACAAGCTTCCTACTGATTCAAGTAAATGTTCTAGATTCTCAGAATGTACAATCAAGCGATTTGATGGTTAACTGGCCTTTCAAGTGATTGAAGAATCTGTTGATGATCCACTCTACCAAACTCTGTCAAGTCATTTAGTTAGCTAGGTTCTTTTTGGGTGTCATATTTGATCTCTTCATAACCCCTTATTGGCAAATGACAGGAGGACAATGGCATCACGATAAATGTCTGCTAACTTTGCATCAAAAAATCTAAGATATTAAGGTGGGTGCCATAGGCAATTTATTATTTACTTATGTCTTCATGGCTTTCGGGTGCTAGGGGATTGATGTCTTAATGATGATCTTAGAGTGTTTGCTGGAGTGTAGTTAGCCTTCCTTTAAAGGTACCCTGGTTTTCTGATGATCAAGTTTTTGAGATGTCTTATAATATTTACGGAATATTGTTGTCCAATGCTAATCAGTTAAAGAGAACTTAGGTTATATCACCAACGAGCCAAAGGCTCGAGTACTTGTTATCATTAGTCGAGAAGGGGATAACCCAAGTCATATCAATAATAATGTTAGTTGGCACAGTAGTTTAGTTATCATCAACATGGAAAAGGCAACCTAGCTCATATCACCAATGATACCCAAAAGGCTTTAGTTCGTGTTATCTATCATAAGTGGCAACTTAGGCTTTACCATTGATATTTCCTATCCGACTTTTGAGAGCATGTTTGACTAGCCAGTTAGGTTCACCTTCGCTATCTTTTGGTGTATTGTGGTAGTCTTTAATCCATCTCTCTTATACAATACTATATATGTTTTTATTCGTCCAATATGCTTGTCTCACCGATGCGGTAACTTTTCATAAACTAGAAGACTTTACCTTCGTTTTGAAGTACATTGGATAGGTTAAACACTCACTTGTAGATTTTGAAAGTTGCTTTTGGGAAACACAAGGATACCGTTACGCAATGACATTTGCATTTGTGCATAATACAGGGTGTAGAGAGATGATCGATCTCTATGAAATTCTTTTAAAAGCTCCCGGTGTTTACGGAGCCCGCTTCAGTGGTGCTGGATTTAGAGGCTGCTGCCTCGCTCTGGTTGATGCCGATCTTGCAGAGGAAGCCGCTGCCTTCGTTAAGAGAGAGTACATGAAGGCTCAACCTGTATTAGCCAGCAGACTGTCCCAAGACAGGCTTGTATTGATTTGTGAACCCGGAGATTCTGCTCATGTCATATAGAGCAATCCAATCATCTTATTATTTTTTTTATTCATAAATTTCATGTACATCTTGTTATTTTATTGCAGATTGACCGACCGGTTTGTTATTTGACTAGTATCCTGAACTTTTTAAATAGGGATCCTTTGCCATAAAACACTTCGCATTTAGTAATAAAAAAATATTACAAATCTTTTGAAGATTGTAGTCTTAGTTTTTGGATGATTGTATTCAGAAGAATTAACTCAAGTTGTTTTCTGCAAATGCAGTAGGAAACAAATTTTTTTTCAGGATTTAGGTTTTATAGTTTAGAATTTAGAGCTTGAAGACAACGCAGTTTATATGATTATTCATACAACAGTTGTCACCGTACGGCATCCCTCTTTTAAGTTGGGCTGGCCGGCTGGCTTTCCAACCATTAACGGAGGCACATGCGATAATATAGCACGAAGCGCCCAAACATGGACAATTGGACACGGCACGTGGGAATACGATTAAGCTCGCGTTTGCTTCAACAACTTTGGTGTTAAATAGTAACCATTTTAACATGTTCACAAAAGCAGCGTATCCCCTACTTCCACCGCTGTGGTGCTACAGTAGAATCTAATTATACATCCCGCCTCCTCTTATGTGTTAATATATTAATATATATTTAGTAATATAGTATATATTAATTTTAAATTAATTACTTTAAAAATAAATTTAATAATTAAATATTATATTAAAATTATTTATTTCATCTTATAAAAATTAACAAATTTATTAAAATAATTATTTTAAATTTAAAAAATAAATTTTATTTTATTAAAAAAATATATAATAATTTTAATTTTTTACTTTAAAAATAAAATTAATAATTAAATTTTATATTAAAATTAATTATTTTATCTTATAAAATTTAATAATTTTATTAAAATAATTATTTTTTTATTTTACCATAAAAATATATAATTTTATATTATTACTTTAAAAATAAATTAATAATTAAATTTTATATTAAAATTAATTATTTAATCTTATAAAATTTAATAATTTTTATTAAAATACTTTATAAATAATTCTTATTTTATTATAAAAATATATAATTTTAACTTTAATATATTTTATTAAATTAATATTTATTTATTTATTAATAATACTAATAACATAATAAATCTACTAAATAATTGCTACAGATAGCTACACAGCACAGCATAATCAAATTTGACCTAAGCTTCGGCGCAACCAGACGGCACAATTTCCGTGGGACCACTCCGAACGCACAGTGGGAATACGATTAAGCTCCGGCGCAACCAGACGGCACCAGAATTTGAAAGCTAGTGCATGATGCCAAAGACGCGTTGATCTAGATCTGCCATTGCGTCCGGAAATGTCATTGAAACGCACACGCGGTGGTGACTTTCGTCGATCTAGATCTGTGTTAGGCGCGCTCTCCAGTCTCAAGGAAACCCACTTATGCACGTTCGTAAAATTGCTCGTGCCAAAAGAATTTTTTTAAAAAATATTAAAAAATGTTACTGATATCTAAGATGCTATCCTAAGATTTTTCACATTATAAAAACCCAATCATGGCTGCACGGTTCTTCCATTCTAACTCGCTTCTGCTATCTAAGAGCAATTCGTTCCTGATCGAGGTGACCGGCGTTGCTCCACTATGGCAGGCGGCGGCGCAGGCTCCATTACGGACAGCACGACCACCCACGAAGGCGTTCTCGTTGATTTCCCCCTCCGCCTGCAGCCACAGCGCTTCCTGTTGCCGCATTACGCCGACACACTTAAAGTCGGCTACGCCGTTCAAGGTGACGCATTTGCTTTTCCTCTGTCCTAACAAACGTCGGAATTTTCGTCCCTTATGATTAACAAAAAAAAAAGAAAATTTAAGCGTCGGTTCTGCTGTGCGTGTGCTGTCGTATAGGGAGATGTGTCGTCGGAGTGTATCTCCCCGGCGAAACCACAGAGAGAGTCGTCCAGTTCCGAGAAGGAGACGTCCTCATCGTGCCCAACGCAACCGTGACGTGGTGGTACAACGACGGCGACTCCCCCTGCGACATCGTCTTCCTCGGCGACGCCTCCGCCGGCCTCCAGAAGGGCCTCATCACCTATTTCTTCGTCGCCGGCCGCTTCGCCGAGTACAACGGCTTCACGTCCGAGCTCCTCGCCGGAGCCCTCGGCGCGAGCGAGGACACTGCCGGGCGGCTCTTCAAGTCGCAGCCCGCCACCGAGGTCCTCGAGCTCGCTCGCGGGCGCCTCCGCGTCGAGCCCAGCGAGGCCGACCGCGAGGGCATAGTCCTGAGCGTCGCAAGCGCGGCCGGCAGCGACGCGGCAGTCAAGGGCGGAGGGTGCGTGGCGCGGATGGCGATTACGAGGCCGGAAGCGCCTGCGACGTTCTCGGTTGACTTCACCAGGCTCGAGCCCGGCGCCACGCGCGTGCCGGGATACTACGACGCCGTGCAGCTGGTGCACGTCACCACGGGCGGCGGCAGGGTTCAGATTAGCGGGATGAACGGCAAGAAGGACTACGACGAGGAGGTGACGGCGGGAAGCGTATTCGTAGTGAAGAAGTTCTACGCGATGGCGGTGGTGGCGGGCGACAAGGGGATGGAGTGGTTCTCAATTGTCAAAGACGAAGAGTAAGAGCTCCATCTTTTGTTTGTTCTTTTCGAGTTAACTTTTTTAATTATGTTTGACTTTTCTATAGTCATATTTGACTTTTTTATAATTATGTTTGACTTCTTTCCGGATGGAGCATTCATGCAGGGCGGCGTTCAGCGCGTTAGTGGGGAAGACATCGCCATTAAACCGCATAAATCCACAAATTCTGGAGATTTGTCTTAACCAAAGCCTGGATTCGGTGAAGATTGCGGCGGAAAATTAAGATTTGAAGGCACCTCCGCCCAAGTAATAAGAGCATCCAACTTAATTATTAAATCATGTGCTATAATATATCAATAAGCTTGCATCCATGCTTCAAGCTCTTTTGATTGATTTGATGCAAGTGGCTAATTATGTAGCATTTCTTTCACTGTTTAATTTATTACTGAAAAAAAAAATTCCAAATCTGCGCTCCAAGATTAATATATTACTAGTGTATTTAATAGATATTTACCTTCAAATAAATACTCTTATCATGAAGTCCGCTTCGTTTTTGTTGCAACTGGCATTGCACTCCACCTCAGACATAACCCCGACAGACTGTTTATTTGGGAGAAAAGTTATAAAAAATAAAAAATAAAAAATATATAAATTTATTTACTTAAGCAGACGAAAAGTTTAGAAGAAAAAATAAGAGAAAAATTTTAGGTATTAATCTCTCCATTTGTTTTTCGCATTAGGCGGAAAGCTGAATTATATTTTAACTTTACTAACTTCACACTTTACTTTTCACCTAACCATTGCTCGTATTTAATATTTAATATTTTAATAATTCTATGATATGAATAGTATATATGTAATATGAGTGAAAAAAATAAAAATTGGGGATGTATATATCAATCTTTTAAACTTTGTTTTCTTCCAAGTAAACACAAGGAAGAAAAACTTATTACGCATTCTATCTATTTATTTTTTCTTTCTTTTCTTCTTTCTTTTTTGTTGTATTTTTCATTCATCCAAGTAAACATAGTATAAATGAGGCCTTATGTTATAGATGATATATTTTACGATTATGAGTCTTGTATTTATGCTCTACCTTTGATATTATCGCAACTTTTTTTCATCAAACTCCCATAAATCATAAAATAAGAAAAAAAAAATAATAAGACAAAATATTTTTCTATTTTTTTATAAAAAAATTCAATCTAAAATCAATCCTGATGAAACTAAATTATTTTACACTAAAACTTAAATGTGAACTAGAACTAATTTTCACAAAGACCAATCTATAAGACTGAACCAAAACAATTTCAGATTCAGATCACTTTTGTTCGATAAGGTTTAATTTTTAAATGTTTTGCACACTTTAATTTTGTTAAAAAAAAATATTAAAACCTAGAAAAAATTTACAAATTTATGATTTTGTTTCCTTGCATTTTACATATTTAAAGCAAAAAAAAAATATTATAGTATAATCATTCATATGAAATAAAACATAAACCAGATCAAACTGCTTTTCTTTTATTATTAAAAAAATGAACCCAAAAAATATTCAAAATTTGAATTTTTTTTTTCAATTAAGTGAAAAAAAGGACGGTGGACTACAAATATCAGCTCGGTTTTGGCTTTAATCCAAGAGGTCGAACGTGGTGGGTGTATGTAACGATCGTTGAAATAATTGCAACTCACGAGATGTTGAGAGTACAAAATTACGAAAAAAAATTTTGGGAAAGGGTATCCGCTGCAATTGGGGAAGGGTATTAGCACTTATTTTAACGTAATGTTATAATATAGCATAAGTGCTATACGATAATATATTAATGTTATACAAAAATGTATATATATTGTACGATATTTTAGCTAAACATGTTATACCATAATATAAATATTATATAAATATATATATATATATATATATATATATATATATATATATATATATATATATATATATATATTTAAACAATAATTGTAAAATTGTGAAACTGAAAGTCTGCCTATCTCAGCAGCTTTTCATTCAATTTATAGAAAATCCTAAACGGGTATGAGTTTAATACATAGGGGTAAAACAGTAAAATATATTTACAGCTAATTACAATATAACTAATATTTACAAATCTATTTACATGTCTATCACTAACATCCCCCCTCAAATTGATGTGTCATGATCAATAAGCATCAATTTGTTAACTAAGAACTGATGACGAGGCTTGGAAAGAACTTTAGTAAAGATATCAGCAATTTGAAATTTTGTGATAATGTGTGGAAGAGTAAAAAGATTAGAATCGTAAGCTTCACGAATATAGTGACAATCAAATTCAATGTGTTTGGTGCACTCATGATATACAGGATTCACAGCAATTTGAATGGCACTTGTATTATCAGCGTGCAAAGAAGTAGGCTCAAGTTGAGGAAATCCAAGCTCCCCTAACAATCCGCGTAGCCAAATAATCTCAGAACAAGCAGAAAACATAGCTCTATATTCTGACTCAGTAAAGGACTTCGACACTCGATCTTGCTTCTTACTTTTCCAAGAAATAAGAGAATCACCTAGAAACATACACCAACCAGTAACAGAACGTCGTGTGTCAGAACAACCAGCCCAATCAGCATCGCTATAAGGACCAAGCGAAGCGAAGAATTAGTTGGAAAATGAAGACCTGTGGTAGAAGTCCCTTTTAAGTAACGTAGAATACGACGAATCGCAGCTAAATGGATATGAGTAGGGGTCTGCATGAATTGACTCACTTGTTGAACATCAAAAGAGATATATGGCCGAGTGATAGTGAGATAATTCAGGCTTCCTACAAGTTGTCGATACAACGAAGGATCAGAAAGAAACGTCCCATCATTCTGACAATATTTAACATTCACCTCTAATGGAGTATCCACTGATCGACCCTCTAGAAGGCCAGCAAGATTGAGTAAGTCCTCAATATATTTATGTTGATGTAGAAAAAGGTCATTTGAGTTACGTGAAACTTCGAGACCCAAAAAATAGTGCAGAGATCCCAAATCTTTCATATGAAAACATTGCTGAAGATGATCTTGAAGTTTTGATATTAATGATAAGTCAAATCCAGTGATAACAATATCATCAACATATACCAAAAGAATAACAATACCAATAAAAGTATTGCAAAGAAATAAAGATGAGTCATATTGACTTTGAGTAAATGAAAAGTCAAGAAGAGTAGATCGAAACTTATGAAACCATGCACGGGGTGCTTGTTTCAATCCATAGAGAGATCGTTTCAGCTTACAGACATCAGAAGAAGATGTAGAAAATAGTCCTGAGGGAGGAGTCATATATATCTCTTCCTTTAAATCACCATGTAAAAATACATTTTTAACATCCATCTGATGTAAAGGCCACCCTTGAGACCTAGCAATAGCAAGTACAAGACGAACAGTTGTCATTTTAGCAACAGGAGCAAAAGTCTCCTCATAATTAATACCATATTCCTGCCTATTACCAAGAGCCACCAATCGAGCTTTATACCGATCAAGAGAACCATCTGTCTTCAACTTAATAGAATATATCCACTTACACCCAATTGGTTTAACATCACTTGGACAAGAAACAATGTCCCATGTATGATTCTCCTGAAGAGCTTGAAGTTCTTCACGCATAGCATTTACCCAACATGCTTGTGTAGAAGCCTGAGCATAAGAGGTGGGTATGACTGTATTAGATATAGTAGCTGAAAAACCATACCTATCAGGAGGCTTAATGGTGCGAGAGGAACGCCTAGGATGCACAATATCAGGCTCAGTATGAACTTGAACCTCTGGATCACTTTCTAGAATAGTATGAGGAGATACAGTTCGTCGTCGCTGATAGACCATACCAGGTATAAACCGCCCAGTAGACTGTGATGTTTCTTCAAAATCAGGAAGAAGAATCGGTGAGGTAGAGAAAATTTGCTGCTGAAAATAATATTCTTCCTCAAAGAAAATAACATTCCTAGAGATACGCATACGATTAATAGTATGATCATAACAGACATAACCTTTTTGACTGGAACAATAACCCATAAATGCACATCGAACAGATTGAGCAGTAAGTTTGTGTCGTTCATGAGGAGGTAAATGAACAAAACAAACACATCCAAATGTGTGAAGCATATGATAATCCGGATAAATGCCAAAAAGACGATAAAATGGAGAGTCAAATCCCAAGTTTTGAGATGGTAAACGATTAATCAAGTACACAGCAGTAGTCAACGCTTCAACCCAAAATTTGGATGGCACGGAGGACTGTAAGAGGAGAGTACGAACCATGTCCAATAAATGACGATTCTTGCGTTCAACCATCCCATTTTGCTGAGGAGTATAAGGACATGACCTCTGTGATATAATGTCTTTTTCTTGCAAATAAATCTGAAATTCACGCGACAAATATTCGCCACCATTATCAGTGCGCAAAATCTTAATGCGTGTAGAAAATTGATTCTCAATGAGAGTAACAAAACTTTGAAATACCCGGAAGACCTCAGATTTAGTGTGCAAAAAATATATCCATGTACACCGACTATAATCATCAATGAATGTCACAAAATAACGGTAGTGACTATGAGAGACAACAGGGCTGATGCCCCAAACATCACTATGTATCACATCAAAGCACTCTTTTGCACGTCTACCAGAATTAGGAAAAGGCAAAGTTTTACTTTTTCCATGTTTACATGTGCCATAATTAAATGTCAAAGCAGAATTTAAATTGTTGCCAACAAATCCATGTTTTATTAAGTTAGACAAAATTACATTGTTTGGATGGCCTAAACGTTTATGCCAAAGTTCAACTTAACTATCAATGATAACAGAAGATAAGACTAAAGATCTGGGAATGGAAAAATGCAATGGAAACAGTCTTCCCACTCTATGACCCTTCGCGATCACCTTCCCCGAAGCCTGATCCTATACAACATAGCCAGCACGAGAAAAATGAACGTCACAGTGATTCTCCACAAGCTGACCAATAGATATCAAATTAGTTGATAAATTTGGAGCAACAAAAACATGACTAAAAGTGTGACCAATGTCACCAACAGTAGTAATTGGAAGGCTACTGCCATTGGCTACTTGAATATGCTGTCGACCAGTATAAGGATGTAAATTTTGTAAGAAATCCGGAAAGCCAGTCATATGATTAGATGCACCAGAATCAACAAACCAAGTAGATGAAGTTTGCTTACCACGACCTTGAAGACCAAGAGCAGAGAATGCAGAAAGAATCATCTGTTGGACCATCTCAGGAGTCATAATCACTTGATTTTGACCTGTAGCAATAGGAGTAGCCTCAAAAACAGTTACAGAAGTAGTGGAATCTGGCATACTAGTGTGCACTGCTTTGTAAGCCTTTGCTCTTTTATTTTCTGGACGAGTTGGGCAATCCTTAATAATATGTCATTTTTGTTTACAATAATTACAAAATTTATTGCTACAATTTCTAGCCAAATGACCAAATTCCTTACAACTATAGCATTGTATCTGTCCTCTGCCTCGATTTTTACCTTGTGCTGCATAAGCCACATTAACAACCTCTGAAGTCCCATGAGTCTCACTAATGACATATTGAGTGGCTAGACGTTGCTCTTCACGCAGAAGCTCACCAAGACAAATATCTAAAGACGGAACATGACATCTATTAAGTAATCCACTTCGAGCCCCTCAAATTCAGGTCTCAATTTCATTAAAAACTGATCACGCATACTGACTTCATGAACTTGTTGCAAACTTGCCAAAGCTTCTTTAGGAACACCAGAATAAATGATACCAGTATATTCACTCCATAGATTCATAAAACTTGAATAAAATTCCTGAACAGACATATTGCCATGTGTAACTTTACTAATTTCAAGTTCTAGTTGAAATCTCCTTGCCATATTGTCCTGATGATATATGCGTTTCAAATAATCCCACATTTCTTTGGCAGTGCTAAAGGAGCGTAAATTATTCACCATATGAGGTTCAATTGATGCTAGGATCCAAGAAATAATCCTAACATCATTCAATTCCCATATACTAGATTCACTGTCATTTTTAGAAAGAGATGATGATCCATTTACATGACCCCATAGTCCCATTCCTTTTAAAAACATTCTAAATTGAAATTCTCATGCAGCATAATTTTTACCAGTAAATTTCATGGATAAAATTTCTGTTGACATCTTAACACAGATAAAATTCTCACAAATAATATATCAGAAAGAGAATCCAGATGAACCTTAATCTCAAAATTCGAAAATACCTCTCCAGGTCCAAATCACGTTGACCAGCCGACCGAAATTAATCGCCGCGTCGCTGATCAGAATCCGCCCTCGCCGGATTAATTTGGTTCGCTGACGTCCGCCTGACGTCAGTCACCAATATCTGTTTGCACCGCGTGAAATTGTTTTGCTGCCGACGTCGACGCCACCTTACGTCAACTTCCGAAATCGATACGCGTGAGTCTCAAATTCCGCCGTGGCTGCGGAAGATGACACGCGTTCGCCGGCTGAAGAAATTGATGTCGTCAAAATCAATTTCCACTACAGTCGTTCTAATTTCGCCCGTCGTCGCCACGTCAAAATCAGCGAATGCCGCTCACGAACGCACGCCTGCGTTCTTTTTATCGTCACCGAAGAAGGAATACAGTTCTGAAGCCGCCAGTACTTTCCGCCGACACAACGAAAGCCCGCCGAAATCCTTTCGGCCGAAAACCAATAAGCGCCGATGGTAATCTCTCGCCGCTGATGCGTCCGCTTCGCCAAAGAAATCCAATCGATGCCAAAGATGACTGTTGCACGCGTCCGTGCCTGCTGAAGGAGTCGTTAACACGGCTGGACGAGTTTGCCGCCGCTGCCGCAACGCGTCGAAGAAGAAGACTCTGAACTGGAGAAAGCACAAAAGACGAGATCGCCGAACCCTAAACACGAAGTTCGCTGCTTCGCCGAGAAAAGTAGGTCTCCACCAAGGAACTCTCCTAAAAAAATCACCGCAAGCCCAAAAGAAAACCTCTGAAGAAGATCGACGCGAAGAAAAATCGCCAAAGACCTTTGCCAGAGAAAATCAAAGATGGACGTCACCAAGGAACTCCGCTAGAGAAAGAAGACCGCTTAAGGAAGGGACAATCACTCGAAGCCCTAGAAAGGCTCTGATACCATGTAAAATTATGAAACTGAAAGTCTGCCTATCTCAACAGTTTTCCATTCAATTTATAGAAAATCCTAAACGGGTATGGGTTTAATACACAGGCTAAAACAATAAAATATATTTACAGCTAATTACAATATAACTAATATTTACAAATCTATTTACATATCTATCACTAACAATAATATTATATAACATATGTATTATGGTATAACATGTCTAGTTAAAAATATAGTATAACACATATGCATTTTCGTATAATGCTTATATCGTGTAATACTAATGTGTTATCGTATAACATCTTATCTTGTATAACACTAATGTATTATTATATAACACCGATATCGTATAACACTAATATATTATGGTATAATACAGGTATAGTAAAACACTTATGCTATAGTATAGCATTACGCTTTAAAATGCATGCTAGATAGCTCTAGATACCCTTTCCCAAATTTTTTTCCCAAAATTACTACTTTTAGAGGTTCAATCAATTAACAAGCTTCCTACTTATTCAAGTAAATGTTCTAGATTCTCATAATGTACAATCAACCAATTTGAAGGTCAACTGGCCTTTCAAGTGATTGAAAAATCTATTGATGATCCACTCTACCAAACTGTATGTCTAGTCATTTGGTTAGCTAGATATTTTTTTAAGTATCATATTTGATCTCATCATAACCTCTTATTGGCAAATGACAGAAGGATAATGACATCACGATAAATATCAGCTAACTTTGCATCGAAACATCTAAGGTATTAAGGTGGGTGTCATAGACAATTTATTATTTACTTATGTCTTCATGGCTTTCGGGTGCTAGGGGATTGATGTCTGAACTTGTGTTTTTTTATGGAAAACTATGAGGAAAGAATGAAAAGTATATTAAATCTAGTAGCATTTTACGTCTAAATTTATTATGTTTCCGTTCTTTTCTTTCAATTTTCTGTTCAAGGAGACACACTAGTGATCATCTTAGAGTGTTTGGTGGAATGTAGTTAGCCTTCCTCTAAAGGTATCTTAGTTTTCTAATGATGAAGTGTTTGAAATGTCTTGTAATAACGAGTAGCTTAGTTATCATCTGCATGGAAAAGGCAACCTAGCTCATATCACTAATGATACCCAAAGGCCTTAGTTCGTGTTATCTATCTAAGTGGCAATTTAGGCTTTACCATTGATATTTTCTGTCCGACTTTTGAGGGTATGTTTGACTAGCAAGTTGGGTTCACCTTCGCCAATGACTAGGACAGCTTTTGGTGTACTGTGGTAGTTCTTTAATCCATCTCTCTTATACAATGCTATGTAGGTTATTGTTATTCAATATGCTATGTAGGTTATTGTTATTCAATATGCTTGTAGATCTTGGAAGTTGCTTATGGGAAACACAATGAAACAAGGCCTGTGTTTGGCGCCGCTTTCCAGCTGCGCTTCTGTGTTGATTGTGTTTTGATCGACTGTTCGCGCATATAATAATTGCTCTTTTTTGGAAATTGGTTCTTTCGGTTTATTGAAAACGCCACCAAACATGCCGTTTGACCTGATAATTCGATTCAGCGGATAATAAATTGGTCGTGTTAGTTATGAGCTGTGGGGTGTACCCCTCCACACAACCATAGTTGGAAATGCAAGCCCCGTTTAGGGGCAGCTTTTAAGGAGCGTTTGCGTTTGCGGGCAGCTAAAAGCCAAAAGCAAACGCGTTTGGGGAGCAACTTCTCAGTCTGGGACTGAGAAGCTACACTGTTAAAGAAAAGCCGCTCAGAGGTAGCTTTTCGATTTAACAAGCGGCTGCCAGGGTACAGCAACGGCAGCCGCTCGCGTTTTCGTCCTTGCCCGCCGTTCGTCCTTGCTAGTTTTCATCACCGTCTCCGGCCATCGTCGCCAGCCCTTAGTCCCGTCACAGCCTCTTATCCCGCAGCTGCAGCCTCCTTCCATTGCCGCGTCCTCTCCCGCAGCCGCTGCCTCCTTCCGTTGTCGCCTCCTCTCCCGTCTCTGGCTCCTCTCCCATAGCCGCTGCCTCCTCCCGTTGTCGCCTCCTCTCCCGTCTCCGGCTCCTCTCTCGCATCCACCTCCTTCCTATTGCCGCTCCTCTCGTCGATGCCTCCTCCCTCTTTTCCCCTGCGACCGAGCGTTGCCGCCTCCTTGTTGTCGCGTCCTCTCCTGCATTACGGCCACCGCCACTGCTCACGTCGAGGCGACGAAGACGACGCATCTTCCCTTTCTCCGAAATCTCAATCCCTCGTGGTGACGAGGGATTTGGGATTTTTTTTTTTTTACCAACTAGAGGTATTAAGAAAAATAAAAAAATATATCTAATATTCTTCCACTTAGAAAATTTTTTCACTACAAATTAAATATAAAATTAGATATATTAATCTTTTTTATTTTTAAGACTATTTTTTTAATTTTATATATTATGTATGTAGGAATATGCATTTAGAGAATTCTTAAAAAAAATTTTTAAGGTTAGTCACTTTTAAGATGAAATTCACATAATATA
Organism: Costus lasius; assembly: GCA_027563935.2. NCBI lineage: Eukaryota > Viridiplantae > Streptophyta > Magnoliopsida > Zingiberales > Costaceae > Costus > Costus lasius. Next base: position 3,146,321 of record CM050454.1, read on the forward strand.
TAATAATTAAAAAAATATATTTATTATTGTATTAAATTATTTTAAATTATATATATATATATGTGTGTGTGAATGGAAAAAAATTATTTTTATTATAAATTATAAAATTTATTTATAATAGTTTAAAAATTATTTATTATTGTGTAAAGTAATTAAAAATTTTAAGAATAAATTAAAAAAATTCTTAATATAATTGAATAGCACAACACAGTAGCTCACAATTGCTTATGAGACTAGCTATTATACTCAAACAGCCTTAACTTTTTAGATCAATACTATTTAGATCAATTCTACTTAGATCAGCCATCAGCAAAAAAACTCCAGCCACCCAAACGGGACCACCGTAGGAAACACAAATCACAGTTGGAATACGTGGGGCGTACCCCTCCACACAACCACACGGCACCAATAATTGAACGGGCTGGGCAAGCAACCCAATCAGGAATGGAGGCACGTGGGGACAATTTAAAAAAAAGGTCACATCTGTCCATTAAATGTGCTATGAGATTTGTGTGATTTAAGTCTTATCCCAATGCAGTAATATGAATCACAAGACATATTCAATGACGAATATAATATTAATATATTATCATATAATATTAATATATTATTTTATATATATATATTATATAATATTTACGCTATAGTATAACATTATATTTTAAAATATATACTAGACAAATCTAGGTAACCTGCTACGATTGTCGTATAAGGGTACCTTTTCTGGAAATTTTTTTTGGTTAAAACTTAAATCACACAAATCTGCACATTTAATGAATGGATGTGATCGTTTTAAAAAATTTTGTCCTACTGGTGGCAGATGTTAAAACACACATCAATCTACATCTGTCATTTGAAAAGCGCACGTGGGTGACGTAGCATGGGCATACCTCCTCCACAAAAAAAATTCCCACTTATGGTAAAATTGCACGTGCTGAAAGAATTTTTTTTTCAAATATTCAAAAATTTTTAAGATTTTTCACGTCCTAGTTTTTGAAAAATTCTAGTTTTTGAAAAAAAAAAATTTAAGCGGGTATCCCGATCTCACCCTCCCAGTTGCATTAGGATTCGTGCATGCACAAATGTCAATATTAATTAATGATAAAATCGGGTACTCTATTGATGTACCTCGCTAAGTGGGGTACCCACTTAAGATTTTTATTTTAGCTTTTGCATGGTGATGCTTCGGGTCTCTTTGGGCTCATTTTAAAGTTGATTTTAAATAATTTTTAAGTAAAAAATAATTTGAAAATTATTTGATAATAAAAAATAAAAGTAGAAAAAAAAAGTAAAAAAATAAAAGTTAGAAAAGCTATATTTTGATGCTTTGACAACTTCTACTTATTTAAAAAAGTAATTTATATAACTTTATTTAAAATTTTAGCTATTATTATTTAAAATAATATATTTATTTATTATTTTAAATTTTGATAAAAGTTAAAAAGTTATTAATTAAATATCATATAAATTTTGACAATGCAGTATATTACAATAAAATATAATTTAACACAGTTATAAAGCTATTAATAGCAGAGCTAAACACACTCTTAAAATGTCTAATACTTGAACTCGGAGTTTATGCTCATGTCCTATCTGCTCATGTCCAATACAAATCTTTTGAAGATGATATTCTTAGGCTATGTTCTGTTGGATGAAATCCACAGTGGAAAAGATAAAAAATGCAATAAATTTAATACTTGAACTCGGAGTTTTTACTCATGTCTTTTCTATCTAGATTTATTATATTTTTTATCTTTTTGTAGATTTTATTCAACAGAACAACAAAACGTAGCTTAGTTTTTGGATATTTGTATTGAGAAAAATTAACTCAAGTAGTTTGCTGCAAATACAGTAGGAAGCACAAATCATACAACATATAATTTTTGACGATTTTTTTTTCAGAAAAGTACAAGTCTATTGATTATAAAGGAATTGCGTACGGGCCCTCTTTTATATTGGGCTGGGCCCCCAACCAGGAATGGAAGCACATGTGATAATAATTAATAAATATAGAACAAGCGGCCATGGACAGAGGCATCCCACACGGCGCGACTGCGAACATACAGTTGGAACACGTGGGGCGTACCTCCTCCACACAACCATACGGCACCAATAATTATGTATGTCCAATCCGTTGAATATGATTGATTGGACTCAACCTTATTTATTTTGTATTGATTTTTTCAAATCAAAAATTGAATCGATTGATTTTGAAACTCAATAAACCGAACCGAATTGATTGGACTAACTTAATTTATTTTATGTAAATTTTTTTAAATCGAAAATTAAGTTAAATAGTTTTAAAACTAATAGATAATGTCGTTCAGTTCGATTCAAGTCAATTTTTTTTTCAGATTTTACATATTTACTTTTTCTTTAAATTTTAGTATTTTGCTATCTGTTTACTTTGAAGGAAAACTAGAAGAAAATGATGAATTTGTGTTTTTTTAGCTGCAGCACATAGCCACATACTCTCTATTAAACGACCAGTTACGAAAAAATTTGCCCAGGATTTGTTGTGCATCATATTTAATTTTAAAATTCGTGCAAAACATAAATCTCAAAGCAAAATAGAGAATGAGATGAGGCTGTGCATAAAAATTCCTGTGCAGCGAAATTTTTTCCCATAGAGTCGCGAGCTCCAAGCAGCGGCGATGAAGGGACGACCATTTACCACGGCGAGCTGCCCCTTGTTGCCCAGCCGCAAGAAACAATGTCGCCCAAACTTCGCCGCCCCCGCCTTCTCGAGTGCGAGCACGCAATCGTCCCTCATCACGAGGGCGTAGCTCCGGCTCGCCGGCTTTGTGCTTCCAAACTGCTCAACGCCTTTCCTCCCCGCTCAAAGCTCACCGTTGACGCCCTTCATCGCTGCTCGCCCTTCATCGCGGCTCGCCCTTACTTGCGGCTGCTCTCTCCACCCTCTCGGCGCCGAGTTTCCCTCTCCCTCCACCTCTTCCGCCGCCATGCCTGACAACGCCAATCATCAGAACGAACGCTGAAGAGATCCCTTCGAATCCCTTGTTTAGGAACAGCGGCGCTAGTCCTCCGCCATGCCTCGGTGTCAAGCTTTCCTCTCCTTCCACCATCATCGTCCCCACTCGCCCTCCCACCGGCGCTAGTCCTCCGCCATGCCTCGGTGCCAATTTAGGATTTTATAATTTTTTATTTTTTTTTAAGTGGGCCCATCTCTAATAAGTGAATAAGTGATAAGCTTATTTAATTAGTGATTACTGATTAGTTATTATTATTTAGTAGAGGGTTTTTAATTTTTAATTAAACCTTAATCAATTCAATTTATACTGATTTTGAAAATAAAAAATCAAAACTAAACTGATTAAATTTTATCCCCTTCCAACTCGAATCCAACTAAACCGATTAACTATAAAATCAAATCGAATCCAATTCAATTATTGCACAGGCCTACCAATAATAATTGAAATAATTGAAAGGGCTAATAATTGCAATAATTGATAAAAAGCACACGTGCGTGACTTACGTGGGCGTACCTCCTCTAACAAAAAGCCCACTTATGGTAAAAACTGCACGTGCTAAAAATCTTACGGCCGTAAGATTTTTCACACTATAAAAATCCTGTCATGGATCTTCCATTTTAACTCACTTCTGCTACCTAAGAGCAATTCGTTCCTGATCGAGGCGAGCGGCGTTGCTCAACTATGGCAGGCGGTAGCACAGGCTCCATTGCCGACAGCACCACCACCCACGAAGGCGGTCTCTTTGATTTCCCCCTCTGCCTGCAGCCACAGCGCTTCCTGTTGCCACATTACGCCGACACACCTAAAGTCGGCTACGCCGTTCAAGGTGACGCAATTGCTTTTCCTCTCTCCAAACAAGCATCGGAATGAAATTTAAGCCTAGGCTCTGCTGTGCGTGTGCTGTTGTATAGGGAGCTGTGTCGTCGGAGTATTGCTCCCCGGTGAAGCCGGAGAGAGAGTCGTCCAGTTCCGAGAAGGAGACTTCCTGATCGTGCCCACCGGATCCGTGACGTGGTATTACAACGATGGCGACTCCCCCTGCGACATCGTCTTCCTCGGCGACGCCTCTGCCGGCCTCCAGAAGGGCTTCGCCACCTATTTCATCCTCGCCGGTCCCTTCGCCGCGTACAACGGCTTCACGTCCGAGCTCCTCGCAGCAGCCTTCGGCACGAGCGTGGATGCTGCCGGGCGGCTCTTCAAGTCGCAGCCCATACCCGAGGTCCTCGAGATGGCGCGCGGGCGCCTCCGCGTCGAGCCCCGCGACGCCGACCGCGAGGGCATCTTCCTGAGCGTCGCGAGCGCGCACGCGGCAGGCAGCGACGCGGCAGTCAAGGGCGGAGGGTGCGTGGCGCGGATGGCGATAACGGGGCCGGGAGCGCCGGCGACGTTCTCGGTTGACTTCACCAGGCTCGAGCCCGGCGCCGTGCGCGTGCCGGGATACTACGACGCCGTGCAGCTGGTGCACGTCACCAGGGGCGGCGGCAGGATTCAGATCAGCGGGATATACGGCAAGAACGAATACGACGAGGTGGTGACGGCGGGGAGCATATTCGTAGTGAAGAAGTTTTACGCGATGGCGGCGGTGGCGGGCGACAAGGGGTTGGAGTGGTTCTCAATTGTCCAGGACGAAAGGTAGTCGTTCTTTTTTGAGTTGACTTTTTTTTTAATTATGTTTGACTTTTTTTCTATATTGAGCGTTCATGCAGGGCGGCGTTCTATGCGCTGGTGGGGAAGACGTCGCCATTAAGCCGCATAAGTCCACAAATTCTGGAGATTTCTCTGAACCAAAGCCTAGATTCGGTGAAGATTGCTGCGGAAGATTAAGATTTAAAGGCACCTCCGCCCAAATAATAAGAGCTTCGATCTGAATTATTAAATCATGTGCTATATATCAATAAGCTTCAAGTTCTTCTATGAATTTGATGCAAGCGGTTAATTCCGTAGCATTTCTTTCACTTAACGGTGAACTACAACGTCTACTCGGTGGTTTAATCCAAACAATGTGGTGGTACTATGTATTGATACAATGTGGTGGTACTATGTAACTATCGTTGAAATAATTGCATCACTTGAATCCATAGGTTTGATTTTGACTCCTAACCATAGTTCAAATGTAGAATATAAAAAATATTTTTTTTAATAAATAGGTATAATTTTTTTTCAAATAAAAGACTTAGGGTGCATTTGGCACAGCTTTTTTTGTTGCCACCAAAAAATAAATTTTTAAAAGTTTTAATATTTGACAGTTAGTTTTTGAGTTTAGAACTCGGAAGCAACTACTTTACTAAGAAACTATTATCCTGCTTTTGACTAATAAACTGCTGATTGGTATAAAAGTTTATTTTACTTAAATAACTTTAAATTTTTTGAGTTATTTTTTAATTAATATTTTTTAATTAGCAAAATCTAAAAATTTTAATTATACTAAACAAACCCTTAGTATAAATCCTAAATTTTGTTGCATATATTTAAATTTTCAAAGTACATTAGAGATTAAAAAAATTTTAATTGATTATTTTCCAACATAAGTGCTCCATAGACTATATAATAAAAGTGTTATGTCGTTTATTTAAAAAAAAAATAAAAAAAGTACTTTTGAACTCCAGGCATACGTATGAGAGAAAATTTTATAAATAAGAAATTTCTTTTTAATTGTGAATTTAGGTACACAATAAAAAGCAAAAAAAAAACTCAAATCTAATTTTTTTTTTTATGATGAACATTTTACTATTTCTTCATTATTCAACCGCCTGTTTCATTGAAAATTAATAAAGAAAAAACATTTTATTATTAAAAAAAGGAGTATTTAGGTCTCAAATTGTTTAAAAAATTGATATAAATATTCGTGTTATATTTTCATATTATGTTTCGTTTAGACTCTACTTTACTTGAAATTGGTCTGAAATTTTTCTTTGGAATTTAAAACCAATTTGAATTGGTTCAATTTTGAGTTAGAACTGGTAATTTTGATTTTCACCGAACAAAAATAGAAAAAGATTATTGATACTAAAATCAAGAACTAAATAATTAAAATTTTATTACTAATATCAACATGGAATTTAACTTTGGCTTCTAGCGAATCAATGCTCACCCGTATCTTTCCATTATGTCCATCGCTGTTCTGCTCATCAATTTCTACATGGTTGAACGAAAAAAAAAATTATGTAAACTTAAAGTATGTTTGGTCCTGTTTTGAAGCTGATTTTAAATAGTTTTTAAGTAAAATTTTTTAAGTAAAAAATAATTAGAAATTTGGTAATAAAAAGGAAAAGTAAAAAAAAATAGTAAAAAAGTAAAAATTAAGAAAACTACAATTTAATACTTTTACGACTTTGCTTCTCTAAATATAATTTTATTTAAAATTTTAAATATTATTATTTTAAATAATTTAAAATTTTAACACTAAAAAAAATAAAATATATTATTATTTTAAAAAATTTAAAATAATACATATATATTATTTTAAATTTTAATAGCAATTAAAAAATTATTAACCAAACATCATATAACCTTAGCACATATAAAATTTTCTATCATAAGCAAGGTCAGATGTAAGCAAAACATAGATCTCAAAGCAGTGTTACTGAATCCAACAACTGATATATAACCCTTGATTTTTTTCTAGACAAGCACCATGTCCTTCGAAACTTTGGATATAATGATCAAGCTAACTAAAAAAATGGACGGTGAGCTAATAGCCGCTGGGTGGGCTTTACTAAAATGGGCCAAGTTTGGGTAGAAGCTACTAGCATACAACATTGGGCCGGAAATTGGACCACGCTCTGCAGCTCAAACACAAATCCGCTTCATTTTTGTTGCCATTGGCACACGCACTGCAGCTCAGACACAACCCTAACGCCCTATTTACTTGGGCAGACGAAAACAATGGAGGAAGAGAAGAGATAGCATACTGGAAACTAGGAGGGGAGAGAATTAGAGGGCACATGAGCCGGCTAGGTCGGTGGGCAAGCTGCGACAAGGCGAGAGGCAAGCAAGAGCAGGTGAGGCGGGCAAGTAGGGAAGAGGCAACAGCGAGGCAGTGGTGGTGCTGGCGAGCAACAGAGGCGGTGGTGGCGAGCAGGAGAGGTGGCGGTGACGACGAGCAAGAGAGGAGATGCAGCGAGTTAGCAGCAATGAGAGAACAATAGCGATATTACTCTAGCAGTCCGCTCGAATCGGGCGAATTCAGAAACAACGGATTTTGGGTTGAATTTCCTTTCCATTTTCTGTTGCCTCCTTTCCATCCTCCCTAGTAAACGAGAGAAATAGTGAGATTTCATCCTCTCCATCACTCTTTCCCTTCAAATAAACAAAGGGTAAACGAGGCCTATATGTTATAGATGATATATTTTAGGCTTATGAGTCTTGTATTTATACTCTACCTTTGATATTGGTGCAACTTTTTTTTCATCCTAACTCCCATAAATCATAAAATAAGAAAAAATGATAATAAAACCAAATATTTTTTTCTATTTTTTTTTAAAAATTCAATCTGAAATCAATCCTAATGAAACCAAATTGTTTTACACTAAAACTTAAATATGAACTAGAACGAAATTTCACAAAGACCAATCTAAGACTGAACCAACACAATTTCAGATTCCGATCATTTTTGTTCGATAAGATTTGATTTTTAAATATTTGCACACTTTAATTTTGTTAAAAAATAAAAATATTAAAACCTAAAAAAAGTTTACAAAATTATGATTTTGTTTCGTTGCATTTTACATATTTAAAGTAAAAAAAATAATGTTATAGTATAATCGTTCATATAAAATAATACATAACTAGACACGGCAATTTAGGTCAACGGGTCATAAACGGGTCGTGTCAGCTGTGACCAATGACCCGATTAAGCCAGGTCTATACATAACTAAACTTTTTTTTCGTTTAACTATTTTTTTATTTAAAAAAAGAGATGATTATGAACCCCAAAAAAAAAAAAAAAACTCAAAGTTAGATTCTTTTTTCAATTAAGTGAAAAAAAGGACGGTGCACTATACAATATCTGCTCGGTGGGCTTTAATCCAAGAGGTCAAACGTGGTGGGTGTATGTAACTATCGTTGAAATCATTGTAATTTCCTCTTCCAAATTACAATTAATTAACATGAGACACAACATAATTACAAATAGCTCACACAAAGATTTTGCTCCTATGATCAATTTGGTCAACCTAAGCATGTAACACGGTTTTAAACATACATACATGGACTTTCGAAACAATATAAGTTGACTATGTGATTGGTAATGATACCTTAGGGCGCGTTTGGCAGGGCGGAAAGCCCCTGCTTCGCTACCTAGTTAAGCGGATCTGAAAAGATTTTTGCTCAGCTTTACGCCCACTTTAGCTTCCTGAAATGCCGTAAAAAAATCAGCTTTGTGTAAATAGATCCTTGTTATGATATAATTTTTATATTATTAAATTTTGTGTAATACAATATATGGTTTTATATTATTAAAATTTTTGTATGATATAATATATAGTTTTGTATTATTATTATTTTTGTGTAATATATTATATGATTTTCTGCAACAGCTATCTACAGTATAATTTTTCACTTAACAGCACTATCTAATACAACACTTCTTATTTCAACTACAGCCAACACTTTCCATTTCAGCTCCACCAAACGGAGCCTAAGTCACTCAGGTCCACTTAACTAATCTGATAAAACATGCTTAATTCGTATCTTTCTATATCTTGTAATGTATAACAAGAACAGTAAAATTAGGACTGACAAAATATGACACGACCCACCAACATGACATGACACAAGATTTCATAGGTCTGGGTGAGACTAATCATGTTTGTGTCATAAAAGTGTTGACCCGTTTATGACATACCAAATTTCGTGTCGTGTCATGTCATGTTAGCAGGTCACCCTGTATGTATATATATATATATATATATATATATATATTAAAATATAAAACTAATAACTAATAACTAATAATTTAATTCTTAATCTTAAACATCTAATAATATGATATATTTTTAATTTTTTACTTCTTTTAAAATATGATATACAAATGTGTAATATAATGAGTTAAATAGGTTATTCGTGTTATATCATTCGTGTCATATCATTCGTGTTGTGTCATTCGTGTTGTATCATATAGTCTAAAATTATGTCATATCGTGTTATGTAATATGATTTATACTATATCATATTGTATCGTGTCATGTCATGTCATGTCATATAACATAACTTATTTATTAATCATGTTATTCGTATCATGTCGTGTCATCTATAAAATAAGTGAGTTATATTTGTATTTTGTATATTAACCCATATACAAAAATAGGTCGTGTTCGTGTCAAGCATAATCATGTCACGTGTCAAATATGACACAACTTGTTATGACACATGAAACACAAATTGTCAGCCCTACTTGAAATAAACTAATTATCTAAATAATTTGCTACATAATTATATATCAAACTTACTTCCATTTGCTTCACTTGAATCCATAGGTTTGATTTTGACTCTATCCATAGTTGAATGAACATGTTTTATAGGTTGATATGACTTAGGCACGAGTATAGAATTAATGAGCACAATTACTAACCAATATAAAGTATAATTTATAATTTATTAAAAAAATAAAAAATTACTTTTGAACTTTAGTAATAAGTCTGAGAGGAAAATTTTATAAATAAGAAACTTCTTTTAATTGTGCACTTAGGAACACATAAAAAAGCAAAAAGAAAAAAAAAACCCTCCAATTCTAATCTTAGGAACACATAAAAAAAAACCCTCAATATATAAACAAACTATCACAAACACATTTGATTAGCTTAAGATCAACAGTTAGCAGTGAAGTGCCAACACCTTTGCCACAGAGCATTAGTGGCGAGTCAATTTTCATTACAGAATTGTTAACCATAACAAGTCGAATACTAAAATTAGGTAGGGCTGTAAACTATAGAATGACCGTAAAGTAAATAATAAAATGAGCTTATCAATCTATGCATAAAAATTCATTTGTAACTTGCAAATTCAATTATAAGCCTAAAAATACTAATGAATTGACCTTATATTGATTAATGATATTATAAATTCACAATGTATTTTTATCATGCATGTAAGTTATGAAGGTAATTATGTGAAATTAAGAATTAGCTAAAAATTGAAAGTTAATCAAACCAAAATTTATAACGTAGATCAGTTAATCGTTTTTCAGTTTGAAAATTATATGAAATTTTTTTGATCATGTAGATACAGTTCAAGACAAAAAAAAATGGCTCTATATGTAAACACGTCTAAGACTAGGCCAAGGATGGAAAACCTTTATGTTTAGTGTCACGCCCACAATTAGAGTAGCAAAAAAATATTTTAAAATAAACAGGCCAGATGCCTACAGATGGATCACTCAGGACCCAAAACGAACAGGAAGCCGACATAGGGACACACCAAACATAAGAGAAAGCAGAAGAAGCGTTTCTGGCGGAGGGACGTGACCAGCAGGTGGAAGCAGCGCCACCTTAGCCTTCAGCAAACACAGCAACCAAACAACAAAACAACCAACATAAAGGGGAGAGGCAGAGCACTGCACGCAGCCAGTGGGAAAATACAGAAGCACCACAAAAGGGGAAAACGAGCTGTACGCAGACAGCAAGGATAGAAACAAGCTTGCACGCAGGCAAGGAGACCAGGAAAGCCGAGAAGGCGCAAGTAGACGAAACACAGAAAGGGGAAAGATGAGTCCACACGCAGGTGGAAGAAACTGGAAGCACGGTGCGGAACTGGACAAACGCACGTCAACCGAGAGTGGGGAGACACCGGAAGAAACAAGCCGAGTCGCCAACGAAGCTCACGGACGAACAGACAGCGGAAGACGAAGCACAAAGTTTGCACGAGAGATCACGATGCCGGAAATAGAATCGGACGAAGGAAGAGTTACCTCGTCGGAGTCGAGTCGTCGACTCTGCCGTAGCAACGCCAAACTAGAGGAAGAAAGACTCACGGGAACCTCCGTTGACGTCGCACCGCCCACAACCACACCACTGGACGTCAAGGTAGAGACCGGAAGTTGCCGCCAACCAATGGACCGAGAGGGAAAAGAGGAAGCAGGAGCTGATTGCCGAAAATCGCCAAGTGAGAGCAGAGTTGCCGAACAAGTGTGAATGGTGGGATCGATGCTCGATCCTAGGTTTTCTCGAAGAAATGGCCTAACCTGGGTACCCAGTAGCGATTTTTAAGCGGGGTACCCTAATCACCGTCCGATTCAAATCAGGATGGACACGAATCTCACAGCAAACGTTCCCGTTAGCTGCCTGGTTACCGCCGCTTGCGTAACCCAGGTTAAGGTTTTTTTACTATCGCTTTTTCATTTTCCCCCAAAACCACGTGGTTAAAAACTCTTTCTTCTTTTGTGACATCTGCTTTATGTTCTCCAGCAATTCGTGTCTTTCTCCAGCGAAACTCTTTAAGCTTCCATCTCCGGCTTTCCTGTAACACTTCCGACATTCATCTCCAGTCACTTCATCCCCGACTAACTACCAAGCAACAGGTAAAGATTTGTCAAAAACTACATACGTTTATGATTGATGCATATAGACATTCATCAGGATGGACAGTTTACATTTTCATTGACGAAATAGACCAAATGTCTTTATACACTAAATGTGTTTATGCACTAAATGGGTTGATGCACATAAACGTTAGGATTGATGAACTAAGTTTACTCTGCGTTGATGTGTATAAAATGTAATCATTGAATTTGATATTTTTCTAGTTCATACTCATTGATACACATATTAATTACCTAGATACAATTAAATTTGACATGTTAGAGATTAAATTAGGGTTGAGACATAAGCATTTTGGGTTGAAGCATAGACATTAGGGTTGATGAACATAAACATCAGGGTTGATGTGCATTGACATTATGGTTGATGTGCATAGACATTCGGGTTGATGAACATAGACATTAGGGTTGATGCGCGTAGACATTAGGGTTCATGAACATAGGCATTAGGGTTAATGTGCATAGACATTAGGGTTGATGTGCATAGATATTAGGGTTGATGTGCATAGACAGATGAACATAGGCATTAGGGTTTATGAACATAGACATTATGGTTAATGTGCATAGACATTATGGTTGATGTGCATAAACATTAGGGTTAATGAACTGAGTTTACTCTGCGTTGATGTGTATAGAATTTAATCATTGAATTTGATATTTTCCTAGTTCATACTCATTGATACACATATTAATTACCTAGATACAATTAAATTTGACATGTTAGAGATTAAATTAGGGTTGAGACACAAGCATTTTGGGTTGATGCATAGACATTAGGGTTGATGAACATAAACATCAGGGTTGATGTGCATTGATATTAGGGTTGATGTGCATAGACATTAGGGTTGATGAACATAGACATTAGGGTTGATGCGCGTAGACATTAGGGTTGATGAACATAGTCATTATGGTTGATGTGCATAGACATTAGGGTTAATGTGCATAGATATTAGGGTTGATGAACATAGACATTAGGGTTGAGATACAAGCATTTTGGGTTGATGCACATAAACATTAGGCTTGATGAACTGAGTTTACTCTGCGTTAATATGCATAGAAATTATTCATTGATTTTGATATGAATGAACTTGATATAATTAAATTTTACATGATAGAGATTAAATTTTTTTGAGATAGAGATATTTTGGGTTGATACACATAAATTAGCGTTGAGTTTACTTTGCCTTGACATACAATTTTTCATCATTAACATACAGTTGTATAGCTGTACTATGGGGTCAAATGATAAATCTTGTGAGGAAGATGATGCATGTGCATCCACAAGAGTTGGGGAAACTGAATCTTCATCTGTTATTCCAATTGTTGGTATGGTCTTTAATAGTGAAGATGCAGCATATGATTTTTACAATTAGCATGCGAATAGACTGGGATTTAGTATCAAAAAATTATACCTAGAGCGTAGAAAGGATTGTTCATTGAAGTATCAGACATTTTCTTATAGCAAACAAAGTTTGAAAAAAGCTCACCCCACACATGAGACTAAGAAACGACAAGCTGAGACAAGAACAAACTGTATGGCTCGGGTGGATTTTAAAATTTCAATCAATAATGTTTGGACAATATCCAAAGTTCATATCAACCATAACCATCCAATGACTAGTCCAAACAAGGTAAATCAGCTTAGATCACATAGAAAAATACTACCTTACCAACGTTCTCTTATAGACCAAATGATTGCATCTGGTATGAAGGCTCATAATATTCATAATTATTTTCAGTCCGGGGCAGGTAATATGGATGTTGGATTCATAAAAGATGATACTACAAATTATATTCAAAAACAGAGACGGAAAAGATTGGATGGGCTGGAAAAGAAGAGTATTTTGAATTATCTAATGGAGAGGCGAGCCAAAGATCCTTCTTTCTTTTCTGCTATTGAAGTTCATAGTTCAGGCGAGATTGCTAATTTTTTTTGGGCTAATGGTAGATCAATCGTAGATTATTCTTATTTTGGGGATGTTATTTCTTTTGACACCACATTTCAAACTAATGAGTATGATATGCCGTTTGCTCCAATTGTTGGTGTGAATTAGCACAAGCAGACAATTCTTTTTGGTGCTGCATTATTATATGATGAGACAACTGAATCATTTATTTGGCTGTTTGAAACCTTTTTGAAAGTAATGTCCGGCCGGCATCCTGTGACCAATTTTACAAATCAATCGGCAGCAATATCGAAAGCAATAGAGATTGTAATGCCAAATACAGCACACCGTTTGTGTTTATGACATCTTTTTAATAATGCAGTAACACATCTAAGCCATGAGATTCATAGTAGTACTGGATTTCTTGAAGATTTGAGACATGTGGTATATGAAAGGTGTAGCATAGATAGATTTGAGGTACTATGGACTAGTCTAGTAAATAAGTACCAACTTAGTGAGAATAATTGGATACAGAATTTTTACAAAATACGTACTAAGTGGGCTGCATGCTATCGTGCGCAGACATTTTGTGCAGGTATCAGCACATCACAACGAAGTGAGAGTATAAATGGTCATTTTAAACATTTCTTCAAGAAAAAATTATCCCTGTTTGAATTTGTAGAACAATATGATAAGACAGTCACATTGTTTCGTGAGAAAGAATTAAAAGAAGATTTCAGGAGTAGAAACAGCACACTAGTAAATGCCTTTTGTAACATGTTAAGAGAAGCAGCTTCGGTATACAGCATAGTTATGTACACAGAGTTTAAGGAAGAGTTTAAGATGAGCTTTGATTCTAGTATTACATTCATGTCAGCAGATTTTGATGATGGCTATTTGACATTCAAGGTCATTCTTCAAAAAAATGGTAGAGATGAGTTTGTGATGTACAACCCTTCTTCTGTGACTGTCAACTGCACATGTAAACTCTATGAATTGAATGGAATTTTATGTGGTCATTGTATAAAAGTTCTTGCAATGAACAATGTGAATTCAATACCACACCATTATATATTAAGTAAGTGGATAAAGTATGCTAGACAAAGTCACGGTTATCATATAGGTTCACCTATCAGGGAAGGTCATGGAAAAGAGAGTTTGACATCTATATATATCTGAGTCTATCAAAAGCAATTTTGTATGTCAACAAAGAGTATACATTCTCGAAAAGCACTTGAAATGATAGAAGTTGCAACTAATCAGCTAAGTATACAAGTTGATGAATTATTGCGCACCGAGCCTATAATTATTGACTCACAATTTGAAAGCAATGAAATTAGTGAAATTGATATAATTGAAGAGCCGATTATCACCATCAAGCCCCCTGTTGCCGAGAAAGGACCAAAGGAAAAACGAAAGAAAACCATCAAGCCCCCTTGTGGTTTTTTTGTTCTTTTTTATTTTCTCTAGAAGACCCTTCATTCGTTTCTCCTTTGGTCCTTTTTTGGCAACAGGGGACTTGATGGTGATAATCGGCTCTTCAATTATATCAGCTTCATTAATTTTATTGCTTTCAAATTGTGAGCCAATAATTATAGGCTCGATGCGCAATAATTCATCAACTTGTATACTTAGCTCATTAGTTGCAACTTCTATCATTTCAAGCGCTTTTCGAAAATGTATACTCTTTGTTGACATACAAAATTGCTTTTGACAGACTCAGATATATATAGATGTCAAACTCTTTTTTCCATGACCTTCCCTGATAGGTGAACCTATATGATAACCGTGACCTTGTCTAGCATACTTTGTCCACCTATTTAATATATAATGGTGTGATATTGAATTCACATGGTTCATTGCAAGAACTTTTATACAATGACCACATAAAATTTCATTCAATTCATAGAGTTTACATGTGCAGTTGACAGTCACAGAAGAAGGGTTGTACATCACGAACTCATCTCTACCATTTTTTTGAAGAATGACCTTGAATGTCAAACAGCCATCATTAGAATCTGCTGACATGAATGTAATACTAGAATCAAAGCTCATCTTAAACTCTTCCTCAAACTCTGTGTACATAACTATGCTGTATACCGAAGCTGCTTCTCTTAACATATTACAGAAGGCATTTACTGGTGTGCTGTTTCTACTCCTGAAATCTTCTTTTAATTCTTTCTCACGAAAGAATGTGACTGCCTTATCATATTGTTCTACAAATTCAAACAGGGATAATTTTTTCTTGAAGAAATGTTTAAAATGACATTTATACTCTCACTTCGTTGTGATGTGCTGATACCTGCACAAAATGTCTGCGCACGATAGCATGCAGCTCACTTAGTACGTATTTTGTAAAAATTCTATATCCAATTATTCTCACTAAGTTGGTACTTATTTACTAGACTAGTCCATAGTACCTCAAATCTATCTATACTACACCTTTCATATACCACATGTCTCAAATCTTCAAGAAATCCAGCACTACTATGAATCTCAGGGCTTAGGTGTGTTACTGCATTATTAAAAAGATATCATAAACACAAATGGTGTGCTGTATTTGGCATTACAATCTCTATTGCCTTCGATATTCCTACCGATTGATTTGTAAAAATGGTCAAAGGATGTTGGCCGGACATTACTTTCAAAAAGGTTTCAAACAGCCAAATAAATGATTCAGTTGTCTCATCATATAATAATGCAGCACCAAAAAGAATTGTCTGCTTGTGTTGATTCACACGAACAATTGGAGCAAACGGCATATCATACTCATTAGTTTGAAATGTGGTGTCAAAAGAAATAACATCCCCAAAATAAGAATAATCTACGATTGATCTACCATCAGCCCAAAAAAAATTAGCAATCTCGCCTGAACTATGAACTTCAATAGCAGAAAAGAAAGAAGGATTTTTGGCTCGCCTCTCCGTTAGATAATTCAAAATACCCTTCTTTTCCAGCCCATCCAATCTTTTCCGTCTCTGCTTTTGAATATAATTTGTAGTATCATCTTTTATGAATCCAACATCCATATTACCTGCCCCGGACTGAAAATAATTATGAATATTATGAGCCTTCATACCAGATACAATCATTTGGTCTATAAGAGAACGTTGGTAAGGTAGTATTTTTCTATGTGATCTAAGCTGATTTACCTTATTTGGACTAGTCATTAGATGGTTATGGTTGATCTGAACTTTAGATATTGTCCAAACATTATTGAATGAAATTTTAAAATCCACCCGGGCCATACAGTTTGTTCTTGTCTCAGCTTGTGGTTTCTTAGTCTCATGTGTGGAGTGAGCTTTTTTCAAACCTTGTTTACTACAAGAAAATGTCCGATACTTCAATGAATCATCCTTTCTACGCTCTAGGTATAATTTTTTGATACTAAGGGCTAGTTTGATTCTGCTGCGCTGCCGCAGCTGCGCTATCACTGTAGCACCTGCTGTTAAGGGTGTTTGGTGGATCTAACTGTGCTGTCACTGTAGCAACTATTATTAATTTAATTAAATATATTAAAACTAAAATTATATAAATAAATATTAATTAAATAATTAGTTTTAATATGAAATTTAATTATTATTTTTTAAAATATATAAATTGATATTATATATTTTATAATAAAAATAATTATTTTAATAAAATTATTAAATTTTATAAAATTAAATAATTAATTTAACATAAAATTTAATTATTATTTTATTTTTAAAGTCAAAAAATAAAATTATATATTTTTATAATAAACTAAATTTATTTTTGAAATTTTATTATAAAATTCAATTATTAATTTTTTAAAATAAAAAATTAAAATTATTTATTTTTAATAAAACTAAATTAATTTTTTAAATATAACGATATATTAAAATTTAATACTTATTTAATATTATAAATATTATATTTAAAATTTAATTTAATTATTAGTATATTATATCTATATATATATATTTTTTAAAATTTATTAGATATAATTTATTGTTATGTATATAATGATTAAAAAATAAATATTTTTTTATCATTTGACCCCATAGTACAGTTATACAACTGTATGTCAATGATGAAAAATTGTATATCAAGGCAAAGTAAACTCAACACTAATTTATATGTGTATCAACCCAAAATATCTCTATCTCAAAAAAATTTAATCTCTATCATGTGAAATTTAATTGTATCAAGTTCATTCATATCAAAATCAATGAATAATTTCTATGCATATTAACGCAGAGTAAACTCAGTTCATCAAACCTAATGTTTATGTGCATCAACCCAAAATGCTTGTGTCTCAACCCTAATGTCTATGCACATCAATCCTAATATCTATGCACACCAACCCTAATGTATATGCACATCAACCCTAATGACTATGTTCATCAACACTAATGTCTACGCGCATCAACCCTAATGTCTATGTTCATCAACCCTAATGTCTATGCACATCAATCCTAATGTCAATGCACATCAACCCTGATGTTTATGTTTATCAACCCTAATGTCTATGCATCAACCCAAAATGCTTATGTCTCAACCCTAATTTAATCTCTAACATGTCAAATTTAATTGTATCTAGGTAATTAATATGTGTATCAATGAGTATGAACTAGAAAAATATCAAATTCAATGATTAAATTCTATACACATCAACGCAGAGTAAACTCAATTCATCAACCCTAACGTTTATGTGCATCAACCCATTTAGTGCATAAACACATTTAGTATATAAAGACATTTGGTCTATTTCGTCAATAAAAATATAAACTGTCTATCCTGATGAATGTCTATATGCATCAATCCTAAACGTATGTAGTTTTTGACAAATCTTTACCTACTGCTTGGTAGTTAGTCGAAGATGAATGTCGAAGTGTTACAGGAAACTCGCCGGAGATGGAAGCTTAATGAGTTTCGCCGGAGAGAAACACGAATTGCCGGAGAACATAAAGCAGATGTCACAAAAGAATAAAGAGTTTTTAACCATATAGTTTTGGAGGGAAATGAAAAAACGACAGTTACACAAGCGGCGGTAACGGGGCAGCTAACGAGAATGTTTGCTGTGAGATCCATGTCCATCCTGATTTGGATCGGATGGTGATTAGGGTACCCAGTTTAAAAACCGCTACTGGGTACCCATTAGGCCATTTCTTCATCGCAACGCCTCCTCTTCCCATCGCCAGCTTGGATGCCAAGTGGACAAACCTGCGTTTGCCGCCTGGTTCCGCATGGGAAAATTGTTCAGACATTGTGCCAACCAGCCTTATTGGCATCGCCGCACACCGCCGCCATTCCCGCTGCACCACGCAGCCGGCAGCCTTCCGCCGCCCATTGGTGCCAGCTCGTGCGCGTGCCCGGGGCTCGCCGCCATCGCTAACCATGTCTCGCCACGTGGTTGCCAACTCGCTACCCAAGCTCCACGCGCCGAACACTCGTTTGCTCCTGAGGACGATGCTCCACCGTTCGGAGGCGTCGTTCGTTGCGCCTATGCCACGCGGAGGCTCCGCCCGCCGTTGAAGCTCCATGCATCGATTCCGTGTCTGCTCGAGGTCGCCGCCGACCTCGCTTGCCTCGCCTGTCAGCGCGTGCCGCCGGAAAACGAGACGTTCGCTGCTCATTTCCTCGCGCCCGAAGATCTCCCCGAATCTTCGCCTCTCCGCGTGCTCCACGCGTCGAACCCGCCGCCGGCCTCCTGCCACCTCTCGCCGGCAGCCGCAGAACTCGAAGACAAGCGGTGTCGCCAACGGACGCCATCTGTGACAGAGTTTTCCCCGGAATAATAAAATATACAAATCTCTCCTCTCCTGGTCTTCGTTTCTCGTTGACGTTCCCTTTCGGTTTGGAAGAACTCTGCCCGGTAGGCTAGGCCGGCGAGCCCAGCCTCAGCATTCTGCCTTTGGGTTGGGCTGGAGGAGAACGTCGATGGAGGTTGCGGTCCAGCCCACCACGCTTCCGCTGCGCCAAGAACCCAGCTGCAACCAGAGTCGGAAGAGGTAAAGCTTCCATCCGCGTTGTTCTTGCCCGCCTTTGCTTTGCCTACGCCTGAATCTGGGAAGATGCTAGCAGGAACCGCTCGGAGGTGAAACTGATGCACGCCACCAGCTGAAACGTCACCCCTCTCCTCACGGCATCGGAACGCAATCGGAGCCGGGAGAGACGAGTCCCGCTTCCACGATTGCTCTGCCTCTCTTTTTCTCTCCGATGAATCCCTCTTCTGCTATAAACCCCAGCTAAAAATGCTGCGTCCCTACGCAAGCCAATGCGCTTCCCCGTGCCGCATCATCACAAAGCCATGCTGGCAAGTCATCCGGCGGCGAGTTCAAAATCTCTCCTCCCCATTCTTTTTGTCAGCCTTCACGTGGCCGTGGCCGTGGCCAGGTTTTGGAATGGCCAAATTTGGAATTGGGTTAGAAACCCAAGGCCTAATCTCAATGAAGGCTTGGGTGATACAGCAGCCCAAGTCCATTTACTAGCCCATTCAAGCTTTCTCTTTGAAACACTTGGTCAACGCTCTATTTATATGACCAAGGTGGGACCCCCAAATTAGATCGAAAAGAACTAACCGTGACACCGTCCGTCTCACACAACCGCCGCCTGCCTACCAATGGTAAGCCCTAATTACCTAAGGCTAGATTTAGGGGGGGCGATTTTGACCTGGTCAACAGCCTAGTTGACCGGTCAAAATTAGGCCCTAATCCTTGGGCCTAACATTTAGGAATATTTGTTTTTTATGAAGATCAGAAGAGACTAGGTTCATTTGCAGGTTCAACCGGTTTGGCCCAAGCCCAAATCAAGGCCCAAGCTCGGAAGTAATCAAGATGGAGCCCAAAGCAACGCACAAACTCCTCGGTCAACTAGAC
Organism: Costus lasius; assembly: GCA_027563935.2. Lineage (NCBI taxonomy): Eukaryota > Viridiplantae > Streptophyta > Magnoliopsida > Zingiberales > Costaceae > Costus > Costus lasius. The sequence continues at coordinate 3,166,575 of CM050454.1, forward strand.
GCGTTGAAAGGAAGTTCGCCACATCAGCGCACGAGGACGCGACTGCGTTGTCCCCGATTCGCTCGGACGCATGCGGGAGCTCAGCTGGCGTCGAAGACGCGGACGGCGGAGGAAGAATCGGGCTCAGACGCCCGAAATAGAGGCGGCGGCTTCGATCGTTAAAAGGGGATCTACAGCAAGCAGCGAGGGGATCACCATCACCGTGAGACGAACGAGCGATCGAGGCGACGAGCGTTGGTGAGAAGCGAGGAAGCTTCGAGAGAGATTGTAATCGGTGATTGGTTCGCCGGTGAGGGAGGGAAGAGGGAGTCCGACCGGTGATGGGGGTCATCGGTTCTGTAGCTTCTATCATCAAATAAAAGCTTTCTCCTTTCAATCTTCACCTCCCCTGTCTTCGGGTTCGACGGTGTGCTTCAACGCAGCGGCGACGTCCTTGAGGGTTCCCGGCGGCGGGCGGCCTCCGGACGTCGACAGGAGGAAGGAAGGCGGCGGCCTTCTCTACCGGTACGCTCCTCCGGTGAGCTCGCGATAGCGGCGACGCTCGGCGGAAAAACGACACGGCGGCATCGAGCGGACGAAGGAGACGACGCTCGTTCGAACGCGTCGGGCATTCGAAACGAGGCAAAAATCGGCGGTCGACGTAGGGCTGACGTCAGCCGAGCAATTAATTCGGCGAGCGTTGAAGATTAAAACATTGACGGTTGATTGGTCAACGTTGATTTTGACCAGGGAGAAGGTAATTTGGATTTGGGATTTAATTCTCTAAATTAGGGTTAGGGTTTGAGCGACCTTGTATTTTGGGGATAAAATTTAATCGGGGAGTTAGGGTTTTTAAATTTGGGTCGGAAACCCTAGAGTGAGTTACGTTCCGGTGTTCCGCCGGATTGTCCTGAGACAGCGGTTAAGGGCTATTTTTAGGCCGATCCGACCGGGGCGTGACAATAGTGAAGGAACTCGAAACTTTCAACATAAGCAGAGCTGCTAACAATAGTGATGTATCAGAAGCATAAAAAGAAGTATTCAGACGGGTTCTTTGAATGATTGTATCATCAGGGCCCAAACCAGTAGATCCTGCTTTCCCAAGTTGAAAGAGCGGACAATTGAATGAGAATAACTGGCCCGTAAGCGAAGCTCAAGAACAGCATATGGTGGAACATTTAGGTAAGTGGACCTAACAAGGATCAAATTTTGACTGAATCAGATTCCACACCGTAATCAAAGCGTAATTGTCACCTGTGAACCTCCCCCTCTACCAAAAAGATAAGATCCGCCGTTGTCTTTTGAAAAATAAAGCGAGAATTCCCAGTGACCCCGCTCAATGTCAAAGGCCACCGGAACATACACTACCCCACCAACCATTTGGAGCAAGTGTCAGAATGGAGCAGCAAATATTGACTGGACACAAAGTTAGACATAACCCCAACGATCATACTGAAGATAAAAAGGGAAAGATACCAGAATGCAGACCACTAGGTCCACTACCCTTGCCTATATATTCAGCTCTTGTATCATAACCCAGCATGCAGCAGAAGAGAGATCAGTACGTGGAAGAGAGCTGCTGCATACCTGGTGATGCTTCGAAATGACCAGAAAGGAAGCTTAGAGTTGCTTGGCAAGGGCTTTGCCTGATGATGCAGAGAATGGAATGCAGCCAAGGATGACTTGCCGGCATATGCTGCATTGCAAATTGCTGGCAAGTTTGTCCTTGGCTACATTTGGTTCTCTTCTTCTCATGCCAAGCTCTTACTTGATTAGCACTGCTGTACAAGTGATCATTGATGATGCAGTCATTGGAATCTGATGATCAGGTAAGCAACTGCAACAATTGGAGCTCAAAACTGTAAGGTAAATTGACAATACATGTTAGCTTGATCAGAATGAAATGCAAGACGCAAGAATTTAATTGCTTGCTGAATTATCATCTCTAGAGGACAATAAATGGTGTTCATCTCTTCTGAAATTATCAAGCAAAACCATGCTACAAAACCTATCTGAAAGCTTAGACAGCAAGGAACTCAACTACTGATAGTCAAATTCTAATGAAGCATCTGAGCGTGCAATATCTATCATCAAAACAACCATTATATCAGTTATGGGGCTTCATGAATCATTGTTAAGGAGCAGCTAAACCATGCCCAATATAAACCATGAACCTTCATATGATTTATGGTTGAGATGTGGAAGCTTAAGTTGAAATCAGGATAATGATGAATTAGGAAATGAAGTTTCTTTTAGAATTAAGAATGTCTCATTAGAAAACAATGATACAAAGCAATATACTGAACAGAAATAACAAATCCTTCACAAAATTCAGTAAATATGGCATAATCTAAACTGAACCACTGCAATGGGTATTGAAGTTATTTATTAACATTGTTATCTATTGGAATAATTAATTATGATTATAAGCAATGTATTGAATCTTGAAAGAGATAATATTAAGTTAAGCCAAGCAAACAAAAAAAAAACAACCCAAAATGCAGGCATTATCTTAATTATGGTTTGGCAAGCCTAGATTTTGCAAGAGTCATTTGAAAATTGAAATGATCTACAAGAGTCCAAATAAGATGATCATTCAATAATAAAGTATAGAAAAATAGAATGATAAAGACAGTGAAAAATAGAACATGATCGGATAAAACTTGACATCATATGATTATTAATTTAAGAAATGGTATAGCAAGTTGGAACACTAAGACTCCGGGCTAAACTAACTCTCCACATTAGATGAAACTAAGAATCTCTAGATTCAATACTCAACTAGGCCCACAAGTAAATTTCTCATGTTGTTAATCTCATTTTTATTTGAGTACTAATCTTGATTAGTATCTTCATCGGCATGATATTAAGAAAGTTTACATAGAGAAACCTTTAGAGAATATTGCTCAAGGGAAGATGGTTTATCAAATTCATGAAGCTATCTAGTCTTAAACATAGCTGAAGAGATTGGTTGTCAAGGGAAGATCTTAGTAAACATTAATAATTATTAGGAACTACAATTGATTGTCAAGCTCAATGTATCTCTCTCTCTCAAAAGAATTACATCATGAATGTTCTAGAGATTGACCTTCTTGGTTGTAAACATGTGATTCCTCATTTGCAGGTTGCAAGCTCAAACCTTAAGAGGGTTCAAAGAAGCTCAATCCTACTAAATGTCATTGTTTAGGAAGAAAACTTACATAGTAAATCTAATATTCATCTACTAATGGTGTTGTCATTTGATACATACAAAAGCCAACACAATCCACAAAGGGCATATCCCTACTCCTTGGTCTTCCTTTCTCCACCAGTTTATACCGCTATCTAGAGCATCCTGATCTTGAGATCTTAGACTCATTTAATCCACTAGATGCACAAGATCATTCAACCTACAACCATAATGGAGGACTAGCACAAGGTGGTGTTGTTTAAGAGTAAAGTTTTGCTTTTCTCATTCTATCACATGGCTTCTCTTCTATGGTTGGCTTTAATCCTTCAACAAAGTTAAAGGCTAAGGGATTTCTCTTGACAACTTGTGTCCTTCATATGCAACTCTTACAATAAGAGCAAAGGTCACTGATTTTTCCATTACCAATTCGCCCTTTGGAATTCAATTTCATGTAGCAATGGTTTTGACAAAATAGGAGAGCCATGTAGCACCTTGAGCACTTGAAGGCTCCAGGCCCTCCAAGGATGGGGCATCAAAGGCACCCTAAAGAAGCTAATTTTTACTACTATTATATACCATAGTGAGCAGCTGGAAACAAAGCGATAAGAGACTAGCTCATCCCCCTACCAACCTTCGTTATCCACCTAGCAAGATTAGCACCGTGAGTGTGTTGCTAAAGAAAAGATATTGCCTTTTATATTTTGAGTTGTTAGAGCTAGATATTATTTGTGAACTCTAGGGGTTGATTCTATGTTTGAGTTGTGCTCTTAAGAAACGATGACATGTATTTTACATTTTTCACTTTTAGATAATAATTTACTTGCAGTTTGCGAAAAAAACCAACACAATGTCATTAGAAGGATCTTCTTCTTATTTTGCATTATTTAGAAGAGATCCTTGAAAAGGCTTTATTATACAAAAAGAATGGTTAAATAATTTTTTTAATGTTCATTTTCATGCATAGAGGAGGATTATCTCATACTTTTGCACTTACATTGATTGAAAACTTAAGTCATTTGAAAAAGTAAAAAAGAAGTGTTATAACAAGATTCAGTTGAGTCGTAGAGTACAAAACTATAGCATATAACACATTTGAAATGATATGGCTCTTCGAACTTCCAAAATACATTACACTCTACTATTTTTGTAACTTTGCAAGGTGAAAATCAACTGAAGATCTATATTGCTCATAGCACTCTATTTCATGAAAGAACCAATTATACTGATAAATATAAATAGATATGTTGCATAACTTAAGTTAGAAGTTAGCATGTTCACTCTCATTGAATTGAATGCATGGTTTAATGACTCAGTCTGGTACCATATATATGTACAGATAGTTAAGTTTTAGGCGATATGTTGGTACATAATAACTTAACATTGAATTATTATACCATATTGAAAATCTTGATTGAATGCGTTATTGGGTTAGTGGACCTCCAGGGAAGTGCACATCTCAGATCTAAAATGAGTGCACCAACAAGCCTTTGACAGAATCCAATTCCTCACCTTGAAAGGCACGTTCTACACTAATCCAGTGAAACCCATCACCAGTTGACGAGGCCTCTCTCTTTCTTACATAAGAGGCTATCTGTTATAATTTAATTTAAACTAATATTCTTTTTATTTGATGTTGCAGGACCTAGTTGTAATTAATAGATACTTATGGGCTTTTATGGAAAACTCCTTTTAAAACCCCTCATTTCTCTTTGGCCGAGGGCTTCTTTCTTTTCCCGTTTATTTTTTTTCTTTCCTTTCGTGAGCGGCAGCGACAACAAGTCCTCTTCTTGGGCGACAAGAGTTCGGCCACCCTTCTCCTTCTTCTTTGATGGGGCAACGATGGAGGATTCCTCAAAAGGCGCATGAGTGAAAGTTATTTCCTAAGAAGCGTGGACAACACCTTTCTCCTTTCATCTTCTTCCTCTTCTCTTCACTGCATTAAGGTAAATTTTTCATCCCTATCCTTCGGTTGATTTTCCTGTTTTCTTGATCTTGGATTTGTGGAAATTTCTTTAGTATTCAGTTTTCCGTAGCAAGGGTTTCTTCCTTCCGTTCTTATAATTTCTATCCGAAGGGTTTGCATTCATGACTAAATAACTCTCCAGGCATTCTGATCTCGATTTCCTCTTGTCGTCGCCTATCAGATTACTTTTCTTTTAGGTGAGTAATCCTTCAATCTGTTCCTTGATTTTTCTCATTCCTGATTCACTTGACGATGCGATGAATAAATCCTGCTCTGCCTAATTTATAAGTCTCGGTAATGAAATATTAGATGGTTGACTTATACCTACACTTGTCCAGATTGTAGTGGTCTCTGCTTGCTGCCATTGCAAATTTGATCTAAATTAGTGATAGCTTATGTAAGATTGGAAGATCACCGTACATTCCTGATTGACATATATGTTTGTTCTTTGAGCTTGCCAGTAAGTCTTCACTCTGATTACTTTTTAGCAATTAGCTTGACAAGATAATGATAGCAAGATCTACAACTAATGAAATTACCGATAGTTTACACAGAACATTTGTGAGAACATTTGTGACAAGAATAAAAGTTTCTGTATCATGTTCTTACTTCTCAAAATTCCTACTCATCCTGTCAGAATAATTGTTAGTATTTGTGCTACCATTTGAGGGTGTTTTGTTTAGTGATAAAGGAAGTCTACTAAATTTTGATGTGATTTTCTGACTTATGGGCATTGAATTGATCAAAAGCATCATTTCTAATTTTTTTGAATGAAGAAATCAACTGAGGTATAATTATATCAGTTTATCTTAGATGCGTTGTTGAATTTGTTTCTTTTCATTCATGTACTTATGGAAAGCAGAGTACTTTAGTTCTAGTTTCAGTGGGATTGAAGAATTCTCAAGTTAATATTGATAAATAATTGCATTAAAGAGCTTCTCTCACATCATTGGTGTATGGTGTGCATTGCCTTTGTACATTAAAATTTTTCCTGTAGAATTTCAGTCTCCTTGTAGCTTTAGTGAACAGAGAAATTAATGACGAACCACCTGAGCAAGAAAGGTATGCAACTCAGATTTGTTATCTATGTCAGAACAATAGGAAAACTTATAAACTGGTTCTCTTGAATTGTATAAATGCGTAGGTGGGCAAGGGATTCTTTCTTAGATTAAGAAAGCTCTCTATCATATCTCTTTCGAGAAATTAATGAAGTGCAGCACAACTGTGATGATGTTTGTTATGTTTACCTTTAGTAGAAATGAAAGTAGGGTGACTTTCCAAATTTATGAATTTATTCATCGAGAAGAAAACTTACTAGGTAACAGTGACATTTTTTTTAAGCAAATATAAACAGTGAACACTTAAAGTAGTTAGTTTAATCATTCATATTTTTATTGTGTCTTTCAGTAGAAGATTAATTATGTTTGGACTTGAACCTCCTTATATTTTGTATATGTGTTCTATGAGTTAGAACTATAAGGAAAGTATTTGGAATTAATTATAAATGGTAAAATATATTAAATACATATTTGTGTAACCAGATGGATTAGTGATTAGCAACAAATAGGATTGTTGTGGTTAGTGTTGGACAATAATTGATATATAAATATACCTATAACATGACTAGAATGAACCTTGTGAAAGAATTTTAAGATTTATGTCATTAAGAATAATTAAATGCATGCACAGTTTTGTTTCTAAAGAATTAATAAATACAATTTTAATTATGTGCATACAATAATCCTACTTCTTCGAAATGATTAGAGAAGAATGATAGCTAAAGTTTGATAAGTTAGAAGGCCAAGATTTGGAAAACCAAAGTGATTCAAGGATCTTGAGAATTGGTAAACATTTGACAAAAGAGAAACAACCATTGAGGTAGGAATCTAACCTCTCTCCTTTCCTCACAATATTTTAAGCTTATTTGAAATCTGTGGTCCCTTATCGTTCAGTTCCTTTGATTTTTGTTTCTTTACCATTGAATTCAATATCATTCATTTATGATCATTGTGATGGACATGACATGGTTTGATATTTGCATTGGTTACTTTGTTGAAACATATATGATGATAGTGTAGTACTTTTGGGGATTGACTGATGTCGTGACATTGATTGATCTTATGATACCACCGTGGACTCTATAGTGCCGAGTGTGAATCGGCTATAGAAGTGCTAGCTAGAGGTCACCTGACCGGTAATTATTAGACTAACCGGGGTCCTGGATGTTGGACGCAACATCCTCCGAGCTGTCTGAGGGCAGTTGTTCTATCGGTTGAGCAACGATGGAAACACTCTAACAAAGAGTGCGGACTCGATTATGAGGTTATTTGTGGTTATGCTCTTGATTTTACACGACTATGATGATGTGATGATTACATATAGAATAGTGGAATTATTTTTAATTATCTTTCCTTGTTACATGCATTTTGTGATTCCTACTTAGCTTTTCTTGCTAACTCCTTTGTTTTGCCTCCAGGTCCAGGTCCGGCCCAAACCCAAAACGAATAGCTAGATAAAAATGGCTGCCTTGGGAAAGATAAATAACTACAGTTTGTTTACTTGAGTTGATTCATTTGTATTTTTGGCGTTGTTAGCCAAATTTTGAACTTTGTTGAAGAGTATTGAAAAACATTGTAGCTTGCATACTTTGATTTGTTTTTCTTTTGGTTTGGATTGTGAGACTTAATGCATATACAAGTAGTTGTTAGTAGATGTTATATTGTGGTGTTATAATTGTAGTAATATTGTGTTGGCTTGTACTTGTTAAACTCTTACGTTCCTAGTGAAGTCTTTCGCCGGGGCGTAACACTATCACTTTTCTATCTTTTCACAACAAATAGTACCAACATAAAGCCTTCTAAATATGTAAGGGTTTTGCACAAGCTGATATCATCAGAGAATATAAATTAATCAACTATATTATAGCCAAAAAGCAAAAAGTGTCAAGATACAGTAGCTGATCTTGACAGCCTTAAGCACTTCCCGACAAAAGAAATCACGAAAAAGAAAGTATTACTAGTTGGGATACATTCGTATTTAAAGTGACCATACTCTCGAATTTATCTCAATGTAGCGGTACATTCGCTTAAAAACATAAGGAATTTTCTTACCAAATCTGATCCTTTCTTCAAACTTTTCTTCATTTCATCCCTCTTCTTTTCCAGTGAACGCACTAAAGCCTGCAAAATTTTAATAGCTCCAAATACAATGTCCTCATATACTAAAAAACAAAGGTAAGGAAGAAATTGTTTAAAATCTCCAACATAGATTTGTTATATCGAACAGAATGAGTGATAAAAATCGGTGCTATATATATATATAATTCAACCAACACAAAAAAGAGGTAACTACTTAATTCATATGTGAAAATGAGAACAAAGCAACAATATCCATTAAAAAAACATTGAATATATGATAGGCTAGTTGGGCAAAAGAAATTAACTTATAGAAGCATTTAATCACAAGAAATGGGCTAGTGATAATTAATTACTAATTCATTTTAAGGTACTAGATTGATGATGATATCATTTATATTGCAATAATGACTAATACCATACATTGGGATCAAATTTTAAAATCATGATCTTCACATTGACAAGAAAATTAGACTTTTAAAAAGTAATAATAATGCTTAATGCAAATTACTCAAAATGAATATACTGATCTATGTAGCCAGATTAGGGGTAGGAAAAAAAAGCAAAATCCATCGTCTATTGCTCTTGATCAATCTCACCTTGAGCGTCCCAATTGCTTCTCTAAGCTTAACTATTTGATCCTCGTGCTTGTTGACCAGTAAAGCTTTATCTTCATTAAATTGCTCCTGCATCTCTTGCAAAATAGCTTGCAATATTTCACTCTTACGTGTTTTTGTTATCTCAAGATCAACCTACACAAAAAAGAGGTAACTAGTTAATTCATATGCAAAAATGAGAACAAGAGAGAATTGTGGCAAAACTATGGGAAAGCAAGAATCCACATAAAGAACATTGAAGATATGATATACTAGTTGAGTAAAAGTAATTAACTTGTAGAAGCATTTAATCACAAGAAATTAGCTAGTGTTAGTAATTGCCATTTTAAGGTGCATCTGAAATTTGCAAAGGAAACCACTTCTGAAATAAAATAAAATTGACCATCAACAATTGGTTCAACTTAGTGTTTTACATAGGCGTCAAAACTGAGAAGCATGGTTGATACATACCTAGACAATTATCTAACATAGTGATCTACCTTTTCTTCGATCAGGTTAGTGTATAAACCAACTCGTAAGTTAGACTAAAGCTATGTGCAATGCATTAGCATCTAGCATGTATGGGTAGCCATATGGACTTTTCAGTGGTGACTAGTTATTTCTTTATTAGTGCTAGCTACAGTTTCAACCATAAAAGCCTCTCTCCACCCTTCTCAACATTCCCAAACTCATTTGGTGGAGCTAAAAGGATAAGTGCTATCTGGCTAGCTGACTTAGATAGTAGTTGTTTTGGGTAGATTGTTGCACTCTATTATTGGAAAAATACTATAAATTGCTAAATCAAAATATTATAGAATATGCATCATTATATTTAAATTTACATTACAAAAAAGTTTACGGATAGAAAAATTTTAACATGAACAAAATTAATGTATAAATATAATAAAATATTCATTAAATCTAGATAATTAATTTATTAAATTAAAATATTAAATTATTAAAATAATTAAGTTTACATACACATAAAAAAATTAAAGTTATGATATAATCTTAAAATAATTAAATTTATAGTTTATATATATATATATATATATATAAAGTAGTCACTAACTTTTTGAATTATAAATATAATAATATATACTATTCATAAATTTTGAGTTTTGATTTTATAAAGTTTCTATTATAAAGATTTTATTTTATAAAGATTTTATTTTATAAATATTTTATTTATAATGATTTTATTTAGATTTTATTTTATAAATATTTTATTTTTATAAAACTTTTATTTTATAAGTATTTTATTTATAATGATTTTATTTTATAAGTATTTTATTTATTCAGATTTTGCTTATAAAGATTTTATAAAGATATCATAATGAAACTATATTTTGTTGTTTCTATCCAAACGAATGATAGCTTCAATCAAGTTGACTTGATGCAACACCAAAACTAGCGAATGTGTGTTCTTTTTAAAGGAAAAAAAGATGCCTTGTAGGATGATCCAAAGCGGTGAGATTCTTGATAAGATGGCTAGAGAACATCTATGATTACACTACGTGATAGATGTAATAATGGATGGCACTAGTCCGACAAACCGAGCAATAAATCCAAGAATTACAAATGTGGTTTTGGAAAGCTATTACAACACCTGTGTGCTCTAGAGAATTTGATGTTATTAACGGAATAACTAATGTTATTGAACATCATAAAGTAGAAATGTTAAATTATAATAGTTTTCTATAAATCAATGTGGTAAAGGAGACTAGAGATAAGGAACCATTGATATACTATTCAAATTCAGACATATTTCAAATACTATTCTTCTAAATAACAAATTTTAATGGTTCTTGCAATGGCTGTAAATCTCAATCCTTGCCTTCGTCTGAAGAACCAAGATATTAGAAGATGAACCATCTTTTGCAATGAAAAACAAGTGTGGACGTTTCTCTCATTCCCCATCTGTGTCTAGCTCCTCAAAATCCACAAACCAGATCCACATGCTTCAAATGCCATCAATAACACGATCATTTGCAAATTGAGGTAAAAGTATGTCAGCGAACATATTATGAAATTCCACTCCCCCAAGTGATTGAAAATTGGGATTTGCTAATTACTGAAATTACA